>CM057452.1:523330000-525830000 GCA_016271365.2 Neoceratodus forsteri | reverse complement strand
GGTGGGGCACCCTTAGAAGCCCAAGCTGTCTTATGTGAGACAATCACATACTATCTTTTTTTATTACAGATTTCATAGAATAATCATAACCAGCTGGCCAAGCATCACAATCCTCCCCACCTAGATTGAATTTGGGGGCTTCATCCCCTGCATGGGATGAGCTCCCTAAGTCAGTTCACTCTTTATATAGGCGCAACATGCCATCTGTGTTCTGATTGGTCACTCCAGCCCTATGTAAGTTCATCATGTCATACCCTTGCAAGACTCTATCTTAATAGTCTACAATTAGTTTTTCCCATTTGTGTCACCCAAACCAGGGGGTTGTGGTCAGTTTGTACCTCAAAATGCTGCCCTATAAGTATAGCTTTAACTTCTTTAGGGCCCACACTATGGCAAGACACACTTTTTCCACAGTGGAGTTAGCCTGCTCCCTGGGAAGTAACTTTTTACTCAGGTACACTACAGGGTGATCTTTCCCGTGGTTGGATGTCTGACTCAGTACTGCCCCAATACCCACATCTGAGGTGTCAGTCTGGACTATAAAGGGTCTGCTAAAGTCAGAAATTGTCAATACAGGGGCACTGTATGGTGCTTCCTTCAGTCTGGTAAAGGCTTTTTCATAGGCTGGTTCCCAGGTAATTTTCTTAGGCATCTTTTTCTTTACCAGGTCAGATAGGGGAGCAGCCAGGGCACTGTGATTGGGTAAAAATTTCCTATAGTACCCTGCTGTCCCTAGAAAACTCCTTATCTGCTTCTGTGTTTCTGGTCTGGGCCATGCCTTGATCACCTCTATTTTTACTTGGTTAGGATGGAGCTGTCCCTGGCCTACAACATGCCTGAGGTATGCCACTTCAGCCATGGCCACCTGGCACTTCTCAGCTTTGACAGTGAGCCCGGCCCTCTGTATCCTGCCCAGCACTTCCCTAAGGTGGCACAGGTTTTCCTCCCAGCTGGCACTAAAGATGGAAGTGTCATCCAGGTATGCCACTGCATACTCCTCAGCACCATTTAACACCTGGTTCAGCAACCTTTGGTAGGTGGCCGGGGCATTCTTCATTCCGGAAGGCATTACTTTAAATTCAAATAAGCCTATCAGAGTGATGGAGGCCGACCTCTCTCTAGCTGTGTCAGTAAACTCTACCTGCCAATACCCCTTTGTCAGGTCAGTAGTTGTAAGGTAGGTCGCCCCTCCCAACTTGTCCCGGAGTTCATCCGTCTGAGGCATCGGTTGGGTGTCTGATTTTGTGACTGCATTCAGTCCATGATGGTCCACACAGAAATGAGTAGAGCCATCTGGCTTGGGCATGAGGACTACGGGTGAGGCCCAGGGGCTGTAAAATCTCTGGATTACCCCTAAATCCAGCATTTCCTCCACCTCCCTCCTAATGTCCTTTTGGACAGCCTGTGACACCCGTTATGCTGTCCGCCATATGGACGTCTGTGTCCCTGTCTCTACTTTGTGTGTTGCTAAGGGGGTTAGTCCTGGCTTGGCTCTAAACAGTGGGGCAAAGTCTTCTAAAACCTCCCTTACTTCCTGGATCTTGTCCGGGGCCAGCTGGGGTGACAGTTTAACTGCCTCCACAGAGGTCTCCCACTTGCTTTCTTCCAGCAAGTCCAGAAGGGGGTCTCCTTCATCCATCCCCTCCCCAGGACTACAAACTGCAGACACCATGTCAGCCATATTAGCATATGGCTTCATCATGTTGACAATGGTACTTTCTTTTTGTATGTCTTATGTCAGGTAATTCTATGATAAAGTTCACATCATTTACCTTTCTAACTCCTTTGTATGGTCCTACCCACTCAGCCTGCAGCTTGTCTTTCTGGACTGGAATAAGGACCACGACATCCTGACCTACCATGTACGAATGAGCTCTGGCTCTGCAGTCGTACCACACTTTTTGTTTCTGTTGTGCAGCTGCCAGGTTGCTCTGGGCAGTCCCCACAAGCTCCTTCAGCCTTTCCCTAAACCTAAGGATGTAATCCACTATGGGAGTTCCCTGGGTTGCGTGTTTGCCTTCCCAGTCCTCCTGTATCAAGTCTAGGGGCCCACATACCTGGTGTTCATATAAGAGCTTGAAGGGGGAAAATCCTGTCGACTCTTGGGGCACCTCCCTATATGCAAACAACAGGTGGGAAAGGTAGTTCTCCCAGTTCCTCCCATGCTGTTCAGCAAATGCTTGGAGCATTGACTTCAGGGTACTGTTAAGTCTTTCCACAAGCTCATTGGCTTGCAGGTGATAAGGTGTCATGCACCTCTACACCACCCCACACTTCTCCCACAAACATTTCATCAGGTCTGGCGTGAAGGAACCCCCTTGATCGGTGATAACCACCTGCAGAAACCCAACACAGGAGAAAATCCTCAGTAAGGCATCTGTCCCTTTGTCTGTCCTCAGTGAGGATAGGACAACTGCCTCTGGATATCGGGTGGCATAATCCACCACAGTCAGGATGAACCTCTTCCTGGAGGAGCTGGGGGTATTTAAAGGCCCCACAATATCCATTCTCACCCTCTGGAATGGCTCCTCCACTATGGGCAGTGGAATTAGGGTGGCTTGAGTTTTCTTACTGCCTTCCCTATTTCTTGGCACCAGTGACAAGACCTGCAATACTCCTTCACCTGCTGGGTGAAGATGGGCCAATAGAAATTCTGGGTTAACCACTGCATAGTGCACGCAATTCCCAGATTTCCACACAAGGGAATATCATGTGCAGTCTTGAGCAACTGCTCACGGTACCCCTGGGGAACGACAGGCTGCCTGCCTATCACCTCCCTCTGTCTTTTCAGCTTGAGTATACATCAGTCCATTTTCCCAATAAACTTCATGCTTACTGTCACCTCCCTGTGCTCTGTCAGAGTCTGCCCAGGCCTCAGCTTCTCTAGACTAGGGTCACTTTTCTGAACAGCTGCAAACTCCTTGCACATTCCAAAGGCATGGGACAGGTCCCCTTCAGTCTGTAAACTAGGGTCCCTAGCACTTGCATCAGGGCTCTCAGGATCACTGTCATCCCTAACCCTCTGACAATGGGTCACCCCTCCTTCTTCGGAGTAACCCTCTGTAGCTGTTTGGTTAACTGCTACTGGGGAAATTTCTACCCCCTTTTCATTAGTCTCCATATCAGGGGAGACAGGCTGGGGAACCAGCCTTCCAGTGGTTTCTACAATGGCTTCTGTGGGGTGCATGGAACTACAATTTTCCCTTACCGCTTGACTACGGGTAACTGCACACACCATCCCCTGTTTGAGATTGTTGCAAAGGATGACATCAACTGCTAAAGTTTTGGCTACAGTCGCCTGTTGCACAGTTCCCCCTGTTTCACCCCAGTCTAAGAGAACACTAATAAGTGGCAATGTTTTCTCCTCCCCTGTGAAGTCTTGTACAGTTACAAATTCATTGGCTATAAGCTGACCAGACTCTACCAGATCCCCTTTTACCAATGTCGGGGATGTCCCTTAACCCTTGGGTCTGTACACCATTCACCGTGACTGGGTGCATGTGTTTCCTCATGTTCACAGGCATGCTTCTAGAGACACACGAACAACCCACTTCTTTCCTAGCCCAATTTTACATATTGCTTATCCTTTTGGGACACTGTCTGGCAATATGCCCAGTTTCTTTGCAAACCCAACATTCATTTCTTTTCTCAGAGAAATCTTTTCTTTTAAACCTGGGGCTAACTGGTTTCGGGGGAGGCAGTGAGGGCTTTAGCTGCCCTGAAGGTGTGCTTTTCCCTTTCTGCGCTTCTACCCCATCCCCATTCGCTCTCAGAGCAGGTCTGCTCGTGGCATAGTGGTCTGAGAGTTCAGCAGCCTCTTGCACTGTTTTGGGATTTGGTCCTCCAGCTAGGTTTTCAGCTCTGCTGGGCATGCCAAAAAAAACTGCTCTAACAATATAGCATTTTCAATTTTATCTACAGTTTGCTTCAGTTCCTTCCCACCAACATTTTAAAAACTGACGTTGTTTCATGACTAGTTCCTTGTAGCTCATATCAGGGCTTCTCCTGAGCTTACAGAATTTAGCTCTGTATGCTTCTACAGTTAAAACAAACTTTTTTAAAAATGCAGCTTTAAGTTTGCTGTAATCATTACTGTCCACATTGTCCATTTGACCCAATGCATCCCGAGCTTTCCCAGTAAGTAACGGGGATAACTGGAAGCTGCAGGACCCTCTAAGAATATTTTCCTGAATCCAAACGTTTTCAAAGGAATTTAAAAAGGCATCCATATCCTCCCCCTCTTTAAATTCAGCTATCAATTTGGAATTTAATTTGTAACCCAGTCCTGTAGTTCCAGTTAAACCAAAGCCACTTTCCTGCTCTGGTGCTGGTAGTTGGAGTCATAGCTTCTCCAGTTCATGTTGCCTCTGGCGCTCATGCACTTCACGATCTGCCTCTTGCTGTTCACGCTCAGCCTCTCACTGTTGTCACTCCCTCTTCTCCTCTGTGGCTCACTTCTCTTGCTCAGCCTCTCTCTCTGTTCTTGCTCCATCTTCTCCTCTGTGGCTTGCTTCTCTCACTCATCCTCTCTCTGTTCTCACTCCCTCTTCTCTGCAGCTCATTTCTCTCACTCAGCCTCTCTCTGGAACTCCAACTCCATTCTGGCAACTCAGTCTGCAGCCTGATTGCCTCTGGCTCCAGAATGCTGATGACCTTTCCCTGCTACCGTGGACCTGGGCTTGCACTGTCCCTGCTGTCTTCCCCACCGGATCTGGACATACTGCACTGGCTGCTGGCCCCTCCACACCCAAGGTTTGGTCCTTTACAGTCACAGTATGTGACTCGATGCTCTGGCCATCTGTTGCCATCAGGGCATCCACGAGGTTCTGCTTGGTGGCTCTCCCTTCGTGCAGGACCCCTCTCTCCTTGCACAACTGCTTCAGGTAGTCTGTATTGTGCTCAGTGTAGTTGAAAGCCATCTTCTTCCCTAACTACGGCTACTCTAACTTGCACTTTGAAAAAAAAAATAAAACAGGAACTTGACTGTAAGCAAAATTATATAGTTCCGTTTTCTCTTTTAAAATTAAATCACTGCCTTATTTTGCAAGTGAACTGTACAGTATTAAGCTGACACACTGAACAGTTAAAGCTCATGTTGCCAGATTTCACACCGCTGACAATCAAATCAGTCACAAACGCACTCAGCAGGTCAGGTCCTCTGTTCCTACAGTGCTAACCTCCGAGCGTAATAGTGTGAACAGGTAACAGACAGGGTAACTCTCCTGTCTGCTTTTGGGTCCGAATCACCTTTAGTCTCAAGTTCTGGAGGATTCAGACATGTACCCTGTGTACAGGCTCAGATATGTATCCTGTTGGGGGATTGCGGTACAATCTTTCACCACGGGAACCCAGCCAGGCTTCCAAAATGAACCCTTTTAACTCTATAAAAGACCTTGGATATATTCTTACCTATTCAGTCAACCTCAGTAACACCATCAAGCTGCTGAACCATTTTGTCAGACTTAACCCTCTATACTTCACATGCAAAAAGAACTGGCAGACACCCAGAGAGTCTTTTAAATAAAATGAACTTTAGTAAAAGATGATAAAAATATGAAAAACTGTAAACACAGAACAAAATATCAAAGAGCTCACAATCACATAAAAGAATAAGGGAAACGTACAAAACATAACCTCCTACCACAATACATTTAGACCTTGTCTATCTGAGGTATTACCTCTGTAAGTGCCTATAAAGTTAAACCAGAGAGCTGTGTCTCTCTAGAGTCTGAAGATGGTATATCTCTCAAACAGTTCAGGCACAAGTATTAGTTTAACTCTGTCTCTCCACACCTGTTCTGTGAGTCATCTAGCTCCTCCCTTTAGAATATAAAAAAAAAATACAAACATGATGTCCTATCAGGAGGTATGTTAAATAAGGTGACATCAACAAAAACTAATTTCCCAAATTATGAATCTTTGATCCCCCAGTTCCTTTGAGGTTTACAACTCTGCAGTCAGTCACCTAGGTGTGATATAGCCAACAGGAATCAGCTAAATGGTGTCCTGTCCTGTAATAAAACGTATATTTTAGTTTCCCAACTTCAAAGCATGAGGTGATAAAAATGCCATAAAATGCAATTTCTCAAGGAAGTTAATTACATTGCAGAGATCTGGTCAGTTTTCCTATCCTGTAGCTTCACTGAAATCATGGAAGCCCAGGCTGTCTTATGTGAAGCAATCACATACTATATTTTTTATGGCAAATATCATAGAATAATCATAACTAGCTGGCCAAGTGTCACAATAGGCATTACAAAAACAAATCTTTCTGAGTTCCTAAGATCATTACACACCTCTTTCTTGGGAAATACCAGTCGCTGATCTGTGGTTGTTTGAATTTCTAACCCCTAGTCTCCCATGACTACTAAACCACAGTACGTCCCATGCAAAAAGATGTAGCCTACAGTTTGTGAAATAATTTGGCACTAATTGAGTGTCAGTTGTGGGACACTTTGGAAATACTATCTTGTACTTTGAAAGCTGTATCCGTGATATACCAGTACTGTGGTTGACTAGAAGTTAAAATTCAAATACGTCACTTCCCATTTTTTGATCTTTTGCAAAGATGTTTGTAATGTGGAAAAAACGTGGACTTGGTCAATAACCTCAATTTATTGTTTTTTCATGCTGATTAATAAAGAGATATCAGTTTGTTAACTGTACAAGTCCAAATTCTGTCACTTTAACTCAATACTTGATTAATATTATATAGAAATAAGCTATACTATACTCTATACAGTTCTGCTTCCAGCCTCAGTGGAGGGGGTAAATGTAACTGAGATATAAGAACACAGGCAAAATGATTGTTTTTATTAGAAAGATGTTTTAGCTTAGAAATCCTCTTACATTTCCATGTATTCACTTCCTATTCCACTATTTTTATACAAAGTTCCCAGTTTTTCTTTTCCAGATTTTCCTTATCAAATATTCTCCCCCAGATTTTTATATCCTGTGTTTCGGTTGATACAGAGGCTAAATGTTGACGATTTTCTACTGAACCCTCTAATAGAAAACCAACATACTTGCCAAAATGTATACGAGATCCAGATACTGCTGCAAAAACTGCCATATTTTCTAGAATTGCTTTACCTGATTCTTCATTTTTAACAAAGATCACTGCATGTATAGCATCTGTATACGCCATAATCTTTGTCTGGGGTGCTTCAGGATGTATGAATATGTCTTCCATCTCTGGATTTTTAACTAATATTTCTCAACAATGACTCTAAGTTATGGGCTCCATGTCAATTCAGTGATGTTTGTACAGAGACTGCAAAATGAGCGAAAACATTTGAGCAACTGCAGTTACAGTGACACTACATTTCGATGCAGCCCATTACAGCGACCAGTTTCTACACCAGTGACCACTGTGCCACATTGCTGCCAGGGAATATTTTTCTAGTGTTGTATAGCACTGCTCCCAGGAACTGCACCAATTTGGCAGCAACACAGGTAATGACTACACCTGCAAAACCTGGTTAACACCATCCACGCTGTACCTTTTATCCTCTCAGTCGCACCTGTTGCACACTTCAGGAACAACAGGTGCATCCAAGCAAAGGTGATGGTTTCTGTTTTTGTAGGAGAGCTCTGTCCCCCCTGCAACCCCCCCACCCCAGAAGGGGGCTGTGCCCCTGAATCACCCTTATTTCTAAAATAACATCCTTCAAGTCGCTCCTTGACTCAGAAGGTTAGCTGAAATGTCAGTCTCACTGTAATTGTAGCATCGCTATAATGCTGCGGTCACTGTAATTGTAATCACTGAGGTTGACTCACTGACTTGATGTGCTACCTAGTTTTATTATATAGATACACACACATATATATATATATATATATATATATATATATATATATATATCACACATAGAGCTAGATGCAACCTTTAGCTGTCCGTTTGCCTAAAATTGTTTCCAGCCTACCTGCCTGTTTTCTGCTGACTGTCTCATCATTCTCAGAACTCCCACTCCATTCCCTGTGAAAGCCCTCGGTACTGGTGAGCCACCTGAAGAACGGGACCAGTGGGAGGACTTACAGGGAGTGATGCTACTGTTGTGGAGGGGTTTCAACATTTAAAAGCAGAACTCACTCACAGTGCTGCAGTATCTCACATATAGAGCTAGACGCAACCTCTAGCTGTCTGTTTGCCTGAAACTGTTTCCAGCCTACCTGCTTGTTTCCTGCTGACTGTCTCATTCTCAGGACTCCCACTCCATTCCTTGTACCAGTGAGTCACCTGAAGAACGGGGCCGATGGGAGGAGTTACAGGGAGTGATGCTACTGCTGAGGAGGGGTTTCAACATTTAAAAGCAGGACTCGCTCACAGCACAAGCGTGAGTGGCACTCCTAGGAGAAAAATTGGTTTAAATAATTGACCTAACCTTATTTCAGGTTTATTTAATTGTCTGATTTAAGTGAGATTAGGTTAGGCTGAATTGGCTAGGTTGTAAAACGTTTTAAAAATGTTTAAAGTAGTGATTTATTGTGTTATTTTAGCACATATTTTAGCACTTAAAAGTACCCTGGAGGGAGGGGAGGATGCATTTTGTATGCCCGGTACCAAATGTACACTTCAGGTTCAAAGGAAAGTTTTTAATGATAGCCCTTATGGGCTCAAAACTTGCAATAGGTGGGAGGCAGTTGTTAGTTGTTTACCTAGCTACTATGTTTGACACTAAATGTGAATTTCAGACTTATATGAAGTCTTTTAATGACAGTTATGAAGAGTTTAAAATGTGTTAACGCATACGTAGCTGCATATACAGTGTTGGCAGATAAGGGCCCACATGTTTTTTTTTCTCTCCCCCACTGTTAACATAGAAACATAGAAGTTGATGGCAGATAAGGACCGTAAGGCCCATCCAGTCTGCCCGTTTCTTTTTCTACCTTATAAATGTGCCATCGTCCTTTGCTCTGTCAATGGCCTATCTATTCAAACTCATCTGTAGTGCTCCCTTATGTCTATCCCATGTCTGTTTGAAGCCATGCACTGTATTCATATCCACCACTTCCTGAGGTAGGCCATTCCATGCATCCACCACCCTTTCTGTGTAAAAGAACTTCCTCACATTACCCCTTAATCGGCCTCCCTCTAATCTCATGCTGTGTCCTCTTGTCCTGCTATTTTTCTTGTATTGAAACATGTTAGACTCTTTCACATTGTTAATGCCCTTAAGGTGTTTGAATGTTTCGATCATATCACCTCTCTCCCTCCTTTGCTCTAGGGTATACATATTGAGGTCTGTTAATCTGTCCTCATATGTTTTCTGATGCAGTCCCTGCACCATTTTGGTTGCTTTTCTCTGGACTGCCTCAATTTGGTTAATGTCCTTGTAAAGATGTGGCCTTCAGTGCTGCATGCAGTACTCCAGATGTAAAGAGGAATTATTCCTCCCTCTTCTGACTTGTGATTCCCCTACTAATACACCCTAACATCCCCCTAGCCTTACCTACTGCTTTAATGGTCTGCTTGGATAATTTACGGTCATTGGTGATGATGATGCCCAAGTCTCTTTCTTCTCTTGTGACTGCCAGCAACTCCCCTCCAAGCCTATAGGTGGCTTCAGGGATCATCTTCTATGTGTGCATGATCTTGCACTTCTTTGCATTAAACCCCAGTTGCCACTCTTCCGACCATTTTGCTAGTTTATCCAGATCCAGATTAACATACAGAGATGTGCCATAGATAAATATTTTTTGAATGTTATGACTAGTATTTACTACTCTAGTACTAAAAATGACAAGAAACTGGTTAATAAGATTTATTTCAGGTGGCTTCTCACATTGTTACTGCTAGTCTCTGGTTCGGTACATCCCCACCCCAGCCCTCATTCTTTAGGTCAGTTAGATTCAAGCAGTGACCTAACGAACAAATCAGTTTCCAATTCTCATTCAGATCCAAAAATTGTTCACTTGCATATTAATAGTCTTATTTTTAAATGGGATCAGTTTGTGGTAAGAACAGAAATGAATGGTTTTGATGTGATTACACTTTCTGAGACTTGGTTGAAAAGTGATATCCAGGATTCTGAAATTTTGCTGACTAATTTCAATGTATTTAGTTATGATTGAGTGGGGTAAATGAGGGGTGAGACACTGATATACATTAATTCCAAATTTAGTGTCACCAGAGTTTCAGATAATATTAGTGACCCTTTCTGTGATTTGGTTTCTGTTGAGGTTCTATTTGGCCAGGACAAGAGACTAATAATTAGTTCCATATATATACCTCATGGGAAATTTAAGAGTGGCATTGATTTAGTTTCCTGATTCAAATCCCAGCTTCCCCCTAATAGAGAGTGGCTCTTATTAGAAGATTTTAACAATATTTGGAATACCAGTGCAATAGATGGTACACATGATGCCTTGTTAGATTTGGGTTTGCACCAAATGATTCATGAAATTACTAGACATAACTACAAAACTAATTATGGTACAATACTTGATTGGATCTTAGTCACACAGCCATGCAGGATCACTAATACTGTGATTCTGCCTGATGGCGTAAGTGACCATTGTCCAGTAGTGTGTGAATGGTCTGTGAAATTTGTTAAACAAAAACCAAGGTATGTTGAATTCAGGAGTATTTCATCTCCGACTTCTGAAGATATTGCCTCTGCTAGTAAGGAAATAAATTGGTCTCAGAACTGATTCCTGATATCAATGTTCTCTTAGATACATTTATAACACTTTACACTTCCATTATAGACAGATTGGCACCTTTGAAAAAAATGCAAATTAGGTAACCTAAACAGGAATGGATCACTAAAGACTTGTTAGACCTCATTAAATCTAGAGACCAAAGCTGGAAAACGTATAAATCCAGAAGAGAGGATGGTTCACTCCTGGCTTATAACATTTTGAGAAATAAATGCAAATCTGAAACTAGGAAAGCAAATGTAAAGTTCTTTTTGAATCAACAGAATAAAGCATCAGGTAATTCTAGAAATACTTAGAAGATTTTGAATAACTTAATGGGTAAGGGAACTAAAGACAAACCAATTTCCTTACAAAATAATGATATGCTTATTTCCACCCCAGATCAGGTTTCTGAATGTTTCAATAACTATTTTGGTGACCTTGAGAGCTTCAGGTCACCTCAACTTAATTCACATCCAGTTATAAATAATTTACCGTCACCTGACTCTGATGATTTTCCTAGGGTTAAATTGCAAAAAGTTACACCAAAGGTTTCTAGGGATTACATACTTAAATATGATCCTAAACCATCTTTGTTAGCTGGTTCCCTTGACATACAAATTTTGAGGAAGGGTATTGATACTGTTTCATACCCCTTAACTATCATTGTTAATTTTTCAAGTGTCCTTGGTGTTTTTCAAAAGTTGTGGAAGCGTGCAGTAAAAAGACCTGTACACAAAGCCGGTAATCCATCTTCAGCATCCAGTTGTTGACCCATTTCTCTTTTAACCCTGTTGTATAGGATTTTGGAAAGAATAATACTAGATCAGATTTTGGAATATCTTAATAAACACAGTTTGCTTACCCCATGTTAGCATGGCTTTAAGGCAGGACACAATACAGAAACAGACTTTTTGAGATTCACTAGTGGCATCCAGTGTGCCCTTGATAAGGGGCACATGGTTGCTGCTCTTTTTGTGGACCTCACCAAGGCTTTCGATCTCAGGGAGCATAACTTACTCCCTAGTATACTGGGAAAACTGCATTTTTCTCAAGAGGCCATTAGATGGTTTTTGCAATATCTTGTAAACAGGTCTCATGTTATAGCTATCAATGGTTATTTCTCTTCTCCCAAATTGATTAAATGTGGTGTCCCCCAGGGATCAATCCTGGGCCCCCTCATTTTTTTCTCTTCTCAAGAATGGTGCCCCAACTTCTTTTCCATCTGGTTCTATTATAGTTTATGCAAATGATGCTGTTATTTATGAGGTTAGTCCCATAATAAATGATGCTCTCACTGAATTACAGGTTCATTTTGTTTCTTTTCAAAACTGGTTGTCTTCTAATTATCTTGTATTGAATTCTGTTAAAACCCAAACTATGCTTTTCACAAATAAAAAGAATAGTTCGTCTTATCTTCCACCTATTCAGGATACCAAGGGAATTGCTATGGCATATTTTGAAACGTTTAAATATCTCAGGATTGTATTCAATGCTAATATTACTTTTGAACATGATGTTGTCGCAACTATTAAAAAAAAAATCCATCAAAGATTAGGGTGTCTATATAGACTAAAGCCTTATTTAACACTGGAATCCAGAAAGCTTCTTGCACACAGCTTTCTCTTCAGTGTTCTAGATTGTGGGCTTGTGGTTTACGAAGCCAGGAACTGCAAACTCCTAGGGAAAATATCTGTTACATATAACTCTATCCTCAGATTTATGCTTGCAGCCCTATTTAGAACCCACCATTGTTTATTACTCAAATGTTCCACTTGTTTTTCTTTAATTAATAGAATTCAGTTTAAAATGTGTCATTTTTTGTTTAAAATCAAATCTGGTTTATTACCAAACTCAGTAAGCACTTATTTTTCCAAGTATGCTAATCCTAATGGTACCAGAACTCAATCCAAGTTTACATTCACTGTTCCATTTTTTTTTTTAAAGAAAACATCTGGACAGCGTAAACTGTTATATAGGGGTCCCTCTTATATTAATTCCCTCCCATGTGAGTTTATGAATTGTAAGTCTGTACTGTCTTTTAAGTCAGTGTTAAAAAGGTATTTACAAACCTCCCAGGAATATACATGTTAAAGTAATGTTTTATATGTTGCTAGAATATATTGTATTTGATATTGTATTTTGTTTTGTATGTTAATTGTATGCTTGTCGTCTGTGAAAACAGGCAATTTGCCCATCAGACTTACAAAGGTAAAAAAATGAAAATGAAATATTCATTGCAAAAAAACGTCATTAATGCATCAGTTATGGTTGATAGCACAGTGACAAAAGTATGGAAATGTGATGTTATGGTTACCCCCTACCACCCCCACCATTCTCTACACGACTACAGACATTGCAGCGTGTCATGGGGTTATCAAGTCCAACTCTCACCCCATTCCATATGCAAGCAAGCTGACATGCTACAGTATAGGAGAATGGGGTGCGAGTTGGGCCTGATGACCCAAATACATACCCCAATGTCTATTGGTGTGGGGGAGTAGTAGGGGGGTAACCCTAATATCACACTTCCATACTTTTGTCACTGTGCTATCACTCCTAACTGATGCATTAACAAAGTTTTTTGCAATGAGTTTCCCTTCTTTTTGAGAAAGTGTAATGTAAGTGGTAACTGGTATGTTGTGGGAGTGCAGGCCCTCCAGGCCCTGTGCTCCCCTCATGATGTCCAGTTTTTGTGTAATGGTATGCGTATGTGGGAGTGTAGGCCCTATGGGCCCTATGCTCCCACTTACACATCTCGAATTGTTTCCAATATATGGGCATCAAAATTCACTGCAGGTGCCACAGTGTTAGCCTATGGGAAATTTCTCAACTTCGCGGAGCACTATAACTATGGGACCCATTGAATGTTTTGGGACCCAAGCACAGAAAGGCACATATGTGGGACAAAGGCTTGCCATCCTGCAAATTTCAGCTCAAGAACCCCAACCATTTTGTTGCAGTGGGATGGCAAAGAATTGCTGGTTTTGGGTGCTGTTCTTGATGCAAATTGTGACACTTTCGCAAATATTTGTGACAGATTATGTTGAACACTTTCGTGATTTGTGAAACTGTTGCATCTGTTGTGTTGCCATTTGTGACACTACGGGGGGGTCTAATCACCGAAATGGCATTTCTAGGGTTTTCCCCCACCAAATAAGATAGTGCTGTGATCCTCAGGGCCCGAGCAGGTGAACACCACTGTCGGTGATTATCTAGGATATCCCAAATTTAAACACCAGGCATTTTTCTTGCTCACTAACTGAAAACAAGATGGCTGCCACATGACAGTAAAAGGGCTATTTGTGATATTAAAATGTAGTGGCAGCAGCTTTCATGAGGCACATAAATTTTTTTCCCATTGACTATAATGGGAAACTTGTTTTTTGAATAAGGTTTGAACGGCTTAATATTTTTTCACCAAATCTTCAAAAGGCACATCAGTGACCCAGACTGCATCTTCCCTGAAAAGTTCAGACCAAATGGACAAATGATGTGGGCTGAAGCCACGAGCAAGAAATGCACAAAAGACACATTTTTGCACATGTTTTGGTGCTCTCCAGTTCCACAACCGCTTATCTGACCATACGCAACTTGCCAGATCCAGAGATCTATGGAGCCCCACCGCACATGCAAAATTTCAGGCAAAGCTGTCATACGGTGCCAAAGTTATTGAAGTGCAAAATCTGGGGTTTAACATAGAAATGGCCGGGCAACCCTAACTATAAAACATATATATGGATATGATGGATCCTCCTCTTTATTTCAGTATGCTTTCATAAAAAGCCGTTACCCTTTGCTGTGCCACAGACTGATATATCAGTCTAGAATTCCTATACATTCTAATTCTGTCAGCAGTCCAAGGGCTAATATTTGGAACAACTGCTTGTTTATACATGCATTCTGTCTACCCAACCATTTTCTGGACTCTATAGGCTGAAAGTTCATCAATTACATATTCATGTGCTAGTCTGTCAAAATCATTTGCTTGATCAATATTGAGAACATATCCATTTAGGGAGCCTGAAGAACCATTGACAAAAATCTCATGCAGCAATGTCAGATTATCTAGTACCCTTCTAGTTTTTAATGAACATGTCTGATAGGGACTTATGAGAAGTTCAGCTACTTTAGACATCTTGCTTGACAAACTCTTAGCTAGAATTTTATAATCAGAATTTAATAGGCTTAAAGTGCAGCAGTTGCCTAAATCCGCCTCATCACGTATTTTATAATAAAGTGGCATGGAAGCACCACTATAGTTACAGTTGAGAAGGCGGTTCAATGTTAAGCCCTAATTTTTGCACTTTAGTAACTTTGCAACTATTCAACAGATTTGTATAAAATGTTGCATACACAGTCTTGTGTGGTAGATCTGTGGATGTGCCAAGTTTCGTTCCGGTCGGATGTGCAAATTCAGAGTTCTGGATACTGCAAAAAATGAATTTTCAGGAGTGTTTTCTCATTGATGTTGGTGGGTTTTGGTCTGACACCTGTAGCACCCAGACAATGTGGAATGTTGGCCTGAAGTGTTCAGGGTAGAAAGGTGTTGACCCATAGATGTGCCTTTTTTGTTTGGTAAAAAAATATCAATCTGGTCCAAAGTTATTTAATTTTGAGAGATTGGTTCTAAGCATGTTCGGTAAGCACTTCAAAATAGCTCCATGAAATGAAAAAAGAAACCTTTTTCATGTTGACGTCATCCTTTTTCGTGAGGGGGGAGTAGTTTTTAGGGCTGTGGGCAGAGCCTACAGCCCTTCTGTCATCTGTAGCTTTAAAAAAGGCTTTTCTTGGAATTTCCATTTTAGACATTTGTATGTATTCCTCCACAGCTGCAAAGTAGTCCACTCCCACTCTGATTTTTGCTATTTGTTGCTCTATGTTAAAGGCATCTGAAGGGGGAAGGGAATGCTACTGTATTGTATGTCAGAACTTCTCAGGATATTAACAAAAGAAAGCTTTTTAAACTGCTGTTTCTATCATCTGTCCAGCTCAGTCTAACGCATTTGTTCTATTTCTTTCAGCAACCTAGAGGACTCATTTCCTCTTGGTTTTTGGGAAAACAAAAGTCAGACTCATTGTCCGATTACAGACAGTGGAATGCAGATTGTTAGCTGCCTGACATTCCTTTCTGCAGGACAGATTGGAAACAGAAGACTGTTTTTGTTTCTCATTTTATCATATGATGTACTGAGTGTGTGTTTAGTTGCAGGGTCAGGGTCAGGGCCTTGAAGAAAATAACATTTATGTAACTCATTCAAGATTCCATCAGGTGGTCAGAAAAAAAATCTGAGAGAATTTGTGTAAAAACTAACAAATGAAAGATGCAAAAATAGCATGTACACTGGTCTCTGAGACTAGAAGATCAGAAGGTTGTGGGTTCTATCCCCACCCTAGGCATGTGGGTTAAACAGCTTGTGTACTGCCTAAAACTAATATTAGATTTTAAAAGCAGTCAACCATTACCTTTTATATTTGAGGTACTTTATCTTTTCCCTTTGTTTAATTAGAAGATTGTTTACCTGATGCTAATATATCTAGCTATACTGCCCCCACTACATCACCAGCATCGTGACCTCACGGATTGTGACATCACTGCTACTAAGTAACAGCAATGCAGTGACTGCCAGGTCATTCACATGTGATTTCACTGTCAGCGTAATCACAATGCTGATGTAGTGGGGGGCAGTAGAGCTAGATATGCCAGCTGCTATGCTAAGAGCTGTTCTACACATCCACCACAACATTATGACATAGAAAACTCTGATGGGCAAAAGGTAAAAGAAAGGTACTTCAGAAATAAAATTTTATAATGATTTTTTAAAATTTATAATATTTTCCTGTCTGCCTGGTTTGGCTCCACTAGCTTTTTAGATCCCAATACTGACACTGTAGTGCAGCATTGGGGGCTCCTGTCTTTTCTGTCTGCCTGTTCAGGTGGATGTTAAAGATCCTATGGCACTTCTCAAAAAGAGTAGGGGAATTTCCATGGTGTCCTGGCCAAATTTCCCCCATTCACTAAAAATACCACCAACAGCTTAATCTGGCTCAAGTAAGGATTTATGCCATGTTACAATTTCAGTCGGTTACCATCTGTAAACTGGTGGGCCTACCCGGTCAAGAAAATTCAGCTAATAAATAGGATTCCATATACAGTAAATCCAAATCATTCAAAGGCCATCTTGACATATTATTTTAATACTTAACAGCAAATCAGAGCCATTTTCCTGATAAAAGGCTGCCAACATATTACATTTAAATAAACAACAAAGTCACAAATAAGGAGCTAGTGACTTGTGGAAAAATCTTCAGGGATTTATACAGGGATTTGATGCTGCCTGTACAGGGAAAATACAGGAAAAATGAGGGCTTGTTTCAGGAACATGGTTATTTGGATCTGGGAGCACTGTGATGATTGTGACTAAACAGCACTATATGGCACCAACAAGAAAATGACTTTGGTCATTTGATAGCTCTTCACAGCCCTATCGGCTCTGGCTAGAACTTGTTTAATTTACTTCCATCTTGTTTTTGACTACAAAAAAGCCATAAAAATGACATTCTAGGGAGAGTGACCAACACATGTAACTTGCTTATAGGGACTCCATTAGTCGGATTCTGCACTTAACCATTGGTGAAATGCTGTTGATTTTTTATTTTTTTACATTTTTAAATCTTTTTTCGTGGATTGCTTTAATCTGAAATCAATCAGCTTATCTATGGTGTTCAGTAGCAAGTACAGCTTTTAAACCAAGAGCAAGGAGTTGGCTATGTCCATTAATTAGTTTGCCTCTTCAGTTACAGAATCAAAGTCCAAACGACTCCACATTGGGATCCTATTTTGTTTGAGCCCAATGCTTTTTCATCAAATTCTATTTCTTGGAAACTGCAATTAAACAAGAAGTACGGTTCATACTTTTGAAACCTTTTGCCGCTAACACTAAGCTGACTATCGGCATTCTATGGAGTGACTTGGACTTTGATGATATAACTTAACAGGCATACCAATTAGCAAACATAGCCAGCTCCTCACTCTTGGTTTAAATGCCATACTGCAGTTGCTACTGAACACATAGCTGAACAGCTTGATTTCAGCTTAAATGCCGTGCTGCAACTGTGCTTGAACATTTCAGACAAGTGATCATAATTTGACTTTGTTGACAGAACTTGGAACACAGAATATTGCTGATATTTTTTTCAGTGTACACAGTTTGCCTGTTTGTTCTGATTTCCAGTGCCACTTCATAATTGTTACTGAACACTATAGCCAAGTGGTCTCACCATTTATGTAAGATACAATTGATCTAATGTTTTTGGGGACACATGCTTAAATAACTATATTCTCGGCAGTTCTTAGCAAACTAATTAGTGGACCTAGCCAACTGCTGGCTTTTGGTTTTTATGCTGTACTGCAGTTGCTACTGAACATCATAGTTAAATAGCTTGCTTTTAAGTTGAATGCCATGCTGCAGTTGTGATTGAACATTTCAGATAAACCACCATAATTTGATCTTGTTGAAAATTCAGCTCATTATCTGTACTTGGAGCTTAGCACACAGAACATTGCTTGCAATTTTCTTTAGTGCATACAGTTTGCCTGTTTACTGTGATATCAAATGCCCTCTCTGATCACCGTCCCTATCTTTTCATACCCTGTAAAAAAGGAAACGTTCCCTCAATGACTTTTTTAACCTGTTAAAAAAAAAAAAAGGAAAAAGGTCCCTCGCTGTTTTCTGATCCCCCCAGCCCAACCCTCCACTGAGCACCCACCACCCCGCACCCCCCTCGCACACCCCATACACCCTTACTCACCTGAACAGGTCCAAGGGTCAACATCTACTCTCTGATCAAAGATATGTCTTGCTGCTTGAAAGCCGACTTCAGTATGAGGAACTAAGGTAAACGTGGCTCAATCTCTTTCAATCGGGTTTTGAAATTTGATGAATAACTTTGTCATTTTTTTCAGATTTTGACCACAGATTTTCAACATGGACTTTTTGGTACCACAGCTCATGACCAATGCCAGTGGAATTTCACAAATGAAGCCTGAAAGGCAATTTTGAGGTTGCTTGGCAAAATCACCTTTCAGGCGGGATTTCAAAATGTTTACCACTTTTGTTCATGAGGTGGGGTCATAAGAAGGTTATGCTGAAAATGTTGGTAAAAACATGTAAAAATGGCAATGTTCTGAGCATACTTTGACATTTTGCTACACTTCTTCGTAACTTTAGCAATTTTAAATGTTTTGACACCAAGTGTTCAACGTAATTATCTTTTTACACCACCTCATGAACATGTCAACTGTCATTTTTCAAACCCTGACCAAGATGTGTTTTTGCA
Organism: Neoceratodus forsteri; assembly: GCA_016271365.2. NCBI lineage: Eukaryota > Metazoa > Chordata > Ceratodontiformes > Ceratodontidae > Neoceratodus > Neoceratodus forsteri. The sequence goes on along the minus strand of CM057452.1, from coordinate 525,811,019 downwards.
CCTATTGCACTAAGAAAGTTTTTTTTGCAAAGAATTATAAAAGTATACCAACATTGCTGTAGTCATTGAATTAGTAAGTGATTCTATTTCTAATGTATAGTTAAATAAATCTACCAATAATTGGGCTAACTTGGAATTAAACTGTTGATAAAATTCTTCTGTGTGGTTTTTAATTTTATATCCTGAAGTAAAATTATCTGATTGATGCAAGTCTGCAAAGTGGCAACGGTGGAGATACACTTTTAAACCCCTTTATACTATTACCATTTTAAGGTGTTACATTCAAGGTACCCAGCATATGAAAGAGGAAAAACTGGAAAAAAAAACTTGATATTTATGATTGTTTTTTCTCTGTCTGCAGCTTCCATCTGGTTCTCTTTGAGGCTGAGGCCTCCCAGCAGAGACTCTTCCTGATCTGATGATGGATCTTTTAAGGAGGAGGGTGTGGATAATGCCTCAAAATCTCCATCCTGTCTTTTACTCAGAGCTAATAAATTATATTTGTTTTGTACAGGGATACGAGAGGGGAACACATTTACTCTCTTTAGTCTGTTTTCTGATTTTCAAATTTCTGGGCCTTTTATTTTTCCTTTTCAGCTTAACTTTATTCTCTTCTGGTGGGGGAAGAGAGGCGTCTTTACTGAAGAAGTTTGTACCAACAATTTGACCTGACGTCTGGATTTTCCAGAGTAATGTCATCTGCTGCCTCTGGCAGTGTTTCACCTGTAGCAGGAATAATAGGATCATCCTCTGGTGGTGCAGTTTTCAGATCTCCTTCCAATAGTATCCCAGATGCAGGTTTTGTAGGACCCTCTTCTACGGGGGGAGGGGGGCGCAGAAGTAGACACTGGTGGGTCAGAATTACCTGATTGTGGGTCTTTTTGCAGAGTTGTAAACCTTTCTTCTTATGCTTGAGTTGAACCATTTTTTGGTCTTGATTTAACAGTATTCTCCTGTTCCAGACCATCAATTCTGTTGTGGGAGCCCACAAGTATCTAGCATATGAATGCCCACATCTGTCACATATGGCTATAATCCAAGAAATGGCTACACCATGTGCTATCATATGCATTACTAAACTGCACGTGGAACCTGCACTTGTGGTAGGATTTTGGCTGGCCCTGACAGAACAGTGTACCGCTATCCCTTCCTAAGAAAAAAAAACTGATAAGTAAATGCATAATCCCTGAATTAGTCTAAAGAAGCTTTACCTGTATTTTCCACCCCTTCAAGTCCATATTTGTTCTGAGTCAGTTATTGGGTGAGGCTTGTCCAGTACTTCACAATGCTATCTCAGCCAGAAAAGTATGTCTGAGATGTTTACCCCTTCATTTTATAATAGGATCATTATCGTTCTAAGAGCTGATCAAGTCAAAGGGATTGCTGCAAATGGGAACCGCATGTGGGTATCTTAATTTCTCATACTGTACCCAGAATCTGTCCAAACCAGTAATTTGTTTGAAACTAGAGTCCCCAGTATGTATCAGTGTGTATATTTCTGACACAAAGAAGTGTAAGAAGTCCTTCAACAAAGTTCTTGCCACATGAACCCTGTCTGGGGGAGTTTCTACTCCTCTTTTTGAAATCAGCCATACTGCATTCTCCGTGGAGCTTGTCTTCCTTTATTTGTAAACAAGTCTGCATATCTCATTGTGCCACTTCTGAGTGTTGAAATATCTTTATAATTACTGGTAACCCCCTTTATCAACCTGATTTCTGACACTGTTAAAACACTGTAATAACCTGAAATTGAGTTATTATGGCATTTCACCACCTGACAGTCGGTTAGAACCCTTGAGTGGTATTCTGTGCTTGAGACAGAGTGCTAAATCACAATTTTTCTCCTGCAAAGCACTTCTTACCACTGCAACCTTCAGCACAACTGCCTCCTTCTGACCCGTTTCTTCAAAACCCCTCAAGATTCTTTATTTAAAAGTACTCAAACAGACTGTAGAACTGCACAATCTGAAGACATACCCTTGTAGTTTTTTTTTTCTCTCTTACCGGTCTCCACAGCCATTGGAAGATCTTCGTTGACACAGCAACACTTCCTGCCCGTTGCACTGCAAACAGCATTATTTTAGTAAAGTTGCTAACCGTTTTAACTTGCTAACATTTTAAACAATTTCTGAAATGCTGCATAATCTTTGACTCATTTCCCGTTTAGTGACCTCCTGATCTCCAGCGGACTTCTACAGGCACCTCTACCAGACTTTTCCAATGGGGCTCGAGCTACTGGTATTTAAACATTTTCAGGTTTGCAGTTCAAGACAAAAATTGTAGTGTTCTTTGTACTGGCTGAGACTCTTTGCACCGATAATTATAAAAAATAACAGGCAAGTGTGTGCTTATGAATGTTTTTTTCACACTCTCGGGTGTGATGACCACATAAACCTCTTGAGCTTCATTGTTGAGGTTTATGGCTTATTACTCCTTGGGTGTTAAAAAAAAATATTCATAACCGACACTTGTCTATGCATTATTCTCTATATCTTGCTCAATAACCCACGCTGAAAAACAGTGGGCTCATATCCATTGCTTTTGAGTCAAGAAGGACCTGCTGTAAAGAAAGTATTGAAGGGGGGAGGCTGTCTGCACCATTTTCGAACACATTGACTGTACCTCCAAACACAACAGTTTCACCTAGAACCATATCTATGTCCTTATTCAGCATGTCTTTGTCAAAGGTGCTGGTTTTTTTTTTGGTTTGGCAAGGGCTGCTGTTGTGCTGATGCCTATGAAATCCTTATATCTGCTTCAAAATCCTGTTCCCACTGCCCATCATCCATATCCCCCACAATATATTTTTCCCGTATCTTCTTTGCCATCTGTCCATTTTCTGTATCTCCTGATTCTGATTGTTGCTCCATTGTTAAAACTGTGGTTTCTCTCTGAGATGGAAACCAGATTTTCTTCAGCAAGTATTCTTGGTATTGCTGTACTTTCAGGTCTCTCTTGTCAGACACCCATTCACCTGTTTTTGTTGATGCCAACTGGCTTCTTTCAAGGCTCATTCTGGGGACCAAGGTGATTTTTCCTGGTGAGGCTTCTCCATTGCAGTTTTCTTCTGAAATCTTTTTCTCAGACCCATCTTCATTTGTCGTTCAATGTCAAAACAGCGCAGTCGCAACTGCACAAAACATTTCAGTACTTGGTCATTTTCACATGTCTACAGATTATGGAGGCACAAAAAAGCATGGTTGTTATATCTACTTACAGGGCAATCAGCTGTTGCAACCAGCACTATCTCTGTGTAGAGTTGTGACCACATCAGCAGACACTGTAGATGAGATTGCTGCAAAAGTTTAAATGAGCAGTTTTAGCTGCTGCATTTAAATGTAATCTTTTAGCCAGTGCCCATGCTGATTGCCACTGCTAGTTTCGTTCTAAACTCTACTGTGGTGCACACATTCCGTGTAGTAAGTAGAAGTCATGATCAGCAGCTGAGAGATGCATTGCTGCTACACTACATCAAGTTGCATTGCCTTGCTATTGCTACAGTGTTTTTTTTTCTAGAAGTTTGTGCCCACATTTTCATTAAAGACTGCCACTCACTCACCATTCGTCAGTAGGTCCAGGAGCCAGCAGCAGCACTGTGCACATTTTAGCTTGCTTAATCAAAACAAGCAGATCACCCCAATTGCAGCAGAGTGGACTCAGAGTGCTCACAGATGGTTTACGGTTAGAGCAAGTTGACGTGTGAAGTTGGTTCAGACAGAAGGCAGGTGGCAACTCAGCCAGACAGCAGATAAGAGCACTTTACTTTTTGAAGGAGTCAGAGTATATCACAGCTAGGTAGCACTACAGTAGCTACAAAGTAAGTACCTATTGTTTTCGGGGATTTCAAGACTGTGATTGTGTGTGCCTACTGAAGCTGAAACAAGTGAAAATGCTGGCAGGCTGAAGATGTGGAACAGTGCTCTGGACCATTCCACCTCAACTTAACCTCTGAATCAGACTGATCTTTCCTTGTGTTCCATGACCAATCTTACTAAAAGTAAGACATGCTTATCTGGTTTTCGTGAATTTGCCAAAATTCTATATATGAATGCATGGTTAAGGTAGCACTGTAATTGTTCACACTGTTTTGTTTGCGTGATTTTAATTGGATACTGTCTTTTGTGCAGGCAGCTTTTCAGCCTGCACAGCTGATTCTGATATTTCGATGTCAGCATTACCACTGCTACATCGGTGGCTCACTTTTGTTTCTGCAGAGTACGGAGACAGTCTCTTTCTTGTCCATACCTGGCTTCTTCCTCAACCAGCATGCCCTATCAGTTTCTTTTTCTTTTCTGACAAAGCTGCATGGAACTTCTGCTCTTCCTGATGCAGAGTCTCATCAGTCAGGTCAGTTGTCAAATCAGCATTATCATTACCAGTATCTACATATGCTTGTTCAGCAACCTCACTCAGTAGCTTTTCAAGGACAGAGATCAGTTTTCCTGCCACATCATCCACCTCTCCCTTGCGTCCTGGGTCAGCCATCTTGGCTGAGGGCAAAACTGGTCAGCAGCTCCCCCTACCGTCTGATTACCTCTCCAGATATGCCCCATTCACTAAAATACCATCAACAGCTTAATCTGGAATAATTTCAGTTGGTTTGCATCTCTGTACCTCCTTCCCCGAGACAAGGCAGAAATTAGGCATTATTGTCTATCCCTCCTTTCCCATTCCACAAAAAACTAAATAAATAACATACAGGGTAGGTACATTGACATAAAAGGAATGACTTCCTACTGATGCTCCAAAAATCAGTCTTCTCCATAGGTCCCATTGATGGGTTTGTGTCAGAGGCCCTAGGACCGCATGGAAGCCAGAACTTTTCTGGTGGAGGCTGGTGATGAGCATAGGTCTCATGATTATGGCACTGCATGTGCCCACTGGTATACAGTGGTACCAGTCACCAACCACCTCAGTTCCTTTTTTCCCACTCATTGAGTATGCAGCAGCATTGCTGCTTTCTACAGGTTAGAACTTCACTGTCTACACACAGCATTCAATTATAGATTCAGATATATTAGAGTTTACTATTTTTGTGTCAGTTTAGTTGACTCAAAAAGCTCTACAGTTTTATTTATTTATTTCAAAGGTTTCACTAGGAAACATGGACTGAGCTACTAACTGCTCATTTCAAGATGCATCATGTGTGTAAGGGGAAATGAAGATAGATGGGGAAAAAACAAAGAAGAATAATAATAACATTACATTACAAAAATAGAAGCCATATACAGCAATTCATTATAGCAGAGGAGCATAATCATAAATATTGATGGCAAATTAGCACAACAGATACATGTAATAGATACAACTGCATTCTGATAGACAGGAAGAAACTACTCATACAGATATGACATGGCTAGATATAATATGTAGAGATGGTAAAGCATTGATTTTATGTACTAGGCAGCAAGATTAAGAAATTGCAGCCTTCTCTGAGCTGTTACCAGTGCGTTGAGAGAAAGAGAGCAGGCAGATAACAATTCTTGAGTCTTACACATGGCAAATGGTATTGTGCAGGGAGGTAAAATTTATGAGTAAAACACATGGCTGGAGAATGGTGCAGGGAGGAAGGGATTCACTTAAAAGGAACTGGGGATCTTTTTTGATAGTTTGTTTATTTGGGGGTAATGGACTGCATCCTGAAAGGGAACCAGTGTACATGGCCAGAAGAGAGCCATGGCTGTCAGTAGGTATTCAAGCTTAGAAAGGGCAAGGGCAGTGCTAGGTCATGCTAGATTATGCCGTGGCACTAACAGACATGAAGGGAGGCAGTTTGGCTCTCCCATAACTCACATAGGTTTTGAAAAGAGAGAAGATAGGAAGGGGCAATGAGTGATAAAAAGGACCAGAGAGAAAACAACAGGGAAGCCTGGGAACAACAAGAGTAAGGCAAGGATGGTGGAGAAATTGACAATTCTCCATTCAAATGCCAGGATCTTGGGGGAGTAAGAGGGAGGAACTTGACAGCAGTAGCTGCAGATAAACTAGATATCATAGCTGTCACTGATAGATGGGCATTGCAGAATAATAGCTGGAATTTCACTTGTCTATTCTCTATTTAGCAAAACTAAAAGGGGCATGGGTTGTCAGTATGTGTCAGGGATCATGTCAAAGTAACAGAGGACTAGACTGTAAAAGATGGGGAGGTAGGGTCCATGTGGCTGCAAGTGTCGGAGAGTACATTAACTATGCCAATATGTAAGCTAATGTGCTGTACTGTACTTCTCAGAAAGGTTAAGGCAAACATCTTAAACATTGATTACCACATTATGAGAAACTGCTAAATGAATATTTGTCTTTAGTCAGCAGGACTGACAGTCTGAACCAGCAATCATCAGTTGAGAACCATCAGCTGAGGCACACAGAGAAACTGCATCAGTATCTTCAGTGTGGAAAGGCTTTCCATGATCGACATCTCATCTCTGTACAACAGAAAATTCAAGAAGAGAGGTTATATAAGTGTACTGACTATGAGAGGAGTTCAAGCAAGATAAATTCAGCTAATTGTAGTGACAAGAATTTTACAGTGCGGTGTCAAATAAGACCTCAAACTTACACTGAACAGAGACCATATAAATGTGTTGAATGTGACAAGATTCTTAAAGATAAGTGTAGCCTCATGAAACATCAGTATGTTCACATGGAGAACAATCAATATAAATGTGCTGAATGTAATAAGAGTTTTAAAACAGAAACTAGCCTTGTAAAACATAAAAGACTTCACACGGGAGAAAGACCATATAAATGTGCTGAGTGTGACAAGAGTTTTACAGATAAGGCTACCAGCATAAGACATCAGCGAATTCACACTGGAGACAGACCTCATAAATGTGCTGAATGTGATAAGAGTTTTGGCCAGAAGAGTGACCTGATAAAACATCTACGAATTCACACAGGGGAAAGGCCGTATAAATGTGCTGAATGTGAAAAGAGTTTTACAAATAAGACTACTATCATACGACATCAGCGAGTTCACACTGGAGACAGACCCCATAAATGTGCTGAATGTGATAAGCGATTTGGCCAAAAGTGTGACCTGATAAAACATCTACGAATTCATACGGGGGAAAGACCATATAATTGTGCCGAATGTGACAAGAGCTTTACAGAAAAAAGAAGCATCATAAGACATCAGCAAACACATGTGAAAATAAGACAGTATAAGTGTACTAAATGTGACAAGAGCTTTGCAATGCAGTGTAACCTCAAAAAAACATCAGCAAATTCATACAAGACCATATAAATGTCCTGAATGTGAAAAAGGTTATTTATTGCTGAGCCACTTGATAAAACATCAGCAAACTCACATGGTGGAGAGCTCATTTAAGTGTGATGACTGTGACAAGAGGTTTACAGCACAGAGTAGACTCCTAACACACCAGAGAAGTCACACAGGAGAGAAACCGTATAAATGTGCTGATTGTGGGAAGAGTTTTGGCCAGAAAGGTGATATGACAAAACATCAACGAAGTCACACAGGGGAGAGACCATATAAATGTGTGGAATGTGGCAAGAGTTTTGGACAGAAGAGTGACCTAATAAAACATCAGCGAATTCACACAGGGGAGCGACCATATAAATGCACAGAATGTGACAAGAGTTTTACAGATAAGACTACCATCAGAAGACATCAGAGAGTTCACACTGGAGACAGACCACATAACTGTGCTGAATGTGACAAGAGTTTTGGCCAGAAGAGTGACCTAATGAAGCATCAGCGAATTCACACAGGGGAGAGACCATATAAATGTGCTGAATGTGATAAGAGTTTTACAGAAAAGAGTAGTCTCATAAAACATCAACGAATTCACACGGGGGAAAGACCATATCAATGTGCTAAATGTGACAAGAGTTTTACATTGAAAGGTAACCTTATAAAACATCAACAAATTCATATAGGAAAGCCCTCCAAGGAACATTGCATGTATTAAGCAGAGCATTGTCAGCAAATATCAAAGACTAATACAGTACTGAATTCCTGATTTGTTTGAACATGCCCTAGCTTAAAGCAGCAGTATTTGTTATTTACAGTATACTTTTTTCAGTAATAATGTTTTCCTGATAAAAATATGAAGATACTAATTTTTGTCTTTTCTTTTCATTCCTGAACTAAGATATTGGGTTTTGAAGTTTGTAAAAGTTCCCATTCTCTTACCATGCCCGTCAAACAAAAATTAAATATCTTGGTACAGTGGTGTGCTGTTTACCATCAGAAACATGTGGTAGCACTACCCTAATACATCCACATTATGAATCTAGCATGTATATTCAATAAGTAACCTCAACAGAAGATATTTCTAAAAATGTGTGAGTGGCAGCCATCTTTAATGGGTAATTGATTGCGAAATTAGCTATAAAAGACAACCTCAAATACTCTGAGGATGAATCAAAGGGTGTCCGAAATCCATTTTTGATTGCAAAAGAAATATATATATGATGAACTTTTTTGCCGACTAACAGATACTGCTGCTTTAAGAAGTGGGGTCCATTCTTATTATAGTGCTAGAAACACTGAATACTGGAGAGACTACTGAGGGAGAAACACAAGATCATCAGAGATATGAGCTAGTACAATTCCAGAAATTGTGAACAGAAAAATGTATTTAAAACTTATTTTACCAGGTAAGCAGAGTACAGGAAGGCTCATTTCCAGCTGGACCAGGGTGGGGGGCAGAGGTAAGAACATACAGTGGATACATAATGCATATATACATTTATATTACAGTCTCAATTAAATTAAGAATGTTATTCATACATATTGGTATATCGTGGGAAATTATTTATATTTGTAAATAGTATGAAGACACATGCATAGTGTAAAATATGAAATTTCATTCTTAAGTACATAGAGGAATACATAGATATTGGTATGCAATGGTTATATAATTTCCATTTGGAATTTGTAAATTTGAAAGAAAATCATGGAAGTATTCCCAGCTATCCTTGGAGCCATATACCTAATTAAACCTGAATAAGTTACCAATATCTGTGACACATTACGGACTACAAAAGGAAGCCATCTGTTGAGCACTGCAAATATTAAGACAAGCACTGTCACAAATTGTAAAGAATTAATACAGCATTGAGATTCTCATTTTTTAATATACCCTAGCTGAAGAATGGGGTGCATTATTGTCATGATATTAAAATACAGAGAACATTGTAGTTACTATGAAAGCAAGATACCATACAAATGGTCTAATGTGACAGAGTTTTCTGCCCCTCTAAAAATATCATCAAATGTGCACAGGGGAGAGATCATCTAAATATAGTATATGGTTCAGCATGGTGCCCATACTCTTCCAGATGCCGTTGTACCATGTTAGTGATATTAGAATGCTGTTCTACAACAGCAGCTGTATCACTACTGTAGTGCAACAGCATAGAAGCTTGTGTCTACTAAGGTTCTGCATGCTTATCTGTGCTACAGATTCCTTATAAATTTAACAAACTGTTCACTTGGGGTCTTTCAGTCTTGCTGTCATCTTCTTTGTTATGAGGCATCTGCAGTGTAGATAAACATGAGATCATAATTGATCTGTGATTCTATGATATTGTATGGCAGCAGTTACATAGCTGCTGTGGTACAATAACATTCTGACAGTACTAGTGTGTACAACAGAGTCTGGAAGTGTATGGATTTCCATACAGAACAGTGCACCATATACTATAACGATAATGACAAGACCAAAAACATGCAAAGTGAAATGTTTGCTACAAGATGAGGTACTGTATTGTTGCCAGCTTATCAAACTCTTATTTAAACCAGATAACATGTTTTCAATCTTATCCTTTTGTCTACTGTTTTCTATTTATTTGACCACAGTTAAAAAAAGGCAAATTATTCAGAATGTAACATCACAAAAAAATAATGTATGGACATCCATACACAACAAGGCTGATGTTTCCAACTCCAAATGAGATGTCATCAGAGATACTTCTTGAACTTTGCTCTTCAGGTCTATGATGTAATCTCACCTCTCAGTGGAAACAGCCTTGTCATGTATGCTCGTCCATACCTTGTTCTGAATGTTTTGAATGTGACAGAAAGTACACACAACACAATTGCCTGATAACTAATCAGCAAATTCCCACTGGAGAGATACCAAACTTATCTTCATTTATTTATTTATTTATTTTACAATTTTTGGCCAGGAAAGACACACCAAGCCAATGCTTGTTTCCAGGTGCGTTCTGGGAGAAGAGGGAGGTTAAGCGACTTGCTCATGATCGCACAGTATGCGGCTGTGGGATTTAAACCCAGATCGCTAGGTTTGTAATTCAGTGCTTTTAATCAATCATTTAATCCTTTATATATGAAATGCTATTCCAGAAGATCATAGTGTTTTACAATGAATTAACAAACAGTGATAGAAAAAAACATATTTCTTAAAACATGTTAAAACACAGTACTAAAAAACAGGACTTTAGATATCGAAACTTCACATAATTTAAGTATCAGAATATGCTGACTCAAATAAATAGGTTTTCAGAGCAGATTTAAAGGCCTCAACGGATGGGCACTCTCTAACCCAACGAGGTAGAGAATTCCACTGGGGCAGGGCTACAAAAGCAAACAACCTAGCTCCCACAGTGCCAAATGGACTCTGGGAATCTCTAGCAATCCCTTGGTGGTGCAGAGAGAACGAAGGGGGTAGTAGGGATGAAGGAGATCTTGCAGATACTGTACCACAGCCCCAGTCTGTATAGGACCTTATAGGTCAGTAATCCGACCTTAAAGGTGATCCTCCACAGCACCGGCAGCCAGTGCAGGCCACAGAGCACAGGTGTGGCATGGCATGGCATGATCTTGAAAAGCCAGTCAACAACCTGGCAGCCACATTCTGCACCAGCTGAAGGTGATGAAGGTCCTTCCTTGGTAGCCCTAGGTATAGGGCATTGCAGTAATCAAGGTGTGAGGTCACAAAGGCATGAACCAATGTCAGAAGGTCACCAGGAGGGACCAGGTGTTTTATCCGCACGATATTCCTCAGATGTTAAAATGAGATCTTGACAATGGCCAACACCTGAGACTTAAGTGTCAGTTCACTATCATACATAATGCCCAGATTCCACACATCATCAGAGGTCACTAGCTGATTGTCTCCCAGCCAAAGCTCGGATGGCTGTCCAGCCAATAACATCTCTACCCGATGACCTGGGTCCACAACCAACACCTCAGTCATATCCAAATTTAGCTTTAGGCAGTTGGCACTCATCAGTCCTCAATCTCAGAGAGGCAGTTGTTAAAGACCGAAACTGCGTCATTTAGTTCAGGCACAAAGGACATGTACAGTTGAATATCATCTGCATAACAGTGAAAACTCAACCTGTACTGCCTAATAATGTCTCCCAATGGCAGCATGTATGCTCTGAACAACATGGGGGAAAGCACAGAGCTCTGCAGTACCCCACATGGCAGGGGTAGAGGGGCTGAGGTAAACACCCCGAATTCCACTCTCTGCATTCTGCCTATAAGGAAAGAGTGGAACCATCTGAGGACTTTACCAGACAGTCCACAGAGTAGATACAGATGCTCCAGCAACATCCCATGGTCCACGGTGTCAAACGCTGCTGGGTGATCAAGGAGGAAGGACCAAGATGGAGTGACTCCTCCAATCTCTCACTGTCAGGAGATCATTAAAAACACAAACCAATGTGGTCTCAGTACTATGCTTTGTCCTGAAACTGGACTGGAGAGGATCGTAGATATTGTGGGTGGTCAGATGCTCCTCAGGCTGCAATGTGACTGCCTTTATAATAACCTTGCCCACAATGGGCAGGTTAGAGACAGGCCTGTAGTTTGCAAGACTGTCCAGGTCAAGAGGTTTTTTCCAGAAGGGGATGGTCCATCGCCTGTTCAGGGTGTCCGGAAACACCCCAGTCTCTAACGACCACCTGACTATCTCTGCAGGGACTGGTCTGATTACCTCCACACACCCCACCAGGAGGCATGTTGAACCTGGGTTCAGACTACAGTAAGTCAGTCTCAAACCACTACACAATACTGCCTCATCATGTGTGTAATGTTACAAGTGGTTTACTAATAAGAGGAACCTTAGAAAATGTCTGCAAATTCACACTGATCTGGCATTCAAATGAGCTTGACCAGTACGATAGAAAAACAAGAAAACTCCTCCATGTATATCAATCAGTTTACAAAGCCAGTGTACAGAATACCAATATTGTACATTTCAAGGTCTAAAGGAGGGTTTCTTTATGGGCTGGCAGTTGTGTGCCCAAAAGCATGCTTACTGAAATCTGAAGACCTAGATGTAGTTAAATTCCTGCACCATGAAACTATGTCCAAGACTACTTATGTCACTGCCCTAGGGTAATCAGATCTAGAAACAGCCTTGTCATGTTTCCAAAGAGGAAGTGAAGCTGGATGCCATTACAACAGTTAATATAGAAAAATAAGCAACCGAATGTGCAGAAGAAAGCCTTTAAATACAGATTAACAATGAAGTAAAGAAACGCAGACAACCCACAACTACAGTGGTCTGCTGCAACAACCCAGTGTTGACCAAGAACTGACCCTTGAGTGGTTAAAAGGAGAAGAATTCAAGTCCCAAGATGAGAAGCTGATAATGGCCACCCAAGACAGTGGACTATACACACGCAGTGGTCACAGACTGCATAGGGAAAAACGGATATGGAGGTCGTGTGGTACAGAATTAGAAACCATTTCCCATCATGGTTCAGGATGTGAGGTAATCCTGTAAGAGAAGGCCTGTATACAGAAAGACATACACTAATAATGTAACAAGACTAAAACACTGAAAACTGCAACTATTGTAACATATTGGTAGCAGAAAAGCGCTGGAACCATGATTTTGGGAGTATCTTGGAGACTGAAGAAATGATGATCACATGGGACCACATGATACCATCATTCAAGTGGAAGTCACATAATCATACAGTAAAGGCCATGAGGATGCAGTGCAGAATACTGCAGGAAACAGTGCAATTTCAATGTTGTAATGCAGGAACCTGACACGCTGCATTTTCTGGCGAGGTTCACTGTCTAGTAGAATATAAGAAAAAGATAAGTGTTAGTTTAGCTAATAGAAAGTTTCATCCCAGACAACTACAGTGCCCTACACGTAGAGAGGCACAAGGTTATGAAGTATAAGCATATGTATTCAGAAACAAAATAAATGTGGAAGAAAAATGCAGAAATAGTCTCATTAGCTCTTGGAGTTACAGGAATAAATAAAATAGAACTGAAAGACACACTTAAATATGCTACCACAATCTGACCCTTAATGCAATTCTTCCTCAGGAATATATCAAGACCTGCTCTGAGAACCAGAACAGTGCTAGCCTGCACAGCCTTCCTGGGTAGTTTATACAACACATTAACCACCCTATGTATAAATAAATGGTTTACATGCTTCCCTTGTATATCCCAAGCGTCTGTAGTATCCTGCATATAGAGAAACATAGAATTATGAAACATCAGAATATTCAAACAAAAGGAAGACACATACTGTATGGAAGAAAATTACTAAAACAGTCCCAGTTGCTGTTGGAGCTACAGCACTATATGAAAAGTCATTTCAAATACATTTAAATATGTTACCATTCTCTGTGGCACCTTTTGAATTACAGAAGAGCCCTCCAAGGAATGTTGTGTATATTAAGGAGATCACTTTAAAAAAAAATAAAGAATAATACAATATTGATTTCCTGATTTTTGTTTTTGTACATGCCTTAGCTTAAAAATGGATATGTCATCGTGTTACCCTGAACATTGGAGACATCCCTAAGAGTGCATTCAGAGGAACATTTGTATATAAACAGTACTTTTAACAACTACTAGAGGCCATGTGTACTGTAAGCAGCTCAGCTATGGCTAGGTTTATCAGTTTCATCAGTCAATAATGTTGCAAGACTGAGCCACTTGAAACAGTGCAAACCATGTAACATACAGGTAGCATAGCCCTGCACCCATTCCAGAGGCTGAAGATTTAATACGCCTCATGAGCACTAGTATGGATGCAGACAATCTATAACCAGTTTGATTCCAACAATCTTATGGCAATAAAACAAAAAGAAAATAGAACATCATATGGTGCTGAAGATCAACTTATTCTAAACAAAGCTATCATGGAAAGCTGCAAGAAGGGGCCAAGGACCTACATATGGCATGGATAAACTATGAAAAGTTGTCTGACAGTACACCGAAGTCTTGGATCCCTGAATGCCTAAAATAATATGTACAATCCACTCCGCCCTGATAAATTTTATGAAAATCTCAATGACACAGGGCATACTACACTGCTGCTCAACAATGATAAAAATGAGTGTATCATCTCAAACATTGTTTTTTTTTAAAAATGGAATATTTCACAGATATTCATTGTCCCATCTCTTGTTACATTTTGTGTTCAACCCACTGCACAGCCTGCAAGTTGGGTTATGTGTACAGCTTACTTACTTAAATAGTTAAACAAAATCAAAATGGCTTTGTAATGGGTAGAACTGTTGTTTTTTTGGTGGAGGATAAGATTTATACTGCACAGTGAATCATTGAAATGGCAAAGGATAAACCACATGCAAGTGTTACTCTGGCCCTAAACACATAAACTTTATAAAATTACATTGCAGTGCCCATGCTTTCATAGAATTAGTGCACATCAAAACATTTAGTTATGACAACTGGAGTAAGGCAGGAGTGCCATTTGTCTCCCCTCTTTTTTATGTTTGCTTGCCAAAGACATAGCAAACATGTTGGTATCACACTGAGAGGGGATGTAGAAAGCTTTGCTACAGTATCCTTAACCTATTACAGCCCTTGTATCCGCAATCTCTGCCCAATTTCTGTTAGTTCTCTACCTCCCTTTTGCCTGCAAAGTTTACTTGACCAATCACAGTTACAGAAACTCAAAACAGAAAACGTGTGTGCATGTGTTACTTTAAAGATCAGATGCAACGGTTTTTAAATATTTTAAATAAAAGCTGCAGTTCAAGTCCTTGTGTCATGATTAGTGTTTCTAGAAAATTTCATGTTGTTTGGTTTTGTGGTTTTCTTTAAATCAGCATCTAACTTGCTCTATAGTGGCTGAAAACACTGGAGTTATTTCTGTCCTCTCAGTCAAGCTTAGAGTGCAATTACATCATTTTGGAGTAGCTTGCTGTTTGATTCCCAATCAGAGCAGCACTCTGTAGAGTTTATGGTTTGCTGAGCTCTCTAGGTTTCTTGCAAACCCAGTCTCTGGTTTGTGTTTAGATAGATCAGCTTA
Organism: Neoceratodus forsteri; assembly: GCA_016271365.2. Lineage (NCBI taxonomy): Eukaryota > Metazoa > Chordata > Ceratodontiformes > Ceratodontidae > Neoceratodus > Neoceratodus forsteri. The sequence continues at coordinate 525,795,771 of CM057452.1, read as the reverse complement.
CAATATATCATCCTCTTTCTTTAAAAAGCTGATCATTTCAGTTTCAATGCTGAATTGAAGTAGTGGAAATATTTTTCTGTGAGAAATCAGCTTGTCTGTATCACAGCTCTGTTATTTCTAATCAAAACTAATTTTTTTTTCTAACTATATAACATAGGGCTGTTTAATGAATATAAAATAAATCAGAATGTTGTTCATTCACAGAAAGTTTGTCTTTGATGTAGCCTTCATGAATACAATCATGTTAGAACATTTTTTTCATGTCAGATTAACAAATAGGTGTTTGTCACACTCTGCTACAGTATTTCAAGCACATGTACTGTCAGAACGCACTCATTTCAGTTCTTTGGTGGTTTCTGTGTGAAAATACATCATGTACGTGTATTACTAAAAACACTATGTGGCATCCCATGGCACTGTGTCTCTGCCCCACAGTTGAGGCAGCAGCAGTCTACAGCCACCAGTCCCCTGCCCCACAAGCTCCCTGCCTTCTGCTCCACATTTGAGTCTGCTGCACTTTGCTGCCCACTGTCTTCTCCCACACAGACAGGAATTATGCACCCTGTAGCCTCCATCCCCTGCCTCAAGAATCAGGACTACTGCACCCTGCCGCCTCCTGCCCAAACAATTGGGGTTGCTGCACCCTGCTGTCCTCTCTCCTCTACCCTCACAGTTAGGGAAGCTGCACCTGTTGCCCCTTGTTTGTGTCTCCACAGTCAGGGCTGCTGTGTTGTGCTAAGCCCTAGAGTACCAGCTTCCCTGCCTCCACAGCTGGGGCTGCTGCACTATGCTACCCTAGCACCAGAGGTGGGGCTTTTGCTGCACCCTGCTATCCACTTCAGTTGCTCCAAATGGTCAGGGCTGCTGCACCATATGTACCCCATCTCACAGTCAGGGCTGCTGTACCCTGATGCCCCATGTGTCCTGCCCCACCCCCCTGTCACTACTGACAGGGCTGTTGCACCCTGCTCCTTTCTACACAGTTGGGGTTGCTGTGCCCTACAGCCCCGTGCCTCTGTGGTTAGGGATGCTGCACCATGCTGCCACTTGCCACACGATTCAGGGCATTTGCTGCACCCTATTGCATGCCTCCACAGTTGAGGCAGTTGTACCCTGCTGTTCCCCTGCCACCAGAGTCCAGTCCTTTGCTACACCCTGCTGAGACAGGAACAGGGGGCAACATGTGCATTTTCCCTGACTGTGAGGGTGAGAGAGAGAGAGAGGGTAGCAGGGTGCAGCAACCTCAGCTGCTCAGAAGGGTGCAGCACAAGAGTAAGAGCATTTGCTGCACCCTGTCCCTTGCCTGTGGAGGCAAGGGGCTGTGTGGTGCAGCAGGGCACACTGGTGGTAGGGGACAAAGGTCAGCATGGTGCAGAAGCCTTGACAGTGGGGCAGGACACAGGTGGGCATCAGGGTACAGCAGCCCTGGCAATAGCACAGGGTGCACATTGTGCAGCAGCCCAGCCCATTTGGGGCAATGGAAGTGCGTAGCAGGGTTCAGCAGCCCCAACTGTGGATGCAGACAGCATGAGACTCTAGGGTGTAGCACAGCACAGCAGCCCTGACTGTGGAGATAGGATCAGTGGGCAACAGGGTGCTGTGGCCCTGACTGTGGGGTGGGGACAGAGGGCAGCAGGGTGAAGCACCCCTGAATGTTCAGGCAGGAGATAGGGGTGGCATCAGGATACAGCAGCCCAAACTGAGGGACAGGGTGCTGCAGCCATGCCTGTTTGGAACATTGGATGTGGGCAGCAGGGTGTAGCAAAGGATCTGACTCTGGTGGCAGGGGGACAGCAGGGTGCAACTGCTTCAACTGTGGAGGCATGCAACAGGGTGCAGCAAATGCCCTGAATCTTATGGCAAGTGGCAGCATGGTACAGCAGCCCAAACTGCAGAGGCATGGGGCTCTAGAGCACAGCAGGCCATAGCAACCCCAACTGTGTAGAAAGGAGCAGGGTGCAGCAGCCCTGTCTCTGGTGATGGGATAGAGGACAGCATGGTGCAGAAGCCTTGACTGTGGTGCCGGACACAGCTGGCATCAGGCAATGGAAGTGAATAGCAAGATGTAGCAAATGCCCCACCTCTGGTGGCTAGGGCAGCATGGTACAGCAGCCCCAGCTGTAGAGTCAGGGAACCTGGCACTCTAGAGCTTAGCACAGCACACCAGTCCTGACTGTGGAGACAGGAACAAGGGGCCACAAGTGCAACTTCCCTAACTGTGAGGGTGGGGGGGAGAGGGCAGCTGGATGCAGCAATCCCAACTGTTTGGGCAGGGGGTGGCAGGGTACAGCAGCCCTGAATTTTTAGGCAGGGGATGGAGGCAGCAGGGTGCACAATGCTTGATTGTGTGGGAGAAGACAGTGGGCAGCAGGATGCAGCAGCCTCAAATGTGGAGCAGAAGGCAGGGCTCATGTGGTGCAGGGACTGGTGGCAGTAGACTGCAGCTGCATGAACTGTGGGGCAGAGACATGGTACATCAGGATGCCACATTGTGTTTCTAGTTATACCTAACATGATGTAATTTCACACAGAAACCTCCAAAGAATTGAAGTTTATAAGATCTGACAGGTGTCTGTCACACTCCGCTACAGTATTTCAAGCACATGTAATGTTTGTCATTCTGACATGAAAATAAATGTTCTTACATGAATGTATTTGAGAAGGCTACATCAAAGACAAACTGTTTCTGTGAATGAACAAAATTTAGATTTATTTTATATTCATTTAATAGCCCTGTGTTATATAGATAGAAAAAAAATCTGAGTTTTGATTAAAAAGAACTGAGACCTCTGATATAAACAAGCTGATTTCTCAGAGAAAGAGTTCCACAACTTCAATTCTGCATTGAAATTAAAATTATCAGCTTTTTATGAGAAGGTGATATATTTTAAGCTGATCTGTCTAAACACAAGCCAGAGACTGGGTTTGTTAGAAACTCGGGAGAGCTCAACAAACCATTAACTCTACAAACTACTGCTCTGATTGGGAATCTGAAACAGCAAGCTACTCAAAATGATGTCATTGCACTCTTAAGTTTGACTGAGAGGACAGAAATAACTCCATTGTTTTCAGCCACTGTAGAGCAAGTTAAATACGGATTTAAAGAAAACCACAAAACCAAACAGCATGAAATGTTCAGGAAACACTAATCATGACACAGGGACTTGAATTTCAGCTTTTCAAGCTTTTATAAAAAATATGTAAAAACATTTGCACATGATCTTTAATAGACTTACTAGGAATGTTTTTTTGTGCATTGTGACCAATTAAGAGCACCTGCTTACTTGCTGTTTGCCAGATCTGTTTTTTTTCCTGTCAGTAAATGGATCCCTGGTTAGCTGGTCTGCTAAGATTTATTGTTTAGCTGTTACTGCTTTTTTACTATTGTGGATTGCTATGTAATGCTGATAGCAAGCTCTCTAAATTGAAACGATTTGAAGTCCAGTCGAAGATGGACTAGTAAGTGTGCCATCTGACACCAGTAGTTACTTCCCTCATTTTCACTCACAGTAAAACCTGAAGCTGCACTGTAGGCTGCTGTCAGCCAGCAGTTGCTGAATAATTATAAATAAGAAAATGTTATTTCTAGTCAGTTACTGTAATTGATGAGCTACTTATTTCCATGTAGTCCCATGTGCTTGTATAGTGGAGGAAACGTTTAGGTCTATGGTGACTGGGTGTACTCGATATTACTTTGACAGATAATATCATTGTTTTTTAATTATCTGTGCTATTTCCTATGCCCACTTAATATGTTTCAAATTATTAGATTTTAGTCAATCAAGATATTAGACATACAGTACTTGATTTTTTTTCAGCATATGTTGTTTTTCTTCAAAGTATTTTCAACAGACAGCCTTTTAATATAAATCCATGTTAAATTATTTTTAATGATATTAATCATGGTATGGCTTTCATAGCCTGTGTGTTACTACATACAGTATTTTTCATATTTTCATAGTTATTGTCATGTACACCTAGGTAAATGTATTTTCTATGTTTCCAGATGTGTTTACTACTGTTTTACTAATAAACAGTGAACTTATTATACAAAATCTGTCTGAATCATATGTTCTGTTTCTATATGTCTGAACTACACATTCTGTTTGTATCAGTTATAATTTGTGTTTTTCTCCTATTACGTGTATAATACAATGCCCAGGCTATCTGTGGTGCTGGTTGTAGTGTGTGTGTGTGTGTGTGGGGGTAGCAATACTAACCAAGGCAAGGTTTTACTACATTTTTGATGTGGGACTATGAAGTAATCAGGGAAATGTTCTACTAGAAAAGAATGGGTGACTGCCTCTAAAACTTTTTTTTTTGTAGAGAGCACTTAGTTGCACCATCTGATTTTTGTTTCGTATAACAAGTGGGCATCTAGTTGTAAACATAAGATTTGACACTCTGTGTTGTTCCAACACTTGAAAACAGAATAACAGAAAAAGTGAACACATAACAGAAACCTGTATGCTCGAGTAGAACTGAAAGTAATGAGACTTTGTTACATCGAAGTAAAACAGTTCTAAAGGTACTGTACAATGGACAGTGATGTACATAGTTATAGAATGACATATATACTGTTTCAATGAAAGTATCTGATGATAAAAACTGTGTGGTATGTAAAGTGAGTGATAAACATAGTGATATCTTATGCTGTAATAACCCCCCCCCCCCCTTTGGAAGGCAGAAGTGGATCCTTCCCAAGGATTGACAAATTTCAAATTTATGTGCTATTCCTAGGACAATTAACCTAGCCAAAAATGGTAGTCCCAGTGTTGTGAGTGGTAGTCCATGGTTGGAAGCCCATATTTTGAGGATTTTTTTTTATTACATAGCAACAAAGTAAATGGTGTGGGGGTTGTATTATTAATACTACGTAGATGTAGGCTATTAAAAACAGTAAAAATTATTTGTGCTTTAAATTGTGGTGCTAAATTAATGCAGGTTGAGTTGACATCCGAGTCAAGTGCCAGTCCCAGAACAAAGCAAAGATTAATTAGAAGGACAATGAGAATGAGAAGTTACTCAGAAGAACTGCCATCAACATCAAGTTTACTAGTAGTACTTGGACAGGAGAGCGATGGAGGAATAGGAGTACTACTAGCATGAGATACAGAAGCATCAGTTGTAATAGCAGCAGCAGCAGCAGCAGCAGCATGCCCATAAACCTGTTGAGTGCCTGGACCAGACAGCAGCCAGTGGTTGGCTTCTGGATCTGGATCAAAGTCACATAGTTTGGGACACTCTATTGGTATTTGAAGGAGCAACTATAGTGCACCATCAGCCAGCTGTGTCCTTATTTTTATCTTTATGAGGTTTTGAATAGAGAACACTCGTTTGCACTTTTCAGTCGACAAACTCATTGCCTGTAGTATTTCCATTAACTCTAGAAAGTGAGCATTCCGGGGAGTGGTTTTTCTTTCAGCAGCCTTGTATAGACCTGCAGATAGGGTTTGTCAAATGCATATTTCAATAGTGTCTTAAATGCAGCATATTCTGATTTAATATGTTTCCACTGCTCTTCAGTGAATAAATTGAAGTATGCTGCCAAATTAGCCAATTCATTGGTCCCAAATGCTGCAGGTTGTTCCTTTGGGAGATAAGTTGCTTAAATTCCAGACAGGTGAACCTATTCAGAGGCACCTCTGAGAAATTTTGAAATCTTTCATCAATGTAAGCTATTGCTGCATCTATTAAAGTATGTAGTAGTGTATCTGTTCCAACATTTATTTCTGGACAGTTGCCTCTGAATTTGAATGGAACACCTCCCCTCTTGACATAGTAGATGTATCTGTGTTGAGGTTTTTAATAACCTAGGAAAGCCGTTATGTATTTCCCTAGCTTTGATTTCAGTTCCATCAGCTGAAGGAAGCAGATCTTGGTGAGTTGTGGTACTTCTAGAATTAAGTAATCTCTTTGAAACTGCAATTGCAGGTTTTTCAGTATGGGCCAAAAATATTGCAGGATATAAAGAAATTTAACACAATGCACATTCTGTACCTCTCTTAACAGTACCTTTGCTTTTGAACCATCAGCACCAACTGAACTTTGTTCCAAGTGCTGATCTACTGTGCATAGGTTCACCTGAACTGCATGGACTGAATGTGATCTGCTGGCAAGCCATCTGACCTGTTTAATTGCACTGAAGTGGGCTAGATTAGTATCTATCACATTTGCATTTCTCGAAGCTCTCTCACTTTTTGGTAAATATAATGATAGAATTTAAAACTTCTTTTGAGAGTATTTTCAAGCTTTGATATAAAGGGTCTTGTTTTCATCATATTGAGAACTGCCAACTTCAGCTTATGTGCAACACAGTGCATGGCTATGGTGTGAGGACAGTGCCTCTGTAACTTTGCAATGGTTCCACCCCTTTCACCCATCATTACATTTGTCCCATCAAAATTGGCAAAAATAGTGGCCCCAGATTCACATTTGTTAAGTCAGTGAGAGGAAGATGTTCTGAATCGAATGCAGTTGTTATTGCATTAAAGACACCTTATGCATTTGAGTATTCCAAGAGCACAACTTGGATCAAAAATGAATAACATCTTCTGAATTAGGATCAACAAAATGCAGAAAAACATTTTTCTAGTCGATGATGCTGGCATCAGTACTGCTGTCATCCAGAACTGTCACATATTTAGCATCAGAAAGGGACTGCATCTGTGTCTTTGATAGAATAGCAGCCATAGCTCTGCAAAACTCCCTGGCTCGCTCATCGTTTGTATAATCAGAACCAAGCTTAATCCCATTTTTCTCCTGTAATTTACAGAGCCAATCCATGTTGGATAAAGGGTACAGATTTTTGGCAATGGAGTACACTGTGTTAAACTGATGCCTCATCTTGACATTAGTGACCTCCTCCAACTGGGCAAAAGCATGATAAAATGGTGACTCACTGATATCACAGTGTACTGCATGTTGACCACTTTCCAGAATATGTTGACTCTGGAACACTACATGTGGATTGAGTTTAGCATGTGCACGTAGTTACTCAATCCTAAAATTACTTGACCTTGTGGCAAACACATTTTTAATTTTTTATTTTTTGGAAAAGGCTGGTACTGCAGTACTAGGATATTTCTCATGTACTGTGCAATACATCAGGCCCTTTTGTTCATCATATCTTGACCACTTGAAAGTTGTCAGCCAATGAGGTTGGAACATTCTGGTTCTTTTCTCTTGGTCATATTTCTTGTCTTTAGATATCCTGTCCACTGGCTGATCCAGCACTAAACTACATTTTTAGGTAGTGGAACAGATACACCAGCTTCACTGCCTAATTCAGTTGATTGATGAACATCAGCTGTTGTTATAGCCATTGCCAAAGGAACCTACTCAGATGATTCCGTATTACTTATAGCTGGAGAATAATTTATTTTTGTTTTGCCAAAAGATGCTGCTGCTGCTGACCACATTGGAAAAAAAAAAGTGTCAGTTGTTTATTCTTCATATCTTTGTCTTACTCCTTCTATAATGCAAATAACATTTATTTACAATATCTCACTCTGTGTGTCTCCTTGACTTATGGGATTGGGGATTGGAGACAGCGGACAGACAGCACACCGTTAGCTGTGTTTATGCTTCACTCACTTATTATTGTGTAAACTGTTCAGCTCTGCAAGTGGCAGTGCTCACCCCAAGGCCAAACAACACTAATTCCGACTCTGTCCCACTCTCACTCACTCCTTTTTCAATTTAGTTTTTTATGAGTGTTTTTTCCTTCTTTTGTTTGCAGTACCACACACAGAATTCATACACCAACAGTTTTTAGTTCACCCCACTCCCAAGTCCCAGCAATGAACACTTGTTTCCTCTAGATGTGTCACTTACAAGCATACCTAAAGTACATTTTTAAAGTACATCTTCACTTTACTTGGGTTCCTTTTTTCTTTAATATCCTTTTGTCACTCTGTACAAAACTTGCCCTCCACCCAAACCGCCCAGCACCCAAGTGTTCCAGAAACCTACACGTAAGGTAAGTCCCAAACTGAACTCTCACTGCTGTTTTGGTACAGTTACTGACCACCTGGTCCTTCTGGGTGTCGATTAGAGTAAGTAAGGCTGTCTGGATTTTTTTGTAAACATTTGTTGTGGTAATGACCACACTTTACTTTGTACAGCACAAAGAAAAGCCTTTCTTTTTCTTTTGTAATATGGGTTCTCTTTTCCTTCTAAGGGTTTGAAGGCACTGAGGGTGGACAAGGTGCCAGGCCCAGATGGCATCCACCCCAGGGTACTGAAGGAGCTGGCAGAGGTCCTTGCAGGACCTTTGGCAGACCTATTTAATGCCTCACTATATTTGGGGTGTGTACCTTAGGACTGGAGGATGGCTTATGTGGTGCCCCTCCACAAGAGTGGCCCCAAGGATGAACCGGGAAACTACAGACCAGTGAGCCTCACTTCCATCGTAGGTAAGCTAATGGAGACTATCCTGAAGGAGAGGCTGGTGGCCCTCCTAGAGGCCAAAGGACTACAGGACAGCAGACAGCATGGCTTCATATGTGGCAGATCCTGCCAAACCAACCTGGTGGATTTCAATGACTGGGTAACTAGACAACTGGACAGGGGCCATGCAGTGGATGTCCTGTATCTGGACTTCAGTAAGGCATTCGACTCGGTGCTGCATGGAAGGCTGGGAAGGAAGTTAGTAGGCACAGGGGCGGGTCAAAGCTGGTGAGATGGGTAGGAAACTGGCTTCAGGGAAGGCAACAAAGGGTGGTGGTGGGTGGGGAGCTCTCACACCCAAGGGCAGTGATGAGTGGTGTTCCACAGGGCTCAGTGTTGGGACCAGTGTTGTTTGGGATATTCATTGCAGACATATCATGGGACATCAAGAGCAAGATCAGTCTGTTTGCTGATGATACCAAGGTAGGCGCGGTGGTAGACAACCTAGGGGGGGATGGCAGGGGTTGCAGGATGATCTGACAAAGCTTTAAACCTGGTCAGACACCTGGCAACTGGGGTTTAATGCCAAAAAGTGCAAGGTGCTGCATTTTGGGATGAAGAACCCAAGGAGGAGTTACCATCTGGGGGGAGTGCAGCTAGCCCAGACAGAGGAGGAGAAGGATCTGGGTGTGCTCATTACAGGGTCAATGAACAACTCGGCACAATGTAGGAAGGCAGCTGTAAAGGCCAACAAAATGCTGGGTTGTATTGCAAGGGGTATATCCTTGAGGAGGGAGGAGGTGATTCTGCCACTGTATAGGTCATTAGTTAGACCACATCTGGAGTACTGCGTGCAGTACTGGCGCCCATATCTGAAGAGGGACATTAAGTTACTGGAGGGGGTGCAGAGCAGGGCGACAAAGATGATCAAGGGGCTGGGGGGACTTGTCATATGAGAGGAGGTTGAAGGAGTTGAACATGTACTCACTGGAGGAGAGGAGGGATGGGGCGACATGATTGAAACCTTTAAATACATGAAAGGAATAAACAAGATGGGTACAAAGGGGCTGTTCAAAGTAAGGGAAGGGAGGGCCACCAGGGGCCATGATATGAGACTAGAGGGAGGAAAGTTCAGGAGGGAGATGAGGAGACACTTTTTTACAGAGAGGGTGGTGGCTGGGTGGAATGTGTTACCTGCAGAAGTGGTATCCAGTAGAACAGTGGACTGCTTCAAAAGGGGATGGGACAGGACAAGGGGGAGGGTTAATGAAGAGGAAGGGTGGAAGGGAGGGGCAGCTGCAGAATAAGGGGTGCTAGCTGCACATTCGAGCAGACTTGATAGACCTCTAGGCCTTTATCTGCTGGCAAATTTCGTATGTTCATATTCTAAGTGTCCCACAGACCACCACACACAAACACAAGTCCAATTTTTGCTGAAGTCTGTTAGTGTCACACTAGTCACTGCTATGTTTTGGCAAAGTTAATGACCACCTGGCCCCTCTAGTTAATGGATATGTCAGTAAGGGTAGGGTACTAGGCTAGGCAAGGCAGTGTGGGTATTTATATATTTTTTGTAAATATTAAATGTGATACAGAGTACACTTTAGTTTGGAATGTACACTACACAGACTTCCTTTTTTTCATTTAATATGGATTCTTTTGTAGTGTATACACTCCTCCAGTCCTCACCCCCAAACTGCCCAAATATCCCACAGACTCCTACACAAAGGGCAAGTCCACTTCCACTATCACACACCCTTTTTGCTGAGCAGTTTGTGTCACAGCTGTGTTTTGGTACAGTTATGACCACCTGGCCTTCCCTAGGGATGTCAAGTCAGAAGGGAAGGGTAGGGTAGGGTACTACTAGGTAATGTGGGACTGGCTAAGTAAAACCTCTTATTATTTACATTTTTTGTCTAAATTGGTACAGACAAGTGTGACCACACTTTAGTCTGTAGTGCTGCACACTGTCTTGTCTGAGTTTTTTTTTAATAACTTCTGTTAGTAGACTTGTCTCCTCCTCACCCCACCCTGTCCAACTCCCCCAGCACAAAAGGCAAGCCCACCGGTCAGGTCCTACACACCCATGTGATCACTGTTTATATCCTCTCCCTTTGAGTCCTCTCTTACCCCAACAACTGCCACTGCCCAACTGCCCCACACAGCACAAATCTCCATTTCTGAAGCACTATATGTATGTATGTTCCCAACCACTCTACGGTTTGACTTTGCACACTTCTTTTGTTTTATTTACTACTGTACATGGGGACTCTGCTATTCCTTATTCATTATTCCATTTAGTGTTTTTTTTTCTCACTATATTATTCTTTTCCCTTTTTGCAGTATTGCTTTCTTTCTGGATGCAATTGGGTTCAGGGTCCTCCCTCTGATCTTGTGAGTGCAGTAGTACTGTTTATTATTTTTTTGACCCAAACTTCCCCTTTTTTACTTTAACAATTTAAATATTTTCTTTCTGTCAGGGTTCTCAATCCTGTATGTGTCAGACCAACACAGATACATAGTCCGGTGACCAGCTGCCCAAGCTGTTTCTCACCTCCACTCCCTCCACCCCCTCTTCACAGTCTTCTATTTTTTTGGTCCAAACAAAACACAGTCTATTGGGCTATTTTTTTTCAACCCCATGAATTTCAAGGCAGCACAGTAGGACGACCCCCTAGCCCTGTAGTGTAGAAGATGACATCCTTCCACCAAAGTCACTCCCGCACTCTGACTCTGATGACTACAAGAAATGCATCTTGCTTTCACCTCTTGGCAGCTACTGAGCAAATGGTGCATCTTCACTAATGGTCTCAGGCTCAGCCAACCCAACCCCACCCCCATTCACGCCAGGACTGACAGGCAGCCTTAAGCAACACACTATTCATTGACTGACTTGAAGTCCTGGGGGTGGCACTGGGTGCTGTTTTTCTGTTGGCTGTGTGGGGTGGTTGGGAGGAGGTCCCTATTGCCGCAGGTGTGCTCTTTCTGCTCTAACTCCCTCAGCCTCTCAGATCCCTTGGTGCCGTGTGGGTGCTCCTTGCTACAACAACCACGTGGTGCACCCGATTGGCAATCATGTGAAGATCCAGGAAGCAGAACTAGGACATCTAGTGGCTATGACACCAAACAGCAGCAGAAAAATACAAATACAAATTTGGGACTCAGCACAAATTTGGTTGTCCACGGGGCAACCTGTAGCAGTGAAAGTGATTGTCCAACAGCAGGAACTGGTAGCCTGGGATGTCAGGCTATGGGATTTGTTAATCTCTGATCCAACCATCTAAGTGTGTGTATTGCAGCATAAGCACACACCCTGTGATTATCACACCACAGCCACTTACTTTTGCACTTATGTGAACACTCAGCCACTTAACATTGTGAAAATCTCTACCCTTCATAGCCTGGACTATAGAACATTTTGATACAATAATGTCCCCCACCACTTACCCACACACACAGCAACATTTTCTCTCCTTCATCTCCTGTATTGTAGAGTATTTTGAGATACAGTCTGATCTAAATCAGATTCCAGACTGATTTCTTAGTTCACACCCAGTCACGATTATCAAGTCATTCATTTACTAGGAGGACCAATGCACAGTGCTCATTTCTATTGCTGTCCCAACAATTTGAATAAATAAAAATACCAATATGAAACAGTCATTACAATACATAATTAAACATCAGTTAAGATTAATAAGTGAATCCATATAAGCAAGTCGTAACTTAATTCAATGGGCAGCAAGATGGCCGTGATGCTGCTGTACTTCTCACAGCTCTATGTACACTGCTTGTTGTGAGTTGTACATTTAAAGTAATTTTTTATGGGCTTCTCTGGGCTCTGAAGCTGATGAATTTAATGAATAAAGTGGCTGGACCTGTTGATGGCCTGAGAAGAATTTTACTGAGGGTCTTGCTCTGAATTCCCACTTCTTACTGGTGGGCTGGCGGTCTGGCAAAGGATTGCTTTTGGTCTCCTGAGTGGAGAAAACTGCTGTCAGACTTGTGACTTTGAGAGGAACTTAATTTTTTTCAAGCTTTGCACTGCTGTCTTTTGAATATAAATTAATGTTTTATTAAAGATCATGTGCAACGGTTTTTGCATATTTTTAATAAAAGCTTTAAAAACTGAAATTCAAGTCCTTGTGTCATGATTAGTGTTTCATGAAAATTTCATGCTGTTTGGTTTTGTGGTTTTCTTTAAATCAGTATTTGTTAACTTGCTCTACAGTGGCTGAAAACAGTGGAGTTATTTCTGTCCTCTCAGTCAAACTTAGAGTGCAATGACATCATTTTGGAGTAGCTTGCTGTTTCAGATTCCTAATCAGAGCAGCACTCTGTAGAGTTTATGGTTTGCTGAGCTCTCCAGGTTCCTTACAAACCCAGTCTCTGGTTTGTGTTTAGAAAGATCAGCTTAAAATATATCATTCTCTTCCTTTAAAAAGCTGATCATTTCAGTTTCAATGCTGAATTGAAGTAGTGGGAATCTTTTTCTGTGAGAAATCAGCATGTCTGTATCACAGCTCTGTTCTTTCTAATCAAACCTCAATTTTTTTCTAACTATATAACACTGGGCTGTTCAATCAATATAAAATAAATCTAAATGCTATTCATTCACAGAAACAGTTTGCCTTTGATGTTGCCTTCATAAATACAATCATGTAAGAACATTTTTTCCATGTCAGATTAACAAACAAGTGCTTGTCACACTCTGCTACAGTATTTCAAGCACATGTACTGTCAGAGCTCACAAATGTAAGCTCTTTGGTGGTTTCTGTGTGAAAATACATCATGTACATGTACAACTAGAACCACTATGTGGCATCCTGATGCACTGTGTCTCTGCCCCACAGTTGAGGCAGCTGCAGTCTACTGACACCAGTCCCCTGCCCCACAAGCCCCCTACCTTCTGCATCACATTCGAGGCTGCTGCACCCTGCTGCCCACTGTCTTCTCCCACACAGTCATGGATTGTGCACCCTGCTGCCTCCATCCCCTGCCTAAAGAATCAGGACTACTGCACGCTGCTGCACCCTGCCCAAACAATTGGGGTTGCTGCACCCTGCTGCCCTATCTCCCCCACCCACACAGTTAGGGAAGCTGCACCTGTTAACCCCTGTTCCTGTCTCCACAGTCAAGGTTGCTGTGCTGCACTAGGCCCTAAAGTGCCATGTTCCCTGCCTCCATGGGCAGGGCCGCTGCACCACGTGTGCCCCATCTCACAGTCAGGGCTGCTGTACCCTGATGCCCCAAGTGTCCTGTCCCACAGTCAAGGCTTCTGTACTATGCTGTTTTCTATCACCTATCACCACAGACAGGGCTGCTGCACCCTGCTCCTTTCTGCACAGTTGTGGTTGCTGTGGCCTACTGTGCCCTACAGCCCCATGCCTCTGCAGTTAAGACTGTTGCACCATGCTGCCACTTGCCACAAGATTCAGGGCATTTGCTGCACCCTGTTGCATGCCTTCACAATTGAGGCAGTTGCACCCTGCTGTCCCACTGCCACCAGAGTCAGATCCTTTGCTACACTCTGCTGAGACAGGAACAGGGGGCAACATGTGCAGTGTCCCTGACTGAGGGTGAGAGAGAGAGAAGTTAGCAGGGTGCAGCAACCCCAACTGTCTGGAAAGGGTGCAGCACAAGAGTAAGGGCATTTGCTGCAACCTGTCCCCTGCCTGTGGAGGCAAGGGGCCGTGTCGTGCAGCAGGACACAACAGGTGGCAGGGGACAAAGGACAGCATGGTTCAGAAGCCTTGACTGTGGGGCAGGACACAGGTGGGCATCAGGATACAGTAGCCTTGGCAGTGGTACAGGGAGTATATTGTGCAGCAGCCCAGCCCATTTGGGGCAATGGAAATGTGTAGCAGGGCTCAGCAGCCCCAAATGTGGATGCAGGCAGCATGAGACTCTAGGGTGTAGCACAGCACAGCAGCCCTGACTATGGAGACAGGGACAGGGGGCAACAGGGTGCCGTGACCCTGACTGTGAGTGTGGGGACAGAGGGCATCAGGGTGTAGCAGTCCTGAATGTTCGGGCAGGAGATGTGGTGGCATCAAGATACAACAGCCCAAACTGTGGGACAGGGTGCAGCAGCCAAGCCTGTCTGGGACGAGGGATGTGGGCAGCAGGGTATAGCAAAGGATCTGACTCTGGTGGCAGGGGATAGCAGGGTGCAACTCCCTCAACTGTGGAGGCATGCAACAGGGCACAGCAAATGCCCTGCATCTGGCAAGTGGCAGCATGGTCAGCAGCCCAAAACTGCAGCATGGGGAACTAGAGCACAATAGGCCATGGCAACCCCAAATGTGTAGAAAGGAGCAGGGTGCAGCAGCCCTGTCTCTGGTGACAAGGGATAGAGGACAGCATTATGCAGAAGTCTCAACTGTGGTGCAGAACACTGGGGCATCAGCCCTGACTATGAGATGGGGAACAGATGGTGCAGCAGCCCTGCCCATTTGAGGCAATGGAAGTGGGTAGCAGGGTGTAGCAAAAGCCCCACCGCTGGTGGCTAGGGCAGCATGGTACAGCAGCCCCAGCTGTGGAGACAGGGGACCTGGCACACTAGGGCTTAGCACAGCACAACAGTCCTGACTGTGGAGACAGGAACAGGGGTCAACAGGTGCAGCTTCCCTAACTGTGAGGGTGATGGAGAAAGGGCAGCAGGGTGCATCATCCCCAATTGTTTGGGCATGGGGTGGCAGGGTGCAGCAGCCCTGATTCTTTAGGCAGGGCATGGAAGCAGCAGGGTGCACAATTCCTGACTGTGTGGGAGAAGACAGTGGGAAGCAGGATGCAGCAGTCTCGCATGTGGAGCAGAAGGCAGGGGGCTTGTGGGGCAGGGACAGGTTGTAGTGACTGCAGCTGCCTCAACTGTGGGGCAGAGACATGGTGCATCAGAATGCCACATAGTTTTCTAGTTGTACACACATGATATATTTTCACACAGAAACCACCAAAGAACTGACATTTCTGAGTTCAGACAGGTGCCTGTCACACTCTGCTACAGTATTTCAAGCACATGTACTCTTTGTCAATCTGACATAAAAAAAAATGTTCTTACATGAACATATTTATGAAGGCTACATCAAAGACAAACTGTTTCTGTGAATGAACAAAATGTAGATTTGTTTTACAATCATTAAACAGTCCTGTGCTATATAGTTAGAAAAAAAATAAGATTTTTGATTAGAAATAACTGAAAGCTGTGATACAGACAAGCTGATTTCTCACAAAGATTTCCACAACTTCAGTTCAGCATTGAAACTGAAATGATCAGCTCTTTATCAGAAGATAATGATATGTTTTAAGTTGATCTATCTAAACACAAACCAGAGACTGGGGTTTGTAAGAAACTTGGAGAGCTCAGAAAACCATTAACTCTACAAAGTACTGCTCTGATTGGGAATCTGAAACAGTAAGCTACTCCAAAATGATGTCATCGCACTCTAAGTTTGACTGAGAGGACAGAAATAACTCCACTGTTTTCAGCCACTGTAGAGCAAGTTAACAAATGCTGATTTAAAGAAAACCACAAAATCAATCAGCATGAAATTTTCAGGAAACACTAATCATGACACAAGGACTTGAATGTCAGCTTTTAAAGCTTTTATAAAAAATATGTAAAAACCGTTGCACATGATCTTTAAGGAAACAGCAATGGTGAATTCAGTAGCTGTGAACCAGTACTGAAGAGTGTTTTTTGCTGAGCATCCATGATGTGTGGAAACTTTAACTGGCTTTCGAAGATGGATGAGGATGACAGTTGCTGCTAATGAAGATCTGGATGCACTGTTTGTGCTGATGTGCCTGTTTTTCCCCTTTAAAAGGTATGCTGTTGTTGCCTGGGGAGGGGAGGTTTGTGTTATCAGACCATGCTGTGTTTGAAATTACTATGCTCAGAGGAGCATTTTTCTTTCCTTTTTATTTTATAGGTGCACCTGAAACTAGCAGAAAAATATGTGGAAGCAGACTGTGGATGGAGCTGAGGAGTCAAGGAGCCAGGACAAAAGAAAACCAGTAATGGTTGGTGTATCATGGCAGGAGATCATGTGTATTTGAAATGGGAGATTAGTGAGCTTGCACTGACCTTTGAAACTCAGTGGAGGGACTCCTGGTATATTAAAAAGGGGAGCACTCACTGTTTATTTCTGCTTGCTGTTTTCATATTTATTTTCTATCTACAAAGCTCCTTTAGTGACACCAGATGCTAACTGAAGGGTAAGAAGACTCCTAGTTTTGGAGCTGGTGTATGCTTTTAATATTTTGAGCCTAAAATCATTAGCCTGAAGGATGCTAGCTACTTGTAGCCACAGGTGGTGTTCTGTCTCAGGGAAGTTTTCCCTATGAGATATTTGATTTCTAGTATTTGATGCAAATTTAACACCCAGATTGACTAGTGAATATAGGTATCTGGAATTCCTTCATAGTTTTACTGTGTTACTGCTGATTAACGAGGAGTTTTAACTGTTGTTATATCTCTTAAATAAAATATGGTTTTCTTAAAGTAGTAAACTCCTGCCCCAATTCTCATAAATGCTGTATCAAGCTAAATACCAATTGAGTCACCAGCGTCCACATGGAACCTCTACTACTTTAGACTAACTTATTTTAACTTATATCACCTGAAATATTTTAGCTAGTAATAGTGAAAGCTTGTGCAAGACTCTGTAATGTGATTTGTGTCGCTGAAGGGTTGCCACTTTAGCGGTGTGCATCTTTTGATTATATATGTTTTATGGACATAAAATGCTCAAAGAATGCCCAAAGAATTTATATATACTGAAATGGGACTCCTATCAGAGATGGTTGTTAAACTGAATGGACTTGGGCTTGGTAACAAATAATCTACACCTATAGTTTCGGATCCCACTATTTTTAAAACTTTTTGATTTCTTGAAATTAATGACATGTCCATGAGTGAATGTTGTATATTATATTTAGCTTTATAATAAGGTGGATATTATATTCTATTTTATGTATATATATATTTAAAGGAAGGCATGTTTGAACACACAACATTTATTGGATTCAGCTGCAAGATTATAGTCTTCTTGCTTTGTTCAAAATTCAATAAGTTTTCTCATCCCCTCCTTCCCTTTTTTGAGTTATACCAAAATTAAGATTTGCAGGCATATATTCTAGTGCCTCCAGGTTAAAATGGTTAAGATGATTAGGCTACTAATTTATTTTAAGCATTTTAAACACTGGGTAAATGTTTTGAGCTGACCCTCCTATTCTGCCTTCTCTTTTTATATGGGACAAGCCTGTCTAGTTCAGAGTGGTTCAACAATTTAGCCTGAAATGTGGGAGAGGAGTGCTTTAAAGTTGCCTTCTGTTATGGACATAATTATTTAGTATGGAAATTCTGGGGCAAAGTATGATTAGTGGTCAAACTTGTATATTGGGACAAGATCCAATGCTGTTCTGCACCTTGTTGATACTGTGCCTCTTTAGATCCCTTATTTCTATATTTGGTAGCTGTGCACAAAAGCTGCTCTAAATGGAATGTCAGCCTAGGCCTTGTAACCAGGGTGGACTAGTACCCAGACCTTATTTGGCATAATGACACCGACTGGAAAGGGAAAGTAATGGAGTTAACGCATGTTTGACATAAAGTGGGATTCAGCGGGTGGAGTCCCATCAATGCATGTAGAGATGAGGGGTCAGAAAAGACTCTGGATAGTGCCAGAAAAGTTTTTTGTGGTTCCAAATAACAAGTGGTGGGGCCAATGGAGTGTCCCTGTTCAAAAGTAGGGCATTTTGCTGTTTACACTCTTTGCTTTGACCAATTGTCTTTACCAAATGGTGCGGAATGTTTATTGGGCTAGTTTATCTATTTATTTAGTTGAAAGAGCTCTTGTGGGAAAGTAAGTACTTTGTAGGAAAATAACACCCCTACGTTAAAATGATTAAGGTACCCTGTTTTGTTCTGGTGTACTTGGGGATAAATACAGTGGGGTTTTTTTATGGTGAAAGAGAAAACTTGTTTTGAAACCAAAACACATTATGTATTTTATATTTTATATACTAATCATTTTTTGAAGGAACTGAGATTGAAGTTGAGATGGATTTGAGTATCTTCAGCAGACTCCAGATCAGGTTCATATAAGGATTATGCATTTGACTTAGCAGTAATACTTCTTTCACTAATTTACATATATTTTATATATTAAAACTATCAGTTCCAAATATAGTTATTCACATTAATATCCTGGGAATAATTCCGGGTCACTGCAGTGTTTTCAGTTTAAAATGCCTTCTGATGTACTGAATTTTTAAAATTGTTTTAATGTTGTGATAGTTTGTAACTTAATGACAATAAACTTAAACTTAATTCAATGATTATTTTGTAACCAAGAAGTATTTGCCTGTTTAAAGTTATTTTTCTAAGACACTGCAAAATGAGTGCTATGCTTTGTCTTAGACCTTGGAATGGTAAACTCAGGTAATCCCTCAGCCCTAAGACTGTTAACATGCTTCTTCTCATTTAGCCTTGATGTTAGATACTCAGGTGCATTCCCAGCAGCACACTTAGCCTGTTTTCATCACTCCAGTGATACCCAGTTAAGTTTATTTTTTTAAATATTTAGTGATGAATTCATATTGGAACATCCAGGATAAATCTAGCCAATTTTTATACCACACACTTTGATCAGTAGTGTTTTGGATACAGTAGCAAATAGTATATCAGCATAATCCATTACTGGAAATATTAGTCAATGTGCATTGTAGAATCAAGTGCCCTTAGGAAGAAGATGTTAACTCTTACAGTGAACTTCCAGCTTCTTTCTCAAGGTTTCTGCTAGATATTCCACATAGTTGTTACCTGTACACAAAACTAGTCATTGAAAATCCTAAGTATTTTTTTTTATTTGCTGCCTCCAATGCCCTTCCTGAAAAGTTTTCATTTCCAGATTATTCAGTTTATCTATATCCCTTAACCTCACATGAGTCAAAAACCATCAGTTTTGAATTATCCATGTTTATCAAGTTTAAATTAGGCAAGTAAGACTAAATGGTATTACAACTTTGTTCAATTTTTCAAGGTCACTGCAGATAGCGGAACCTGTGCTGTACAAATTGGTGTCATTGGCGTAAGTTACTGCTGAGGTTCAATAGTGGATACGGTGCCATTCACATAATATGAACATAGCATCAAGCTGGGCACCAATCCCATGGGAACCTCCAGTGTACTTGATTATTTGTCCTTCAGTAACATCCTTTGAGTCCTGTTCCTCAGTCACCCATCCACTGCAGAACCTCTGAGGAATTTAGGGATGCCAGTTTATCCAACAATATTTGTAGATTTACCATGATAAAGACCTAAAGACTATTCAATTCAGGTGCAGCAAAGACCCATACATACTGAGGAGGACTGATGAGAGGGAAGATGAGCAGCCAAATAGAAATTGATTGAAACAAAACCAGAAAGGCACTGCAATTATACCAGTGCTCAGAACAAAGTAAATGTTGAAGCAGGAAAACAAGTTCAGAACTCAGTCATGGGGCTCTCACTTGTACTAAAACAAAGCATTTAAAGTCCCTCGTGGAAGTAAGTGCAAATTAATTTATTTACGGCAAGGAGACTGCAGGCAGACTTTACCACCATCCAGGCATAGATCAGCTTCAACCTGCATGTTACAGGGTTACCACCTGTCCTGATTTTCACAAGTCAGTCCTGAGTTGGGCAGCTGTGTCTTGCAAAACAACCATGAAAAATACTACATGTCCTGATTTTATAGTAGAGAAAATATTTTCTAACTTTCCTCTAAATGTTGCAGAAAACTAAAATACCTTAATTAAAGTACAAGAAAATGACAAGAAACAATTGAAGCAACTAAGAAACTACAATACTTAGCCTTAATTCTGATTATATGGAGAAAACAAATCTGTTGCATTGGTCGAGGTTTCGTACTGTCCTGCGAAAGATCATGTTTCAGTAAGAAATGTCCCACTTTGGGCTTCTGAAAAGATGGGAACTCTAGATTGTTATGAATGTAAAAAAAGACTAAATGTATGCTGATCGGCACCCATAATAAGGCTCATGCCTCCCCTGTTCTAGCCATTACCTCTAAATCAAGGATCACTCTTAAACAAGTACAAACCTTTACATATCTAGGCATTATTCTTTTGCCTTGTCTTTTAATGCACATGTTGACCACTTAGTTAAGGCTGTTAACTTGAGGCTAGGGCTCCTCTACATGCGTCAGAGCAACTCCCTGCCAGAGATAAAGAAACTCCTAGTACAGTGCCTCATCACAAGCATTACAGACTATGGACTTGTGGTGTATGGCTCCGCGAGTGAAAGTGTTATGCCCACGGTCAGGGGTGTCTTTAATAGTGCCTGCTGCTTTGCACTAGGCCTCAAATATGGCAACCACATCTGTACTCTGTACAGCAGCCTGAACTCGTTAATGCACAACTTGAGTTTGCTGCATCATACTTTTGTTACAGGCAACAAAGCACTACAAGGCTTACTGTCCCCTGTAGTTTGGGGGGGGTGCTAATGTCTGGCCTGAGGCCTCAGCTACTTGACAATTGGAGGTGGGGCTGGGACTTAGTTAGATTTGTGATAGCAGGTTGGTTTTTGGATCCTTATACATAGATACATAGATCTTGTCAGCAGATAAGGGCCTTGTGGCCCATCCAGTTTGCCCTATCCCTCTTTCTAATGCTTAAGGTACCCTAGATGCTATAAGTTCTTCCCCTTTCACCCTAGCTTGATAATTCCCATGTGCCTTTCCCATGCATTCTTGAATCCCTGAACCATGTCTGCCCCCACCACTTCCTGGGGGAGACTGTTCCATCTCTCCACCAGCCTTTCATTGAAGTAGAATTTCCTCAAGTTCCCATTAGGTTTTCCCCCTTTTAGTCTCATGTTGTGCCCCTTTGTTCTGCTATTTCCCTTCATGTGAAAGATGCTCCCCTCTGGTACCTGTTGATCCCCTTCAGTTACTTGACAGCCTCTAGCATATCCCTCCTCTCTCTCCTTTCCTCCAGGGAGTACATATTGAGATTGCTGAGTTTCTCCTTGTATGACTTATATTGCATCCCGGATAACATTTTTGTCAGCCTCCTCTGTACTGTCTTCATCCTACTTTTTTGGAGCTGGGGCCTTCATAACTGAACACAGGACTCCAGATGAGGCCTTACTAGGGAGTTGTACAATGGTACCACCACTTCCCTCCTTCTACTTGTTATACCCCTCCCTATGCACCCTAGTATTATGTTAGCCTTTCTGACTGCTTTGTTGCACCATTTAGCCACTTTGAGGTTGTTTTCTATGACTACCTCTAGATCCCTTTCTTCTGTGGTGGCCTCCAGTGTTACCCTGTCTAGTTCATACTCAACCCTAGGATTCCCTCTTCCCAGGTGCATCACTCTGCATGTTTTTGCATTGAAGATCGGATGCCATTCCTTGGACCATTTTTCTAGCCTATTCAAATCTCTCATTTTTTTATACCTCCCTGTTCATCTGCCCTGTTACATAGCTTTGTATAATCTGCCTTGTTACATAGCTTTGTATCATCTGCGAACAGGCTAACCCTATCTTCTAGATCCTCTGCAATATTGTTTATGATCCCTGGGGTACACCTCTTGTTACCTGTCCCTCCAGTGAGCTAACCCCATTTGCCACCACTCTTTGTGTTCTGTTACTCAACCAGTTTCTAACCCATGTGACAACCTTTGTCCCCACCCCCAGATTTACCAGCTTGTGGATTAGTCTCCTGTATGGGACTATGTTGAAGGCTTTCCTGAAGTCCAGATAGGACATATCTACTGCTTTGCCTGGTCTATTTCCTTCGTCACCCACTTGAAGAAATCAATCAAGTTGGTCTGGGATGACCTCCCTGCCATGAATCCATGTTGCCTAGGCTCCAGCAGACCCCTTTTCTATAGGTAGTCCACCAGCCTTTGCTTAAGCAGGGTTTCCATTATTTTACCTACTATCGAGGTCAGACTGACAGGCAGTAGTTTCCTGCCTCCTCCTTACTACCACTTTTGTGGACGGGTACCACTTGTGCCCTCCTCCACTCCTCCAGAACCATGCCTGTTTCTAGTGATCCACTGAACAGCTTAGCCAGCTCCTCCCGGAGCTCCTTTATGATCCTTGGGTGTATCCCATCAAGCCCCATAGCTTTATCCACCCTAAGTCATTCTAGTGCTCTTTTTACTCTGTTCTCTGAAAAAGGTCTACTGTCCACCCCTTTTCCCTGTTTCCTGTTTGCCCTTCTCCATTAATGGGGGACCATCCCCATTGTCTTCTTCCGTGACTATGGACAGAAGTATTTGATGAGGATGGTCACCTTGTCAATGTCTTTCTCCACTACCCTGCCTCCCTCTTCTCTAAGTCTCACAACCCCCCTTCCCATCTTCCTCCTCTCACTAATATACCTAAAGAATGCCTTCCCTCCTTCCTTCACCAATTTAACTAGCTTTTCCTTGGTTTTGGCCTTTGCTGCCCTTACTGCCTTGTTCACTTCCCTTCATTTTTCCAAGTATTCTTGCCTGTCTTCCTTGCTTTGTGTTGCCTTCTACCTTATAAATGCTATCTTGTTTCTTCTTGCTTGCTCTTCTACTCCTCTCAAGAACCACAGTGATTTCCTATTTCTTTTGCTCTTGCTGCAGGGCCTGGCACAGTGGTTTGCTACTAGTTGCAGGGCTTCCCTTGTCTTATTCCACTGTTCTACCACTTCCTTTATGTCATCATATCCCTGCATAGCCTTCCTGAATTTGTCCTTCATCTTACTGAAGTCTGTCCTGAAAGCCAGGATTCTCGTTCTTGTGTGGCTAGCCTCTTATGGTGAACACCACAGTTTGATGGTCACTAGTCCCAAGGTTCTCCCCCTATGTGACTTCCTTTATCCTGTCCCCATTGCGTAGGACAAGATCCAGAATCGTATTCTCCTTTGTAAGATCCCTCACCAGCTGTGTAAGACCTGCTCATTGTAGGGATTGCAAGAATCCCTTGCCCCTGGCTAATGCTGCTGCCAGGATGCTGCAGTCCACAACTGGCAAGTTGAAGTCACCCATCAACAGCAATTCACCCTTTGTTGCCATGTTCTCTATAGTCTCCAGCAGTTCTCTCTCTACATCCTCCACCTGCCCTGGGGGCCTGTATATCACTCTCAGTTTTCCTGCAGGTGCTGCCTTAGGAAGACTCTACCTGCATTTGCAACAGGAGTGACAAAAAAATACTTTTTTTTGGAGACATGGTTGAACTAGTGTATTTCTTATTGAGTGAAAGGTAAATTTGGGCACATCTAGAGTAGCCTACATTTAGGGGCCATATTGTAAGACCTATGCGTAGCTCTGTAGTTTGGGGGAGAGGTACTGATTGCCTGTTCTGGGGCTTCATCTACTAGATAATTGATCTTCCACAGTCAATAGTGTGCTATCAGAAAGGAAGCAGGTTCTGCATGAAAACAGCCACTGCCAATGTGTCCCACAAGTTCATGTCTCAGTGATTGAGTGGAACAGTTATCTGGCATTGGCAGGCATCAGTAGAAGGAAGGGGAGAAGTGGAGGACTCTGCCAGTCAACTAGGGTAAGCTGCAAGTTCATTTCTGTGTAACAATCACTGCTGGGAAGGGTGCAAGGTCAAAGGTAGGCCAAAATTGGGAGTAATAGCAACACTCTATCTATGGTAGGAATATATCAAGATTCAAACAAGGCATGGGGGAGCACAAACAGAAATAAACAGAAAAGGGGAAACTAGAAACACCCTATCAGGGGTAAAGGTACAAAAGTATGTCCAGGTAACACAGGGAGAATAGAGGCTGAAAATGCTAGGAGTGATGCAGTGCAGTGGTTGTGGGGCAGCAGTTTTCAGAGAGACCTTCTGGAGACTGCACTGCTACCCCATCTGCATACACCTTTCTGAGTTGAGGGAGGAGGTCATTAGACTCCAGGCTGAGTTGGCTAGGATTTGGGGGGGGCCTCTTCCTACACACAGGCCACCAAGTATGCAACTGTTACTTCAGAGGCTGCCAGTGAGAAGGAAGAGCTGGACTACTGTGGGTTCTAGAAGGGTGGAGGTGGTGGGACAGAGGCACATTCCTCAACCAGTACCACTACAAAATTCTTACACCTTCCGGGATGGGACTGCCAGGAGGAAGCACCAGTGGTAGTGACCAAGGGGGATATGGGGGCCCTCTGTAGTGGAACCCCAAGAAGGGTGGTAGTGGACTCCAGAGGATGAGGAGGAGGAGGAGAAAACAGTTGTAAGGGAGATAGATTTGGGAATCAGAATAGGGGGAGATGCAAGTTAGGTGCCTACCTGGTGCCACTGCCTGGAGGGATTGAAAGCAAATCTTGAGGATCGCAGGGCAGAAGGATGGCAGGGATAGGTGGATGTCATTGTCCACCTGAGAACTAATAATCTGGCTAGGGACGATGCTGGGATAGTGCTGGGGGAGCTTAGGGAGCTGGGAAAGGGATCTTAGGTAGGTCATGAAGTGGTTTTTGCTCAGGTGCTGATGTCTATGATGGGACAGGAGAAAGAACTCCACACCAGGAGCTTCTACTCATGGCTGAAGAAATGGTGCAGAGAGGAAGGGTTCAGCTACATTCTGGACTGGGGAACCGCCTGGGAGGATAAGGGCCTATACAGGGGTAATGGTATGCATCCATCTGGGAGGGGAACCACAGTCTTCAGTGGATGATTTAAATATTAAGGAACATTTAAACTGGCCAAGGGGGGTGGCAGAAAGAATCAGGGAGTCTGAACTGACTCTCCCCACAGATTGAAGTAGAGAGTAAGGAGAACCCAATGGGAGAGGCACCCCCAGGGTGCAAATTAATAAAGGAAGTAGGGTGGTATAGATAAAGAGGGAAAGGAATCAGAGCATAAAAAAGAGAGGTGGGCAGGAGAGATGTCAAAAAGGAAAAAAGGGGAGCAACAAGCAAAGTGGAAACTAAATCTGGAAGGCCAGGTGCGCGAATGCTAGAAGTCTAGGATATACGATTCTGGGCCTAGAGGCCATCATGGCAGAGGCCAACACAATGTTGTGGCCATTACTGAATCAGGGCGCACTGAAAACCATGAGTGGGACATGGCCATACCATGCTATACTCTGTTCAGGAAGGACCAGGAGGGAAGGAAAGGAGGAGGTATAGTGCATTATGTGAGGGACAGCATAAAACCACAGAAATACAGGGAATACATGGGGAGGCAGAGGTACTGTGGATCACCCTAGAGAAGGGGAATGGAGCTACTATTTGCTCTGGCGTGATCTACAGACCTTGAGCACAGAGGGAGCAATTAGATAAGATACTGGGATGCATAGGGAGAGGCATCACCAGCAGAAAATAGGAAGTTGTTATCCCTCTGTACAGACAGTTGGTGAGACCCCATCTGGAGTACTGCATCCAGTTCTGGAGACCCCATCTCCGCAAGGACACAGACAGGATAGAGGCAGTCCAGAGGAGGGCAACTAAAATGGTGCAGGGTCTGCAAGAGAAGCTACACGAGGAGAGACTAAAGGAGCTTAATATGTATACCCTGAGGAAAGAAGGGAGAGGGGGACATGATAGAAACTTAAGTACCTCAGTGGAATCAACAAAGTCCAAGAGGGTAGCATCTTTCAGAAAAAGAGACGTGCAAGAACAAGGGGACACAATTTAAAGATAGAGGGGGGCAGTTTCTGGGGCAATGTGATGAAGTATTTTTTCACAGAGAGGGTAGTGGATGCATGGAACAGCCTTCCTGAGGAAGTTGTGGGGTCTAAAACTGTGGGAGGATTCAAGAATGCATGGGACAGACATAAGGCAGTTCTTGTGGGGGGTAGGAAGAAATAGGCTGTTGGTTAACTAGGATCTGCGGCCTATCCTGTAGGTAGGGAAATGGGCAGACTAGGTGGGCCAAGCGGTCCTTATCTGCCATCAAAGTCTATGTTTCTATGTAAGCCATGGGCAAGATGGCAGAAGAGGCAGAGGTGCTGCAGGCGGGGGACGTCAACCTGTCAAATGTGGATTGGAGACTCCCAACAGTGGCTTCAGCTAGAAGCAGGGACATCCTGGACTCTGCAGGGGGAATTCCTCAGGCAACTAGTCAGTGAACCGACTTGTGATGGTGCAATACTAGACCTGGTACTTACTAACAGGTACAGTTTTGCAGATGTCAAAATGGGAGGCCACTTGGAGACCAATGATCACCATACAGAGTGGTTCAGTATAAGGATGGCTACTGAATCAAACCGCACAAGGGTAATGGTCCTGGACATCAGGAGGGCAAATTTTAAAAAGATAAGTGAATGCTTCAGAGATGACCTAGCTAGGGTGGGTGACCTGGGTGGGGTGGAGGAAGAGTGGGTGAACATAAAAGGGAGCATAGTAAAGGCAACAAACCTCTACATCTAACAAGTGAGCAAAAACAAGAGGAAATAAACTCTGGTCAGAGCCACTATGTCTGCTAATACATTAACGTGGTAAGGGTGTTTCATGGCCTTAAACATAAAGATGAATTGCCATAGTCAGCTGCGTGTGTAAATTTAATTTTTGGTAAAGGTAAATCATTCATCTGGTTGATTCTGTGTTTAACATGTGTTTAAATGTGAGTGACGAGTGTGTGTTGTACTATATGTGGAAGGATAGAGAGCGCCGTACCAAGGCCTTCAAGAAATGGTAGAAGGAATCGTGCAGAAAGGAGAGGGCTGTCTATATTGGGAACTGTGGGCCAAGCTAGAAGGATAAGAAACTATACTGAGGTGATTGCCTGCTTTCATCCAGGAGGCAACCACTGTCCTCAGAGGATGATTCAAATGTTACTTCGATAGACATTTAAAGTAGCCGGGGGTGATGGAAGAAATAGTGGAGGCAGAAAGTCAGCCATTAAAGGCTGAGATAGAGGGTATAGAGATCCCAAAGGAAGAGAGTCCCACCAAGACGCAAGTTATTCTAGGAAGCAAGGGGTTAGCAAAGGAAAAAGGGTGAAAAGGAACAGTGAAAGGAGAAATGTGTGGAAGGGGGAACATTTGGGAAAAGTGGCAAGAAGAGAGGTGAGGGCTGTCAAAATGGTGCAAGGTCTGCATCAGGAGCCGTATGAAGAGAGACTGAAAGAGTTCAATATGTACACCCTGGGGGAGAGGAGGGAGAGAGGGATGTTATGGAGATATTTAAATATCTCTTGGGAGTTAATAATGTACAGGAGGGAGATACGTTTCAGAGGAAAAGGTGCTGTAGAACAAGGGGTCATGATATGAAGCTGAAAGAGGTAGATTCAAGAGAAATGTGAGGAAATAGTTCTTCGTGGAAAGGGTGGTGGATTCCTGAAATAGCCTTCCATGGGAGGGAGTGGTGGAGATACCAGTGGTGGTTTCAAAAATGCCTGGGAGAGGCACAAAGGAATCCTAGGAGGAAGGAAGGGGTGAAAGAGATAGTGCTGTAGGGTAAGTTGGGTCTGTAGCAAAAGTTATCATAACTAAAAATGGGCAGACTAGATGGGCCCAGCAGTCATAATCTGCCATCAGTTTCTATGTTTATGTAACCCTCCCCCCTTTGAGAGATTACTAGTCTATTTGCCCCTTCCTGGATTTTTATGGTCTAATTCTGGCCAGTAGAGAAAAAGGGTTAATTCTTCTCAGCACTCAGGTGGAGCCTCCTGTGGGTTGGGAGGTCACCCATGGATGTGTGGGGGGTAAAGTGCAGCAGTTTGGTGGAAGGGGGAGTTCCAGTCAGAGGAGTGAGCAGTGAGGGAGTGAGAGTGAGTCAGGGCCAGGTGGGGGTGATTGTTCTCTCTGGGCCCCAGCTGGTGGCACTTAGGGGGACACAGAGGAAGAATTGGGAGCCAGTAGCCACAAGCTGCACAGTATCTTGGAGGGCAGCTAAAGTCAAGAGGGGAGTCAGCAGTCACAAGTCACACAGTGCCCTGGCAGCCTGTTCCAATTTGTGTAGGGATACAGTGGGTAAGAGTGCAGCAGGGAGTGTAGTGTCCAGAGAAAGAGAGTTGCCATTGAGCTCCACAGGACATGTCCCCCTTCTCAATTCAAGGACAGTTGCTGCCAGTTCTGGGAAAGGATGTAGGGGTCCTGAGGGAACCTGCAAATCCCCAAGCCGTAAGGATTGCATGTTCTGACGGGGACTTGCTGAGCCAGTGCGGAGAGGCAGAGATGGGTATCATCGAGAGTTTGGGTGCCTGTGAAGAATAATGGGCTGTTAGGCACTGTGAACTGTTTTATGACTTGTGTTGTCTTCAAACTTTTGTAACCAGGATGCAGAGGGTAATAGTAAATGGAGTTCACTCCAAAGAAAAGGGGGTTACTAGCGGGGTACCACAGGGTTCTCTACTGGAGCTGGTCCACTTCAATGTCTTTATAAGTGACATTGCAGAGGGGCTGGAAGGAAAAGTATGTCTCTTTGCAGATGACACATGGATCTGCAACAGGATTGATACACAAGGGGTGTGTGGAAAGGATGAGAAAGGACTTGGCAAGATAGGAGAAATGATCAAAAGTATGGCAGCTTAGCTTCAATGTGAAGAAGTGCAAAGTAATGCACTTGGGAAACAAAAACCCAGGGGAACCCCCACAATGGGGGGGGAGGTACTAACAACAATAAAAATGGAAAGGTACCTGGGGTCATCATATCAGATGACCTAAAGGCAGGCAGGCAATGTGAGAAGGCAGTAAGGAGGGCTGGGGAGATACTGGGATGCATAGGGAGAGACATCACCAGTAGAAAACAGAAAGTTGTCTTCCCTCTGTACAGACAGTTGGTGAGACCCCATCTGGAGTACTACCTGCAGTTCTGGAGACCCCCATCTTTGCAAGGATATAGATAGGATGGAGGCGGTCCAGAGAAGGGCAACTAAAATGATGCAGGGTCTGCACCAGAAACCATATGAAGAGAAACTCAAGGAAAGAAAGGAGAGTGGGGACAGGATAGAAACTTTCAAGTATCTCAAGGGAATCGACAAAGTCCAAGAGGGAAGCATCTTTCAGAAAAAGAAATGTGCAAGAACAAGAGGGCACAATTTGAAGAGAGAGGGTGAATGGCTCAGGGGCAATGCGAGGAAATATTTTTTCATGGAGAGGGTGGTAGACGTATGGAATGGCCTTCCTGAGGAGGTTGTAGGGTCAAAAACAGTGGGGGAATTCAAGAATGCATGGAACAGGCATAAGGCAACTATAGTGAGGTGTAGGAGGAAGTAGGCTGTTGGTTAACTAGGATCTGCAGTTTATTCAGGTAGGGAAAAGGGCAGACTGGGTGGGACAAGCGGTCCTTATCTGCCATCAAAGTCTATGTTTCTATGACCATAGTGGTCCTGAGTTAATACATACATACAAAGATGTTGACGGTAGATAAGGGCCTATGGCCCACCCAGTCTGCCCACTTATGCACTTATGCATGTACTGTGCTTCTTCAAGCTTACTTAGAACTAGGTTGTCCCCTTCCCCCAACTACCAGGATCCCCTGGTGCCTATCCCATGCATTCTTAAATCCTGTAATCATTTCTGCACCCCCCCACCTCCTCTAGCAGGACGTTCCATTTGCCACCATCCTCTCTGTGAAGAAATACTGTACTTCTTCACGTTCCCTCTGAATCTCACTCCCTCTAGTTTCATCTCATGTCCCCTAGTCCTGGAATATAATTTTCTATGAAAAATTGTTTTTCTGCACCTTGTTCCACCCCATGAGGTGATTTTATGTTAATCATATCCCCCTATCCCACCTGTCTTTCAGGGAGTACATATTTAAGTCCTTCAACCTGTCCTCATAGGTTTTGTGATGTAATTCCTGCACCATCTTGGTTGCCCTCCTCTGAACTGCCTTCACCCTGTCTATGTCCTTATGTAGGTAAGGTCTCCAGAACTGGCCACTGTACTCGAGGTGTGATCTCACTAATGTATTATATTGTGGAATTATGACCTCCCTTTTCCTGCTGGTGATACCCCTGCCTATGCATCCAAGCGTCCTGTCTGCTTTTCCTGCCACCTTGTTGCACTGACTCCCCACCCTGATGTCAGCAGAGATGATAACCCTTAGGTCCCTCTCCTGCTTGGAGCATTTTGTACCCCTTCCCAGTTGATATGCTGCTCTTAGGTTCTTGTGCCGCATGTACATTATTTTGCATTTCTTTGCATTAAATCTCTACTGCCACTCCTTTGACTAGTCCTCAAGCTTCTGCAGATCTCTCTTCATTCTGTCTTTCAGGCAGTCAGAATAGCAAAGGCCCAAGCCGAGGAAAGGATAGCCAATTCTGTTAAGAAGGGGGATAAGACCTTTTATAGGTACATTAGGGAACGAAGAAAGACCAAAGGAGGGATACTGAAGCTTAATAAATGGGAGGGAATGTGGGTAGAGGGTGACAGTGAAAAAGCTGGGATACTGAACGAATATTTCTGCTCAGTATTCACAAAGGAAGAGGAGAGGGAGTTACCTAAACCAAACAAGAGAAAGACTCTGAAGACAGGGGTCGATACCAGTCCATTTACAGAAGAAAGGGTTCTGAAAGAACTAATAAAATTGAAGGTGGACAAAGCAATGGGGCCTGATGGGATTCACCCAAGAATTCTAAAAGAACTAAGGGTAGAACTAGTGACACCACTGACTACTCTCTTTAACAAATCATGGGAGGATGGGGTGGTACCCGAGGACTGGAGGAGGGCAGATGTGATTCCTCTTCACAAAAGTTGGAGCAGGACAGAAGCAGGAAACTACAGACCAGTTAGTTTGACCTCAGTGGTAGGGAAAATGATGGAATCACTTCTGAAGGAAAGAATTGTTGAGTACCTAGAGGCCAGTGGGGCACAGGACCCAAGGCAGCATGGATTCACGATGGGAAGGTCGTGTCAGACGAATCTAATAGATTTCTTTGACTGGGTGACCAAAGTAGTAGACCAGGGAGGGGCTGTGGACATGGCCTACCTAGATTTTAGCAAGGCATTTGATACAGTCCCACACAAAAGATTAATTCACAAGATAGCCAGCCTTGGAGTGGGTCCCCAGGTGGTAGCCTGGATAAAAAATTGGCTAGACAACAGGACGCAAAGGGTAGTAGTAAATGGAGTACACAGTGAAGAAAGGAGGGTTACTAGCTGGGTACCGCAGGGTTCAGTACTGGGACCGGTCCTTTTTAATGTCTTTATAAGTGACATTGCAGAGGAACTGGAAGGAAAGTATGTCTCTTTGCAGATGACACAAAGATCTGCAACAGGGTTGATACACAAGATGGAGTGGAAAGGATGAGAAGGGACTTGGCAAGGTTGGAGGAATGGTCAAATGTATGGCAGCTCAGATTGAATGCTAAGAAGTGCAAGGTAATGCACATGGGAAACAAAAACCCAGGAGAAGCATACACAATGGGGTGAGATACTGACAACAGTAAAAATAGAAAGGGACCTGGGGGTAATTATATCAGATGACCTAAAGGTGGGCAAGCAATGTGAGAAGGCAGTAAGGAAGGCTGGGGGGATACTGGGATGCATAGGAAGAGGCATCAATAGTAGAAAACAGGAAGTTGTTATCCCTCTGTACAGACAGTTGGTGAGACCCCATCTGGAGTACTGTGTGCAGTTCTGGAGACCCCATCTCCGCAAAGACATAGACAGAGTGGAGGCTGTTCAGAGGAGGGCAACCCAAATGGTGCAGGGTCTGCACCAGAAGACATACGAAGAAAGACTAAAGGAGCTTAATATGTATACCCTTGAGGAAAGAAGGGAGAGAGGAGACATGATAGAAACTTTCAAGTACCTCAAGGGAATTAACAAAGTCCAAGAGGGTAGCATCTTCCAGAAAAAGAGATGTGCAAGAACAAGGGGGCACAATTTGAAGATAGAAGGGGGATGGCTCAGAGGTAATGTGAGGAAGTATTTCTTCACTGAGAGGGTTGTGGATGCGTGGAACAGCCTCCCTGAGGAGGTTGTGGAGTCAACAGTAGTGGGGGACTTCAAGAATGCATGGGACAGGCATAAGGCAGTCCTATTGGGGGGTAGGAGGAAGTAAGCTGTTGGTTAACTAGGATCTGCAGTTTATCTGTTAGGTAGGAAAATGGGCAGACTAGGTGGGCCAAGCGGTCCTTATCTGCCATCAAATTCTATGCTTCTATATTTCAACTATAGAGGGCCAACTGTATGGAACTCCATTCCTCTTCAGCTAAGAAGTAAATCAAGTCCGGTAATTATTGGTAATATAAAAAAACTGGTTGTTGCAAGAAAGTTTTAAACCCCATAATAGTTGCCCTGATTTTGGGATAAGATTAATTTTCTGGTTGTGTTTAAGATGTATGTTATGTATTGTACTGTATGGTAACTGCTTTGTTTTTTATCATGTAAGATTTTGTTCCCTGCAGCCACAGTCCTGCCTATATCCAGCCACCGCTCCTCCTTCACCACTGACCCCGAAGCTGACATGCCCAGCTGTCATATGCAGCTGTACCATCGAAAGGGGCCCCCCCATGCCCCCACGCTCAGTCAGGATCCATTACCGGCACACGCCTTTTCCAGGCATCATTGGCCAGTGAAGCTGCGGCCATCAAGCTGCCGAGGACTATGCTGCCATTTTTTTCCTT
The DNA here is from genome assembly GCA_016271365.2 of Neoceratodus forsteri. NCBI lineage: Eukaryota > Metazoa > Chordata > Ceratodontiformes > Ceratodontidae > Neoceratodus > Neoceratodus forsteri. The sequence goes on along the minus strand of CM057452.1, from coordinate 525,762,872 downwards.
TTTTCCCCTGATGGGAGCACGGACGTGCAATGATGTTCATGCACTAATGTGCAGATGTCTGCCATGCCCCCCCCCCCAGCTTGGCACCTGCACATCTGTAGTACCTCCGGGCATCCCCAAGGACCAGCAGAGCATGGTGTGCATCCACCCCTTTCCCCAGGACTAGGAGAGCTGTCGTCAGGTGCTCAATCCTAGTCCTCCCCTGCCGACCCCCAATGACCCAGACTTGTTCCTGAACCCGGGTTGCCAGCATTGAGCGAGGTGTGGCGTCCAGCGCCTCAACCCTCAGCATCACTGGGCTGGCCCATGGTAACTGGTTTGTGAAATGTAACTTAGCCAGTTGGTGTATATAGTACTTAATACAGTATGTATATTTGTAACTCTTGACATCTTACTGCATATGGTGTGCATTGTAAATGAGCCTTGTTGCTCAGTTGGTATTTGTTAACCATATTCATGTTTTTCATATTGATTAACACAAATAAAATGTTTTTACTTACTTATTACTTAGTATCCACACCCTCCGGCGTGTCCATCCTATTGCAGAGCTTTGTGTCATCAGTGAACAGGCAAATTCTCCCCTCTAGGTCATCTGTATTGTCACTGATAAAGATGTTGAAGAGGACTGGACCCAGCACTTATCCCTGTGGCACTCCACTGGGCACCTTTCCTTCTATGGAGTAACAGCTATTTACCACCACCCTCTGTGTCCTGCTACCCAGCCAGTTCCCCACCCACTGCACCACCATCCTACCACTCCCTTGTTCCCCAGCTTGTTTAACAGCCTTCTATGTGTCACAGTGTCAAAGGCCTTGCTAAAGTTCAGGTAGACCACATCCACTACCCCCCAATCCACATCCTTTGTTACCCAGTTGAAGAATTCAATGAGGTTAGTTTGGCACAACCTCCCTCCAGTAAAATCATGTTGCCTTGGGTCCTGTAGACTGTTGGCAACCAGATGTTCCACTTTTCTTTCCTTCAGTAGTGTTTCTATGATCTTCCCCACTACTGAGATCAGGCTGACTGGTCTATAGTTTCCCACCTCATCTCTGTTCCTGCTTTTGTGTAGGAGGACTATATCAGCTGTCTTCCAGTCTCTGGGTACCTCTCCTGTTTCCAGTGACTGGCTGAACAGGGTTGCCAGAGGTTCTATCACCACCTAGCTTAGCTCCCTTAGCACCTCTGGGTGTACCCCAGCTGACCCCATATCTTTATCAACTCTAATTCCTTCCAGTTCCTTTAGGACCATTTCCTATGGAAAAGGACTTATATCCATTTATGTGCCCTTCCACCCCTTTCTACTTCCTTCTGGTTCATTACTTACCCCCTCATCTGTAAAGACTAAGCATAAGTATCTGTTCAGTATGTCTGCTTTGCAATTGTCATCCTCCACTCTACTCCCATCCTCCCCTTTTAGCCTCACTAGCCCTCCCTTTGCCTTCTTTTTTTTTTTCACCAACATACCTGTAAAAGGTTTTGTCCTCCCTAACCACGGATTTCACAATGCATTCCTCTGTTTGTGCTTTGGCTTCCCTTACTGTTCTCCCTTTGTTTCTCCTGCTACCTCTCCCTGTCTCCTTCTGCCTGTGTCTTTTTGTATTGTTTGAATGCGATTTTTTGGCTTTCACTTTCTCAGCTACCCACTTGGAATACCATGATGGTCTCCTCTTTATTTTCCCCTTGCTAATCTGCTTTACACATAATTATGTTGCTCTTGTTATCCCTGGTGTGAATGCTACTCACTGTTCCTCCACCCCTAAATTCCTGCCTATTCCTGCTAGTTCCTCTTTTCCCAAAATCTGACTTCCTAAAGTCATTTGTGAGCACCAGGTGCAGTATTTCCATCTGCCATGTGGGTTCCATGATTAGTTGTTTAAGGAAGGCTCCTTGTAGGGAGTCCAGGATAAATTTGCTCTTGGTTGATGCTGTTGCTGCTGTGAGGCTCCAGTTTACATCTGGAATATTGAAGCCACCAACCAGCACTACCTCCCCCTTGTGCACCATCCTTTGGACAGCCAGCATTATCTTCCATTTTTTAATTCAATAAGCTTTATTAATTTCTATTTTAACATAAACATAAAATCTCCCCCAAAAGACGGGTAACAAATAGGCAACCAAGGTGACTGCTCAACATAGCAACGAATGTCAGTCTAATACAGTGGAGTCACTTTAGTTAGTAGCACTACACTGATAGCAATACAATGAAAAAAAAAAAAGAAAAAAATCACAAGACAAATAAAACAGGATTACCCACCCCACCCATTCCCCCATCCCATTCCCCATCACTTCAATTCCTTTCTTAACCCCCTACCCCCCGAGCCAATCGTTGTTCATAAATCATTCAGGTAGTACATCCGAAGAAAAGGGTCTGTAGATTACTTATTTAGGGCTTCCATATGGTGAGCAGGGCGTCTAATGACCCCCAGCTGTTCTGGTATGATATGCAGCTATTGCACATTAGGCAAATATGTTTCTCCAACTGGAGTTACAACAAAGCCTCCTTATGCCATTCCAGGACAGATGGGGATGTACTATCCGTCCAGTGTCTCATTATGATCAGTTTTGCTGTGGCAGCAATCAAGGCCACATGAGCTTTCCTGACCTTGGGAGTACCCTGGGGAAAAGAGTTCAATAAACAAACTTCTGGGGTAAATAGTAAGTCAGTTCCAAAGATTGGGTCCAAAGAGTACCTGATTGCTTGCCGAAAGATTTGCACTTTTGGGCATGTCCACAGCATATGGAACAAAGTACCCAGCCCGCCTCCACATCTTGTGCAAACTGGAGAGGACAGTCTCTCCAATTTGTGAAGTTTCACTGGAATAAAATATAGGTTATGCATGATGTTAAATTGAATGAGATGCAGTCTATCTTGTTTAATAAATTTATAGGTATTGAGCCATAATATCTTCCAGAATTCTGCATCAGTACCCAAGGGTATTTCCTGAGCCCAATAATAGCAAATTCCCTGAGGTAAATTAAATTGTAGGGATTGTAGCTTTTTGTAAACTAAGGAGATTGCATGAGGCTGCCTGGCCAGTTTCAAAATGGTAGATAATTCAACAGTAACCAGCAGAGGATTCTGGGTTTTTCCAATATGAAAGACAATGGCCTCCTTGAGCTGTCTATATTGAAAGATATTTCTGTCATGCACATTAAATCTGATTCAAAATGTGGGGAAAGAAAGTATTTCCCCACCAGCATACAGATCTGAGGCTTTCTTCCCAACAAGGATGGGCCAGTAGGACATTGGGATAGGCTTGAGTCCAATTTTAAAGTGGGGATTACCCACTGGTTGTTCTAAAGAGGTGTGCCAGTTAAGGGAAATATTCACTTGCAACTGATTTAATTCTTTAATAGACCATCCTAGAGGGGTACACCTTAAGGGTTTGGGAATTGCATGTGGGGTGGTATATAGTAAAGAGGAGAGGGTACATTTGCATTTGGCTGCCAAATATTTCTCTATTTCCAACCACATTGGTGTATAATCTTGCGAGCTTACGATATGCATCTCCTGCACCCAATGGGCTAGCCTACTGAGGTGATGGGCACAGTAGTATGAAAAAAAGAAGGGAACAGCAAGACCACCCTGCCCTTTTGGAGCAGTAAGTTTAAAGTAGGACCTTCTGACTCCTTTACCTTGCCACATGAAAGTGTTCAACATGGACTGCAACTTGGTAAACCATTTTTTGGGTAGGAAGCAGCCAAGCATACCCACTGGATAGGATACGGGGCAACACATTCATCTTCACAGTGTTAATCCTCCCCCAAAGCGACAGAGGGAGCACTCCCCATCTATCAAGATCAGTTTTAATTGTAATCAATAGATCTGAGAGGTTGGCTTTTATCACGGAAGTGATGTCTCTTGTCACTTGGATTCCTAAATATAAGAGAGATTTCAGTTCCCATGAGAGTGCAAACTCAGCCACCTCTCCCCGGGAAACTCTGTTATTCAGGGGAAACACCTTGGTTTTGGAGAGATTGAGCTTATAGTGGGAGATCGTGGAGAAGGCATCAATCTGCTCCAAAAGGACTGGAATGCACTCCCGTGGGTCCTCTAAATGCAGTAATAAATCATCCGCATACGCTGAAAGGGTATATCGTTTATCCCCCACCTGGATCCCCCGGAGTTTCGGGAAGGTTACCAGTTTCCTAATAAGGGACTCCAGATAGACATTAAATAAAAGGGGGGAGAGCCCCCTGACCCCGATCGTGCCACATAATACGCCATTCCCCAATCCCTGGTAGTCTAGTGCCTCCTCATCCCCGATTGTGCCACAGAATAAAGATATACCCCAATCCCTGGTAGTCTAGTGGTCCCCGACCCTTCTCCAAACCTTGTCCATATTATAATTATTAACTGAAACACCTTGGTGGTCTAGTGGTACCCCGCCTCCCATCCCCAAACCTCATCCATATTACAATTATTAACTGAAACACCCTGGTAGTCTAGTGGTAATGATCAGTTCAGCGATTTAAATGTGTTAAAATTACATTATAATATCTTTTTTGTTTTTTAAGATTTGTTTTTGCTCACATACAGTATAATTTAAAAATAACTGAGAGTAAAACCTTAAACATTCAGGTCTAACCCAAGGAAAAGTTTTTGTTAATAAGTGGTTTTACTGAAAAACATGTAGCTTTTAAATAATTAACCAAATAAAGCCCATTGCAGCTCATGAATAGAATTTTTTCAACACTATATTCAACAAGTGTTTTTGTGTCAACAGCAACTCCCATTCTCATGACTTGCAGTCTGTTAATCTGAGCTATTTTCATAATTCTCACTGGTCAAGAAATGTGCCCCCTCCCCCCACTGTTCATAACTTGCAGTGTCAGGACCCAGCCTAACTGGCATCCCTCGCTCCCTCCCAACTGATTGCATAATACTACACTGGTGGTGGGGCCCAGCACCGCAGCTGGTACCCCACTCCCAGTTGCCCAATCTAGAAATAATACACTAAAAGAGAGTTCCCAACCTTTTAGCCAGTATTTCCTCCCTCCCTGTTACCCAATCTGAAGAAACTGCACTTGCAGCACGTGCCCAACCCCATTGTTGATACCCCCTCCATCCTGATCTCTTGATCTGAAAGAAATACATCTGCAGTGGGTAGAAATCCTCACCCCAGTACCCCCTCCCTCAAGGCCACCTAATCTGGAAGTGATTCACCATCAGCAGGTACCCTTGGCCATTGCTGGCAACTTTTGGCCCAAATGTATAGGTTGGGCAAGTAGTTATCCCACCTCATGACCCAAATAAGTGCCACTCAGGAGTCCACCAAATAAGTGGTACCTTGTAAATATGACCTAAAAATGTTTGTGTGGTCCCCTACCCCCATTCCTACCCAAGCGTTAAAGATACTTATAGTATAGTAGTATAATCTTAACTTGCTTTATTTGGGCACTTGACACAGTGTATTGTTGTCATTCTGCCCCTTCAGGGCAGTGTAGATGGTGCCTTAGTATTACTGTAAGACATGATGTTCTTTCCATGGTATATTTTGATTTCTGCATTTAATTATGACTCTGTCTCCTTTGTAGAAAAGCAAGTGATGCATTATTGGTGCCCTCTAAGGCCTTGTATACAGACCAATTTGTACTATTTCACAGCAGTTGTTGTCATACCCTCTGTGCAGTATGACTCTGTAATATGTAATGTAACCCCCAGGGGGCGCTATCCTAAGGGCTACTTCTCCTGCCTGTCTTAACTGTAACAGGGTGAGGGGGCCCAGATCCATTGGCGGGTGCCTCCACCCAGAGGTTGGGGTTAGAACAGTCAAAGTTGTCTTGGTCACAGCCCTCTGGGTAGCTGCAACCCCCCTTCCTTCCCACTAGTGGCCTACACAGTTCAGTCACAGTGTCCCTACCATAGACATTTACCCCCCGGCTCGTTCCACTCAGCTCACTCTGGGGACCCTCTGAAAAGTAAGGTACAGTTACACAATATTTACTGTGCAGTATTTCACCATTAATACACAAACTAGCCAGTGTGCGTTTGCAGAACAAGCAATCTGATTTATTTAAGGGGAGATAACAAGGACCGGGGAAATCAGGGTGATTAGCTTACCACTACAATATATGCGTATCTACCTAGGGCTCTGTGCACAGGCCTAACCTATAAGTTACTGTCTATGGGTACCCAAGCCCTAAAGGCTAGTTCCTTGATGCAGCTGGTTGGGGCCCTGACACAAATGAGCATTTAAATTCTACGAAGATTAGAGGAGCCAGCAGGCTCAGTTAATATAGTCAGCAAAGTAACCAGAAGATCTTGCCTTCTAGAACCTTTACAGGAGCTACCCTGATTTAGTACTCATGACTCCAGAGGAAAATGCTCTCACACACCACTCGCAGGGCCGAACCTGAACTTCAGACACTTCTCCACACATTTATATGCAAAGCAACAGAGGAGTACCATTCCAGGCAGCTGCTCCTATGGCCCGACCGAACACACTGTTACTCGGGAGTCTCACTGCAGCTTCACCTTCCTGACAGACCGAGTGCGATTCAGCAGATTCTCCAGTCCTCTACAGGTTGAGCCTGGTAGGTAGTTGGCGCTTGTGCACAGCCTCCTCTGTCCGCTGCCCCGCAGATTTAGTCCGGAGATCACCGGCGATTCAAACAGCCGCCTCAGGCCTTTCACGCGCTTCCCGCACGAACACTCAACAGCGCAGAGCCCAGAGCTCCTTCCTCATCCACAGCCACAACGCCTCTGCCCCTTGACAGCATGGGGCCATCCTCTCTGCTCGGGCGCCACCCGATCCCACTGGCTGGCTACAGATGCCAGTCACTTAGTCCTGCTTTCAGTGGTGCAAAAAAGGCACCATGGTCTAGCCTTCACTTCCCATAATTACAAGCAGTATCCCCATTGGTCCGTCGGCTCCCCAGAGAGCCCTCATTCTGGTTGGTCACCAGTTACTCCATTTGCGATACCCCCTGCCCCTATTGGACCCTTCAGAATGTCTTGGTCCAAAATGGAGGGCACAGCACACACAGTCTCAGCTGCAAAAGAAACAGGTTAAACAAACTGTAATTCCATCAACATGCTAGCTAGTCATGGCCAAACAGCTACATTATCCAAAAGTGCTCCCTCTGCACATACAGCGACTGCCAAAAAGGGAGCGATTTCACCGCAGCGCAGGCGCGATTCGAGCAGGGAAACCCCAGTCCCCCTTGTATAAACCCGCTGGAGCCTGCAAGCAGGAAGCTCTTAAAGAGACAGCACTGGAGGCTGTAGAAGCACTCACAACACCCACATTTAGGCGGCGCTGAGCCAAACACCAGTTAGGCAGGGAGCATTTAGGCAAGATCCGAGAAGACTTTCGGGAACCCCCATTTATGAGGGGGTTACACCCTTCCTGGCCTGGAAAGAACTTGGCGTCCACGCCAAGTAGTTACCCTTAAATCACTTTAAGGCAAAATAGTTTAAATTGACAGCACATTAAACCTTTTGTTACATACATTGGCACTCTATTTGCAGTTTACTATTGGTTATGCAACATTACACATACAGACAACCTTTGCTTTTAATCAGGTCATACTTCCTGCCCATGACACCTGGAAAGAGGGGCCCATCCCTATCAGCTACTTATGGCTAACTGGGGCAGGGTACCATACTCAGAGGGCAATACTAACAGTCTGGAGTCATTTCCTAAAGCTAGTTTGGGCAAGGAGCTCGGGGACACATACACCCCTTTATGGACTACATTTAAAGGCAGGTCCACAGGCTGACTCACGGACTCATAACTTAACCTTATCACAGGCCGTACTTCTCAGCCAGTGCGTCTAGGGGTCTCATTAAAAGCTGCTACAGGTCCTGGCTCCATTTCTGCCTCATCTAGATTAGCAGAGGGAACCTCTACAGAAGAAAGGGACCCCATACCCATAGTACTTTCGGGGACAGGACCCTTTATATCAGGACCCACACTACTTGGCTCAACTGGGAACTGTTCGGGTACTGGCAAGGAACCATCAGGGCACTCAAAATATTCTTCAGGTTCTGGCATATCGCTGGCTTGCTCCCCCACATCACTTCCTTCTTCAGAAAAGTCAGATAGTTCAGCCAGGCCAGACAGTTCAGCCAGGCTCAAGGACCCCACCCCCTCAGCTTGGAGGCCACTCACGTCATCCTCTGGGAGCATTGGCTCCAGAGACAAAGCTGGGGGCTCAGACAGTCCAGAAAGCCCAACTTCATCTCCAGAGTTAATTAGGGGATTGCTCCAAAACAGTTGGCTCAGTTCATAAGAGGGATAGTATTCAATATTATTCTCACTGTCTTCAGACACAGACTGACAATCAACTTCATCAAAGGGGGTTGTAGAAGGTCCTCTTAGTTTGCTTGCTGAAGAATCAAGTGGTCTGGGTTTTTTCTTGACAGCAGCTCTAGTTATAGGCCTGGACGGTGGGGCATTTGGAGGTTCAGCTTCTATCAAGATTTGCCCGATTGGCAGCAGATGATTTCTGTGTATAGTTTTCACAGCTTTTAAATTGTTTACAGGCCGCACTTTATATATGGGTAAATCTGCCAGTTTTCCTACAACAATATGAGGGAGGTGATGCCATCTGTCAGCAATCTTATGTTTGCCATGCAGTCCCAAATTCCTCAATAGCACTCTATCCCCTTCTCTCAGTTCCATCGCTTTCACTTTCTTATCATACCTTTCTTTATTGGCCAGGTTTCGTTTAGCAGCCATGGTCTGGGCCAGTTGGTAGGCATGGCTTAATTGGGCCTTCAACTTCTATACATACTGTTGATGATTTGCTACTTGTACTCCATCAGGGGAAACCCCAAAACACACATCCACTGGCAGTCTAGCCTCTCTCCCAAACATCAGTCGGTACGGGGAAAATCCAGTGGCATCACTTTTTGTGCAGTTGTAAGCATGTACCAAGGTGCTAATCTGCTGGCTCCATCTAGGCTTGTCCTTAGGTTTTGTGTGCTCAACATATCAAGCAATGTGCGGTTAAACCTTTCAGGTTGAGGATCTCCCTGGGGATGATACGGGGTGGTTCTTGACTTTCGTACTCCCCACAAGGATAGCATTTCTTTAATCAGGCGGTTCTCAAAGTCCCTCCCCTGGTCAGAATGGATTCTCTGGGGAGCCCCATAGTGGACAAAGAAGTTTTCAACAAGAACTTTAGCCACCGTGGTTGCTTTCTGATCTTTAGTAGGAACAGCCTCTGCATACCAGGTAAAATGATCAGTGACCACCAATATGTTGCTGATATTTTTCAGATCAGGTTCTAAGCTCAGGAAATCAATGCAGACCAACTCCATGGGGGCGCTGGTAGTTTGTTTGTTTTTTATTTAGTTTTTGTTGACCGGGTAAGTGCACTAGACAAATCCTGCCTATTTTCAGGCACGACCTGGGGGAAGGGGATACAGATGAATGCCAACTGACCTTGAACCAGATTAAGCTGTTGGTGGTATTTTTAGTGAATGAGGAAATTTGGCCAGGACACCAGGGAAATTCCTACTCTTTTTCGATAAGTGCCATGGGATCTTTAACATCCACCTGAACTACCACCAATCCAGGCAGATGGGACCTCGGTTTAACGTCTCATCCAAAAGATGGCACCTCAGAAGTGCAGCACCCCTCTCATACTGCACTACAGTGTCAGTACTGGGATATTAACCCAAGTGCCAGATGTGGGAACTGAACCCACAGCCCTCTGATCTCCCGGCCTCAGAGGTGAGTGTGCTACCTACTGAGTCACTGACACTGCAGTATTGACCATGGGGGCAGCTCTCCGAGGTAGGGCTTTTCTTTGCAAACAGCGGCCACAGGTCTTGACATACTGCTCTACGTCTGCACTCATTTTTGGCCAGTAGAATCAGGTCTGTACCAGGTCAAGAGTTCGGTCTATGCCAAGATGCTCCATGTGGTCATGCAGGGACCTCAACACCAGTCCTCTAAAAGTGGTGGGCAACACCAGTTGTTGTTTGTCTATTCGCTCCTCTTTGTCTACTGTCTCCCTATATAACAGTCTATTGTTCAACTTCAATTTTGGACCTTCTTTGTATAACAGAGCAGTTCTCAATTCAGTGGACCGCAGTTGGGACACATCTCTCCCTGCTTGCAGAGCCTCCAAAGCAGTTTTTATCATGAAGTCTTGGGATTGAGCCCGTTGGAGTCTATCATTGTTGAATTGGGGCAGTGCACTAGTGTCTAAGGCAGAAAAATGACAGTAAGCAGCAGGTATGCAGTTCTCGGATGGCCCCAAGCAATCCACCATGCAGTCCACAGCATCAGGAGACACCTGTTCCTCCTTGTCAAATTTTTGGCAAAGGGCTCTTATGTCAGGTTCTGACAACCTGACCCAGTCAGTCCGGGGCACAGGCCTCTGAGAGAGAGCATCCGCATCTATATGGTTTAGGCCAGCTCTGTACTCAACAGCATAGTCGTAGGTGGCCAATGCAGAGAGCCACCTATGGCCAGTGGCATCCAACTTGGCTGAGGTCTGCACATATGTCAAAAGATTGTTATCAGTCTTCATCAATATCTTGGCACCGTACAAGTAGTCATGAAATTGATCAACAATGGCCCACTTCAGGGCCAGGAACTCTAATTTGTGCACTGGATAGTTTTTTTCTGAGGGAGTCAGACTTCTGCTGGCAAAAGCTACAGGTCTCAGCCCGTTTGGGTGTTCCTGATACAAGACAGCCCCCAATCCTTGTAGACTGGCGTCAGTGTGGAGAACGTATGGCTTGGCCAGGTCACCATAGGCCAGCACTGGGGCATGGGTAAGTTGATATATGATGTCATAGAAAGCTTCCTCACACTCAGTAGTCCAGCGGTTTCCAAACACATCATTCGGATGAAAATACTTCTTCTCCATCTCAGAGTGCACAACTTTCTTATGCTTTTTGTGGGTGGGAGGGTACCCCTGAGTATGGTTGAGGAGGGGGTGGATCACTCGAGAATAATCTTTGACAAACCGCCTATAATATCCACAAAACCCCAGGAACCGTTGCAGCTCTTTCAAATTATTTGGCTGAGGCCAAGTAGTCAAAGCCTCCACTTTGCTGGGGTCAGTCTCTATGCCTTCAGTGGATACTATGTGGCCCACATACTTCACAGAAGTTTGAAAGAATTGGCACTTGTCTATAGATAACTTGAGACTGAAATCCTCCAGCCGTTCCGGGACCTTGAACAATCGACGTTCATGTTCTTCCAACGAGCTGCCAAACACTATGACATCATCTAAGTAAACCAAACACTCGAGCAAATTCATGTCCCCCACAGCACATTCCATCAGGTGCTGAAAGGTAGCTGGGGCACCTGAAATCCCTTGAGGCATCCGGATAAACTCATAGAAACCTAGGGGGCAAATGAACGCAGTCTTCTCTTGGTCCTCTGGAGCCATTGGGATCTGATAGTACCCACTGCAGAGATCTAACACAGAGAACCACTTACTGCCATTCAGACAGTCCAAGGCATCCTGTATGCGTGGCATGGTATACTGGCCAGGGATGGTCCGCCGGTTCAGGGTACGGTAATCCACACACATCCGAACAGCCCCATTCTTTTTCCTCACTACGACAACTGGGGAAGCATAAGGGCTCCTGGATTCTTGTATCACACCAGCAGCAAGCATCTCTTGCAGATGCCATCTCACATCATCTATATCAGCAGGGGCCAAGCGCCGAGACCTCTCTCGAAAAGGCCTTTCATCATGCAGTCGAATGTGGTGTTCGGACCCCCGCACACATCCCACATCCCATTCTTTTAGGGAAAAGACCTGGTTTCTTTGGGCAAGCTTCTCACTGACCCTTACTTTCCATTCAGCAGGCAATGGGGAGTCACCGAAATCAAACAAGTCTGAAGTGACTCTGTCATCCCTCCCAAAACCCTTGCTATTAGGGAGCACGGCCATGTCTGCACAATGCACACTAGCCAGGGTGCAGCCTCTATTCACTCGAATCTCTTTGTCAGACACATTATGAACTTGAACCATCACTCTCCTATCATAAGCATGGGCTCTGGCAGGCAAGATACTGGGTTTAACCAGCAGTCCTCCAGACAACTTTCCTTCCCCAGGCGCATCCAGCATCAATAGTTTATTCTTGACATCCTTTTTAAGCTGAACCTGCCCTTGCAAAACACACTGGGCATTTGGGACCAATAGCAACGGCTCCGGATCCTTCCTCCAGACAACACCCACCGGGCCTTCAGGCTCCTCCTGACTAGCCTTTCTCTGAGTCTCGTAGGCCTTCTGGATCAAAGTGGGTATCCTCAGTGCTCGCCCAGTCCTGGACACCTGCTTTTCAGAACACAGTTGCGCTAATCTGCCTAACGTGAGCGTTGGTCCCAATAAACAATGGTACCTCATCATACAGTCCAGTGGGGGGGCAGACTAAAGCCAAAGTTTCCACCTGTTCATCCACTCCAGCCACAGAAGTAGGAAATGACAACCAGATGCTGATATACCCCAAATAAGGATAAGTCTTGTCACTCAGTCCCCATACATGTAGACCATCCAAGGGTTGTAGTGACACATCAGGTAGATGTGTCTGATACCAGTCCTGAAACACAATGGTCACCTGAGAGCCACTATCCAATACAGCTCGGGTGGGAGCCCCATTTACCTGCACCAGGGCCTCCATCGAGGGCCTGACCACATCAGACCACTCAGGGGGCACAGTGTTAACAGTTGTTTGGGCATTGGCCCGAGTCACAAAACCCTTCCTGGGGGGTCGGATGTGGGCCCTGCAATGCCAAGTGATCAGTCTGCTGTTGACCTTCCTTAAATTCTCCGGCAACTGGCACTCAGTCTGGAAGTGTCCATCCTCCCCACAGTGGTAACAGAACTTGGGGTCCTGAGGGTCTCTATTTGGCTGGGGATACTTCATTTGTGGGGGGCCCTCTGGGGGATGAGGGGATTCCTCTGGGTCAGGGCATGGGTTTCTAGATAACTCAGGTTCCCTAGACCTAACAGGGTGGGTAGTGGATCACTTCAAGTCCCTCAGCAGCTCTCGTAAATTCCTGACCTTGCCCCTCAATTCACTTTGTACTTGGGGATCAGAGGAAATGGCACGCACCTCTACCCCTCCCTGTAACTCTGGGGATACATCAGGCCCTCCTGAAGGGTGGGTCTCATCAGGTTCACTAGACTCAGGGGTTTGGCTCAAATTCACAGCCCCCACATAGGGTTCCCACCCCTCTTCATCAGTCTCTACTTCTCTAATCTCCCTCATCAATTGACAGTATTCAGGTGGGGCAGCTTGCCGATCATGTAACTTAAGTTTTAACAGTGTCACACTGGAAAATCTAGCAGACTTTAAAGCATGTTCCAACCTGACCTAGTTCAAGGCTGAGGCAGTGATCCCCCCTTTTCGGTAGGCCTTCTTTAAAGCCCTTTCCACCCTGGTGACAAAGGCGGAAAGCTTCTCATTCCTCCACTGCTTAGCAGACTTGAATTTCCATAATAAGTCTTCCCCAGTTTCTGTGCTCCCTCTAGAGCAGACAGATACTCTACGGCGGTAGCTTCTGGGCTAGTGGCCTGCAAAAACTGAATGGCTTCCAAAGCCGGACCCCGCAGACTCTCCATCAGTCTCTTTCATTTCTCCCCCTCAGAGCATTGCCACTCCTGGACTAGGGGGGTGGCGTAGTCCATCCATGCCTCCAAATCATCCTCCCCTGAAGGCACGGGCACTGTGCCAGAAAAAGTTTTAGCCTACGGTAAGAATCCAGCTGTATAGAGGGAACCACTAGGGGCAGTGGAGCCAAGATAGAACTCTTGGGGGGCTCCGGAGAGGCACCAGGGGAGGCCTGAGGGGTGGGTTCACCAGAAAGGTCCAAGGCCTGCATTAACTTTTGGGTAGTTCTCCCTTCTACAGCCAACAATTTAAATAGCTTATCTTTGAAACTATTAGTCTGGGGAGACCCCCCCGGGGGTGACTGACCTACTCCGTATGTGAATGACCCACCGCCCTGGTTGGGCACCCTCCGGGTAAATCACTGGGGGCACCCTCTCAGGGTCAATGACTATGCTACACAAGAGTAGCACCTGCAAAGTCTGATCGAGTAGGTCAGCCATACGCCCCTTCATCTCTACCTTGCCTAAACACTTAACACGCTCCACGACAGAGATAATGTCAGCGGTTGTTGTCCCCAGAGGTACATTGAGTAATAACACAATTCTCTGAGAGTCCATCTCTTCAGCTTCACCCCACCCCATCAGTTTATGTACCATTGTCTTAATAGGGGCCAGCTTAATTTTAGCCATGATATCCCCATCCAGTTTCTCCTTTAATTTATCCATAGTTATGCACTTCGCCCACTCAGCCACTAGGGGATGCTAATCCCAGCGGTGCCTCCAATTTGTAACCCCCAAGGGGCGCTATCCTAAGGGCTACTTCCCCTACCTGCCTTAACTGTAACAGGGTGAGGGGCTCAGATCCATTGGCGGGTGCCTCCACCTAGAGGTCGGGGTTAGAACAGTCGAGGTTGTCTTGGTCACAGCCCTCTGGGTAGCTGCAACCCCCCTTCCTTCCCACTAGTGGCCCACACAGTTCAGTTACAGTGTCCCTACCATACACATTTACCGCATGGCTCGATCCACTCAGCTCACTCCAGGGACCCTCTGAAAAGTAAGGTACAGTTACACAATATTTACTGTGCAGTATTTCACCATTAATACACAAACTAGCCAGTGTGCATCTGCAGAACAAGCAATCTGATTTATTCAAGGGGAGATAACAAGGACAGGGGAAATCAGGGTGATTAGCTTACCACTACAATATATGCGTATCTACCTAGGGCTCTGTGCACAGGCCTAACTTATAAGTTACTGTCTATGGGTACCCAAGCCCTAAAGGCTAGTTCCTCAATGCAGCTGGTTGGGGCCCTGACACAAATGAGCATTTAAATTCCTACGAAGATTAGAGGGAGCCAGCAGGCTCAGTTAATATAGTCAGCAAAGTAACCAGAAGATCTTGCCCTTGCTAGGAACCTTTACAGGGAGCTACCCTGATTTAGTACTCACGACTCCAGAGGGAAAACGTTCTCACACCACTCGCAGGGCCGAACCTGAACTTCAGACACTTCTCCACACATTTATATGCAAAGCAACAGAGGGGTACCATACCAGGCAGCTGCTCCTATGGCTCGACTGAACACACGTTACTTGGGAGTCTCACTGCAGCTTCACCTTCCTGACAGACCGAGCGCGATTCAGCAGATTCTCCAGTCCTCTACAGGTTGAGCCTGGTAGGTAGCTGGCGCTTGTGCACAGCCTCCTCTGACCGCTGCCTCACAGATTTAGTCCGGAGATCACCGGTGATTCAAACGGCCGCCTCAGGCCTTTCACGTGCTTCCCGCACGAACACTCAACGGTGCAGGAGCCCAGAGCTCCTTCCTCATCCACAGCCACAACGCCTCTGCCCCTTGACAGCATGGGGCCATCCTCTCTGCTCGGGCGCCACCCGATCCCATTGGCTGGCTACAGATGCTAGTCACTTAGTCCTGCTTTCAGTGGTACAAAAAAAGGCGCCATGGTCTAGCCTTCACTTCCCACAATTACGAGCAGTATCCCCATTGGTCCGTCGGCTCCCCAGAGAGTCCTCATTCTGGTTGGTCACCAGTTACTCCATTTGCGATACCCCCTGCCCCTATTGGACCCTTCAGAATGTCCTGGTCCAAAATGGGGGGGCATAGCACACACAGTCTCAGCTGCAAAAGAAACAGGTTAAACAAACTGTAATTCCATCAACATGCTAGCTAGTTATGGCCAAACAGCTACATTATCCAAAAGTGCTCCCTCTGCACATACAGCGACTGCCAAAGGGTGATTTCACAGCAGCGTCGGCGGGATTCAAGCAGGAAACCACAGTCCCTTGGCAAACCACTGGAGCCTGCGAGCAGGCAGCTCTTAAGAGACAGCACTGGAGCTGTGGAAGCACTCACAACACCCACATTTAGGCGGTGCTGAGCCAAACACCAGTTAGGCAGGGAGCATTTAGGCAAGCTTCGAGAAGGCTTTCAGGAACCCCCATTTATGAGGGGGTTACAGTAATACGCCTCTTGTCTTGGTCACCTTAAAAATGTGGGTCCAAAATGTGTGCAAATGGCTGCATTTTTACAAAAAAAGTGAAAGGTACCTTACTCCTAAAGTCTCACTAGGTACTGTTTACTTGGTGTCTGTGCAACTGCTGACATGACTTCCCACACTACCCACTCTGCTACCTCATTTTGTCTGGTATCCTCTTCCTAGTATTTGGTTCTTGGTATGCACTTTACTCAAATGGCCATGATTATAATGCCCATTAAGGTCCTGGCTGAAACCTTTTAACTTATTCCATCTTTATATATGAATATCTCCTGGTGCATCTTAGAATTTTGTCTCTACCCTGTGCAGTATTTGCTGGTTTATCTCAGTGTGTATCAGTTTCCTGTATTCTTGTATCATGCAGTCTTCAGTTCAGTTTAGTTTATTGTGAAGGGAGAAATTCCATTGAGTGAGCTCATTTGCAAGGAGGTCCCTTATTCAACATATAGTAGCACACAACAAAATAACAAGAACAGTTACTTAGGTTACAATCAGATAAACTGCAATCTGTACTAAATAAGATATGAAATGACACATTACAGATATGGTAATAACATCATAAATGTATGGCAATAGTGGCACAGGCTGGGTGAAATAAGATAGTATTAGAAAATAGTAGGAAGTATGAGCACAAATGTTAAAAATATCCTTGAGTAGGCAAGGAGCTGGTAAAAAGAATAGGTGCCATATGAGGTAGGAAGTATGGTTAAAAGCAATGGCAGGATTTCTGGATGAGTTTTTCAGCAGTCCTTTTAAATGTGCTTACAGGAATTAAATCCTGTAATTTTAGTGTTAATTGGAGTTTATTCCAAGTGGCAGGAAGGACGTAGCTCATAGACGCCATTCCACAACAAGTACAGACTTTGGACACTACCAAGGAAATATAGATGCATTTCCTGAGTGCATAGGAACTCTGTAATTGATGAAGGGTAGTGGATATATAGAGGGGCAACTTGTTTAGGAGAGCTTTGTATACCAAGGTATATGTGTGGATAAGACGCCTGGTTACTAAGGAGGTCCAGTTCAATTCATTATATACTGTAGGTCACAATGGTGAGTCTTGGCTGGAGCACTGGTTATATGTCGAATAAGGTTCCGACTTACTGACTCACTATTGTAACTGTCTTATTGCTTTTTCTGTAACCTTGTTAGTAAATGTACTCTTTCTTTAAAATGTTGTACCTGCCAAACTGTCTCTGTGCTGTATCCTGGGTTGCCCCTGAAAAAGGGACCTTCAGGGCTCAGTGGGCCTACCCGGTAATCAAAAGTTAATAAATAAATAAAAAACAGATGGCTCAGTGATAGAGTTATCACCTAATTCTGTGCTCTGGCAGGGTTCTCAGCATACTGGAGAGGCCTAGTCTTAGACAAGCTTTTTCTTTCCCTCCTCTTCCCTCCTTTCCTTCCATCCTTTCTTTTCTCTCTTCCCAACTTGTCCTCACCTAGTTCTGCCCCCTGGCAGGGTTTTCAGCATCCTGGAGGGACCAGCAGTGAAACATAGAAAGATAGAATTTGACAGCAGATAAGGACCGCTTGGCCCACCCAGTCTGCCCATTTCCCTGCCTACTGGATAAGCTGCAGATCCTAGTTAACCAGCAGCCTACTTCTTCCTACCCCCATCCCCTAGAATTGCCTTATGACTGTCCCATGCATGCTTGAATTCCACCACTGTTTTTGACTCCACGACCTCCTCCGGAAGGCCGCCCATGCATCCACAACCTCTCTGTGAAAAACACTTCCTTAAATTACCTCTGAGCTGCCCCTCCATCTTCAAATTGTGCCCCTTGTTCTTGCACACCTCTTTTTGAAAGATGCTACCTCTTGGACTTTGTTGATTCCTTGAGGTACTTGAAAGTTTCTTTCATGTCCCCCCTCCCTCCTTTCCTCGAGGCTATAATATTAAGCTCCTTTAGTCTCTTCATAAGTCTTCGGTGCAGACCCTGCACCATTTTAGTTGCCTCCTCTGGACAGCTTCCATCCTGTCTATGTCTTTGGAGACTGGGTCTCAGAACTGCACGCAGTACTCCAGATGTGGTCTCACCAGCTGTCTGCACAGAGGGATAACAACTTCTGTTTTCTACTGGTGATGCCTCTCCCTATGCATCCCAGTATCCCCCCAGCCCACCTTGCTGCCCTCTCACATTGCTTGCCCAACTTTAGGTCATCTGATATGACTACCCCCAGGTCCCTTTCCATTTTTGTAGTTGTTAGTATCTTACCCCCCACTGTGTACTCTTCCCCTGGGTTTTTGTTTCCCAGGTGCATTACCTTGCACTTCTTAGCATGGAATCTAAGCTGCCATACATTTGACCATTCCTCTAACCTTGCCAAGTCCCTTCTCATCCTTTCCACCCCACCTTGTGCATCAACTCTGTTGCAGATCTTTGTGTCATCTGCAAAGAGACATACTTTTCCTTCCAGTCCCTCTGCAATGTGGCTTATAAAGACATTGAGGAGGACCGGTCCTAATACTGAACCCTGCGGTACCCCACTAGTAATCCCCCTTTCTTCAGAGTGGACTCCATTTACTATTACCATCTGTGTCCTATTCTCCAGCCAATTCTTTACCCAGGCTGTCATCTGGGACCCACTCCCAGGCTGGCTAACTTGTATATTAATCTTTGTGTGGGACTGTGTCAAATGCCTTGCTAAAGTCTAGGTAGGCCATGTCCACAGCCCTCCTGATCTACTACTTTGGTCACCCAGTCAAAGAAATCTATCAGATTCGTCTGGCATGACCTTCCTGCTGTGAATGCATGCTGC
The DNA here is from genome assembly GCA_016271365.2 of Neoceratodus forsteri. Taxonomy (NCBI): domain Eukaryota; kingdom Metazoa; phylum Chordata; order Ceratodontiformes; family Ceratodontidae; genus Neoceratodus; species Neoceratodus forsteri. The sequence continues at coordinate 525,744,065 of CM057452.1, read as the reverse complement.
CTTGGGTCCTGTGCCCCTCTGGCCTCTAGATACTCGACAGTTCTTTCCTTCAAGTGATTCATCATTTCCCTATCACTAAGGTTAAACTAACAGGTCTGTAGTTTCTGCTTCTGCCTTGCTCCCACTTTGTGAAGGGGAATCACATCTGCCCTCCTCCAGTCCTCAGGTACCACCCCATCCTCCATGATTTGTTAAAGAGGGTAGTCAGTGGTGTCACTAGTTCTACCTTAGTTCTTTAGAATTCTGGGATGAATCCCATCAGGCCCCATTGCTTTGTCCACCTTCAGTTTTAAGAGTTCTTTCATAACCCTTTCTTCTGTAAATGGGATGGTATCAACTTCTGTATCCAGAGTGCTTCTACTGTTTGTTTTAGGTACTCCCTCTCTTCATTTGTAAATACTGAGCAAAAAATATTTGTTTAGATCTCTGCCTTTTCACAGTCTCCTCTGCCCGCCTCCCTCCCTTTATTAAGCCTCACTATCCTCCCTTGGTCTTCCTTCGCTCCCTGATGTACCTATAAAGGTTTTATCCCTTCTTAACTGAGTTGGCTATCTTTTCTCGGTTTGGGCCTTTGCTGTTCTGACTGCCTTCCCAGCTTCCTTTTGCTTTAACTGAAACAGTTCTCTGTTCTGCTCCTTCTGTGATTCCTTGTACTTCCTGAATGCTTTCTTTTTCTCTTGAACCTTCACTGCCTACCTTTGAGAACCATAGTGGTTTCTTACATCGTTTTGTTTTGTTTATTTGCTTCACAAAGGCTTTGTTACCTCTCGCGATGGCAGTTTTATTATTCCCATTGTTCTTCCACCCTCCTTCCTGCCCATTTACTAGTGCATTCCTTAGGCACTCACCCATTTTGGCAAAGTCAGCCTCCTAAAGTCCAGTACTTTTGCCTTTGTATGGCTTGACTCTATTGCTGTGTTTATTGTGAACCATACTGTTCGATGGTCGCTAGTTCCCAGATGGCTACCCACTTCTACATCTGTGATCCTCTCTCCATCTCCATTTGAGAGAACCAGATCTAAGATTGCTCCCTCTCGAGTGGGCTCCAATACTAGTTGTCTAAGGCATGCCCCCTGTAGGGCATCTAGAATAACCCCACTCTTCGAAGTGGCTGCTGCAACTGCACTCCAGTTAACATCTGACATATTCAGATCACCCATCAGCAATATCTCCCTTTTCTGCCATTCTAAGTATACTTTCTATAATTTCCTTGTCCATTTCCTCCCCTGAGAAGGGGTCTGTATACAACCCCTGTGCGGATTGTGGTGCCATTCCTTTCTCCAAATTTACCCACAGTGCTTCTTCTCCTCCCTGTTTACCCTTGTTCTGTTGCTTTGATTCCTTCCCTTACGTAAAGAGCTACTACTCCTCCTCTTTCACCCTTCCTGTCCCTCCTGTAGATAGTGTATCCTGGTGTGTTTACGTCCCAGTCATGGTTTTGTGTGTACCATGTTTCTGTGACTGCCACAATATCCAGATGTTCCTCCTCCATCAAGGCCACTAATTCAGGAAGCTTGTTACCCAGACTATGGGCATAGGTACTCATTGCTCTCCATTTTTTTATGGCTTTACCTTCTGTTGCAACATCCCCCGCTGACCTTTCTACCTAGGTCTTTTTCTCATTTAGTACCCTGTTTTGTAGGGAGAGGTTGGGATTTTCCTGCTGCTTATCAGTGCCTCCCCCTTTGACTAGTTTAAAAGCTTGCCAATGAAGCATTTAAACCGATTGCTCAAAAGACTTGTTCCCTTCCTGGACAGATGCAGACCATCCTGCCAGTATAGGCTGGTGTCCCTCCAGGTGGAACCCCACTCCCTTGAGAAATGACTCTTTCTTCTCTCCCCTTTCCCCTCCATCCTCTCTAACTAACTTGTGCTTGCCTGACTTTGCTCTCTGGCAGGATTCTCAGCATCTAGAAGAGGCCTAGTCTTAGGCAAGTTTCTCCCACCCCTCCTCCTCCTTCTCTTTACCATCCCCTCCGCTAGCTCTACCCAACTTGTCCTTGCCTACTCCTCCCCCTTATTCTAAGTCCTCACCTCATTCCGCCACTGCCAGCGATCTCCTTACTCTGAAGGGGCCAGTTCAAGGTATGACTCATCCTTCCCTTCCCTATCCCTTACCCACACCTCTCTCCTGCCCCCCTCTCTACCCCTTGCATTTAATCAAAGGAATTAGTTCACCTGAGCTACTAATTTGCATTTTTTGTTCTGTCTGAGGTGCTCCCAGATTGCACTAGCCCTGTGTTAACTTGCCCTTCGCAACAGATTTTATTTTTTTGCTCACTTTTCTTCGGTAATGTTCCCCCATCTTTATCCTCTCTTTCCCCCAGCTGGTTTCCCCTGTCTACCACTCTACCATCATTGATGTCCCCCCACTGGACCGCATTCATTCAATAATTGCTAAATAATCTGCCTATTTACTGTGATCCATTCCTGCAAGGAGTTGGCTCCAAGGCTATATTAAATTTCTGTACTATGTTCCTCAGATATGCCACTTGTAATTAAATGCATATTCCACAGGTTTGATATATTTAATTGTATGCTATATCACAAATGCAACTATATGATTATTTATGATATTTATTAAATGCATGTCTTGTTACAAATGTAACTGAATGTTTAATTTCTCAGATATGTTAAATGTTAAACAGTATGTCTAATTCTTCATCCAATTGTACCACCCCCCCAGGTCGCACCGGGAGACGAGCAACTTTGTGTTCAATGTGCCTTCCTGGTGAAACATTTCAATAAATAAATAGAGAGAGAGTATCCAGTTTACATAGGCTTGTAAGTGCACAGTTATTATAAATTATGTCTGCATAGTAAGAAGCTGGCCCGGACTAGCCTGTTTCTAGAATCATCAGAAAACAAAGATTTGTTTCTGTAGAAGAATCATAGTCTCATTTTATCTTTAAATCTTCTTGTATGTAATTAATTCTGGATCGCCCTGAAAAAAGGGAATTCTAGTCTTAGTGGGCCTAAATGGTTAACAAATGCAAATAAAGAAATATAAAATAAGTCCACACGTGTGAAGTGAGCACATTTCAGGATTTAGTATTTTCAGTTTTCTTTTTGACTGTTTTGGCCCCAGATTTTCAGGTTTGCCAAGTTACCACCACACCTCTCAACCACATGTGTGGTACCTTGTAAATTCAACCCTGAATGTGATCAGGGGTGGGGGGTTGATCCCAAAATTAATTTTGGTTCACATTTACAAGGTGCAGCTTATGTGGTTGTGAGGTGGGGTGGCAACTTGACCATCCTGAAAATGTGGGGCTCAAATTGGCAAGCATGGCAATCTTATGTACAATTAAAAAACCTAAGTTCAGACACACGTGTCATGCATCCAAACTGGGGGGTGGGGGGACTGATTCAAGCCACTTCTGGTCTAGTGCACTGCGTATCACTAGATAGCTGCCTGCTGGGACACTCCCAAAGCAAGCTATAGGTCTGGGGCAGTGCAGTTCATCATACAACTGGTTCATGGGAGGCAGTTATACTGACCTCTTACTCTGCCAGGCTTTGTGTGAAGCTTGGGAAGAGGAGCAGTTCAAAAGCTGGTGAGGGGGTCTCAGAATAAATAAATGATGTTATGATATGACAGTTTCATTGTCTTGGGGAAGTCATGTTAGCAATACCATTGGAAATGTGATATCATCAGTAGTTCATGGTATGCCACCTTTTTCAGGTCTTTTAAGCAGTTCAGTGGGGTGTTGTTTTCATCTGTGCCAACCCCGCCTGCCAAAAGAGTTGAAGTAAACTGTACAAAAATGCATATCACTGTATTACTGTGGCATGGTAACCAAGGCATTGCCACAGTAATACTCTAACAATCAATGATCACACCAGCAATATACAGCAAAGGATTCCAAGCAATAAAAACAGTCTTTAAAAAGTGTCTAGTGTGTTATTTTTTCTACACACTCTGCCACTTGTCTTCCTAATAAGAATGGTTTACAAACAAAACTAGTGGGCTTTATCCCCCCCCACACACACACTCACACTCACACCCAATATAAATCTGACCTACTGTTTCGGACCTCCTGGCATAACTGGAGAACAGCAGGTTCAAGAAATAGCTTAGCGTTCGTAGAGCTCATGCTTCTCTGTAAACATAACCACCACTTCTCATTAGCCTACGTTTTCCCATTTCCTTTTCTTATTACCTAATCCCCACTATTAAATTAGCATGTATGGGCTTGCATAAGCTGGAGAGATTTACTTCCAGACCTGAGGGTTCTTCCTAGTTATTCCAGGAGTCAGGAAGCCTTACTTCAGATGCCATTTCTTCTGTGCCCAACACAGTTCACCAGTCATGCTGGTCTGGTTAGCCCCCCCCTCCCTTGAAACCCACAAACTCTACATTGTCTCTCTTTTGCAAAGTGTAAACCAAATTCTCCCCTGCTATAGTATTAGATACAGTCCCTCCCACCAGCCACCAGCAGCTACTATCATCAAGAGGCTGGGTTGTAAACTCAAAGAGGTGTAATAAAATACAGTCCCATGTTATTGTTTCTACAGAATCTAAGCTGTAGAATCTGTACACTCCTTCTGCTGCAGACATTCTGTGCAACTCAGTTTTCCCAGTTTGACCAAGCATGGCCATACTTTAGACCCATTTACAGTGACCTATTTGCAGCACATAATCCTGTGAGCGTAGGTTGATGTGCTGCAAATACTGTGCAGTTCAGATCAGTCTCTTCATCTGACTCAGTTGTGGGATCAGTATTAGAGCAAGCGCATTAAATGGTGGTGTTGACGCTTTGCTGTGCTCACTCTGATAAAAAGGCTGTCTCCCTGAATTCCTCTGTGAATTTACAGCCCCCTCCTCAGAGCAACCTGCAGTGCTGCGAGGGCAGGCTGTGTAAACAGCAAAGCAGTGAGCGCAGCAGGAAGAGAGTGGGGCAGATTTCAGAGTGCTGCTGCCATGTAAACATGGCTTTTGAAAGGCTTGAGTGGACCACTTGTAATATCAAGCAGCATTGTTTGTAAGCGTTAAAATGTTGACCAATACTTTTTGATTCCATTTTGACACAGGCAGAAGGTGATAGGGAGAAGTACCAGGAGAAGCAAAGGGAGGCAGGGAGGTCAGTAAAGGAAGTCAAAGCTCAGACAGAAGAGCACATTGCAAAATCAGTGAGTAGAGGAAACAAAACTTTTTACAGGTACATAAGTGAAAAAAGAAAAGCAAAGAGAGGGATAGCGAGACTGAAGGGGGAGGATGAGGCCCACGTGAAGGATGACAACAGTAAAGCTGACATATCGAACAGGTATTTCTGCTCAATCTTTACTGAGAAAAAGGAGGGTGATGGGCCTGAAGGGAGTACAAGGGGTGGAAATGATGCAGAAATGGGCACAAGTCCCTTTACATGAGAAAGGGTCCTGAAGGAACTGGAAGGAATAAGAGTTGATAAAGCAATGGGGCCACATGGGGTGCACCCCAGGGTCCTTAGAGAACTAAGAGAGGTGGTGGCTGAACCTCTGGCAATCCTCTTTAGCTGATCACTGGAAACAGGGGAGGTATCAAAAGACTGAAGGACAGCAGATGTAGTCCCCTTACACAAAAGTGGGAACAAAGAGGAAGCGGGGAACTACAGACCAGTCAGCCTCACCTCGGTAGTGGGGAAGATCGTGGAAGCACTACTGAAGGAGAGATTGGTGGAACACCTGGTTGTCAGTGGACTACAGGACCCAAAGCAGTATGGTTTCAACAGGGGGAGGTCATGTCAGGCCAGTCTCATTGAATTTTTTGACTGGGTGGCTAGAGAGGTGGATCAGAGGAGGGCAGTGGATGTGGCCTATCTGGACTTCAGCAAGGCCTTTGACACTGTGCTACATAGAAGGCTATTATACAAACTGGGGAATATGGGTGTGGGCAGGACAGTAGTGTGGTGGGTAGGTAACTGGCTGGGCGGCAGGACACAGAGGATGGTGATAAATGGCTGTCACTCCACAGAGGGAAGAGTGACCAGTGGGGTACCACAGGGATCAGTGCTGGTACTGGTCCTATTCAACATCTTCATCAGTGACATTGCATAGGATCGAGAAGGCAGAATTTCCCATTTTGCTGATGACACAGAGCTCTGTAACAGAGTGGACACAGCAGAGGGTGTAGACAGAATGAGAATGGACCTGCAGAAACTTGAAGAATGGTCAGGGGTTTGGCAGTTGAAATTCAATGCAAAGAAGTGCAAGACACTGCATATGAGGCACAAAAACCCAGCACAATATATCAGTTGGGGGGTGAGGATATAGCATACACCAAGCAGGAGAGGGATCTTGGGGTTATCATCTCTGATGACCTCAAGGTAGAGAAACAGTGTGACAAGGCAGCAGGTAAAGCAAATAGGATGCTGGGATGCATAGGCAGGAGCATCACCAGCAGGAAAAGGGAGGTCATAATTCCTCTATACAAGACTCTAGTGAGGCCCCAACTGGGGAACAGTGTACAATTCTGGAGACCTTACCTACGTAAGGACATAGACAGGGTAGAGAAGGTTCAGAGGGCAACAAAGATGGTACATGGATTGCATCACAAGTCCTATGAGGACAGGTTGAAGGACTTGAATATGTATTCCCTGGAGGAGAGGAGAGGAGGGAGAGAGGGGATATGATAGAGACATTCAACTATCTTACAGGGAGGAACAGGGTGCAGGAATAAACAATTTTTAAGTGAAAAAGATGTTCCAGGAATAGAGGGCATGGGATGAAGTTGGAGGGAGGATGATTCAGAGGAAATGTGAGGAAGAATTTCTTCACAGAATGAGTGTTGGACAAGTGAAACACCCTGCCAGAGGAAGTGGTGGGGGCTGAAACAATCATAGGATTTAAGAATGCATGTGATAGACATAAAGGAATTCTGGAGGTCAGGGGGTGAGGGGCAACAGACATCTAGGAAAACATAAAGCAAACTTACAAGCTCAAATGGGCAGACTGAGTGGGCTGTAGGCCTTTATCTGCCGACACTGTCTATGTATCTGTGTAGATCTCCCCTTATCTCCCATCTTGTAAAATACCCTTTAAGGGTTCATTTACATATTTATTTATGTGGGACACCTGACCCACATGGGATAAAAAGTAAAGGTCAAATGAAACAAATGGTCATTACATATTGTTCAACCAGCCCAGATTTGTAAAACAACAGCAACTGTTATATTGGTTATAAGAGTAGGTTGTTACAAGCAGAGAAGAAAATGTGAGTCAAAACCAAAAGCTGTGTGGCACTTGTCCCAACCCCCCACACACACACTCTGAAATGAACACTGCTGCCTTTCTTCTTCACTTTGAGTCTGCTTTACATTTCTGTTACTTTAGGCTATACTGCCAGCACTGAGCAGGCAGTATAGCCTACATGTTAGAGTAAGGAGCAGTGAGCAAGTTTGGTACATCCAACAGACCTAGGTTTGATTCCTACAGCCTCCATTTGCATGCTGTGTGACCCTGAACAAGTCACTTAACCTCGCCATTGCTCCCAGGTAACATCTGAAAACATGGTCTTGGGCCTACTGGAACTTTCCCAGTTACATAACAGTAAATAAAAAAAAAATAACAAAAACCAAAGGAGTGTCCCATAGGCCTGCATCAGTATTCTCAGTCCGTTGTTTTTTAACACTCAGTAACATCATTTCTGTTGTGACTGAAATGAAGTAGCGTACAACAGATGGTGCTCCCTGACCTTATAGGACAAAGGTTGTACTGAAACAGATGAGAATACAGATAAAAACCTGGTCTGAGTGTGCCATATTAAAAGGAACGCTCATTTTAGCAGTAGTTAAAGTTTATTTTTATACAGGTAGCAGTATTAAACATCATTGGGTCGAAGACCCATTTTCAAGACGAACCTGTGACAATTTGCATACAAAATTTATACCCATGGTACATAAACAACAGACTTACATGACATATATCATAACAGCAGTTTACCTATTAATATCAATTTTCCATTTGCTACATTATTACAATCACTCAGAGATCCAAAGACAAACTAATAGACAAAGATACATTATTAACTACAAGCTTTAAGGTTTCAGCAGTTTCCTAACTTAAAAAAAGATTTACTACAGTCATCATTAGCTCTTTAGTCTATTCATGCACAAAGCAAACACTTCAGCCATTACACATACATTTCATTTTTAAGTCGTACCCAATAACTTTTATAAAATGTTTTGTTTGTCAAAATTGTTTCGTCTCTTCATTTATTGGAGCCCACAGCTTAACAACTTTTGTTCCAAAGGTCATTTTCCCAAATCTATTACAATGTTTAGGCATGACAAATGTATACTCCCAATTACCTCTAAGGTTATGGTAGTGTTTGTGAGTGACATATGACATTTTATCTACCAGGTACCAGGTATCTAGGGTTTTGATTATGTACCACCCCATGTGTCTGTTTTAGCCATTTATGTTCTCTTTTTTGCTCTAAATGAGGCCATTGAAGTAGCGCATACATATCACAATGGTTAGTATGATAATCACAGTTTAGTGCAAATCTAGCCAAATTATTATACAGCACTTGAATGGGTCTTTGATCTGTCTTACTAGCTATGCCATAGACATGGCTTCCATAATTGATACAGGGTAAAATCAATTGATTTATAATATCCCCTCTCATTTTCTGATTTAAACAATATTTAGACCTCCGAAAAGTTCCCAACTTATTGTTTGTTTTACTTACCAAATCCTTTATATGAATATTAAATTTAAAATTTTGATCCATATAGACCCCCAAGTACTTGTAAGACTCGACCTGGATTAATGTTTCATTTTTACTGTTTTTATGGATATTTTGCAATGAGTAGTAATAACTTTCCCTTTGCTTGAGAAGATCATAGTATTTGTTTTTTTACTGTTTAAAACAAGTTTTGACTGACACAACCAGGTTTCCAACCTGCTAAAATCTTTTTGGAGACATTTCTTAATCTCCTGAATTGATTTTCCATGGGCCAATATGACGGTATCGTCTGCGTACATTCTCAAAGCAGAATATTCAACTATTTTTGGCAACTCATTCACATACATTATGAATAGTAAAGGGCCCAGTATTGATCCTTGTGGGACTCCTCTTTTTATGGCCTCTGGGTTTGACAAAACTTCACCAATCTGCACTTGCTGGGCTCTTTCAGTTAAATATGACTGGAACCAGGGAAGAGTTTCATTATCTATCCCCAGCCCCAACAATCTTTTGAACAATATGTCATAATCTATGGTGTTGAAAGCCTTGGAGAGATCCACGAAGAGAGAATGGGAAAAGAATGGTATCAGAGCAGACAAGACAAGACCTAAAATGTAATCAGAAAGTACAGGTCAATATTTTCATTGTTACATGCACTGCTCCTTTAAACTCTTTGAATACTAGCACTGCATACTGTCCAATAAAAGCCCTGCCCAGCCCAGGCCAAGCTTACTTGTTCCATCATCCCTCTCTTACTTGTTTGAGTATTTTTCTACATTATTCAAAGTCAAAGCTCAGGACCAGATTCCCAATTGCACACTCACAGACACATTTTCAAATGTTTTCTGCACATTTATCCACTCCTTCAATATGTTTGAGGCTGGCAGTATAGTAGAGTTTAGAGTAACAAGCTGTAAATGAACTTGGAACAGATCCAGTAGACCTGAATCTGAGTCCCACAATCTCAGGCTCCACATGCATATTGTGTTACTCTATGCTGCTGGGTAGTCTCTGAAAACAGGTATTTGTACCTAGAGGGCATTACCCAGTTACCAACAAAAAACAAATCCCTGGTGGTCAGCCCATTGTTCCCAGTTGCAGCCCCATGGATATTTTACTACTTTGTACACATAAGGCATAATAAGCTGCTACTCCATCAAGTGAGTGTCCCCCCCCAAAAAAAAATCTCAGGTGGGCATCACTAGTTTACCAATTGCCGACCCCCAAAACACACACACACACACACGCACAAAACAAATTACTTTTCCTCCTTATCAGAGGCCCAAATTGTCACTTCCACAACCGTGACTCTGAGCAAGTCACTTAACTATCCCACTGCTCCCATGTAGCACCTATGAACAAGCAATTGTGCCTAGTCGGCCTTACCCAGTTATCAAATAAACAGACCTAAACAAGCATTTGTCAATGCCGAATGTTTGCTTGCTGGCATTAGCAGTGGAAGTGCAGGAGTTAGACGGATGCAGTATAGGAATGGCATTGAAGTATTGAACTGACACCAACTCCACCCTCACCCTGCAGAGATGGACAGGCATTGGGGTGTGACTTTGGGTTGTCGCCCATGACGGTCATGACATTTTACTTCATCCTACCCTTCAGACACTGACAAGTGTTGAGGTGTGCCTTGGGGTGTTTGGGCTTTACATTCACCTCATTCCATAAGAAAATACGTTGAAATGGGTGCAGTATAGGAGAATGGGGTGAACTCTGGGGGCAAAGGGTTCAAGGCACTTTGATGCCTGTCACTGGCTGCAGGGTGGGGGTGGGGTGGAATGGCATGAGCATTACTGTCGACAATCCCAAGTCTCACCCCTGATGCCTGTCAGTCCCTACAGGGTAGGGGGTTATGGTCAAAAACCCTAACGCCCTGGGTGTTTTTTGGTATTACTACTCCAAGTTTTCCACATGGGCCTTTTGTGACCCCACTGCATGAACAGTGGCATTATCAGTTCGTTAGGTGAAAGGTGATTTTGCACAGCGAATGCGCCATTTGGCGACAAAGGTGCAAAAACACATTTTGAACAGGATGTGAAAAGTGACAGGTTTACTGTTTTTCAAGGAAGTGTAAAAAATGGCATTGTTGAAAATCTGGAGTGAAAATATACAAAAACTGGTGAAGTCACAAGTGTGCATAGAAACTGTGCAATGTACACCCATAATGTAATTAGTTTGGGGATTTTTTACAGGAGATTTTCAACACTGGCATTTTGGGACCCCTGCTCAAGAACAGTGTCACTGTGATTTTCTTAATCTGTCCCGGACACTAATTTCCCACAGCGACTGCGCTATTCGACGCCGGAAGTGTGAAAACGCATTTTGGCCAGGGTGTGAAAAATGACAGCTGTACTGTTCATAAAGAGGTGTGGAAAAATGTCAATGTTGAAAATCTGTACTAAAAATATTACAAATTCTTGAATTTACAAGGGTGTGTGGAAATTGCACAATGCATACTTGTAACAGAGTCATTTTATGGACTTTTGTCACCAAATTTTCAACATAGCCATTTTAACACCTCTGGTCATGAACAATGTCACTGTGCTTTTCTTAATGTGTCCTGAACATTGATTACGCACCATGCCAATGTGCGCTACATGTGCGAAAACACATTTTGGGCGAGATGTGAAAAATGACAGATATACTGTTCATAAGGAGGTATGGTAAAATGGCAATGTTAAAAATCTGGAGTGAAAATATTAAAAATTCTCAAAGTTACAAGCATGCATAGGAACTGCGCAATGCATGCTCGTAAAACAGTCATTATGGGGAATTTTTTCACCAAATTTTCAACATAGGGTTTTTGTATGCTTACCTCAAGAACTGTGACACTATCATTTTGTTAATCAGTCCCAAAAGGTGGTTCTGCGCAGTGACCGCAAAATCACCTTTCGAGACTGAATAACAAAATGTCAGTGACTGGGTTCATGAGGCAGGGTCCCAAGAACCCCATGTTGAAAATTTGGTGAAAAAATTCCTCAAAATGGCCGAGATATGCACCAAAGTTGGAAAAAAAAAAACATTTATGCCATTATACAGCTTACCAGCATTTCTTCAGTTTGCGGTTGGCTTTGAAGAGTGCAGATGTGTTCCTGGTCCACCGAAGATCATTGTGCTGGGCTCCGGAGGTAAGTATGGGATCAGGGGGTGTGGGGAGGTGGGTGCGCAGAGGGTGGGCACGGGTTGCAGGAGGGGGCAAAACAGTCAATGAGGGACCGTTTTTTCTTACAGGTGTCTTTTCTTTTACAAAGATAATGCAGGACTTTTGCCATGTTGGTGGGCTCCAGCGTGGCAGCTGGAAGTTTGTTTGGGGGGCAGTGGAGCCAATGGGGGATTGGGCACCACCGTCAGCCATACGGACTTTTGCCATGCTGGGCTGGGCTCCCAGCGTGGCACCTGGAAGTCTGTTTTTTTTTTGGGGGGGGGGTACTCTCAGTGTCAATGAGATTTTAACAGCCACAAAGTGGACCCTCCCAGGACAGTGACAGGGCCTAGCATGAAGTGTGAAAACTAACTGAAGAAGTTGCATACATCTTTAAGAGCTACATGAAAAGAGTTATCTGTTGACATGGAAACAAATAACATTTAGAAGATATGAGGGTACAGTTTTCCTTTAACCAAGTTGGCTATCTTTTCCCCAGTTTGGGCCTTTGCTATTCTGACTGCCTTTTCTACTTCCTTCTGCTTTAATTGGTAACTGGTTAAAAGAGAGCAAAATGTTCAGTGCACACAGAAATGAGAGGTATGCTGTGGCTACTAACATAATTTAACTAATAACCAAAATAAATTAAGCCACACAAAGATAACAGCCAAAGAAGTACTGCAGATATAGAAGGCAAGTGTTTACTCTGGCATTGACAAAAAGGGACCACACAAAACACCCTAGTGCTTTTAATCTTTGCACCCCATGAAAAAAAACTTTGCCAGGGTGTTTTGTACATTCCTTTTAGCTTAAAGTAACAGTACAAACTTTCCTTGCTTTCTACTCCTTTTCCTAAGACCAGCTTACCAATTCCTTAACCCCAACCCACTATATTATACCTTATACCAGAAAAGATCATTTTTAGCCAATCAGAATGCATAGTTACTCATTGGTTATTCTGCCATAACTGGAGAGTAGGCTGAATAATGGGCAGGGGGTCTACATTTTCATTGGGTAGTCTTAATAATGGTACAGTGTTATGGCCCTGCAAGCCCGTTTTACTCAAGTTCAGCTCCATTTTACTTATTATTATATTGTTTGCTATTAACTACTCTGTAAGTTACAATTTAAATAGTACCTTCTGAATCCGCTTGTCTTTTCTTCTTACAAATGCTCACAAATTAGTGACTTTTCCAGTGTAATAGTAATAACACCATAGTGTGCTGGGTTTCTTGTATGATACCTGGACCAGGGGTTAATAAACACCTCAGCCTTTGGCTCGGTGTTTATCGACCCCCTGGTCCAGGTATTCCCTTGTGAACCCAACACATTATGGTGTTATCGCTATAATATACTCTTTATTTTACTGCTGACCTCAGACAGCTCCAGGTTGCTAATTCCTCCACCCCCAGCAGACAAAGTATTAGTTTTCTAATTCCAAACCCTCCCATCCAAGACAGAGCTTCAGGCTTCAGCTTCTAATTCCATAGGCCCCTTATCTCTTCCATAAACACCCACACAAACTTATGCAGTAGTCAAAGTAACCCCGACCCTCCACCTTGGGGAATAGTGGATGATTCAAACATAATTTTCTTCAAAATACTCATATGCTCCACCCTGTGAGGACACACCTCAGTCTGAATCCCCTATAAAAACCCCATGTAAAATGCCCACCAGAAAAAATGCCCAAACGGTGAGGGCGTGAAGCAACATGAAATTCCCACTTCCTGGGACAGAGAAGATGCCTTAATCCTAATATATTTTGACACATTTGACCCACATTGTCCAAGGTGGGGCACTACTTTGACTGCTGCATTTTTTTTTTTGCTGTATTATTTCTTCTAAGCTTCCAGCTTCTACCATCAGTTGTCCCCTAGCGCGCCCTTCCCCGAAGGTTAGACCCCCTTCCTTGTGCATCCCATGACTTACCCTTTGTGGCAGGGCAGTGGGGAGTGACTCAACCCACCCCAAATGGATCCATGTCAGGGAGGTGCCTTCTTGGAGGTGGTGCACTGTGGGGACTACGTCATCCAGCTGGAGCTTTTTTCCACTTTTCTCCCCTTGTGAGGAGGCAGGGCATGCAATGACGCCTGCAGTGAGAGCATGCACGCTACCGCACGTGCTCTCACCAAGCATCTGCCTGTCTCCTCCCTTTCAGCTGTAGTGTCAGCGCACTGTCCTCCAGCAGCTGCTAGGAGCCAGTGGAGCACCGACAGCTAGTGTCCCCCCACCCCGGAGAAGGAGAGCAGTCCAACGGATGCTCGATCCTTCTCCTCCCTGCCAACCCCCGACAACCAGTGCTCGTTTCCAAACACGGGTCACCAGCGTGGCTTGAGGTAAGGCATCCAGTGCCTCAGCCCTCAACACCACCGGGCCAGCCCCTGACTGCTGCATTATGATGACCAGACCAAGCAACAAGCATAATGTGCACCAAAAGGAGAAAAGTTGCATCCTGCCCAGAAATTACCCCTCTTTCCTTTTCCAGTGGGTCCAAACTCATGCACCTACTCTAAAACAATATCTAGAAGAAGGGAAGATGAACTGTTCAAAATCTGCCATTTATTATGCATAGTTTCCACTTTAGACCGACATTTTTACACCAGTGGGGTCAATAGGATTCAACCCATGTTTTAAATCTCCCTGTACTGTCACAGCTTTTCACACTGCTGACTGACAGTGGCTGCTCAAGGTTATTTTTGCAGACTGTAAATAATACCACTCAACTGTCCCTGACTATGATGAGGGCAGTCCTTCATCTTACACCCTCAAAATTGCTCTGTCCCTCATGGAAAAGGTGCTTCCCCACACGTAGAATGTGCTGTAAATGTTTACTTTAAAGCAAAAATTGATAACATTCTAAGATGCTAAATCAAAAAATAAAACACTGTAAAAGCAAATACAGATTATGTCCAGTATTCTGAGCTTGTATCTCTTTGTTTGAGGATGTGTCCCTCATTATTAGGGTTGTGTCCCAACCCTTACTGTCTCTCATTGTGAGAGTCTATGTCCTTCATTTCAGGGACAAAAGGTTGAGACTGTGTATGCTCTAAAACTTAAATTGCTGGCAAGTGGCCAGTGCCGTAGGAAGGCATTTTGGTGCCCTGGGCAAGAGACAAATTTTGCACCCCCCCCCCAAGAAAATAGCCAGGGGTCTAGGGTCCGCAGGCCCCGAGAAGCTCTGAGGTGTTTACATGCTCTGTTGTGAGTTTTTGGGGCTTTTCTTGAAGAAAAAAACAGACGTTTGCTACATGTTTCCTACCCCTGATTTCAGGGAATATTTTGCTCCATGGATTATGAGATGTGGAGACACTGGCTGGCTGGTATCAGAATATGCAGCCACATTGTTGTGGACAAGTGCAGATCAACAAGGATCATGTTAGTCAAGCGGTGCCTTACATTATTGTGTTACTGGCCATTCTTGATGTTAAAATAAGTAAAACTCTAGCCCCATTCATTTCAATTAGGCACCCCATACTATCCCTGGCCACATGTCATTCATTGCTTGATTGAGGGCGAGAATTGGCTCTGAAAATGTATCGGCAGCCAATGCTAAAACTAATTTATGAGTAAAATATCTGGATTATTAGCTGCACACATTATTTCTAACCTGGCTAGAACGACTGCTCGGAGGGCAGCTACCACACCATGTGAGTGGTAGCTGCCAGGGTAAGTAAATTCACTTAAGAGATAAAGATCTAGTGTTCTTGTAGATTTCTGCAGATACACGCAATACACATAATGAATTGTGTCTACAATCTAAATATCATGTTATGTTTTGAAAGTTTCTCTGAGGCATCAGTAGCTCTATAGACAAAACAAAAAAAACACGTTATGACTTGCCCTAGGCACAACAGTAGTTCTACCTGTTGTGATGTTGGTGACCTGAGTTTGGGAGCTAACCTGGGTTTGCTGTGGGAGGAGGAGGAGAAGGAGGAGGATCGAATGTTCTTGGGAAACCCTCTCGTCCTCTTCCAGGGAGTATAAGGCCCGTCAGTGCTGGTGCAATACTGCCACATGACACATGTGAGACAACAGGTAGCAATGCACAAGTAGGAGTAAGGGTATATGGGAGGGAGCACCAACAGTTGCAATCTGTATGCTTTTGAGTATCACAGTTTGCACATTTAGTGCTGGCATCCCACCTAGGGGATTGGGTACAAGGTAATCATTGATCACCCAGGCAAGATAATGAACTGAGTCCAGGCAACCTCTCACAGTTAGAGAGTGAGAGCAGAGCAAACATAGACAAGTCAAGCGGGCTGGTCACCTGGCTGTCAGCAGGTCAAGTTCCACTTCCAACATAGTACTAACAGTCAACTAACTTCAACTAACTTGACGTCCCTTGGCTGCAGCTGCTTCCCAAAAGAAAACAAACAGTACATACAGTACTTTTATATAAATAGAATGTAAGGGTGATTGCCCTCAGAGTGGGCAAATGCAATCACATTCTATTTATTTATATACAAAACACAAAAGTACTGTATGTACTGTTTGTTTTCTTGTGGGGAAGCAGCTGCAACCAAGGCCACATTCTATTATTTAAATAAGACTAAGGAAGAGTGGTGGACAGACTGCCCTGGATGAGCCAAGTGGTCCTTATCTGCTCTCAAATCTAAGTTTCTATGTTTCAGAGGAGACACTGGCATAAAAGGAAGGAGACAATGCTGTAACTGAAATACTGAGAGGTGTAACTGGGAAGAGACACTGGTATAACAGGAAGCTGATACTGACGAACTGTAACTGAGTGGGAAGAGAAACCGCTGTAATAACCAAGACACTGTTTAACTGTAACTAGGAGGAACTGCAGTCTTTGATTGGGTAACCAATGTAATAGACCAGAGAGGGGCAATGGATGTGGTCTACCTGGACTTTAGCAAAGCATTTGACCCAGTCCCACACAAAGATCAATAAACAAGTTAGCCAGCCTGGAAGTGGGTCCCAGAGTAGTAGCCTGGGTGACAAGCTGGCTGACCAACAGGTCCCAGAGGTAATAGTAAACCAAACGGAGTACATTATGAAGAAAGGGAGGTTACTAGTGGGTACCACAGGGTTCAATATTGGGACCAGTCCTCTAATGTCTTTATAGGTGACATTGCAGAGGGCTGAAGGAAAGTATGCCTCTTTGCAGATGACACAAAGCTCTGCAATAGGGTTGATACACAAGGAGGGTGCAAAGGATGAGAAAGGACTTGGCAAGATTGGAGGAATGGTCAAATTATGGCAGTTTAGATTCAATGCAAAAGTGCAAAGTAATGCACCGGGAAACAAAACCAGGGGAATAGTACACAATGGGGGGGAGGTATAAACAACAACACAAATGGAAAGGGACCTGGGGATAGTCATATCAGATGACAGTCAACGTAAGGTAGGTAAGCAATGTGAGAAGGCAGTAAGAAGGGCTGCGGGGATACTGGGATGTATAGGGAGAGGCATCACCAGTAGAAAACAGGAAGTTGTTATCCCTCTGTACAGACAGTTGGAGAGACCCCATCTGGAGTACTGCATCCAGTTCTGAAGACCCCATCTCCACAAGGACGTAAACAGGATGGAGACAGTCCAGAGGAGAGCAACTAAAATGGTGCAGGGTCTGCAACAGAAGCCATACAGGAGAGACTAAATGAGCTTAATATGTGTACCCTTGAGGAAAGGAGGGAGAGGGGACATGACAGAAACTTATAAGTACCTCAAGGGAATCAACAAGTCCAAGAGGGTAGCATCTTTCAGAGAAAGAGATGTGCAAGGACAAGGAGACACAATTTGAAGATAGAGGGGGGACGGCTCAGGGGTAATGTGAGGAAGTATATTTTCACAGAGAGGGTGGTAGATGCATGGAACAGCCTTCCTGAGGAGGTTGTGTGGTCAAAACCAGTGGGGGAATTCAAGAATGCATGGGACAGACAGAAGGCAATTCTTGTGAGGGGTAGGAAGAAATAGGCTGTTGGTTAACTAGGATCTGCAGCTTATCCAGTAGGTAGGGAAATGGGCAGACTACATGGGCCAAGCGGTCCTTATCTGCCATCAAAGTCTATATTTCTATGTGAAATGGGACACTGCCACACTGGCATAAATGTGAGCAAAGACTGATATAACAGAGCAGACACTGCTTTAACTGGTATACTGACTTACTGTATCTGTTAGGCTAACAGATACAGTAGGTCAGTATACCAGTTATAGCAATACTTAGGTGACTGATACGCCTGGTAGGGTACACACTGGTATTGCTGACAGACGTCTAGTAGCTACAGACCAGTAAGCAGTTAATTTAAATAGGGCAAACATTAAACAAATACAGAACTTCAACAAAGTAAGAAAAACATTACAAATAACAACACAAAACAGCAACAATATGCTTATTTGCAATTAAATTTGAATTCCTGGCTAGAAACTTTTGGTTCATACTCTCCCCTTCTCTGTGTTGGACCAGCACACTCACAGAGAAAGAGTATGACCCACAAAAGTCTTCTAGCCAGGAAGTTGGCAGTTTTTTTGTAATGATGACTACAACTCTTGTCCTCCTGTTGCCTGCTGGAGCCCTCACGCCTCGAGTAAAGTCAGACAGCAATTCAAATATTTCATTTATTTATTTCAGTTGGATGCCCCCACCCCCGGTCAAAGATCCGAAGAAGAGATCTAACTAAGGCAGCAGCGATGATCTAGTCACCAAAAAAAAATCCAGGCACTCGGGCAGGCACGCACAGGGGGGCACACACACACACACACAAGGAAATAAAAGTTATTTTATTTTATTCATCAGGCTCAGCAAGATGACAGTTGAAAAACTTGAAAACAAGTCTACTCATCATAGACTAACTCAGTCTCAGTGCACTTTCACAATTTGCACAATGTATTTATTCACTCACACTTCACTTGGGACTCAGGAGAACGGATTTTAGACCTGTTCTGGCCTCCAGCATAGACAGTACCCAGGAAAGAAAGGATGGAATGAAACTATGAAAGCAGCAAGCAGGGGCATGCCTCCTGACCTCAGGAGTCGGCAAGATGGGGGACCAGGATCATGGATCAGGAAGGCGGAGTCAGGGTGCAGGAGAAATGCAGCTGCCGAAAGCCCAAGGTCCAAAATAACTGAAACAAACACACTGTAGTCAAATAATCCTATCCTAACCTCTTTGCCTTCTTAAAAGATCAGTAGTTTTTTTTTACTATTTTTTCAAACCCACTCCACAGATTACTAATATAAATTATTAAACAGACATGCTCATTGAAAATCCTGTAGCACAACACTGTCTCTACTCCTCTCTCGCTACTATTTCTCATCTCAAATAGTTCTAGACTGCAGCACGCACATTACTCTCGCCTTATTTACTTGCCGCCAGCCGGACCACATGGCTGTCTGAAACTGTACACACATGATTCTTCTTGCTGAGGCTGCAATGCACCATGTGACTCCCCCCCCCCACACACACACACAAACTTGCTGGTCCTTGGATGCTCCAATTACTGGCAGCAAGTAGTAATTACTGTTAAAGTAATTAAAAAAAATAAATTTAAAGCGGCAGTACTCACTTTTGAACTTATAGCACTGTGAGCTTCTGATTGAAACTGCGCCCCTAGGAGGCTTGCGCCTGGGGTGGCTGCCCCTTCCGCCCCACCCTTCCTACGGTACTGCAAGTGGCTATGCATTGGGTGGCCCACCTGGATGGAGAAGATAAGAAAGGGGAAGTCAATTCTGCAGACAGAGCCCAATTGAGGATGATCCTGATCCACAGTCCACTTTCAACTGGAAAACACCATGCATTCCTGTCACCTCCTGTTCCCAATGCTGAGCTCTGGGACTTATGGAGGATGGAACTAGTCCAATTAGTGAAGACGTTCAGCACCAGAATACTGAGAAGACTGAAAGGTGGACTTCTTATATTCTGTGCACAGAAGCCCCTATCCGTGCTAGACAAATTGGTGCTTTTTTTTTTTTAACTGACAAGAACAAGGACATGGCTTTAAAGGGCTTGTAGGCTTGCTGCATTTTTAATGGCGGAAGGTTCTGTACTGGGACAAGGCACTTCTTGCTAAATGACTGCAGAGGTGTATGGCTGGAAAGGAGGCGTCTGGTAACAGACACCAAAAATGAACACCACCACAGTAAGGGGACAAGAAAGTAAGATGGTTCCTCTGATGTGTTCTAACAATGAGGTGCCATGCCAGATGGATGGAAGGGAGGGGAAGGGAATCAAATATATCTGGGCTGAAACAAACAATAACAAAAAACATTTGCTTTTTTGTGCCTCTGGGAGAGGTGTCAGTATAGCGCAGTGGTTTAAGGCTCTGAGCTGCAAATCTGGAGACCTGGGTTTGAATCCCACAGCTCCCACTTGCATACTGTGCGACCCTGAGCAAGTCACTTAACTTCCCTGTGCTCCCAGTTCGCACCTGTAAACAAGCTTTCAGCTTAGTGTGCCACTCCTGGTTAAATAATTGGATAAAAAAAATGACTTATTCAGGTCAATCAATCAGCTCTGCCTCTCACTCATGAATATGTGTACCAGGGACTTAAAGGGGAACAATCAGCAGTAAGAGCTTCACACTCAATTAGCCATTTGTGTTCAAAAACACTTTTTTTTTTACCTAATGGTTACTGCAGTGTAGTAGATTCTATCAGGCTAATTTTATTGACTTGTAAGTTGACATTTCCTGTAACCAGAAATGTCAGATTCCCCTGCTGCAGACATCGGAGGACTGCAGCAGTGAAAGATTCAATAGCCTACAGTGAATGTCAGAGTTTTTTTATAAGCTGCAATTTTCTGTTTGCTGGTCTGCTGTTCTTCTGGTGCTACATATAGTCACACAGGACTGTACTAAGCCCCGTGAGCGCAACAGGACCAGCAAACATCTGATTTTAGCTTACAAAATCTTTAATATGTATACTGCGGGCTATTGAATCTCTCAGCTCTGCAGTCCTCCTCTGATGTCAGAGAGTAATACATTATGCTTTACTGCAGTAGACAGTAAATAAAAACAAATGGTTTTACACAAAGGGCTAACTGGAATCAGCCTTTACTTTGGTGTGAGGCTCTTATTGCTGACAGTTCCACTTTAAGGCAGCAAAGCCAGTGCTGAGAAGTGGGGGGGTCAAAATGTACACCCTGACCACTACTTTTGAAGGTTAGGGGTCGGCTAACCCCCCTGACCCCCATGCCTATGTTGTGAAACATACAGTGAGGTATGATGGCTGGTGATCATAAAAAGGCAAGAAAGGCACTGAAGAAAAAATACGTTAAGTTACAAGTTGGGGTTTTAAAGCAACAAAAGTCCAGAAATGCGATATTCATTTTTGTGAAGAGTAACTCCTCCCGCCTCATACACGACTCTCATGAACTCTGCCGAACTGAATGCTACAGAACGGTCTAGATCACAAACATGTTTCAGCATCACAAATAAATAACATAGTGCCAGAAATACAGTTGAATCCCATGACGAACACTGTACTTGCTGGCGGTGGTCACTTGTGAGCGTCGTTGGTGAAGGACAACCTTAGATGCCGACAACCTTATTTTGTTAGAACATTATAATTTCTATCAAACAGAAATTTCCCATAAGAAGGCAGAATTCCTGTCCAGGGAAATAGCTGTCACATGGAACTGACTGGCTCAACTCTTCAGAACTGTTGACAGACTGTGCAACCCAGCCTGTCAGCAGTTCCGTCGAACTTTTTCACAAAATGATTGTGGTGAGATTGCTCACTTCTTTTTGAATAAGGTGGCTGACATCAGGCAGGAATGCTGCCAACTTCACTCTATGGGGGATGCAGTTGATCAGTACCATGTCGCAGAACCTGGAGTTTCCTGGAGTACCTTTGATCTGCCAGAGTTTGTAGATATTATGAGGATTGTCTAGGCGATGCATCCCACCTGCTGTAGTTTAGACCCGGGCCCTACTTCCCTTATTTTGGGTTGTAGTGACATCATTGGCCCGGTCTTAGCTTGGATTGTCCGGTGCTTTCTGGAGTCAGGTGAGTTCCCTAGCTCTCTGAAGGAGGGGGTGGTGATACCCCTCCTGAAGAAAGCTTCTTTAGACCCGGAGAGCCTAGCAAACTACAAGCATATCTCTAACCTCCCTTTTGTGGGGAAGGTTATTGAGAAAGTTGTGGTAGCTCAACTGGATAACCATTTAACCATCCATAATTTATACGAACCTCTCCAATCGGGTTTTCGTAAGAGGCATAGTAGTGAGACTGCTCTGGTTGGGGTGCTCAATGATCTCCTGATGGCGAGAGATTGGAGATATTGTTCCATCTTGGTTCTCCTTGATTTATCATCAACTTTTGATACTGTGGATCATGGGGTCCTGCTTGAGCATCTGAGGTCCATCTGTGGGCTGTCTGGTACAGCTCTCAGATGGTTTACATCTTTCCTTGCTGGCAGAATGCAGAGAGTTGTCTCGGGTATATTTTCTTCTGGGGCTTTCTCTCTGCCTTGCAGGGTACCTCAGGGCTCAGTGCTGTCCCCCATGTTATTCGCAGTATATATGCTGCCCCTCAGAGACATTGCAAGATGCTATGGGCTGAGGTTTCACTGTTATGCTGATGATACCCAGCTCTACCTGTCTTTTGCCCCTGACCAGGTTAGTGCTAGCTCAGTATTGAACAGCTGCCTTGTTGAAATCCAAGACTGGATGAATACCAGTGGTTTAAAGTTGAACCCCGGAAAGACTGAGGTGTTGGTAGTGGGCCCAGGTCATAGGGCAGAGGGGTTGAGGACTGAGCTCCCCTCCAGTTTAGTCCGGGGGGGGGACACAGATTCTCACTTCTGAACGGGTGCGTAGCCTGGGAGTAGTGCTTGATGATGGTCTGACCCTTCATCATCAAGTGTCGGCAGTCGACAAACTGGCCTTTTACCATCTTAGGAACATCGCTAGGATTAAGCACCTTGTTCCGTCTAGCGACCAACCTGTTTTAGTCCATGCCTTTGTGACATTGCACCTTGATTACTGCAACTCACTGTACTGAGGGCTTCCTAGGGTTGATATCCACCGTTTGCAGCTAGTGCAGAACGCTGCAGCATGTTTGTTGACTGGGGCATCTAGAAGAACGCATATTACCCCTGTGCTGCACGGTCTGCACTGACTGCATATTCAGTGGCAGATCACCTTTAAGGTAGGTCTATTGACTTACGAAGCCCTACATGGACAGGGCACTGATCACTTGAAAGAACTCCTGGTCCCTTACACCCATCTGTGACAGCTCTGCTCAGCTGACAAGGGGTTGCTGGAGATTCAGAGGGTAAGCTTAAAGTCATCTGGTGCACATGCTTTTGGTTTTGTGGCACCTACCCTCTGGAATTCTCTGCCATGTCAGCTTTGGGAGTGCAGGATGGTGGGGTGTTTCAAGCAGGCACTTAAGACTTTTTTGTGGGGGAAAGCCTACTCTGGATTTTCTTGATTTTATTGTATTTATTGTATTTTGTTTTATCTTGATGTACAGCGCTTTGGTTATATGAAAGATGCTATAACAAATAAATGTATTATTAGCATTATTATTATTGTGAAGTCGGATGCAGGTCCAGTGTGGTTTGTGAGGCTATGCAGCTTCTTGCTGCTTTGTGAGTGACCCACAGTGCCACGTGCCACTCAAGAATCCACCATATGTGAGGAGCTCTTTGAGAGACCATGGGGTACAGTTTGTGTGATCTTGCAAACTGTTTTGTAAAGTCACTATAGTTCTTGTGCACCTTGTGTAACCACACAGCTTGTTTGTGAGTCACACACACATACATACACATATACTGTATAATAACTCAGAATTATATCCTGAAGGTCTCATAGAAACATAGAAACATAGAATTTGATGGCAGATAAGGACCGCTTGGCCCACCTAGTCTGCCCATTTTCCTACCTAACAGATAAGCTGCAGATCCTAGTTAACCAACAGCTTACTTCCTCCTACCCCCCACTAGGACTGCCTTATGTCTGTCCCATGCATTCTTGAATTCCCCCACTGTTCTTGTCTCCACGACCTCCTCAGGGAGGCTGTTCCATGCATCCACAACCTCCTCCGTGAAAAAATACTTCCTCACATTACCTCTGAGCCGTCCCCCCTCTATCTTCAAATTCTGCCCCCTTGTTCTTGCACATCTCTTTTTCTGAAAGATGCTACCCTCTTGGACTTTGTTGATTCCCTTGAGGTACTTGAAAGTTTCTATCATGTCCCCTCTCTCCCTTTTTTCCTCAAGGGTATATATATTAAGCTCCTTTAGTCTTTCTTTGTATGTCTTCTGGTGCAGACCCTGCACCATTTTGGTTGCGCTCCTCTGGACAGCCTCTACTCTGTCTATGTCTTTGAGGAGATGGGGTCTCCAGAACTGCACACAGTACTCCAGTCTCACCAACTGTCTGTAGAGAGGGATAACAATTTCTTGTTTTCTACTATTGATGCCTCTTCCTATGCATCCCAGTATCCCCCCAGCCTTCCTTACTGCCTTCTCACATTGCTTGCCCACCTTTAGGTCATCTGATATAATTACCCCCAGGTCCCTTTCTATTTTTACTGTTGTCAGTATCTCACCCCCCATTGTGTACTCTTCCCCTGGGTTTTTGTTTCCCATGTGCATTACCTTGCACTTCTTAGCATTCAATCTGAGCTGCCATACATTTGACCATTCCTCCAACCTTGCCAAGTCCCTTCTCATCCTTTCCACTCCATCTTGTGTATCAACCCTGTTGCAGATCTTTGTGTCGTCTGCAAAGAGACATACTTTTCCTTCCAGTTCCTCTGCAATGTCACTTATAAAGACATTAAAAAGGACCGGTCCCAGTACTGAACCCTGCGGTACCCCGCTAGTAACCCTCCTTTCTTCACTGTGTACTCCATTTACTACTACCCTTTGCGTCCTGTTGTCTAGCCAATTTTTTATCCAGGCTACCACCTTGGTGCCCACTCTAAGGCTGGCTAACTTGTGTATTAATCTGTGTGGGACTGTATCAAATGCCTTGTTAAAATCTAGGTAGGCCATGTCCACAGCCCCTCCTGGTCTACTACTTGGTCACCCAGTCAAAGAAATCTATTAGATTCATCTGACATGACCTTCCCATCGTGAATCCATGCTGTCTTGGGTCCTGTGCCCCACTGGCCTCTAGGTACTCAACAATTCTTTCCTTCAGAGTGATTCCATCATTTTCCCTACCACTGAGGTCATACTAACTGGTCTGTAGTTTCTGCCTCTGTCCTGCTCCCACTTTTGTGAAGAGGAATCACATCTGCCCTCCTCCAGTCCTCAGGTACCACCCCATCCTCCCATGATTTGTTAAAGAGAGTAGTCAGCGGTGTCACTAGTTCTACCCTTAGTTCTTTTAGAATTCTTGGGTGAATCCCATCAGGCCCCATTGCTTTGTCCACCTTCAATTTTATTAGTTCTTTCAGAACCCTTTCTTCTGTAAATGGACTGGTATCAACCCCTGTCTTCAAAGTGTTTCTCTTGTTTGGTTTAGGTACCTCCTCTCCTCTTCCTTTGTGAATACTGAGCAGAAATATTCGTTCAGTATCCCTGCTTTTTCACTGTCCCCTCTACCCACATTCCCTTCCCTTTATTAAGCCTCAGTATCCCTCCTTTGGTCTTTCTTCACTCCCTAATGTACCTATAAAAGGTCTTATCCCCCTTCTTAACAGAATTGGCTATCCTTTCCTCAGTTTGGGCCTTTGCTATTCTGACTGCCTTCCCAGCCTCTTTCTGCTTTAACTGATAAAGTTCTCTGTCCTGCTCTCTCTGTGTTTCGTTATATTTCCCGAATGCTATCCTTTTCTCCTTAACCTTCCCTGCCACCTCTTTTGAGAACCATAGAGTTTTTTTCCTTCATTGTGTTTTATTGATTTGCTTTACACAAAGGCTTGTTGCCTCTGTGATGGCTGTTTTGATTACTCCCCATTGTTCCTCCACCCCTCCTTCTTGCCTGTTTACTAGTGCTTTTCTAAGGCACTCTCTCATTTTCCCAAAGTCAGCCCTCCTAAAGTCCAATACTCTTGCTTTTGTATGGCTTGATTGTATGGCTGTGTTTATCGTGAACCACACTGTTTGGTGGTCGCTTGTTCCCAGATGGCTACCCACCTCTAAATCTGAGATTCTTTCTCCGTCCCCATTTGAGAGTACCAGGTCTAAGATTGCTCCCTCCCGAGTAGGTTCCAGTACTAGCTGTCTGAGGCATGCCCCCTGTAGGGCATCAAGAATGACCCTTCTCTTGGATGTGCCTGCAGCAAATGTGCTCCAGCTAACATCTGGCATATTCAGGTCCCCCATCAACAATATCTCCCCTTTTTCTGCCATTCTAAGGAAGCCTTCTATCATTTCATTGTCCATTCCCTCCCCCTGAGATGGGGGTCTGTATACAACCCCTGTGCGGATTGTGATGCCATTTCCTGTCTCTAGGGTGACCCAGAGTGCCTCATCTGCTCCCTGTTTACTCTTTAGTTATGTTGCTTTGATCCCTTCCTTTACATAGAGAGCTACTCCTCCTCCTCTTTTACCCTCCCTGTCCCTCCTGTAGATTGTGTATCCTGGTATGTTGACATCCCAGTCATGGTTCTCTGTGTACCATGTTTCTGTGACTGCCACAATATCCAGGCAACCCTCTTCCATCAAGGCCACTAGTTTAGGGAGCTTGTTACACAGACTACGGGCATTGGTACTCATCACCCTCCGCTTTTTGATAGCCTTACCCCTTTTAGCCCCATTCCTGTCCTTACTGCCTTTGCCTTTTTTTACATTTACCTCTGTCCTGCTCCCTAATGACTTCTCTACCTTGGTGTTTACCTCACTAATTACCATGTTTGGTGGGGGGAGGCTGGGATTTCCATGCTCCTTTTCAGTGCCTCCCACCTTGGCTAGTTTAAATGCTTGCCAATGAAGCATTTAGACCTCTCACCTAGGATCCTGGTTCCCCCTGGACAGATGCAGACCATCGCACCAGTATAAGTCTGCATCCCTCCAGGTGGCTCCCCAGTCCCCAATGAAGCCAAAACCCTGAGCTCCACACCAGTTTTTCAACTACTCATTGAATTCCCTGGTGAGGAGTGCCCTAGCATCACCCATGCCATTGACAGGCAGCACCTCTGAGAAGGTTACCGTATGCGCTAATTGTCTAAGGCCCCTCCCCAACTCTAAAAACTCCTCTTGCACTGCTCTGATCCCATTTCTAGCCAGGTCATTTGTCCCTAGGTGGACAATGACATCCAGCTCCCTCCCTCAGTCATGCAGCTCCTCCCACGATCCTGAGGATTCAGCTTCTGTCCTTCCAAGCCATGGCACCAGGAAGGCACCTTACCTCCCTCTCCCCTTCCTCCCCCATTTCTACCCCCCTAATGATTGAGTCCCCCACCAGGAGTTGTTTCCTTCCCCTGTGGGGTCCCATGCCAACCTCCTGTGGGTCTCCTTTGTGAAGGTTCCCAGCATCCTCCTTGGTCTCCACTGCAGGTGCCTCTATAGAGGAACCACTATCCACCAGAAGAGCAAATGAATTGTGGAGAGGTACAGCTGGAGGGATGCAACTCTGTTCCACCACCCTGTCCCTCCCTGAGCCCACCCTGATCCAGCCTCTCCTCTTTCTTGGCAACTTCTTTTCTTTCTTTTTTTTAACCCTAAATAAGACCCCTTCTGCTTCTAATAAAGTATCTGTCTACTTAATCTCAGCAGACAGTGACTCCTGCTGAGATATAAGTTTTAAATTAATAAGAAAATGTAGCTTTTTTAGTTAGCTGCTTTCTGCTCTACAAGCAAGGCTAGCAACAGCACAACATATCATTGCAGTAGTCACACTGTGGGCTGTAATTGCATTCCTCATACTGTTATTTACGATGTTAAATCATATGTTTGCATGCTGGTAACCTGGATCAAGCCCCATGCCAAGGACATCAGGAGTGGAGGCTTGCAGGGATGGTGATAGAGCATCCATGCAGACACTGTCCTTCTGGGGGAAGGGTGCTTCAGAGTACCACTCGAAGACTAGCAACTGGTGTTGTGTGGACCTTAGCCAGCATGGGTGACCACACACTGGCTTGCTCCACTAAACTCAACTCAACTCAAATTTTATTTATAAAAAGTGCAAATCAAAAAAAATACCGAAGTGCTTGTACGAAAACAGAAGAAAAATTCAACAGTTAAAACCATAAATAACAATTAAAAACATCAGTATCACAGTAACCGACAATCAACAATTCATTCACACTCCCAAGAATGTGAGCTTAAATAAATGCATTTCTAAGGCATATTTAAAGCTCTCCGCAGTTAGGCACTCCCTTATCTGACGAGTAGAGTGTTCCACAGGGCAGGAGCCACAAACGCCCTAGCTCCAGAGGTCTTTAAACAGACCCAGGGAACCTCTAGCAATCCCTCATCAGCCGATCAGAGTGGGTGGAGAGGGTGGTAAGGATACAGAAGTTCTTGTAGGTAATGCAGTCGCTGTCTGTGTAGGGCTTTATAGGTCAGCAAACCAACCTTGAAGGTGACCCGCCACTCAATTGGCAGCCAGTGCAGTCCACAGAGCACAGGCGTGACATGGCAAGATCAAGATGAGCCAGTCAACAGCCTGCCTGCTGCATTCTACACCAGCTGCAAGCAGTGGATATCAACCCTTAGGAGCCCTAGATACAGGGAGTTGCAACAGTCAAGACAGGACGTCACAAAGGCATGGACCAGTGTTGGAAGGTCGTCAGGTGGGATCAGGTGTTTAATCCGAGTGATATTCCTGAGATGGTAAATGAGGATTTAACGGTGGCTGACACTTGAGATTTAAGGGTCAGTCCATCATCAAAAATAACACACAGATTATACACCCAATCAGAGGTCAATAGCTGATAGCGCCCAAGCCAAAGCTCTGAAGGCTGCCCAGTCAATGACCCCTCAGCCCGATGACACAGGTCCACAACCAACACCTCGGTCTTGTCAGGGTTCAACCTCAGCCAGTTAGCACTCATTCAGTTGTGTATTTCAGCAGCGCAGTTGTTAAATACCGAGATAGTGTCATTCTGGTTGGGCACAAAGGATATATAGAGCTGAGTATCATCTGCATAGCAGTGAAAACTCAGCCTATACCACCTCACAATGTCTCCCAATGGCAGCATATATATCGCAAACAACATGGGTAACAACACAGAGCCCTGTGGGACCCCACATGGCAGGGAGACCTGATACGAGGAAAAAATCCCAGACACCACTCTCTGTGACCTGCCTGTGAGGAAAGAATGGAACCATATGAGAAATACCTGACAATCGGTCAAGTCCTAGCGGAGATAGGTGAGGTTGAGTGGCACCAGCTGGGACTTGTGGTTTCTTAAGGAGGGTATCACCACCGCCACCTTCAGGGTGTCTGGAAACACACCTGTCTCTAATGAACACTGGACTATCTCTGCTAGGACAGGGTCGATGACTTCAACACACCTGACAAGGAGGTAAGTTGCACCTGGGTCCAAACAACAACAGGTTGGCCACAAACTCTGGATGATCCTAATGACATCCACGATTGCCAACTGGTCGAAGTCAGACCAGACAAAACAAGGCACAGCAACCTCCCACTGACCAACGCAACTCTCATTGGAACAAGCTGCACAGATTTGAGACCTGATGTCGGCAACCTTATCCGCAAAGAATCTAGCAAACACATCACATTTCTCTTGTGACAAGGCTCTCAGAGACTGGAGACAGGCTGGATTGCACAGTCTGTCCACAGTCTGAAAGAGATGAGCTGGCCAATTCTGTGCAGCAGCAATCTCCCTGGACAGGAACTCTGCCTTCTTCCGGGAGATGACCGATTGATAGTCCTTATAATGGGTCATCATTCTAAGCCTGTCGGCATTAAGGCCGGATTTCCACCAGCATCGTTCCAGCCTTCATCCCACTCACCTCAATTCCCTCAAGGTCCCATCAAACCAGGGGGACTGAGGGCGATGAGTGAGTTGGCGAACCCGGACAGGAGCAATGGAATCCAGAGCCTCCACTACAGCCCTATTATAGGCCTGTACTAGATTCCTAGAATCCATGCTTATACTCGATATGCTTGAGAGGTTCAGCACCGCCGCAAGACCAACTGGGGTCAAACCTCTCAAAGAGCATACCAAACCATCTCCACAGGGGCAGGCCTATTGGGGGGAGCCTGAAAACTGAACCTTATAGTGTGATGGTCAGACCGGCTCCATCATCAGGTCGGAGGTCACCATTCCCAGCAGGAAGACCAGGTCCAATGAGTGATCATGAATATGGGTCACAGAGGTAATAACCTGTGTGAAGCCCAACAAATTCATCAGTTGGAGGAAGTTCTGACCAAACTGCGAGAGTTCATCATAGACCCAGGCATTGAAATCCCCCAGCACCATCCATGTGGGGTATTCCAGGACCATACCAATGATGAAGTCCATGACTTCCTGCAGAAACAACTTATCATCCCCGTGTGGATGATAGATGAGAAGAATCCTGCACCCCACACCTGCACCAGTTAAAAACTCAAAAGACCTGGCTTCCCCCACTGGTATATCTACAAGGCCCAATTCCATTATAAAACAGATGGCTAAACCCCCGGCCCTGTGATCCTTTCTTGGGCGGTGTATCACCGAGAACTCAGCCAGAACAGCTGACTCCAAAACTGAGCCAGCATTCTCATCCAGCCAGGTCTCCATGATGCAAGCCAGGTCCGATGACTCAACAAGTTCAGCAATCACTGCGTCTTGTTTGTAATGGCCATGGCATTGCATAACGCCACCCAAGTAGGATGGGCTGCTGAGGTCAGCTGTGCTGTCTGCCCATCCACAGTGGAGCCCTTGGGTATGGGGATCAGACAGGGAGGACTCCTCTCAGGAACCCATTTTGACCCAGGGCAACCCCTTGACCTAACCACTCCAATCCGTCCACCCAGCTCCACTCCCCCTCCAGGTCCACAACCCCCGGCCCTGCACCTCTTCCTAACAAGCCCCAATGCACGGAAATGCCCATATATCTCACCAGGCAAGTGGGGGGCAATCAAAAGGCCAGAGGCTGTGGAGTTCAGAGGGGGAGTAGCACCTGCTCAGGAGAGCTCTTGGCCAGCACGTTCTGGTATGGATCACACATAACAGTCAGGCCCAATACACAAAAAATAATAACAACCAAACCAAATCACACAAACATAAAACAACACAAAATGTTATCCCCCCAACCCAAAATTCCAAACTAGAATCCCCTGTTAGGCGATGCAAGGTGCAGCAAAACACAAATCCATAAGTAATCGGGTAAGAGATAAGCATACCATGATTAAAATATTTGTCTTTGGACATGATGGGACTTTCACCCCTACCAAGCCAACAAAATTAAGTCTGAAAGCTGAGCTCTCACCGCAGCAGTCATCAGTTTAAAAAAGGAAAGAACAATGCAAATTCTAGAGGCTCTCTCACAGCTGCCACCAAAAAAGTTTATATGGCTCCAGCCTGCCAGTGATCAGTTCTGAACCTCTAGTAGGCCATCATGAATTCTTCAGCCAGATCTAATAACAGCCCTCAAACAGGGCAGCAGTACAGGGTGGTCAGCCCTCCAGAAAATAGGTTCCCACAAGGTGAGACTCTCCACCATGCCTCTGCAGTGCATGCTGCTGAGGACAGGGAAGGGGCCCAGATAAACAGGAAAACATCAATGTCCGGACCTGTCCAGATGGTGGCTGCCATGTCTCTCCACATGAGCTGTCTCTGAAGTGCACCATCACTGCTTCCTCAGCCATGCATGCCTCAGAGGACCTACCCCCAAGGAACTGTTACTCCCTTCCAGCTGGCCGGGGGGGGGGGCACCTGGCAGGGATAAGTCAGACCCTTTGAGAATGAGGGAATAGCCTGGGGAGCCACATAGCAGAGATCAGCAGTGGAGGGTGAGGGTGGCAGGTAGAATGAGATACTGTACAAACAAGGAGTGGCAGGTCAGGGGAGCGCAGGGAAGGATAAAAAAACAACAGATGTTTGAAATTTGGTTATTTGGATTGTGCTTCAGCATTATATTCACTGGAACTTGTGGGTTGATACAAGGGGGTGTGCTGAGTTAAGATTAAAAAAACTCTAATATCACAGTTCCATACTTTCATTGCTTTACAAGCCCTGACTTTTGCATTATGGTAATTTTTCTGCAGTGAATATGCTCCAACAAGATGTGGAATATCAGTACACTCAATCCAAGTGCTTACAAGTATATACGATTTGTTTTCATTTACAGTCAGTTGAAGAAAGAGCAAAAGGACACGCAGTTGTGTAGAGAACTGGACTATTAGTTTCAGACACATTTCATGTTGTGTGACAAGACTCCATTAAGTTTCATTTCCTAGAGCAGGCTTTTTGAAAGGCAATTTAGTTTCACAAACCAAATAAAAGGTGCAGGTTACTACATGCATTCTATGCCTAAACTGCTACTATTGGATATCAAAGAGTTGCAACATACCTTTCCTCAAAGTCTTCTAAATTCTTTATTATCTTCCAGTTTGGAATATTCTTTCAGCAGATCCAAACATGTCCGTCTGATGCAAAAACCGAAACCTAAAACTCTGCCTTGTAGTCACACCTTTCTCTGTGATGTCTGTTAGAAATGTGATTGTGTTAATGCACTCTTCCCAGCACCAAGGCACTGCCTGAGAAAGCTGTGCTACCCCTGCAGCCCTGACCGGGCCATCCAGCTCAACAATCTGCTGTACATCCACTGCTGGGATTGTCACCCGCCCCTGCACCAGGAGCAAGGCGGCCACCCCCCGCAGCCCTGACTGGGCCATCCAGCTCAACAATCTGCCCTATGGCTGCTGCTGAGTTTGCCTCCCACCCCTGCACCAGAAGCAAGGTGGCTGCCCCCTGCAGCCCTGACCGGCCATCCAGCTCAACAATCTGTCCTACAGCTGCTCCCGAGTTTGCCACCTGCCCCTGCACCAGGAGCAAGGGGGCTGCCCCCCACAGCCCTGACCAAGCCATCTAGCTCAACAATCAGCCCTACTGCCGCTGCCAGGTATGCCGCCTGCCCCTGCACCTGGAACAAGGTATGAGTGTGCTGAGCCTTCCCTTCCTTGAATTTTCTTCAGAATTTGGCACCTTGCCTCCCAGTCACTCCAATTGGCCAGTACTGTTCCTAGGACTGCTGCAATTGGGCACACTCCCTTATTCTAATTTCTTTCCTTAAACTTATTCTGTACTTAAACATTTAACTGACTGTATGCTATCTGCTGTTTCTTATTGCCAGATTGTTCTATTTTCCCTAGCTGATACATTAACTGTATGCTACCTGCTGTTTTTTAATGCCAGATTGTTACATTTCCCCTAGCTAATCTAACTGTGTAGAATCTTAGACTGTTAGCAGATTTATTTTCCTTAAGCCCATGCTGTATTGTATTGTTCAATCTGTGCCAGTTTGTAAGAGTTGGGACCCCTTCCTGCAGTGGCATTAAGCACCGAAGTGGTGATTGCCTTTGACTCCCACTTTAGTAGCCTAATCCAGTAGAGAAAGGCTTTTCTGTAGGCTACTTTCCCCTCTTCTCTCTCCGGCTCCTCCTGCTCCTTTTCACTGAGCAGCATGCCGAGGCCGCCATTGCAGTTGCAGCCGGCATGGCTGATACTCCTCCTCACTGTTCCTCTCTCTCTCTCTCTCAGCCTCCCCTTCTTTGTCCAGCCACCTGTGGCAGGAAGCCTGTTCTTTGTTATCACCCCCCAAGCACCCTACACTCTGACCTCACTAATCCCGCTCCCCAATTTAGGGTTTTACTTAATTTTTTCCTTTCTCTCCCCTTTTCAGGTGGCTGCCCCCCCCCCCAGCCCTAACCAGGCCATCCATCTCAACAATCTACCTTAGAGCCACTGCTGAGTTTGCAATCTGCCCCGTGCCAGGAGCAAGGTAATAGTGTGCTGAGACTTCCCTTCCTTGAATCTGCTAATACCCAGTGTCGCCTTACTGATCTGATGCACCTCAGCTGTTGCCAACCACCACCTCAGGACCCACAAGCAACATTACTCCTGGTCATCTTGGGTTTTCTTGTCACAATTCCTCAGGAAACTGATCCTTATACTGCTATTAGTATCAAGTAACGTACACCCAAACCCTGGACCTCCCTCCGCAGGTTCCACCTCGAGGCTTGGTCAGCTAAAGATTATATCACTAAATATTGGAAGCCTCCTGCCTAAACTTCCACAATTCCAGGCCTGGGTTGAACTGCTCAAATCGGATGTCATCGCACTTACTGAGACACGGCTATCCCCTAAGATCCCTGATGCCGTGGTAGCCTTGGAAGATTATATCATACTCCACTAGGACAGGCAGTCCAAGAGAGGTGGTGGCTGTTTGGTTTACCTCAAATGTGATATTAGGGGTCAGGTACTGCCTAGCAGTCTGCACACAAAGGAGGAGCAAATCCTTAGCATCAAACTAACCATTGGGCAGCAAAATAAGGTACTTGTGCTCTCAACTGTATATATATATATATATATATATATATATATATATATATACACACCTGGCAAGCATGGAATTGGACTTGAGCAGTTCACTAACAACCAAGGGCAGCTCAACCAAAGTTAGGAACAGATTGTAGTTGATGACTTTAATGTCAACTGGCAATCCCAGGATGCTGCAGCTGTCAGAGACAAAATCAATAGCCTCTACCTCACCTAGATGGTAACCCAAGCTACTAGGCTAAACTACAGGACAGGCCCAAGCACCCTAATTGACTGCCTCCTTTCCACCTGCCCAGATCATATCTATGAGGTATGGTATTAGTTTACCTAACTCCCTCAGTGACCATTCCCCAGTCATGTGCATCTGGTCAAATAAGTTCCTAGCTCACTAGAACCCACTCACTGAGAACTGGGCAGCTAGAAAACTTCAGGTAGTACCTAAGATTAATAGACTGGTCCCTGCTTGATAGTGCCAAGGATAGTAACCAAGATCTTGACTACTTCTGTACCATCTTTACGAATGTGTGCAATATCTTTGCCCCTTGCGAGTCAACAAAGTAAGAGGGTCTGATAGCCCCTGACTTTCTGGATCCCTAATTGACCTCATGCACCTAAGAGACAATCCATGGCACAAGGCCAAGTCAACAGGGATACTGGCTGACCTAACTGCCTACAAGGCAGCCAGCAATAAATGTACAAGACTAGTGAGGCTGTCCAAGGCCACATACTACAAGGATCTTTTAAACAGAAGTTGGGGGCACGGAATGGAGTTCTGGAACTCCATGAAATCCCTAGCAGGCAGGACCACTAAGGCACCTCCTGATCTAATAGTTAATACATAGTGATATTGCGAATGCGTTCAATGTAGCATTCACAGACCTAAGTGCTCTGCTCTCTAGTGACTACCTTACCACCACACCACCTGGTCAGCCCCCCCCCCACAAGAGCCCACCAATTGCAACACATTATGGACCACCTCCTTTCTACTTCAGGCAAATATCCATGTCTGAGACCATAAGGTACATCAAACGGGTGTTAGGCAGGACTAGAATGGACAATGACTTAAGCCATATGAAGATGGTTGCCCTCACACTAAATGAACTGGCAGTCCCAGGTACCAAAATCTTTAATGCCTCTCTAAGAATGGGAGTGTTCCCTGACAAGTGGAAGGCAGCAATTGTCACCCCAGTCTTCAAAAGTGGAGACAGATCAAACCTTTCAAACTATAGGCCCATTTCTATTTTACCTCAACTCTCCAAAGCTATGGAGCGAGTGGTATTGGATCAACTTACAGACTACCTAGAGAAGTACAATCTACTATGCGCTCAACAGCATGGTTTCTGAAAAAAACACTCCACCCTAACTACCTTGGTTGACTACATCACCCAGTTCTATGATGCAATGGATAATGGAATGGTGGTGGGGTCTACATAGACCTCACCATGGCATTTGACACTGTCAACCATCAACTCCTACTACAAAGCCTCCTTTCCATTGGCTTATCAACAAGCACTGTTTGAAAGCTACCTCTCACACAGGATGCAATGTGTGAAAGTTTTCTGTGTGCACTCAGAGCCAAGAGAAGTGAGCCTTGTAGTCCTTCAAGGATCGATGCTGGGACCTCTCCTATTTAGTCTGTTCATAAACTCCCTACTATCCACTTGACCAGCAAGCATAGTGCTCTATGCTGATGATGCAGTCACCTCAGCACCTGGGAGGGAAGTGTCCACAATCACCTCTGAACTACAGGCCAATTTCTAAATGCTTGAAACCTGGTTCACCCAGAATAAACTATTACTTAACTACAAGAAAACAAAATGCATGTTATTTATGGTGCCTCAAAACAGGAAAAAGGATGGCCCCCTACTACTACACAGTCACAAAGGTGATTTGTTGGAGTAAGTCTGCACATTTAAATATCTAGGTGTCCACCTAGATGACACACTCACCTTCTATACACATATTGATCAGGTCATCAAAGCAACTAATAGCAACCGGGGGGTTCTGTACCAGCACAGACACTCTATGTCCTCAGAAGCATTGAAACTGGTCACATGTTATTCGGTGTTATCATCCTTTGACTACGGTCTGGTGATCTACAGTGCTGGCTCAGATACTGCTCTCAAAAGGATAAAAACCCTTCTTAATAAGGCCTGCTGACTGGTCTTTGCGGCTGACTTTCAGACTCATATGTGTGTGCTATATACAGAGACCGGCTGGCTCCCCCTCCACCTCGGATACAAATATCAGGCTTGTCTGCTGGGAAAAAATCCATGTTAGACCTTACGCCTGAATCCACCTCAGTTTATTTAAACTCACTCAACCTACCGTGAACACCAGAAGTGTGGCTAAGTGGGTTTCCGGTGCCCTTCAAGCGCACCACAATCGCTCAAAGATCCCTATCCTACCGGGGCCCAAGGTAGCTCAATGACCTTCCTACTGATCTAATTGGATATAGCAAGATTAGTCAGTTTAAAACTGGGCTCCACTCCCATCTTGCCATACAGAATGTGTGCAAATGTATATCAGAAAGCGGTCATACCCTAGCTCAACCTTTGACTTAGTTTCCCTCCTGGTTAACCCTGGATTTAGCCCCCTACTGGCACACTACAGCTCTCCCACTCCCCTGTCCCCCCAGCCCTTTCTTAACAAAGCCACCCTGGCTGCTCCTATTTTCTACACTCAAAACGTCATAGCCTGGGATCTGTCTCTGACCCCAAGATCTTACAAAGCATTGAATCCACACTAATGTAATGTTGTCAAATTCATTTGCACTGTCTCAAAATGTACTGTAAATTGTAACCAATTGTGAATGTACTGTATATTGTAAACTTTGATGTGTTATCCATTCACTGTTTACTTGCGACAATTTTGTACTTGTCTGTACCTTTGTAACTGACTTGGAACCTTTGTAAACTAGCCTATGGCTCAAAGGTATTTATGCTGAACCTGAAATAAATAAATAAAATAATAGTAGTATGACAGTGCCATCTATAGGATTCAGCTATGTGTGCAAGTCTATGTTGAATTTTGATTTTCATTTACTTATAATTTAACTATCTACATCGGAGCTGTAGTGATCTGTAATGTTGTATGTGTGTGCTACAGGTTTTGGAATGCCTGCGTATGGTAAAACCTGGATTTGTAGTTTTTAACATAAGGGGGTAATAAGAAAGATATTTATTTTATGATGCCTTTAGCTCATCAATATGTAAAATATGGAAATATATAGAAACAGATACCTTCATTTCAAACATATTTCTCCATAGCTATGCCTTCTGTAGATCTGACAGCTCAGTTAAAAAAAAAATCCCTGTAAACATTGAAAATAAGGTTATCACATATGTCCATTTAGTCTCAGGAGAATCCTCTCTCCTACCAAACCAACAGTACAGTAAATTGTCTCCTTCCCTGTCCCTCGAATACCTTTGACTTTACCACACACACACCTGCCCACTGACCTCATTAGTTACTTTTTCTTATACCATTACTGCAGCTAAAACTAATGAGTACCCAGAAGATTGTAAAAATGCAAACGTCATTCCCTTACTTAAATCAGGCTAAAAAATAAAATATCAAACTGCACACCTATTTCTTTACTTATCATCATATCCAAAATATTCCAAAGATTAGTGGCACCACAGCTGAAAGTTTTCTTTTTTTTTTTTTAATACAAATGATCTAATCAGTCCTTTAATAAGGTGTCAGAGAGAAAAATAGCAATCAAGCTACACTAATAAAAGTAGTCAGGGACATCCAGCAAGCTCTGTGGGGGTGATTATATATACATATATTTATGCAATGGGGTGAGGATAAAAAGTGGCAAATAACAGCAGTATTTTTGGCTGGTCAGACCTACAGTGAGAATATCACATTTATCCTCACTGTAGGTCATTTATTGTCACTGTAGGTAATAACCAGGAACTATTTGCACTTCAGCACAACTACTGAACAATGTTTTGTTTGGTGGGATCTGGCATCATGAGCAGGACAATCAGAATTCACTTGCTCACTTGCATGTCAGCTCCCACTGTCAGTTTCATTTCACTACGACACCACACAAAACACTTTCACCTTCTCCTTTACAGAAGTCACTCTCCGTATAGATGCAGAATTCACTCTCTCACTCATAGAACAGCTGTGACTCAGAACCTCCTCAGTGTGAGGCACATTTCTTGTTTCTCAATTTAACAGCTTTCACAGGAAAAATTAACAAAACAGAAAAAATCACGAAGGGCACTTAATACCTCGCTCCCTTCCCAGACCCATCTATCACTCTATACGTGACTCCATGACTCCATAACTCTGTACTGGCAAGGACATCCACTGCACCCAAACAATCTCCAAAAATGAAAGGCAGGATCAACCAGATATAGAACACTGCTGAAATAAACTTTGGCCTCCAAAAATAAAATAAAAAAAAAAACTACCATGCCGCAGTCTCACTTTCCCGCTAAGCAGTAGCAATGCACCCATGTTTAAAAAACCTGCTCAGCCCGTTCACAAAAATTGAGGCCAATCAAACAGCACCTTATGAACGGTGCCATGTAGACACCCTAGCAACCATGCTAGCATCCCTACCCACTACAAATACGGAAACAATACTTCAGCAGCAAATTACTAAAATAAATACCAAAAAGAATTAAAACAATACAGAACCTAAATAAAATAACATTTCCCATTACATAAATGAGAAATACAATGGGTCTACTGGAAATATCACAGATATTTCTCCCTCATGCAATTTGACCTTATGATCCCACTAGTGGCTCAGCCACTCATGAGATCATAAGGTCAAACTCCACTCGGGGGGAAATATCACTGATATTTCCAGTAGACCCATTGTATATCCTATATATATATATATATATATATATATATATATATACACACACACAGATGATGGGCAGGAGTGGGATGAGGAAAATATTCTCATTCCTGCAGAGTGAGCTCTGTATTCTTATGAGTGCCAAAGACAAGAGTGAGAATGCACAGCTCACTCTGCAGGACTGAGAATATTTTCCATATCCCCCGATCTGCACATCATATGTGCGATTTATATGCCGGGGGTGAGAGCTTTAGGAAAATGTTTTCTGTTTCCGTGTGTTTTCTGCTCATTCTGTGTGGTGTGAGTGTGTGTGTGTGTGTGTGTGTGTGTGTGTGTGTTGTTCTGAATGGACTGGGAGTCAGAAAACAATGGGACACAGGTGAGAGTGTTTTCAGAAGCTAATTGAGTAAGTTGTATGTTTCAGTGAGAAAGAGAAACTGTTGCAGGTAGCACTGAGACAGAAACTGCTTTGTGAAGGAGTTTCATTTAGAATTCAGGTTGTTTTGAAACTGAGATCAGCACAGTAATTTACTAGGAGTGTTAGAAACACAATGGGACACAATTGAGGGTGTTTTGCAAAGCTAATTAAGTTGCTGCTTCAGTGAGAAAGAGAAACTGTTTTCTGAAGCAGTTTCATTTAGCATGCAAGCTGCAGTGAAGATATTCTCACTCTGGTGACATCAGCAAAGTGTGGATATTTGTCATTATCCTCACTCTGCTGATGTCATCAGGATTATCCTCACTCCAATGGAAATAACACAGGATATTCTACTGAGAAAGCTCTCATCCCCATGGCATATATATATATATTATATATATATATATATATATATATATATCTATATACACATATATTTTAGGGTGCGGTCGCACCCTTATAGTTAGGGTTGAGTAGGCCCTTTAATGTTAAACCTTATATTTTGCACATTTATAACTTTGCAACCATTCAATGGATTTGCATGACATTTGAAACACACAGTCTGGTATGGTAGATCTCTTGATTTACCAAGTTGTGTTTTGGTCAGACACACGGTTTCTGTGCAGTGAAATGCCATAAATGCACTTTTCATCAGTTTTGATGCATTTGTTGCCCATGGTGCTGTGACCACACCATGTGGTCCTTTGGTCTGAAATTTGAAATGTAGAACAAGTTTTGGTCAAGGAACAATCCAGCATTGGTTTGGTAAAAAAATATTAATCCATTCAAATGTTATTACATTTTTAATCTTTGAGTTCTGAGCATGCTCAGTTCACTCAAACATTTATATGCATATTTTGTGACCTAAGAATTGTCTCAAGGTCAAGGATGTTGCTATCTTGTGAAGGAAAATCCTAGTCTGTAAGAAAAATTCCTTGTCCGTGAGCCACCATCTTGTTTTCAGTTTTTCAGTCAAACAAAATGTCGTAGCTTTGTCTATGGGTGATTTTTGGGCCAGATGAGGCATGGGTTTTGTTTAGGGTGATGCCCTCTACAAAGCCATGCCTTTGGTTTGGTTCATTATTGTCAAAAATAGCTTTTTAAAAATTAAAAATTCTTCTTTTGTGACTCGCTAACAATCCTAGTCCACGAGCCTACAAAATCCTGGTCCACGAAACGATCCTGGTCTGCAAGCTTTGTCCATCAGGGGAGGACCAGATAGGGGGAGGGGGAGGGGAAAAATTGTTTAACCAGGAAAGGCACACTAAGCCGAAGCTTGTTTCCAGGTGCGACCTGGGAGTACAAGGAAGTTAAGTGACTTGCTCAGGGTCACACAGTATGCAAGAGGGGGCTGTGGGATTCAAACCCCCAGTCTGGTCTGCTGGATGTCACCAGATTTGCAGCTCAGAGCCTTAAACCACTGTGCTATACTGCCTCCTCCCAGATAGCTGGAGTTTCATGACCAGATGTCCCTGGGCATGACCAGATGTCCCTGATGGAGTTTCCAGATGACTCTGATGGAATGACCAGATATCCCCTCATGGACTAGAATTTTTTTATCTTGTGGACCAGAATTGATCTGATGGCCCAGGATTTTGCTATCTCATGAATAAAGAATTTTTAAAGGTGTAAAAACTTTAAAATTGCATAGCTCATTAATGGTTTGGTCTTTTTACTTGAAATTTATAGGGTGTTGAGGGGATGCCCCACAGGTGTGAATTATGCTGTTTAGTTGTTGGGGAATTAAGTGGTTCCATAGATATGCCATCACGAAGATGAGATTTTCCCCATAGGATTACATTGCAGGGTCTGTCATGCCTTTCAGTGCCTGTATCTCAAAAATGAAGTGAGATACAGAGTTTTCGCTACTTGCGGCATAGATCACATTTACAAACCCATCCTCAACAGATTGACAGATGCTGGGGTGTGCCATGGGGTCATGAGGCCTAACTATCACCCCATTTTCCTTTACTGTAGCATTTCAACCTGCTTACACATGGAATGGGGTGAGAGTTGGGCCTGATGACCC
The DNA here is from genome assembly GCA_016271365.2 of Neoceratodus forsteri. NCBI lineage: Eukaryota > Metazoa > Chordata > Ceratodontiformes > Ceratodontidae > Neoceratodus > Neoceratodus forsteri. The sequence goes on along the minus strand of CM057452.1, from coordinate 525,702,599 downwards.
CATGGCACACCCCGGTGTCTGTCAGTCTGTGGAGGATGGTTGTGTAGGGGAAGGGAGTCAGGGGCTCAACCCTAACATTTCATTTCCTCACTTTTGTCGCTTTAACCCTAACTGATGCATTAAACACAGTTATTTGCCATGAGCATATATACATACATATATATATATATATATGATACATGATGGGCATGAGTGTGATATGGAAAATATTTTCACTCTTCTAGAGTGACCTCTGGATATTCATGAATGGCAAAGCCACAAGTGAGGATTCAGAGGTCACTGTGCAGAAGTGAACATATTTTCCATATCACACGAGTGCACATCATGTATCCAGTTTATACAATAGAGGACCCTAATTTGTAAAGTTAGTATTTGCGCCGACTTTATGGCAGTGCATGGTTTCATGTATTTGTATAGGTTATGCGGTTTAACATATAGGTTTGTGGGTGTGATAAATGGCATTTATCATCACTGTGCTGATGTCATCAGCATTTATCTCACTTCAGTGAGAATAACACATTTTATCACACTCATTTATCACTCACACCTATTGTATAAATACATATATATATATATATATATATATACATATATATGTTATGCAACTCTGTGTTATGAAATTTTTTTTACACATTCGAGGGGTGTGATGACTCATAAACCTTGAGAGTGAAGCTCAAGAGATTTATAAGGTCATCACACCCCAAGGGCATGTAAAAATATTCAAATAACGCAACAGTTGCATAACCATTATCTTTTATAATTGCTGGTGCTGACGGTCTCACAAAACGCACACTTATACACACTTTTCCTCCATTCTCGCTCACTTTGTGACTGACCTGTTTTCTGTGAGTGAATCATGCTAGGGTCTGTTCGGGAGTGGAGTCAGTATCAGCTGGCCCAATTCTGAGACACGGCATGATCCACCAGATATGTATTATGTATTTTGGGAGGCAGGATCAACCAGATAAATAATTTAAAAATAGTGAGGGAATGGTTTGTCAGCCAGTGGGAAGCTGAGCCGCCATTTTTTTACAGACTGCTTAGCCCACCCATATGCAGAGAATGAGCCAATGAAGAGGCAGAATACAAACTGTGCACAAGGAGACTGGTGCTAAATTTCAAAAATGCCATAATAACTGGTTATTACAACATTTCCCAGTTATTATGACATTTTAAAATCATAGTAAAGCCATATATTAAAGGGGGTCACCAGTAATTTTATACATATATATATATATATATATATATATATATATTCCAAAAAACTCGGTTAATGCATTAGTTAGGGTGAATACCACAGCAACAAAAGCAGGGAAATGAGGTGTTATGGTTTTCAACCCTAAAGCTCCACCCCCAGGGTTCCCACTCCTACCACCCCACCCCATCCCCTCACCCTCCACACACCAACAGGCATCAGGGTGTGCTGTTGGGTTGGCATGCCCAGCTCTTACGACATGCAATCAAGCTTACACGCTACAGTACAGGACAATGGGTTTAGCAGGCATAGCAAAATTGCAATAAATAGTCATAACTGTGCCATCTCAAACAATTTTTACCCCAAATGTTCAACATAACCTTCCTAGCACCTCACCACATGTATACAGTACAACAAACTTCCAAATCCCTGTCAAAATGTAATTCTGCATGACTGTAACATCGTTTTTACACCACAGTTGTGGAAAAATATTTTCAGTAGGATTTGAAAAATAACAGCTGTACTGTTCATGAGGTGGTGTGGAAAACTAATAAGTTAAAAATCTGGAGTGAAAATAGGAAAAATTGGTGACGTTAAGAGTGTGCATAGAAACTGCGCAATGCACGCTCGTAACATGGTAATTTTTTGGAATTTTTTAACCAACTTTTCAACATCCACATTATAGGATGTACCCTCATGAACAGTGCAACTGTGATTTTGTTAATCCATTCCAAAAATTGATTTTGCACAGCAACCGCGCTATTCTGCGCCACAGGTGTGAAAACATGTTCTAGGTAGGATGTGCAAACTGACAGCTGTACAGTTCATAAGGAGGTGTGAAGAAATGGCAATGTTGAAATCTGAAGTGAAAATATTAAAAATTGGAGAAGTTACAAGCATGCATAGCAACTCTGCAAAGCACGCTCGTAATGCATTCATTTTCGTGAATTCTTTTCATCAAATTTGCAACATAGGCTTTTTGGAACCCCATGTCATGAACAGTAGCACTGTCATTTTGTGAATTGGTCCAGAAAGGTGATTCTTCTAAGACTGCTTGAAAGGCAGAATAGAGAAACTTACCAGAGCAAGGGAGAAGGATTAAGACTTAGTTTGGCTAAGCAGATTTACTGTGTGGTGGTGTTTTTATTTTTTACTCACAGGGATTGCTACTGTTTGTTGCTAACATTTCATTGCTTTATTTTTTCTCTGATTCAAATTGTTGTTGCTGGTATACCTTCTTCTGCATTATTACAAGGTGTGCCTCAGGTGTGTGCTAACAGATTACTGCTGTAATCTTCTGATTCAAATTGTCTTTTGCAAGGTATATCTTCTGTTACTGCTTTATTTTTCTCTGGAGCAAAGTGTTTCTTACAGGTATATCTTCTCTGAAATTATTACAGGTGGTGCTTTACAGGTTTTACAGTTTTATCTAACATTAGGATAAGCTTCAGGGTTACTGCATTTGTTGTTGACTGATTGCTTCTGCTCTTACCTCCTTGTTCTTTCATCCGTGGTTCTTCTTTTAGGTAGGGAAGGGCCCAGCCACCCACCCCATCCCCAACCACCCCACGCTACACCTTTTATAGGGTACCACAGTTGTGACATTTCCTGTGGCAGAGCAGGAAGGCGGATCAGTGGGGCCTACAAGGTGATCTCATTTACAGGGCACTAGTAATTTAACTTGTTATAACAAGTTAAACAAAGCACAATTAAACCATTACTTGCATTTTGTTTCCTTTTTTTCCTTCTAATTACTCTGACTAGGTTACAAACCCAGCAACTTATTTGGAATGGATTTTATTAACTGCAGGTACTGTGGAACAATTTTCAGAAGGACAGTCTTACAGGATTTAGGACACTGTCCCACATGCTGGGCCTTTGAGATCTTAGGGCTCAGCTCCGGGCAGCATGGTTAGAGATTGCACGCCTCAAATTTCATATTGAAGAGGAAATACATTATAAGAACCACCACCATTTCCCCAGCATCCAACAGAAAAACCCTCGACCGCAGAGGGTAGTTGGTCCAGGAGGTTGGCAGGTGGTTAGGAGGAGCAAATCAGGTGCCCCATCACTCTCTGCTCTCCAACACATTGCCTCCAAAACCATATAAACACTACAAACAGGTATCTGCCTCTATCTCTGAACTCAAATAAAGAGGCAGAAGACACTCAGAGCAGGACACTGCAGCACAGGAGCTAAAGTACAACAAACTCACCCAAATCAGGAACCAAAACTAAACAAGCACAAAGGAAATCCAAAAACTTGATGATCATAGGAGACTCCATGATTCAGGGAGTTGATACCATCTCCAGCCAGGGTGATGGTCAGATGTCTCCCAGGTACATCAGCATGGAGAGACACTGACCGCGTACAAAATTGTTCACAAAGCAGGAGAAAACATTGATGTCCTAGTACACATAGGGACTACTGATCTCGCCACCGGTCAGTTGTGGAGACCAAGGAACACCTGACTAGGCTGGGTGACAAACTATCATCTATTTCATCTGGCATCTCCTTCTCTGAGATCCTGCCAGTCTGGGAGAGGGAGCAGATGGACGGAAGGTCAGAGAAGGGAGATAGGGAGACTAAACACGGCTCAAGGACTGGTGCCAGGAAAAAGGACACAGATTTGTAGGAACTGGCAACAGTTCTGGGAGCGAAAGTTCTTTAAATTTGATGGACTGCATCTGACTAAAGAGGAGTCAGTGCATTGGGGCAGAAGTTTGACGCCTTGCAGAATATTTAAACTAGCAAATGGGGAGAGGGTGCAGCACCCCATACGTCGAATGGGAAGAACACCCTCCCCTCAGCTAGTGGTCAAACAGGAATTCAGCGTGTTTGCTGTTCATTTGCATCACCAGGTAAGAAAAGGTTTGTCTCCCATACGATGCACAGGGTAATGCCAAACTTCACCCAACAACTAACACACCAAAATCTGGCAAATGGAAAATCATGTACACAATGCTCACAGCCTGGGAAATAAGATCCCAGACCTGCAGGCAATAATGTCAGAGGCTAAACTGGACATAGTAGCAATTAGTGAGACGTGGTTTACCAGTAACCACACTTGGGAGACTTCAGTACCTAGCTATGTATTGTTCAGAAGAGACCGAGGTGCAAAAAGGGGGGGAGGCGTGGCCCTGTATGTTAATGAAAATATCAAAGCTACAGAAATTCAGAATACACATAAGGAGCCAGAAGAACTGTGGGTCACCCTGGAAACAGGAAATGGGACAGCCATAAGAACTGGGGTTGTCTACAGGCCCCCAGACCAGAGGGAGGACATAGACACATTACTGTTAGAAGATATACAAAACATGACAGCTAAAGGAGGTTCTGACAATGGGAGACTTCAACATGCCAGATACAGATTGGTCAATACCAGCAGGAACATCTGCCAGAACTAGACTCATAGTGGATTCCTGCAGGGGAGGGCCTCAAACAACTGGTACAGCAACCCACAAGAGACAGGGCTATCCGAGATCTAGTACTGACTAACAAAGAAGGGATCACAGATCTCCAGGTAGAAGGTCACCTGGAGCCAGTGACCATCACATGGTATGGTTCAATTTGGCTACTACATCTAAATCATCCCATTCCAAGGCAAAAATATGGGACTTCAGAGGAGCTGACTTTGATAAGATGGCCAACAGAGTTAAGCTAGCCTGGCAAAAGAAACACAGGTGAGGGGGTACAGGCAAAGTGGGCAAGCATTAAGGATGCAATACTTAAAGCAACATCCCATTGTGTTAGACAGAAAAGGAAGTGCAAAAGAAGAAGGAAACCACTTTGGTTCTCAAATACAGTAGCAGAAAAGGTCAGAGCCAAAAGGCTGGCCTTCAGGAAATATAAGGGAACACAGCGGATGAAGATAGGGAGGCATACCAACTGCCCTAAGGGAAACAGGTAAGGCAGTAAGGCAGGCAAGTCCCAAACTGAGGAAACACTAGCACTAACAGTAAAAGAAGGTGACAAGACTTTCTATAGATACATTAGTGAAAGGAGAAAGTCCAGAGGGGTATTGCAAGCTTAATGGAGAAAAGGGAGCATGTGAGAAGGAGGACCCTGTAAAGGCATCTATCCTAAATAGATACTTTTGCTCAGTATTTACTGAAGAGAAGGTAGGGCAGGCCCACAGCTCAGCATCATGGACACAGGGGAGGGAGGTGAGCACTACTCCTTCACAAAAGAAAGGGTCCTACAAGAGCTTGCTAAGCTCAGGGTGGATAAGGCAATGGGACCTGATGGCATACATCCCAGGGTACTTAAGGAGCTAAAGGAGGAACTAGCAGAGCCATTAGCAGAAATGTTTAGTGAGTCTCTGAGCACAGGAGAGGTCCCAGAAGACTGGAGAAGGGCTCTTGTGATCCCGCTCCACAAGAGTGGTAGCAGGGAGGAGGCAGGGAACTACAGACCGGTCAGTCTTACCTCAGTAGTGGGCAAGATTATGGAGGCACTCCTTAGGGAAAGGATAGTGCAACACCTGGAATCCATAGGAGCACAGGATCCAAGACAGCATGGGTTTACAAAAGGAAGGTCCTGTCAAACTAATCTCATAGATTTCTTTGACTGGGTAACCAGAGTGGTGGACCAAGGGGAGCAGTTGATGTCGGCTACCTTGACTTCAGCAAGCTTTGACACTGTTCCACATAGAAGATTGATAAATAAGCTGGGTAGGCTCGGGGTGGGTCAGAAGTTGGTCAACTGGGTGGCAAACTGGTTGACTGGCAGAAAACAGAGAGTGGTGGTAAATGGTATAAAGTCAGAAGAGATGCAAGTCACAAGTGGGTACTTCAGGGATCAGTCCTGGGGCCAGTCCTCTTCAACATCTTCATTAGTGACCTTGCAGATGGACTAGAGGGTAAGGCTTGTCTGTTTGCAGATGACACCAAGATCTGCAACAGAGTAGATGAGCCAGATGGGTGGGCAGAATGAGAAGAGATCTGGATAAACTAGCAGAATGGTCAGAAGAGTGGCAACTGGAATTTAATGCAAAGAAGTGCAAGATCATGCACATAGGGAAGAGAAACCCTGAAGCCACCTATAGGCTGGGAGGGGAGTTGCTAGCAGTCACAAAGGAAGAAAGAGACTTGGGCTCATCATCACTCATGACCTAAAATCATCCAAGCAGACCTCTAAAGCAGTAGGTAAGGCTAGGGGGTGTTAGGGTGTATTAGTAGGGGTATCACAAGTCGTAAGAGGGAGGTGTATAATCCTCTGTACAAGACATTGGTTAGGCCCCATCTGGAGTACTGCTTGCAGTATTGGAGGCCACACCTTCACAAGGACATTAACCAAATTGAGGCAGTCCAGAGAAGGGCAACCAAAATGGTGCAGGGACTGCATCAGAAGACATATGAGGACAGATTAACGGAGCTCAATATGTATACCCTGAGCAAAGGAGGGAAAGAGGTGATATGATCGCTGCATTCAAACACCTTAAGGGCATAAACAAGGTGAAAGAGTCTAACATGTTTAAATATAAGAAAAATAGCAGGACAAGAGGACACAGCATGAGATTAGAGGGAGGCCGATTAAGGGGAATGTGAGAAATTCTTTTCACAGAAAGGGTGGTGGATGCATGGAATGGCTTACCACAAGAAGTGGTGGCTATGAATACAGTGCAGGGCTTCAAACAGGCATGGGATAGGCATAAGGAAGCAATACAAATGACTATGAATAGATAGGTCACCGACAGAGCAAAGGCCGATGGCACATTTATAAGGTAGAAAAAGAAATGGGCAGACTGGATGGGCCTTGCGGTCCTTATCTGCCGTCAACTTCTATGTTTCTATGTTTCTATGATTCCACACAGTGACCACTAAATTACCTTTTGAGACTGAGAAACGAAATGACAGTGCCAGTGTTCATGAGGTGGGGTTCCAAGAACCCCATGTTGAAAATTTGTTGCAAAAATTCCTAAAATTGACTGAGATATCAAAATAAGTTGACCCCCCCCATTGACTCCCATTATACAGCTTACCTTGACTCCTCAAATCACAGTTCGGCTTTGAAGAGGGCAGACGTGTCCTGGTCCAGAGAAGATCACCAATCCAGAACTGCAGAGGGTAAGTATGGGTGAGGGGGTGCGGGGAGGTGGGTGCACAGAGGGAGGGGGGATGGGGAAGGGGAGTGAGGAGGCGTCGATGGACTTTTTTTTTCAGGCTTAAGAAAAAAAAGATTACGGGGGACATTTTTACATTCACAGGAGATTAAAAAAAAATAAGTAGGGGTACAGTGGGGTGGGCTCCCAGTGTACCACATAAGTTTGGCATGGGAATCATCATGCTGACAGGGGGATTGGGCACTTCCATCGGCAGAAGATTTAAAAAATAAATAAGAATGGGCACACTGGGAAGGGCTCAGAGTGTGCCATGTAAGGAGGGGCATCATGATGCTGACAGGGGGATTGGGCACCCCCATCAGCAATAAAAGTGAGTGTGAGGGGGGTCATCTGACACTGGGAGTGGGCATCCCAGTGTCAGAAAGTTATATATATATATATATATATATATATATGTATATTGGCATACTGGGGTGGGCTCCCAGTATGCACAATACTGGTGGGGATACACATTGACACAGGGATTGGGCCCCCCCAGATGTTGATGGGTGGGGCACAGTAGTTCGATGCAGGATTCTGCATCAAAATAATCGAAAATTTCGATGCAGGATTCTGCTTTGAAGAAATTACATCGGATGGCAGTTTTCTTTCCACACAGGCTTTTAAATAATGTTGGGCATACTAGGGTGGGCTCCCAGTTTGCCAAATATGTGTGTGTGCAGGGTGATACATACCGACATGGGGATTGGGCACCCCATGTTGGTGAGAACAACTGCAGGTCTTCCTTGACCCTGCAGCTGGCAGCACGAATTCCAGCTGCGGCTGCGTTCAAGCTGCTCTCTGTATAAGCTGGCACCTAACAAAAAAAATTGTTTGGATCCAGCTTAAAACCCAAACAAACATCAGAATACACCTAAAAGGGTCTTCTTTAGCTGTTTTCTGATTTTTTTGTGAGTTAAAAAGGTTCAGGACTTCAACATTCTCGCTAAGCAGGCAAACAAGATGGCGGATGCAACACAGCTCAATCGATCGAACCTCTGTGATCTATGCACACAATACCAGGCTTCTGTGAGAAAAGTAGCTGAATTTCGTGTGCATAGTACTCCTATTGTGCACACAATACCAGCCTTCTTTGTGAAAAAAAGCTATTATTGTGCACACAATATTGTATTGTATGAACAATAGCATCTTTCATGCCTGACATATAAATTTTCACATAGGAAATAATGGGAAAATTTAAAATGTTTTAACTTTTGAATGGAATAATATTTTTTCACTAAACCTTCAAAAGGCACATCTGTGACCCAAAGACTTTCTCCCCACAAAATTTCAGCCCACAACATAAAGCCATTTCTGAGATGAAGCTGTAGAAAGAAATGTAAAAAAAAATCCAGATTTTTCTGTTTTTTCAACACTTTATATCACACAAAACGCTTAACAGATTCTCATAAAATTTGGCAGATCAAGAGACCTACCCCAAGATATTATGCATACCATATTTCATGCAAATCCATTGAACAGTGCCAAAGTTATTAAGACTCAAAGTTTGGATTTTAACATATACAGTAAGTGCAGTTTCACCCTAACTATACTGATGCAATCACGCTAGTACAAAAATATATATATATATATATATATATATATATATATATATATACACAGTATATATATATATCTAGATAAATAGATGGATAGATATTTGTTGAAGGTTTTTGTCCCTGTCTTGTGGAGTACCACAGGGCTGGATCTTGTCACTGATGATGTTCGCATCATTCGACATTACAGCATGGAGTTTCACTGTTATGCAGGTGATACCCAGCTGTATTTGTTTTTTGCCCCCAGAGCATCAGGAGATGTTGATGTGCTTAATAATTGTCTGGCTAAAATCAAAGACTGGATGGCTTCCAGCTGATTGAGACTTAACCCAGCCAAGACGGAGGTACTGGTGATCGCGCCTGGTCGCGGACGTAATGAGTTGCCACCTGGGGCTGATCAGGGCTTTTCCTGGGTTCTGCTCCATTGGTGGTTTTCCCAAGGGTGCAAAATCTGGGCAGGATCCTTGATAACAGATTGACTTTTGAAGATCAGGTGTCATCTGTTGTCAGTAGTGGTTTTTACTATCGGCAGAATATTGCCCGGATTAAACCCCTCATTCCGTCTGAGGACCTGGCGATGCTAGTGCATGCCTTTGTGACCTCCAGGCTTGACTACTGCAACTCTCTGTACTTTGGAGTGCCCCTAGCTAGCTCTCCTGGGGGCCTCCACCTTATTAGGCTGCCCTCTTCCCTCTTCCATATGTGTCTTAGTACACCCTATTTCCCTCTGACCTCCCCTGTGTCTCCCTTCCTCTCCTCCCCGTACCATATTAGTTTTACCAGTATATGTTGATGTGTCTATGTATGTATTCGCCATCCAAGCTTAGCTCCAGTGCCTATTGACCTTGTATTTTATAACACTCTGTATTACTATCTGGTATACGTGAATTGTTATGTTTTTATAAATGAAAGTGTCCTATGTGTCCAGAACCATCTTGAAAATGAGCTTGCTCAATGATGTAACTGCCTGATTAGATAAAGTTTGATTAATTGATTTATTGATTGATTGATTGAAAGGGACCTCTGCAGACTTCAGCTAGTGCAGAATGCCGCAGCCCAGTTACTGACAGGCCTTTCGAGATCCAGTTATGTGACCCTGGTCCTGCAGGCTCTGCACTGGCTGCTAGTCAGGTGGAGGGTCCTTTTCAAGGTGGGTCTTCTCACCTTTAAGGCCCTATACGGACTCTGTCCTAGCTACCTGTCGGAGCTCCTGACACCTGTGTCCTCTGCTTGCTCCTTCCGTTCCTCTTCGAGGGGCCTCCTGGACATTCCCAGGGTTCAGCTCAAGACTTCAGGAGATCGTGCATTCAGCGTCTCTGGACCGCTCCTGTGGAATTCGTTACCACCTTTCATCAGGGAGGTCTCCTCAGTCGAGGTGTTCAAGCGGAGGCTGAAGGCCCACCTTTTTGTCATGGCTTTTCCAGATTTCTGAGTCCATTCTGTGCTAGTCCCTTGCTGTGATAGGCTGAAAGCCTTTTTAATCTATTTTACTTTGTTATACTAGTATTTTTGCATTATTGCTTTATGTTTTATGCTGTTTCTTACCATGTTCTGTTATAATTCCTGTTAGGTGCCCAGAGCCTCTGGGATTGGGCGCCCTACGAATAAAATTTCCTTGCCTTGCCTAGATAATATACTTTTGAATAAGCTACCCTCCATGAGCTTGTCAACTGAAGTTACAAATTGTCTTTAAGATTATTTTGTGTGGCATAGGCAAAAAGCATTTCTTTTTTTGCAGTTAATCTTTTTATTGAAGGGTAAGGTCTTACAAATTGTAAGCACAATTACACACAGAAAAAGTACAGCAAACAATTTACAGATTTATACAGTACATGCAGGTTGTCTATGCAGGTTCTCAAAGCAGTAGATTATAACTTGAAATACATTAGACACACAAACACTCAGTTCATCAAATGCAATACATAAATTCATCCTAAACTCAAATATGGTTCAAGGAGGTTTCAGTAAATCTTTAGAGCCCATAGCTTTTGGTGGTGAGGCATGGGGTAAAAGCCTTCATGTATGGGCCCAAATTTCTTGGTATGCTTGACAGGTGTTTTTTGCAAAGTGGGCCAACCTTGCTTGGGATGCTACATATTCCATGGCCTGGAACCACTCCCCATATAAAGGAACATCTGGGGTCCTCCATCGAGAGGCCTGGGTAAACCATAACCTATGCTTATCTCGCAATCTATCCCCCTCTGAGAAGAGGCCAAGTAGCCAAAATCCTGGGTTGGTGGGACATGTCAAACCTAGGCTTCTGGAGCAGAAACAGATTACCCTAGTCCAAATTGGTTGCAATGATTCACATTGCCGTAGTATATGGAGCAGGTCTGCATTGGGAGTATTGCATCTCCAGCATGCATCTTGTGTTAACAAACCCATCTTTAAGGCTGCGTGGCAAAGCCATGCTGTTTTTTTGCTATGAAGTAGATTAGAAGAGAGACTTGCAGAACAGCTATTGTGTGTACTTGCATGGTGATGCAGTCATTTCCATAGCATTGGTTTTCCACTGCCTTCCCCTCTGCCAGACCTCACAACCCCCTCTCCTTCCCCCTCCTACAGGGGCACTGAAGAAATATTCTATAGATTTTTTAAAAATACAGGATATGATCACCAGATTCTAAGTTTATTCTGCTGTCAGTTCATGATGTGACTAGCACTAGGACCCTGGTGAACTCTAAGTTAAAGGCAGATGTTGACTGAATTTCCAGTCATGCAGTGTTACATTACAGTAAACTGCTGCAGACTCAGGAATAAACTGCTTGTATTTTCAGACAGCTCCAGGTAAATTCACATAGATTACTGTTTCTGCATATTGACATAGTTTCCTTTCGTGATTCAAAACAAGTTTGTCTTTCAAATGTTTAGTAATGTAATCCCCTGCTTTCTTGCCCAAGAATACCAGAATGGGCTCTGCTGTAATTTACAAAACTTTTAACAGCAGAGAATTGCATAAATCAAATACCTTTCAATACAGTTTGCAGTAATAATTGTTTAAATATTAGTAGGACAGTGCTGTGGGTGGCGATGGTGATTCAGGGATGATACACTTTTCAGGGAATGCAGAGGGGAGAGGATGTGTTAGTGGGATTAGAAGGAAAAAAGACTGAGGGTTCCAGCAGTGGTCTGTAGGCTGGGACAGACCTTGAGGGAACAGGCTGCAAAATGAGTTGCAGGTCTGGAAAGCAAATATACAGGGGTGGTACCAGTGGATCAAGCTATTTTTTTTATTTTATTATTTATTTTTTATTTATTGAAATCTTGGATGCACCTGTGAGTGGATGCTCGTTGAGAGGTTCCATATCGTGTACATAAACAACAATGCAAAGAATTCAGGACAATAAACAGATAAAACATTGAGAGAGTACAGTAAACAGATATTGACAATATTAACATAAGGGTACACAAATCCAAGCCAAATGAGTAACTGTGGAGATGTGCAAAGTAAAGCCTGTGTCAGAAGGAGAAGTAGGGGAGAAGGGAAAGAACGGGTTGGGTAGACAGGACAGTGTGGGGTAGGCTTGGATAAATGGGTTGGAGATGGGGCTAAGTGCTGTAGTTTGCCTATCCCAGGGATAGGGGCTCTGAAGTGCCGGGGTCAGTCTGTGGGTGTGTAGGATGACTCAGCAGTGGTACCTGTTATGTATCCAAATAGCACCCACAACCTCATTAGTCCAGCAAAAATCTGTTTAAACCTAATCTTAGCTTTAAATGGTAATATTTCACATTTTGGGGAAGAGTTGCCCCCCTTGAAAAAATTCTAGATGCACCCCTAGTGATCAGCAGTGCAGAAAAGTATCACAATTCTGTGTGCAAAATCTGCTTTATATGGTGCAGAATAATTTACAACTGCCCACAACTCGGGTAAGACACCTCACCCCCACTGGTTTTGCAGGACTACTGCCTCATCACCCTCCTGATGATGCAGTTGTCCTGTAAAACCGGTTGAGGTGTCTTACCATAGCTGCAGGTGGTTGTAAATTGTTTTGCTTCTAATAACGTTTTTTTGCACACAGAATTGTGATGCTGAAGACTTAATATTTTACATTGAGCAGTTTGCATGGTGAAGCCGAGATTGCTGTCCTTTTGAGTGCACAAAAGTAGCCTAGCACCTAGATACTCACTTAGGTAAACTAAAGTAGCTGAGTTTTTGAAGGCACATTCAGACTGCCCCCATGGCACCCACAACAGGATTTATGCCAGCCACTGTGGAGCAACAGGTGGGGCTAATAGCAGACAGGGTCAACTCTACCATTTGAGTTAGCCCTAAAGCCAGAGGACTGGCCGTGCAACACTAGATGGGGGAAAAAACTGTTTTAAATAAAAAAAGAAAATGTCTCCAAGTAACCCTGTCTCTTCAATACCCCAATTATATTTCAGCGATGCTCCCCTGGTTCAGATTTAGGGAAATCACTTTCTGGCTAACTTCATTGCTGTATCTCACAGCTTACTAACTTCTTTAAAGTACTAGAAGCTTTAGTGTGGCAGAAGCATGTGCAGAATCTAGAAGGGGGGTGTAGTCTTCCTCACAGCATCATCAGTTTGCAGACTGCTCTGCCCTCCCCCATCAGCTGCTCCATGTTACTACTACTATGTCTTAATGGAGCAGGTGACCAGGGGAGAGATAACTGTACACAAAAGAAAGAAAGAATAGATGTGCAGAACAGCACAATGTAGTAACCTACAGAAAATGCCAAGTTACAAAAATTGAAATACTTTAACTCAAAGCAGGTTAAACCACAGGCACACACCGCTGAGCGCAGGGTCTTTGAACTTTAATGGAGCAGGTGCTCTGTGGGAGGGTGAAGACTTAAGGTAGCCAGGATGGATTTATATACTATTGCTCCCTCCCTAAAAGTATGGATCAGAGTTTCAGGAGGGGAGGGGAGGGGACCCACCACTGACATATCGGTCACAAAACTATGGGGGCTTAGGTGGGTTTGGCGGTATCCTTGACTTCTGGCATGCAGTGCCAAGGAACCAAACCTATTTAACAACAACAAAGTAAAAAGGATTGTGGTGGAGGGTGAGAAATGATTGCATTGGGAATAGGATGGATGACTTAAGGACTTACCTTAGGCTACCCAGGGGACTTTATGAGCATTTACTTTTTTTTTCAGGCCAAACATGGAGTCCTGAGTATCTACAGGGGCTCGCCAACCCTCCCAGTTGCCTTGTAGTGCTGTGCTGCTGGGGATGTCTGATGTCTCTCCATTTTCATCTTTCCCCTCTCCTAGCAGCTGTAGTCACCATCAGAGATACTGATGTTTCATGATGCATTCATGCACTGATGATCAAGCGTCTGTATTTTTCTGGGTGGTGGTGGTGCTGATTGCTCAGGACAATAAAACATTGTAATGGAGCCTCTCCATCACTTCAGTGTAGCAGCATGGTGTCAAAGGTGTTGAGACCTAAGCATTTGGTCAAACCACAGCCATGTGTTTGGGGGTAGGTGGGGTACCATGAACCAGCATTGAACTGCTGGCAGCTGGGAAGCAGTGACCACCATGACCTCAGTCTATCACATGGTTTCTGCTTAGAGCAGGGTTGGAGGGAGTGAAGCGCTGCATGCCATGGTGCTGAGTTGCTGCCCCTCACATACGGATACCCACAATAGGGTGAAAACATATTGGATAAAGGTGATCAGTGCATGGGAAAACAGGCAACAGCAAGATGTGAGCCCCATAATTGCATTGTGAACCTTGCTGGTTGAACTGCATGTTGGCCTCATTGCATGGAGGCTTCGTCCCCGCACCCACCTTTTAATAAACATAAAGATCCCCCAGCCTGCACTTAAGGGGATGGACCTCAGTTGGGGCCTCACTTTCCTGTCCACCCACAATTGCCGCTGTGTTGAAGTCCCAGCCACCCAGATCGCAGTGTCACACAGTGCCTCACTCACATTCCTTCGCCCTAAGTCCTGTGTCCACGTGATGGTATACGCCTTCCATGCAGGATCTGGCTCCTTTCATAGCTACCCTCCAAAAACCTTTTTTATCATTTCAGGCTCCTTTCCCATTTTAATAGCTGCACCACTGAGTGAAAGACCCAAAGATTAAACCTCCCTTTGCCACAGTGTGAATGTGAAAGGAATGACAACAGTAGAATTATATTTACAGGTATGTAGATTGGTCTGTTATTGCCAGGGCCACTGGAAAATTGCGGAAAAGTTTACCCAAAATTGCAGAGCATTTTGCAAATATTGTGGGAAATTGCGGGGGTTCTACTATAGACCCTGAGTGCTTCACAATAAACCTTTTAATGTTTTCTACAGCATGCATTAGTCAGTATAAATTGCTAAATGAATACACTGACACCTGAATATGTTTAAAACATCAAAAAAAGTTTATGTTCCTAAAAAGAATACTAAACTGATAAACCATCGTAAGCAATGTCTATTTTCCAAAATTTAAAAGCATCTGCCTCATACAGTGCTAAATAGATTATATAAAGTGAGCCACAGCAAATTAATATCAAATAAAGCCAGAAGAAATTAGTTGTTTTTGTTTCTGGCTGTAGAATAATGAAGCCTAATCAACAGCTGTTTACAGTGCTCTGCCAGCTATTCACCCACTTTGGTACAAAAAAAAAGCAGATAGAGTGGTGAATAATTGAGTTTTAGTAAAATGTTGTTAAAGTATTTAATGGTCATATTGTAGGTACTGTACACTATTTTTGAAATCACATACTTTAACATTAAAACGGGGGGAAGGGGTGTTATTGAGGCTGGCAGTATAATCTAAAGGTAAAAGTAACAAACTGTGAATGAGCTGACAACATCTAACAGACCTGGGGTTGATTCCCACAACCTCCACTTGCATACTGTGTGATTCTGAGCAAGTCACTTAACCTCCTCAGTGCTCCTGGGATGTACCTGAAAACAAGCACTTGTGCCTAGTGGGCCTTGCATGTTTACCAAAAAATGTAAAAAAATACCAATAAATTTTTACTGCATTATACAGTAGTCAGGGTACTGTGTAATTTACCTTTGTTTTACTCTGGCTGCAATGATTTTGTTTAAAGATAAATGTTCACACACATTTTGTGTTTTATAAGCTTGTTTTTAGACTTTAGTCAGGTTTTTATTGTAGTCTTTACATGTGAGCATCTAGGGTGTAGTTGCTAAGAGTGAGATTACTGTTAGCAACTAGCTTATTCAAGTTTAAAATTGGCAGGGCCATCCAAAAATCCTCAGTTGTTTGAATCAAAACTAGTCTGAATGAAAGTATGCTCACATAGAATACTTTGCCCTGCCACTTACAAAAAGGCTTCATAGTTAGCACCCCATTTAAGTGAATGGGATAATTTGCACCTTTTCTTTCCATCTTTTGTTTCAGTCTGCATGGCAACAAAAAGTTTTCTGATAGACTGCTTCAAAACAAAACAAATGTTAAGTGAAGTTATGCTTGGCCAGTGGATTTTTGAGAAAAAAAAAACAAGATAAGGATTCAAAAGAAATCAATGTCACATAAAACCCTTGCTCTACATTGCACTGCATTGTTTTGGTCAAACCCAAGTCTGCATGCAAAATTGTCAATATATTTGAGAGTATTTTATTAAACATGTTAATACTTTTTACACAGTTCAATATAAAAACTCAAAACATGCAAGACATTGCAGAACATGTCAGTTTTTGTGGAGGATGGTGAAAATTGCGGATTCTGCAAAAAAATTGCGGGGGCAATTTTCCAGTAGCCCTGGTTATTGCTCATTACTTTAATTCTTTTAAAGGTAAATTGAAAATGTTTAAATGGGTTAGTTGCAGGCTGCCTCGATAGCCCAGAAGCTCTGCACCATAAGGTCAACCTGAACTGGAGAGTAAGCCTGAGTCTCCAATTGTTGGCAGCCTGGGGAGGGGGTAATTTGGCTTCCAACTCCCATAGCAACCCCAATAGTGGCCTAAAGAGGTCATCAGATGCATGGGGATTCGAAGGTTGCAGGGAGGTAGTGAGTGCTGGATGTGTAGTTGGCGTAGCTGGAGCTAGGAGGGAGAGGATTTTGTGTTGGCAGTGTTGAAAATGGGAGGGAGGGGTGCTTGATCATCTGGTTGAGGTCTGCTCTGCACTGAGACACATAGGCCAGTCCTCCTGCAAGGCAGCTTTCAGTCAGTCGCTCTGTCATGAATGGAGTGTGGGCCAGTAAGGATATTAAGTTTTTGAGATGGGATGGTTTGATCAGTTGACTGGGTCAAAGAACATGACTGGGGGTTATGGGAGTGGCAAAGATTACTGCAGGAAATTGCTGCTTTTTTTGTTTTCTTTTCCTTTATCTTCTATCACCATATCTCTGTTGCTTTTACCTTGATGTTAAAGAGCAACTCTGCACTTCAGTACATGATTTATCATAAATAAGATCCAGCTGTTTACAGGTTACTAGAAAATACATTTTTTTAATTGCCAATGTTCCTTTCTAAAATTTACAGTACATCTTGACAGTCCATCTGAAAAGTCTGTATAGAAAACATCTGCCTCTCCGATGTTAACCTCACAGTGCCTTGAGTTTTTAGTGTTCACCATGACAGACTGTGATATCACAAACAGCAATGGTGTTGATAGCAGGGGAGAGTAAGATATATTTTGAAAGACTTAGTGAAAAAAGTGCTACATTACCTACAATATTTAGTAGACCAATGGCATAAGGGAAAAATAACTAGAAAACAAAGTTAAAACACAATTGGCATAAATCTAGTGTTTTTAAGTTTTTTTATTATAGTAGAGAGATGCTCTTTAACTACCTTTTCAGCTTACTCCTGTGTTGTATAGTACCCTTTGTATCTCTCCACTCCCTGTCTCCACTCACGCTACTCTAAGTACCTCATACTTACCTAGTTTTACCTTTATTTCCATAGATCGGGCCAGATGTTGGATGTCTACCTTTCAGATAAGTATCTTGTTTAATTCTTACTACTATAATCTCTCCTCTAGGACCTAAGACCCTTTGCATCTCTGCAACCTTACCTGTGCTTTCCTTTTAGGTTCTACCAGATTATCCCAAACCCAAAAGAACCCAGCTCAGTGCACTGTGACTTGGACAGAGCAGGTAAGACATATTAAATTCAGGGGTGAAAACTGAGTTTTGCTGCCCCTAGCCAGCAGAGCTACTTGCTGGGAAAAATCCCCACAGAATTTTCCACTGTTCCAGTTGATGTGCTTACCGAAGTGTTAGCCTCTCCAGCACGTGCCTGTAGGGATACCTAAAGGAAAATCTTAATAGCTGTATACAAAATATACCAGCATTTGCTAGTGAGATGGTGCCAGTTTTGACTCCAGCAAAGGAGGTGGGGGTTAGTATCGGGGCTGGGGCTAGTGTCTGGGAAGGGAGGTGCTAGTGTTTGGAGCCTTGGAGGGTGGGTAAGCTGGTCAGGGGCTTGGGAGGAGGGAGGGAGGAGGGGCTAGTGTTATGGCACATGGAGGGAGAATGTAGAAGGAAGGGTGTATGCATGCTTCTAGTGTCTGAGTAGGTGGTGTCCAGGAGGACCTTGCAGAGAAGGTGTGCAACACGGGTATGGGTCATTCTTGAATGGTTAAGGAGGAAGGTGTGTGGCTTCTGGGAGTCAAGGGACAGGAGGAAGGTGATATCCACAGAGATTAGAAAGAGGATTGCCTAGACAGGAAGGGGTGTTCATATGGACTGTGGAAAAAGGGGTGAGGACTGGTGTGGCTGGGCTGTGTCAGGAAGTGGAGGGGAGGGGGTTATTGTCAGGGGTGATGGGGGAGCCATAGAAGTTTTGGTGACTCTGTAGGGTGTACATTCAAGAGGGCTACTGTCATGGGAGCTGTAAGGGAAACATGCTAGTGTCAGGTGCTGTGAAGGGAAGGGGCTAGTGTCAGAGGGGTCTGTGGAGGGAGTGGGGTTAGTGTCTTGGTTAGAGGAAGGAGATGTGGCTAGTGTCTGAGCTGTAGGCTAGTCAACTTTACAGATTGGGGGCACACAAAGTTCCATTTATTCTCAAGAAAATGTGTTCTATTGGTAAGGCACCTAAAGTGTCTTCCCAGGTTTTGTTTTTTATTTATTTATCAAAGTGTATCGAACTGTATCTGTTTAACAGGCTTTAGCTATGTTTACACAGTTATTTTGCAACACAGCAACCCCGAAGCCGAGTTGCTGGTGCAAATGCCGCCGCGGTGGATACCTTACCAGATCGTGGTAGGACATTCATTAAGGCACTCCAACGGTCGCAGAAAATGTGGGCACACCGACTGTATTGACAGGCGCAAGTCGCCATGTGGACAGGACATGGCGTATGCTCCTTCATATAGCAATAGTTTCTAGCATCCTCTGACTTGTTAGCAGCAGGTCACTGGTGATGATGATAATGTGATGAGTGTGCAGACTGACAAGAGGCATGGGTTACAGTGCAATAGTGTGTTGCCGTGTGGATGGAGGGCAACATGCCACATCGCAGGTAGGGAATGCAATTCAGCTACCTTAACATGCAGCACAACTGCAGTGTAAACACAGTGTTTGATACAAAAAACTGTCCAGTGATATATATACCTGGCTGGGGTTACATCACCTGCATCTTGAGAATGTGTCATTAATTGCTCACTGAAACTATTCACTTTAGCCAGTGGGTCCCTTTGTGAAAAAATGCCAGTGGCCTGAGGATCAGCTTGGTCAATTCAGGTCAGTTAAACAATTTATAAACTTGTTAGCGGCTTTAATGTTACCTTTCTGTGGTGCAGAGGTCAGAGATACTTGGGATGACATGTATGTTGAGGTCTGATTAGACTATGCTCTGTGTTAGAAGAAATGGATGGGCATGAAAATGAGGGGAAAATAGCAACTGATAGGCCAGAATGGAGCCACAATTTCTGCAGGTCCTGCATCACCAAGAAGTACTATATTGCCACCAGCCTGCTAGCAACATCATCCACCATCCCAGGAACTAAATTTGGACCTTCAGAACAGCCACTGATTCCCTCCATGAGGGGACGCAAGGGGAAGAGTCATCATCCCCATCCCCACTTCCATAGACTCTTATCAGCCATGGTAACCCCCCAAGACTCTCTAGCAGTTTGGTCTGGAGTCCTGTTGATGGTGAAGGGGAGTATAACAGCTGGGGCCTGATATTCAATTGTTTGCCCAGGTGCAGATCCTAGTTTACCTGAGCAAACTGGGTTTTACACCAGTGTCCTATATTTAAAAGACTGGATAGTGCTGGCAAACCGGGTTTGCACCAGGTAAACCGGGGCAGGGACACAAGGCAAAATTATGCAACTCAGGGGTGGGGACCTGAATATTGGCGCAGTTCAATACTCACAGTATTTGCTCTGTGCTAGGGCACTTTGCATGGTCCCTGTGTGAAGAGAAAATACCACCAACCTAACCCTCACCTTAATCCAGCACAGCCCTAGCAGTTGCTGGAAGTAGTGTGTCAGTGCCCTCTCATCCCGAGACAGGACTCCCTGGTGACAAGTGGTTCCCTTCCCTCTGAACCCAGTCCCATTAATGAAAGATGTATCCCTGCTATCCAGTGATCCCTTCCTCCTACCTGATCCCAATCCCGTTACAGGAAGATATATTCTTGTTGTCCAGTGGTGCCCCTGTCCCTCCAAACCCAGTCCCATTGATGAAGAATATATCCCTGGCATTCAGTGGTCACTCCCCCAACCTGATCTCAGTCAGTGTAGGAACACAGTTACCCTGGTGTCCAGTAATCCCTCTCCACAGCTGATATCACCATCCTGGAAATGAGTCTCAGTTTGCCAATGCCCCCCAACAGTTGCACTGCCCTTGGCATGGCAGTATTAAAGAAGTCCTGCCTCCCTCAACAAAGTCCCATTCTGAACCACGAGCAGTGCCCCCCAGCCCATACCCAGTTAGCAATTAGTGGCCCCCCTCTTACCCAAAGCACCCACACCTCACTCAGTGCCTCACCAGTCTGTCACTGCTGCACCAATGACGACAGTGGCACAGCCCACCTCACATGACCACGGCCACCCAGTATCTATCTGTATCAGGGAGTGCAGCATATTTACTGTGTATGGCACAGTGATGTGCTTTGTCCTATTCATAGGCTGCACTCTCTGATAAAGATAGATGGAAGGCGGCCATGGTTGTGCAAGGTGAGCTATGCCACTCATTGTCATTGAACTGTGGCACCAACAGACAGGTAGGGAGACTGGGGGTCAGTGTCAGTGCCGAGGGTGGGAGGCCACTAGCCACCAACTGGGTATGGGTTGAGGGGTGCTGCTCACAGTTCGGGACAGGGTTTTGTTGGGGGGGAAGGACTTCTTTGCTCCTGATGCAGTCCCAGAGGTAAGTGCTGTGATCAGCATTAGCGGGTTGGTGCAGTAGCTAGAAGAGCAGCCTGCCCAACACACAAGAGTACCAAGAACGAACTGCTACTGAACTCAGGACCATAACAAAAGTAAGTAGTCAGGTTGTTGCAATTAAAATGAATTTATTCCAGATATGAAAGAAAGACCTGGCCAAATGGTCAATTCCTTTGATTGCTACAACCCGTCTGCTTACTTTTGTTATGGTTCTCAGTGCAGTAGCAGCTTGTTCCTTGTGCTTTTTTGGCCCTGCCATGCAACGACAGTGTGACTGTCAGGAGGGCGGCATTTGGAAACTGGGTGAGATGGTGTTCCCAGAATGGGGACTGGGTGTGAGGAGAGACCACTGGACCCCAGGGAAATTGTTTTTCTACATGGACTGGGATTGGGTGTGAGGAGGGAACACTGTACGCCAGGATATACCATTCTTGAATAGGACTGCAATCAGGTGGGGTGAGAGACTACTGGATGCCAAAGATAAACCTTTCATTACAGGACTGGGTAGGGGGGAACCACTGGATGCCAGAGATATATCTGTCTTTCACAATACTGGGTTTGAAGGGTGGAGGGATGCTACTAGCACCAAGGACAACTCACTGGGTTGGGGTAGTTGATGGGGGGGGACTGATGGGCAAAGCAGTCTCACTCCTATGCAAATGAGCCCACAATGGACATGCAAATGACCCTTGACACCTTGTATGCCCAATGGGCTAATTTGCAGGAAGACTTTTGAATACTGCAGATTTTGCCCACACACAAGCCATTGCAGGGCTTAGTTTTGGGTGCACTATCAGGTGGCGCTAAGTAGCTTAATGCCTCAATACAATGTCCCTATATTCGGAGGGATAGTGCCATGTGCTATGCATCTGAATATAGCAGTTTTGCACACATGCGATATCACAAAGCACAGCACTAATTATTGCGCTCCACTTTGGGCATTTTTGAATATTGGGCCCCTGGTGTCTTCATCCTGCCCTGCGTTGGTTGATGGGTGGAGCAACATGGCCCCATCCCCAACAGAGATCAGTCCTAGGGACACTGAATCCTCCCCACCATGATGACCCCTGAGTGACCAGTCTATTCTAACACCAAAGTTGTTGGTATGGTACTGGTGCAGTATCGTCCCCATCCACCCACTTTATTTTTCAACCTCTAAAGGTACTTCCCAACTGACCCACAGTAGCTGATCAAAATTCTTATTCTTTATACTGACCCATTTTCCCTTTTATATACAGGGCTGACAGGGCATTGCTCAGGTGTAGGAGGACACTGACCATACGTAACAGATAAGTATCTTTTTTGTTTACCCTTCCTTTTTTGTAAAAGTTCATAAAGAGCTGTAGATCCTTTGTGACCCCATTGCAGTTCTTGTTTTACAGTTGGATCACTCTGCCAGCAGGTTTTCCCCTACAGTGTGGTCCATGTGCTACCAGTGACCCATGCAGGCTACTGTGATACCATGCTGCTTGACCATTGTGCTACCACCAGAATAAGGCATGGAATGAGACCATTGTATTTCCACTGCAGTGCACTCATTGTGCTACCACTGATGCATGGTACCACAGTGGTCTCAATAATAGTGCAATGGAATTAAAACAAATCCATTGTGATACCAAGTGCAGTGGTATCACACTGGTATTCGCCACTGTGCTACCATTGCACAAGAGTTTTCCACTATGCTACCACTGGGTGTTGATGGTATCACAGTTGACACAATAGTATCCCACTGGAATTGGAACAACATCACTGTGATACCAACAAACAGTGGTATCACAATGGTGCACATTGTTACCTCTGTGGTAACAGCAGAGGTGGTGTTATCAGTGAACTATGGGAGGGCTATGCCCGTTGTTCAATGTGGGGAATAGCTCCTCCCACAACCTCTTCTTAAGCCCTACACTAACCGCACCTCCCTTGCTTAGGGCGTGTTTTTCCCTGAGCTCACTGTGTAGCTTGTGTGACTGTGCCTTCTCTCTTGTCCCTCCTGCTGCTCTGTTTGGCCTGCTCCTATGTGGCTTCCCTTCCTTCCATTTTCTGTTCCCCATCTCTCTCCCATTTGTGCTACTTACCTCTTTTGTTTGTCTCATTTTTGTTTGGTCCTCTGCTCCCAGCCTGCTCCTTTCCTGCTTGCTCAGTTCAGTGCCCCGCTGCTGGCTGTCCTGCATTCCCATGCTTCTGGCACCCAGTCTCTCGCTCATATTTTTGTTTTTCCCTTCCTGTTTCTTTTTTGGGCTTCTCCACCCACTTTCAGTCACTGCCACCAGCACCCCTTCTAAAGCATGCCCATGTATCTTGGAATACAAATACCCACCAACCTAGAGCAGTTATACAAACACAACTATGGGGCCCTAATTCAGCAGGTGAGAGCTGACCTTCATAGGTGGTCATTAATCCCATTGACCCATACTAACAGAATTGAGGCAATTCAAATGAACATCTTACCCAGGTTCCTTTTTCTGTTTACTAATCTTCCCATCCAGGTCCCTAAAAGGGACTGGAAGGACTTAAGGAAAAAACTGTCAGAATTTATCTAGCAAGGTAAAAGACCAAGAATTAGGTGGGAAATACTGATGGAGGACAAAAGCAAGGGCAGCTTTGGCCTCCCAGACTTCTCAAAATATTTCCTGGTGGCTCAGCTACTTTCTATTATTAAAATGGTGGGGCCTGGACTGAGGCATGGTTGGGTACAAATAGAAGAAAGTGAAAATGGAGGAATACCCCTAAATATCTTTCCCTGGAGGGTTCTACCAAAAGATCTTAAAGAAATACGGAACACCTTTACCCGGCACACCTTATCACAGTGGCTGGAGGCCAGGCAGAACTGGGAGATAGTTTGTCCAATATGGGAATATTTACCATTAGCATACCTGCTGGACTTTCCAGCCCCTACTGGAGATTTCTGTTTCTTTAGATGGGTCACTTTGGGTCTGAAGTATCCAGCACAACTTATAGCGGGTCCTCAGATAAAATCTTTCTCTCAAATGCAAAGGGAGTTTCACCTGGACCCCACAGATTTTTTTAGGTATTATCAATGTGCCCATTACATTACCAAAATAATTGGGCTGGAGGAGCTTATGCAGAGATCATCACTTCCCAACAAACTGACTTATCAGAAAAGCATTGCAGGGAATTCCAGGTCATATATTTCACAGATTTACAAGATTTTAATGGAGGATAGAGGTGTTCTAGCTATGCATAGAGTGGAGGATAGGTGGGAGACTGAGGCAAGCCTCGATCTTACGGAACAAGATTGGCACCAAATCTGGCTGGGGATTCATAAGACTACAAACTCACCATCGTGGAGAGAATTTTGATGGAAAATTAACTTAAGATTTTTTAAAACCCCAACAATCTCAGCACACTACAAGCAGCATCTATCCAACAGGTGCTAGAGAGGATGTGACCATTTGGGGTCTCATTATCACATTTTTTGGGGATGCCCAAAAATTGCCCCCTTCTGGAATAAGGTTACAGATGAGCTTGCCTTGATTCTCGCCCTTTCCTTGCCATTAAAGTTTGAGAACCTGGTCCTGGGTCTTCTCCCGTGGGAGGTCAAAATGCTGCAGAAAGATACCTTTTTTATATTCTGATAGCAGCTGCCCTTAAGGTGATCACGCAAAACTGGCTGTCAAGCTCCTCCCCGACTTTGAAGACCTGGTTTAAAAATATAGAACTAATCAAGGGGATGGAAGCAGTTACAGCTCAATTGAGGTTATCCATAGATAAATTCAATGCTAGATGGCTACCCTACTTTAAATACAAGGAATTGAAAGAAGGGACCACAATCTGGGATCAATTCTGCGCAGCTAACTAAGCTTGCCTGGGGGGTTGAGGTCCCAGGGCCGGGATTAAATGGGAAAACTTCTGGGAGGTGCAGGTTGGGAATGGTGGGGAAGAAGGGAGAGTTAACAACGACTAGAGGAGAAGGGGGGGGGAGACAAGGAGAAAAGTAGAGCTGAATTAATATGGGGGAGATTCCAGATGATCACTTAGAAGGAGGGGGGGGTTTGGGTTGGTTTAACTCAAAGGGGACTCACTCACATAACCAGTTCTTTATCTATAGATTTCCCTTATGAGAATTACCTCTCCTCTCAAGGCGAGAGGAGAGAAGGGAGATAGGGGGAAAAGGGGGAAAAAAAAGATAAGGCAAGGAATAAATATTAATTTTGTTTTTTATTAATGTTGTTAGAAAACTTGTATAAGGTTCTAACAAAAACTGATCCGTCAATATAAAATTGGTCAATGGAAGAAGCTCCAAGAGAAAGGAGATAATGTTATTTATGGATAACATGGAAGGTACTGGTGGAAGTTTATAATAAGTGGATTATTTGGGGGATTTCTCTGTTTTATTAAATGATTACCATCCACAAGAGAAATAGATAACCAAGAAGCCTTTGCAGAGGTTAGTGGGAAGTAACTGGAGAGAGGGGATCCCCCTCTCCCCTAATCGCCTTCCCCCTATACAACACTAATATACTTAAGTTGTATGAAATTGTTATAATTAGTGAAATACGAAACCTGTACCTATATCTTCTTGGAAGCTGAAATCTTATCTCTGTAATAAAATGATTAAGGATGTATGATATGAACCTGCAATAAAAAATTTTAAAGTTAAAAAAAAATAAAGCACACCCATCCCCCGCAAGCACCCTATCTCCCTCACGATTTTTCCGGTGCTGCAACACTCCGCCTGCTTCCCAGCAATTTGGGTTCCTTCTAGCCAGGTATTTCTCTCTCTCTTCATGGACCCATGGATATTATAGGAGGCGAGTCAGTTTAGCATCGTTACCATTTACATGGCATCTCCTGTGCAATTCCTTCTACAGGCCATCACCTCCATAGTCTCTCTCCAAACTCCAAATCTCTCCTCTCTGATTAGAATGCATATCTCTAGCTAGGGCTTTAGTAATTCATCGTATTACCATTTATCAATTCCTGCACTGCTGCCCATGCTACCTGAACCCTTACACAAACATTGACATTATTGAGCTGAATAATGAATGTTTCTCTTTAATACAGTGCACTGCTAAGCTCTTATATTATTAACAAAGAAATTGAAGGTCAGAAGGGATTCTTCTAGGTCCATCATAGTCTCCCACCTCTCCACATCATAAGCACGGATGAATGAATGAATGAATGAATATGCCTCTAAAACCTTCACATTGTAATGCCTTGCAGATACCTCACTCTGGGCTGGAGATAAACCCATTTTTCTGAGATTAGGGATAGGCCAAGGCTATATAGTAAGTTATTCCAAGTAAGTGACACCTCTCTTGAAGAAAGCTACCTTAGACCCAGACTGCCATGGTAACTACAGACCTATCTTGAACCTTCCCTTTGTGGGGAAGGTGATCGAGAAAGTAGTAGTAGCAGCACAGCTGGTGGACCATTTGACCATCCATGACATCTATGAACCACTCCAGTCTGGTTAACATAAGAGACATAGTATCGAGACAGCACTGATTCAGGTGTTCAATGATCTCCTGATGGCAAGAGACCGGAAGAGTCATTCTAGTGATAGATTTCTTTGACTGGGTGACCAAAGTAGTAGATCAGGGAGGGGCTGTGGACATGGCCTACCTAGACTTTAGCAAGGCATTTGACACAGTCCCACACAAAAGATTAATATGCAAGTTAGCCAGCCTGGGAGTGGGTCCCAAGATGACAGCCTGGGTAAAGAATTGGCTGGAGAATAGGACACAGAGAGTAATAGTAAATGGAGTCCACTCAGAAGAAAGGAGGTTACTGGTGGGGTACCATGGGATTCGATAGGATCTGTCCTCTCAATGTCTTTAGCTTACATTGCAGAAGGACCGAAGGAAAAGTATGTCTCTTTGCAGATGACACTAAGATCTGCAACAGAGTTGATGCACAGGGTGGGGTGGAAAGGATGAGAAAGGACTTGGCAAGGTTAGAGGAATGGTCAAATGTATGGCAGCTTAGATTCAATGCTAAGAAGTGCAAATGCACCTGGGAAACAAAACCAGGGAAGAGTACACAATGGGGGTGAGATACTAACAACAAAAAATGGAAAGGGACCTGGGGGTAGTCATCAGATGACCTAAAGACGGGCAAGCAATGTGAGAGGGCAGCAAGGAGGGTTGGGGGATACTGGGATGCATAGGAGAGGCATCACCAGTAGAAAACAGGAAGTTATTATCCCTCTGTACAGACAGCTGGTGAGACCCCATCTGGAGTACTGTGTGCAGTTCTGGAGACCCAATTCCCGCAAAGACATAGACAGGATGGAAGCTGTCCAGAGGAGGGCACTAAATGGTGCAGGGTCTGCACGGAAGACATATGAAGAGAGACTTAAGGAGCTTAATATGTATAGCCTCGAGGAAAGAAGGGAGAGGGGGGACATGATAGAAACGTTCAAGTACCTCAAGGGAATCAACAAAGTCCAAGAGGGTAGCATCTTTCAAAAAAAGAGGTGTGCAAGAACAAGAGGGCACAATTTGAAAATAGAGGGGGGGCGGCTCAGAGGTAATTTAAGGAAGTATTTTTTTACAGAGAGGGTTGTGGATGCATGGAACGGCCTTCCGAAGGAGGTTGTGGAGTTAAAATCAGTGGTGGAATTCAAGCATGCATGGGATAGTCATAAGGCAGTTCTGGGGGATGGGGGTAGGAAGAAGTAGGCTGCTGGTTAACTAGGATCTGCAGCTTATCCAGTAGGTAGGGAAATGGGCAGACTGGGTGGGCCAAGCGGTCCTTATCTGCCGTCAAATTCTATGTTTCTATGTTTCTATGTTTCTATCTTAGTCCTTATGGATCTCTCATCAGCATTTGACACCGTGGACCATGGGGTACTGCTAGGGCACCTAAAGTACATCTGTGAACTGTCAGGGACGGTCCTCAGGTGGTTTACATCATTCCTCATGGGCAGAACACATAGAGTGGTGTCAGGAATCTTTTCATCAGACCCCATCTCTCTGTCGTGTGGAGTAACCTCATAGTCTTCAGGGGAAGCTACCTCTGGCTGCAAGCTGCAACACTGGACTTAAGATTTGCAAGAAAGCGAGTAGTGCTCACAACAGAGGGAGGTGAACCTTACAATTTACAATTGTCTTTGGTTTGAAGCAGATTCCTTAGGAAAGTTAATATTCTTCAGGTGGAGGATACTTCTAACTGAAGGGTGAAATAAGGAACTTAGAATTATCAGAAAAGGCAGTCTTTCAATCAACAGAGGGAGGTGGAGTTTGCTTTACTTGTTACACTTGTTAAGATTTTACTGTTTTCTGTGTTTCTGCCCTTCTGACTTGATTGGAGTTAGTGACTGACTGTTTGCATTGCAATATTTGTAATACTGTGAGTATTCACTGGGCTAAGAATTTGTCATAAGCCCTGAATTGAGAGCAGGTTACAGGCTGTGTATTGGACCCAGACAGTGCCTAGGGGTGAAACTGGTTTTTCTTTTGTTTACCTCAGTGTGCCTTATAAGGCCAAGCCAGACTGTGTCAGGAAGTGCTTACATCACAGCTACTTAACAGCCAATAGCTCTGGAAGAATCTTACAGACCTTGATAAAAGTACTAATTTTAGCAGGCTCATCAGATAACCTCATAGTCTTCAGGTGAAGCTACCTCTGGCTGCAAGCTGCAACACTGGACTTAAGATTTGCAAGAAAGTGAGTAGTGCTCACAACAGAGGGAGGTGAACCTTACAATTTACAATTGTCTTTGGGTTGAAGCAGATTCCTTAAGAAAGTTAATATTCTTCAGGTGGAGGATACTTCTAACTGAAGGGTGAAATAAGGACTTAGAATTATCAGAAAAGGCAGTCTTTCAATCAACAGAGGAGGTGGGGTTTGCTTTACTGTTGTTACAAGTGTTAAGGTTTCTCAGTGCAGGAAGAGTTAAACCCACATAGGCTGAATACTGTTTTCTGTGTCTGCCCTTCTGCACAGCTGGACGTGTTTTGGGGTGACTGTTTTCAGAGCACAAGTCACCAGGCTCTTTTGGGGCTGGAGAGGTTTACCTGTGTCTGACTTGGATGTTTGGATTTTTCTCTGTTTGATTAGCAGGGTATTTTCTCTGTCAAATTGGTTTGAAGCAGTATTACAAATTGTTGTGTATGGCATCTTGCTGACAGGAAGGCACTCATCGCATCGTGGGTCAGAGCGTTTAGCTGATTGTTTTTGTGAGGGCACAGTTTAGGCCCAACCCTTCCCACCCTCACCCCACCCACCCCTGGAAATAGTTCATTTATACCTGGGGTTCTGACATCATTTCCTCAAGAGGGCAAGGTACATATCACTGTCATATCCTGTCTAGCACACTGCACTGACAATATAAGCATACACATTATAAATACATATATTTCTATATAACGCACAATCACACACACACACACACACACACACACACACACACAAAAACTAAACAAAGTAGACAGTTATGTGGGAGTAGTACAATGTAATGGCTGTGGGCAGCAGTCTTCAGGAGTCTTCCTGGAGGCTGAGATGCTGCCCTGTTTGCAGACAACTATCTGCCCTGAGGGAGGAAGTTGCCCATCTTCAGGCTGCACTGGACAGTGGCAAGGGAACCTCCCCCATCCAGGGAGCACCAGAGCCACCACCACTACCTCAGAGGTTGCGAAGAAAGCACAGCAGTTGGACCACAGTGGGCTCAGGGAGGGTAAGGGTGGTGGAACAGAGGCACACCCAGTCAGTTGTTCCACTCCACAATCCATACACCATTCTGGGGGAGCATAGTTCCCCTATGGATGCACCCGCAGAGGAGACTAAGGTGGGTGCAGACAACTGTCACAAAGGGAGGCCCTCAGGAAAGAGGCAGAGGGCACCACAGGGAAAGAAAGCAGCTCCTGGTGGGGGACTCAATTATTAGGGGGATAGAACTGGGGGGAGCAGGGAAAACTGAAGTAAGGTGCCTGCCTGGTGCCTTGGCTTGGAGGGACAGGAAGCGCATCCTTAGGATCACGAAAACAGTTGCACGGGAGTCTGAGCTGGACGTCATTGTCCACCTAGGGACAAATGACTTAGCTCGTCATGAGATTAGAGCAGTGCAGAAGGACTTTGTAGAGTTGGGGAGGGCCTTAAGACAAGTAGCACACACAGTATCCTTCTCAGAGGTGCTGCCTGTCAGTGGCATGGGTGAGGCGAGGGTACTTTGCACCATGCAGTTTAACAAATGGTTGAAAAAATGGTGTGGAGCACAGGGGTTTGGCTTCATTGGGGACTGGGGTTCCACCTGGAGGGACACCAGCCTATACTGGCAGGATGGTCTGTATATGTCCAGGAAGGGAACAAGTCTTTTGGGCAATCTGTTTAAATGCTTCATTGGCAAGCCTTTAAACTAGTCAAGGGGGGAGGCACTGATAAGCAGCAGGAAAAATCCCAGCCTCCCTACAAAACAGGGTACTAAATGAGAAAAAGACCAAGGTAGAAAGGTCAGTGGGGGATGCCGCTACAGAAGGTAAAGCCATCAAAAAATGGAGAGCAATGAGTACCAATGCCCATAGTCTGGGTAACAAGCTTCCTGAATTAGTGGCCTTGATGGAGGAGGAAGATCTGGATATCGTGGCAGTCACAGAAACATGGTACACACAGAACCATGACTGGGACGTAAACATACCAGGATACGCTATCTACAGGAGGGACAGGGAGGGTAAAAGAGGAGGAGGAGTAGCTCTCCACATAAGATAAGAAATCAAAGCAACAGAACAAAAGGGTAAACAGGAAGGAAAAGAAGCACTGTGGGTCAATTTGGAGGCAGGCAATGGCACCACAATCCGCACAGGGGTTGTATACAGACCCCACTCTCAGGGGGAGGAAATGGACAAGGAAATGATAGAAAGTATACTTAGAATGGCAGATAAAGGGGAGATATTGCTGATGGGTGATCTGAATATGCCAGATGTTAACTGGAGTGCAGTTGCAGCAGCCACTTCTAAGAGTGCGGTTATTCTAGATGCCCTACAGGGGGCATGCCTTAGACAACTAGTATTGGAGCCCACTTGAGAGGGAGCAATCTTAGACCTGGCTCTCTCAACTGGAGATGAAGAGAGGATCACAGATGTAGAAGTGGGTAGCCATCTGGAACTAGCGACCACTCGAACAGTATGGTTCACAATAAACACAGCAATAGAGTCAAGCCATACAAAGACAAAGGTACTGGATTTTAGGAGGGCTGACTGCGCCAAAATGGGTGAGTGCCTAAGGAATGCACTAGCACATGGGCAGGAAGGAGGGGTGGAAGAACAATGGTGAATAATAAAAACTGCCATCACAGAGGTAACAAGCCTTTGTGTAAAGCAAATAAACAAAACGAAACGAGGTAAGAAACCACTATGGTACTCAAAGGAAGTGGCAGTGAAGGTTTAAGAGAAAAAGAAAGCATTCAGGAAGTACAAGGAATCACAGAAGGAACAGGACAGAGAACTGTATCAGTTAAAGCAAAAGGAAGCTGGAAAGGCAGTCAGAACAGCAAAGGCCCAAACCGAGGAAAAGATAGCCAACTCAGTTAAGAAGGGGGATAAAACCTTTTATAGGTATATCAGGGAGCGAGGGAAGACCAAGGGAGGGATAGTGAGGCTTAATAAAGGGAGGAGGGTGGGCAGAGGGTGACTGTAAACGCAGAGATACTAAACAAATATTTTTGCTCAGTATTTACAAAGGAAGAGGGGAGGTACCTAAAACAAACAGTAGAAACACTCTGGATACAGAAGTTGATACCAGCCCATTTACAGAAGAAAGGGTTCTGAAAGAGCTCTTAAAACTGAAGGTGGACAAAGCAATGGGGCCTGATGGGATTCATCCCAGAATTCTAAAAGAACTAAGAGTAGAACTAGTGACACTACTGACTACCCTCTTTAACAAATCATGGGAGGATGGGGTGGTACCTGAGGACTGGAGGAGGGCAGATGTGATTCCCCTTCACAAAAGTGGGAGCAAGGCAGAAGCAGCAAACTACAGACCTGTTAGTTTAACCTCAGTGGTAGGGAAATGATGGAATCACTTCAAGGAAAGAATTGTTGAGTATCTAGAGGCCAGAGGGCACAGGACCCAAGGCAGCATGGATTCACAGCAGGAAGGTCATCCCAGACAAATCTGATAGATTTCTTTGACTGGGTGACCAAAGTAGTTGATCAGGGAGGGGCTGTGGACATGGCCTACCTAGACTTTAACAAGGCATTTGACACAGTCCCACGCAAAAGATTAATATACAAGTTAGCCAGCCTGGGAGTGGGTCCCAAGATGACAGCCTGGGTAAAGAATTGGCTGGAGAATAGGACACAGAGAGTAATAGTAAATGGAGTCCACTGTGAAAAAGGGGATTGGTAGAGGGGTACCGCGAGGTTCAGTATTAGGACGGTCCTCTTCAATGTCTTTATAAGCGACATTGCAGAGGGACTGAAGGAGTATGTCTCTTTGCAGATGACACAAAGATCTGCAACAGAGTTGATGCACAAGGTGGGGTGGAAAGGATGAGAAGGGACTTGGCAAGGTTAGAGGAATGGTCAAATGTATGGCAGCTTAGATTCAATGCAAAGAAGTGCAAGGTAATGCACCTGGGAAACAAAAACCCAGAGGAAGAGTACACAATGGGGGGTGAGATACTAACAACAACATAAATGGAAAAGGACCTGGGGGTAGTCATATCAGATGACCTAAACGTGGGCAAGTAATGTGAGAGGGCAGCAAGGAGGACTGGGGGAATACTGGGATGCATAGGGAGAGGCATCACCAGTAGAAAACAAGAAGTTATTATCCCTCTGTGCAGACAGCTGGTGAGACCACAACTGGAGTACTGCGTGCAGTTCTGGAGACCCAATCTCCGCAAAGACATAGACAGGATGGAAGCTGTCCAGAGGAGGGCAACTTAAATGGTGCAGGGTCTGCACCGGAAGACATAGTGAGAGAGACTTAGGAGCTGAATAGTATAGCCTCGAGGAAAGGAGGGAGAGGGGACATGATAGAAACTTTCAAGTACCTCAAGGGAATCAACAAAGTCCAAGAGGGTAGCATCTTTCAAAAAAAGAGGTGTGCAAGAACAAGGGGCACAATTTGAAGATAGAAGGGGCTGCTCAGAGGTAATTTAAGGAAGTATTTTTTCACAGAGAGGGTTGTGGATGCATAGAATGGCCTTCCGGAGGAGGTTGTGGAGTCAAAAACAGTGGATGAATTCAAGCATGCATGGGACAGTCATAAGGCAATTCTAGTGGGTGGGGGTAGGAAGAAGTAGGCTGCTGGTTAACTAGGATCTGCAGCTTACCATCAGGTAGGAAAATGGGCAGACTGGGTGGGCCAAGCGGTCCTTATCTGCCGTCAAATTCTATGTTTCCATGTTTCTATGTACCTCAGGGCTCTGTGCTCTCCCCCATGTTGTTCGCAGTGTACATGCTTCCCATCGGAGACATTGTACGAAGGTATGGGCTGAGGTTTCACTGCTATGCTGATGATACCCAGCAGTACCTGTGTTTCACATTCCAGGTTGGAGCTGTCTCAGTTTTCAACAACTGTCTGAAGGAAATCCAGGAGTGGATGAGTGCCAGTTGGCTGAAGTTGAACTTGGGAAAGACTGAGGTGTTGGTAGTGGATCCGGGACACCAGATAGGGGGGTCGGTGGCTGGTTTACCTTTGGAAATTTATCTCGATGGTATCCCACTCCTGACCTCTGAAAGGGTGCATAATCTGAGGGTAATTTTTGATGAGGGGCTGACCCTGCATTCGCAGGTGTCAGCTGTTGTTAAATCTTCCTTTTACCATCTTAGGAATATGGCCAGAATTAATCACCTGGTTCCATCTGGGGATCTTCCTACCCTGATCCATGCCTTTTTGTGTCCTCATGCTTGGACTATTGCAACTCCCTTTACCTAGGGCTACCTGAGGTTGAAATCTGCTGCCTGCAGCTAGTGCAGAACGCAGCAGCCCGGCTATTGATGGGGTCCCCTCGATCCTAACATATTTCGCCTGTTCTGAGCAAACTGCACTGGCTGCCTATTCAGTGGCAGATCACCTTAAAAGTCAGTTTACTGACTTTTAAAGCCCTACACAGACTGGGTCCTGACTACCTGAAAGAGCTCTTGGTCTTTTACCGCCCCAGACGATCTCTCCGCTCGGCCGATGAGGGGTTGCTAGAGATTCCGAGGGTGTATTTGAAAACATCTAGGGTAGAGCTTTTGAGTACGCTGCCCCTATCCTCTGGAATTCTCTACCCCGATGGCTTTGTGAGTGCGCAACTATGGAGGGATTTAAACAATCCTTAAAAATGTATCTGTGGCTGCAGGTATTCAGAAACTGAATTAGGTGATTTTATTAATTGATGTTTGATCTTTTTAATTATTAATTTTTTATGTTTGTTTTTTAATATATGTGTAAGTATGAATTGTAAGGCACCTTGGTTCTTGATAGGGTGCCTAATAAATATATTTTTATTATTATTATTCTTTCACTTCACACTGCCTTCCTTCCATAGACTCCAGACCAGCCTAATGTTTTGTCTACAGAACATGTTTAATTAGAACCTGTAAAATGTGGCCATCTTTTATTATTTAAGAAGTCTGGATCTGAGTGGTTTGAGATTCAAAGCAAATAAAACTCTAATGGTTTGCATTTCTGTAGCGTTTATTAAAGTCAACATTGTTCTTAAGTCCAGTGCCACCTTCAGGTTTGTTTTAAATTAGCTTGAACTCTGTGACAGGGGTCAAACTTCTCAACGTCAATATTTGCACTGAAACCTTTAGCCTCCTCTGCTACTCAGCTGTGTCAGTCCTACTAATGAGTAGCTGCTCCTTTGCTTCCCAATTAAAAGCATCCACATCTGCCTCTCTTAAAAAATTAAAAAAAGACCCCTCCTTTCCCCATATCATTCCTTTGTGTGCCCATTGTTCTGCTTTTCCTACGTTTGTCCTACTATATCTAAGTACCTTTCATTTATGCCTGTCTACACTGCAATTTTCTCAATACTCTTTCCCTTCAGCTGCATTCTATGCTTTCTACTAGCCCATACCAGCAGTACTCCGGACTACATCCCTAACTCGCACCTTCTGAGGTGCTGAGTGAAGGTAGGCCTCCCCTGCCTAGCGGGGATGGGATTCTTTTACAGTCACTACCTTCTACTATTTACCAACCTGACATCCTCCGTCCCTAACTCTACTGGATAGCATAGAGTGCAGGTAAGCTCACCCCAACTACCAGGGATGGGAGCCATGTCTACAATCCACAGCCTGTTACCTTACATTCTCTACCTCATACCAGTTGCCGCTTCCCTTTGGGAACAGACCTACAGTACCTCATGCTTACCAACTTGACATCCACCATTCCTAACTCTGCTTGGCAGCATCGGGTTCAGTTTAGCTTGCCCCAACTACCAGGGATGAGAGCTATGTCTCCAATCTACCAATTTTTACCATACTTTCTCTACCTCATGCCAGTTGCCACTTCCCTTTGGGAATGGAACTCTTTCACTCTACGTACCCTTATCATTCTACTTATGCAATGCAGGTCGACACTTTCCTTCGGGAATGGGGCCTTTTCACTCCACCTGCCTTCCACCTCTCAGCTCTGCCTGCGACTCTGACCAGTGGACCTGAGACCTCAATGACTTCTTTTCCTCCATTCTGCCAATATGCCACTTCCCATCAATCACAGGACCCTTCTGCTTTGAATGACTTCATTTGCCATCCCATTCTTTCATAAACCTTCGTTCTCTAGCCTCTTTCCATCATCATATGGACTCTGCTGGCTAGTTCAATCCCTCTCTCTCTCTCTCTCCAGGTCACCTGCCTCATGAACTTTTCTGTTGCTGGCCCCTGTCTGACAGCTGTATGAACTCATTTTCTTTTGCAGATTTGGGACCTCATCCTTCGTCGCTCCAGTGCCTTCCCTCATTTCCTCCAGTTGCTTCCATCCTTCATCATATGTTGGACTTCTGTTGTTTATGGTGCTTTGCTTGGCTTCTTGGCCTTCCATGGATCACCATCTGATGCCTTGCTTCTGCCCTCCTGCAATTCATTGCTGTTTGCTATGCAATTGGCCCGGTCCTATACCTTCCTGCTCTGGATGTCTTCTGACTTCGCCTGGACTGTAGCTTTCCACAGATTCTTCATTCAGTTCTTCAGGTTCCACTCTGGACTTCCTTCCCATTTGGATGCCTTTCCTCTTCGCCTTGCAGGCTCAGGGATTTGTGCTCTTTACAGTGGCTCTTTTGGGCCTTGTACCCTGTCTCTGACCAGTACTCCTACCCACTTACATGCTCTTCCATATGACCCATCTCCTACTCTTTTTCTGGTCATCCTAACAGTATCCTTCAACTACTCATTGGATCATTAGTTTATTACTCTAGTAATACTTTACTGCCAGCAAACATTCCTTGACTTACATGCCCATAGATGGTTACTCTATTGTAGCGTTTCATACTGCCCAATCAGTTCTTCACAATCATTTATATAATCCCATTTGCCTGGACGATAGGAAGATCTTCTCCATCTCTATTAGATACCCCTCCAGTTCCTGACCATCCAAATTACCATGACTTTCCTCTATGCCTTTTCTCATTGGCTATCCTCAGACATGGAAAGGAATGAAAGCCACAGATACCGGGAATGGCAAGATAACCCATTCAATTGAGGACATTATCCATTTTCCTTCTCAGCCTAGTCTTCCAACACCATTTCGTTCATCAAGTTACTTGACTCCTACTTCTCAATAGATATCGCTCATTTCTGAATTTCACAGATATCCTCCAGAACATTCGATGGGGGACCTCCACTGCCTTGCTGATTACTAACTCCATGCCATCCAAATCATTGTTTGCTCCTGGACTTCGCTATTCCACACTACTCTCATTCTCACCTTTTCACCTTGTACTGTACCTGAAGCCGCGTTAACAGTTCTTCCAGCGGAACCTTCAGTCTCTTCTCCTCGATTTACCCTAGTTAACTTCTGCCATAAAAGATCATCACAGAGAACTGGCAGTCTTAATTCTAACTGGCACTTCAGATACAATCAAGACAAATTTTACCAACTCAGCCTTGCTTCCCACTCAGTATTACTTACTCAGCAGTGGCACTACAATTCTATAAATATCCTGTACTAATCAATCTCACTGCCAATCCAGCTTACAGACTCTTATTAAATCTGCCTCCAAGCTTCTTTCCATACTTCGGCACCAGGATTACCCGTATACACTTAACCAACCTATGCCACCACAGTGCATCTCCTAGACAATCATTCAACAAATAACTGCAACTACTTTGGGCAGCATACCAGCAGAACATTTACTTCTCATGACCAAAGAAGTCATCCATCCCTCATACCGAATTTCCAATCAATTCCTATATACATTAGGGTGCCATCTGGACTGCTCCGCAACTTTTCTTCTATTTATTTACTAATCATTTATGGCATTCCTCTCATCAGTCAACCAATTTCTCCTCTTCTCATTTCACTCTAGGATGCTTACTTAGCGAATTATCACTTACCAATCAATTCCTTACTGCCAGACTACTTTGAACATGAAACCTTATGTGAATTGGAGCTGTCATCAGAACTTTACCAATGATCGCAAATGCCACAGTGTACTGTCTGGTTTTTTATCTATAAGATGATGCTCTCCCAACTCATTATGCCTCTGCAATCTCTTTGGACATGCATCTTTCATTACCTTGGAAATACTGACTACATTAGCCCTTCTTTAACTGGACTTGCTCCGCACATAGGCTTCTGCTGTCCTTTCGGAAAAGAAGTACCCTCCATCCTTAGGATCATCATTCCGTCTGTATTATCCTCAGATTGAGAACAAATCAACATCTCCAGGGCACTCAATGACTCTCTTCTACACTTTTTTACTTCATGGATGCTTCCTTAGTGACTCCACATTCATTACTCAATTCCCTGCCTCCAGACCATACCTTGATATTTATACCTTTCACAAGTTTAATCATTCATCACTGACTTCTTGTACCATTGCATTTCCACCATTCCCAGTTTAGTATCTTATCTATCCAGTCATGCTTCCTCTGTTCATTACACCTTTGCAATTCCATTGGACTAGCATCATTCATTATCTTGGAAATTGGACATCCTTTGCCCTTCTTCACCTGAACTTGACTTCATACTTCGGATTCTATCACTCATGCAGAAGACCTACTCTTCAACCTCAGGATCATCGTACAGTCAGCATCATCATGGATCGAGGATGGATCATTGTCTCTCCAAGCAGCTCACCAACCTTAATAAGCTACGGTTACTAGAACCTAGGTCCTTCTCCTTTTAGTATGCCCAGAGGATGGGCAGACCTCCGACCATGGGTCTTCAGAGGTTTCCTCCACCTGGGGGGTTTCCACTCCTGAGTGCCAGGGGGTCATACTCTCTGTGAGTTGGAGGAGGTATCTTTTTGGGCCTTCTGTTCCCTAGAAATACTACCTACATACCTACTACTCAAGGGTGGGGATAGAGTTAAGCCACAAAAACTACTACAAGTTACACAAGCACTATATACCACATTGCTAGTCCCCAAACATTGAATGGGAGGCCTATGCCCGTGATTCAATGTGGGGAATAGTTTCTCCACAACCACTTCTTAAGCCCTATGCTAACCGCACCTTCCTTGCTTAGGGAGTGTTTTTCATCCACCACCATCATCACCTCCTCCTCTTTCTCCAGTGCTCTTCTCACCCTTGTGCCTTCTATTCCCTACAAATCGCTACCTACATACCTACTACTCAAGGGTGAGAATAGAGTTAAGCCACAAAAAGTACTACAAGTTACACAAGCACTGTATACCCCACTGCTATTCCCCAAACATTGAACTACTGCCTGCATGGAATCATAATGGTTACAATGGTATCACAATGGAACTGGAACAAATCCACCGTGATACCATTTATGAAACCCGCAATGGTAATACACTGGAAATTGCAGTGGTAGAACAATGGTAAAGAACAGGTATTACAATGATATTTAAAAGAACTCTTTGTAACTGTTGGTTAACTAGGATCTGCACCTTATCCTGTAGGTAGGGAAATGGACAGACTAGGTGGGCCAAGTGGTCCTTATCTGCCATCAAATCCTATGTTTCTGTGTTTGTAAGGGACAGCATGTAGTGTAGCAAGGAATAAACAGAACTGCAAGATACACAAGTATAGGTAAGCAAAGCCATTTACAGATAGCAGTTGCTATCAGTTGTCCTGCTATTCAGTATGATCGGACAATGACTATGCTTCTCTAATACAAATGTGACTGCAGGATGTGCTAGGAGATATTCCGGCCTGTGACTGAGAAAGCCATGCATTTTCCTGCGATGCCAGCATCATGCTGTACACATGTCTAAATCCCTTACTTAAGCAGCTGTGAATTTATACATTCAGGAAGCCTGTTTAACAAGCCAAGCAATGTAAAGTTTAATATACAGAGCTTGTTGTCCAAGTGCTGTACCGCTTGGTGTCTGTTTAGAATCATTATATATTATGTGTATCTTATACAACAGAACTGTGAAGTACTTGTAGCTGTCTCTTTTTCCTTTTGTTGGCTATCTAGCATTTGCAGTACATTCAAGAGTCCCACATACTCCAGAACTGAAATAAGTATGACATACCACATATACAGTATGGGCAGTCTGATTATTAGGATATTCACTGTCATACTGTAAACACTGATACCACAATATAGTATATGGAGTAATGCTGTACTGTCATGGTGTGTTGTCCCTTGCATGAGGGATTAAACTGAGGCCCATTCTACTATCTCTTTTGCTGTCATTTTGTGTGTCCAGGTAGAAGTATAAGAACCCAAGGAACTGGTACTGAAAGAGTGGTCTAGTTGTTGGGGGGGCTGGGATGTGGGTTTTCTGACTCCTAGCAGTATGCTCAGCTTTAGGGCTGGTCAGTGGGCAATAATGTCTAGAGGGCCATCTTGTGGATGGCATGACCCACTCCAGGGGTCTAAGTTAAGTTTTGCAGCCACTAACCAGCAGGACTAGTGACTGGGGAAATTCACTAACCCCACAGACACTTCCACTAGCCCAGCTGATGTACTTATTGGTTACAGTCTCCAGTACAAGTCTGCAGGGCAAGTTAAAGAAGAATCTTACTAGCTTAACACAATATCTACCAGAATTTGGCTAGCAGGCCAGTGCCAATTTTGACCCCTGCACTCTTTGCAATGGTTTGCCAGTACTTAAACAATTTTTTAAAAGATTGTATGACTGCGGTGTGGTCAGTGCTGGGACTGCCAGTGGTTGGTGGTCAGTGCTGTGACTGTCAGGTGCATTGCTGTAAGAGGAGGGTTAGTCCTATGACTGGTGAGGGAAGCTCAGAGGCAGTGCCATGTTAATGGTGGGGGTCAGTACTATGATTTTTGTGGTTGGGGTGTTGGTGCTGTAACGGTTGAGCATGGGGAGCCACTGTGGTTATTGTCAGGGGGTGGGTGACCAATGCCGTAACTGCCAGGTAGGGGGCAGGGCTGTTACTTTTGGCAGTGGGGGGGCAGTGTAGTGACTGTTGGGAGCATGGATCACTGCTGTGACTGTCTGTGGAGGGCATCAGCCCTGTGACTGTTGCTGATGTATGGAGAAAATGCTTTGACAGTGGTGGTGGGTAGTGCTGTGACCGTTGTGGGTAGAGGTCAGTGCTGTAACTGTTGGGGGATGAGGATCAGCACTGTGACTGTCGGGGTAGGTGGCCACTGTGACTGACAGTGGAAGGTGTTAGTTGTGTGACTACTGAAGGGGTGGCTCAGGTCCGTGACTGTTGGGGTGGGGATCAGTCCTGTAACTGCTGTGGCTGAGGGGGAAGAGCTGCGGCTGTTGTGGATGAGTGGTCAGTGCATTGACCATTAGGAGTCATGGTTCAATGCTGTTATTGTCAGGGGATGGGAATTACAGCTGTGACTGATGGTAGAGGGTGTCAGTCCTGTGACTGACAGTGGGGTGGTAGAGTCCTGTGACTGTGTGTGTGGGGGGGTACAATTCCATGACTGTGAAGGAGGGCATGTTAGTCTTGTCACTGTGTGTGGGGGGTGTTGGTACAGTCCTGTGACTGAGGGATGGAGGGGTGGGGGTGGTGGTACAGTCCTGCGACTGGAGCTGGCTGGTGCAGTCCTCTGACAGTGGGGGGGGGCACAGTCCTATGAGGGATGGTCATTGCTGTGACTGATGGTGGAGGGTGTCAGCACTGTGACTGTCAAAGTGGTGGTACAGTCTTGTGATTATAGGGAAGAGGGTCAGATATGTAACTGTCAGGGATAGGGTATCACTTATGTGACTGTCAGAGTGAGGGTCATTCATGTGACTTTAGGGAGGTCTGCTTCTGCACAATTCTACAGCTTTGAGGGACTGAAGTATTTGCAGGAAGTTGTACATGCATCAGGAAGGTTTTATAAGGTACCAAACTAAGTGACTGTTCAGGGAAGGGGAGTCAGTCCCGACTGTGTGGGGTGGTCTTCATTGCTGTGACTGAGGTACAGTGTTGTGACCGTTACAGGTGGGGATTACTGCTGTAACTGCCTGTGGAGAGGGTATGGGGAAGTGCTGTCATGATGGCGGGGTGTAGTGCTGTCACCGTTGGGAATAGGGATCAGTTCTGTAACTGTCGGGGTGGGTGCCCAGTGCTGTGACTGATAATGGAAGGTTTCAGTCATGTGACTCTTAGAGGGGGGGTACAGTCCTGTAACTGTAGGGGGAGGAAGGGTCAGTCCTGTGATGGTTAGTGGTCAGTGCTGCGGCTATTGTGTAAGTAGTGTAGAGTGGTGTGCACTGGAAATGGTGGTGCATGAGCAAAGCAGCCAGCTTATAATAAGAAATGAAAAGAAAATTCAGCACTCATAGGTTCAGTGCAAGATTTAGTTTCTGGCAATGTGGTGGCGTGCACCCACTAGCCCCAGTGCTTCAACCCTTCAATGGGCCTTCCCCAGGGGGTGGGACTGAGGAATACAAATGTGCATCTCATTTATACAGATCTCTTAAAGTGATATATACCACACACTAAAAACAATGCGCAAGTCAAGCTGAAAACACATGAGTAACTTGGTTACGAACATTTCATTATTCTGTTTTTTGTGTTTAGTTTTTGATGCTCATGGTAAACAGTTAATGATATTAGTATACTACTTAAATTAAACATGCCTCTATATCTGTTACTTCATTTAATTCTGTAACTTTCTATCTAAAGCTATTTTTTTTTTATTGTTTTACACTATACTATACCTCTTTCTATCTCTATTCTCTCTATTGTTCCCACTACTGTATTTACTCCATAATAACCTTTTTCTCTTTACTTTCACAGTCTCACAGGATGTGAATTCCTTCCCCATCAAATAAGTATAACAATATGTCTAACTTTCTTATCCTTCCTAGTAACTATCTAAGAACTGTGGATCCTTATTGTACAGGTCTAAGAAATCTCAACCCTTTAAGATTCCTCCATCTGGCTCTATAATACCCTGGTAGGAAATCCTGTACGTATTACCTATACTGGTAGGTTTACTGTAACCCCCGTTATGGGAGGGTTGTGTATATATGTTAAAGTCATACATACTGCAGCATTTTCTCCCTCCATAAACATGTTTGCCTTAATAGTTGACTCATGCAGGCTCTCAGCCCTGTTCCCACCTCCCCTGCCTGCAACTTCCCTGTCCCAGACCACTGAGTCCAATGTTCCCCATGGATTGCCCTCCCCCATGATAGGGCTAGGAAGGGGAGAGCCATCTTCCCCCCCAACCAGTCACTCACATCTAGAATTGACCCAGTCATCCAGGTGGTAGTGTGTGACTGAGGTAGGTGGGTAGCCTGTGCTAGCCATTTCTGCATCCCCCCCTTAGATTACTGCCTTCACCTGGTGGAAGCAAAGATCAAGTCATCATGCCTTCCCACCCAGGGACAGGACAGCTATCTGATGAATGCTCACTCTTCTCTCTGACCCTCGACAACCTGAGCATATTCCTGAACTTGGGTGACTGATGTAGCAGGAGTCAA
This sequence comes from Neoceratodus forsteri, assembly GCA_016271365.2. Lineage (NCBI taxonomy): Eukaryota > Metazoa > Chordata > Ceratodontiformes > Ceratodontidae > Neoceratodus > Neoceratodus forsteri. The sequence goes on along the minus strand of CM057452.1, from coordinate 525,659,530 downwards.
GGCACACAGTGCCTCTTCCCTCCATACCACTGGACCAGACTGACCTTATACTGCAACAAGGGAATTATTTGTTATTAATATGGCAGGTGATCAGACAACGATGGAGCCACTGCACACCAGGGAATGATTTTTTATTAAAAGGCCAGGCAACCAGAGGGTGGGATGTACCTGTGGACACCACAGAATGTGTTAACTTTAACAGGGCCAGCAATCACAGGGGAATATTGTTATTGGCAGGCAGTTTGAAAGAAATATTGAGCTGCTTGAGGTTTCATATAAAAGCAATTTCCCTGTAGATGGCTTCTAATCCCCGTAAAATAGCATTATGCAGCCTTGTTGTCTCTGACCAGAGTTTGTTTTGAGTTGAAATGGAATGCGGTACCACAAATGTAAAACCTTATTTCTAATTAGAAGGCTACGCTGGTCTGCATGAGCTGCATGTGCAGTTTTCCAACAACTGTTCCATTCTTGGTCCGAAATCACTGTGTTCAACATTGTTGCCCACCTGGCCTTTTCAGACGCAGAGGGGTCTGGGGTACAATCTCTCATCCAGCCTTGTATAATCCCTGCCAAACCTTTAATTTTCTGGGACCAGGCCCAGAGAGGTAGTTTAGCTGTGGGGGAGTTGGAGGATTTGACACAAGTGGGACAAAGACACTCTCTCCTCCTGCTACAGTACAGTCATCTAAGTTGAAGATATTGCCAAAAACTCTCCTTAGGTAATTTGATTGTTTTCTTTCAGGTATTGAAAGGAGACAAAGGTGTTATTATCCTTCTGTACCAAATTGTGAAATGTGTGAATCTGGGCCTTAATCCAGGTGTCCCACCTGATGGGATGATGCTCTATGCAGCGGTGCGGGTCGTTCCATAGGGGAGTCAGGAGACCAAGGCCTAGACATTTGTAAGCCTCTTTTCCCATTTTAATCCAATTCTGGTGACTCACCTTGATAATCAACCACAATTGAGCTTTTCTTGAAAGTAAGAAGCCCAGGTAACTAAACGGGAAGATACAACCCAAAACCGCAGTTTCTATTGCTAACCACATAGGGGACGGGCGAGCTCTTGTGTCAAGGCCACTACATATCTTGGCAGCAAGGAAGGCATAGGAGTATTTGGAGAAATCAGGGAGATTCCATCCCCTCTTTTCCAGTAGGCCCTAAGTTTAGCTCTTCTAAATCTAGGTTTGTTACATTCCCACAGGAATCTGCTCATAATAGAGTGGAATTTCTGTGTCCGCCTCTGAGGGAGTGTTAGTGATAAATGAGAGACCAAATAATATATCCTGGGGGCCATCATCATTTTTACTGCAGCTACCTTCCCTGCCAGGGACAAATGTATATGTTCCCATTTTAGTACTTCTTTGGACAGATGGGCCCACACCAGAGCATAATTCCTGTCAGCCAGGCTCGATAGGTTGAGGGAGCTTAACCCCTAAATAGTTAATTTCTGAGGGGGACCAATTGAGACCCATAGATTCTACCATCCTGGGAGTAGTGAGAGGGTTCAGAGGGAGCACCTCTGATTTGGATATGTTGATTCTCAGGCCAGATATATCCCCAAATGCCTTGAAAGTACTCAGAATAGGTTGTATGCTGCTTTCAGTGTCCTTTGTCACTACCAAACAGTCATCCGCATACAACTTGGCATGGTAGTGCTTATCTCCCACCTGTATTCCCTGGATCCCTGGATTAGTGTGGATACCCATGGACAGGGGTTCCATGGCTAACACAAAAAGCAATGGGGATAGGGGACAGCCCTGCCTTGTACCCCTGTGTAATTCAAAAGCTGGGCATAGGGTAGTGTTGGTAATAACCTTGCTACTGGGTTTCCTGTAGAGGGTTCAGATCCAGAAAGAAAAGAAGGGCCCTATGTTGTAGAGATCCAGGACTTTGTGCAGGTATTCCCGTTCACCGAATCAAAGGCTTTTTCAAAGTCTATGGTTACCATTGTTGTTGGAGAGGGGAGACCTGCTGCCTGCCTCTCCTCTAATGTGCATCTATATGCCGACGACACCATCATCTTTGCCTCAGGCCCCTCCCACGATAGCGTGCTTTCATATCTTCAATGTGACTTTAACAGGGTTCAAACCTGGTTCCAGAAAAAACAGCTCAAACTAAATGCCAAAAAAAGGGTTAACCATGGTATTCGGTACAAGACAAAAGCTCGCCTCCTTACCCACTTCCCCACCAATCTGCACCCTGGAAGGATCTCCCTTCAAGACGGTGCCCGCCTTCAAGTACCTGGGAATCTGGCTGGATAGTCACCCCAACTTTTCCGTCCACATCGAAGCTATCTGCACCAAACTCCAGCCCAAGCTGGCCAGCCTTTATCGCCACAAAGCCAGCCTTCCCCTCCCCACTCATAGCGAACTCGTACACAAAACCATCCTACAGTACCTGTCCTGGACTATGCAGACATCATCTATGGTACAGCCTCATCCTCATCCCTCTCAAAACTTGACATTCTTCTCAACTCCTTCTGTCATTTCGCCACTGCCTCTCCCCCACTTACTCACCACTGCCTTCTCTACTCTTCTCTATCCTTGACCCCACTCTTGCGCAGGAGGACCATCCACATTGCCTCCCTCTTAGCTAAATACTGGTTAGGATCCCTACCTTCCTACCTCTCCTCCCTCCTTTCCCCAGCCAGTTACTCTGGCTAGCCCCTCCATCACAGAGATGCACGCAACTTCCACCTCACACGCCCCCTCTCTGCCTCGGGACAGGCAGCCTTTTCCTATCTTCTCTCCCTCCTTTGGAACAATCTCCCTCCCAACCACCATCAGGCCCCCTTCCTTGCAGCTGTAAAACTACTCCTCAGGCTCCTCCCCTGCCCCTCTTGCCCCAGTTGCTCATCTAGCCTCACCCCAACTTGGGCCTAGCATACCATGGCTGGCCCCTGATGGTAATACTCTGCTCCAGTCAGCCCTACCTTTCGTTGCACTGATAATTTTACTCTCCAATCCCGGTGCTAGTCCACTGTATCGTGATACCATTTATGTAAGCTGTCTATACAAACACTGACTTATGCTGATTACGAAATCATTAGACATTAAATGTCCCGGATGCTGAAACCCACGTCCGAACAGAAATTAGCTGCACTGACCTGCATACTGCTGTTGTACTTTAACGTCTGTAACCAGAAATTGCTGTATTTCTCTGCTTAGTTTTCTGTGTACACCTTGTACCCAGGTCCACCTCAGTGTACCTTTCCCGGTCACCAATTTTAAATAAAATAAATAAATAAAAATAAAATTTTGCATTGAGGCAATGATGGCATTTACATATCTGAACTGTGTCCCCCCTTTACAAAGCCCACTTGGGATGGATGAATAATGTCGGACAGAAGTTTTTCCAGATTGGCCGACAGAACCTTAGCCAAGATTTTGGCATCAGCATTTATTAATGAAATGGGCCTATAGTTCTCAGGGTTTGTGTGGTCTTTCCCTTCTTTGAGGAGGATGGTAATCATGGCTTCTCTTAGTGTGGGAGATAGCTCCCCCTCCACATAGGCCTTCCTGCAACATCTTCAGCATGGGGTGGTCACCTCAGGGTGTACCAGTCTGTAAAATTCTGCGGGGTACCCATCACTACCAGAGGCTTTATGCTCTGCCATGCTTAATACAGTTTACTGATTTCTGAGGCAGTGACTGGCATATCTAGTGTGTGTTTTGGGGTTCTGTCAGGGCTAGGAGAGATGACTGGTCTGTGAAGGCTGTGAATTTGGCTTTATCCCACTTTGTGCAGGAAGAATAGAGAGTTTGGTAGAAACCTGACATGGTCTCATTAACTTTACATTGGTTATACACCATTTTGCCCTTTGGGCTTATTAGCCTGTGGATATGCCTGTCCTCCTGTCTCTTTTTGAGCCTGAAGGCCAGTAACTTCTCAGCTTTTTCACCCTCGGCACAGTATTTATGTTGGATCCTTCTTATTTGTAGCTCAGCCTGTCTAGTTACTAGATTGTTGAGCTGGATTTTGAGTCTAGTCAGGTCTGAAATAAGTTTAGGGTCCTTAAGTCTGCGGGGCAATGCTTTACATTCAGCCTCCTTAGTTTTTAGTTGAGCTTCTAACTGGGCCTTTTCCCTCTCCCTCTGCTTCCTTCTGTGTGAGGTGAAGCTAATAATTAGACCTCTAAGTGTGACCTTATAAGCCTCCCAAATCATGGCAGCTGAAGCAGAGTCTGGGAGGTTATTCTGAAAGAATTTGTCCGATTCTGTCCTAACCATGTCTTGAAAAGCAGTCTCATGTAAGAGCAGTGGGTCTAGCCTCCACGATGTTGATTTTTGTTTACTAGATGGGGCGACTGACAATGTGAGCACCAGCGGGGCGTGGTCTTATAGGTATAAGGGGACAATATAAGTATTTGCCACCTTTGGTGTAACACCCCCCCCCCCCGAAGTTAGCCAGTAGCCTAGCCTGCTAGCCATTGCTTGGGTAGCTGAGAAATATGTGGAATCTTTAACATATGGGTGGTGTAGTCTCCACACATCAACCAGCTGGTGCAGGGTGAGCAGATCCATGAGGGCTCTGTGTAAGCTGGTGTGAGGTTCTGGTCTGGCGTTGGACCTGTCCAGCAAGAAGTCTAGTGTCAAGCTGAGGTCTCCCCCCACCAGAATTCCAGGGTTATCCAGAGACTGGCCCAGTATTTTCTGGGACAGGGCATTGAAGAAGGTGAGGGGCATCCTCATTTGGTACATAGGTATTTACTAATAATATTGGGCTCACTGGGGTGGCTAACTGGACTAGAACCTAGCATCCCTAAGCATCAGCTTCATGGTGAATCTCTTTCCACTGCAGTTTCTTATGGAGCAGGATGGAGACCCTTTTGTTGGATTTACTTGAAGTGCTGTGGTATTCCCTGCCCACCCATTCCCTTGCCATCTAATGGGCCTCCAGGTTGCTTAGTTTTGTCTCCTGGAGGAAGGCTATGTGGCATTTGAGGATCTTTAATCAAGCCAATATTTTTTTTCCTGTTTGATTGGGGACTTCAACCCCCTGATGTTCCAGGAGATTAAAGTAATGTCTGATAAACTCTCCATAGTCCCTGGTCAGGAGAACACTTCCTTTGTAGAAGATCACTAACTGCATGGCCTCAGTTGGAGAGTTAGGTCCTTTCGTCCTAAGTACCCTAGTTGAGTCACGTGGAGGCGAAAAACCCCATTCAAGGTGTGTGCTTGCGGTGTTGGCTGCCGCTGTAACGGAACTGTGTGTTGTATATTTTACCTGAACTGTGTGTTCGATTCCCCCCATCCCTTTTTTAAGGACCCTATTGCTGGCTCCTGTGAGCATACCTGTTTGTTGCCCAATCATGCAATACATGAAACATATTCTAAATATATGGGAAACATCCAACAACATGTTACAAAAAATTAAAACAAAGCAACATTTCAACTGAAGCAGAGGCAAGGCTCCGACTATGGAATCGGGTTCCAGACCAACATTGTGAAACCCTATGTTCCCAGAGCCCCCTATGGAAGAAGGTTATAACACTGCAGGTGTGTCATCCTAGCATTTGGTTGCAGAGGAGCATCCTCCATGGAGAGAGGGCTGAGCCCTACTTTCTCAGGCCAGTGTACACGTCCAGCAGTCAATAGCACCATAAATGTCCAAATATTGGGAATTGACTCCAAGGCCCTGGGGGGTATTCGGCCCTACTGTAGCCAGCTCCCCAAATAATTTTCAGGATAGGAGGATGCTCTGCCGAGAGTATTACGGTGGGTCTTGATGGGGGTCCCCATGGGGGACCCTACGGGGGGGATATCAGAGTGATGTTTTGGTGCATTTTTTCCATGATGGTCATAGTGGTCATGCTGTATCTTCTCCCTCCTTCCTTCCTGTGCATCAGGAACATGCACAGGAAGCAGCCCTGAGTAGTCTCTGTGGAATTTCGGCTGCAATTCAACATTTCAGCAAAATAAGTAAGCCCTATTTATAACTGCATCTGCCCTTTACTAAACCAAGAAGCCTAGTGTGGTCATGGGGAAATAAAGTGCTATTTAGTAAAGTTACCCCCTTAGTCCCATGGAAAGTGGGCTAAGTCAGTCAAACAGCATGAATGTGTGTGGGGAATAAGCTCACCTTTAAACCAAATCGACTGGCGAGCGAGCATCAACATTGCTAGAAATGCATTCCCCCTTCCTCCAAACATCACAGCAGTGAGAGAAAGAAAATGTTACCTGAACCACAGCTGCTCTCAGAGTCAAGGTGCTAGACAAAACCTCAGTCAGTCTAAGAGTCAGCACATCAGGTCGGTATTCACTGAGGTGTTAAGCAGTGCCTCCAGTTAGTCTAAGGAGCTTTCATTCTCAGATCCTTCATGCTGCACACAATCTGCCAAGTCATCCGGTAGTGGCGACCATTCCCCTGAGGCAGTGATTACAGTTTTTTCTTGTGTGGATGAGCTCAGATGTCCAGCCCTCAAGTCCAAAGGGGCTAGGGTTGGCTCTCTCAGGGGTTCATAGTGGTTGCTGGTTTTAATGGGTGTTACCCCTGGAGAGCAGCTTCTGGCATCGGAAGGAAAAAATCTTTGTCAGCTTCGGGAGCACTCTCTTCTGGGTTGGGGCTTCCCCAAGGTGTCCTCTCTGAGTGTCTTCTTGGGGCGGTCTCTCGTGGAGGGCTGCCAAGGTACTTTGCTTTCTACCCCTCAAGCTTTCTGGTATGTCTCTGGCTCCAGCACCTCATGGCTCACCTCCATCGTTAAAGATGAGCTGCCTCATGGATAACAACTGTGCAATGGAGATACTGCAGGCCTGTGGCAGTGATCTTGGGGGAATTTTTCAGCTTAGGCTGGACAATTGAAGGCAATGTACTCCCCACTGAAGTTGATTTGTAGGGTAGCTAGGTATCTCAGCGAGGTCTGGATATTCAACTTGTAAAATTGTTGCTTGACCCCAGCATAAGCCCTTCTCCTGTTGGATAACTCCCATAAAAAGTCCTTGTACATTTGTATTCTGTGGCCATACCATTGAAAGGAGCCTTGTTCCCGTGCCCTCTGAAGAAAGTATTCTTTTTCAGGATATCAGAGGAATTTGCAGAGGACGGGCCTGGGTTTATCTCCTGGTTGTGGGTGAGGGGCTACAGATCGATGAGCCCTCTCAATCTCAGGGGCTGTACAGCTTTTGTCATTAATCAGCTCGGGCAGGAGGATGTGTAGAAAAGTGTACATGTTCCTGCCCTCCATTCCCTCAGGGACCCCCACAATCCTAATATTTTGTCTCCTGGCACAGTTTTCCATGTCGTCTACCTTACTCAACAGATACTGAAGTTTATTGTTGTGATCTAGAAGGGTTCTCTGGTGAGTCTGAATTGCGGCCTCAAGATGCTGGGTGGACTGTTTGGTGCGGGCTACCTGGGTGGATAATGTGACTAGATCTGCATTGGTTTTACTAGCCACTTTTTTTAGGTCGTTAGTGTCTTAGGATTTTATCCAGTTTGTTCATAATAGCCCCCAAATCAGAAGTCGGATGACTTGCCTGGCACAGCGTGTGGGACCCATGTTTAGTAGCTAATGCCATCATGCAAAGACTGGCACTGCTGGGTCCCTTATTGCTCCTCGCAGGGTAGCTGTAATTTAGCCTACTTGTTTGACAGGGATGATACAGCGTGGCAATGTGCAGGCTTTTTGATGCAAAATATAATGTCCAATGCCACTGATCTTGTTGTCAAACTGCTGTAGAAGACTTCAACTTTATTATACCTGGTGTTTAAATCACTGCAAACAGTCCGAATGGTTAGATGGTTGACAGGATGTTGTCCGTGGATGGGTGCTGTGAAAATTACACTGCCACCAGTGCACTGGCAGGCTCCGTCCCCTTGGCAAAAAGCATTTCTAAAACAGAGAAATAATATCAGGGATGCCACTGAGATCAATACTGGGCCTCTTGTTATTTAACTTAAATATGAACAGCCTCACATTTAAAGATCCCAAAGTATATTTCACCTACAGCATATGCAGGTGAAGAAGTTATTTGTGCAACAGGAACAGGTATAAAACAAATACAGGATTTACATCAAAGGCATTTGAAACACTAGTTTTTTCAAGAAAAATAAATTGGTTTTAAATGTGAATAAATCAAAAGTAGTGTTATTTAAACAAAGACACAAGAAACTGGATTGTTGAGACATGCGGAGCATGGCCACAGGGGGAGGTACCAACGTGTAGCAGGTTGAAGCATACAAATATGAAGAAATCTGGGTTGATAATCAGTGTAAATGGAGTACACGTTTTTTGTTTTTTTTTTTCCAACCAGGAGAGACACACTAAGCTGAAAGCTCGTTTACAGGTGTGACCTGGGAGCACAAGGAAGTTAAGTGACTTGCTCAGGGTCACACAGTATGCAAGTGGGGGCTGTGGGATTCAAACCCAGGTCTCCAGATTTGCAGCGCAGAGCCTTAAACCACATGTAAACAGTATGACAAAAAGTACGGGGCAGAAATTAGGTATGTTACACAAAATAAGGAAAGATATGCTATTACAGTCCAGTTGAAAGTGGTCAATGCATGATCATGCAAACATGTGACAAAGTCAGCAGAATAAGTCCATTAGGTCAATCTAGGCTGCTCATATTGCAAGGTCCTCAACATAAAAGTAACTGATCTTGCCCCCCAATCAACCCTTCCCCTCAGTCCACCCCTCCATTAACCGTTATTTTCCCCTTAACTCTATCCTAGCCTCTCTTGAAGCTGCCTACCATTTTCAACAAAATCTCCTCCACCAGAAACACGTTACAACCTCCCACCACCCTCACAATGAAGAAGTGCCTCTTAGCTTCTCTCCAAAACTTCTCCCCACAAACTGAGACTGTGTTCCCTCATGTTTCAGCTCCCATTAAGCTTGAAGAGACCCTCCATTGTCCACCTATTTTATTTTTTTCAAATACTTTGTCACAATTATGTCCCCTCATTCCCTCCTTTTCTCTGGGTAGAACATGTTCGGGGCCTCCAACCTATCCTCATATGTCCTACCCTGCTAGAACATGATCATCTTTGCTGCCTTCCTTTGGACTATCTCCAGTGGGCTGGTGTCCTTTTTCTTTTTATTATTACTTTTTTTCTCCTGTGGCCTCGGTCAGCTCCTACTCCTCTCCTCCTTCTCCGGCCGCCTTACGCCCGCTCCGATCTCCTCCTGGGCCACCACCTTGTACTCCCCCATAGCTTACCTCCCATGGCAGGGAGGTGAGGGAGCCCCAACTCCCCCATTAGGCATGGATCCAGATCAGGTGGTGCCCATGGAGACGGCTCACGCTGGCTGACGGCCATCAAGCCATACGACCTGGCTGCCAGTATTTCCAGTTTCTCCACTTGCAGAAGCACAGCGTGCAATGACACCTGTGATGGGGGTAGCACATGCTCCCGAGTGCTCCCATATCAAGTGTCTGCCATGCTCCCACTCCACGTTCTTTTGTGGCTCCAAGCTGTTGAGTTCCAGCCTCCGCTAGGGGTCAGGCATGCACCGGCCACTGATCTCCCCCCTTCCCGGAGATGGAGAGTAGTCTGTCAGATGCTTGATCCATCTCCTCCCTGCTGACCCACTGTGGCCTGTGCTTCTTCCCGAACATGGGTCACCGGCGTGGCGTGAGGTATGGTGTCCAGTACATCAACCCTCAGCACCACCAGGCCGACTCCAGGCTGATGTCCTTTTTAAAGGGTATCACATTAAATGGGTGAGTCTATTATAGTGACTACATATGGGCAACTCCAGAAGGGCGATATCAATAACAACTACCACTAATAAACAGTGCATGGTCTCAATGAGCAATTACACTGATAGTGTGATACCCCACTATCCAATTTTAGCATGGAGTGAGAATCATAGAAATGGGGGAGGCAGGAAGCACAGTCCCCCACATGATACAGCATGAATGAATGTGATGGGGTGCACCTGTGGCAAAGCAGTAAAATGGGTGGTGCAGGTTGTGTTCAAGTATGATATTAGGAGCCAATATGAGTATCTCAGGTGTCTCACATACAATTTTCAGCTCCTGATATAATCTCTAGTTGTAGCCCTATTGTGCGACTCTGTAGTGTGGTTGTGCTGTACATACGGTCACGTTATTTGATTCGCCCATTTTGCTCATATTGCTTAGCTCTTTTGACAAGGAACCTTTTTAAAGTATGGACACCAGTATTGTACACTGTACTCCAGATGCGGTCTCACTAATCACCTGTACAAGGGCAGTATTACCTTCTCTCGCCTGCTGCTGATTCTTTGGGCAATGCAGTCCAACATTTTATTCATCTTTGCTGCTGCTTTTCTACAGTCCATGGAGTTTTTCAGGGCACTAGTCATCATCACTCCCAACCTAGGTCTTCCTCCTACTCTGATGCAGATACCTGGACCTTTCTCAAGGTGTACTCAGTCAGATTGGCTCCAATGTGTATAACTTTGAACTTCTTTGCATTGAAAAATCCTGAACCGCCTTTCTAGTTTTCCACATCTTCCCTTAGGTCTTGTATCCCTTCTGCTGTGTCCACTCTCCCACAGAGCCTGGTGCCATTTGCGAGTAGGCACACTTTGGCCTTAATGTCACCCCCAATATCATTGATGAAGATACTGAACAGCACCAGTCTAAACACCAAGCCCTGTGGGACCACACTGGTAATCTCCCTGGTGCTGGATAGCTCACCACCCACCATTAAACTCTAGCCCTGCCCCTAAGCCAGTTCTCCTTCATGCCAACCCCTATAGATCTCATATCTGTATCTCAGCCCAGGTGCATTGCTCATTTGCATATGTTTCCCATGATGCTTTGCATTATTGGGGTATGTGCAATTTTTGTTTTCTTTAAAATTTGGCTGTATGGCAAATATCCTCCGGATAAACCATACCCCAGTGCATTTGCTCTGGGGTTATTTTGTAGTTCTTTTCTCTCTCTGCTTTAGGCTGCCCATGACCCAATCAAATAAGATCCCCTAGAAGGCAGCTGGATCCCTCTTCCTGGGTTGAGATACAGAATTGGCACACTGATGAGTCCAAATGAGGACGAAACACATGTCTGTGTCCGGTGTTCTCAGCTTGTGCCGATTGTATTGTGAGGCCTTTTGGCACCAAGCAGTTCTGCTTAAAGTTGAGTCAGTCCTAATTAATCCATGGACATTTGCATATGCTTCCCATGATGTTTTCTGCTAATGGGGTATGTGCAATTTGTGTTTTCTGTAAAATGTGGCTGTATTGCCAATATCCTCCCGAATAACCCATACCCCAGTGCATTTGCTCTGGGGTTCTTTTGTAGTTCTAACCCCTAGATCTGTCAACTTCCTCATCAACCTGTTGTAGGGTACAGTCAAAGGCCTTGCTGAAGCCTGGAAAGGATATCTTCCGCTTGGCCTCTGTCCATAGTTTTAGTGACTCATTCAAAAAATCCAATCATATTTGTTTGACATGACACCCCTCCCATAAACTCATGTTGCATCTCATCCTCGCCCTCCCAGAAACCCATGTTGCATCTCATCCTGGAGACCATTCTCATCCAGATACTCTACTAACCTTTCCTAAATACTGTCTGCTTGAGCTTGTACATGACTGAGGTCAGCCAGAACAGTCTGTAATTCCCTGGGTTATCCTTGGGAGTGCTCACATAAAGGGGAACTACATATGCTGTTCTCCAGTCCTGCAGTACCATGCCTGACTCCAGTAAAATATTGACAGCTGACGGATCTGCAAGCTACTTCACCAGTTCCCTCAGCACCCAAGATCCTCCACCAGTTGCCTCAGCACCCTGGGGTGCAACTTTTTTTTTGTTTACATTTTTTCCAGAGTGGGTAGGTGGCTATTGCCCTTCTGTGAGGGCTTGTTCTGCAGACCCAGGCACCCAAGCTATCATGGAGCTTACCAGCTCCATTTTTCAAATTTTTCTCCCCGGGCACCATGAACATGCAATGAGTGGACTGGCCGGGCTCTGCTTCTGAGGAGGCTGCCTTGTGCCCTGGCCATGGGGCCCTCCTCATTCTAGTGGCACATATGTGTTGATACCCATCCTCTACTGTGTGTCAGTCAAACAGCGGGTTGCACTGTACCCCCTTCCCCAAGGAAGGAGAGCTGTTTATGGTTGCTTAATCCTTTCTCACCCCTGCCAGCCCCCAAGTTACTCGAGTCCATTCCAAACACAGGGCGCTGACATGGCATGAGGTGTGGCATCCAGCACCTCAACCCTCAGTGCCCCTGGGCCAGCTACCTTGGGTGCATCCTATCTGGGCTGGGAATTTATCTACCCACAAAGGGGCCTATGCACAAATTGGCAGAGTGGCTAGGTGCCATGGATCCGCAGTGCATAGTGACTCTGCATTCATTGCATTCCCTGCGCAGGATGCATTAACCAGAGAGCTCATCCCCTAGGCACCCAAACCATGGCTGTGTGGACAGCAACGCACTGGGAGTGGCCAAGAGGCATGCCAGGGGTGTGCCTGCACTATGCGCCATGCACCAAGGGGCTGTGCACTGGGGGGCATAGTAGGGCAGTCATTATGGCAGGGGGGAACGCTGCCATAAGTGCCCTGCCCACCATGCCCAAGCACATATTTCACCCACCGTGTGCTTATACCAGACCGGGCCCCCCACCACACACACACACACACCAGAACACCACCCATCCCAGAAGTACACAGCGGCCCCCCCATGACAGACACCCCGGCCCTGTCCTGTATGGCAGCCCACCCCCCTCACACTGGGCTGCTCTGACCCCACCTGTTATCTGTACCCCCAGCCATATATCATGGTCCATCCCAGAGATGGTGCCCCACCAACTTGCACTGCCCCATCCCCACAGTACTGCCCCCCATAAGGGGCTTGGTCATGCATGTTCCACTGCAGTGGAGTCCATCCCAACCCCCGAGCCCCAGTTCAGGCACCCACCGCTCATAGGTGTGCAGTGGTCCCTCCATGGCACTGACAACCCCTCCCCTGTAATTGCCTGTGGGCACATGAGCTGTAGTTGGACAGCCAGTGTCTCCTCCACACCTTCTCAGCCATTGATTGTCCAAGAGATGCTGGAAGTGTGCCCCTGTTTAGAGGCAGCATGCTACCAGCATCTCTTGGATGGCAAGCGACTGAGGAGGTGTGAGGAGGGATGTGCCACTGGCTGTCCATTGCTGTGGCACCTACGGGGAGGGGGTGGTCCTGTCAGTAATGGGGGCACTGTCTGCATCTCCCAGTGCTGAGTCCACCACAAGTCGGTGGGAGGGGGGATGTACATTACAATACAAGGAACTGGCTACCACATGTCGGGGCTTAGGGGGTAATGTATGAAGATGATGTTACAGAGGAGCACAGACATGTGTCGGGGGGGGGGTGGCAGTATGTATTCCAGGACAGCTGGTCAAGAGTGTATGGCTGCATGGGTCTGGGTGCTAGCGGGTGGTATTCATGCACCCAGATCCATGCAGTGCCATGCAAGGGATCCATTCAGGAACCCAGGTGGATGCCCACCTGAGTCCACATCCCCTGCCACCCTGTGGAGTCCTGCATGCCAGGGGGATGGGCCCACAGACAGGTGGCGGCTGATGTTGAATACCAGCCAGTGTGCACCTGTAAGCAGGTGTAGGGCTATGCGGATGGGATACACACCTCTGGCCCATAATTCTCACACGTTCATGCATAGGCCCCAAAGCTAGCAACCCTGTCCTCAACCTATCCACCTCTATCAAAACATCTGTGCCCTCGCCCCCTTCTCTTCTCTTCTCCTTCCCCCTAGTGGAACCAGTCCGTCTTTCTCCACCTAGTGAAGTTGGAACAGAGGTACTCAGTTAGTACCTCTGCTTTGCTCCCATTTTCTACCACCCACCTGCCCCATTTCCTGAGCCTAAGAATGTAGTCTTTCATGTCCCTTTTTTCACAAATATAGTGAGAAAAGGCCTTTTCCACCTTTTTAATTCCCTCAGCTATCAGCAGTTCCCTCTGATCTTTAGCTCCAATTTTTGACTATGGGGATACATTGTATGGGGAGAGGGACCTTGAGGGATGACCTTGCCAAAACTGATGTAATTTACAATTGGCTAGTTCAGGGTTGGCCTCGATGTCCCACAGCATTCTCATCCCTGTCACCTGTTCAAAGAGTTGAACTGGAATTGCTCAGAGCTGAGAAGACAGCTACATATAATAGGACTGATGTTCAAATGCTACAACAAGAAAGTCCTTGACTACATATGTAGCAATTTATCCATAAAGACTCCTAAGACTGGTCTGAGATCAGCAAACAGTACTGAATTTAATGCCCCTTTAAAAATGACTAATGTGCTGTCCCCTTGAAAACATTCCCTCAGCTGCAGGCAGAATATGGCTTGAATCACAAAGAACATTACAGATACCCACAGATAAAGCATGTGCTAATTCGGCCACAGGAGAAAGTACAGGACATGTGACCCCTGATGCCTTTAGAAGTACTTATAGATAGCACAAGACAAATAGGTACAATAATAGAGCTGGTGACTGGAGTAGTCAGAGTATGACAGGATGCAGAATCTTGGGTGTCTCATCAGGTAAGGGATGCTTGGCAGCAGCAAGCAATTGAGCAGATCACAGACTTTTTATGGGAGCAGGCCATCCGAGTGGGCAATAGGACAACCACATCCCCGGGGTACAGGGACTTTAGATAGAAAACATTGTTGTGCCTTTTCCTCACACCTTCACACATCAAACGCTAAGCAAACAACAAATATGACAGGTGCTGGAGGGGCTGTGGCCAGGAGGGAACCCCATTCCATATTGTCTGGGGCTGTCCCCACCTCACTGCATATTTGGTGGATGTGCATACCCTCATAAACAGTGTCCTGCCCCCATTTCCTCTGAACATATTCCAAACATTCATGCTGGAAACCTGTACCCATAAGAACCTAGGGAAAATGAAGACCTGCATGTACAGAATAATTGCTGCAGTGGCCCTCAGGGCCATTACAAGTAAATGGCTGAGCTCGCCGTCTCTGTCCCATAACACTTTTCTTCTCAGAATCTAGGAGGTTAGAAGACGAGAAGCTATCAGCCACATTCAACATGCAGGCTATGGATGGGGAAAATTTATTTTCTGCCAGCTAAATTCTGGTGAAATGCTGATTTCAATTCACAAATTTTGTGAAATGTTGCCAAAATTTTTATTTCCACCTAGTTTCAAAACTGTTAGTCCAACTTGCACCAAGTTTGCCATGCTGAATTTTCAAAGGTGGATACAGAAGTAAGGCAAGTTTCAGCTCTCTTCACTTAAAGGTGACAGAGTTGTAATCCTCTAACTTTTCAGAAATTTTGAAATTAAATTTCACAATTATTTGAACTGCAGAAGTTCACATGTGAGTCCAAAATTGCACCATATTTATTATGTTGACTTCAGACCCATTCAGCTGTGTACCAAGTTTCAGATATCTATTTTTAAAGGTGACTGAGTTATAAGCCTCCAAACTTTCAGAAATGTTTAAATTACATTTTGCAATTACCTAAACTGCAGAATTTCAAGCCCATAGAACTTGGAATATCATAGAAACATAGAATTTGATGGCAGATAAGGACCGCTTGGCCCACCCAGTCTGCCCATAGCCCTACCTAATGGATAAGCTGCAGCTCCTAGTTAACCAGCAGCCTACTTCTTTCTACCCCCCCGAACTGCCTTATGACTGTCCCATGCATGCTTGAATTCATCCACTGTTTTTGACTCCACAACCTCCTCCGGAAGGCCGTTCCATGCATCCACAACCCTCTCTGTGAAAAAATACTCCTTACATTACCTCTGAGCTGCCCCCAATCTTCAAATTGTGCCCCTCGTTCTTGCACACTCTTTTTGAAAGATGTTACCCTCTTGGACTCCGTTGATTCCCTTGAGGTACTTGAAAGTTTCTATCATGTCCCCCTCTCCCTCCTTTCCTCAAGGCTATACATATTAAGCTCCTTTAGTCTCTCTCTCCATATGTCTTCTGGTGCAGACTCTGCACCATTTTAGTTGCCCTCCTCTGGACAGCTTCCATCTTGTCTATGTCCTTGCGGAGAATGGGTCTCCAGAACTGCACACAGTACTCCAGATGGGTCTCACTAGCTGTCTGTACAGAGGGGTAACAACTTCCTGTTTTCTACTGGTGATGCCTCTCCCTATGCATCCCAGTATCCCCTGACCCCTCCTTACTGCCTTCTCACATTGCTTGCCCACCTTTAAGTCATCTGATATGACTACCCCAGGTCCCTTTCCATTTTGTTATTGTTAGTATCTCACCCTCCATTGTGTACTCTTCCCTGGGTTTTGTTTCCCAGGTGCATTACCTGCACTTCTTAGCACTGAATCTAAGCTGCCATACATTTGACCATTTCTCTAACCTTGCCAAGTCCCTTCTCATCCTTTCCACCCCACCTTGTGCATCAACTCTGTTGCAGATCTTTGTGTCATCTGCAAAGAGACATACTTTTCCTTCCAGTCCCTCTGCAATGTCGCTTATAAAGACATTGAAGAGGACCGGTCCTAATACTGAACTCTGCGGTACCCCACTAGTAACCCCCCTTTCTTCAGAGTGGACTCCATTTACTATTAACATCTGTGTCCTATTCTCCAGCCAATTCTTTACCCAGGCTATCATCTTGGGACCCACTCCCAGGCTGGCTAACATGTATATTAATCTTTTGCATGGGACTGAGTCAAATACCTTGCTAAAGTCCAGGCAGGCCATGTCCACAGCCCCTCCCTGATCTACTACTTTGGTCACCCAGTCAAAGAAATCTATTAGATTCGTCTGGCATGACCTTCCTGCTGCGAATCCTTGCTGCCTTGGGTCCTGTGCCCCTCTGGCCTCTAGGTACTTGACAATTCTTTCCTTCAGAAGTGATTCCATCATTTTCCCTATCACTGAGGTTAAACTAACAGGTCTGTAGTTTCCTGCTTCTGCCCTGCTCCCACTTTTGTGAAGGGGACTCACATCTGTCCTCCTCCAGTCCTCAGGTACCACCCCATCCTCCCATGATTTGTTAAAAAGGGTAGTCAGTGGTGTCACTAGTTCTACCCTTAGTTCTTTTAGAATTCTGGGATGAATCCCATCAGGCCCCATTGCTTTGTCCACCTTCAGTTTTAAGAGTTCTTTCAGAAACCCTTTCTTCTGTAAATGTGCTGGTATCAACTTCTGTATGCAGAGTGTTTCTATTGTTTGTTTTAGGTACCTCCCCCTCTTCATTTGTAAATATTGAGCAAAAATATTTGTTTAGTATCTCTGCCTTTTCACCGCCATCCTCTGCTCATCTCCCCTTCCCTTTATTAAGCCTCACTATTCCTACCTCAGTCTTCCTTCACTCCCTGATGTACCTAAAAAAGGTTTTATCCCCCTTCTTAACTGAGCTGGCTATCTTTTCCTCGGTTCGGCCTTTGCTGTTCTGACTGCCTTCCCAGCTTCCTTTTGTTTTAACCGGTACAATTCTCTGTCCTGCTCCTTCTGTGATTCCTTGTACTTTCTGAATGCTTTCTTTTTCTCTTGAACCTTCACTGCTACCTCCTTTGAGAACCATAGTGGTTTCTTACATCATTTTGTTTATTTGCTTCACACAAAAGCTTGTTACCTCTGTGATGGCAGTTTTTACTATTCCCCTTTGTTCTTCCACCCCTCTTTCCTGCCCATTTGCTAGTGCATTGCTTAGGCACTCACCCATTTTAGCAAAGTCAGCCCTCCTGAAGTCCAGTACTTTTGCCTTTGTATGGCTTGATTCTATTGCTGTGTTTATTGTGAACCATACTGTTTGATGGTCGCTAGTTCCCAGATGGCTACCCACTTCTACAACTATGATCCTCTCTCCATCTCCATTTGAGAAAACCAGGTCTAAGATTGCTCCCTCTCGAGTGGGTTCCAATACTAGTTGTCTAGGCATGCCCCCTGTAGGGCATCTAGAATAACACCACTCTTAGAAGTGGCTGCTGCAACTGCAATCCAGTTAACATCTGGCATATTCAGATCACCCATCAGCAGTATCTCCCCTTTATCTGCCATTCTAAGTATACTTTCTATAATTTCCTTGCCATTTCCTCCCCCGAGAGGGGGCTCTGTATACAACCCCTGTGCAGATTGTGGTGCCATTGCCTGCCTCCAAATTGACCCACAGTGCTTCTTCTCCTCCCTGTTTACCCTTTTGTTCTGTTGCAAAAATTTTCTTAGGTTAATTGACCCTAAATATTAGGCTTTCTGGCCACCCCCATGGCCCAGCAGCATAGTGCCATGCTGCCGTGCTGATGACCCGGTTCGGAAGTGAGCCCAGGAAGTCACAATGGGAGGCAGGCCATGGCAATGCACCTTGGTCAGGGAAGGTTGGCAGTGGGTTCCACTGAAACAACGACCTCCATGGCTGGGCCAGGAAGATCCCTCCTGCCACAGGGAAATCTATGAGGCTGACAGAGGCACCGCCCCCCACCAGGGAGATGGGATGGGAGGAAAATGGTGGAGAAAAACCTGGTTGCCAACTGAATTATGGCTTTGTTCAGCCTAATCAAGGTATATCTCTATAAAGAGGGTATGTCCCCGAGAGATAAGCAGCTGGCTGGAGAAAAAACAATATGAAAAAAAAAAGAGTCGGTGTGTGTCAACTTTCAAACTTCTTGTTGAAAGGCTGTACAAATTATAAGCAGCCAAATATTAAAAAAAAAATCAGTAGAGTTGAATTTCATGAGCTTTGTATAGGCATCTAATTCTCAGCCTAGTTTTTGACTTTTTAATTTTCTAAGGAAGAGGCTGAGGTGTCTGATACCGTTTACCGCTGAGAGCATCAGAAGTGACATTGTAGGGGGTTGTCAGCCAGTTTTCTTTATATTTCCAGTGGTGATTTTGGTTTGCACGAACCTTGTGCTATTAAAGTCCCCAAAGAAATGCTTTACACATTTTACATGTGGGGTAACAGTCATGTTCTTTTTGCTGTCTAGTTTTTTACTGTCAGAAAAACATTTGGAAAGCTCTCTGTTTGGTCTCTGTGCTCTGTGATATGAAAGGTATTACTGGCTTGCAAGTGTGGTTTTCCCTGTAAACTTGCATTTAGTACTTTTCTGTATGATCTTTTTATTTTTATCCTAATACTGAAACACTGTGTTGTCTATGGTTACCCAATACAATTATAGTGTTGATATAGTTTTGAACAAAGCTGAGAAAGTCGTCAATAGCTTGTATATATGTGAGATACAACAGATGCACTGTGATTTTCAAGACACTCATTTGAACTGCTAATTCCCCAAAATATTGTTTTGTCATGCAAGTTAGCCCTGCATAACTTAATCTGCAGAATGTGACATGATAGACTGTGTTTGCAATGAGCGTGATGAACTGCAATGTTTTTTCTGTGCTCTTATATATCGTAAATCTGTGAACAGATGGCTGTGGGCAAGATGGGACAGTGAGTAGGTGGTCAGTCATCCAATACGAGTATTGTCATGTGACTGCCAAAGACATTATATGGTAGAAGCTGTAACATCAGCTCCAGTGAGAAGTCAGCACTCCATTAGTCTGGTTCCAGTTCCCATTCCTGATTCTCAGTAGTTTCCAGCTCCCAGCTTTCAAAGTGCAGCTGCTGATCATCTGGTTGTGGTTGCTCTGTACCTACTGTAATAGCTTGTGGCTGCCTTGCTTCCTCCTCCTTATGATCAAACTGCAGTCCTCTTTCTAACCCCATACACACATGAAGTGGATCTGCCCCTGCCCGGGGGGGGGGGGGAGTGGGCAGAGGAGGAGCCCGGGGGAGTAGCATATAGAGAAAGAAAGATGTTTTTTTAAATGACGAGGCAACCATGTGTGTGTATTGGGGTAGGCATTAAATGAGATGACAACAATAGAAGACTGAAAAGCCACTGACTGCAGTCAGTATGTGCGGCAAATCAGATTCTCCTCCAACGCACCAAGATGGCAGTAGTATTTGAACTGCAGTGCACTCTATTTTTGGGTAGCCAGCTCTGTGAGCAACATAATGCATTCTGCATATAATATTTGTTAAGGGCTCATTCAGGTTAATAGGGTTGGGGTGGGCATCAGAAGTCAGCTGCTAAAGAGCTAACCCATCCAGCAAAAAACAAAAGGAGCAAACGGGGAACAATCAGTAAACAGTGCTTGTGCGCTCATTTAAATTCCATAAACAGGGGCACATGAAGCAGATCTGCCCCTGCCATGGGGTAGTTAAGGGTGGGGAGGCAAGAAGCTAAGGGGCAAAATAGCATATACAGGGAGAAAGATTTTTTTTTTTTTTATGATGCGGCAACCGTGTGTGTGTGTGTGTGTGTGGGGTGTCAGTATAAAATTAGATGACAACAGTAGAAGACTGAAAGGCACTGTCTGCAGTCAATATGTGTGGGGAATCGGTTTCACCTCCAAACGTACCAAGATGGCATTAGCATTTGAACTGCAGTGCACTCTATTTTGGGTAGCCAGTTCTGTGAGCAACATAACACACAAATAATACCTGTTACATAGTTTGTTTATTTATTTATAGCATAGGAATTACAACCCTTTGAGTCATAGACTCATTTCCAAAGGCTCCACAACAAGTATAAGGCACTACAATGACAAGTACAACAACCAGTAAATACAGTTTAACAGTAGGCATAGTCATATAAGTGAGTCTAGCATACGAAGAGCAATTGCCTACACAATTGGTTGTGATAAGAGAAGGAAGCAGAATTACATGCATACAGAATTTACAGATGTGCAGTGAAAAACTTTATACATGCAGAAGCTAACAGATGCAGCAATACAGGTTATGGTTGGATGCCAGGGTGATGTCACGAGTGATATTTTGCAGTGTGCAGCCTTCTGAGGCATTGTCAGGAACCGAATATGCATGTGCTATGGGCTAGTTAGGATAGGTCTAGGGCATAGGGCCCTGGGTGCAGGGGACAGTGAATCAGTCTCATTAGAGACCTTGTCGGTGTCAGAATAGCATCTACTGAAAGGGCAGTGACTAGTGTGAGTCTAGTGATTACACCAGTAGCTACATGCAAATAAAATGTGGGCTTTTAGGGCTGTCTTAAACTGACCTAACTTGGTAGTTGCAGCAATGGCAGGGGGGAGGGCATTGTACCATGAGGGGGCTCTGAAGGGGAATGATCTTTGTGCTAGTGAGGTCCTGACCCTTGGTACCTTCCAGATAGCATTGGAGGCAGTGCGAGTGGCCACAGGGAGGGATGCCGCAACTCCAACTGGGGTAAGGCCCAGGTGGATTTTTTTAGTGAGAAGACAGGTTTGATACTGCAGCCTTTCCTCTAGTGTGAGAACATTAGTGAGTATGTAGATGCTGCAGGTGTGTACACGCTTATCTACACCACAGATGAGCTGGCAGGCCTTATTGATGATAAGGTGGATTTGTTGGAGTTCTGTTGGGTCCAAAGCAGCATAGATGGTGAGTCCATAATCCACCAGTGACAGGACTAAAGACATTACTGGCAGGTACAATGCTTCTGGTGGTAGGCAATGTTTGTGCCTGTATAAGAGACCGATACGAGCTTTAGTGGTGGAGGATAGTATTTTAATGTGGTCACTGAACGAGAGGGTGGTGTCAAAGGTGACGCCGAGGTATTTATAGGTTTGGACCTGTTCCAGAGGGAGGAGAGAATTGGAGAGGATATTCAGTTGATAATCCTTGGCCCTGTTCTGTCGGTGGGCAAAGAGCATAGTTTTGGTCTTTTTAACGTTGACTACTAGTCTCTGCTCATTAAAACAGTTTTTAATTTGTTTGAAGGAGTCTTGGAGCATGAGCTGGAGAGAGGAAGGATCAGGATCTGAGGCATGAAGAACTGCGTCATCCGCATACAGGAGAATATTCCCAGAGCAGGCTTTAGGCAAGGCATTGAGATATATGCTGAAGAGCAGGGGGCTCAGTATAGATTCCTGGGGGACACCAGAGCACACCAGAAGTGTGGTAGATAGGGTATTGGTAATTTTGACACACTGGGTTCTGGTAGCAGGAAAACCAGGAGAGGGGGCCCTGGGAAACCCCAGTGTGTTGTAGAGTGTTAAGTAAAAGGGGGTGGGACACCATGTTGAAGGCCTAAGAGAGGTCTATAACCACAGCCCCTGCCAAGTGACCTTTGTCCAGTGTAGCATGAAGTGAGTTAGAAAATTCCGTAGGGGCCGTAGTGGTACTATGACCGGCTCTGAAACTATGTTGCTGTCTGCACAGTAGGCCGTGTGTGAGCAGGTATTCAGTGACCTGGTTAGCCATGATTTTTTCAAGGGCTTTTGAAAGTGAAGGAAAAATTGAGATGGGCCGGTAATTGCTTGGGGAGGAGCAGTCACTGCTTTTTAGTATAGGGGTTATAGTGGCAGTTTTCCACAAGGTTGGGAACTGGCTCAGACACAGGGACTGGTTTACTAGTTCAGTGAGTGGCGAGAGGACAGAGTCAATAACAAGGTTTAGGATTTGCAAGTCAAATGCTTCTTTACAATAATTGGAGTCACTGAGGCTTTGGATAGGTAGTGTTTGGCTTCAATCTTGGTAATGACTTTGAGATAGAAAGAGGGGCATTGGAGATTTGACACTGGCTTGGATTGTACTGGGTCGAAGAAGTTACTTGGTAGAACTGAGCTGAGGTCAGAGAATGTAGAGTTGAGGCAGTTTGCAATGGCTAGTGGGTCAGTGGTGGTTGTGCCATTAATGTTTAGCTGGGATGGTGGGGGAGAGCAGGCTGTCCCATTAAGATATTTAATGTTATCCCAGAACTTATGACAGCTACCCCAGGAGGCAGCCAGGGTGGTTTTATAATGGTCCGCCTTGGCCTTGCGTATTGCCCATGTGCACTTATTGTGGGCAGTGTTGTAGGCTTGCCTTTCCACTGGCGAGCCAGAGTCAGTGGCTTGGTGCCATAAGCTGTCTCTTTGTTTGAGCAACTGCAGCAGTGCTGGGGTAATCCAGGGGGCATTTCTCTTCTTGGCGAATGATTTGACGAAGGGTGCGAACGCATCACAGGCTTTGTTGAAAGTGGAGGTAAAGTAGTTAAGGGGGCTGTCAACATGCAGGGCATGGGAAATAGGAGACCAGTCACAGTTTGACAGGTGCTGCCTGAGCTTAGTGAGACCACCAGGCTGTAACCGGCAGTGATACGTGACATTTGGTGGAGGTTTTGGTAGTCGACAGGACCAGTTAAACAGGATTGGGGTGTGGTCACTCAAATAGTTTGGTAGAACCACATGATCAGTAATACGGTGGGAACGATTTGTAATGAGGATGTCTAGAAGTGTGTGAGTTCCATTGGTGGTGTTTGTTCTAGTGGGTTAGGATACAAGTTGGGACATATCTAATGCTGCAAAGGTGTTTTTGGCATGTGCTGATGTGCTTGCAAACCAGTTAATGGTGAGGTCTCCCACTCGGATGTGTTCCTTCTTGTGGGGGAGGGTGATGAGGTAGTCAGAGAGAGATTGACATGTAGATGATTGGTTATGAGGGCGGATGTAGGAGACAGTGAGAAACAGTGGGTCTGGTGTGAGTTTTATAGAGAGTGCTTGAGCACCATTCTCCAGGGAGGGAACTGGAGGTATTTGATAATGCAGTACATTGTTTACATACAAGGCACAACCACCACCTCTCTTATTCTTACAATCTTCTCTTAGCAGAAGAAACCAGGGATCGAGACAAAGGAGTCTGGGGTCTTTTTTGACAGCCAAGTTTCTGTAAGGGCCAGGATGTCAGGTTGATGCTGAACTAGCCAGCATTGCAGAGGTGCAATTTTTTATTTTTGGTAGGCTGCAGATATTCATTGAGGCTATGCTTAGCCCTGAGTGCGACTGTGGTTGGTAGTGTACTACTGGGCCTGGATTTGGGTGGACATTGCCGGATAACAGTAGAAGCAGGTAAATTATTCTGAGGAGGGCTACGAGATGCCTTCCTTTAGCTGAGTGGTGGTGGTGGCAGGTAGGCTTGGGGGGGTGAGCTAGGGATAGGCGTGCGAAGAAGGGCTGGGATGGCCTGCTGTAGGAGCCAGAAGAATGGAAGTCTAGAGTGTAGTGAGGGGGGTTGGTGTGCCGGGGGTAGGGTGGAGGGTGCTCTGGGGGTAGAGTGGTAGGGAGGTGGTGGTGGGAGAGACGTGTATCCAGTAGTGTGGGTGGGTGCATGATAAGTGGGCCTGCTGGTTTACTGCATTGCAAGGGAAGTAATGCCACCAGCAGTATTAAGGGTAGTCTGTGGGGGCAGATGCCATAAGACATCACAATTGGAAGGGGGACAGTCAAATCTGAGTGCATGAGGGACTGACCAGCACCCTTCATTGTGGAGGACACTGTGCCCAATGGTCAGGTGACAGTGTTCGTTACTGGAGGAACCAAAAACCAGGACAGGGTTCCTCGTTAAGCAACAGGTTGTAGCTTGTTTTACAGCGTGGGAAACTTAGACAGACTGGTCTGCCTCTACTGGTAGATCATTATAGGCTGCAGATGGGGAAATGGGCTGATTAGTTCAGCCGGGAAACATCGATCCTATATAAGGAGGAGTTGAGCAAGGCTGATGGTGGTGGCGGGGACAAATTCAAGTGCAGTCTTCCTACAAGATTCAGCCAGGTATCGCTTCTGTCTCAGCATGGCCACGAGCTCCGTACCTTAAATAATGGGATGCAGCTCCGGGGGGTGGAGGAGGGTGAAATTTCTGAGACCCTCACTACCCTCTCAATATCAGCAGCTGTGGAGAAACAGAATATGGTAAGGCTTTTTATTTACTTGGATGGTGGGGAGGGCAGCCACTAGCTATGCAGTAGCAGCTTCAGCAGTAGGCTTTAAACAATGAGGGCACTTAAGAAAGAGAGAGAGAGCTAACATCTAACAGTGCACAGACTTCTGGTTACAGCACAAGCTATTTCGGTGCACATTTGGCTTAGTTATAATAAACTCTGGCTCAATAGACTAAAAACGGCAAGTTCATATGCCTCAATTGGGTATAAGCAGGCAGCTATTCATTTAAGGTAACAGCCATGATTTAGGTTTAAAGTACTTTGTCACCAGTAATTTAGGACCTTTAAGGTAACAGGCAGAATTGACTGAGCTTTAAAGTACTAGCTGCTATTAAATAAACTATAAATAAAACTATCTCCACATGTACGACAACCCAAAATGTTGGATCAGCAATTCAAATTAAGGTTAACACAAGAGGCTAAAAAGACGCCAAGTCAAGATTCTAATTCGAGTGCAGTCTACCTACAGGATTCAGCCAGGTATTGTTTCTGTCTCAGCGTGGCCACAAGCTCCATACCTTAAATAATGGGATGCAGTTCCGGGGGGGGTGCAAAATGTCCGTGACCTTCATGACCCTCTCAATATCAGCAGCTTAAATAATGGGATGCAGTTCCGGGGAGTGGGGGAGAGCGAAATGTCCGTGACCCTCACAACTCTCTCAATAACAGCAGCTTAAATATGGGATGCAGTTCTGGGGGTGGTGGGGGAGGGCGAAATGTCCGCGACCCTCATGACCCCCTCAATATCAGCAGCTTTTAAATAATGGGATGCACTTCCAAGGGGTAGGGGAAGGTGAAATGTCCGCGACCCTCACAACCCTCTCAATATCAGCAGCTGTGTGTTTGCATAATTCATAAAAATGTTCTCAGGTATGAAGTGACTATTTGTCTGGCACACTCACGCAGAGCTGCCCCAAGTTTCAGTAATCTGTGGTTCCCTATCAGAGTCAACAGACTCGTATCAAAGTATTTTTAAATATTTTTTTTTATTTTATTTTATACCTCCTCATTTATGTAACTCATCCTGTAAGATGTTGAGGCAAATGGTTACTGTGTGCCCTACCCGCTGGCTTATTTCACACAAGTGTGCAGTGCCATCTGACTGCCACTCTAGTGTGCTCAGTCCATGAAGCCCAGTGTGCCTTCCCTGTTCACTGCCCTTGCTCTCACTGCTTCTTCTCTTTGCACCTTCCTTCCTCATCATTCAAAAAAAGAAATTGCAAGAGAAGACGCAACAGAACCCTATGATCTTTTAGTTTGCAAAGTGTCAGCGCACTCACCCCTTCCCAAATGAACACAAATGCTACTAGTTGTACTGCAGAAACATTTTTATTGCAGCCTCAGCTCCATGCTGTTCAAGGAATTTCTTACGTTTCACACCCTTCTGTGTTTCCTGATGAAACACCAAATGGTGTGAAACATAAGAAATTTCTTGGCAGTTGAACAGCATGGGGCTGAGGCTGCAATAAAAATGTTTACGCAGTAAAACTAGCAGCTTTTGTGTTTATTTCGGAAGGGGTGAGTACGATGACACTTTGCAGATTAAAAGTTAATTGATCCTTCAAGCAGCACTGCCATCCCAGTGCCTGTCCTCCGTTATAACTGTATAGAACCCTATGACCTGTGTGCAGAGTTGTGCTGGGATATGTGTGTGCACGGGATCCGTACGGTTGCCTGGCATAAGGTTGCCTGACATGATGTTTACCGACACCGATTTCCCGTCATTTGCTTTCCCCGCTAAATCATTTCCCACTTGACAGTTTCATGACCAGGGCAGCATTTAACCCATCATGAACGAAATACAATGAAAAACACAGGGATAAAAAAATCAGCCCGACCAGTGCAGCATTTAACCCATCAGGAATGAAAAAAAACGAATAACTCAGGGATAAAAAAAATCAGCTTACCGAGTTAGTACTGCATCCCATCTGCATCTGTTCCTCGATATCAAATCCCATCATCTCGAAATGCACAATATCAAACTTTATTAAATTACAAGTCCACAGTTTAAAATCTAGCTAAAATATTATTTGGTCTGCATCACAGCACCATGTTACATGCCATGACAACAAAGTGACTTCCTTTGTTGACAACACCAGTACCAAAGGTCTCCACGACTTCGCTCTTTGACATATAGGAATCTCTCAATGCAGAGCTGATCATGTCCTTTCTTGGATGCAACAACTTGGCAAACAATGGGTTCTGCAGCAGCCATAGTGTAAAATGTAAACAGTAGCTGGGAGCAAGGAGAACAAAATGTCTTCCACTTATTTAATTAGTATTAATTACAGGTTGCCTACTCCTGTGCTGTAATTGATTGTACCAGCATGAAGTAAAACATGGAAGAGGTGCAGAGATGTGTGCCACAGCTTACACCTGACATCTGAGAGTCAGAGCATGCAGCTGAGCCTGATTTTAATTTGTGCACAGGAAAACGTTTAATTAGTAATTACAGGTTGCCTCACACAAGGGATCGAGTAACAGAACTACAGCACTATACACTGGGTTGGCTCATTCATATTACAATTTCGAGCAAATAATGTTCAGGAAAACATCACATCGGCAAACAAAATTACGGGAAACAGATCGTGGGCAATACAGAGTCGGGAAAAGTTATGCCTGGCAACTACACTAGACCCGTGTGCCTGCCAAGGAGCTTCACCTTAATCTACATGGAATGTAACCTACAGGGAAAAAACAGAGGTCTGGGGAAACTTCCAACTGATGAGGGACGGGCCTGCTGTACAATAATTTTTTACTTGGTTTTGCATTCAGAACATGACACTAGCAGCTGTAGAGTATCACCACTCTCTCTCTTTAATTTTTACCACTTCTTTATTGCTCCTTACTGAAGAACAGTTTAGTGACTTCTTTCGGACTCCTTCCCCTGAATTTGAAGAAGTAAAGGTTAAAAACATCCTGACTTCCAACACATTTGTTGCCACTGCCAGATACCTGCTGCTGCTAAGGCTGCTTTAGTTAAGACACACAGACTGGACGTTACCCAAAAGCAGTTCCTTTAAACTTCTTATTGCCCTCAGTAACTGGTCGTTTACTCACCTGGTAAAGGTGATTATAGGAGTACCTTCTTACAGCACTCCAAGTCTCAACACATGGGTAGTTAGCGCTCTTCTCATAGGCTGATGCACAAAGGAATCCCAAAATTTTGAAATCCGATCCCTCTCCTATCCTTGCTGTTCCCAGAATCCTCAGTGTGATATCTTCCAAATTTTGTTTGTCATTAAAGTAAATTGTTAGGCAGCCAAGAAAAAAACAGAGGGCACCCTGCTTTCCGGATGAAATAATACACAACATGGTGATGTTATGTCAAATTCAAATGTTTACTACGTATCGTTATTATAAACCTTAGACACCCTGACACACAGCTACTGACTGTGTGGGATGTATGTGCTATAACTGTATACATTTAGAAAAAACATGGAAGTTTCAGATACATTTCTAGATGTCTCACTCTATATGTTTACCTTAACGGTATCACTATATATATATATATATATATATATATATATATATACACACACACACATACATATATTATATTATCACACATACATATGTTCCTCCGAAATGGGTGGGTTACGGAGTGCTGTAAGAAGGTGCTCCTATAATCACCTTTACCAGGTGAGTAAACTATCATTATCTATCGCACCTTCTTACAGCACTCCGAGTCTCAACACATGGGAAGATTGTACAGCAGTATTAGACTTTGTCCTGGGTGGGAGGAGGAACTGGGATCAGTGCTGTCTGAAGCACTCTGCGGCCAAACTCTGAGTTACCTGTTAGACCTGTGTCTAACCGGTAGTACCTGAGAAAGGTGTGTGGTGACTCCCAGGTTGCTGCCTGGCAAATTTCTCTGACCGATGCTGAGTTGCGTTCCACCCAAGATGTGGCTACTGCTTGAGTGGAGTGGGCTCTGATGTTAGCTGGAGGGGTGTTACCTCCACTCCTGTAGGCCCTCGCTATGGCTTCCCATAGCCATCTAGCAATAGTGGATCTGGAAGCTGCCAAACCCTGTTTATTGCCTTGGAGTAAAACAAACAGCCTGTCTGTCCGACGAAGACTTTCCGCCTGGTCAGGTAGGTCTGAATTGCTCGGGCTGGGTCTAGGCCGAGTAGGGTTTCCCTGTGGGGGTCCCCTAGCTGGTGGTTGAAGATAGGGACTGAGATCTCTTGGGACGTGTGGTAGGTGTTGGTCACCTTCGGGATGAACGACAGGATGGGTCGGAGTACGACCCTGTCAGGGAAGAAACAGATAAAGGGCTCTCTACAAGACAAGGCCTGTAATTCGCTAGTTCTCTTGGCTGATGAGATAGCTACTAGGAATACGGTCTTTATCATAAGTACAGATAAGGGAATGGACTCAATGGGCTCAAAAGGTGGGATGACGAGAGCATCCAGTACCAAATTGAGGTGCTATGTGGCTGTCAGGGGTCTTGGGGTGTGGTTGATAAGAGTTGCGGCTTTTAGGAAAGCTTGAACCAAAGGGTGGGCTCCGGGCAAATGTCCATCGGTTTCTCCCCTTATGGCCCCTATTGTGGCCGTCTGTACCCACAGAGATGAGGCTGATAACCCCTTTTCCAACCCTTTCTGCAGAAACTCTAGTACGTTCATAATACTACATTGTGAAGTGTTCAAGTCCTGGCTCTTGCACCAAGAAGCAAAAGCCCACCAACATTTGTTATAGGTCCTGTTGGTGGAGTTCCTTTTGGCTTGTAGTAAGGTGTCTACCACTATACCTGATACCCCTAGTCCTAACAGTCTAGCCCTTTGAGTGGCCAAGCCGTCAGTTTCAGCGGTAGAAGGTTCTCGTGCCAGATCAGGCCTTGCCTGAGTAGATTGTGTTGGCGAGGTAATCTCATGGGATTGTCCATTAGCATTTTTCTGATTAGGGTGTACCAGGTTCTCCTCGGCCAGTATGGGGCTATGAGGACTACACTGCTGCCTGTGCTTCGGATCTTCTGTAGCACTGTGGGTAGCATGGCTACTGGGGGAAATATGTACGCCTTTCTGAATGTCCATGGGGTCGATACGGCATCCACCCCTATTGCTCTCTTGTCTTTGAATCTGGACATATAGATCGGGAGTTGGGTGTTGGTTGCTGAGGCCACGAGGTTGATGTCAAAGGGGCCCCATTTTTTCTGGAGTTTGTGGAAAATTTATGGATGGAGTTGCCATTCCCCCTGTTGCAGTGTTTGCCTGCTCAGCCAGTTGGCTCTTGTGTTCAGGTTGTCTGCTAGGTGGACTGCTGTGAGACTGAGCAGGTTCTTTTCTGTCCATTGCAGTAGTATGTCTGCCTCTTGAGCCATGGTTCTGCTTCTTGTTCCTCCCTGTTTGTTGATGTATGCCATCGCTACTTGGCTGTTGGTGCACACTTTTACGTGGTGTTTTTGAAGTTGACCCTTGAAATGTAGGAGGGCCAGCCGGATGGCTCTTGTCTCTAGTATGTTGACTGGGAGTCTTGCCTGCCTGTTTGACCATTTCCCTTGGATGGTCTGTCTGTCCAGAACAGCATCCCAACCTAGCAGGCTTGTGTCTGTTTCGAGGGTTCTTGTTGTATCTCTCTCCAATTGTGCCCCTCGAGAGAAGGTGTGTGGGTCCACCCACCAATGTAGAGAGTTCCGCACTGCCGGTGGAATAGTTACTCTCTGGCTGTAATTTTGTCGACTGTAACTCCAGTTGTCTAGAAGCAGTCATTGTAACTGTCTCATGTGTAATCTGGCCCAATCGTGTAAGTCTATGCAAGCTGCCATGACCCCCAGTAGCTGCTTGAGGTGCCAAATGGTTGTTGCCTTCTTCTGCATAACTGACTGGCAGTGTGCTGTTAATGTGCAGATGCGTGTCTGAGATGGTCTTACTGTGCCGGTCACTGTGTTGAACGTTGCCCCCAAGTGATCTAATTCTGTGGTCGGAGTCAGGTGGCTCTTTGCTTTGTTGATGAGCCACCCGTGTTCAGTCAGTAACTGTTGAGCCCTGCGTGTTGCTGTCCTTGACTGCTGTACTGTTCTCGCCCGTATCAACCAGTCGTCCAGGTATGGGATCACATGAATGCCCTCCATGCGTAATTTTGCTGCCAGGGGTGCCATTACCTTGGTGAACAGCCGTGGGGCTGACACCAATCCGAATGGCAGGCATTGGTACTGGAAGTGGTATCCCAGAATGCCCCAATCCGAATGGCAGGCATTGGTACTGGAAGAGGTATCCCAGAATGCTGAACCGGAGGAACCTCTGGTGGGAAGGTCTGATAGGTATGTGTAGATAGACATCCTTCAGGTCTATTGAGGTTAAGACGTCTCCCCTGCATATCGCTGCGATGGTGGATCTTAGGGTTTCCATCTTGAACCTCTGGTACCTGACAAAGTTGTTCACAAATTTTAGGTCCAGGATAGGTCTGAGGTCTCCGGTCTTCTTTGGGACTAGAAAGAATACAGAGCAGATGCCGGAGAATCTCTCTTGAATTGGGACAGGCTTTATGGCTCTGCTGTGTAGCAGTTGGTGAAGGATGGTCCGTACTTGTTGCGAGGTCGCTTTGTCCCTGGAAATGTGAGATTCTATATATCTGTCCCTTCTTGGGACAGAGTTGAATTCTGTGGCATAGCCCTGCGAGATGATCTCCCTGACTTATTCATCGCTGATTGATTTGGTCCAGGTTGTTGCGAACTGCTGTAGCCTTCCTCCCACTGCATCTGATTTGCCCCGGACCGGCAGATTCTCATTGGCGGAAACCTCTGTTTGATTGGACTGTCTTGAACCCTTGCTTTCCATTGAAGTGGGAGCCTCTGCCCCGTTGCCTTGAAAGTTCTGTCTGTTGCTGAAAAAATTTGGCTTGAATCCAAAGGAATGTCTATCCTGTCCCTGGTGGCCGTGCCCTCTTTTGGATCTTGCTGAAAAATGTCAGAATTTATTGTTTCGAAAGGACAGTAGAGTGGCTCACCCTCCTTGATCCCTGTCATCCCCTTTCTTTACTGTGAACTCCTCTATTCCAGGTCCGAACACCTTGTCTCCAGAGAATTGCAGTTTCATGACCCTAGACTTTCACTCTTGATCTGCGTTCCACAGCTTCAGCCATACCTGTCTTCTGACTCTATTGATGGAAGCTGCTGACCTGGATGCCATCTTAAAACTGTTGACCGTGGCACTGGCTATGTATTTCATTGCTTGGATGGCATAGTCCATAGTGGCTCCATGGGCACTTGTCTTGGGGATGTCGAGCTGGACTGCCTCTAACCATCTGAGTATGGCCCTTGCTGAATAAGTGGCGGCCATTGATGCTGTCATGTTCATGATCATCATATCATGAACTTTTCTCACAATTTCATTGACCTTTCTATCCATGGGGTCTTTTAGGGCTGAGGCTGATTCAGAGGGCAGAACAGTCTTGTTGCTAAGGGACATGACCTCTGCATCCACTCTGGTGGCAGTTGCCCAGAGTTTCTCTCTGTCCGCTGGAAGTGGGTACCATCTCTCGAAGGTCCCCTTCTCCCTAGTCTTAATGGGATCTGGGATCTTAATGGGATATGGCATCCCATTCCTTGGCTAGTATGCTCTCTAGTGCTTGGCATACTGGGAAGAAAGTGGAAGATTGCTTCCTCTCCCTAACCAGGGGATCCAATCTGTTGTCCGGCTGTTCCACCAGCTCCTCCATTCTGAGCGTTTGACATACAACTCTAATAAGTTCGGGGATGGCTTCAAAAGGGCAAAGACGTGCGGTCATATCCTCCTCCTCTTTGTCGGAGTGCTCATCTTCTGACGCATCTGGCGAGTCATGTGAGGTAGGTTCACCCCTAGGGCGCTTAGGAAGGAGGGTGTTGCTGGGTGACCTGGGTCTTTTGTTTGTTCCCAGGGAACTGATTCTGTCCAGGAGTTTTTGGAATAATTGCAGCACGATGCCTTGGGAAGTGGTGGATACATTATCGTTTAAGGGATCTTCGTCTGTGGAAGCCGAGTTGTGAGTGAACTCTCTAGGTTCAGAGTCCACCATGCATAGAGAGCATATTTCTCCCCGGTTCGAGGAGAGTAAGATGTTGGGGCACTTTCTGCACAATCGTCTTGCGGTGGACATGCTTCTGCAAAACACAATTTATTGGAGTTGTTTAGGGGATGTGTGGCTAGAAATCATAGTCAACAGATCAATACAGAAAAAATTGACTTCGTTCCCCTTGGCAGACCCTTTAAGAACGCTGGGGTAACCTCCACCCTGGTTCTTTAAATTCTAGCACCTTAACAAGTTAGAGAGTGAGCAGGTGCATATATCTGGGCCTTTAATAGTGTTCACTAGGTAATCTGTGGGTCAGATGCCTCTAAAATTAGCTTGGTACTGTTTTGGCAATAGTATAGGTGTACTGTGCCTTTAAGAGGAGTGTGGCCAGTTGCGGGCGCCATTTTGAGATGGGGAGGATGGCGCTGCCATTTTGAGAAGGTCTTCCTTCCATAAAACAGCTCCCTAGTGGAGGCGCGAGATCTCGGGTGAAATCTCGCGATGGCTCCGGTAAAGATGGCGATGGGAAGGGCAGAGAAGCTCTGGAGGCACATCGGGGAGCTTGATAGGGACTGCCAGGGACTCCGGGGAGGCAGATCCCACAGTCGGAACATGAGGAGGACCAGAGGGCTCCTTTGAAGGTCAGGTGAGCCCCTCCTCGTGTCTAGCTGAGAAACGGCTGTAATTCTGATAAGCAGGCAGGAAACAACTGTTGCATTTGAAGGGGAGGCCCGAGAGGCGGTCGCGGTTGAACAAGGTGAACCACGACCCCCCGGGCACAAAAAATGCCTTTTTTGGTATGGGAATGCCCCGGAGGCGGTCGTGGTTGAACAAGGTGAACTACGACCCCCTGGGCACAACAGCAAAATGCCTTTCTGAGATCGGAATCCCCCGGAGGTGGTTGCCGTTGAATAAGGTAAACCGCGACCCCTCGGGCAATTGGAGCACCCCCATGGGAATGTAGGCAGCCTCAAACCTTTGTCGGCTGCAAAAGATAATCCGACTTGGGGGGGGCTCCGGTCACTTTGTGGACAAGTGCACTACCTTCCCTTCCTCAGTTGAACAAGGTGAACTGGGGGGGGGGAATTACTGAATGCCATCACTAGAGTCTTTCTGATAAACAACAAAACAACAAACAATGAACAAGCAATATCATAAAAGCTTTGCTACCTCTAGGCCCTGCGCCTCGGAGAATGCCTGTGTCTAAAAGTTTAGTCTGCCAGATTAACGGGTTTAGTAGTCCCTTTACTAAAGGGGACCTGAATGATACTGTGTGCCATAACAGGCACTCTGGGAATTCAATATAACTGTAAAAAAACTGAAAATATTTAGCTTACCTTAGGGCTTGGCACAGAGCCAAATGAAAACGTGACCAGCCTGGGAAGATGCACAAAGAAAAACTGAGGATTCTGGGAACAGCAAGGACAGGAGAGGGATCGGATTTCAAAATTTTGGGATTCCTTTGTGCATCAGCCTATGACAAGAGCGCTAACTACCGATGTGTTGAGACTCGGAGTGCTGAAAAAAGGTGCGATAGATAATGAGTGTTACAGTATTAGTTTCCAATCTCCTGGTTCCATACTAAAATTGCAGCAATCACAACATCTAACAGCATCTCTCTCCCATTCACTTCAATCAAAGTGTGTAAGGTGGGGCTAATAAAAGCAAAGTGACAGAAACATACTGGGAGTAGCAAATAGACGACCGTGTCAGGCACAGAAAGAATTGCATGCACAGCACTTTCATGGTCAGACTGGTTGAGCTTGTTTTGCAAATAGCTATGTTTTGGTTTGGTTTTTCTATCAAAGCCTATGAGTTGCTTTTAAAAGGGGGAGGAGTGCTTCTATTTTTTTTCCTTTTAAAGCTAGGCACATATCCCAGCAAATTCCATTCCCCTAGTTAGCAGATGGAGAGACCTGCAAGGGACTAAGGGTGGCAATTTTTATTTTTTATTTCTTGCTACAGAGAAAGAAATGGAAACTGGCATGGACCCAGTAAGCAAGTTCACATACTTCAGCAAATTCAGTTACCCTAGCAGATGGAGAGACCTGTGAGGGACTAAGGGTGGGATTGTATTTTTCGGTAGGAGAGAGAGAGAGAGAGAGAAATGGAAACAGGCATGGACCCTGTAAGCAAGTTCTCTTCCCCTTGTTCAAAGGAAGTAAGTTTGGTAAAGGGAAATAGTATAAACTATTGTGTGTCTGTTGCTTTTCTGGGAAGGTGCCAAAGAAAGCTTACAGCTTTCAAAACTAAAGTCTGCTCGGCAGAAGTAGAGCCCTGTTAGGACAGTATTTAATTTGCCCAAGCAGACCCCCATTAATAAACACACACACACACACACACACACCACTCCAGCTGTGGATAAAAAGGGGCTACAGCCATTTACTAGTATTATAAATACATAAAATTCAACTCACATTTTTTCTACCTGTATAGTAAACATTGCAAACATTAAAACATCAAAACATTAAGATTTCTAAGGCAGCAAATTCATGTGGCTCTTGCCTTGACCTTCCACCTTCCACAACCAGCTTGCCAGGGAACTCTGGTCCTTCAGTCGGACAGACCCGCCTATGGCCGTGTCTCCCCTTTGGGCAGTTCCCCCCCTTTTCCAAACTAGATTCAGGGACATGGCTGTTTCTGAGGAGCATGCCCACCCAGAGCCGCACTCCCCATCTTCAGTTCATGTCCCCTGCACTCTGGCACCCATCACTGAATGACAGCTCCCCTGGCTCCGTGAAGCGTACCCCCCACCCAGGGTCATGCCTCCAGCCGGCTGTCACCCCATCCCAAGTTATAGTACCTTACTTCCTTAAGGCCAGAGCAATGTATCAGGTCAGCCATGAATTTAGCACCACCAAATAAGTGGTCCCATGTATTCCCCATAAATGCCCCATGGATCTTAAGGTAACGCCCCTTCGCAAACATCCTGCAGCGTCGAGTTGAAAATGTCATTACCAATATCAGACAAGTGAACCCCTTCCCTGCTATACATGCTGGCACAGGCTTGAGTTATATTAAAATGCCTGATAATTGCCACACCACATGAAGAAGCGAACCTGGACACCTCCCTGTTCACTTCCCTAAGCACTTTTTCCATAGCCAGGACATCACACACACCCCCCCCTCCACTGCTGTCATGGGATGATCCGAGACCGTGCCACAACTGCCCGTGGAAAGAGCTCCCTCAGATGGGCCAAGCCCATCTTAATAGCCACTATCAGTTTTGGGGCCACTCAGGAGGTTAAGTTGTTCCTGCCTAGGTGAATCACCAGTGCAGCTGGTGGCTGCTTCTGGAGCCCCAATCCCCCCGAATTCTTTCCAACAATTGTCCCCACTTCATCTCCCCTTTTCCAGCCCAATGCACAATAGCCTAGTTTTCCAGGATGCCCAGCTGTGTCATGTAAGGCTGCACCTTGGCTCTTGAGTGAGCCTCCCTTATGTAAGAATGCCAAATGATCCATATGTGCGATGGTAAATCTGCAAAACAAAAGAAGCTGTGTGAGTTTGGTGTATCAGCTTTTTTTTTTTTTTAAACCAACAGCTGTCAACTTCCAGCCTTCTAATATGAGGCATCCAAAACCTGCACCATTCCAGATACAGGTCAGCTCAGAATGCTATGTTTTAATTCCTCGCTTGGGGTCTAATGTACCTTGTATGCACCTGATGCCCATCTTTCCAACTCCTTTATCTGTTTTTTCCCCAAACCCAATCTGGCAGCCTCTGTGGCCACCCCAATCCTGAATGAATTGGTTCCAGAATACCTATTATCCAATACCACCATTCATAAACTTTTCCACAGTACCATGACAAATTGTTGCCTGGTCACTGGTTTTCCATCCCCATGCACAAATGCATGCCCTTCCCCCATGGGTCTCTCAGTTAAGTAGGCTCGCATCAGCAACCATGGGCAAACATCCCTCACCGGGGGCCCTGTGTAACATTATGATGGATGGTTGTCCACACTGGTTCGTTTTGGACTTGCGCAGCTGCAAACAGAGCCGGTTGTACAATATCTTAACATCCCAGAGTTGCATGTTAACATCATAACTGGGGCTGTTGGACTCTGGAACCAACTCTGATACCCAGAAGGCCCTGGTAAATGTGCATGAAAACAGCGCTCGGAACAACCGCATTTCATACCCTGAGCTGCACATAACACTAAGGGCCCTCAACAACGCAGACAGTTCTGGTAAGACAATGGGCTTCCTGACGTCCTGGGGTTTTCCCCTTGACCTAGTTCACCATTCCAACATCTTCTTTGTGTTGAAGGTGTTAGTAGGGTCTGGGAATCTGTTAACTTTACTCAGAAATGCAATACCCTGTAGCTGCGTGCATATTGCTGCCAGGGATTTCGCTATCTGTACCAAATGAATGATATAATCCTGCACCTTCCTCTCAGCCTCAGGCAGGGTCATGCTTACCTCATGCCCGCAGAACTCCACAAAGGCCGAATAGCTACCTAGGTATTTCCTCCACATCGAGGGGGCAACAGAGATCTGTACCAATTGGTGTTGTCTTGCCTCCCCAGGTGCCATACTGCCTCCAGTATCTGTGTGGGTATCAGGTCTGCTGCTGGGGCCAGCTGCCTGAATCAGTCGAACTGCAATCGAGACAAGGCATCAGCTATCACATTCTGCTTTCCCGGCAAATGTTTTGGGCTCTGAAAGTGATATTGTGCTAGGAGGCAGCACATGACCAGCACCCGCAGTGCCTTCATGACATCCTCAGACTTAGAAGTCTGTGAATTCACAATTACTGCTACTGCTCGATTGTCTGTATGAACCAGCATGTGCTGATTTGCAAACCTATACACTCTAAATCTGAACAGCTACCATGATGGGGAAAAAACTCGAGGAGTATAATATTCCGGGCCAGCATCAGTTCCACCCGCTCCTACGGCCATGGGCCCACAAACCAGGACCCTTTAAAGAAGGCTCCAAACCCCACGCCATGTGTGGCATCCACAATAACTAAATCCATCCCTTGGTGTGAGCCCGCTGGGTGCTGCCAAATTGAGATCCCGGTGAAGCCTTGCAAGAATAGCTCCCATACTTTAAGGTCTGCTCTCATCCCTCATGACACTCTGATATGATGATATGGTCTCATGGGGCCAGATGTTGCAGCAGCCAATCTTCTCAAGAATGGATGACCGGGGCTGACTGCATGGCATGCAAAGTTTAAGTGACCCACAACTGACTGCAATTGTTTTAAAGTCACCTTCTTAATGTGAAAGTGTGCTGTTAAATCTCCAAATACCTGTCTAATTCTGTTTCACAAGTCTACTGCAGTAGCACTCTCTGAATATCTTCACTGTCCTTTCCTTTACTTTCCCCCTTTTTAATTCCCTTTTTCCAGGCAGGCCACCTGGATAAGAGGCCCTTTCTATCACTTTCATTTCATTAAAAGACAGGTATGGAGCTTCAGTCCCCCCAATGATAGGCTACAGTGTGTAGACCTGGGGTTTAGCATATTTGGGCTAGTAGTTCCTCTTCATGTTTAACAACGCCCAGGAAACAAATGAGAATGCCAAATATAGGGAATTCTCCTCACAGTACAAGCACTTAGTTTATTTAGGCAGAGAAAAATAAAGATAGTAAAAGGGTTCAGAGTCTGCCTGCTGGTCACCCAATCCCTTAGTGTGTTGTTGTAAGGTTCCCTAGATATGCCTTAGCAACACTATTTTGACCCCAAAACAGTTAACTTTTCCTTACTGTTTAACTTTATTATTTTTGGTAAGGTGACATGGAAAGGCAAAATGCCAGCAGCACAAATGGTTTTAAACATAAGCAGATTTGAAATTAAAGGGACTGCTTTTGTTTGCTTGTGCTGCAATGTGTTTAGCACTCCCAAAAGAAACTCTTAAACAAAAATATGCAGTATTTCAGATATTGTAAAATAAATGATGGTCTCTTTTCAGTTTTACTCCTTTTCATAGCAGTCTGGCTCCTGTTAATATTAGAGAGTAAAACTTACCACATAATGGATATTTAGGCCTTTAGCCAGAGGTAATCCTTGCAGCCATTTGCACTTGTTGCTCTTGCTGTTTCCCTAGGAGGCAGCCGGCCCATTTCTCACTATAGTTATACTGTGGATAGGTTGAGGGAGGGGCTAAACTTGGTAAGAGTACTGTTTTTAGTTAAACCTGGATTATATTTCATTTCAGGGATGTCAATGTTTTGTAATAAAGATATATTGAATGTCCCTTGGCTTAGAATGAAATAAAAATGTTTTATAAATGAAAATTTGTATTGAAGAGTATAGGGGCGGAGTATGAAGTGATCACCTGATGATTCCCTAGGATAAAAGGAGACTCATTCTTGTGATACCTTCAGATTCGTTTTGGGATCAGCCAGTACTGATCCATTTGGGAGTCTGCACTTACAGACTAAGATAACTGAAATCCCAGGCGGCCTTTTCATTTGCTGATATTGCCTGTGGAAACATTCATTTATTTTTGTACCTTTTATGTTTCTTTCTGTATTCCTGCAAAGTTAATAGTTTTATATTTTCTTTTTTTTTTGCTGTTACTTTAATAAAGCTTTAGGCTTGGCACTTTTTTTTAGCCTTGCCACATTACCTTTTTGTGTCAGTGTCCATCATTACACCCACAGCCTATGACACTTAACCATTCCCATTTCCCCTACCAGTTGCCTAAGGTGTAACACCTTGTCAAGGAGCAAATGTGAGATCATGTTCATCGAATCAATCTCAATACCCAAGAAGGACAGGCATGTGGAGGGCCCCTCTGTTTTCTCCGGCACCAATGGTACCCCAAAATGTTCCATGAGAGCACAAAAGCCCTCCACTGTGTTTAAACAAATATCTGCACCAGCAAGTCCTGCAAACAAAAAAAATCCAAATAATGCATTATGTTCCTGTTTCCTGTGTGCACCCTCGCTGCCCATTCTAGGAATGCCGCAAATGTTTCAAACACTGCACAGCTGACAGAGCACCCCATAGGCATGGACTTAACATACCAGCAACCACTGAATCTGAAGGCCAAAAGCTTGTGGTCTTGAGGTCTGATTGGCAGGAGGTGGAATGCCGACTTAATGTTGCTTTTTGCCATCAGGGAGCCTGGTCCTAGCCTACTGATCAGCTGCACTGCTGTGTCGAATGTCACGCATTAAACCAAGCTATCCTCTGGGACTATGAAATCATTCACCGAAGCCCCTTTTGGATAAGACAGGTGATATATCAGTCGATACTCACCAGGTGCTTTTGTAGATACTAATCCCAATGAGGACACTCGCAAATTAGGCAGTGGCGATTTATGGAAAGGGTCCGCTACCCATCCCACATGAACTTATTTTGGGATTTTTTGTGCCAGTGTATCTGGTAGGGACACTGCAGATTTTAGGTTGCTTGCCATGGTAGCAATGCAGGGTCCCATGTATGGTATGGGAAAACCCATGACGAACCTGTCAAATAAATACAGTGCCGCCCCCCTCCTAGGATACTGGTTAAGCCACAGCATCATATAGCAGAGTTAGACTGGTGATCTAGCCAGATTTCCCAACTCCTGGCTTGGCTTTGTCTCCACTCGCCCCTTCACTTCCTTGCTGTCTATCCGAGGCACTTCTGCATGCAGTGACCCTGTATTCCCATCACAACTCTTACATATGCGACTGGACTTTCAGCAGGCATGAAAACACTTTCCCTTGTTATAATCATAACAAGCCCTCTTAACACTCTTCTTTTGCTTTTTCTTTGGATCTCCCCTCACCAGCCTAGCTATGACATGTCTGCTGTCCGTGTACATCACCACACTGGGCCTCCCCCGCATCATGTACCGCACCTATAGGTACAAATGTAAGCTTTCTGATTTAAGCGTGGGCTGCCTCTTCAATTTTAGCCAGAATGCTCATTATGTTTCGGCCAAGCATAATCGTCAAAAGAGAGGTGAGCAAATTTAATAGTGTCCCGGTACTTTATCAGGGACAACAGCTTTTCAGGATATTTCATCCCAAATACCGACATATATATGTCGAAAGCCACTGCCCAATTCTCAAATGCAAAAAGCACCTTAGGCTGCTGAGGCCTCTCCTTTTTCTTTTTGTCTTCACTTTCTTCTGGTAGCTCGTGGTATAAAAGTGAGAAAATGTCTATGAACTCTCCCTTCCAAATTTTCTCCCAAACTGCATCCAACAGATGATTCCCCAAAGGGTCGTCCACTCCTGCATATGTCCAGTGTTCCCCAATGTTGCCAGCCTCTACTGTGGCATCAACTACAGCTGAGGGCTGCACTAAAGGCGTACCCACCATAGCCTGTATGGGTGTAGCAGCACCATGCCCCGTCCCTCCAATATTCCCATCACTGGCACCCACCAAAACGCTCCATACTTGAGATGCTGAACCAAGGACCAACACAGACTGCTCCAGCCGAGAAGCTACCATCACCGGTGCTGGCTGTGACATGGCAGCAGTGAGTATAGCCAACACCAAAGAGGCTGCAAGGGGTTGCTGCCACCGTTCTCACTGTAGGCAGGAGAGTCCCCCCAACTCCGCTGTGACTGTCCCCTCTGCCGCCCCCCAAAATGCCCAACCCCCTGACTCATATGTGCTGAAAAAAGTGCTGATCAATGGTGGCCAGCTGGGCAGGCCGCCAAAAACTGGGGGCCACATCTGCGGCCACTGGTTCCATGTCGGCATCCATGTAGCCGGGGCCACTGGCTCCCTGGGAGGTTCTCGGCCAAGCAAGGATACTGGGCTGAGATACCATCCTCCACTGCTGCATTTCCCACTGGAAGATAAAAGAGGTTGCTAGTTATCTGTGGGACCTCTGACCCATCTAGCAGTGCCCTGTGCTTATATGTATTTTTGGCATGTGCCACATGCCCTGTACTCCTGACAGACGCAGTTTAGGTGCTCCAAGATGGAGGTGATAAAGCTCAGGAACCCCTGATCCCTGCACTGGGTTCCTCCTGCATTACTTCTTGCCCAACCAAAGTGAAGGGCACAAGTGTGCCACAGTCACCCCTGCCCCCTGACATAGCTCAGGAGCCTGGGTTGTAGGGGGGCAACCCTCTAGGGCTGCCATCCCCCAAACCGCCTTCCCTGTAACCGTGATCCCCTTGGCACCTTCACAGCCTCGTTATACCAACTAATTCCAGTGCCATTCCCAGTAAAACTGTTCATGTCATCCCCCGATACTTCACATCATGTAAACCACAGCCCGCCACATTCTGCCCCCCAGGAACCTGTTCACACCTGTGCTGTGCGGCCTCCCTGGCTGCCTGTCAAGGACCCCCTGCCATATACCATATTTTGTGAGTGGCACGATCGAACCTCTCGCAAATGCACCAACTTTTAAGATGCAAACCTCCCAATCCTCAGGTGGGTTCGCACTGACCCCTAAAAGCCCACCGCCATCCTCCCCATGCACATCACCTTCTTTGTCCAACTCACCTGTCATGGTTGGCTCTACCCGATCTGATCGTCTGTCCATCCTCATGGCCTTCGGTGCTGCCATCCTCTGGATTCTGTCTCCTTCCTCCTACATGGTTGTCTGCAATCTTCACTTAGTCCTCCCACTTTGCCACTATCTCTTATCTCTACTGTCCTGCACTACTGACTTGAGCAAGCGAGACGAAGGCTGACGGCTTCTGGGAGGATAACCCCGCCTGATCCACCAGCTCCAAACCCTGCGGTTCATTACCTTCCCTGGTATAGCCTCCCAGTTGCTCCCCCACACCTGTTACACCCTGTTCCCCTCCAAGGTGGAGCCCCAGGACTGGCCCACA
The DNA here is from genome assembly GCA_016271365.2 of Neoceratodus forsteri. Lineage (NCBI taxonomy): Eukaryota > Metazoa > Chordata > Ceratodontiformes > Ceratodontidae > Neoceratodus > Neoceratodus forsteri. Next base: position 525,617,158 of record CM057452.1, on the reverse strand, counting down.
GGCCCTCAGCATGGACCACCTGCAACCCGGGTTCAAGGCTGGACACAGCAAGCATTGAGTCAGGTCCCCCCCCCCCCCAACTCCTTCACATGTTGAAAAGCACCCAATATGGCCTGAACCTGCCTCCTCATCTGAGGTACAGGGGACGCAGGGGGTGCCTGCCTGCCTTGTACCAGATTCCCCCATGGAGATGCCATAATGCTAGAAACACCCACCCACTAACAGCTCTAGGACAAAGCAATACCAGGCAACAGTGAACCTGATCTAAAAGAAGATGGAAAACACATGTGTTAGTAGAGAGATATACAGTACATTGCCACAATCCCCACCAGAAGGTGTCCTAAAGGCTCCCTCACAAGAATCCCCTCCCGCTGCCTTTCCCCAGTATCCACAACCATCTGTGCCCCCAAAGTCAAGCCAGTTCCTTTTTTTATATAACCCTGCCACCAGCGAGGTTGGTAAATGTAGGAGGGGCACCAAGCATGCTGCAGGCTAGCACTAGGGAGGGAGTGAGGCTGGAAGCTGATGGTATGTACCAGCCACCCCCCAGGCGAGCGGTAGATTATTTTATGCTTAAAACCTGAAAAGTGGGTGTCTTTATATATATATATATATATATATATATATATATATATATATATATATATATATATATATATATACTACACATATATACATACACACACACTACCAACATGACCAGAGAGCAATGCAATAGGGGGCTGGAGACATACCCATCACCAGCCATGGGAAACACAACTCGCAGCCACCAGGGAAGAAGAGCTACACATGGTCACCCCTTGCTACAGGCCCCAGGGCCCAAACCTAAGTGGCCATCAGAACCCATAGCAAGTGGCACAACATGCAGCACCTTCTTAAATGGAAGAAGAATATGTCCACAAATAGTGTGCCCGAAACAGCCAGCAATCAGGCACGTCCACGGCCCACCATCCAACAATTGCATAGCTGAGATTTAGAAGTAACCCCCCTACACAATAACAGCAGTACCCTGTGGGGGGTTCATGGCACCCCATAAAATTAATAACAGCTTGGGGTATGCTGGGGACAGCTCTAAACCTCTCCAGAGTGGGGGAGCAACCTCTCAGCAGCGCAGTGTGGTGAGAGAGGGGATACAATGCCCAGGAGCTGCTGCAGTCAGGGCACGTACAGCCATCCCCCTCAACCTGTAGCCTCATGAATCAGGGACAAGGGCAAAAAACTGAGACAAAGGCTCCATAGAAGCATAGAATTTGATGGCAGATAAGGACCTCTTGGCCCACCTCCAAATCAGGGACACATCCCAGAAACTGGCAATATTCACCCAGAAAACTGATAGATAAGGGAATCAGTGTAAGATGCCTTTTCTGAAGAAACAAGTCTGTAACTTTAATTTTTGCGATTCCTCTCTGACTACAATCCCCACTGCTCAGACACAAACACACAAACTACACGAGGGACTGAGAAAACCCCTGAGGCAAAATCAGGGACAGGCGACAGGCATGCAAACAGCAGCACACAGCTGGGGGGGGGGGCTGCCCCCAAATGGCGGCCTAACAAATGGCTGTGAGGAAGCACAAAATGGTGGCTGCCTGGGAAAGCTGCCACAAGGAGGGGTAGTGTGTAAGGGCCTAGTTGGCCGAGAGTGTCGACGAACATCACAGCGGCATGTGTGCGGCGGGAGAAGACGCTAACACAAGGCAGAGGTGACCTGCCCCCCAATGGCACTGGAGGGGGAGGCGGGCTCAGCAAAAACCATGGGGCCTGGCAGCGCATGGCAGCCCACACAAGTGAAACTGCCAAGCATTGGAACCCAGGAGCTGGAGCCACACACCCATGGGGATGGTAAGGCCAAGTTCGGCTCTGTAGCTACAACATTTTTTTTTATTTTAACGAAGCAGAGTGCGGGGACACATCCATCACAACAGGTTGCCGGTTGACAGCGGGGGGTCAGTAGTGCCGCCAGTAAAACCACAAGTGACAGGCGGGGGGACTGGACAAATCCCACCCACCCAGGGAGACAGCAGCCCACCTAGCCAATATAGGCCTACCTGTGGCAGCAAGATGGCATGGAGACCTGTTGCTTCTTGGGGGCTGGTCCCAAGAGGGTGCAACCCCTCAGAGCCAGCCATTTTATTCTCTGCCCCAGGCCATGCCTCCTGCCAAAGGCCTGGGTCAGCCCATTTCTTGCATTGGCATGTTGTGACAGGGTTGTCTCCCATTGGAATTAGGCAGCCAGTCTCCTGCCATCAATGGAGACTGTGGGCAAAACACCCCCCCCCCCCCACAGTGAGAGGCCGGGTGGGTCAGTCTCTTGTAATTAAACCAGGCTGTCGCTCTGATCCGGAGCTTGTAGAATTAAAATAACCGCTGGCCTGTTCACCTTCCATTCTGTACTTAAAAGACTATAACGCTTTGGGGAATTCATCTTTGCAGCCCTAATTAGTGCTTTGCGGACATCAGGGGGCATTGAAGCACAAACACGCACGTCACCAAAAAATGGTCAGCCTTACAACTCTGTTCAGAAAACTGGACAAATGGATCAAGAAAACCATATTACGTGGCTTCTCAGAACTGTTAGTTACCACAAGTGACAGCTGCATAACCCAACTGCAGAAAACAGGGTGGTCAGCAAACAAGAGACAGCGACTTTGTCGTGTCATGTCAAGTGCACTACAAGAAGTCTTTTCACTTACACTGCGGAGCGCTACCATGACAGAATGAAAACTGTGTTATACCACAGTGCCCTTTAAACAATATCAGTCTAATCTGATTCTTCACAGTTCCCAGCTCCCAGCTTTCAGAGTGCAGCTACTGATCATCTGGTTGTGGTTGCTCTGTACCCACTTCAAAAGCTGGCATAACTTGCAGCCGCCGTCTGGTGTGAGGGCACAAATGTACCATATTGTGGTCAACCTTTCAGAATATGTTAAGTGCCTGTCAGTATATGGTCTTGCACAAACATCTGTGCATCATTGTGGTATCTATAACTTAACTTTTGCATCGCTGTATTCGACTTCCACACTGCATCTGTAACTTACTACCATAAATCTTATAGCGGCTCCTACAAGTCTGGGACTATATAGTAACACCCTTATGGAGAGGTTTATGGGTCAGAGAAATTCCCCACCAAAATCTGATGAGTAGCCGGAGGGGTTAAGAAGCATTTTAGCCTCCGCTGCTTTGTCATGTTTCGGATGGAATCAAACAATTTACAGCGTTCTGTTACCTATTTTCAGTGATTTGGGTAGTCCAGGACAATACGGAGCCCGAATATCTGCCAAATCAAGTCCTTCTTCTGTTTAGCCCTGGAGAGAATAAGCTCCCAGCCTTGCTACAAGAGTAGGTGAAATATAAGTGGGTGGGGGCAGGAGGTAGCAGAGTGCAGCACTGGATTAATTGGGACTTTATGTGACCAGTCTGTCTTGAGCAGTGCATCCCAATAGTGGTTAAGAAGCTTCAGCAGCATAGAAACATAGACTTTGATGGCAGATAAGGACCGCTTGGCCCACCTAGTCTGCCCATTTCCCTACCTAGAGGATAAGCTGCAGATCCTATTTAACCAACAGCCTATTTCTTCCTACCCCCCCCCCACAAAAACTGCCTTATGTCTGTCCCATGCATTCTTGGATTCTCCCACAGTTTTAGACCCCACAACCTCCTCAGAGGCTGTTCCATGCATCCACCACTCTCTCTGTGAAAAAAATACTTCCCCACATTGCCCCTGAGCCATCCCCCCGCCCCATCTTCAAATTGTGTCCCCTTGTTCTTGCACATCTCTTTTTCTGAAAGATGCTACCCTCTTGGACTTTGTTGATTCCACTGAGGTACTTAAATGTTTCTATCATGTCCCCCCTCTACCTCCTTTCCTCAAGGGTATATATGTTAAGTTCCTTTAGTCTCTCCTCATATGGCTTCTTTTGCAGACCCTGCACCATTTTAGTTGCCCTCCTCTGAACTGCCTCCATCCTGTATATGTCCTTGCGGAGGTGGGGTCTCCAGAACTGGATGCAGTACTCCAGATGGGGTCTCACCAACTGTCTGTACAGGGGAATAACAACTTCCTGTTTTCTGCTGGTGATGCCTCTCCCTATACATCCCAGTATCCCCCCAGCCCTCCCTACCACCTTCTCACATTACTTGTCAACCTTAAGGTCATCTGATATGATTACCCCCAGGTCCCTTTCCATTTTTGTTGTTGTTACTACCTCCACCTCCCCCCATTGTGTAATCTTCCCCTGGGTTTTTGTTTCTCAGGTGCATTATTTTGCACTTCTTTGCATTGAATCCAAGCTGCTATACGTCTGACCATTCCTCCAACCTTGCCAAGTCCCTTCTCATCCTTTCCACGCCTCCTTGTGTATCAACCCTGTTGCAGATCTTTGTGTCATCTGCAAAGAGGCATACTTTTCCTTCCAGTCCCTCTGCAATGTCACTTATAAAGACATTAAAAAGGACTGGACCCAGTACTGAACCCTGCAGTACCCCACTAGTCACCCCTCTTTCTTCAGAGTGGACTCCATTTACAATTACTTTCTGTGTCCTGTTGTCCAGCCTATGTTTCATCCAGGCTACCACCCTGGGACCCACTCCCAGGCTGGTTAATTTGACTATTAATCTTTTGTGTGGGACTGTATCAAATGCCTTGCTAAAGTCCAGGTAGGACATGTCCACAGCCCTCCCTGGTCTACTACTTTGGTCACCCAGTCAAAGAAATCAATTAGATTCATCTAATATGACCTTCCCACTGTGAATCCATGCTGCCTTGGGTCCTGTACCCCACTGGCCTCTAGGTGCTCAACAATTGTTTCCTTCAGAAGTGATTCCATCACTTTCCCTACCACAGAGGTCAAACCGACAGGTCTGTAGTTTCCTGCCTCTGTCTTGGTCCCACTTTTGTGAAGGGGAATCACATCTGCCTTCTTCCAGTCCTCAGGTACCACACCATCCTCCCACGATTTGTTAAAAAGGGTAGTCAGAGGTGTCACCACTAGTTCTCTCCTTAATTCTTTTAGAATTCTGGGGTGAATTCCATCTGGCCCCATTGTTTTGTCCACCTTCAGTTTTAGAAGTTCTTTCAGAACCCTTTCTTCTGTGAAAGGACTGGGATCGACCCCCCCCCCCCATCCAGAGTGCTTCTGTTAATTGGATTAGGCACCTCCTCTTTTGTGAATACTGAACAGAAGTATTCATTCAGTATCCCTGCTTTTTCACTGTCCCTCTCTGCCCACCCATCATCCATTCTATTCAGCCTCACTATCCCTCCCTCCCTTTGTCTTTCTACACTCCCTGATATACCTATAAAAGGTTTTATCCCCCTTCTTAACTGAGTTTGCTACCTTTTCCTCAGTTTGGACCTTTGCTATTCTGACTACCCTCCCTGCTTCCTTCTGCCTTAATTGGTACAGTTCTCTGTCCTGCTTCTTCTGTGTTTCCTTATACTTCCTAAATGCTATCTTTTTCTCCCTAACCTTCACCGCCACCTCTTTTGAGAACCATAGTGGCTTTTTATTTTATTTTGATTTATTTGCTTCACACAAAGGCTTGTTGCCTCTGTGATGGCAGTTTTGATATTTCCCCTTTGTTGCTCCACCTCTCCTTCTAGCCAGTTTGCTAGTGCTTTTCTAAGACACTCTCCCATCTTGCCAAAGTCAGTCATCCTGAAGTCCAGAAACCTCACTTTTGTATAGGCTTGACTCTGTAGATGAGTTTATCATGAACCACACTGATTGGTGGTCACTTGTTCCCAAATGGCTACCCACTTCTAGATCTGAGATCCTCTCACTGTCCCCATTTGAGAGTATGAGGTCTAAGATTGCTCCCTCACAAGTAGGTTCCAAAACTAGCTGTCTGAGGCATGCCACCTGAAGGGCATAGAGAATGGCCCTGCTTTTGGATGTGGCTGCAGCAAAGGTGCTCCAGCTGACATCTGGCATATTAAGGTCCCCCATCAACAGTATCTCCCCTTTCTCTGCCATCCTAAGTATGCCTTCTATCATATCCTTGTCCATTCCCTCACCCTGACATGTGGATCTGTACACAACCCCTGGGCGGATTGTGGTGCCATTTTTAGTCTCTAAGGTGACCCACAGTGCCTCTTCTCCCTGTTTACTCTTTTGTTCAGTTGTTTTTATTCCTTGTCTTACACAGAGAGCTACTCCGCCCCCTCTTCTCCCCTCCCTGTCTCTCCTGTAGGCTGTGAATCCTTTTATGTTAACATCCCAGTCATGGTTCTCTGTGTACCATGTTTCTGTGACTGCTACAATATCCAGGCATCCCTCTTCCATCAAGGCAACCAGTTCAGGGAGCTTGTTGCCCAGACTACGGGTATTGGTACTCATTACCCTTCATTTCTTGATGGCCTTACCCCTTTTTGCCCCATCCCTGTCCTTATTGCATTTGTCCCTTTCTCCATTTACCCCTGCGCTTCTTGCTATCAACAACCTTTGAAGAAAATCAATAGCATTATCACCTTCACTTTTCTTTGGGACTCATAGGAGCCGCAATTTGGTCCAGCAGCTCCTAGTCTCTTGATCATCAATTTTGCCCCAAAGGAGCTGAATGTCCCTTTCCAAAACCACTATCCATCAATCAGTAGGATGAGCCTAATCCTCCAAGTAGCTCATCCGCTCCTCGACTTCAGCAATACGGGAGCTCATACAGTCAACTGACCCCTTCACTGCTTCCAGGGTAATGTTCAATCTCAAAAGCTGGGTCAAAGTGTTGCCCATAAAGACCTAGATTTCCACCAATTCTTGTGATACCGACCGACTGAGAGGCCTGTTCAGAAAGAGCCGTCACCATATTGCCAGTAGGGAATCCCGAAGGCTCTAGAAATGTTTCCTTTTTAGTCTTTTTTGGTAAGTTAGTCACATCCAAAATGACAGAATCAGGTTTTCTTACTTCTGGGGGAAGAGGGTGATATGACATAATAAATGTTGTGGGCAGGACTGAGAAGGATTAGCACTGATGTGGTATCCAACAGGCACAGTACGAGAACCAAACTCCTCTCAGCTCAGCTGCATCATGTGACCCCTGATAGTGCACTCCTATCTCTACAGTGCAGGATACATCATCCAGGAGGAAGGAAGAGGAGGCTGGGACATCCACCAAGGTGCACCACCCAGAGACAATGCCATAGGAGAAGGAGGACTCACTGAATTTGTTTGTGGAGGAAATACAGTACAGCAATAAGGACATGCGTGCTACTGAATCAATGCCTGGAGGCCATAGCTGCCCTGGGGGGATTCTCACCAACCCTAAGCCCCCCCCCCACCTTTCTGTCCAGCTGGTGGTCCCCTGCAGTACAGATGCACCTGCTGACAGCCACACCCATAAGAGTGGGACTATGTTCCCGGGGACAGCATTGTCTCAGGGGAAAATCACCACCACCACAACCACTGGGGTGACCTCCACATCCTCCCAACTCCCATGCCACCTTCCCTGTACAACAGGTGGACATGTGCAGCCATCAGGGTTTTTCACCATCTCACACCCACCCTGTGCCTGTTACCATGTTCGTCAAGGCCCTGTCACCTCTGCCACCCGCCCTGGACATGGTGAACAAACTCCCCACTCAGCACCCATGCCAAACAGCACATACTGTCCCACAGGACAGTGCACGCAGAGGCAGGCTCCTTCTGACTCTCAGCAACTGCTGCAATGTGCTGTAGATGTGCAGTCAGTCACAAAACATAACCAGCGGCAACCCCATGGCATACAATGACCCCACGATGTGGCAGGTAGGAGTGAGGCAGCACACCAGCAACACCAACATCCATGGGCACTCCTCAAACCCCTGGGCATGACCTGGACATGCCATCATCCAGCCAGAGGTGTGGGCATGCACGGGCCAGTGTGATCCCATCCCCAGGGACACCACCTTTCCCTTCCTCATGGCCCATGACCCAGACATACAGGGGTAATAGATGTCAGTCCCTGCACACCAACGGTGGATGGAGAGCTTGAGTTCTGGAGGCCACCCCTGTCATTCCCATTCATCCCTTGCCCCCTTCCCATGTCCCAGGTTAGTTTTTGCTGGCATCTCCTCCACCCCTAGCCCTGTCCCAACTCTTACACACACTGTTATTTTCCTGCTGTATTTAGCACTTTTTGTGCACTGTTACTTTGCATTTTGTGTTTACAGTGTTCTTTTATTCTGGCTTCCACCAGCTCCTCTGTGAGTCCTCTTATGGTGTAGACTCTGTGTTCCTGGGCCCGCCTGGCAGGCAAGGCTGCTTTCTCTTCTGGACTCCTCGATCTCTAGAATCATCTTCCTCACTCTATATGCCTAATAATAACCACTCTTAGCTTGCCAAAGCAACAACTAAAGCTCCTCCCCTACAAGTGCTCCCCTCCTGCCCCCACACCTGATCCCACCCTTTATTTTTCTCTCTCTTTTCTCTCACTCCTGGCACTCTGTGCCTATCTGACTCTCTCTCCCCTGCATCTTCTCTGTAGGCCTTTCTACCACAATCTCCCTATTTTTTTCTTTTTATCTTAATTTCTCCTTTTTTCCTTTCACTTGTACCAGTCATACTTAGTTGAAAATTTACTATCAGCTTGACATACGTGTCAGATTTTGCCTGTATAATAAATCTCTTATTTCAAAATTGTAAATCATTCTACACACAATATAAACACTCTTTACAAATACTCACATGTACTATTGCACTTTGAATATGCTACCTCAACTACTGTAACTTAAATGGATGTTTGCCAATATTGTATATTTGTTTTTACTGTATTCCATGAGTGCTTATATTGTCGTATTTCTCTGATCATTGTAAATCCCTCCACCCTCCCCACCAGGTCGCACCAGGAAATAAGCCTTGGCTCATTATGCCTTTCCCGGTCACTAAATTTTAAGTAAATATATGGGGGTGTCACCCCTGTCAAGCTGCTCCAGTATCCCCTGCACTTCTGGCTCTGTGTCACTGACACTGTGTTCCTCCTGTACTGGCATACCTATTCCATGTGTGTGCACCATGTTGTGCAACATGCATCAGGCTAGGAGCATGCCACATGCCATGTGAGAGGGATACTGTAGGGCACCACCTGAATGGTCCAGGCACTGGATTTGCATTTTCAGCCTGCCAAAAATGAACTCAGTGATGCTGCATGTGGTGGTGTGTGCCGCATTGTATCTGTACTCAGCCATATTTCAGGGATGGAGGACTGGTGCTTGGAGCAAGGGGGTGCAAGGGATCGGTACTGTCACCTGAAAGATAGATAACATATGTTAGCACTTGTTCACAGTATAGCTGCTTGCATCCGTAACACAGTCCATGGTCTGTGGTGCATCCTGTGCACCTGTCCACACTCCCCTACCCACCCAGCCTCCACTTAGTGAGGCATGACTGTGCTGTGTTATGGCAGTGCAACCCCATAGGGGGTTGGGTAGGGCATGAGTCATGTACTCAGAAACAAGGTGTTCACTAGGTATTTGGCCACCTTCAAATGGCTGACAAAGTCTTGAATTGTGCCATATGGTGGCATCATGGGCACTGGTGGGGTAGCGTACCAGGACATTTGTGATGCACCCAGTCATATCACACCCCACTTAGAAATTGATGAAGTGGTATCCTTTCCATTTGAGATAGGCATCCACCCCATTGGCAGTGGGTGCCTGAATGGTAACATGGGTGCAGTCAATGGCGCCGAGTACTGCAGGTAGGTTCGTAACCTGATAGAAATGCTGCATGGTTTCTGTGTGCTCCACTGCTGTGCTGGGGAATATGGTGAACTTACCAGCATGTGGCAGTAGGGCATCTAGAACTTGGGCCAGCAGACATGAGGTGGCAGGCTGTGACACACTAATGGTATCACCCACCGGTATCCAAAATGACTTGGTGGTTAGGAAGCACACTGCAGTGATCACCTTCTGCTTGATTGTCATGGTATGGCTGTGCTGGGTGTCACTGCACAGCTGCTCATGCAGGAGCTGCTGTAGCATGGCTCTATTAAGATGGTACCAGCCCTCCAGATGGTCCTCAGTGAGAGTCTTGAAGGAGAATTGTGGCCTGTACAATCTGTGCACAATATACTGCCTCCATGGCCTGTGAAGTAGCCTAGGGCGAACTTCTGCCCTCCTCCTTCCCCATGGCCTGTTCCATTAGGAACAGCATGTGAGTGCTGAATACAGCCATTTCTCCTCTGACTACAATGTCACTGCCCACCTTTAGGATTTGCTTGGAGTAAGTCAGCCTTTTATATGCAGTATCTGTGCCATGCAATGATGTCGCACAAACTCACTTTGCACAGCACCTGTATTCATGTCCATGCCCCTCTCTTTACCCGGATCATTATCCATTTGTGTGGCACTATTCCATTTTGCCTGCACTAATCAGGCTTTTGAATATTGCGCAAGTGCGTAAACAGCACAAAAGCACAAGCAATCAGTTTGCCCACTGGGCAAAGTTTTGAATATTGGGTCCCAGATGTTTTTAATAATGAGGGACCCCTTGTAATTAGTAGTGAGGTTGATAAGTCATCCTTAAATCTTCTGAATTGCAAACAAATTTATTATCAGTATAACCATTGCTTCCTTAGTTGTAAACCATATTGGTTTTTATGCTGGCTTGCGCACATTGGCAAGAAACATATTGCAGCAGCTTGCTTCAGTAGCGAGTTGTGGAGGCACGGTAGTGTTATTGCCAATGCCAGCAGTCCATTCTGGGGCTGGTCTGCCTGGCTCCAATAGAGGACTACGCTGTGGATAAGAGTAGTTGTGTAGCATGCCACCAACTCAAAAGAAACTGGCCCCTACAATCATCATTGTACAATCAGCTGTTTTGTAGAACAGTTTGACGTGGGGGTGGTCCGATTGCAGCAGTAAATGTAGAGTAATGACACAGAGGAAAGCATTTATTTGTAGAAACCACCATCCTCGTATGCTTCTGCAGAGGTCTGACACAGAAAAAAACATGTTTCTGTATGAATTCTTCTCTGGTGCTAAACCCCCAACCCTTCACACTTCTGCAGAGGACTGAGACAGGAAAAAAAGCATTTTCTCCTATGAATCCTTCCCTGGTGCTAAATGGCTGCCCCCACCTACTTCTGCAGAGGTCTGAGACAGGAAAAAAAAAGCATTGTGTCCTGCCAACCCTTCTCTGGTGCTAAACCCCCACCTCTGGTCACTTCTACGGAGGTCTGACACAGAAAAAAAAGCATTTTTCCATTTTTTGCTATGAATCCTTCTCTGGTGCTCGTTTGGAGGTGTAAGTGGCAGACAACAAAAACTGGAAACAGTTTGTCTACAAGCCACCTTTATAAACACGTAGTAGCATGTGTCAGTGAAAGTAAATAAAATAAATGGGGGAAAAAAATGTCACCCTACAAATCCCCCTTTCATGGTGCTATAATGGTCTGGCATAGGCAAAAGCATCATACAAATGCACCTATCGTGGTTGTGGTCCTGCAGCAGTTTGAGTGTCCGACAACCAGAAAGAAACATTCCCCTACAAGCCCACTTTCTAAATACGAAGGTATTGTGTGAATGTAGGGTAATGGCACAGATGAAAGTATATGCCACTATAACTCCCCCCCTCTCCCCGCGCAAAGGTCTGACATATTCCCCACTGTTTTGTACACATCCTTCTTATGATTACCACCTGTCCTGATTTTTGCAGGACAGTCCTGATTTGGGCAGCTGTGTCCTGCAAAAAAAAACATGAAAATAAATACTACTTCCTGATTTTATAGTAGACAAAATATTTTCTAACTTTCCACTAAATATTGCAGAAAACTTCCAATACCTTAACTAAAATATCTTAAAATGGCAAGAAACAATAGAAGCAACTATAAAACTACAATACTCAGCCTTAATTCTGATTATAGAGAGAAAATAAGTATGTTGCATTGGTCGAGGTTACCTACTGTCCTGCGAAAAATCATGTTTCAGTAAAAAACTTCCCACTTTGGGCTTCTTAAAAGGTGGTAACCTCCTTCTCCGTTGTTGCTGCGGAGGTCGGGAGGTGCAAGCGGCAGACAACAGAAAAATAAAGCAGTTTGGCTACAAGCTGACCTTTTAGAAATGAAGTAGCCTGCAGCAGTGAAAGTATTAGCGTTAAATTATGTATAACCAGTAGCGGATCTAGGGAGTTTTAGTGGGAGCAGGCGCACCCCTCATTGTAACTTACTTACTTGCTGCATTTCACTTTGCTGGAAAAGTCCAATACATAGGTGCCGGAACGGGGGTGAGGGGCCGGGGCGGCCGAAGGGGCGGTAGCCACTCCACTTTTTGTTTCTGTATGGCAAAAACTAGATAGAAAAAGTGCCCTTTGTACCCTCATAAGTGCCCTTTTGATTCTCAGCCCCCCTCAGCTTTTACCATCTTCCGGCCCCTTGGTCTAATATATTGATTGTTAACACATATACATTCAAAACTATAGATTATGTTTATATTTTCAGTCAACAATACCATGAAAATGATAGTATAAACGATTTTAAAAATCTTAAAAAGTTGCTTATCAAGTACGAACAGCACCACCCATTGCAAAATGGTGGATGCGCTATTGCGTATAACACAGTATTACCAGAAAATGACAGTAAGAGGTAACATCCGGTTACTTAGTTGCGACCTGCTCTGTAATTCACAGAGTCCGTAGGCTTACGTCTGACGTCATCGCGTAGTATCCAGGGCGATGCATGGAAACGGAAGTTCGCGTGCTGGGAATCTCCCGCCAGCTGAATGTATCCTAGCGAAATAGTAGCTTTGACAGACACGTGGAGGCAGGGAGGAAAACTGGTGGATGCTGCCTACACAGGAATGGCAGGTAAGAACGACACTTCTGTCTAACGGGAACAAGGGACCGGGGAATGGGCTCCAGACATCGCAGCGACCGGTTTAGCTTCTGATAATGAGAAAGAAAAGGTTTAAAATCTTACCTTATCCAGGTCGTTCCTCTTAATTACAGTCCCGTGATTAATGGGATAACTGGACGGGACGTGCTGTGCAATTTGTGGGTAATTACTAGTTCAAATAAAAAAGAGCAGAGCTGGGATACTTTTGTTTTTAATGACACATACATGAAACCAATCAAAGATTACTTTAGAAAGTGATGCTGTTTGTATGTTACATTAGTCCCAAGCTGACTGGAGGACACGGCTTGCTGTTGCACTATGTGAATGTCCTGTGCTCAAGACCGGTGTTAATGAAATATGTGCATAACTATTTTTCACTGTGTAAAAATTTGTGTTGAAATTGGGTGCTGTGACAGGTGCGGGATTTTTATCTTATGGAAGGTATAAAAAGGTTCTTTAGAAAGCAAGAGTTCAGTTTTGTGACATGTTCCATAGCTTAAAATTTAGGGGAACAAGAAACTGAGGGAAGCAAAGGATGCGCTTTCCAAAAGATGCAGCTGCTTGGCGGGTTGCTTTAAACAAGCATACAAAAGTTTCTTGAATTTTAGTATAAGAATAAATAGTGAGCTGTGTGGGTTATGCATTTTTGAAAGCCTGTAGGGTATGACAAAAAGGCAGGTTTGTGTTTTGTCTTACTGTAATAAAGTTACTGTGCGAAGTTTTCCAGCACATTTTAAATATCAGTAGTTACAGTGGTTCATAGAGAAATGTACATCCAGTAGCTGGTTACTAAGTTTTTCATGGTTTGCCGGTAGCATTATGTAATCCATGTCTGTCTGTTAGCTATCAGTAGATAGTTGTGGATATTGCTCTCAAACGTTAACAGTTTAGCAAAGGGTTTGTGATTTTAGGTTGCGCTTGAGTACTGTGTAGACTCTGGTTAAAATGTTTTCCTTTTTTTTTTGACAAATAAACCAGGCAGCAAAATGAAGAAATATTATACCCAGCTTACATAGCAGCTGGGAACAATTCTTATGATTTTGAACAAAGGTTTTATTTCCTGGTTCTGTCCGACAACTCTTTTAAAGGGGCAGGAAATGTGTGCTAACAGGCTACAGTTAGTAATGTTCCTTTATATAGCAATGAAATTCATACCTCCAGATGATCCATATTGAACCGTACAGGAATACAAACTAATGTGAAAAACTGTGTTTTCAATTGTTTTCTTTTTATGGACAGCATGCTGCATAGTTCTTTTCATGGAGCTGGTTTTGGTGTTGTCACTATGTTACGGTTTGTGTACAAAATGCTAATTTATGAGCTGTTGACCTATCAGAACCTTGCTCAGAGTTGTGTGTACACACCATGATGTACTTAAAACTCCATATCTCAGGTTCCATTAAGAGAAATGTAACTGAATGCTACCCATAACAACAAAACAATGCAAACTACAGTTTTTCATATCACTTTTTATTCAGCTGCGGTTAAATGTGGATAATATAGGGGAATGAATGTCATTTTTGGAATAAGAACTTTATTATAAACAGCTGACAATTTGAAATGATTTCCTGTCCTCTTTAAACTATCGAGTATCTTGTACTTATTGTACTGGTGACCACTGTTAAGTGCTGCAGTGCGCCATTTCTCTGAGTGCAGTGTACAGTTCCACAGGTGGCACTGTCAAAAGGATTATAAGAGTCAGTAGTGCCTACACTGTTTATTTCCTCATTGTTTTATAACGTTCTATATGTTTCATGTAATGAAACAGCTAAGAAACTGTGTACATAAGTACGTACATATGAACATACATACAGTGTAGGGTGTTGGTATTGCCAAAACTGTTCCTTTTTACCAGGATTTTTAGGCTTGTGCCAGTGATGTGAAAAAGTAAACTGAAGAGTTCCAATCTGTTGCTCAGGTCTCTGCAGGGCCAGGTGGAGGAAATGCAGTCACAGTTCTGCACTCTCTGTGACATATTTTGTGAGCATGAAAATTATTATTAATAGATCTAAAATGTTACCAAGCACTGCAGTTGGCATGCCCACCCAGCAGTGATTTCTGAGTCCACACACCCAAAAGTCTTGAAGGTTGCAGTGTTACATACTGTATCTACTGGGCTGGGCCCCCACCATCCCACCCATACTGCATGCAGTGTTAATTAACACTGAAGGGGAGACTGGGTGGGCCAAAGGCCCTTATCTGCCAACATCTATGTTTTTATGTAGGTTATTATCTGCCTTGCTGCCGGTATGATGTAAGTCCAGTCTGACTGGGTGCAGAAAGAATGCATCTGAAAGTCCCAGTAATCCTACCTCCATGTTGGCTCATGCTTTGTATTAGGGCTTAAGAGACACTGGCCAGATAGCTGGCAAATGGCAGTAAAATGAAGAGAAGTCTAGAAAAAGAGGGAGGTTAATCAAATGAAGTGTGTGTTCTGTTTATCCTGTGTGCTAACGGTTTACAAATGACACATCGATAATTGTACTTCATTTAGTGATGCAGTGTTAAGGAGAGAAGGTCTTGCAGGTGGAACTTGCAAAACATGGACTCTCACCTCTCCTCAATATTATGATTTCATTTTGTGATCAGAACTGGAACTATAAGAGTTGCCTAGGCTCAGAAGACTCTCATGTCAATGTGAAGCATTTCTGCAAAGGCCTGCGACTCTCAGCTCAGATTTCACTAAAATTTAAATACTCAAATGTTACTTTTAGGGTTGTCACAATAACTCAGTATAATGATATATCATGATATTTCCCCCTGCTGATAATTTATCATGGGGGGGGGGTAATACAGTTATTATGTGCTGTTGTACTGTATACTATTCCAACTTTCTTTTAATTTAGGTGTGTCTGGGACTTTTGCTTGGCACACTGTCAACCTGAGTTTGCATTTCTAGTACTGCATAACAGAAACAGAGTGTGGCAGGGAAGATGGAGGCACTTCTTCCAGGGTTGGGCTGGATGTCGTCCCTCTCGGCAGCAATTTCTAGTGGTGGCATGGTGGAGGTGTGCCAGGCAGCGTGTGTGACCGCGTGTTGCTACACACTCTTCCCCAAGGTCACATCATGAAACCATCATATTGGGGAAGGGAGACAACAGTAAAATGAGTGCACCCAACTGGGACATGCTAGAAGGTGGGTTCTGCGCTGTCCCCACCACCATGCCACCTGAACCCTTTACATACCATTGTTGTACCCACTGCCACCATCTCTTGGCACCCATTCTGCTCTCCCAGCAGCTGCGGAGTGGTGAGAGTGACAGAGGGGTACCAAGTGGTGGAGCAGTTGACCACCTAGGAAGCCTGGAGACGAGTGGCTCTAGGTAAATCTGGTGGGCAGTTGAGGCCTTGGGAGTCTGAATGAGTAGGGTGCTGGTGTCAAGGAAGCAATAAAAAAATAGTTGTGAGCCAGTGTCCTTTACTCTAGGGTGCTTCAGCATAACTGAAACAGATCAGAATCTGTAAAATCATGTTGCAAGCTTTTTGGCATGATCGTGACCAGTGGCATTGTCCAGGTGTACACCAACATTCTAAGTTCCCAGTAACCATCTTATTTTGAAGTCTGGGACTCCCACTTTCCCTTGCAAATTTTCAATGCTCCCTTCCAAAATTGCTGGAGTTCTATTCCAGTAAAATACCTTTAGTAGTATGACAGTGTGAGCAAGGAGAGTAAAATGTCTTGTTTTTTAAAGAGCCATTGTCGAGCCCCATAAGACCAATAGTGTCTCTAGTTTAGTTTAAAAAGCACAACACACAATATGATTGATCACATTCTGTAATGATTGCTAATGTAGCTGGTAGTTTGATTCTGATTCCTTTTATTTGTTTGTTCAAAAGTGAAAAACAGACTGCCCACTATTCTGGTGTTACCACACAAAAGCGTGTTTGTTTACAGTCCTTGATCAACTCCAACCGCAACTGTCTGGGACTTGGGAACACCCAAATACAGTTTAGTCACTCATAATGCAGACGGCATAGAGGAAACTGTTGCATCATGAGTGGCTGCACTGTTGTGGGGTGTTCCTAATGGTTTGGAAGTATGCAATAGGAGTAGATTTGAAATAGAACAACGCTGGGTATAATTACACCAGTAGTATGCATTTGGGTTCTCTAAGAAAGGTCACAGGTAAAACAACCAGCAACACCAGTGAATTTTTGAGATAGTAAGCAATCGTAAAATGTGGGTTTTCAACTAGAACTAAATGTGATATAAAAGGGGTTCGCAGGGGTTCACAGTGTCCCTTTAAAAGGAAAAAAAGACTACTAGCTGAAACTAACAATGAGTATGTTAGAGGCTACTGTCTCGGCTCTGGTGAACAGTTCCTTATTCTTGTGGTAAAAGCAAACAAACAAACAGAAACTCTTCATATGGAGGTCAACAGCCTGCAAATGTAGCAGGTGCGAATCCCCCAAAGGGGCTCTGAATCACATAGCCTCTTGTTGTTTGGGCCTGGCAAGTAATGTTCTCCTATTTTCATTAATCAAACACAGTGTGCTTACTCTCGATAGACCCCGATCCATACCTCTCAACCTTTCATCACCTAACTGTATGACAAGATATGTGACAAATAGGCAAAATGTTTGACGCGTCATTAAAATATGCTATTGCTAGTTAAAAACACTGTTATTAACAGTGCACTAATCATGTTTCTAATGTTTGCTGATAACTGAGCATTATAGATCATTGTGAATTTATGATTTAAGGTCTCAACGGGAAGTGTGGAATACTCACTTTGAGCTTCAGTTCAGTTATATCAGCAGTCAACATATTCTGGATATTTTTGATTCAGAATATAATTTTTATTAATTTTTTTTTTTTACTGCTGGATGTGCTTGAATTGACACCCTTTCATTTAATATTGCTGTTTGACAGCCAGCACAGTGGCACGGATGGCGGCTGAGGTGCTGGTGCAGTACCTCCTGCTGCACTGGCAACATGGGTTCAGGAACGGACGCGGGTTGTTCGGGGGTCGGCAGGGGAAGTGAGGACTGAGCATCCCAATGAACGTCTCTCCACCCTCAGGGGAGGGAGTAGTGTGACCCACTGCTTGTCTGCCACCTGGAGGTGTCCAGGTGGGCACACAGCAATGACCAATCATAGGCCATTGAGGACGCTCTAAGTGGAGCTTATCTTTACGCTGTCACACATGCGGTTGCAAGGGGAAACAAAAACTGGGAAAAAGCCTGTGTACCCCAGTCGCTGTGTGTGATGGCCTTTGTAGGACTCCCGGGTCCTGCTCTGTATGGAAGCCTGCTTATGAGACAGCAGGGGAAGCAGCAGACAGCATTTGGGGACCCTTGGTATTGGGCCCGATGCAGGAGTAAGTGGCGGCAGACAGGCAAAAAGCTCTATAGAAAGACAAAGAACAATGCTGTTTTACCCTCCCAAAGTTGCCATGTACATTTCACCTTCAGTTTTGTCATGCCAGCAACCTCTCAACCCCATCTGACCTCCCCCTCCCACAGTGCTGGATGGTGGGGATTCATACGGAGTGTAGTTCATGGGGAGCTGAAGACCATCATTTAGATACCACAGTGCAGATACTTCCTTTATCCCTAGTTTTCTCCCATAATCTGTAGTACCTCCCTCCACCCTTTGGCATGAACACAGCCACTGATGGCCTGTTGCAGGCAGAGGGTTCCTGAGGCAAGAGCAGTCCTCCTGGCCCAAAAGCAGGGGGTCCCTGTGGTACCAAAAGCCACTTCTAGCCCTTTTTGGTTGAGGTACCTGTACATGCACTGCCACATGGCAGCTACCTCACTCTAGCCTACCTTCCAGTGACCATGTTGGCTCCTGAACCCCTTGACTGTTGTTTAATTTATTGTTACAGTGTTTCTTAGATATTCTGGGCACCTTTCAGTGCTTAATTTGTAGTAATAGTAAATCCCATTAATCGACAAGTTAATTATCAATAAATGTGATGGACTGTACAATTGCAGATGTTAATTTCAGGGCTCCATGGAGATTTACTATCACATACAGAGCTGTCTCACTCCAGCTACATCATTATGTCACATAGCTGTGGCCATCTTAGAATCAGAACAAAGCGGGACTTCTAGAATGTTTCCTGATTTCATCTTTTTTTTTTTTTCTTTTTTTTGAAACCTTGGAAAACATAGTTAATTAACAAACTAAAATATACTACTCCCCTTGGGCTAAAAGTGTATGTAAGGCTTACTTAAAAGCACCAGAGCAAAAATACTTGTTTTTATTCTATTCCTGGTAAATCTGTAATGGCATTTGGGACTTTCAGTATCAGTGGGCCTACCCAGTCACAAAATCCAGTAAATAACTTTATCTGACCTCCTGGCTCCATTTATTCTACTGTGCCACCTCAGGTCAGGTATGTGTACAATGTTTATTTGTTTCACATTTATTTGACATCAGTGTATATGGGTGTGGGAGTCTGTGCTGGAGTGTTGCAGTTGCTTGGGACAAGTTTGAGAATGTGCAGACAGACAACTGGAAAAATTAAAGTTTCATTTTTTTTCCTGTGCTCAGAAATTTACTTTGACAACCTACCAAGGGAATATACTAAATCCTGTTACATAACGTGTGACAGGTAACTTGTTTTTAAGATGTTTTGCATCACAGTCTCAGAAGCAGGTACTGCAACCCCCCACACACACACTCACGCACTTCAAGAATTATATTTGAGAACATTTTTTAACTCTCTGACAAGAAGTCTGATTTTCTAAGAACATATAGATTTTAAAATACAATGAACACACATCGACGTTGCTCTGCAGATCCCAGGCTTAGCCTAAAAATCTGATATGATAAAAATGTGCTGCAGTCTTGCAATATCATAATGTCAGTAATTTCTCAAGCAATGCTGATGTACTGCCATTGTGTTTAAAAACCTATATGTTCTTAAAAGGCAGACTTGTCAGTTACAGATATTCTCAAATACAATTTTTGAGGTGTGTGTGTGTGTGTGGGGGGGGGGGTTTACAGTATATGCTTCTAGAAACATAGAAACATAGAATTTGACGGCAGATAAAGACCGCTTGGCCCACCTAGTCTGCCCATTTTCCTTCCTAACCGATAAGCTGCAGATCCTAGTTAACCAACAGCTTACTTCCTCCTACCCCCCACTAGGACTGCCTTATGTCTGTCCCATGCATTCTTGAATTCCCCCACTGTTCTTGACTCCACGACCTCCTCAGGGAGGCTGTTCTATGCATCCACAACCCTCTCCATGAAAAAATACTTCCTTACATTACCTCTGAGCTGTCTTCCCCCCATCTTCAAATTGTGCCCCTTTGTTCTTGCACATCTCTTTTTCTGAAAGATGCTACCCTCTTGGACTTTGTTGATTCCCTTGAGGTACCTGAAAGTTCTAAGACTAAAATGCAAAACATTAGTAGGTCTTTAAACAAACAAACAAAAAAGTCCATGTATTTGCCACATCTTGTCTAATGTACAGTCTTCACACTATTGTGGTGGTTGAATGGCTATGAATAGACTTCTGTGAGACTGGCTACCTTAATGTGGTACAGAGGTGTGTCACAATGCAACAAGGCCTTGTTACTGTGTAGGAGTGTGAGTATGTGTGTTACAGCTTTAAATTTCATATTTAGAGTATACATCATAGGCAAAATGACACTTGTGTCTGGTGCGAGGGTATGGACAATGGGGTCGGGAGGATAGCAGTGTCAGTTTGGTGTACAAATGTGACATTCCTGGATACACTCCTTATTATCACAATCATCATGACTTTTTAAACACCAAGACGACATGCTAAGTTTCCTTTCCGGCTTTGCTTGCCTAAAGAAAATATGTTTACATAATAGTAGGGGATCATGTTACAACATGTTTTAGGAGTAAAGCATAACTTGCAAGGATACTGGACTTTAGAAGGGCTGACTTTGGCATAATGGGTGAATACCTGAGGAATGCATTGGCAAATGGCCAGAAAGGAGGGGTGGAAGAACAATGGAGAAAAATCAAAACTGCCATAATGGAGGCAACAAGCCTTTGTGTGAAACAAATAAAGAAAACAAAGTGGAATAAAAAAACACTATGGTTCTCAAAAGAGGTGTCGGGGAAGGTTAAGGAGGAAAAGGCTGCATTCAGAAAGTATAAGAAATCACAGAAGGAGCATGACGGGGAACTGTATCAATTAAAGGAGAAAGAAGTGGGGAAGGCAGCCAGAAAAGCAAAGGCCAAAACCGAGGAAAAAGATAGCCAACTCAGTTAAGAAGGGGGATAAAACCTTTTTATAGGTACTTTAGGGAGCATAGAAAGGTTAAGGGAGGGATAGTGAAGATTAATAAAGGAGAGGGGAGATGGGCAGAGGGAGATGTTTGCTCAGTATTCACAAAAGAAGAAGAAGAGGAGTTACCTAAACCAAACAATAGAAGCACTCTGGGTAGTGGGGTTGACGCCAGTCCGTTTACAAAAGAAAGAGCCCCGAAAGAACTCCTAAAACTCAAGGTGGACAAAGCAATGGGGCCTTTCGGGATTCACCCTAGAATCCTAAAAGAACTAAGGGAGGACCTAGTGACACCACTGACCACACTTTTTAACAAATCATGGGAGGATGGGGTGATACCTGAGGATTGGAGGAGGAGGGCAGATGTGATTCCCCTTCACAAAAGTGGGAGCAAGGCAGAAGCAGGAAACTGACCTGTTAGTTTGTCCTCAGTGGTGGGGAAAATGATGGAATCACTTCTGAAAGAAAGAATTGTTGAGAACCTAGAGGCCAGCGGGGTACAGGACCCAAAGCAGCATGGATTCACAGCAGGAAGGTCATGTCAGACGAATCTAATTGATTTCTTTGACTGGGTGACCAAAGTAATTTATTTATTTATTTATTTTAGCTTTTGTTGACCGGGTAAGTGCCCTAGACAAATCCAGACCAGGGAGGGGCTATGGATGTGGCCTACCTAGACTTTAGCAAGGAATTTGACACAGTCCGGCACAAAAGATTAATAATCAAGTTAGCCAGCCTAGGAGTGGGTCCCAAGGTGGTAGCCTGGGTAGCAAACTGGCTGCACAACAGGAAACAGAAGGTAATAGTGAATGGAAAACATTCTGAAGAAAGGGGGGTTACTAGTGGAGTACCTCAGGGCTCAGTACTGGGTCCAGTCCTCTTTAACGCCTTTATAGGTGACATTGCAGAGGGTCTAGAAGGAAAAGTATGCCTCTTTGCAGATGACACAAAGATCTGTAACAGAGCTGATACACAAGGGGTAGAAAGGATGAGAAGGGACTTGGCAAGGTTGGAGGAATGGTCAGACATATGGCAACTTAGATTCAATGCAAAGAAGTGCAAAGTAATGCACCTGGGAAATAAAATCCAGAAGAGTACACAATAGCAGGGAGGTACTAACAACAACAATAATAGAAAGGAGCTGGGGTAGTCATATCAGATGACCTAAAGGTGGGTAAGCAATGTGAGAAGTCGGTAGGAGAGCCAGGGGGATACTGGGATACATAGGGAGGGGCATCAGAAGAAGAAAAAGGGAAGTGGTTATCCCTCTGTACAGACAGTTGGTGAGACCCCATCTGGAGTACTGCGTGCAGTTTTGGAGACCACATCTACGCAAGGACACAGACAGGATGGAAGCAGTTCAGAGGAGGGCAACTAAAGTGGTACAGGGTCTACATTAGAAACCACATGAAGAGAGACTGAGAGAGCTTAATATGTATACCCTTAATGAAAGGAGGGACGGGGGGGACATGATAGAAACTTTCAAGTACCTCAAGGGAATCAACAAAGTCCAGGAGGGTAGCATCTTTCAGAAAAAGATGTGTAAGAACAAGGGAGCACAATTTAAAGATAGAGGGGGGATGGCTCTAGGGTAATGTGAGGAAATTCTTTTTCAGGGAGAGAATGGTGGACGCATGGAACCGCCTTCCTGGAGAGGTTGTGGGGTCCAAAACAGTGGGTGAATTCAAACATGCATGGGACAGACATAAGGCAATTATAGTGGGGGGTTGCAGGAAGTAGGCTGTTGGTTAACTAGAATCTGCAGCTTATCCAATAGGTAGGGAAATGGGCAGACTGGGTGGGCCAAGTGGTCCTTATCTGCCATCAAAGTCTGTGTTTCTATGTTGCAGTTCAAAATACTGCACTGCCCTTGAGCCAGGATTTGGGAATATGGGGAAGGGGTTTCTAGCTGTCTGTACTGCACACTGTAGCCTCATAACCTGAAGCTAAACTCATGCTGTTTGCTGTAATGTGTATCACCTTGCTGGCACTGTCAAAAATGTGTATGTACTGTATACTGTTTATGTTTAACAAATAATTCAAATAAAAAGATTAACAAAGAAATCCCATTATTAGGCTCAGTGTCCACATTTTTACGTTTGCTTACATGTACGCGCAAGAAACATTTTGTGGCATCTTGTGGTAGCAGCAGGTTTCAGAGGTGTGGCAGTGTTGTGGCCAATGCTGCCACTGCTTTTTGGGGCTAGTGTGTTTGGCACCAATGAATGAGCACGCTGTTTATGACAGCAGTTTGGAAGCATACCACCAACCTGAAAGAAATTTGCTGCCGCAATCAGGGAGCACCCTATCATTGCAGGACATAGCCACTGATACGCCTGGCACGCCACAGCGTGCAGCAGATGGGGGAGGGGGTAGCATGATTCAGGTGGCATGTGCACAAACCCCCTTTGTTCTGTTTTTTTTTTTTTTAATGTTTTTTGGGGTCTTTTCCAAGCTGTCCCGGGCCATAAAACTTTCTAAACTTACTAGGGAGGGGCTGTATCTTACCAGTGACGTGCACGCCCACAGCCTTGCAGACCTGATTGGGACTGTATTCTGCATTCTCAATCATGTCCTCTTGTGAGGAAAAGAGGTGTGGCTGGCAAGGGGTGAACCAGTCGAGATCTACTAGGTGGAAGTCAAGGAAGAAAGCCTTAGCTGCTACTGTGCTGGGAATTGAATCATCTGTCTCATTTTCTTAGATGCTGTGGTTGTCCTAACAACTTGCCCCTCACAAACATGGCCACCACCACCCTACCTCCTTCACTGACCTCACTTCTGCCCCACAGAACTGAGCAATGTCACCAAGTAGCAGGGCTGGTTGTAATAGGCTAACTGTACCCAGCGGCTGGGGCCATGGTGCGTGTGATGTATGGAAAGAATAAGTGAGAGACAACCGTGGCTAGTGGGAACCCATTCTGGATTAGCAGTGAGTCACAATATCCTCCTTTTCAGTGACACATAAGTGAGCCTGATCTGCACCCCCCCTACCCAACCTCCCACTGCTGCTACCATGAAGACCTGAAGGGACTACAGAGCATCTTGGCACAGAAGGTAAGGCAGTGGGAGGGGGCTGTATTTGTAATGGTAGACGGTCCTGCTGATGGAGCACTCTACCTTTGCAGAAGTGTCTTGCGCAGCCCTCTGTTCAGTGCTTAAACCGTTTTTATTACTTTTTTTTGTTTTTTTTACTTTCCCGGCTCATAGAAGGGCCTCGTACCCCCTCCACCCACCTGGGCATTCCAGGGCCCTCCCATTTTCATTATGCTTCTTGAGGTCGGGGGGTGTATGCAATTTTCCCCATTATTTCTCCCAACCCCTCTGAGGATGCTGGCACAGAGAATGTTCATCCAGACAGATGGACGGCATGCTGATGCACACAATTTTCAAGCGTCCACAGCATCCTCCCCTCCTCCCCAACTCCGAAGAGCCACCTGTGCCCCTAATGCCAATGTTTCCACAGGCATAGGTGTGTTAGGTGCTGCAAGTATCCAACATAACTCCCCCCCCCCCCAAAGGAGGACAGCATCTGTTGGGAAGCTCAATTCTCCTTCCCCCCATCTGACCCCCGGTGACCTCAGTCTATCCCCAAACCTGGGTCACTAACATAGCACGAGGTGTGGCATCTCGCACCATAACCCTCAGTGCCACCGGGCTGGCAGCTTAAACCCTTTCTGATGGAGAAATTTGGGGTTTTGCATTGAGCAGCCCCCCTCCCACATTCAGGTGCAACAAGGAGAAAAATCAGATTGCGTTGATTAATCTATTCATAGGAAAACAATATTTAATGCTAGGTCTTGTGCATGGAGCTGCACAGCCTGAGGCTACGATTTGGTGGCGTGAGCGAGGTTTGTGCTTTTATTTCCTGTAATTTGTGTTTTAAACATTAGTTTCCATTGTGCTATGTAGAAAGAAAATGGATGCACATGTATTTTGGGTGAAGTGAAAGTCGGAAAGTCTTGGCGTTAAAACAGATTGGGTCACCTTATACTGTTAGTTACTATTTTTTTTTTTTTTAGATGAGGTTTTTGTATGGGGCTTTCTTGTGTTGGTGAAAGTAAAACCTCAACAACTAAAAAAGTTGAGCACACACCAAAACCTAAAAAATACAAGGGCACAGGTCTATTTCAAAAAAGTGGAGAATTGTATTAATAAAAAACACACATGATGCGTTTCTGATGGCTCATCACCTTTTCTCAAAGGCTTTCTGAAAGTAAAACTTCCTGGAAAGTTCTAATTAAAATCCAGACATTTTTTTTTGTTTTGTTTTCAGAATGTGTGGTGATAAATAACATTTATGATCCCACATGTTGACAGTCCCCTAAATCATGGCAATCCGAGAATGGAAAACAGGATGGACTCAAAATCCTTATTATATCTCAAGTTCAAATCTTTTTTTTTTTTTTTTTTTTATAAAACCATGTGATTAAAATATGGCGGTTGCTGGAGGATTTGCTGTACATATCTACTAGGGATAGCACAGCTGTGATGCAAGTATCTCGTTCTTACTGGAGGTCTGCTTTTATTAATTTTTACAGCCAGGTGGAATGAAGCATGGAGAGGTTAAATGACTTACTCAGGGTCACACCGCATGCAAATGGTTGTGTGGGATTTGAACCTGGGAATCCTGTTTCCCACACCTTTGCTGTAACCTCTATTGGAGTATGCTGCCTATTTAAATTTTATTTTTTTAATTAATTCAGAATGAAGGAAAATGTGGAGTGCATTTGGTTTATACGAATACACAGAAGTTTACTTTTCTTACATACACTTTGTGCTCTGCTTTGGCTGTGTGTGCTAGTGTGTGGTTGGAAAATCCACTTGATTTTTGTAAGTGAAAATACGATGAGGCTGAAACCTGAAGGACCCTTGTGTGAGCATTTGTGGTGTTTTTCAGCACAGCATTTTCCTGTCTTGGAACACAGTATCATAACACTGTGGTGCCAGAAGGACTGACAGGTGTCAGGGGTGTGGCTTGGGGTCAACATCCATAATGCTCATGCCATTTCACCTCCACCCCCACCGCGCAGCCACTGATATGCATCAAGATGTGCCTTGGGGTGTACAGCCGTAATGTTTACCCCATTCTCTTATACTGCACCCATCTCGGCTTATTTCCTAATGAAATGAGGTAAGCGTAAGGGCCAAAGACCCCAAGGCACATCTCGATGTCTGTCAGTGTCTGCAGGGTGGGGTGAGGTGGAATGGCATGAACATTATGGCCGATGACCCAAAGGCACACCCCAAGGCCTGTCAGTCTCTGAAGGGTGGGGGTGGGGGTTTGCGTTAGTTCAATATTTCACTGCCATTCCTATTATGCATCTCTGTAACTCATGCAGTACCAATGCCAATACCAGTAAGCAAACATTCGACATTGACAAATGCTTGTTTACTTTAGTAGTTGCCTAAATGTAGTTCTTTTTCTTTAATTTAAGGCCCTGTCCACACTGAGCCCTGTAAACCGCTACCAGTCTGGTAAACCGTTACTGCTACCTCTAAAAACAGTTCACGTCCACACTGGTAATGCTTTAACAGGCATTTTTAAAACCGATCTCAAGACCTGTAAGGATGTGGTCCTTAGATCAGAATGGATAACGTTCTGGAGTCTGTAACTTATAGAATAAAGTATGGGTCGGGGTGTGTAACGAGATTTTACACACACCCGAGTTGTGGGATGCTACTCGCCCTCGGGGTTTGTGAAAAGCATCCCACAACGAGGGTGTGTGTAAAAATCTCGTTTGACACCCCCAACTAATTTTTTATTTTATATAATTGCTGGGTTTGCCTTTTTTGCCTCAGCAATTATATAAAATAAAGAGGTCTGTGTCTCCTGCCACTGTATGCCAAGGTCCTTTCACTGCGGTGCCGAGATTTTTGTATTTTAAATTTTTTTTTTTTGTTTTTTTCCTGATTTCTTCAGGTCTTTCTGTGCAGGGTATAACGGGGGAGAAAAGAAGAGGACCTACCGCCGAGTTCTTCTGGCGTTCAGTTTCGGTAACACGGAAGCGAGGAGTGCTCATGGCTGGTAGCGCTGCTGCGTGAGCATGCGCAGAGGAAAGGAAATCGTGCGCATGTTTGCTGTTATAAACGCTCCTTTATAACGGCAAATTACGCCACAGTTTCCCTATGGGGAAAAAGGCAGAGCCGGTAATTATATAATAGTTACATGTGGACGCATGGCCGTTTGGACCCTCCATTCACAGGGTCATCCAAGACTGGGAGAAATAAGGCGTAATGTGGATGGTCTTTAATGTTTTTAAAAATGTTACTACCAGAATATGGATGCTCCAAAACAGTAAGGGCGGTAACGTTTTTAAAAACGTTACTACAGACAGCGTTGTAGTGTGGACAGGGCCTAAGGGAATGAGACTTATTTTGGTAGTAGTAAGCAGTAACATTTTTAGTCAGCAACATGAATTAGGTAATTCCCACTGAGTGTAAGCTCATTTATAAGAAATATTCTCTTGTATAACCCTGGTTACATACTGTAGGAAGTACTAATAGTGGTTATCAGAAATAACAAACAGTTTTATTAACATGAAAACAACTACATTTTTCTATATAAAATTTAAACAATCGTAGAATTCAATAATTGAGTTAATGCATTTCTATGTTGTAAAAGCAATTAGAATACATACAGTCACATCAGTGTGTAGAAATCATCTAACTCCAACACTGGGACAACAAAACTGTGATTATGTGCCTTGTAACACAAAACATTATTTTTTCCATAATATCATGTTATTTTGTGGCCCCAGATTTTTAGGTATTAAGTTCCATGTTTGGGGATCCAGATGGTGGGAAAAGGTTAATTCTGCATTACTCTTGTTTAACTTTCATTTCATTGTATTTTTCAACTTAGAAAAATATTTTAAAACCCATGCAAATAGAAACATGTTGTGTTGTTGACCTAGGTGCAGTGTATTATTTGGAGTATATGTTTTATACCAGTCGCTGTTCGCCCAATTCATTTTATAAACCATTCTGCAGTCCATCATGATTGGGTGTGTTTTAGTCCTCCAATATGTAATCTATTTTAGATCATCTGGCAGTGAAAACATCTGCCTGCAATTTTTACATTTCAGATTAACACCTTTGAGCCAGTGGCTCTTTTACACATGTTCCACGTCATATTACACATGCAGGCAATGAACAATTAGTATAGAAACAGGCAACAATAAATACAGCAAAAAGGCGAAAGACAACTGAGAGTTACAACAGCTAATCTGAGAATAGGGAATAACAAAAATTGTCACTATAATATATCTGTACAATGGAGTGGAGCGGCTGGCAGGCCTTGTCAAACATAAATGAGCATATGAGTGGGAAGAGGCACTGGACAATGTATGCCATAGACAGGCCTCTAAAGGAAGGAGGGGAGGGAAAGAGAATCTGTGCTAGTGTGGCAGTTGTCAGGTAGAATAAGGTGGGAGTAGGAGGGGGAAGTGGGTACTGTATAAGTTTGCTTTTGGGATGTTAGGAAGAGCCTGGGGACATGAGGAAGTCCACAGGGGTGGGAGGGGAGGAATAAGAGGGGTGGCTGAGAATATAAGGAGAGGAGTATGGGAGGAGAGGGACGGACAGGAATGGGGGTATGGTGAGTGAACTAGGGTAGTAAGTGGGTAGTGGGTATGGGAGGAGAGGGATGGAGGACAGGAACATGTGGTATGGTGAGGGAGCTAGGGTAGTAAGTGGACTAAAGGAGTGTCCACAGTTAAGTGAAACAATCACAAGAAGCTCTAGCTACAAGGGACTCGCAAAGCTTACGTTTAAATAAGCCCTTGAGAGGCTGTGTGTGCAATTTCATTGTGCAGAGAATTAAACCATTTTGAGGCTCGGACTGTGAATGAGTGTTGTCCGTATGTAGTTCGACAATGAGGAACTAGAAGGGTAGTGCAGTTAGTACTTCTAGTGTGGCAGGTGTTGCAGGAAGGGCTGAGGAGGTTCTGTACTCCCGGGGGCAAGAGACCAAGAGAAGCCTTTTTTACTATAAGCAGATATGATAGAATAATCTACCTTGTAGTTGTAGCCAATTAGTCTGCTCATAAAGGACACAGGTGTGCATCTGAGGACCAGCCCCAGTATGAAGCCTGCAGGCCTTGTTCAGAGCGATTGAGATATGGCCTTAAGGCAGTGTTGATAGCAGATCCATAGATCACAAGTTCATAATCTATTATGTAGGCAATCGAGCCTTGGATTGCTTGCTTAAGGACTTCAGCAGTTATACAGTGTTTATGTCTATAAAGGAGACCGATACGGGTATTTACAGATTTGGTGACAATGTCAATATGACTGGCACAGGACAAGGTGCTATCCAACCTCATGTTATACAGTGTCACACCAAGGTACTTAAAGATTAGCATCTGCTGCAGGGAAATGCTTGAGCGGTTTCTGACAGTCAGCAGTTTGGATTAATGTGTATTGTGCTAGCCATGGAAAAGCATTTTTTTTGTTTGTTTTAGTTGAGCACAAGCTTCTGCTCAATGAACCACTCTTTGACATCCACAAAGCTTTTATGTAGTAGTCTTTCTAGAAGGGTTGGATTGGAGTTCTTTGTGTAAATTACCGTGTTATTGGCATGCAGGAGAATTTGTTCTGAGCAATAGGTTGGGAGTTTTTTGAGAAAAAATGCTAACGAGTCATGGTACCGTTATTGACCCTTGGGGATGCCAGAATGGACTGGAAGCATAGTTGAAAGCACATCGCCTATCTTGACCTGCTGCGAGCAGTCTGAGAGATAGCTGTTAAGCCATTTTAGGGTGTCAGTTGATAGACCTAGTTCAGCTAGCTGTTGGAGCAGTAAAGGATGTTTGACAGTGTCAAATGCCTTGGTAAGGTCAATATAGGTGGCGCCGACAATAGAGTTGCCACCTATCCATTTTTTGACAGGATAATCCGGTTTTTAGGGTCCTTATCCGGTCACCCAGTTTTGATTAAATGCAGTCCGGTTTTTGGGCCATTTTTTTATGTTCATATACTCTTAAAACTGATGCACCAAATCATTCACTGTTTTGGCTGCATTGCATGTCCAGGTTACAAAGAAGTTCTGATGTCACAGTAATTCAGACCTGCCTTTGTTTGTAAAAACAGACTGTCTGGGAGGTGTAAAGTATGGCTATTAAGATCATTAGAAGTAAATTAACCTAATCTTTTCCACTCTGCATTTTAAGTTTGGTCTTTTACTGCTATGACAGGAAACAGCGTTTACTCCTTTTTGTGCCGTCATGTGTTTCTTTTTTGTTTGTCCTATATTCCGGTATGTTTTTGACCCATTTTTGTTAAATTAATAATCAAACTTTTCTCACCTTTATCATTACATCTGCTCTCATTTTTTGTATTACATGAACATTCCATGATATTAGCTACACTTTTACAGGTCATACAGATAAACAGCATAGAATGGTGTGTCTGAAATTGTGGAATGTCTTAGAAATATGAAAAGAAACAGTAGTAGCTGCTGAGGTAAAGGAGAACACAGTGCAGTATTAAGGGTACTACATAAGCATCGATAATTCAGTTATTAAAAATCGATCAAAGCATACATGGAAAGGAAAATGGGAGGATGTTTAACAGAGGGATGAGCAATAAGCTGTGGATGAGCTTGGCACATCTAGCAGACCTGAATTTTTTTTTTTTTTGTTTACATAGAAACATAGAATTTGACGACAGATAGGGACCGCTTGGCCCACGCAGTCTGCCCATTTCCCTACCTGATGGATAAGTTGCAGAGCCTACTTAACCAGCAGCCTACTTCTTCCCCCAACCCCTAGAATTGCCTTATGACTGTCCCATGCATGCTTGAATTCCACCACTGTTTTTGACTCCACAACCTCCTCTGGAAGGCCGTCCCATACATCCACAACCTCTCTGTGAAAAAATACTTCTAAATTACCTCTGAGCAGCCTCTTCTATCTTCAAATTGTGCCCCTTGTTCTTGCACACTCTTTTTTTTTGAAAGATGCTACCTCTTGGACTTTGTTGATTCCTTGAGGTACTTGAAAGTTTCTATCATGTCCCTCTCTCCCTTTCCTCGAGGCTATACATATTAAGCTCCTTAAGTCTCTTCATATGTCTTCCGTGCAGACCCTGCACCATTTTAGTTGCCCTCCTCTGGACAGCTTCCATCCTGTCTATATCTTTGCGGAGATTGGGTCTCCAGAACAGCACGCAGTACTCCAGATGTGGTCTCACCAGCTGTCTGTACAGAGGGATAATAACTTCTT
Organism: Neoceratodus forsteri; assembly: GCA_016271365.2. NCBI lineage: Eukaryota > Metazoa > Chordata > Ceratodontiformes > Ceratodontidae > Neoceratodus > Neoceratodus forsteri. The sequence continues at coordinate 525,585,915 of CM057452.1, read as the reverse complement.
GTTTTCTACTGGTGATGCCTCTCCCTATGCATCCCAGTATTCTCTCAGCCCTCCTTGCTGCCCTCTCACATTGCTTGGTCACCTTTAGGTCATCTGATATGACTACCCTCAGGTCCCTTTCCATTTTTGTCGTTGTTAGTATCTTATCCCCCATTGTGTACTCTTACCCTGGGTTTTTGTTTCCCAGGTGCATTACCTTGCACTTCTTAGCATTGAATCTAAGCTGCCATACATTTGACCATTCCTCTAACCTTGCCAAGTCCCTTCTCATCCTTTCCACCCCACCTTGTGTAACAACTCTGTTGCAGATCTTTGTGTCATCTGCAAAGAGACATACTTTTCCTTCCAGTCCCTCTGCAATGTCGCTTATAAAGACATTGAAGAGGACCGGTCCTAATACTGAACCCTGCGGTACCCCACTACTAACCCCCCTTTTTTCAGAGTGGACTCATTTACTATTACTCTCTGTGTTCTATTCTCCAGCCAATTCTTTACCCAGGCTGTCATCTTGGGACCCATTCCCAGGCTGGCTAACTTGTATATTAACCTTTTGTATGGACTGTGTCAAATGCCTTGCTAAAGTCTAGTAGGCCATGTCCACAGCCCTTCCCTGATCAACTACTTTGGTCATCCAGTCAAAGAAATCTATCAGATTTGTCTGGCATGACCTTCCCGCTGTGAATCCATGCTGCCTTGGGTCCTAGCCCTCTAGCTTCTAGATACTCAACAATTCTTTCCTTCAGAAGTGATTCCATCATTTTCCTACCACTGAGGTTAAACTAACAGGTCTGTAGTTTCCTGCTTCTGCCTTGCTCCCACTTTTGTGAAGGGGAATCACATCTGCCCTCCTCTAGTCCTCCGTACCACCCCATCCTCCCATGATTTGTTAAAGAGGAGTCAGTGGTGTCACTAGTTCTACCCTTAGTTCTTTAGAATTCTGGGATGAATCCCATCAGGCCCCATTGCTTTGTCCACCTTCAGTTTTAAGAGCTCTTCAGAACCCTTTCTTCTGTAAATGGGCTGGTATCAACTTCTGTATCCTGAGTGTTTCTACTGTTTATTTTAGGTACCTCTCCCTCTTCCTTTGTAAATACTGAGCAAAAATATTTGTTTAGTATCAATGCCTTTTCACAGTCACCCTCTGCCCACCCTCCCTCCCCTTTATTAAGCCTCACTATCGCTCCCTTGGTCTTCCTTCGCTCCCTGATGTACCTATAAAAGGTTTTATCCCCCTTCTTAACTGATTTGGCTATCTTTTCCTCAGTTTGGGCCTTTGCTGTTCTGACTGCCTTTCCAGCTTCCTTTTGCTTTAACTGATACAGTTCTCTGTCCTGTTCCTTCTGTGATTCCTTGTACTTCCTGAATGCTTTCTTTTTCTCTTGAACCTTCACTGCCACTTCCTTTGAGAACCATAGTGGTTTCTTACCTCGTTTCATTTTGTTTATTTGCTTTACACAAAGGCTTGTTACCTCTGTGACATATTACATAAACATATGTTTGACCAGGAGAGAGACACTAAGCTAAAAGCTTGTCTACAGGTGCAACCTGGGAGCACAGGGAAATTAAGAGACTTGCTCAGGGTCACACAGTATGCAGGTGGGGGCTGTGGGATTCAAATCCAGGTCTCCAGGTTTGCAGCTCAGAGCCTTAAACCACTGTGCTATACTGCCTCCATTTAATCCCAAAAACCTCCCCTTACATACTGTATGACCCTGAGCAAGTCACTTAACCTTCCTGTGCTCTTGGGTCACTCCTGTAAAATGGGTTATTGGCCTGTGGGACTTAATCTGGTTGCCAAAGACTAAAAATAAATAACTAAATAAATCAAATAAATAACAGTATAAAAATGATTTCCTATCACTAGTAACATTTATTCCAACATTACAAATGGCTTTGGAGAAGGAGCGATATACTCGCCAGTCATAAAAAGGGGGTGGAGCCAGAGGTGGAGTTTGGGGTGAGGTTTAGCATCTGGTTTTTACCTCCTCCAAAGGTGATAGCCCAAGCCGACAAGTTGGCCTTGATCCAAAGCCTGATGGATATAACCAGTGAATTCTAGAAGCGCAGTAGTGGTGCTGTGACCCTTTCTAAATCCATGCTGCTGGAGGCATTGCAGGTTGTATTTCTCTATGTAATCTACCAGATGGGCAACACAGTCCTTCAAGTGCTTAGATTGGGGGGGGGGTAGAATGGAGATGGGTCTGTAGTTACTCTAACGTGCCCTTTCTCGACTTTTATGGCTTGGGGTCACCTGGGCTACTTTCCATTTGTGGAGGAATTGGGAGTGCATGAGGGACTTGTTGATAATCTTGGTAAGGGGGTACAGGACAGTATCAAGAGTAAGGGCAATGAATTTCGGGTCAAGGTAATCCCCACTTGTTGTGGTCTTGCCGAGTACTTTTAGTAGGTATTTTTTTGGTTTCACTTTCAGTCGCGGCTTTAAAATGGAGTGGGGGATGTGCACGCTCTGTATCTTGTATTACATTAGTGCCGGCACAAGAGGTGGATTCAAAAAAGTTTGAGGGTAGGACATGGCCGAAGTAGGTGAATGCAGAGTTAAAAGTGTTGGCAAAAGTTGTGGGGTCAAGAGTTGTGATGCCATCTATATAAAGCATGGAGGGCGTGGTTCTAGAGCCTTTCCCAGTGATTTCCTTAAGATTGATCCAAAATTTCCTTCCATCTTTCCAGGAGCTGGCTAGGGCATTTCTGTAGTATGTTGCTTTTTCCAGATGGATAGCCCTGGTAGAGGCATTTCTAGCAGTCTTGTATGCCTGAAAGTCTGCACTCCTGCCTGTAGCCCTTGCCCGATACCAGAGTTGGTCACACGATTTTATTCGCTGCAGGAGATCAAATGTAATCCATGGGTTGTCAGTTCCCTTAATATTCCGCTTTTTGTAGGGGTATGGATGTCACAGGCTGCATTAAACCTTAATAAAAAAACTCTAAGGTAGTATCCATGTCTGCAGCAGTGTCAATTTGCGACCAGTCTTCTTGTCGCAGGAGTGCTTTTAATGGCACTAAGTGCCCTCAGGTAAGTACCCTACTATTAATAGTTTTTGCTGGGGGTTTAATAATTTGCTTGACCATTGACACAGGATTGGAGAATGATCACTTATGGTATCAGGAAGGACTTCAGTATGTGCGATTATGGTCGGTCAGTTTGTGAGCACCCAGTCCAATAACGTACTGGTCCCTGTTCGGTAGTTAGTCCTTGTGGGTGACCGAACCAGTTGTGTAAAATTAGCTGCAGCCAAGACATCCTTGTAGTTGCTTGCATTGTTTGTAAGTCTATCCTGCTGGAAGACTGAGTACCCTAGAATTGCAATAGCATTATCTGGAGTTGTAGGTGACAGCCACGTCTCGAGCACTCATAGGACATCTGGGTTATGTTGTATGACTCAGACAATGAGTGCTTCTAGTTTTCTTAGAGGGCTGCAGACATTGATGCTAGTAAGGGTGAGAGCCTCAGTTCTGCATTTGTCAATGGGAGTGTCCCGAGGCGGGCCAAGATTAGGGTGGATATTTCCAGAGATGAGCAGAAAGAGGAGTATCAGATGTTTTAGTAGCTGCTTGAGGTACAATACTTACAATGGAACAGTTGCCTCTTTTTTCCTAAAGGACGTTTACAGGCTTTATGCTGTACTGATCAGACAGTTGATATCAGCAGTGGAGCACTTTAAAGGGTGGGTGTTCACCTTGGGGGGCATGGAAGATACCCTAGGGTAAGGAAAAGGCCACTGTGCAGAGTGTCGCTACTGGGTACTGTCCCATAGTTGTATAAATGGTATTTTTCAGGGGAAGATGTCGGCGTGAGAGGTGAAATTAGGCTGGGAGAAATTAGCAAATTGTGATGTCACAGAATTTTCATGAAAATCCACAAATTTTCATAAAATTTAACAAAATCACTTCTCACCTCTGAATTGCCTTCCCTGCACTAGAATCATGGCTCTACAGTATCTCTTCAACTTGCGACAGTGATGTCCGGCATCATACTCCATCATGACTAAAGATATCCAGATACTTGCATCACAATGGTCTAAGTCACATCTAGTTCTAAGGCTTGGTGTCACTTGGTCCCCCTATTTCAAATATAAAACATACTGTATATATCTGAATTAGTGCCCGTGCTTAAATAAGGGCCTGTTTGATTAAGTGCCTGGTTAAAAAGCATCTTGAAATTAATAAGCGTTGGTGCTCAATTAAGGGTCAGGGAAGTCAGGAAGGCAATCCGTATCTGAGTTCCATACACCGGGTGCTCAGTTAAGCACAGGGTAGATTGTACCGCAAAAGCAATTATTGCAGGTGTTGTCTGACATGCAGTGGGTGATTAACACCCATTCTTAGCAATTAATCTAATTAAGTGCTAAGCGGGTTGCTTGAATGGGTGTAAATAGCACACTGCGTAATCATCATACACATTATATCTTACATCCTAGCTATTATCGCAGCTATCATCATGAACATCATTATCAATGAGCAGGATACATCAAAGCACCCCTGAGAATATTCATCTGAGGCAGAGCCTGAAGAACCAGCAGCGAAGAAGCAAAAGCTGCATTGCTACAGCATAGACTTCAAACTCCAGACAATTGCAAGTGTTCAAAATGGGGAAAGTAAAGAAAGTGCAGCTCGTAACTTTGGTGTTGATGCTAAAAGGATACAGGAGTGGTGTAAGCAGGAAGACCAGCTCCGATCCATGTCAGCAATGGGGAGAAGAAAATTAGGAGGCAGTGGTCGGCATCCTGTCTCTGAGACACTGGAGGTTCAACTCTACTCCTGGATCGAGACAATGTGAGCACAGCAGTTGTGAGCGACTCGCAAAGCAGTCAAGAAGAAAGCAATTAAAATATTTGCAAGGTGTAATGTGGACAAGCATTTCCTTGTGAGCGACTAGTGGCTGAGGAATTTTTTCCGCAGATATGGCATTACCCTAAGCAGAAAAAACACAGTGGGACAAAAAATCCCTGATACTGTTGCCCCCAAGCTGACATCATTCCTGTTGTATGTGCGGAGAATCAGAATGAAACAGGGGTATTCATTAGCAGAAATCAGGGGAATGGATGAAACTCCAATTTGGCTTGACACGGCAGCTGATTACACTGTTGATTTTATTGGAAGCAAATCGGTCCCACTGAAAACCACTGGCCATAAAAAGTCATGAGTAACTGTTGTTTTTGCAGCAAAGGCTAATGGAACAAAACTCACTCCCTTTATTGTGTTTAAGGGGAAGTGCAGGGATAAAGAACTGGACACTGTGAGTGGTGGTGTTTGTGTTTACAGTGAAAATGGCTGGATGAATGAAGACCTCACGCACATATGGCTTTATCAGGTTTGGGGTTCTCTCGCTTTTTCTTGGTGACTTCTAATCTGGGATGCTTACCATTGCCACATACAGGAGTCCACAAAGCGTGTGCTTAAAAAAAACTGAAAACTGACATCGCAGTCATACCAGGCTGCTGCACTGGGCTTGTTCAAGCTGCAGATGTCTGTCAGAATGTGTCTTTTAAGGCTCACTATAGAGAGCTACATGAGGAGTGGATGTCAGAGGGCCAAAAACAGTACACCTGTGGTGGAAACCTGAAGCCACCAATGAGAGTACAGCTGGCTAAGTGGGTGAAGCAAGCATGGGACAGTATCACCACTGAGCTTACTGTAAAGTTTTTCATCGTTTGAGGTGTTTCTAATGCCCTTGACAGCTCTGAAGATGATTCCATAAATGTGCTAAAACCAATTGGCATTCTGTACCAGCAAAGAGGAGATGTGCTGGTGTAACTCCCCTACAAATGGGGGTTCCCAAAAAGTCTTCTATGAGCTTGCCTAAATGCTCACTGCAAGGCTGGTGTCCTGCGTTTAGCAGTTAATTGTTATTGACAAAGAGTGCCTGTTTAGCCTCAATGTACTGTCGCTTTAAGAGCTGCCTAGATTTCAGTAATAATTCATCTGGAAGGGGGCTAAGTGTTGTCATGCTCGAGTCCCACCTGGGCTGCTAGGTAATCGCTCCGTTTCTGCCATCGCTAATTGCACAGAGGGAGCCCTGTTAATAGATGTAATAATAATGTAGTTTATTTAACCTGCCTTCTTTGCAGCAAGGACTGTTTTGTTTATCCCCACCATTTTGGCCCGGAACTGCCGAAATGGACCAATCAGTCTGGTGAGACCTAAAACGGAGCTGGACTACAGGAGCTGTCTGGAGTCAAAATCTGTAGGAATTGTAGTTTTGGGCTTTTGGTGCCTTTTTGCACCTGAAGGGGGAGCCTTTGTTGTGACTGACAGACAGATCAGCCAACCGAATCATTTGGATCTGAGGGAAATCCCCAAGCTGCCTGCTGTTTCAGTCAGTTCTGAGCTGGGAAGTGAAATGAGAACAGCTCAAGTGATTTGGGCAGTCGTTTTGTGTAGTTTTGCATGGGAGAACTGTGAAAGCGCTGAGTTTTGTCCTGCATGTCTTCCTGCTGCCCCGAGAGGGAGAGAAGATAATTATTTTGGACTAAATCCAAGTTTGTGAGAATGAAGTAAGCCACTGATATTTTTACGAGGTTCATGCCTGAAGAAGACCACATATTTTGCTGAATGCGATGGGCCCGTCAGAATTTCCAGCTGCTTTTGAATCCCCGGTTTGTGCAGAGACTTTGCGATCATGACTGGAGAGCGGTTTGCCTGGTACAGTAGAATTTTCTTACATGTAAATGTGCTGCGTATTGAAAGTGGGGCGTGATTTGGTTCACAGCTGTGTGAACTGTGTTCTCCTTGCTGGAAGCTGTATCCAGCCCAAAACAGACTGTATCCAAATTTGTCTGCATTTGGCCTGGGCCTTGCAACACTGGCCGAGCCAGACTAACGCTGCAGAAAGAAAGCCATTGATGAGAGACCTGCCTGGGGATCAGCCCCCTGCTCCATGCTTTAATAGGAATGATACCATGCTTGAACAGGAATGACGCCACGGCGATTCGTGTGGGCTTTGCTTCTCCTGGCACTCCAGATTAACCACCTGCTGTCTCGATTTTTTTTTCCAGTCTTGGGTATCATGAGTAATCATCAGGGTAACTCCCTGCAACAACAGTCTAATCTAAAAGTGTATCATCTGATTGTCTTGCTGTTTTCTTGTCTCTAACTGAGCCCTCCGGCTCCGGAATACAAATAGTGTGTGTTGTGCATGTTGTTTTCTTCCATCACAGGGCCCCAACCAGCTGCAACGTTACTGGCTAGCTCACCATTCTCCATGTGGGTACCCAGAGTGTGTGACTGTTTATGGACCGTGAAGTGCATGCATAACTGTTTGATACAGCCTTTAAGCAAATTAACCTGATTTTATGCCCTCTCTTGTTCAAGTCCCTTAAATAAATCAGATCTAACTCTCTTTTTGTATTTGCCCTGACTGTGGTTTGAGTTTTTGCAAGAGTACTTTACTGCTGTTATTTGCTGTTTATAACTTTGTTTTACAGGGGGTCCCCAGGGCCAGGCCATAGGAAAGCCCTGGTGGTAAGTGCAAACAGTGTGGGTACTTGTGTGGTGTATCAGGGGCATGGTGAAGGTGATTATCGTGTATTGTTCTGGCCACTAGTAAGGAAGGGGGGGTTACAGTGTCCTGGAGGGCTGTGCCCAGGTTAGCTTGACCACTACCAACCCTGACCTCCGGGTGGAGTCACCTGATTCAGAACTCAGGCCCCTTTACCTGCTACTAGCCAAGCAGGCAGGAGTAGTAGCCATTGGGATAGCGGCAGCTAGGGGTTACATTTTGGAGGCACCACTGGGATTTTGTGCCTTCTAGTGACCAAAAATGATGAATTATTGTTAAAGATTAATGTCTACCCCAGTAGAAATGGCTGTACACCAAGTGGTGGGCTGGTGTACTGGGCAGGAGATCGACTCCCAAAATGCTCTATTTATACTGGATATTCCCCTGGGTACCAGTAAAGACACTGTAGAGAGAGCACTCCCCAAAGTTGAATGTTTAAAAAACCATGTGGTGGTGGGTCGACAGGCTGATTTGATTGCCCAAACTTTCATATCCTTGGTAGAGTATAGTGACCTCGTGGACAACTGTAAAGTGCCACAGACTGTTGCCCCAGAAGGGGTTCCAGCTGCCTGGAGAGTGATAACAAAAGACAGTAAAGACCCCAGGGAGGAAGAGCTCCCACCATTATCTGAGACTTTTGAGAAGAAATTTGCTAAGTTGTTGCTGGAGGAAGGGAAAACCATAGAGGACTTTACGAAACTATTCCTGCCACCTGGGGATGTTCCTTCCCTGTCACCCCCTCCCACTCCAGTACCTGTTACTGCCCCGCTTTCTGTGCCTCTGCCAATGCTGGCCCCTACATCTGTACCTGCCATTAGTCATGAGTGACGACTCCTACCGAAGGCTGAGAATCTTCTCGGGCACCCTCCCCAACCTCCAGGGGAGGATGAATGGGAGACTTGGATAGACTATGTTGCCCCTCTAGTACTTGAATGGCAATGCTCGGAAGCAGAGAAACAAAAGAGGTTGAGTGAGAGCCTCCAAGGTCCTGCCCTGCCTACCATCCTGCCAAGTGGGACAATAACCCCAAAGCAACTGCACAGGACTATCTTGATGCATTGGAGAATGTGTAGGGGAGCCCGGATTCAGATGAGGATCTGTGGTGGAGAGTAAGAAATGTTCTGCAGTACCCAGGGGAGCCATTGTCTGTGTATGTCCCTCGGCTTGAAAAGATGCTACAAGAGTGCGTCAGAAAGGGTAGTTTGCCATCAAATGAATTAGATCAAACTAGGCTGGACTGGATCCTTAAGTCTGCTTCGTTTTCAGAATTGTTACTGCTTCAGTTGCGTCTTGCCACCAGACTGTAATCGTCCCCCTCCTATGACGAGCTAATGAAAGAAATTGGGGGGGTTGAGCAAAGGTGACCCCATGGGGGAATTGCACCCATATCTGCTGCTGCTGCGCAAGTGACTGAGGGTGATCAGCCAAGTGAGGCTCGGAGGCAAAAGTCGGCACTTAACGAGCACTCTGAGAATGCAAAGGACTTCCCACCCTGGGCCCATCATTGGAAAGATGAGCTACTAAATGAAGTCTGAGAACTAAAGATGGGTGCCTCTGTAAGGGTTTCCCCAACAAGATTCTAGTCCCTTTCAGGACATGAATGCCATGGGGGTGGGGGTGCACCCTCAGGCATCCACTACCTAGGGTGGCTCCAAGGCTGAGATCACCAGATCGACTGCCACCCTAAAGGAACTGTTAAGACACGTTGCACCACTCTCACCACTGCAAGCAGATACTAGACCCCAATCTCTTACTACTGCTTCAGTTTCTCTTACGATGTTCTCTCCCAGGATGACCCAGGAGTCTATCATATGTTACATCTGTGGAAAAAATGGCTACATGAATAGAGAATGCCAGTCTCAGAAGGACTTAGAAAGAGTAACAAACAGACTCCAAGGGGAGCTCCGAAAAGCAAATGAATGGCCAAGAGGTGCCCAAAATGACCATAATGAGGGTTCGAGAAACCCTAACTCAAATTTCTTTGTGGCTAAATCGTCTGTCCCGCCCTCTGCTACTGCCTCTCCAGACTGGTCCAAAATAGTGGGCCCTTCAATGGAGACTACAGTGACTGTGAATGGTATTCATACTTGGGCTGTGCTTGACAGTGGGTCACAAGTGACCATTTGTATTCCAGGACTGATATGACAAACACTTATCTGATGTGCCTTTGCAATCCCTGGAAGGCCTACATGTGTGGGGCGTGAGCGACCAGTCTTATCCCTACCGAGGGTAGGTCTGCCTCTGGTTGTCTTTTTTTCTGCAACTGTAACTGGGGTAGAGGAGCGAGTAGAGACATTGGCCCTAGTGTGTCCCCCCACCGGACTGTATGATGGGGTCTCCCTGTTAATTGGGGCAAATGCACATATGTTTTGGAGACTGGTGCAACTCTGTCATGAGAAACAAGGGCGATGGACTGGGAGGGCCCTGAGAATTCTGGCTCTGATCAAGAGGGCCTGTGATTTGCAACAGAAACCCGAGGAAGCAGACCAGGATGAACCAGAGGGGATCATGTGGAAGAAGGATCCAGAGTGAATGGTACTGGCCCCCTAATGCCCAATGTACCATTCAAGGGGAGGTCTGCCTCCAGAAAGATGTCAAGAACAAAATACTGATGTTGGATGTGCCAGGCGATGGGAAATTGTCAGAAAGATTATTGGTTAAGCCCAGCATCTTGCCTGCTCATGCCCATGCACGAAGAGTGATGGTCCAGATTTACAGTGTGTCAGATCGGGAGATCCGGGTGAACAGAGGGTAGCAATAGTACACTGCGCAGACACTGCAGTATTGCCCAGCAACAAGCACCCTGGTGAGAAGGAGAGAGTGACCCCAGACTTGTTTGACTTTGGTGACTACCCGTTGCCAGCTGAATGGAAGGCTAGAATTAGAAAGGGACTTGCCCAGAGAGACCAAGTGTTTTCATTGAAGGAATGGGATGTGGGATATGTCCAGGGTGTGAAGCATCACATCTGCCTGCACAATGAATGGCCATTTCGTGAGAGGTCCTGACGCCTAGTCCCAGCAGTCATAGATGATGTGAGAAGACACCTGCAGGAAATGCTTGCTGCTGGCATGATACAAGAATACAGGAGCCCATATGCCTGTCCCATTGTGGTTGTGCATAAGAAGAATGGGTCTGTGAGGATGTGTGTTGATTATCGAACCCTGAACCGGTGGACCATCCCAGACCAATACACTATGCCTCATATACAAGATAACCTGGACTGTTTGAATGGGAGCAAATGGTTCTTGGTGTTGGATCTTTGCAGCGGATACTACCAGATCCTGATGGCCCCGGTAGACCATGAGAAAACAGCATTCATCTGTCCATTGGGGTGCTATGAGTTTCTGAGGATGCCACAGGGGATATCGGGCACCCCGGCCACCTTTCAGAGACTGATGGAACGTGCGGTGGGAGAGATGAATTTGCTGGAATGGCTAGTGTACTTGGACGATGTCATTGTGTTTGGAAGCACCTTAGAGGAGCATGAGAACCAACTGTTTAAAGTCCTAGACCGACTGGAAGACTTCGGCCTCAAGCTGTCCATTGACAAGTGCCAGTTTTTCCAAACCTCCGTGAAGTATGTGGGGCACATAATATCTACAAAAGGGATAGAGACTGATCCCAGTAAGGCTGAAGCACTGACTACTTGGCCCCAGCCCCATAATCTGAAAGAACTACAACGTTTCCTGGGGTTCTGCTGCTACTATGGCAGGTTCATAAATGGCTATTCCAAGGTGATTCGCCCACTCTAGAACCTTACCCAGGGTTACCCTCCAACCAATCGTAATTACAAAATAGGGTCCGATAAAGAACCAGAAAAAGTATACTTCCGCCCAGGTGAACTATTGGGGCCACGCTGGATGCCCAACTGTAAAGCATTCTTCCATGAGATCATATACCAGTTCATCCATGCCCCCATCTTCGCCTATGCTGACCACACCAAACCCTATGTGCTGCATACGGACGCTAATCTGCAGGGTCTGGGAGCAGTGCTGTATCAAGACCATGAGGATGGCCTGAGACCAGTAGCTTTTACCAGTAGAATCTTGACCCCATCCGAACGAAACTACCCTGTGCATAAGTTGGAGTTTGCACAAAAATGGGCCATCATTGACCAGTTTCACGAATACCTCTATGGGGCAAAGATATTGGTGAAGACTGACAATAACCCGTTGTTCTATGTACAGACTTCAGCTAAGTTAGACGCCACTGGGCATCAGTGGTTTTCTGCATTATCAACCTATGATTATACTGTCGAATACAGACCGGGCCTGAACCATATTGATGCTGATGCCCTATCACGAAGGCTCACTTCTAAGAGTGATTGGGTCAGGCTGTCTGAACCTGACATTCGAGCATTGTACCAAAAGTTTGATAGAGATGAACAGATGTCTGCGGACACAATGGACTGTTTAGTAGATTGCTTGGACCCTTCTGACACCTGCATACCAGCTGCTTATTGCCAGTTCTCTGCTCTAGATAGTGCACTACCTCAATTTGACAATGACAGCATTCAGTGGGCTCAATCCCAAGATCCTATGATTCAATCAGCACTTGATGCCCTGCATGCGGGGAAAGATGTGTCTAAGTTACATTCCACTGACTTGTGAACTGCTTTATTGTTTAAAGAAGGCCCCAGATTGAAGTTGCTCAATCAGTTGTTGTATAGAGAGACAGTAGATCATAGAGGCAAAGTAAATAAGCAACAATTGGTCCTGCCCACGGCCTTTAAAGATTTGGTACTGAGGTCCCGCCACAATCACATGGGGCATCTCGGTATTGACAGAACCCTTGACCTGGTACTATCTTGCTTCTACTGGCCCAAAATGGGGGCCGATGTTGAGCACCATGTAGTCTTCTAGTCGCTGCCTGCAAAGAAAAGCCCTGCTTCAGAGGGCTGCCTCCCTTGTTAATATTACTACCAGCACCCCCATGGAACTAGTCTGCATAGACTTCTTGAGTTTAGAATCTGATCAGCGGAACATTGTCAATGTGTTAGTGGTTACGGATCATTTCACACATTATGCACAAGCTTTTCCCACCAAAGATCAAAAGGCATCTACTGTGGCCAAGGTGCTCATGGAAAATTTCTTCGTCCACTATGGTGCCACCCCCAGCAGATTTATTCTGATCAAGGCAGAGACTTTGAGAGTCAGCTAATCAAAGAAATGCTCTCTCTATGGGGGGGGGGGTGCGAAAGTCAAGAACCACCTCCTGTCACCCACAGGGAGACCCTCAACCAGAACGTTTTAACTGCACCCTTCTAGACATGCTGGGCATCCTCCACCCAAAAGACCAGCATAAATGGAGCCAGCAGATTAGTACTTTGGTACATGCATGCAATTGCACGAAAAATGATGCTACTAGGTTCTCCTCCTCCTACTGCCTCATGTTCGAGAGAGGCCCGACTGCCAGTTGATGTCTGTTTTGGGGTCTCTCCAGATGGGGTCCGAGCCGAAAATTACTTGCAATATGTACAAAAACTGAAAGCTCAATTGAACCATGCCTATCAACTGGCCCAGACAATGGCCGCCAAGAGAAATCTAGCCAACAAAGAGAGGCATGATTAAAAAAGTAAAGGCCCAAGAGCTTCGACCTGGAGACCGTGTGTTGTTACACAATTTGGGACTGCATGGTAAACACAGAATTGCTGATCGGTGGCACCATCTTCCCCATGTAGTAGTTGGAAAGTTGGATGATTTACCTGTGTACAAGGTGCGCCCAGTGAACAATTTCAAAGCTGTCAAGACCATGCACTGTAACCACTTGCTACCTATCGGCCAAGTCATGATTGAGTCTGAACCACCAGAAATTGAGCCCCCCTACCGGTGAGTTGTGCTGCTGCAAGAAAGAGAGACAGTCAGTCTACCCCAGTGGTCACATATTTAAGATTTCCTCCGCAGCAGGCCCAGAATGATAGTGACTGTTAGTCCACTTCTGATAAAAGTTTTATTTATTTTTATTTATTTAAATCTAGGTTTACAATTACCTTTGAGCAGGGACTGCTCGTTTACAAAGGTTCCACGTCAAAGGAATGGGGGTATACATGCAAAGGGCAAACATAATATAATACAGAGTTACACAATAAAAGGAAACAAGAGACCGAGAGTTAGAAAATTAGAGTAATTCAAAATGTGCCAGATGTTAAGTGTTATGACATACCAGCCAGGGGAAAACTTAAGAATAAGTGCTGTGGGTGAGAGGGAGGGGGTGAGTGCAGGCAGGAAGGCTATATTCGGAGGGTAGAGGGTGGGGAAAAAGGGTGGTGAGGGATAAAAGTCAGGGAATGCCCGGGAGGGAGGTGAGGAAAGGGAGAGGGGTAGGAAGGTAAGGTAGATGGAAGGTGAACAAGGCGGGGAGAAGTAGCTATCAGGGCTGTACTGGAGGGCAGTGGACGTTGGGCACCTGATTAGGCGAGACAGTCACAACCACTAGTTGAGATGAGATGAAGTCGGAGTTGTCTCTTAAAAGGGCCAAGGGCAGAAGAAGTAAGAGTTTCTTTGTTGAGAGTATTGTACCACTGAGGTGCTGTGTGGGCAAAGGCCCTCTGGCCCGTGGTGGTCCGAAATTTGGGGACAAGGAAGGTTAATTGTTGTGAGCTTTTAGTTTGCTGTGCACTGTGGTGGTCTATGAGTATCTTTTCAGTGTCTGGGGGCATGCTCCTGAGGAGGATTTTTTTGGCTTGGAGGCAGGTTTGATACTGAATCCGGCTGATGAGAGGGAGCCATCCTGCCTGAGTGTACAGGTCACAAGTGTGTGTAAGTCGGTCAGCCCCAGTTAGCAGCCTGCATGCTTTGAGTGCCACTGTAATTCTGCGGAGGGCAGAGGCAGAGCCATAGATTGCGAGCCCGTAATCGATGATGGAGGTGACAGAGCTGTTTATAGCCAAACGGAGAGTGTCAGGAGTCATGCAGTGTTTCTGCCTGTAGAGCAGGCCTATACGGATGTTGGTGGCTTTGGCAACAGAGTCAGTGTGCCGATGGTAGGAGAATGTGCTGTCCAATGTGACACCTAGATATTTAAAATCTGGAATGTGTTCAAGTGAGGTCCCAGCTTGGTTTAGGATGGTGATGTCACGGGATTTGAACTTACTCCTGGCATTGTAGAAAGTCATAACCTTTGTTTTGCTGTAGTTCATGATCAGTTTGTGTGATTTGAACCATTGTTCGATGCGTATGAAATCAAGCAGTAATTGTTTCTCGAGGAGCTCTGTGTTTTGGTGACTGGTGAACATGACTGTGTTGGTGGCATGGAGCAGTACTTTTTGGTGGCAGACACTGGGAAGGTCATTGAGGAAGAGGCTGAAAAGTGGTGGGCCCAGGATGGACCCCTGTGAGACCTCTGAAAGGACTAGCTTTTCTTCCGAGGTGACACCAGCAATTCTAACTTGCGGGACCCTCTTCCCCAAGGTAGCTTGAAAACCAGAGCAGCGCTTTATCAGAGAGCCCAATGTTAGATAATTGCTTGATTAGGAGTGGGTGGCTCACAGTATCAAAGGTTTTCGTAAGGTTGATGAATACTGCCCATACACAGTTTCCTTGATTGAGAATGAGAGTGGTGTGAATGAAGCTCCTGAATTCTAATAATGCAGTGGTGGTGCTGTGCCCTTTTCCGAAACCATGTTGCTTGGGACACTGGATGTCATATTTTTCCAGGTACTCGACTAGCTGGTCAGAGGCGATGTGCTCCAGGGCCTTAGACAATGGAGGGATGATGGAGATAGGTCTGTAGTTGGAGTGCAGTGATTTGTCTCCACTTTTGTGTACCGGTGTAATGGTCGCCTGTTTCCAGAGGAATGGGAGCTGCAACATCCTTAGAGATAGGTTGAGGATCTTTGTCAGGGGTTCAAGGACTTCTGTAAGGACAAACGCTAACAACTTCATGGCAAGGGAGTCTCCTCTGAAGCCTGCATTGCAAATGGCCTTCCGAATATAGGTTCTGCCTTCATGCACCGGTATCTCCTTGAAGTAGAATTGTGGGGCAGGGTGTAGGGTTGGAGCAGTGGCAGGAGGGTTCCTACCAGAGTGGGGGATCGAAGAAGTTGGGTGGGAGAACACTATCCAAGTTGGAGAACACATTGTTAAAGGTGGTGTTGTATGTATGCAGGTCAGATGTTGGAGTTCCATGAGATGTTGAGCATGGTGGGTGGAGACTTAGGGTCCTTGCCCATGAGGTCTTTCAAGTTGCTCCAAAAATTTTTTCCATCTCCCCAGGAGCTGGAGAGAGCTTCCTTATAGCATTTACTTTTGGGGCTCCTAATTGCCTGAGTGCATTCATTTCTGGCAGCTTTATACTTACGAATATCACCAGGCTTGGATGTTGTATGGGCATAGTGCCAGAGATGGTCCCTATGCTTCAGTAAAGTGATTAGATCGGGGTTATCCAAGGGTTAGATTTGCCCCTGACTTTGTTTTTTGAGAGGTGCAAAGATATTGCAGGCCACAGTGAAGTGGCTGATGAAGAGGTCTAAGGCTTGGTTGACATCAGTGGCGGAGTCAATTGGTGTCCAGTCCAGTTAGCTTAGGTGTGTTTTTAGTGGCTCAAGGTATCCCTTCTTTAACACTCTGGTGTGGATTATTTTGGGAGGAGGCTTAATGAATTTGTCCAGGTGCAGGTGACCGGAGAGTGGTCACTGATCCCGTCAGGGAGCACTGAGACTTTTGAGATTCATTCCGGGAGATTAGTAAGGATCCAGTCCAGAAGAGTGTGTGATCCTGCCCTATAGTTGCATCTGGTGGGAGCAGTAACAGGTTGGGTAAGATTCTGGGCCGTGACCACATCCTTGTAGTATTTGGCCTCCAGAAATAGCCAATTTATGTTGAAATCGCCCAGTACTATGAGTTTGGAGTAATGGTGTAAACCCTGTAGGCTTTCAGATATGCTCCTAAATCCATTGGGCTGATCTTTAGGGGGTTGGTTCATGGAGGCAATGGTGAGCTCCTTGTTGTGTACCCCATATAGAACTTTAATAGCGAAAACCTGTGAGGGTGGTTTAGGGTTTGAGAAAGGGAAGACTTGACCGAGATAGGAGTTCCTCAGGTAGATGACACTGCCCCCACCTCATTTGGAGACCCTGTCCTGCCTGAATATAGAGTATCCAGGGATGGTGACTGCAGTGTCTGGTATCTTGGGGTTAAGCCCCACGATACCAGGAGTGATTTCTTTGACAGGGTGACCAAAGTAGTAGACCAGAGAGGGGCTGTGGACCTGGCCTACCTAGACTTTAGCAAGGCATTTGACACAGTCCCACACAAAAGATTAGTAGTCAAATTAACCAGCCTTGGAGTGGGTCCCAGCGTGGTAGTCTGGGTAAAACATTGGCTAAACAACAGGACACAGAAGGTAATTGTAAACGGAGTCCACTCGGAAGAAAGAGGAGTTACTAGTGGGGTACCGCAGGGTTCAGTACTGGGTCCAGTCCTTTTTAATGTCTTTATAAATGACATTGCAGAGGGACTGGAAGGAAAAGTATGCCTCTTTGCAGATGACACAAAGATCTGCAACAGGGTTGATACACAAGGAGGCATGGAAAGGATGAGAAGGGACTTGGCAAGGTTGGAAGAACGGTCAGAATTATGGCAGCTTGGATTAATTGCAAAGAAGTGCAAAGTAATGCACCTGGGAAACAAAAACCCAGGGGAAGATTACACAATGGGGGGAGGTAGTAGCAACAACAAAAATGGAAAGGGACCTGGGGGTAATCATATCAGATTACCTTAAGGTTGGCAAGCAATGTGAGAAGGCGGTAGGGAGGGCTAGGGGGATACTGGGATGTATAGGGAGAGGCATCGCCAGCAGAAAACAGGAAGTTGTTATCCCCCTGTACAGACAGTTGGTGAGACCCCATCTGGAGTACTGTGTCCAGTTCTGGAGACCCCATCTCCGCAAGGACATGGACAGGATGGAGGCAGTTCAGAGGAGGGCAACTAAAATGGTGCAGGGTCTGCAAGAGAAGCCATACGAGGAGAGGCTAAAGGAGTTACTATGTATACCCTTGAGGAAAGGAGGGAGAGGGGGGACATGATAGAAACGTTTAAGTACCTCAGTGGAATCAACAAAGTCCAAGAGGGTAGCATCTTTCAGAAAAAGAGATGTGCCAGAACAAGGAAACACAATTTGAAGATAGAGGGGGGACGGCTCGGGGCAATGTGAGGTAGTATTTTTTCACAGAGAGGGTGGTGGGCACATGGAACAGCCTTCCTGAGGAGGTTGTGGGGTCTAAAACTGTGGGAGAATTCAAGAATGCATGGGACAGACATAAGGCAATTGTTGGGGGGGGGGGTAGGAAGAAATAGGCTGTTGGTTAAATAGGATCTGCAGCTTATCCTCTAGGTAGGGAAATGGGCAGACTAGGTGGGCCAAGCGGTCCTTATCTACCGTCAAAGTCTATGTTTCTATGTAAGCCATGTTTCGACAACCGAGAGTACATCAGGGCAATGTTGCTGGACCCAGGTTTGCAAGATGTCAAGTTTGTTGAGGAGGCTGCAGACATTGATTGAGGCTAATGTGAGGTACCTCTCCCGCCTTTTTGTGGTGCGGTGTACTAGGCCGGTAGGCCCAGGGTTAGGATGAACGCTTCCAGATATCAGTAGTAGCATAAGTAGTATCCTTAGAAGGTATGCTTTAAACATTTTGCAGACTAGTTTTGTTGAAGGGCATCTAGTCCTCTTTGCCCTGATGGACTGTATATGCCCCTACGATATTGCAGAGCACATTATATTTTGCCATGTTCTCAGATGTGCCACATGCTTGAACGCTCAGGAGATAGCCAAGGAGCCCGACTGGGGTGAGGTGGAGCAAGTTAGAGCTGGTGTGAGTTCTGGTAGTCATTCACAGAGTGTGGTGCATGCTATTTACTATTATTTCGGTGTGAGGGTTTTGGCTGCTAGTGCTTACACACCAGTGGGACAGTGCAACGTCATCACTCCCAGAATTAACATATGCAGAGCTGGCTTATCAAAAGACATGGCTCACAGTCCCACACAAAAGATTAATATACAAGTTAGCCAGCCTGGGAGTGGGTCCCAAGATGACAGCCTGGGTAAAGAATTGGCTGGAGAATAGGACACAGAGAGTAATAGTAAATGGAGTCCACTCTGAAGAAAGGGGGGTTACTAGTGGGGTACCGCAGGGTTCAGTATTAGGACCGGTCCTCTTCAATGTCTTTATAAGCGACATTGCAGAGGGACTGGAAGGAAAAGTATGTCTCTTTGCAGATGACACAAAGATCTGCAACAGAGTTGTTGCACAAGGTGGGGTGGAAAGGATGAGAAGGGACTTGGCAAGTTTAGAGGAACGGTCAAATGTATGGCAGCTTTAGATTCAATGCTAAGAAGTGCAAGGTAATGCACCTGGGAAACAAAACCCAGGGAAGAGTACACAATGGGGGTGAGATACTAACAACAACAAAAATGGAAAGGGACCTGGGGTAGTCATATCAGATGACCTAAAGGTGGGCAAGCAATGTGAGAGGGCAGCAAGGAGGGCTGGGGGATACTGGGATGCATAGGGAGAGGCATCACCAGTAGAAAACAGGAAGTTATTACCCTCTGTACAGACAGTTGGTGAGACCCCATCTGGAGTACTGCTGCAGTTCTGGAGACCCAATCTCCGCAAGGACGAGACAGGATGGAGGCTGTCCAGAGGAGGGCAACTAAATGGTGCTGGGTCTGCACCGAAGACATAGGAAGAGAGACTTAAGGAGCTGAATATGTATAGCCTCGAGGAAAGAGGGAGAGGGGGATATGATAGAAACTTTCAAGTATCTCAAGGAATCAACAAAGTCCAAGTGGGTAGCATCTTTCAAAAAAAGAGGTGTGAAGAACAAGGGGCACAATTTGAAGATAGAAGGGGCGCTCAGAGGTAATTTAAGGAAGTATTTTTCACAGAGAAGGTTGTGGATGCATGGAACAGCCTTCCGGAGGAGGTTGTGGAGTCAAAAACAGTGGTGGAATTCAAGCATGCATGGGACAGTCATAAGGCAATTCTAGGGGGTGGGGGTAGAAAGAAGTAGGCTGCTGGTTAACTAGGATCTGCAGCTTATCCAATAGGTAGGGAAATGGACAGACTGGGTGGGCCAAGCGGTCCTTATCTGCCGTCAAAATCTGTGTTTCAATGTTAAGACATGGCTGAGCGTTTGTGGTGATACAGCAGTGTGGGGAAGGATGTTTATTGGAACAGGTTAGCATGCCTATGCTTTTTTTGAGCCTAGTGGGAACTGCACTGATAGGAGGGTAAGGTTTATGGCAGAGTTGGCTAGGCCAATAGGGAGATGGAGTGACTAGGAGAGAGGGGGGCGAAAGTGTATTTAATGGAGGCCTGAGATGGGGTGGGAGAAAAAACGGTCAATAATGCAGGCAAGTACGTAGCTGTGCTACAAATGATAAGTCCAGAACAAAACAAAGTTTTCCCCACCTAAGACAGTGGCTGGGAAGCGCCCCAATAGAAAAGGAGCAAGAACAGGCAGGTCCAATCACAGTCCACCCGGTGGGATGCCAGTTCAATCAGGAGGCAGCTCAGGGATTTTCGTTCTCTGGTAGCAGTAGCAGTTGTACCCCTGGTGAGGGATCCAGCTGGGAGTTCCAGGAGGTCGGGCACAGTGGTCCCTGAGAGTCGGGGAGGTGGCCGTGGTGGCGGGCGTAAAGCGCCGCTTGCTGCGGGAGTTCCTCAGTGCTGGCACGGGTCCCTGAAAAAGCAGAGAGGGGAACAGTATTTAGAGGGGAATTACTAGAGCAGACAGGGAGGGGCGAAGGGCTTGAGGCAGGCTAACAGTGGGGGCGGGGTGCGAGAAAAAACAAAAGAGTGGCCTAGTGAGGTAATGGGATGGGTGTGGGTAGGACAGAGGGAGTGAGGAGCGAAAATTACAGAGCATGGAAATGGAGGGCTAAGTGCTTGGGAGGAAGGAAAGATGGAGTGGAACCAGTTGAGAAAAGAGAGGAACAGATGGGGAGAAGGCTGGCGACCGCTGTTCAGGCTGCAGCCACGGGGGTGGGGTGGCGAAGAGAGATTTAGCAGGAGAAGAAAGTTTAAACAATTTTAAGCTAGACCAGAAATATTTATTTCACCCTGGCTGGCTAAACATAGTACCTTAAATGAATTATGCGGTTATAACTAACACACAGTATGTAAGCATTTCATCTGCCTAGTGCCCAAGGGGATAGCAATTACACAGTTAAAAATTTAATAAAACCAGTGAATAATGTGGGCAGGCATGTAGCTGTGCCAAAAATGATAAGTCCAAAACAAGATGCAGTTTTCCTCACCTAAGACAGCAGCTGGGAAGCGGCCCAGTAGAAAAGGAGCAAGAACAGGCAGGTCCAATCACAGTCCACCCGGTGGGATGCTGCTCCAATCAGGAGGCAGCTCAGGGCTTTTCATTCTCTGGTAGCAGTAGTGGTCGTACCTGTGGTGAGAGATCCGGCTGGGAGTTCCAGGAGGTCGGGCACAGTGGTCCCTGAGAGTCAGGGAGGCAGCCGCGGTGGCGACCGTAAAGCGCCACTTGCCACGGGAGTTCCTCAGTGCTGGCATGGGTCGCTGTGGTGAGAGATCTGGCTGGGAGTTCCAGGAGGTTGGGCACAGTGGTCCCTGAGAGTCGAGGAGGTGGCCGCGGTGGCGGCTTTAAAGTGCCACTTGCCGCGGAAGTTCCTCAACGCTGGCACAAGTCCCTAAGACAGTGGCTGGGAAGCACCCCAATAGAAAAGGAGCAAGAACAGGCAGGTCCAATCATTGTCCAACCAGTGGGACGCCACTCCAATCAGGAGGCAGCTCAGGACTTTTTGTTCTCTGGTAGCAGTAGTGGTCATACCTGTGGTGAGGGATCCGGTTAGGAGTTCCAGGAGGTCAGGCACAGTGGTCGCTGAGAGTTGGGAGGCGGACGCAGTGGCAGCCGTAACGCGCCGCTTGCTGCGGGAGTTCCTCAGTGCTGGCATGGGTCCCTGTGGTGAGGGATCCAGCTGGGAGTTCCAGGAGGTCAGGCACAGTGGTCCCTGAGAGTCGGGAAGGCAGCTGCATTGGCGGCAGTAAAGTGCCGCTTGCCGTGGGAGTTCCTCAGCACTGGCATGGGTTCCTAAGACAGCGGCTGGGAAGTACCCCAATAGAAAAGGAGGAAGAACAGGCAGGTCCAGTCACGGTCCACCAATCAAGAGGCAGCTTAGGGAGTTTCATTCTCTGGTAGCAGTAGCAGACGTACCTGTGGTGAGGGATCCGGCTAGGAGTTCCAGGAGGTCGGGCACAGTGGTCCCTGAGAGTCTGGGAGGCGGCCGTGGTGGCAGCCATAAAGCATCGCCTGCTGCGGAAGTTCCTCAGCACTAGCACAGGTCCTTGTGGTGAGGGATCTGGCTGGGAGTTCCAGGAGGTCGGACACAGTGGTCCCAGAGAGTCAGGGAGGCGGCCATGGTGGCAGCTGTAAAGCGCCGCTTGCTGCAGGAGTTCCTCAGTGCTAGCATGGGTCCCTGTGGTGAGGGGTCCAGCTGGGAGTTCCAGGAGGTCTGGCACATTGGTCCCTGAGAGTTGGGGAGGTGCGTGCGGTGGTGGCCATATAGCACTGCTTGCTGGGAGATTTCCTCAGCGCTGGCACAGGTCCCTGTGGTGAGTGATCCGTCTGGGAGTTCCAGGAGGTTGGGCACAGTGGTCCCCGAGAGTTGGGGAGACAGCCACGGTGGCGGCTGTAAAGCGCCACTTGCCGCGGGAGTTCCTCAACACTGGCACAGGTCCCTGAAAAAAAGTGAGTGCGACTGTGCCTATTACCCCTCTTATGAACTGAGTCAGCTGCTTCGAGGAAATCCTATAACTAATTGTGAGGATGAAGCTGGGCCTTCTGGACTGTCTAACCACCCAGCTTCATCCTTGGAGTCAATGCTCCCTGAAAGTGAAGTGCCACGCCTTACGTCCGAGGACATGGACTCGCTGTGTTTTGTGGAGCTGTGTGAATTGCCTGAAGAAAGGGTCAATGGTTTGAGTCTCTCTGGTGACACACCAGAACCTGAGGAACAGTATGAGAGTATTGACAGACCCCTTTCAGAGCCTCAAAGTTTGATTGTGCCTGAACCTTCACAAAATGAGCCAAGTGTTGTGGAACCAGAGCCTTCAGAACAAGGAGACGACAGTGCTCCCAGCTTGGACATTCCCCTTCGTGCAGAGGCACCCCTCACAAGTGATGAAAGCTCCAAGACCATTGCTGAAAGTATGGAGACTGTGGTTGTTCACCCCAAAAAAAACTTGCTGAGCTGTCAAGCCAGTGGTGTGCTTCAGTTACGATTCCCCCGGGAGGCCAGTGGATTTGCCTGTCAATGTGGTGCACAAAGGTGTTTGTCTCACCAAGCTCACTGCCCAAATTGAGCTTGACGGCCAATTCCAGGTTACTTGTCTTTCCTTCTCACTGTGGTGCCCCTGCCCCCTCTAGTCCCAAGTTAGCTGATAGGGAAGGGCCCCCTCTTGCATTGTTTAAGGTACAAGAAATTACTACTTGATTCTGTATAGCAATGTTCAGTTTACCTGTGTGAAATATGCATAATGTATTGTCAGAATGGGAATTGTATAGTGGAGTACATTGAAATGTATAGTAAAGTGACAAGTTATGCCAATTGATGAATCATATAGTACTTGTATAGCATGCTAATGGTATAAATGTCTTGTATATGTTGCATTTTCAATGTTACGATGGTACAGACTTGACACGGACGCTGAGTTTTCCCAGGCAGGGAAGGGTGTAACCCTCCCTTACAAATGGGGGTTCCTGAAAAGTCTTCCATGAGCTTGCCTAAATGCTCACTGCCAGGCTGGTGTCCTGTGTTTAGCAGTTAATTGTTATTGCCAAAGAGTACCTGTGTAGCCTTTATGTACTGTCACTTTAAGAGCTGCCTAGATTGCAGTAATAATTAATCTGGGAGGGGGCTGAGTGTTGTCATGCTCGAGTCCCACCCGGGCTGCCAGGTAATTGCTGTGTTTCTGCCATCGCTAATTGAGCAGAGGGAGCCCTGTTAATAGATGTAACTGTTTGCGGATCATTCATTCATTACAGTAGTAATAATGTAGTTTGTCTAACCTGCCTTCTTTGCAGCAAGGACTGTTTTGTTTAACCCCACCATTTTGGCCCGGAACTGCCGGATTGGACCAGTCTGGTGGGACCAAAAATGGAGCCGGACAACAGGAGCTGCTTGGAGTCAAAATCTGTAGGAATTGTAGTTTTGGGCTTTTGGCACCTTTTTGCACCTGAAGGAGGAGCCTTTGTTGTGACTGACATATAAGCCAACTGAATTGTTTGGATTTGAGGGAAATCCCCAAGCTGCCTGCTGTTTGTCAGTTCTGAGCTGGGAAGTGAAATGAGAATAGCTCAAGTGATTTGGGCAGTAATTCCATGTATTTCTGCATGGGAGAACTGTGAAAGTGCTGAATTTTGGCCTGCATGTCTACCTGCTGCCCCTGAGAAGGAGAGAAGAAAATTATTTTGGACTAAATCCAAGTTTGTGAGAACAAAGTAAGCCACTGATTTTTCACCAGTTTCATACCTGAATTAGACCGAAGATTTTGCTGAATGCGATCGGCCTGTCAGGATTTCCAGCTGCTTTTGAATCTCCAGTTTGTGCAGAGACTTTGCGATCGTGACTGTAGAGCGGTTTGCCTGGAACAGTAGAATTTCCTTACATGCAAATGTGCTGCATATTGAAAGTGGGTCGTGATTTGGTCCTCCAGTCTGTGAACTGTGTTCTGCTTGCTGGAAGCTGTACCCAGCCCAAAACGGACTATCCGAATTTGTCTCCATTTGGCCTGGACCTTGCCACACTGGCCCAGCCAGACTGCTCGCTGCACAAAGAAAGCCATTGACGAGAGACCTGCCTGGGGATCAGCCCCCTGCTCCACGCTTGAACAGGAATGACACCTCGGCGATTTGTGTGGGCCCTACTTCTCCTGGCACTCCAGATTAACCACCTGCTGTCTCGATTGTCATCCAGTTTTTGTCCATTCTTGGGTATTGTGAGTAATCATCAGGGTAGCTCCCTGCAACAACAGCCTAAACTAAAAGTGCATCATCTCATTGTCTTGTTGTTTTCTTTTCATGAACTGAGCCCTCCGGCTCTGGATTACAAATAGTGTGTGTTGTTTTCTTCCATCACAGGGTCCCAACCAGCTGCAGCGTTCCTGGCTAGCCCATCATTCTCCATCTGGGTATCCAGAGTGTGTGACTGTTTATGGACCCTGAAGTGCATGCATAACTGTTTGAGTGATGCATCCTTTAAGCAAATTAACCTGATTACGCCCCTCCCTTGTTCAAGTCCCTTAAATACATCAGATATAACTCTTTTTTTTTTTTTTTTGCATTTACTCTGACTATGGTTCCAGTTTGTGCAAGAATACTGTACTGCTGTTATTTGCTGTGTATAACCTTGTTTTACAGGGGGTCCCCAGGGCCAGGCCAGAGGAAAGCTCTGGTGGTAAGTGCAAATAGTGTGGGTACTTGTGTGGTGTATCAGAGGTATTGTGAAAGTGATTGTTGTGTATTGTTCCAGCCACTAGTAAGGAAAGAGGGGGGTTACAGTGTTCCAGAGGGCTGTGCCCAGGTTAGCTTGACCACTACCAACCCTGACCTCTGGGTGGAAACACCCATTTCAGAACTCAGGCCACTTAACCTGCTACTAGCTAAGCAGGCAGGGGTAGTAGCCTTTGGGATAGCGCCACCTAGGGGTTACACTGACAAAGTTTCAGGCATTTACAATGGGTACTAATGATCCAGACCCAACACCAGATACTGAAACAGAACTGGAGGATGTGGAGGAAAATGCAGATAACAAACTTGGAGTGGAGGACAGTGACGAAGACTGAGCAATCTTTTACTCCTCTTGTGAACCCTCCTTTTCCTTGTTTTTGATCAACGTAAATAAAGTCACAGGTATATTTTGAATGATATTTTGATATTTGAGTAAGAAAAAAATTATAAAAAACATAAGCTCACTGATGGATTTGTGTCTCTTTTTTTATTTCTTACAGGAAGCATAGCTTTAAATAAATAAGAGCCCCTGCTCAAATAACCGCATGTTTGAATTAGTGCCTGGCCTAAAAACGTCATAAAATAAATAAGAGCCCGTGCTTTAATTCAGACAAATACGGTACATTGTTATCTAGAGTTGTTGAAGACTCAGCAAGTGGCATTGTTCAGAAACAATGCTGCACGTACATGCACTTCCACAAGTCATTATGTCAGTGAGTTCTAGTGGTTATCTGGCATATTACAAGAATTCAAGCTAGCGCACAGTGATGTCCATGACTATTCTTTATGGTTCGTCACTCAAGATAGTGACCTAACACCTGGCACCACTATACTTTTACTATGAAGACTCCTATTAATGCTACCCTATTGCCACTTTACCCACCCTTTACCTTCCTCCACAGTGGCAACTCACATGTGCAACTGGGGAAAAATGTAGGAACATGGCTTTGACAAAAGTATCATAACTTTCAAAAATTTAACAGAAGCTCATGAAATTCAACTTTAATTACTGATGTTTTTTAAATATTTGACTGCTTATAATTTGGATGCCTTTCAGCAAGAGATTTGAAAGTAGACACAGACTCTTTTTTTTTTTTTTTTTTATGTTGATTGCGCGCATGCGCAAGAAACATGTTGCGACAGGTTTCTGGAGAAGCAGGTTGTGGAGGCGCGGCACTGTTGTGGCCAGTGCCCCCACAGCCTGCAAAGGCTTGCCCCGCTTCCCCCAATGCTGTGGCACGCTGCTGCTGACACTAGTTCAGCCAGCGTGCCACAACTTTTTAAAAAATCAGCCACTGCAATCAGGGGCTGCCTCATCATTGCAGCGTCAGTCATCTGCTGCAATAAGGGAGCAACCTGTCATTGCAGGGCAGGATGTAAAACCCCTGAGATTGTCTGTGAACACGGTGGCGGCGGCTTGCCGCCGTGTTCATAAACAATATAACCCCCCCTACGTTTAGTTGCTGACAAGGGCTCCAATCCCCATTGGCA
Organism: Neoceratodus forsteri; assembly: GCA_016271365.2. Lineage (NCBI taxonomy): Eukaryota > Metazoa > Chordata > Ceratodontiformes > Ceratodontidae > Neoceratodus > Neoceratodus forsteri. Next base: position 525,559,425 of record CM057452.1, on the reverse strand, counting down.
TTTTGTGCCCCCACTTTTGTTCCTGCTGACGGGGAGCCCACTCCCCGGTCGGGCATTCTGTTACCCCTTTTGTTGCTGCCACGGGTGCCCAATCCTGTTGGCATACTGACACCACGCCTCACCTGTTTGCTGACAGAGGTGCCAAATCCCCATCTGCTACTGCTGCCCCGTCCAGGAAGCCTCTGCTGGCACACTGGAAGCCCACCGCAGTGTGCCAGATGCCCCTGCAAGTGAGAAAACGGTCCTGCAACGTCTTTTTTTTTTTTAATCCTGGAAGAAAGGAAACCGTTCCTCGGTGCTTGCCCTCCTTCTCACCCGCAACCTGCACCCACCCACTGCATGCCCTGCCTCCCCACACCCCTCCCCTTGCCCCATACTTACCTTAGGAGCTTGGCGCGACGATCTTCGGTGGACCGGGAACGTGTCTACACTCTTCAAAACCAACCGCGAACTGAGGAAATGCCGGTCAGCTGAATAATGTAGTACATAGAGTTTTTTCAACTTTACTGCGTATCTCGGGCATTTTGGGAATTTTCCACCAAATTTTAAACATGGGGTTTTTGGGATCCCTCCTCATGAATTCTTGAACTGTCATGGTGTTAATCGGCCCGGAAAGGTGATTTTGCGGTCACTTCGCGGAATCACCTTTCGGGGCCGATTAACGAAACAACAGTGCCAGTGTTCGTGAGATAGGCTGTCAAAAAAAGCCTATATTTACTAAATCTAGTGGAAAAATCAAAAAAATGACTCTCTTACGAGCGTGCGGTGCACATTTGCTATGCACGCTCGTAACTTCGTGAATTTGCAATATTTTCACGCCAGATTTTCAAAATTGGCATTTTGTCGCACCTTCTTGTGAACAGTACAGCTGTTATTGTTCACATCCTGGTGGAAATGTGTTTTCGCACTTCCGGTGCAGAATAGCACGGTTGCTGTGGGAAATCAGTGTTCGGGACAGATTAAAAAAATGACAGTGCCACTGTTCATGAGTAGAGGTCCTGAAATGGCTATGCTGAAAATTTGGTAACGATACTCCATAAAATGACACTGTTAAGCATCGTTACGCGGTTGCATGTAGCTCATTAACTGCGAATTTATAATATTTCACTCCAGATTTCCAACATTGCCATTTTCCCACACCTACTTATGAACAGTAAAGCTGTCATTTTTCCCATCCTGGCCGAAATGTGTTTTCGCACTTCCGGCGCAGAATACAGCAGTCGCTGTGGGAAATCACTGTCCGGGACAGATTAAGAAAATGAGAGTGATACTGTTTATGAGCAGAGGTCATAAAATGCCTATGTTGAAAATTTGGTGATAATAGCCCATCGAATGACTGTGTTACAAGTGTGTGTTGCACACTTTCCATGCACGCTTATAACTTCATAGATTTGTAATACTGTCATGCCACATTTTCACCAGTGGAATTTTTCCACACCTCCTTATGCGCTGTGCAGCTGTCATTTTTCACATCCTGATCGAAATGTATTTTCACAGTTCCGGCGCAGAATAACACGGTTGCTGTGGGAAATCACTGTTTGGGATAGATTAAGAAAATGACAACAGCACTGTTCATGAGCAGAGGTCCTAAAATGCCTATGTTGAAAATTGGGTGACAAAACTCCATAACATGACTGTGTTACAAGCGTGCGTTGAACTGTTTCCACGCACCTTTGCAACGTCTCACTTTTGTAATATTTTCACCCCACATTTTTAACAGTGGCATTTTTCCACACCTCCTTATGAATAGTACAGCTGCCATTTTTCACATTGTGGCTAAAATTTGTTTTTACACTCCTGCCGCAGAATAACACGGTCGCTGTGGGGAATCGCTGCATGGGACACATGAAGATCGAATGAGTGAGAGGGGGGAGTGACCACACTGAACTGAGGTCTGTCGGGACTGCTGCAGATTTGTTTGTGGGCAGAGAAAGGGCCAAACACAAGAGCCCAGTACAAAAGGGCAGCCTGCAGCACTGGGAGAAACAGAATGAGAGAGCAAGTGAGAGAGGGGGAGTGAGCGAAGTCACCGGAGCTCTTTCAGGACTGCTGTGGATTTCTTTGTGGGCAGGAAAAGGCATCAGTGCAGGCAGGGGCCTAGTGCAAAAGGCCAGCCTGCAGCGGTGGGAGAAACAGTACGAGCGAGTGAGACAGTGGGACTGAGTGAGCTCAATGGAGCTCTGTCAGGACTGCTGCGGATTTCTTTGTGTGCAGACAAAGGCATCAATGCAGGTAGGAGTCCCATAAAAAAGGGTCACTTGCAGCGCCAGGACAAACAGAATCAGCGTGTGAGACAGGGAGACTGAGCGACCTCAACAGAGCTGTGTGGGGACAGCTGTTGATTTGTTTGTGGGCAGAGAAAGGGCACAGCATAAGAGCCCAGTGCAAAAGGCCAGCCTGCAGCGGTGGGAGAAACAGTACGAGCGAGTGAGACAGTGGGACTGAGTGAGCTCAACGGAGCTCTGTCAGGACAGCTGCGGATTTGTTTGTGGACAGACAGAGGTGCCAGTGCATGCAGGGGCCCAGTACAAATGGACAGCCTGCACTGGCGGGGAACCCAGAATGAGTGACTGAGACAAGGGGAGTGAGCGAACTCAACAGAGCTCTATTGTAACTGCTGCAAATTTCTTTGTGGACAGAAGAAGGCGGCAATGCAGGCAGGAGTCCAATAAAAAAGGGCAGCCTGCAGCGCCGGCAGAAACAGAATGAGTCAGTGAGAGAAGGGGAGCGAGAGAGCTAAACGGAGCTTTGCCGGGACTACTGCAGATTTCTTTTTGGGCACACAAAGGCGCCAACAGAGGCAGAAGCCCAGTACAAAAGGGCAGCCTGCAGCGCCAGGACAGACAGAATGAGTGAGTGACACAGGGGGAGTGAGCGACCTCAACGGAGCTCTGTCGTGACTGCTGCGTTTTCTTTGTTGGCAGAAAAAGTTGCCAACGCAGGCAGGAGCCCTGTACAAAAGGCCACCCTGCAGCGCCGGCAGAAATGGAACGAGTGAGTGAGAGAAGGGGAATCGGCAGGCTCTACAGACCTGTGTCGGGACTGCTGCAGATTTCTTTGTGGGCAGAAAAAGCCACCAACAGAGGCAGGAGCCCAGTACAAAAGGGCAGCCTGCAGCTCCAGGAGACAAAGAATGAATGAGTGAGAGAGGGGGAGTGAGCCACCTCAATGGAGTTCTGTCGGGACAGCTGCAGAATTCTTAGTGGGCAGAACAAGGTGCAAATGCAGGCAGGAGCCCAGTACAAAACAGCAGCCTGCAGCACCAGATGAAACAGACTGAGCGACTGACAGAGGGCCAGTGAGCGTGCACAACACACCACGCAATCAACATTCGGCGTTGACAAATGCTTGTTTTGTATTATTTCTTTACCAGCCAGCTGCTCATCTCTCAGGGACATACCCTGTTCATAGAGATATACCTTGATTAGGCTGAACAAAGCCATCATTCGGTTTGCTACCAGGTTTTTCTCTAACATTTTTTTTCCCTCCCATCTCCCCAGTGGGGGAGCAATGCCTCTCACAGCCTCACACAGCCACAGCTTTCCATGTGACAGGAGAGAGCTTCTTGGCCCGGCCACCAGGGTCGTTGTTTTAGTGGAACCCACTGCCAACCCTCCCTGACCAAGGTGCAATGCCATGACCTGCCTCCCAGTGTGACTTCCTGGGCTCACTTCCGAACCTGGGTCATCAGCACGGCAGCATGGCACTGTGCTGCTGGGCCATGAGTGTGGCCTGAAAGCCTAATATTTAGTGTCAATTAATCTAAGAAGATTGGTGATACTCCACTTTCTAGTTTTAAAGTTATAGGGGCTCAACATTTTGCAGTTTAGATAATTGCAAAATGTAATTTTACAATTTCTGAAAGTTTGGAGGCTTATAACTCAATCACCTTTAAAAATAGAGATCTGAAGCATGGCACACTTCTGAATGGGTCTTGTTAAAGTCGGTGTAACCCTCCCTGCAAATGGGGGTTCCCAAAAGTCTTCCAGGAGCTTGCCTGAATGCTTCGAGCCTGGGTGGTGTTTGGCGTCTGAGTTGCTTAACTGTGATTGCAAGTGAGTGCTATTTGAGCCTCCACGTACTGTCTCTTTAAGAGCAGTCTGCTTGCAGACTTAATTAGTTTGTATGGGGGGGACTGTGTATTTAATGCTCGAATCCCGCCCGAGCTGCGGAGTAATCGCTACAATTTGCAGTCGCTGAAGGTGCCAAGGGAGCACATCTGAAAGCTGTAACTGTTTACTGGTAATCATTTAAAGCATTAGCAAAATTGTAGTCAGTGACAGAGCCAGGTTTGGGAGCATTTGGGAGCCGTGGCGGGGGGGGGGCATTCAGTCAATCATGGGCTCCACAGTGGGCATTAAACAGTGAATAAAGATGGTGGTGGGGCACCACTACTCACACTCTGGCAGCCAGGAGGGGCAACCGCCCCCCCAGCCCCCACTTTAGCTCCGCCACTGATTGTAGTTTGTCTAACCTGCCTTTATTGCAGCTGGGACTCTGTGTGTGTTACCTCTCCATTTTGGACCTAAACTGCTGTGCTGGGCCAGTTGGGTAAATGGAGCCTGTGGACAAATCAGAACTTGGACTCTTAATTTGAACCAGCCACAAGAGGATTGTATGGGCAGTGACTCTGGGAAATGTAGTTTTGACCTTGGAGCCTTCTTCTACCAACAGGGGGAGTCTTATTGTGAGTGACAGCTGAGTCAGCAACAGAATAGTATGGAGCTAAAGGAAATGCCCTGCTCCGTGACTGGAAAGATCAGATCAGTTGCGGCAGTGAAGAGAGAAGGAGCTGTGTGCTTCTGCAGTATATAGTTTCACGGGAAGCGCATGTGAGGCTCTGAGTTTCGGTCTGCAGCCTTTGTGAATGCCAGTTTGGACTGAATCTGAGCTGTGAGGAGAAAGAAGCACTAGAAGTGTGTAAACCAGGCTCACCCTGTAGAAGACTGGAGAAATTGCTGAATTGTGCTCGGTCTGTCAGGAAATGAAGCTGCTGTGTGTGCTCCCGGGTATTTTGCAGTAATTGCAATCGGGATCGTGGAGCAGCCTGCCTGGTATAGTACTTTCCTTTTACATATAACTGTGCGTAGTGCTTGTGGGCAATCGCTATTTCAAATCCCCTGTACAGTGAATTGTGTGCTGAAGCTGGAAGTAAACCCCAGCTTAATTCGGACTACATCCATTTGCTATCAACTGCAGTGGGGTCCAGTCACAAGGACCTTGTCCTCATGCCCTGCTCTTCTGGCAATCCAGAGGGACATTCTCCATCCGATCTTCAGCTTGGGTGTTGTGAGTACAAATCAGGGTATTCCCCTGCAGCTTGTTTTTTTCTTTTTTTTACTTTATTTCTTTATCTCTCCTTGCCTGCTCCCAGAGACTTCTCCTTCCTTCCTCTCAACCCCCGTTCCATCTTCGGAGGGATCTGCCCCTAGAGTGCCTCCTTTCCTCCTCCTGCACATCGGGGTCTGTCCCTCTTTGGTGGTCCGGATGGTACCGAGAGGCTATCATCTAGGCCGCCGGGAGGTGTTTCTTTTCTCCCTAGTTTTCTCCTCACCCTCTGGGACGTCGGGCGCTAGGGCGTACATCCCAGTGGTGGCATGCTGCATACCCAATCTCTCATGCGCGTCGGCGTCCCCCCTCCCAGCTCCGATGAAGCGGAGTCGGCCTCATCCTTCAATTGCCGGGTAAAGCCCACCGCTATGAAGGGATGCAGAACGCGCAGAGCATTCTGGTTCCCACCCCTGAGGGAGGAGAGCATCCCTTGGGATGCGTAATCCTCCCTGTCCCTTGCCGACCCCGCCACCCGAGTCCATTCCCTAACCCGGGTCGTCGGCATAGCGCGAGGTGTGGCGTCCAGCGCCTCAACCCTCAGCACCGCCGGGCCAGCCGCAGCTTGTTTTTCGATCACAAGTGTGTCATCTAATTCTTGTTGTTTCACTGTTTCAGAGACTGAGCCCTCCGGCTCTGGATTACAATTGGGTGTTGTGCATATATTTCTTCCACAGGGCCATCTCCATCTGCACCTGCCAGCCAATCCCGGGCAACGGACTTGGCTAGCTCCCTCCCCCAACCTGGGTACCCAGAGTGTGACTTTTCAGACCCTGTATGTGTGCACAGTTCTGCGATTTAATGCCACTAATTAACCTGATTTCCCCCTCCTGTGTTACTGTCCCCTAAGTAAATCAGGTTTGTTGTTGTTATACTATATGCTGTCTGTGGTGGTGGTACTTATGGAAACGGTATTGTGTGTTGTGTATGTTGATTAACCTTACTTTACAGGGGGTCCTCAGAGACGTGCTGCTGAATCAGTCTCGAGGGTAAGTGGTATCTATATGAGTGAACAGTGTGTAAACGTGGGGTATTGGGGCTGTAACTCTGGTGTACTATGTGAGCTACTAGAGGGAACCAAAGGGGGTCACTGTGTCCCAGGGGGGCTGTGATCAAGCTAGTCTAACCACTACAAACCCCGACCTCTGGGTGGAGGCACCTGCCATAGAATCTAGGCCCCTAAACCTGTCAGTAGTCGAGCAGGCAGGGGTAGTAGCCCTTGGGATAGTGCCACCTAGGGGTTACATCAGCGTAATAAATATGGTGCAATTTGGACTCGTACATGTGAACTTCTGCAGTTCAGATAATTGTAAAATTTAATTTCAAAATTTCTGAAACGCTGGAGGCTTACAACTCTGTCACCTTTAGGAAAAGAGATCTGAAACTTGGTACACTTCTGTGTATGCCTTGGTAAATTCAGCATACCAAACTTGGTGCGAACTGAACCAACAGTTTTGAAACTAGGTGGAAATAACAATTTTGGCAAAATTTCACAAAATGTTTGTGGAAATTCCACAAGCTTTCACAGAAGTGAAATCAGCATTTCATCAGAATTTAGTTGGCAGAAGATAAATTTCACCCAGCCCTAGCCTGCATGTTGAATGTGGCTGTTAGCTTCTCTTCTTCTAACCTCTTAGATTCTGAGAAGAAAAGTGTCATGGGACAGAGACAGAGAGCTCAGCCATTTACTTGTAATGGCCCTGAGGGCCACTGCAGCAATTATTCTGTACATGTAGGCCTTAGTTTTCCCTAGGTTTTTATGGGTATAGGTTCCCAGTTTGAAAGTTTGGAATATGTTCAGAGCAGATGGGGGCAGGACACTGTCAAAGGTTCTCCAAAGATAGCATCTCATATCTGATAGATGTTGTTGTAGTAGCCAGAACCCCCCCCCCCAACTTTTTTCCTTCGTGTGTCAAATCCTTGTATTTTTTGTGTTGTTCTGCATAGACTGGCCACCTATGCGATTTTCGTTGTTTAAGTCTAGTTTTATCTTTTGTGCCCCTCCCCTAGTTTCTGGCTATTAAGAGGATATCTGTTAGGTTATGAGTTGGGATTCCAAAGGGCTAGAGTTTACATAAGTATGGCCTTTAAATGGCCATAATGTTGAAAACCTCTGCAACGCTCCTTCTTTGCTAAAAACTAGACTCCCAAACACTTTTTCCTTCAAAGCAGCTTTTTCCTGGAGTTAGTATGTTAGGAAGTAGCGTTGTTTATTAAGCCTCTTCGCGACATCTTTATGGAACCACGAATGTGCGCACTGTCGCAGCTCGCAAACTGCGAATATTAAATAAAGATATTCTTTGCATTTCTGAGTAGGAGTAAGAAAGCTGTTGCATTTCCCTTAGCGTTAAAGCGCTGTTTTTCTGACATAATAAGAGAATGAGCTTCATGTAAAAATAGTTAAAAAGGCTGTATGACAATATGCAATACCGAGCGGGTTGATTATTTTACTTCCTGGTATTATATTATTGGAGTCCTGTACTAGTTAACCTTTCTTTTTTATGTATACACACCTAAGGAATGATATAATGATAAAATAGGTGTAAAACATGAGTAGGTGTGTTCTGAGAAATCACAATATATGTTGTATTACCTGGTTTGCATTGTAAGTCCTTTCATTTACCCTTTTCTTTAGGAGCCAGCTGGCCATTGTGATTCTATCTTTATACATAAAGGGGAAGGACTTGCTATGAAAACATGCCAAAAGAAGGCTTAAAGGCTTAAGTAACATATTAATATGCTCACAACTTCTATAGGAGTTTAAAATATATCAAAATGGAAATTCATTATGTTTAAAATTTATAAATAAGTTGTTTAAAAAAGGAATTTTTTTTTGTTCATTTGATTGATGGGTAATTCACCCAATGAGAGCTCAGTATTGGGTATATCATTTCAGCAATGGCAAGTAAAGAGTCAGTAGCTGTCGGGATGGTGAAGTGTATGCATCCAGAACTAGTGCTCTAGTTTAATGTGGATACTGATTGATGCCTTCGTGTTTGTACTCTTTATTTTTGTTCTTTGTTTTCTGCCGGAATAAGTCCACCTTTAATTTTGCCTGATATGTTTCATCTGGAATTTTTCGAATAAAATTACCTGAAATTCAGCTGAAGAATACAGACTGTGTCAGAGTCTTTCTGTAACCCACCTAGTGTCCTCTTACAGACACTGTTCAGGAGGGTGTGCACATCCACCTAATACGGGGTGAGGTGTGGACAGCCCAAGAAAATACGGAATGAGGTTCCTAGCTGACCACATCCCCTGCAACACCTGTGATATTTGTTGTTTGTATAGTGTTTGATGTGTGAAGGGTGTGAGGAAAAAGACAACAATGTTTTCCATCTAAATTCCCTGTATCTCGGGGATGTGGTTGTCTTACTGCCCACCCAGATGGCCTGCTCCCATATTTGGTCTGTGATCTATTCATGTGCTTCCTGCTGCCAAGTATCTCTTACCTGATGAGACGCCCAAGATTCTGAATCCTGTCATACTCTGAGTACTCCAGTCACCAGCTCTATTATTTCCCCTGTTTGTCTTGTGCTATCTATGAGTACTTATAAAGGCAACCGTGTCACATGACCTGTAATTTCACCTGTGGCCAAGTTGACAAATGCTTTGTCTGTGGGTATCTGTAATGTTCTCTGTGATTCAAACCATATTCTGCCTGCAGTTGAGGGAATGTTTTCAAGGGGACATAACATTAGTCATTTTTAAAGGGGCATTAAATTCAGTACTGTTTGCTGATCTCAGACCAGTTTTAGGAGTCTCTATGGATAAATTGCTACATATATAGTTAAGGACTTTCTTGTTGTAGCATTTGATTATCAGTCCTATTATATGTAGCTGTCTTCTCAGCTCTGGGTGAATCCAGTTCAACTCTTAAAACAGGTGACAGTGATTTAGAATGATGTGGGGCATCGAGGCCAAACCTGACTTAGACAGTTGTACATTACATCAATTTTAGCAAGGTCAGTCCTTAAGGTCACCCTCCTTATACAATATATCCACATAGTCAAAAATTGGAGCTAAAGATCAGAGAGAACTGCAGATAGCTGAGGGAATTAAAAAGGGGGGAAAGGCTTTTTCCCCACTGTATTTGTGAGACAAGGGACATGAAAGACTGGATTCATAGGCTAGGGAAATGGGACAGGTGGGTGGAAGAGAATGGGAGCAAAGTGGAGGTACTAACTGAGTACTTCGGCTCCATCTCCACTAGGTGGAGAGTAATGGACTGGTTCCACTAGGGGGAAGGAGAGGAAAAGGGGGCCAGGGCATAGATATTTTGATAGAGGTGGATAGGTTGAGGACAGGGTTACTAGCTTTGGGGCCTATGTAGGAAACATGTGAGAACTGCATGCTAGAAGTACATATTCTGCCCATGTAGCCCTGCCCCTGCAGACGGGTTCACACTGGCCAGTATTCGCCATCAGCTGCCACCTGCCCCCCCCCCCGCCATGCAGGATTCAGCAAGATGGCTGGGGGTGTGGATACAGACTCAGGCGGGCATCCAGTTGGATGCCCAGCTGGATCCCTGAGTGTATCACTTGCATGGCAAACTGTGGATCCAGGTGCATGAATACCACCCACCAGCACCCAGAGCTGTGTAGCTACACACCATTGACCAGTCATCCTGGAATATATACCCTTACCCCCCAACACATGTCTTAACCCTCGTAGCATCAAACAGCATCCCCCAACCCCGATTATGTAGGAGCCAGTCCTTGGTATTGTAATGTACCCCCCACCCACCGACATGTGCAGACTCGGCACCGAGAGATACAGACAGCTGCCCATTTGGCACCAACTGGACCACCCCTTCCCCGTACCTGGCCAAAAGTGCAATGGCACAGGATGACCAGTGGCACATCCATCCTCACACCTCCTCGGCCATTGACTGTCCAAGTGATGCTGGTAGCATGCTGCCTAAAAACAGGGATACTCTACTGGCATCACTTGGATGGTCAGCAGCTGAGGCGGTGTGGGAGGACTGTGCTGCTGACAATCAAGTGCTGCGGCACCACTCAGGGCAGATCACGGGGATTTGGTGCTGCGAGGCATAACCACTGCACACCTATGAGGGGGTGGGATTGGGAGCTTGGGAGGGGTTGGGATGGCCTCCATTGCAGTAGACATACACAACCAGGCCTCTGATGGGGGGGCAACTACCTGAGGGACGGGGCAGTGCCAGTTTGGGAACACACACGTCTCTGGGATGAACTGTGATGTGTGTGGGGGGTATAGCCCACAGGCAGGGTTGGAGCAGCCCAGAATGAGTGGGGGGTGGGCTGCCATACGGTAGGGGGCTACTGTGTACTACTGGGACAGGGGTGCTCTGGGGTGTGTGTGTGTGTGTGTGTGTGTGTGTGTGTGTGTTGGAGTGAATCCCCATTATGGTGCCAGCACAGGGCAGATAGACTGTGCAAGGAGGACACTCATAGCAGGATTCCCTCTACCATAACAGCTGCCCTCTTCTGCTCCCCAGCACTACGCCCCTTGGTGCATAGTGCATCGTGCTGGCACACCCTCAGCACACACCCACCCACCCCCAGTGCATTCTTGGCTATGCAGCAGGGGTTCTAGTGTGTAGGGGATGCTCACCCTGGTTAGTGCATCCCGGGATGGGGGGGGCGCAGTGGGTGCAGAATGGCTACATACATAGATCCGGGGAGTGTAGCCACTCTGCCTATTTGTGCATAGGCCCCATTGTGGGTAGATAAATCCCCAGGCCCAGATAGAATGCATCCATGGTAGCCAGCCCAGTGGTGCTGAGGGTTGAGGCACTGGATGCCACACCTCATGCCATGCTGGTGGCTCAGGTTCAGGAATGGACTTGGGTCACTCAGTGGCTGGTAGGGGTGAGGAAGGATCGAGTGTTGGTGGACAGCTCTCCTTCCTCGGGGAGGGGGGATAGTGTGGCACACTGTTTTGACTGACACCCAGTGGTGGCTGGGTGTCGTCGCATATGCGCCGCTGGAATAGGGTGGGCCTCATGTCCAGGGCACAAGGCAGCCTCCACAGAGGCAGAGCCCAGCCACTCTGCTCATTGCATGTTCATGGGGCCAGGGGAGAACAATGTGAAAAATGTAGCTGGCAGGCTCCATGATAGCCCGAGTGTAACCCCTCGGTGGCGCTATCCCAAGGGCTACTACCAATCAATCAATCAGTCAATCAAATCTTTATTTATCCAGGCGATCACCATTGAGCAAGCTCATTTACAAGGTGGACCTGCTGTGATCAAGGACAAATATACATACATACATACATACAATAAGGCATGGGATACAAAATGAGAATCGGGATACAAAACAAACAATCATACAGCAACATGTTAAATGCAATATATACATTCCAATTGTTCACAGAGGTCCTACATGTGTTACATAACATTAATGCAGTATTTACAACCTTCATGTACACAGAGTTGAGGTATCATGTGTATTATTGCCTACATGGAAGGGTACAATTATTTTCATTTCAGCCCTCAGTAACTGTTTATATAGCTTGGGTGAGGGTCCCAGTTTACAGATGGACCCACAGTGAAGACGATATCTCCTGCTTCAGAGGCGGCAGGAGAGTAGAAAAAGAGGTGCCAAGGTGCCGAGGGCCAGAATGGCAGCTGGTTAGTGACTAGTTAAATGGGGAAAGATAGATCTAGGTTCGTGGCTGAATGTGATGGAATCAGAGGGGGAACCATCTGCAGGACTGCTAGTGACTGTGGAAACAGTTACAGTTTTCGGTGAATGCTTTGTCATAAATAGACCTAAAAAAGGCAATACTGACCGGAGAACTAAGTCTCAACGATCTTTGTATCTTATTCCAGAGTGTGGGCAGTGCATGGCTTATGGCAGTCCTACCAAAATGGTTACTGATCCTGGGGATTTTCAAAGTAATTAGTGAATGGTTTCGTAGATCATAGTTACTCATTGGATTTAAGGGGAGACAGGCAATAATGTAATCTGGGAGCTTGTTGGTGGGGGCTTGAAGTGTCCAGAGGGCTGCATTTCTACATCGTCTGTATTGCAGGGAAGGCCACCCTACTGCTGAATATAGGGAGCAATGATGTGTAGAGGATGGGAGATCGGTTATGAATCTTAAGGCTGTATGGTACAGAAATGAAAATTACGTACCTACTGTAATTCTTGATCTTCTCTTGTATCTTCACCATTCATTACTGCTTGGGTTAAGCGGGTGCACTCTCTACGGAGTTTTTTTTTTTTTTGGAGAGTCTGCTCCAGCGGCGCCCCTCAGGATGCGTACGCGCCATGCGTGAGCCGAGCTGTTAGGTGTCGGAGACTCCTCCTCCTCCATCTCAGTTCTGTTAGCCGGAGGCGAAAATAAAGTGTAAGAAAAGATAGTGAGGCAAGAGAGCTGAGGGATAGAAAAAGGAAAGGAAATAAACTGAAAAGGAATAAGCCGATGGAGAATAGACAGAGGAGAAAAAATCCTACCTAAGGACCGCAGGGCCTCCTTTCGGAGGAGGAGGAGGAGGGGAGGGAGGGAGGAGGAGGAGGAGGAGGAGGAAGGGAGGAGGAGGGAGGAGGAGGATCGAGCATTGTTGGTTGAGAGGCTAATAGGCTAGAAACTACTAAGGGAGCAAGAATCCCAGTTGTTAGGACTGAGGAGAGGTTCCACCGAATCTCCTGAACAGACCCAAGAGAGGGCAGACTCTCTGAACTCTCAACATGCCAAGTCCCTTCATCCTAGTTGAGGGCTCCTAGACTGTCCGAGCAGAACCAGTTCCGGAACAGCGCCCATCCAGGAAGAGGACTGAGTTCCTTAGCACCTTGTTAAGTGCTACCACAGAAGAGTATGGGAAAAAACATGCCTTCTCGGAGGCAGTTGGTAAGAAAAATAGAGAGGAATTCAATCCGACTTGCTAAGACAAGGCAGACAGAGGCTTGAAGCTGACAAGTTCAGTCAGCAGCTGGAAAAGCTTTGAAAAATAATGCCTGCCAGGGGGATTCCAAACTTTGAGGAGGCCAAGACAGGGCATGGCCACCAGGCTGTGAAACTACATGACCTGAAGAAGGTAAAGAATCGCACCATAGGGCAGTCAGAAAGAGTTCCCTCAGAAGTAAAGAAATTTGCAACCGTACTTGTTCCTCTCTACCTTGAGGAAAAGAGAATCCATTCACAAGAATGGGAAAAAACAGATTTTTTTTGGGTATAAGGCCAGGGGAGAGAGGAACAAGGCGGGAGGAGACACCACAGAAGGAAGCCACTGAGGGAAGGTGGGTGGGTATCAGTAATGAATGGTGAAGATATAAGAGAAGATCAAGAATTACGGTGGAAGTCGTAATTTACATATCTTCCCTTGTCAATCTTCACCATTCATTACTAACAGATGATATAGCCCTCCCCTTGACAAAAAGGGGGGTAGAACCCTGAGGAACAAGACCCCAGCCTCCTGTTGGTGAGGAACAGAAGGGGAAGACCCTGGCTAACACAAGGGAAGCCTAAGTGGGAGAAGAGCTAGGAGGTGTCCCCCGAGGACGGGGAGACGGAGAAAGCCCTGCAAAAGTCTCCTAGCTCTGGAGGAAAAAAGATGGGTCCCACGGAAAGCGGAGCGCATCACCCTACGCAGGGCCAGGGGTGACAACCTTGATAGATGGAGCCATGCCGTACGCCTAATGCAGATCGCTGTCCCCACAAGCCTGGAAGCCACCTCATTGGCGTCATAAGATGCCCTTGCTTGGTGTCTTGCCAGCTCCTAGCCTATAGCGGAGAGGGCAATAGCCTGTCTGGTTTGCTCCATATCAGGCATTGATGCTAGGAGCTGGGAGAGCATCGACCACAGATGCCGATTGTAGGCAGCGTGGTGAGCCTGATGTGATGCAATGCAAGCCACCGCACGAGAAGAAGAGAACACTCTTCGCCCCCACCGGTCAATTGTAGTGAATCGAATCTGGTGGGCAGTGCATAGCCAGGCGGCGGTGCCGGAAGGAGTCTCTAGGTACACCAACCCGAGGACGGGTTGGAAGGTACCCAGGGATTCGAGGGCACAGTACCTTCGACGACAGTCTGCCGGGGCTGGAGAAAGGGCGGCTGGCGACTGCCAGGAACGGATAGACGCCTCCTGGAAGGGGATAGGCCAGGAAGGTACCACCAGGTGCTGGGCACTGAATTCTCCAAGGAATTCACACATCTCCCGTTCGGTATTGTCTCGCCTAACCTAAGAGATTTGAAGATCCCCCACCATCCTCGAGAGGAATCGCTGATATTCAGTGAAATCCGCGTCGGAAGAAAGATGAGCAAGGGGTTCCTCTCCCTCAGAGGAGAAAGACGAGGATGATGGAGAGCTCAAATGTCCAGAAGATTCCTGCGGCGGTGGGGAGAGTCAAAAGACCCTCTCATGCATGTATCTAACGTATGAGGGGAAGGCCACCGCAGAACCTCTGAACTGCTCCCAGGATAACGGCCCCGTAGGACCGACATGGCCTGGAAGAGCGGGGGGGGGGTGGATACAGAGGTACTGGAGAAGGGCACCTACGAAGAGGCAACTGACCTCTGCCAGGGCTCTGAAATCCGGGGAAAGGAGCCCGAGCTGGTGGGATCCCGGACAACAAACCAGGCAAAGGCGAGACCCTGAGGTACGATGCCTGGAAAAGCCAGAGGAACCTCCTGTAGCGAACCCGGACTGCATGGGTCCAGAAGGGCAGTCCACAGCATGCAGGAGAGACCCCGGGCCCAAGAGGGAAGGGCGGGTTGGCGCTACGGTTCTAGCCACCCCACGGGGTGGCTGGGGAGACCGGGCACCCATCCTGCCCTCAACCCCTCGACTCCGAGAGAACCCTCCTCCTCGACTGCGGCGTTTCCCCACCCGAGAGGAGGCAACAGCACCTGGGAGGGCAGCTGTCACAGGTCCCCTAGGAGGGGGAGCCTCCTCCTCAGTCTCCACATCACCCCCTGGGACCCAGGGCCACCCCTAGCCGAGGACCCTCAGGGAGGACAGGAGTGGGGACAGTGGAAGGAGCCCGCTGTGCCGCTAGCATTCTGTGCACAGGGACCTGACCCAAGAGTCAGGGTGCCAGGATGGTCCACATCTGTGTCATCGGCCTCCAAAGAGGCGAGACCAGCAGAACCTCAATGCTGGCAACCCCAGGATCCCGGTGCAATGGCACATGGCACGTGCCAGGGGCGGCGCCGGATGACCCCGCCCACTGCAACAGCCAGGCCAGTCCTGGCTCCCTGCTGCACCAGTTAGGCCCACGGCGCCCTCCCGGCGTCTGAACCTTCGACCGCCCGGGCACAATCGGCCTGTGGCGCCCACGAGCAGCGCCGAAGGCCAGGCGCCGTCTTGATCACGGCGCGCAAGCGGCCAGGTTCAAACAGCACCGGAGGGTGGCATCGAGGTCCACCGGTGCCAGCCCAGAAATCGTGGGCCTCGACACTGGGAGCCTGCACCTCCGAGGAGTGACTGCCGAGGCGGTGTCCCCATCGCTGCCCTGGGGAGCACGACGCTCCCGACACCGCTGAGAGAAGCTTCCTCTTGGCAAGAGAAGAGGAGGAAGCTTCACCGCTGATCAGAGCAGGCCCGGGAGGGGACCCGGGAAGGGCCTAGAGACCTTACCTGGGAATCCCTGGAGCGACGCCGTCCCCCGAAGGTCGACGGGGCCTTGCCGAGCTTGAACACGCGGACTTCGAGGACACGGCGGTCCATGGAGAAACAAGCATCGCAGGCGTCCATGTCGTGATTGGGTCCCAGGCAATGGAGACAGACATCATGCCGGTCCGAGACGGAGAAATGCCGGCCACAGGAGCACCGACGCATAGGGGCGCGGCCCGCCTTCGACTTACGCCTTGCTCCCGAACCGGACATGATGCGAAGTAAACAAGGAAAAAAAGTAATAAAAGCACTCGGTGCTGCAGTATAGAAATAAAAGGAACGGTCTTACTGGTATATGGCGTCGAGTGGATGTCTGAGAAAAAATGAGGAGTCTTCAGCTGTGGGAAAAACCTGAGAAACTATATGCTACCGCACAGCAGGTGCAGCCTCGATGGCAGGAGAAACAGAACTGAGATGGAGGAGGAGTCTACGGCACCTAACGGCCGCCCCTTGCGCAGGACGCGGTACGTCATCCTCGAGGGCCGCGCCGTTGGAGCCAGCTCTAAAAAAAAAAAAAAACCCTCCCGTAGTGGGTGCGCACCTCCGTCTTAACCCAAGCAGTAATGAATGGTGAAGATTGACAAGGGAAGATCATCCAATTTTGCAAGGTGTGAGATGGAGCATTGGCTATAGATAATGTCAGCGTAGTAGATTAATGAGAGGAATGTGGATAGAACAAGATACCTTTTAGCGTCTGTGGTCAGGAGGTGTTTAATTCTGAAAAAGAGGCCAAGCCTCTGCCTAAGTTTTTTTCATCAGGACTTCTGTGTGCTCCAGAAAGGAGAGTTTGTTGTCAAGCCATATGCACAAATTCATAGGTACAAATTCAAGCTTTTCGCCTAGTAAGGTAGTTATGGGAGGAAATGTACCAGCGGCAGCAGTATAGGACCCAGTGCTATGCAGTGAAAATATCATGGCCTTGTTTTTTTTTTTTTTTTTGCATTTAGTAGTAGTTTTTTATGGAGAAGCTGGTTCTGTAGTGTATTGAATTCCTTTTGTAATTCTGAGCACGTGGCTCCAGGTGAATCACGGCTTAGATAGAGCACCGTATCATCAGCAAACAGGTGTATACTAGCTTCCTTGATTCCCAAATCCAAGTTGTTAATGTAGATGGCAAACAGCAGAGGGCCCAGTATGGATCCCTGTGGGACTCCTCTTTTTATTGGTTTGAGTGGAGAGAGCTCACCTTCGGCCTTGATTTGTTGCTGTCTGTCGGAGAGGTAGTCCTGGAACCAATCCAATAAGGTTGAGTCCATGCCTATGGATTTTAGGGTGGAGAGAAGTAGGCAATGGTCGACGGTATCGAAGGCCTTGCTGAGATCTAGAAACACCGCACAAACAGATTTTTTATTGTCAAGGTCCCGTTGCCAGTCATTAGTGACTTTGGCCAATGCCGTAATAGTGCTATGCTTTGTTCTAAAGCCGGACTGCATAGGATTAAGCAATGAGGAGTCGTCTAGGAATGCTCTCAACTGTATATCCACAATTTTTTCCATCATTTTCGAAAGTATTGGTAAAAGAGAGATTGGCCTGTAATTGTTTAGATCACTTGGATCTCCTGCTTTAAATAGTGGGATGACATGAGCAGTTTTCCATTCTGTGGGGAGAGAGCCTTGGGCTAGGGACAAGTTGAATAGTTGTGATATAGGTGGGGCAAGTATATGGTATGCAGTTTTCAGAAAGTATGGGTCAAAGGAGTCGGCTCCTGCACTTTTTCTAATATCTAGCTGTAGCAGAAGGACTTCAACTTCGTTAATGGTAGTTGGGGGGAAAAGGAGAAGATCATATCTATATTACTTGGTTCAGGCGGCTGAGCTTTGAGCTGTGGATGTAGACTGCTTACTGGTGCATTATCGAATGCCATGCCTGCAGTGGCAAAGTGGTTGTTGAAGGCTTGAAGAATTTCAGATTTATTAGTGATAGTTGCATTGTCAGTGGTAATTTTGGAAGGTAGTACAGTACCTGGTGAATGTCCAGACAGTTCCTTTATGGTAGACCAAAATTTGGCAGGGCTATTGAATGCAGATAGCAATTCATTTTGATAAAAGTTGGCCTTGGCCTGTCTGACGAGTTTTGTGCAGGCATTCCTAGCAGTCCTAAAGAGACACCAGTCAGCTTCGGCATGCGATTTCCGGGCCTTTTTCCATAGTAGGTCTCTTTTGAGTAAAGCTTTCTTCAGATCCGGTGAGAACCACCGGCGAGTTCTGGCTTTTATTTGAGTTTTGGTCAATGGATCATGCTTATTTAGGGCACTGGCTATGATTTTGTGGAGCAGGTTATAGGCATCATTTACCGATTTAGCCAGGTAGAAACTCTGCCAGAGTAGAGAGTTTTTTAGATCGTTGAAGTAGGCCAGAGGATCAAAGTTCCACCTAGATTTTCTGGTAGAGAACTTTGATGTAGTTAGTGGCTTAATGATCGTTCTTATGCCAGCTATAAGGCAGTGGTCACTAACATCTGCTGGGAGGATAACGGCATGAGAAAAATAGTGTGGTTTATTGACAAGGAGGACATCCAGGAGGGTGCTTCTCACTGAGTTTTTATTGTTAATGTGAGTTGGTTCAGGTATGAGTTGGGAGAACCCATGGGAGTCACAAAATTGTTTTAGGGGTAGCGATCCGTTAGATAACCAGTCGTAGTTAAGGTTGCCTAGTACAATTGTTTCTAGAGGTGTCTTGTCTATTTGTGATAATCAGGGTTGGACTGGCCCACCTGGATACCTGGAAATTTCCAGGTGGGCCCCCCTTAGTTGAGTAAGTGTTTACCTTCTGAACTCTGAAAACCTTTGCATTTATCTTCTTTTTTCTAGTTAAATGGGGTATCTGGGACACTGTTGATAAATGTAAGATGCAAACACAGAGCTAGTGCATCAGATTGAAGTGGAATATTGACATGAGTATGTCAACCTGGGCCCTCCTCTATTGATTTTCCAGGTGGGCCCTTGTATCTCCTTTCCTGGTGGGCCCTCTGTACTCCAGTCCGACCCTGGTGATAATAGGTATGTCAGGAGCTGTGGTGCTGCTGCTGGTGGTCTATAGCAGCCTATTACTCGTAGTGCCACAGTTTGGGATAGTTCAATCCTAAGAGTCAGGCATTCGAAACCCCCAGCAATGGAAGTAGCATCTAGTACAGTTACTGTGAATTTATTTTTAACATAAATGGCCACCCCCCGGTCTTTCTGTCTGCTCTGAAGAGGAGGTAGTTGGGGATGTTGACCTTACTATCTGGTGTGGTTGCCCGAAGCCAGGATTCCGAGATCACAAGAATGTCTGGGGCAGTATGAATAATCCAGGTCTGGACTGAATCCAGCTTCTTCAGTAGGCTGCAGACATTAGCATGCATGAAACTTTTAAAGACACTTTTAAAGTGGCATTGCTTGGTATTTGTTTTAGTTTTTCATTCAGAAAGGGTTTTTTTAAAACTGCTTATCTTCTGCATATTTGATTTTCCTTTGTGGCTAAGTGGACCAATTACTAGAATTCTGTGAGAATCTGCATCAATATATTTTGCAACTTTTGGTGGGGTTGTGTGATTCAAAATAGCAAAAGCTGCAGGTTGTAACTGGATGCCAAACATAGCCTGAGGTGGGGGTAATTGTCTTCACAAGTCAGAGCTCAGCATCATAGCCATTTGTCTAGCTAGACCATTTGTCAGCATTATTTAATTACTATAAACTAGTGGTGTGCTCCTGTGTGAGCCAGAAGTCCATCTTCTAAGTTGTGTACAGGAGTGCTTGGGAACAACTGAGAAGCTGCGTGGAATATACTATTTTGGACGAATTATCTGTAACTAAACTCTCTCTCTCTTGCTTACATCTGAGAGAAGTTTTCCTCACTTTTAAAGTGGCAGAGCTTGGTATTTGTTTTAGTTTTTAATTCAGAAAGGTTTTTTTTAAAACTGCTTATCTTGTCAGCATCCTCAGAAGGGCTGAAATAACTGCATATTTGATTTTCTTTCTGGCTAACAAACCACCAGGCTGTTTTGGGGCTGGAGAGGTTTTACCTGTGTCTGACTTGGATGTCTGGATTTTTCTTTGTTTGATTAGCAGGTACTTTCTCTGTCAAATTGTTGTGTGGGGTATCTTGCTGACAGGAAAGGCTCGCCAGTGGTGGGTGAGAGCTTTTAGTCGATGTTTTGTGAGGACACAGTTTAGGCCCAACCCCTTCCCACCCCTCACCCCACCCACCCCTGGAAATAGTTCCTTTATACCTGAGGTTCTGACATCATTTCCTCGAGTGCAAGGTGCATTTCACTGTCATATCCTCTCTAGCACACTGCACTGATAATATAAGCATACACGTTGTATAATATACATATATATATTTCTATATAATCAAATCACACGCGAGCACGCACACACACAAATACAATAAAAATAAAAAAAACTAGATAAACATGTGGGGAGTAGTGCAATGTAATGGCTGTGGGGCAGCAGTCTTCCGGGAGTCTTTCTGGAGGCTGGGATGCTGCCCTATTTGCAGACAACTATCTGCCCTGAGGGAGGAAGTTGCCCGTCTTCAGGCCGCACTGGACAGTAGTAAGGAAACCTTCCCCCAGGCCACACTGGACAGTAGAAAGGTTACCTTCCTCATCCAGGGAGCACTAGCGCCACCACCACTACCTCAGAGGTTGCGAAGAAAGCACGGCAGTTGGACCACAGTGGGCTCAGGGAGGGTGAGGAGGGTGGAACAGAGGCACACCCAGTCAATTGTTCCGCTCCACAATCCATACACCATTCTGGGGGAGCATAGCTCCCCTATGGGTGTACCCAGAGAAGACTGATGATAACTGTCACAAGGAGGCCCACAGAAAGGAGGCAGAGGACACCAAAGGGAAAGGAAGCAGCTCCTGGTGGGGGACTCAATTATTAGGGATATAGAACTGGGGGGAGATGAGAAAAATTAAGTAAGGTGCCTGCCTGGTGCCATGGCTTGGAGGGACAGGAAGCGCTTCCTCAGGATCACGAGAACAGCTGCAAGGGATTCTGAGCTGGACATAATGACCTAGGGACAAATTACTTGGCTCATCATGAGATTAGAGCAGTGCAGGAGGACATTGCAGAGTTGGGGAGGGACCTAAGACGAGTAGCACACACAGTATCCTTCTCAGAGGTGCTACCTGTCAAAAGCATGGGGGAGGCGAGGGTAATTGGCACCATGCAGTTTAATGAATGGTTGAAAAAATGGTGTGGAGCACAGGTTTGGCTTCATTGGGGACTGGGGTTCCACCTGGAGGGACACCAGCCTATACTGGCAGGATGGTCTGCATCTGTCCAGGAAGGGAACAAGTCTTTGAGCAATCGGTTTAAATGCTTCATTGGCAAGCTTTAAACTAGTCAAAGGGGAGGCACTGACAAGCAGCAGGAAAATCCCAGCCTCTCTCCCTACAAAACAGGGTACTAAATGAGAAAAGACAGAGGTAGAACGGTCAGTGGGGATGCTGCACTGGAAGGTAAAGCCATCAAAATGGAGAGCAATGAAGTACTAATGCCCGTAGTCTGGGTAACAAGCTTCCTGAATTAGTGGCCTTGATGGAGGAAGAACATCTAGATATAACGTGGCAGTCACAGAAACATGGTACACAAAACCATGACTGGGACATAAACATACCAGGATACACTGTCTACAGGAGGGACAGGGAGGGTAAAAGAGGAGGAGGAGTAGTTCTTACATAAGGGAAGGAATAAAAGCAACAGAACAAAAAGGTACACAGGAGGAGAAGAAGCACTGTGGGTAAATTTGGAGACAGGCAATGGCACCACAATACGCACAGGGTTAGAATACAGACTTTCCTCAGGGGAGGAAATACAGGGAAATGATAGAAAGTATACTTCAGAATGGCAGAAAAGGGGAGATATTGCTGATGGGTGATCTGAATATGCCAGATGTTAACTGGAGTGCAGTTGCAGCTGCCACTTGAAGTGCAGTTATTCTAGATGCCCTACAGGGGCATGCCTTGAACAACTAGTACTGGAGCCCACTCGAGAGGGAGCAATATTAGACTTGATTCTCTCAAATGGAGATGGTGAGAGGATTACAGATTGAAGTGGGTAGCCATCTGAGAACTAGCGACCATCGAACAGTATGGTTCACAATAAACACAGCAATAGAGTCAAGCCATACAAAGACAAAAGTACTGGACTTTAGGAGGGCTGACTTTGCCAAAATGGGTGAGTGCCTAAGGAATGCACTAGCAAATGGGTAGGAAGGAGGGGTGGAAGAACAATGGGGAATAATAAAAACTGCCATCACAGAGGTAACGAGCCTTTGTGTGAAGCAAATAAATAAAACAAGACAATGTAAGAAACCACTATGGTTCTCAAAGGAAGTGGCAGTGAAGGTTCAAGAGAAAAAGAAAGCATTCAGGAAGTACAAGGAATTGCAAGGAGCAGGACAGAGAACTGTATCAGTTAAAGCAAAAGGAGGCTGGGAAGGCAGTCAGAACAGCAAAGAGCCCAAACCGAGGAAAAGATAGCCAACTCAGTTAAGAAGGGGATAAAACCTTTTATAGGTACATTGGGGAGCGGAAGGAAGACCAAGGAGGGATAGTCAGGCTTAATAAAGGGAGGGAGGGTGGGCAGAGGAGACTGTGAAAGGCAGAGATACTAAACAAATATTTTTGCTCAGTATTTACAAAGGAAGAGGAGGTACATAAAACAAACAGTAGTAACACTCTGGATACAGAAGTTGATACGGCCCATTTACAGAAGAAAGGGTTCTAGAAGAACTCTTAAAACTGAAGGTGGACAAGCAATGGGGGCCTGATGAGTTCATCCCAAATTCTAAAGAACTAAGGGTAGAACTAGTGACACCACTGACTACCCTTTTAACAAATCATGGGAGGATGGGGTGGTACCCGAGGACTGGAGGAGGGCAGATGTGATTCCCTTCACAAAGTGGGAGCAAGGCAGAAGCAGCAAACTATAGACCTGTTGGTTTAACCTCAGTGATGGGAAAATGATGGAATCACTTCTGAAGGAAAAATTGTCGAGTATCTAGAGGCCAGAGGCACGGACCCTGGGCAGCATGGATTCTCAGCGGGAAGGTCATGCCAGGCAGAATCTGATAGATTTCTTTGACTGGGTGACCAAAGTAGTAGATCAGGGAGGGGCTGTGGACATGGCCTACCTAGACTTTAGCAAGGCATTTGACACAGTCCCACACAAAAGATTAATATACAAGTTAGCCAGCCTGGGAGTGGGTCCCAAGATGACAGCCTGGGTAAAATTGGCTGGAGAATAGGACACAGAGAGTAATAGTAAATGGAGTCCACTCAGAAGAAAGGAGGGTTACTAGTGGTACCGCAGGGTTCAGGCATTAGGACCGGTCCCCTTCAATGTCTTTATAAGCGACGCTGGCAGAAGGACTGGAAGGAGTACATGTCTCTTTTGCAGATGACACTAAGATCTGCAACAGAGTTGATGCACAGGGTGGGGTGGAAAGGATGAGAAGGGACTTGGCAAGGTTAGAGGAATGGTCAAATGTATGGCAGCTTAGATTCAGTGCTAAGAAGTGCAAGGTAATGCACCTGGGAAACAAAAACCCAGGGGAAGAGTACACAATGGGGGGTGAGATATTAACAACAACAAAAATGGAAAGGGACCTGGGGGTAGTCATATCAGATGACCTAAAGACAGGCAAGCAATGTGAGAGGGCAGCAAGGAGGGTTGGGGGATACTGGGATGCATAGGGAGAGGCATCACCAGTAGAAAACAGGAAGTTATTATCCTCTGTACAGACAGCTGGTGAGACCCCATCTGGAGTACTGTGTGCAGTTCTGGAGACCCAGTCTCCACAAAGACATAGACAAGATGGAAGCTGTCCAGAGGAGGGCAACTAAAATGGTGCAGGGTCTGCAGGAAGACCTATGAAGAGAGACTTGAGGAGCTTAATATGTAGCCTCGAGGAAAGAAGGAGAGGGGGACATGATAGAAACTTTCAAGTACCTTAAGGAATCAACAAAGTCCAAGAGGGTAGCATCTTTCAAAAAGAGGTGTGCAAGAACAAGAGGGCACAATTTGAAGATAGAGGGGCGCTCAGAGGTAATTTAAGGAAGTATTTTTTCCACAGAGAGGGTTGTGGGATGCATGGAACGGCCTTCGGAGGAGGTTGTGGAGTCAAAATCAGTGGTGGAATTCAAGCATGCATGGGATAGTCATAAGGCAGTTCTGGGGGGTTGGGGTAGGAAGAAGTAGGCTGCTGGTTAACTAGGATCTGCAGCTTATCCAGTAGGTAGGGAAATGGGCAGACTGGGTGGGCCAAGCGGTCCTTATCTGCCGTCAAATTCTATGTTTCTATGAAACTGATTCCTTTTAGAGTAGCAATTTCAGATGGAGATGAAATCAACTTTGTGGGGCCAGGATTAAGTTCATTGTCTCCTGAGCATAACAGTAGGAGGAGCAGAATTCTTCTCAGGTTGGTAAAGAGATTTTTAAAAGCACGGGTCTTTTTGCATTTATTGCAGGCTCTATTGTTTGGATCCAAGGACTGACACGTCCTCTTGTGTTGCCCTAATAGTGCGTAGCTTAAGGTCCAGGCAGAGTAACACCAGACTATACAGAGTTTGGGTGGCTGAAGTTTGGGACCATGCATATCCGAGCAGATTGCTGTCCCACTTCTAGGTGATTCAACATAATTAGAGTGAATCACAGACAGGCAGAGGTAGCAAGATATGTGCCTGTCCTTATTGTGTAGGTATATTGCCGGCATGGGGCATATCGCTATACCTGGATCAGATCTATTTGGTGACTCATTCATGTTCGATAGCAGGGAAAGGTGGGCTAGTAAACAAAGCCAGCCAAGACCTCCCACATTTGTTTTTGCACAGTATTGAATTATACTACCGGGGAGTAGTTAGCCAGTGTCTTTGTGTCCCCGAATTTATTCTGAATTCTGGTACTACTGCGAGATTTTTTAGGAGTTAGGGTACAGTACAGGAGGAGAAGTGTGGCCCTAGCAGTGACACGTGTCGAAAATAACGTTAACTTAAAGTAAAATATTTCCTGGGAGGGTGAAAAGGACCAATAGAAACTGAAGGCGTGGCTAGCGGGGCTGTAAGATAACACTCGAGAGGATGGCGGTTGTGGAAATGTGGCATCCGTGCCTTGCTGGCGAGGGGTGCGGGGCGTGGTCTCGGGCGTCGGCTGGAGAAGTGCCAACCACCCGTGGCGCTCGTCCTGCGGCTGACTGGAGACCCCAAAGGAGACAGAAGGGGGGACTATTAGAAGAAGTCCCAGTCATCTTTGAGGCAGGCCAGACCAGAAAGGAAGCAGAGCTGAATTAGCAAGACAAAAGGAGTGCTTTCCTGGGCGCCCCTATGTCTGGCTGGTTGTTACAATGCTTCAGAGAGGGGGCTGTAATCACTTTTAGTTTGTACCCTTCCCTACAATTCTGGCAACAGTTAACTTACTCAAAAAGACATCTTACACACATTTCTATCAGATACAGTTTCCAAAAATTGCCTGCTTAACTACTAACAGGTTGAGGGGCGTAGGTCCCATGGCGGGTGCCTCCACCCAGAGGTCAGGGTTTGCAGTAGTTGAACTAACTTGGTCACAGCCCTCTGGGACACTGTAACCCTCCTTTCTTCCCACTGGTGGCCCACACAATGCGTTAGGAATATCTTCACAATGTACACTTACCCCCAGGACTGGCTCTGTCGACTGGACTCTGGGGACCCCATGTAAAACAAGATGATACAGTGCAAAAACCACAGTACCATACTTTAACATAAACCAATACCTCAGTCAGTGTAACTTTACTGAAAACCAACAGATCTGATTTATTTAAGGAGCTGTAACAAGGAAGGGGGAAATCAGGTTAATTAGGTTAAACAAATTAATAATCACAGTACTGTGCACATATTCAGAGTCCCAGATTGTCACTTTCACTGGGTACCCAGGATGGATGACCCAGGGAATTACAGACTGTTCTGGCTGACCTCAGTCATGTGCAAGCTCAAGCAGACCATATTTAGGAAAGGTTAGTAGAGTATCTGGATGAGAATGGTCTCCAGGATGAGATGCAACATGGGTTTATGGGAGGGGCGTCATGTCAAACAATTCTGATTGGCTTCTTTGACTGACTCACTAAAACAGTGGACAGGGCAAAGTAGCAGACATCCTTTACTGGGCTTCAGCAAGGCCTTTGACTTTGAACCCCACAACAGGTTGATCAGGAAGTTAGCAGATCTAAGGTTGGCAAGAAGTTAACCAGGTGGGTGGAAAACTGGCTGAGGGGAAGGACCAGAGTATAATGGTGGGTGGTGAGCTGTCCAGCAACAAGGAGATTACCAATGTGGTCCTACAGGGTTTGGTGTTCAGACTGGTGCTGTTCAGTGTCTTCATCAGCGATATTGAGGATGACATCAAGGCCAAAATGTGCCTACTCACAGATGTCACCAAGCTCTGTGGGAGGGTGAACACAGCAGAAGGGATATACGACCTAAAGGAGGATGTGGAAAACAAGACAGGTGGTTCAGGATTTGGCAGCTTATCTTCAATGCAAAGAAATGCAAAGTTCTGCACATTTGGATCCAAGAACCAGGTGACTGAGTACACACTGAGAGGGGTCCATGTATCTGCATCAGTGGAGGAGAAAGACTTAGGCTGGGAGTGATGATCACTATTGACCAGAAACACTCCATGCACTGTAGGAAAGCAGCAGCAGCAAAGATGAATAAAATATTGGGCTGCACTGACCAAGGAATCAGCAGCAGGCGAGAGAAGGTAATACTGCCCTTGTACAGGTGATTAATGAGGCCGCATCTGGAGTACAGTGTACAGTACTGGTATCCATACTTTAAAAAGGTTCCATGTCAAAAGAGCTAAGCAATAAGAGCAAACGTCAAATGGGTAAATCAAATAAAGTGACTATAATTACAGCGTGACCACATTATAGCAACCCACATTAGGGCTACAACAAGAGGTTATACCTAGAGCTGAAAATTGTATGCGAGACACCTGAAATACTCGTATCGGCTCCTAAGATCTTACTCAGACACAACCTGCACCAACCTTTTAACAGCGTTAGCCACAGGTGCATCCCATAACGTTCATTCATGCTGCATCATGCAGGGATAAGATATGTCCCCCCATTTCTATTATTCTCGCTCCACACCACAATTGGATGGTGGGGTATTGCAGTATCGGTGCATTTGCTTTTTGCGACCATGTGCTGTTTCCTGGTGGTAGCTGTTATTGCTGTCACCCTTCTGGAGTTGCCCAAATTTGGTTGTTATAATATACTCACCTAATTAACGTGATGCCCTTTAAAAAAGACATCAGCCCACTGGAGATGGTCCAGAGCAGGGCAACAAAGATGATGATGGGCTAGCAGGGTAGGACATATAAGGAGAGGGTGGAGGCCCTGAACATGTACTCCCATAAGCAGAGGAGGGAGAAGGGGGACATGATTGTGACATTCATGTATTTGAAAGAAAGAAATATGGTGGACAAGGAGGGTCTCTTCAAGCTTAGTGGGAGCTGAAACATGAGGGAACATGGTCTCAGTTTAAGGAGGGAGAGGTTTTGGTGAGAAGCTTAGAGGCACTTTTTCATGGAGAGTGTGGTAGTGAGTTGGAATGTGTTTCTGGTGGAGGAGGTTTTGTTTGAAGTGGTAGGCAGCTTCAGAAAAGGTTAGGATAGAGTTAAGAGGAAAATAAGGGTTAATGGAGGGGTGGATAGAGGGGAACGGTGGATTGGGGGGCAGGATCAGTTACTTATGTTAAGGACTTTGCAATATGAGCAGCCTAGATAGACCAGTTGAACTTTAATTCTGCTGGCTTTGTTGTATGTTCATATGATCATTGCATTGCCTAGTTTCAATTGGACTGTAACAGTATATCTTTCCTTATTTTGTATAACATACCTCATTTCTGCCCCATACTTTTTGTCATACTGTTTATATGTGTACTCCATTTACACTGATGGTCAACGCAGATTTCTTCATATTTGTGCACTTCAACCTGCTGCAAACGGTTTCCGCTCCCTGTGGCCATGCTCAGCCTGTCCCCACAATCCAGTTTCTTGGTTCTTTGTTTAAATAACATTACTTTTGATTTATTCACATTTAATACCAATTTATTTTATTTAAAAAAATGTATTTTCTTAAAAAGTTACAGCGTTTCAAATGCCTTTGAAGTAAATCCTGTATTTGTTTTATACCTGTTCCTTTTGTACAAATAACTGTATCATCTGCATATACTTTAGGTGAAAAATGCTTTGGGATCTTTAAATGCAAAACTGTTCATATTTAAGTTAAATAACATGGGGCCCAGTATTGATCTCAGTGGCTCTCCTGATATTGTTTCTCTGTTCTAGGAATACTTTTAGCCTATACCACACAAAATAACCTTGAAGACGATTTGTAATTTCAGATGACTGGCCCATGGAGGGTAGCTTATTCAATAGTATTCTATTACCTAATGTATCGGAAGCCTTTCAACAAATATATAGCACCCACCACAGAGCTTCATGAATGTCCCTGATTACTTTTATTAGTGTAGTTGGACTGCTATTTTTCTCTCTGACACCTGATTGAAGGACTGATTTAGATTGTTTGTATTAAAAAAAACACTTTCAATTGGGTTGCCACTAATCTCGGAAATATTTTGGAAATGATAACACATTAAGAAATAGGTGTGTAGGTTGATATTTTATTTTTTTAGCCTGATTTAAATATGGGAATGACGTCTGCGTTTTTACAATCTTATTGGTACTCATCAGTTTTAGCTACAGTAATGGAATATGAAAAACAACTGTGATGAGGTTAGTGGGCAGGTGAGGGTGTGGTAAAGTCAAAGGTATTCAAGGGACAGGGAAGGAGACAATTTACTGTACTGTTGGTTTGGTGGGAGAGAGGGTTCTCCTGAGACTAAACATAGAAACATAGACTTTGACGGCAGATAAGGACCACTTGGCCCACCCAGTCTGCCCATTTCCCTACCTACTGGATAAGCTGCAGATTCTAGTTAACCAACAGCCTGTTTCCTGCAACCCCCCACTATAATCGCTTTGTGTCTGTCCCATGCATGTTTGAATTCCCCCACTGTTTTAGACCCAGCGACCTCCTCAGGAAGGCTGTTCCACGTATCCACCACTCTCTCTGTGAAAAAGAATTTCCTCACATTACCCCAGAGCCGTCCCCCCTCTATCTTTAAACTGTGCCCCCTTGTTCTTACACATCTCTTTTTCTGAAAGATGCTACCCTCCTGGACTTTGTTGATTCCCTTGAGGTACTTGAACGTTTCAATCATGTCCCCCCTGTCCCTCCTTTCATCAAGGGTATACATATTAAGCTCTCTGTCTCTCCTCATATGGTTTCTGATGTAGACCCTGCACCATTTTAGTTGCCCTCCGCTGGACTGCTTCCATCCTGTCTATGTCCTTGCGTAGATGAGGTCTCCAAAACTGCACACAGTACTCCAGATGGGGTCTCACCAACTGTCTGTACAGAGGGACATAAATGGACATATGTGGTGATAAGCTTATTTTCAGTGTTTACAGGGAATTTTTAACTGAACTATCAGATCTACAGAAGGCATAGCCATAGGGAAAATATGTTTGAAATGAAGGTATCTGTTTCAATATACTTCCATATTTTACATATTGATTAGCTAAAAACATCATAAAATGGATCTCTTTCTTATTACCCCTTATGTTTAAAACTACAAGTCCAGGTTTTGCCACATGCAGGCATTCCAAAACGTAGCACACACTTACCACGTTACAGATCACTACAGTTCCAGTGTAGATGGCTAAGTTATAAGTAACTGAAAATCACAGTTTTAATGTCGACTTGCACACATAACTGAACCCTGTAGATGGCACTGTCATGCCACTATTATACTACAGCACTGCTTTCTCAGGCAGTGCCTTGGTGCTGGGGAGAGGGCGTAAACACATTCAAATTTCCAGCAGACGTTACACAGAAAGGCATGATTGCAAGGCAGGGTTTTAGGTTTCAGTTTCTGTATCAGACGGCAACACTTTTGAATCTGCTGAAAGAAAACCATTCTCTAGATATTCCAAACTGGAAATAAAGAATTTAAGACTTTAAGGAAAGGTATGTTGAGACTCTTTCATATCCAGTAGTAGCAGTTTAGGCATAGAATGCATGTAGTAACCTGCACCTTTTGTTTGGTTTGTGAAACTAAACAGCCTTCCAAAAAGCCTGCTCTAGGAAGTGAAACTTAATGGAGTCTTTGTTACACAACAATGAAACGTGTCTGAAACTAATAGTCCAGTTCTCTACACAACTGCATGTCCTTTTGCTCTTTCTTCAACTGACTGTACATGGAAACAAATCTTATATACTTGTAAGCACTTTGATTGAGTGTACAGATATTCCTAGAACCACATCTTGTTGGAGCATATTCACTGCAGAAAAACTACCATGCTGTGAAAGTCAGGGCTTGTAAAGCAATGAAAGAATGGGACTGTGATATTGGAGTTGTTTTAATCTTAACTCAGCACACCCCCTTGTATCAGCCCACAAGTTCCAGTGAATATAATGCTGAAGCACAGTCCAAATTTCAGGCATCTGTTGTTTATTTATCCTTCCCTGCACCCCCCCCACCTGCCACTCACAGTCTGTACAGAATCTCATTCTGCCCGCCCCCTTCACCCTCCACTGCTGATCTCTGCTACCTGGCTCCCCAGGCTGTTCCCATATCCTTGAAGGGTCTGACTTATCCCTGCCAGGTGACCTCCCTCTCCCCGGCCAGCTGGAAGGGAGTACAGTTCCTGGGGGGGGGGTTCTCTGGGGCATGCAGGGCTGGGGAAGCAGCGATGGTGCATTTGGGAGAGAGAGCTCATCGTGGGGGGACATGGCAGCCACCATCCAGACAGGCCTGGACACGTGCTGTTTTCCTGCTTATCTGGGCCCCTTCCTTCTCCTCAGCAGCATGCACTGCTGCAACACCGTGGAAGTGGTGCTAGCCAGTGTGTAGTCACCCATGCTGGCTAAGGGTCCACACAACACTCTCTGAGTTCTACTCTGAAACACCCAACCCCTGGAAGGAGATTGTCTGCATGGATGCTGTATCACCATCCCTGCTGGCCCCCACTCCTGATGTCTTTGGTTTGGCTTGGGGCTTGACCCAGGTTACCAGCGTGCAAGCATATGTTATAACAATAAATAACATAGTATGAAGAGTGCAGTTACAGCCCACATTGTAAATACTGCACTGGTTTGTTGTGAAACCTTCAGGATATTTTTTATTTTTTTTTATTTGGTTTTTGTTTACCGGGTAAGTGAGCTAGCCATAAAATGACTATTTTCAGCCACTACCCGAGAGGATTACAATATGAGGGAATAAACAACAACACTGCAGATACAGCATAATACAATTTGGCAGATACATGTAGAGCGTAGTACAGATAGGCTGTGATGTAAACATGGTGAAGAAAAATACAAGTGAGGGCAGAGTAAGTATTCCCGAAACATAACCAGCTATCTAATATGTAGTGAGAGCAAGGCAACAAGAACATAATAAACTATTAAGTATGTGGTAAGTGAACAGCTTAACAGTTACAATTAATGAAGGGAAAGTCATCATACAGTTACAGTATAATATAATGCTGAGTCTGTGTGTGTGTGTGCGCGCATGTGCCACTCACAAACCAGCTGCATGGTTACACAATGTGCAAAACCACTATAGTGGACTTCACAAAACAGTCTGCATGATCACACAAACTGCAACCCATGATTTCTCAAAGAGTGCCTCCCATACGGTGGACTCCTGATTGGCTCTGTGGGCCACTCACAAAGCAACAAGAAGCTGCATAGCCTCACAAACTGCACTGGACCTGTAGCATACTTCGTAAGTGACCATCACCAGTAGCAAGTGCAGCGTTCATAATGGGACGCAACTGTATTTCTGGTACTATGTTATTTATTTGTAATGCTAAAACAAGTTTGGAACCTAGACTGTGCTTTATCATTCAATTCAGTAGCGTTCAGGGGAGTGGTGCATGGGTGGGAGGAGTTAGGCTTAAAAAAAAAAAAAAAAAAAAACCATTTCTGGACTTTAGTTACTTTAAAACCCTAACTTGTACATTAACAGTTGGGGTGGGTGGACTGTTCCATAGGAGATCTGGACCCCTGGATTGAACCCTCAATCCATGGATCCAGATAAATACAGACTTCACATTAGAAATCCAGTTCCAGGTCTGGGGAGATGCAGTTTCCGTATTTTGTTTTCTGTTGTCTGGGGGATGCCGTCGGGATGTACAGGCGGCCAGTGACATCCAATTAGGCAACAGAAGGTCACATTACACACTCACCGGCATATAAGGATGGTGAGTACGCCACACAGCCCAGAAAGAGGAGGGTTGCTGAGCTGTGAGGAGGAGCTGCTGCTGATGAAGCAGCAGAAGAGTGAGATTGGAGACTAGAAGCGCTAAAACAAAAAGCAAAAGCACTGAAGTTAGGGGAGGGAGGGGGAAAGATTCCTGATCATGGAGGACGTGGGGTGGGTGAAACATAGAAGCTGATGGCAGAAGGAGACCGCTTGGTCCATCTAGTCTGCCCATTTGTTTTAGACCTATTTTGACACTCTTGTTGCCCTTTGTAGTCAGGTCTCCTGTGTATCTATCCCATGCATTCTTGAAGCCCCCCACAGTGTTGACACCCACAATCTCTTGGGGCAGGCTGTTTCAGGTGTCCACCACTCTTTCTGTGAAGAAAAACTTTCTGCTGTTGGTAGAGAACCTCCCTCCTTGCAGCCTGAGGTCATGTCCCCTGGTCCTGGAGCCCTTCTTGAAGTGAAAAGTTCCTGTGCCTGTACCTTGTTAATGCCTTTTATGTACTTGAATGTTTAAGGCCCTGTCCACACTACACTGCTTGCTCCCGATAACAGATGCAATCCGTTATGGCCACGGAGCGGTGCAGTGGGTCCACACCCCGGTGGTGTCCATTACAGGACCGGCACCGCTGGTCCACACATCAGGATCCGGACGACCGTTACAGCGGCGCCCGATCCCACAATGCAGCTCGCGCTGCGATTTGTGCCCTGCAGTGGACCATTACCAGCAGTCCACACTACCGCGATAACGGTCCCAGAAGCGGGACCAGTTTCATAACGTTGTGAAACCACCTCAGGTGGTTTCCACAACGGTGTTATGGTAAAATGCCTTGTAATGTTATCAGTGTAAACGCACACCGCTACTGATGCGGTTTACACCCTCTGTAACGTTACAGAAGGGTTTTCAGGCTGCAGTGTGGACAGGGCCTTAGTCATGTCCCCTCTCTCTCTTCTCTGCTCCAGGGAGTACATGTTCAGTTCCCTAAGTCTTTCCTCGTAGGAGATGTATTGCAGACCCTAAATATTTTTGTCACCTTTCTCTGTACTGTTTCCACCAGGTCAATGTCTTTCCTGAGGTGATGCCCATACCTCTCAACTGTCCTGATTTTCAGGGATGTCCCTGATTTCGCCTCAAAATTTTACTCTGTCCCTCCTAAAAATTGTGTTTCCATGACCAAATAGCGGGGGTTATAAGCACAAAATAATGTCAAACATTAAAGTTACAGACTTGTTCTTCCTTTGAAAATGCATTTTACACTAAGCTCTTTATTCTTCCAGCTTCTTGAGTGGATATCTCTAATTTTGAAGAAGTGTCCCTGATTTTGGTCCTTTGTCCCTGATTTTTTTAAGCCTTGTCCCCGGTTTGTGAGGCAGGAGGTTGAGAGGTATGGTGACTCCTCCAGAATTGGACTCCGTATTCTAGGTGAGGCCTGACCAGCAGTCTATACAGTGGTATTAGCACCTCTCTCCTCCTGCTTGTGATTCCCCTCCCAATGCAGCCCAGCATTCTGTTGGCCTTCAATGTTGTCTTCTTACACTGTCTACTAACCTTCAAGTCATCTGAGATTATGATTCCCAGATCTTGTTCCTGGTTTGAGGCCGCCAGTCTTTTGCCTCCTAGGTAATACTCCTTTCTTGGATTTTTCTTTCCCGTGTGCATGACCTTGCACATTTTGGCGTTAAATCTCAGCTGCCACACTCCAGAACATTCTTCTAATTTCTTGAAGTCAGCTTCCATCTTACTCACCTCTTCTGAGGTGTCCACCCCGTTACATATCTTGGTGTTATCTGTGAACAGACACACCTTCCCTTCCAGTCAGTCAGTGATGTCTGCTATAAAAACATTGAAGAGCAGAAGCCCCAGCACTGAGCCCTGGGGCACCCCGCTGGTCACCCTGCCTTCTGTCAATTGCGTTCTATTAACCTGTACCCTCTGAGTTCTGCCTTGCAACCAGTTTTGTACCCATCTGACTATTTTGGGACCAAACCCTGTGTGGTCAATCTTCTTTACCAGCCTTCTGTCGGTTGGTTGATGACAGGAGGGAGCATCGGGAGTATGGGGGCATGAATGATTATAGTTACAGAAAATCCCAAATGAAACTTTTTCTTGGCCTCAGACAGTAGTATCTGTGTGTACAAAAAGGGCAGGCTTGCCGCTGGCAAAATCTGATTTGTGCTATTTCAGATCCAGAGAGGATGGCGTACTGGTGGTAGTGGCCCAGAGATTACAGTTACAGAAAATCCCAAATTAAAGTTTTTTTTTTTTTTTTTTCTTGGCTTGTAGCTGTGTGTACAAAAAGGTCAGGCTGGAAAAATCTGACTTGTGCCATTCCAGATCCAGAATACGGGGGGGTTCCCAGAGATTACAGTTACAGAAAATCCCAAATGAAACTTTTCTTGGCCTCAGACAGTAGCTGTGTGTACATAAAGTTCAGGCTGGTGGCGCTGAGAGTTGAGGCTCTGGATGACACCCCTTGCGCCACGCCGGCGACCAAAGTTCGGGAGTGAGCTTGGGAGCCAGGGGTAGGCAGGGGAGGGATCAGATTGAGTGCCTGGTGGGCTGCTCTCCTGCCCGGGGGGAGGGCATTGGGATGCCCAGTGCTCCGGCCGCCCCTGGTGGAGATGGGGGCACAACAGAAGCACGGGCGACACGTTACAGCATGCCAGACACTGGCAGGGTTGCCAAGCACCAAGCTTTGGGGGGGGGGGTGCGCATGCAAGGGGAGTGGGGAAGGACAGAAAAAGGAAACACCCGGCCCGAGGGATAGGCGGTACCTTCCCTCCATGCCCAGTGCCAGAGCCAACTTGGCTGAAGCCTCATCACTCCTCCACCCGGGATCTGCCCGCTTGCCAGAGTCTGCCTTACAAGGAGCACAAGTAAGTGGTCGGGCTACCCTCTCCAGGCGGGTTAAACTGGGGGTGCTGGCAGTGGGGGTGGGGGTGGGAGAGAAGGGCACAAGACCGTAGTGGATCTCAGGCAGGCAGGCAGGCACAAGGGAGGATGCCTGAGAGAGTTTCCCTGGGCCACGACCGCAGGGAAAAACAGTTTAAAAAAAAAAAAAAGTTCAGGCTGGCAAAATCTGACTTGTGCCATTCCAGATCCAGAGGAGAGAGTACTGGTGGCCCAGAGATTACAGTTACAGAAAATCCCAAATGAAAGTTTTTCTTGGTAATGGGGTGACAAAATAAATCTTTGGGATAGGGAGAGGCATCACCAGTAGAAAACAAGTTATTACCCCTCTGTACAGACAGCTAGTGAGACCACATCTGGAGTACTGCGTGCAGTTCTGGAGACCCAATCTCCGCAAAGATATAGACAGGATGGAAGCTGTCCAGAGGAGGGCAACTAAAATGGTGCAGGGTCTGCACCGGAAGACATATGAAGAGAGAGTTAAGGAGCTTAATATGTATAGCCTCGAGGAAGGGGGGGGACATGATAGAAACTTTCAAGTACCTCAAGGAATCAACAAAGTCCAAGAGGGTAGCATCTTTCAAAAAAGAGGTGTGCAAGAACAAGGGGCACAATTTGAAGATAGAAGGGGCGGCTCAGAGGTAATTTAAGGAAGTATTTTTTCACAGAGAGGGTTGTGGATGTGTGGAGCAGCCTTCCAGAGGAGGTTGTGGAGTCAAAAACAGTGGTGGAATTCAAGCATGCATGGGACAGTCATAAGGCAATTCTAGGGGGTTGGGGTAGGAAGAAGTAGGCTGCTGGTTAACTAGGATCTGCAGCTTATCCATCAGGTAGGTAAATGGGCAGACTGGGTGGGCCAAGCGGTCCTTATCTGCCGTCAAATTCTATGTTTCTATGTTTGTGACATAAAGAGGGAAGAAGGAAAGAGACTGCAAGGTGGCCCTCAATAAATGTGACAGTCCCAGAAATCCCAAATAATTTTGTTTCCTGGCTTCAGTGCATCTGTGTGTACAATCCAGTGATGAATAACTATCATCATCACCTACGTTCAAGCATGATTTCATGTATTAAAAAAAAAAAAAATACTGTTCAAACAACATACAAGTTAATGCACGTGGCCTGTGCTGCTGGCTGTGCTTGGCCCATGGGATAATCTCACTATGAATTGTAGCAGGTCTTCAGGTGGCAGTGGCAAACTTTTTTATGACTGTACTGCACTTAACCAATGCAATGTGTGACTGGCTGCCTGCCTGTGTGGTGTTCACTAAGTCTTTCGTTTTTCTTCTTTAAAGGTTCGGCATCCATTCCTCAGCATTTTGATCAGATTCAGCAGAAGTAGATGTAGTACTAGAAAACATTACCACCTCTTGAACCAGGTACTACTCATGTGAATGATGTAGCTGTTTGTATGCCCCAGTGTACTTTGGTATATGGTACACTACATAGAAATATAGAAACATGTTTCTATGTTCCTATGTAGTGTACCATATACCAAAGTACACTGAGGCATGCAAACAGCTACATCATTCACATGAGTAGCAGGGTGGGTGGGCCCTCTTAGTGCTGCTTATTTGATCATTCATATCCATTTCTTCGGCTTGTTTGGCTGTGACTGGAACATCCATCAAAATAATACCCACCCACACACCACCATTAATAATAAAATAAATCTTGACTGCCTGGCAGTGCCTACAATGCTTGATGGTGCTATGATATGCTGTAGGTATTTGCATCAATCTGTCTGTCTCTCTGTATCTCCCAGCACACTCATGTCACGGGCACGAGCATGATATGCCACCATTATAGGCCAGCCATAAAGGGGCTAGTAGTGACAGGTTGCTTTTTTATTTAGCAGTTTTACTTTAATTTTTATACAAATAATCCATTAAATTATTTCCTTTGGGCATCTTTGTCAAATGTGAGTGACTTGGCCACTTTTATGCATTTTTTAAATGTTTTCAAATATTGGTCAATAAATCAGAACTAATCTAGATAAATCAGGACGTCACTGTGTTCTGGTTCTCATCTAGTAAGGGTCAGAGCTTCACAGAGTTCTCCCATCCCTAATTAACACAGTTTTTTTTCAATGCCTTTCTTGTCTTTTTATGATAGCCAGCCATCATATCTTACTGTATGCTTCACACCATTGGCGGTGGCCTGGGGGTCAAGGAGATCCGCTGATTCCTCAAGTTCACAAGTAGTGATTGGGATGTACATTTTGAGCCCCCACTTCTCAGTATAGGCTTTACTGCCTTAGAAGGGAACTGTCAACAATAAAAGCCTCACACCCAAGTGTGAGGCTGATCCCAGTTAGCCATGTGTGTAAAAAAAAAAAAAAAAAAAAAAAAAAAAAAAAACGTTTTTATTTTACTTACTGTTTACTGCAGTAAAGTAGAATATATTAGGCTAATTTTACTGACTTCTAAGATTTCATTTCCTGTAACCAGAAATCCCAGAATCCTCTTTAATTGACATCAGAGGAGGACTGCAGAGCTGGGAGATTCAGTGGCTCGCAGGTATTCCTGTACATGGTAAACATTTTGTAAGCTGAACTCAGATGTTTGCTGGTCCTGTTGGTCCTGCTGCACTTATGGGGCTTAGTACAGTCCTCTGTAACTATAACTAGCACAAGGAGAACAGCAGACCAGTAAACGGAAGATTACAGCTTATTAAAAAAACTTTGATGTTCACTGTAGGCTATTGAATCTCCCACTGCGGCAGTCCTGCTCCTCTGACGTCAGCAGCAGGGGAATCTGACATTTCTGGTTACAGGAAATGTAAGCTTACAAGTCAATGAAATTAGTCTGATGGAATCTACTACATTGCAGTAATCATGAGGTAAAAAAAAAGTGTTTTTGAACACAAGGGGCTAATTGAGATCAGCCTCATTCGTGGGTGTAACGCTCTTATTGCTGACAGTTCCCCTTTAAGTCCCTGGCACACACATTCATGCATCGAGAGGCAGAGCTTGTTGCTTGAACTGAATAAGTAATTGCCACCCTCTCCCAGTGGCATACAAAAGTAATTTTTTTGTTGTTGCTTATTTCAGCCTAGATACATCTGATTCTCATCCCCTTCCTCCCATCCATCAGGTCTGGCACCTCAGTGTTAAATCACTTCAAAGTAACTATCTTGTTTACACTACCGACTTTGCAGCACATCAACCCATGCATACGGGTTGATGCACTGCAAAGCTGGTTGTGTAAACACTGAGGAGCACCTTAAGTGCCATTCAGATTGTTTTTTCTATCAGACTCAGTTGTGGGTATCGGTATCGGAGCGAGCGCATTAACTGGTGGTGTGGAAGCTTTGCTGCGCTCACTCCCATACAAAGACTATTTTTCTGCATCCTCTAAAGGATTTACAGCCACTCCTTGGATCGACCTGCAGTGCTGCGAGAGCAAGCTGTGTAAACAGTTAATTGTCAAGGAACAAGCCAGGAAGGGAGCATCATAGATGCCAGAGTGCTGCTGCCATGTAAACATGGCTTTAGTTTCTTGTCCCCCTACTGTGGTGGTGGTGTTTTTTGGTGTCTGTTACCAGACACCTCCTTTCCAGCCATCCACTTCCACAGTCATTTAGCAAGAAGTCCCTTGTCTCCATACAGAACCTTCCCCATAGAAATGCATAAATCCTGCAAGCCCTTTAAAGCCATGTCCCTGTTCCTGCCCCCAGCTCCCGTCACATTTGGTCTGTGATGGGCAACTGGTGGCTTTGCTGGACCACACCAATCAGTGGTGGCATCCAGTTAAACAAAGAAAAGGCACCAATTTGTGTAGCACGGATAGGGGGTGCCGTGCACAGAATATAAGAAGGCCACCTTTCAGTCTTCTCATTCTTCTGGTGCTGAATTTCTTCACTGACTGGACGAGTTTCATCATCCATAAGTTCCAGGGCTCAGCAGTGGGAACAGGAGTTGACAGGAACACGTGTTGTTTTCCAGCAGCAAATGACCATGAACAGGATCATCCCCAACTGGGCTCAGTCTGCAGAGTTGACTCCCCTCTCTATCTTCACTGTCCAGGTATGCCACCCTCTGCATAGCCACTTGCCAGCAACTTAATTTTTTAGAGCATACACAGTCTCAACCTTTTGTCCCTGAAATGCGGGACATAGACTGTCACAATGAGAGACAGTAAGGGTCTGGCTCTGGACACTGACCCTTGTAATGAGGGACACATCTTCAAACAAAGAGATACAAGCTCAGAACACTGGACATCATCTGTTTGCTTGTACATTGTTTTATTTTTTAATTTAGCATCTTAGAATGCTATACATTTTTGCTTTAAAGTCAACATTTACAGCACATTCTCTGTGTGGGGAAGCACCTTTTCCACGAGGGATGGAAATATTTTGAAGGTGTAAACTGAGGGACTTCCCTCATTATAATCAGGGATAGCTGAGAGGTGCAGTCTGCAAAAATAACCTTGTGCAACCACTTAGGGCTGCATCTATGAACTTTGGGGCCCTGGACAAGTCACTTGAAATGGGCCTCTGTTTCCCAAACCAGCTAATGCCAGCACCTCAGGTGGGCACCTCCTGAGCTCAGGGCCGCAGACAACTTCCCCACTTTTCCCCCCATTACTGCGGCCCTGCAACCACTGTCAGTCAGCAGAGTGTGAAAGGCTGTGACAGTGCTGGGAGATTTAAAACATGGGTCAAATCCAGTTATACCCACTGATGTAAAAAATGTGGGTCTAAATTGGAAACTATACTTAATAAATGGCAGATTTGAACAGTTCATCTTCCCTTTATGTAGACATTGTTTTAGAGTCGGTACATGAGTCTGGACCCACTGGAAAAGGAAAGAGGGGTAATTTCTGGGCAGGATGCAACTTTTGCCCTTTTCGTGCACGTTAGGCTTGTTGCTTGGACTGGTCATCATAATGCAGCAGTCAAAGTATTCACCCACCTTGGGCAATGTGGGTCAAATGTGGCCAATTATCTTGGGATTGTCCCAGGAAGTGGTGATTTCATGCTGCTTCACACCCTCACCGTTTGGGCGTTTTTTTCTGGTGGGCATTTTAGATAAGGGTTTTATAGTGGATTCAGACAAAGGCGTGCCCCCACAGGGTGGAGCATTTGAGTATTTTGAGGCAAATTATTTTTGAATCCTCTGCTATTCCTCAAGGTGGGGGTGGGGTTACTCTGACCGCTACATAAGTTTGTGTGGGTGTTTGTGGAAGAGTTGGGGGGCTATGGAATTAGAAGCTGAAGCCTGAAGCTCTGTCTGGGATGGGAGGGTATAGAATTAGAAAACTAATATTCTGTTTGCTGGGGGGGTAGGGGTTAGAATTAACAATCTGGAGCTGTCTGGGGTTGGCAGTAAAATAAGGAGTGTATTATAGCGATAACACTATAGTGTGTTGGGTTTACGAGGGAATACCTGGACCAGGGGGTCTTGGCCTTGGTTTTTTTATTAATCCCTGGTCCAGGTATTAACACAAGAAACCCAACACAAAGACATAGACAGGATGGAAGCTGTCCAGAGGAGGGCAACTAAAATGGTGCAGGTTCTGCACCGGAAGACACATGAAGAGAGACTTAAGGAGCTTAATATGTATAGCCTCGAGGAAAGGAGGGATAGGGAGGGCATGATAGAAACTTTCAAGTACTTCAAGGGAATCAACAAAGTCCAAGAGGGTAGCATCTTTCATAAAAAGAGGTGTGCAAGAACAAGGGGGCACAATTTGAAGAGGTGGCTCAGAGGTAATTTAAGGAAGTATTTTTTCACAGAGAGGGTTGTAGATGCTTGGAACGGCCTTCTGGAGGAGGTTGTGGAGTCAAAAACAGTGGTGGAGTTCAAGCATGCGTGGGACAGTCATAAGGCAATTCTAGGGGGTTGGGGTAGAAAGAAGTAGGCTGCTGGTTAATTAGGATCTGCAGCTTATCCAGTAGGCAGGGAAATGGGCAGACTGGGTGGGCCAAGCGGTCCTTATCTGCTGTCAAATTCTATGTTTCTATGTAACACACTATGGTGTTATTACTATTATACTGTAAAAGTCACTGATTTGTAAGAAGAAGAAACGAGCGGATTCAGAAGTTACCATTTAAAGTATAACTTACAGAGCAGTTAATAGCAAACAATATAATAAGTAAAATGGAGCTGCGCTTGAGTAAAACGAGCTTGCAGGGCCATAACACTGTACCATTATTAAGACTACCCAATGAGAATGCAGACCCCCTGTCCGTTATTCGGTCTACTGTCCAGTTATGGCAGAATAACCAGACAGTAACTATGCATTCTGGTTGACTAAAAACAATCTTTTCCAGCATAAGGTAAAATATAGTGAGTTGGGTTAAGGAATTGGCATGCTGGCCCTAGGAAAAGGATTAAAAAGCAAGGAACGTTTTTGCTGTGACCTTTAGCTAAAAGGAAGGTACAAAACACCCTGGCAAAGTTTTCTTCAGGGGGTGCAGGGATTAAAAGCACTGAGGTGTTTTGTGCAGTCCCTTTTTGTCAATGCCACAGTAAACACTTTCCTTCTATACCTGCAGTACTTATTTTGCTGTTATCTTTGTGTGGCTCCATTTCTTTTGGTTATTAGTTAAATGATGCTCGTAGCCACAGCTTACCTCTCATTTCTGTGTGTTTTGAACAGTTTGGTCTCTTTTAACCATGTGTTACTTTTAAGTGGTACCTGCCTTGTGTCTGTTACAATTGCTTGCACTTTAAAATGTTAGCCTGCTGACCATAAAAAAATAAACTTCTCTATGTACATTCAGGTACTGTCCAAGATAGAAAGCTGTGTAATTTTGATTTTTGTATGAAAGGGCTCTTTGACTGCCATCTGGTAGTGTGCTGTACTACTATGTGGGGGACCTGAAATCAATACTAAA
Source organism: Neoceratodus forsteri (assembly GCA_016271365.2). Classification (NCBI taxonomy): domain Eukaryota; kingdom Metazoa; phylum Chordata; order Ceratodontiformes; family Ceratodontidae; genus Neoceratodus; species Neoceratodus forsteri. The sequence continues at coordinate 525,517,438 of CM057452.1, read as the reverse complement.
CACTCTGACCAGTGGGGTGCAGGGTATGATGTGCAGTTGTCATGCTCCGGCCTGGGGCAGGGAGCAGGCCCGCCTGCTATAATAACATCATCTAGTACAGGATGAAGTAGGCAGGCCTGCTCCCTTCCCCAGCTGGAGAACATGAGGTGCCTAGTAGTATTGACATTGAAGGTGACCACACGACGTCATCATCAGTGTCCCACAGGATAAGGCAGCAGCATTAAAGTCAGATCTGGGAAATGGTAGGATCATTACAAAGGGGGAAAAACACCACACAGCTGCACATGGCATCAAGTGAGCCTCACCTTTCGTGGCATGCCTGCCTTATCTCTTTTATATTTTTCCTGTTGTTATTCAAATGTATAGTTGCAATAAATGTAATTTACTCTGAATGGCCTCTCACGGAGCAGAGAGAATACAAAGAAATTATATTAAAGGCTTATGTACAATGTCAGGGTTGCTAAATTGAGAGCTGGGCCTGGGTTAAGGAGGGAAAATAGATCATAAGCCTAAAATGTATGGTGTTGTCAAAGTGCAAACTGGGCCTGGGATAGAGAGGAGGAGAAATTAGGTCAAAAGTATATTTGGGGTTGATGAACTGGTAAGATGGGCCTGGATTAAGGATGCACACATTCATTAAAATATATCTCAACTGTGAGCAAGGGGCAGTGTTTTTTGTATGTTACACTCTCACTGGCATATGGCCTATTGAAGCATTAAATTACACTTGTGAGAGTGTTTTTTTTTCTCCAAGCTCATCCAATTGGAGTGCAGGCTCTATGGGATTTTCTTTTATATCTCAGCTGTGCAGATGGGCGTGCATTTGGCAAGCTAGGCCTGGGATAATGAGGGAAGCAACAGATTTAAAGCCTAAAATGTAGACACTTGTGGTGTTGTAAAATCGGTGAGCAGGGCCTCTGTTAAAGAGGAAAATGAATGGGTTATCACCTGCTAAGAGCATATGTGTGTGTGTTGGAGGATGGCAACTAGTAAACTGGTGCTGGCCAACTGGGATTTGGGAGGGGGACTTAAAGGGACACTGTCAACCTTTTTTGCATCATATCATTTCTACTTAAAACCTCATATTTTATAAGTACTTACCTACTCTAAAATCCATTGATGTTGCTGGTCTTTTTTGTATCTGCCTTTTTGCTTAGTAGAACTGAAATGCATGCCAGTGTATAGTTATAAACAACTTTGTTTTGAATCCTGGATCTATATTTATTACATAACTCCTGAACAATAGAAACACACCCAAACAGTGCAGCCACTCATGATACAACAGTCTCCTCTACTCCCACTGCATAATGAGTGGCCAGACTGTGTTGGGGGTGTTCCTGAGTCCTGGAAAGATGCAGTAGCAGTTGATCAGGGAATGTAAACAAACATGTTTTGGTGTGGTAGTCTATTTTTCATTGTTTAACAGAAAAAAAGAACCAGAATATTTTTAAACTAGGGACACTGTGAGGCCTAAGGGGGTTGACGGTGTCCATTTAACGGAGTAGCTGTTTATTATACCTTATGTGTACGTAATACTAAAATATTCAGGGGGATGCAACTAGCAGCCATGGGCGGACTGCCTAGGAATGTATTTTATATTTTTTAGGTCTGTTTATTTGGTAACTGGGTAAAGCCCAATAGGCACAATTGCCTGTTTTTAAGCCCTGCCCAGGAGCAGTAGGACTGTTAAGTGACTTGCTCAGAGTCAGTTGTGGAAGTGGCAAGCTGGGCCTCTGATAAGGAGGAAAATGAAGTGTGTGTGTGTGTGTGTGTGTGTGTGTGTGTGTGTGTGTGTGCGCGTGCGCGCGTATGGGCTGACCACCTGGGATTTGTTTTTTCTTGGTAACTAGGTAAGGCCCATGCACCTGTTTTTCAGAGACTACCCAGCAGCACTGGGGAGGTTAAGTGACTTGCACAGAGTAACACAGAATGCAGGTGGAGTTTGAGATTGTGGGACTCAAATTCAAGTCTGCTGAATCTGTTCCAAGCATACTCACAGTTTGTTACTCTAAACTCTACTACACTGCCAGCCCCAAACTTATTGAAGGAGTGGATGACTGTGCAGAAAACATCTGAAAATGTGTCTGTGAGTGTGCAATTGGGAATCTGGTCCTAAGCTTTGATTTTGAATAATGCCGAAAAATACTCAAACAAGTAAGGCAGGGATGATGGAACAAGTAAGCTGGGCCTGGCCTGGGCTGGGCTTTTATTGGACAGTATGCTGCGCTAGTGTTGAAAGAGTTTAAAGGAGCAGTGCATGTTATGTTGAAAATATTGACTTGTACTTTTTGATTACATTTTAGTTCTTGTCTCGTCTGCACTGATACCATTCATTTCCCATTCTGAAATATTAAAACGAGCTCTCCTTTTAACATGGCTCACTCAAACCAGGTTTTCATCAGTATCCCCAGCTGTTCAGTACAACCATTGTCCTATAAGATCAGGGATCACCATCTGCTGTATGCTATAGTACTTCATTTTAGTCATAACAGAAATGAGAATACTGATGAAAGCCTATGGGACATTCCCTTCATTTTTTTTGGATTTATTTTTATTGTTTGGTAACTGGGAGAGGCCCAGTAGGCCCAAGACAGTGTTTTTAGGTGCTGCTTGGGAGGAATCGGGAGGTTAAGTGACTTGTTCATGCAAGTCACACGGTATGCAAGTAAAGACTGTGGGCATGAAACCTAGGCCTGCTGGATGTATGAAACTTGTTCACGACTCTTTAGCAGGCAGTATAGCCTAATGTAAAGCAGACTCAAAGTGAAGAAGAAAGGCCACAATGTTCATTTCAGAGTGGGGTGATTGGGACAAGTGCAACACTGCTTTCAGATTTGACCCACATTTTCTTCTCTGTTTGTAACAACCTGCTCTTACAACCAATATAACAGTTGCTGTTTTACAAGTCTGGGCTTGGTTATACAATATGTAATGACCATTTGTTTCGTTTGACCTTTACTTTTTATCTACTGTGGATCAGTGTCCCACATAAATTAATATGTAAATGAACCCCTTAAAGGGTATTGTGCAAGATGGGAGATAAGGGGTGATCTAAAATGGAATAAAAAAGTATTGGTCAACATTTTGAGGCTTACAAACAATGCTGCTTTGTATTACAAGTGGTCAACTCAGGCCTTTCAAAGTATGGCCGTGCTACGTGAAATTGGGAAAATTTTGATGCACAGAATGCCTGCAGCAGAATGAGTGTACTAATTCTACAGCCCAGATTTTGTAGAAACAGTAATATGGACTGTATTTTATTACACCTCTTTGAGTTTACAGGCTAGCCTGTTGATGATAGTAGCTACTGTTGGCAGGTGGGAGGGACTGTATCTAATCTGTAATACCATAGCAGGGGAGAACTTAGTTTAGGCATTGCAAAAGAGAGACAATATAGAGTTTGTCAGTTTCAAGGGGTGGGGGCTGACCAGACCAGCATAACTGGTGAACTGTGGTGGGCACAGAAGAAATGGCATCTGAAGTAAAGCTTCCTGACTCCTGGAATAACTGGGAAAACCCCACAGGTCTGGAAGTAATGATCTCTGCAGCTTATGCAAGCCTGTACATGCTAATGTAATAGTAGGGATTATTAGAGTAATAAGAAAAGAAAATAGGAATACATAAACTAATGAGAAGTGGTGCTTATGTTTGCAGAGAAGCATGAGCTCTACACTCTAAGCTATTCATTTGATCTGTTATTCTCCAGTTATGCCAGGAAGTTCAGTACAGTAGGTCAGAATGATATTTCTTTGTGTATGTGTGTGTGTGTGTGGGGGGTGGGGGGTGCAGGGATAAAACCCACTAATTTTATTTGTAAACCATTCTTATTAGGAAGACAAGTGGCAGAGTGTATAGAAAACACAACACACTAGGCACTTTTTTAAAGACTGTTTTTATTACTTGGAATCCTTTGCTGTATATTGCTGGTGTGATCATTAATTGTTAGAGTATTACTATGGCAATGCCATTGTTATCATGCCACAGTAATACAACAGTATGCATTTTTGTAGAGTTTACTTCAACTCTTCTGGCAGGGGGAGTTGGCACAAATGAAAACAACATCCCTCTGAACTGCTTAAAAGACCTGAAAACAGTGGCATACCATGAACTACTTAATGTCAAATTTCCAATGGTATTGCCAACATGACTTCCCCAAGACAATGAAACTGTCATATCATAACATCATTCATTCATTCTGACCCCCTCCCCCAGCTTTTGAACCACTCCTCCGCCCATGCTTCACACAAAACCCAGCAGAGTAAGATGTCAGTATAACTGCCTCCCATGAACCAGCTGCACTGTGCCAGACCTATAGCTAGCTTTGGGAGTGTCCCAGCAAGCAGTTGCCTAGTGACATGCAGTGCACCCTACCACAAGTGGCTTGAATCAGTCCCCTCCCCCACCCCTAGATTGGTTGTATGACACGTGTGTCTGAACTTAGTTTTTCCTTCACTTTTTTTGGTCAAAATGCAGCCATTTGTATACATTTTGGGCCCAAATTTTCAAGGTGGCCAAGACATAAGTGGCATCTTGTAAATATATTTATTTGGAACAGTACTTCACCAGGTATGTAAGCAGAGTCCTAATTGACTCATTTTAATCTGCACCCGGGGGGGGGGCAGAGATGGACAAAAAAATAAAATACAGACATTCCAGTGTAGGCAAAAAAAAAAAAGCAAACAGAATCAACATGTTACAGAGTCATAATTTACAGATGGTATGACAATAACTGCTGTGGAATAGTACAAATTGGTCTATATACAAGGCCCTAGAGGGCACTGATAATCAAAGCCCCTACTTTTCTGCGGCACAGTGGGGCCAAGTTCTGTGGCAAGACTACCATTTGCCGCAGAACTTCTGCAGTAGTGGTTTGTAATTTCTGAGGAAATTATGCAGCACTAACAAATTATTTATTTATTTATTTAGGTTTTGTTAACCGGGTAGGTGCACTAGCCATAAAATGACTATTTTCAGGCACGACCCAGGAGAGTACAACAAAAGGAGAACAGTTGAACAACAGCAACATGGGTACAATAATACAAATAGAGGAACAGTACAGCAGTGCTACAAAAATACAATGAGTAGAAACAACAACAAATAATGGGCAAGCATTATACAGATAATGGCAGTAAGATATATAATAAGTGGAGAAACCATGGACCCGAACTGTGGAGTGAAAGGGTTAATATGATAGTAAGGTTATATAGAGATAAATGTGAGGAATGTTCAAACATAACAAGAAAGACTGACAGAAGGAAGGTCAGGGGTGGTAATTGGCAAAACAACAGTGGATGGTCAGCAACAAGGTTCAAGAAGGAAGAGAGCTAGTAGTCAAGAAGTTATTTACAAAGAGAAGGAAAAATATGGGGAGGGGAAGAGGAGACAGTCTTGGAGCTGGATTAGAGCAGGGGTGACATTACTGGTAAGTCTCAGGAGCTTCAGGTTGGGTCAAAGCATGTACAAGCATCAGCTAAGGATAGATAACGATGATATTCACTTTTCAATCCAAAGTGAGACTGAGACAGTCGGAGGTTGAGTGGAAGAGTATTCCATAGCCTGGGAGCAGATAATTGGAAGGCCCCTGTGCCTTTAGTCGTCCGACATCTCTGAACATAGAGCAGGGATTTGTCAGCTGATTGCAGGCCATGGGAGGATGGTTGAGGAACCAGCAACGCCGCCAGCTGGGATGGGTTCTTTTCCCGGATGATTGAGTCCATTAGTGATCCAAGGTAGTATTGTCTACTGGCAGAGGGTGAGAGCCAATTCAGATCCTTATAAAGAAGGCAGTGATGTTTGGTGAGTAATGAGAAATCGGCATATATTGTTATAAGTTCGTCCCAATTTTGTAGGGAGGTTTTATGGGAGAGGTAAGAATAGAGGCACCATAAGTAAGGGTTGGGAGCAGAATACCTCGGGCAATTGCTAATTTGGCCGAGGTTGTAAGCATGTAGCTCGTATTGCAAGCTACTCCTAGTTTCGAGTTTACAGCTTTGCATGAGGACTGAATGTGAAGATTAGAATCCAGAGACTGGTCCAGGGGGATCCCAAGGTACTTGAAGGAAGTAACATTTTCAAGTGGAACTCCTCCTTGGTGAAGAACCTCCAGCAAACTAGAGCAGGTCTTAATCTTTGGTGCAGAACCTAGGAGCATGGCTTTCGTTTTCTTTTCATTTAGTATAAGCTTACAGTCTAGTAGCCAGTCTAAGACCTTATTGAAGTCTGAACTAAGTGATGTGTTTATGCAGGTATACTAGAAGAACTAGTGTAGATGATCAGGTCATCAGCGTAGAGAATAGCGGAGCAGGATTCCAGGACCTCAGCTGCGTTGTTGATAAAAATTGAGAACAGAAGGGGCACAAGGATAGAGCCCTGGGGGACCCCAAGGTTGATAGTAGACGTGTTGGACAGGGAGCAGTTAAATTTGACAGCTTGTGACCTGTTTGACAGGTAGCTACAGAACCAGTCCACAACAGGGGTAGAGAAATGGAATTTGTGGAGAGAAGCAGGGGATGGTCAACAAGGTCGAAAGCCTTAGTGAGGTCAATGGAGATGACACCTGTGAGTTTTCCAGAGTCCACATTGGACAGAATATCAGTAGTTAGTTTAAGAAGAGCCGTGCTGGTGCTATGACCTTTTCTGAAACCATGCTGAGTGTCTGAGAGGAGATTGTAGCGTGTAAGGTAGTCAATGGTCTGTGATGCAATTGTTTTCTCTAGGACCTTGTTAAGGACAGAGAGAATTGCTATAGGTCTGTAATTGGCCATGTCCTTTGGGTCACCTTTTTTAAAGACAGGTGTTACTCTTGCAGATTTCCATAGGTCTGGCACAGTGCTATGGATAAGGATAAAGTGTAGATTCTGGCAATCGGAGAGGCAATGAGTGGAGCAGCCAGCTTAAGAAGACGAGGTTCCAGTGAGTCAGAACCAGAGCTGTTATTAGTAGATATGGATCTCAGTAATTTCAGAACTTCCGCTCTTGATATAGCCTTGAAATAGAATGGTGGCGCTGGAGGAGCATCATACAATACGGCAGTATGGTTGTCTGATGGTAGTGTGGTAGGAAGATTGGAGTGCGATCCACTAGGTTTTAAAGCCAAGGTATAATATGAAAGATCAGAGAAAAGATTGTTAAAACTGTTTGAGATGGTCCTAGGGTCATTACAGTGTGCTCCATTTATGATCATTTCATTAGGAGTGACTGACTGCGAGGTACCGAGAAATGTTTTGACATGGGCCCAAAATTTCCTCGGGTTGCAGGCTGAGCTTTGTAGAAGGTCCTTGCAGTATTTGCTTTTAGCAACTCTAACTTGTCTCTTACATCTGTTCCTTAGTTCATGATAGACAATAAGATCTGACTGTAGGCCAGTTTGTTTGTAGCGAATCCAAAGCTTGTCCCTCTGGTGCAGATTAGCAAGGAGGTCTTTATGCAGCCACCTCGTCTGTTTTTCTCTGACCCGTCTAGTAGTCTTGGGGGCATGTTTATATTGAATGGTAAGAAATTCATTTATGAATATCTGTAGAGCAACCTCCACATCCTTTGTTTGATAGATACCTGACCAGTCGATATTGGAGACATCATAGAGAAATGCATCCTGGTCAATATGAGCTAGATTTGTAAACGTGATTAGTCATGATGGAGGAGATGGAGGCGCAACCATAGATAGGATACAAAAAGTGGGTGAGTAGTCTGTTAGTGCATCTGCAAGGATTCCTGCTTTTGACACATGTTCCATAAGGTTAACTATCACCCAGTCTAGGAGTGTACCCATTTGATGGGATGACGTGGCTCTAGTTGCTTGAGATCAACTGGTGAAAATTATAACTAAGCGTGAGGTGCAAGGATATTTACGCTGACCCTAACCAATTGAGGTTAAGATCACCTAGGATGACAGCCTCATTATGATTTACAGTCTGGGAGGTGATGTCAAGAAGTTCTTGAAGACCTACTATTCCCCAGCAGGGGATTATGAAACACGCATAATATGAAGCTTCTTTTCCCCAATACAATAGTTGCCTGTGAATTCGCACACTGCGGAGAGGCAGATGCGGGACATAGAGATGAGGTGGTTTTGAAGAATAGAGACGCTCCACCTCCCTTGGATGAGGATCTATCCTGCGGAACAGGAGTAGTTAGGCAAGGAGCATACTTCATCAGGTATTCCAGGTTTTAGCCAAGTTTCCGTGAGACAGAGTACATCAGGATTGTAGAGTTTCACCCAGGCCTCGAGTTCCGCATGTTGACAAGTAAGACTTCTGATATTGATATGGGCAATTAATAATCCTTTCTTGGACATGCCAGATAACTCATTTGGGGAAAAGAAATGGGTAGGTGGACCTGGATTTAGTTTGACGTCCCCAGATAGCAGAATAATGATCATGGCTAGGAACCAAAGCCTTGCACAGTGGCAGGTTAGGGTGAAAGCACATCTCCATGGCAGCTTCCTCCTGGCATGTAGAGGGTAATATATGCTGCCTCTAACAAGGAGGATAGGGTTAGGTTGCAGATCAAGCTTTGTTTCTGCAATCAAGTTAGAGAAAATATAGTTGCGGTAAGCCTCTGACATCACATTGACACCTCACAGTGTCAGCTTGTCATCCTGACTTCACTTTCATGACAGTGGTTATAGTAATCAGGATGGGGGAAAGCACAGTAACACTAGTTCAAAAAATAACAGACTTATAGAAATAATTTTATGCCTAAAAATGCAAAACAAATATCTCTCCCTTAAGGTCCTAGCCTATTGCATAAATGAAATATGCAGAGGGGACCTTCTGTGATAAATAAGGTATTTCTATATGAATGGTATGTATACCACTAATGAGGTCTCCACTGTGTATCACTTATATATTTATATGTACTTTCTACACCACTCATGGGGTCCCCACTGTGTATCACTTATATATTTATATGCAATCTGTAACATACATACAAATACGTGTGTGTATGTAGTGAGAGAGAGAGAGAGAGAGAGAGAGACTGTATATATGTGTGTGTGTGTGTGTATTTTGTTTGTTTTACCAATAACAAAGAAGGGATCACAGATCTCCAGGTAGAAGGTCACCTGGGGGCCAGTGACCATCACATGGTATGGTTCAGTTTGGCTACTACATCTAAATCATCCCATTCCAAGGCAAAAATATGGGACTTCAGAGGAGCTGACTTTGATAAGATGGCCAACAGAGTTAAGCTAGCCCTGGCAAAAAGAAACACAGGTGAGGGGGTACAGGCAAAGTGGGCAAGCATTAAGGATGCAATACTTGAAGCAACATCCCATTGTGTTAGACAGAAAAGGAAGTGCAAAGAAGAAGGAAACCACTTTGGTTCTCAAATACAGTAGCAGAAAAGGTCAGAGCCAAAAGGCTGGCCTTCAGAAATATAAAGGGAACACAGCGGGATGAAGATAGGAGGCATACCAAACTGCCCTAAGGGAAGCAGGTAAGGCAGTAAGGCAGGCAAAGTCCCAAACTGAGGAAACACTAGCACGAACAGTAAAAAGATGACAAGACTTTCTATAGATACATTAGTGAAAGGAGAAAGTCCAGAGGGGTATTGCTAAGCTTAATGGAGAAAAGGGAGCATGTGAGGAGGACCCTGTAAAGGCATCTATCCTAAATAGATACTTTTGCTCAGTATTTACTGAAGAGAAGGTAGGGCAGGGCCCACAGCTCAGCATCATGGACACAGGGGGAGGAGGTGGGAGCACTACTCCCTTCACAAAAGAAAGGTCCACAAGAGCTTGCTAAGCTCAGGGTGGATAAGGCAATGGGACCTGATGGCATACATCCCAGGGTACTTAAGGAGCTAAAGGAGGAACTAGCAGAGCCATTAGCAGAATTGTTTAGTGAGTCTCTGAGCACAGGAGAGGTCCCAGAAGACTGGAGAAGCTCATGTGATCCCACTCCACAAGAGTGGTAGCAGGGAGGCGGGGAACTACAGACCGGTCAGTCTTACCTCAGTAGTGGGCAAGATTATCGAGGCACTCCTTAAGGAAAGGATAGTGCAACACCTGGAATCCATAGGGGCACAGGATCCAAGACAGCATGGGTTTACAAAGGAAGGTCCTGTCAAACTAATCTCATAGATTTCTTTGACTGGGTAACCAGAGTGGTGGACCAAGGGGAGCAGTTGATGTCACCTACCTTGACTTCAGCAAAGCTTTTGACACTGTTCCACATAGAAGATTGATAAATAAGCTGGGTAGGCTCGGGTGGGTCGAAGTTGGTCAACTGGGTGGCAAACTGGTTGACGGGCAGAAAACAGAGAGTGGTGGTAAATGGTATACAGTCAGAAGAGATGCAAGTCACAAGTGGGGTACCTCAGGGATCAGTCCTGGGGCCAGTCCTCTTCAACATCTTCATTAGTGACCTTGCAGATGGACTAGAGGTAAGGCTTGTCTGTTTGCAGATGACACCAAGATCTGCAACAGAGTAGATGATCCAGATGGGTGGGCAGAATGAGAAGAGATCTGGATAAACTAGCAGAATGGTCAGAAGAGTGGCAACTGGGATTTAATGCAAAGAGTGCAAAAATCATGCACATAGGGAGAGAAACCCTGAAGCCACGTATAGGCTGGGAGGAGTTGCTAGCAGTCACAAAGGAAGAAAGAGACTTGGGCATCATCATCACTGATGACCTAAAATCATCAAGCAGACCTCTCAAGCAGTAGGTAAGGCTAGGGGGTGTTAGGGTGTATTAGTAGGGGTATCACAAGTCGTAGAGGAGAGTAATAATCCTCTGTACAAGACACTGGTTAGGCCCCATCTGGAGTACTGCGTGCAGTATTGGAGGCCACACCTTCACAAGGACATTAACCAAATTGAGGCAGTCCAGAGAAGGGCAACCAAAATGGTGCAGGGACTGCATCAGAAGACATATGAGGACAGATTAGCGGGCTCAATATGTATACCCTTGAGCAAAGGAGGAGAGGGTGATATGATCGAGCCATTCAAACACCTTAAGGGCATAAACAAGGTGAAAAGAGTCTAACATGTTTAAATATAAGAAAATAGCAGGACAAGAGGACACAGCATGAGATTAGAGGGAGGCCGATTAAGGGGAATGTGAGAAATTCTTTTCACAGAAAGGGTGGTGGATGCATGGAATGGCTTACCACAAGAAGTGGTGGCTATGAATACAGTGCAGGGCTTCAAACAGGCATGGGATAGGCATAAGGGAGCAATACAAATGACTATGAATAGATAGGTCACTGACAGAGCAAAGGCCGATGGCACATTTATAAGGTAGAAAAAGAAATGGGCAGACTGGATGGGCCTTGCGGTCCTTATCTGCCATCAACTTCTATGTGTCTATGTTTCTATGTTTTAATTTCCATGAAATTGCATCCTCATTCATACAAGTCCCATTGGAAATGGAATAAATAGAATAGAGGAGTTACTGCAAAACTCATTTTTCATGCCAACCTGCTTCCCCGACACTTTACGTAACACCATCAGGCCATGACATGCATATGAACCAATTATGAGATAGCGCTCTCCAGCCCATCACAATGTGTACACTTTGTGACAGAACACTGCACCATACCTTCCCAGGCTCAGAGCAGTGATGTATTCCTCCAGTCCTTGTGTTGTCCACCCAGCTCCTAGAGCTAATCTCTGAGCCTGAGTTGCCAGCAAGGAAACACAGCATGCTATTCTCTGGCCCAACAGCTAGTCCTGTACACGTGTCTCCATAATGTTTGGCTGACTCTATCAACCAATGATAATATGTAATCAATAACCCTGGGAAAATGTGTACAGTGCAATTATTTAACAGGTCTGTTCTTTCAGCAGGTCTATACATTATTATATTCCACTTTTCTGGGCATAATTACTTTATTTTTCTTAAAAATGACAGGTAAATTCATTTTACCAGTTATTCATTTCAGATGGCATCTCTATACCTTAAAGGCACAAATAAGTTTGTACAAAGTGAGGTATGGACTTAGCAGGTCTATGGTATTGACAAGGCTTTGTTTAAGCTGGCCCTAGTGCAATAACGTAAGACTGAAAATTGTATTAGGCTGTAGTGCAGGTTGAACAAATATCACTATGCCTGATGTGCTGTGCCACCGTCTCTGGGAGCTGTGGTAGATAAGTGACTGTTCATTTCTGTTGCAAAATGCAGCCATTTCATTAGCTAATTTATGTTGTTATAGCAATGATAACCTCACACTCTGAGCTTAAAGGGATTTTAGATATAAAAAGAGGGGAAGGGAATCCGATTCTATGGATAAACAGAAATATTAATAATAAATCACCAAGAACAGTGAATTCTGCGGCACTGCAGAAGTTCTGCGGTAGATTGCAAGTTCTGTGCAAAATTCTGCGGCCGCAGAATTCTAGGGGCCTTGCTGATAATGCATCACTTGGTTTTCTGCAAAAGAAATAGTCATAGTTACATGCAGAAATCAAAATATACCATGGAAAGAACATCAGGCCAGATATTCACAAGGGTTGCACCATGCGCAATAGGGTTGCGCCTGCGCAAGTCCAAACTTGCTCCATTCTGCGATATTCAGCAGGAGGCAGTTGCGCCACAGAAAACATGCTGAGCAACAGCGCAATGCAAATGAATGCATGCTGAACTGGAGGGGGAGGAACCATGCATAAACTGCACAGCCCAATATTCAGCGGGCTGTGCAGGATATGCAGGCGCAACCCCAACCTGCGCCTGCAGGACTTTGAGCCCCAAAAAAGGCTTAAGTCGAGGGCCACCCACAGGTGAGCTGCTGTATTGCAGGGCACAACACAGCAGCTGCCAACCGGGCCGCCTAACCCAGTCCCTGTGCCCCCCCGATCGCGGGCATAGTGTACTCCCCTCCCCACCAGCCCGATCGCGGGCAGCAATGTAGTCCCCGTACATATCCGTGGTGGTCAGTGGACCGTATGCCCGATAAGTAGGCGTATGTGTAATAAATCCCACCCCTCCCGTATATCCCTGGAGGTCCAGTGGACGGAAATGCCTATCATGGGCGGTATGTAATAAAACCACCCCGCCCGAACATAGCCCTGGTGGCTAGTGTCCCCACCACCATCCACGAAGCCCCACCACCACGCTCCCGCCCAGCGGCGGCAGCATCCACCCGCCTGCCGCCCGCGGCTGACTGCCAATAGGACTGCGCCCGTGGTGCAGAGCAAGAGCCAATGGTCATATGGCCATACCGTACATGACAGTCAGATTTGTGAATGATGTCATTCACACATCCGACTGTCATGGGAGGGGCTGCACGCCCATTGGCTCTGCTCTGCACCACCGGGCGGCAGTCTACCAGCAGTCAGTCAGTGGAGCGGGCGGGCGGCAGGCGGTGGATGCTGCCGCCCACCTGCTGCCGGGGAGGCGGGTGGTGGGGCTTTGGTGGGGTGGGGACACTAGCCACCAGGGCTATGTTCGGGGTGGTTTTATTACACATACCGCCAGCGATCGGGCATTTAGGTCCACTGGACCACCAGGGATATGTGGGGGGGGGCCACATTGCTGCCCGCGATCGGGCTGGTGGGGGGGTACACTATGCCCGCGATCAGGCCGCAGGGGGCGTCGGTCCTCGACGGCTGCTGCCTGGCAGGGCGCCAGGCGCAATCCTCGGGGATCAGTGCACCCACATGCTAATGACATGCAAATGGGGACATAATCGCATGCAAATGGACCCCCCCGTGCCTTGCATGAATTATAGCCCCATTTGCATGTCACCTTTTGAACATCGTGATTTTGCGCATGGCGCAATGGTACTTGTGCCACCGCAAGTTGAATGCTCCACTCTGTCAACTTGCGGTGGCGCAAGCCACTAAGCCATGCACAGTGGCTGTGGCTGGGGGTGATATTCAAAGGAGTTGCTCAATCAGCGTAACTCCTTTGAATATCGCCCAGGACACACCCCTGCGCAACTATTTTGCGCAGCTCAAGGGCTTGCACCTATGAATGGCGCAGTTTGAATATCCAGCCCATCATGTCTTATAATTATACTAAGGCACCATCTACACTGCCCTAAAGGGGCAGAATGACAACAATACACTGTGTCAAGTACCCAAATAAAGCAAGTTTGAGCATACTACTGTACTATAGGTATTATTAACGGTTAGGTAGGAATGGGGGTTGGGGACCACACAAACACATTTTAGGTCAGATTTACAAGGTATCACTTATTTGGTGGACTCCTGAGTGGAACTTCTTTGGGTTATGAGGTGAGATAACTACTTGCCCAACCTGAACATTTGGGTCAAATGTTGTCTGCAATGGCAAAAGGTAACTGTTGATGGTGTATCACTTCCAGATCAGGTAGGCATGAGACAGGGGGTACTGGAGTGAGTATTTCCACCCACTGCAGATATATTACTTTCAGATCAAGAGGTCAGGATGGAGGGGATATCAACAGTGGGGTTGGACACATGCCACAAGTGCAGTTTTTTCAGATTGGGTAACAGGGAGGGAGGGAATACTAGCAGAAGGGTTGGGAACTCTTTCAGTGTATTACTTCTAGATTGGGCAACTGGGAGGGGGTACAAGCTGAGGTGTTGTGTCCCCACCACCAGTGTAGTATTAAGCAATCAGTTTGTAGGTAAAAGGTGGACTGCCAGTTAGGCTGGGTACCTGCCACTGCAAGTTATGGACGGTGGGGAGCATCTCTTGACCAGTAAGAATTATGAAAATAGCTCAGTTTAACAGACTGCAAATCATGAGAATGAGACTTGCTGTTTACACAAAAACACCCGATGAATATAACATTGAAAAAATTCTACTCATGAGCTACAATGGGTTTTGTTTTGTTAATCATATAAAAGTTATATGTTTTTCAGTAAACCACCTATCAACAAAAACTTTTCCTTGGGTTAAACCTGAATGCTTAAGGTTTTTACTCTCAGCTATTTTTCAGTCTGGCATATTAGCGGATTCATTATCTGACCACGCTCCTGCTTTCTGCATTTGGTCAGCTGGTGCACCTCCCTCCCCCTCTTCTGTGTTTTGTTACCTTCACTGACATTGGCAAGCTGGACATTGATAAATTTCTATCTGATGTTTCAGTAATCCACTAGACTGCTATCCATACCTCAGTGGATGTTGATGAAGCCCTACAAATCTTTCTAAAATAATTTCTTGCTGTTCAGTAGAAGCATGCCCCACAGGTTACTAGGCGTGTTAGAGGCAAACCGACTAGGTGGCTCCACAAAGACCTGCTCGCTAACCTGCGTCTCAGGGATAAATGCTGGAAATGCTACAAGCGCACTGGACTTCATTTGGATTTTAATACCTACAGAGCTCTTAGGAACTCCTGTAGAAAGATGATTAAGGCTGCCAAGAGTGGTTATTGCAAGAACCTGCTCATAAGCTCCGCTGGCGACCCTAAACAATTCTGAACTCATATAAAGACTTTTTTTGGCAGTGCCAAAATGGATATGCAAGGAGATGTGATATTAAATGGAGTACACTGTAATAACCATGACACAATATCAGATACTTTTAATCATATATTCTCAGATTGAACACAGTAAACCTCTCTTCCAACAGTCAGCTACATACTCTCTGACCCCTACCTCTGTCCACCTTAACACCACCACTGATCTACCTAATGTGCTTCCAAACTCCCCACCTTTTTATTTCAAGGCTATTACTAGACATAATGTTTTATTACTAAAATCCATCTCAGATAACACTAGCATGGGTTTATTTATTTGAATTTATTTCATAATTGGGATTTACAACCTTTGAGTCAAAGACTCATTTACAAAGGCACCTCATCACAGGGAGGGTAGACAATAATTGGTGGTGGAGTGCAACAATGGAGAACAATACAGGTGAGATACAATAAAAGAACACACAAAGTAATACAAAGGTGTCAATTAGTTCGACTTAGTCTAGTATATAAATAATAAGGTACCGCTAGGGGTTCTAGGGAGCGGTACCTGGGAGGGGAAGGGAGGGGAAGGGAAGGGACGGTTGTTGGGGGAGAAGGGGTTCTGACTCCCTTGACTCTCTTGAACCTTGACTCCTTAAGTTTGCTGCTCCCCTTTTAGCCTTGCCACTAGCTAAAATTTATACACTCTCTCTCTCTGGTTGCAAGGTTCCATATATATGGAAAATTGCTTCAATTACTCCAGTTTTCAAGAAGGGTGACCTGAAGGATATCACAAATTACAGGCCTCTTACCATTCTCTCAGTCCTCAGTAAAATATTGGAGAAACCTGTTGCCTCGCGAACAGTTGCCCATCTAACCAAATACAGCCTTCTCTCTGAAACACAGCATGGTTTCAGGAAAGGACACAGCACATCGACAGCCCTCCTGAAACTCACAACTGATATTCTAAAAACATGGATTGGGTCTACTTATTGGTGCTATATTTATAGACCTACCAAAGGCTTTTGATCTCGTTGATCACTCACTGCTCTTAACCACGCTTCATAAATTTAGTTTCTCACTTCCTGTTGTCGAATGGTTTAGAAGCTACTTGTTAACTAGGTCTCAAATGGTTAAATACAACTCCCCCATCTGGAAGCACCACCATCAATATTGGGTGCCCCAGGGATCCATTCTGGTTCCACTGCTTTTCTCACTTTTCATAGACAATATTACAGATGCTTTCAAATTGTGTTAATTCTGTATGCAGAATGTCTGGTCCTCTATTCCAGCTCCTTAAATGTTGATTGCATTAACTCATCCTTGTCTACTGATCTCAAAAATGTGCAACACTGGCTATCTGACCATAAGCTGGTACTGAACACAAAAAAGACAAAGGCAATGTTTCTAGACTCGGTCCAAAAACTTGAGGCTCATTCTACAGAACTGCACATCAGTGTTTTGGGAGGCTCACCAATTGAATGTCTTATGTCCTTCAACTACCTGGGAGTCCTTCTTGACCAATCCCTTGACTTTAACTTACATATTCAAGCTGCCTGCAAAGCAGTGAATTCAAAACTGGGTGTTGCCTAAAAGAGTAGCTATATGCTAACACCTTCTGCTAAGTTGGCCATTGCCAGGGGTATCTTCCTCCCTGCCCTTACTTACAGTGCCCCCATCTTTGTTGCAACACATAAGAATTCCCTCCACAAAATGGATGTAATGTACAACAACATATGTAGATATGCCTCCTCATCTCCTCGCCTTATGCAGCACTGCCAGCTCTACAAGGACTTAAAATGGCTCTCTCCCTCAGCTCTCAGGAAATAAGTTCTGTACTCACTCGTTGACTCGCTTCTTCAGCAGAATGCACCATCCCCTCTTGCTACACTGCTTGCTCCCCAAAATTCCCATCATGGCCTGTGTTTGACTGATCAATCCTTACTTCACATTCCTAGGTATCGTACTTCCAAAGGTAATACCGCTTTCCAACATTCTGCCCTTTGAATCTAGAACTCTCTTCCACCAGACCTGTGGCTGACTTAGGCCCTGTCCACACTACGCCTCTGTAACGTTACAGAGTGCCCAAACCGTTACCACAACGGTTTGCGTTTACACCTGTAACGTTACAGGAGGCGTTTTCATAACCGTTGTTGAAACCACATATGAGGTGTTTTCTACAACGGTTATGAAACCGGTCCCGCCGTTGTAATGTTACCGGCAGTAGTGTGGACCGGCGGTAACGGTTCCCTGCAGGGACCGAAGCGCAGTGCGAGCTGCACTGTGGGATCGGGCGCCAGCGTAACGGTCGCCCGGCTCCCGATGTGTGGACTGGCAGTGCTGGTCCAGTAACAGATACCACCGAGGTGTGGCCGCACTGCACCACTCCCCTGCCGTAATGGATTGCATCTGTTAGCGGGTCAGAGTGGTGTAGTGTGGACAGGGCCTAAGTCTCATCTCTGCTTCCAAAGAGGGCTGGCATACTTATCTCTGACTGACACCTGCGCTTGTTTTAGCCACACTTGATTACCCCATCTCTATCTCTCCCTCTCTATATTCCTGATACGTTTTCTCTATTTCTCACATGTTGTTTTCCTTTTATCTACTTTATTCTTTCAATTTCTAACTCTTTCACCCCGTATACTACTGCTGATGTGTACAGTTTTTAGGTAATATGTAATATTATTCCTATGTATTATCTGCTGACATTGCATGTAATCCCCATCTGTATTACTGAAATCGCTCTCAAGAATTGTTAACTGTTTGTATTTACCTATTGTTCTGTCCCAGGTCGTGCCTGAAAATAGTCAGTTTTGGCTATCGCACTTACCCGGTTAACAAACAGTAAATAAAAAATAAAATGATATGTGAACAAAAAAAAATCTTTAAAAATTAAAAAAGATATTATAATGTAATTTTAACATATTTAAATCGCTGAACTAAACATTACCAAAATTTCAGAATCTAGAGATCTTGGCACCAAGAATCTGCAAGTCAAATTTCAGGCTGCTCCAGTTAGGGACAACGGCATTAGTAAGGTGCAAAAAAGGGTTTAACAGAGAACATCATTAAAAATCCTAACCACTGTGTGGAACACTAACATGACCCTATAATTATACTAGTGTGGTGGCTCCACTACAGTATTTATTTATTTTTTTTAATGAAAATCACTTAATTGAACGTTTCAGGAAAAAAAGGGACCAGGTTACAAAAAGGATGAGATGATGCTGAATTTGTATTTAGTGAAACTGCCTAAATTTGACAGGTTGGACACCAGTAAAGTAGGAATTCAGATTCTCTTCAGCAATTCAACACTTCTTTGTCTTGATGCATCACTTTCTACAGGGACCATACATTAAGCATGTCCAAGTTGATTGGCTGCTGCAGGCCATGTGGCTTGCAATCAGAGATGCTTGCGATCAAGATTTCCATGTGCTGCACACATCTTAGTGTCATTTTCATTTCTTGCTCCCTCTTTCACAAGGAAAGGTTGTGGCTACTGAACAGAGTTCATTGTATGTCTGAAAGAGAGACTTGTGATCAGAAAATGTTAGAAATGATAAATCATGACATCATTCTTAGCGAATGAAGATTGTTTATTTCTAAACATTCCAGGTATTCCTGCAAAGCAATAAGACATGATGACTAGTGGGCCTTACCTGATTACCAAAGGATTAGGAAAAGTAAATTAAATCTGAGTTTGTTTTAAACTTGTCTGGTCAAAGAAAAAAGAAGTCACCAAACTGCACTGGAGAAGAGGGAGGTGGTTAGAAAGTGGATGCAAAAGTCACTTTGTACTGTGTAAAGATGGCCAGAATAATAACATAGACTTCTGAACTGTTATTGCTGGAATCTGATTAACTTTATCAGTAGTGGGAAAGTACATGGCATTGCTCCATTTGCTTTGCTCATCTAAGGACACTGCCCAATAACTCTTTGAGGTTAGTTTCACATTTGTGTCTCATCATTACCATCATTTCTCTGGCCTGCAGGCCAGTATTCTACAGCAGCTGCATTACTCTGGCTCTACGGCTTTGTTTAGTGTGTTGACACTCCCAGCTTCCTTGCAGATATGTAGGCATTAAGCCACGATGGGTGTCTAATGCTGGATTGATGCATGGAGGCACTTACCGCCCCCGGCCATCAATCGCATTAGAGCACACCGACGGAGTGCTTAATCGCTTGTAAATGGGCCGCGACTGGTGGAGGGATGTCGAGGGGGCCCACTGTCACAGCTACGGAATAGCTGCCTGAGGCGGTGAGAAGATTTGACAATTTGAATGCAGTTTGAGAAAAGGCTACAACACATGGGATACGTACTGATGTGGTCCACAGACAGTGTCCATGCAGTGGCGCAGAGGGGGCCAGCTAAGAGTCCTGTGCGTCTTGTGCAGATTTCCGTGCGGGTATTGTGGTCATGCCCGCAGTGGGAGGTCTGCCGTGCAGAGTTCCGCGGCACCGAGGAGCGCTGGCCTCGCGCTGTGCATCTTGGTCGCTCTGACTTCCTGCTCCCCCGGGATACTCGTCTGGCTGCATCGCCATGCACCTGTTGTGTGGATGATGCTGCCCGGGGCGGTCTGCGCTGTGCTCATCTGACCGGCACTTGTGGTTCCCATTGCCGGCGGGGTGGTCCCATAGAAGTTCACTGTGCCATGCAAGGTGACCGTGTGGCAATGCGATCGTGGAGGGTCAATGCTTCTCGTCCCCCCCCCCGGATCTACTGCCGCATCGGATTTCTAGTAGGGCTCCAGAAGCACCACTCATCGCCCTCCTCCTTTCATTTCCCACAGGAGCCAATGCTGCTGGGCAGAGGTCTGGCAGCAGTACTGCAGGCCAGACGCAGCGCGCCATATATGCTGCGTTAATACCCGCTCCGGCTGCCGTCTCGTGACCGCCCTAGCCCTATCGGCTTGCTCTCTCAGAGGTGCACAGTTCATGCCATGTTACAAATGGCATTATGCTTGACATGTAACTGTGTCCCATAGGTTTCATACTGTGCAAGACATCCTGGAGGTCCGGCTGTGATTGAACAACATGTTTGCTCACAAGCTGACTGCAGGTGGCTTTGGAGGCAACTTGGATATACATTTTCTGAAGCTCTTCACTGGGCAAAAAGGGTATCTTGGGGTGGCATGCTGTATGTAAAGCCTCTGAACAGGCATTTGTCACTCACTGCTGCCTTGCTGTGGATGTTTGTTTCTTCATTAAAGCTCAAAGTAACATATCCTTGTCATTTTCATCTACTGTCACTTTAACGTTTCCTGACTTATGGTTTCTGTGCCCCCCCCCATGTGCCATGGTGAGCTACACATCTAGCCACACCTTTCTGACCAGTCCTGTTGCTGTGTGGGAGATAACATGGCAGATTTGTTGAGCAGTTCATGCTCTTTTAGAGGTATGGCAGGATGGTGACAGTGTATTTTTTTGTATTTCTGAGGTATTTCCTATTTGCCATGAGAAAGACAGTGTTCACTAGTCTTAGGAATAGGTCAGCGATCAGGTGGAGGCTGGACATGCCAGTACTGTTGAAATTATGATTCAAGTTTGTGCAGAGGCTGAGCTAGCAGTACATCAGGTGTCAATGTGGCTCAGTTGGTAGCACATCCTCCTCTGGACCAGAAGGTCATGGGTTCTCAACCCACATCGGGATTGGACTTGCACCTAAAAATCGCTGGCATCCGAGTGCAGTATTGGGGGGTGCTGTACTGCTGGGGTGTGCCATCCTTCAGATGAGACATTAAACCGAGGTCCCTTCTGCCTATCCTGGTGTTGTCCTGGTGGGTGTCCAGATGGAGGTAAAAGAACCCAGAGCACTCTTCGCAAAGAGCAGGGAAAATTTCCGGTGTCCTGGCCAACATTCCCCTTCCCATAAACCGGTTCATGCAGATATCCAGGCTGTGTGTGGGTGATGATGTGCGATATGGCCACCACACCTTCAGTCACTTCACTACCAGTCTAGCATTGCTTGTAAAGCGCTTTGGGATACTGTGTATGAAAAGAGCTATATAAATGCTGATTCTTCTTCTACATTACATACCGTGCTGCTCATTATAAAATGGGTTTTAAGTATCATGAAACCTGATTGATTGAGGGTGATCTTTACCAGTGCTGTTATCTCAACACAGCATCACTGGATAAAGATCGAACAGCCTCTTCTCACTAAATTCAGTACTAACCACACATCCCTAATTGCCAGCACAAACATGACTATCACCTTTACTCACGAAAAACCTTCAACTAAGCCCGAAAAATTAAACTGTCTTAAATATAAAATGTAACAATTATATGTCATTTGCCATCATAAATCTTTTCTTACACACACATACACGCATATGTTAATTTAGAAAAATTACATATTACAGTACTTACAATTTTAATTGTTGTTTTTTTGGTAAGCATGAAAAAAATCCATTTCCCATCCTTACATGCTTACCAGGGAAATATCTGCTGTTTAACCTGCTGCAGATAAAAACAAAAGCCCTGGATCCATCTGAAGCCTTCTGTTCTGTGATTGTGAAAGTGAACATTCTGCAAGTAGAATTGAGCAGAGCTTTGAGTTCTTGTATTCCACCCATAAACATTCCATCTCTTGAATGTAGGAAAGACAGAAGAGAAACAAGGTGGGGAAAATGGACAGAATGGATTTAATATAAAGAAGAAGAAAGAATGGTGACAAAATGGGTAAACAGGTGTGGGCTGAGGAAAATAGAGGGTCTAAGGGCTTATTAAAAATTCATGTATTTTGCAGTGCATGATATCTGAACTTCAGATGGCATGTCAAAGCAGTGATGTGCTGGTGTTTTGTAGCTGGGGTTGATGAACATTAAAAAAATGTCATGCAGACATTTCTTCTTTTATTTTTGTGCATTTTTTACCACCCCCATCCTAAAAAAAATCTGGGACCCATCTTATAATCACAATAAGACACTCCAGGGTATGCTGTGTGGTAGGATAACTGCACTTCTTGGGTGGTTAAAGGCACTTGGTGATGCCCTTGGTTATGCCTCGTGCCTCACAACACACCTGATGTTCTATCCACAACTTACAATTTTAGCAGCTGCCCTGGAATTGAATATGGAGACTAACCTACACAGTCATTTTTTGTTTCATGTAAGCCTCATCCTTCATAAGCTCAAGTTGATCTAGCTGGTGATTTGTCAGGTTTATATAGCTATTTTTTTTCTTTTTTCCTAGCAGGGACCTCTTCTGGACCTTCAGAGACTACATCAGGAACCAAATTTTTCTGTGAGACAGTAAAGCTGAAAGCTGCTTTGTATGGGGACAAATCAATCAAATGAGGTAGGCTACTCGTGTTTTACAGTTACTAAGGAGTCATGATAGTTTCTAAAACAAAATGATCACCAAGTCAGATGTGAAGATTTTAAAATAGTGCAATGATATCTTAGGCCCTGTCCACACTGCACTGAAAACTCCCCTCTGTAACATTACAGAGAGTCCAAACCGTTACTGCAGTGGTTTGCGTTTACACCTGTAATGTTACAGGAGGCATTTTCATTACCGTTGTTGAAACCACTTATAAGATGGTTTCAACAATGATTAAGAAAATGGTTCTGCCTTTGTAACATTACCAGCTGTAGTGTGGACGCGTGAGCGTGTAGCCCCAGCATTTCCCTGAGTGCGGCACGAGCTGCATTGTGGGATAGGGTGCTGACCATAACGGTCACCCGTCACCCGCAACGTGGACTGGCTGTAATGGTTCTAAACCGTTGTCATGACGATTCACTGGCAGTGTGGACACACTGTAACGTTTACCATCTGTAATGGTTTGAAACCATTACAGGGTTTTAGTGTTGTAGTGTGGACAGGGCCTTGGGTGATATGTCCTGGTAGCCACAAGTAGTTTTCAGTAGAAGGATGTCATACCTTAAGTACCTGCACTGTGGACCACTTAGGCCAATCAGGCTGTAGAAAAGAGGCTGAGGCAATCAGTTCTAAAACTGAAGATCTAACTTCAAGTTATAGTCCATTTCTTACACAGGAGTAGCTCTTAATATTCAAAAAAGAAAATATGTTTTGTTTTAATATATGTTCCAATTGTTAAACAAAGGTGTCTTCAACATGATTCAGAGGCCCAGATATTCAAACTGCGCCAGGCTGTGGTGCAAGCCTGGGCGCAGCTCAACTTTGTTGCGCAGGGGTGTGGCCTGGGTGATATTCAACGGAGCTGTGCTATGGCACAGCAGCTTTGAATATCGCACCTAACCATCCCACCTGTGCATAAGCGCAAGGCACCGCGCCAGCGAAGTGGCCAGAGTGGAGCATGGAGATGCGCTAGTGAGTGCCATAGCGCCATGCACAGCACCCACGATATTCAAAGTGGACATGCAGATGGAGCCATAATTTATGAAAAGGCACCTGGGGCCATTTGCATGTCATTATACCCATTGCATACCATTAGCATGCAGGTCGTAATCCCGATGACTGTGCCTGGCGCCCTGTCAGGCAGCAGCCTTCGCGGACCGACGCCCCCTGCAGCCCAATCGCGGGCATTTGTCTATAAGGATAACCCCCCTCCAACATCCCTCGTGGTCCAGTGGACTGCTATGTGCCCGATTGTGGGCATCTGTATTCTAACCCCCTCCACGTCCAATATCCCTGGTGGTCCAGTGGACCGATCGCTGCCCGATCGCTGGCATCTGTAAAGCATAAAATATTCCTGTTACCCTGGTGGTCTAGTGTACCCCCCTCCCCACCTGCCCACTGAGCCCCACAGCACCGCTCCCCCCCAAGTCGGCCGGCGGGCAGCAGCACCCCACCCGCTGGCCGCCCCGCTGCCTGCCGACTGACAGCTCAGTAGGGCTGCACGCCCATTGGTTCACATATTCAATTCACATATCTGGACTGAGTAGTACGGTATGGGCTGCAGCCCCATTGGCTCACGCTGTGAACCAATGGGCGTGCAGCCCTACGAGGCTTGTCAATCAGCCTCCCCGTCCAGCCATCCCTGGTGGTCCAGAGTGGACGATTCGCGAGGCATCTGTAAAGCATAAAATATTCCTATTACCCTGGTGGTCTAGTGTACCCCCCTCCCACCCGCCCACTGAGCCCCATCACCCGCTCCCCCCTCGGTCAGCTGGCGGGCGGCAGCGCCCCACCTGCTGGCTGCCCCGCTGCCTGCCGACTGACAGCTCGGTAGGGCTGCATGCCAGTTGGTTCACATATTCAATTCACATATCTGGACTGAGTAGTACGGTATGGGTTGCAAGCCCATTGACTCACGCTGTGAACCAATGGGCGTGCAGGCTTACCGAGCTGTCAGTTAGTGGCGACGGTGGTGGGGTGCTGCCACCACCGCTGACTGAGGGAAGGGAGCGTGGCGGTGGGGCTCAGTGGGGGGATGGGGGGTACACTAGACCACCAGAGTAATAAGAATATTTTATGCTTTACAGATGCCCGCGATCGGGCAGCTATCGGTCCACTGGACCACCAGGGATATTGGATGTGGGGGGGTTATAATACCAATGCCCGAGATTGGGCACATAGCGGTCCACTGGACCACCAGGGATGTTGGAGGGGGGCTTATTCTTATAGACAAATGCTCACGATCGGGCACATAGCGGTCCACTGGACCACCAGGGATGTTGGAAAGGGGATTTAGCTACACGGATGCCCGCAATGAGGCATGGGGGGGTGCCGCCAGGTGCGTCAGGAACTCAGGTGGCCACCCACAGGTGGCAGCTGCCATGTTGTGCCCTGCAATGCGGCAGCTCACCTGTGGGTGGTCATCACTTGTTTCTTTTTTTTTTGGCTTAACTTTGTGCAGGTGCAGGTAGGGGTTGTGCAGGCATGACTCTGCACATCCCGGGCTGAATGTCTGGCTGTGCAGGTTATGCATGGGCACCCCCCTCCCACCTGTGACTGCATACATTACTGATGTGCTCCGGTGCATTGGGATTTGTGCGGCGCACTTTTCCCTTTTGTATATCGCACTGGGGCGCATCAGAAGGTTGTGCATGGCGCAACCCTTTTGAATATCTGGGCCAGAATGTTTATTTGTACAGTTCCTGTGTCTCTTATGGTTAAAAGAGTTTCTTCTCAAGTTCTTTGTGAACCAGATCTGTCCAGCTACACAGTTTTCACATCCAAAGAACTCAAGAATGCAATTTCATAACCATAAGTAACACAGTAACCGCTGAAGCATTTTGCTTTGTGTGCCATATTGTTTGCATTTGCAGTAAAATTAAGCACTTCACTTCTTCTTTGTGCAGTGTACTTGTTCCTTTTGCCATCATTTTTAAAGCTACCTCCTGCTCCCTCTCTGCATGTTCTCCCACCCCAACCCCCTGTTCCTAGCCCATACTTCACTTTTAAACCCCCCTCTCACTCTGTGTGTTCTCCCACTTTCCATTCCTAGCCCTGGTTTCAGTTTTAACCTCCCCAACTCTTGCTCCCTCCCTCTGCCTGTTCTCCCACCCCCACCCTCTGTTGCCAGCCCCAGTTAACCTGAAACAAAGAAAACCATCTATCCACATGTTCTGCTCCCCTTAGCCCTCTGCCCCCCCCCACACTCCAACAGCCATCTCAGCAATACCACCCTACCCACCCCTACCACTCAATCACATACCTGTATCTGGTCCAGTGCTGCAGGCTCTCTTCACTGGTGGTAAGAGGTGCAAAGGCAAAACATGAAGTGAGGATACCCCAAGGAGTAAAGGGACAAGACAATTTTGGCATATAAGTGAAAAGAGGAGGACCAGAGAAGGAATTGTAAAATTAAAAATGGATGGGGGAGGGACTGCATCGAGGATGACCAGGATAAAGTAGACATACTAAACAAATATTTCAGTGCTCAAGGTGGAGGAACGGTGGGGGCTCAACTAAGCAATAAGTCTCTGTTAGGAGGGAAGTGGATACCAGTCCATTCTTAGAGGAAGAACTTGCTAGTCTGAAAGTAAATGAAACAATGGGACCATTCAGGGTATACCCTAGAGTATTGAAAGAACTAAAGGAAGCGCTGGTTGCATCTCTGGCAATCCTTTTCAACAATTCACTAGAAACAGGTGAAATTCTGGTGGACTGGAGAAGGCAGGTGTAGTAGCTCTTCAGATAAGTGATAACAAGGAGGAGGCTAGAAATTATAGACTAGTCAGTCTAACCTAAGTGGAGGGAAAGTTAAAGGAATCATTTTTGAAGGAGAGGATAGTGGATTATTTAGATGCAAATGTGTTGCAAGACCAGAAACAGCATGAATTTACGGGAAGGAGGTCATATCAAATGACTCTAATAGAGTTATTTGATTGTGTGACAAAGGAAGTACAGCAGATCAGGGTGGTGCAGTGGAATTGGCATACCTAGATTTCAGTAAGGCATTTGATACTGTTCAGCATAGGAGATTATTAAACAAACTGGGTACTGTAGTCTAACAGTGGTTGAAAATGTGTTAAACTGGGTACAAAACTGGTTAAGGGACAGGAGACAGAGGGTAGTGTTAAATGAAGCATGCTCAGAGGCAGGGATGGTGACTAATGGGTGCCACAGGGATCATTGCTGAGGCCGATCTTCTTCAATGTATTTATAAGTGACATTGCAGAGGAGCTGGAGAGGAAGGTCTTTCTCTTTGGGGAAGATACCACAATCTGTAACAGGGTGGCCATTCTGTAGGGGTGGAAAGGCTGGACAGAGACCTATGAAAACCCGAGGAATGGTATAGGGTATGGTAACTGGAGTTCACTGTGAAGAACTGCAAAATAATGGACTTGGGGAACAGAAATCCAGAGGCAGAATACAAAATGGGAGGAATAGTATTGATAACAACCAAGAAGGAGAGCAATCACAGAATAATTTTCTCAAATTATCTAAAGATAGCCGGGTCATGTGACAAGGTAGTTGGGAAAGCTAGTGGGATATTGGATTGCATAAGGAGAGGTATCACCAGCCGAAGTAAGGAGGTAATGTTGTCTCTGTATAGGACAGTAGTGAGACGTCATCTAGAATACTGTGTACAGTTCTAGAGACCACATCTATGAAAGGACATAGACAGAGTGGCGGCAGACCAGAGGACCACAACTAAAATGGCTAGGGGTCTTCAACAAAACACTTAGGAGGAGAAACAGAAGGAACTCAATATGCACACACAGGAGGAAAGGAGAGGGGGAGATAGGATAGAGACATAAATACCTAAAGGGGGGTAAATAAAGTACAGAATGGGAGTATATTTCAGAAGAAAATGAGCTCAAAAACATCAGGGCATGATATGAAGTTGGAAAGAGGCAAATTCAGGAAAGATGTAAGAAAGTTCTTGTTTACAGAAAGTTTGGTGAATTCCTGGAATAGTTTACCAGCAGAAGTAGTTAGGGCAAAAACAGTAGTGGGGTTCAAGAAAGCTTGGGATAGGTATAAGAGAATCTTTGTGCAAAACAAACAGGGTGGGAGAAAGAACCAGAAATCAAGTAAGGTTTCTTTTTTGTTGTAACTTTTTATTGATTATCAACAAAGAAAGTACACAAACTTACATCAGCAAGGCCGGGGCCTATAACAGTGAAGCAGAATACATATATTTCAAACATTAAACATTACCTATCTTATGGGGAAAGGGTAGGAAAGGGGGAGGAAGGGAGAATGAAATCACTGTGGAGGAAGGGAGGAGAAAGGGAAAAGGATCAACAAGTTACTTACATATCCATATACAGGAAATTCCAGGTAGGATCCATATCCATTCTAGTCTACCCAATAGGAAGGAAATAGAGCATGTGTTCTGCCTGTCTATAGTTAGCGAGGGGTAAGGGTAGGAGGGAGGATTATTAGTATGGGATGGTCAGTAGGGATAAGAAAGCCCTAAAACATTCCAGTTTGTAGCAGTGTGCCGGCACTGTTTATATCAGTATACAATCATTTATATATAAATGTACTCACCGAAGGGCTGAGCTTCTAGACAGGGTTTGCTGGACATAGGCACACGAGACAGTTCTTCTGTATCTGTGCAAGTCACTCAAATCATTTTCACTGCATCGTGAGAGGAGTCGAACTAGGAGTGTGTATATGTTCGGCAATCTCTGGCCTTTATCTAGAGGCAGAACAGGGGAACACAAATAATCCCAAAGATTCAGGTTCATAATGTGAATAACAATTGTAATGCAAGTACAACAGTGTAGAGCCAGTAATTGCATAGTGTAAGGCCTTCGGGGGAGCTTATATTTTGTATATTTATAGGGAGTAGGTGGAAGATCTTACCAAAGTTGAGGGGAGATAATTAAGGAGAGTAGGTGCCTTAAACACCCCAGCCATCCTTACACTTGGTTAGTGAGATAATGGCCAGCTGTGTCCATCAGGTTAAGGGGTTTATCATCCTATACCCATCTGAGGGTGAACGTAACTCAAGTAGGGGGCCCAGCAGAGTCTAAATTTAGAGAGTTGATATGTTTGAAGATGGGAAATTCTGTCCAGTTTAGCCAGTGCCGAAAGAGGCCAGCACTTCCATCAATGTAGAGATCAAGGGGGATCTCCATTTACAAAGCAGGGCTCTCTTGGTTTGCATTGCCAGGAGGGCGAGCCATTTGTATTCCAGGTAAGAGAGCATAGGAAGTTTGGTGGTAATACCCAGGAGATAAAAAACGAGGCAGAGGGACTTGGAGCTTCACTACTTTAGAAGCCACATCTTGTATTGACTGCTATAAAGGCGGAATTAGTGGGCAGGACCATAGTATTGTTAATCAAATCTCCCGCCGAAGCTTGACATCTCCAACACTTATCAGAGTCTAGGAGCTTAGATTTATAGAGATTCACAGGGGTTCTATTCTATAAGTGGGATATTTTATTTTTGTATTAGACGTGATCTAGCATCTCTCAACCATTTGTTTGTATCCTTCCAAGCCTGGTCCCAGGCCTCATAGGTGATAGTGAGGTGTAATATTGTTTCCCACTTTTTTTGTGTCTTCAGACTGAGAGGGTAAAGAGTCCCTGAGGTTGGCGTAGATACGTCCTCCCAGACCTTTTGGGTTTTTAATCCAGGACTGTAAAGCAGAAGGGATGCATTGTGTCGGGGGGGGGAGGGTGTTCAGAATAGGTCTTAGGGCTTCTCTAAGCTGTAGGTATCTCCAAAACTCATTCTGAGGGATATCCCACTTCTATTGGAAGTATTAAAATGGGTATATTGTGTTGTTCATGGGGTCCACTACATTTCCAAGAGTGGAGATCCCCTTCTTGGCCCAGTGTTTCCACCAAATTCACTAGCCCCCAATTGTGATGGAGGGGTTCTGCCAAGGGGGGGGGGTGATCGGGACAGGGTCCATCTTCAACCTCCGGTGAACGGCATACCAATTGGATCTCAAGGTCTCTATCGTAGGTGAGATAAGGGTCGGACTAAAACTGTTTGGAGGTCTGGATTTACTGTTGAGGCATGTGAATAAGAGTGAAGACTGGAGGAAAGTTCCCGAGATGTCTAACTCTATTTGAAGCCACTGAGGCGAAGTGGGTAAGTGAGGGACCATCCAATTGACCGTCTGGGCCAAGAGAAAAGCCTGTTGGTAACCCTCTACCCAAGGAAGGTTCCAGCCTCGGTGTTTCCAGTGGGATTGAAGTTTAGCTTGACTGTATCTAGGTTTGGTGCCTTCCCATAGAAAGTGTCCTATTTAATCTATTGATGGCCAAGTACCAGTATTTGGGAAGGTGAATGGGGATGTGCATAAGTAAGTGAAAGAGTTTTGGAGCCGTGACCATTTTGATGGCTGCCATTTTGCCAGCTAGAGTAAGTCTCAGGAGTTTCCATCTATCAGATTCTATTTTGATGGAGGAAAGAAGAGGGTGGATGTTAATTTGCCAGATCGTATCAAGGGAGGGAGACAGTACTATCCCCAGGTAGGTAATCCCTTGGTACAGTACTTATCAGGGGCATTAGCTCGGTCTTGGTCTGATTTAGTTTGAGACCAGAATATGTATGGAAGGAATCCAGAAGAGAGAGTAAAGGAGGTATAGACCGGTGGGCATCTGCTAAAGGAAGGAGGAGGTCGTCCGCATACATAAGAGTTGTATATGGTGTGTTACCTACCGTAAGGCCAGTTATTTCAGGGTGGCTACGAATGGCACAGGCCAGGGGCTCGATGGCTAGGACAAACAGAAAGGGGGAGAGAGGACAGCCCTGTCTTGTCCTACGTTCTAATGTAAAGGGTGGGGACAATACCGAATTTGTGCTGACTCTGGTTGAGGGTAGGTTGTAAATGGCTTGTATCCTTGATAAAAATATTTCACCCATTGTGAAATATGTGAGGGCTAGATATAAATAATCCCATTCAACAGAGTCAAATGCTTCCTCCAACTCCACTGCAAGAGCAGCGGCTGGAGAGGAAAGGGATCTAGTGGAGTGTATGAGATTTAGAAGAGTTCTTAAATGGTCCGAACTATGCCTACCAGGAATAAAACCTGCTTGTGAGGGGTGTATGATATGAGGGAGGAAGGGGGAGAGCCTGGTCGCCAGAAGTTTGGCATACAGTTTGCTATCGAGGTTGATGAGGGAGATTGGGCAATAATTTCCTGGACTGGTGGTGTCCTTACCTTTTGGGATAAGAACAATAATGGTCTCTTTCATTGGGGGTGTACCTGTAAGTTCTATCTCCTAAATACCTCCTTAGAAAGGAGAGATAATAAGGGCCAATGCTTGGTAAAAATCAGCAGTGTAGCCATCTGCTCCAGGAGATATCCCCAGCTTCATATCTTGGATAGCTGAATGCACCTCAACCTGAGAAATGGGGAGCTAAGGAGTTGGGACTCCTGCGCTGTAAGGGAGGGTAGCTGAAGTGAGTCTAGGAAGGGTCGTGTATCTGGGTTCATACCCTTATGCGACAAGGTGTAAAGGGATCTGTAGAAGGATGCCATAATTGAATGAATGGTCTCAGGGGTGCTACCCAATACCCCTTGCTTGTCTTTCTGCCCATGTATGTATCTACTGGCCTGTTGTTTACGGGGTTGATAAGCGAGAACTTTATCTCCCTTATTTCCCCCCTCCCAGAATGTGTGTCAAAGGCGAGAATGGCCACTTCAGCCTTTCTGTTCAGCAGCTGATTAATTTCAAAGCGGAGACCCAGAATGGTCCTACCTGCGTTGGAATGGGTAGAGGGGTGGGGCTGAGCCTTCAAGGAGGCTTCGGCCACTGCCAACTCCTGCTCAAGCTTATATAGCTGGTGCTCTGTCTTTGCATTTTGGCTGCTGCAAATCCCATTATATTCCCTCGCATTGTAGCCTTAAAGGCCTCCTAGGCATTACCTGGCGAGGTGTCCGTAACAGGATTCTCTGCAATAAATAGAGAGGCCTTGGTCCGAGCCCAGGGGATAAAATCTGGGTCTCACTTAAGGAGGGGGACCAGCTTCCAGTTTTGTGTTGGAGGGGCTACAGGGTCCCAAAGAACAAGGAATTGGACCGGGGCATGGTCAGAAATAATACAGGAGAGGATTTTAACATCCAGAGTTTTGGACGTTGAGGTGGGGGAGCCTAACCAGAAGTCTAGCCTGCTATATGAGGCATTTGGGATCGAGTGGAAGGTGTAATCCCTCTCTCTCTCTGGGGTGGAAAAGCCTCCAGATATCTGTGAGACCCTGATCCAGAATCATTTGGTTTAATTCCTTCCCACTTCTGAGGTGAGACCCCTTGCCCCGATCATTCCTATCTAAAAACGGGATTAGCATCAGGTTAAAATCACCTCCCATGAGAAGAGGGCATTCTTGGGGGATTCAGAACCACTTCTGCAATAGTATGGAAAAAGCTTGGGGTGTCTTCATTGGGGGCATATAAATTACAAAGAGCGACCACACCTGATGGGGTCTCATAATTCATTATCACCCATCTGCCCTCTGAGTCCAAAGTTGTCTTAGGGTCCATGGAAGGGATTTGTGCAGGAGGATGATTACCCCACGTTTCCTGGAGGGGGCACTGGAGTAGATCTGCTGGCCCACCCAATCCTTTAGCATATATTTATAGTCTTCCCTTGTCAATTTAGTCTCCTGTAGGAAGGCGATTTTAGAGTGTATGCGCTTCAGGTGTGACAATACCTTTTTGCGCTTCAGTGGTGAATTTAGCCCTCAGACTTTCCAAGTGTGGAAAGCAATCTCTGACATTATGCCTTGCTGTGAGATATTCGACTTGAAAAAGTAATACCACTATGCCAAATTACAACAGTGAGCTATTTTCCCTCATAGGTAGGTGACTGTATTAATAGCTACCGGTCTATAACGCTGGCTTTACCAAACAATTACGGGCTCTATTATATGGGATCACGCAGCCCTTTAATCTCCAGGTGCTAATAAATTACACTTTACAGAGAGAACTATTATCCTGTAACTTCTAATCCAGAAGCATCAATTAACTTAACCTATTAAATAAAATAACAGTTTGAGGAATGAGAAAGGACTTAACTGGTTGAACTTCTAACCAATGGTCTGTCCGATCTCTTCTGTGGGGCGTGAGTAGGGGAATAGCAGTCAGTTACCAGATGAGATATGCTGAGCTTGTTATGTATTATAACACTAGTACATAAAGCAAGCAACACCATGGTTCAATTCTAACAAAACAAAATGCACCCCTGCCTAGAGCAAAGCGGGGATTTCTGGCCAACGATCCCTCTGAGTTAACCCAGGAAGCGTCTTTAGGCAGTCACAATGGGAAATCTGGAATGCTATCCAGGGGCCAATCAAACCTAGGCCTCGCAGCGAGAAGCATCCATTTACTCCGGGTAAGAGAATTCACCCGTAAGGGGGAACCTATCGACTTCCTCATGGGAGGCCTTCAGCAGAAAGTGTCTGCTGTCACGAAGAAGGTAACCTCCACACACACACCAACAAACTCAACATTTTTAACATGATTAACCCAACATTTTGTAGCTCTCCAGGCGAAGTACCTGTGTGGGGGGGGGGGATCTGTTTACTGATCTGTCCATCGTAAATACAAAGAGCACTGGTACTACAAATCGCATCCCCTAGGCCTTCGACCCTCTTCCCATTATTCCCTTCTTTACCCCTACATTGTTCCCCAGGGCACAGCCTGGATTACTTATCTGAGGCTCATCATCCGATCATCTTGGGTGTATGTCTTGAGAAGCTGTCAGTGGCTCCAAATCAGTAGATGTGAGATTGCAGCCTGTAGAACCCGGAGCCACAGTGTGCCAGTCTGAGCCCTATAAAGATAGGGCGTTCTCTGATGCTGAGGCCCAGGAACTGAGATCTTCAGTCAGTGCTGCTGGTGAGGGGTTGGGAGTAGATTCCATCTCTTCTCAGGAATCTGTGTTGGGATGATCCTGAAGAGGGGAGTATCTATTCTTGGCAAAGCATGGGCTCATGTACAAAATTTCTTCGGAAGCCCGATCTCGGTCCTGTGAGTGATGCCACTTAGCGTCTGGTGATTTCTGGGGTCTCTTCAGAATCTTGGAGTTGTGGGAGTCCCATCCCATCGGTGGAGCTGCTGGAGGGGATCTTCTTTCACGGAAGACAGGTTATCTCAGACCTTTTCAGAGTGCAACTGGTGTCCAAGTCCATTGTCTGACAGTCAGGTTTCATCAATAAACGCCATAGTGGCTTCCGGGGTGCTAAATTGTTGGGAAGTGCCATTAACTGTAATCTTTAGGGAAGCAGGATAGCGTGAAAGGGATCCATAATCCATGTAGTTTCCGACAGGCCTCAGTGAAAGCCTTTCTTTTATTTGCCAGTTCGGTGGAGTAGTCTTGAAAAATCATAATCTGGTGTTCTCTCCACCACAGCTGCCCCAGTTCCCTAGCCCTGGCCTGGATAGCTTTCGTTTCAGCAAAATTTAGAATGCGTGTGATAATAGGCCTTGGTCTGTCCTCCTGCGCAGGTTTGGGCTGCAAAGATCGAAGAGCACGCTCAATTGTAATTCTAGTGAATTGTGGTCATTTAAGGACTTCAGGCAGCACTTGTTGGAGAAAGGAGAGAACTTTCCCTCCTTCAGAGCCCTCAGGGAATCCAAGAAGCCGTATATTATTACGGTGGCTTCTATTCTCTAGGTCATCGATTTTTTTTTCTTGAAGTTGACTGATTTGTGCCACCCGACTTCACATTGTGGCACAGTGACCCTGTAGTATATCCTCTTGATTCACCACTTTCTGCTCTGCCCTATCAATTCTGGCATCTAATTGCTGGATCAAGTTCACTGAAGTATTCGCTGCCAGTGTTAGGGCATCAATACTAGTGATAATTGATGCAAACATTTCCCTGATGGAGGGTTCTTCTTCCCCTTTAGCGGACTGTGCCATGGTGCCTTGAGTGCCCATCCAGCCAGAGCACAAGAGGAGATAGCTTTGCGATCCAGCTGTGGAGGTCTCCCAATTTTGAACTATGTGTAGAGGGAGACTTCCAATTGCCAATAGTGGAAGAAAAGTTTGGTGGGGATCGAGACAAGAGCGGTAAAGTCGGGTTTGTAGCTCTAGGTTTTCAGCGCTCACAAATTACGCCTCCATCTTAGATGTTGGTAGGCCAAGCCCCCCAAATAAGGTTTCTTGGTATACTGTTGGTAGGGATAAATGGGCATACTGTGTGGACCAAGAGATCCTTATCTGCCAGCAAATTGTATGTTTCTGCATTTCTATTCTGCAGCATGTTGAAAATCTGGTGGATCCAAAATGTGAAAAAAAAATAAAATTATGAAGAAACATTGCATTTTTCCAAAGTGTACTCATAACTGTTATTTTTTCATATTTAGTTTCCAGATTTTCAACATTTATTTAGGTTTCATACGAACACCTTTGAGTAAGGGGATCTTTTACATAGGTTCCATGTCAAGGTGCATACACAGTTACAATACAATACAATGGGGAGACAGATGAGCAAGAGTACAGTGTTACAGGCAGACAGGAAACTTAATGAGTTACAAGGTGTCCCAGGCATTAGGCAGGGTATTTCAGGAATAAGGAGTAATTCAAACTATATCTAAAAGCACAACCAACTAGTGTTGATAGGTCATTCATTACAGTACAATAAGGGAGAGCAACCCAGAGGGCTTTGTCAAGGTTAAAGGAAAACTACACCATCATATCTTCTAAATGTTATTTGTTTCCATTTCAACAGACAACTCTTTTCATGTAGCTGTAAAAGATGTATACATCTGCTTGAGTCAGTTTTCACAGTTCATACTAGGCCCTGTTACTGTCTTGGGAGGCTTCATTTTGTGGTTGTTGAAATCTCATTGTCCCTGAGAGCTGTCTTAGCATATGAGAACATGATGTGTAATCACTCTTTAAATTCCACAGTACGCTTGTCTGCTTAATTAGTCTTCAAATAAACAAGCTGCAAGAAGGTATGAAATACCACCTTTAGTGAGCTTTGCAAACTATTTGAGTTATAATGCAGTTTTTTTCTCTTTAAACTCCATTCAGTTTGAGTTTCCAGAGAGTTTTTGCAGGATAGTTGTTCTTTCAGCACAGACATACATGATACAAATGGTTGATCTGACATCATGTTCTCATATGCTAATGCAGTTCTCATGGACAATGAGATTTCAAGAACCATGAAGTGGAGACTCCCGTGGCAATCACAAGGGCTACCATGAACACTGAAAATGAACTAAGGCTAACACATATAGCTCTAACAACTGCAGGAAAGGAGTTGTCTGACATGGAAACAAAATGTAAATATTAGGGTGTAATTTTCCTTTAATAAAACATCAGTGTTAAGGATGGAATTATACAAACTGTATGCATTGGACAATGTATGCCTGGAAATAATGGCTAAAAAATGAAATATCTAAATAAAAAACATAATTAGTACTAGCACGATAAGAAGTAATTCAACTGTTATTAGTGGAAAGTGCTGCCAGAGGCATTGTCAGGGCAAGAGGGAGCGGTATAGAGATGGAGGTGGGAGAGGGTAGGAGAGGGGGGTGGAGCAGAAAGACAAAAGTGGGGAGGGAGGGGGGATGGGGTGGCGTGATTAGATGAAATTGGGCAAACAGAGAGACAGGTAATATCATAGAGGAGAGGCCTTACCAGTTTTATGTG
Organism: Neoceratodus forsteri; assembly: GCA_016271365.2. Classification (NCBI taxonomy): domain Eukaryota; kingdom Metazoa; phylum Chordata; order Ceratodontiformes; family Ceratodontidae; genus Neoceratodus; species Neoceratodus forsteri. The sequence continues at coordinate 525,481,163 of CM057452.1, read as the reverse complement.
AAGCAATCACAAGTGGCACGAGCCACAAGGAGTTCACATAGTTTGCGTTTAAATGGGCCTAGTGAGGAGGTGCTGGCAACATTGCAATTAAGTGAGTTATACCACTTCGGGACTCTGAATGCAAATGATCACTGACCTTGTGACATATGACAGTGAGGTACGTGGAAAGCTAGGTTTTCGGAACTTCTTGTGTGGCAGCTGTTGCAGGATAGGCTGAAGAGCTTCTGTACCCCTGGTGGCAGGAGACCAATGGAGGCCTTCTTGGCTAAGTGGCAAGTTTGATAGCCCTTGGGTTACCCAACTATATGAACATGATAGATTTCTTTTTTCAGATCCCCTCTGAAATCACCTTTCAGATGAGATTTAAAACATTCCACCTGACTTGATCATAAGATGGGATCATAAAAAGACTATGTTCAAAATCTGAGCTCAAAATATCAAAAACACAGCTAAGTTACAAAAACGTTATGAAAGAACATTGAACTGTTCCATTGTTTACTCGTCACTTTATTTTTACAGATTTTGGCTCCAATTTTTTAACACCGCCCTTGTTTTACACCACCTTATGAACGTGACAGGTGTCATTTTTTTCAAATTCCTTCTGAAACATGTTTTTGAAGTTGCTCCATAAATTAACTTTCGGATGGGATTTGAAAAATTCCAACTGTCTTTCTCATATAGTGAGGTCAGAAAAAGACTATGTTGAAAATTTTTGGTTAAAATGTCAAAAAAACAATGGAGATATGAAGAAATAGTGAACTGTACTAGTATAGCGTAGTGGGTTAAGGCTCTGAGCTGCAGATCTGGAGACCTGGGTTTGAATCCCACAGCCGACTAGGTGCATACTGTGTGATACTGAGCAAGTCACTGAACTTCCTTGTGCTCCCAGGTCACATCTGGAAACAAGCTTCGGTTTAACATAGAAACATAGATTTTGACGGCAGATAAGGACCTCTTGGCCCACCCAGTCTGCCCATTTCCCTACCTAATGGATAAGCTGCAGATCCTAGTTAACCAGCAGCCTACTTCTTCCTACCCCCAGCCCCTAGAATTGCCTTATGACTGTCCCATGCATGCTTGAATTCCACCACTGTTTTTGACTCCACAACCTCCTCCGGAAGGCCGTGTGCTAACTCCTAGTTAAACAATGTTCCCTTTCCCCTTATAATGATGTTCTTTATACTATTTACCATTTTTTAGCTCTATACCCCTTAGCCTGGTGTAACCATATCCCACAAGAGAACAGTTACTGTGGGAAGAAAGATCTGCCTACAGCCTTAAGATGCTGTTGTTGCAACTTGTAACATCATGCAAGCAAACGTGTCAGCATTAACAGTGCTTGTTTTTATTGAGTGTTGCTGCTGTAGAAGGCACATAAATGCATCGTTATTGTTTAATTTTATTTTATCCTGAGCAGGGGTGTAGCCAGGAATTTCAGGTCTGCACACCAAGTGGTCTCATTGCTACCCCCGGTGTAGCCAGACAATAAACAAACATACACCAGGACCATGTTTGTTGCCTCATTTGGCACAATAAATACAACTTTTGTATCTCATGACAGTGGTTGTTGCCATGTATGGGTAACTACAAATGCCATGCTTTGTTCCCTAAGACACCCACATACCAGCCCACAGCTTGTAATGTTGTATTGTCCTTGGGATGCAAAGAGAGTATTAGTGACCAGTCCTTATAGTTTCGACTCCTATGAATAACATTACAGAGGTTCAGTATTTTCTTTGTTAGTTTTCATGGAAAAAGGAAGCAGTTCAGAGCCTATTTCCTACCCCCTTAAATAAAATTGCACACCATGGAGCGCTTGGAGTATGCCTGCCTACACTCATGATCCTGAGTGAACAGTGAAGGTGGCTGAGACACAGCTGCTGCAGTGAAACTGAGACACTTGGAATGGGATATTCAAAGCCAGTTAGAAAGTGTAGAATGGGTTTGCACATCTCTAACAGTGATTAGTTCTTCAGAAGCAGGGAACTCATTAATGTGCATATTGAAAGGCACAGTTAAAAAGTCACAAGCCCATTTGCAAGTGGCAAGAAGTAGGCTGCTGGTTAACTAGGATCTGCAGCTTATTCATTAGGTAGGGAACTGGGCAGACTGGGTGGGCCAAGCGGTCCTTAGCTGCCGTCAAATTCTATGTTTCTATGTTAGGTGAGTAAGAGGAAGGACTATAGCAGAAGCAGAGATTTTCAGGAGGATGGGATTAATATCATCTGGGCTTTGTTTGGGAGTTCAGGGATTTGAGAGCACAAAGTACCCCTGGATGGGAGATGGGGAGGGGGGGAGTGGAAGGGAAAGTCCCTTTGTGGGTAGGAGAGGGTTGGGGGGCAGAGGGGTCGGATGTTGTGCTGTTCCCAGGGGGAGAGAGTAAGCTGGTGTCTTCAGGGAGGAGAAAGTTTGTTAGGTTATTTTACTGTTATTAATAATAAAACACTTGTTGCAAATTTTACAACTGCTCCTGGTTTTTCTATGGTTCCTGACCTGTGCCTTGATGGCAGATGGTCAAAGTGGGATTTATGCTGTGCATAGTGTAAGGCAGGAGTTTTGTGAATTGATACTAGACCTGGTACCAGGGAAGCATAGAAGAAAAGTATGGATTCTGTAGCAGCAAGCCCAGGAGTGGTTACCAGGAGAATGGTAGCCAAACTAGCAGAACAGAAGTCCAAGCTGAGACTGTACAGCCAGCACCAGTTATGGGAAAAAAAAAGAACAGGCAGTGACAGAATCAGAAAGCTTGACTGTCTTTTTCAAATGGTGGGCTACACAATAAAAAGAAACAGAGAAGAGAAGAGATGAGATGCAAGAAAAAGAGATTCAGTGTTTAGAAGCACAGAGAAAAGAAGAAATGTAACAACTCGAACAGCAGAGAAAAGAAGAGATGGAGCAGTGCTTGGATGCCTTGCAAGATATCAAAGTTGGAGGATCTGGCACTGATCCAGAAGAGCAATAAGACACGAACAACTTAAAATACATTAACCTTACAAAGTTATGTCCCTCAGATGATATTGAAGCATACCTGACAACTTTTGAAAGGGTTGCCGCAGCCTGCTAGTGGCAAAAGCAGCAACGGGCAATCAGACTGGTACCTTACCTGGCAGGGAAAGACCAACTTGCCTACAGCAATATGGACACTGCACAGCCAGAAAACTATGACCTGGTGAAAAGCGAAATCCTGAAAAGGTATGATATCTCAGGAGAGATCTACAGGCAGAGATTTTGGTCTCTGAAGTACAACTCAGGCTACAGTCCCCGAGAAGCCTTCACCCAACTTGGAGAACTTCTGATAAAATGGTTCCAACCAGAGGGCAAAACAGTCCCACAGATCATCAACACATTTGCAATGGAGCAATTCTTCAACATCCTGCCTACAGATGTGCAGCTTTGAGTGAAAGAACACTGACCAGAAAGTGGAGAAAAGGTTGCTTCTTTGGCCGAAGACTACACAATGGCCAGACAGATGCCACAGCAGCAAGGTAACAGCTGAGCACTTGTAAGACACTCTTTTTCCCATGTAAACTGCAAGTCTGATAAGAAGTCTGGTGGTGGTAACAAATATGCACGCAAAGACTTATTTTGCTATAACTGTAATAAGCCAGGTCATACTGCAAGAAACTGTTGTAGTAAGAAGAATGACACTGGAGCAGATGTTTTCCTAGCAAATTGGGGCAAGTACTTAACAGATGTGAAGGTGGTTGATAAGACTGTAAAGGGACCAAGGTACCTGTCCGAGGTAGCCCTGGAAGCTATGGACTATACCCAACATATCTGGAACTCATCTCCCTAGCCATCATGAAACCCTTGACCTTTATATTCAACCTTGCTCTCTCAACGTCTACAGTGCCTAACACGTGGAAACATGCACATGTGGTACCCATCTACAAAGCTGGTGACCCCCTTGCCCCAGAAAACTACAGACCTATTGCTGTCCTCCCTCACTTCAGCAAACTACTGGAAAAAATTATCCACCATCAGCTGTCCGAGCATCTAGAAAAATATAACCTTCTGTGTCTGCTCCAGCATGGTTTCCACAAACATCATAGCACTACTACTTCCCTCGCCCTTTTTTCCAACCATGTCCTGAGAAACATGGACATAGGCAAGGCCACAGGTGCAGTATTTGTAGATCTATCAAAGGCCTTTGACCTAGTGGACCATTGCCTTCTTCTCTCCACCTTGAGCCACTTTGTTTGCTCACCAGACACTGCTATGTGGTTCCACGGCTACCTGTCCAATAGATCCCAATCTGTTCTGCTCGGAAAGGTGCCCTCTGCATCACTACCCACATACACTGGAATACCACAGGGCTCCATACTTGGCCCACTGCTCTTCCCAATGTTCGTTAATGCTCTTCCCTCAGAAAGCTTAAACTGCAATGTACTCTTCTATGCTGATGATTTGGTGCTATACCACATTGACAAATCTCTAGAGAAAATTTCATCTACCCTAACCGTCAACTATGGCGCTGCCCATGACTGGTTCCTCTCCAGGAAACTGCTTGTGAATGGAAAAAAAACAAAACCATGCTGTTTGGCTCAAAGCCCTTTCTTGCCAAGGTTGCCAAGTCAAACATATCCCTACTCATACACTCCCCATCTGGTCCACCACTTGACACAGTTTTCTTCTTCAAATACCTAGGGGTGACACTAGATCCCTCCCTAACATTCAGCGAACACACAAACACCATAAGAAAAATACACCTAAAACTTGGGGCAGCCTACAGAACCAAACTGTTCTTGTCTCCAGATGCCCACCTAACCATAGAGCAAGGTAACCTTCTCCCTCTGCTTGACTACTGCTCCCCTGTCTACTCCTTCACCACCACCTCCTTGCCTTGATCTCACCTCATTACTAAGTACAACTCCATCTGATGCTTTGTTTCTGCAAGCACCCTAATCTACTCACCACTGCACAATCTACAAATCCTTAGGGTGTCCCAACCTCCAGGGATGTTTCGACTTTGCCATGGGCTGCCTAATTGATGACTGTCTTAGGAATCGCCACATGTCCCCTCTCAGCTGTCTACCCATAGACAAGGTTGTGCCTAGAACCCTCAGGTCTTCCTCCACTCTTTCTCTGGATGTCCCATGCACCCATTCTGCCATGGGCAATAAAGCCTATTCTGTGTCAGCCTCCTCCCTCTGGAACAGGCTCCCTCTAACAATCCGCTCCTTCCCCTCACACATGTTACTCAAAAACAACCTGCAAGCCTGGCTCCTGACTGAGTCCTCCTGCAACTGTTCCCAAGTCCATGTCTTGGCCCAAGATCCACCCTAGCCCCCATATTGCACCGATTGTCTGCACTGCCTCTACCTCATACCTTAACTCATTAACCTCCATCCCTGCCCTCTAGTCTTGATTTGCATTTATGTATTTTTGTTTTTTGTCCTTGTGATCATATTTCCCCAGGGTTAATCAGGGATTTCTCTGACAAGATTAACTGCTATATTATAGTCTAATGTTTCTTAGCACCTCTGTTTAAATGAACTACAACTCAACTATTGTAAATAAGCCTTTCTCTATGTATTTTGTGCATACTTTTTTTGCCCTGTAGAACTAGACCTACATATTGTTACCCAGTCTGTACTTCTCTGTATCCAGATTTGTTTCACTGTCCTCACATGTAACTGTCCTACTGCTTGGATATGCACTTTCTGTATGACTACTAATGTTTCCACCTTGCTGCCTCATTGTTGTGGCCTGGGTCAGGACGGAAATCAGTCCTCATGGATCAGTCCACTTACTCGGTTACCAAAGACATAAATAAATAAAACGGACCCAGACAGAGCCTAGTACATATTGAAGCACCTGGAAAACAATGTCTCAAAGAACCAGGTACTGGTGTCATCTGCATCCATGGGGACACTCAATACAACTCCACCAGCCAAGTGACTCTGACTCTGACTATTAATGGGGTGTTGCGCCAAATGAAAGTGGGGGTAGTACCTAAGTTATCTGTTCTTGTGAATATTGGAAATGACTTTCCAGGATTTACTGAGTTAATCAAAGAAGGAGTAAATCCTGATTTTTCAGCAGCTGCGGTGACGAGAGCTCAGGCAAAGACAATCTCAGATGATGGGGATTCTTTTCCTTTCTCCGATTTTGATTCAGACTTGTTTGAGCACAGCTACAGGACCCGGAAGTCCAGGGAAGAAAGATGACGCCTGAAGAAACAGTGGCAACAAAAGACTGATGAACATAAGGGGTTAACATATGAAAATGCTGAAACTAAACTGATCACTGATTTGTGATTTTCGTTCAGTACAAGCTAACGATATTTCTCTCCAAGATTATTTTAAGCAGCTGAGGGTAAAACCAAAACAGGGTGAACCCATGTTTAAAAAAATATAATGGGCTACTATACAGAATTTGGGTTAAACCTTAGACACAGGACCAGATAGAACAATTGGTTATATCACAAAAGTATAGATATGAGTTGTTATAGATAGCACATGATAGACCTATGGCTGGTCATGCAGGGAGGGATCGCACCCTTGCCCGATTGCTGTACAGATTTCGCTGGCCTGGAATTCATGAAGATGTTGCTACTTATTGCAGTTCCTGTGCTGAGTGTCAAAAAGTAGCCCCAGTGACTAAAAAAGACAAGGTGCCCCTACCCTTAATAGATTTGCCTTTTGAGAGAATTGAAATGGATGTGGTTGGCCCCTTAGACAAAAGTAAAAAGGTAATTGATTCATTTTGGTAGTATGTGACTATGTTGCTCGATAACCAGAGGCAGTTCCTATGTGTACTGCCACAGCCCCAAAAATTGCAGAAGAGCTTGCCAAAATTTTCAACAGAGTGGGCATACCTAAAGAAATTCTTACTGATCACAATAGTAATTTTGGTGCTGCATTACTGAAGGAGCTGTAACAACTATTAGGCATCACTGCAATAAGAACCTTCCCTTATCACCCTCAGACTGACGGTCTTGTTGAGCATTTTAATAAAAACCTAAAATGTATGTTAAAACAGTTTATAAAAGGAGAAGGGAAAGACTGGGACCAATACTTACCTTACCTGCTTTTTGCTTAGAGAGAAGTGCCATAGGCATCAACAGGTTTTTCACCATTTGAAATGTTTTATGGTAGGCAACCTAGAGGGCCACTAGATATAATAAGAGAAACATGAGAAGATAACCCCAATCAGAAACAATCTGTTACCATTTTATATTTGTGTCATGAGAAAGAAGCTTGCAAAATATGTTGAAATCACCCATAATAATCAGTAATAGGCCCCAAACCAGCAGAAGGTGTATTATGATCATGTGGTAAAAGAAAACGTTTTTGAGCCAGGTGAAAAGGTCTTGCTATGGTTACCCACTACAGAAAATAAACTGTTAATGAAGTGGCAAGGGCCTTATAAAGTGCTTATACATACTGGCACAGTTAACTATGAGAGTGAAACCCCTGATAGGAAAACCCTACTAAGATATACCATACTAACATCCTCAAGAAATGGGTTGAAAAAACACCAAACACTGTTTTGCTAGTTTTATCAGAAACTGCTGAAGATATTGATGTAGCTCATGATGTAAAGGTGAATGTTTCCTTAACCTCCAAACAAACCACAGAAATTTGTAACTTGCTAAAGGCATTTAACAGTACTTTTACCACAGTACCAGGCCAAGCAAAAGGGGTCGAGCAGGTGATAGTGACAAGGAATGCTCGCCCTATTATTTTGTTAGCTATTAGACAAAAACATATAGATTACCAGAGTGGTCAAGAGCTGACATGGTTAAGGAAATTCAAAAAATGAAAGAAATAAGTATCATAGAAGAATCGAGAAGTGCTTGGACATCACCAATGGTGGCTGTAAACAAAAAAGAAGGGGGTGTAAGAATCTGCCTTGATTTTAGGAAACCTAAGTGTCAGAATCTGACAGTTATCCTATGCCCAGAATAGATGATTTGATGGACAGACTGGGAAGTTGTAAATATCAGTACCCTAGATCTCACCAAGGGTTACAGGCAAATCCTCCTAGCTAAAGAATCCATAGACAAAACTGCATTTGCCACTCCTATATTATTCTATTAGTTCACCACCAAGCTGTTTGGTTTACATGGTACACCTACTACATTCCAGCAGTATATGGATGTAATTTTATCCCCTCACACTGGTTACCGTGCTGCATACCTGGATGATGTCTTGATGTCATGGTGTATAGTCCAGACTGGAAAAGCCACCTGGAACACCTACAAGCAGTTATCTAATCGATCAAAATGGAAGGTAGTACAATTAATTCTACCATGTGTGCACTGGGCATGCATAAAAACAGATATTTGGGCTATGTTTTGGGAAAAGAAGAAGTCAAGTCAGAGGTTTCCAAGATAGAAGCTGTAGCTAATGGCCTTGTTCCCAAAACCAAGAAACAAGTCAGGTAATTTTTAGGACTGGCTGGTTATTATCGGAGATTTGTTCCCAGCTTTGCCGAGTTAGCTACTTCTCTCACTGAACTCACAAAGAAACAGTTCCTGAATAATGTGAAATGGACCACAGAGTGTGACGAGGCTTTTCGAGCCATTAAGGCTGCATTATTTTCAGCCCCCCATTTTAAGAAGCTCAGACTTTGAGAAACAGTTTCTGTTACAGACTGATGCATCAGAGGTAGGCCTAGGTGCAGTCTTAAGTTAGCATGTAGATGGGAAAGAACATCCTATTCTATACATAAGTAGGAAATTGCAAGACAGCAAGAAAAGGTACTTCACCATTGAAAAGAAATGCTATGCAGCAAGGTAGGCCACAGAGTCCTTTAAATTCTACTTACTAGGAGCTGACTTTGTACTTGTAACAGATCACAGTCCTCTCTGTTGGCTTAACCAAATGAAGAATAAAAATTATAGAATCACACGGTGGTACCTGGCACTACAGCCATTTAAATTTAAAATGATTCACAAATTTAGGAAAGAGAATGTCAGTGGTGATTTTTTGTCAAGATATGTATCAGGAATTGAGAATTCTGAAGATTGAAAAAAATGTGAAACTTCTCTGCTTGCTATGCTGCATATGCAGTAAACTATAACAGTTATAAGCTAATGCTAGAAGATAATTAAAATAAAGTTTTGGAAACCTGTTTTTGTAAAACAGGTTCCCTCTTAAAGAGGGGGTTATGTGACAGGGTTGAATACGGTCCGCTACCATTTGTTATGCAGAAAGAGTTTAAATGCAAGGATCTGTTCTATTCTCTCCTTTTCTGTCTCTTCTCTAGTTGCACAACCACACTTTCTCATGAGACTGAGGACTTGATCACACTGACAGTCTTTCAGTTCTCTGCCTCTCACTATCTCTCTACCCTCATTTGCTGTTATGTTTTTTCTCCCTCCATGCATATCTGCTGGTATAAAAATATATGTGAAACATTTTGTGGAAATATAATGGATACTGGGATCCCTTTGTTTAAAATTGTAAATAGTTTTACTTTTGAAATGATTGCAGAAAGCTATTTGGAACTCAAGAGGTTAATCTGAGATGTTGAGATTATTCAGCCTCTTGCAGAGATGTAAACAAGAGATCAGTTCTGGGTCACAATGTCCTTTTGCTGCACCTGCTGAAACTGACAAGAACGTTCTTAACAAGCTCCTGCAAAGACTTATAAAATAGAGATGCAATGTTTCTCGATGCCCTGCAGGGGGCAGGCCTTAGACAGCTAGTGTTGGAACCCACTCGGGAGGGAGCAGTAGTAGACCAGGTACTCTCAAATGGAGAGAGGATCACAAATTTAGAAGTCAGTAGACATATGGGAACAAGTGACCACTGCACAGTGTGCTTCACAATAAGCACAATTATGGAGACAATTCATACAAGGACAAGGATACTGGACTTTAGAAGGGCTGACTTTGGCAAAATGGGTGAATACCTGAGAAATGCACTGGCAAATGGCCAAAAAGGAGGGGTGGAAGAACAATGGAGAAAAATCAAAACTGTTATCATAGAGGCAACAAGCCTTTGTGTCAATCAAATAGAGAAAACAAAGCGGAGTTAAAAAACACTATGGTTTTCAAAAGAGGTGGCAGGGCAGGTTAAGGAGAAAAAGGCTGCATTCAAAAAGTATAAGGAATCACAGAAAGAGCACGACAGGGAACTGTATCAATTAAAGCAGAAAGAAGTGGGGAGGGCAGTCAGACTAGCAAAGGCTCAAACCAAGGAAAAAAATAGCCAACTCAGTTACAAAGGGGATAAAACCTTTTATAGGTACATTAGGGAGCATAGAAAGGTTAAGGGAGGAATAGTGAAGATTAATAAAGGAGAGGGGAGGTGGGCAGAGGGAGACAGTGAAAAGGCAGAGATACTGAATGAATACTTTTGCTCAGTATTCACAAAAGAATATGAGGAGGAGTTACCTAAACCAGACAATAGAAGCAGTCTAGGTAGGGGGGGTTGACACCAGTCCATTTACAGAAGAAAGACTCCTGAAACAACTCCTAAAACTCAAGGTGGACAAAGCAATAGGGCCTGACTGGATTCACCCCAGAATCCTAAAAGAACTAACGGTGGACCTAGTGACACCACTGACCACACTTTTTAACAAATCATGGGAGGATGGGGTGGTACCTGAGGACTGGAGGAGGAGGGCAGATGTGATTCCCCTTCACAAAAGTGGGAGCAAGGCAGAAGCAGGAGGCTACAGACCTGTAAGTTTGACCTCAGTGGTTGGGAAAATGATGGAATCACTTCTGAAAGAAATAATTGATGAGTACCTAGAGGCCAGCAGGGCACAGGACCTAAAGCAGCATGGATTTACAGAAGGAAAGTAATGTCAGAAAATATCATTGATTTCTTTGACTGGGTAACCAAAGTAATAGACCAGGGAGGGGCTGTGGATATGGCCTACCTAGACTTCAGCAAGGCATTTGACACAGTCCCGCACAAAAGACTAATAATTAAGTTAGCTAGCCTGGGAGTGGGTTCCAGGGTGGTAGCCTGGGTAGCAAACTGGCTGCACAACAGGACACAGAAGGTAATAGTGAATGGTACACATTCCGAAGAAAGGGGGGTTACTAGTGGAGTACCTCAGGGCTCAGTACTGGGTCCAGTCCTCTTTAACATCTGTATAGGCGACATTACAGAGGGGTGTGGAGGGAAAGGTATGCCTCTTTGCAGATGACACAAAGATCTGTAACAGAGTTGATACACAAGGGGGGGTAGAAAAGATGAGAAGGGACTTGGCAAGGTTGGAGGAATGGTCAGACATATGGCAACTTAGATTCAATGCAAAGAAGTGCAAAGTAATGCACCTGGGAAACAAAAACCCAGGAGAAGAGTACACAATAGCAGGGGAAGTACTAACAACAACAGAAATGGAAAGGGATTTGGGGGTAGTAATATCAGATGACCTAAAGGTGGGTAAGCAATGTGAGAAGTCAGTAAGGAGAGCCGGGGGTTACCGGGATGCATAGGTAGGGGCATCACAAGTAGAAAAAGGGAAGTGGTTATCCCTCTGTACAGACAGTTGGTGAGACCCCATCTGGAATACTGTGTGCAGTTTTGGAGACCCCATCTACGCAAGGACATAGACAGGATGGAAGCAGTCCAGAGGAGGGCAACTAAAATGGTGCAGAGTCTGCATCAGAAATCATATAGAGAGAGAATGAGAGAGCTTAATATGTATACCCTTGATGAAAGGAGGGACAGGGGACACGATAGAAACGTTCAAGTACCTTAAGGGAATCAACAAAGTCCAGGAGGGTAGCATCTTTCAGAAAAAGAGATGCGTAAGAACAAGAGGGCATAATTTAAAGATAGAGGGGGGATGGCTCAGGGGTAATGTGAGGAAATTTATTTTCATGGAGAGAGTGGTGGATGCATGGAACCGCCTTCCTGGGGAGGTTGTTGGGTCTAAACAGTGGGGGAATTCAAACATGCATGGGACAGACATAAGGCAATTGTAGTGGGGGTTGCAGGAAGTAGGCTGTTGGTTAACTAGAATCTGCAGCTTATTCAATAGGAAGGGAAATGGGCAGACTGGGTGGGCCAAGTGGTCCTTATCTGCCGTCAAAGTCTGTTTCTATGTTTCTGTGTTTTGCAAAAGACAAAGACAGACTGAGATTTGACATAGAGAAGAAAAAGGACTCTGCTTTTTATGTTTGTATTGCCATTGTAACCAGGTCGCTCCTGTAAAAAAACTTTCAGCTTAGTGTGCTATACCTGGTTAAACAACTAAATAAAAAAAAAAAAATTGTTATTCTGAACAATTTTTTTTTTTTTAATTTACTGTGATGTATAATAAAACGCTTGCTGTGAATTTTACAACTACTCCTGGTTTTCCTTTGCTTCCTGAGCTGTGCCTCGACTACAGCGGGGTTCCACAGGGATCGATCCTGGGTTCAGTCCTCTTCAACATGTTGATTAGTGATGTTGGAGATGGAATCCAGGGCAAGTTGTGTCTCTTCACAAATGGCACAAAACTATGTGGGAGGGTGGATAATGACAAAGGAATAAGGAAAATTCACAGAGACGTTCAAAAGCTAGAGCTATGGTCAAAGATCTTGCAGTTAAAATTCAGTGCTAGAAAGTGCAAGGTAATGCCTCTAGGGAAAAATAACCCCAAGACAAAGTACTGAATGGAAGGAGAGAGACTTAGCGGTACAGCTGAGGAACAGGTTCTGGGAGTTCTCATTAGCAACTCACTTAAGCAATTGAGTCAGTGCAACAAGGTCTATAGCAAGGCTAACAGGATGCTGGGCTATATTGGGAGGGGTATTGATAGCAGAAGAAAAGAGGTAATACTTCCCCTTTACAGATCCCTGGTGAGGCCTCGCCTAGGGTACTGTACCCAGTTCTAGAGTGCTCACCTCAGAAAGGATAAGAATATGTTGGAAACAGTGTAGCACAGAGTAACAAAAATGATGCTGGGCCAGAAGGGCAGGTCCTAAGAGGAGCACCTCAAGGCACTAAATTTGTACTCGCTGGAGACCAGAAGGCAGAGGGAAGATATGATAGAGACCTTCAAGTTCCTTTAAAGTAATTAACAAAGTGAACTGTGGGGAACTATTTAGCCTAAATGCCAATTCATGGTCATGTATACACAAATGGAAATTAACAGGAGATAGGGTCAGGAGAGATGTGAGAAAGTACTGCTGTATGGAAAGGATGATGGAACCTTGGAACAGTCTGTCGGTTGCTGTGGTGGGTGTGAAAACAGTCAGCAAGCAAGGCTGGGACGGTAACCCATGAAAAGAGCGAGTGCACTCAAGCGTTGCAAGTTAAAAAGTCTGCATGCTGTGTGGGCGGGGGGGTTGCCTAGGTATAGGTACTGGTTGCTCGAGAAACTGTAGAGTCACTGAGTTGGTAATTTGGCCTAGTAAAGACTGCTGTGATCATGGGGAAGAGACCGCATATCACTAGAGCAGGTATCTCTGGGCTGGTGGTTGGGTGCACAGGGTGTGGTGCAGCCATGATACTGGACTGGGCTTGGAAGTTTGGGGGATGCCCAGTGTGCTGCCAGCTGTCACAGCTTAAGGAGGAGGTAGAGGGTATCCAAAGGCAGTTGGGGGGAGGACTGGAGAGGTAGAAGGCAAGCGGTCATCTACATGGAAGCACCAGGTGCTGGGGCCTCCCAAGCTAGGGGAGGAGTGAAGAGAGGTGCTCACACTAGGAAAAGAGGGAAGGGGGTACACAGGGGGCTCTAGGAGACCCTGGCAGGGGGGCCCAAAAGGTGGAAATTTCCACAGCAGTAGGCAAGAGTCTCGGAGTGTCCCAAGGAAACTGAGAGGGGCGGTAGGGACGGGGGGCACTGGGGGATGGGCTAAGGCTCACAAATTGTTTTAACCCTCTATGCCCACTGGTAGATGAGAGGGGTGTGTGGGGGAGGAGGAAGATGATGCTGCTGCTGCTGCTTGTGAAGCTGGGGCAAGGATGGATAGAAAGGATGAAGGGGGCAAGAGAAAAGGGTGCAATAGAGGGGGCCCCGGACAGGATGGGGAAAGGGGGGGGTAGGAGGGGAGAAGAAGAAAAAAGAGGATATGGGGAACAAGGCGGAGGCTGATGGTGTGGAACAGGGGAGCGTGACAGGCAGGAAGGCGCAGGACATAAATGGGGTGATAAAGAGCAGAAAGCCAAGTAGGCAAACATATAGGACAGATGGATTAGTAAGGAGTGGGGAAAGAGATATGGAGAAAGATACTCAGGTGAGGGGATAAAGAAAGCCAGGACATGGGAACAGGAGGTGACCAGGGACAATAGTGAAGGGGCTACCTTCAACACCCAGATTGTGGGAGGTGGGAGGTGTGAGGAGCCGGTTGAGGGGAGAATCCGGATGAAGGGGGCATAGAAGGAAGGGGAACCCAATGGGTGAACAGGGAGGCAAGGGGGAGGTTAGAGTACTGCTATTGGGGGACTCCATGATTAGAGGCATCCAGTGGGAGGGGCATGAGGAGGGTTGAACCTGTCGGATCACAACTAAATGCCACCCAGGCCTGATGTGCACAGGGCCAAGCATGAGTTGTATTCACTGGCAAGGGAATTCTGGGGGACCCCAGATATTCTGGTGCACTTGGGGACAAATGACATAAATGGTAATCGTGAACTAGAAATTCAGGCAAGGTTCCGGGAGTTGGCCAGGGTATGCCTTTCCGTAGGCTGTAAGATCTCCTTTTCGGAAATCCTGCTAGTGCCAAGGGCTAATGGGGAAAACGAGATGAAGATTAGGGAGATAACTCAGTGGCTTAGGGAGTGGTGTGGGGAATGGGGGTATGGCCTGGTGGGGGACTGGAGGGAGTCCTGGGAGTATAAGGGGCTGTATGCTAGGGATAGGCTCCACCTTAATTTGGAGGGGAAGGAAGTCCTTAAGCTCAAACTAACTGGGTTCATCAGCGAAAGGTAGGGTTTAAGCTTGTGAAGGGGGGAGGGATCAAAAGAGGAGCAGTGCCAGCAGGTATGATAAATGAGGGACATGGTCTCCACTCCTCTAGAGGGCTAGGGAGATATGGAAATGGGTCACCAGGTAGGGTGCAGGAGCTGAGAAATGGGAGTTCAAGGCGGAATAGGGAGAGGAGGGAAAAGGGCTGGAGAGTGGTCCTGATAAATGCCAGAAGCTTAGGAAATAAAATACCTGAGCTCCAGGCGATGCTAGCTGAGGAGGAGATTGATGTGGCAGCAGTCAGTGAGACCTGGGCCACTCAGGGGCATGAGTGGGACCTAAATCTGGAGGGCTACACTATGTTCAGAAAAGATGGGGGGAGGAAAGGGGGTGGTGTAGCACAGTTAGTCAGAAAAGGCTTGGGTATTGGAGGGATAGAGGAGGCAGAGGGGAACATGGAGGCTATTTGGGTCAACTTGCTGACACAGGAGGGTAAGAGAATAAATGTCAGAGTAGTATACAGACCACCAGCACTGGTGGAGGTCCTGGAAGAAAGTTTGGTGGCAGATCTAAAGGACACTGTAGATTGGGAAAGGGAAGGGTAATAGTAATGGGGGACCTCAACATGCCAGGAACAGACTGGGGGACTATGACATCACCAGTAACCAGAGAGCAGAGGTTGCTGGATGTCTTCCAGGATGCGTTTCTGACACAACACGTGGGTGAGCCAACTAGTGAGGCCCGAACACTGGATGTGGTCCTGGCAGACAGTGGTTAGATTAGGGGCCTAGAGGTGAGCGACCCGTTGGCGGGAGTGATCACGCCATAGTCTAGTTCTTCCTAGACCTGGGGGGGAGCTGAACAAGGACAGTAGTAACTGACTTTAGGGGTGCAGACTTAAGGGAGAAAGGAAGGATCCTTAAAGATTGTCTGGACAGGATAAGGCTGGCTATGGATGCTAACAGCTGGTGGGGGATCATTAGGAGGGGAATACAGGAGGTTACCAGATCCTGCACAAGGGAAAGGCATAAGTTCAGTAAGGCTAGAAAACCCTGCTGGTGGACCTGGGAGGTACAGGAGGTGGTGAGGGAAAAGAAGGCGGCCTATAAGCACTTCAAGTGCTCAAGGAGTGAAAGGGATCGGGAAGAATATGAGCTGACAGCTAAGAGAGTCACCAGGGTGGTGAGAGCAGCTAAGGCAAAAAGGAGCAGTCTTTGACCAGTGGGATCTTGGGGGGCAAGGGGTTCTTTAGATACATAGGGAAAAAAGGAAATTAAGGGGGCAGATCCTCAAGATAAGGATAGGGGATGGTTGGGCACAGGAGGTGGGGGAACAGGCAGAAGTCCTAAATGAGTACTCTGCCTCAGTTTTTACCAGGGAGGATGGAGGGGCTGTGTCTTACAAGGGGAGCGGGGGGCAAACTGGAGCAAGGGGTGGAACCGGTAGAAACCAGGGGCCCTGATGGGTCTGGGGAAAGGGAGTGGCCACCGCAGACAGGTGGGGGCCCAGCAGTGCAGGGTGAAAAGGGGGAGGATGTGGAGGCTGAAATCCCAGTAGAGAGAGAGAGAGTAAGGGAAGCCCTCAGGTCCCTTCGGATGGAGAAAGCACCTGGGCCAGATGAAATGCATCCCAGGATGCTGAGCAAACTAGCAGATGTCTTGGCAGTCCCTCTAGAGGAGCTTTTCAGAATCTCTCTGAGGACTGGGTGGGTGCCCCAAGACTGGAAGGTAGCCCATGTCATGCCGACCCACAAGGGGGGGGTCAAGCGAGGAGGCGGGAAATTATAGGCCCGTTAGCCTGACATCGGTGGTCGGCAAGGTGATGGAGGGTATTGTCAAGGAAAGGCTAGGGGGGTTACTGGAGCAAACTGGGTACTTCGATGATGGGCAGAATGGCTTTGTCACGGGAAGATCATACCAGACAAACCTTGTTGAGTTCTATGACTGAGTGACGAGGGCCCTGGACAAGAGTAGGCCAGTGGATGTCCTCTTTCTGTACTTTAGCAAGGCGTTTGATTCGGTACTCCACAGTGGACTGCTGGCTAAGCTGAAGGAAATGGGGGTATTAGACAGTTGTTAAGAGGGATAGGAACTTGGCTCTCTGAGCATACTCAGAAGGTGGTGGTTGGAGGGTTAGCCTCATCCCCAAGGTGGGTTACTAGTGGGGTTCCCAGGGTTCAGTGCTGGGGCCACTCCTGTTCAACATCTATATCTCAGACATCAGGAGGGGGATCAGGAGTGAGGTGAGTCTCTTTGCAGATGACTCAAAACTGGATGCAGTTGTGGATGGGAAGGAGGGGAGTGTGGCCATGCAGGAGGACCTGGAGGCTCTGGAAAGGTGGTCGGGAAAATGGAAACAAAAATTCAGTGTGGAGAAGTGTAAGGTTCCGCAACTGGGAGTTAGAAATCCAGGCCAGGGGTATACCCTGGGAGGAGACATGATTCAAGTCACGGAGGGTGAGAGGAACCTGGGGGTAGTGGTAGGTGTCAAAATGAACAACTCAGAGACCTGTAGGAGGGCAACAGCAAGGGCAAATAGGAAGCTGGGATGCATCGCCAGGGGGGTTACCTCCAGAAATGCGATAGTGATCCTTCTGCTGTACAACTGCTTGGTTAGGCCACACCTTGAATATTGTGTACAGTTTTGGAGACCACATTTAAGGAGGGACATTACACTCCTTGAGAGGGTCCAAAGGAGGGCAACCAAAATGATCTGGGGCCTGGTGGAGAGGGCCTATCAGGAAAGGTCTCAAGGAGCTCGAAATATACACTCTGGAAGAGAGGAGGGACAGGGGGACATGACAGAGGTCTTTAAGTACATGAAAGAGATTAATAAGGAGGCCCAGTCAGGGTGCTGCAAAGGAAGGAGGGTGGGGCAACAAAAGGTCACAGGTGTAAGCTGGAAGGGGCAGGCTCAGAGGAGGGGGAGATGTTATTTTACTGAAAGGGTGGTGGAGCCGTGGAATATATTGCCCAGGAGCTGGTAGATGTGGAGACTGTGGGCCGGATTTAAGAGGGATGGGACAGGTATGGGGGATAAATCTGACCAGGCCCAATACAGGTGTAACATCTGGGACTGGGACCAGTATTACCCGGGGGGGCACCAAATACGGTCCTCAGTGCGGGTGCTGAAAATCGAGCAGATTCGACAGACCATTAGGCCTATTCTGCTGGCATTTAGTATGTTAGTATGTAGTAAGAGCAAATGAAAAAGAGCAAATGTAATATAGGCGAAGGGGTAATTACAGCACATGGTTGTTTCAGCTATATAAGTAGTGTTCATCTCATTTCAGAGTCCTAGCACTGTGGCTTAGTGGTTAGAGTGATAAGCTATGGATAGTGTGGGTGTGTATGCAGAAGACTCGGGTTTGAAACTGTCAGTAGTGTTTTTTTGTTGTTTTTTTGTTTTTTACTGTCAATTGCACCCCTTGCTTCCCACCCCTGAAGTTGGAATGTTTTATCTGCCCCCTCCCGACTTTGTTCCTCTCTCCGAATTGTGTATGGTCCGGAGTTGTAATATTTTATCTACCCCCACCGCTGACTCCCCACAAAAAAAAAAGCTGTCCTCCTGCAGCCAGTGAACCACACTGTTTGGACTGCAAGCTCTTTCTGTTTGGTGCTGTTTGCCTTAGCCTTTATTAAGCTTGCTCATTTTATGTTTGCTTGCACGCATGTGCAAAACATAATACCATCATCTGAGTTTTTCAGAGGTGTGTCAGCATCTTCCAATTCAGTCAGTGTGTTTGCAGGCGTGGTCACAGTTCTCCAATCACTGCTGAAGCTGTCTATGACAGCAGTTGAAAATGTAGTGGCATACAGTTGAAAGAGGGAGCTACGCTTCAGTGAGCAGCCCCCCCCCACACACACACACACAGATCAACTGTGTTGGTTGCCTGATAGAATGGTGTAGTCTTGTCTAGATTAGAGAGACAAGCCACACATCATTACTTTAATAAACTGTTCCCTGCCAAAGCAGGGCCACCAAAATGTGTGGGTGCCTAACAGTCCTTACACATGCCAGCTCTCCAAAGCACACCTTCATGGACTCCATGGGTTCTAATCCTCAAAAAAAAAAAAAAAAAAACCTCCGCATTTGATGTGAAAAGTCAGACTTCTTTGTATGTGTAATTCCAAGCATTTTCTCTTACTAGACTTTGTCAATGTGAACTCCTCGCTGCTAAAACCTATGCAAACGAACTTGAGCGTACTGTACTACTTACAGCTGAAGCAAAGAACAGCCAGAATGCACAAGGAGAACATACTGCTGGCATTTCAGCAGCAGCCAGTGGGGGAGGTTTCATGACTGAAAGCACTTTAATGTACTTTTGTGCTGTCATATACACACCCTGTGTGGTAATTCACTAAACTGCACACTTAGTCTGGTAATGCAGCCTCAAAATATTTTTTTCTCTGAATTGCTGTGAGCTGGCATTTAGATAGAATCACACAGCTCTTTCTCAAATCAGATGCTCAATGAAGTCACATCACCTTGTGACCCTAAACATCTTAGGGTTGGACATGTGCCCTAACAAAATAGTGAAAACTAGGTGTAGAAAAAGAAAACACAAATTCAACCGTAGCTCACAATCGAATCCACCCTTTTCTCCGGTGAATCTGAAGCCGCCTAACAGTCCACCCCTGGGTGCTCATGCACTCCCTCCACCTGCACAGCATATGGCCGACGGGGGTGCTGTTGCATTTTATTTCATAATTTCCTGATCCTGTTGCTGCCACCATACTGATACAGTAATACTTTTTATGGCTTGAAAACTGCTTGACATTAGCTGAATTACAAATGGCATCCCTGTTTGACGATGTGGTGCGGAATATGGTGGTGCTTAAATTTTAAGCCAAGTATTACATGCAAATATGTTGTTATTGACTCATGTCATTTACCATTTTATACATCTATTGATTTTTTTCAATTCACTTTTGCTGACAAATGCTGATCGCAGGGATTCTGGTGTCACAATTCAGTTCAGCGACATGTAACATCTTAGTGCAGATGCTAAGTAACTGTTTTAAAATGCTGAAAAAGTTAACAGCGATGAAAGTGCATGCACTTCTTTCTTCCGTGTCTGGAGTTGTAGTGGTGTTATTGGCAAGTGCATGTCCCTTTGCTCCAGATCTATCAGTGAGACGTCTATTCTGTGCAATGGACAGTAGCTGAATGTTATCAGCTGGCAGTTTTCATTTCATTATCAACAGATAAATATTCAGGGCTTTGCAAATGCAACTTTGCTGATAGCACAGTTTCATGCCCCAAGTGTCTCATCAGTTAGTGGGTATATCTTAACGATGATCACAAAAGTATGAAAAGATTTGCCGCTGAGTAATGTAAATGCCAATCCACCTAAGCACCTTTAGGCTGCAAACATAGTTTAAACGATAGGGATTCTGGACGTGTATCACTCCTTGGCACAGCAACGGTTAATAAGTTTAAGCACATTCTCAGGACATTGTTTCACTTGCACCCTCTCCCCACTACGATCCTGGTCACCTGAAATAAACCTGACATTTTAGTGTCTGTTTTACATCTTGGCTCAGTTAGGCAATCAGCGCTGTAAGAAGATAAATGGACATATACATGGGGACTATAAGAACATGCTGTGGGTGCTGCTGCCTTAGTCCAGCTGTGCAACATCAGCCTGAAGCTCAGGTACAGCTTACTGTCTACTACTTTGTTCACCCCCCCATGTACCTGTACCATTTCACATCCTCCCTTGTCTTAGTCCAGCTGTGCTACATCAGCCTGAAGCTCTGGTAGGGCTTACTGTCTACCACTTTGTTCACCCTTCCCCATGTATCGCTGTGCTACATCAGCCTGAAGCTCTGGTAGGGCTTACTGTCTACCACTTTGTTCACCCCCCATGTACCTGTACCATTTCACATCTTCCCTTGATCTACAGTGAGTGGATCCCTCATTCATACATCACATATGTATGCACAAAAAAGGAAAAAACGGTCTTCAAAAATTAAGATACATTTATTATGTTTGTTATGTTTGCTTGCACGCATGTGCAAGAAACATAGTGCCATCATCCGAGATTTCGGAGGTGTGTCACCCGCTCTTCCAATTCAATCAGTGTGTTGGCAGGCGGCGGCCTGTAAGCCAATGCATGCTGGAGCTGTCTATGACAAGCTCCAAAATGCAGTGGCATACAGTTCAAAGGGGACTACGCTTCCAGTGAGCAGCGATAAGATATCGCTTGCTCATGCGCAGCTCCCCACACCATACACATGCATGGCGTATGCCCCCCGCATGCACGCACACACTGTACAGCCGACGGGGTGCCCAGTCCGTCGTTGTGCTGTGCTGTGCCCCCCCCCCTAAAGCCTTCCAAATGCCATGCTGGGTGCCCACCCCAGCGTGGCAACTCATGATATAGCTGGGGGGTGCCCAATCCCCCATCGGCTCCACTGTCCTCACCCCCCCCCAGAGTACTGGGTGCCACGCTGGGAGCCCACCTCAGCGTGGCAATTGATGCTTTGGGTGACGGGGTGCCCAATCCCCCATTGGCTGAATGCCCTCAACTGTCCTTGTGCCATGCTGAGCCCACCCCAGCGTGGCAAACGCCATCGCCATCATTGAAAACAAAAGAACACCTGTAAAGAAAAAGGTCCCACATAGTCTCCTGGCCCCCTCCACAGCCCGCACCCACCCACTGCACACTCTGCCTTCAACACCCCCCTCACCCCATACTTACCTCTGGACCTCAGCGCAACGATCTTCGGTGGACCGGGAACACGTCTGCACTCTTCAAAGCCGACCGCGAACTGAGGAAATGCTGGTAAGCTGTATAATGGGCTAGATAGGGGTTTTTCAACTTTGTTGCATATCTCAGGCATTTTTTTTGAATTTTTGCACCAAATTTTCAACATGGGGTTTTTGGGACCCGTTCTTCATGAATGATGTCACTGTCGTAGGCGTTGTATTCGGGCCGAAGGGTGATTTCGCCGTCATCGCCAAAATCACCTTCGGGACTGATTAATGAAATGACACTGCCAGTGTTCATAAGATGGGCTCTCAAAAAGCCTATTTTGAAAATTTGGTGGAAAAATTTCAAAAAATGACTGTTTTACGAGCATGCGTTTTGCAGTTCCTATGCACGCTCATAAGTTCGCAAATTTTCAATATTTTCACTCCAGATTTTCAACATTGACATTTTGCCACACTTTCTTATAAGTAGTACAGCTGTCATTTTTCACATCTCACCCAAAACGTGTTTCCGCCCATGTAGCGCACAGTGGCGCAGTCGGTGTGCTAAATCAATGTACGGGACAAATTAAGAAAATCATAGTGACACTGTTCATGAGCAGAGGTCTTAAAATGGCTATGTTGTAAATTTGGTGAAAAAATTCCAAAAATGACTGTTTAGCGTCGTTGCGCGGTTCCTCATCTTTCGTAAGTTAAATTTTTCAATATTGCCAGATTTTCAACATTGCCCTTTATCATACCTCCTTATGAGCAGTACAGCTGTCATTTTCACATCTTGCCCAAAATGTGTTTCCGCCCATGTAGAGCACAATGGCACAGTCGATGTGCGAAATCAATATATGGGACACATTAAGAAAATCACAGTGACACTGTTCATGAGCAGAGGTCTTAAAATGGCTATGTTGAAAATCTGGTGAAAACATTCCTAAAAATGACTGTTTTATGAGCGTGCGTTGCGCAGTTCCTATGCATGCTCATAAGTTTGCAAATTTAATATTTTCACTCCAGATTTTCAACATTGCCATTTTATTACACTTCCTTATGAACAGTACAGCTGCCATTTTTCATATGCTGCCTAAAATGTGTTTTCGCACATGGAGCGCACAATGGTGCTGTTGGTGTGTGAAAGCAATGTTTGGGACAGATTAAGAAAATCACAGTTACACTGTTCATAAGCAGAGGTCTTAAAATGGCTATGTTGAAAATTTGGGACAAAAGTCCATAAAATGACTGTATCACGAGTGAGCATTGCGCAGTTTCTACGCACCCTCGTAAGTTCATGACTTTGTAATATTTTAAGTCCAGATTTTCACCAGTGGCATTTTTCCACACTGCCTTATTTACAGTACAGCTGTCATTTTTCACAACATGGCCGAAGTGTGTTTTCACACTTTCAGCGCAGAGATGCGTGGTCGCTGTGGGAAATTATTGTTCGGGACAGATAAAGAAAATCACAGTGACACTGTTCATGATTGGAGGCACCAAAATGCTTGAGTTGACAATCTGCTGTAAAAAAAAAAAAAATCCCCAACCTAATTATATTATGGGTGTCGTCTGTACAGTTTCTATGTCGCTCATGACTTTACCATTTTTTAAATATTTTACTGCAGATTTACAACATTGCCATTTTTACACCTCCCATGAACAGTAGCTGTCATTTTTACATCCTGTTTGGAATGTTTTTGCACCTGTGGTGCTAAATGTCCGTAGTCGCTGTGCATAAGCAGCTTTCGCTAAGAAACTGATATTCCCGTTCATGAGATGGGGTCACAAAAACCATGTTGAATGAACATTTGGAGTGAAAATACCAACTAATGCCTGAGGTAATAGGGTTTCAACCATAACGCCCAACCCTGTAGAGAATGACAGGCATCAGGGGTGTGACTTGGGATTCTTGCTTGTAATGCTCGACCATTCCACACCCTGCAGCCAGTGAGAAGCATTGAGGTATGCCTTGGACTCTTCGGCCCCAAAATTCACCTCATTCTCCTATATTGCACCCATCCCACTGTATTTCCTAATGGAATGTGGTGCGCATAAGGACCAAAGACCCCAAGGAACATCGTGACACTTGCCAGTGTCTGCAGGGTGGGGTGTACTGAAATGGCATGGCCGTTATGGCTGATGACCCAAAGGCACACCCCAATGCCTGTCACTCTCTGCAGGGTGGTGGTGGGGTTCGCTTCAGTTCAATACTTCACTGCCATTACTATTACGCAGCTCTGTAACTTCTACACTGCCACTGCCAATGCCAGCAAGCAAACATTCGGCATTGACAAATGCTTGTTTATTTAACCATTTTCACATAGAAAGAGATGGGACATGATTGATTGATTGATTTTATTTTTACATAGCACCCATTCCTTGGAGCTCAGAGCACTGTACAATTAAAAACATCAAACACAACATAACCTACAGCAGGAATTACAGTAATGGACAATTCCTATAACTAAATTTAAATAATTTATCATAAATTATGACATGTTTGTGTTTCAGTTCAATAACATAATTAAAAATCAGTATCAATTCAGACAGTCCAATATAGCTGTTAAAATTAATTCTGAAGATCATACATAGACTTTAATAAATAAATACGTTTTTAGTCCCTTTTTAAATACTTCCACCGAGGGTGCCTCCCTCAGATCACTAGGTAATGAGTTCCATAGGGCTGGTGTGGCCACCATAAATGCTCTCTCTCCCAGTTGCCACAACCTAGCCCTTGGAGCTACAAGGAGGCAACCCTCGGTGGAATGGAGAGGGTGAGTTGGATGGTGAGGACCCAGGAGGTCTTGCAGTTACTCCAGCCCCCGGCCAGTTAGGGCTTTATAGGTCAGTACTTTGACCTTGAAGAGAATCCTCCATCTAATCAGCAACCAGAGCAGGCTGCAGAGGACAGGCATAACATGTTCACACCTGCTTGCACCAGTTAGTAGCCTGGCCGCTGCATTCTAGACTAGCTGCAGACAGTGCAGGTTGCCTCCAGATAGCCCTAGGTAAAGAGCACTGCAGTAGTCAAGTCTTGACATAACAAATGCATGCACTAGGGCAGAGCAGGTCCTCTGGTGGTAATAGAGCTATGGATCTGGGCAATATTTCTTGGGTGGCAAAAGCTACTTTGGACGACGGCTGATACCTGTGGCGCTAGGGTCAAACCATCATCAAGGACCATGCCCAGATCCCTGACCAGGGTTGATGGGGTCAAAAGGATGCCTCCCAGCACAAGGCCAGGGTCTTTCCCCAACCCTCCTCGATCCTGATGGTGACCCGGATCCACCACCAGTACCTCTGTCTTGTCTGGATTTAGTCAGAGCCAATTTTGGGTCATCCAGTTCTGAATTTCAGCCAGGCAGGTATTATATAACCAGGTGCACAGGACAGGTACAACTGAGTATTATCTGCGCAGCAATGAAAACTCAGTCCATACCACCTGTACCATGCCATAAGGAAGAGAATAACAGTTACTGGAATGACAGGACCAAGGAGGAGAACAGAGAGAGAACAGGGAGGGTCAGTATCCTGGAGGAACATTAAGTTCCAGGGATTATAGGGGACTTGGGTAGACGGAATAGACCTGTGGTCTTTTTCTGCCATCATTGTCTGTTTCTGTACTATTATGCTGATTCAGGCCCTACTGTTCTGATGGTTCTTCCAGGCCTCCAGTTACCCATCACTCCATACAAAAGCCCTCCTATTGCTGATCCTGGTATGTATCAGAAACATCCCCGACTCCTGTAACCACTCCTACCCCTAGTTATCCACTGGCCCCACCAGTGCCCCCCACCCCACAAGTAACTCACCTGCCTCTCACCACCACCAGCCACTGTCTGCAGCACACTGATTGTGAGCGGATGGTGGTGCTGAGAGATGGGGGTGCCAGCCACCATTGTGGGGGAGAGAGTGTATCTCAGGTATGGGATGGTGAACAACTGGGCTACCAGGGGGTGGGGTGCTGATCTGGGGTGGGGATTTTCCTGATATATACTTGGATTGGTGACAGCGGGTTATTGTATGATGGGATGGGGTGAAGGGGGCAGGGGTTAATTCTGATGCATACCAATGTTGGCAATGGGGGGTTTAATTGTATGGTGGGAATAGTGATTTAGGTGAGGGTGCCAATGGACCACCAGGGATTGGACTTGTATTAAGTTACAAACAACTGAAGGATGGGGGACCAGTAAAACACCAGAGAATAAACAAGTATTAACAGATGGGTGATAGAGGGGGCAGGCTCCCTTCCTTTCTTCCTCCTAAAACATATTTTCATTGCAAACAAATAATATATGACTATTTACATAATAATAATTATAATGATATCAATGATAATGTCTTGCTAATCTTAAATCCTCATCATTCATCACTGCAGCATGTTGATCCAGCAGTCTTGTAAAACTGTTTGGTGCCATCCATGATCCCCCCCCCATACAAATAAATGATAAATAGTTACATAATCATTTTAGTAATTGTAATTAGTGTATGCTTACACTGCTACTGAGACAACTCTTACAGTTTTAAGAGTGGTTTCCCATGCATTCTTAGGGTATGAGAGCCGCGAAGCATAAGTGAGCAGAACTGATGCTCTAAAAATGCATGAGACCACTTTTACAACATACGACTGCACAAATTAGATGATTTTATATCTTTTATTGGACCAACAGAGATTTACTGAAGAAAATGTTAAGCTTTCGAACCTACAGAGTTTTTCATGAGAAAGGAATTAATCTGATTAATTAGGTAATGTGGAACCTCAAAGGGATTAAATCCCCTGTCAAGCAATAGAAGATCTTAGACCATCTCTGTAGAGTGGAAGAATGAATTGCTTTTATTCAAGAGACTCACCTCACCCCCTCTGAAACAGCCAAACTACAAATGAGAAGGGTCTCCCAGGTTTTGTGCAGTACATGCAACTCTAATAGCAAAGGGGTTGCTCTCTTGATACACAGAAATGTTTCCTTTCAAGCAGACCAGACAATTCAGAACCCGGGATGTAGATTTGTTATTTTATTGGGTTTGTTACAAGGCATGGTGGTTACTTTATGTAACGTTTATGATATCAATAAAACCAGCACTGCCTTTTACACATCCCTAGTTTAGACGCTTCAAACCCACCTCAGCGGGCAGTTGGTAGTGGGAAGGGATCTTTACAGCATAATGGAAGACTTCTTAGAAAGCAGCAGCCCCCCCAAATGGACCCCACATGCTAGCTGCAGAAGCACTTACCAGTATGGCTGAGGAGCTGTGCCTTACAGATATTTGGCAGCTGGTACATCCCTGGGGGCAGGGCAGCCATAGAGTATGCACAAAGGTGTGGTGCTAGGAAACAACAATGCAGTGAAAAGAAAAAAAGTTTCCTGCACACACTAACCTGCAAGCAGAGATGCCACAAGTCCTTTGGATTTAAAACAGTATTTATTCAGACACACACATGCTCCAGCCTGACATGTTTTGGATGGAGTGTCCTTTATCAAAGGCTGAATGCAAAGGTTACAGCAACACTCATATATGGTAGAAAAAGAACATGTGACTCTATAGTACCTGTTACTATAGTGAGGTGTGATTGGTTAAAAACTTTACCCAAAATATACAATTTTAATATTAAAACATAAACATATAGCAGTGCCATGCTCTGCAAAATGTGCTTAATAGTAAACCACTTCACCACATGGATAAATACTCGAGCTAAAAAATCAAAGTGTAAAAAGAGGAGAAAGTATGGGGGGAAGGGCCAAAGGAAAAGGGAGAAAAAGAGGAGGTTCAGAAAGGGGGAATGAGAAAGGAAGAACCAGAATAGACAAGGATAGAAAAAAGAACTACAGAAGCATGAAATAAATAGTGTATTGATAATGAGATATAATTCATATTAAAAAATGGATCATGGATGGAGTCCTAAATACAGTACAAATCAGATAAGTAAGGGCAACTCAGCAGCAAGAGCATCACCACTACCATGCATACGGAACCAAAATGTGACGTCCGAAATTAAATAGACAACATGCAAAACTGATGCTTGTAAAGGTCAATAAATGCATAAATCCACTATTGCTATAGAGGACTAGGGTATGCCCCATATGAACCTTAAAATCTAAGAACTTAAATTATTTCCTTTTCCTTTTCAAGTATGGGTGTACATCCAGTTGTGTATTTATTCCTGGCCTCTTATTAGCATCAAGGGTGATGATCCAGAAATTCTCCCTAATAAGCATTAGGTTTTAACCCCCCCCTTGGGTTTCTGCATACTCTGTCTATGGCTGTGAACTGAAAATGATGTTGCGAAGGATCCATGGATGTACTGACATGTAGGGCTGTAGCATATGTGATGTCCTTTTTTTTGTATAGCCCTATCATGTTCTCCTGCTCTTGTTTTAAAACATCTGCTGGTTTTGCCTACATAAAAGGCTTCACAGCTACAGGTTGCTGAGTATATGATTCCCTCAGTATCACAAGTTATGCACTGTTTATCATGTAAAATTTTGTTTGTGTTGCAACTCGTGAATGTTTTAGTTGGATACACACGGGGGCATGCTACACACCTTTTGCATTTAAAGCAACCTAGAGGTTTTTGTAGCCAATTGTTAGTTTTCCTGTCTGTGAAATGGCTATGTACCAAAAGATCCCTCTTTGTGGGTGCTTTCCTATAGCACATCCTAACAGGTACATCAGTTACCTGTTTAAGACCTGGTTCTACAGACAAGATGTGCCAGTGTTTTCTAAGTATTTCTCCAGGTCCCTATCCCTGAGGGCAGGACTACACCTTCTATTTACAACGATACCATTCTTACTCCAGGATAGACCTCTGGCTGATCCCACACCAAGAGGTCTCTGAGATATCTGATGTGGACACTGGAGTGGTAATAATTTTGGACCATGCACCACCCTCTTTTACATGGCTACCCTCAGGTCTAGACTTCCTCATGGAAACAGTGGAGGTTCAACACCTCCTTACTACAAGATCCATCCTTCTTTCAAAAACTCTAGCAGGAGGTAAGGACTTCCTGGACCACAACTAACAAGGAGATACTACCTCAGCCATAAGAAGGGATGCCTTGAAAGCATTTAACGAGGCAGATGTATAAGTTTTTTTTATTTTTATTTATTTATTTCAGTTTGGGATTAAATACTTTTGAGCCAAGGCTCATTTACAAAGCTTCCAAGTCAGACATAGTATAAGACAGATAAACCAACATCAATAATATATATATATATGGGTACAAACAGATAAAATGAGAGTACTGAATTACATTTACATACATAAGGTTCCTTAGGATTCAGGTTGCTCAGGGTACTTAATAGAGGATATTCCTCAGATTAGGTTAGTTACACTTTTATTTCTCTCTGTTTAAAAATTCACAAGGTGATTTCACCGTCCGTTCAACAAGCAGGAAGGAAGTATAGAATGGTTGTAGGAGTGGGCTGCTCTGTGCTAGGTGCCCAGGCAGCAAGGGATTTCAGGAGTGAGGGCTTGGGTAGAGTAAGGCAGCCAGAAAGAGGCTTTGTTCAGGATGTGTAAGTTGGCAGCCTGAGGAGGCTTTGTCCTGGGGGGTCAAGGTAGAGAAAGGAGGATAAGAAGTATAGGAGGGGTGGTGGTGGGGGTAGAAAGTGAAGTGGGGGAGGAGGAGGAGGAGGCAAGGGTGGTGGGCGAGGATGAGGTTAAGAAAGCGGGGAGGGAAGGTGGTGCATGATGGTGAGAGGATTAAGGAGAGGATAATAGATGGGGGTGGCAGGAGAGGGTGTGGACGTAGAAAGGGGTGGTAAGCACGGAGGGGGCTAAGGGGAAAAAGGGGAGAAGGATGAGCCTAGTTAAGTCTTACATAGGGAGGTTGGAGGTTAGGGGACTTTCCTAGCACTTGAAGTTAGGACATTCAGAGAAATGTGAGTGTTTGAAGTATGGTTAGGTTATGTTAGTGCACTCATATATACGAGAGAGAGCTTGGTGCGATCGAAGTCCAGCTTTGAATTTACCAATGCTAATTTATACTGCCCATGCCAAAAAACAGAGGTTCAAAGATTTATATGAACAGCTAGCTGCCCTCAAAAAGCTAGAAGAGGCCTATAGAGGGAGTCAGAATCCCCCCCCCAGCCTTCTAGCTGATGATATAGGAACCCATTACAAAGTGAATCTCCATCTGCACCAGTGCACTGTGTTTGCCTTATTCAGTCTACACCAGTCATTCTGGGTGACAGGCAATGATCTGGGGTGACTCTTAGCATCCCAGTTAAAGAAGCGACAGGAGAAGTCCTTAATATTGGTAATCTGCACCCGCTCAGGTGCCCTCTAG
The DNA here is from genome assembly GCA_016271365.2 of Neoceratodus forsteri. NCBI lineage: Eukaryota > Metazoa > Chordata > Ceratodontiformes > Ceratodontidae > Neoceratodus > Neoceratodus forsteri. The sequence continues at coordinate 525,451,368 of CM057452.1, read as the reverse complement.
ACTAGAGCACTGAAGAGTAATCAGGCCTTTGTGGACTTCTATAAAGCCCTGTGCAGACAAGAAGGAACTTCATCTAAAGTGCAGCTCACCACCATCACTGATTCCCTACAGTTGTCTTCCATAACTAATGACTGTAGGAAAGAATTAGAGGCCAATTTCTCACTAGAAAAGGAGGCTGCTTTAAGGTATTTGCCAACTGAGAAAGCTCCAGGGTAGGTAGGGTGTTGGGCAGACTAGATGGGCCATGGGGCCTTTCTCTGCCATCACATTTCTGTATAGAAACATAGAAACATAGAAGTTGACGGCAGATAAGGACCGCAAGGCCCATCCAGTCTGCCCATTTTTTTTTCTACCTTATAAATGTGCCATCGGCCTTTGCTCTGTCAGTGACCTATCTATTCATAGTCATTTGTATTGCTCCCTTATGCCTATCCCATGCCTGTGTGAAGCCCTGCACTGTATTCATAGCCACCACTTCTTGTGGTAAGCCATTCCATGCATCTACCACCCTTTCTGTGAAAAGAATTTCCTCACATTCCCCTTAATCGGCCTCCCTCTAATCTCATGCTGTGTCCTCTTGTCCTGCTATTTTTCTTATATTTAAACATGTTAGACTCTTTCACCTTGTTTATGCCCTTAAGGTGTTTAAATGTCTGATCATATCACCTCTCCCTCCTTTGCTCAAGGGTATACATATTGAGCTCCGTTAATCTGTCCTCATATGTCTTCTGATGCAGTCCCTGCACCATTTTGTTGCCCTTCTCTGGACTGCCTCAATTTGGTTAATGTCCTTGTGAAGGTGTGGCCTCCAATACTGCGCAGTACTCCAGATGGAGCCTAACCAATGTCTTGTACAGAGGTTATTACCTCTCTCTTACGACTTGTGATACCCCTACTAATACACCTAACACCCCTAGCCTTACCTACTGCTTTAGAGGTCTGCTTGGATGATTTTAGGTCATCAGTGATGATGATGCCCAAGTCTCTTTCTTCCTTTGTGACTGCTACAACTCCTCAGCCTATAAGTGGCTTCAGGGTTTCTCTTCCCTATGTGCATGATTTTGCACTTCTTTGCATTAAATCCAGTTGCCACTCTTCTGACCATTCTGCTAGTTTATCCAGATCTCTTCTCATTCTGCCCACCCATCTGGATCATCTACTCTGTTGCAGATCTTGGTGTCATCTGCAAACAGACAAGCCTTACCTCTAGTCCATCTGCGAGGTCACTAATGAAGATGTTGAATAGGACTGGCCCAGGACTGATCCTGAGGTACCCACTTGTGACTTGCATCTCTTCTGACTGTATACCATTTACTACCACTCTCTGTTTTCTGCCAGTCAACAGTTTGCCACCCAGTTGACCAACTTCTGACCACCCGAGCCTACCTAGCTTATTTATCAATCTTCTATGTGGAACAGTGTCAAAAGCTTTGCTGAAGTCAAGGTGGCGACATCAACTGCTCCCCTTGGTCCCACCTCTGGTTACCCAGTCAAAGAAATCTATAGTTAGTTTGACAGGACCTTCCTTTTGTAAACCCATGCTGTCTTGGATCCTGTGCCCTATGGATTCCAGGTGTTGCACAATCCTTTCCTGAAGGAGTGCCTCCATAATCTTCCCACTACTGAGGTAAGACTCACCGGTCTGTAGTTCCCGCCTCCTCCCTGCTACCACTCTTGTGGAGTGGGATCACATGAGCCTTCTCCAGTCTTCTGGGACCTCTCCTGTGCTCAGAGACTCACTAAACAATTCTGCTAATGGCTCTGCTAGTTCCTCCTTTAGCTCCTTAAGTACCCTGGGATGTATGCCATCAGGTCCCATTGCCTTATCCACCTGAGCTTAGCAAGCTCTTGTGGGACCCTTTCTTTTGTGAAGGGAGAGTGCTCACCTCCTCCCCTGTGTCCATGATGCTGAGCTGTGGGCCCTGCCCTACCTTCTCTTCAGTAAATACTGAGCAAAAGTATCTATTTAGGATAGATGCCTTTACAGGGTCCTCCTCCACATGCTCCCTTTTCTCCATTAAGCTTAGCAATACCCCCTCTGGACTTTCTCCTTTCACTAATGTATCTATAGAAAGTCTTGTCACCTTCTTTTACTGTTCGTGCTAGTGTTTCCTCAGTTTGGGACTTTGCCTGCCTTACTGCCTTACCTGCTTCCCTTAGGGCAGTTTGGTATGCCTCCCTATCTTCATCCCGCTGTGTTCCCTTATATTTTCTGAAGGCCAGCCTTTTGGCTCTGACCTTTTCTGCTACTGTTTGAGAACCAAAGTGGTTTCCGTCTTCTTTTGCACTTAGTTTTCTGTCTAACACAATGGGATGTTGCTTCAAGTATTGTATCTAATGCTTGCCCACTTTGCTGTACCTCCTCACCTGTGTTTCTTTTGCCAGGGCTAGCTTAACTCTGTTGGCCATCTTATCAAAGTCAGCTCCTCTGAAGTCCCATATTTTGCCTTGGAATGGGATGATTTAGATGTAGTGCCAAATTGAACCATACCATGTGATGGTCACTGGCCCCCAGGTGACCTTCTACCTGGAGATCTGTGATCCCTTCTTTGTTAGTCAGTACTAGATCTAGGATAGCCCTGTCTCTTGTGGGTTGCTGTACCAGTTGTTTGAGGCCCTCCCCCTGCAGGGAATCCACTATGAGTCTAGTTCTGGCAGATGTTCCTGCTGGTATTGACCAATCTGTATCTGGCATGTTGAAGTCTCCCATTATCAGATCCTCCCCTTTAGCTGTCATGTTTTGTATATCTTCTAACAGTAATGTGTCTATGTCCTCCCTCTGGTCTGGGGCCTGTAGACAACCCCAGTTCTTATGGCTGTCCCATTTCCTGTTTCCAGGGTGACCCACAGTTCTTCTGGCTCCTTATGTGTATTCTGAATTTCTGTAGCTTTGATATTTTCATTAACATACAGGGCCACTCCTCCCCCTTTTGCCTCGGTCTCTTCTGAACAATACATAGCCAGGTACTGAAGTCTCCCAAGTGTGGTTACTGGTAAACCACGTCTCACTAATTGCTACTATGTCCAGTTTAGCCTCTGACATTATTGCCTGCAGGTCTGGGATCTTATTTCCCAGGCTGTGAGCATTTTGTACATGATTTCCATTGGCCAGATTTTGAAGTGTTAGTTGTTGGGTGAAGTTTGGCATTACCCTGTGCATCGTATGGGAGACAAACCTTTTTCTTACCTGGTGATGCAAATGAACGGCAACACGCTTGAATTCCTGTTTGACCACTAGCTGAGGGGGGAGGGGTGTTCTTCCACTGACGACATGGGGTGCAGCACCCTCCCCATTTGCTAGTTTAAATATTCTGCAAAGACGCCAAACTTCTGCCCAATGCACTGACTCCTCTTTAGTCAGATGCAGTCCATCAAATTTAAAGAACTTTCGCTCCCAGAACTGTTGCCAGTTCCCTACAAATCTGTGTCCTTTTCCTGGCACCAGTCCTTGAGCCACGTGTTTAGCTCCCTATCTCCGCTTCTCTGACCTTCCGTCCATCTGCTCCCTTCTCCCAGACTGGCAGGATCTCAGAGAAGGAGATGCGGACGAAATAGATGATAGTTTGTCACCCAGCCTAGTCAGGTGTTCCTTGGTCTCCACAACTGACCGGCTGGCGAGATCATAGTCCCTATGTGTACTAGGACATCAATGTTTTCTCCTGCTTTGTGAACAATTTTAGTAATGCGGTCAGTGTCTCTCCATGCTGATGTACCTGGGAGACATCTGACCATCACCCCTGGCTGGAGATGGTATCAACTCCCGAATCATGGAGTCTCCTATGATCAAGTTTTTGGATTTCCTTTGTGCTTGTTTAGTTTTGGTTCCTGATTTGGGTGAGTATTGTTGTGCTAGCTCCTGTGCCGCAGTGTCCTGCTCTGCAGTGTCTTCTGCCTCTTTATTTGATTTCAGATAGAGGCAGATACCTGTTTGTAGTGTTTATATGGTTTTGGAGGTAATGTGTTGGAGAGGAGAGAGTGATGGGGCACCTGATTTGCTCCTCCTAACCACCTGCCAATCTCCTGGACCAACTACCCTCTGCGGTCGAGGTTTTTCTGTTGGATGCTGGGGAAATGGCGGGTGGTTCCTATATGTATTTCCTCTTCAATATGAAATTTGGGCGGCAATCTCTGCCCATACTGCCCGGAGCTGAGACCTAAGATCTCCAAAGGCCCAGCATGTGGGACAGTGTCCTAAATCCTGTAGACTGTCCTTCTGAAAATTGTTCCACAGTACCTGCAGTTAATGAAATCCATTCCAAATAAGTTGCTGGGTTTGTAACCTAGTCAGAGTAATTAGAAGAAAAAAAATGCAAGTAATGGTTTAATTGTGCTTTGTTTAACTTGTTATAACAAGTTAAATTACTAGTGCCCTGTAAATGAGATCACCTTGTGGAGGCCACTGATCCCCCTTCCTGCTCTGCCACAGGAAATGTCACAACTGTGGTACCCTATAAAAGGAGTGTAGCGTGAGGTGGTTGGGGATGAGGGGTGGGTGGCTGGGCCTTCCCCTGCCTAAAAGAAGAACCACAGACGAAAGAACAAGGAGGTAAGAGCAGAAACAATCAGTCAACAACAAATGCAGTAACCTGAAAGCTTATCCTAATGTTAGATAAAACTGTAAAACCTGTAAAGCACCACCTGTAATAATTTCAGAGAAGATATACCCTGTAAGAAACACTTTGCTCCAGAGAAAATAAAGCAGTAACAGAAGATATACCTTGCAAAAGACAATTTGAATCAGAAGATTACAGCAGTAATCTGTTAGCACACACCTGTAGGCACACCTTGTAATAATGCAGAAGAAGGTATACCAGCAACAACAATTTGAATCAGAGAAAAAATAAAGCAATGAAATGTTAGCAACAAACAGTAGCAATCCCTGTGAGTAAAAAATAAAAACACCACCACACAGTAAATCTGCTTAGCCAAACTAAGTCTTAATCCTTCTCCCTTGCTCTGGTAAGTTTCTCTACTCTGCCTTTCAAGCAGTCTTAGAAGGAAAGAGCTCAGGTGAGGCTAGGTGCCTTGGCCAGCAAACCAAGTCTTCTACCTCCAAGATATCAACTAACCTGACTTTTTAACCCTTCTTTCTGTTGGAAATTACTGACAGTTTGCCAGCTCCACCCCCACATACACACCTAATCCTTTGGAAGAGCTGTGGGAGGAAAAGCAATTAGCTCCTTCAATGTGAGAGGAGACTGAAACACCTCTGAGACAACAAACCTTTTCAACAAACAAGAATAAAATAAAACACAGTGTCAAACAGTAATTTTGCTTAGCCCAATGATAAAAAGTCACAAAATGTAAGCTCCACCTGTAATACAGTAATTTCAGAGAAGATATACCCTGTAAAACACTTTGCTCCAGAGAAAATAAAGCAGTAACAGAAGATATACCTTGCAAAAGACAATTTGAATCAGAAGATTACAACAGTAATCTGTTATTTTACACCTGTAGGCACACCTTGTAATAATGCAGAAGAAGGTATACCAGCAACAACAATTTGAATCAGAGAAAAAATAAAGCAATGAAATGTTAGCAACAAACAGTAGCAATCCCTGTGAGTAAAAAATAAAAACACCACCACACAGTAAATCTGCTTAGCCAAACTAAGTCTTAATCCTTCTCCCTTGCTCTGGTAAGTTTCTCTACTCTGCCTTTCAAGCAGTCTTAGAAGGAAAGAGCTCAGGTGAAGCTAGGTGCCTTGGCCAGCAAACCAAGTCTTCTACCTATATATATATCTGTGGATGGCCTCCCAGCTGAATTCCTTAACATGTTCAAGAACCTGCTGCTGCAAGCTCTGTCAGATGCCCTCACTGGAGCTTGCCAGATGGGGACATTCCTTCAGTCAGTGCACACAGCCACAATCTCCCTGATCCCTAAGCTGGGCAAAAACCCGGCTCTGTGTGGGAGCTACCGTCAAGTATCCCTGATTATGGCTGACTGCAAAGCATACTAAAAATGCTTGCTATGAGGTTGCAGAAGCTCATCCCTAATAAGGGTCAATCGGAGTTTGTTCCACGGAGGAGGGGCACTGACATTATGAGAGGGTGCATCAACACCCTGTGGAAGGCTTTGCGCACTAAGGACCCAGCAGTGCTCATTTTACTAGATGTAGAGAAGGTATTCAATAGGGTGGAATAGGATTACCTCTTTCACATCATGGTTATCTTTGTATTTGGTTTTAATTGGCAGCATTCAGACCTTATATAATGGAGCCTCAGCAAGAGTCACCACTAACTCATTGCCTTTCCTCCTGGTAGGGGAATAAGGCAAGGCTGCTCCCTCTTCCCTATCCTCTTTGTGTCAGCCGTGGGGTGGTACCTGAGGACTGGAGGAGGGCAGATGTGATTCCTCTTCACAAAAGTGGCAGCAGGACAGAGGCAGGAAACTACAGACCAGTTAGTTTGACCTCAGTGGTAGGGAAAATGATGAAATCACTTCTGAAGGAAAGAATTGTTGAGTACCTAGAGGTCAGTGGGGCACAGGACCCAAGGCAGCATGGGTTTATGATGGGAAGGTTGTGTCAGACAAATCTAATAGATTTCTTTGACTGGGTGACCAAAGTAGTGGACCAGGGAGGGGCTGTGGAAATGGCCTACCTAGATTTTAGCAAGGCATTTGATACAGTCCCACACAAAAGATTAATACACAAGTTAGCCAGCCTTGGAGTGGGCCCCAAGGTGGTAGCCTGGACAAAAAATTGGCTAGACAACAGGATGCAAAGGGTAGTAGTAAACAGAGTATGCAGTGAAGAAAGGAGGGTTACTAGCGGGGTACCGCATGGTTCAGTACAAGGACCGGTCCTTTTTAATGTCTTTATAAGTGACATTGCAGAGGAACTGGAAAGAAAAGTATGTCTCTTTGCAGATGACGCAAAGATCTGCAACAGGGTTGATACACAAGATGGAGTGGAAAGGATGAGAAGGGACTTGGCAAGGTTGGAGGAATGGTCAAAGGTATGGCAGCTCAGATTCAATGCAAAGAAGTGCAAGGTAATGCACATGGGAAACAAAAACCCAGGGAAAGAGTACAGAATGGGGGTGAGATACTGACAACAGTAAAAATGGAAAGGGACTTGGGGGTAATTATATCGGATGACCTAAAGGCAGGCAACAAATGTGAGAAGGCAGTAGGAAATGCGGAGGGGATACTGGGATGCGTAGGAAGAGGCATCAATAGTAGAAAACAGGAAGTTGTTATCCCTCTGTACAGACAGTTGGTGAGACCCCATCTGGAGTACTGTGTGCTGTTCTGGAGACCCCATCTCCGCAAAGACATAGACAGAGTGGAGGCTGTCCAGTGGAGGGCAACCAAAATGGTGCAGGGTCTGCACCAGAAGACATAATGTAAGAAAGACTAAAGGAGCTTTAATATGTATACCCTGAGGAAAGAAGGAGAGAGGGGACATGATAGAAACTTTCAAGTACCTCAAGGGAATCAACAAAGTCCAAGAGGGTAGCATCTTTCAGAAAAAGAGATGTGCAAGAACAAGGGGGCACAATTTGAAGATAGAGGGGGGATGGCTCAGAGGTAATGTGAGGAAGTATTTTTTCACAGAGGGTTAGTGGATGCATGGAACAGCCTCCCTGAGGAGGTCGTGGAGTCAAGAACAGTGGGAGAATTCAAGAATGCATGGGACAGACATAAGGCAGTCCTAGTGGGGGGGGGGGTTAGGAGGAAGTAAGCGGTTTGTTAACTAGGATCTGATCTTATCTATTAGGTAGGAAGATGGGCAGACTAGGTGGGCCAAGCGGTCCTTATCTGCCATCAAATTCTATGTTTCTATGTTTTCTATGTTTCCATCTCCTGTTGCAAGTAATTAGACAACACAAGAACATCCATGGCTTTCCTCTGAATGGGTAGTATAAGGCACTAGCACATAATGTTGACCCTGATGAAACTGAGGGAATCTGTATTAGCCACCTTGGCCCTCTAGAGACCTTTGGTGCCTTATTTATTTATTTAAAAGTCTGATGACCAGGAAAGGCATTCTGAGCCAAGGCTTGTTTCCAGGTGTGACCTGGGAAAGGGGATTAAAACAAGCAGGCAATTACAAACAACTGAAGTGCAATAATAGCATTTTAAAGTGCAACAAAAATAGGAGTAGGAATACATCTGAGCTCTATGGCAACACTACAATACATAGGTGTCATTGACAATATGTTTTACAAAGGTGTGCGGCATGGGATCAGGCGGGTTTATATTCAAAAAGAGGTGAGTCCTCAGACTAGAGACAGAGGGTAAGGGGAGTGTGAGGGCACATTTGAAGGAGGTAGGGATTTGCAGAGAGGAGAAGAAGTGGAAGAGAAGGGGGGAAGGTATGTGTGACAGTAACAAGTGTGGAGGTAGGCTTTAGCAAGTGTCTTATCAGGATACAAGGCAAATGTGGCTACGTGCCTTAGCCTACCCTCAGCTGCAGCATGTACACAGCTTGGGTTTTCCTGGGGCTTACAAGAGATGAGAGATTCTGTCAAATAACTGAGCATCCACTTCTCAAGGACACTAAAGGACTTGGGAAGACTGAATATTCTCCCCCTTCTGGTCGAACTGGAGAAAGTCCTTGCCAGGGGGAGCCGCCTGCAACTATCTCATGGTGGCAGAGCACATGCCTTCATAATGATGACTGCACCCAAGATAAAATATCTCTTGGACAACCTTCCTCTCAAGCTGCAACCAACTTTTCAGGCAAACACAAAAATAAATACTCGACTTTTTGTGGGGAAAAAGGGCCCAGACTGATTGGTTATAAGACACTTGATGAACAACTCACTGAGGGTGGACTCAGCCATCCCAATTGTCCTCGTAGGCATGCAGCCCACATGCTGCTCCATCTCTCCCAAACTGGTTCACACTTACCTGTGGAAACCCAGCCAAAATGGGCCCAGTGTGAAACATTCCTGTAAGGCAAAACAGAGAGTTGCTCCCTTGAAACTGGCAGTGCGCTAAGTCAAAAAAGTATCAGTCCAAGCATAGAATGGGACCCTGCTTAATGCCTTAGAAGATGTAGGCTGCTAAACATAGATTGTTAAGAAATAGAAAAGCATATGTTATTTATCCCCATATAAAAACAGGTACACTAACCCCAAGGGTGTTTGGCAGCCTACTACTTCTAAGGCCTTGAGTAGGGTCCCTTTCTGTGCTTGGACCAATGTGAAACATATCTATTGGGTCACTCCCCACTGCAGGCGATTATGTGTGAAACCATCCCGGCTGATTTGATATCCCACAACACCCTTCCACTTACTGCCAAGGTATGAAGGGTATATGCTAAAAAAGCCATCTGGAATCCTTGTGCCTCTCCAGCCTTCCCTCCGTTGAATAACCCAGCCCTCAAATTTGGAGGCCATCCAGTTTCCTGGACTGGATGATACAGTGGATTCCACTTACGTGCACGTCGCTTAAGTGCACATTCGTTTAATTCATTATTTTTCAAGCTCGCTTTTTTTTTCCCCTATAGTTACAGTGTTAATCATTCAAGTTAAGTGCACTTGGCAGTGTCAGTGGCTCAGTAGATAGCACACTCGCCTCTGAGGCTGGGAGATCAGAGGGCTGTGGGTTCAGTTCCCACATCTGGCACTTGGGTTAATATCCCAGTACTGACATTCTAGTGCAGCATGAGAGGGGTGCTGCACTTCTGAGGTGCCGTCTTTCGGATGAGACGTTAAACCGAGGTCCCATCTGCCTGGATTGGTGGTAGTTCCGGTGGATGTTAAAGATCCCATGGCGCTTATCGAAAAGAGTAGGGGATTTCCCCAGTGTCCTGGCCAAATTTCCCTCATTCACTAAAAATACCACCAACAGCTTAACCTGGTTCAATTTCAGTTGCTTACCATCTGTATTCCCCCTCCCCCTTCCCGGTCGCCCCTGAAAAAGGGACTTCTAGGCCCAGTGGGCTTACCAGGTTGACAAACAAACAAAAAACCAAAAAACTTTGCTTAAGTTCACATTTCATTTTAATGCACTTTTTTTCGTTTCACCAGCAACTCTCCTCCATGTTATTAACACCTCTTAAGTGCACAGGTGAAAAGGATTAGGTGTGATACCAGTATTTAACACCTAGTCTTGGAGCAGGCATTTAGAACAATGGAGCGCAGGAAGGTAACCCTTACTCTGGGACAACAAATATCTCTGTTGCAGCAGTTGGAGGAACCGGACAGTAAACGAACCGATTTAGCAAAACAGTTTGGTGTTGATGTCTCCACAGTAGCCCGAATTGTGGCAAGTAAAGATAGATTGTTCTCTGAATGGGAGCGTTCGAACAATCAAGACCGAAAAAGGCAGCGTTGCGGAAAGAGCAGGGAGGTTGAAGCTGCACTCCTACGCTGGTTCTCTGCTGCTCGCAGTGTTGATGACCCCATTAATGGCCCTATTTTACAAAAAAAAAGCTGAAGATTTAGCTGCAAACATGGGCATTTCTTTCTCCGCAACTAGCGGCTGGCTGAGCCGATGGAAGGAGTGCAACGGAGTAATCTTCAAGCGCTGCCACGGCGAGAAAAAAGATGCTGATGGTGAGAATGCAGACAACTAGTTATCCTCCCACAAATAATCAAACAATATCATTCCAACTGTATCTTTAATTGCCATGAAACCGGCTTATATTTTAGAGCAACACCAGAAGGAACATTGACTTTTAAATCAGATGCAGCCTCAGGTGGTAAAAAAGCTCGGGAGCATATTTCTGTGCTTCTCTGTTGCAGCCTTTGTGGGACTGAAAAATTAAAACCTTTAGTGGTTGGGAAATAAAAAAAAAAAACAGGTGCTTTTCAGGGGTGTCTATGGAGGCTCTGCCAGTTGAATATGACAGTAACTCGAATGCCTGGATGACTGCTTCTGTATTCTCTAGCTGGTTGAAAAATGTTAATTCTCTAATGCGGCGCAAATGAAAAAAAATTGCCTTGCTCCTGGATAATTGCTCAGCACACCCTGACATCACCCTGAGCCACATCAAGCTGTTTTTCCTTCCACCCCACACCACATCGCTAATTCAGCTTCTAGATATGGGCATCATTAAGAATGTTAAGCACCACTATCGAAGGCAGGAAAGAAAACACAGCATACATGCACTGCACTGCATTTGAATCTAATTTTGGTCTGTTTTTAATTGGTTAATAAGTTCTTTTTACAGTTTGTTTTTTTTTTCCTTTTAGATGATAGAGAAAATTATTTTGTCAATGGATGGTGGTAGCCTTACTTCAATTTCGGCATTATCTAAATCTGTCACAGTGCTGGATGCAATACAGATGCTCGATAGAGCATGGCAGCAAGTGAGGATAGAAACGATCCAGAATTGTTTTAAGAAAGCAGGATTTTTTGACAGGTCTGCATCAGCATCTTCAGCAGCTAGTCTTGCAATTTAGAAGAGCCCGCACCAGTACTTCTCCCGAACATGAACCTGGAGGACTTTAATTCATACAGGGACATGGATGAGCAGCTACCCACTACGGGAATGCTGCAGGACACTGACATCTGCAGTGAAGTGTTGGGTCGGCAGGAGGAAGATGAAGAAGACCATGATGCGGTTGAAAATGACGAACCTGAGGTGTCCATGTTTGAGGCACTCCAGTGCCTAGATAGGCTTGCCGCATTCGTCTGTGCTAGGGAAAAAAAAAAGATTTAACACGGCTGTTTGAATTTGAGCATTATGTCACTCAGCTTGCTCTCTCAAATCAAAAGCAGAGCAAGATAACTTCATATTTTAGTGTAACGAACTGAGTGAATTTAATTATTTTTACTGGAGTGCTAGAAATGCTTGAAATCTGTGTAGAGACTGAATACAATGAATAAAGTTAATGATTGCTAATTGCCAGTGCCGTTTTCCTTTTCGATACGTTTTTCTTTAACTTCACTGCTTTAAAAAAAAAACAACGCAATTTCGGCTAAATGCATGTTCCGCTTAAATGCACATTTTGCCTCTGAAAAATAGGTGTGCATTTAAGCGGAATCCACTGTATAATCACACTAGAACATCTCCCTGAGCAGCCACCATGGCACCTCAAGTCCTTTAGTCTAAATTCCACCTAGTGAAATCTCAGCATTGGCAATATTTGCAGCTAAGGCATACACATGCACATGTATTTGGACCCTCCTACAGAATTTTTACCCCAGATGTAATGGATACATTACATGACCTGGATCAGCACTCCCTCCACCTGAAGTCTAACTACATTTATAAGAAACTCACACCCTAGAAGGGGGCACAACAGATAATTTCAAAATAGTGTGGGGTAAAGAACTGGGTGTGAATACACAGACATGGGAGTGGCAGGACTGCTGGAAGGACTTAAGCAGAGCGGCCAAGGATACCAGAAACTGGTTTGTGCAATTTAAAATTCTGCACAGATGACATGGAACCCCAAAAACAAACTCCACAAGTGGGGCCCAGTTCTAACTGAAGCCTGGTTCGCTGTCATTCAGAGCCAGGGAGCATTACACGCCTACTCTTGTCATGTAAGAAATTGAGCGCCTACTGGGCTAGAATTTTATAAGTTGGCTGTACTGATATCTGCCCCACCCTCTCCCTCACAGCCAAAATGATAATGCTAGGTATGTTACATGAGGTGGGCCCAATAGCAGTGGTCTCCTCTGACTCTAAGAGATTGCTACAAGGGGCCCTGGTCATTACAAAGTGGGGCATTCTACATCATTGGAAGGACAGTCCTCTCCCCTCAGTGTCAGAATGGACAGAAGAGATGGGCTTGCTGTGAATGAGTTCTCCATGTGGCTTTAAGTATGGTGAAGAAGTACACCATCACCTGGAGTCTGTACTCACATTCCCCATACTGTAACATCCCACAGTGCCACACGGCCTGTTAGAATCTGTGCATTCCAAGACCTGAGGATATATATAAGCACAGTAAACCTTGTCTAGTCCTTCCTATGCAGACACTGTTTTTGGCACTGGTATATTAACCCCATGTCTCGCTGTTGCTGAGGTCCAACAGATCATATATTCATTGTATAGTAGCACCTGTATGTGCTGAACACTACCCTCATTCCTTTCTACATGGTGTATGTTTAACCTGTTGAATAACTAATTTGTTTTGTTTGTTTTATGCAAAGTATTTTCAAGTAACCATGCTTAAAGTTGTACCTCCAAGGGGGGACCCCTCCACCCCACTGCAAGGCTCTTTCTCCTTTATTAAGAACATTTTTTATGGTGCTCTGAGCTTGTTACTTATATTCAACAATATTTTATTTATTAAAAAAAAAAGATTTTCAATTGATCATAAGGATCCCTATGGAGGTAGGGCATGGGTGGAGCTGATGTCACTGTTCACATGGGGACTAATGATATATAACAAGGGATGAGGCTTGGACTGTGCTGGGAAAGTTTAGCGAACTGTGGAGAAGATGTGCTTTATGGTGTGATGAGGGTGTCAGACATATAAAAGTGCAAGGAAACCAGGGAAAGTAGGGGTTGGAGGTGCTGTGGATCACCTTGGAGACAGGAGATGGAGACACTATTCACATTAGGGTGATATACAGACCTCCAACACAGGGGGAAGGACAGGATAAGGCACTAGGGGGACGTGTGATGGCAGGAAAGGGGAAGGTGCTGGTGGTCAGGGACTCGCTCTACCAGATGTGAATTGGAGTCTCCCAGCCACAACCTCTTCTACAGCAGGGCAATCCTAGACTTCCTGCTGGGGGCATTTCTCAGGCAACTAATCGGAGAGCCCACTTGAGATGGGGCAATACTGGACCTGGTGCTCACAAACAGGGACTGTATTGTATATGTTGGGGTGGGTTGCTACCTGGGGACCAGTGATCACTGCACAGTATGGTTTAAAATAATGACAGAAGCAGAGACAAACCACAAGGACAAGGGTCTTGGGCTTCAGGAGTGCAAATTAAAAAAAAAAAAATGGGTGACTCAGAAACAACCTAGCAGGGGGGACTGCCTGGATTGGGTGGGGAACAGTGGGCCAAATTAAGTAATGGCACCATGAAGGGAAATACACCTGTGTGTGAAAGAAGTAAACAAAAAGAGGAGGAAAATGAGACCACCATGGTTCTTGAGGGAAGTAGCTGCAAAGGTAAAGGCTAAAAGGGTGGCATTCAGGAGGTACAAGGAGACACAGAGAGAAGAGGATAGAGAGTTGTACCAGGAAAAGTAAAGGGAAGCAGAGAGAGTGGTGAGGGGCACAGAAGCATAAACAGAGAAGAGGATGGCCAAAGGGGGTTAGCAAAAAAGGGACAAGTCCTTTATTAGATACATATAAGCAAAAAGTGAAAGACAAGCAGAGGGACTGTGAGGATAAAAAGGGAAGGGGGTACTATGCAGAGGATCATAAGAAAAAAGCAGATGTATGAACTTCTGATCAGTTTTCATGGGGGGGGGCAGACTGCATAGAAGCAGCAGGAACACTGGGGAGGGAGAAAGGAAGATGCAAGTCCACTCACAGAGGAAAGCGTCCTGAGAGGATTTCTGAATCTGAAAGTGGATCAGGCTATCGGGCAGGGCGTGGTACACTCAAGGGTGCTGAGAGAGCTTAGTGGGGCACTGGCTGCACTTCTGACAGCCCTATTCAAACAATTGACTGTTGGAGGGCAGATGTAGTCTGCTTCAAAAGAGTGGCAGAAACCAGGAGGCTGACAACTACAGGTCAGTCAGTCTAACATCAGCAGTGCGGAAGTTAATGGAGACGCTTTTAAAAGAAAGTCTAGTGGAGTATCTTGAATCCATTGGGTTACAAGACCTGAGGCAGCACAGTTTCATGGTGGGAGGTCACTACAGCAGACAAACTGATCAGCTTCTTCAACTGGGTGAATGTGGAAATGTGGGTGTTGATGAAGGGAAGGGAACATTGTTTAACCAAGAGTAGCGCACTAAGCCAAAACTTGTTTCCAGATGTGACCTGGGAGCACAAGGAAGTTTCATATTTATAAGTTTTTATTTTACTTTTCATAGACAGTAACATAGATGACAGATGACAAGACAATACATTGCATTACAATTCAATGCACTACACAATACTACATCCCTCCCCCCCTCCTCCCCACCCATAGCATTGACTTAACATAAATCTGTGGCTTCCAGACTTATCAATAGTACACAGTGTTCAAATAGAGTACAGAGCTTCTAATTTGCTTCATCATTTGTCAAGCCTAGACATAAAGTTATTTACGCTAGCTATAATCCTTTCCACAGACAAATTAAATAGTAGCTCTTGAAGCCATTCAGTATAAGTTATTTCATCCCCATCCAGCCAGTGTCTGAGTACCAACTTTTTAACTGACATTGCAATCATATTTATGTGAAATGTCTGCTCGGTAACCCTTATGAGAGAGTAATCCCCCACCAAGCAGGTTAGTGGATCTATATGGTCAGATACCCCTAATAAAGGGTTAGACCTTTGCTTGATTAGGGACCAGAGGGGGGCTATTTTTGGGCATTCCCAGAAGATATGATATAGACACCCCAGTCCTGTCCTACAATGGTTATGTATTGCATCAGAATCCTTACCCATTTTAGCCAAATTTTCTGGGGTGTAAAACATATTGTGGATAATATGACACTGCCATTAGTCGCAGTCTATCTTGAGATGTGTATCTGTGTGCGTCTTGCCAAATTATGCCCTAATTAAATGTTTTCTCTAGAAATTGCTTAGCCCAGTACTTGGAGGCTCCCACCATGTTCAGGAAAGCTTTCTCTAAAATGGTGGAGTAAATCCCAGAGGTGGCATGTTGTTCTTTAACTAGTTGGTTAATACAGCCTATAAATTCCCTTTGTGTTTCTGATTCACTGTTCAGTTGGGCTTTAGTTACGAACATACGAACATAAGAAATTTGCCAGCAGATAAAGGCCTAGAGGTCTATCAAGTCTGCTCGAATGTGCAGTTAGCACCCCTTATTCTGCAGCTGCCCTCCCTTCCACCCTTCCCCTTCATTAACCCTCCTCCTTGTCCTGTCCCATCCTCGTTTGAAGCAGTCCACTGTTCTACTGCATACCACTTCAGCAGGTAACGCATTCCATCTAGCCACCACTCTCTCTGTAAAAAAGTGTCTCATCTCCCTCCTGAACCTTCCTCGCTCCAGTCTCATATCGTGTCCCCTGGTATCCCTTCCCTCCCTTACTTTGAACAGCCCCTCTGTACCTGTCTTATTTATTCCTTTCATGTATTTAAAGGTTTCAATCATGTCACCCCTGTCTCTCCTCTCCTCCAGAGAGTACATGTTCAACTCCTTCAGCCTCCTCTCGTATGATAAGTCCCCAGCCCTTGATCATCTTTGTGGCTCTCGCTGCACCCCTCAGTAACAATGTCCCTCTTGAATCTGGGACACCAGTACCACACAGTACTCCAGGTGTGGTCTAACTAATGACCTATACAGTGGCAGAACCACCTCCTCCCTTCTCGAGCATATACCCCTTGCAATACAACCCAGCATTTTGTTGGCCTTTGCAGCTACCTTCCTACATTGTGCCGAGTTGTTCATTGACCCTGTAATGAGCACACCCAGATCCTTCTCCTCCTCCTCCTCTGTCTGGGCTAGCTGCACTCCCCCTAGCTGGTAACTTCTCTTTGGGTTCTTCATCCCAAAATGCAGCACCTTGCACTTTTTGGCATTAAAGCCCAGTTGCCAGGTGTCTGACCAGGTTTCAAGCTTTGCCAGATCATCCTGCCATCCCCCTAGGTCATCCACCACCGTGCCTACCTTGGTATCATCAGCAAACAGACTGATCTTGCTCTTGATGTCCCATGATATGTTTGCAATGAATATCCCAAACAACACTGGTCCCAACACTGAGCCCTGTGGAACACAACTCGTCACTGCCCTTGGATGTGAGAACTCCCCACCCACCACCACCCTCTATTGCCTTCCTTGCAGCCAGTTTCCTACCCATCTCACCAGTTTTGCACCCGCCCCTGTGCCTACTAACTTCCTTCCCAGCCTTCCATGTGGCACTGAGTCGAATGCCTTACTGAAGTCCAGATACAGGACATCCACTGCATGGCCCCTGTCCAGTTGCCTAGTTACCCAGTCATAGAACTCGACCAGGTTGGTTTGGCAGGATCTGCCATGTATGAAGCCATGTTGTCTGCTGTCCTGTAGTCCTTTGGCCTCTAGGAGGGCCACCAGCCTCTCCTTTAGGGTGGACTTTAGGAGGGCTGACTTTGCCAAAATGGGTGAGTGCCTAAGGAATGCACTAGCAAATGGGCAGGAAGGAGGGGTGGAAGAACAATGGGGAATAATAAAAACTGCCATCACAGGGGTAACAAGCCTTTGTGTGAAGCAAATTAACAAAACAAAACGATGTAAGAAACCACTATGGTTCTCAAAGGAAGTGGCAGTGAAGGTTCAAGAGAAAAAGAAAGCATTCAGGAAGTACAAGGAATCACAGAAGGAGCAGGACATGGAACTGTATCAGTTAAAGCAAAAGGAAGCTGGGAAGGCAGTCAGAACAGCAAAGGCCCAAACCAAGGAAAAGATAGCCAACTCTGTTAAGAAGGGGGATAAAACCTTTTATAGGTACATCAGGGAGTGAAGGAAGACCAAGGGAGGGCTAGTGAGGCTTAATAAAGAGGAGGGAGAGTGGGCAGAGGGTGACTAGAAAAGGCAGATACTAAACAAATATTTTTGCTCAGTATTTACAAAGGAAGTGGGGAGGTACATAAAACAAACAGTAAAAACACTCTGGATAATGTGAAGTTGATACCAGCCCATTTACAGAAGAAAGGGTTCTGAAAGAACTCTTAAAACTGAAGGTGGACAAAGCAATGGGGCCTGATGGGATTCATCCCAGAATTCTAAAAGAACTAAGGGTAGAACTAGTGACACCATTGACTACCCTCTTTAACAAATCATGGGAGGATGGGGTGGTACCGAGGACTGGAGAAGGGCGATGTGATTCCCCTTCACAAAAGTGGGAGCAAGGCAGAAGCAGAAACTACAGACCTGTTAGTTTAACCTCAGTGGTAGGGAAAATGATGGAATCACTTCTGAAGGAAAGAATTATTGAGTGTCTAGAGGCCAGAGGGGCTCAGGACCCAAGGCAGCATGGATTCACAGCGGAAGGTCATGCCAGACAAATCTGATAGATTTCTTTGACTGGGTGACCAAAGTAGTAGATCAGGAGGGCTGTGGACATGGCCTACCTAGACTTTAGCAAGGCATTGACAGTCCCACACAAAAGATTAATATACAAATTAGCCAGTCTGGGAGTGGGTCCCAAGATGACAGCCTGGATAAAGAATTGGCTGGAGAATAGGACACAGAGTAATAGTAAATGGAGTCCACTCTGAAGAAAGGGTACTAGTGGGGTACCTAGAGTTCAGTATTAGGATCGGTCCTCTCATCGTTCTTATGTTTATATTGCAGAGGGACCGAAGGAAAGTATGTCTCTTTGCAGATGACACAAAGATCTGCAACAGAGTTGATGCACAAGGTGGGTGGAAAGGATGAAAAGGGACTTGGCAAGATTAGAGAATGGTCAAATGTATGGCAGCTTAGATTCAATGCTAAGAAGTGCAAGGTAATGCACCTGGGAAACAAAACCCAGGGAAGAGTACACAATGGGGGTGAGATACTAACAACAACAAAAATGGAAAGGGACCTGGGGGTAGTCATATCAGATGACCTAAAAGGTGGGCAAGCAATGTGGAGAGGCAGCAAGGAGGGCTGGGAGGATACTGGGATGCATGGGAGAGGCATCACCAGCAGAAAACAGGAAGTTGTTATCCTCTGTACAGACAGTTGGTGAGACCCCATCTGGAGTACTGCGTGCAGTTTGAGACCAATCTCCATGAAGGACATAGACAGGATGGAGCTGTCCAGAGGAGGCAACTAAAAATGGTACAGGGTCTGCACGGAAGACATATGAAGAGAGACTTAGGAGCTGAATATGTATAGCCTCGAGGAAAGGGGGCATGATAGAAACTTTCAAGTATCTCAAGGGAATCAACAAAGTCCAAGAGGTAGCATCTTTCAAAAAGGGTGTGCAAGAACAAGGGCACAATTTGAAGATAGGAAGGCGTCAGAGGTAATTTAGGAAGTATTTTTCACAGAGAGGTTGTGGATGCATGGAACAGCCTTCCGGAGGAGGTCATGGAGTCAAAACAGTGGTGGAATTCAAGCATGCCTGGGACAGTCATAAGGCAATTCTAGGGGGTGGGGTTAGGAAGAAGTAGGCTGCTGGTTAACTAGGATCTGCAGCTTATCCAGTAGGCAGGGAAATGGGCAGACTGGTTGGGCCAAGCGGTCCTTATCTACTGTCAAATTCTATGTTTCTATGAGAAGAATAAATTTAGTCAATATGAGCATTTTACCCAGAATATTTTATCCCATCAACATGCTGAATTTATGGCTTCCACAATCCTGGTTCTCTAAATTACACTCCCTACTTACTGCATTTATATGGAAAAATAGACATGCCCGTAGGGCCTACAACAAATTAACACCCCCTAAATTTAGGGGTGGATTGAGACTTCCACACTTTAAATTCTATTACTGGGCAAGTCAAGTGGCCAAATATCTGAGATGGACAAACAAAAGTGTAGAATCAGAACCACCTCAGTACAGATCCACTTGGCTATCATTAGAAATGGAACTAATAGAAGCTCAAAGGTTATCACCTATGGTCCTTTTGCATATTACAACACAAAATAACTCTACCTGGCTCTCAGGGATAATCCAATAGGAATCTCAGTAAAAGTGTACACACAGATGTGCAATTCCCTATCCTATAACCACTCGCAAGACCCAAATCAACCGATGGTAAGAAACCCGAACTTCAGAACTGGAAATCAGATAATTTCAAATACCTGGCTTAAGCAATTATCCGGAGTACAAATAACAGATCTATGGGCCAATGGGAAAGTCCATGCAATGGAAGATATCATTAAAAAGAATAAACTAGATCCTAAGCATAGCCTTAAGGTGTCTAGGAGGACCTGCGAGAAGGGTAGTGTGGTGATTGTGGGGGACTTCAACATGCCAGGAGTGGACTGGAGCACCCCAACAACCAGAAACAGAAGGGAGCAGGTACTGCTGGATGCCTTCCAGGACAGTTTCCTGCTGCAAATGGTCAGTGAACCAACCAGGTTAGGGAATACCCTTGACCTTGTGCTGGCAAATGGGGACTTTGTGAGAGAACTTACAGTGGAGGAACCGCTGTCAGGGAGTGACCACCGCTCAGTATGGCTCACATTGGATATGGGCAAGGAAGGAGTGGAATCCAGCACAATAGTGCTGGACTTCAGGAGGGCCGACTTTGGGAGGATGGGGGAAGTGGAAGGGTACCTGGCCAGAATTCAATCTAGCATGGACACTAACCAGAGGTGGGAGCTCATAAAGCTGGAGATAGTGGAGGTAACCAAAACCTGCTGCAAAGCCAAGAGCAAGAAGGCTAGGGCTAAGAAACCGATCTGGTTGAGCAAGAAGGTCATAGAAAAGGTAAGGAGGAAAAGAGCTGCCTTTAGGAAGTACAAGAAAACAGGGAGGTGGGAGGACAGGGTGGGCTATTTGACAGAATCGAAGGAGGTGACAAGGGCAGTAAGGGGAGCCAAAGCATCTACGGAACTCAGGCTGGCACAAGGCATTAAGAAGGGGGAGAAGGACTTCTTTAAGTACATCAGGGAGAAAAGGAGCTGTAAGGACCACATAGTAAGAGTTAGGAAAAGAGGGGTTGGGTGGAAGCAGGGTGCGATAAAGAAGTGGAAGCACTAAATAGTACTTCTGCTCCAGTATTTACCAAAGAAGAAGAGGAGGTGACACCAAGGTGGGAGAAATGGCAGAAGCAGGGTGGGAAGTGGTGACAGATGGGAAATCATGGAGAGCAGAGTTGAGAGGGTTTGAAGGCACTGAGGGTGGACAATTTGCAGAGCCCAAATGGCATCCACCCCAGGGTACTGAAGGAGCTGGCAGAGGTCCTTGCAGGACCTTTGGCAGACCTATTTAATGCCTCACTACATTTGGGGTGTGTACCTCAGGACTGGAGGATGGCTCATGTGGTGCCCCTCCACAAGAGTGGCCCCAAGGATGAACCGGGAAACTACAGACCAGCGAGCCTCACATTCATCGTGGGTAAGCTAATGGAGACATAGAAACATAGATTTTGACAGCAGATAAGGACCGCTTGGCCCACCCAGTCTACCCATTTCCCTACCTATTGGATAAGCTGCAGATCCTAGTTAACCAGCAGCCTACTTCTTCCTACCCCCACCCCCTAGAATTGCTTTATGACTGTCCCATGCATGCTTGAATTCCACCACTGTTTTTGACTCCACAACCTCCTCCGGAAGGCCATTCCATGCATCCACAACCCTCTGTTCAAACCCTTTGTCAGGAGGACTGCCACTCCTTTACTCTGGGTGGATGATCCTGCCATATAACTTGGCCTATGTGCATTCTTCTCAATAGATTAGCTTCTGTATCCATTAAGTGTGTTTCTTGCAGAAAGATTATCTGACCTTTAATCACCTGTAGATGCTTAAGAATCCTGTATTGTTTGTTCTTACTACACAACCCTTTCACATTCCCAAGTAATAACTTTATGTCTACTAGCCGTTCTGTATTACTGTAGTTGGTAATGATTGGCTGAGGATTATAATAATAGAAACTCTACGTGTAGATGCAATGGTGCCCCTCCCCCCCCTCGCCCAATGCCCAAAAACAAAACAACACATGATTTCATGTCCTTTCTTAGCACAAGAAAGTTAAGTGATTTGCTCAGGATCACACAGTATGCACCTAGGTGGCCGTGGGATTCAAACTTAGGTCTACAGATCTACAGTTCAGAGCCTTAACCCACTGTGCTATACTGCTTCCTGATGAAAGACACAGCAGGCAAGAATTCAGGTGAAAGTCCCTCACGATGGCACACTTTATTTTTGGCAGTCTTTAGACACTTTGACACATGCAAAGTATTAAAACAGTTATTTCAAGTCTGGCTACTTCAGAGACTGGCTTTGCATAGGCTTGCTCTCTTCTGTCTCAGGCATTGTCTCGCTCACAGTTCTGTAGCTAACTGACTAAAATCTGCTGGGAGATCCTTTTTATAGCTCAGGGATTCATAAGATATATATCTGTCAGATTCAAATTTTACACGATTAGCATTCAGTGTATCAAAATGATAAAAGACCAGGAATACATAAACACTCATCACACCTGTAAAACACAATACTATATGTACTGTATTCACTAAGCACGTTATTCGTCTTCACCACTCTGATCTGATGTTCTCTAAAGCCAGCAATTTTAGATGCGGACAGCCCTATAGGAAAACAGCAGTTAGCTGGCTACAAAGAATCAACCCAAGCCCCTCCCAGTCAGGGGAAGTCAAAGGAAACTCTTGTTGTACCAAGAAACAGCCTTTTAGATGAACTTTTAACAGTTAAAAGGTAACAGAAGCAAACAGGAAGAATTGTTTGTTTTACCTTCAAATGCTGTCTTTTAAATAGTTTGTTTCTAGATTGCCTTATTTCTCCATTTTAAAACAGGGCACCAGTGCAGCATGTTTTTATTTATTACACACGTCTTCTCAGGGACATTATAGATTAGATTCTCACTTGCATTTAGTATTTTTGTTGGGGGGAGTGGAGCTATTCACTTCGGCTGAAGCAGTTGAGCTCTGGGCTTTCTTTTCTTCCTGGTCCACTGCTAACCTACTAGAGCCAGGGTAATTAAATATACATTCATGAGTTCCAACAAGTGTTTCAGGGAGGTGAAAAATATGCCTAAAGAACGAAACAGGAACATTTACATACAGTTAACTTGTCTTCACTTCCAGAGTAAATCAAGGACAATGTCAGCAGCAGTTATCACCAAGGTCTTTGTGAGTTACTGATCCATAAACTAGAAGCCTACTGTTATACTGAGGGAAGAAGGTTTTGTGAGTGTATCCTAATACAGCTGCTTGGGTGTGAAAAACAAAACAAACAAAAAAATGCTTGGGTGAGCAAGGAGCACTTGGGTGACAGTGGGCTCAGGGAGGGTTAGAGCTGTCAGGCAGAGGCACATCCCAGATCCTATTCCACTCAAGAACTCGTATGCCACACTGGCAAATGGGGACAATGAACTAGAGGTACCCAGAGAAATGGAAGGAGAGGGTGTGGAGGTTAGCCAAGGAGGTGACCTCAGCGGGGAGAGCAGTGGACCCCAGAGGAGGAGGAGGAAGCGAATCCTGGTGGGGGACTCCATCACAAGAGGGATCCAGCTAGGAACACAGGAGGGGGAGGACAGGGAGGTGAGGTGACTACCAGGTGCCACGGCATGGAGGGATGGAAGGAAGATCCTGGGGATCACCGGGAAGGCAAGATGGGAGGGTGAGCTGGATGTCATTATCCACCTAGGTACTAATGACCTGGCAAATGGGGAGCCAGAGGAAGTTCAGGAAGAGTTTAGGAAATTGGGGAAGGGTCTCAAGCAAGTAGCTACTTCTGACACTTTTTCAGAAGTACTACCTGTGAGAGGCAAGGGAGAGCATGGGGTGCATGCACCAGGAACTAGAAACATAGAAACACAGAATTGGACAGCAGATAAGGACTGCTTGGCCCACCCAGTCTGCCCATTTCCCTACCTGATGGATAAGCTGCAGATTCTAGTTAATCAACAGCTTATTTCTTCCTGCCCCCCACTAGAATTGCCTTATGCCTGTCCCATGCATTCTTGAATTCTCCCACTGTTCATGACTCCACAGCCTCCTCAGGAAGGCTGTTTCCTGCATCCACAACTCTCTCTGTGAAAAAAATACTTTATAACATTACCTCTAGGCCGTCCCCCCTCTAACTTCAAATTGTGCCCCCTTGTTCTTGCACGTCTTTTCTTCTGAAATATACTACCCTCTTGAACCTTGTTAATTCCCTTGAGATACTTGAAAGTTTCTGTCATGTCCCCCTCTCCCTCCTTTCTTCAAGGGTATACATATATAACTTTAACTCATGGTTGAAGAACTGGTGCAGTGAGGAAGGGTTTGGATTCACTGCTGACTGGGGACCCACCTGGAGGGATGGAGGTTTGTTCAAGCCTGACGGCCTGCATCTATCCTGGAGGGGAATCCAAGCACTCAATGATAAGTTTAAATGCTACATTGCAAGTATTTAAACTAGTAAGGGGTGGCTGGCCAGCAGGGAGGGTACATTTGCTCACCCCCCACAGCTAGCAGGAAGCAGTGAACCAGAGGAGTGGCTATCTCTACAAAGCAGTGTGCAGAAGATGGAGATTAGTGCCCAAGAGGTGGATAGGCAGAAGGGGCAAAATTCAGCAGAAGGGCAGACAGCAAGGAGAACCAGGGATAAAGGACAACCAAGGAAGGGGCTGGAGTAGAACAGCAAAACAGTCTAGGGAGATCAAATCATGGAAAGCCATGTGTGCTAATTCCAGGAGCCTTAGCAACAAGATGGAAGATCTGGAGGCTGTCATGGTGCAGTGAGACCTGGACATTGTGGCCATCACTGAAACCTGGTGTAATGATAACCATGACTGGGAGATGGCCATACCTGGCTACAGCATATTCAGAAAAGACAGGGCAGGTAGGAAGGGAGGATGAGTGGTACTGTATGTGAAAAATGACTTAAGGGCCACAGAGATCCAGGAGGAACTAACTGGGGGAGAGATACTGTGGGTTAAGCTGGAAAGAAAAATGGGGCCAGCCATTTGCACAGGTGTGGTCTATAGACCACCAGCCCAGGAGGAAGAAACAGATAGGGAACTGATGCTAACCATCCAAAGGATGGCAAACAAGGGTGAGGTAGTACTGGTTGGAGACTTCAGTATTTCAGACGTGGACTGGAGCATCCCAGTAGCAGCATCAACTAGGAGCAGATTTATCCTGGACTTCCTTCAGGGTGCCTTCCTCAAGCAACTGGTCATGGAACCAACTCGGCAGAAGGCAATACTGGACCTGTGCTCACAAACAGGGACAGTGTGATGGGGATTACAGTGGGGGAGCACCTGGGGAACAGTGACCACCAGTCATTGTGGTTTGAAATCACAGAAAGAGCAGAACCAAACCACACAAAAACACGTATCCTGGATTTTAGTGGGGCATACTTTGGGAAAATGGGGAGATACTTGAAAGAGGCATTAAGGGGAATGGAGCAGGAATCAGGGGTTGAGGAACAGTGGGCAGTATTTAAAATGGGGATTACAAGAGCAACAGAATTATGCATTAAGCAGGTTAGCAAGAAGAAAAGAAAGAGGAGACCATTACGGTTTTCCAAAGAGGTAGCAAAGAAGGTGAAAGCCAAAAATATTGCATTCAGGCAATAAAAAAAGACACAGGCAGAAGGGGATAGAGAGAAGTACCAGGAGAAGCAAAGGGAGGCCAGTAAGGGAAGCCAAAGCTCAAACACAAGAACACATTGCAAAATCAGTGGGTAGAGGGGACAAAACCTTTTACAGGTACATAAGTGAAAAAAGAAAGGCAAAGGGAGGGATAGTGAGACTGAAGGGGGAGGATGGGGGCCGTGTGGAGGATGACAGCAGTAAAGCTGACATATTGAACAGGTATTCTGCTCAGTCTTTACTGAGGAAGAGGAGGGTAATGGGTCTGAAGGGGTACTAGGGGTGAGAATGGTGCAGAAATGGACATAAGTCCCTTTACACGAGAAAGAGTCCTGAAGGAACTGGAAGTAATAAGAGTTGATAAAACAATGGGGCCAGATGGGGTGCACCCCAGGATCCCTAAAGAACTAAGAGAGGTGGTGGCTGAACCTCTGGCTATCCTGTTCAGCCGATCACTGGAAAGAGGGGAGGTACCCAAAGACTGGAGGACAGCAGATGTAGTCCCCTTGTACAAAAGTGGGAACAAAGAGGAAGCGGGGAACTACAGACCAGTCAGCCTCACCTTGGTAGTGGGGAAGATCATGGAAGCACTACTGAAGTAGAGATTGGTGGAACATCTGGTTCTCAATGGACTTAAGGACCCAAGGCAGCATGGTTTCACCAGGGGGAGGTCATGTCAGACCAACCTCGTTGAATCGTTTGACTGGGTGACTAGGGAGGTGGATCAGGGGAGGGCAGTGGATGTGGCCTATCTGGACTTCAGCAAGGCCTTTGACACTGTGCCACATAGAAGACTATTACACAAACTGGGGAATATGGTGTGGGCAGGACAGTAGTGTGGTGGGTAGGTAACTGGCTGGGCGGTAAGACACAGAGGGTGGTGGTAAATGGCTGTCACTCCACAGAGGGAAGAGTGACCAGTGGAGTACCACAGGGATCAGTGCTGGGACCGGTCCTATTCAGCATCTTCATTAGTGACATTGCGCAGGACCTAGAAGGCAGAATTTCACTGTTCGCTGATGACACAAAGCTTTGTAACAGAGTAGGCACACCAGAGGGTGTAGACAGAATGAGAACGGACCTGCAGAAACTTGAAGAATGGTCGGGCTTTGGCAGTTGAAATTCAATGCAAAGAAGTGCAAGATAATGCATATGGGGCACAAAAACCCTGGCACAATATATCAGTTGGGGGGTGAGGATAGAGCATGCACCAAGCAGGAAAGGGATCTTGGGGTTATCATCTCTGATGACCTCAAGGTAGGGAAACAGTGTGACAAGGCAGCAGGTAAAGCAAATAGGATGCTGGGATGCATAGGCAGGGGCATCACGAGCTGGAAAAGGGAGGTCATAATTTCACTATACAAGACACTAGTGAGGCCCCACCTGGAGTACAGTGTTCAGTTCTGGAGACCTTACCGACTTAAGGACATAGACAGGGTAGAGAAGTTTCAGAGGAGGGCAACAAAGATGGTACATGGATTGCATCACAAGTCCTATGAGGACAGGTTGAAGGAACTGAATAGGTACTCCCTGGAGGAGAGGCGGGAGAGAGGGGATATGATAGAGACATACAAGTATCTTACAGGGAGGAACAGGGTGCAAGAATACACTATTTTTAAGCAAAAAAGATGTCCCAGGACTAGAGGGCATGGGATGAAGTTGGAGGGAGGACGATTCAGAGGAAACCTGAGGAAGAATTTCTTCACAGAACGGATGGTGAACAAGTGGAACACCCTGCCAGAGGAAGTGGTGGGGGCTGAAACAATCACGGGATTTAAGAATGCATGAGATAGACATCAAGGAATTCTGGAGGTAAGGGGCAACAGGCTTCTAGGAAAACATAAACTGAATTTATAAGCTCAAATGGGCAGACTGGGTGGGCCATAGGCCCTCATCTGCTGACACTGTCTATGTATCTATGTACTACTGCTTAAAAGGGAGAAGGCAACATTAGACAACATGATGGGAGTGGTGCAATGCAGCAGCTCTGGGGCAGCAGTGTTCTGGGAGTTGCTGTGGAGGCTGCAGTGCTGCCCTCTCTGCAGACACCTCTCTGGGTTGAGTGGAGAGGTTGCTTGTTTCCAGGCTGAATTGGCTGGGATTCAGGAAACCTCCTCTCCCACCCAGTGACCACCAAGGCCACCCCCTTGCCTAAGAGGATGCCAGTAAGGAGGAGCAGTTGGATGATGGTGGGCTAAGGGAGGGTGAGGATGGTTGGTCAGAGGCACATCCCACCTGCGGTTCCACTCCACAACTCCTACACCATTCTGACATAGCGAGGCTATCCCATGGAGACACCCGCAGTGGTGGACAAGGTGGATGCAGGGAACCTCCACAGTGGAGTCCCCGGGGGCACAAGTCCCCAGAGGAGAAGGAAGCAACTCTCAGTGGGAAACTCTAGAATTAGGGGTAGGAGAGGGGGAAGGGAGAGAGGTAAGGTGTCCACCCGGCGCCATGGTTTTGAGGGATAGGAAGCAAGTCCTAAGGATCGCTGGGACAACAGCATGGGAAGGGGAGCTAGATTTCATGATCCTCATGGGGACAAATGACCTAGCTGAGAATGAGGTAAGGGCAGTGCAGAGGGAGTTCACAGAGTTTGGGAGGGGTCTTAGACAGGTGGCATGCATGGTAACTGTTGTATTTGGTGGCCGAAATAAGCTCCTTAAATACATCAGGGTCTTGGTCATAAGAAAACACATGCACCACAGAAATGTAGGCCTTCTCTGTTTACTTCCATACAGCTCAGACACAGGGGGATCACTTATCTCAACACACACAAGATGAGTTACAGGAAATGCATTCCTTAAAGCTGTACTGGTTAACATTTTTTAAAGCTGTACTACACATTACAGTCCCTCCTGACTTAGCTAGAAAGT
This sequence comes from Neoceratodus forsteri, assembly GCA_016271365.2. NCBI lineage: Eukaryota > Metazoa > Chordata > Ceratodontiformes > Ceratodontidae > Neoceratodus > Neoceratodus forsteri. The sequence continues at coordinate 525,423,265 of CM057452.1, read as the reverse complement.
ACGTAAGTCAATAATTCAGAAAATAGTGTGAAGCTATTAAAGTTATTACTGCAATTTCCCTTTTAGTTAGTCATGTCATTAGGCTATATCTCTACAAGTCCATCCTCTTTGGTGGATGTCTTATACGTCCTGACCGACGGAGTACGACTGGAGGCTGTTGCTCTGGAATCTGATTAGCCTCAGCCACATCTTCTCTCAATTGCTGTGGTTCCACTATCTGTTCATGTTCTTGTTCTGGAAGAAATAATGCTGGGTAACTTCCCCTACTCTGGGTATCACTTTTTTGTTCTGTCTCAGTTCTAGTATGTAATTGGTCGACATGTTTTTTTCACTCTCCTCTGGTTAGTCAGTTGAACAGTACAGACAACATTTCCAAACTTTTTTCCTACCGTGCCTTCTATCCATCTTTTCAGGCCTGCATACTTCCTGACCCACAAAAGATCATTGAGTTTGAAGGATTTAGTCTTAGGAAGCATTTCAGTTACTGACTTATACCCTAGAGGGTGAAGAAAGTCCAATTGAATTTGAATCTGACGTCCATACAATAATTCTGCAGGGGATATTCCCATGACACAGTGTGCTGTTGTTTGATACATTGCAAGAAAGTCCAAAAGGGCTATTTGTAGTGCAGTGGGTTTAGTAAGATTAGTTTTGTCCATACTCCTTTTTAAAAGTCTGAACCAGGAGTTGTCATTTGAACTTGGATGGTAGGGAGGTGAGAAAATATGGTGGACAACACATTGCTGGCAAAATGCTTGGAATTCAACAGATGTGAACTGTGGTCCGTTATCCGAGACAATTGCTTGAGGAAAACAGTGGGTAACAAAGACAGATTTCAACAGTTTGATGGTACTTTCAGTAGCTGTTGAAGACATTTGATGAATTTCTGGCCATTTACTATAAGCATCAGTTAGGAGTAACCACTTGGAATTTAAATAAGGTCTTTCAATATGCAACCGTTGCTAGGGTTTTTCAGGTCATTCTCAGTGGTGAACTGCAGCTCTTGCCGGATTTCCCATCGATACAGCACAACCTTTGCATCTTTGCACAACCTGGTATGTGTCTCTGTCAATGGAAGGTCACCATACGTGAAGTCTGGCTAGGGATTTCATTTTAACAATGCCTGTATGGCCCGCATGCAAAAGAGTCAACACATTTGAGTGATAACATTGGGGTACTATGACATGCAATCCCCATAGAAGACACCCCTCCACAATAGACAACTGCTGTCTCTTTGTATAGCAGAGTTGTGCAGTCAAACGAGTAGTGGCTTGTGGCCAACCCTCAAGCGTATACTGATACACTTGTTTCAAAATTACATCTTGACTAGTCGCTTTTGCAGTGTCCTTGGCTAGTACTGGAAGCTGATCTAACTGTTGTAGCTCCATTGCACACACAACAGTAGAGTCCTCCATATCTTTCAAACGCACTGGAAAACTATCTGGCCCCACCTGGCATACTAATGGCTCCTCTTCAAGTCCCACATCAAACTCCATTTCTCTGGATATTGGTAACCTTGACAAGGCATCTGCATTTCCATGCTGGTCCATTGATTGGCATGTAACCTCAAAATTATAGGCAGACAAAATGAATGCCTATCGCTGAAGCTGGCTAGCAGCTGTTTCTGGAATTCTCTTTTCTGGACTGAAAATTGTCACTAGTGTCTTGTGATCTGTCTTCAGGTGAAACTTGCGAACTAGCAAGTATTGGCAAAATTTCTGGACTCCAGATACAGTCGCTAATGCCTCTCTCTCAATCTGGGCATAATTCCTTTCAGCTGCAGTGAGTTTGCATGAAGTATAGGCTGTCAGCTTCTCTACTCCTTCTGGATCTGTACGGAAAAGGGCAGCTCCTATACCCACAGGACTAGCATCACAGACCAATGTGATGGGTAAGTTAAGGTCATAATGAGTAAAATTATTCACATTGGTTAGAGAGAGCTTGATGGCTTGAACTGCCTTACTGTGGCCTTGGTCCACTTCCATGTGGTACCTTTATGTAACCGTTCATTTAGGATAGCACATTTAGTGGCTAAGCCAAGTATGAAATGGTCATAGTAGCGCACCATATCCAAGAATGGGCGCAACTCTGAAACATTCTACGGTTCATGCATGTGCACAGTGGCTTCCACCTTTTCATCATTTGGACGAATTCTATCTTTGTCAATAGTGTGACCTAAGTACGTGACACTTGGTTGACAAAATTGGCACTTTTCTCTCCTGAGTCTGAATCTGCTCAGTTGCAGTCTCTCTAAAGTCTTTTGTAAATTAAAGGGGAAGTAAACCTTTCAGGGGCCACTCAAATTGTGAAAGTGCAAGACATGTCCATTCAAATGAGGTACCAGGCTTAGCTGTTTGTGTCAGGAGTCCTGAGATATGAATATCAAATTATCTGTAATTAAAACAAAGCAGCAATCATTTCATGTAATCTTAAAACAGGAAATGATGTCACTGAGGGGCTAACTCTATGTTGTTAATTACAACTTGCCCCTCACTGACATCACTTTCTGTCTCAGGATCCCATGAAATGGCTGCTGCCTTGTTTTGATTTTACAGAGCATTTAGATATTCATATCTCAGGGCTCTTGTCACCTACAAGGAAGTTCCATACCTTGTTTGAAATATCTTTTTTTGGGCTTTTACAATTTCAGAGACCCCTGCAATGTTTACTTCCCCTTTAAGTAAATGTTCTGCTTCTGTCTTGCCCATGACAATAATGCCATCCAAATAACAAGCAACATCTGATATATTAGCCACCGTTTGCTCAATCACTTTTTGAAAAATAGCAGGCGCAGCACTAATGCCAAAACATAACCATTTGTACTTGTACAGTCCTTTGTGTGTATTAATCACTACCAGTTTCTGAGAGTCTGTATCCAGCTCCATTTAAAAGAATACATCAGTGAGGTCCCGTTTAGAGAACCCCACACCACCATTCGGTCTATGAAGAAGTTCCTCTGGTAAGGGTAAAGGAAGTACATCTGTGCTAAGTACTGGATTAAGTGTTACCTCAAAATCTCCACATATTCGAACCTTACCACCTGGTTTAGATACCACAACAATTGGAGTAGCCCAGTCTGAACTTGAAACCTTTTCCAGCACACCTGCTTTTTCTAGTCTGTCCAGTTCTGCCCCAACCACCAGTTTTAAGGCAAAAGCAAGTTTCCATAGTTTACGAAACCTAGGGACTGCATTAGGCTTTGTAACTAGCTTTACTTTAGCTGTTGTGCAACATCTCAGGCCTTTCCACAACTCTGGATACAAGTCTAAAGTCTCCCCCAAGCTTGGGCAGATTACTGGTTTGTGGTACCTGGACAGCAGCAAGTAGGCCAAAATGTGCTGGATCAACATGAGTGTTTAGAAGAACCTGAGCATCTCTTCCCAAAATGTTAACACCCTTTTTTGAAACCAGAAAAGTTAAAGGTGTTCTAGGAGAATCAGTCCTGCGTACCAATGTGGTAAATTACCCAGTAGCTGAATTGGTTGCCCTTCAAATGCATGCAGCAACTTATTACAAGGAGACAATGGTGGCTTATCCAGCTCAGATCATGTTTGATGGTTAATAAAAGTAACTGGGGAAGCAGAATCTAACATTAAATGCAACTGACACCTCAGTTGTGAACACATAGAAAGGAGGAACATCTTTAGTCTGCATTTGTGGTGCAGTAGGAACCACTGCACCGTTTGTGCTCTCTGAACTAATCACTGCAGTTCTCCTGCTTCTGCAGTCCTTAGCAATACGAACCTGACATTTACGTGCATGACATTGAACTTCTCTGAATTTGCATTGGTTCCTGCTATGCTGAGATGGCCCACAAAATGCACATTTGTACTGGTCATGAATTTGCATTGGTTCCTGCTATGCTGAGATGGCCCATAAAATGCACATTTGTACTGGTCATGCAGTCTGTGTGGACTGGTTGAATTTTTCTTTGAAAACAGTGGCTTAGATTTAGGTTTGAGCTGTTTCAATTTGGGGTTTACTGCAGTTACTTGTACCTCATATTTAGTGTTCATCTTAGCATGTGCTTCATTTTCTACAGCCTCATACATTTGTGCCAACTGTAAAAGTTAATCAGCAGACTTCCTGACACTTACAGAAGGTAATTGCTGAATACAATGTTCATCATTCAACCCCATAACAAACTTATCAGCTAAATTAGATTTGAGATGCTCCCTGCATCACTCACATGTGAGAGATAAGTGTTTGATCTCAGCCAAATAAGATTGTAATGACTGACCTGGTTTCTGCTGGTAACTGTAAAATGTATAATGTTCAGCCCTTGGGAAAGTTATTAAACTATATTGTGCATTCAGTTTAGTCTTTAGCTCTTGATATGACAAATCCTCTGGCCGGTCTGGTGCACACAGACTGCATAAAAGTTTGAAGGTTTAACTTCCCAAGAAAGTACAAAAAGCAGCTCGAATAAGTATATCCTGTAGCTCAACATTTGCAGACTGTATGGCAGGATTAAATAATAACCACTGATCAAACCATCTGGATCATGTATCCCTGTCTGTTCCTGTAAAAATCTCAAAACTGGCTGAAGTTGCCTTAATACTGCACAGTTCCAAATTGCTTACTTGCCTCAAATGCAGAAAGTCATAAAATGGTGTAATTCAGTAAGCTGGAGCTATGAACATTTTCATCATCCTGGTCGCCAGTTTGTTGTATTTGGTGGCCAAATATAAGTACCTTAAACAGTTCAGGGTCTTGGTAATAAGAAAACACATGCACCACAGAAATTTAGGCCTTCTCTGTTTGCTTCCATATGGCTCAGACACAGGGGGAGCACTTATCTCACTACACACAGGAAGAGTTACAGGAAATGCATTCCTTAAAGCTGTACTGTGTAACATTTCTTAAAGCTGTGCTACACATAACAGAAACCTTCTCAGAAGTGCTGCCTAGCTATGGCATGGGACAAGCCAGGATGCTCCACACCATGGGAGTCAATGAATGGCTGAAGAACTAGTGCATAGTTTAGGGTTTTGGCTTCATTGAGGACTGGGGAAGAATGCAGGCTTGTATGTGAGGGATGGTCTGCATCTATCTGGGGGAGCGAGGATCCTGAGTGAAAGGTTTGAATGTTCATTGGCAAGCATTTAAATAAGCCAAGGGGGGGGGGATGTAAATATGCAGGGAAAACCAAACTGCCCCCTCCCCCCACAGATTGAGGTAGTTCGACAAAAGAATCCTATGGATGAAAAAGCACAGGGGATTGAAATGGGGTAAAGCCAGAAGATGCTCAGGAGGAAGAGATGGGATAGGAACAAAAAGGGGTGAATCCATCAAAACATGGAAGGCCATGTGTACAAATGCCCATAGCCTGGGTAACAAGAGTCCTGACCTAATGGCCTTGATGGCAGAAGGAGACCTGGATATTGTGGCAGTCACGGGAACATGGTTCATGGGAAGCCATGACTGGGATATTTACATACTGGGGTACACAGTCTATAGGAAAGGCAGGGAGGGCAAAAAGGGAGTAGGAGTAGCTATCTACAACAGAGAGGGTATCAAAGCAATGGTGATAAAGGGAAAATGGAGGAGAGAGGCACTCTGGGTCACCTTGGAGACAGGAAATGGCACCACTATCGGCAGGGTTATCTACAGACCCCAGCACAGGGTGACAAAATAGATAGGGTAATGGAAAACGTACTTAAATGGGCTGAGAAAGGGGAAGTGTTGGTGGTAGGGGACCAAAATATGCCAGATGTTAACTGGATCACCTATGCTGCAGTCACATTCAAGAGCAAAGACATCCTAGATGCCTTGCAGGGGACGTGCTTCAGACTACTAGTGGTGGAACCCACCCATGAGGGGGTGATATTGGACCTTGTGCTCACAAACGAAAACAAAATAATGGAGGTATCAGTAACCTGCTATCTAGGGTCCAGCGATTAAAACATAGTATGGTTCAAGGTAAATACAGTAGAAGAGACAAGCCACACAAGAACAAGGGTCCTCAATTTCAAAAGGGCCGACTTTGCAAAAATTGGAGAATATCTGGCACTGGTAAAGGGAGAAGGAGGGAGTAGAGGAACAGTGGGAGAACAGAGGCAACAAGCCTTTGTGTGAAGCAAGTTAACAAATCAGAAAGAAAGAAAAAAGAAATATGGTTTTCAAAAGAACTTGCAGGGAAGGTTAGAGAGAAAAAAATGCCATTCAGAAAATACAAAGGTACACAGAAGAAAGAAGACAGGGAACTGTATCAGACAAAGCAGAGGGAGGCAGGGAAAGCAGTCAGAAGCGCAAAGGCACAGACAGAGGAAAATATAGCCCATACAGTAATGGAAGGGGAGAAAATGGGCTGGCAGTATAGCCTGGAGGTTAGAGTAACAGGTGTGAATGAGCTTGGTACATCCAGTAGACCAAACCTGGGTTTGATTCTCACAACCTCCATTTAGACACCGTGTGACTCTGAGCAAGTCATTTAACTGCCCAGTGCTCCCAGGTTGCCCCTGAAAACAGGCACTTGTGCCTAGTGGGCCTTACCCAATTACCAAAGACAAAAAAACAAAAAAAACATTCAGGTACATTAGGGAGAGAAACAGACCTGGGGGGCTAGAAAAACTGAGATCCTGAATGAATACTTCTGCTCAGTATTCACTATGGAGGAGGAGGGTCCAAAATTAGACAGTAGAAACACACAGGAAGAGGGATGGACACCAGTCCATTCACTAAAGAAAGAGTGTTAATGGAACTCTTGAAACTGAAAGTGGGCAAGGCAGTGGGGCCAGACTGGATATATGCCAGAATACTAAAAGAGCTCAGAGAGGTGCTACTGACACTACTGATAGCCCTACTCAACAAATTGCTGGAGGAGGTCGTGGTACCAGAGGACTGGAGGAGGCAAATGTACCCCTTCACAAAAGTGGGAGCAAGGTAGAAGTGGGATACTACAGACCTGATCAGTTTGACCTCAGTGGTAGGGAAGATGATAGAATCAGTGTTAAAGGAATGGACTGTAGAATATCTAGAGGCCAGCAGGGCACAAGACGCAAGGCAATATGAACATGGTTTCAGGGCAGGAAGGTCTTTTCAAATTAATCTGATATATTTCTTTGACTGGGTGACAAGGGTAGTAGATAAGGGAGGGGCTTTAGTAAGGCATTTGACACAATCTCTTACAAGAGGTTAGTAGACAAGCTGAGCAATCTGGAAGTGGATCCCAATGTGGTAAACTGGGTCAGAAATTGACTTAGCAGTAGGACACAGAGGGTTGTGGTAAACAGGGTTCAATTGGAAAAGAGGGGGGTAACCAACCTGGGTGCCACAAGGTTCAGTCTTGGGGCCGGTCCTCTTTAATGCCTTTATAAGTGACATTGCGGAAGGACTAGAAAGAAGGGTATGCCTCTTTGCAGGTGACAGTAAGAGATGCAATAGGGCTGACGCTCCAGAGGGGGTGGAGAAAGTGAGAAGGGACCTAGGCAACTTGGAGGAATGGTTAAGAGTGTGGCAGCTCAGATTCAGTGCAAAGAAGTGCAAAATCATGCACTTGGGGAACAAAAACCCTGGGGAGGAATGCACAATGAGGGGGCCGGGAGGTACTAGCAATAACCAAACTGGAAAGGAACCTGTTGGTAGTCCTAATGGATGCCCTAAATGTAGCCAAATAATGTGAGAAGGCAGTGAGGAAAGCCTGTAGGATGTTGGGGTGCATAGTGAGAGGTATCACCAGTAAGAAACAGGAGGTGGTTTTGCCTCTGTACCAACAGTGAGACCTCATCTAGAGTACTGTGTGCAGTTCTGGAGACCTCATCTCTGAAAGGACATAAACTGGGTAGAGGCAGTCGAGAGGAGGGCAACAAAAATGGTGCAGGAACTACAGCAGATACCGCATAAGGCGAGACTGAGGGAACTCAACATGTATACCCTGAAAGAAAGAAGGGAGAGAGGGGATATGATAGAGGCGTTCAAGTATCTCAAGGGGATTAACAAAGTTCAGGAGGGCAGCATCTTTCAGAAAAGATGTGCAAGAACAAGGGTAAACATTATGAAGCTAGAGGGGGGAAGACTCGGGGGCAATGTGGGGAAGTATTTTTTCATGGAAAGGGTGGCCGATGCATGGAATAGCCTCCCTGAGGAGGTTGTAGTTGCTAAAACGATAGGTGAATTCAAGAATGCATGGGGCAGCCAGAAGGCAACCCAAATGGTAGGGAGGAGAAGGTAAGCTACAGATCAAATGGGATCTGGTGTTTATTTATACACTAGGTAGGGAAATGGGTAGACTAGATAGGCAAAGTGGTCCTTTTCTGCTGTGAAATTCTATGTTTCTATAACTGGGTGTGGGGGGTTTGAGTGAAAGATAAACAGAGAGAAGAGACAAGAGAGCTCTTCTGGGTGATCATAGAAACATAGAAACATAGAAGTTGACGGCAGATAAGGACCGCAAGGCCCATCCAGTCTGCCCATTTCTTTTTCTACCTTATAAATGTGCCATCGGCCTTTGCTCTGTCAGTGACCTATCTATTCATAGTCATTTGTATTGCTCCCTTATGCCTATCCCATGCCTGTTTTGAAGCCCTGCACTGTATTCATAGCCACCACTTCTTGTGGTAAGCCATTCCATGCATCTACCACCCTTTCTGTGAAAAAGAATTTCCTCACATTCCCCCTTAATCGGCCTCCCTCTAATCTCATGCTGTGTCCTCTTGTCCTGCTATTTTCTTATATTTAAACATGTTAGACTCTTTCACCTTGTTTATGCCCTTAAGGTGTTTAAATGTCTCGATCATATCACCTCTCCCTCCTTTGCTCAAGGGTATACATATTGAGGCTCCGTTAATCTGTCCTCATATGTCTTCTGATACAGTCCCTGCACCATTTGTGCCCTTCTCTGGACTGCCTCAATTTGGCTAATGTCCTTGTGAAGGTGTGGCCTCCAATACTGCAATGCAGTACTCCAGATGGGGCCTAACAATGTCTTGTACAGAGGGATTATTACCTCCCTCTTACGACTTGTGATACCCCTACTACACCCTAACACCCCCTAACCTTACCTACTGCTTTAGAGGTCTGCTTGGATGATTTTAGGTCATCAGTGATGATGATGCCCAAGTCTCTTTCTTCCTTTGTGACTGCTAGCAACTCCCTCCCAGCTATAAGTGGCTTCCAGGGTTTCTCTTCCCTATGTGCATGATTTTGCACTTCTTTCATTAAATCCCAGTTGCCACTCTTCTGACCATTCTGCTAGTTTATCCAGATCTCTTCTCATTCTGCCCACCCCATCTGGATCATCTACTCTGTTGCAGATCTTGGTGTCATCTGCAAACAGACAAGCCTTACCTCTAGTCCATCTGCGAGGTCACTAATGAAGATGTTGAATAGGACTGGCCCAGGACTGATCCCTGAGGTACCCACTTGTGACTTGCATCTCTTCTGACTGTATACCATTTACCACCACTCTCTGTTTTCTGCCAGTCAACCAGTTTGCCACCCAGTTGATCAACTTCATCCAATCCGAGCCTACCTAGCTTATTTATCAATCTTCTATGTGGAACAGTGTTAAAAGCTTTGCTGAAGTCAAGGTAGGCGACATCAACGCTACTCCCCTTGGTCCACCACTCTGGTTACCCAGTCAAAGAAATCTATGAGATTAGTTTGACAGGACCTTCCTTTAGTAAACCCATGCTGTCTTGGATCCTGTGCCCTATGGTTCCAGGTGTTGCACTATCCTTTCCTTAAGGAGTGCCTCCATAATCTTGCCCACTACTGAGGTAAGGCTGACTGGTCTGTAGTTCCCGTCTCCCTCCTGCTACCACTCTTGTGGAGGCGGGATCACATGAACCCTTCTCCAGTCTTCTGGGACCTCTCCTGTGCTCAGAGACTCACTAAACAATTCTGCTAATGGCTCTGCTAGTTCCTCCTTTAGCTCCTTAAGTACCCTGGGATGTATGCCATCAGGTCCCATTGCCTTATCCACCCTGAGCTTAGCAAGCTCTTGTGAGACCCCTTTCTTTTGTGAAGGGTAGTGCTCACCTCCCTCCCCCTGTGTCCATGATGCTGAGCTGTGGGCCCTGCCCTACCTTCTCTTCAGTAAATACTGAGCAAAAGTATCTATTTAGGATAGATGCCTTTACAGGGTCCTCCTCCTCACATGCTCCCTTTTCTCCATTAAGCTTAGCAATACCCCTCTGGACTTTCTCCTTTCACTAATGTATCTATAGAAAGTCTTGTCATCTTCTTTACTGTTAGTGCTAGTGTTTCCTCAGTTTGGGACTTTGCCTGCCTTACTGCCTTCCCTGCTTCCCTTAGGGCAGTTTGGTATGCCTCCCTATCTTCATCCCCTGTGTTCCCTTTATATTTCCTGAAGGCCAGCCTTTTGGCTGTGACCTTTCTGCTACTGTATTTGAGAACCAAAGTGGTTTCCTTCTTTTTTTGCACTTCCTTTTCTGTCTAACACAATGGGATGTTGCTTCAAGTATTGTATCCTTAATGCTTGCCCACTTTGCCTGTACCTCCTCACCTGTGTTTCTTTTTGCCAGGGCTAGCTTAACTCTGTTGGCCATCTTATCAAAGTCAGCTCCTCTGAAGTCCCATATTTTTGCCTTGGAATGGGATGATTTAGATGTAGTAGCCAAATTGAACCATACCATGTGATGGTCGCTGGCCCCCAGGTGACCTTCTACCTGGAGATCTGTGATCCCTTCTTTGTTAGTCAGTACTAGATCTAGGATAGCCCTGTCTCTTGTGGGTTGCTGTACCAGTTGTTTGAGGCCCTCCCCCTGCAGGGAATCCACTATGAGTCTAGTTCTGGCAGATGTTCCTGCTGGTATTGACCAATCTGTATCTGGCATGTTGAAGTCTCCCATTATCAGAACCTCCCCTTTAGCTGTCATGTTTTGTATATCTTCTAACAGTAATGTGTCTATGTCCTCCCTCTGGTCTGGGGCCTGTAGACAACCCCAGTTCTTATGGCTGTCCCATTTCCTGTTTCCAGGGTGACCCACAGTTCTTCTGGCTCCTTATGTGTATTCTGAATTTCTGTAGCTTTGATATTTTCATTAACATACAGGGCCACTCCTTCCCCTTTTGCACCTCGGTCTCTTCTGAACAATACACATAGCCAGGTACTGAAGTCTCCCAAGTGTGGTTACTGGTAAAACCACGTCTCACTAATTGCTACTATGTCCAGTTTAGCCTCTGACATTATTGCCTGCAGGTCTGGGATCTTATTTCCAGGCTGTGAGCATTGTGCACATGATTTTCCATTGGCCAGATTTTGGTGTGTTAGTTGTTGGTTGAAGTTTGGCATTACCCTGTGCATCGTATGGGGAGCGAACCTTTTTTCTTACCTGGTGATGCAAATGAGCGGCAAACACGCTGAATTCCTGTTTGACCACTAGCTGAGGGAGGGGTGTTCTTCCATTCGGCGTATGGGTGCTGCCCCTCTCCCCATTTGCTAGTTTAAATATTCTGCAAAGGCGTCAAACTTCTGCCCCAATGCACTGACTCCCTCTTTAGTCAGATGCAGTCCATCAAATTTAAAGTTTTCGTTCCCAGAACTGTTGCCAGTTCCCACAAATCTGTGTCCTTTTTCCTGGCACCAGTCCTTGAGCCACGTGTTTAGCTCCCCTATCTCCCTTCTCTGACCTTCCGTCCATCTGCTCCCTTCTCCCAGACTGGCAGGATCTCAGAGAGGAGATGCCAGACAGAAATAGATGATAGTTTGTCACCCAGCTTAGTCAGGTGTTCCTTGGTCTCCACAACTGACGGCTGGCGAGATCATTAGTCCCTATGTGTACTAGGACATCAGTGTTTTCTCCTGCTTTGTGAACAATTTTAGCAATCGGTCAGTGTCTCTCCATGCTGATGTACCTGGGAGACATCTGACCATCACCCCTGGCTGGAGATGGGTATCAACTCCCCGAATCATGGAGTCTCCTATGATCAGAAGTTTTTTGGGTTTCCTTTGTGCTTGTTTAGTTTTGGTTCCTGATTTGGGTGAGTATTGTTGTGCTAGCTCCTGTGCCGCAGTGTCCTGCTCTGCAGTGTCTTCTGCCTCTTTATTTGATTTCAGAGATAGAGGCAGATACCTGTTTGTAGTGTTTATATGGTTTTGGAGGTAATGTGTTGGAGAGCAGAGAGTGATGGGGCACCTGATTTGCTCCTCCTAACACCTGCCAACCTCCTGGACCAACTACCCTCTGCGTCGAGGTTTTCTGTTGGATGCTGGGAAATGGTGGGTGGTTCTTATAATGTATTTCCTCTTCAATATGAAATTTGAGGTGTGCAATCTCTGCCCATGCTGCCCGGAGCTGAGACCTAAGATCTCCAAAGGCCCAGCATGTAGGACAGTGTCCAAATCCTGTAAGACTGTCCTTCTGAAAATTGTTCCACAGTACCTGCAGTTAATGAAATCCATTCCAAATAAGTTGCTGGGTTTGTAACCAAGTCAGAGAGTAATTAGAAGGAAAAAAAAGGAAAAAATGCAAGTAATGGTTTAATTGTGCTTTGTTTAACTTGTTATAACAAGTTAAATTACTAGTGCCCTGTAAATGAGATCACCTTGTGGAGGCCCCACTGATCCGCCCCTTCCTGCTCTGCCACAGGAAATGTCACAACTGTGGTACCCTATAAAAGGAGTGTAGCGTGGGGTGGTTGGGGATGGGGGTGGGTGGCTGGGCCCTTCCCCTGCCTAAAAAGAAGAACCACGGACGAAAGAACAAGGAGGTAAGAGCAGAAACAATCAGTCAACAACAAATGCAGTAACCCTGAAAGCTTATCCTAATGTCAGATAAAATTGTAAAACCTGTAAAGCACCACCTGTAATAATTTCAGAGAATATATACCCTGTAAGAAACACTTTGCTCCAGAGAAAAATAAAGTAGTAACAGAAGATATACCTTGCAAAAGACAATTTGAATCAGAAGATTACAGCAGTAATCTGTTAGCACACACCTGTAGCACACCTTGTAATAATGCAGAAGAAGGTATACCAGCAACAACAATTTGAATCAGAAAAAATAAAGCAATGAAATGTTAGCAACAAATAGTAGCAATCCCTATGAGTAAAAATAAAAACACCACCACACAGTAAATCTGCTTAGCCAAACTAAGTCTTAATCCTTCTCCCTTGCTCTGGTAAGTTTCTCTACTCTGCCTTTCAAGCAGTCTTAGAAGGAAAGAGCTCAGGTGAAGCTAGGTGCCTTGGCCAGCAAACCAAGTCTTCAGTCCAGGAAAGGCAGTAAGACATGCAGGCAGACAGGACAGAAACATTAAAACACAGACTTTGATGGCAGAGAAGGACTGCTTGGTCCACCCAGTCTGCACATTTCCCTACCTACTGGATAAGTTGCAGATCCTAGTTTTACTAACTGCTTACTTCCTCCTACCTCCCATTAGAATTGCCTTATGCCTGTGCCATGCAGTCTTACATTCCTCCACGGTTTTGGACCCCATGACCTCCTCAGGAAGGCTGTTCCATGCATCCACCACCCTCTCTGTGGAAAAAATACTTCCTCATGTTGCTCCTGAGTTTTCCCCCCTTTATCTTCAAATTGTGTCCACCTGTTCTTGCACATCTCTTTTTCTGAAAGATGCTACCCTCTTGGACTTTTGTTGATTCCTCTGAGGTACCTGAAAGTTGTTATGATCCCCCTTCCCTTTTCTGGAGGGTATACATATTAGGCTCTTTTAGTCTCTATTCACATGGCTTCTGGTGCAGACTCTGCACCTCTGTAGTTGCCCTCTTCTGGACTGCCTCCATCCTGTCTATGTCCTTGTGGAGATGGTGTCTCCAGAACTGCACGCAGTACTCCTGATAAGTTCTCATCAACTCTGAACAGAGGGATAACAACTTCCTATTTTCTATGGGTGATGTGTCTCCCTATGCATCACAGTATTCCCCCAGCCCTCCCTACTGCCTTCTCACATTGCTTGCTAACCTTAAGGTCATCTGGTATGATTACCCCCAAGGTACCTTTCTGTTTTTGTTGTTGTTACTACCCTCCACACCCATTGTGTAATCTTCCCCTGGGTTTTTGTTTCCCAGGTGCATTATTTTGCATTTCTTTGCATTGAATTCAAGCTGCCATACTTCTGACAATTCCTCCAACCTTACCAAGTCCATTCTCATCCTTTCCACACCTCCTTGTGTTTCAACCCTGTTGCAGATCTTTGTGTCATCTGCAAAGAGGCATACCTTTCCTTTCAGTCCCTCTACAATGTCACTTATAAAGACATTAAAAAGGACTGGACCCAGTACTGAACCCTGCGGTACCCCACTAGTAACCCCTCTTTCTTCAGAGTGGACTCCATTTACATAGACATAGACAGGATGGAGGCAGTCCAGAGGAGGACAACTGAAATGGTGCAGGGTCTGCAAGAGAAGCCATATGAGGAGAGACTAAAGGAGCTTAATATGTATACCCTTGAGGAAAGGAGGGAGAGGGAGAAATGATAGAAACTTTTAAGTACCTCAGTGGAATCAACAAAGCCCAAGAAAAAGATGTGCAAGAACTAGGGGACACAATTTGAAGATAAAGGAGGAACGGCTCAGGGGCAATATAAGGAAGTATTTTTTCACAGAGAGGGGCGTGGACATATGGAACAGCCTTCCCGAGGAGGCTGTGGCATCTAAAACTGTGGGAGAATTCAAGAATGCCTAGGACAGACAAGTCAATTCTTGTTGGGGGGTAGGAAGAAGTAGGCTGTTGGTTAACTAGGATCTGCAGTTTATCCTGTAGGTAGAGTAATGGGCAGACTAGGTGGGCCAAGCGGTCCTCATTTGCTGTCGAAGTCTGTGTTTCTGTGGTTGGGGGAAGCTGTAGAAATAAGAGGGGAACACGGGATATTTAGGAACTGGCAGAGGGGAGGGGTGAAGAAAGGTCGGATTACAGAGGGGGTACAGACAAGCAGGCAGAACACAAAAAAGATTAAACTGCTGTAAATTCTGTTAAATCTGTTAATTCTGTAATCTGTTAAGAACTGCTGTAGAAATTAACTGCTGTACTGGTAATTAACATTCACTGGATAAGTACAAAAAAAGTCTGGCAGCTTAAGTATAACAAGTACTTAAAGTAATATTATTTTTTTGCTCTGGAGGAAAATGAGGGTTAACAGACCCCATAACATATTTTTTATCAGTATTGTTCATAACAACAGATTTTTCGTTTTACTTCCAGTTTTGTTGCTGCCTTCTTTTCCTGCTTAGTCTTCTAGACTTTGTTGCGAGTGTCAAAGAGTTTAGGGTCAATAAAGGGAAATGTCTCCTACAAGTCCTGTTGTTTGCCTGTTTAGCCTCTAACCTGGTTACTACAGCTACAGTAACCTGTTCAACAGTACCTCTGAACAGTTGCTGGAAATTGGGAACGTCATGTCCAATGATCACAGGAACAGGCAAGTGCTTGACAATACCCACCTTGAGTTGCATGAAAACCCCTCGGACACTGATTGCTACCTAGTACTGTGGGATAGTACCAGGTGTCTCCATGAACACAGGAAACACATGTATCAGGTCCCATTATTCCTAGGTTTGGTAATACGTCTGTCCAAACTAGTGTCTGCCAACTCCCAGAGTCGACTAACCCGGGTGCAACTATATCACCCGCCATACAGTCAATTGTGTATTTCCCCTAATTAGCCAATGCAAGCTTGGCTATCTCTGTTCCCGTGTTTGGGCACTGCCTGGCTATGTGCCCCAACCCTCTACAATAATGGCAGATTCTAGGGACGTGGATATGTTGTTCATCCACACTATCTGGCATGGTCCTTTCCCCTTTAAGATGTGCCAGAAAGTCTTCAAGCTGGCTTCTCCCACCCGCATGGGTGGTATATCCCTCTGCTCCACCCCATGATGCCAGATCTTCCTTTCTGTTGGAAGAAGCAGGTTCCCTTCTTCGTGATCCCACATGGTAGGCCCTAGCGCTTTCTGACTGCTTTAAAAAACTTCTCTACCATTTCGGTAATTTTCTTCGAGCTTGCCAATCACGATGGATGACAAGTCCATGCCTGGATTTCACCCGTGCTCGTGCAGGCAGAAGATGTCACTTACTGATCCCCACACCACGTGTGTTTACTCTCTGGGCCAGGAACATGATGCCCCGGCCTGTGATATATGTTGGTCTTAAGCTGGTCTGCCTGGAAAAACGACATCTGCCAGACAAATCTAAAGACACCCTTGAGTGGTCTCTGTGGGGTCCACCTTGCAGCTAGAACAGCTTGCGGCCTTTGAGGAGGAGGAGGCTTGGGCCGCGTACAATTCTCTTTGGCCTCTGCCTTCGTGCTGCTCCAATTGGGCTCCACTTTTCAGGCTCCTTCAAGGAGCTGTGCCAGTCTCTCCCAACCAAGGGTCAGGGTCCTTCTGAATCTCACAGCTCTCGATCTCAAAAGGAGAAGGAGGAGTCGAAGAAAGCAAATACTCATCAGCAATGTTTGTGGAACCCGGGAATGTCCTCGTTCTCACGACTCTCAGGTTTTGACCACAGTCAAAACCGCAGCCTTGGCCACTAGCTTTACAGAGACCCCATTGGGCCAGTTGGTTGAGACACCAGCTGATGATGTGATCGATATCTTTCTCAACCAGTTGACCGGTTGTCATATGAAGAGGACGATAACTGTCTCTTCAGGACTCTGGTCCTGCCTGTGACCATAGATGGGGCTGCTCATTCCGCTGATCAGAACCCTCCGGTCACTGACCCAGACCAGAAGGAGCTGCAGCATTCCCCACTCCCTCTGAGATTCCTATCAGCATCCCTGGTGGCCGAGGTCAAGGTCCTTCTCCAGTGAGTTGAGCAGCTCCCACCATCATTGGCATTCTCTCTCATGGCACCACGGGAAGTGGCACCACCACTATTCCTCATCTTCATCCTCTTTGGGTAAGGAGAGGCTTCAGCGCAAGTTGCGTTGTCACTACAAAGACCTTATGTGGCAACAGTTGGTGCTGGGTCGGTATGAAGCCAACCCTAGTTTCCACACCAACCATCACTTGGCTGTCGCCCGAGAGGTCGACACTGACTCCCCCTGTGGGGTCTGTCGAGACTGACCCTTCCCCAGTGGAGCTGGTCAAGACCATTTTGGTTCAGCTGGAGCCAACCTCTCTGCCAGTTGTGGTGCAGCCGCTGCCCAAGCAGCTGTCAACTGACACTCCGAACAAGGAGTCTCAGACAGCCAAGGCATTCCTCATCGTCTGTCAGTCACCATCACACCTGACCGCCCATGGAAGGTTGAAGGTGACTTGGTTGGTTGACCATTTTATGCGGACTCCTCTGAGTCTGAGGATTCCTCACTGCACTCCTGTCCAGTCGACAAAGAGTCTGTGAGGGATCTCTCAATGGAGGAAAGGCCCATTTCCTTCCTGGGTATCCTCCACCTTATCTCTGAGTCCGTGGGGATGAAATGAAGCTTGTTCAGAAGTGGGCTTGCTATCCCCCTACAGAGATGCTGGACAAAGGGGACTCTCCAATAGAGGCTTTTCCAGTGGCTGAGGCCACTGTTGGTCCAGCCCCGGAGCTTTGGCAGTGCACTGCATCCTGCCCTGAGCCCTCTGTCTGGATGGCCCGCAAGTATGCGGTGGCTGTTGGTACCCTCTCGAGTTTCACGGAGTACCCCTCAGCTGAGAGATTGGTGGTTGACTTCATGTTTTGGTGCTCGGGCAATGTCAAGGATGTTGACAGGCTGCCAGACAAGGAGTCCAAGAAATTGGACCATGCGGCTAAAAAAAGGCTATGCTGCCTCCTCGCTCAGCAGTCTTGATGCACACTTCTCCCACTCCCATTTGGGCTGTATGGATGAGGTGATTCCTTACCTGCCTGTGGACCTTCAGACAATGATCAAATAGGTCTGAGACCAGGTCTGGGCTGTGGCCAAGCAGCAGCTGCAAACGGCTCTGGATCTGGGAGACTCCTGTACCCACTTGGTGGTGGCCGCAGTAGCCATGTGCCATAGGGCTTGGCTGCAGATTTTGACCTTCACGGCAGACATTCAGCACAAGCTGGTGGATGTTCCTTTCTTGAGCAGTGACCTGTTTTGGCTTGGTGTGGAGGGTCACCTCCAGTGCATTGAGAGATTCAGTGCCACCTTGGACTCTGTAACATCCACACAGAAGGATCCCAAGGGCTCCAGGCAACAGAAGCAAAAGCCCTTTTGATCCTCCATGCCTGTGGCTAAACCAGGCCAGCATCTGGTTGGCCTGCAGGCTCAATCCTGGTATTCCGAGCCCAAGTCAGTATCCTGGGTGGTCTGTAAGCCCAGAGGGAAGGGACCCGGTGGCACCTCATCCGGGTCCTTCTCCTCCAAGCCTTCTCAATAATGGGATGGGGAGCCCCCATCATACCTGTCATGCCTCCCCGGGTCGTCCTGTGGGTGATTGGCTCCACCATTTCCTTTCTGTCTGGTCTGCTGCCACCACCACAGACAGGTGGGTTCTAGAAGTTGTCAGTCAGGGTCTGCCTCTGAATTTCAAGCAGTACCATCCAAACTGAGCCCCCCCCCCCCACGAGAGGACTTGATATTCACAGACACTTGGTTGGCTGTTCGAGACAACATAGTCCAGCTCCTCCACAAGGCGGTCCGGGTCAGAGTAGCGGATCCTCAGGAATACCCAGGGTTTGTCTCCAGGTACTTCCTGGTGCCGAAGCAGATGGGGGGGCTGGTGCCCAATTCTAGATCTGCATGACCTGAACAAGTTCCACAGGTCATGCACCTTCATGATGGTAACTGTTTCTCAGATCATACCATCTCTAGAGCAAAACATGTGGTTTTGCTCCCTGGATCTTCAGGATGTGTTCTTTCATGTCCCAATCCATCTGTCCCACCGAATCCATCTGTCCTCTGTTTTCAAGCCAAGGGAACCCTCTACAAGTTCCAGGCCATGCCATTTGGCCTGCCATCAGCCCCACGGATCTTGCATTGCAGTGATGACAGCTTACCTGAGGTGCAGAGTGGTCCGGATGTACTCCTACCTGAATGACTAGCTGACTGCATGTCCCTCCAGGCAGGAGGTGGTCATTGGGACCTGGCCCACAAGACCTGCACCTCTCTTGGCCTCCTGGTCAATGAGGCCAAGTCAGAACTCATGCCTTCACAGGTGATCATCTTTATCAGGGCAGAGCTTGACTGTTGAAGAACCAGAGTCTGGCTCCTGGTTTGCAGGGCAGAGGTTCTCTCCTCCTTTGCCTGATCATTTCAGGTTAGGCAATTGTGCCCTGCCCAGGACTTCCTGCACCATCTGGGTTACATGGTGGCTTGGACCAGCAGGGTCCAATGGGCCCATTGGTATATACACTCCTTGCAATGGGAGCTGGTCAGCCAGTGGTCTCAGTGCAAAGGTTTATGTTGACCAGCTGGTCACTGTAACCCAGAATATGTGGGACACCCTCCAGTGGTGGCTAGTCCAGGAGCATCTGTAGGAAGGGATCTCAATTGTCTGCCCCAAGCCAATGATTATCCTGATGACTGACACCTCTCTCACAGGCTGGGTTGTCCATTTAAGCGAACACAGAGTCCATGGGCTCCAGACTCTCGTGGAGCCCCGATAGCAAATCGTCCTGCTGGAACTTCGGGCAGTTCAGCTAGTGCTGACTGTATTCACTCTACATATTCAGAGTCAAGTGGTCCAAGTCCAGACAGACAATACCATGATCACGTACTACCTCAACAAACAGGGTGGGATGCACTCCCTGCCTTTGTGCAAGGAAGCTCTCCATGTGTGGACCCTCATGCACAGCCAGGAGCATATCTCCTAGCCACACATGTAGCAGTAGCCTCCAGTCAGCTGGTGGATGCCCTCAGTTGGGTAGGCGAGGCATCTTACGAAAGGTCTGTCCATCTGGAGGTAGTTCGCAGTCTGTTCTCCCAGTGGGGCACCCCTCAAGTGGACCTGTTTGATTCTAGGGAGAACGCAAGGCTGAGGCTGTTCTGTGCCCACCTCCCTCAGCAGGGCTCGCTGCAGGGGGATGCCTTCTCAAGGCCTTGGACCACAGGCCTCTTCTATGCCTTCCCTCCACTTCCCTAGAACCACAAGGTGCTGCTCAAGGTCGGGGGGGACAAGGCACGGTTGATCCTGGTGGCTCCACACTGGCCCCGCCAGTTTTGGTACGCCGATCTCCTCAGCCTCAACAACAAGCTCCTGAGGCATCTACCATTCTGCCCGGACTTGCTCTCCATCAATCAGGGGGAGGTACTCCACCCAGACCTTCAATCCCTGAACCTGACAGCCTGGTTCCTGAGCAGCTAGAGTTCCAGGATTTGGGTCCCTCTGAAGATGTCCTCACCATGGTGGAGGCATCTAGAAAGAAATCGAACAGAAAATGTTATGCCTTCAAATGGAAGAGATTCTCCATTTGGTGTCAGGGCCAGGGGTTGGACCCTTTGACCTGTCCAGTGGCCAGAATTTTGGACTACCTGTGGTCCCTCTCCAAAGGGGGACTTCTGTCAACAACCCTTAAGGTGTACCTGGCAGCCATCTCTGCTTACCAGGTGTGGGCTGATCAGCAGCTGGTGGCACAGGAGAAGGTGGTCTGTCACTTTTTCAAAGGCTTAGATCATATTTCCCCCCTGGTTTTGGCAAAGCTCATGGGCAAGCCATTCGAACCGACACACAGGTGTGACATGTCTTTCCTATCATCGAAGACCACCTTTTTTGTGGCTATCTCATCAGCCAGAAGGATCAGTGAGCTCCAGGCACTTTTGATGGAGTCTCCTTACTTGGTCTTCCACAGGGACAAGGTTGTCCTGCGCCCTAATCCGAAGTTCGTCCCGAAGGTTGTATCAGAGTTTCACCTTAATCAGGTGATGACTCTTCCCGTGTTCTTCCTGAGTCACACATCAGAGGCTGAACACAGGCTCCATACTTCGGACCTGAGGTGAGCACTCGCTTATTACAAAGAGCGCACGGCTAGAATTTGGGGAGAGGTTTCCAGCTGTTTGTCACCTATGCTGAAGCTGCTTCTGGCAGACCTGCAGCCAAGCAGACAATTGGCGGGTTGATCACTTCCTGCACTGATCTCCGTTATAGGTTGGCAGGTAGGGAGCCTCCCGGAGGGTTAAGGGCTCATTCCACCCATCATACTGCTGTGTTGGTGGCTGCTTCTAGGAATGTCCCTATCCAGGAAATCTCCTGTGCTGCTATCTGGAAGTCAACATACACCTTCATTTCCCATTGCCACATTGACCTTGAGTCACGCCGGGATGCTGGTTTTGTGGCCTCCTCAGTTCTCCAGTCTCTGTTCCCTAAATAGGAGGTGTGTGCCTTGCTTCCCCAGTAGTTCTAGGAGTGGTATATGTATTTCATTCACACAGACCCACCTGACCTCCCTTGGCTTGGACATTCAACCTTCGCTTCTAGCGGGCAAGATCTGATCTTACTTCGAGACACAGCTCTTGCAGCAGGTTACACCATTAGGACTGAAGCCGGCAGGCGTCAGGACCCCACGGAAAAATTCTAGCTAGCTATCTTCAGTGGGGACCACCCCCGACGTCGGTCCCGCCCCCGACGCTCAGGCGTGATACATAAAGGCGGTCCTGGTCCCCTAGTTCTTTCCCCGCCGGCCGACTTGCATGTCTCGACCCTTCGGTTACAGTCTAGCGTGCGATGCGTGGTTAAGTGCTTTCCTTTGGGAAATTTGGATTTCTTCAAGCAAGACCTTTGCTGATGTCCTCTCCGACCTCCGGTCATCCCTCCAAGTGTGCTTGCGGGAAACAGATCCCCTTCAAGGACCCCCACACGGCCTGCGTTCGGTGCCTGGGCCCAGACCACGATACCCGGGCCTGCTCCTTCTGCCAAGGGTTCAATAGTCGTACCCGGATCCGACGTCAGAAGGCCCTTCAGGCGTTTTTGTTGGAGGAAAAGCTGAAGACCATGTCTTCCAAGGGGGAATCTTCTTCTCAAAAGTCCCACAAGCACGCGGAGAAACGAAGGGAGAAGGCCCCTTCCAGGTCCCCCTCCAGGGCTTCGGACTCGCGCAGCTCCGGTTCTAGGTCTGACCGCTCTCCCTCCAGGGCCAGCTCTCAACCTCCCCCGGCTGCGGTAAGGAAGCCTTCTCAGGCCAAGTCCGCGAGGCCATCCTCGTCTTCATCCTCCAGGGCCTTGGCGAAGTCTGGGGATCGCCACCACCACCATCATAAGTCGGGTTCCCACCTTCTGGTACCCGACGTCAGGTCTGCTTCTTTGCCCCTCGCAAGACGCTGGAGCTCACTCCTTGAAGAGACTTGACCCGACGCTGTACACTGCCGCCGCCGTAAGCATATTATCCTGAGCCGTCCGGCCAGACGACTGCCGCTGCCACCAGACCTCAGCGGACGCCGGTAGGGGACCGCGCCATCCCTCCTGAGAAGAGGGGTTCTGACGCCCGACCGACGCCGGTCAGAGACATTGACAGAGGAGGATTTAACGCAGCCCAAAGACCAGACGGGTGACTCTCGGTCTCGGGCTGAGATCCAGGGAACTCCTCGCTACCCGAGCCCCTGTGGGGCGCGCCGGGCCTCTCCTTAGCGGATGTGAAGGATCTCTTCACTTATTGGTGGGACACCATTAAGAAGGACATGGTTCCCACTCTTCCTCCTCCTCCTCCGGTTCCTGCACCCCCCTCGCCATCGGGGTCGGCAGGCCATCTTCCTCCTCCCCGGGAGTCCGGATCCCCTCCCAGGGGGAGAGCAGAAAAACGGAGACCTCCGTCGAAATCTTCTTCTAGGTCACCCAGCCCCAAGAGATCCAGGAGACACAGACAATCGCCTTTGACGGAGGACACGGGATCAGTGTACTCTTCTTCTAGATTCCCATCTCCACTCTCCATCCCTTCTCCGGACCCACGTGAGATGCTGAAATCTCCTCCGGATGACCCTTCGTTCTTGGATATTATGAGGCACATCCAAGAGAACATGAGATGGGATGCAGAAGAGCTAGACCCCGAAAGGATACGCCTCTCCAAATATCTTCGGCAGAAGGACCCCAAGCCTGTGGTGGTGCTGCCCTTGGTTGACACTTTCGTGGACATCACCAAGGCAGTGTGGAAGCGTCCACATTCGCTCCCGGCGATGCCGGAGAAAGCTGATCACTTGTACAAGGCTCCTAAAGAAGACCAGTACTTGACGCAGCAGCCTCAGGCCGACTCTCTGGTCATCACAGCCTCACATGACCGGTCACAGAGGCCGCAACATCTGAGCACCCTGTCACCGGACCCAGAGTCCAAGCAGTTGGACACATTGGGTAGGCGCACGTATGCTTCCGCTACCTGTGCCATCAGATCCTTGAACTATTTGACCCACATGGTTCAGTTCCAGAACGCTTTGTGGGAACAGGATCTGGAAACTGCTGCAAAACTGCCGGACGGTGAGCAGAAGGAGGAGATGCTTCAGCTCCTCTGTATGGGTTCAGACGTGGGAACCCAAGTGCTACGAGCCGCATACGACTCCGCGGACTCATAGGCCCGAGCAGCAGCTTCTGGCGTATGCCTCCGGAGGCACTCTTGGTTACGCGTCTCCGGTTTTACCCTGGGCGTCCAGAAAGAATATTATGGGCGCTCCATTTGAGGAGAATCTTGTTTGGTAATCCTTGAGAAGATTATTACCAGACTTCAAGAGGCGGGAAGGCGGTAGGTCGGTTCAAGCCATACCCGGCCCAGGCTTAGTTCCTTTCGTAGGAACCAAAGCCGTTTTCGTGGGTGGATGCAGAGGCAGCGGTCCCGCTCCACTACACATCAGAGGGGCTCCGGCTTCTGTAGAGCCCAGGGAAAACAGCCTGCCAGCCGAAGCCAGCGTACTCCTAAGCTGGCCCAGCCAGCGGGCCCATCTGCCGCCACAGCCTGACTCCTTTCCGGCCCCCGGCCCTCAGGATCAACAGGAAATCATGGTCGGGGGTCGCATTGCGAACTTCCTGCCGGGTTGGCAGGCTATTACTACCGACAGGTGGGTTCTTCAGTTGGTCAGTCGAGGCCACTATATAGAATTCGCAGAAAAGCCACCCTCCAGGCCTCCTTTGCTCTCCCGGTATCCGGGTCAGCACAAAGCTTTGATCTGGCAAGAAGTACTCGCGCTCCTGCAGAAGGGAGTGATAGAGTACGTCCCGGAGAACCAGAGAGGACAAGGATATTATTCCCACTTCTTCCTGGTTCCAAAGAAAACAGGGGACCTCCGTCCGATTCTGGACCTAAGCGACCTCAGCGTGTCGGTCGCCTATAAGAGATTCTGCATGATGACTCTTCCGGTCTTATTCCTATGCTGAAACAGGACGCCTTTTTAGCGTCTCTAGACATGCAGGGCGATACCTGCATATCCCCATAGCTCAGGCACACAAGAGGTTCCTGCGCTTCGAGTTTCTCGACCACCACCTTCAATTCCGAGCCCTTCCATTCGGACTGTCATCTGCACCAAGGGTCTTTACCAAATGCATGGCAGTCGTGGCAGCGTCTCTGAGGAGACAGGGCCATTATGTGTTCCCGTACCTGGACGATTGGCTTCTCATGGCCGCCTCCAGAGAGGCGTTGTTTGTTGCAGTCCAGAGCACCCAGGACCTGTTCCGATCTCTGGGCATCCTAATAAACTACGAGAAGTCTCTCCTGGTACCGTCGCAGAAACTGCAGTTTATAGGTGCAGTACTGGACACTGTTCACGGAAGAGCTTTTCTTCCAGACGACAGAGCGGAGCGCATCAGATCCCTCATCAGGGAGTTATCGTCGAACAAGACCACCTCTGCCAGGTCGGTCCTTCGCTTGCTCGGACATATGGCTGCGGCCATTCCTACTGTCCCTTTCGCAAGGCTCCACATGCGGGTAACTCAGTGGATGTTCAAGGTGCAATGGGACCAAAGGCAAGACCACTTGCAGCATCCGGTCAGGATCACGAACACCGTGATTCGAGACTGGCAGTGGTGGCTAGTCCCAGGGTCGCTCTCCATGGGCGTCCCATTTGTAGCGCCATCCCCGGAGGTAACCCTCACCACAGATGCCTCAGGTCTAGGGTGGGGGGCACACCTGGACGGGGTGAAGTCTCAGGGTACGTGGACCCCGATGGAAGCTCATCTCCATATCAACGTTCTAGAGATGAGGGCGGCTCTCTATGCCCTGCAGGCCTTTCAGTCAGTAATTCCACCGTGTACTCTTCTGCTTCAGACAGACAACACGGCGGTGATGTATTACCTCAACAAACAAGGAGGCGCACACTCTTACCCCCTTTGCAGGGAGGCCATGAGGGTGTGGGATTGGGTAATCGGATACGGCGCAAATCTGATCACTGTGCATGTTCCTGGGGTGGACAACACGATTGCAGATGGTCTGAGTCGCTCCCAGGCCAGAGTCCACGAGTGGGAACTTCTTCAAGAGGTAGCAGAGGATCTGTTTCTTCGATGGGGAACTCCAGAACTAGACTTGTTCGCATCCCCATCCAATGCAAAACTGCCCAATTTTTGCTCGCTAGATCCAGGGCCTGGTGTTTTCTGGCAAGCACGCTTGTCCCTCTCCTGGAGAACAGATTCCTCTACGCTTCCCTCCTTTCCGTTGATCCAGAGTTCTTCTCAAACTGCGAGGGAGCACTAATCATGATCCTGGTGGCCTGTTCTGGCCCAGACAGATCTGATTCCCTTTGCTGATGCAGCTATCCCGGGAACCCCCGCTCCCGTTGCCATTCAGCTCCCATCTACTGTCTCAGGAGAAAGGTTCACTAGTCCACCCGGACTTACGTTCACTGAACCTGCATGCTTGGCTCCTAGAGACATAGCCATCTTGCGTCACGGGGTCTCGCAAGAGGTTGCAGAAGTTCTTTCTGCAGCCAGAAAACCGGCAACGCATGCGACGTACGCCATGAAATGGCGCGCTTTTTCTATGCTTAATCGAGCCCGCGATTTTCCCTTTAGGTTGTCCTGTTAGTAGTTCTGACTATCTGGCCTCTTTCATTCGGGCCTAGTCTACTCCTCTATTAAGGTGCACCTTTGTGCCATTTCTGCCTACCACCACTTCCAGTGGGACATCGTACAGTGGCTCAATTAGACACTTCTGGAATTTCTGAGAGGTGTTGCACCTTAGCCTCAATTAGGGATCCTGTGCTGCATGGGACTTGCCCTTTGTCCTGGAACAGCCACTTCCCCTTCGAAACCGCTGATAGCGAGCTACGCTTTCTGTCGGAAAATGTTATTTTGGTTGCTGTTACTTCAGCGAAGAATTTCTGAGCTTCACGCCTCATGTGCAAAGAGCCTTATTTAGTTTTCCACCGGGACAGAGTATCCCTGAGGACGAACCCTAAATTTTTGCCTAAGGTGGTTTCTTCACTTACCGTAATCAGGACATTGATCTACCAGTCTACTTCCAGTTATTCAATAGAGGAGAGGCTCTGCTCCACACCCTGGATGTTCACCGTAGCCTGAGGTATTACCTCAACAGAACTAAACCTTTCCGTAGTTCTGAACAACTTTTCGCTTTCCTTCTCTGAGAGGATGTTTGCTCAATCTGTATCCAAACAGTCCCTGTCTCGCTGGCTTGTCCAGTGTATTTCATACTGTTATGATATCAAACAAAAGCCCCTCCCGGGATCCTTCCGGGGTCATTCTACTAGGGGTGTGGCCACCTCCTTTGCAGCACTCAGAAATGTCTCCACCTCTGCTATATGTGCTGCAGCACTTGAGCTCTGTGCATACCTTATCAGGCATTATAGCTGGACATAGCCTCTCGAAGATCCGGTTTCGGCCTCGTAGGTGCTACAGGGTCTTCTGTCCTAGGTTCAGGACCTGGAAGTTACTTCCCTTTTTTCCTCCTCCCGGAATCTCTGGCAGCATTACTGCTTGGGAATCAGTCCTAATGGTGTAACCTGCTGCAAGAGCTGTGTCTCGAAGTAAGATAGTACAGTTACGTAAGAACTTACCGTAACAGTAGATCTTCGAGAACAGCTCTTGCAGCAGGTACCTTCCCGCCCTCCTTCCCCTTGGAGGAGGCATGGCTTTGCCTTTCTTTCAGGGATTTTCTCCCTTTATCATCTTCTGACGATGGATCCTTGGTCTCCCATTCTGATGTCATCCTGTGGCCGGGAGTCTCTGGCGGGAGAACTGGGGAATCTGGCGGGACCGCCCCTTTATGTACCACGCCTGACGTCGGTAGGGACCGGACGTCAGGTGGTCCCTGCTGAAGATAGCTAGCTAGAATTTTTCCAGTGGGGTCCTGACACCTGCCGCATCAGTCCTAATGGTGTAACCTGCTGCAAGAGCTGTTCTCGAAGATCTACTGTTACGGTAAGTTTCGTAACTGTACTTTGTCATGGGGTGGAGCCGAGGGATGTACCACTCCACCCGGGTGGGTGGGAGGAGCCAGCTTGAAGACTTTCTGGCACTTCTTATAGGGGAAAGGACCACGCCATATAGTGTGGATATAGCACTCCTAGAGCTACTTTTACAGGTGAGTAACCTGTGTTTGTTTCAGACTGAGGGGTCTTGCCACCACTAAACTTAGGGTTTGCATTTTGTGTCTGGGGGCCTTGGGGAGGTTTGGATTATTGTCTTACTATGCCAGGTTTGGTGTACCTTGCTGTAGATTGGTGTGCTGTCTGGAAGTCCTCAGCAAAAATGATGGCTTTCTCTCCTATGTGTGGACGATGTTCTCGAACCCAAAGCTGCAGATTTTCTAGATCGATCTGTACAAATTGCTCCAGGATGAACTCTTCCATTACCTGATGCACTGACTTGCCCTCTGGTTGGACCCACTTGTAGCAGAAATCCTTCAATCAGGTGAAGACATCTCTGGGGTTGTCCACTGGGGAAAATTTCATTGCTCAGAACCTCCATCGATACGTCTCCTTGCTGATGTTGTAGTGTTTAAGGTTTGCATGTTTCACTCTGTCATGGTTCTCAGCTTGCATGTCATCCATGTTACTGTAAAACATAGAGACATAGAATTTGACTGCAGATAAGGACCGCTTGGCCCACCCAGTCTGCCCATTTCCCTACCTTATGGATAAGTTGCAGATCCTAGTTAACCAGCAGCCTACTTCTTTCTACCCCCCACCCCCTAGAATTGCCTTGTGGCTGTCCCATGTAGGCTTGAATTCAACCACCGTTTTTGACTCCACAACCTTCTCTGGAAGTCCGTTCCATGCATCCACAACCCTCTCTGTGAAAAAATACTTCCTTACATTGCCTCTGAGCCGCCCCCCCATCTTCAAATTGTGCCCCCTTGTTCTTGCACACCTCTTTTTTTGAAAGATGCTACCCTCTTGGACTTTAATTCCCTTGAGGTACTTGAAAGTTTCTATCATGCCCCCCTCTCCCTCCTTTCCTGTAGGCTCCTGTAGGCCTTCTGTTCAGGCTCTGTCAGGTAGGGCACTAGGAGTATGGCCCATTGGTCACAAGGTTATTGGCATGCTCTAGCCACCCTGTCAAAGGTAGTGAGCTATGCCTTTATCTCATCCGTCGGTCCTGGTTTAGTAAGTGTAATGTCTCTAAGCAACATCTGAGGTGTAACACTTTGATTAGGCCATGATGATTCAGGCTCTCTGCCCTACAGGACTCTGAATGCTTCTGCCCATTTTCAGTCAGGCTCCATCTGCTTAACTGTCACCCATGGTAAAAGTTATGCCAGTCCTTCAGGAAGTTGATCTGCCAGATCCTCTCCTCTTTCCTCAGAGACTGCAGCTAGCCCAGGCTGGTGGCCTTTAGATTTTGTCTTTGGTCTCACTAATGGCCCAATCCCTGCTAGGAGTTCCTAATTTCTGAGACATGGTATAATGGGAACCATGACTGGGATGTAGTTGCACCAGGTTATACTCTATTCAGGAAAGACATAGAGGGTGAAAAGGGAGGAGGGGTAGCTTTTTATGTCAGGGAGGGTATAACAGCAACTGGGGTACAGGGATTGCAGGGGGTGGCGGAGGCCCTGTGGGTCATCCTGGAGATGGGCAGTGGCACCGCTGTTTGCATGGGTGTGATCTACACACCTCCAGTACAAGGGAAAGAGTTGAACAAGGATCTAGTTCAATCCATCCATGAGATGGCAACTAAAGGAGAAGTGCTGCTGGTATGTGACTTCAGTCTGTCACATGTTGATTGGAACATACTAGCCGTAGCCTCAGCCAGGAATAGGGACATACTGGACTCCCTGCAGGGGGCATGCCTCAGGAAGCTGGTGCTACAGCCAGCCTGTGAAGGTGCGATTTTGGACCTGGTAGAGAATGATGACAGAATTGCAGATGTCATGGTCGGTGAACACCTGAGGTCCAGTGATCATCACACGGTATGGTTCAGTATGAGTATAGTGGCAGAATCAAGACACGTGAAATCTAGGGTTCTGGACTTCAAGAGGGCAGACTTTGCAAAGTTGTGGGGTATGTCTCAGGAAAGCCCTGGCAGGGAGGGAGGACCAGAAAGTGACCGGGAAGGTAAGAGCGAAAAATGTGGCTTTCAGGAATTACAAGGAAACACAGAATGAGGAGAAAAGGGTAGTGTATCTGGATAAGCAGATGGAGGCAGGGAAGATGGTCAGGAACACAGAGGTGCAAACTTAGGAAAGAACAGCCCAGGCAGTAAAGAAAGGGGACAAGACATTTTATAGGTGTGTTAGTGAAAGGAGAGACAAGGGGCCGGATTGTAAGGCTTAAGGGGGAAGATGATGAGTGTGCAGAAGGGAACTTGGAAAAAGCAATAATCCTGAACAAAAATTTTTGTTCAGTATGCACAGAAGAGGGGAGAGGTGAGGGACCACAATTAAGTGACTGGAGAAATAAGGGAAGGAGGTGGACACCAGTCCATTTATGGAGGATAAAGTTCTAAAGGAACTCACAAAACTAAAAGTGGGCTAAGCAATGGGACCAGACAGGATGCATCCTAGAATATTACAGTAGCATTGGGAGGTGCTGGCAGCACCATTGGCAGCCCTGTTCAGTGAGTCACTGGAAACAGGAGTTGTTCCAGTGGACTGGAGGAGAGTATATGTAGTCCCTCTACACAAAATTGGAAACAGGGAGGAGGCTGGAAACTATAGATCAGGTAACCAAACAATGTGCCAAAGCTGTGGGGAGAGACAGTTGGGTACTGGGGAGCATAGCGAGAGGTATCACCAGCAGAAGAAAGGAAGTGGTGATGCCACTGTGCAAATCATTGGTGAGACCCCATCTGGAGTACTGTGTCCAGTTCTGGAGGCTGCATCTCTGTAAGGACATAGACAGGATAGAAGCATTTCAGAGAAGGGCAACAAAATGGTGCAGGGTCTGCAGCAAAAGTCATAGGAGGAGAGACTGAAGAACCTCAATATGTATACCCTGGAGGAGAGGAGAGAGAGAGGGGGGATATGAGGGAGACCTTCAGATAACTCAAGGGTATAAATAAGGTACAAAAGTAAGTAAGTAAGTAAGTAAAAATGTATTTATACAAGGCGCCCTTCCCAAGCTCAGGGCGCCTTTACAAAATTACATAAGCAGCATTAAAACAACAATAATAAATAACATTTTATATATAACAACTTCAATATAATTTACATTAATGAAATGCTTCATTAAAAAGGAAGGTTTTTAGGGCTTTTTTAAAGCCATCCACAGTCAGGCTATTGTGTATCCTGTAAGATAGAGAATTCCACAGGGTAGGAGCCATATAGGCAAACGTTCTTCCACCAGATGTTTTTAAGGTTACCCTGGGAATTTCTAGCAATCCCTCGCCAGAGGATCGGAGGGAGCGGGAAGGGCAATAAGAAGTTAGGAGTTTTTCCAGGTAAGGGTACCATCTTTCAGAAAGAAAGATGTTCTAGAACAAAGGGACATGACATGAGGCTGGGAGAGGTAGACTAAGGGGTAATGTGAGGAAGTATTTCTTCACAGAAAGGGTGGTGGATGCATGGAACAGCCTCCCAGTGGAGGTGGTGGGGGCTAACTTGATAGGAGAATTCAAAAATGCATGTGATAGGCATAGGGGAACACAAGCGGTAAGAAAGAGAATAAAGCCGGACATCAAGTAGGGTCTGTGATTTTTGCAGCAGGTAGGGAAAATTGGCTGACTGGGTGGGCCTAGCTGTCCTTATCTGCCATCAGTTTCTATGTTTCTGATTTACCATGACTCTTGTTAGTATACCTCTCAGCCTGACGTCTTTCATTTCTCTGGTTGCCAGTGTACCTTGCAACTGCCTGTACCCAAGTTAACCACCATGGTGCTAGTTCAGCACCCTACCTGGAAAGTCCCAGTGAGTCTGACTCTCCCTGGGGAATCCCACTGTTAACACCAAATTGTGGGAAGTTGGTGGGTAAATAGAGGAACTAGGAGACAGAACTAAGGTATAAGAAGCTGGATTGGCGTTGTTTTATTAAAAGTCACCTATGTAGACAGACATTTTTTTTTTTTTTAACCAGGAGAGAGACACTAAGGTGAAGCTTGTTTACAGGTGCAACCTGGAAACACAGGGAAGTTAAGTGACTTGCTTAGGGTGACATAGTATACAGGAGGGGGCAGTGGGATTCAAACCCAGGTCTCCAGGTTTGCAGCTCAGAGCCTTAAACCACTACGCTATACTGCTTCCATGTGCTTACTGGATCAGGTAGGCCAGCTCACAGGATCAGAAGTGTCAGGACTCAGCCAATTTAGGTAACTCTAGTATCTCAGGTAAGCAAACAGAGGCTCAGTTTACTCGCATACCAGCAGTTAACAGCATTCTCCCTTCTTGAGTCTATCTTCTAAGAGACATCCTGAATTCTAACTCAGACTGATTTTTGCTTCTGCCACAAGGGCTTTTTATATTGTGTCTCAGTGATCAGGTAATCCACCCCTCACAGTCATTAAAGTTAATAACACTGGCATAATGTAATGAATCAGAATTCTACAGTCGTGAACATCGCTATGAATGTATCTGTGATGAGCATTGTTTACAGAATATTTTGTGCAGGAGACTAGCCTTGTAATAGAAAAGTACTTAATGGGGCGTGGGATTTTGCTATGCAGTCCACCTCTATATTTGCATAACTCCACCCACTCTGCCTGCTTTAGGATCAGATGAGCAGGAAAGGGCCAGCCAGATCTCTATAGAACTGAATCAGGAAAGGGGAAGAGAATCCAGCAGCAGGCCAAGGCCTTCTGTGTGAGTAGCAGCCTGTATCTACTGGGAAATGCAATTGTCAGAAGTTAACAGACTGAACAATAGAACTCTGCTGCACTATTTATCTGAAGTGAAATACCAGGCATAGTATGAATCAGTATCACAGCAAGTTTTATCTGTTCATCAGGTTTTTTTTTTAGGACTGCATTTTCTTATGCTTCTATTTCTTAGAGTGTTCATGTGCTTTGTTAGTACCTCTGTCTATACCAGTGTTATTTGTAATGATTTGTTACAGACAGTGCAGCCATAAAAGTATTTCAAACAGGATTTGTTTTGTGGCTGTTTTAGTGTAACAGAAGGGGTTTACAGACAGTAAAAGACGGTCTGCAGCTTGACTGCAATTACCAAGGCACTGGGGCTGCAAGTTTGGTTCACTAATTTAATTAAAACAGTTGAACCCCCCACCCTTGTTCGTGTTCGTTCGTGCATTTCAAACATTTTCAACAAAAAATGCGAACTTTGGTTCGTGCCAGTTCTCCCCATTTATTTATTTTTTACCTCCATGCTGAATTTGTCAGTGGTGTCTGCCTGATCAGTACTATATTAAAGTAAGACTTCACAAAGTTCACATTCCATAACCCTGCCATTTGTTTTTCTTTGCTAAAGGCTGGTCCAGTCTAGTTTGTTTTCCATCCCGAGTCCTGATTCTAGTCGGTAATTAATCCAACGGCAAGTTAGATTATTGCAGTTGTTTGTCTTTTTTTGTTTTAGTTATTGCAGCTCCTGGTTGGTTGGTTGCTGCTGTTTCTTTAGACCACCTACTTGCTCGTCCGGCCCCCAACCCCATTTAATTTCCCCTACCTTCCTAGGACTCTGTCCCGATCCCCTTCCACTAAGTGTCACACCGCTGCTGCTACTGCTATCCTCCCTAGGCGCTCTCCAGCTGGGAACAGAGGTGGTGGAGTCCAACCCCCGTGAAGTGACCTGTTCTTAATCTTCTCCCTTGGATGTGACTGAGATGGGGCCTGTGTGGCACCATCCTGAATATGGAGCAAGCAGCTGGACAGTAGAATCAGGAAGGATTCGGGTCTCATGAATAAGCAAGCAGTCAGTTCTGAAACAGGAGTTGCAAGCAACTAGCCCTAGCAGCCCCCCAGTAAAGTTACTGTTCAGTCGATTGACAGCACCAGGTCCAGTCTAGGGACAGACTGACTTGTGTGTGCACTGTGCAGTGCAGGGTTTAAGCCAAGGTGCCGTGTGCTGTCACTTGGAGGTTAAGGGTCATTTCTGGGTAAAAGGCAGAAAGCAGAGAGACGTCACCAGCTGAAAAAAGCCTGGACAGCAGACCTTTCAGACTAAGGGAATGCCACGGTAAGACGCCACATTTATCTAGTTTTCCTTTGCCGCTGCAGAAGTAGGATTATAAACTTTTACTATATAACCTCTACTAACTCAGGTTTTTTTTTTTGTTAATGCATTTTAATTTTATTAAATGTACGTCAATTCATTATGCAAGCTCAGCACTTGAAATGGCCTAGTGATGGTTCGAGCCCTGTGCTTGGTGAAGACCGAGGTGCTATTGTTGGGGGTTTAAGTTCAGCCCTTGTTTTCTGTTCGGCTGCTGCCTCAATCCCTTCTTGCTACTTGCCTCTGCATGACGGTGTGTAATAAGTTGCCGTGAGTGCATGCGTCCGTTTCTTCTCTCCCTGTCAGTCAGGTGGTGCACAAATTGGAGAGTCAGACGACCAGCTCCCAGCACGTCAATCAGCGAATAAGGATTGGCATGATTGGACGATGGTGGGATGTTTCCACCTCTCCTGTTGAACTGGTAGCAACAGTAGCGACCATTGGTGAAACCGGTCGCAAAACACGTGGGGAAGGGGGTGTTATATTTGCTCCACCACGAGCTCTGTTTCATTCAGTGTGTTATGTGAGAGAGGAAGGTGCCGTGCAGCCTGAGAGAGCATATAGTCTGTCTTCTTCAGGTTTGATTCATTTATCATGCTGGAACTTTAGATTTTGACCATTCGTTCATATTCAATTGATCAGACAATGTTTCTTTATTTTACATAGTCTTCTTGTGGAAAAGTGCATAAGTTCAGTATTTACACACAATCTACCTGTGTGTTGTTCAGTGAGAAAAATAATATCCATTTAATAATTTCCTACAACCTACCTATACCTGCACAATTCAGGGCAAAAAGAAAACAATAGTACTGTAGTAGCACTACTCTTGTAATCTGTATCTTTTGTCACTGTGACCTGGGGTGGCTAGCTACCCTGTTACAAGGGATATATTCTCATCCATTTCAGTAGTGCATTCTGCATTTCCTCATGGTCCTCCTCCTCCTGACTCCTAGACGAGTTCTTCTAACTCTAATCCTAAGTTAATATATAATTAAAAATAAAATGAGAGTTTAAAAGTTAAATTCCCTAGTCCTACCACCATTGCCGCAAAGGATAACAGAGGGGAAGGGAGGGTCAGTCAGAATGACTCACTCAACTCATTTTGCTGTGCTGCTGTGAGAGTCTGTGGTTGTCTTTTTTACCTGTGTGGGAAATAAAAAATAACCTCCCTGTGTTTTACTACTTAAAGTACCTGTATTTACCTGTTAGGGAGAAAATTCCCTGTGTCTTACTACTTTAAAAGTACTTGACTCGACGCAGCTAGCAGTGCTGTGTTTTCCTATTTGGGAGTAAATTTCCCTGTGTCTTACTAAAAGTACTTGACTCGACACAGCCATGAGTAGTAAAAAAAAAAAATAACAGCACTTCACTTCTCAGGCAATCCAGGCAACAGTAACAACAGTACAGAAAATTCAGGATGTTACCAGAGTAACCCGCCGTGGTACTCAGAGGATGAGCACAAGGGCCATAATAGTGTGACAGCCAGTTTTAGTAAGCAGAGTGATGGATGATGATGATGAGGAGAAAACAGATGAGTGAGGGGGAAATCAGTGGAACAGATCCTGAGTTTGTAGTAGATAAGGCAGCAGACAGTATGTCAAGTAGTGGTAGCTCTGGGGAATGGGATGAAGAGGAGGAATACAGAGGCAGAAAAAGAACAAAAATGAGTTCTCAGAAGGATGGCTATGGTGCTAAAAAAATATTAATGACAGTAGGGCATAACGTGGAAAGTCAGATACCCACACATGCGAAGAACAACAAAGGACAGAAGATAGACAGGCTTTACGAGGGGAAGACAGAGATGCAGTTCAACCACTCAGAGAGGTTGTGCATTTTCAAAATTACGTGCAGATGGGCATGGAAAGACCTCAAAGAGATAGTGAAAGTAGTAGTGGCTGTGGTGGTGGCAGTGGTAGTAATAAACCTCTCCTCCCTATAAGCAGCAGTGCAACAAAATCTGTGAAATACATTATGTGAGATTTTTTCTCACAAGATAAATCATCTGGCAGCCATGTGGTTTGCAAATTATGCAAAACAAAATTAAGTCGTGGTAAAGTGGGTACTCGACTGGGAACATCAACAATGATAAGGCATATGAACAAGTCTCATATTTATCAGTATCAAAAAGCACAAAAGGAGCACACTAAAGTTGTTGCACTTCTTCACTCAGCTGAGGAGGATGAGGTAATGGATGTTTACCAAGGCAATGAAGTAACTGATGTGGAGGTGGAGGATGATGAAAGTCTTCCTTCCAGTCAAAGCACAGCATCCTCTATTTCTCATTTCTTTACCCCTCTGAGTCCACCACCACAGCCCAACCGGAGTCATATACCATCCATGGCCACAACATCCACCCCTCATGGTGGTAAACGTCAAAGGACGCATCCCAGAAAATCAGGTGATAGCAGCAAGTATAGCAGG
This sequence comes from Neoceratodus forsteri, assembly GCA_016271365.2. NCBI lineage: Eukaryota > Metazoa > Chordata > Ceratodontiformes > Ceratodontidae > Neoceratodus > Neoceratodus forsteri. The sequence goes on along the minus strand of CM057452.1, from coordinate 525,387,509 downwards.
CATCAAATTTCTTTGAAAGACTGCTTTGAGCCATCACAGAAATATAAGCCCAACAGGCCTGAAGCAAGGCGATTGACAAAGGCAGTTGGGGAGATGGTAGCCACTGACTTGCTCCCATTCTCATTTTTCGCTAATCCAGGTTTTAAAGCGCTCATGGAAATCACTGTGCCAAAGTATCAGGTCCGCAGTCGGACATATTTCTCTAGTGTTGCCATTCCAGACTTGCATGATGCTGTTCGGAAAAGTGTGTTTGATGCTCTGAAAGGTTCAGTGGGTTAAAAGGTTCATGTCACAACAGATATGTGGACCAGTGGTCAGACGACTGACTATATGGCTGTGACTGGTCATTGGGTAGACTTTCCTCACTCCTCCTCCTCCTCCTCCTCATCATCATCATCATCATCATCATCATCATCATCATGTAGTGGCACTGGTGGTGGCAGCAGCAGCAAGAAGCAAGGGACTTTCACGGTTTGAAGGCAGGTAGCTTTATGCATTTATGGTTTTGAAAAAGACCACAAAGTGGAACATCTTCTGGAGGGCCTTGACGAAAAGTTTGCTGAGTGGCTGACTCCAAAGTCCTTGCAACCAGGGTTTATAGTGTCTGACAATGCTTCAAGTATTGTGAAAGCAGTAAGACTTGGTAAGTTTACACACGCACCATGCTTTGCACACACTGTTAACTTGGTGGTAAAACACTTTATCAGTGAGGACCGAAATGTGCAGAACTTGATTGCAGCTGCCTGTACTGTGTGCATCCACTTTAGCCATTCTGTGAAGGCCCGAAAGTTGTTGCAGCAGATTCAGATTAAAAACAGCCTCCCTCTCCACCAGATGATACAGGAAATTCCAACCCTGTGGAATTCCACTTACTGTATGTTGCAGAGAATGCTTGAACAACAGAAAGCCATTCATCAATATGCAGTTCAACATGGCATTGGGAAAGGAGATGTGAATATCAGCACCAATCAGTGGCATCTGATGGAGACTATTTGTTGTATCCTTAAACCCTTTGAGGAGGCTACCCAAGTGGTGAGCTCTGATGGTGCCGGACTAAGTCAGATCCTACCCTTAATTTCACTCATCAGGATGAGACTGCAGCATCTCGAGTTACAGTTCTTTGACAATGATGATATCAATGCTGCATCACTTGTTGGAAAAATGATACAAACCATCCTGGCTGACGAGTGCATTGTAAATATTGGCAAAGTAGAACATTACATTTTGGCCACACTTCTGGACCCTCGGTTTAAGGATACAATTGAGACATTCTTCAAACCACATGATTTTAGAGACCTGGAACACTATCGTGAACTGTTAATTGAGAAAGTGTCAGCACGTATAGTTGAGAAAAGTAGTACATCATCAGTGCCCTTTTTGCAGCATTCAAATTCTGAACAAAATCTGGTGGAGAGGGAGGGGGCACAATATGCTGGTGCTGGTGCCACCACTACTGATGTTTTGGGTCATCAGACACAAACCAGAACTGCTGCTACATCACAAGAGGACAAACCACTGTGGGACATGCTGTCAGACTTTGGTCTAATAAAGACACCTGGGAAGGCTCAGACGGCTATAGTGGTACCAGAAGTTCCTGCTGCAGAAATGGTTAAGGATTATATGGAGGAGACTGTACATCTCACTGCAGGTGATGAACCATTGCTTTATTGGCAACAGAAAAAATTGATCTGGACTTCTTTAACTGAGATCGCAATTGAATACCTCAGTTGCCCACCTGCCAGCACATATTCAGAGAAAACTTTTAGTGCTGCAGGGGCAATAGTGAATGACAAAAGAACATGTCTTTCCATGAAGAATGTAGAGAGGCTCACTTTTTTAAAGATGAACCTGCCTCAATTCAAAAACATATACTGTCCCAAATGTATGCAGGTTGACAGCACACAGATGGCATCATGCCACGCTGATGATGATGACGATGGTGAAGGATTCTGTTGCCACTAGTAGTCACTAGCCTTTCCAGTTGTCTTTCCTCCACTGGTAGGTCCCCCTGTCTCCTCAGCCTCAAGTTCCATTAATTTCAGAAATAAACATCCACTGCTGGTTCTCATGTGCCACTAAGGCCCAATCTGACTAGCACCAGAAACTGAAGGACCACTGCATATGGCAGTTCAGTTAAAATAACTAGACATAACTACACATTGTCACACAGCTCTTCATCCATTTGTTTTATTGGATTTTTATTACAAAATACACACTCAGTGAATACTTACTGCTGGCTGTTAAACAAAAACATTAATAAAATAAATAATAAATAACTGTTCTTTTTGTTCAATTCCAGATGGGAATTTAATAAAAAATTTTTTTTTTTTTGCTTTAAAATGTCAACTTTACAATACATTCCCAATTTCAATGCTGCACTCAATGACAACCGATGTTTTGATATAAAGGAACCATACACCAGATAAAAACTGTTCATCATAGTCATCAGACCGTGTACACTTTTACCATTTTACCTAAAATGAAAATTAAAAAAAACAGATTTTATAAAATGCCGTTCCCACATACTGCACTAATTGACTATCATGACAATAAAAAAAAAAAATCCCTGATCTTGCCCTAGGCTCTGTCCAAAACTCCAAGCCCTCCAAACCAAATCCCCTGGGACGCTCCCTCTTACAAATACAATTCACCCTCCATTGTTAGACACCAAACCATTCGCATGACCTGGGATCATAAACACAATTTGCAGATGGTATATTGTTATGGGTTTTTCAATTATTCTGAGTAAAGATGTGGAAGGGGCAGATGTTTGGGAGGGTGGGACAAATGAAGTAATATTGACATAGTTGCCTATGGGAGGTATAGGAATCAGGGCAGGAGAGTGTACTAGAGGGAAAGGAGAAAACGATGGTGGATAATGTATTACTAACATTGACAGTTACTCAGAATAACAGGAAGCCCCAAACTAATAGCTACACAGTCAAAAGTTTAAAGTAGAAAAATAATTTAATCCACACAATGTTTTAAATCAAAACGCCACACTTCCCCAGTGCAATGGCACCATGCTTTCCTCGTGGGGGGGCACACTGAGGAAGGTAAGGCACAGAAGCGCTGGGGCAGTGTGGCATTTTGCTTTACCACACTGTGTGGATTAAATACATTTTGTACTGTAAACTTCTGTCCATGTACTTATTTGGTACTAAAGCAGCTGAAGCTTTAGGTACCACAGGCGCCAGTCATTTTGAACTGGGCTCTGTTAGTACCTGAGTCTAACAGTGGGGGGAAGATTTAAAATGATTGTAACAGGGTGTAGCTCAGGGGGTTAACCCTTTGGGCTGTCTGTATAATATACAAGTCGTATATCATCCCTGACCTTTACCACTTGCTAAATCTGTTGCAACACTTGTATTTTTAAACATCTGCTGGGTAACCAGGTGGTTCTATAATATATAAGCACATTCCACCTAGTTCTACTTAACTATAAAAAAATCCACATATTTTATTTTGCATGTTTGGGAATATACATTTAATACTAAGATTCTAACTTTAAGAATGGTAAGTTTTGCAAAGCTTTTGAGCACTGAGGCAGAATCCTATGCACCAAAGCTTTGCAATACTCAACTGTATATGCCATTCTTAGTACTACATGTACTTTCCCAAACAAAATACAATACTTCCATGGATTTCTTAATTAAGTAGAACCATGTAATTTTTTTTCGTGTTATATATTATTATAGAACTTTGTTATACCATGTAGAACCTGTTTTCTGTTAGTAGAACTTGTTTTTTTACATAGTGGAACTAATTTTATTTGGTAGAACCTGGTTTTACTTGGTAGAACTTGAATATAAATGGTAGAACCCAGTTCTACCTGGTAGAACCTGAGGCTACTGAGTTCTACCTGGTAGAACCAGGTAGAACTTTTTTTGGTTCTACTCAGAAAGTTTGCAGGGTAGAACTTTTAGAGGTTCGCGCAGCCCTACAAGGCACATGCTTTAGCGAGGGAAAGGCAGAGGAACCACAGAAGTGGTTTATTTCTTAAACTCTGCTTTCTAACATAGAACCAGCTTGAGCCTAAGTCAACAATACATTGCATGAAAAAAGAAAAGTTAAAAGGCTAGAATGCCAAAAGATAAGGAAAAGGGATGGATGGCAGAAGAAAAATGCCAAAGGAGGTTGCTTCTGAGTAGAAAGACGACAAATATCGGCACCACTCGAGGAATACTCACAAAATCAGCATTTCATGTTAAAAATCACAAGACCACCATACGAAGCATTAGACCGTGTAAACTTTTACCAGTTTCACATTTAAACAGACAGTACAAACAAGGTGCCTAAATTCACAAAAGTGCAGAGTGCCTATATGTAAACATTGTCATAAATCATTATTATCCTAATAAACACATTCCATTAAAAACAGCAATATTGCCAGTAACTGTTGCAGAAAGCTATGAAATAGTCAAACATTTCATATTCATTCATAATAGTAATGAGAATGTCGCAAACCCATATGTGTGATGAGTGTGACAGTTCTCATTCCTTTAATTTGTGCTTTGAGGTACACATAGAAACATAGAATCTGTCTGCAGAAAAGAACTGCCAGGCCCATCTATTCTGCCCATTTTCTCTGCCTGTAATTGTGGCTGGTGCCAGTGGTTGGTCACCTGCTTAAGCCATTTCTTCCTATCTCTATGGCCCCCTTATTCCTATTCCATGCATGTTTGAACCTGGCCACAGTGCTTGCTCCCACCACCCCTTGGAGCAGGCCATTCTGGGCATCCACCACACTCTCGGTGAAAAAGACGTCCTCCCATTTCCTCTTATGTGGCTTCCCTCTAGTCTCATGTCATGACTCCTTGTTCTAGTACTCATTTTATACTGGAAAATGCTTTCCCCTTTCACCTTGTTTATGCCCTTGAGGTACCCAAACGTTTCCATCACGTCCCCCCATTCCCTCCTCCGTTTCAGTGTGTACATATTGAGGTCCTCCTATGTCTTATGCTGTAATCCCTGCACCATCTTAGTCACCCTTCTCTGCACCATCTCGTCTATATCCTTTAAAAGGTGAGGCCTCCCAGAACTGCACTCAGTACTCCAGATGAGGCCTCACCAATGTTTTGTACAATGGAACCAGTATCTTCCTTCTCTGACTTGTGATACCCCTTCCTATACAACCCAGCATCCCACTGGCTTTCCCCACTGCCTTTGCTGCCTCCTTGGTGGCCTTCAGGTCATCTGTAATGATGACCCCCTTCCCCCAAGATCCCTTTCCTCCTTGGTGACTGACAGCTACCCTCCCCCCCAATGATGTAGCTCTCTCCTGAGTTTCTACTCCCCATGTGTGCAATCTTACATTTTTTGCATTAAATTTCAGTTGCCACACCTCAAACCATCTTTCCAACTTTTCCAGGTCTCTTCTCATCCTTTCCACTCCATGTGGTGTATCAACCCTGTTGCAGATTTTGGTGTCCTGCAAACAGGCAAACCATCCCCTCCAGTCTTTCTGCAATGTCGCTGATGAAGAGAGAACTTGCCCCAAAACTGAATGCTGGGATACTCAGTAAACCATCATTTGAGCGAATAAATAAGAGCGAGTTAATTTGGGCAAAGGTAAATGAGCGAATAGGAAAAGGGCTATTGTTTATTTGGAGCGATGGTAGAAAGGGCTGCTGTGCAAGTGGTGTGACTGTACATTGAAGCAAACTGGTAGGGAGTAGCATGATCTGGAAAGGATGTAGGGGTTTGTGTGAGCAGATGTTTTCGAGCTAGCCCACCTGCTGTGGAGGAGAGAGTCACTGCCTATGAGCATGGCTGACCTGGGTTCAGTACTGGATATGGTACTAATGTTTTTGTTGTTTAATTCAGGGGAGTATTTTTGTTTTGTGTTGCGCGTGGTGAATTTGTTATCCAGCTGTTTTCTCTGATCACCCGAGTTTGCCTTCTTTACTGCTGCTCTCTCTAACATACTCCCCCTTCCCAATATGTCCTTCTCTTCAGAATTTTCCCCTTCCTCAGTTTATCACCTCCCTGGAGTTTGTAATCTAAAGTTTGGGGGTGTGGGCAGAAATAAGAGATTTAAATGTGTTTTGGGGCAGTATTTGGCGAAAGTAGTTGACTTTGCCGGTCACCATAGTGCTGCTCACTATAGTGCGGTCCGGCATTTTTGCTTCACTCATGGTGAGCGCTGTATTGCTCTCGCTATTATCACATGGTACTGGGGTATTCTGCTGGTCACCTCCATTTCCACAGACTGTGTTCCATTTACTACTACCCTCTGTCCCTCAGCCAGTTACTAACCCAGTTCACCAGCTTGTGGCCCAACCCCAGACTACTCAGCTTGTTTACCAACCTTCTATGTGGAACGGTATTGAAGGCTTTTCTGAAATCTGTGTAGGTGATACCCACCACCTCATCTTGGTCCACTACCTTTGTCACCCAGTCAAAGATGTCAATTAAATTGGTTTGACAGGACCTTCCTGCTGCGAATCCATGTTGCCTTGGATCTTGTGCCCCTATGGATTCCAGGTGTTCCACAATTCTTTCTTTAAGGAGTGTCTCCATGATCTACCCACCACTGATGTAAGCCTTACTGGCCTGTAGTTCCCAGCCTCCTCTTTGCTGCGCTTTTGTGAAGCAGGGCCACATTTGCTTTTCTCCAGTCCTTGGGGACTATGCCAGTATTTTGGGACTCCGTGAACAGCACTGCCAGTGGGGCTGCCAGCTCCATTCTTAGTTCTTTCAGGATCCTGGGATGCATGCCATCTAGACCCATAGCTTTGTCCACTTTAAGCTTTGTGATCTCTTTCAGTACTCTCTCTCCTCCATAAAAGGCATGGTGTCTACCTCCCTCCTCTCTGTGCATGTTGTATCTAACCATGGTCCCTGTCCCTCCCCCTCCACTGTAATGTGTAATACACATGGTATTTCATCCTCTGCACCCTAGGAGGAAGTGGGTGCAGAGGATAAAATATTATTACTGGCAATCTTGCTATGTTTTTAATGGGATCATGTGTTTATTAGGATGATAACTGTTAGAGGATTACATGGTTTGATGCTTTGCATGGCAGTCTTGTGATTTTTAACATTAAAAGCTGATTTTGTGAGTATTCCTTGAGTAGTGCTGATATTTGTTGCCTCTGTACTTTTTGGTTGCTATTGAGCACATTCACACACAGTTTGAACTGTTTTGCTGGACTTGCTTCTGATTGACCATCTCTGAAACTGGATAGAAGGATAGAACAGATGGGCAAAGAATAGAAAGCTAGGTCGATTAGATTCAGAAGCTTCTTTATCACTTTATTTCATTTTCTGTGTAGTACATATTCTGTGCATTTAGGGACCCTTAGCCTTGGGGAATTCTGTCCCTATCTTTTACAACTCCCACCTTTTATTTAATAAAAAAAAAAATTAAATCTCAGTACAAACTAACCTTACTACAATGTTGAGATCCCTCACTTTCAACTCACAGGGCTTTTGGTGCAACCTCTGCACCATTTTAGTTGCCCTCCTCTGGACTGCCTCCACCCTGAATATCCTTTCTGAGTTGTGGCCTCTAAAACTGGACACAATACTGCAGATGAGGTCTCACCAGTGAGCAATACAGTGGCAAAACTACCTCCCTTCCCCTGCTGGATGTACCTCTCCCAATGCACCCCAGCATCGCATTGGCCCTACCCACTGCTTTGTCACACTGCCTTGCCACGTTGAGGTTATTAGGTATGATAACTTCAAGGTCCCTTTCTTAGTTTGTGACTAATGGTACCCCCCCCATTCTATACTCTCTTCCTGGGTTTCTGTGCTAAAGGTGAATCAAACATAGAAACATAGATTTTGACGGCAGATAAGGACCGCTTGTCCCACCCAGTCTGCCCATTTCCCTACCTATTGGATAAGCTGCAGATCCTAGTTAACCAGCAGCCTACTTCTTCCTAACCCCACCCCCTAGAATTGCCTTATGACTGTCCCATGCAGGCTTGAATTCCACCACTGTTTTTGACTCCACAACCTCCTCCGGAAGGCCGTTCCGTGCATCCACAACCCTCTGTGAAAAAATACTTCCCTTAAATTACCTCTGAGCTGCCTCTTCTATCTTCAAATTGTGCCCCTTGTTCTGCACACCTCTTTTTGAAAGATGCTACCCACTTGGATCTTTGTTGATTCCTCTGAGATACTTGAAAGTTTCTATCATGTCCCCCTCCTCCTTTCTCTCGAGGCTATACATATTCAGCTCCTAAGTCTCTCTTCATATGTCTTCCGTGCAGACCCTGCACCATTTTAGTTGCTCCTTCTGGACAGCCTCCATCCTGTTGTCTATGTCCTCATGGAGATTGGGTCTCCAGAACTGCACGCAGTACTCCAGGATGGGGTCTCACCCAACTGTCTGTACAGAGGGATAATAACTTCCTGTTTTCTACTGGTGATGCCGCTCCCTATGCATCCCAGTATCCCCGAGCCCTCCTTGCTGCCCTCTCACTTTGCTTGCCCACCTTTAGGTCATCTGATATGACTACCCCCAGGTCCCTTTCCATTTTGTTGTTGTTAGTATCTCACCCCAATTGTGTACTCTTCCCTGGGTTTTTGTTTCCAGGTGCATTACCTTGCACTTCTTAGCATTGAATCTAAGCTGCCATACATTTGACCATTCCTCTAACCTTGCCAAGTCCCTTCTCATCCTTTCCACTCCACCTTGTGCATCAACTCTGTTGCAGATCTTTGTGTCATCTGCAAAGAGACATACTTTTCCTTCCAGTCCCTCTGCAATGTCGCTTATAAAGACATTGAAGAGGACCGGTCCTAATACTGAACCCTGCGGTACCCCACTAGTAACCCCCCTTTCTTCAGAGTGGACTCCATTTACTATTACTCTCTGTGTCATTTTGCACTTTTTGGCATCAAACCCCAACTGCCAAGTTTTTTACCACTCCTCGAGTTTCCCAAGATCCCTATATATTCTTTCCACCCTCTCCTGGTTGCCCACCATATTATGGATTTCGGTATCATCTGCAAAAATGCATACCTTCCCTTCTAGTTCATCTAATGTCACATATGAAGACACTGACAAGGACTGGTCCCAGTACTAAGCATTGCGGCACCCCACTGGTCACTTCCATCTAGGGTTACTAGATGTCCTCTTTTACAAGGACATGTTCTCTTTTCTAGCTGCCAAATATTCTTCATGTACCATCTCCATCCTGTTGTACTATTATTATTTTTATAATTTTTTTACTCTCTCCTACCCAGGACCTCCTTGTAAATGAGCTGTGAAGGCGGTGGAGACTTTAAACCTATTTACTTAAGGGTCTGGCACAAGGGCTTATCGGGGGAGGGACTAAGTGTCCTCTTTTTGGCATCCCAAAATCTGGTACCCTACTTCCATCCATAGAGTGAGTGCCATTGAAAACCACCCTCTGCTGCCTATCCATCAACCACTTTCTATTCCAGTCCACAGCATTGCGTCTCACCCCTAGGCTGCTTAATTCCTTAATCAGTCTCCTGTGCAGCACAGTGTTGAAGGCCTTTCTAAAGTCCAGCTAGGCCATGTACACTGCTCTCCCTTGATATATTTCCCTGCTCACCCAAAGAAATCAATTAGGTTTTTGTGGCATGAATGTTAATCAGTGCTGCCTTTCGAGTTGCATTTTATTGGATTCAAGATACACCACACACCTTTCTTTATCAGTGTTTCCATTAATTTACCCACCACTGAGCGGTGAGGCATACCAGCTTATAGTTGCTAGCCTATTTCCTACTGCCGCTGTTATGTAGAGGGACTGTGTTCGCTCTCCTCCAGTCCTCCGGAACCATGCACAATTCCAGTGAACTGTTGAATACGGCTATCAGTGGGGCAGCCAGCACCTCCCTAAGTTATTTTAGTACCTTTTGGATGTATCCTGTCCAGTCCTGCAGCCTTGTTTACTTTCAGACCGGCAAGTCCTTTGGGACTCTTTCTTCTGAAAATGGACTGGAGTCTGCCTCCTCCCTTGTTCCTTCTGCTCCCTGGTGGTTCATGCCCTCTGCCTCCAGTGTGAAGACTGAACACAAATACTGTACCTGTTTAGGATATTTGCTTTTTCTTGGACCCCTTCTGTGTGTAACCCCTAGGTGGCGCTAGCCCAAGGGCTACTACACCTGTCTGCTTAGCTAGTAGCAGGCTAAGGGGCCTGGGTACTGAAACAGGTGCCTCCACCCAGAGGTCAGGGTTGCTAGTGGTCAAGCTCACCTGGGTACAGCCCTCTGGGACACTGTAACCCACCTGACTCCCTTCTAGTGGCCCAAACAATATACAGTGATCACTTTCACAATGATCCTTATTCACCATGCAGTTACCCACTCTGCACTTACCACCAGGGTTAGTTCCTCTAGCTCGACCCTGGGGACCCCTTGTAAAACAAGGTTATACATAGCAAATAGCAACAGTACAGTACTCTTGGCGCAAACTGGAACCACAGAGAGGTTAAATGCAAAAAGAGTTAGATCTGATTTATTCAGGGGACTTAAACAAGGGAAGGGCGTAATCAGGTTGATTTGCTTAAAGGTTATATCAATCAGACTGTTATGCATGCACTTCAGAGTCCCTACACAGTCACACACTCTGGATACCCAGGTAGGAAGATGGTGGGCTAACCAGGAACGTTGCTTGGGGTAGGCCAGCTCGCAGCTGGTAGGGGCCCTGTGATGGAAAAAAGCAACATGCACAACACACACTGTTTGTAATCCAGGGCTGGAGGGCTCAGTTCATGACAGAGAAGACAATAAAGCAATCAGATGACAACACTTTAGATTTAGCTGTTGTTGCAGGGAGCTACCCTGATGATTACCCACGATACCCAATAGAGGACACAGGCAGGATGAAATCGAGACAGCAGGTTGTAGAACTGGAGTGCTGGGAGAAGCAGGGCCCACACGAATCACTGAGGCGTCATTCCTGTTCAAAGCATGAGCAAAGGGCTGATCCCCAGGCAGGTCTCTCGTTGATGGCTTTCTCTGTGTATTGGGTAGTCTGGCTGGGCCAGTGTGGCAAAGCCCAGGCCCAATGGAGATAAATACGGATTCAGTCTGTGGGAGCTGGATGCAGCCTCCAGCAAGCAGAACACGGTTCAGCACACAGTGGGGAACCAAATAACAACCCACTAACAGCACACAGCACATTTACATGCAAGAAATTCTACTGTACCAGGCAGATTGCTATCCGGTCACAATTTATTTATTTAGTTTTTGTTAACCGGGTAGGTGCACTAGCCATAAAATGACTATTTTCAGGCATGACCCGGGAGAGTACTGTGACAACCCACCTCTCCCTTTGGGTTAGAACAGCTTTTAGAGAGGTGTCTGTCCTCTGGTATTCACTGCCACCAGCTGGAAAGTCGTCCAGCGCCCCCCTTCAAGACTGCAAACTTGAATAATTAAACATGCAATTGCACAAGTCAAAGTCTGGTAGTGTGTCTCTCTCAGGTGGCGGACGCTACACAGAGTTTACCTCAGCCAGTGGAAACCAAATATTACCTTAGAGAAATGATATCACAGTCACAACTGTTGAGCAAATAAATAGCCTTTTACTTAACAGAAAGTGCACTGAGCATTTACAGGATATATATTTACAACACAAGAGAATAACACTGATACAGGAAAAGTAAACAAATGTTTTTTAAACAACAGATGGCGAACGAAAAAGGCTATTACTGCAATATGCTAGTATTAAACGTACCCTTCCCTGTCCTTACAAGAGAATACTGGACCCTATGCTAATTGCCAGCTCCCACGGACGTAGCTAAAAGGGTAGACGCCCAATCTTAGTTTCTCCCTCCAGCTTCAAAGTGAGAGAGAGAGAACAAATTTTACTGTCTTTAGTATCTTATATACTCTGTTGAGAATAGGTAATTCTTATTCTCCCTTTGAATGCACCAACCATCTTACCATGTATGTATTTAATTGTACCAATAAGACTGAACACCTATCAGTGACCAATTATATTCCCTTTTAACCTTAAGTTTATATTTGAGTGAACCAGTACTTTAAACTGGCCTGTGTGTGGACATGTTCACTCGAGATTTATGACCCAGGTCTTATCTAGTCAGATGCTGCAGATGCTGTTGGCCAGTGGATTTTAGCCTGTGTGTTTTTTTTTTTTAAACTGCTAAAAAAAAACACCAGCTAGAGAATCCAACCACCAAGCACATAATCCAAACCATTAACTCTTTCCTTCCCATTTCTGTCACAAGTACAAAAAAAGAGAACAGTGGAACAACAGCAACATGGGTACAGTAATACAAAAAGAGGAACGGTTCAGCAGTGCTACAAAAATACAATGAGTAGAAACAACAAAAAATAATGACAGGCATTATACAAGTAATGGCAGTAAGATATATAATACATGCAGAAACCACGGACCCGACCTGTGGAGTGAAAGGGTTAATAAGAGAGTAAAGTTATATAGAGAGAAAAGTGAGGAATGTTCAAACATAACAAGAAAGACTGATAGAAGGAAGGTCAGGTGTGGTAATTGGCAAAATAACAGTGGATGGTAAGCAACAAGGTTCGAGAAGGAAGAAAGCTCGTAGTCAAGAAGTTATTTATAAAGAGAAGGACAAATAAGGGGAGGGGAAGAGGAGCCAGTCTGGGAGCTGGATTAGGCAGGGGTGATATTATTGGTAAGTTTCGGGAGCTTCAGGTTGGGTCCAAGCATGTACAAGCATCAGCTAAGGATAGATAACGACGATATTTACTTTTAAATCTAAAGTGAGACTGAGACAGCCAGAGGTTGAGTGGAAGAGCATTCCATAGCTTGGGAGCATAGAATTGGAAGGCCCCTGTGCCTTTTGTCATCCGATATTTCAGAACATAGAGCAAGGATTTGTCAGCTGATTTCGGAGGATGGTTGAGGGACCAGCAATGCCGCCAGCAGGGATGGTTTTTTTTTTTCCCGGATGATCGAGTCCATTAGTGATCCAAGGTAGTATTATCTACTGGCAGAGGGTGAGAGCCTATTCAGATCCTTTTAAAGAAGGCAGTGATGTTTGAGTCAAGGCGATGAAGAGGCAAATCTGCATATATTGTTATAAGTTGCATCCCATTTTAGTAGGGAGGTTTTATGGGCAGAGGTAAGAATAGAAGCACCATAAGTAAGGGTTGGGAGCAGAATACCTCGGGCGATTGCTAATTTCACCGAGTGTGTAACCATGTAGCTCGTTTTGTAAGCTACTCCCAGTTTCGAGTTTACAGCTGTGCACGAGGACTGAATGTGAAGATTAAAATCCAGGGATTGGTCCAGCAGGATCTCAAGGTACTTGAAGGAAGTAACATTTTCAAGTGGAATTCCTCCTGGATGAAGAACCTCCAGCAAACTAGAACAGGCCTTAATCTTTGGTGTAGAACCTAGGAGCATGACTTTCATTTTCTCTTCATTTATTACAGAGTCTCTGCACAAACCGGGAGTTCAAAGATGGCTGGAAATCTTGACAGGCTGATTGTATTCAGCAAATCTTCGGTCTTCTTCAGGTTAAAGCCTGGTCACAGTTCTGTGGCTTAAATCATCCCCACAATTTTGATTCAGTCTGAATAAACTTCAGTTTCCCTTCTCAGGGACAGCAGGCAGGCCAAAACTCAGCCCTTTCACAGTTCTCCTGTGCGAATTACACAGGGGCTGCTGCCAAACTGTTACCACTTTCACTTCCCAATTCAGACTGACTGAACTGCAGAACAGTCTGGGACTTTCCCAGGATCCAAAAGGTTTGGTTGGCTGATCTTTCTGTCGGTCACAGCTAGGGCTCCCCCTCCAGGTTTGTCTTGGCACCAAAATGCAAAAAACTACAATTCCTACAGAATTTTGCTCCCACAAAGCCCCTGGGGACAGGCTCCATTTTATTTATTTATTTATTTATTTTAGTCTTTGGTAACCGGGTAATGTCCACTAGACACAGGTGCCTGTTTCCAGCAGCGACCTAGGAGCACTGGGCAGTTAAATGACTTGCTCAGAGTCGCACAGTATGCAAGTGGAGGTTGTGAGAATCAAACTAGGTCTGGTCTGCTGGATGCACCAAGCTCGCTCATAGCTCATCACTTTAACCTTTAGGCTATACTGCCAGCCCATTTTAGAGTCCCCAAAGGTACTGATTGGCCCATTTCAGTAGTCCAGGACTAAGATGATGGAAACAAACAGAACTGTCCATGCTGCAAAGAAGGCAGGTTAGAACAAACTGCAATATTATTGCTACTCTAACAAGTGATCAGCAAATGATTACCTCTTCTAACAGAACTCCCTCTCAGATTAATTATGACTGCAATCCAGGCAGCTCTTAAAGAGACTGTACACACAGGCTATACAGGCACTCTCTGGCAATATATTTAAACTGCTAAAATGCAGAACACCAGCCTGGCAGTGAGCATTTAGGCAAGCTCAAGGAAGACTTTTCGCGAACCCCCATTTGTAGGGGGGTTACACCCTTCCCTGCTTGGAGAAAACTTGGCGTCTGCATTAAGTCTGTACCATCATGCATCAGTCAACATAAACTTATTACTTTACTATACATATTCACTGCACTTCATGATGCTATATCCATAAGGACAGTACCTATGTATGTTTCATACAGGTAATACTGATTCCACTATGATTAACATACTTGTGACATCACAATACTGATTCATGTTATAACTTCCAGTACATTAAACAATGTAGGAAAGGACCCTTCCCTGTCAGCTAACTTGGGGCTGGATGGGTCAGGGGCACCATACTGAGAAGGAAGAATAATCAACCCGGAATTGGCCATTAAGCTCAGTTTGGGTAGTGAGCTCTGAGAAATATAAACACTTTTGTGAACCACATTGAGAGGCAAATCCACTGACCTCCTGGGATTAACTAAAGCGCAATACTAGCTTGACAGCTCTGCCAGTCTTTCTTGGGGGGGAACAGCCACAGTCTCTGTACTTTCAGCACTAACTTAGGAGCTTTCATCATTCATGAGGGGTTCCTCTGCATGGATGGAAATGTCCAAACTGGGAGCACTGTCAGCTTCTTGCTCTGTAGGCTCTGTTTCCACAACACTTGGCTCATTTAGAGAAGGTTCTGGCACAGTTAGGCTTTGTGGCACTAAAGTGGGTTTGTCAGCACTCTCATATTGTTGTTCAAGTTCTGGTGTGTCACCAGAGAGACTCAGACCATCAGCCCCTTATTCGGGCAGGTCACACAGTTCGACTAAACACAGCGAGTCTGCAGCCTCAGACGTGATACATTGCACTTCACTTTCAGGGAGCATTGGCTCCAAGGATGAAGCTGGGGGGTTAGGCAGTCCAGAAGGCCCAGCTTCATCCCCATGATTCTGCATAGCATTTCCACGAAACAACTGACTCTGTTCGTAAGAAGGATAATAGGCATTATCATAGTCACTTTCATCAGAGGTGGACTGACAGTCACTATCATTCTGGGCCTGCTGCGGGGGAAACCTTAAATCTGTAACTACTGGGGTTGGTTGACTCTGTCTCTTTTTTGCAGCAGCATGAGTCACCGGCCCATGGAAGGCAATGTCTTCTGGCTCATCTTCAATAATAACTTGGTCGATAGGGAGTAAGTGGTTATGGTGCATGGTCTTGACAGCTTTGGAGTTATTGTCTGGGTGTACCTTGTACACTGGTAGATCATCCAACTTTCCAACTACTATATGAGGAAGATGGTGCCATCTATCAGCAATTTTGTGCTTGCCATGTAGTCCCAAATTGCATAACAACATACGGTCTCCAGGCCGTAGCTCTTGAGCCTTTACTTTCTTGTTGTGCCTCTCTTTGTTGCCGAGATTTCTCTTGGCTGCCATTGTCTGTGCCAGCTGATATGCATGGTTCAATTGAGTTTTCAGTTTCTGTACATACTGCAGGTAGTTTTTGGCTAGGACCCCATCTGGAGAGACCTTTAAAGCAGACATCAACTGGCAGTCGGGCCTCCCTCCTGAACATGAGGTGGTAGGGGGAGAACCCAGTAGCATCATTTTTGGTGCAATTGTATGCGTGTACCAAGGTGCTAATCTGCTGACTCCACTTATGCTTGTCTTTTGGATGGAGGGTGCCCAGCATGTCTAGAAGGGTGCGGTTAAAACATTCTGGTTGAGAGTCCCCCTGCGGGTGATAAGGGGTGGTTCTTGACTTCCGCACTTACCCACAGAGAGAGCATTTCTTTGATTAGTTTACTTTCAAAGTCTCTGCCTTTGTCAGCGTGGATCTGCTGGGGGGGGGGGGGCACCATAGTGGATAAAGAATTTTTCCACTAGCACCTTGGCCACGGTAGAGGCTTTTTGATCTTTAGTTGGAAAATCTTGTGCATACTGTGTGAAATGATCCATAACCACTAACACTTTGCCAATATTCCGTTGATCAGGTTCTAAACACAAAAAATCTATGCAGACCAGTTCTATGGGGGCACTGGTAGTGATATTGACAAGGGGAAGGGCAGCTCTTTGAGGCAGGGCTTTTTTTTGAGGCAATGACTACAGGTCTTTACATGATGATCAACATTGGCCCCCATCTTGAGCCAGTAGAATTGAGATCATAGCAGGTCGAGAGTCCTGTCAATACCGAGGTGCCTCATGTGATTGTGGTGGGACCTCAGTACCAAGTGTTTAAAGGCCCTCGGCAGGACCAATTGTTGTTTGTCTACTTGACCACTATGATCCACTGTCTCTCTGTATAACAACTGATTGAGTAACTTCAGCTTGGGGCCTTCTTTATACAATAGGGCAGTTCGCAAGTCAGGGGAACACAACTTAGACACATCTTTCCCTGCACGGTGGGATTCAAGTGCAGGTTGAATCATAGGATCTTTGGATTGAACCCACTGAATACTGGCTTTGTTAAGTTGAGGTAGTACACTGATATCTAGAGCAGAGAAATGGCAATAGGCAGCCGGTATGCAGGTATCAGGAGGGCCCAAGCAATCTACTAGACAGTCCACTGTGTCCGAAGACATCTGTTCATCTCTGTCAAACTTTTGGCACAGTTCCCAGATGTCAGGTTCAGACAGCCTGACCCAATCACTCTTGGAAGCGGGCCTTCATGACAAGGCATCAGCATCAATATGGTTGAGTCCCCGTCTGTATTCGACAGCATAATCATAGGTTGATGAGACAGAGAGCCACCGGTGCCCAGTGGCGTCTAACTTAGCTGAAGTCTGTACATAGGTCAACGGGTTATTGTCAGTCTTCACCAATATCTTTGCCCCATAGAGGTACCTATGAAACTGATTAACAATGGCCCATTGTAGGGCAAGGAACTCCAGCTTGTGCACAGGATAGTTTCACTCCAACGGGGTCAAACTCTTGCTGGCAAAATCGGCCAGTCTCAAACCATCCTCATGGTCTTGATACAGCACAGTTCCTAGGCCCTACAGACTAGCATCTGTATGCAGCACATAGGGCTTGGTAGGATCAGCATAGGAGCATGGGTGAGCTGGTATATGACTTTGTGGAAGGCTGCTTCACATTCGGGTGCCCAGCAGGGCCCAAAAGATTCACCTGTGTGGAAGTACACTTTCTCTGGTTCTTTGACAGCCCCTTTCTTGTATTTGTGGTTGGTAGGGGGGTAACCTTGGGTAAGATTCAGAAGTGGGAGAATCACCTTTGAATAGTCTTTTATGAACTTGCGGTAGTAGCCACAGAACTCCAGAAAACATTGTAGTCCTTTCAAGTTAAGGGGCTGGGGCCCAGTAGTCAGTGACTCAACCTTACTGGGATCAGTCTCTATTCCATCTGCATATACTATGTGCCCCACATACTTCACAGAGGTTTGAAAAAACTGTAATTTGTCGATGGACAGCTTGAGGCCGAAGTCTTCCAATCGGTCCAGCACTTTAAACAGTCGGGTCTCATGCTCCTCTAATGTGCGTCCGAACACAATGACATCATCTAGGTACACTAGACATTCCAGCAAGTTCATATCTCACACCACACGTTCCATCAGTCACTGAAAGGTGGCCGGGGCACCCGAAATCCCCTGTGGCATTCTTAGGAATTAGTAGAACCTCAAAGGACAGATGAAGGCTGTTTTCTCATGGTCCTCCGGGGCCATCCAAATCTGGTAATATTCACAGCGAAGATCCAACACCGAGAACCATTTGCTCCCATTCAAGCAATCCGGGGCATCTTGTATACAGGGCATGGTATATTGATCTTGGATGGTGCATCGGTTCAGGGTTCAATAATCAACACACATCCTCACAGACCCATTCTTCTTATGCACAGCCACAATGGGAGAGGCATATGGTCTCCTTGATTCTTGTATAATGCCAGCAACGAGCATTTTCTGCAGGTGCCTCCTAACATCATCTATGTCCACTGGGATGAGGCGTTGGGATATCTCTTGAAATGGCCGGTCATCGTGCAGGCATATGTAATGTTCTGCACACTGGACACACCCCATGTCCCATTCTTTTAATGAAAACACTTGGTCTCTCTGGGCAAATTTCTTGCTAATTCTAGCCTTCCATTCAGCTGGCAATGGGGAATCATCAAAGTCGAGTAAGTCCGGGGTCACTCTTTCCTTTTCACCAGAGTTGCTTGTTGCTGGGTAATACAGCAGTGTCAGCACAGTGTACTGTAGCTAGGGTGCACCCTCAACTGGACCACCCGATCTGACACATTCCAAATCTGGACCATCACTTGTCATGCATAGGTATGGCACGGGCAGGCAAAATGCTGGGTTTAATCAATAATCCCTATGTCAGCTTTCCATCACCTGGTGCATCTAGCATTAATATTTTATTTTTCACTTCCTTTCTAATGTGAACCTCTCCCTGAATGGTGTACTGAGCATTGGGAGGGAGTACCAGAGAATCAGAATTTTTCTTCCACACACTATTTCCACCGGCTCACCTCCATCAGCTTCGGTAGTCTGTTTTTGCAGGTCATTTGCTCTCTTTATCAGGGCTGGGATTCTCAGTGCCCGTCCAGTCCATTTCCCATGTTGTTCATGACACAACTGCTCTAGTCTTCCAAACATGTGGGCGTTGGTTCCAATGAGCAAGGGAATCCCCTCATACAATCCTATAGGAGGGCACGCAAGGGCTAGTGTCTCTACTTGTTCATCTACAGCAGTTACAGTTGCAGGGAAAGACAACTAGAGCCGGACATATCCTAGGTAGGGATAAGACTTGTCGTTCAAGCCCCACACATGCAAACCTTCCAGAGATTGTAGTGGCACATCAGCTTAGTGTTTGTCATACCAGTCCTGCAATACAGTGGTCATTTGCAAACGACTATCGAGCACAGCCCACGCATGGATATCACTGACAGTCACAGAAGTCTCCATTGAAGGGCCCACTATTCTGGACCAGTCTGGAGAGGCAGTAGCAGAGGCCTGGACAGATGATTTAGCCACAAAGAAATTTGAGTTAGGATTTCTCAATCCTGCACTGCAGTCATTTCCAGTGCTCCTCAGCCATGGTCTTGCTTTCCGAAGCTCCCCTTGAAGTCTGTATACAACTTTGTCTAGGTCTTTTGGGGACCAGCATTTTCTCTTCATGTACCCATCCTTCCCACAATTATGGCAAAATATGCTTTCTGGGGTCTGGTGTGGCCGAGACATCACATTGGGGGCTGAGGCAGGGGTACTACCAACAGAAAACCTTGGTTTCACCTCTGTCTGCTGTGTGGCAAGCATTTGGAGACATCTCGTCAACTCTCTCACTTCCATAGTCAACACGTCAATTTTTGAGCTGCTGTCAGCAGGAGATGCCTGGGTGTCCACCCCCATAGCAGATGCAGTCGGATAAGGATCAGGGTTTGTACTTGCAGGAGTGGCCTTCATATAGAGACCGTTTTTTTGTTTCTCTGAACTCCCTCAGCAGTTCATCCCATGGCGGAGCATCTGTAGCAGGCCCTCTCTGGCTGGGCCCCCCCGGGGCTGACATTTAGTTCTTGGATTCCATCATGTGATTGCAGTGATTCCAGGCCATCAGCGACTGACCCCACACATGGAGAAGGGGTTGCAGCAGCTACAATTGTGCAGGGCTCCGAAAAGCCTTCCTCCTCAACTTCTCATACTTCCTTCATCAACACACAGAAGGGCAAGGGACCAGATTTCCTTTGATGCAGTTGCAATTTGAGCAACACCCAGCTGGAGTGCAGGGCAGAGCAGAGTATATGATCCAGTCTTACCTGGTCCACTTCACTAGAGGCCCAGCCTCCTTTCCAAAAAATGGTTTGTAGGATTCCCTCTGTTCAATCCATGTAGGCAGATAACAATTCCCTCGGCTGTTGTGTCATATCTTTGTTTCTGTTTCATGGCCTCAATACTAGTGGTGCCCTCAAACACATTTTCAAGGGCGACTGTGTACTATTGGGCTTTGGCATCATGGTCAGAGGACCTCAGGGAGCGAAAAGTACGTAGGGCGGGTCTCTGGAGGCTTTCCCCCAGGGCTGGCCCTTTTTCAGCCTCTGAGCATTGCCAGTCTTGTACCATAAGAGTAGCAGAGTCTATCCAAGTCTCTAGGTCACCTTCCCCATTAGAAGTAGGGCAGATGCCAGAGAATACCTTGAGCTTGCGGTTAGGGCCATGTTTGCTTGCTGGCTCACAGGCAGGTACAGAAGTTGGTGAAAGAACAGGTGTTGGAGCGGGTGTGGATAATGGGGAGGTGACACTCAATGATGGCAGGAATAATTTTTTTTTAACTCCTCCACAGTTTTGCCCTCCTCCAGTAACAAATTAGCAAAACTTCTCCTCAAAACACTCAGATAACAGTGGGGGCTCATCCTCTAAGGGATCCTTGTTATTTATGGCTATCACTCTCCAGGTGGCTGGGAACCCTTCTGGAGTGATAGTCTGGGGCACCTTTGAACTGTCCAGGGGGTCGCTACACCCCACCAAGGCCATGAGAGTTTGGGCAGTTAAATCAGCCTGTCGACCCACTGTTACAGCTTTTTTCAAACATTCAGCTTTAGAAAGTGCCCTTCAACAGTGTCCTTACTAATGCCCATAGGTATATCCAGTATTAGCACATCATTATGGGGGTCAATCTCTTGCCCCATACACCACCCCACCAACTGGTACACAGCCACTTCTGTTGGGGTAGCCATTTATGTTTGACAGTAATTCATAATTTTAGCCACTAGAAGACGCACAATCCTAGGGATGAGCCTCTAAGATGGAACCCCTATGTGGCGCTATCCCAAGGGATACTACCCCTGCCTGCTTGGCTAGTAGCAGGTTAAGGGGCCTGGGTACTAAAATGGGTGCCTCCACCTGGAGGTCATGGTTGTTAGTGGTCAAGCTAACCTGGGCGCAGCCCTCTGGGACACTGCAACCCCCCCCTTTCCCTTCTAGTGGCCTGAACAATATACAGTGATCACTTTCACAATGACCCTTATTCACCATGCAATTACCCACTCTGTTTGCTCTTACCACCAGGGCTAGTTCCTCTAGCTTGACCCTGGGGACCCCCGTAAAAAAAAAGGTTATGCACAGTAAATAGCAACAGTACAGTACTCTTGGCAAAACCTGGAACCACAGTGAGGTTAAATGCAAAAAGAGTTGGATCTGATTTATTTAGGGGACTTAAACAAGGGAAGGGCGTAATCAGGTTGATTTGCTTAAAGGCTATATCAGTCAGACAGATATGCATGCACTTCCAAGTCCCTACACAGTCACACACTCTGGGTACCCAGGTAGGAAGACAGTGGGCTAGCCAGGAACGTTGCCCGGGTTAGGCTGGCTCGTAGCTGGTTGGGGCCCTGTGATGGAAGAAAGCATCATGCGCAACACACACTATTTGTAATCCGGAGCCGGAGGGCTCAGTTCGTGACAGAAAAGACAACAAAGCAATCAGATGACACTTTAGATTTAGGTGCTGTTGCAGGGAGCTACCCTGATGATTACCCATGATACCCAATACAGGACACAGGCAGGAGGAAATCGAGACAGCAGTTGTTGAACTGGAGTGCCAGGAATAGGAGAGCCCACACGAATCACTGAGGCGTTGTTCCTGTTCAAAGTGTGAGAAGGGGACTGATCCCTAGGCAGGTCTCTCGTTGATGGCTTTCTCTGTGTAGTGGGTAGTCTGGCTGGGCCAGTGTGGCAAAGCCCAGGCCCAGTGGAGATGAATATAGATTCAGTCCGTGGGAGTTGGATGCAGCCTTCAGCAAGCAGAACACAGTTCAGCACACAGTGGGGAACCAAATCACAACCCACTAACAGCACACAGCACATTTACATGTAAGAATTTCTACTGTACCAGGCAGATTGCTATCCGGTTGCAATTACAGAGTCTCTGCACAAACCGGGAGTTCAAAGGTGGCTGGAAATCCTGACAGGCCAATCACATTCAGCAAATCTTCGGTCTTCTTCAGGTTAAAGCCTGGTCACAGTTCTGTGGCTTAAATCATCCCCACAATTTTGATTCAGTCTGAATAAACTTCAGTTTCCCTTCTCAGGGACAGCAGGCAGGCCAAAACTCAGCCCTTTCACAGTTCTCCTGTGCGAATTACACAGGGGCTGCTGCCAAACTGTTACCACTTTCACTTCCCAATTCAGACTGACTGAACTGCAAAGCAGTCTGGGACTTTCCCCAGGATCCAAAAGGTTTGGTTGGCTGATCTGTTGGCGCCAAAATGCAAAAAATACAATTGCTACAGAATTTTGCTCCCACAAAGCCCCTGGGGACAGGCTCCATTTGAGAGTCCCCAAAGGTACTGATTGTCTCATTTCAGCAGTCCAGGACCAATATGATGGAAACAAACAGAACTGTCCATGCTGCAAAGAAGGCAGGTTAGAACAAACTGCAATATTATTGCTACTCTAACAAATGATCAGCAAACAAGTACATCTTTTAACAGAGTTCTGATTCAGATTAATTATGACTGCAATCCAGGCAGCTCTTAAAGAGACAGTACACAGAGGCTATACAGGCACTCTCTGGCAATACATTTAAACTGCTAAAACGCAGAACACCAGCCTGGCAGTGAGCATTTAGGCAAGCTCAAGGAAGACTTTTCGGGAACCCCCATTTGTACGGGGGTTACATGTGGAGTCTCCTTGTGCCATCCTCCTTCTCCCTTCCCTTGCTTTCCTCTCCTTATTTAGGTACCGTAGGACATTTTTATTCCTATTGGTTATCCTTTCCTCTGTCCAAGTCACTGCCTTATCTGCTTCCTCCTGTTTTACATGGCACTCCTCCCTCTGCATTTTCTTATACCTCCTGAAGGCCACCCTTTTTTCATCACCGCCATGATCACTTCTCTAGAGTACCATAATGGTCTCTTTTTGTTTTTGCTTTTCCTCCCTTGCTTCATGCAGAGCCTGGTTGCCTTAACTATGCCCTCCATTATTTTTCCACTGTTCCTCTACCCCTCCCTGTCTATCTCCCACTACTTGGCAGTCACCCATTTCTTTAAAATCCACTCTCCTAAATTACAGGACCCTCATCCTCATGGGGTTTGCTTCTGCTCCCATCTTAATATTAAACCATATTGTGCCGTGAACAGTAGTACCCAGGGGACTGCCCATTGTGACGACTGTAATGCTGTCCTTGTTTGAAAGCACCAGGTCCAGTACTGTCCATTCACTGTGGGTTCATTGACTAGCTCTCTGAGAATAGTCCCTTGCATGGAGTCTAAGATGGTCCACTTCCTTGCCAAAGCTGGATCTGAAAGACTCCAATCCACGTCTGGTACATAAATGCCCCCAACTAGGAGCACCTCCCCTTGTTTGTGATCCTGATGATGTCTTCCCCAAGTGCCTTATACAACTTCTCTCCCTGTGTTGGAGGTGTGTATACAACCCCTGTACATATAGAAACCCCAGTTCCTGTCTTCAGGATGACCCACATCATTTCCAGCTCTTCCTTTTTATGTTGGCTTGAGCATGCGCAAGCAACATCTTGTGGTAGTAGCACTTTCAGAGGCGTCTCAGCGTTGTGGCCAATGCAGGGGATGTTTTAGTGGGTGCATCCCTTAGTCGCCAGTCAGAGAGCATGCTGGTGATGACAGCAGTTAAAAATAGAGCCATGGAGTTGAAAGAAATCTGCCACTTCATTGAGGTTCAGTTCCCTCATTGCAGTGGCAGATGACAAGACTCCAGACATGTACACGCATTATAGTGCACAGTAATGCATATGGTCAGAGTTACCAGTGGAGTTTCAGTGCATCTTTCCTGGTGAAATATTTCAATAGGAGTCACATGATGAGATGGACTAAGTAACATCCCTCCAGTGGAGCTCCTGCCTATTTGGATGTAAACTACCTATCTGCACTTTTTCAATCGCAAATTCTTTTTGCTAAGGACTTCTGCTTACTTCTTGGAATCTGGAAATCTGGCTGTGGCATGATTAGGAGCAAAAATGGAAGCTGAGATGCGCTCAGCCCTTCTGAAACACACATCCCCTCCTACACCGGAAAAGCAAAGCAAGAAATCTAGGCCGCAAGCCTCGGCCACCAGCAAAACAGCTAGCACTACTTCTGAATCCAACCTCCTACCTCTTGAGTGCCTTCTGGAGGAATTTTGGTCATTTTGAGATTAGGTTAAATCTCTTACCTCAGAAATGAAATCCATGGCAGTCACACTTGAAGATATCTCCCGGCACACTGGAGATAGCGAGGTGGTATCAACAATGCCGTGCTACTCGGCTTGCCTGAAAAGTCATGAAGTTTCTTTACTTGTAGCAGACGCCTAGATTTTGGTTATGTGCTGCACTGTAATCCCTATGTTGTCAAAGAAAGTCAGGGAGGGGTCCAGTATGACCCCAAGTATTTGAATGTAATTACTTGCTTCAAGTGGGACCCTTCCTGAGTTAGAATGTTCAAATGTAGCCTGTGAGCTTGGGTTTGGACTGAAAGAGCATGGCTTTTTTTTCACATTCAGAAGCAGCCTGTTAGATGTGAGCCACCTCCGTGTAGCATTGTACTCCCAGGAAAGGGAGGTGGATAGTTCAGCCAGGTTCCCTGCACTATGGAAGATGATCAGATCATCTGCCAACATAAGCATATGGCAGCCTTTGTTTTCCCCGGGTAGGTAGTTTACAAAGAGGGCAAACAGAACAGGTCCAAGAATGGACCCCTAGGGGGTTCCTCTTCAGATCCCCTGAGAATTTGAGATTTCCCCATGCAAACAACCTGAGACCTCCCTGAAAGGTTATTTCTAACCCAGGCTATGGTGGCACCTGAGAAACTGTAGTGTTCTAATTTCTCAAGGAGAATGTCATAGTCCACAAGATTGAAGGCCTTGGATAAGTCCATGAAAATGGCCCCAGTTAGTTTCCCATCATCCATGCTCCTAAGGGCATGGTCGGATAAACAGACCAAGGCAGTGGTGGAGGTGCTGTGGCCTTTTCTAAAACCATGCTGGCAGGGGAGAAGCAAGTTGTGGTTGAACACACAGTAATTTGCTGAAATGCAATTTTCTCCCATATTTTGCCAAGGAGGGTAAAGATGGACACTGGGCAGTAATTATCCATAGAGTTAGGTCCTGCGATTTGAATATGGATGTAATCTTGGCCTGTTTCCATAATGATGGGATTTTTGAGGAGGACAATGACAAATTAAAAAGGTAGCTAGGGGTCTGGCAATACGGTCGGCTGTTAATTTGAAGAATCATGGGCAGAGACCAACACTGTTGGCACTTCCTTAATTGGGGGGGACCATGAGAAGACAATGGATTTCTTTAGGAGAGGTAGTTTGAAATAAAAGTGAAGGAGTCCTGGGCCATCTGATCATTGGTTGTTCTGTGGCATAGTAGTTCCCTTAGGTGGGAGTTCATCCAGGTACTCAGCCAGGCTGGGGAATTTGTCTTTTAGGGCTCATGCCACCTGGTGGGGATCTGTTATGGTCCTTCCTGCCATGCATAAATTGACTGAAGTTAACATAGAAACATAGAATTTGATGGCAGATAAGGACCACTTGACCCACCTAGTCTGCCCATTTCTCTACTTAATGGATAAGCTGCAGATCCTAGTTAACCAACAGCCTACTTCCTCCTACCCCCCCCACTAGAATTGCCTTATGTCTGTCCCATGCATTCTTGAATTACCCCACTGTTTTTGACTCTACAACCTCCTCATGAGGGCTGTTCCATGCATCCACAACCCTCTCTGTGAAGAAATACTTCCTCACATTACCTCTGAGCCGTCCCCCCTCCATCTTCAAATTGTGCCCCCTTGTTCTTGCACATCTCTTTCTCTGAAAGATGCTACCCTCTTGGACTTTAATTCCCTTGAGGTATTTGAATATTTCTATCATGTTCCCCTGCTCCCTTCTTTCCTCGAGGCTGTACATCTTAAGTTCCTTTAGTCTTTCTTCATAGGTCTTCCATTTTGGTTGCCGTCCTCTGGACAGCCTCCACCCTGTCTTTGTCTTTGTGGAGATGGGGTCTCCAGAACTGTACACAGTACTCCAGATGTGGTCTTACCAACTGTTTGTACAGAGGGCCAACAACTTCCTGTTTTCTACTGGTGATGGCCTCTCCCTATGCATCCCAGTATCCCCCAGCCCTCCTTACTGCCTTCTCACATTGCTGGCCCACCTTTAGGTCATCTGATATGACTACTCCCAGGTCCCTTTCCATTTTTGTTGTTGTCAGTATCTCACCCCCCATTGTGCACTCTTCCCCTGGGTTTTTGTTTCCCAGGTGCATTACTTTGCACTTATTTACGTTGAATCTAAGCTGCCATACATTTGATCATTCCTCCAACCTTACCAAGTCCCTTTTTATCCTTTCCACCCCACCTCGTGTATCAACCCTGTTGCAGATCTTTGTGTCATCTGCAAAGAGACATACTTTCCTTTCCAGTTCCTCTGCAATGTCACTTATAAAGACATTAAAAAGAACCAACCCCAGCACTGAACCCTGTGGTACCCCACTAGTAACCCTCCTTTCTTCACTGTGGACTCCATTTACTATTACCCGCTGTGTCCTGTTGTCCAGCCAGTGTTTTACCCAGGCTACCACCCTGGGACCCACTCCCAGGCTGGCTAATTTGTTTATTAATCTTTTTTGTGGGACTGTGTCAAATGCCTTGCTCAAGTCTAGGTAGGCCATGTCCACAGACCCTCCCTGGTCTACTACTTTGGTCACCCAGTCAAATAAATCAATTAAATTTGTCTGACATGACCTTCCCGCTGTGAATCTATGCTGCCTTGGGTCATGTGCCCCACTGGCCTCTAGGTACTCAATAATTCTTTCCTTTGGAAGTGATTCTATCATCTTCCCTACCACTGAGGTCAAACTGGCAGGTCTGTAGTTTCCTGCCTCTGTCTTGCTCCCACTTTTGTGAAGGAGAATCACATCTGCCCTCCTCCAGTCCTCAGGTACCACACCATCCTCCAATGATTTATTAAAAAGGGCAGTCAATGGTGTTACTAGTTCTTCCCTTAGTTCATTTAGAATTCTGGGGTGAATCCCATCAGGCCCCATTGCTTTATCCACCTTCAGTTTTAAGACTTCTTTCAGAACCCTTTCTTCTGTGAAAGGACTAATATCAACCCCTCTATCCAGAGTGCTTCTGTTGACTGGATTAGGTATCTCCCCCTGCTTTTCCATTGTGAATACTGAGCAGAAGTATTTGTTCACTTTTTCACTGTCGCTCTCTGCCCAACCACCTTCCTCTTTATTCAGCCTCCGTATCCCTGCCTTAGTCTTTCTTTGCTCCCTAATGTAACTATAAAAGGTTTTATCCCCCTTCTTAACCGAGTTGGCTGTCTTTTCCTCGGTTTGGGCCTTTGCTATTCTGACTGCCTTCCCCGCTTCCATCTGCTTTAACTGGTACAGTTCTCTGTCCTTCTCCTTCTGTGTTTCCCTATACTTCCTAAATGCTATCTTTTTCTCCCTTACCTTCCCCGCCACTTCTTTTGAGAACCATAGTTTTTTTTCCTTTCATTTTGATTTGTTTATTTGCTTCACACAAAGGCTTGTTGTCTCTGTGATGGTGGTTTTGATGTTTCCCCATTGTTACTCCACCTCACATTTTTGCCTGTTTGCTAGTGCTTTTCTGAGGCACCATCCCATTTTGCTTGGTCCCATATTTAATTAGGGCATTTATCGCTGCCCTGAACTTTTTTGGGTCACCAAGGTTACTGGCCTGTAGGTTGTTTTTTTTTTAGGTAGGCTGCCTTGCATGTTTAATTTCTTGTTTTTAGTGCTTGAAGAACCTCCTGTAATTATTCCAGGTAGTAGGGGAAGTGGAAGATTTGTGAACCTCTCACAGGATGTCTTACTGCTTCATTTTGTTTAGAAGATCCTTGGTCAACCACCTTGAGTTCCCACCTCTGATTCTCCAGGTGGTGACAGGGAAGTGCTTGTTCTAGATGGCGGACAGTGCCCCAAAAACAGAGAGTTCACAGGTAAGATGCAGAGCACTGTCCAGTTCACACCCCTGACATCACAGCATAGTTAATCAGGGTCATAGTTAGAGAAATCCCTGAAGGACAGGGTTTTGGGGGCGTGGGGGCACTTTCAGGACCAAATTCTATTAGCGGTCACTCCCCAACCTTCTGTATTTGGTCCCGTAAGTGCTCAACCTTCTGCATTTGGGCACTTACAGGACCAGATGCAGAAGATTGGTGAGTGATTACTGATGGAATCAGCTAGTACACCAGTCTGTAGCATCCTACCTGTATACTATAGTTTGTGAGAATCCGATCCAGGAGTGAATAGTTAGAGGACTTATGGTTGAACCTGGTGGGGTAGATATAAGTTGATGTTCGTTGCTTCAGCAAAGCCACACAGTCTGACAGTGGCTGTCCAACCAGTTGATGTTGAAACCCCCAACAAGATCATCTCACTCATGGAGGAAAGGTGACCAATGCTATGGGATAGATGGGTGAGACCAGTCAGATCGTCTTTCAAGGGATTGTAAGCGCAACCTATGTAGAGTTTTTTTGGCAGATCCTAGAATCAGTTCTGCAATAAACCATTCACATACGTTGTTATTGTCATCCGTGGAACTGCCCAAGATAAGAGAGGTACTTATGGAGTCTCTGTAATAAACTTCCCTTTTTGTTACCCCATTTGGCCTGCCTGACCATATGAAAGCCCCTAATGTTGCAGCAGGAGTTAGGGATGGAGGGCCTTAGCCATGTTTCGGTAATTCCACTGACGCCAGGCTTACAGAGGGTTAATCCATGCCTATAGCTCAGACATTTTGGACAACAGACTCCATATATTCAGATGCACTACTGTGAACCCATGTTGGTTGGTCCAGAGGAGGTTCTTGTGATGTACAATACATGGAAAAGGGCCTGGGTTGCTTTCAGTGTCTCCACACAGAAGAAATAGCAAAAGAAGGCCAGGGAGTTAGAGGTCTTACATAAGTGCAGGCTACCCACTAACACTTACGGCGAACATATATGCTCCTATAAGACAGCCCTGTCTCTTGTCCAACAGGGCAAGATGAAGGGATCAGGAGAGACTGGGAGACATGACTGGCAGTGTTTAAGATCGGCCCAGTAGGATTACTTTTGAAATGTGCTAGGGCAGCTTGATCAGTTGCCAACTCATGGGTGCATGAGTCTGATGATATTACTAAGTCAGTTAGGAGAGAACCAATCGGTGCTAGCCGAACTGATGAGTTCATTTTGGATACATGGGTGGAAAACACTCCCAATTAGATTTATTGTGGAAAACTCTCTCAATTGAAAACAGTAACACAGACATGTAGGAGCTCCCGTAGCCATAACTTACCCTGGAGCTTGAACCATAGCTAGTTCTCTCATTTTGTAGCAGATGTCTGGCGCCACAGCTTTCTTTGTTCCTTTACTTGCTGCACATTGTACATTTTGCCACTGGTGACTGAACTGTATAAAAGAAAAGTGGATCTTATTCTCCAAGTCTTTACTTGGTCAAATGGTTGACAGCTGACTCAACTCGTACCAGTTGTCCAATCCATCTGGCATACCAATTAAAAAAATACATTCGCAGACTGAATCTATGTAGGCAGCTTCTAGGGGCAAAAGGTATTTATTATGTTAGAGTGTCTCACTTAGAAAGGATGGAGGGAGAAAAAGAGCAGTGTGTGTGACAAGCACAAGTTATAGACCTAGGGCCTAGCAAAGGCAAGCCAATTTGTATGTGGTCCGATCTGTCTGGACTACGGACAACACAACTTGTTGCTTGGGTTAAATAAGTCAGAGTGAGAGAGGTCAGATGATGTCAAATTATTAAACCAGACTTTCTGACTTTTACTTGAAGACCACAGTTATTAATAAATAATTTCCTGATGAAGACTATGGTCGAAGCACCAGAGTGGGTTGCGGTTGTAGGAGTAGTGTTTCCAATTGAGAGTGTATTCCACAATAAATGGATTAATCTGCACTTCCACTGTTGTGGATTTTGTCTCCTGTTCTATGATTGACTGCCTCCCGAATGCCAGTCTTCATTTGGTTTGTGTTGTCTCTGTAGAGAGTTGGCTGCTCCTGCCTGACACCATATTCCTAATTCACCATGCACACTGCTTTTGCCATCATTCCTTTACTGGTTTTCTGAGATAGTGAATGAGGAAACTACGCCCACCATGTCTAACAACTAGCGCTTCAAGCTACGATATTCTTGGATGTCTCCCATGCAAATGGATTTAATGAACAGTTTCTGGTCATGAGATTTATTTGAGAATTTTATATACCTTCCTATATCATTTTAGTCTCAAAGAGTAGAGTTGGTTCATGAATATTGTCTGACTTTCTAATGTGGAAAGCAGAGGTCAGTGACTAAGCAGACATCTTTGAGTGGCTTCACAGTGCCCCCTATATCATTGGTTATTTGATTAAACCCATCTTCCATCCCAGACCCTTGTTTCTAAACCCCACTGTTCTTTTGTTGCGCTTACTAAGTGTGAGCATATTCTTGGTAGTGTATTAAGTTGTATTTTTCAAGAACTGTTTGACTGCATAGCTTAGGAAATGGATTGGGTTGTGACAGTGGAGACTGTAGTGGGTTAGAATTACTTCCTGTGAGACAGTACTAGCTTGTCACCAACACCGTGTACTCTTCCTTGTATGGAGGTACCACACAAATCCCATCTGACTATCTTTTGTGTCACAAATCCTTGCTGCAATTGTTGACCCAGGCTTTTTAACCTTATCCAAGCCCACAAAGCAGTGGTAGTGAATACTGCCACCTATGGCAACTCATTAAGCACGCATACTACAACTTGTTGCATGGTATTTCCAGAATATGCTCCATATATAACAAAAGGTTAAGATTTACCTCTTCACACAACAATGATCTGCACAAGGGTGGACACAGAGGAAGGAATAAGGGAACTAAGGGAGGATCTATGCATGTTGGAAGAGCCAGTCAAAGATATAGCAGCTGGGTTTTGATGCAAAAAGGGTAAAGTAATGCACATTGGGAACAGATCCAAGAGTGCAGTATGAAATGGGGAGAGTGGAGTTGTACAGCAGCTGGGAGAAAAAGGACCTGGGGTCATGATATTGGAGAGCCTTCAAACAACAGTACATTGTAATACATCTGCGGGCAAAGCAAACAGACTGATTATGCTCGGTGACTGTCAGTCCATGGCCGGCTGAGGAAGTGAGAAGGAGGGCTGTGCCTGCCACTGTTTTCACAGGGACCAGCATTCAGGTTGAGAGGGATGCAAAGGGGCCCTTGTGGTTGGGAAAGTGGGGGTCAGTGTATGGTTGAAGGATGAGGACCACTAGAGAACCAGGGAATATGAAACCGAGTAAACTGGGTTATCGGGGAGTGGGGGTCCACTATGCCACCAGTGAATACAGAATCTTAGTAATCTGGGCAATTGGGGGGGGGGTGGAGGAATTACTACTCCACCAGGGAATATAGACTGTAGTAAACTAAGCCATCAGGAGGTGGGGGTAACCACTAGGCCACCAAAGATTACACAATGGCTCTAAAAATACTTAATCCTGTTTGGCTGGCTGGCACAATTTACAATCTGTAAATTGTGCAATGACCCCACAGGAAGAAGTGCCAGCCAGCCAATCCCCCCCAGCCATGCGCATATCACTATGGCTAAAAAACATCAAACACGCTGACCTCTACATTACCTCTGCTCGCTTAACAACCACTGGAAATTCAAAATAAATATACTAAAATTAAAACATTGTATAATTGCAATATACCACGAAACGGTGTGAGTAATGGCAGGATTTACCCACATCGGGTGTGGTTTCCTCACTTGGCTATTGGCCTCATGAGCAAACCACCACACTAGGCATGGGTTAATCCTGCCATCACCCACACCGTCTCATAGTATATTGTGTAAATATAGAATATTGTAAATCGAGCCATTGGGAGTGAGGGGGGGAGCAACTATGCCACCACTAAATGTAGAATCTAGTAAACCGGGCATTCAGGAAGTGGGGGGACCACTATGCCACCAGAAATTACTTTTTACTGAGAAAGGGTGTTAAGGGGTTGCTGTGCCACATGCAAATAAGCCCATGATGGGCATGCAGATGGACCTTTAGTGCCTTGCACATCCAGTGAGCTAATCTGCATGCTCAGGCTGCGTATGGCCACAGGGGACAAATACTATCCTTATTTAGGCAGTACTGTCTCCTGAGAACCATGTGTAGCTCTGGTCCATGTCTGTGTAGTGCAGATCCCCTTAGTGTTGTCCTAACATAGCCCAATATTCAGTCAGATAGCACCCCTCCATTGGCGAGTGCTATCCTTCTGAATATTGCTCAGAGCTAGTCCTGTGCAGTTCCAAGCACAGCGCAGACATCTGCTCTGTGATTGTGCCTGGCTCGGAATAGGGGCCCTAAGTCCAAAGTCTTGATATGCATTACACTTCCCACCAGAGTGTGTACAACCTATTGAAACAAGTTGGAGTTCCCCAGTGATCAATATTGTTTACTTAGGGCCATGTAGAACTATCATGCAAATAGTGTAGCTCTGGGGTTTTTTTTGTGTACATGATGTCATTGTGTGAGTGTCATGTTGTTCTCCATGTATTTGCTCTTGTCTTGATGGTGCTTGTATGAGTCAGTGTTATATTTTTGCTGTGCAAGTTCTGTTCATAAATACAGTACATGTTATAATTGCTATATCCATTAGCAATCCCATATCATATAGTTATATTTACCACATTCTAGTCCATTGCTAGTGCATGTACAGTATTTGGCTTTCTGTTAGTTTTTAATAACAAACAAGATTAATAGTTTCATTTTCTCGTGTCCACAAGTCTGATACGATAATGTTGTTCCCAAAATTGTGTTAATTACTGACCATTCATTCTGCAGTTAAAGGGGTACATTATTATGTTTCTCAGAGTAAAATAGCCACCCTTATAATACCGAATACAAAATATTTATTTACAGTTTACATCAATTGAAGGGACTAGAATAAGCTGGTGTATAGAGATGTACAAAGTTGGTAAACAGATTGTTTTAATTTGATGTTTTCCCCACAGGACGACGGAATGTCTGTGTTAAAAAATTGTACAGATGACCAACTTGTCCATTTTTTTAAGACCAACAAAGTGGAAATATCTGAAGCCATAGACAATCCATATCCATTTTTATATTCACTGAAAGATCATGATATAATCACTGAGGACATACTTGAGGTAAGCTCTGGGGTACAGTACCAAACCTCATGACGTGGTCAATTATTTTTACATTTTCTCGACACGATGTATTGAATGCAGAATGTCACTAAGTGTGCTGGAATTCTTCTAAATGTTTAGGTTACTGCATTACTGAACTGTCATATATGGCATTCATATATTGGGTGGTAAAAATAGCATTTTAAAAGGGAATAGTCAGCACTAAGAGCTCCATACCCAAGTGTGAGGCTGATCTCAATTTTTGCACTTTGTGCAGAAAAGCGTTTTTTTTTTGCTTGCCATTTACTGCAGTACAGTAGATTGTATCAGACTAGTTTTGGTTACTCCCAGTCTAACATTTTCTGCCACTACAAATCCCAGGATCCTCTACAGCTGTCGCAGAGCAGGACTGCAGCAGTTGGATATTTAAAAGCCCGATCAGCATGGGCAAACTGAAATAGTGCTACACAAAATGATAATGTATGCATTAGGCAAAGAAAGGGAGCATGAACATGAATACAGGCGCTGTGCTGTATTCTGTGCTTTAGCACCGCACAGAGTGAGTTTGCATGAACACAGCATGGCACATGTTACTGCCCAGAAAAAGGTAGTCTTAACTCTGGCCAAAACAAGGATGAGAATGTGGACACAGCAGCAACAAGCAAACAGGGCTGTATGCAACAACAGCACCATGGTGCACCTGATGGCTGCAGTCATTGGGCAGGAAGAAAGAGCAGAAGGCCACCCAGGGCCACTCCATATGCCAAGGAAGAGATATGCTGCAAACCAATGGTACTGGTCATGAGTCCTAGCATGGTACCCTGGCAGTGTCCATGATACCTTCATCTGGCACCAGTCCCAACTCTGCCAGGCAGTTTATTTATTTCTTCTTATTTAGTTTTTGTTGACCAGGTAAGTGCACTAGACAAATCCTGCCTATTTTCAGGCACGACCTGGGGGAAGGGGATATAGATGAATGCCAACTGACCTTGAACCAGATTAAGCTGTTGGTG
The DNA here is from genome assembly GCA_016271365.2 of Neoceratodus forsteri. Taxonomy (NCBI): domain Eukaryota; kingdom Metazoa; phylum Chordata; order Ceratodontiformes; family Ceratodontidae; genus Neoceratodus; species Neoceratodus forsteri. The sequence continues at coordinate 525,353,054 of CM057452.1, read as the reverse complement.
GTATTGTTAGTGAATGAGGGAAATTTGGCCAGGACACCGGGGAAATTCCCCTACTGTTTGGCCAGTAGGGGAGCTGGCCTTTGTTGCACGATGGCCACTTCGGCAGTGCGTTTGGAGGAGGAGGTTGTGTCTGCTGCTGGCAAGAGAGCTGAGCAGCGCTGCGACACGGAGTTGAAACCGACTATAGGTTTTGAGATTGATAACATTGAGCTTTTCCATGATGCAGTCTCGTCTACTGAGGCTTTACCTGGTTTGAAGATGATTGAAGGAAGTTATTTGATGGCTGATAAAGCGGAGACTCCGGGAGTTTTTTTGGTTGAGACTTCAGGCTCTGCAGCTTTAAATTCGGCTTTTGTTTCACCGCTGGCAACAGAGAATGCGGAAGTGTGTTTGGAGAGAGGTGGCAGTGTGACGTTTGGAAAAAATACCTAAAGCTCAAGCTTGCACTACGGGACGGGGCTGAGAAAGGAGCGTTTCTGAATCAAATGTTTTGGTTCAGGAAATCGTGGAGGAGGTTAAAACGACTGAAGAAATTTCTCAGCAATGGCGGTCGATGGAGGAAGAAGCTGCGGTGGTGTTGGCTGACTATTTACAAAAGAAAGAAGAGTTTGTGAGTACTGTGCAGCCGAAGGATGCGTTCCCAATGATTACGTTGCAAAGAGAGACTGGGTTTGTTTTCAACCCAACAAGGGTGGGAGTCGGGGGTTTGAATCCTGATGCTCCTATTAAATATCAAACAGAGGCAAATGTACAAACGGGGGTAACAGAGTTTAGTTTTTTTCCCTCTACAAGTTCTGGGAAGAAACAAAGTATTGCCCCTAGTCTGACTAAGGAGGTTGGTGCAGGTATCCCCGTGACATCTGAAGGTTTGACTGCCACTCCGCTTAATTTTGAGAGTCACGATGAAAATTGGGTCTCCCCAGGGTGCCTTGGTTGCGGCAGGGTGGGAACAATTAGGGAAAGGGGTTTGGACACCGGATTTAGCATGGGATTCTTCCCTGGATTTAAACAAATCTTCTCCTATTTGGAAACCAGGTACAGTGAATGGAACAGCAAGCAACATAGAGGGGGCAGACCTGAATGCTAAAAATAGAGACATAACTGCAGGGATATTACTTAACTTATCTGAACTTCCAACAACAAAACAACAGGTGTCTGAGGGATCTAAGTCTGGGGAAGGTCCTTCTTTTGTTAAACCCCTTATGTCTACATTATTTTCTCAAATCAAACGGGAAGCTGCACCCAGACGTAATGCTGTTCGGATGAGATATAAAGGGGGGTTAAAAGAAAGACTGGATAGGTATTATGTGGGAAAATCCCTTATAAAAGAATCTTTGTCCTTTTCCCTGAGAGATGTTTTTGCTTTTATTAACATCTTGGGGGAAGATAACTTTGATGTCAGTTTCCGTTCTCCCTCTTTACTGGAATTATTTTGGTAACGGTATAATCAGGTGAAATTCTCACCCTTATGGTCCCCTTTTCTGGTGATACCTGTCACAAAACCATTGATCAAACATGTAACAGTAATGTTCAGAAATGAGGGTGTGCATGTTGAAGATATTTCCTACTGGCTCTCCCAAAGATGTGATGTTCAGAGTGACCCTGAGCCTATTTTGGATTCCGAGCATTTCTGGACGGGAGGCTGGAAAGTCAAGGTTAAATTAAGGCAGTCTAATCTGGGAGTGGAGCATATCCCTAATTCCTTTTTGTTGGGGAGGGATGGGGGGTCTGTTTTTATAGTGGCCAATCCAGGGCTTGTTATAAATGTGGTTCAAGGACACACCTATTCAGTACATGTGACCAGCCACGATGTGACAATTGCAGAGAAATTGGTCATGTCACAATGCTATGCAATAATGCTACAAAGTGTGATCTCTGTGAAGAACAAAATCATGCCTTTCGAAACTGTCCATGGGCAGCACAGAATAAGGTCTGTTGTGGTAATCTGGATTTAATTATCCAAAAGGGTCAAGGTGCTAGGGAAAGACAGCAGAGGGATGGTGGTACCTTGAAGCCCTCTTCTTTGCCCCAGAGCACTGTAGAAACTCATGTGGTGGAAATTCCCACCCGGCCTCAAGCCTCATCTGACATAGCTATTAAAGAAGAAGTTTCAGAAGGGGTTTCAGACCTTTTGCAGCCAGTTTGTTATAAAGCCCCAAATGAGGATTCAATAGCTGACACTGTTTCGCAACTTCCTTTACCCCCCAGAAGATCTTGTAGAAATTTTAAGACAATCCCGCCTCCTGAACCTGAGTCCTTTGAGTCAAAAAATTCCTATGCAGCCTTATTTTGGGGTGATTCAGAGATGGATATTGAGGATACAGACTCACAAAAATCATTACAGGATGCTTTGGCGCCCCCTAGGGATGATTATAAAGAAAAAAAGAAGAAAAGGAGGAAAAAATGAGATAAAGTTTCTCTCAGTTTAAAAATAAAATGTTTTTTTTTTTTTTTATGGGCCTCCTTAAACACACATAGTCTTTTGAATACACAAAAGAGACTGGCTGTGTTCCGGTTACTTCATGATTTCCAGATTTCACTTTGTTTTTTGCAGGAAACTTGGGATGTTTTCTAAAGAACAAATTGTTTAGTTTAAAAAGGATTGGCCATGGGGACCATCTTATTGGTCTTTTGGGGAAGACAGGGCAGATGGGGTTGGGATTCTTTTTAATTCATATCAGCTGGTTTTGTATAAATTGATTGATTTGTTTCCGGGTAGGGTTCTAATCTTAGACGGGAAATGGAATGCCAATGCCTTTAGATTTATTAATATCTATAACCCCCAAACAAAAGCAGCTAGGGTGGCTTGTTTGAAAGGGATTCAACCCTTTTTAGTCACGTCCTTACCCATTCTTTGGGGTGGAGATTTCAATTGCAGTATAGGAGCAAAAGAGAGGGGTTCAAGCAAAAAAACCTATTGCGATTCCAACTGTTTAAAGGAAATTGTGAAAACTGCAGATTTAGTTTCCTGTGAAGCTTTCAGTACTGATTGCTGTGGTGGTACCTTTTTTTAAAGGGAAAAGGGGTTCACTATTGATTATCTTTTGATTTCTAAAACAATTCCAGCAAGAAATTCAATTAAAATTCCAGTAGCGTTTTCTGATCACGTTCTTTTACAGGTAGAGGTAGGAGCTTTTTTAGGACAAGGAATACACAGGAAAAGATGGAAGCTGAACGCGTCTATCTTACAAGACCAGCTTGTATTAAATTCTATTAGATTAATTCTAAAAGCTAGATTATCTGTGGTATTTTTGTACTCTGATAGGGGAGTATGCTGGCAAGAAACGAAAAATGATTGCAATTTATGGTTTAAAAAATATGGGATCCGTTGGAGGAACTCTGAGTTTTTTGCCTATTTAAAATTAAGATCTCACTTACCATATTTACTTACGTTAGCAAATTCCTCCAGGCAGGATTTTTCTGCACAAATAGTCTATTAAGTCACAAATGAGGATTTTACAATATGATAGAGCAAAAACTTTACAGGCTGTGATAACTAATCACATGAGGAAATCGGTTGTTGGTGATCCGTTTGAATTGTGTAAATCAATTAAGGATCATTCCTCTTTAGAATTTTTAGACCACAGGGGTGGTAGAGTGGAAACAGTAGTTTCTATAGGAAATAAGATTACTGCACACTTTTGGGAACTACAATCCACACATACACCTATCCTCTCCCCTTTCCTAGGTCCTTCAATGCACTTTATGTATGCGCTTAATGGAAAATGTCCTTGAAATGTATTTTGCCTTGTATTTTCCTTTGTCATGCATTGTATCCTGCCATATGTATCTTCCTGTATTTCTGTGCATCATGTATTTTCGTTATCCTTACTGTATCGTTATGTTCTGTAATTTTACCTCCCGGGTCGTGCCTGAAAACAGTCACTTGCTGGCTAGTGCACTTACCCGGTTAACAAAAACTAAATAAATAAAAAATACTCCTACTTTGCAACAGATAAACCAGTTTTTAGCCCCGATATGGGCTTAGATTCAGGTACAATGAATAAAATTAAAAGACCTTTTTCTCCTTTGGAGATAGATGCTGTAATTAAAACTTTAAAATCCAACGTTTCACCTGGGTCAGATGGTATTTCTAATTCTTTCTATAAAACTTTTCGTTCGGAATTAATTCATTGTTTCGCTTTAGTTTTTAATAATTTTTTAGATGGTGATTTGATTCTGTTTTTTTTTTTTTTCAGGTTTACAGATATATATTTTTAAAACGGGATAAGGGGGATTGTCGGAACTGGAGACCAATCACATTGCTAAATTCTGATTATAAAATATTAGCTACTTTGATTAATAATAGATTGAAAAATTTGACTAATTTAGTTTTTTCTCCAGCTCAGCATTGTGGACTTCCGAATAGAAGAATCCAGTCGGTGCTTTGTACTATAAGAGATGTAATTGAACATTTGAATGACTCAGGAGAGTCAGGGTGTTTACTTTCTTTGGACCTTGAGAAGGCCTTTGATAGAGTTAGTCACCCTTTTTTGTTTTCAACTTTAGAATTTTTTGGGGTGCCCACGGGTTTGCTTAATTTGATAAAAGGGCTGTATGCCTCTGCGTTGGTGTATCCAGTAGTTAAAGGGGAATTAGGGACAGGTTTTACCATGGGATGTGGTGTACGGCAGGGCTGCCCCTTAAGCCCCCTCCTATACATTTTCTCATTGGAGCCCCTTATTAGAGCAGTGAGCACTACCCCTAAGTGGTCAGGAGTGCATATCCCTTTAACAAACTCCTGTTTGACCATACAGGCATATGCAGATGATGTTTGTCTTTTTTTTTAAGAGGTTACACAAATGGGAGTTTTTTTCAAGTATTTCAATCATATGCCAAATTGTCAAATGCCAAAATTAATCTTTCTAAATCCAGAGGTTTATTACTTGGATGTACCTATCAGAGCCCTGTACAATACAATACTTTAAATGTTTCTACAGATCCCCTTACGATATTAGGAGTAGTTTTTGGATCCAAAAACCTTCCGGAGGTAAATTGGATTTCTGTATTGGATAAAGTGGAAATGAAAGTGAACAGATGGAAGAAGTTTAGATTTTCAAAACTGAAAAGGATTCAGGTGTTGAAACTATTTATTTTACCATGTTTACAGTACCTAGCAGTTATTTACCCCCTGCCTGCCCATTATGAAACCAGACTTTATAGCATTTGTTTTCAATTGTTATGGGGCAATAGACTAAACCCTGTTAAAAGGCGTTTTACTTACCTGGATAAAGATCAAGGAGGTTTAGGAATGGTTGAACCGGTGTTTGTTTGTTTTACATTATTTTTTTCCTTTTCATTAAAACATAGTCTAGGACCACCAGATGATCAGGAGAGTTTTTTTTTTCAGATCTCTGTTGGGACGTTACCTAACATCCTGGTTGCATTGTGCACCTAAATTATCCCCCCATTTGTCCTTACCGGAATTCTTTAAGCCTGCAGCATGGAAATTGTATAAGTGGCAGGTAACCAAAAACCAGATCACAGGGGGTTCGCCTCGGAAATTATATAAAGAAATTATAACATTGATCTATCCCTTAAGGCCAAGCTTTAAAAATTGTCCTTCAGGACTGATTCCTAACATATTGGAACAACTAAATAACCCCAGGCTACCGTTACATATGTGGGAGGTTCAATGGCTTATAATGTATGGGAGGCTGAATGTTAGGGGAACAGCTAAATATAAAGCCAAGGAAGAGAGGACTTGTCCATATAATGAATGTGTAAATCAGGAGGAAACCATGGAACATTTTTTTCTGCAGTGCTCTTTTCCGTTAAAATTATGGGCTTTTTTGGCTAAGAAATGGGAATTGGTTGGCAAATTTAAACTATAACATGTTAGTGATCGGCAACTTTCCCCCAACTTTAAGGAAGTATGAGAAGGGTACTTTGAGAGTACTACTTGCATGTTTAAGGTTTTGTCTTTGGCAAGTAAGATGTCAATGGGTATTATATCAAAAAAAAAAACTTCCCTGGAGGGGTTTAATCTGTATGTAGTAAATGAATTGAGGAGAATCTTTATTACAGATATGCAATTGTATAATGTAGATAAAGTCAGGAAATGGTGGAAATGATTTTCACATATTATCAAATATAAATAGAAGGTTGATGTTTTTCTTCCTTTGTATCTCCCCTTTCCTCTTTATTTAGGGTTTTTTTTTTAGATAGATGGGTTCTTTAGGATGAAGAAAGGAGATGGAGTAATTTGGAGATGTTTATTTAAGATCTTTCCTATGTTTTTTTTTGTTCTTGGTTTTTGTTACTGATAATTTGGGATGTATATGTATGTTGTTTTTCCTTTTTTTATTCTGTTTTACGTGTTTTTTTGATTGATTTGTACTTATGTTTCTATTGCAATAAAATCACCCCTACTCTTTTCGATAAGTGCCATGGGATCTTTAACATCCACCTGAACTACCACCAATCCAGCCAGTTGAGGGTGTCCTAGTACTCAGTAGGCACCCTGTTGGCAAGTACATGCAGCACATACCCCAATCCCTCCATAGGGGATACACCAATGCAATACAGCACACACATGCTGCACTGAGGAGAGGGAGGGTGGTGAGGCGAGGGTGTACAGGTGCCCGAGATGCACCACGTTAGTAGGTGGTGCCACATGGCTGGGATCATCCACACAGTGTGCATGTTCCAGTGACAGGAATGCCTCTGACATCATTGGGCCTGCATGATGGTATATGTCTGACCCCCCCCCCCCGGGCACATACTGCACACCTGTACATGCACTCCATCACACACAGCTGGCCATGTGTGTGGTACTGTGAGAATCCCATGTAATTGGACAGTGTATGTGGGTCACAGGACAGTATGACAGTGTTATCCACTGTTAGTACACATCTGCCAGCTGGGCCTGTCTACTGTATGTGTGGATAGCAGCATTCAGTGTTACCTGACACATAGTATGCATTGATGTTTCCCTCACAATACCAGCTACCCATGGTACTGTAGCGTACGATACACTGTAGCAGAAACAACAATATGTCTATGACATGCAGCACAGCCACCTGTGCCTTTGGTGGTTGAACCTTGGGGCACAATAGTCTGTGCCGCTGTGTACAAACCCAGCCTGCAGCTGCCAACATGCAGTTCCAGTATGACATACAGGTGGAGTTGGGTGCATCCTGAAATAGCCCAGGCAAATCTACACATGGAAAAGCATGCAAATCAGGCCGTAGTGGCATGCTAATGTTTGCCGTCAGAATGCCTAAGTAGGCTCATTTGCATATCCATTTTGAATATTTATTTATTTAAATATTAGTAACCGGGTAGGCCCGCTAAGACCATGACAGTCCCTTTTTCAGGGGTGACCCGGAATTAGTTACAAGTACCTAGAGGATAGCAAAAAAGTACAGAGAGTTCCAAATGACAACATATACTTCGAACGAGTGTTAGATTCATACATTTACAATATATCAAATGTATTCAAGTGCATAGGAACAATTACATTAGTCTGTTTTTTTTTTAGGTACCAGAGCAGAGCTTCAACATGATAGGCCTTTAACAATCCAGAGGTTACAGTGGCAAATGTGGCAAAGTTTTGCCTTAGGCAAATGTGTTGTTCCTGGGAAACGTATCTGCACTTGGCAAATGTGTTTGCCTGTACAAACGTGTCTAACCCTAAGAGCGGTTCTGCAATATTTTACCTGTACTGTTGGTTGCAGTTGTTATGCACCACTTCTTTGCTAGGGCCCACAGTGGCCAGATAGTTCAACTGTGCCTGACTCCACCTCTGTGTGTACTTGGCTGCTGCTGCTGTTTGCACTGCCCAGTTGCTATATTCCTTGCTGTCTTCTTTGCTTTTGTTAGTTTTATATGTTTGTCCCCCAGGTAGTGAGAGGATCTGCGGGCTAAATATAGTTGTGGTAGGAGGTTAGGTTGATTTTAAGTTATTTAATTTAGTTACAGTACTTGTTATTTTTTGGAGTAGGTATAGACTATTTAGTAGGGAGGGGCGTGAGGAGAAGCTTAAGATAGGCTGTAATTGTTGGGGTTTTATAATTATGGTTATTTTAGATTGTGTAGTTAGATTTATACTGTATTGTTGGGTTGTAGACCTTGGATATGTGTCAGTTTGTTATCCCCCTAGTCGTGCGCTATTGAGCCTCCGCTCTCCATGCCCTCCGCCCTTTTTGCCCCCCTCTGTTGGCTTCTTCTACGTACCAACGTTGTCGGGCTTTGGGTATTGCCCGTGGGGGGGTGCATGAACAGTGGAGGCTGGAAGAGCGGGATGCTCTCATCAGGGTTGTTAAGCCTAGAAGATGCCCTGGGGTGAAGTGGAGCCTAGAGCATGGGCCATCTTGCTTGGTCCCTATACCCAAGGGCACCATTGTTGGTGATGGGCAGGTGGTCAGAGTGGCCCAGGAGGTCTGTCCAACCCGGGCGCTGTTGTGCAATGCCAGATCTGTCAGGAACAAGACCGCAGTGATTTCAGATCTTGTTGGGTCGACAGATCTGGCTTGTATCCCTGAAACCTGGCTGGATGATAATGCAGACCCAATATTTGAGGCCGCAGTTCCAGCCGGGTATGTGGTGATACATCACCCGAGGTTGGACTTTTGGGGGCTGCGGTCTGTTGCAAGACCAAATTGGAACTCACCAGTGTTCCAGTTGAGAAGGCCAGTTCATTTGAATGTGCTGTACTAGCAGGTGTGGGCTATAGAATTGCTCTCATCTACCATCCATCTGGAGATGGCAAGCAATTCCTTAAGGAAGTGGTGGACTTCGTCATCGATTTGGCTTTTGAGTCACCCAGGCTGATGGTCCTGGGTGACTTCAATGCCTGGATTGATGATGAACTCTCGCAGTTTGGACAACACTTCTTCTAGCTGATGAACTCACTGGGCCTGACACAGGTGGTTATCACTGCTACTCGTAAGTGTGGCCATTCTCTTGATCTGGTCTTCCTCCTGGGGATTGAGGCCTGTGACGTGGGGGTGGAACCAGTCGGATGGTCTGATCACTATATGGTGAAGTTCAATTTTGGCACCCCCCCCCCCCCCTTGTAGGCCAACCCCTGTGGAGATGGTCAAGTACTGACCTTTACGGAATGTTACTTCCGATGGCCTTGCTGCGGTGCTTGACCTATCACAATTTCCTGTGCAATGCAAGGATCTGGAGGTCTTGGCATATAATAATGCCATTACCTCAGCCCTGGATTCTGTTGCTCCAGTTCGTGTGCATCCTGTCTCCCTTCGCCCTCGGGCTAAGTGGTTTGATGGAGTCTTGAGGAAGTTGTGGTGACTAGGATGCAGGTTAGAACGTTGTTGGTGGAAATCCAGCTTATATGCCGACCATCTTAGACTGTTAGAACACTATCGGTTCTATCAGTCAGAAATCTCTTGTAAGAAGGCAGAGAGTTCCTGTCCAGGGAAATTTCTGCCACTCAGAATCGACCAGCTCAGCTTTTCAGAACTGTGGACAGGCTGTGCAACCCAGCCTGTCTGCAGCTCTGAAGAGCCTTTTCCCAATTACAGTGTGATGAGCTTGCTTGGTTCTTAGCTGATAAGGTGGTTGACTTTAGGTCAGAGATACGCTTGACACATTCTATGCGAGTTGCTGGGGATCAGGGCTTGGTCACTATCCCTCCATTTTCCTGGAGTACCTTTGACTGTCGGAAATCGTGGATGTTATGCGGATTGTCCAGGGGATGCACCCTACATGCTGTAGTTTAGACCCGGGCCCTACGTCCCTGATTATGGGTTGTGGTGATTCTGTCGGCCCGGTTCTGGCAGAGATAGTCTGGTGTTCCCTCGACTTGGGTGAATATCCCTGTTCCTTGAAAGAGGCAGTGGTGACACCTTTGTTGAAGAAAGCTTCTCTGGACCCAGACTCTCTTGCAAACTACAGGCCTATCTTGAATCTCCCCATTGTGGGGAAGTTGATTGAGAAAGTAGTGGATGTTCAACTGGAGAACCATTTGACCATCCATAGCATCTACAAACCTCTCCAATCAGGTTTTTGAAAGAGGCATAGTACCAAGACTGCGCTGGTTCAGATGCTCATTGATCTCCTGATGGCGAGAGACCAGAGAAAACGGTCCATTTTGGTACTTTTAGATCTGTCATCAGCTTTTGACACCATTGACCATGGGGTTCTGCTTGAGCCCCTGAGACTTATCTGTGGACGTTCTGATTTGGTCCACAGATGGTTTACTTCTTATTTCACCGGAAGAACTGAGGGTTGTGTCAGGGTTTTTTTCTTCTGACCCTATTTCCCTCTCCTTTGGGGTCCCTCAGGGCTCAGTATTATCCCCCATGCTGTTTGCAGTGTACATGCTTCCCCTCTGAGACATTGTGAGACGGTATGGGCTGAGGTTTCATTGTTATGCCGATGATGCCCAGCTATACCTCTCTTTTGGCCCCGACCATGAAGGAGCAGTCTCAGTATTTAATAACTGCCTCAAGGAAATCCAGGATTGGATGAAGTCCAGTTGGCTGAAGTTGAATTCTGGGAAGACGGAGGTGATGGTTTTGAATCCAGATCGCCAGATAGGGGGGCTTGAGGCAGGCTGCCCCCTAGGATTATTCCTTGGGGACGCTGAGCTTCAGGTCTCTGAACAGGTGCGAGACCTAGGGGTGATGTTGGACACGGGGCTGACACTTCGGACTCAGGTGTCAGCTGTCGTTAAGTCATCTTTTTACCATCTGAGAAACATCGCTAGGCTCAAGCACCTTGTTCCGTCCGGCGATCTGTCTACATTAATCCATGCCTTTGTGACCTCGCGTTTAGTTTACTGCAACTCGCTTTACTTTGGGCTTCCGAGGGTTGATATCTGCCGCCTGCAGCTGGTGCAGAATTCTGCAGCCCGGTTGTTGATGGGGACTCCTAGATCTTCCCATATCACACCGGTGCTGCGAACTGCATTGGCTGCTGGTTCGGTGGCAGATCACGTTCAAAGTCGGGTTACTGACATATAAAGCCCTACACAAACTGCGCCCTGACTACCTGAAAGAGCTCCTGATTCCTTATCACCCTGTGCGACCACTCCTCTCGGCCGACGGGTTGCTAGAGATTCCGAGGGTGACTTTAAAATCTGCCGGGGCCCGTGCTTTTATGTTTGCGGCCCTGTCCCTCTGGAATTCTCTACCCTGTCGGATTAGGGAGTGCACGACCATGGGGAGCTTTAAACAGGCCCTAAAATCATTCCTTTGGATTAAAGCATATGGTAGTGATGACTACTGATTTGTATTGTATATCATATGTTGAGGACTTTGTTTTAACTGTACTGCGCCTTGGTACTTGAAAGGCACATTATAAATAAAGTATTAGAATTATTATTATTCTTTCCTGGGATGTTTGTGCACTACACTAAGAGCCATGTTTGCCCGCTATATTCATCAGTGTTTGCCCCTGGGCTGTTCCTTTAAATATTGGATGTTCTTGGCTATGGGCTAATATGCCAGCCGGGCAGTGCAAATTTTGCCCACGGGCAAAGTTTTCAATACTGGGCCCCTGATATTTTGTTTGCTGGTCCAGCTATCCTCCTAGGGCTAAGTACAATTACAAAGGATTGTATGTAGCCCCAGGAGAACAGCAAGACCGGCAAACATCTGACTAGAGTTTATAAAAGTTCTAACATGCACTACAGGCTATAAAATCTCCTACTACTGCAACCTTGCTCGCATATCAGCTGCAGTGGATTCTGAGTGTTTGTAATGTAACCCCTAGGTGGTGCTATCCCAAGGGCTACTACCCCTGCCTCTTGGCTAGTTGCAGGTTAAGGGGCCTAGGTTCTGTTATGGGTGCCTCCACCCGGAGACCAGGATTGGTAGTGGTCAAGCTGACCTGGGCACAGCCCTCCGGGACTCTGTAACTCCTCTTTTCTCCTTCTAGTGGCCTGAACAGTACACAATAATCACTTTTACAGGGATCCTTATTCACCAAGCAATTACCCACACTGTTTGCACTTACCACCAGGGCTGGTTCCTCAAGCTTGACCCTGGGGACCCCCTGTAAAACAAGGTTAAGTACAGAAACTAACAGTACAATAGTCTTGGCACAAACTGGAACCATAGTCAGGTTAAATGAAAACAAAGTTAAATCTGATTTATTCAGGGGTCTTGAACAATGGAGGGGTGTAATCAGGTTGATTTGCTTAAAAGCTATATTAATCAGACAGTTATGCATGCAGTTCAGAGTCCCTACACAGTCACACACTCTGGGTACCCAGGTAGGAAAATGGTGGGCTAGCCAGGAACGTTACAGCTGGTTGGGGCCCTGTGATGGAAGAAAGCAACATGCACAACACAATTTGCAATCCTGAGCCGGAAGGCTCAGTTCATGAAAAAAAAGGCAACAAGACAATCAGATGACACCACTTTTAGATTTAGCTGTTGTTGCGAGGAGATACCCTGATGTTTACTCACGATACCTAATACTGGACACAGGCAGGATGAAATCGAGACTGCAGACTGTTGAGCTGGAGTGCCCGGAGAAGCATGGCCCACACGAATCATCGAGGCGGCATTCCTGTTCAAGGTATTGAGCAGGGGGCCGTTCTCTCATCGATGACTTTCTCTGTGTAGCAGGTATTCTGGCTGGGCCAGTGTAGTAGGGCCCAGGAAAAGGGAAATGGGTATTGATTCAGTTCGTGGAGCTGGATACGGCCTCCAGCAAGCAAAACACAGTTCAGACACACAGTGGGGAACCAAATCACGATCCACTATAAGCACACAGCACATTCACATGTAAGGAAATTCCACTGTACCAGGCAAATGGCTCTCCGGTCGCAATTACGGAGTCTCTGCACAATCCAGGAGTTCAGAGGCAGCTGGAAGTCCTGACAGGCTTATCGCATTCAGCAAATCTTCTGTCTTCTTAAGATCAAAGCTTGGTCACAATTCAGCGGCTTAATTCGCTCTCCAAATTCGGATTCAGTCCAAAAAAAAGCACAAGTTCCCTCTCAGGAATAGTAGGCAGGCATGCAGGCCAAACTCAGGTTCTTCCGCATGAATCCACTATGGATTGATTCTCCAACTATCTCAAGCTGTTACTTCTTCACTTCCCAACTCAGATCTAACTGAAACTGCAAGCAGTGTAGGACTTTCCCCAAGATACAAAAGGTTCGGTTGGCTGATCTGTCTGTCAGTCACAACAAAGGCTCCCCCTCCAGGTTATTTTAGATGCCAAACGCCCAAAACTACAATTCCTACAAATTTTGGCCCCACCAAGCCCCTGTAGGCAGACTCCATTTCAGAGTGTCAAATGTACTGATTGGCCAATTCTGCAGTCCAGGACCAAGATAATGGAAACAAACAGAACTGTCCATGCTGCAAAGAAGGCAGGTTAGAACAAACTGCAGTATTATTACTACTGTAACACATGATCAGCAAACAAGTACATCTTCTAACAGAGGATCCCTCTTAGATTAATTATGACTGCAATCCAGGCAGCTCTTAAAGAGACAGTACACAGAGGCTACACAGGCACTCTCTGGCAATACATTTAAACTGCTAAAACACAGAACACCAGCCTGGCAGTGAGCATTTAGGCAAGCTCAAGGAAGACTTTCCAGGAACCCCCATTTGTAGGGGGGTTACACCAGCGCACTCTGGCAATCACATTTAAACTGCTAAAACACAGGACACCAGCCTGGCAGTGAGCATTTGGGCAAGCTCAAGGAAGACTTTTCGGGAACCCCCATTTGTAGGGAGGTTACACCCTTCCCTGCCTGGAGAAATCTTGGCATCTGCGTCAAGTCTGTACCATCACAATATCAAAAATGCAATATAAACGAGACATATATATCATTAGCTTGTTACATCACTATACCTTTCAGTATACTTCACATTACTACATTCATATTGACAATACTTATGCATGTTTCATACAGGTGATGCTGAGTCCACTATGATTAATACATTAGTAACATCACAATACTGCTTCAGATAATAACTTCTTGCACATTGAACAATGTAAGAGGGGGCCGTTCCCTATCAGCTAACTTGGTGCCGGATGGGGCAGGGGCACCATGGTGAGAGGGAAAAACAAGTAACCTGGAATTGGCCGTCAAGCTCGGTTTGGACAGTGAGCGTGTCGAGATGTAAACCCCTTTGTGAACCACATTAAGAGGCAAATCTACTGGCCTCCTAGGGGAATCATAATTAAAGCATAGTACTGGCTTGGCAGCTTAGCCAGTCTTTCTGGGGGGAGCAGCCACAGTCTCTGTACTTTCAGCACTAACTTTGGAGCTTTTATCACTTGTGAGGGGTACCTTTGCATGGATGGGAATGTCCAAACTGGGAGCACTGTCAGCTTCTTGCTCTGTAGGTTCTGGTTCCACAACACTTTGCTTATTACTGTCTTCTGACGAGGGCCCAGCTGGCTCATTTTGAGAAGGTGTAGGCACAATTAGGCTTTTTGGCACTGAAATGGGGTTGTCAGCACTCTTATACTGTTCTTCAAGTTCTGGTATGTCACCAGGAAGACTCAGAACAGCAGCCCCTTCTTTGGGCAATTCACAAAGTTCCACAAAACACAGAGAGTCCACAACCTCAGATGTGATGATGCTTTGCACCTCACTTTCAGGGAGCATTGGCTCCAAGGACGAAGCTGGGGGGGGGTTAGGCAGTCCAGAAGGCCCAGCTTCATCTCCACAATTAGTCATAGGGTTATCTCAAAACAGCTGACTCAATTCATAGGAGGGGTAATAGGCATTGTCACACTCACTATCGTTAGAGGTGGACTGACAGTCACGATCATTCTGGGCCAGCTGCGGGGGAAACCTCAACTCTGTAACTACTGGGGTAGGTTGACTCTGTCTCTTTCTTGCAGCAGCATGAGTCACCGGCCCAGGGGAGGCAATGTCTGCTGGCTCAGCTTCAATAATAACTTGGCCAATAGGCAGCAAGTGGTTATGGTGCATGGTCTTGACAGCTTTGGAGTTATTCTCTCTGTGCACCTTGTATACTGGTACATCATCCAACTTTCCAACTACTACATGAGAAAGATGGTTCCACCTATCAGCAATTTTGCACTTTCCATGTAGTCCCAAATTCTGTAACAACACACGATCTCCGGGCCGTAGCTCTTGAGCCTTTACTTTCTTGTTGTGCCTCTCTTTGTTGGCGAGATTTCTTTTAGTGACCATTGTCTGGGCCAGTTGATATGCATGGTTCAATTGAGCTTTCAGTTTCTGTACATACTGCAGGTAGTTTTCAGCTTGAACCCCATCTGGAGAGACCCCAAAACAGTCATCAACTGGCAGGCGGGCCTCCCTCCCAAACATGAGGCGGTAGGGGGAGAACCCAGTATTATCATTTTTGGTGCAATTGTACACATGTACCAAGGTGCTATTCTGCTGGCTCCAGTTATTCTTGTCTTTTGGGTGGAGGGTGCCCAGCATGTCTAGAAGGGTGTGGTTAAAACTTTCTGGCTGAGGGTCCCCTGTAGGTGATAAGGGGCAGTTCTTGATATCCACACCCCCCACAGAGAGAGCATTTCTTTGATTAACCTACTTTCAAAGTCTCTGCCTTGGTCAGAGTAGATCAGCTGGGGGGCACCATAGTGGATGAAACATTTTACCACTGGCACCTTGGCCACGGTAGAGGCTTTTTGATCTTTAGTTGGAAAAGCTTGTGCATACCATGTGAAATGATCCGTAACCACTAACACATTGCCAATATTCCATTGATCAGGTTCTAAACACAAAAAATCTATGCAACCAGTTCCATGGGGGCACTGGTAGTGATATTGACAAGGGGGCAGCCCTCTGAGGCAGGGCTTTTCTTTGGAGACAATGACTACAGGTCTTTACATGGTGCTCAACATCGTACCCCGTCTTGGGCCAGTAGAATCGAGATCATACCAGGTCAAGGGTCCTATCAATACTGAGGTGCCCCATGTGATTGTGGAGGGACCTCAGCACCAAGTGTTTAAAGGCCGTGGGCAGGACCAATTGTTGCTTGTCTACTTGACCACTACGACCCACTCTGTCTCTGTGTAACAACTGATTGAGTAACTTCATTCTGGGGCCTTCTTTAAACAATAGGGCAGTTCACAAGTCAAGGGAACTCAACTTAGACGCATCTTTCCCCGTACGCAGGGCATGAATACAATACAATACAGGCAATACAAAAAGACACAGGCAGAAGGGGATAGGGAGAAGTACCAGGAGAAGCAAAGGGAAGCCAAAGCTCAGACAGAAGAACACATTGCAAAATCAGTGGGTAGAGGGGATAAAACCTTTTACAGGTACATAAGTGAGAAAAGAAAGACAAAGGGAGGGATAGTGAGACTGAAGGGGGAGGATGGGGGCCGCGTGGAGGATGACAACAGTAAAGCTGACATATTGAACAGGTATTTCTGCTCAGTCTTTACTGAGGAAGAGGAGGGTAATGGGTCTGAAGGGAGTACAAGGGTGAGAATGGTGCAGAAATGGACACAAGTCCCTTTACAGCAGAAGGGTCCTGAAGGAACTGGAAGTAATAAGAGTTGATAAAGCAATGGGGCCAGATGGGGTGCACCCCAGGGTCCTTAAAGAACTAAGAGAGGTGGTGGATGAACCTCTGGCTATCCTGTTTAGCCGATCACTGGAAACAGGGGAGGTACCCAGGGACTGGAGGACAGCAGATGTAGTCCCCTTATACAAAAGTGGGAACAAAGAGGAAGCAGGGAACTACAGACCAGTCAGCCTCACCTTGGTAGTGGGAAGATCATGGAAGCACTACTGAAGGAGAGATTGGTGGAACATCTGGTTGTCAATGGACTACAGGACCCAAGGCAGCATGGTTTCACCAGGGGGAGGTCATGTCAGACCAACCTTGTTGAATTTTTTGACTGGGTGACTAGGGAGGTGGATCAGGAGAGGGCAGTGGACATGGCCTATCTGGACTTCAACAAGGCCTTTGACACTGTGCCACATAGAAGACTATTACACAAACTGGGGAATATGGGTGTGGGCAGGACAGTAGTGTGGTGGGTAGGTAACTGGCTGGGTGGCAGGACACAGAGGGTGGTGGTAAATGGCTGTCACTCCACAGAGGGAAGAGTGACCAGTGGGGTACCACAGGGATCAGTGCTGGGACCGGTCCTATTCAACATCTTCATCAGTGACATGGCGCAGAACCTAGAAGGCAGAATTTCACTGTTCGCTGATGACACAAAGCTCTGTAACAGAGTAGATACACCAGAGGGTGTAGACAGAATGAGAAGCGACCTGCAGAAACTTGAAGAATGGTCAGGGATTTGGCAGTTGAAATTCAATGCAAAGAAGTGCAAGATAATGCATATGGGGCACAAAAACCCTGGCACAATATATCAGTTGGGGGGCGAGGATATAGCATGCACCAAGCAAGAAAGGGATCTTGGGGTTATCATCTCTGATGACCTCAAGGTAGGGAAACAGTGTGACAAGGCAGCAGGTAAAGCAAATAGGATGCTGGGATGTATAGGCAGGGGCATCACCAGCAGAAAAAAGGGAGGTCATAATTCCGCTATACAAGACACTAGTGAGGCCCCACCTGGAGTACAGTGTTCAGTTCTGGAGACCATACCTACGTAAGGACATAGACAGGGTAGAGAAGGTTCAGAGGAGGGCAACAAAGATGGTGCATGGATTGCATCACAAGTCCTAATGAAGACAGGTTGAAGGAACTGAACATGTACTCCCTGGAGGAGAGGAGAGGAGGGAGAGAGGGGATATGATAGGGACATACAGGTATCTTACAGGGAGGAACAGGGTGCAGGAAAACACTATTTTTAAGCGAAAAAGGTGTTCCAGGACTAGAGGGCATGGGATGAAGTTGGAGGGAGGACGATTCAGAGGAAACATGAGAAAGAATTTCTTCACAGAGCGGTGGTGGACAAGTGGAACACCCTGCCAGAGGAAGTGGTGGGGGCTGAAACAATCACGGGATTTAAGAATGCATGGGATAGACACAAAGGAATTCTGGAGGTCAGGGGTAAGGTGCAACAGACTTCTAGGAAAACAAACTGAACTTACAAGCTCAAATGGGCAGACTGGGTGGGCCATAGGCCCTTATCTGCCGACACTGTCTATGTATGAAGTGCGGGTTGAATCATAGGATCTTGGGATTGAGCCCACTGAATACTGTCATTGTCAAGTTGAGGTAGTGCACTAATATCTAGAACAGAGAAATGGCTATAGGCAGCTGGTATGCAGGTATCTGAAGGGCCCAAGCAATCTACTAGACAGTCCACTGTGTCCGCAGACATCTGTTAATCTCTGTTAAACTTTTGGCACAATGCTCAGATGTCAGGTTCAGACAACCTGACCCAATCACTCTTGGAGACTGGCCTTCGTGACAGGGCATCAGCATCAATATGGTTCAGTTCTGGCCTGTATTCGACAGCATAATCATAGGTTGATAAGACAGAGAGCCACTGGTGCCCAGTGGCATCCAACTTAGCAGAAGTCTGTACATAGGTTAATGGGTTATTTTCGGCCTTCACCAATATCTTTGCCCCATAGAGGTACTCATGAAACTGGTCAACAATGGCCTATTTTAGGGCAAGGAACTCCAGCTTGTGCACAGGATAGTTTTGTTCTGATGGGGTCAGGCTCCTGC
This sequence comes from Neoceratodus forsteri, assembly GCA_016271365.2. Lineage (NCBI taxonomy): Eukaryota > Metazoa > Chordata > Ceratodontiformes > Ceratodontidae > Neoceratodus > Neoceratodus forsteri. The sequence continues at coordinate 525,334,509 of CM057452.1, read as the reverse complement.
TGGCAAAAGCCACTGGTCTCAAACCACCCTCATGGTCTTGATACAGCACAGTTCCTGTGCTCTGTAGACTAGCGTCCATATGCAGCACATAGGGCTTGGTAGAGTGAGCATAGGTGAGGATGGGGCGTGGGTGAGCTGGTACATGACTTCGTGGAAGACTGCTTCACATTCGGGTGTCTGTCAGGGCCCAGAAGGTTCACCTGTTTGGAAGTATACTTTCTCGGATTCTTTGACGGACCCTTTCTTGTATCTACGGTTTGTAGGGGAGTACCCCTGGGTGAGATTCAGGAGCGGGCGAATCACCTTGGAATAGTCTTTTATGAACCTTCAGTAGTAGCCACAGAACCCCAGGAAACATTGTAGTTCTTTCAAGTTACGGGGCTGGGGCCAAGTAGTCAGTGACTCAACCTTACTGGAATCGGTCCCTATCCCTTCTGCAGCTACTATGTGCTCCACATACGTCACAGAGGTTTGAAAAAACTGGCACTTGTCAATGGACAGCTTAAGGCCGAAGTCTTCCAGTCATTCTAGGACTTTTAACAGTTGGGTCTCATGCTCCTCTAATGTGCATCTGAACACAATGAAATCATCTAGGAACACTAGGCATTCCAGCAAGTTCATATCTCCCACCGCACATTCCATCAGTCCCGAAAGGTGGCCGGGGCACCTAGAATCCCCTGTGGCATTCTCAGGTATTTATGGAACCCCAAAGGACAGATGAAGGTTTTCTCATGGTCCTCCGTGGCCATTGGAATCTGGTAATATCCGCTGTGAAGATCCAGTACTGAGAACCATTTGCTCCCATTCAAGCAATCTGGGCATCTTGTATACGGGGCATGGTGTATTGATCTGGGATTGTCCTCTGATTCAGGGTTCGATAATCAACACACATCCTCACTGACCCATTCTTCTTATGCACAACCACAATGATAGAGGCATATGGGCTCCTTGATTCATGTATCATGCCAGCAGTGAGCATTTCCTGCAGGTGTCTCCTCACATCATCTGTGTCCACTGGGGTGAGGAGTCTGGATCTCTCTCGAAATGGCCGGACGTCATGCAGACGTATATGATGCTCTGCACCCTGGACACACCCCACTTCCCATTCTTTTAACGAAAACACTTGGTCTCTCTGGGCAAGTTTCTTGCTAATCCTAGCCTTCCATTCAGTTGGCAGCAGGGAATCACCAAAGTCAAATAAGTCCGGGGCCACTCTCTCTCCCTTTGGCCAAAGTACTTGTTATTGGTTAATACTGCAGTGTCTGCGCAGTGTACTGTAGGTAGAGTGCACCCTCCTGTTCACCTGGATCTCCCGATCTGACACATTTCTAATCTGGACCATCGCTTATTGTGCATGGGCATGGGCAGACAAGATGCTGGGTTTAACCAATGATCCTTCTGGCAACTTTCCATCACCTGGTGCATCCAACATTAATATTTTGTTCTTTACGTTTCTCTTTAGGTGGACTTCTCCATGGATTGTGCACTGGGCATTGGGGGCCAATACCAAGGAGGTCAGGTTCCTTTTTCCACACTATCCTAACTGGATCATCTGGGTCCTCTTCATTGGGTTTCTGTAGTAAGTTGTATGCCCTTTTCACTAAGGCTGGAATTCTTAGGGCCCGTCCAGTCAGTTGCCCTTGTTTCTCATGGCAGAGTTGTGCTAGTCTCCCAAACATGTGGGCGTTTGTTCCTATTAACAGGGCAACCCCATTATACAGTCCGGTGGGGGGACACACTAGGGCCAGTGTCTCTACTTGCTCCTCTACACCAGTTACAGTTGCAGGAAAAGACAACCAGAGGTGAAACATAGAAACATAGAAACATAGAATTTGACGGCAGATAAGGACCGCTTGGCCCACCCAGTCTGCCCATTTCCCTACCTACTGGATAAGCTGCAGATCCTAGTTAACCAGCAGCCTACTTCTTCCTACCCCCACCCCCCAGAATTGCCTTATGACTATCCCATGCATGCTTGAATTCCACCACTGATTTTGACTCCACAACCTCATCCGGAAGGCCATTCCATGCATCCACAACCCTCTCTGTGAAAAAATACTTCCTTAAATTACCTCTGAGCCCCCCCTCTATCTTCAAATTGTGCCCTCTTGTTCTTGCACACACCTTTTTTTGAAAGATGCTACCCTGTTGGACTTTGTTGATTCCTTGAGGTACTTGAAAGTTTCTATCATGTCCCCCTCTCCCTCCTTTCCTCGAGGCTATATTAATCTCCTTAAGTCTCTCTTCATATGTCCTCCGGTGCAGACCCTGCACCATTTTAGTTGCCCTCCTCTGGACAGCTTCCATCCTGTCTATGTTCTTCTGGAGATTGGGTCTCCAGAACTGCACACAGTACTCCAGATGGGGTCTCACCAGCTGTCTGTACAGAGGGATAATAACTTCCTGTTTTCTACTGGTGATGCCTCTCCTATGCATCCCAGTATCCCCCAGCCCTCCTTGCTGCCTTCTCACATTGCTTGCCCACCTTTAGGTCATCTGATATGACTACCCCCAGGTCCCTTTCCATTTTTGTTGTTGTTAGTATCTCACCCCCCATTGTGTACTCTTCCCCTGGGTTTTTGTTTCCCAGGTGCATTACCTTGCACTTCTTAGCATTGAATCTAAGCTGCCATACATTTGACCATTCCTCTAACCTTGCCAAGTCCCTTCTCATCCTTTCCACCCCACCCTGTGCATATAGACTTGTTGCTTAGCCCCCACACATGTAAGCCTTCCAGGGATTGTAATGGCACATCAGATAAGTGGAGAAGGAAACAACTCCTGGTGGGGGACTCTATTATTAGGGGGTAGAACTGGGGGAGGAAAGGGAAACTGAGGTAAGGTGCCTGCCTGGCGCCATGGCTTGGAGGGACAGGAAACTAATCCTCAGGATCATGGGAGCAGTTGCAAGGAGGGAGTGAGCTGGATGTCATTATCCACCTAGGGACAAATGACCTGGCTGAGAATGGGATCAGAGCAGTGCAGCAGGAGTTTGTGGAGATGAGGAGGGGCCTTAGACAAGTAGCACACACGGTAACTTTCTCGGACGTGCTACCTGTCTATGACATGGATGAGGCTAGGGTACTCCGCACCATGGGATTCAATGACTGGTTGGAAAACTGGTGCAGAGCTCAGGATTTGGCTTCATTGGGGACTGGGGCTCCACCTGGGGGGGATGCAGGCCTATCCAATGCGATGGTCTGCATCTGTCCTGGAGGGAACCAGGATCCTAGGTGATGGGTTTAATGCTTCATTGGCAAGCATTTAAACTAGCCAAGGGGAGGCACTGAAAAGGAGAAGGGAAATCTTAGCCCACCCCCCAAAAAAGTCAGTGTAGTTAGGTAAACACCAAGATAGAGCAGTCGATAGGGATAAGGGCTGGGGTAAATGGAGAAAAAGACAAAGGCAGTAAGGACAGGGATGGGGCAAAAAGAAATAAAGCCAGAAAAAGATGAAGGGTAACGAGTACCAGTGCCCGTAGTAGAGGTAAAATCCTCCCCGAAATGGTGGCCTTGATGGAAGAGGGCTGCCTGGATATCGTGGCAGTCACAGAAACATGGTACACAGAGAACTATGACTGGGATGTCAACATATCAGGGTACTCAATCTACAGGAGGGACAGGGAGGGAAGAAGAGGAGGAGGAGTATCTCTCTGTGTAAGGGAAGGGATCAAAGCAACAGAACTAAAGGGTAAACAGGGAGGAGAGGAGGCACTGTGGGTCACCCTGGAAACTGGAAATGGCTCCACAATCCGCACAGGGGTTGTATACAGACCCCTGTCTCAGGGGGAGGAAATGGACAAGGAAATGATAGAAGGCATCCTTGGGATGGCACAGAAAGGTGAGATATTACTGATGGGGGACCTGAATATGCCAGATGTTAACTGGAGAACCTTTGCTGCAGCCACATCCAAGAGCAGGGCCATTCTCAATGCCCTACAGGGGGCATGCGTCAGACAGCTATTTTTGGAACCCACTCAGGAGGGAGCAATCTTAGACCTGGTACTCTGAAATGGGGAAGGAGAGAGGATCTCTGATCTTGAAGTGGATAGCCATCTGGGGACAAGCGACCACCAAACAGTGTGGTTCACGATAAATTTAGCTGTAGATTCAAGCCTCACAAAAGTGAAGCTATTGGACTTCAGGAGGGCGGATTTTGTCAAAATGAGAGAGTGCCTCAGAAAAGCATTAGCAAATAGGTGGGGTGGAGCAACAATGGGGAAACATCAAAACTGCCATCACAGAGGCAACAAGCCTTTGTGTGAAGCAAATAATCAAATCAAAACAAATGGAAAAAACACTATGGTTCTCAAAAGAAGTGGCGGGGAAGGTAAGGGAGAACAAGATAGCATTCAGGAAGTATAAACACAGAAGGAGCAGGACAGAGAACTGTACCAGTTAAAGCAGAAGGAAGATGGGAAGGTAGTCAGAATAGCAAAGGCCCAAACTGAGGAAAAGATAGCCAACTCGGTTAAGAAGGGGGATAAAACTATTTATAGGTACATAAGGGAGCAAAGAAAGATGAAGGCAAGGATACTGAGGCTGAATAAAGAGGAAGGTGGTTGGACAGAGAGCGACAGTGAAAAAGCAGGGATACTAAATGAATATTTCTGCTCAGTATTCACAATGGAAAAGTGGGGGAGAGACCTAATCCAGTCAATAGAAGCACTCTGGATAGGGGGGTTGATATTAGTCCTTTCACAGAAGAAAGGGTTCTGAAAGAACTCTTAAAACTGTAGGTGGATAAAGCAATAGGGCCTGATGGGATTCACTCCAGAATTCTAAAAGAACTAAGGGAAGAACTAGTAACACCACTGACTACCCTTTTTAATAAATCATGGGAGGATGGTGTGGTACCTGAGGACTGGAGAAGGGTGGATGTGATTCCCCCTTCACAAAAGTGGGAGCAAGACAGAGGCAGGAAACTACAGACCTGCCAGTTTGACCTCAGTGGTAGGGAAAGTGATGGAATCACTTCTGAAGGAAAGAATTGTTGAGTACCTAGAGGCCAGTAGGGTACAGGACCCAAGGCAGCATGAATTCACAGCAGGAAGGTCATGTCAAACAAATCTAATTGATTTATTTGACTGGGTGACCAAAGTAGTAGACCAGGGAGTGGCTGTGGACATGGCCTGCTTAGACTTTAGGAAGGCATTTGACACAGTCCCGCACAAAAGATTAACAGACAAATTAGCCAGCCTGGGAGTGGGTCCCAGGGTGGTAACCTGGGGTAAAACATTGTCTGGACAACAGGACACAGTGGGTAATAGTAAATGGAGTCCACAGTGAAGAAAGGAGGGTTACAAGTGGGGTACCGCAGGGTTCAGTACTAGGGCCAGTCCTTTTTAATGTCTTTATAAGTGACATTGCAGAGGGACTGGAGGGGAAGGCAGATATGCACCGTTTGGCCCACCCAGTCTACCCATTTTCCCTACCTACTGTTAAGTCAAGATGGCAGCCACGCTGGGCTAGCCATGTCGTAGTAGTAGATTAGCTTATTTTATTAGCTTTTACGTTTATGTTTTGTTGTTTTATTTTATTATTTGTTACGCGTAGTATTTGCTGGTAGCTGAGGGCAGAAGCAGCAATAGTATGTTGCTATCTCTTCAACGTTGTTATCTCTTCAATTCTGCCACTCTGTTTGATTGAAAGACGTTCAGGTGCAGGCCTAAGACTTTTGGATCATTCTGATTTAAGACGTAGGAAGTTCTTTGCTATTTGTGTTACCTGGAGCTGGGAGTTTGCTGATCGGGATCGTGGGCTCGACCGCTGGACCCGTGCTGCTCCAGAACTGCACAATGGGTCCTGCGGAGTGCTTGGAGATGCTGCCTGGAGTAGTGCCCTCGGGATTTTGAGGCTGGTTTGGGAGACTCAGTGGTTCCTGTTTTTCGGGCCTTGTGGACTGTATCGATTCTGGTACTGATCCTGGAGTGTTGGCTTCCACGGTGAGCTGGGCTGAACCTGGTCTGAACCCAGAGAGGTTTACTGGGGTTGTTGGCTGCGAGTGGAGAGCAGGGCTGGTGCTGTCAGAGGACAGGCTCCAGTGTACCCATGATTCCTGGGCCTTCTGGTGGGCGGGCTGGAGAGCCTGCTCTCTTGGAACCAGTTGTGGCTAGAATTCCCTATTAACCCCTCGCGGGATGACTGGGGTGAGAACTTCTCTCAGTTAGGTAGCTCACATTTATTGGAAACCTGAATAAGGCTGAAGGACAGGAGTGATTTTGTTTTTTGGCTGCAGCAGAGTTCCGATTATGTTACTTTGAAACTGATGGAATAGCGAGAGTGTCTTCCTTCATATTAGAATAACCCACGTCAGACTGTTCCTTTCATTTTCTATGTACTTTGGTAAAGCAGTGAGAATGCTTTGCGTTTTTTATCAAGAACAATTTGTGTGACTGATTGAACATTTACCCTGCCTATGTGAGAGATAGGTTTGGGGATTAAATCCTCAGAGGTGAGAGCTCTGAGGGATTTTTACCATTTCAAGACTACAGTGGTATACAGGTGGAAAAGTGACTGGGGCTCTATGTTCAAATCCTTCGAACTCTTTTTGAGGAACTAAAAACCTGTCTGAAGGAGAAGAGTAGTTGTTTTATTTGGTTTTTGTTAAGGGCTCTCCCTCGCTTCATGAGAGGTGGTGGGTTGGTTTAATTTAGTTTAAAATAGTTTAATTATTGTTTTCTTTTTAGAATTTGTTGTATAAGCTATTTTAAATAGGCTGGTGGCAAGGTGGTGATAATTAAAATCAGTTGATTGACAGTAGTTTTTAACATTGGCAGCATGTGTTGGGACCGAGTTTCGGTGGGCAGGTGCTACTCTCCCTCCAGGCTGAGGGGCCTGCGCCCTTTTGATAGTCCCCCATTGTAACCCGAGGTATATAGGCGTTGCCATGCCTTGGGGATTGCAGGAGGAGGCGGGGCGCTGCCAGCTGGAGTGGGGGAGGAGCGGAATAGGCGGATAAGAGTGGTGAGGTCATGGAGACACCCTGGGGCAAAATGGGTCCAGGACAGGGGTTTGTGATGCCTGATTCCCATACCCAAGGGTTCCACTGATAGTGGGCAGGTTGCTCATTCCTCCAAGGTCTCTCGTCCAACTCGGGCTATGTTATGCAATGCCAGGTCAATCAAGAACAAGGCAGCAATTATTGCTGATGTTGAGTCATCTGACCTGGCTTACATCACCGAGACCTGGCTGGATGAAAATGCTGGTCCCATATTGGAGTCAGCTGTTCCAGCCGGGTACTCTGTGATACAACGCCTGAGATTGGATTGGGGTGGGGGTGTCGATATTTGCTTTAAATCAGAATTGGACCTTGTAGAAGTTTCAGTGGCAACCACTAGATCCTTTGAGTGTATCGTGGGAGCAGGTGTGGGCAGCAGAATCTTACTCGTCTACCGTCCACCTGGTGATGAGAGAGTTTTTCTGCAGGAAGTTGCAGACTTCATTGCTGATATGGTGTTGGAACTCTCCAGGTGGTTGGTCCTGGGGGATTTCAATGCCTGGGTCAATGATGGAACTCTCGCATTTTGGTCAAAACTTCCTCCAACTGATGATTTTGTTGGGCATTACACAGGTTGTTACCGCTGCAACCCATATTCAGTGTCACTCTTTGGATCTGGTGTTCATCCTGGGGATGGAGATCACGGAACTGGTGGTGGAACCAGTTGGGTAGTCGGACCATTACCCTGTAAGGTTCAATTTTGTGGCCCTCCCCATGAGACTGCCCCCTTTGGAGATGGTCCGGTACCGCCCTTTGAGGGGAGTAACCCCTGAGGGTCTGATGGCGGTGCTGGACCTATTGAGTTGGCCTGTGGAGTGCATGGAACCAGATGTCTTAGTAGTGCACTATAATAATATGGTGCTGAGGGCTCTGGATTCCATTGCACCCGTCTGAGTTCGCCCCCTCTCCCTCTGCTCTCGGTCCCCTTGGTTTCATGGGATATTGAGGGAGTTGAGAAGAGTAGGGTGAAGATTGGAATGCTGTTGGCGGAAATCCGGCCTGGAAGGGGACAGGCTTAGATTGATCACCCATTATGTGGATTATCAATCAGAAATCTCCCTTAAGAAGGCAGAATTCCTGTCCAGGGAGATAGCTGCATCAAGGAATTGACCAGTTCGGCTCTTCCGGACTGTGGACAGGCTGTGCAATCCAGCCTGCCTGCGGGGTCGGAGAGCCTTTTCATAAATAAAGTGTGATGAGTTTGCTTAGTTCTTTGATGATAAGGTGTCATCGATCAGGTCGGAGAGCCACAGAAAGCATTCAAATGAGCATGGTGGTGGTCAATGCAAGGCTACAGGCCCTCTGTCTGTCTGGACAGATTTCAACCAGCCAGCGATCATGTATATCATGAAGATTGTCCAGGGCTTGCCACCGACTTGCTGTAGTTTGGATCCTGGTCCTACACGCCTCCTTGTGGGGTGCGTGGATGCGGTCGGACCAGTCCTCGCTGAGATAGTCTGGTGTTCATTGGATCAAGGGGTGTTCCTGGAGTCTCTAAAAGAGGCTACCGTGACTCCCCTTTTAAAGAAATCTTCCCTTGATCCAGACTGTCTCGCTAATTACAGATGGATCTCTAACCTGCCCTTTTTGGGCAAGGTTATTGAGAAAGTAGTCGCGTTGCAGCTCGATGACTTTCTTACCACCCATGAAGTCTATGATCTTCTCCAGTCCGGTTTCAGGAAGAGGCATAGTACCGAGACGATGTTGATTCGAATACTGAATGATCTCCTAATAGCGAGAGATCAGAGGAGCCGTTCGAACTTGGTGCTCCTTGATCTTTCTGCAGCATTTGACAACGTGGACCATGGGATGTTGCTTGAATGCCTGCGGCTACTCTGTGGACTGTCGGGGACAGTCCTCAGATGGTTCCAGTCTTTCCTCATGGGCAGAACTCAGAGGGTAGTATCAGGAATTTTTTCCTCTGCTCCCTTTGCTCTGCCTTGTGGGGTGCCGCAGGGTTCAGTGCTTTCCCCCATGTTGTTCACGGTGTATATGCTGCCATTGGGAGATATTATAAGGCATTATGGGCTGAGTTTTCACTGCCGTGCAGATGATACTCAGCTCTATATGTCCTTTGTACCTGAACTAAACAATGCAATATCTGTCTTTAACAACTGCCTCGCTAAGATTCAGAACTGGTTGAGACTGAATCCGGACAAGACTGAGGTGCTGGTGGTGGACCCTGGTCATCGTGTAGAGAAGTTGACTCCTGGGTCTCCTTCTGGCCTTGTGCTAGGGGGTAACCAGTTGAGTCCTTCTGAACAGGTGCGGAATCTGGGTGTAGTGCTTGATAGCAAGCTGACGCTTAAAACACAGGTGTCGGCCATTGTCAAGTCCTCGATTTATCACCTGAGAAATATAGCCTGGATAAAACACCTTGTTCCGCATGATGACCTCCCGGTGTTGGTTCATGCCTTTGTATCTTCGCGTCTTGACTACTGTAATGCTCTATATCTAGGGTTACTGGGGGTGGATCTCTGTCACCTGCAGCTGGTGCAGAATGCTGCAGCCAGGCTGTTGACTGGGTGACCAAGAACTTACCATATCACACCTGTGCTGTGCGAATTGCACTGGCTGCCAGTGCGATGGAGGATCACCTTCAAGGTCGCGTTGCTGACCTATAAGACCCTACATGGACAGGGACCGGGCTACCTGCATATCTCTTTCGGCCCTGCTGCCCTCTCCACCCACTCCGCTCCACTGATGAGGGATTGCTGGAGATTCCCAGGGTTCGTCTTCAGTCATCTGGGGCCAGAGCTTTTTCCTTTGTGGCCCCAACCCTGTGGAATTCTTTACCTCATCGGATTAGAGAGTGCCTGTCCATTGAGTCTTTTAAGGCCTCATTAAAAAGTTATTTATTTGAATTAGCTTTTTGCTGATACATTTGCTTATTCTGCTGCCTTTTAATTGTTTTATGTATGTATTTATTATTGATGTGTGTGTGTTATATTTGCTATGTATTTGTGCTTTGGCATTTTGAAAAGCGCCTATATACCACTAAATGTTGATTTGATTTGAAGGTATGTCTCTTTGCAGATGACACAAAAATCTGAAACAGGGTCGATATGCAAGGTGGGGTGGAAAGGATGAAAAGGGACTTGGTAAGGTTGGAGGAGTGGTTAAATGTATGGCAGCTTAGATTCAACGCAAAGAAGTGCAAAGTAATGCACCTGGGAAACAAAAACCTAGGGCAAGAGTACACAATGGGGGGTGAGATACTGACAACAACAAAAATGGAAAGGGACCTGGGGGTAGTCGTATCAGAGGACCTAAAGGTGGGCCAGCAATGTGAGAAGGCAGTAAGGAGGGCTGGGGGGATACTGGGATGCATAGGGAGAGGCATCACTAGTAGGAAACAGGAAGTTGTTGGCCCTCTGTAGACAATTGGTAAGGCCACATCTGAAGTACTGTGTACAGTTCTGGAGACCCCATCTCCACAGACATAGACAGGGCGGAAGCTGTCCAGAGGAGGGAAACCAAAATGGTGCAGGGTCAGCACCAGAAGACATATGAAGAAAGACTGAAGGAGCTTAAGATGTATAGCCTCGAGGAAAGGGGGGACATGATAGAAACTTTAAAATACCTCAAGGGAATCAACAAAGTTCAAGAGGGTAGCATCTTTCAAAAAAAGAGATGTGCAAGAACAAGGGGGCATAATTTGAAGATAGAAGGGGGACGGCTTAGAGGTAATGTGAGGAAGTATTTCTTCACAGAGAGGGTTGTAGATGCATGGAACAGCCTTCCTGAGGAGGTCATAGAGCCAAAACAGTGGGGGAATTCAAGAATGCATGGGACAGATATAAGGCAATTCTAGTGGGCGTAGGAGGAAGTAGGCTGTTGGTTAACTAGGATCTGCAGCTTATCCATTAGGTAGGGAAATGGGCAGACTAGGTGGGCCAAGCGGTCCTTATCTGCCGTCAAATTCTATGTTTCTCATACCAATCCTGAAATACAGTGGTCACTTGCGACCCACTGTCAAGCACAGCCCGAGTAGGAATACCTACATTGAAGGGCCCACTATTTTGGACCAGTCTGGAGGGACAACAGCAGGGGCCTGGAAAGACGATTTAGTCAGAGAGGGTTTTGAGATAGGATGGCCGAAGCCTTCACTGTGGTCATTTCATGCACCCCTTGATCACTGACTCATTTTCTGAAGCTCTCCTTGAAGTCAGTTCACCACTTTCTCCAAGTCCTTCTGAGACTGGCATTCCCCCTTCATATGGCCATCATTGCCGCAACTGTGACAAATGACAGGCTCTTGGGGCATCCTTGGGGACAACATAGCAGGGGATGCTGGAGCATAGACGGGAGATTGTGATCTGACTTCTGCTGGTAGTGTACCATGTCTCAAAATTTCCTTTAGGGTGGCAGTCAATTCTTTGAGCTCAGCCGAAAAGCCACCCTTATTAGAGAATGCCTGAGGGTGCACCCCCACCCCCATAACAGTTACATCCTGTCAGGGCCAGGGTCTCTGTCAGCAGGGGATACCTCAGTGAACGCACCTGGTTGTACTTTTCTGACTTCCTTCAGCAACTCCTCCCCCCACCATTTAGCCCACAGCGGGACACTTGTAGTGGTCTCCATTTCAGAAGGGCCTTCTGGTGTCATGATCACTTTGGCTGCACTCACCCCATAATTACAATCTCCCTCTTCACTTTCTACTCCTGGAGTTCTTTTATCAAGTTACAGTAGTCAGATGGGTTACCTCTCCTATCTTGGAATCTTAACTGGATGATCTGCATTTTAGAATGCTTGGCATGTTGCAGTATGTGCCCCAATCTCACGCGGTTCAAATTACTGGCGGCTACCCCACCTTTCCGGTAAGCTTTCTGCAGAGCTCTTTCTAGGCGAGTAACTTACACAGACAAACTTTCCCCCTTCCATTGTTTGGTACCTTGGAATTTCCACATCAAAGTCTCCCCCTGGCTCACTGCTCCCAAAATTGCCTTCAAGTACAGATGGGTACTTCTGAGCAGATGCATCAGGGTTTGTGGACCTCAAGCATTTAATGGCTTCAAGGGCGGGGCCTCTCAAACTTTCTATGATTCTTTTCCACTTCTCAGCCTCTGCACACTGCCACTGTGGTACCAAGGGGGTCACGTAGTCGATCTAGGTCTCCCAGTCATCCTCCCCTTGGGGGGTGGGGAGGGTGCCTGAGAAGATTCTCAGCCTTCGGTAGGAGTTGTAACTAATGGTGTGTACAGATATAGGGGCCAGCATTAGCAAGGGCACAGAAGGTGGAGCAGTAACAGGTGCTGGAATGGGAGGGAGTGTTGGGGAAGGAACACCCCCAGGTGGCAGGAATAGTTTCTTAAAGTCCTCTATGATTTTCCCTTCCTCTAGCAACAACTTGGCAAATTTCTCCTCAAATGTCTGAGATAAAGGTGAGAGCTCATCCTCCCCAGGGTCTTTACTGTCTTTTGTTATCACTCTCCAGGCGGCTAAGACCTCTTCTGAGGCAATAGTCTGGGGCACTTTAGAGCTGTCCACAAGATCACTAAACTCTACCAAAGCTATGAAAGTTTGGGCGATCAAATCAGCCTGTTAACCTACCACCACAGGGTTTTATAAACATTTAACTTTGGAGAGTGCTCCCTCTACAGTGTGCTTACTGGTACCTAGGGGAATATCTAGTATAAGCAAAGCATTTTGGGGGTCAGTCTCCTGCCCAGTACACCACCCCATCAATTGGTATACAGCCATTTCTACTGGGGTAGCCATTAATCTTTAACAATAATTCATAGTTTTTGGTCACTAGAAGGCACAAAATCCCAGCAGTGAGCCTCCAGTTTGTAACCTCTAGGTGGCGCTATCCCAAGGGCTACTACCCCTGCCTGCTTGGCTAGTTGCAGATTAAGGGGCCTGAGTTCTGATATGGGTGCCTCCACCTGGAGGTCAGGGTTGGTAGTCGTCAAGCTGACCAGGGCACAGCCCTCCGGGACACTGTAACCCCCTTTTTCTCCTTCTAGTGGCCTGAACAGTACACAATAATCACTTTCACAATGACCCTTATTCACCAGGCAGTTACCCACACTGTTTGCACTTACCACCAGGGCTGGTTCCTCTAGCTTGACCCTAGGTACTCCTTGTAAAACAAGGTTAAGCACAGCAACTAACAATAGTACAGTACTCTTTGGACAAACTGGATCCACAGTCAGGTTAAATGCAAACCAAGTTAAATCTGATTTATTCAGGGGTCTTGAACAATGGAGGGGCGTAATTAGGTTGATTTGCTTAAAAAGCTGAATTAATCAGATAGTTATTCATGCAGTTCAGAGCCCCTACACAGTCACACACTCTGGGTACCCAGGTAAGAAAAAGGTGGGCTAGCCAGGAAGGTTGTAGCTGGTTGGGGCCCTGTAATAGAAGAAAGCAACATGCACAGCACACATTATTTGTAATCTGGAGCCGGAGGGCTCAGTTCGTGAAAGAAAAGGCAACAAGACAATCAGATGACACCACTTTTAGATATGGTTGTTGTTGCAGGGAGCTACCCTGATGTTTACTCATGATACCCAATACTGGACACAGGCAGGATGAAATCGAGACTGTAGGCTGGTGAACTGGAGTGCCCAGAGAAGCAGGGCCCACACGAATCACCGTGACGTCATTCCTGTTCACGGCGTGGAGCAGGGGACTGATCTCCAGGCTGTTCTCTCGTCCATGACTTTCTCTGCGTAACAGGTATTCTAGCTGGGCCAGTGTAGCAGGGCCCAGGCAAACGGAAATGGATACAGATTCAGTCCATGGAGCTGGATACAGCCTCCAGCAAGCAAAACACAGTTCAGACACTCAGTGGAGAACCAACTCACGACCCACTATAAGCACACAGCACATTCACATGTAGGGAAATTCCCCTGTACCAGGCAAATGGCTCTCTGGTCACAATTATGGAGTCTCTGCACAATCCGGGAGTTCAGAGGTAGCTGGAAGTCCTGACAGATCGATCGCATTCAGCAAATCTTCGGTCTTCTTCAGGTTAAAGCCTGGTCATAATTCAGTGGCTTAATTCGCTCTCCAAATTCAGATTCAGTCTGAAAAAAGCACAAGTTCCCCTCTCAGGAATAGCAGGCAGGCATTCAGGCCAAACTCAGGCCTTTCCACAGTTCTCCTGCTCGAATCCACTATGGATTAATGCTGGAACTATCTTGAGCTGTTACTTCTTCACTTCCCAACTCAGATCTAACTGAAACTGCAAGTGGTGTAGGACTTTCCCCAAGATACAAAAGGTTCGGTTGGCTGATCTGTCAGTCAGTCACAACAAGGGCTCCCCCTCCAGGTTATTTTAGATGCCAAAAGCCCAAAACTACAATTCCTACAAGTTTTGGTCCCACCAAGCCCCCGTAGGCAGGCTCCATTTTAGAGTCCCAAAAGTACTGATTGGCCCATTCTGCAGTCCAGGACCAATATAGGAGGCAGTATAGCGCAATGGTCTAAGGCTCTGAGCTGCAAATTTGGTGACATCCAGCAGGCCAGACCTGGGTTTGAATCCCATAGCTTCCACTTGCATACTGTGTGACCCTGAGCAAGTCACTTAACCTCCTTGTGCTCCTAGGTTGCTCCTGTAAAAAAGCTTTCAGCTTAGTGTGCTATACCTGGTTAAACAACTAAATAAAATAAAAAAAATAATAAAATATGATGGAAACAAACCGAACTGTCAATGCTGCAAAGAAGGCAGGTTAGAACAAACTGCAATATTAGTACTACTCTAACAAATGATCAGCAAACAAGTACATCTTCTAACAGAGCTCCCTCTCAGATTAATTATGACTGCAATCCAGGCAGCTCTTAAAGAGACAGTACACAGAGGCTATATAGGCACTCTCTGGCAATACATTTAAACTGCTAAAATGCAAAACACCAGCCTGGCAGTGATCATATAGGCAAGCTCAAGGAAGACTTTCCGGGAACCCCCATTTGTAGGGAGGTTGCACCCTTTCCTGCCAGGAGAAATCTTGGTGTCCGTGTCAAGTCTGTACCATCACAATATCAAAAATGCAATATAAATGAGACATATATATATATATATCTTTGCTTGTTACATCACTATACCTTTCAATATACTTCGCATTACTACATCCATATTGACAATACTTGTGCATGTTTCATACAGGTAATGTGACTCCACTGTGACTTTTTGGGAACCCCCATTTGTAGGGGGATTGCAGTAATTAACCAGAAAAAGCCTGGAAGTAAGCAAAATTATTCTGATGCAATCTACTATACTACAGTAAACAGCAAGTAAAAAAATGTTTGCAAACAAAGTTTAAACTGTGACTAGCCCCAAACTTGAGTGTGTGGCTCTTGGTGCTGACAGCTTTTGACCTCTCCAGTAAACACTGCTTTGAAACATTTTCAGCAGGGTTGTAGATATTGTTCACACAGCTCTGGTGCTCAGCGAAAGGGTCTATGGCATCAGTTGTAGCCAGTATGCTATCTGGGGATATTATATCCATGCTGGTGTTTGGCTACCTAATAAAGACCAAACCAGCTAGGTTGGATGGGGTAGTATTTATTTATTCAGAATTCGGAAAAATATCTTTGAGTCAGAGATTCATTTACAAAGGTTCCACATCACATAAATGGGACAAAACAGTAATAAGGTAAATATAATGCAGGAAACAGGACAAGCTAGATACACGGTAATAATACCATTAAATACAGTTAAAGGCTCACAGTTAGTACCAGACAAACTTAGATCAATTGAGCATGTAAGCATTTATACAGAGATGCTCAAAAAATGTAGGTAAGGGGATAAAAAGGGGATGGGCAGCGGGTAGGGTACACCAGCCAGAGGCCATTGTCATGGTAGGGGGAGGAGCGAGTGACAGCAGGATCAATGGCAGTCACAGCTGTTTAGGGACTGGAAATGCTCCTTAAGATGGTTTTTGAAGAGGCAGATAGCATTTTCATTAGTGATGGAGCTAGGTAGGCCATTCATCCATGAGGGGGCCTTGTAGCTGAAGGATCTTTGAATTTTTTAGGTTTGTCAGTGGGGAACTGCGAGGAGTTTTTTGCTAGAGCTGCGGGTTACTTTTTGGGTTGTAGACAGATAGATTAAGGAGGTAAGACCGGGGGGGGGGGGTGGCCAAGGGTGATAAATTTTTTTGTCCATAAGGCAAGTGTGGAATTTGATCCTGTTGTCCAAGTTAAGCCAGTTTGTGGAGTTATATAGTGAGCAGGTATGAGTGAGATGGTCACAGTTCAGTACAAGGTGACAGGTTGTGTTGAGGGAGAGGTGGAGCCTACTAAGGGCTGAGCTGGTGGCAGTGCTATAGATGAGAATGCCATAGTCAAGGAAGGAGAGGATAAAGGACGAGACAGCAGTTTGGAGGGCATCTGGAGTAAGGCAGTGTTTAATCCACTAGAGCAGGCTGATGTGGACATTAAGGGCAGAGGACAGATGATGTTTGTGCTGGTGGAAAGTGAGTGCCGGGTCAAGGGTGATACCCAGGTATTTAAAGGAGTCCACTTGCTCAAGATGTGTTCGGTCCACTGTTAGAATCTGGGGGCAAAGTTCCTTCTTAGAGCTCTGAGGGTGGGAGAAGATCATGAACTTGGTCTTCTTGTAGTTAAGTATAAGGCGTTAATCAGAGAACCACAGTTCTGCTTCGCTGAAGAAGGACTGGAGGGTTTCGTGTAGATAAAAAGTGTCAGGGCTGGATGCGTAAAGTACTGCATAATCCATGTATAGCAGAAGGTTGCCAGGGCAAGAGGCAGGGAAGGAGTTGAGGTAAAGGCTGAAGAGAAGGGGACCAAGGATGGACCCCTGAGGGACTCCTGAGAGAACTGGGAGCTTATCAGATAGGGTAGTGTCAGTTTTGACCTGTTGGAACTGATTTGACAAGTAGTCGGTGAACTGGCACAGGGCATCTTGGGAGAAGCCAATGTTGGAGAGTGCGACTAGCAGAAGGGAGTGATTGTCTGTGTCAAATGCCTTAGTAAGGTCAATAAATACAGTACCAGTGGTGTGACCTTTGTCTAATGTGGAGTGGATGTGTGTGTTGAATTGCAGAAGGGCTGTAGTAGTACCGTGCCCTTTGCAGAAGCCATGTTGCTGTTTACAGAGAAGATCATGTTTGTTAAGGTGGTCGGTGAGTTGATCATAGACAATGCGTTAGAGTGCTTTAGATGGGGGGGTAGAGATGGGCCAGTAGTTATTGGTGACAGTACGGTCCCCACTCTTAAATATAGGGGTAATGGAGGCAGATTTCCAGAGGGAGGGGAATTTACCTTGGCAGAGAGATCGATTGAGAATATGGGTGAGGGGGTAGAGTACTTTGTGGAGGGTGAGCCGGAGAAGCCTCAGATCCAAGGAGTCACTACTGTAATGGGAGTGGCTTAAAGCATTTTTAATGTAAGGCTCAGTGGTCTTGAGGGTGATGCATTGTAGGTGAAAGGGAAAGGGGAGTTGGGAGGGGGGACTGGACAGGGGGTGGGTTGAAGAAGGTAGGTGGGAGAACATGGTTGAGGTTAGTGAAAGCACAATTGAAAGCCGAGGCTATACAAGAGGGGTCGGAGGTCAAGTGCCCGTCCACAGCTATCTGATTAGGAGGGGGGTTATTGTCTTTGCCACCGATTTCCTTGATATTATTCCAGAATTTGTGCCCAGAGCTCCAGGCAGCTGTAAGGGTGGCTTTATAGTGCTCAGCCTTGTCTTTGCATAATGCCACATTCATTTGTTCCGGGCCTCTGTGTATCTCTGCCTGTAGGCTGGATGGCCAGTCTCATTGGAGAGGTGCCAAAGTGAATCATGAGTACACATCAGGGTCTGGAGTTGGTCAGTGATCCAGGGGACAGGGTTGCCTTTGACCATCCTTTTGGTAAGTGGGGCAAACTTGCCACAGATGGTGTTGAAGGTGTGAATGAACAGGCTAAGGGCTAGATCAGGGTCAAGGGTATTAGTTATGAGGGACCAGTCCAGCGACCTGAGTTGGGTTTTTAGGAGAGCAAGTTTACCAGGGCTGAGTTTGTACTGGAAGATCATCTAGGGAGGGGTTTGGGGCATTTTGCAGGACCAGGTGCAGAGAATTGGGGAGTGGTCGCGAAGTATATTTGGTAACACATCAGTGCTAGTGATTTTATGGGGATGGTTGGTGAAGACCAGGTCCAGCAGGGAGGAAGATCCGGTGCAAGGATCCAGATGAGTGGGAGAGGGGACTACTTGCACAAGGTCTTGGGCTGTAGCTGCATCTATGACTGGGGTGGTTGACTTGGGCACCCAGTTGATGTTGAAGTCTCCAAGAATAATCTTTTCAATTTGTTGTGGGAGGGTGGTGAGATAGGACAGGACTGAGTGGAATGCTACTTCTGGTCTCTGGGGGAATGTAAACTGACGTGATAAGAAGGGGTTTGAGAGAGACCCAGGTAGTTAGTTTGAGGGTAAGGGCCTGTAGACCTGGTACCAGCGGGGGTGGGGGGGGGCAGCTGACAGTGCACTTGGTCCTTAATGTAGATTGCGCACCCTCCTCCACGTTTTCTTGCTGATCAGCTCAGAAGAGATTGCACCCGGGGAGGGCTACTGTCGAGTCAGGAGTGAGAGGGGAGAGCCAGGTTTCATTCAAGGCAATGATATCAGGCTGATGCTGGAGGATCCACCCCTGTTACGAATCCCACTTTTTTAGTAGGCTACAAACATTGAGACCGACAATGCGAAGTCCACAGATGGGGGTGTGGTTTGGCTTGGAGGTTACAGGTGGGCCGGGGTTAGGGTGGATATTACCAGATATAAGGAGGAGCAGGAAGAGGATTGACCTGAGTACAGAGTTCCAGGCCAGTTTATTGCAACGATGAGCTGTTTGAACCGAGGTCCCAGGTGGTTAGGAAAGGGAGGGAATAGGGAGAGATAGAGTGCAGGGGGCAGACAGGATGAGAAGGTATGATGAGAGGTGGGGTGGCGGATACAAGTGTTTCATGGGGTACAGCTCCCAGATACACTGCAGGATTTTAGCTGAACTAATGTTTCAGTTGGAGGTATGGCTTGAAATAATTTTTCAGAAATCTGTCTAGACAGATATGGTGCCTGAAAATTTAAAGTGGCCTTTGTGCCCCCTATATTTAAATAAGGGGTAACATTAAGCCCAGAAACTACAGGTTTGTCAGTCTGTTATCAATGCAGGGCAAGAACTTAAAATCCATTATAAAGGAAAAAATAATAGTGCCTTTGTTCAGAGCTGATGTTCTTAGTGCCCCTCAGTATGGAATTATGTGAGGCAGATCCTGCCAAGCCAACCTGATCACCTTCTTTGAGTGTGTGACCATGGAGATTGACAGGGGTAGGGCAACAGTCTTAGTCTATCTGGACTTCAATAAGGCCTTTGACAATGTTGCAGATGACAAAGCATCTGGGCAAAGTATGCCGATGATATATATCTGAGTCATACACAAGATGTATTGCTAACTGGATTAAGGGCAGGGAGCAAAAGGTTGTTGTGAACATGTATTATTCAGAGTAGAGTGGAATACTTTGCAGCATCCCTTGGGCACTAGGATTGGTCCACTGCTGTTCAACCCTTTACATTGACCCCTCCACTGCCTGGGGCATTTTACACTCCTGTGCCAGGCAGTTTTTGTAATGTTTGCACTATATTATTTAAGCAATAAGGCACAACAGAGTGTGTGTGATTGTGTAATAACATCACACCTTGGGTGGTTGAAGCATGTAGCCACATGCCAAATGCATTCAACACTCGAGGTGTGATGTTATTACACAATAACATACATCCCTGGAGTGCCTTATTGCTATTATACAGTGGTTCGTTTGTTAATTAAAAAAAGAAGAAAGAAAAAAATTCATTTTTATCTATTTTTTCTTTGATTTCTGTGGGTGTAGGTGTATGTTTAAGAAAAAAAATGACAAGAATATTTCTTCCTCCACAAGGTGGAGCTACTGCCAGGATGATCCTGCCTGCTGGCCTGCTAAGCTTTTTCTTGTTGTCCTGCTGTGTGATTTTACTGTGCCTTCTGCCCTTCCTGGTCACTGGCTTCCACCTAGTAGTGGACAGTACTTGGGGGAAGACAGTATTTCACAGTTCCTTTTTTATTTTAAATTCCGTTCCTTTTTTTCTGTGACTGACAAGCTATTCATGAGTGTACAGCTCAATGTGCGCATGCGCTAACACAATCTCACTGCTGACTGAAACAGAGGATATTAAGATACTGAGATGAGTTTTACTGCAGGAAACTGCTTGTTGAAAAGAAAAAAGAGATTTTATTTTATTATACATGCTGCCACTGCCTGCGGGTTTTTGGCAAAGTGGCAGAGCAGGCACATGCTGATAGTGAAAGTTTTTATCTGCAGGTAGCGGCGCTGTGGAGGAAAATGTTATTTTTTAAAGAGACTTACCAGTCTTAGCATTTGCACCTGCCTGTTTGGTGCCTTACCCCATGGAAATGATCCTGCTGCTGCTATTTCCAAAAGCACTTAAACCGTTTTTAAGTTATATCCTCGTGAATTACTACCCGGTTCTCCTACTTCCCATTTTTTTTAACCACCCACACTCTGCCACGTGCCCAGCAAAGTTATGACATGACGCCAGGGAGAGTTTGGGGACGAGCTCCATTTTAGTCTATGGGGGGGTACCTTTTGGGTCATTTTTCTGTATTTTAATGGGCAGTTGGTGATGAAACATGGGCACTGGTCAATTAACAAGACGACTCCTGCACTCTTTCCAAGTCTTGCTGGAGAGGGGATTGCACACTGATGGAAGAGGGGCCAGAGGTGAAGATGACGGTATCGTCAGCATACGTGTGCATGTGGGAGGAGCTGCAGACAGAAGGGAGGTCATTTATAAAGAGTGAGAATAGGATAGGGTCTAATAGAGCCTTGGAGGACCCCAGTAAGGATGGGAAGAGGTGAGGAAAGTACGCCACTTTTTTGGACAGATTGCTGCTTGTCATGTAGATAGGAGCTAAACCAGTTTAACAGTAGAAGTTGCATGACCAGCAGATTGTAGTTTGTGTAGCACTTGGGGGGATACTAAATCAAAGGCCTTAGCCAGGTCTGTGAAGAGAGTGGCAGTAATATGAATCTTGATCCATAGCATTAGGGAACAGATGGTTGAGTGCTGTTTTCTAAACCCAGACTGTATGGGTGAGAGAATGTTACTAGTGGATAGATGTTCTGAAAGCCTAGAGTGGATGAGAGACTCCTTGGGTTTTGCAAAGGGTGGGAGGAGTGATATGGGCTGGTAATTCCTGGGGGTGTAAGGGTTGCCCCCCTATGTGAAGAGGTAGCACCTTAGCTAATTTCCAAGCTTTGGAGACAGTGGCGTTTGAGAGAGAGAGAGAGGTTTAGGATGTGGGCTACAGGGGAAGCTATAGCAGGGGCGGAGATGAGAAAGATCCTAGAGTGGAGCCCGTTGGAGCTGGTTTTGGCAGGGTTTAGAGCAGAGAGAGCTGTGTAGACTTCCTGGGGGGAGATCGGTGGGAAGAAGAAAGTGGCAGAGGGTGGGATAGATTCAGGTGCGGTGGGGGAAGGATGGTCAGGGAGCATGCACGTGGCGAAAAAATTGCTGAAAATCTCAGCCACTGCGGAGGAGTCAGTAACTGGAAAACAATCATATTTGCCAAACAATAGACAAAATGCTGCATTTCTAAGTTGACGTCAGCTAAAGCTAAACAAATATATGCAACTGTGAAGGATAATCTAAATATGTATAGTGCCAAGAAGGAAAATGAAAATACTTCAAGTATACACAAGATACACAAGATGGAGTGGAAAGGATGAGAAGCGACTTTGCAAGGTTGGAGGAATGGTCAAATGTATGGCAGCTCAGATTCAATGCAAAGAAATGCAAGGTAATGCACATGGGGAACAAAAACCCTGGGGAAGCGTACACAATGGGGGGTGAGATACTGACAACAGTAAAAATAGAAAGGGACCTGGGGGTAATTATATCAGATGATCTAAAGGTGGGCAAGCAATGTGAGAAGGCAGTAAGGAAGGCTGGGGGGATACTGGGATGTATAGGAAGAGGCATCAATAGTAGAAAACAGGAAGTTGTTATCCCTCTGTACAGACAGTTGGTGAGACCCCATCTGGAGTACTGTGTGCAGTTCTGGAGACCCCATCTCCACAAAGACATAGACAGAGTGGAGGCTGTCAGAGGAGGGCAACAAAATGGTGCAGGGTCTGCACCAGAAGACATATGAAGAAAGACTAAAGGAGCTTAATATGTATACCCTTGAGGAAAGAAGGGAGAGGGGACATGATAGAAACTTTCAAGTACCTCAAGGGAATTAACAAAGTCCAAGAGGGTAGCATCTTCCAGAAAAGGAGATGTGCAAGAACAAGGGGGCACAATTTGAAGATAGAAGGGGATGGCTCAGAGGTAATGTGAGGAAGTATTTTTTCACTGAGAGGGTTGTGGATGCATGGAACAGCCTCCCTGAAGAGGTCGTGGGGTCAAGAACAGTGGGGGACTTCAAGAATGCATGGGACAGGCATAGGGCAGTCCTAGTGGGGGTAGGAGGAATTAAGCTGTTGGTTAACTAGGATCTGCAGCTTATCTGTTAGGTAGGAAAATGGGCAGACTAGGTGGGCCAAGCGGTCCTTATCTGCCGTCAAATTCTATGTTTCTATACATATCATTACTAATTGTTGTAACAAACAAATACTCTGCAGTTGTGGAGCTGTAATGCAATAAATTGCAGAAGAACCAGTACAGAACTATTCTAGATTCTGCAAAGTGTACACATTCCAGAGGTACCACACTTACATAACTTTACCATAGGGGTCTGGCAGAAATAGGCCCTAAAAACATAAGGTGCTAAGTTTAGTCTGTAAGGGATATACAGTACTGGTATTTGGAGCTATAATGGAAAATGCACAGCATTACTTCTCTGGCATGTAGAAACCCAGCACATCACGTTACTATAGGAAAAGCATATATTTTCTGAAACTATGCAAAATACCAATTTTAAACATGAGTAACGTAGCCCACTACCTAAATGTTAGCCACCCCATTATTCCTCTTTATATTTGTTGCCACTATGAACAATAATTGCTATTTGCATAATTTTCACATTTTGTCAAAGCAAATGCCATTGTAACATAAGTGGCAGGTATGTAAACGCCCAATTTTTGGATTCAGTTTTTTGATTTGATTTAATGGAGAGCACTGGTTACAACCATACCACATATATGTACCTTTACCACAGAGGTCTGGCAGAAATGGGCCCTAAACATATAGGTAGCTGAGTGTATTTATAAGGGAAAAAATCTTGGTCCGTAATAGTCAATGCACAGCATTTCTTCTCTGACTTGTAGAAATTCGGGAGACAACGATACTATATCAAATGTATATATTTTCTGAAACTGCACAAAATACTTGTGTAAAACATGGCTAACATTGCCCACTATCCAAATGTTTACTACTTATAATCCTCCCCTACATTTGCTAAAACTATGAAAAATAATGGAAAGTTACATCGTTTTCATACTTAACGAATAAAATATGTGTGTAACATAGGCTGCAGGTACATAAACACCACATTTGTGGATTCTTCTCAGAATGCCTGTTACAATGATGCCACATGTATGTTCCTCTACCACAAAAGTCTGGTTAAAATAGGCCCAAAACATATAGAGTGCTAAGTATAGTTTAAAGGGGAAAATGTGGGCCCATAATGGAAAATGCACAGCACTGATTCTCTAGCCTGTAGACATTCAGGGTACCATGGTACCATAGGAAAAGTATAAATTTTATGAAATGGCACGAAATACTGGTTTTAAAAATGGGTAACATTGCCCACTATCCAAATGTTTGCTACCCATAATCCCCCTTTACAATGAAAATTGATGAACATTTGCATAATTTTCCAAATTTAGCAAACCAAATGTCTATGTAACATAGGATGGAAATAATATCACATTTATGGATTCTGCCAAGAGGACCGGTCACAATGATATCACATTTATGTGCATGTACCACAAAGGCTTTGTGGAAATGGACTCAAAACAGATAGGGTGCTAAGTGTATTTTAAAGGGGGTGGGGATTTGGTCTCCTAATAGAAAATGCACAGCATTGATTCTCTGGCCTGTAACCATTCTAGACGCCATGGTGCCAGAATAAAGATATATTTTTTGAAACTACTCAAAATACTGGTGTAACACTGCCTAGTATCCAAAAGATTGCTACCCATAATCCTCCTTTACACTTGGTAGAACTAATAAAAATGATGGAAGTTTGCATTATTTTGCCACTTTAGCAAACCGAATGTCTATGTAACATTGGTTTCGATATACAAAAATACCACACTTCTGGATTCTGCAGAGAGGACCAGTTACAACAATATACAACATTTATGCCCCTTTACTACAAAGGTTTGGATGAAATAGTTTTGAAACATATAAGGTGCTAAAGAGGAACATTTAGGATTGTAATGGAAAATGCACAGCATTGATTCTCTGGATTGTACCCATTTAGGACACCATAGAACCATAGGAAAGTATATATTTTCTGAAGCTGTATAAAATACTGATTTATAAAATGGGTAACACTGTCTACTATCCAAATGTTTAGTACCCATTATCCTCCTCTACATTTGGTAGAAGTATGAAAAATGAAGGAAATTCATATAATTTTCCCACTTTAGCAAACCAAATGTCTGTGTAACATAAATTAGAGGTGCACAAATACCACATTTGCAGATTCTACAGAGATTACTGTTTACAATGATATCACGTTTATGTACCTTTACCACAGTGGTTTGGTTGAAATGCATCTGAAACAAATAGGATACTAAGTATATTTGAAGGAGGAAATGTGTGCCTGTAATGAAAAATGCACAGTATTGATTCTCTGGCTTGTAGCCATTCAGGACACCTCAGTAGTGTAGGGAAAGTGTATATTTTCTGAAACCACTCAAAATACTGATTTTAAAAATGTGTAATACTTCCCTCCATCCAAGTGTTTGCTACCCATAATCCTCCTTTACATTTAGTAGAACTATGAAAATGTTCCCACTTTAGAAAACCAAATGTTTAAGCAGCATAGGTTGGAAGTACAAAAATGCCACATTTGTGGATCTTTCTTAATGAGAGAACAAGTTGCAGTGATACCACATTTGTGAACCTTTACCACAAATATTTGATTGAAATAGGCCTGAAACATATAGGGTGCCAAGTGTATCTTAAAGGGGACCAGTTGGGCCCATAAGCGTATCAACATGAAGATAGGAGTCGCCTACAAAGTTCGCCATTCACTTACCCCTTTTGCAAGGATTTCCATTACCCAGGGTATCCTCCTTCCAGGGCTTAAATATGTGCTACCAGTCCTGTCCCTGGCTAATGTCACTGCTCATCACAAGTGGGACGTTACATAAAATAATATTTGTAGATTTGCCCTGTCTGCCCCTAGACTCATCCACCACTGTCTTCTGTACTCTTCTTTAAAATAGCTTGCTCCTAATGACATGCACTCCTACACCCTTGGATGTTTTATCGATTCTCTTACCCATATCCCCAGACCTAACTCACTTGGAACTATGTTAATCCCTGTAACACATGGTCACTCCCTGAGGTCCTCTGCCTCCCCCCTATTCTTTGTTCCCCCTTGCTCAACTAGAATGGGTGAACAAGCTTTCTCCCACTTTGCCTCCAAATTCTGGAACTCTCTGCCTCCTTATATCAGGATCTGTACATCTCATAACTCATTCAAGACTGCACTCTCCTCTTACCCAAGGACACACAGTGTCTGCAAATGCTCTTAACCTTCTTTTGTTTGTATTGTCTGATTCTGTATCGAGTTAAACTCCCCTTACACAGGGTTTACGTTTTGCTTCTCTCTCTATTTACCGGAATGAAATTCCTCACTGTCTGACCTTCCTGGGTTGGGTCCAGCATAGGTTCACTTCATGATTCTTTGCTTGTCTCATCCCTGTGTGGGTGACCTATGTAAATGTTGTTGATTTTGTATTTTGACCTTCCTGTGTGAGGTCCTGCCTGGAATACTGTACCATTGTCTTCTGATTATTCTGTATCTCTGTATTCTGTACTCTCCCGGGTCGTGCTTGAAAATAGGCAGGTCAAATTGCCTAATGCACTTACCTGGTTACCAAAAGCTAATAAATAAATAATGGAGAATGCACAGCATTGATTCTCTGGCCTGTACACATTTAGGATACTATGGGAACACATAGGAAAAGCACGTATTTCCTAAAACTGCACACAATACTGGTTTTAATATTGGGTAACATTGCGTACTACCTAAATATGGGACCACCCATAATCTTCCCCTACATTTGGTAGGACTCTGAAAAATAATAAAACTTTGCATAATTCTCACATTTTAGCAACCAGATCTATATGTAAAATAGCTGTGGGTATATGAATACCCCTTTGTTGGATTCTGAAGAGGGAACTGGTTACAGTGGTACCAGATTTACCAAACCATAACACACGGGGGGGCACAGTCTTAAGCTGAGGGAGGATGTTAAGGAGGGAGGTCAGGAAGTACTTCTTCACGAAGAGGGTGGTGGACACTTGGAATGCACTGCCGGAAGAGGAAGTCTAGTTGAAGACAGTGGGAAGCTTCAAGAGAGGCAGAGATAGGCATAGGGGTAAGGTAAGGATCATGGGTAGGGAGGATGGGAGGAGTAGGCAGGGACAGTAGCTTAAGCTGTGGAACCTGCAATATGAGCAGACTAGATAGACCAAATCACCTACTTCTGCTGGCTTCTTCATATGTTCATATACATTTATGTTCCTTTACAACAGATTCTAGCAGAAATAAACTTGAAACACACAGGTTGATAAGCGTATTTTAAATTCCTTGTACATGCAATGATAACAGGTTTGGGGCATTTTGAGCCAAGGATCCTTTCTTTGGTGGAGGTACAAGTTTGTGGTACCTACATAGTTAGTACACCCTGAAATAGTTGATCATGGGATGATTTTGTACTTGAAAAATGAGGCAGCCAGATAATTGGGTAGAAATGGGCCAACATATTTAATTTTTTTCAGTATTTTTAACTGCTGAACCATATGGATAGCAAAAATATATTTTTTTTTTTTTTTTTTGGAGTCACATATCCCTGAGGTCTTCATTTTGTTTACTTCAAAGTAATATATACTTTTCCCTGGGGAATGCAATGCATTATAGTTTTCTGGTGGTAGAAAATGTGGGCAGTGAGGCTCCACATGGCACAGTTTTCAACATAGGCATATTGTAATAGGCAGGTGTAGAAAGAGTGCCATGCTAAGACTGTATATATCTGGCACCTGTGTTGTCAGAATACTCTGGTAGAATTAGAAAGAAGGTGATTTTACCCATGTAATGTAAAATGATCAGACATATAGGTTAAAAAGAGTGAAAATTGCACATTTTTTCTAAGCACTTACGTGTTTTATATTATTGTGCATAATTCATAGAACAATTATGAGTAGCAACCCTTTGAATGACAGTGTTTTCTGAAGATTAATAAATACTTTTCGGATAAAGACATATTATCCTTTGTTTCCGCAGACCAGAAAATTAATGCCGAACACTTAACGTTTTGGGCCCATTTTGTAACTTTAAACTAATATTGAACTATGTATGGTATTAATTTTAACTTTTACTATGAAAACGGTAAATAGAACTGTGTTACCAGATGGAATGACTTGTATTTGCTTGCTGGAAAACGCCATCAAATATAAGTTAAAAAGAAATTGTATGTGACTCTTACCCTCTTTGCTGACATAGGTAAATAATAACCTGTCCCCAAAGGTTATTATATATATCCATTTATAGTGACGCTGCTGCCTCCTGATTGAAGAAGAAAGAGACTTCCCTAACAATCACAGGTATCGATGTAACGTTATGGTCTGAGCTGTGCAACAGATTTAAACGATCAAGGAAGATGTATCTTAATGGTATCAAGTTAGGATATAGTACTAGAATGGGGGCATTATAACTAGGTAAGTAAAGAGTACAGGGGTACCAAAGGATTGGGCAAGCAGGCTTCGAGGGCAGAGACAGAGGCAGGAGTGGGGATGGGCACTGGGTTGGGAAGGGTGAACAGGAATAGTGCAGAAGGGGATGCAGGAAAGATAGTTAACTGCAATGGATGTGGGGCTGCCATCCTCTTGAAGATTGCATGGAGGGCAGGGGGGTGCTTGGTGTGCAAGCAGCTTGTGCAGTTAAAGGAGGGAACTGCATGGCTGAGGAGGGAAATGTGCAGAAGAGAGAAAAGGGGGTGGAGGGGCTAGCTGGGAACAAGGGACCATAGGAAGGCATACTCAGATTGCACAGACAGCAGGGACAGAATAGGACAGGGAGGGGGAGCAAATGGGCCAGCACCACCATACCCTCATGAGCCACTAGAGGAAGGGGCAAAGGGGTGGACAGTGGTTCAAAAAAGGGTTAGATGTGGACCTAGGAGGGAACAGAATTGGAACACTCAGTACAAAGGATCAGGGACAATCCAAGGAGAGGTGAGAGAGGAGAGCAACAGGTTTTCTGTGCTGACTAGTCTGAATGAGCTGTAGGGCAGGAATTTCAAAGGGGAGGCAATAGCTAGGGGGGAAAAATAACAGAGATTATTGGCCTGGCTGATGGCAAGGTCAGGTTGTCGGAGGATACAAGTAGGTTAGCAGAGGCTAAAGGTGGATAGAGGAGGCATTGGGGAAGGGTGAGCAAGGAGATGGTGAGTAGAGGCTGAATGAAGGTGGTAATGTTGATGAGGATGGGGAGCTGGGAAGGCAGACAAGAGGGGCGGGCAGTGGGGTTGACAGTGGGCCAGCTGATAAGACATGGATGGGGGTTAGGAGTGCATCAGAACTGAAGGCTTCAGTGGGGGATGGAGGAATAGGTAGAGCAGGAGGAAACGGGGGCATGGGGAACAAGGATCCACGTGAGGACTGTGGCCTGGAAAGGTGAGGCCAGCATGATGGAGTGGGAAAAGTTCATTGGATTGGGAGACTGGGATATAGGAGAGAGAGGGGAGCACACAGATCATGGGAGACAGGAGGGAGGGCAGAAATGCTATGCCAGTGAGAGAAAAGAGACACTTCCTGGAGAGAGCACAATGGAGGAAGCAGATACAACAGGGGATGATGACAGTGTTGGAGGGATGGGGCAGTGGGGTAAGAGGCAGATTTTGGGTGAGAAAACGGGGGCTGCAGGGATTAGAACACAGGGTCCTCATACTAGGCGACTTAGTAATGAAAGGTATCAAGTGGGGGGGGGGGGCAAAGGAGCCAGGAAGAGTTCTATCTGGGGTGGAATGCATGCCAGGTATGATGGCAGGTTGAGTAGGACAGCATGTCATTAAATGTGTGAGAAGACAGGGCGTGAAGTCCCACATAGTGGTGCACTTAGGCACTAATGATCTGGAGGGCAGTAGAGTGGAGGAAGTGCAGGACAGTTTCAGGGAGTTGGGCAGGTTGTGCAGCATTGAGGGGCAAACAGTCACATTCTGTGAGATCCTACCTGTACGTAGGGCAAGCACAGCCAGGAAACAGAAGAACATATAATTTTTAGTGCATGGCTGGCAGAGTGGTGTAGAACTATGGGGTTTGGATTCATGGGGGTGGTGGGTGAAACATGGGATAACAAGAATGTCTACTCACCAGATAGGCTTCACCTGAGCAAGGAGGGTTCCTATGTCCCGAAACAGAAACTGGGGAGTTCATTACAGCCAAGTATAATTTAAACTGACTAAGGGGAGGCTTAGCACTGGGCAGCAGCTAGAGCCAAAAGGGGGGGGAGGCAGTGCCCCCCCCCCAATAGCAAGGAGGGAAAGGGGGAGAATCAAAAAGTGGAGGAGGTAGAGGGAAGGGGAGTATTGGGCTAAGCAGAGGATCTGGCTGGAGGGTGGTGTCACTAAATGCAAGGAGCTTGGAGAACAAAGTACCTGAGCTCCAAGCATAAACGGAAGAAGGGGAGGTGGATATAGCTGCCATCACCAAGACATGGGTCAACCAGCACCATGACTGGGATATCATGTTACCAAGATACAGACTCTATAGCAGGGATAGGATAAAAGGGAAGGGTGGAGGGGTGGCTTGATTTGTGAGGGAAGGGATAGTGAGCAATATGGAGGGGGGAGCTGAGGGTAGGTCGGAAGCCTTTTGAGTTCAACTGCAGAACAATCAAGGTAAAAGGGTCAGAGTGGGGTTGTGTACAGACTACCCTCACAGTCAGAGGGCATTGACAGAGAACTGGCAGATCAGTTATGGGAACACTGTGGAAAGGGTGGCATTGTGGTGGTCGGGGATTTCGGTCTACCAGGGGCGAACTAGAAAACCATGTCTAGCACAAGCTGTAGGGAGTAGTTCATTCTGGAAGCCTTCCATGATGTATTCCTGTCACAAAAAGTGGAGGAACCAACAAAGGAAGGGAACATCTTGTAACTTGTGCTGACTGATGGAGCCTTCGTGCAGGGCGTATGGACTGAGGACCCCCTAACAGGTAGCAACCACCGAACAGTGTGGTTCTCCCTGGATATGGGTAGGGAGGGGATGACTGCAAAAACCAAGACAGTGGACTTCAAAAGGGCTGACTTCTGCAAGATGGCTGACATCCTCAGGGGGCATTTTGCTAGCATCACCCCTGACATGGATACCATCCAGAAATGGGCCATCCTGAAGGAAGTCCTGTTAGTGGCCACAAACACCTGCACAAAGAAATGCAGTAAGAAGGCAGGAACCAAGAAGCCGTGTTGGTGGTCAAAGGAAGTGCAGATAAGGGTGAGTGAGAGAGAGAGAGAGAGAGAGAAAAAGACTGCCTTCAGAAAATGGAAGGGGTCAAAAATAGAGGATAGGGAGGAGTACACAAGGAAATCTAGGGAGGCGAGCAGGGCTGTGAGGGCTGCCAAGACTTCAAAGGAGCTAAGGCTAGCAGAGGGGATTAAGCAGGGGGACAAGACCTTCTTCAAGTACATAAAGGAGGAGAGGAACTGCATGGAGCAAATCACCATGATAAAATAGGATGGAGGTTGGGTAGAGAAGGTGGTCGAACAGGCAGAGGTGCACAGTTAGTACTTCTGCTAAGTTTTTACCAGGGAGAGAGATGGGCCAATACCTCAGGGGCAGGGCAACACTGGCATGGGAGGAGATAGGATAACAGATGGGAAGATCCCTGTCAGCAGAGTGCTTGAGGGTCTTAAGTCACTGAACGTGGACAAAGCTGCAGGACTGGATGGGCTGCACCCTAGAGACCTGAGAGAATTGACTGAGGTCCTGGCTGCACCACTGGCAGACTTGTTCAGTGCCTCCCTACAGATGGGGTACATGCCTCAGGACTGGAGGATGGCACATGTGGTGCCCCTGCACAAGAGCGGTCCCAAGGATGAGCCTGGTAACTATAGACCAGTCAGTCTGACATCCATTGTGGGTAGTCTCATGGAAACAATCCTAAAGGAAAGGTTGGTGACCTTCTTGGAGGTGAATGGTTTTATGGACGACAAACAGCATGGATTCATCTCTGGGAGATAATGTCAAACAAACCTGATTCACTTTTTTGACTTGGTGACAAAAGAACTAGACACCAGTCGGGCCATAGATGTCCTGTATCTGGATTTCATCAAGGCTTTGGACTCAGTACCGCATGGCAGATTAAACAAGTAAATTGAGGAACCTGGGAGCAGGGGAGAAACTGGTTAAGTGGGTTGGTAATTGGCTGGGGGACTGACATCAGTGGGTTGTTTTGGGGGGGACTCTCAACTCATAGGGCAGTCACCAGTGGGGTCCCACAGGGTTCAGTGCTAGGGCCAGTGCTGTTTAACATCTTCATAGCCAATATAGCAGTTGGAGATAAGAGCAGAATCAGTCTATTTGTGGATGACACCAAGATAGGAGCAGTTGTGGATGGGGTACAGGGAGGAAAAGGCCTCCAAGAAGATTTGGAAAGGCTTGAGCAGTGGCCAGATACTTGGCAGGTGGGTTTCAATGCTAAGAAGTGCAAGGTCATGCACTTCAGAGCAAGGAATCCTGGGTACAGTTACCACCTGGGAGGGGTTCAGCTGTCCGTCTCTGAGGATGAAAAGGATTTGGGGATAATGGTCACAAAGAATATGAACCACTCGTCTCAATGTAGGAAAGCAGCGGCTAAAGCCAATAGAATGCTCTGGGTGCACTGCTAGAGGAACCACCTCTAGGAGGGAGGAAGTCATTTTGCCACTGTACCGGTCACTGTTGAGGCCGCACTTGGAGTACTGTGTACAGTTCTGGAACTCATATTTAAAGAAGGACATCAGGTTACTGGAGTGGGTACAGCGGAGGGTGACTAAAATGATCAGAGGTATGGAGGGGAAGCCTTACGAGGATAGGCTGAGGGACCTCAACATGTACACATTGGAGGAGAGAAGGGAAAGGGATGATATGATCAAAACCTTCAAGTACTTAAGGTATAAACAGGGTTAGTACAGAGGGCATGTTTCAATTAAAAGGAGAAGAGATTACTAGGGGGCACAGCCTGAAGTTGGTGGGGGGGTAGAGTCAGGAGGGAGGCGAGGAAGTATTAATTCACAGAGAGGGTGGTAGGGGTATGGAACACGTTTCCTGAAGAAGTGGTATCTCTTAAAACAGTGGAGTGCTTTAAAAAGGCGTGGGATAGGGTTAAGGGCAAGATATTAGTCAGTGGGAAGATGGGGAGGGGCAAAGGGTGGGAGGGGCAACAGGAGTTTAACCTCTGTGCTGCACAATCGAGCAGATGCAATAGACCATTTGGCCTGTATCTGTTGGCAGTTTTGTATGTTCATATATAAAGTGACAGCATGAGCGTGCTCTTTCCATAGAGGCTGAATAAGCATACCTTACTCATAGACATAGAAATATAGACTTTGACGGCTGATGAGGGCCGCTTGGCCCACCCAGTCTGCCCATTTCCCTACCTATTGGATAAGCTGCAGATCCTAGTTAACCAACAACTTGCTTCTTACTGCCCCCTACCAGAATTGCCTTATGTCTGCCCCATGCATTCTTAAATTCCCCCACTGTTTTTGACCCCACAACCTCCTCAGGAAGGCCCTTCCGTGCATCCGCCACCATCTCCATGAAAAAATACTTCCTCACGTTGCCCTTAAGCCATCCCCCCTCTATCTTCAAATTGTGCCACCTTGTTCTTGCACATCTCTTTTTCTGAAAGATGCTGCCCTCGTGGACTTTGATGATTTCCTTGAGGTACTTGAAAGTTTCTGTCATGTCCCCCGTCTCCCTCTTTTCCTTGAGGGTATACACATTAAGCCCCTTCAGTCTCTCTTCATATGGTGCAGACCCTGCAACATTTTGTTTGCCCTCCTCTGGACTGCCTCCACCCTGTCGATGTCCTTGTGGAGATGGGGTCTCCAGAACTGCATGCAGTACTCCAGATGGGGTCTCACCAACCTCACCAACTGTCTGTACAGAGGGATAACAACTTTCTGTTTTCTACTGGTGATGCCTCTTCCTATACATCCCAGTATCCCCCAGCCCTCCTTACTGCCTTCTCACATTGCTTGCTTACCTTTAGGTCATTTAATATGACTAACCCCAGGTCCCTTTCCATTTTTGTTGTTAATGCATCTCCTCCTCCCCCCCCCCATTGTGTACCCTTCCCCTTGGTTTTTGCTTCCCAGGTGCATTACTGTGCACCTCCTTGCATTGAATCTAAGCCACCATACTTTCTCATCCTTTCCACCCCACCTTGTGTATCAGCCCTGCTGCAGATCTTTGTGTCGTTTGCAAAGAGACATACTTTTCCTTCCAATCCCTCTGCAATGTCACTTATAAAGACATAAAAGAGGACTGGTCCCAGTACTGAACCCTGCAGTACCCCACTAGTAACACCCCTTTCTTTGGAGTGGACTCAGTTTACTATTACCCTCTGTGTCCTGTTGTCCAACCAATGTTTTACCCAGGCTACCACCCTGGGACCCACTCCCAGGCTGGCTCATTTGTTTATTAATCTTTTGTGTGGGTCTGTGTCAAATACCTTACTAAAGTCTAGCTAGGCCATGTCCACAGCTCTTCCCTGGTCTACTACTTTGGTCACTCAGTCAAAGAAATCTGTTAGATTCATCTGACATGACCTTCCCGCTGTGGATTCATGCTGCCTTAGGTTGTGTGCCCCACTGGCCTCTAGGTACTCAACAATTCTTTTTCAGGAGTGATTCCATCATTTTCCCTACCACTGAGGTCAAACTGACAGGTCTGTAGTTTCCTGCCTCTGCTTTGCTCCAACTTTTGTGAAGGGGAATCACATGCACCCTCCTCCAGTCCTCAGGTACCACACCATCCTCCCATGATTTGTTAAAAGGCTAGTCAGTGGTGTCACTAGTTCTCTCCTTAGTTCTTTTAGAATTCTGGGGTGAATCCCATCAGGGCCTGAACTCTTGTCAGTTACTCGGTCAGTTATAAACCATATCATGAGGCCCTTTGAACAATGGGCCGGTAGTGTAGCCTAGTGGTTAGAGTAGTAATGAGTTGTGAATGACTTTAGTACATCCAGCAAACCTGGGTTTCATTCCCGTAACCTCTCTGAGTAAGTCACTTAACCTCCCCAATGCACTCTCGGGTTGCCCCTGAAAATCGGCACTGTGCGTAGTGGGCCTTACATTTTCGCCAAAAGAATAATAATAACAAAGATCTGTGGGTACTGAGATAAGAAACTAACCTATTCAGAATGTTTTTAACCTAGCGACTGCTTTGACCACCTCCTCTTATACTGGATGAGCTTGTGTACTTCTCAATTAATCATTCCAGTAAATTTGTTTGTTTTGGTATTTCTCAAAGCAATCCTCCAAGCACAGGCTTGGCTCTGTGAGATATGGTAGACAGTAATATTTTGTCTCTCTCCTAATGCCTTTTTTGTAGAAGACTCTACATCTTGTTTGGGTCCTAGCCTTCCTTTCAGTAGGTGAGAATGTTCAGCAGAAATATCTTTCATTCCTTTCCATTTCAGGTTTTTCTGTTGAATCAAACTCAAGATCACATCAGTTTGGAAATCTAAGAAGAATTTTAAAGGACCAGATGCCTTTGTCCAATACAGAATAAAAGTACTGTACATAGCCAGTTGAAACAGGTGGATGGCTTTTTTCTTGTACCAAACCATGGTTTTTATGTTTGCTTGCACGCATGTGCAAGAAACATAGTGCCATCATCGGAGATTTCGGAGGTGTGTCACCTCCTCCTCCAGTTCAGTCAGTGTGCTGGCAGGCGCGGCCCCTGTAAGCCAATGCATGATGGAGCTGTCTATGACACGCTCCAAAATGCAGTGGCATACAGTTGAAAGGGGGGAGCTACGCTTAGTGAGCAGCAATAAGATATCGCCTGCCCGCGCAGCTCCCCCACACACACACGAAACCACGCAGCGCAGCGCCCCCCACGCACGGTATAGCCGACGGGTGCCCAATCCCATCGGCTGTGCTGCATTCCCCCCTCCCCAAAGGTTTAAATGCTATCAGCCATGCCTACCCCAGCGTGGCAATCTAATATAGCCGACCGTGCCCAACTTCCCATCGGCTCCACTGTCCTTCTCCCCCGAGTAATAAGTGCCATGCTGGGAGCCCACCCAGCGGCAATGTATCCTTAGGGCCGACGGGGTGCCCAATCCCCTGCTCGCTGAACGCGCCCACCCAACAATCGCTCTGTGCCACGCTGGGAGCCTACCCCAGCATGGCAAATGTCCCACGTCGTCCTTTTTTTTTTTTTTTTTTAACCTGTAAAGAAAAACGGTCCAACGTTGTTCCGCCCTCCCACAACCTGCACCCACCCACTGCGCACCCAGCCTCCCCACATCCCCTCACCCCATACTACCTCCGACCTCGGGCGCGACGTATCTTCGTGGACCGGTTACACGCTCATAATTTTCAAAGCCGACCGCGAACTGAGGAAATGCCGTAAGCTGTATAATGGGCTGAGATAGGGTGTTTCAACTTTGTTGCATATCTCGGGCATTTTGGAATTTTGCACCAGATTTCAACATGGGGTTTTGGGACCCTTCTCATCGAATGATGTCACTGTCATGGCGTTATTTGGCCCAAAGGGTGATTTCGCAGTCACTGTGCAGTCACTGCACGAAATCACCCTTCAGGTCTGAATAACGCCATGACAATGACATCATTCATGAGAAGGGGTCCCAAAAACCCCAAGTTGAAAATTTGGTGCCAAAATTCCCAAAGATGACTGTTTTATGAGCGTGCATTGCGCAGTTCCTACGCAGGCTCGTAAGTTCGCGAATTTTCAATACTTTCACTCCAGATTTTCAACATTGCTATTTTACCACACCTCCTTATGAGTAGTACAGCTGTCATTTTTCACATTTCACCCAAAATGTGTTTCCTTTATGTAGTGCACAATGGTAAGTAGTCGGTGTGTGAAATCAATGTCTGCAGGACAAATTAAGAAAATCACAGTGATACTGTTCATAAGCAGAGGTCTTAAAATGGCTATGTTGAAAATCTGGTGAAAAAATTCCTAAAAATGACTTTTACGAGCGTGTGTTGCACAGTTCCTATGCATGCTCATAAGTTTGCAAATTTAATATTTTCACTCCAGATTTTCAACATGTCCATTTTATTAAACTTCCTTATGAACAGTACAGCTGCAATTTTTCATATGTCGCCCAAAATATGTTTTCGCACATGTAGTGCACCATGGTGCTGTTGGTGTGCGGAAGCAATGTTTAGGACAGATTAAGAAAATCACAGTTACACTGTTCATGAGCAGAGGTCTTAAAATGGCTATGTTGAAAATTTGGTGACAAAAGTCCATAAAATGACTGTGTTACGAGTGAGCATTACGCAGTTTCCACGCACCCTCGTTAGTTCATGACTTTGTAATATTTTCAGTCCAGATTTTCACCAGTGACATTTTTCCACACTTCCTTATGAACAGTACAGCTGTCATTTTTCACAACATGGCTGAAGTGTGTTTTCCACTTCCAGTGCAGAGATGCGTGGTCGCTGGCAAAATCATTATTCGGCACAGATAAAGAAAATCACAGTGACACTGTTCATGACCTGGAGGCACCAAAATGCCTGAGTTGACAATCTGCTGTAAAAATCCCCAACCTAATTATATTACGGGTGTGCGTTGCACAGTTTCTATGTACGCTCGTGACTTCACCATTTTTTTAAATATTTTTACTACAGATTTGCAACATAGCCATTTTTTACACCTCCCCATGAAAGAGTACAGCTGTCATTTTTTACATCCTGTTCGGAATGTTTTTGCACCTGTGGTCCTAAATGCCGTAGTCACTGTGCATTAGCAGCTTTCCGCTAACAAACTGATATTCCCCCTGTTCATGAGGTGGGGTCACAAAACAAACATGTTGAAAATTTGGAGTGAAAATACCAACGAATGCCTGAGGTATTAGGGTTTTCAACTATAAAGCCCAACCCTATAGAGAATGACAGGCATCAGGGGTGTGACTTGGGATTCTTGCCTGTGATGCTCATACCATTCCACACCCTGCAGTCAGTGAGAGGCATCGAGGTATGCCTTGGACTCTTCGGCCCCAAACTTCACCCCATTCTCCTATATCGTACCCATCTCACCATATTTCCTAATGAAATGGGGTGCTCATAAGGGCCAAAGACCACAAGGAACACCGTGACACTTGTCAGTCTCTGCAGGGTGGGGTGTGGTGAAATGGCGTGGCCGTTATGCCTGATGACCCAAACGCACACCCCAATGCCTGTCACTCTCTGCAGGGTGGTGGTGGGGTTGGCTTCAGTTCAATACTTCACTGCCATTCCTATTACGCAGCTCTGTAACTTCTACACTACCACTGCCAATGCCAGCAAGCAAATATTCGGCATTGACAAATGCTTGTTTGAGTGGCATCATACGGTTCAAGCATATCATCTGTTTTGTTCACACCTCATATGTGCTTGGTTTAGTCTAGGCCACATAAAGGCTTGCTTATCAATTTGTCCTAACCACAAACCATAACAGCTGCTGTAGAGTCGTCATGAATTGCACTTAGGAGATGCACATCTTTTTTATCTGTGAATTTTACAGCCAGCAGTTTACCACATTGGAGAGCACTGGTCTTCCCAAGGTTTTGCTTTCTGGCTACCAACTGTTTGGGAAATCTCTGCCTGTTGTACCTGATAATGCCACAAGGTACTGTATACAGGACGTTGAAGAGAGGAATTCCAGTGTAAACACTATTTACATAGAAGTTGTAGCCAGAGCTTGGCACAGCAGAATTAGGTCCCACACAATTTTCTCATGTGTTTAAATATTGGAGCAGCCTGGAACATCCTGTGTGACATCTTTTCCTGTGTGGATTTGAAAACGGTACGTATGCTCTGGAATTTTCACAAAGTCTGTAAAATTTAATTCCATATTGGGCACGTTTCAGAGGAAGGTATTGATTAAATATTCTGCCCTTGAAAAGCAGAAGGGATTCATCCTCTGAGATGTTTTGGGATGGGGTGTACATCTCAGAAAACATTTTAAAGCGATTATCGATAATAAGCCTTAATTTAAAGGGTCTACAATTCTCTGGGTGATCTATTGGCAAAGCCTGAGTGGTGTTATTGTAGTGCATAAATCTCAGCAGAAGTTAAAATTGATTCCTACTTATTATAGCTGGAAACATGGGGTAGAATGAGCAGGGTGAGTAGACCAGTACAAGTTGATGGTATTTTTTTTTCACTATCTCCATTTCCAGTGTCAGATCCCAGAACCTTTACATTTCCTCTAAGTTTGTAGGACTCCAGTGGTGAGCCCTTGCTTGTGGTTTTAGCTTGCTGCTATATTGAGACAAAACTGACCTGCATATAAATTTGCTTGCACCACTATATGAGACAGTATTTCTTTGCTAAAAATAACTAAAAAGCTGGCCTGGTGGTGCTGAGGGCTGAAGTACTGGATGCCTTACCTCATGCTATGCTGGCGACCCATGTTCGGAAACAAGCATGGGTCACTAGGCATTGGCATGGGAGGAGAAGGATCGAGCATCCCATGGACTGCTCTTCTTCTCGGGGAAGGGGTCACCAGTGGTTGGTATTTGACTGGCCCCTAGCAGCAGCTGGGGGGCAGTGCACCAATGCTGTAGAAAGGGGAGGAGATGGTGCAGACGCTTGGAGGAGCATGTGCAGATGCATGCACGCGCTCTCCATGGGCGTCACTGCATGCCTCACCTCTGTAAGGGAGAAAACCAGAAAAAGTCCTGGCTATGCGGCATGAAGCTGTCCTCCATTGCACCACCCCCGAGAAGGCACCTCTCTGGCTGGATCCATTTCAGGTGGGTTGAGATGCTCCCCACCACCCTGCCATGAAGGGTAAGACGTGGGAGCTCAAGGGAGGGGGTCTGATCCTTGGGAGATGGTGCTGAGGTGGACAGTTGAAAGGCAGCAGGAGTGCTGGCCAGGATGAGGAAGAAATACCATGGGGGATAAAAAAGAATAATTAAAAAAAAAAAACTAAAAAGCCGGCCTGGTGGCACTGAGGGTTGAGGTGCTGGGTTCTATACCTCGAACCATGGCAGTGACCCGTGCTCGGGAATGAGCACGGGCTGTGGGGAGTCGGCAAGGGAGGAGAAGGATTGAGCATCTTCAGACTGCTCTCCTTCTCCAGTAAGGGGGTGATCAACAGTCGGTGCTTGCCTGGCCCCTAGCGGTGGCTGGAGGTTGACACACCATTGCTGTACGTGGGTCAGGTAGCGGGGCAGGCATTCATGGAGTGTGCACTGAAGCATGTGCATCACTGTTGCTGGTGCCATTGAATGCACCACTCCCGGAAGGGGAGAAAATGAGGAAACATTGCTCACAGAGGATGGAGGAGTTTGCAGGCTCTGCCCCCGACCAGCAATGGAGCTGGCACACTGGATCCATTCTTGGTTGGGGTGGGCTTCCTGCCGACCCTGCCGGGGGGAGCAAGCCCTGGAGGTAATAGCCGGTGCCAGATGGTGGACATTGGGGTGACGGGGCTTGGGCTCCCCCTGATTGGGAGGGCTGTGGGTGCTGGAGTATAAATAATAATTAAAAAAAAAAAAATTAAAATATTATATTGCTGTAAACTCCTTGTGTCAGCATGGACACTTACATTACCAGTAAATGGGGGAACACACAGTGCCCGATTCTTAAAGCTGTGGTAGAGTGCCACAAGGTGTGCAACTGGCAGCATGCACCAATATGCCAGGGAGACTATGCCCGATTCTGTATTGGGTAGGGTCCCAATGGCAAAGTCCCACAGCTTGTGGCACATGTGGCTGTGCGCGGGAAGGCTGACACACCAGACAGGTTTGCCACAAGCTGCAGGAGCAGTGTGGTGGCACTCTTGGAAGGGTAGACAGCTATGCATGTATCAGGTAGATGTTCACTGTTGCATGCAGTGATGGGGTCACAGTAATACTAATGGATACAGCCCATGCCGTGCACGTCTATTGGTGGTTGTTCCAACGTCCATAGGCTAGCACTCCTGTCACATGCACACCACAATTAAATATATATATATATATATATATATATATAAACATAGAAACATGGAATTTGATGGCAGACAAGGACCGCTTGGCCCACCTAGTCTGCCTATTTTCTCTACCAGTTTCATATACCGTAGATCCTAAATGATCAGTGGCTTACCCTGTTTGTCTTATCACTGGAGTTCCTTTATATCTGTCCCATGCATTTTTGAATTCCTCTACTGTTTTTGCCCCTCCAGCCTCTGCCAGGAGGCTGTTCCATGGTTCCATCACCCCTTCTGTTAAAAAATACTTCCTCGCGTTACCCCTAAGTCTACCCTTCTCTATTTTCATTTCATGGCCCCATGTTCTTAAACATCTTTTTGTTTTAAATGCTACCCTCTTCTTCCTTATTTTCACCCTTGAGGTATGTGCAAGTATCTGTCATATACCCCCCAATCTTCTCCTCCAGGGAATACAAATTGAGATCCTCCAGTCTCCCCTCATATGACTTTTGGTGCAACCTCTGCACCATTTTTGCCACCCTTCTCTGAACCACTTCTGCTCTGTCTATGTCCTTCTGGAGATGCGGCCTCCAGAACTGGACACGGTACTCTGGATGAGGTCTCACCAATGTTCTGTTCAGTGGCATCACCACATCCTTCCTTCTGCTGGAGATACCTCTCCCTATGCACCCCAGCATTCTACTGGCTGTCCTCATAGCCTTCTCACATTGTTTGTTAACCTTTATATCATCAGATATTGTGGTATATACGACATAATACAATATTACTGTATATAACTAATATATCATATACTTTTTCTGCATGGTTCCACAGGGTACAGTAGCCCTGCTCACAATGCTTCTGTATCATAGTCTATTAGTAGCATAAACACAGTGATTAAATACATATAATTTATTAATTTATTTATTTTAGATTATCAGAAATTACAAACCTTTGAGTCATAGACTAATTTCCAAAGGCTCCACATCAAGTAACAATAGACAACACACAGTACATTGATTATAGCTAACACATTGAGATATAATAAATCACAGTTACAGAGTTCAATTAGTGTAGTGCACTAGTTGCACTAGACAGTATAATACAGTATTTAAGAACAGTTACAATGCAGTGAGAAAAAAACAGTTACAGTGTTTTATAACTGTAATACTCTGGAGGGGAGTGGGGTGACTGTCCGCAGTGGCTGGCAGTGCACACTGACTAGGAAGGGCCTGGAGGGCAACCAGAACAGAGTGTTGGTTAAACAGGTAAGTAGGTAACAAGGACATAGTAAGGGTTTCTGGTGGTAGAGCAGTCCGAAGGTTAGACTTTGTCTTTCTGAAGGCACATTTGAGGTATCACTGCAGAAGCAGTGCAGCACGGTAGGCATAGAAATAGGTCTGGTGGCGGGCCCACAGAGTAACAGGTACAGATGGTGAGGAGGTGGTTTCGGAGGGCCTCTTTGAGGGGATCAAGCTTACATGTAGTATATATGTAATACTATTATAATTGTGATATATATATAAACCTGTGCAACAACCCTTTTGGCAGTCAAGTGCACACCTTCATGTACCCTCTTGCCCAGGGAGGGCTCAGCAGGTGGCGCATGAACCATTAGACCTTATGGATGTTTGTTTCTGTCATCACTGTATACTTTTTGGTGAATTCTGGAAAAAGGGATGTTGTGGCATTGCCCTGATGCATGGCTCATTGCACCCTTCTTCTGCCACAAGGAAGGTGCAAGACCCCCTTGGCACATGCAGCCTGCAGTTGCTGTAGGCTGCATTTGAGAATTGCCTTCAGCACAATTCCTGATGCAAGCCACTCATTGCATCATTCTTTGTGATGCAAGCTCCTTGCACCATTTTGGACGCTTTTAGAATCAGGCCCATGGTTTTTCCACATTTGAGGAATTCCATTGATAAATTAGAAGTACAACTACAGTTGTGCCTGCCACAGTCTGTAGCTGGCACTAGGACAGCTGTCTCAGAGTCGAGCATTGCCAAGGGATCAGATTCATTTGAGAAAGTCTCACTATAGATTGGTAAGGACTTATACCTTAGCAATGAGTCTGGCTCAGACAGTGCGTCATGCTCAAGCTGAGTGTCTCCCTTGGGTAGGATGACAAATTTGGGCAGAGTATCAGGCGCAGATAGGGAGTTATACACAGGCAGAGAATTAGACTCAGAGAGTGTTGCTCAAGCAATGTATCTTGTTTGACAGAGTTTCAAGCTTAGGTAGTGTGTTGGGCTAAGGCGACTGCTAGCACTTTAGTTTATACTTATTTGGAAGAGGCTCTTGCATAGGCTAATACTCTAATTCAGGCTGAGGCAGATACTTGCATTTTTTTGTGCTTTTTGTACCAATCCTCATCCTGTATTACAGGCACTGTAAGTGAAAATGCAGTCTTCCAGGGGGCTTGTTTATTGAACAGCATTTAAGCATCATCTTGGATCGAAGCCAGTCCCTGTGTTTTTTGTTTTTCATGAGTGCCCTTAGTTGAAGGATAAAAATGAGCTTCTTGTTCAGGAAGAATCTTGGGCTATAACCATTCCTTGTCCTTTTTTTCAGCTTTTTGGACTTGATCCGAGTTGCAGATGCAGGCTCAAGAAGTAATTCTTTTTCAGGTTCAGTAAATGTCTCTGCCTGGGACAGTTGCTTATACTTGTGTTTTTTGTGACTTCCCTTAACCTGCATTACTGCCTCCATCTCAAGCACAAGGCTTTCTTGCTCTGGTACAGTCTCTGAATCAGGCAGGTGCTTTTTCTTACACCAGTGATACTCAGTCGGGACTGACTCAGAAGCCACATAAATGGTCAGCGTTGTCCAAGGAGCTACAACATAATGAATTTTGGCACATGCACTTCAAAAGCATAATAAATAATAGTTTAACAAACATGTATTGCATTTACTAAAAACAATTGCACAGTCTAACAGTGGAAAATACTCTAAGTAAGCCTCTGGCTAACTATTAATAACACAGAGGAGGAGTGTTGTATTGGGAGCAGTGAGCAGGTAGAGGCTATTGTAAATATGAGTGCTGGAAAGCTGGAGTGAGGTCGATGGTCATTTAAGATGTCAGGAAATCAGAAAGCAGCAGTTGAACTGTTTTGTTACTGTATGTATTTTTAAACCAGAGCTTATTGTCTACTGTGACTGGGTAGGAGAGAAGTGGCAGTGAGCATATTTGAGAGACTGGTAGCATGAGTGCTACAATG
The DNA here is from genome assembly GCA_016271365.2 of Neoceratodus forsteri. Classification (NCBI taxonomy): domain Eukaryota; kingdom Metazoa; phylum Chordata; order Ceratodontiformes; family Ceratodontidae; genus Neoceratodus; species Neoceratodus forsteri. Next base: position 525,290,963 of record CM057452.1, on the reverse strand, counting down.
CAACTAACAGGTAGCTGGGGAGTTTACAAACAAAACCTTTTTTTTTTTTTTAAATGTGCAGTTGCTTAGTCTCACATCAAAGGAACTGAACTTTTAGTGCCAATAAGTGATAGAAATGTTGATGCTGCAGAGTGAGAGAGGTGCTGCAGGGAAGGCTACTAGATCTACGCTAAGTACAGCTCTGCATTCAGCTGTAGAAAAAAAAAAAACATCATTGAGAAGCTTGGTAATGGGGCAGAAATCAACATGTAGGTACTCTTCGATCTGTCTCTGAACAAGCAGATAGTGTTCAATTGGACAGGCATTACAAAAATCAGCGTGTTTCATCAGTACAGTACTGTATTACGATATACAGTTGTTCCTCGTCATAATCTGTTTCTGATTATGTTCACAAGCCACTCCACTCACAGCTACCAGCCATCTCTCTCTCATCTGGTAAGTTTTAAAGTGTGGGTTTTTTTTGTTGTTGTTAAAAACATGCCAGGAAAATACAGCCAGAAGCACAGGGAGCCTGTCTGCATTAATAAAATAGGAAGCACGTTCACCATTAATACTTTGCCTCCCCCAAGTGGTTCGGATAATTGTGAGTCTACTTGTATTTCTAATTAGAAGAGGCCAAGTTGATAAGATGGTGATTAGATAGATGTTCACAGCCCTACAGTGGTAACACATAACCATGATTTCCCACGTTTAAGAGCCACTGGTAATATAGAGGTTATTAGGTGTTAAAGAGCCACCGGTTTTACTGTGAAGAGCTGCTTGTGATTTGCGAACCATGGAGTGAGTATCATTGGCTTACACTTATGCTTTATGTGAAACTTCTTATCCTGCATTGTTTCCTGTAGCACTGTCAAAGACTCACAGGAGGCCACTTTCTGGGACAATATTTTGGGCTACAATACCTGCATAAGTTTAGGCAGATTCCTACACTTCTACATTTTTATGTTTGTGTAACCCCCCTGCAAATGGGGGTTCCCAAAAGACTTCCAGGAGCTTGCTTGAATGCTCCAAGCCTGAATGGTGTTTGGCATTTAAGCCATTTATCTGTGAGTGTTTTTAGAGCCTCTGGTACTGTCTCTTTAAGAGCTGTCTGCTTGCAGACATAATTAGCTTGTATGGGGGGACTGTGTGTTTCTGCTTGAGTACCACTGAGCTGCTGCCAATTCACTCCATTTTGCAGTCACTAGGAGTGCAACGGAACCTATCTGAAAGATGTAACTGTTTCCCAGAAATCATTTAGAGTAATAATGAAAATACAGTTTGTCTAACCTGCTTTCTTTGCAGTCAGAACTGTGTTTGCTTAGTTCCCCATTCTAGTTTTGAACTGCTGAACTGGACCAATCAGTGTGGGTTAAGGTAGCTCTAAAATGGTGCCTTGGACGAATCAGAACTTGGACTCATAATCTGAGCCAGCCACAAGAGGATTGTATGGGCAGTGACTCTGGGAGATGTAGTTTGGACTTCGGCACCTTTTTGGACCAACAGGGGCAGTCTATTGTGAGTGACAGCCAATCCAGCCAAGAACTGGGAGGAACTCAAAGGAAGTGCCCGGTTTTGTCTGCTGGAGTTTCAGTTGAGCTCTGGCAGTGAAGAGGGAAGGAGCCCTGTGCTTTTTCGGTGTACAGTTTTAGTCGGGAAACGCGTGTAAGGCCCCGAGTTCCGGTCTGCAGCTTGTGTAACTGCTTGTTAGGACTGAATCCGTCCTGTGAAGAGAATCAAAGGATATATGAAGAGTAGAAACCAGGCTCACCCTGTAGAAGACTGGAAAAATTGCTGAATTGCGCTCGGTCTGTCAGGAACTGAATCCACTGTGTGTTCTCCTGGGTATTGTGCAGTAATTGCGATCGGGATAGAGAAGCAGTCTGCCTGGTATAGTACTTTCTTTTTACCATATAAATGTGTGAGGAGGCTTGTGTAGCTCAAGTGAATCCTGCTGCCATTAAAGGACTTTTGCCTGCTACTGTTTACCATATAAATGTGTGAGGAGGCTTGTGTAGCTCAAGTGAATCCTGCTGCCATTAAAAGACTTTTGCCTGTTGCAGTTTGTCATATAAATGTGTGAGGAGTCTTGTGGAGCTCAAGAGTAGCCCTGCTGACTTTGAAGGACCCTATCTTGTTTGGAGGTCGTGAGTACTAATTCAGGGTCGCTCCTTGTTGAATTGCCACATTGTATCCAAATGGAATTACTGTACTGCTGACTGTTTAACTAATTTTTCCTTTCTCTGTGTGAAAGGGCCCCTACCAGCTGCCACGGTTTGGACTAGCCACTAGGGCTTGGGTACCCAGGGACAGTAACTGGTAGGGATAGGCCTATGCACAGAGCCATAAGTAGATGAGTAAAGTGATAAGCTAATTAACCTGATTTCCCTGTCCTTGTTATATCCCCTAAATAAATCAGAGCTGCTTGTTTCAGCAAAGTTATACTGCCTGGAGGTATTTGTCTATGTTAAAGTATTGTACTGTGATTGTTGCACTGTATCTTCTTATTTTACAGGGGTCCCAGTGCCTGAACCAGTCCTGGGGGTAAGTGTATACTGTGAAGGTAATTCTGATATACTGTGTGGGCCACTAGTGGGAAGAAAGGGTGGGTTGCAGTGTCCCAGAGGGCTGTGACCAAGTTAGTTTAACTATTGCAAACCCTGACCTCTGGGTGGAGGCACCCAGCCATCGGATCCAGGCCCCTCAACCTGTTAGTGGCAAATCAGGCAGGGGTAGTAGCCCCTGGGATAGCACCATCTAGGGGTTACATTTGGATGCTTGCTTGTGCTGAAAATCATGCAGATGCCTTTGTTTCCGCTTTTTCTTTTTAGCCTTGGCTGGCACTAGCTACTGGTTGCAAGTGCCCTTACATCTACATAGTGATTTAGACTTGACCTTTGGGCTGTACCATACTGGACCAGCCTCATCAGCATCACATGATATTGTATCATCAGTGGGGGTATTGCTTGGGCAGTAGTCACTCCCAGACTCTGGATCAATAAAATCATCCAACTCTGCGGTGTATTTCTGTGACATAATTAGCAGGCAGTATGTCTCTGTGACAGTAGATATTCTCTTGCCCCTCCCTCTCCTGGATTGTAATGCACTTGGGGACAGTGCAATTAAAAGGCACTAAATGTTGTGATTAGTGCTTGGAGCACTCGGGTGAAAACCTAGGTTTGAATCCCACTCTGGACACTTGCACTGCAACAGTATACTAACTGACAGATTATTTTATGCTATTTTTATGTTATTTTTTGGTAAATAGATAAGGCCCACTGAACACAAGGCCCATTTATAGTGGTGACCTGGGAGAGCTGGGAAGGATATACAGATAAGAGTACAGTGCAGCAAATAAAGGATCTGTCTTGGTGGCAGACATACTCTCTCCTCTACATTTCCTCGATTTTAAAGTGTTTTGAAACTGCAGCTAGAGGGAACAAAACATTTTGTCTAGCACTTGGAGCACTCAAGTGAGCACCTAGATACCTAGGTTTGAGTCCCACTATGGATACTTAAAATGTGGCTGAGTGTACTATTGTACATTTTTTTTTTAATTTACTCTTCGGTAGCCAGGTGAGAACTAGAGCTCTAGGTTTGCATCCCACTACAGACACTTACAGCATCACTGTATACTAATAAATTATATTCTGTTTTTATGTTTTTTTATTATTATTCTTTGGTAACCAGGTAAGGCCCACTCGATACAAGGCCTGTTTACAGGGGTAATGTGGGAGCACTGGGAAAGAGTATAAATAGGAGAAAAATAGAGAAAATAAAAGGCATTATTAAAACAAAAATTCCTTTCAGCACACGCTAAAATAACTATTAGAAAACAACAATTAGAAAGTAATCGGAGTGCTAAAACCACAACGTTTTGCAAGAAACTAAAAATAAATGCTCAAAAGGCCACAGTACAAGGCAGAAGCTGATTAAAAAAGAGAAAAAGGTAACTTTTTAAAACTAAATAAACCTGGCTAAAACACAAACAGCTCAAAACCACAGTAAATCTGTAAACACTACAGGTACTTGAGCGATACTTTTTATCATTTTCTAACCACTCCAAACAGCAAATGTAGCACAGCTCTGCAACCTCCATCTGCCCTGTTTCACTGTCTCCTCTCAATGCCTGCTTTTCCAGAGCAGGAAATTGTGAAAGCAAACATATTATGAGTTTGCATTGCTATCTGCAAACACATGGGGCCCGATTCACAAAGGGCAATGCAGAGCTTACTTCAGGCCCTGCATCACAGTTGTTTTTGGTGCTGCTGCATCAAACAGTTCCCCGCAAACTGCACCCAATTTGATAAGATCAGGTGCATTTGTGACAGTTTTCCCGATTTATGGCAGCTTGCGCCAAATATTTGATGCAAGCTCCATACAAAGGATACCAAAATTTGCTGCTCGTTAACCAGAAAAAAATGGTCTAACTTGTGGCAGTTGGCACACTGGATTGAGAATCCGTATTGCCGATTGGGGAATGCCACATGCCCCACGCGCCATATGTTCAGCGTACCCGGGGCTTGCAGCATTCTTAGATCGTTTGTGAATCGGGCCCATCATATCTGCTGCATTCCAGGCCTGCATGATCCCGAGACCAAAGGCTGCTCTCGAGATCCCATGTGTCAAACCTTGAAAGGACGATGGGGATCCAGTGCCGCAGTGTCCTTCCTGTTAAGATGTACAGGGCATGTCTTTATGGCCTTATACTATTCTCCTGTGCCATACAGTATGCTGTATAGCACAGGGTACTAAAGGAATTAATGATCTGGAAGTTCTGGTCTCCAGCAGGCTGCACATGTTCACTGAGGACAGTAAGCTGTCCAAAGTGGTGAACTCCCTTGTGGATTGGGATACATTTACAGGAGAACTAAACAAGCTGCATGATCCAAATGCAAGGTATTACTCCTTGGTAGGAAATACAAAGGTTTGCCCATTAGGACTTATACATTATTGCTTCAGTGGAGGAGGAAAAGGACAAGGGGTCATAATATATAAGGGGGTCGAAACATGACAGTGTGCTGCCTCTGTTAAGAGTATCAACAGAACATTGTGCAGAATTTTATACTCAGTTTTTCTTAAAAATGTCAGAATTCATAGGAAGCCTGAGGATTTCTCAGATCTGTCCGATTTATACAGTTCTTAGAAAGGTACAATTTTAAGAGCATTGACATCCTTGAAGTCCTAGCTTTCTGAAGCTTGGATGTCTAAGAAAAAATGATTATTCTTCAAAGCTGTTGGGCTTTTGATATGGCACAGTTGGATGGTAGAATCAGCAAGGAAAAGTTTGAAATAAGTTTTATACTTTAAAAGCCAGTGAAAATGTAGTGCAAACTTCTCAAAAGAATAAAGCCTACATATATAAAAGATGCATACAGTGCATAGACAATAAGAGTTAAAGTACAGACATGGGGTGTTTCGCTGAGAAAATCTTGTCCATGTATGTAGTTATGTATCTATCTGTTTATTTATTTATTTATTTGGAATATACCTTTGAGCACAGTGCTCATTTATAAAGGTTCCATGTCAGGGTCAATAAAATACAATAAAGATACTATAACAGCAACTTCAAGCAATGCCAGAGGAATACAGTCAATGTACAGTTCCAAAGCAACAAAGAATGTTACAGAGCAGTGCAGAACCTACATGCAGGCATTATTTCAGTTAAGTTATAGTTGCAATGAGCAAATAGCGATGTCAGTAGAGTTGTGGTATCCGAAGTGAGTGTTTGGTACACCATATCTGGCAGAGAGCTCTTCAAAAGAATGGAATTCTCCTGTCTGTGGATGATATAGGTCTTGGAGAGCCTGGATCCCCTTCTGCTCCCATGTAGGCCATTGTATCTGTTTGTAATTAATAGTGAGCTGAGGGTTGTTCCAAATAGGTGGGGCTTGTGCAGTTCTGGGGTCCCAGCATAGTGATTTGGCATACTTGAGTCAGACTTTATTTGTATGCTTTGAGCAAGGGAAGGCTTTTGGAAGGAGGCCCAATCTGGGAAGACCGTGGCTGAAGGAGCAAGTAACATGCCTTTCATTGAGACACAGGTCAGGAAGCATAGGAAAACCAGAAGCAGTTGTATAATTTTCAGCAAGAGTTTTATTAACAGTAAAAAAAAAAAAAATTGTTCAGTATAACTATTTACAAAGGCAGTATAAACAGAGGAAGTCCTTCTGGGTTTCTTCTCAATTTCCAATCTCCATCGCTCTGTCTTTGTGTCTGCTTTGCAAAATATTGTAGCTCCTTTTTCTAACGTGCAGGAGCTCGTTAAGAAAATAGCATGGTTCTCACACAGTGTTCTTGTCAGTTTCAGCAGGTGCCGCAAAAAAAACATTGTGACCCAGAACTGACCTCTTGTTTACATCTTCTGCAGAAGGCTTAAAAATTGCATCTCAGGTTAACCCCTTGAGTTCCAAATAGATTTATAATCAGTTCAACACTATAACTATACACAATTTTAGCTTTGCAATCATTTCAACAGTATAACTATATATAGCTTTAAACAAAGGGATCCCAGAATCAATTACATTTCCACAAAATGATTCACATATATTTTTATACCAGCAGATATGCAAGGGGGGAGTGGGAGAGAAAAAGACAGAAATAGCAAGTGAGGGTAAAGAAATAGCGAGAGGCAGAGAATTGCAAGATTATCGGGGTGATCAAGTCCTAGGTCTCACGAGAAAATCTGGTTGCACAACCAGAAGGAGAAGAGATAGAAAAAGAAAGAGTAGAACAGATCCTTACATTTAAACTCTTTCTCCAAAACAACTGGGGCAGAGCCTTGTTCAACCCTGTCACATACCCCCTCCTTAAGAGGGAACCTATTTTACAAAAACAGGTTTCCAAAACTTTCTAGTAATTCTCATCTAATATAAGCATATAACCTTTACAGTTCTGTGCATATGCAGTATCCTTTTTTCCCTAACTGTACAGCAAATAGTCATGTTTAAACTCACACATTTGTGTTTTCAGCCTTCAGAATTCTCAATTCCAGATCCACATCTAGAAAGAAAATCAGCATTAATATTCTCTTTCCCAGATTTGTGCATCACCTTAAATTTAAATGGCTGTAGTGCCAGGTACCACCATGTGATTCTAGAATTTTTATTTTGGTTAAGCCAACAGAGAGGACTGCGATCTGTTATAAGTACAAAGTAAGCTCCTAGTAAGTAAAACGTAAAGGAAAGTGGTCATTTGCAGGGTCTCCTGCCCCTGCAAAGCTTACCCTCCAGTTTAGCTTCTATGTGAAAGCGGCTCTTTTTCTTGTGCCGTAAAGTAGTTTAATTTAATTCAGAAAAATCTGCTACCCGGAAGTATGGTGGATGCTGGGATGGCTCCCTTAACTGTAAAGGTGTGGCGCCACTCCTTTACAATTAATGGAGCTGCCCCAAACCCTAAAACGCATGTTAAAAAGGTTTGTAAAATGGGAAGGGAAAGACTGGGACCGATACTTATCTTACCTGCTTTTTGCTTACAGAGAAGTGCCACAGGTTTTCATCAACAGGTTTTTCACCATTTGTAATGCTGTATGACAACCTAGAGGGCTACTAAATTTTCCTGTTGTCAGTCAAATCCTGTGCCTATAAAAGTAGAACCAGCTGAGGGATGGAGGGCAATATTGTCCCAGTAAAGTTCTAACAGCAGTTCCTTCCTCTCGCTGTTATCTGCCAAAAGCTATCTAGGTCAGTTTTTAAATGCAAACACCTGGCTTCCTTCTGCTTAAGCCACTCTCCCTAATTCACAGTTTCTTTCTTCACCTAGCTAACTGCACAGATAACAATTCCTTCACCCAGCTCAAACACACTGACTCTTTTTTTTTTTGTTTGTGAAGGGGAGGTCTCTACGGTCTCATTTAATGTAAAGGAGGTGAGTGGTTCTTGTTTGAGCCAGTCTCTAAACTGGGGCTTTTGGAGAAACATGGTATTCATAAACCATTTATTTTTGGGCTCTGATGCAGCACCCCGTCCCAGGTACACTATAACTGGGGCATGGTCCAATATCAGTATTCTTCCCAGTGATACCCCATAGACAGGAGAGAGCAGGTGCTCTGAAAGATAGAAAACATCTAGGTGTTTGTAAGAGTCATGGATGGTGGAATAGTTGGTAGAATCAATCTTTTTCAAGGGGATGTAGCACCCTCCAGCAGTCCCTCAGGCCAGCTTAGAAATAAGAGATACAGACAAGACACCTGAGCTTCCTTTTTAGTACCAGTTCCAGTTCTATCAATAGCAGGGTATGGGGCAAGTTTTAGATCTCTTTCTGATATTACACTGGGGGGGGATACCCAGGAGTTAAGCCAGGATGGAGTCAAAGAAGAAAGCTTCGGTGACATTGGGGGCATCGATCCTACCTAGGGTAATGGATTAGCCTTGATAAGTGCCCTCTATGATGACCCATCTACCGTCTTTGTCACGGGTAACTTAGTGAATGCCTCATTACAACCACTGTTTTGCACAGTACAGCCAACCCCTACTAATAGAGTTATATGCGTTATGACAACTAAGCATTGCACATCTAAGAGCAGCATAAATGTGGAGCCTCTTTCTCTGAGTAGTTTGTCTCTGGTATTAAGGCAGCATTACAGTTAAGTTGTTTCAGCTTGGGTGACACTTTGCTTCTTTTTATGGGACAGTTTAGTCCCCTGGTATTCCCTGAGACAGTCTTCAGTGTAACATAGATACCATGGTGGTGATAAATGCAGAAATGTGGGAGAAATAGTAGTTATCCATTCTCCTCCTGCCCACACCTCTCTGACACCCACCCACCAAATATACAGCACACACCCACAACAGGTACACATGCAACTCACACTCCAAAAACACTGCTTGGCATACAGTGTTCCTTTGACTAAGGAAGGCAAATAGAGTAAATCAATATAAACTTCGTACAATGCCCTGATGAACAGAAAAGGAATTTAAACCAAAGAAAATGTGGTACTGAGCAGGTGTTTTCTCTTGGCAATAGTATGTCAGCTGCTGGACAACATTGTCAGCAAGAAGACCTTTAGACCATTGCTCATACAGAACCTGGGATAGACCAATGGTGAACATTCTGGACACCACCCACCAACCACCTCCCCAGAAGACCAGCAGTGGATGGGGGCATATGGAGTAATTTCCACTGGGATGTATTTTAGTTGAATAAGTTATGGTATTCCAGAGATAACAGAGTTGCAACCTGCAACAGTGAGGAGTTCTGGGCCATCTAAAGGCAATGATAACTACAGTCTTGTAGTTTCCTGCCTTAGTCTTGTTGGTCCCTCACATGGTGCCATCAGCTAATGCTGGCAGATGTCAGCTCTCTGTCCCCCATGCTAGCCAGCAATTCAAAGGTGAAAGTAAACACAAATTCAGTTGCCTAAGAGGCAAGAAAGTACTTCCCATTTATCCCCAGATTCAAACACACTAATTCCATGTCATACTCCTGAGCTCTACATATTAAGCTTTGGAAAGGAAAACAATCTCATAACAAAAGTCCAAATGGTACGTTTTGTTATTTCACCAGGAAAAGGCTCAATTGAGCAAGCTCATTTACAAGGAGGTCCTAGGTAGGACACCATACAGTAAAAACTAGACACAGTAGTTGGAGCAATGCATATGTGATAGCACATGGAATTTATAGAAGAGGTATACAATATACATAGAGTAAATATAGACTATAGTACATCGTTTTATAAAATATAGCAAGAAAAAGCACTAAGTGCCTGTCTAATACAATTTACGTGCATCCTAATGTACATAAGGATAGAATGTACAGTAGCATTCATAAATACAATTCAAGAGGTATCTTATTCTAGATGAAGTGACCAATAGGTACAGGGTTCAGAGATGGTCATACATATACTAATTACATACAGGATTCAGTGCTGTGATTTCCTATGAGTGATTTGAAGATACCAAGGGCTGACTGTGCTGGTGAGAGTGAGTGAGTTTTGCAGGTTGTTCCAGACTGTAGTGATAATGCTGCTAATCACTGTGTTACCATATTGGGTAGGATATTTTGGGATATCAAGAATATAATTGCTTTTCCTTAATGCATAGCTACTATGAGACAAGGTATCAAAATCTGAAATATGTTGCGGTAAATTTTTTGTTTTTGTTTTGTAGGCCCAAATATATAGATTTTTAAGCCTCTTTGTGCTTAGGGATGAACACCCTACCATGGCATATAGTAGGCAGTGCTGAGTTAGTAATGAATCGTAGAGCCCTGTGATAGAGCACATCTAATTTTTTTTAGATAGGCATTTGAACAGTGACTATAAATCAGGACTGCATAATCCAGGAGGGGGAGGAAGGTGACCTGCACTAGTCTCTTCCTGTTATCTATTGGGAAACGGTTCTTGTTTCTATAAAAGAAGCCTAATATAATTCTTAGTTTTTTGCATAGATCATCAATGTGTGTATTGAAAGACATGCATCTATCATGCCATAAACAGAGGTATTTTAAATTGTCCACCACTTCAAGTGAGTCTTCTAAGAGGGTGGTTATAGTGGGGGCAGGTACAGTGGATGTTACCATATTAGTAGCCGAGAAGAACATTACTTTAGTTTTTTTAATATTTAGCAGTAGTTTTGACTGGAATAGGTTTAAATGTAATTGATTAAACTCAAGTTGGATATTGTTACATACACTGGGTAGGGAGGGTCTAGAGGTATAAAAGACAGTATCATCAGCATAGAAATGCAAGTTAGCCAAAGTGATGTTTCCATCTAGATCAGTGATGCATAGCATGAATAATAGGGGGCCCTGCATTGAGGCTTGTGGTATTCCTCTAGGTAGCATTGTGCAGGAGGAGAATGCACTTTCCACTTTGATTTGTTGTTGTCTGCTGATTAGATAAGTTGAGTACCATTATAGCGTAATTGGATCAATGCCTATAGCCTTTAGCTGGTGTAACAGTATATTATGGTCAACAGTGTCAAAGGCTTTACTAAGATCAAGGAATACATAGCCCTCCACTCACCTCCATGGCCATCAGCCCGACTGAGCTCTCAATGAATAAGTGTGTGTTTGCTTTAACCCACCGCTCATTCGTGACAGCTTATAGTCATTCGTAGCAGTTTTCAGGGGAAGGGAATGAAAGGGGATGCTTTGGTCAAGTGTGGGGCAGGATGAGGGGGATTGGTGGTTGTTCTCCATCCCACCCACCTGAGCCTGTCAACGGAGCAGCCCCTTCCTGTTCTCTACCCACTGAAAAAACCGTCAGCACACCACAAGCTCTTAATGAATGTGGCTGCTACGCGCCATTCATGAAGAGCTCCAGTCAGGCTACCGCCGTGAAGGTAAATGTGGAGGGCTGTGCCTGTGGCCCACTCGGTGTGGGTATCAGGATGGGGGGACAAGGTGGTGTGGCACTCCTTGATGGGGTGGGGGGGGGTCCACTAGATACCATGGATTTAATTTACAAAATCTCTATATATTTTTACATTGTGGCAGACTGGCCAGCAGTTGGCGGGGCGGGGGTGATTTTGCTTACTTCAACTGTGGCCCACGATTGGTGGGACTGGTGGTGGGGGACCACTAGACACCAGGGATTAAAAAAATATTTTTTTTTTACCTTGTACAGCGATCGGGGAGGTGGCTGGGGTGATGTGGCTAGACATCTTTAACTTCTTTTTGGTTTTGGGGGTAAGTGCAATTTGCACCTAAAAAAACCCAAATCAAGGCAAAGTTATGAATGGTGAATTTTCAGTTGACAAACACAATTTTGCGAATTGATTCACGGATGCGAGTTTTGCAACTTCGCTGAAAATTTGCAAGTGTACTGAAACTTAGCTGCATCTCTAGTTGGAGGCTTTAGCTAAAGCTGTTGTGCTGTGTTTCAGTCTGAAACCTGATTGCATGGGATTTATATAGCTTGTATGGTCTAAGTATTCCCTTAGCTGTGTATTAACTAATTTTTTCAAGAAGCTTGGCCAGGGTAGGTAGAATAGATATTGGCCTGTAATTACTTAGGTTGCATGCATCCAGGGGTCAACCTTAACTTTTTTTTGCACTAGCCAGCCGGACAAGTTGATTAAAAATTGCAGTAGCCCACAACAATAATGGTAAATTTTGATCAGTTATACAGGAAAGATGCCCGTCAAGAAATACTCTAATTATTGCATATTTATCCTACTCCCACATTGCTTCCTGCCACATACTGTATAAAAGACTGCAAAACAATCACATGCAGTGTGTACCCCCACTGTTTTTTTACCATGTGCCCCTTGCTTCCTCTTCCTTCACCCCTCCCCACCAAACCAGAGAATACCATAATAGCAAATGTTCAGTCAATCAGTTCTAGTTCTGTACACACAATAGCCAAGATCATCATGCACCTCATTACAGTCCCAACCTGACCTGCAGGGCACTGTGCAGAGCCAGGCAGAGAAATACACTCTCATCCCACACCCTGTGATTACCAGACCTGCACTTCTGGAAATTTTCTTACACTGTAAAGTAAGGCACAAAAGCAGTGATTTAACATGCTCTGCCCTAACAGATTTTTCATAACAGTGTCCTTTCATCAGTCAAAGGGGAAGCAGTATACAGGCATGATGCTGTACTACCTCTTTCTATGTAGGATGATATATGCACACCCGGAATACCTTTTTTTAACCTTTAAATTATATGTTTTACTAAGGTTTTGCTTTGTACCATACACGCTCCAAAGCATTGCTTTTAGGATGAAATGACATGCTGGGTGGTATAAGGGTGGGACTACATGGATGGCATTGACTGGTGTGATCCATTAAGAGGAGCTGTGGACCTCTACACCAGTCAGTAATGGCAGCTACTGTATGGGTCTATGGATGGCCACTTCAGAATCTACCTAGTCTGCAGTGGTGTCCAGAGAAAGAATAGAGTGGACAGACCACCTGCCTGGGCAGACTGTGTATACATCATAGCATTCTGTCATTGCAGTGTTGGATAGAGACACTCAAAAGGTTGGGAGATGAGGCACGCTGGTCTTAATATTGTGGGACAAATCAAAAGGCGCTTTTACACACATGCTGCTGTGCCGAAACGAGCATTACCTGTGTAGCGCCGATATGGCCTGTTCTGCTCCACGTTCTGATTACACGAGTGCCATAAAAGCGCCCAGCCATCCTTACCGGTGCAGCCTCCTTGCGAGATTACCTGGGGTGGGTGCGAGAGGTAGCGCGGCCTGCACTAGTGGCCATCAAGTGAGAGCTAGAGTTAGGATTATAGTGCCAGAATGGACTCTTTACACTGCACCCTGCAACGGAACATTTAGAGACAAACCACCTACACCATGGAGTGCGGTTTGGGCGACTTCATTTTTAGAACGGAACAAATGGTGTTTACACAGCATTGGATAGAACGGTAAGGCCCTTCCATAACGCTTATTCCGTTGCAAGACTGCCAGTGTAAAAGCGCCCAAAGACAAGTTCAGCAAACTGGAAGCTAGTGGCTTAACCACTCTACCTTTGATCACAGCATGTACACTAGCTGAATGTCCCAAAAACAGAGTGATAATGACTCACATCAAGTCTTTTGTTGGATTCCCCCTCTTGAATTTCCAGATAACTGCAGCTCTTAATGAGCTGCTAATCACACCAGGCCTCCTGTAATACTGAGGGAGATTAGCAAAAGGACTATAGCCTGATAAAAAAGGGACTTTTTTAACTTCATTAACAGCCATGAAAAACCTGTACTAGTCAAGATGGACAAGTAGAAGGTTAGTTGCACTAGCCATGGCCAATTTTCACTAGGTTCAGGGTTAGTAAAACAATGTTAAGGTCGAACCCTGCATGCATCGCCTGATTTGAAGAGAGATATAATATGTGCTATCTTCCAAACTGTAGGGAGTTCAGTGCTGAAAGGTGAGAGATTAAAAAGATGGGTTATTGGTGCTGGAAGGAGATGGTAGCCAGTTTTTAGAAACAAGGGGTCTAAGCCATCATCTCCAGCACTTTTATTGGTATCTAGGCATATTAGTGCATTTCCACCTGCTTGTATGTGATAGACTGGAATGTGAAAAGGTCTGTCGGGTGAATATGAGTAGAGCTGTTTCACATATGAGGGGGGCGGAGTAGTTAAGTGAGTCAGCTTGGGGTGAAACTACCTCTCTTCTGTGTCCCATGGCGATCATATCGATGCTGCAAGGCGAGGAGGAAAAACTGTGGGGTGGATTGAGGCAGATTCCTTATGCCCTACTATATAATGGTGGTCTCTTGGTTTATAGTCTCTGAGATGTAGGGAAAGTATAGCTTGTATATTCAGTTTGATTTAAATGTTCTCTTTTTAGCAGAGCCCATCAGACCCCCTCATACTCAACATATTCCCATCCGATCTGGCCTCTCTTCTGCATGCTGCAAGTTACTCACTCTGTTTGTGTCCAGCTACAGTTCCATGGTCACAGCAGGATCCAGTGAAGCTCTGTCAGATGGTTTGGTCATTGGTCAGCTGGAGGATTTGGATGGTGCTGCCATCTGCAGGTTCTGTAATGGTTCCAGGTTTGCCTGCAGAAATTGTTCTGCTTCCATCAGGGACTGGAAGTGGTGCATCTTGTCCTGTATGGAGACTGCTAGTACTGCTGAGTACAACATGGAGTATTGGATCCTCCTCTTTCTGAGCCCAGTCTTAATTTTATGGAAGGCTTGTTGGTGCTCCAGCAACCCTCTCAGGTAGTTGGAATAAAATAAAATACGAGACCCGGCTACCAAAGTATTTGCAACTCTCTGGCTTTTTTCAAAATAATTTCTTTGTCCTGATACCGCAAAAGTTTTAATATGAGGGTTTGCTGTGCGCTGTGTTTGAAGCTGGTTTGGCCCTCCTTTTTTTTATAAATATGTTTTATTGAATTTTTAATGTTAACAATGTGTACAGTTACATACTAATGCAATATAACTATAACCGTAACCATGAAATTCCCCTTGGAGTAAAGCTACCAACTTTCCGAGGCCTAAAACTGGGACAGACCTTCCAGACCATGACCCCCCCCCCCCCACACACACACACACACACCGTGTCACTTCCATGGGCACCACCGCAGACAACAAAATAAATTACATTTTGCTGCTTGCTCTGGCCATGCCAACCCACAGTAACACCAGTAGCAAACATTCAGATTAAAACAATATCATTCTGCTGCAGCAAGTTCCAAATCCATGATGTACAAAAAGTTCATTAGAAGCAAACCTGTGTTAAATTGTGATCAGACATTCGAGCTGCATATATTGCTCCTTCTGACAGTCCCATTCCACCTGCTTATACTCACCTCATTTGCTGAGCAAACTTCACTTCAGTGACTCCCACTACCACACCAGATTGTTTTCACACACTCCCTAGGGCTGATCAGGTTTGGGTACCTTAGTTAGAAACATAGAAGTTGACGGCAGATAAGGACCGCAAGGCCCATCCAGTCTGCCCATTTCTTTTTCTACCTTATAAATGTGCCATCGGCCTTTGCTCTGTCAGTGGCCTATCTATTCACAGTCATTTGTATTGCTCCCTTATGCCTATCCCATGCCTGTTTGAAGCCCTGCACTGTATTCATAGCCACCACTTCTTGTGGTAAGCCATTCCATGCATCCACCACCCTTTCTGTGAAAAAGAATTTCCTCACATTCCCTCTTAATCGGCCCCCTCTAATTTCATGCTGTGTCCTCTTGTCCTGCTATTTTTCTTATATTTAAACATGTTAGACTCTTTCACCTTGTTAATGCCCTTAAGGTGTTTGAATGCCTCGATCATACCACCTCTCTCCCTCCTTTGCTCAAGGGTATACATATTGAGCTCTGTTAATCTGTCCTCATATGTCTTCTGATGCAGTCCTACACCATTTTGTTTACCCTTCTCTGGATTGCATCCAATTTGGTTAATGTCCTTGTGAAGGTGTGGCCCTCCAATACTGCATGCAGTACTCCAGATGGGCCTAACCAGTGTCTTGTAAAGAGGGATTATTACCTCCTCTTACGACTTTGTGATACCCCTACTAATACACCCTAACACCCCCTAGCCTTACCTACTGTTTTAGAGGTCTGCTTGGATGATTTCAGGTCATCAGTGATGATGCCCAAGTCTCTTTTCTTCCTTTGTGACTGCTAACAACTCCTCCCAGCCTATAGGTGGCTTCAGGTTTCTCTTTCCTATGTGCATGATTTTGCACTTCTTTGCATTAAATCCTAGTTGCCACTCTTCTGACCATTTTGCTAGTTTATCCAGATCTCTTCTCATTCTGCCCACCCCATCTGGATCATCTACTCTGTTGCAGATCTTGGTGTCATCTGCAAACAGACAAGCCTTACCCTGTAGTCCATCTGCAAGGTCACTAATGAAGATGTTGAAGAGGACTGGCCCCAGGACTGATCCCTGAGGTACCCCAATTGTGACTTGCATCTCTTCTGACTGTATACCATTTACCACCACTCTCTGTTTTCTGCCCGTCAACCAGTTTGCCACCCAGTTGACCAACTTCTGACCCACCCTGAGCCCACCCAGCTTATTTATCAATCTTCTATGTGGAACAGTGTCAGAAGCTTTGCTGAAGTCAAGGTAGGCGACATCAGCTGCTCCCCTTGGTCCACCACTCTGGTTACCCAGTCAAAGAAATCTGAGATTAGTTTGACAGGACCTTCCTTTGTAAACCCATGCTGTCTTGGATCCTGTGCCCTATGGATTCCAGGTGTTGCACTATCCTTTCCTTAAGTGCCTCCATAATCTTGCCCACTGCTGAGTAAGACTGACTGGTCTGTAGTTCCCCGTCTCCTCCCTGCTACCACTCTTGTGGAGCGGGATCATATGAGCCCTTCTCCAGTCTTCTGGGACCTCTCCTGTGCTCAGAGACTCACTAAACAGTTCTGCTAATGGCTCTGCTAGTTCCACCTTTAGCTCCTTAAGTACCCTGGGATGTATGCCATCAGGTCCCATTGCCTTATCCACCCTGAGCTTAACAAGCTCTTGTAGGACCCTTTCTTTTGTGAAGGGAGTAGTGCTCACCTCCCTCCCTCCCTCCCCCTGTGTCCATGATGCTAAGCTGTGGGCCCTGCCCTACCTTCTCTTCAGTAAATACTGAGCAAAAGTATCTATTTAGGATAGATGCCTTTACAGGGTCCTCCTCCTCACATGCTCCCTTTTCTCCATTAAGCTTAGCAATAACCCCTCTGGACTTTCTCCTTTCACTAATGTATCTATAGAAAGTCTTGTCACCTTCTTTTACTGTTCGTGCTAGTGTTTCCTCAGTTTGGGACTTTGCCTGCCTTACTGCCTTCCCTGCTTCCCTTAAGGCAGTTTGGTATACCTCCCTATCTTCATCCCGCTGTGTTCCCTTATAGATATATATATATATATATATAGTTCCCTGCTGCCGATCTCTTCTCTGTCTGGAGTTCCTCTCAGCTGCTGTCAGGCAGACGTCCACATGTGCTTGTTTGCATTACTACCCAGTCTAATCTAATGGGAAGGAACATGCTTTACTGTGCTCCCACTGACATGCTTGAGGTGCAACACAGGTGCAGGAGTTGAAGTTGTAAACTGCTGTCCAGCCTGAGCAGCACCACAGTAGTGCTGAAATAACTGTCACTGACAGATTAACAGTCGAAAAAAAAAAAAAAAGGGGGGGGGACACAAAACTGGGACAAGTAAGCGAAGAACACTGGGACATGCTGCCTAAAATAGGGACTGTCCTGGGAAAATAGGGACTGTTGGTAGCTTTACCTTGGAGATACGACTTTTAAATCAAGCAGTTGACAGATTACATAAGCAACACGTAAAGTACAGGTTAAGAGAAATAAATAGTGAGCAATACTGCAAATTAATTCTTAAGTGTTAGTTACACAGTAGCAGTCTGATTCTGAAAAGTAGTAGGATTAACCAGTGTATAAACATCACATTATGTTATATCACAATTTACACCGATGCTGACCAATTCATTAATAGGTGGAGTTGTAGATTAATGTACTGGAACCTTACTGTGACATATTTTAGTGATTGATTATGTCTGCCAAATGACAGATATGCACTCTTCTGTCTGCAGTAGATTAAGGTCTCTGCATCCAACCTGTTGGTATAAGGTCGGATTGTGTCCATTTAGAATTATGTTATTTCCAGCATGCAAATGTTATTCCAGGCATGCATTACCTTCCCCATGGTTACTTTGTGTGGTAGTCTGAGTGAAGATCATGCTGTAGCCAGGGCCCCATGTTTACTGCGGCAAAGTGACCTCATGAACAGTGACACTGTTTCATTAATCAGTCCTGAATGGTGATTCTGCACAGTGACCGCAAAATCACATTTTGGGACAGAATAATGACATGACAGTGACTGAATTAATGAGGTGGGATCCCAAGAATCCCATGTTGAAAATGTGGTGCTGAAAGTCACAAAAATGGCCGAGATATCAACCTAAGTTGGGGAAAAAAAAAAAAACATTTATGCCATTATACAGCTTACTGGCATTTCTTCAGTTCGTGGTCAGCTTTGAAGAGTGCAGACATGTTCCCGGTCCACCGAGGATCATCGCGCCAGGCTCCGGAGGTAAGTATGGGGTGAGGTGGGGGTGTGGGGAAGTTGCGTGTGCAGAGGGTGGGTATGGGTTGGGTGAGGGACTATTTTTTCCTTCACAGGTAAACAAAAAAAAAAAGTTGCAGAAAGGTTTTCTTTTTTTATAGGGATGTTTAGCACGCTGGGGTGAGCTCCCAGCATGCCACCTAGGTGTTTCTTTCTTTTTTTGGGGGCAGGAGCTGACTGGGATTGGGCACCCTGTTGGCAAAAAAGGAAAAGGGGTCTGTGTTTGGGGGTGGGCGAGCATGATGCCTAGGGGGATTGGGCACCCCCTCAGCACATAAATTCTTATAGGGGTATTATGCTGATGGGGATTGGGCTCCCCTGTCGGCAAATTAACTGAGCAGGGGGCATGCTGACAGGAGGGATTGGGCACCCCTCTACATCGGTTTACTGGGGACTAGAGGAGGACGGTGGCAGCCGCCGCCATGTTTAATGAAATGTAACACCGGGTAAGGCACGCCCTGCAGTGAGGGGGCATTCCCTCACTGCAGCGGCGAAAATGTTTCAAGTTGGTGGCACATTTTTGCACTGCTGTCATAGACAGTGTGCTCATTTGTTGGTGCCACAGAGACAAGCCCCACAAAGCAGCAGGGGAATTGGCCACAACATGACCTCACCTCCACAACCCGCTACTTTAGCAAGCTTGTCACATGTTTCTTGCGCATGCACGTAAGCAAACATAAATATGGAATGCACCTCCATGCCCACCAAGTTGCTCCTGCTGAAGAGAACTGTAAAACAGTCAAACAAAGCTACACACACACACCAAAACTGGTACCTGGTTGCAATATTTATTATAACAAGCTTAGCATGAAAGAACCGGGCAAACAGCCCTACGTATCACCTCTTCACTGAGGCTTCATCAGGAGCCATTGTTCCTGGCTACTTTGCAGTTTGAATGAATGAATGAAGGAAACCATGATTGTGTGAATGAATGATTGAGATCAGTTGTTCATGGTTTCATTCATTCAGCAGTTGACAAAGTGATGCTTGTGTCTAGTAGTTGAATAAAAAAAAAAATTATTACAGAGTCATCCTTTGTTTTTCTTCTGTTGGTTGCTGTGCGGTACAACACAGCTTTTAGAGTTAGATCGATATAAATCATTATTTGAGTTAGATAAATTGATACTGGACATAACTACTATCCGTTACAAGGGCTTCAAGGAAAGAGATTCTGGACCAAACCTAGCTTCATTAGCAAGCTTATTCCTAGCATTAATTTAATTGATGAATGAGATCCATATCCAACATCTAAAATGTACCTGGGCTGGTTAAAAACACATGCACACAAGATGCCTATTATAAAGTAGCATTCTGAATGGACAGGTGAAGCAGAAACCATTTTAGATTCATGTGAGAAACATTACGAAATCAAAACAATTCAGTTAAAAATTTAAACTGGAATAACAGTACACATCGAAAGACATGACTATGACACAGAGATTAAAATGAAAAACAGATAAAAGTTGGGGCTATGAGATTATTTGGGCTACCAACAGGACTATGTACAGTATATACACATGCTCCATGTCATCCCATACAGCAGGCAGCCGAGCAGATGGGAGTAGGGCTGTGCTGGTCACTGTATCAGACCCACCAAATAACAGAACTACTGCGGTACATGAGGTGGTGCGTGGGTGTAGTGCACAGTGTAGGTGGCACAAGGGGGCTGCTAAACACAACATACAATCTGTGCACAGGGATGGGTACCCGGAAGGTGGGTGGGTGGGGTGCCACTAGATACCAGGGACATAATTTGTTCTGCAACAATGGCTGCTTAGAGGGTGGGGGATACTACTGGCCACCAGGGCAGTCTATCTTAGTATGGCAGCTGCCAATCAATTGGTGGGGGTACCGCTGGACACAGAGTAATCCATATAAATATGGTGGTGGGTGACTGGAGTGGGGGGAAGTACCACTAGACACAGGGGATATCAATTGCAGTACAGCGGTGGGCAATCAGAGGGTGGTGGGTGCCACTAGCCACAAAGGACAAGAATAGGACAAATGATCAGTGGGTGGGGAGTGCCTCTAGACACCAGGGAATCCCTCATTTCCATGGGTCAAGTTTCAAGTGGTGGGGGGTGGGTGGCTACAGTAATGCTGCCCACCACTAGGGCCTTGCACCCTTTTAAGTTAGCACTGGTAAAAGCAGTAGCTTGCATCGATTCAGGTGGCATTTACTGCTTGTGCAAACCTCTGAATTTCCCACTGCGCCAACATGCAGAGGAGGACCACTACATTTGCATGGGCACAGTGGTAAAATAGTGATTGAGTGCTAACCAGTTTTTCCCCATACCATGGGGGTGTTTGCGTATAGACTCCACCCACGAATCGGGTGCAAAACCCATTTAGCTCAGGCAAACACCCCTTAGCGCCTGGGCTAAGTTTTGGCTATCTGGTTCCAGCCAAAGAAAACACACTGCTCATGAAAGAGAGTGGGGCTGGGGGTGGAAGGAGGAGGCAGAGAGAGAGGGAAAGCACAAGACCAAGTCCCAGTCCCAGATATGGGATCTGCTAGGAGGGAAGTAAATGGAGAGAGGGTAAGACTGGATGGAGGTAAAATGGGCATTGCAAAATTACACCCAAAAAATAATCGTTAGCAAGTCCAACAAAAAATTGATTGGATAACTGAAATGTGAGATTAAGGCAGAAAAAGCAGGAATTAACTTACCAAAGTAGGCTGCATGTTCTGTTATCAGATCCTTATTATAGAAATTACTGTGTGGATGGAACCTATGTGATTGTGTCAACATATGTATGCCTAAACTTGAACCATGACTGAATAAATTCATGCATCCCAAAAGATGAGCTGAGATCAACGATTCTGGGTAATTGCATGAATCTAAGAGATCTATAAAGAAAGAGAATTTGATGGTTAAAAACAAAATCAAACAGGTAATATCCAAAACAGTATATTGACATCAATTCCATGAACATATTCACAAAAAGGGGGTGAAAACAATGGCCCAGATATTCAAAAGGGTTGAGCAACCCACTGATGCGCCCCGGCGCGATATTCAAAAGGGAAAAGTGTGTGGCACAAATCCCAATGCGCCAGAACGCATCAGTAATGTATGCAGGCACAGGTGGGGGGGCGTGCCCATGCATAACCTGCACAGCCCGATATTTAGCCCGGGATGTGCAGAGCCATGCATGCTCAACCCCTACCTGCGCCAGCACAAAGTTAAGCCCAAAAAAAAGGAACAACTGATGGCCACCCACAGGTGAGCTGCCGCATTTCAGGGCGCAACACAGCAGCTGAAACCTGTGGGTGGCCACCCAAGTTCCGGCTGCAACTGGCGGCACCCCCCCCCCCATGCCCGATCGTGGGCATTTGTAAAAAAAAGACTTTGTCCTATATCCCTGGTGGTCCAGTGGACTGCTTTCTGCCTGATCGCGGGCATCTGTATTAATAAAAAGGTCCAATATCCCTGGTGGTCCAGTGGACTGCTTTCTGCCCGATCACGGGCATCTGTATTAATAAAGGTCCAATATCCTGGTGGTCCAGTGGACTGCTTTCTGCCGATCGCGAGCATCTGTAAACAAAGAAGGTCCAATCCCTGGTGGTCTAATGGTAACCCCTCCCCACCCGCCCACTGAACTCCCCGGTCAGCCGGGCGGGCGGGAGCACCCACTCGCTCCCGCCACCCGCCAACTGACACCTGGTGGGGCTGCACGCCCATTGGTTCTACAGCTGGGAGGGGTTGCCGATGAGCCACCAAAATGACGCTGCTGAACACAGGCGCCGCGTGGTCGGGCAGCGATCACTGAACCCTGAAGCTGCTATGATGCCGCGGTGCGCGAAAGCGGTCACTGAACCAGGCCCCAGATGGGGTTTTCTGTTATTACAGATGCGCGATCAGGCAGATAGCGTCCACTGGACCACCAGGATATGGGACGGGGTTTCTATTTTACAGATGCCTGTGATCGGGCTGCAGGGTTGTCAGTCCCCAATGGCTGCTGCCTGGCAGGGACGCCAGCGCAAATCGCCTGGGATCGGGCGCACCTGCATGCAAATGGGGCCATAATGACATGAAAATGGCCCCATGCGTGCCTTGCATACATTATGGCTCCATTTGCATGTCAACTTTGAATATGCAGGTGCTGTGCATGGTGCAATGGAACTTGCGCTAGCGCATTTCCATGCTCCACTCTGGCCACTTGCACTGGCGCAGTGCCACTGCGCCATGCACACTGGGGGTGGCCAGGGTGCGATATTCAAAGCTGCTGAGCCATGGCGCAGCTCCTTTGAATATCACTTAGTCCACACCCCTGCGCAGCCAAGTTGAGCTGCGCCCAAGCTTGTGCCACAGCCTGGCGCAGTTTGAATATCTGGGCCAATATCTTCATTGTTTGAGCAATAAGCCATGATGGGAGGGGCATTATGGTGGGATAACGTCCCACCTCAGGTGGATTGAAGCATGAGGCAAAGCAAGTCCTTCCACCACCTGAGAAGGGCCATTATCCCACCATTACAACCCCCCTTGAGTGCCTTATTGTGATTATGAATTGGATCCCAGTTTATTGTATTTTTTTTAAATATTTTTTGGCCTTATTATAATTTATATAAAATATGTTTACTATTTTAGGTTTCATTTCAGGCATAAAAAAATAGTCCACTTTGGACAAACTGTGAATGTGAGCCTGCCAGTAGGTGGTGCTAATGCTGCATATTAGCAGCAGTTCAGTACTGACAAAGGGAGGGCAGGCATAGCTGTAGCATCTTTCAGTACAGGTGGGAGAGAGCAGGCTGACAGCCAAATTACATCTGTACTGCACCATCCGGATGACTAGGCCGCTTTGTTTGATTTTTCATGGCTGGTATGTCATCGGTGGAGCGGTGGGTCCTCATTTAGCCAGCAGTTGGGAAGTAAATTCAAAAATAAAAGATGCTGGTTGTATTTGCGGTCCATCTCGATCGAGGTGTGTGAGATGGAACTGATTGAGACAGAACCATGTATCTGCTGGGGGGGAAGAAACAGGATTAAAAAAAAAAACAGAAACCATTCTGAACGGGTGTAGCAGGATGAGTAACAGTGGGGACACAGGACCTGGGTAACTGCTGTGGCAGGCAAGGTAGGATGGGATGTAACTCAACTCAATACAACTCAGTTTCGGTTTTAGAAAGCGCAAGTCAACATTTATCCAAGTGCTTGTACAAATAAAGAAAACAGAAATTTAAAAACATACATACTATAAACATATATAAATACAGTATTCCAAAACAGTTGATTCATCCATATTCCAAGAAGGTGAGACTAAACAAGTGTGTTTTTAATGCCACTTTAAAGCTCTCCACAGTCGGATACTCTCTTACTGAACAAGGTAGAGAATTCCGCAGGGTAGGGGCCATAGACGAAAATGCCCTGGCATCAGTAGTCTTCAGACTTACTCTGGGAATCTCTAGCAATCCCTCATCAGTGGAGCGGAGTGGGCAGAGGAGGCAGTAAGGCTGTAGGAGTTCTTGAAGATAACAGGGCCATCTGTTTGCTGTGGTTGTGTTTCCCCCCCCCCACCAAAAGCCGTGATTACTGTATGTGGTGGGCACTGTGCAGTGGACAGATGACGTGGAGCACCCCAAATCTGAGAGGTCAGTCTGTTGGTCTGGAAATACTTTCAGCCAGGCTGTTGTGCTGGGATACTGGCCTGGCTGGAAGCGTCTCTTGACCAATCAGCATTTAGCATGCTTAGTACCCATTTCATAATGTATTTTATAGAACCTGTTTGTATTTTTTGTAACAGCTAACTTTATTATATCAATATTTTATATGCTGCTTCATATAATCATATGAGAGGCCAGAATGGCCATAGATAGAAATATGAAAGGCAAAGAACATAGTTTGCCCACAGAAGGAGTTTTGTTCTTGAGGCAGCCTGCTATTGAACCAGAAGAGGAACAAAATAAGATGATTTGCTAAGGTGTCACTCTCCGTGAACTCAGAAAGAGTGAAAGGGTACTTCCCTGCCTTAGTCCCAGGCTTGTTCCAGAAAGTCATGCTGAGACAAAGCTCATCTCTAGGTGGGACCCAGCAGCACGAGGAGGTTAAGTGAACTGAAGCAGGAAAGACACGTCTAGCTGGGGGAAGAAGGAGAGGGAAGATTGGACCAGGGGAAATGGACCTTTTCTTACACATGCCCAGAAAAAAACACAGTGCTTATGAAGAGAGGGGCTGGGGTGGGAGGAGGAGGAGGATGAGAGAGGGGGAAAGCACAAGATCAAGACCCAGTCCTAGATATGGGACCTCGTAGGATGGAAGTAGATAGAGAAGAGGGTGAGACTGGATGGAGGGAAAATAGACATTGAAAAAAAAATACCCCAGTAACAGAGTTCAGGATGGGAGGAGGCAGACTGGGGGAGGGAAAAAGCTAAGATTGTGCCCTGCAGACAATGTCCCCGGCATGGAGGGAGATTAAAGTGGAGAAGAGGAGATCAGACTGAGGAAGAATTGTCCCTTTGTTTTTAAATAAACAAAACAAAACAAAATAAGAAAAATATGGGGTCCTGGAGACTGAGTTTTTTGGGGTGGTGACAGAAAGAGAGAGATTGGAGGGGTGATAGACTTGGGAGGGGAAAGCTACTTCACAGTGTATGAATTTCCACCAGCTCGCACTTTCTTTCCTCACATCACAGTAACTAGGCTTTTCAAAAGGGGAAGCTGCTGATGGGTTTATTTGCTGCTGCTGATGCTGGACACTGATGTAGAATTGCTGCTTAATTTAAATTGTAAATCTGACTTTCTGCTGCATAGAAGTTTATTTTATACCCATGCCAAGTTCACATTAAGTCCTCTGTGTGTACTAGTTTTGATCGCAACAGCTTGTGAAAGCTCTGCAATAAAAATAAAAAAATGTGGTTTGCAAGTTGATACTCCTTGTACAGTAGCTGTCATTTTTATGTTTGCTTGCACGCATGTGCAAGAAACATAGTGCCATCATCGGAGATTTCGGAGGTGTGTCACCTCCTCCTCCAATTCAGGCAGCGAGCTGGCAGGTGCGAGCCTGTGGCCAATGCATTTTGGAGCTGTCTATGACAGCGCCCAAAATGCAGTGGCCTCAGTTGAACGGGGAGCTACGCTTGGTGAGCAGCATAAGAAGCGCTCACGCCAGCCCCCAGCCGCAAGCGGCGCTTCAAGACGCAGCGATAGCCGACGGGTGCCCAATCCCCGCCGGCCGCGCAGCATCGCTTCCTCCCCTTCCCAGTAGTTGGTGCCACGCTGGGAGCCTACCCTAGCGTGGAATCAATGATTTTGCCGGCACGGTGCCCAATCCCCCATCGCGCTGAACGCCTTCCCCAAGGTCCTTGTGCCTGACGCTGGGCCCACCCAGCGTGGCAAGCGTCTAATAGTTTTTTTTTTTTTGCCGTCATGGGTGCCCAATCCCCCATCGGCTGAACGCCCCACCCCAAAGTAGTAAGCCACGCTGGGAGCCCACCCCAGCGGGGCAAGCGGTCCGCTGACGCCTTTTTTTTTTTTTTTTTCCTGTACAACAAAACTGTCCCACGCGCGTCTCCCGAACCCCTCCCACATCCCACACCCACCCACTGCGCACTCAGCCTCCCACACCCCCTCACCCCATGCCTCCGGACTCGGTCGCGACGATCTTGGTGGACGGGGAACACGTCTGCACTCTTCAAAGGCGACAACTGAGGAAATGCCGGTAAGCTGTATAATGGGCTAGAATAGGAGGTTCAACTTTGTGCATATCTCAGGCTTTTGGAATTTTGCACAAATTTTCAACATGGGGATTTTGGGACCCTTCTCATGAATGATGTCACTGTCATGGCGTTGATCGGGCTCGAAGGGTGATTTGGGCGCGGTGACTGCAAAATCACCCGCCGAGGACCAATCACCGCCATGACAGTGACATCACTCATGAGAAGGGGCCAAAACCCCATGTTGAAATTTGGTGCCAAATTCAAAAATGACTGTTTATGACGTCGTTGCGCGTTCATTCATACGCCGCCATAGGTTTGCGAATTTTCAATATTTCCACTCCAGATTTTCAACATTGCCATTTTCCACACCTTCTTATGAGTAGTACTACTGTCATTTTCACATCTCACCCAAAGCGTGTTTCTGCCATGTAGCGCACAATGGCGCATCGTATGAACTCAGTGTATGGGACACATTAAGGAAATCACAGTGTCACTGTTCATGAGCAGAGATCTTAAAATAGCAATGTTGAAAATTTGGTGACAGAATTCCTAAAATTGACTGTTTTATGAGTGTGCGTTGCACAGTTCCCACGCACGCTCGTAGGTTTGCGAATTTTCAATATTTCCACTCCAGATTTTCAACATTGCCATTTTTCCACACCTCCTTATGAGTAGTACAGCTGTCATTTTTCACATCCTGCCCAAAACGTGTTTCCGCCCATGTAGCGCACAATGGCGCAGTCTTGTGCAAGCTCAATGTATGGGACACATTAACAAAACCACAGTGACACTGTTCATGAGCAGAGGTCTTAAATGGCTATGTTGAAAACTTGGTGGAAAATGCCTAGAAATGACTTTTACGAGTGCATTGCACAGTTCCTATGCATGCTAAGTTTGCAAATTAATATTTTCACTCTAGATTTTCAACATGTCCATTTTATTAAACTTCCTTATGAACAGTACAGCTGCAATTTTCATATGTCACCCAAATGTGTTATCGCACATGTAGCGCACAATGGTGCTGTTGGTGTGCGTAAAGCAATGTTTAGGACAGATTAAGAAAATCACAGTTACACTGTTCATGAGCAGAGGTCTTAAAATGGCTATGTTGAAAATTTGGTGACAAAAGTCCATAAAATGACTGTGTTACAGTGAGCATTGTGCAGTTTCCACGCATCCTCATTAGTTCATGACTTTGTAATATTTTCAGTCCAGATTTTCACTAGTGGCATTTTCAACACTTCCTTATGAACAGTACAGCTGCCATTTTTCACAACATGGCGAAGTGTGTTTTCACACTTTCAGTGCAGAGATGTGCGTTGTGGGAAATCATTGTTCGGCACAGATAAAGAAAATCACAGTGACACTGTTCATGATCGGAGGCACCAAAATGCCTGACTTGACAATCTGCTATAAAATATCCCCAACCTACTTATATAACGGGTGTGCGTTGCACAGTTTCTATGTACGCTCGTGACTTCACCATTTTTTTAAATATTTTTACTACACATTTGCAACATAGCCATTTTTACACCTCCCCATGACAGAGTACAGCTGTCATTTTTTTACAGCCTGTTCGGAATATTTTTGCACCTGTGGTGCTAAATCCCGTAGTCACTGTGCATAAGCAGCTTTTGGCTACCAAACTGATATTCCCCCTGTTCATGAGGTGGGGTCACAAAACAAACATGTTGAAAATTTGGAGTTAAAATACCAACGAATGCCTGAGGTATTAGGCTTTCCAACTCAATCGCCAAACCTATAGAGAATGACAGGAATCGGGTGTGACTTGGGATTCTTGCCTGTGATGCTCATACCATTCCACACCCTGCAGTCACTGAGAGGCATCAGGTATGCCTTGGACTCTTCACCCAAACTTCACCCCATTCTCCTATATTGCACCCATCTCACCGTGTTCCTAATGAAATGGGGTGCATAAAGGCCAAAGACCCCAAGGAACACGTGACTTGTCAGTCTCTGCAGAGTGGGGTGTGGTGAAATGGCGTGGACGTTATGCCTGACGACCCAAATGCACACCCTAGTGCCTGTCACTCTCTGCAGGGTGGTGGTGGGGTTGGCTTCAGTTCAATACTTCACTGCCATTCCTATTACGCAGCTCTGTAACTTCTACACTACCACTGCCAATGCCAGTAAGCAAACATTCGGCATTGACAAATGCTTGTTTTACTGTGTAGGAGTCCATTGTAAATAATCTCTGCTAAAGGTTTATTGATACAAGCTTGAAAGATAATTCCTGTATTCGCTATCACATGGGTGATCCAGATTCAGGAATGACCACAGTATTTAAAATCCACAGGGGTTCAACCCAGTGCCAAATGAATATTGCATTAGTTGTACCTACCCAAAATACACATTGAGGGAGATCTGCTTCCGGACTCTTGACTTGCCAAAAGTAAAGCTAAATATGGTTCAATGATGCTACAACATAGGGCATCAAAGTCTTGGAATTAGTTCCCTTACACCCCAAGCTAGAGCAGCCACAACACTGGGCAAATTTCAGTGTGAACTTAAAAATAATGACGTTACCACAGATGTCAGTGCATATAGGATATCTATATTACTATGTTATTGATTCATTCCTGATTATGTGGCACTTAGCCATTGAGATTATGCTTTTATTATGCTGCATCATTTAATCCATGGCTTGAGAAAAATATTCACAGGAGCATCTCTAACTTCTGTTCTGTGAGCACCTAGAATTCTATTTTATTTATTTATTGAAATGTTTCACCAGGAAGGCACACTGAGCAACAAGTTGCTCATCTCCCAATGTGACCTGTGGAGTAGGGAACAATGGGATAGAATACAGAGAAATGTTACAATATTGTAATTCAGTTTGCTTACTTGCATTAAAATATTGATCTCTGCTGAAATTTATGACATTTATTTAACTATGATTGAACATTTGCTGAGATCTCAAATGGCACTTAATGTGCAAATCAGAGACAGCCCCCCAATCCCACCTGTTAGCTGCTGGAGCTGCATACATGGCTATAGCCCTTGCCTCATAAGTCTGTAAGGAGCTATGATATACAGTAGGTAGGGAGTCCGTATAGATCAGCTGGTAGTGCACAGACCTGGAGATGTAAAGCCCGGAGGCTCAAATCCCACCAGAACCACTGACTTTAGTGACCCTGGGCAAGCCATTTGACTCCCTGGACCCGATTCGCAAAGCTCCTGGCAGGGCGCAAGGGACTTGCTCCATAAAGAATGGTGCAAAGCACCTTATGCGCTAAAGGATGTGCTAGGAGCCAATTCACAAAGGCAGCCTGCATCAAGGGTAGTCTGCTTGCGACACCTTTGCACCCAAATATGGGCTGCAGTGTGGCACTAGGGGGTAATGTGGCAGACACAAGCTGCCACATCCCTGAAAATGGAATTCACAGATCTCTCCCACAGGGAGAAATCCTAAGTACGCATAGACCAGCCAGGGCTGGTCTAAGAGTACATAGACAAATCTCCTCTGGGAGATGACCTGCTTGTGGCAATGTGCCATGGTGCCCCCTTCCCATCATAGATGTCCGCCTGTACTTTTTGCATATGAATTAACCCCCACCCATGAGGTATAGAGCCCTCCCCCCATCCCCGATGTTGCCCCATCCAAAAGTAAGCAATTCATCACCCATCCCAGGTAACAGAGCACTCCCAACCCCAGTTTCCGATGTCCAGTGTAAAAAAAAAAAAAAAAAAAAATTGTAGCCCCCAGCACAGGTTTTAGAGCATCCCCCAACCTTGATCCCCAGTGTTACCCCATTTACAAATAAGTATTGTATCCCTCGTCCCAGGTTGTAGAGTGCCCCCCTTCCTGATCCCTGATGTCCAGTTATAAAATAGTAAGTTTAGTCCCTGACCCAGGTGACCGAGTGGCCCCTCCACCCACACATGTAGTGCCCTCTACCCTGGTTCCTCCCCTCGATCCCGATACAGAGCTGGCACCAGCACAGCCCTTCTCTCACCTTTGTGGCCAGCGCCAACTTAACGGTCAATGAGTCCCTACTGTAATGTGTACCATAAGGAACTATGCAATTAATGTCACTTGGATCACCATGTGAAAGAATTAATGTGGTATAGATCTACAAATCTGCGTATTAATGCTGAAATAATTGGGGTCTCTGGGCAAAACTAAATAAAATACACAGTAAGCAAGTAAGATTAGGTTGTATTATTTTCTGCATAGTGGTTAGTCTTACTGTTGACTTAATGTTTATTGTCAGCTCAGGGCTATCAGGTGTCGGGCTGTGCTTGTTTATTTATTATTTATAATTTTGGTGACCGGCTGGGAAAGGCACACTGAGCTGAAGCTTATTTCCAGGTGTGACCCGGAGTTACAAAACAGTAAACAAATACAAATACATGGAGATAGATGCAATTGGTGATTAATCTCACAGAGGAATAATTTTCTTTTTTTAATGAGGAAGCCACAAGGAAGGACACAATTTCCAAGCCCACCCTCTGCCACAAGGAAGGACAGAATTTCGGACCCCACCCTCTCAGCTGTGACTACAGGAGTTTTGGGGGCGGGGTGGATTTAGAAACTCCAAGAAGTGAATAATTATCAGGTCCACTCCCTGACTCTTTTGTTTAGAGACAGCTGACTTCACAAGTGGAAAACAAATCCCCAGCTGCCTCACACTAGCGATTTTGTTGCTTTTCAGGAAATACCAAGCAGAAACTTCTTTTCCTGCATTTGTTTTATTTATTGAAAATCTGGTAAATCCATTGGCCCAAAGACCCGATTTCATGGGTGACCAGAACATACAAATGCATGTCAACAATACAAAACAAATGAAGTGCAATACAATCAATACATCAAACAAAGTACATCTTAGTTACTTAGTTATTTAAATAGTTACAGATACAGTTACAGAGGTAAGTGCCTGGTTGGTATGCAGGAAATACTTTGATGATTTTGGCTCAGGTATATTGCTTTCATTGCAACCCAGTCAGATCACAGTTTGTTTAGGGAGACAAAAAAACTAAATAAATAAAAATACAGATAATCCCAGGCCCTGCTTGGTCAGACTCTTTTGTGTCATTTCAGATGATACCAAACAGACAGTTCTATTCTGTGTAGTTTTAACCATCAGAATTCCCTGATCAGAAGTTGAATTGCCTGCTTTACACATTTGTCCCATCCATGATAAACTATTACCTGCATCAGCTGCTCAGTTTCTGCATAATGTTTCCCTGCCTCACCAGTCTTTTTCCTCATCTCCCAGTGCTCCCACAGAATCTGTGTTGCTCTTGTTTTAGTGATACTATACATTCACAGAATACCAACAGTGCTAGTGTCAGCAATGTATCCATCCCCCACTTTCATCTCCCCACCAACCTACACACTCAGTCTCAGACTTATATTAAAAATAATGGTGACGCATCTCTTGAGAAATAAACTGCATGTTGGAGGCTCCATATAGGGGTGAAGGTGAACGTGGGCAAAAAAGATGACAGGCAACATTATCAGTGTAAACTGTTGTGTATGTATTCAGAAGACAGAGTAGAATTCTATCAGTTGCTACACTGTGGAGACCTGCCCCTGTAGACACATTTGCAGACTTCTTCCCTTTCCCTCTTCAAGCTGTCTCAGTCCTTTTTATGGTGTCATTTAAAGCAGCAGTGCAATGTAAAACAAGCATTTGTCAATGCCGAGTGTTTGCTTGCTGGTATTAGCATTGGGAATGCAGGAGTTAGACAGATGCAGAATAGGAATGGCAGTGAAGTATTGAACTTCACGCCAACCCCACCTCCACCCTACAGAGAGGGACAGGCATTGGGGTATGCGTTTTGGGTTGTCACCCATAACGTTCATGCCATTTCACCTCACCGTATCCTGCAGACACCAACAAGTGTTGAGGTGTGCCTTGGGGTGTTTGGCTTTACAGTCACCCCATTCCAGAAGGACATATGCTGAAGTGGGTGCAGTATAGGAGAATGGGGTGAACTCTGGGGCCGAAGAGTTCAAGGCACACCTTGATGCCTGTCACTGGCTGAAGGGTGGGGGTGGAATGGCATGAGCATTACTGTTGGCAATCCAAAGGCACACCCCTGATGCCTGTCAGTCTGTACAGGGTGGGATGTTATGGTTAGAAACCCGAACGTCCCTGACGTTTGTGGGTATTTGCACTACAGATTTTCAGCATGGCCTTTTTGTGACCCATGCCTCATGAAAGCATTTGGGACCTCTTCTCATGAACAGTGGCACTGTGATTTTGGTAATGTGTCCCGAACTTTGAGTTCCCACAGTGACCATGCCATCCTGTGCCAAATGTACAAAAACACAGATTGGGCAGGATGTGAAGAATGACAGCTGTACCGCTCATAGGGAGGTGTGAAGAAATGGCTATTTTGAAAATCTGTGGTGAAAATATTAAAAATGCTCGAACTTCTGAGCGTATGTGGAAACTGAGCAATGCATGCGCATAACACAGTCATTTAGTGGAATTATTTCACCAAATTTTCAACATAGGCATTTTGTGACCTCTGCTCTTGAACTTTGTCACTATGATTTTCTTAATCTGTCCCAAACATTAATTTCCCACAGCGACAGTGCTTTTCTGTGCCAGATGTGTAAACGCATATTTTGGGCAGGATATGAAAAATGACAGCTATACTGTTCATAAGGAAGTGTGGAAAAATACCAATGTTGAAAATCTGGAGTGATAATAATACAAATTTGCAAAGTTATGAGGGTGCGTGGAAATTGTGCAACGTACGCTCGTAACACAGTCTTTTTATGGACTTTCATCACCAAATTTTTAACATAGGCATTTTAGGACCTCTGCTCATGAACAGTGTCACTGTGATTTTTGTAATGTGTCCTGAACACTGATTTCCCTCAACGACCGTGCTATTCTGTGCCGGAAGTGCGAAAACACATTCTGGCCAGGATGTGAAAAAATGGTAGCTGTACTGTTCACAGGATGTGAAAAACGACAGCTGTGCTGTTCATAATGAGGTCTGAAAAAATGCCAGTGTTGAAAATCTGGAGTGAAAATATTACAAATTCATGAAGTTACGAGGGAGTGTGGAAACCATGCAACACACGCTCGTAAAACAGTCATTTCTTGGATTTTTTTCACCAAATTTGCAACATAAGCTTTTTAATAATAATAATACAAATATATTTATTAGGTGCTTTATCAATAACCAAGGTGCATTACAATTCATACATATGCATACTTTAAAAAACAAACATAGAAAATTTAATTAATTCTGGCGATATTCCTAAGATGGTAAAAGGAAGATTTGACAACAGCTGACACCTGCAAATGGAGGGTAAGACCCTCATCAGAAATTAACCCCAGATTACGCACCCATTCAGAGGCCGGGAGTGGGACACCATCAAGATAAATTCCCAAAGGTAAACCAGGCACCGACACCCCCCCAAATCTGGTGGCCCGGATCCACTACCAACACCTCAGTCTTTCCCGAGTTCAACTTCAGCAAGCTGGCACTCATCCACTCCTGGATTTCCTTCAGACAGTTGTTGAAAACTGAGACAGCTCCAACCTGGTCAGGTGTGAAAGACAGGTAGAGCTGGGTATCATCAGCATAGCAGTGAAACCTCAGCCGTTACATTCGTACAATGTCTCCGATGGGAAGCATGTACACTGCGAACAACATGGGGGAGAGCCCCAAGCCCTGAGGTACTCCACACAACAGAGAGATGGGGTCTGAAGAAAAGATTCCTGACACCACTCTCTGCATTCTACCCATAAGGAATGATGTAAACCACATGAGGACCGTCTCTGACAGTCCACAGATGTACCTCAGGCACCCTAGCAGTGCCCATGGTCCATGGTGTCAAATGCTGATGAGAGATCCAGAAGGACTAAGAACGACTCTTCTGGTCTCTCGCCATCAGGAGATCATTGAACACCTGAACCAGTGCTGTCTCGGTACTATGTCTCTTATGGAAACCGGACTTGAGCGGTTCATAGATGTCATGGATGGTCAAATGGTCCTCCGGCTGTGCTGCTACTACTTTCTCGATCAACTTTCCCACAAAGGGAAGGTTCGAGATAGGTCTGTAGTTAGCATGGCAGTCTGGGTCCAAGGTAGCATTCTTCAAGAGGGGTGTCACCACCGCTTCCTTCAGAGAGCTAGAAAACTCTCTGGATTCCAAGGAGCACCAGACTATCTGCGCAAGGACCGGACCGATGGCATCAACACAACCCAAAATTAGGGATGTTGGTCCGGGATTCAAACTACAGTATGTAGGGCGCACAGCCTGGATAATCTGCATGACGTCCGTGAACTCCAGTTGGCTGAAGACATTCCAAGAACACTGAGGTGTAGTGACCTCAGACAGATCCAAAGCAACACCCTTAGAGTGTGCCGGCGCAAGTACTGCTCTGATGTCAGCCACCTTATTAGCAAAGAATCAAGCAAGCTTATCGCACTATAATTATGAAAAAGCTTTTCGAACCTGCAGACAGGCTGGGTTGCACAGTCTGTCGGCAGTGTGAAAAAGCTGAGATGGTCGATTCTGAGTGGCTGCAATCTCCCCGGACAGGAACTCTGCCTTCATACGGGAGATTGCAGACTGATAGGCTTGATAATGCTCTATCAATCTAAGGTGGTCGGCATCTAGAGCAGACCTGCACCAACAAAGCTCTAACCTTCGTCCTAATCTCTGCATCTCCCTCAGAGTCCCATCAAACCAAGGGAATCGAGGGCGAAGGGAGAGAGGATGAACTAAGATGGGAGCAATGGAATCCAGAGCCATCGAGATGGTTGAATTATAGGCCATCACGAGGGTCTTTGGGTTGCTGCTTGCTAACGGAAGGGACGAGAGGTCAAGCACCGTCAGTAGGCTATGAGAATCAACATCTTATAAAGGATGGTACTTGACCATCTCCACAGGGGTAGGCCCACTAAGGAGGGTATTAAAGCTAAACCCCATAGTGTAATGATCGGACCACCCAACTGGTTCCACCACTAAGTTTTTGAGAGCCCACTTCAAGAATAGTGGCACTGTCATTTCGTTACTCGGTCCCGAAAGGTGATTCTGCACAGTGACCGCAAAATCAACTTTCTGGACTGAATAACACCATGACAGTGACTGTATTCATGAGAAGGGGTCCCAATAACCCCATGTTGAAAATTTGGTGGCAAAAATCCAAATAATGGCTGAGATATCCACATAAGTCGAAAAAACCCTGTTTATGCCATTATACAGCTTACCAGCATTTCTTCAGTTTGCGGTTAGCTTTGAAGAGTGCAGACATGTTCCTGGTCCACCAAAGATTGTCGCACCGAGCTCTGGAGATAAGTATGGGGTGAGGGGGGTGTGGGGAGATGAGGTGCGCAGAGGGTGGGCATGGGTTGTGGGAGGTGGCACGACAGACTGTGAGGGAACGTTTTCTTTATTTCAGGGATAGAAATAATAAAAAGGACGTCGCAAGAAGTTTTTTTTTTTCCAGACTTCATTTGTGCACACTGGGGTGGGCTCTGTGTGCCATCTGCATTTTGGAGAAGGGGGGGACTTAAACCGATGGGGATTGGGTCCCCCATCAGCAAATAAAGACTGTTTGGTGGGGGCATGATGCCGAGGGGGATTGGGCACCCCCTCGGCACACAACAAATGAGGGGGGGCATTATGCCAATGAGGAGTGGGCTCCCCCATCAGCAAATGGGTTGTTGGCATGCTGACGGGGGGATTGAGCACCCCTGTCGGCTCACATAGGACTGTGAGGCAACGGAATAGCTGCCATGTTCACAGAAATGTTACACCAGGCATGGTACCACCCCGCAATGATGGGGCGCTCCCTCATTGCAGCAGAATTGCTGATGCTGCAACGATGAGGTAGCCCCTCATAGCAGCGGCCAAATCATTTCAGGTTGGTGGCACTTCTGCAGAACCAGTGTCAACAGGACACTGGGCCTGCATTGGGTGCACACCGCCAAGCCCACAAATGCAGTGCTGACACTGGCCGCCACACTGCCGCACCTCCATAACCTGCTTCTCTCCCAAACTGCTGCATAATGTTTCTTGCACATGCGTGCAAGCAAACATAAAAATTGCACTTTTTTGATAGTTTATTCCCTGTGCTCTGCTGAACATTTCCCTGGTAATCTTTCTCGCCTGGTTTGTACTATCACTTCATAATGTACTCTGTTTTCCTTTGTCTTTGTTTATATTTCTGCCATAACCACGTTGAACTGGAACCCCCTCTGCTGCCAACTGCACATATGTATGACTGGCAGTACTACACAGAGACTTTGGGAGTATTCAGCACAGGGTCCCACTGCAGAAATCAAAAGACATGGTGCGACGTGAAGGGGAGTGCAGCTGAAAGTTAGGCAGCTGGCATATTTATTGTGGCGCCACAACATTTGAAATAAATTTTAAATATCTAAAAAACTAAAGATCACTAGGAAAAAACATTTACAGATATGGAAACCTCATTTATGGCCACATGCTTACAACCAAGAAAAATAAGTTTGATAATTATTTCCTGATTATGTTGCACTGCTGCGTTAATATGGTGAACAGACTTCTCTTGTTGCACACATCAGAAAGCAGTTGGCATTGAGGTCTGAATGCATGAAATCCACCCCCCCCCCAATTTTGTGTAAGTGAATTCATGAAGAAATTGGATGAAGTAGCTACATAACTCCACAAAGTATTTCAAAATCAGCTTACATCATGCTGTATGGAATGGGTACCATGATGTGCAACTTCAAGTGCAGGACATGTATTACACTGCATAATGACACTGTCATTCTTGCTCAGGTCTTTGTATACATTGTGTATAAATTGGATAAAGTATTTCCCTTATGTTTTTTATTATTTAACTTCTAACAACCCTTTTTATGCGTAAATATCCACCCCCCACTTCGTGGCAGTGATGTGTGCATGAAGCACCCCAAAATCAACCGGTGTCCATCTGGCCCGTTGGCGCTGAGAGTTGAGGCACTGGACACCACACCTCACCCCAAGCCGGTGACCTGGGTTCAGGAATGACCTTGTGTCATCGGGGTGCTGGCATGGGGGGGGGGGAGACTGGAAGCAGGATCGAGCGATGGCTCTCCTCACCCGGGAGGGGGGGGTCACCACCCTGCAGTCCCGCTGTCCCTGGGTGGAGGCCCAGTGGCGACACAGGCAGGTATCAGGCTACCGGTAGGGTGGGGTGTCCCACAGTGCATGGCATGCACATGCCTCCAAATGTGTGTGCTCGCACTGAGGATGCGAGGGTGGGGGGACAGGAAGAAAAAAAACAACCCCCTCCAAACTACAGTTCATTTACATAGTCTAATAATCGCTGACTTGGTTGAAGTTTTACTCTTGTGTCATTGTCATGCCATTGCCTCCCCCTCCCTCACCCAACAAACCATGGCAAAAATCAGATCTGATCATGTTTAGGGACATACACCTGTACGTCTATGACAATGGTGTTGGCATGCTGTCTGCACATCTTCACACCAAACTTCATGGCATATATTTGTGAATTTGTTTTACATAATGGTAAAAAACTTCTCTTTATATTAGAACGTCTACTCAAATAAATGAGAAATCCCAGCTGTACCTTGAACTGAAAGTATAAACTCAGAGATAAATCTTGTTCATAGTTTTTTCTTCCACTATTTGTTAATGATATTCTAGCTGAGTTGCAAAATAACTGTATTTTGAGGGACATTACATTTACTCATTTTAATTCAGTGTGTATTGTAGCACAGTGAAGAAAAACATCTTTTGCATGGTTCCACACTGTGGCTCTGGTGGGATGTGTACTTTGAGCTCATAGTTGCCAGATTTGCATTCTAGTCCTTCCTGTATTGAGTGACAGACCTCCTGTTACTGTTGATACAGTTGAGCATCTTGGAGTCATTTTGGGCTGCAGGGTGACACTCGACCAGCAAGTGCTGGCAGTGGTCTGATCTGGCTTCTCCCATCTTTGAGACGTCAGCAGGATTAAACATAGAATGTGACGGCAGATAAGGACCACTTGGCCGACCTAATCTGCCCATTTTTCTACCTAACAGATAAGCTGCAGATCCTAGTTATCCAACAGCTTACTTCCTCCTACCCCCCACTAGGACTGCCTTATGTCTGTCCCATGCATTCTTGAATTCCCCCACTGTTCTTGACTCCATGACCTCCTCAGGGAGTCTGTTCCATGCATCCACAACCCTCTCTGTGAAAAAATACTTCCTCACATTACCTCTGAGCCGTCCCCCCTCTATCTTCAAATTGTGCCCACTTGTTCTTGCACATCTCTGTTTCTGAAAGATGCTACCCTCTTGGACGTTGTTGATTCCCTTGAGGTACTTGAAAGTTTCTATCATGTCCCCTCTCTCACTTCTTTCCTCGAAGGTATACATATTAAGCTCCTTTAGTCTTTCTTCGTATGTCTTCTGGTGCAGACCCTGCACCATTTTGGTTGCCCTCCTCTGGATGGCATCCACTCTATGTCTTTGCGGAGATGGGGTCTCCAGAACTGTACACAGTACTCCAGATGGGGTCTCACCAACTGTCTGTACAGAGGGATAACAACTTCCTGTTTTCTACTATTGATGCCTCTCCCTATGCATCCCAGTATCCCCCCCAGCGTTCCTTACTGCCTTCTCACATTGCTTGCCCACC
Organism: Neoceratodus forsteri; assembly: GCA_016271365.2. Lineage (NCBI taxonomy): Eukaryota > Metazoa > Chordata > Ceratodontiformes > Ceratodontidae > Neoceratodus > Neoceratodus forsteri. The sequence goes on along the minus strand of CM057452.1, from coordinate 525,252,204 downwards.
TTTAGGTCATCTGATATAATTACCCCCAGGTCCCTTTCCATTTTTACTGTTGTCAGTATCTCACCCCCCATTGTGTACTCTTCCCCTGGGTTTTTGTTTCCCAGGTGCATTACCTTGCACTTCTTTGCATTGAATCTGAGCTGCCATACATCTGACCATTCCTCCAACCTTGCCAAGTCCCTTCTCATCCTTTCCACTCCATCTTGTGTATCAACCCTGTTGCAGATCTTTGTGTCATCTGCAAAGAGGCATACTTTTCCTTCCAGTTCCTCTGCAATGTCACTTATAAAGACATTAAAAAGGACCAGTCCTAGTACTGAACCCTGCGGTACCCCGTTAATAACCCTCCTTTCTTCACCGTGTACTCCATTTACTACTACCCTTTGCGTCCTGTTGTCTAGCCATTTTTTTATCCAGGCTACCACCTTGGGACCCACTCCAAGGCTGGCTAACTTGTGTATTAATATTTTGTGTGGGACTGTATCACATGCCTTGCTAAAATCTAGGTAGGCCATGTCCATAGCCCCTCCCTGATCTACTACTTTGGTCACCCAGTCAAAGAAATCTATTAGATTCATCTGAAACGACCTTCCCATTGTGAATCCATGCTGCCTTGGGTCCTGTGCCCCACTGGCGTCTAGGTACTCAACAATTCTTTCCTTCAGAAGTGATTCCATCATTTTCCCTACCACTGAGGTCAAACTAACTGGTCTGTAGTTTCCTGCCTCTGTCCTACTCCCACTTTTGTGAAGAGGAATCACATCTGCTCTCCTCCAGTCCTCAGGTACCACCCCATCCTCCCATGATTTGTCAAAGAGAGTAGTCAGCAGTGTCACTAGTTCTACCCTTAGTGCCTTTAGAATTCTTGGGTGAATCCCATCAGGCCCCATTGCTTTGTCCACCTTCAATTTTATTAGTTCTTTCAGAACCCTTTCTTCTGTAAATGGACTGGTATAGACCCCCGTCTTCAGTGTGTTTCTCTTGTTTGGTTTAGGTACCTCCCCCTCCTCTTCCTTTGTGAATACTGAGCAGAAATATTTGTTCAGTATCCCTGCTTTTTCACTGTCACCCTCTACCCACATTCCCTTCCCTTTATTAAGCCTCAGTATCCCTCCTTTGGTCTTTCTTCGCTCCTAATGTACCTATAAAAGGTCTTATCCCCCTTCTTAACAGAGTTGGCTATCCTTTCCTTGGTTTGGGCCTTTGCTATTCTGACTGCCTTCCAGCCTCTTTCCGCTTTAACTGATAAAGTTCTCTGTCCTGCTCCTTCTGTGTTTCATTATATTTCCTGAATGCTATCCTTTTCCCCTTAACCTTCTCTGCCACCTCTTTTGAGAACCATAGTGTTTTTTTCCTTCATTGTGTTTTATTGATTTGCTTTACACAAAGGCTTGTTGCCTCTGTGATGGCTGTTTTGATTACTCCCCATTGTTCCTCCACCCCTCTTTCTTGCCTGTTTGCTAGTGCTTTTCTGAGGCACTCTCTCATTTTCCCAAAGTTAGCCCTCCTAAAGTCCAATACTTTTGCTTTTGTATGGCTTGATTGCATGGCTGTGTTTATCGTGAACCACACTGTTTGGTGGTCGCTTGTTCCCAGATAGCTACCCACTTCTAAATCTGAGATTCTTTCTCCATCCCCATTTGAGAGTACCAGGTCTAAGATTGCTTCCTCCCGAGTGGGTTCCAATACTAGCTGTCTGAGGCATGCCCCCTGTTGGGCATCAAGAATGACCATGCTCTTGGATGTGCCTGCAGCAAAGGTGCTCCAGTTAACATCTGGCATATTCAGGTCCCCCATCAGCAATATCTCCCCTTTTTCTGCCATTCTAAGGAAGCCTTCTATCATTTCCTTGTCCATCTCCTCCTGAGGTGGGGTCTGTATGCAACCCCATGTGGATTGTGGTGCCATTTCCTGTCTCCAGGGTGACCCAGAGTGCCTCATCTGCTCCCTGTTTACTCTTTAGTTCTGTTGCTTTGATCCCTTCCTTTACATAGAGAGCTACTCCTCCTCCTCTTTTACCCTCCCTGTCCCTCCTGTAGATTGTGTATCCTGGTATGTTGACATCCCAGTCATGGTTCTCTGTGTACCATGTTTCTGTGACTGCCACAATATCCAGGCAACCCTCTTCCATCAAGGCCACTAGTTCAGGGAGCTTGTTACACAGACTACAGGCATTGGTACTCATCACCCTCCACTTTTTGATGGCCTTACACCTTTTAGCCCCATTCCTGTCCTTCCTGCCTTTGCCTTTTGTTACATTTACCTCTGTCCATCTCCCTAATGACTTCTCTACCTTGGTGTTTACCTCACTAATTACTGTGTTTTGTGGGGGGAGGCTGGGATTTCCCTGCTCCTTTTCAGTGCCCCCCCCCACTTGGCTAGTTTAAATGCTTGCCAATGAAGCATTTAAACCTCTGACCTAGGATCCTGGTTCCCCCCCTGGACAGATGCAGACCATCGCACCAGTATAGGTCTGCATCCCTCCAGGTGGCTCCCCAGTCCCCAGTGAAGCCAAAACCCTGAGCTCCACACCAGTTTTTCAACTATTTATTGAATTTCCTGGTGAAGAGTACCCTAACATCACCCTTGCCATAGACAGGCAGCACCTTCGAGAAGGTTACCGTATGCGCTACTTGTCTAAGGTCCCTCCCCAACTCTATAAACTCCTCTTGCACTGCTCTGATCCCATTCCTAGCCAGATCATTTGTCTCTAGGTAGACAATGACATCCAGCTCCCTCCCTCGTGCAGCTGCTCCCACGATCCTGAGAATTCACTTCCTGTCCCTCCAAGCCGTGGCGTCAGGCAGGCACCTTACCTCCCTCTCCCCTTCCTCACCCATTTCTACCCCCCATTGACTGAGTCCCCCACCAGGAGTTGTTTCCTTCCCCTGTGGGGTCCCATGCCACCCTCCTGTGGGTCTCCTTTGTGAAGGTTCCCAGCATCCTCCTTGGTCTCCACTGCAGGTGCCTCCATAGAGAAACCACTATCCACAAGAAGAGTAAATGAATTGTGGAGAGGTACAGCTGGAGGGATGCACCTCTGTTCCACCACCTTCTCTCTCCCTGGTCCAGCCTCTCCTCTTTCTTGGCAACCTCTGAGGCAGTGGCATTGGCCCTGGTGGTCCCTGGGTGGGGTAGGAGGTTTCACGAATCCTATCCAGGTCAGCCTGGAGACGGGCAACCTCCTCCCTCAGACCAGAGAGGTGCCTGCAAATAGGGCAGCATCGCAGCCTCCAGAATGTCTCCCGGAACACTGCTGCCCTACAGCCATTGCACTGCACCACTCCTTTCATATCTTATTTTGTGTCCCCTCTCTTGTTTCTCTGTATGTTTACTCTCTCCTCTCCTTACAACTCTCACCCTTCCTGTTCTGGGACAGCAACTTCCTATATTGTTCAGTAGCCTTCTTCTTCTTTGCTCAGTGTCAGACCACCACCAGCTGGGGGGGAGAGTGAGCTACTTTTTTCCTTTAGGGTTGACAAAACCAATGTTTCTCTGTGATCCTTCCCTTCCTACTGCCAAACAGGACATTCCTGTTGACAGGCAAATCCAGTGGCTATAAAAATAGAATTGGCTTAGGGTGGCTGGGTGGAGGGGTGGGATGGAGGGCAAATTGAAAAAAGGCTAGCAACAGGAAGTTGTAATGTGAGTCACCTGCTTTTATAATGTCTAAGCCGCACCCCCAATTAAGCTCTCTCTCCTCCTACTGGTTTAGCAGAGTAAGTTGATACAGTACCCTTCACAGCACAGACCACACACTGACTTTCTTTCTTTTCTTTCTTTTTTTTAACCCTAAATAAGACCCCTTCTACTTCTAATAAAGTATCTGTCTTGCTTAATCTCAACAGACACTGACTCCTGCTGAGATATACATGTTAAATTAATAAGAAAATGTAGCTTCTTTTAGTTAACTGCTTTCTGCTCTACAAGCAAGGCTAGCAACAGGCTAAACCGAATTTGGCTCCTGGTGACAATTCTTCATGCTTCTGTTGGACTACTGTAATGCTCTGTACTTAGGGCTATCTGGAGGTTTAATGCAACACCTGCAGCTGGTGGAGAGTGCTGTGGCTCTGCTGGTAGCGGAAACTACTCAGATGGACCACATCAACGATCACACCGATGTTGTGTGTGCAGCAGTGGTTTTTTTTGTGATGGCACATAACCTTTAAAGTAGTCTTGTTCGCATACAAGACCTTGATTGGTCTGGGATCTGACTAGAAAGATCTGCTGGGAGGGGAAACTGCTGGTTCTTTACCTCCCAGCCTGAACACTCCACTGCACTGATGCTGGTGTACTTGCTTTTCCCTCATCCCGTTTGAGACAATCTGAGGAAAGAGCCTTTGGAGTAGCAGCTGCAGTGTTGTGGAACTCTCTTCCAGTAGCCACTCTGCAGCAAGGTGGAGGCCTTTAAGGCAGCAGTATTTGTTAATTACCATATACATTTTTCAGTAATAAGGTTTGTCAGTCAAAAATATCAAGATACATATGTTTCTTTTCATTTTCTTTCATTCCTGTACCAAGATATGTGGTCTTGAAGTTTTTAAACGTTCCCATGCCATAACCATGCCACCCCCGTCATGAACAAATCAAATATCTTGTGTCGTTTACTATTAGAAACATGCAGAAGAACCATCCTAATACAACTACAGCATGAATCTTGCATGTACATTCAACAAGTAACACCAGGGGAAGAAATTTTTAAAAAATGGTGGCCATCTTTAATGACGTGAGTCATTTAATTACAAAATCAGCTACAAAAAAGTCTTAACATCTGAGAAAACAAAAAATATGCTAAGCATGAATCTTAGGTTGTCAGAAATACATTTATGGTAAAAAAAAAAAAGTAGATGATTTTTTTCACGGACTGACAAATACTGCTGCTTTAAAAGATCATTCAATACATACTTATTTGAGCAGGTTTTCAACAACAAGCTTGTATCAGATAAATAGTTTATGCATTTTAAATGGCTATGATATATTTATTCCTTGGTATATTTTATCTTTTTATGGATTATGTATACTTTTTTTAATCTCTTAAATTATGTACCGTGCCCTGACCCTTCGGGAATGTTAATCTTAGAGTGCTATACTTTAAATCCTGAAACTTTGAGAGTCTGCCTCATTGTCTTACAGTGCTGATGCAAAGTTTTTTTTTTTTCTGGAATGGTGATATTTCTAAATAAAATTGCAAGCAGCATAATTTAATGGATAGAGTGCAAGTCTGAGAACCTTGAGAACAAGGTTTGAATCCTGTCCAGAACGACATTGTGCAACCATGGGAAAATTGTTTAACATCTGTGTGCTTCAGTACACACTGATTTAAACTGAGTAAAGTAATGCCCCTTCATCTCATTGGGGATATCTTTAGTAAACAGTGACAAAAAGGCTATGAAACACATTTATTGATACTTTTATTTTTAGTTTCATATGCCAAAGGAATTTCTCACTTGAGCACAAAGAGAAGTTTTTATAGATAATCTTTGAGGTAAAAAATTGTTGGAAGAGACCAGGTCAAGATATTCAAAATTTTGCCTGGGCGCAAGAGTTTGCCTACACAAACCGGGTTTTGCGCAGATGTGCTGTATTGAAAAGCCTGGTTAGCGCAGGCAAACAGGGTTTATGTCTGGGCAATATTCAGAGGGGGGGAGGCACAGTGTAAATAAAGGGCCAGGGACTTGTAAATTGATGCAGGCAAATATTCAGAGTATTGGTGCCATACAAGGCTGTTTTGCATGATCCCCTTTCACAGCGCAAATACCACTGACCTTCAACATGACTTGCGCCCAGTGTGAATTAAGTAAGTTATGATGAGCTATATTTAATCTTATATTATAAAAATATGTATGTATTATTAGTATACAATATTAGGAAATCAAATTTATTTTATTTATTAGGAGTTAACTTGTTTAGGTGTATGTGTTTTCTGATTATTTATTTTCTCTAGTTGTAATTATTATATCAATTATTGATCAATGTAAATGTAACCCCTAGGCGGTGCTATTCCAAGGGCTACTACCCCTGTCTGTATAGCTATGCCCAGGTTGAGGGGCCTGGGTTCACTAATAAGGTGCCTCTACCCAGAGTAATGGTATTTGGGATGTTTATCTGTACTGCTATAGCCTTCTGGGAAGCTATAACCAACCACCAACTCCCCTAGTGGCCCGGTACCTGATTCAGCAATAACTAAGCAGTCAGTACAGAACAGTAATAATATGCACACACCTTTCACACTTACCACCAGGGTTGGACCTGCAGTAGTCTCCCTGGAGACCCCCTGTAAGGTAAGGTTAGCAGTACAATTGTACACTTTTAACATTGTGACCCAGCTAATAATATGTGCACTAGCCAAGTTAAATGTGAAACAGACAATCACATTTATTTTGGGGCAGTGAACAAGAAAGAGGCGTGAATTTAGTCAGATGATTGGCAGTCTGATTTGGTTCAGTTTTGGCATGCACTTTTAGCCTCCAATTGACAGTCACACAACACTGGGTACCCAGGATGGAATGTTTGGCTAGCCAGAGGCATTGCCTGGGGGAGGCTGGCATTGCAGCTGTTGTTGGGGCACTTGGTGGAAAGAAAAACAGTTAGCATGCACCCTTACAAGATGATTATTTGTAATCCGAGTAGGATGGCTCAGTCTCTTTGAAAACCCAGAAAGTAAATGCAGTTAGATGGTACCACAGATGATTTAAACACTTGTTGCAGGGAGCTACCCTGACTGTACTCATGCTACCAGGTTTCTGTTGGAATGCAGGTGATATGGAGACTTCATGGTGGTTATTGATGGGCATGGGGAAGCAGGGCCGACATAACACACCTCCTCTTTGTGGCCTTTCCTCCAGGTAGCCGCAACCTGCATGGTGTTGTTGCACAGGGACTGGATCCCTGAAGCTGGGCTCCCACCAAAACAGTCTCTAGCGCAGGAGTTGCGATCTGGGTTGAATTGGCAAAGCCCAGGCAGAATGGCCAGTCTGGCAAAGTTTGTGATCTTCTGCTGTTGAAGCCTCCAGCTGGTGTAACAGGTTTGGCCATGGGCAGGCAGGTCTCGACCCATGAAACACATTTAGCATATTCAAAATAAGTAGCTATTTCTCTAGACAGTTCGGATGCTGTCCGGTTGCAATTAAGCAGCTTAACTGAGCAAACCTTTCGATCCGAATATGTCTCGAACACAAGCTGGGCCAATCGCTCCACATGAGCAAGTCTTCAGTCCAAATCACAAGTAGCACTGATAACACTTCTTTCTTTCTTCTGCTGCAGTTCCACTGTGATCGGAAGAGTTTTGACCTCTGCTATAGGCAGTCTCAAAGCAGTAGAACAGTGGCGGGAGGCAAGGTAGGACTCTTCCCGCCGATTCCCCTATGCTCCTTCAGGGAGCAGCTGCTCGAAGGCTCGAGCTGTTCACACTTTAACTACCAACTCTAATTGATCCACTGTCTCTGTGCACACTGGAATTTCCCTTGTAATCCAGCATGCAGGTTGGCTGAGGAAGCTGTCAGTCATAGTTAGAGCTCCCCCTCCAGGTTAATTTGGCACCAGCTGAAAAACTACAAAACTACAGCTTTTCCTTCTCACCATCCCCAGGTTCTGTTAGTCCAATTCCTGGAAGTCCCGGACCTAACATGGTGGCTCCCATTCAGATAAACAAGCTGTAAAGAAAGCAGGTTAAACAAACATGTCCCTATCAAATATAACAGTACACAAACAGTAAATAAGCACTGTTCCTACATAGGGTCCCTCTGCACAAGTATCGACTGCAGAGTGGAGCAAAACAGAGCGGCATCTGGCCGGTCGCAAGCCCTAAATCAGTTGGACCCAGCTCAGATAATTCACTTAACACAGATTAGCTAGTCCCTTAAAGGGACAGGCGCAGAGGCTCAGCATGGCACTCTCATGCAAATATACAGAATACTCTGAGACAAGATGCCAGCCTGACAGTGGGCATTTAAGAAGCCCAGGAAGACATTAGGTAAACCCCAAATTTGTGGGGAGTTACATAAATAATGAACTAACTTCTGACCACACCCTTGTAGCAACTGCTTTTAACTCGTACTTTACCTCATGTGTCTCAGCCCTCCTTTCACTTCCTCCTACCCCGGCCCATAATAATACCTACTCAACCTCATACGCTCACATCACTTCTCCTTTGCTCCAGTCACCCACACTGACACTCTAAATGCATTATTCGCACTCAACCCATCCAAGGGCTCCTCCCTGAATGGCCTTGACCCAAAGCTTCTGTACCTATCTGCTAATACTATTGCTTCCCCCCCTTTTGACATTGCTGAACCTCTTCTTCTCAGTGGAAACAGTCCCACTGTCCTGGAAACATGCAGTGGTTCTCCCCTTACCTAAGGGAGGTGATCCCTACTCTTCGGGGAACTACAGGCCCATATCGCTCCTCCCAATATTGGCCAAGCTTCAGAAATGCATAGTTCTTTCACAACTCTCCTCCTACCTCTCTGAATCCACCTTTTTCTCCCCCTACCAATCTGGTTTCAGAAAAAAACACTCTAGAACTAGTGACACCATTGACTACCCTCTTTAACAAATCATGGGAGGATGGGGTGGTACCCGAGGACTGGAGAAGGGCAGATGTGATTCCCCTTCACAAAAGTGGGAGCAAGGCAGAAGCAGAAAACTACAGACCTGTTAGTTTAACCTCAGTGGTAGGAAAATGATGGAAACACTTTGAAGGAAAGAATTGTTGAGTATCTAGAGGCCAGAGGGCTCAGGACCCAAGGCAGCATGGATTCATAGCGGAAGGTCATGCCAGACAAATCTGATAGATTTCTTTGACTGGGTGACCAAAGTAGTAGATCAGGGAGGGGCTGTGGACATGGCCTACCTAGACTTTAGCAAGGCATTTGACACAGTCCCACACAAAAGATTAATATACAAGTTAGCCAGCCTGGGAGTGGGTCCCAAGATGACAGCCTGGGTAAAGAATTGGCTGGAGAATAGGACACAGAGAGTAACAGCAAATGGAGTCCACTCTGAAGAAAGGGGGTTACTAGTGGGGTACCGCAGGGTTCAGTATTAGGACCGGTCCTCTTCAATGTCTTTATAAGCGACATTGCATAGGGACTGGAAGGAAAAGTATGTCTCTTTGCAGATGACACAAAGATCTGCAACAGAGTTGATGCACAAGGTGGGGTGGAAAGGATGAGAAGGGACTTGGCAAGGTTAGAGGAATGGTCAAATGTATGGCAGCTTAGATTCAGTGCTAAGAAGTGCTAGGTAATGCACTTGGGGAAACAAAAACCAGGGAAGAGTACACAGTGGGGGTAGATACTAACAACAACAAAATGGAAAGGGACCTGGGGTAGTCATATCAGATGACCAAAGGTGGGCAAGCAATGGAGAAGGCAGCAAGGAGGGTTGGGGGATACTGGGATGCATAGGGAGAGGCATCACCAGTAGAAAACAGGAAGTTATTATCCCTCTGTACAGACAGTTGGTGAGACCCCATCTGGAGTACTGTGTGCAGTTCTGGAGACCCAATCTCCACAAGGACATAGACAGGATGGAGGCTGTCCAGAGGAGGGCAACTAAAATGGTGCAGGGTCTGCACCGGAAGACATATGAAGACAGACTTAAGGAGCTGAATATGTATAGCCTCGAGGAAAGGAGGAAAGAAGGGAGAGGGGGGACATGATAGAAACTTTCAAGTATCTCAAGGGAATCAACAAAGTCCAAGAGGGTAGCATCTTTCAAAGAAAGAGGTGTGCAAGAACAAGGGGGCACAATTTGAAGATAGAAGGGGCGGCTCAGAGGTAATTTAAGGAAGTATTTTTTCACAGAGAGGGTTGTGGATGCATGGAATGGCCTTCCAGAGGAGGTTGTGGAGTCAAAAACAGTGGTGGAATTCAAGCATGCATGGGACAGTGATAAGGTAATTCTAGGGGGTGGGGGTAGGAAGAAGTAGGCTGCTGGTTAACTAGGATCTGCAGCTTATACATTAGGTAGGGAAATGGGCAGACTGGGTGGGCCAAGCGGTCCTTATCTGCTGTCAAAATCTATGTTTCCATGTTTCCCACTACCTCCCTGCTTAGGCTCACCAACTATATACTTACAGGTATGGATGATGGGCAGATAAACCTCAGCCATCTTTGTCGACCTTGCTCCTGCTAAACAATCAAGCCTCAGCAGGGTTATCTGACTCAGCCTGCAGTTGGTTCAGTTCCTGTCTAACATGTAAGACAGTCAGTCAAAATGGAAATTCCACCTCCCATCTTGATACAAACAGGTGTGCCTCAAGGTTCAGTCCTTGGCCACCTGCTATTCTCTGTTTTTCTGAATGACCTTCCATCAGTTTGTACTTCCTCCTCTGTTCACATGTGCGCAGACGATAACATCCTTTTCCTGACTGGTACCTCTCCCTTGGATGTTGCGCCCAAGCTCCAGCTGGACTTTGATAAAGTTTAGCTCTGGCTAAGATCCCATCAGCTTTTCCTCAATGCTAAGAAAACTGTCTCCGTGACATTCTGCACTAGGCGTTGTCTCTCTAGGCTACCTAAATTGCCCTCCTTCCATACCCTTGACTGTACTTTGCTACAGGAAACCACCTCCTTTAGGTATCTTCGGGTCTGGCTAGACCAGCATCTCAATTTTTCTGGGCACGTAGACTCTATTCTGAAAAAAGCTGTGCCCCAAATTAGGCACCTAATGCAGAAACCGAGGCTGCCTACCCCTCTTGGCTAGGTGTGAGCCCATCCAGAAAATGATTCTACCTATTTCTGACTACTGCAATGTAGTTTATAGTGCTGCTCCACTGGCTTCTTTAACCAGATTAGATTCCCTCTTTAATGCCTTCTGTCATTTCACCCTTGATGCCCCCCAACCCCCACACTCACCACTGCTCCCTGTATCAATCCCTTGGCTTTCCCTTTCTGTCTGACAGGCAACTAGCCCATTGCATGAAATTCACCTCAAAATTCTGGTTTGCTTCCCTACCACCCTACTTAACTGATACTTTGTCTCTTCGACAACAAGGTCCCTTCTCCCTCCGCTCCTGTGACTCGCACACCTTTGACTATCCCACACCGCTCCACTCCTATAGGCCAATCAGCATTCTCCCATAGATTCCCAAAGTTATGGAACTCACTGCCTCATCAAATCAGGCACTCCCCTTCCCCTTGGTATGTCTCGTCCTCCCTAAATAACTTCCTTTATCCTGCCTGCAGCTGCTCTTAGTTACCTCACTCACTCTCCTGCTCCTGTGCCATTTAGCCCTTAGTTAAAATCAAATGTACCTCCTAACCACATCGATTGTATGTTTGCACGTAGTTCCTAAGTATATAGTGGTGCTGACGGTATGTGCTGTTGTCAGTGCTCCTAGCCCTCGCTCCTTGCTAGACCACTCAATGTTAACTCTAATTGAACTACATGTACTTGTTGTTTTCCTTTTGAAGTTCCCTCTGCCTATATTTTGTAACTATATCACTGTATTTTACCAAGGCCAGCTGTGTTTACCACAAATGTACTCTGTATTATATTGTTAAATGTTGTTTAGATTATTGTACTTCCATTTCCCCTTTCCCCCAGGACACACTGTGAGATGAGCAATTCAACATTGTTCAGTATGCCTTTCCTGGTGAAACTTTTCAATAAATAAATAAATAAAACATTTCTAAGGTTAACTCACATAATGGATGTCTGGCTTTTTAAGAGCATCACGTAAATAGGGTTGCACATCATCTCAGGCACTCCTTGATGATGCATTAAGTGAAACTGGTTGGAAGCGTATTGTAGGGTGTCCTGCTGGTGTCCTCTTTTGAGAGGTATGGTTTTCCAGCACTTAAGAATAAAATAAAAAAAGCAACTTTTCTAAAGGTCTGTGTGTTGTGCCAGTTTTAATATCGTGAGATTGGTTGATGGTGCAGGGGAGATCTGATTTTTGTTATTCCCAAATAACTCTAGCAGTTGGTGGAGAAAATGCATCACCCCCGACCCCCAACACAGTAGTCCCTGGTGTCCAGTGTTCCTTCCACTTACCGATTGCTGGCCCAATCTGCAAAATTAAGCTTTCCTTGGTATCCAGTGGTCCCTCTCTCAACCCGCACCCATGCCCGATCAATACATAATATTCCCTGGTGTCTAGCAGTCCCTCCCACCTTCACACCCATGCCCAGTCAATAAATAATATTCCCTGGTGTTCAGTGCCCCCCCATCCTCTGCATTGTAAAATAACACCATGTCCTTGTGTCCAGTGTTTTTTTTTTTTTTTATCACTATCCCCTTGAAACTAAATTGAAACCATCCTCTGGTGTCTAGCAGACCCCCCTCCCTATCCATGATCTCCTGTAAAATACAGTGACCCATTCCCTGGTCTAATGGATCCCCACCTCCCCACCCTGGCAGGTAATGCTTCACCACCCCACTTAGTGGACCTCTACCCCTACCCACCCTGTCAGGTAGTGCCTCACCACCCCGCTCCCCCCGTTCTTACCCTGAGGTGGCAACCTGCAGAGCCCTCTGCTGTCCTACATGACTGACTGCAGACTGAGCTCTCAAAGAGTGCATACTGTGGGGGGACGGATCACTAGCACCAAGGATAGCTCTCTGTGACTGGGCAAGTTGGGGGTGGTGCCATGCTACATTGCCAGACTATACATGCAGTTAAGCCCATAACTGGCATACAAATGGCCCATTAGCACATTGCATGCCCAATTAGTTCATTTGCATGGGTCTGTTGGAATATTGGAAATCTAGTGCTGGCGTAAGCCATTGTGGCTTCTTGTTTTGGGAGCCCTGTCTGCCCGGCGTTAAGAGGATGGGCTGACATGGCCCTTTATTCAGTCAAATAGTGCCGCTGCACTATTCCACTGACTACAGCATTGTTGGGCACCTGGGCAACCGCAAAGCACAGCGCTGTTTGCACTGCACTATGCACCTATTTGAATACCGGGCCCCAGATTATCAAGACTGAAAGAGAGAATAAAAAAAAAACATACAACATATGTCAGTGATCTCTGCAGTCAATACTATAGTTGTCTATTAATCTATATGGATTGTATTATAAAGGAGAGATTTAATATCTCACCAGTGATCATCTAGACAGAACATGTGTAGAAGGACAGCTGGGGTCCAGCGACCACCACATAGTGTGATTTAGCATGGAGACAGGGACTCAATCGTGGCACACAAAGGTAAAGATATTAGATTTCAGGAGGGCAGACTTCGCTGAAATGGCTTAAAATGACTTGATGTATGAGAGTAGCCCTGGGGAAGGGGGAGGTAAGAGGGGGGTTGAGGAGCAGTGGGGGACACTGAAAGGTGCCATAGTGGAAGTGACAAACCAATGCATAAGGTTGGTGTCCTAAGGGAAGAGAAGGAGGAAGCCACTGTGGTTCTCTCAAGAGGTGGTAGACAAAGTAAGGGCTAAAAGGGTGAGTTTCAAGAAGTATAAACGGACCCAAAGGGAGGAAGACAGGGAGGTGTACCTTGAGTGTCTAAGGGGAGTGGGGAAGGTTGTTAGGAGCACAAAGGCATGGCCTGAGGAGGGATTAGTGCAGACAGTGAAGAAAAGGGACAAGACATTCTGTAGGCACATCAGGGAATGAAGAAAAACCAGGGGAGAGATTGTAAGGCTCAAAGAGGAAGAAGGAGAGTGTAAGGAGGGAGACCCAGACAAGGCAGAAATATTGAATAAATACTTCTGTTCAGTATTCACAGAGGAGGGGGAGGGTCAACGACCACAGCTGGGCAGTAGGTGCAAAGGTGGGGGAGAGGTGGACACCAGTCCATTCACAGTGGAGAGAGCAAACACAAGAACGTGGAGCACACACAAAGGAGAATGGAGGCAATAAATGATTTGCAAAAAGATTTTCTTAAGTGCTTCTATTAGTTGCAGCCAAATGCTGTAAGTACAGTACCTCCTGGTAGCAGTCCCCTAGCGTCTCGACTCTCACAAGTCTTAAGTGGGGGTCAGTTTTAGTTTGCTGCTTTAGTGGTGGAGCTGCACCGTCCATTTTTGAGCCAGTGTACAGCAACATTCCTTTGAACTGCACACAGTGAAAAGAGTCCAGGAAAAGCTCACAAAACTGAAGGTGACAAAGCTATGGGACCAGATGGCATACACCCAAGGATATTAAGGGAGCTGTGAAGTGAACTAGCAGTGCCTATACATTGGAGGAGGGGGGAGAGAGAGAGAGAGTGCAGCACAAGCAAACAGATTGTCAAGCCAGCCCGGTTCCGTGCTCTCACTTGACACTCTTTCTGTGAAGCGTGCAGCTTAAGCAGCATATGCACAGTGAGGTCCATTTGGAATGGGAGTTTTGAAAAGCCCCACTATATTGAATACACTGTGCACATAGGAAAGACAGGAAGTGAATAATTGCGGTGGTAAACTGTATATGTATATATATATATATATATATATATATTTTTTTTTTAAATTGGTGTGACTTGACTCCTTCCAGTCTGTAGGTCATGTCTTCCTCAGAGGAGATTGAGGAGTCTAATATTGTTATTTTCTGGTTCACAATAAGGACATAATCTTTTGAGCCATTACTTGCAAGCAGTGGTGTTACTGGCAATGTCTAAGCTTGCTCATAAGTGTCACAGGGATCCGCTTCACGCCAGTGTCACAGGGGTCAGCTGTACAGTTTCACAGTTGTAAGTAATCTATTGTCACATTTTAGCTGAAATTCACACTCCTTTTATGCTGCATTTTGCAATGACTAGCAGTGATTTGAAATGTAGATGTCATATGTACTGTAGCAGTATGTTTTAAAGTTGTGCACAGGGCAGCAAAATGTAAAAACTATCAGCAGATGCAAACTACAGCTAGTGAAGGCATTTTTATATAACAGGCGTACTGCAATAACATTACTGTATGCCGAGATCCACTACCAGTAAATAAATCATGGACTGACAGCTGTACATCTGACCCCTGTGGCACTGCTGTGAAGCGAATCCCTGTGACAGTTATGAGCAGCCTAGACAGTGTCCTCCTCCCTTAAATAAGGCCTGATTATCTGGCAGTGTTATCACAGTTATCCTGTTTAACAGAGCCCCAACAGTGAATTAATGTGTCTATTAAATGCAAACCTCAGAGAATGGGGCAATTTCTGAGATCCCTTTACTTGTGCTCATAACCCACAATGATGGTGAATGGTTGCTGTGATCGAGACCTAAGTGCAAATCTGCCATGTCAGATTCAGTACATTTCACGCCTTGATTATTGTCTTTCTTGTTTAGAGACGGCACCAATCTTTGAAGTGTCTGATCAAAACGTTTGAGTTTATCAGCTCCCGCTAGGATGCAGAATACATGCAAAGTATTTAATTTACTTTTTAATCTTCTTTTTTTTAGTTGCCTTTTACCATTTTGTGTTTATCTATCCATTACCCTCCTAATAGTTCCACCCATTTGGCAATGCTTTGCTCTGCATTACTTGCTGATGCTTCCTATTATTTTCAGCACTGATTCCCTGCTAGGTGCACATAAGTCTTGGTCTGTGCAACACCTGATCCTGGACTGTGAACTTTAGCTGTTTTAACTAAAAAAATCTAACTTTTCTGCTATAAATAATGATGTTTTGTAACAACTTTCTTTATTGCAAACCATTCATCATGTAGTGCTGTGGAAAATATTTGCTATGTGTGAGCTGCTATACTGTCATGCTTTACTCTGACCCCCTCATCCCAACAATGTATTTTATCCAGAGAATTGTCTTGGGTTATGAAAAAAGGAAAACCTTTATTAAAAAAAAAAAAAAGAGCGCTTAGTGCTTCATTATTTCACAGCATGCTCTTTGTGATGTATATAAGGTAATTCACTGCTATATGGCTATCCTTCCAGCCCCTTTCTTTATAAGTGATGCTCCAGTTTTGATATGCGGTTTTCATTTTTGCTTTGCTGTAATGTAGGGTCTCTATCTCACCCACCCATGCCTTTGGTGGTTCATTTTTGTGTTAATACATCCCCCGGAGCTACTCATTGCTGAAAACGAGTGGTTTTACGCGCCTTCAGCTGAGCAAGAACAGCGAAGCGAGGCTGAGTTGTTCTGGCTCAAGCTGAAGGCAAATGAAATCGCTCATTTTCAGCAACAAGTGGCGACGGGAGACGTATTTATATATTATTGATTAAGAGCGATCAGTAATATACTAAAAAAAAAACCAATAAACTTCCCAGAACGTGCCCATTTCCAGGGCATCTGCGCGTGAGACGCTCTTCACAGAATAAGAGTGCCTCACAAACAGGGTAAAGGAGCTCTCCGAATGGTCGGGAGCACTCTCTTGATCTGTAATTTTTAATATATTTTCTATGCAGACATAGGAACGGAGTCTTAAATGAGGACATGTTTATTGCTTTTATGTAGTTTTAATGCAATATGTTTATTCCTGCACATGAAGCTTTATATTATCTGCCTGCCTGTCTTTCATGCATTTGACAACCTCAAATGGCAAAACATCATGCTTTACTGTACAACTCAAGAAAAAAACCTTTTTGCAAGATCCGGTCTGTGAAGTGAGATTTAACTAAAATTGTGATATTCTAGGAATGCTCAAATGTTTTTTTTAATCACTATTCAGGTTGTAAAATTGTGCTCAAAATAACATTTGGAACACCCATTTCTTCAGGTCTGCTTCATTATCTCATTCCATTTTTACATTTGATGCACTTGTGCACCAAACATTTTGGGGCAAGTACATGGGGATTTCGGGGGTGTGCCACTGCCGAATTCCGTTGCAGTTGAAACTGCAAGGGGCTCAACAGTCTACACCAATCACCACACACTGTAGCCATGACAACTCGCTGCTTGCTGGTGTGTACTTCTAAGAAATAAACCGCTCCAATCAGAGAGGGCTTCACCAGCTAGCAAGCAGATAATCGGGCTGCTTTGGAATGAAATTATTAGCCTCGCTACAGATTACACAAGCATTTTTCCCTGGCTGCCACAAAGCAGCCTACTTTCGATTTTCTTTTGTTGCCAGATGAACTCAGTACGCTCAGGATGGGAAGGCTTGGGAGATCAGACAGAAGCTCTGCTGCCCACGAGAGTCGCATGTTCATTTGCCCCGGACCTATGTCACCTGAGTCTGAGACAAGGTGATTGGTCTGACGTGACCTCTGCACCTTTGCAGCTCTGTCCCCGCAGCACCGTTCCCCCGACACACACAAGTCCACTAATTGTTTGTTCAGCCGGGGTGGTCGCTGTTGCAGCCATGCTGGTTGTTGTGCATGGCGGGTTGGGGTCAAGCTAACTAGCGGGACAGGCAGACTTGCTGGGACTGAGGAGGACTGACTCATAATTGCACTGTGTCTAGAACACTCTTTAACGCTGCTGCAACAGGAGGCTGGGCTGGTTGGGTCACAAAAAAGGTAGCAGTAGGACAGTACAGTTCAAGACTCTGAGGGGAAAAAAACTGGGCAGCCTTGCCTTAGTTCGATTGCTTGTGCTGCACTTTCTTTCCCCACCCCATCAATGTGCATTGTTCACCATGTTGGAGGGGGGAGTGCAGCACAAGCAGTCTGTTTAAGTCAAGCCAGCCTGGTTTCTTCTCTTCGTTCCTGTTCACCTGGAGCTCTTCCCTCACTGCTGCTACAGGTAACTTATCTCGGAGGGTCAGTGGCACAGCTTGCTCAGTGCTGGGAATCTGTAAAATTGTAGCAAAATGCTGTGATTTTGTAATGTGGAGGTATCAGTTGTTCCTAGCCCTAATGTGAGATGGGTGTGAATCAGGTTGCAGCATCTCACAGTTTCTGTACAAAGAAAATTATTGAATGTAGTCTGTCTAAGCAACTAAACTACTGATGGCTTCAACAAAGAAAACCATCCGTCGATGTCTGTTACTAGCTCCCCTGTAAATCTACCCCACCTGACCCTCCCTCAGGACCCACCTCCCCACCCACCACCACACAAACAACACTGACAGGGGGCCCATTTCCCCAGTATCTTCACCTGAAATACTGTATATAAAACTGTCCCTCATCCTTTTTCTTTGGGGGGGGGGGATATAAAAACACTGAAAAAAGTAAAACGGGACATCGATGTCTGTTATGCCATTATTACCCCTACTCGAACCTCCCATTCAGCACCCACCCACCCCTTAATTACCCACCGGGGGTCTGATGCCCTAATCCTTTCTAGACTGCAGAAACATCTTCACTCTTCAATGCCAGACTGCAAACTGAGGAAATCAGGTATGCAGTTCACCAAGCATCAAACGTTCAGCATTGACAAGTGCTTGTTAAGTTTTGACCTAGTGATGTGTAAACAGGACAGATGTGTCCAACAGCAGACAGAATATATGCGGAATACGTGGTTTGGGGAGTTAAAAAAACAGCATGTGAAGTACTGTAATACACAGTAAGCAGGAGAAATGGCAAATGCTGAAAATTTAACTGGTGCGAATAACCTGTACAATACTCGACAACTTAAACAACAGAGATGGGTAACATGCATTTATGCCCATATGGAACCTGGTGCTTCACATCAGAAACAGAAGATTGAACTACAAAAAGCAGAAGTTTCATGATGAAATTCTTATCTCAACTTCTACCACTCACTCTTCCCCCTCCCCACCACCACACGATCACCTAAGATCCAGCAGCCAGAGCAATTAACAAGCTACCTAACAGTATCTACGACAGCCTGCAGTGGAGAAGGAAGGCCAGACAGAAAGGGAAAAAGCTTTGGCTGTTCATAGAGCTGATGTATGAATTTTTTTTTTATTTTTATTAATGTTAATAAATACCCTATCTTCTTATTTCTCCCTGTGCCAGCAGTATCTACCCCCTTAACCTGTCTGGCCCAATTTTTAATATTAATAAATTCCCTCCCCTCCCATTCTACCGCTGCCAGCATCCAACTCTGTCTGGTCCCATTTTTTTATGTAAATTAAATACCCTTCTTCCCATTCCACCATCACCAGCATCCAGATCTCTACCCAGCCTTGCCTGGGGCAGAAATTATTAATAAAAGCAAAAGCCAAATTCATAGAACATACAAGCATATGAAACTTCCCAGCAGAAGCAGGCCTCATGATCTATCAAGTCTGCTCAAATGTGCAGCTAGTACCCCTGTACTGCAGCTGCCCAATCCCCCCACCCTTGGAAACTGCTTAGCGTTGTTTTTCCAGCCCCCCCTTGCCCTGTCCCATGTTCTTTTGAAACTGCCCACCGTCCTGCATGCCACCACCTCCACTGGTACAGCGTTCCATTTCGATATCACCCACTCAGTGAAATAATGCCTCCTCATCTCCCTCCTGATCTGCTGCCCTCCATTCTTAGCCCGTGCCCCGTTGTGTCCCTTCATTTCCTCAGCTTAAACAACTCCTCTGTGCCAGATTTGTTGATCTTGTCAAGTATTTGAAAGTTTGTCATATCCCCCCAATCCTGTCTCTCCTCCAGGGTGTACAGACTCAAGTGTTTAAGCCTTTCTTCATAGGTTCTGCCTTTCATCCTGTGTATTATTTTTGTTGCCCTACGCTGCACCGCCTCGAGCAGCCTGATACGAATATATGAATGTGCCAGCAGAAACAGACCACCCGGTTTATCTAAGTCTGCTCGAGTGTGCAGCTAGCACCCCTAGTTTGTAGTTGATATCCTTCATCAGATATGGATGCCAGTACTGCACGCAGTACTCCAAATGCAGCCTGACCCAGGACCTGTACAGGGGCAGGATCACAGCCTTGTGTCTGGATGTGAACCCCCGTGCAATGCACCCCAGCATCCTGTTGGCCTTAGCTGCAGCTCTCCTGCACTGAGCAGAGTTGTTCATGCTCCCTGTTACTATGACCCCTATATCCTTCTCCTCCTCAGTGACACTCGGCTGCACCCCACCCAACCAATATTCTCTCCTTGGGTTCTTCACCTCGAAGTGCATAACTTTGCACTTCTTTGCATTAAAACCCAATTGTCACCTTGCTGACCACTCCTCAAGTCTGGTTAGGTCATCCTGTAGCTTCTGCCACCACTCTGTGTTATCCACAACAGCCCCCATCTTGGTGTTATCAGTGAACAAACTAATCTTGCTCCCAACTCCATGTGCAGTATCTGATATGAACAGACCAAACAACACCAGCCCCAGCACAGAGCCCTGCGGCACACTGCTGGACACCAGCCTAGAGAATGTGAGTCCCCTTCCCCACAATCACCCATTGTAGTCTGTCTTCCAGCACATTATTGATCCAGTTAGCCATCATAGCCCCCACCCCTATATATTTCAGCTTTGCCCCCAGTTGCCTATAAGGGACCAAATCAAAGGCCTTGCTGAAATCTAAATATATCCACATCCACTGCATGGCCCTTGTCCAATTCCCTTGTGACCCAGTCATAGTATTCTATTAGGTTGGTCTGGCATGATCTCCCAGAAACTAACCCATGCTGCTGCCCATCCTGGAGCTCACCGGCCTCCAGGAAGGTTACAAGTCTCTCCTTCAAGATTGTCTCCATAAGTTTACCTACTATGGAAGTGTGACTGACCAGTCTGTAATTACCTCTTCAGGATTCCCTGAGGGGGATTCCATCTTCTGCAATAGCGGTGTGGTGCTGAGTGCAGTCGACCACGAGGTGCTCCTCATCCTGCCCTCAAGAGCAAGATTCCAGGATTCCCTGAGGTGGATTCCATCTTCTGCACTAGCGGTCTGGTGCCGGGCGCAGCCAGCCACAGGGTACTCTTCAGCCTGCCCTCAAGAGCAAGAGTCCAAGATTCCCTGAGGCGTATTCCATCTTCTACACTAGCAGTCTGGTGCTGAGCTCAGCCGGCCGCATGGTGCTCTTCAGCCTGCCCTCAAGAGCAAGATTCCAGGTACACTTCAGGAAGGCAGCTCCAGTCCAGCTTGCTAGCTGTGAACTCAGTTAGTGGATGTTGCCTGAAATTATAGGCAGATTCAGCACTCCGTCTCTCCCTGACTGGCTTCAGCTCCTGGAGATTTGAACTAAATGGCACAGTCCCATGGAGCTCATCTGTCTGCTGCCTAAATTTCTTTTTTCCTAACCTCTGCAACTAAATCTGTGATGTGCCTTTGTGCCCATTGCTGAATTTGAATTGTTAGTGTAGGGAACTACAACCCCTTTTTGAATTAAGAGTAGGAAACTATAGCACTTTTGGAGTGTTTCAACTGCCTTAGGCTATTTAAGTATTAACAAAGTTTGAAGTTAAAAACTGCTTTGTCTAATTGCTGTTTCTCTCACCTGCCCCCGCCAAACCCCACTAGCCTTTTCCTCTGTATATTGGTGATGCTGCTGGTGCTTAATACCAGCCACTTCCATGGCTATTCTCTTCCTCTCTGGCTAACTTAGCACCCTTAATTTCTCACCTTGTTATAGAATTCTTTCGTTCCCTTACTTACCCTGCCTCCCAAATGCCGAAGCCTTTGTTCTGTTGGTACATACAAGCTGATTTCTCCCTTCTCTTCAGGATTCCCTGAGGGGAATTCCATCTTCTGCACTAGTGGTCTGGTGCTGAGCGCAGCCAGCTGCAGGGTGCTCCTCAGGCTGCCCCCAAGAGTAAGATTCCAGGTGCGCTTCGTGAAAGCAGCTCCAGTCCAGCTTGCTAGCCGTGAACTCAGTTTGTGGATGGTGCCTGAAATTATAGGCAGATTCAGCACTCTGCCTCCCCCTGACTGGCTTCAGCTCCAAGAGATTGTCCACTGGAGCTCATCTGTCTGCTGCCTAAATTTTTTTTTTTTAAGCACACTTACCCAATCCAATCCATCAGTTTTTGCCCCCTCCTTCTTCTACTTCTGTCAAGGCCTGTGCTTTTAGGATCACTCTCTGTTGCCTAACACTTAGCCCTGTTCTACTCCCCTCCACCACCCTAACTTCATAAGCTCTGCACTCTCTCCTTACCCTCTGCTTTGGACACCTGTACCTCTTTTCACTATGTCCATAAACACCTTTTTAACACTGCCTCTACTTCTGTTTTTCATACCCCCCAACTCCACTAGTACTGGTACCCCATTCATTTACCGGCATCGCCACTGTATGTTGGGATATATCCCTTGGTGTACCCTGCCGATATCCAAAACACACTACTGTGGTCCCATGCTAGCCTCCCTCAATAATAAGCGAGATAATCTCCTCCCCATCCCCGAGTACGCCCTTCTCCTTCAGTTACCCATGCCCTGCAGTAACACACCAGCTAAAAAATCCATCAGAAGTAGATGGCATTTGGCTCACAAGCTCCTTGCTCACTATCTTGCTTGGATTGCACTTCTCCTCCTGCTCCTAGCTGGCAACGTACACCCAAACCCCAGTCTGCCCACCTCAGCATATGAACGACACAAGAAACAAGGCTCCATCAGGTTGGCGACTCTTAACATCTGCAGCCTGCCAGCTAAGCTTGATGCACTCCAAGTCTGGGTGTTACAACTTAGGCCAGATGTTATAGCACTTAATGAAATTGGCTCTCTCCTAAGGTCCCAGACAATGCTGTATCCATTCCAGGCTATGCCCTGTTCCGACTTGCCAGAATTGCCAAGAGAGGGGGTGGCTGCACAATTTATTTAAGGGAAACTCTTAAAGGGCTAGTCATCCCATTACCTCCCTCTGCAAACAACTCTCAAATCCTAGCAGTTAAAATAATCCTGAGCCAGCAGAGAAAATCACTCACAGTTGCATCAATACACATCTCCCCACGTGAACATGCTACAGGCTTCCAAATGATCACAGACTTCATGGACGACAGCACCTCCCATGGTGAGACAATTGTAATGGGTGACCTAAATGTAAATTGGCTAGCTCCAGAAGCTGACCCATATAAGGATGCCATTGCTGCCCTAGACATTACTCAAATGGTCGCCTCTCCCACTAGGTTTAATTATAAGTCTGGTAGTAGCTCCTTACTTGACCTGATCCTCACTTCTCATCCCAGCAGAATAACTAACATGGAAGTTCTCCCAGATGCCCTCAGTGATCACTCCCCAGTTATTTGCCACTGGTCAAATAAGGCACCTAAACCTAAGTCCTCTTTTTATTTATTTATTTTTTATTTATTTGTGTCTAGGATTACAAAGTACCTTTGAGCCAAGGCTCTTTTACAAAGGTTCCACGTCATGCTGGTTACAGGGTAACAGACACTAAAACATAAAACAGTTATAGGTACATGGTTTTAGACAGTAACTTTGCTTGACAAAATCAGACTGAGCAATGAGTAACTCAAGAAACAATAGGAGGAAGAGGGCAAGAAGGGGAGAGGGCTGAGGGTAGGGGAAGGCATAGGTGTAGAGGCTCAGGGTGAGGCAGCCGAGGGGCCTTGTCAGGACATACACAGGGCAAGTGCATTAGAAGTTGCATTGGACAGGTAAGTGCAAGAAGAGAGGGCAGAAACTGACACCTGTAAGGTCAGAAGCAGCGTAGGGAATGAAGATGTTATGGGGTGCAAGCACAGATGGAGGTGCCAGTTATGGAGTGGCGGAGCCTTTTTTTGAACGCTTCAAGCATTGCTGTGGATGAGATGTCACTAGAGAGCTCATTCAGCCAACTCTGAGCCATGTATGCAAATGACCTTTGGCCTTGGGATGTGGGGCAGCGGGGGGATTATAAGGATCTGGGGCTTAGAGCTCCTGGTGTTGCGGTTGGTGATTTTTGGTTGGATGAGGGTGCTGACTCCTGGTGGTGCTTTTGCCATCGTGATTTTCTTAGCAATGATGCAGGTTTGGTATTTGATTCGGTTGTTCAGGTGCAGCCAGCCTGTTTTGGAGTAGAGGTCGCAGGTGTGGGTGAGACAGTGGGAACCAGTAATGAGTCGGCAGGCTTGATTGAGGGAAGTTGAAACACACCTGAGAGATGAGGTTGTGGCAGATCCATAGATAATGAGACCGTAGTCAATGATGCTGATGAGGGAGCTCTGGACAGCTATGGACAGAGCTTCTGGGGTTAGATGTTTCCTATGTCTGAATAGTAGGCCCATCCTGATGTTGGCTACTTTTGCCACGTTATTGATGTGTAGGACATAGGAGAGATTACAGTCGAGGGTGAGGCCGAGGTATTGAAGGTATGAACTTGTTGAGCTGATATTGTTTGTGTTTGTTTTGGGAGCTGCAGAAGATCATGGTCTTTGTTTTTTTCTGGTTAAGTATAAGTCTGTGTTTTGTGAACCAGTTTTCGACTGCAGAGAAGGCCTGTTGGAGGTTACCTTGTAGATGGACTAGATCATGGTGGGATGCCAGGATGACAGCATCATCCACGTAGAGTAGGATCTGTTCAGGGCAGGATTCTGGCAGTGAGTTCAGAAAAAGGCTGAAAAGGAGGGGGCCCACGATTGAGCCCTGTGGGTCACCGGACTGGACTGGTCTTTGGTCTGAGAGTGTGCCAGCAATTCTCACTCTTTGGGAGCGGTTGTCCAAGTAGCTTTTGAACCAGTTCACCGAGTTAGGTGAGAGCCCTGCTAGTCAAAGCTGGGCAAGTAGGAGATTGTGGTTGACAGTATCAAAGGCTTTAGTTAAGTCGATGAAGGTGGACCCAGTAAGATGACTGTTATCGAGTGAGTGATGGATTGCACCAGTGAATTCAAGTAGCGCCGTGGAGGTGCAATGACCTTTTCTAAAGCCATGTTGCTTCTTGCACAGGATGTTGTGATTGTCTAGGAAGTCGGTGAGCTGGTCTGACACAATCCGTTCTAGGGCCTTGGAGAGTGGAGGTAGGGTGGAAATTGGACGGTAATTCTCAGTAGCTGTTTTGTCACCACTTTTATGTATTAGGGTTACCGTGGCAGATTTCCATAAGTCAGGGAACTGGCTGAGGCTGAGGGAGAGGTTGAAAATCCTGGTCAGTGGTCGGAGTACTTCTTCAAGTGTGAGTGAAAGCAGTCTGAGGTCGAGGAGTCACTGCTGGCTCTGGAGTTGCAAATGGCTTTGTAACGTAGCTGCGGACTTGATGCATTTTACTGCTTTAAAGTAGAAGGGAGGGTGGCTTGGGGGGGGGGCAAGGGGAACCACCTCATTGAAAAAACCCTGTTGGAGTACAGCACTGAGGTCCGTGAAGGTGTAATTGAATGTATCAGCAATGAGTTTCTGGTCAAGTGTAGTTTCATCATTTATGCCGAGTACTGACGGGGGTGATTTAGATTGCTTCCCGGTGACTTCTTTAATGTTATTCCAGAAGTCCCTACCATTGCCCCATGAGTTAGTGAGAGCATTATGGAAATAGGTGGTCTTCGTATCCCGGATATATTTGGTGCAGTCATTTCGTGCACGTTTATAGTTAGCAATATCAACTTGTCTCCCGGTGTTTCAGGCAATCTCAAAAGGTGGCCTTGAGCTTTTAGTCATCTAAGTAGGTCTCCAGTGAGCCAGGGGTTACATAGGGCTTTGGTCTATCGCTTCTTGAAGGGTGCAAATATGTTGCATGCTTGGTTGAAGATCCTGATGAAGTGTTCCAGTGCGGTGTTCACATTGGTTGCAGTGAGAACTGGGGACCAATCCTGTTGACGAAGGAAGGTTTTGAGATGAGGTAGCTTGCCTCTAGGTAGAACCCGGCTAGTAATGGTTTTCCAATAAAAGAATCTTAACAAAAGGAAAGCTTCCACAATTCCTTGCTGCCCTGTCAATTGTTGACTGGACACCCCTTGACTCCTTGAGCAGTGTCGACCAAGCACTTGACTTCTTCATTGCCCAGTTTAACAATGTTTGCAACAGTTTTGCCCCCCAATGTAAAAGCAAAACTCAATCTACCACTAATCGCTGGATTAACTCTGAACTTATCTCCATGATGCGAAACCAAGATAACCTCTGACACCGAGCCATGGACTCAGGTAAACCACATGATATGCAGCTCTATAAGGCGGCTAGGAACCAGTGTACAATAAGCTATATGCAGAGCCAAGCATGTCTTCTACAACCAGGAACTTACTAACTCCTGGAGAAATAGCAGACCCTTCTGGGAGAACATCAAGTGCCTCACGAGTAAACCGAGCAAATCCTCCCCCACTATGATTGAGGTTAATGGCTCCACTTTACAGGACCCCAAAGAAACAGTGGACACCTTTAATCTCGCATTCACTGATCTTAGCAGTGTCCTTCCCCCAACTTCTTTGACAACTCTGCCCGGCACTGCCTCAATAATAAAATCAATCTCCACAGTAATACCGCCCCCCCCCCCCCCATTCTACTTTAAGAGGATATCCATGTCTGAAGCTAAAAGATATCTTAAAATGCTAAGCAAAGCCAGTTTCAGCAGCGATACCCTTGACCTCAAACTCCTCTCTCTCTCACTTGACGTTGTCCTACAACCTCTCATTAAACTTCTGAATCTCTCACTCTCTCATAAACAATTCCCCCAGCTCTGGAAATCATCAGTGGTCACACCCATTCATAAAAGCAGTGATAGGTCTCTTCTCTCTAACTACCGCCCTATCTCAATCCTCCCACCACTCTCCAAGGCGTTGGAACAAATTGTAGCTAACCAGTTGTCTGAACACTTCAACAAATATAACTTACTCTGCCCACATCAACATGGCTTTAGAAAAGCCCATAGTACTACCACTGCTCTGCTTGACTTCACCAGCCACATTCATAAGGCGATTGACACTGGCCACCTACTGGTTGACCAAGGCATTTGAAACTGTGAACCACCAGCTCCTGCTTCACTCACTTTCGTGCCTTGGACTATCTAATGATGTAACCAAATGGTTTGAAAGCTACCTCTCGGCAAGGAGCCAAAAAGTCAAAATCGTTGGCTCTCTCTCAACTACCTTTCCTGTCCACTCTGGTGTACCCCAGGATTCCATCTTGGGCCCTCTACTTTTCAGCCTTTTCATCAATACTCTTCCTGCAACTTGCAATAATAACTTAATACTCCATGCCGATGATGCAGTCCTCTATTCCTCCCATACTGACCCTGTCTCACTCTCCAAGGTGCTACAGACAAACTTCAGCCTAGTTGAAACCTGGCTTTTCCAACATAAGCTGTTGATGAATTACAAAAAAAAAAAAAATCCATGCTGTTCCATAGCTCTCACAGTAAATACAGAACCATAAACTTCACCATACATAATGAACTTGAACAGCCACTTGAGCTAGTGCAGGAGATTAAATACCTTGGTATTACCCTTGATTGCACAATGTCTTTCAGCTTACATTTTCAACACATCTCAAAATCAGTCAACTCAAGAATTGTGGTCCTCTACCGCCACCGTTGCTGTCTTACCAAAGAAGTAATGCGCGCAGCCATAACTGCCTCAGTCCTACCCGCCATTGATTACGGGCTTCTCTTCTACGGGGTTGCCATTGATACCATCCTAAAACAGGTCAAGACAGTCCTTAACAAATGCTGTAGACTTCTCACTGGTGCAGGGAAGCATACGTACGCATACCTGTGATCTCTACAAGCAATCCAACTGACTCAATCTAAATAGTAGACTTGCCTACCAGACCTACCTACTGGCTAAGAAAATTTGTCTTAACCTCACACCCCTGTAACTCATGCCTTAATGTTGCCCGCAGTCTCTGCACATTTTACGCACAGTTCTCTCAAACCAGCATTTATCATTCCATTCTGCCATACCAACCAGGCTCAACATGCTTTCCTCACCAGGGCCCCCCTGCTGCTAAACAACCTTCCCCCTGAAATTGCTGCTGAAAGCAAGCTTGGCCCATTCAAACGTAAACTGCGCCAGCACCTCACTGACCTCAGCAGTTGTGACTGCTCTGCCTAGGCTTGCAGCTTTATTTCACCTCCTCCTCCTCCTCCTCGCTATCCTCCCCACTTCTCTCCACCCCTCCATCTCCTGCTACTCCCCGTCTTTCTCCCACCCCCGCCTACCATTCTACCCCCTCTCATCTCCCACCTACCATTCCACCTCTCTCCTGCTCCTCTCCTCCTGTCTCCCTCCCTATCACCCTATCTCTTGGTGCTCCACCCAGACTATCTAGCACTTATCTTTCTGTTCTTGCACTTACAACAGTGTAAAATCCTTGATTGCCTACCCCTCTTATTCCCCACCCCTCCCCTCTTATCCCCCACCCCTTGCTCCACTTATGTCACCCCAGGATGGTTTTCATTTGTGTCTGTGTATTGCTATATATACATGCCCGTATTGTTAATTGTGCATTGTTATTTGCCACTGACTGTTTGCTACTGTGCTAGTCTATACACATGTACTGTCTTTTGCTACTAAGTTAACCTCCTGACCTGTATTGTATCTTACCTCTGCTTACTTCTATGTTAACCTCCTGACCTTGTATTATATCTTACCACTGTTTTGCTTGCACCCATTGCTGACGCAGAACCTTTGTAAAATAACCCTTGGTTCAAAGGTATTTGTAATCCTAGTAATAAATAAATAAATACCTGGCTCATCCGTTGGGCCATTCTTGTGGATAGACACCACATGAGCCAACCTCCAGTCCTGCAGCACGCACCCCATGTCCAGGGAGGTGTTGAGCAGGTCAGCCAGCGGCCCGGCCAACGCTTTGCCATCTCCCTCAACACCCTAGGGTAAATGCCATCTGGATCTAGTGCCTTATCCACCCTAAATGCCTTCAGGTCTTCTAATACCTTGCTTTCCAGTATCACCCTGTCAGTCACCTCCTCCCCCCTTGTCCCCACCCTCCCAGTTCACAGAGGTAGCAGACATCCTATCTCCCTCATGAACACAGAGCAGAAGCATTCATTCAGTACTTCTGCCTGTCCCTCCTCCTTCTCCACCCACCCCCATTCCTCCTTTTCCACCCACCCCCATCCTTCTTTATCTGGACTGTCTGGTCCCTGCAGTTCTTTTTCTCCCTTGCGTATCTGGAGAGTTCCTCTTTGAACAGCCAAAGCTGTTTCTCTTTCTGTCACTGGACACAACACCCAGGACCCAGCAGCCAAAGCATATATCAGGCTTTCCCACAGTAGTGTCTGTGATATCCTGTGGTGGAGGAGGAAGGCCAACAGAAGGAGGGGAGGGTATATATTAATATTAAAAAAAGTGGGGTCAAACAGTGTTAAAACGGGCCAAACAGGGCTGAGTTTGTATGCTTTCAGAGCATGGAGCTGGTGGGGTAAATAAAAAAGCTACCAGATTTGGATTGTGGCCGGGGGTAGCAGGGTCATGAAATCTTAAATCCCTTTGGCAGCTCTTTCTTCACTGTTCAACTGGGTCCTGGTCAGCCACAGTATCCTGCATTATCACACCACACCCAGGATCCAGCAGCCAAAGCAATAATCATCAATGTGTCTAACAGTGTCTGCAATATCCTGTAGTAGAGAAGGGAGGTCAGACAGAAGGAGAAACAACCTTGGCTAGTGCAAATGTATGAACACCATTGTTTTTTTTTATTAATGTATGTTAATAAATGCCCTGCCCTCCTGCTTTACCTTTTGCCAGCAGTATCCAATCCTTTAACCTTGTGTGTCCCCATTTTTAATATTATTAATTTTTCTTACCCTTCTCTTGATAGGGGTTTTGCAGGCTTATGGATCACTTGTTCATACACAGATGCATTTTGGAAGTGCAATGCAGGTAGACGCTGAGAAAACATGACATACCACATTCAAGTGTAACGTTTATTTGGAAAGATTAATGTGTAAATGAAAAAGTCAGAATAAAATTGTTTAAAAGGACTCATTACACTTAAATAAAATGAGTCTGTCAGTTTGCATTATTATGTGCGATCGGCTGTGCCAACGTTTTTTGCCTTACCAGTAACAGCTGATTGCTTTTGAAGTGCATGTGTTTCTTCAGTGTAATAAGTCATTTGTTTGCAAGTCCCTCTTGGGACTTACTACAATCTACAGGGTTAATTTCTGATGTAATTTGGGGCTACTTGCTGGCGGGTGGTGTGGATGGGTGCAGAAGCCTTTAAATGGGGAGTTTTTGGTGTGAAAAGGGGAATCCGGTCTGAGCTAAGGACTAGGGAAGAGGGGCTGGGGTGGGGTGATTGCCGCCCATCCCCCCCCAGGCTGTCTTCATGGCGGTGGTGGTGTGTGGAAGTGGTGGTGATCTGTGTGGTCCGGGAAACATGCTATAGGTATTACAGGCGTCCTGTGGAGGTTTAGCCCAGCTGTGGAGGGAGCAGGACCTGGGCCAGTGGTGAGAGCCTGCACCGGTCCCTGCACTGGCAGTGGTGAGAGACTGCCTTACCCCTCTGGTGAGTGTGCTGCTGTGCAGTTGTGGGTGGAGAGGATGGGAACTGGCAGATAGCACAGGGAGCATGTGTGTAAGTCTCTGTGAGCAGGCCACCATTATAGATATGTCCCCCCATTATGTCCTGGTGTGCCCATTTTTACGTCTGCCTAGGTCTTGGTGGCAGAGTGAAACAGCCTGAAGAAATGGTGCAGGGTTCTGGCCTGAGTTTGTCATCTGAAGTGCAGCAGTCAGAGGTTCAAGTCACGGTGTGCTATCCATCAGTCTTGGAGGCAGAGGAGCGAGGAGACATCTGTGCACTTGAGTTTTGGGATCTGTGTTATTTGGAACTGAAAGTGTGCAGGAGGAGGACAGAGAAGAGAGTTTGAACCACCCAGGGTAATCCATCAGGCCTGATTCAGCCACATTTATCATGCTGCTAACACCAGCCTAGTTGGAAGCCTGATTCAGCTTTGGGATATTTTCAGTGGAGGTCTTCATGACCACATTTAGCCACTGGTTGGGGGTACTTGTGTGTCTGAGATTAATTCTTCTGTCTGTAACCTCTTTGCTCCATGGAGTGGCCATTGGAACAGTTTAACAGTGATTAACCCCAATTTCACCCTGTGGCTGCTGTGGTCCCATCTTCAGCATCCCCTCTGCTAAATCAAGAACTAGGTAATGCACTCATCTGATGGTTTCTGTGCCTGTGGCCCCCCCATGGACTTCTCCATCACACCCCTAGATACCGGGGAGAGTGGGCGACAATGTGGGGGCTTATCCAGGATGCTATGTTGGGCGAATGTGTGCCTGGACTGTTGGAGAGTGCTGTGTTCAGTGGACTGGACTTTGTGGTTCGCGTGCTACAATTTTGTGGTCTGTGAGAATTCTTACCTTGGAAAGAGGCACCTGGGAGCTGTCTGTGTGCTCGGGGGGGGGGGGACAAGAAAAAACTGCAACCTTCAGCAAAGTGGTATGGTGATTGGCCTAGGGACTAGTTGCTGGGAAGAGTGTAGTAGCAGAGGTCAGAGGTTGCAGCAGGCCTAGATGGGAAAAGTCAGGATGGACAACAGAAAAAGAAAATCCTGTGAAGCTGAAATTGTGTTCGGCCATCTAGAGTTGAGAAGTTTGCCTGTATTATTGTCAAAACAGCCTAAGCACGAGAGCTGACGGGCAAGGAAGTGACTGTTCCTGACACTGTGTTGTGGTTGTGGGAGACAGTGGAGAAGCTAACCATGAAGGAGCAGTGTGTTCTGTACAAGTACCAAGGCCCCCCGAGTTTTGGATCTGCGCTTTGCTACATGTGCTCACATGGACCAACTAAGCCTGCTGAGGGCCTGTCCCCGTATATGCCTCTATGGGGATGGCCTAAATGATTTGCCTCCCTCAATTCTGAGACAGCCTGCACTAAAGTGTGGGAGGAAGTACCAGCAGATTCCAGCACTGAAGTACCCCCAGAGAAGGGCATTAGCCATCTGCCCAGCCCTACTCCTGCTCAGCGTCCCAGTTCTCCTGTTGGCAGAGGGAGAGGGACAGGCCTCAGTTGCGGGGCCCCGTTGTCTAAAAAGCTGCTGCCCGACAATCCTGTACCTACACCCAAAGAGCCAGCTAAGGGGCCTGCCACAAAAGCAAAGGAACAGCCAGAAGTTGCCACTGAAGAGGTTGTAGATGAAAAGGGGAGCAGCGCCGGATTGGAACTATGGGAAGAGGAGAAAGATCTGGGAGCCCATACAGCCAGTCTTGCTGATAAGTTATCTTTTGAGGACCAGATTCTGGAGAGATATATTCCAAAGCCTTACCAGTCTCCCATGTTCCATTTCCCTGACAAGGCTCCCACTTTGCCACAGGCTTGCCATGAGAAAAGAGAATGGATGGACCATCTCAGACCTTCTGAGCCCAGGGTTCTGTGGTATCAAACCAGAGTGTGGCTCCCAGAGGGACAGGCTCCCTGAACCATTGTCTGTCACATTCCAGACTGGTCCCAGGCAGAAAGATGTATCCAATTCGCAAGGAGTACCCTAACAACTGCTACCCATATCTGAGCACCTGTGGGATATAATTAAGGAGAACAGTGCCAGCTGGGTTTTCCATGCCATGCTTGACAAGTTTTACACCAAATGGCACTTAGCTCTACCAGTCCAGGGATAAAGCTTCATGAGGCCCAACATCATGTTCGGGCTACGTGAGACATCAATGCGTACTCTGGCAGCACCCTGTTTAAGACATTCGCATTATCCAAAATATTGAGGGGAGGCGCACCAAGTACTACATCATTAGCCAAGACTCCTTCAGAGAAGAGGTGACCAAGCCAGACCTCCAGTTCTACTATGCCCGTGAAAGTGACAAGTCTTCGTTCCAGTTCCGTTTAGCACCCAACAAACCTACAGGACTGTGTGTTGGGACTTGTGATGCCCCTGTATGAACTCTGATTTAAGGATTGCTGAACCCTCCTGATATTGGGTGAGACCAACCCTATTTTGTGTTAATTATTCCTGTTGCTGTTATAATAATAAGGCAGGTCTCCCGCAGATGAACTTTAGGAGCCTGATGCCAGCTTCCGTCAGCCTATGGACTTTGTGTTGGGACTGCTTTATAGACTTTTTGGCATAAAAAATTAAGCACCTTGATGCTGCTATAGTTAAGCAGTGGGGTGTGGTGAGATTCCTCTGTAGTATGTGTGTATGCTGGGTGTGGGTGTGGGTGTGTGGTGTTAGTGTGGCCAGTTATGGCGTGTGAGTGTTTGTATGGAATGTGACTGGGTGGAGTTATACACTAGACTTGCAGTAATGTGTTTCAACTGTTTCCTGTTTAACAAACTGTTTGTGATAAGTGCTCCTGCACTCCTATTTGGGCTGCAGACTTTTGTGTTCCTGGGGGTAGGGGGGCTGTCTGGTGGCGGCAGCAGCATTGGGAAAAATGGGAGGTTGGAAAATGTGAGTTTGGAAGGAGGTGGGACACCACTGCCATGTCCAGTAAATTGTCCGTAGTGTGATGGGTGGGTTGCCATGTCTTTTAGTCAGTGTAATTTCGAGAGTAGCTAGTGGAGTAGTGGGGTTAGGATTGGTTTTGTTGATTCTCAGCATTTCGACGGTGCCACCAGCAGTGCTTGGTGGTACCTGTGGGGGGGAATGCACATATTCCCTCCTTGGGGCCCATGCCGTGTAACTAGAGTGAGTGCTCACCTGGTGGTGAGCATTTGTGTGGGGGAGATTGTAAGTCATGGGGCTTACTAGAACCTACAGGGTTAATTTCTGATATCATCTGTGGCCGCTTATTGGCAGGTAGTCTGGGAAGGTGCAGAAGCCCTTAAATGGGGGGTTTTTGGTGTGAAAAAGGGAGTCTGGTTTGGGTTAAGGACCGGGGAAGAGGGGCCGGAGTGACTTGATTGCCCTGGCCCCCCCAGTGCTGTCTCTGTGGTGGTGGTGGTGTGCAGAAGTGGCGGCGGTCTTTGTGGTCCTGAAAACATGCTGTGGGTGTTGTAGGCTTCCTGTGGAAGTTTAGTCCGGTTGTGGAAGGAGCAGGGACGGGGGGCAGTAGTGAGAGCCTACCCCGGACCCTGCATTGGCAGTGGTGAAAGCCTGCCTTGCCCCTCTGGTGAGTGTGCTGCTGTCCGGTCATGGGTGGAGCAGATGGGAATGGGCAGATAGTGCAAAGAGCATGGATGTAAGTCTCTGCTAGCAACCCATCATTATGGTTATGTCCCCACCATGTGTCCCAGTGTACCTTCTTTAGCATCTGCCTAGGTCTCAGCTGTAGAGTGAAACAGCTTGAAGAAGTGGTGTGGAGTTCCAGCCTGAGTTTGACATCTGAAGTGCAGCTGTCATAGGTTCAAGCCCCAGTAGCACTATCCATCAATCTCAGAGGCAGTGGAGTGGGAGACGTCTATGCACTTCAGTTTTGGAATCTGTGTTATTTGGAACTGGAAGTTTGCATGAGGAGGGCAGAGAAGAGAGTTTGAGCCACCCAGGGTAATCCAGCAGGCCTGATTCAGCCACATTTGTCAAGATGCTGCCACCAGCCCAACTGGAAGCCTGATTCAGCTTCAGGACATTTTCAGTGGGTGTCTTCATGACCACATTTAGCCACTGTTGGGGTACTTGTGCGCCAGAGATTAATTCTTCTGTCTGTAATCCCCTCTCTCCATGACGTGGCTGTTGTTTCTTCAAGTCCTCAATTAAATAAACCTAAATGAACTTTTAACACCGTTTGGGCAGTGGGCTTATTTATTCAGCCAGTTTGAGTGATTAACCCCCATTTAACCCCCCTGCTGCTGTGGCCCCATCTTGGGCACCCCATCTGCTAAATCAAGAACCAGGTAGTGCAGCCATCGTGTAGTTTCTGTACTTGTGGCTGCCCTCAACACAGACTTCTCCATCACACCCCTAGACACGTGGGAAGGAGGTCTACATATTTAAACACAGTAAAGCTCCAGATGTGAATAGAGTTGTGTGTTTTTTACATAAGCGATTGATTTTGACAAATGCTAGTTGGGTTTGATGGGGGGATTCTCTTTCTGATTAGGGCCTAGCAAACCACTACTGTCATGGATAGTACTGGTAATAATTGACATTGTGAATGAAAATGTAACTAATGTTGGTAGAAATAATAAAAAGAAAAATGCTAATCACATCTTGAGGAAATGAGTCTGTCACTTTGCATTACTATTTATGATCAGATGTGTTTAGAATGATCTCAGCAACAGGCTGATAGGGTGTAGTGTCCTGCAGTGACCATTCAAATGAATGAAATAAGGGACCCATAAAGGGTTAGTATCACACTCTATTATGGAGAGATATCTCTGTTGCAAGGGTTGAGGCAAGCTTGCTGACAGGGAGGGATGAATAGGTTTTAGATTTACTGTACTGTGCAAGTCATTGCTGTATTGTTTGTAGTGTCAGTGGATACACCCAGGGAGACACGGAAACAACCTGCAAAAAACAAAAGATGACAACAATAAACCTTGGGTGCTATTGCCATGGATGTTGCATACTCATGGGAAGGGGGTACTGACTCATAATGACTCTATCTTTTTTTGGGGGGGGGGGGTCCATAAACAAAGCTGACCTGGTGATAACTGTACACATGGCTGAGAGGTCGCTTTGGTATATAATCGTTTTGGTACTCGTACAGTATTGGGCTATATATAGTCTATTTACTGTTCTAGATGTACAGTATATGCAGATTTTACAGTTGGCTTTACAGCTTCTGCACTGCTCAACAGCCACATTTTTGATATTGGATGATGTGCGCTCAGCTGGACCACAATTTTTAACTGTAACTGTTTTCTCCTGTAAACATGCCTTCAAAGTAAACTGTAATCATAAATCAGATTAAATTGTGCTACATAATGTTATTTTTTATGCATGAGGGACAAACAAGAACATCTACTGCCATCTACTGTCAGTCCAGTGTTGATCACATACAGTTCATAGATTTATGTGGGGAGTTTGGGTCAGGTAGAAATAAGATGTTGCATTATAAGGAAGTGAGATGATATACATATAAATTATCCATTTTATCCAAAATGTATACAATGTGATGTGCATTACTCAGATTTTTTTCCACAGTTAAAGAGCTGGTGACATTTCAGGACAACTTTAACATAATCTAAGATTTAGACATAGTCCAGCTTGAATTTCCCATTAGTGCTGGATTCCTCCTCCCCATTATTTATTACTGAGGTCAGGACAACTTTAACAAAACCTAATATTTAGACCCAGTTCAGCTTGTATATCCCATTAGTGCTGTATTCTTCCTTCCCATTATTTATTACTGAGGTCATCTGTATGAAAGCAGAAATAAAAACAGAATCTTTGCTCCTGAAGAGTTCGTCTGTTCCTGCTGCTTTCTCCCTACCTGAAGTCACAGAGCATTGCTTGTGATATCACAGTTACTCCCATGGCAACAGATTGTGATGTCACAACAGAGAATTATGAATTGAAGTAGGGAGTTAGCTATAGAAGCAGATGGACTATAAAGGAATTCTGAAGGATAAAGATAATATATTCATGCAAATTTCCTTAGTAATAAATAACAGGGAGGAGAAATATATAAAATATAAATGGAATGCAGGCAGAATTGTACCCAATTGTTATGCTATTTAAAGTTTTCTTTGGGGGCATCGGTAGCTCTTTAAACTCTTACACTGAAACACAGTGAGCCTTCTTTGCACCAGAACTATTTTAAAAAGGCATCTATTAGTGCTGACAGCCAAGGAGTTTTTTCAGAGAGAAAAAATATATGAAATGTAATTGATGTTATGCGTACTAAATATAATTAAGCAGACATTTAATTGGGTACAGATACATTGCTTCAAGTAATGAAATATAAAACAATGCTGGAGAATTTTTTTTCGGGGGGAGCTAAGTGGAATTAATGTTTAGAGATTGGTGGCTGGGAGGGGGGTAAGACATCATCAGGTTCTTGTAATTGGATAGCTTTCAGAAAAAAAAAATCGCCCTTACAAAAAAATTAAAAAAAGAGCTTTGAAACATCACATACACTTAAGTTTAGATCCCTGCTGCATCACAGAAGCAACATTTTAGAAAGCATCATATTCTTTACATTTACTGCAATTAATTATGATGTCAGAACCGAAACACTGTTCAGTTACTGGTGTTAAATAACTGGACATTGGTTACTTTTTCTTTCACAGTCTCATAAGTATTACCATTACTACGCCATGACAGTATTTGGTTTGCCAGTCTGTAATCGAGAAGTGAGCCACCCCCCACACACCAAACCCGAACATCCAAACAGCATTTGTCAAAAAATTGCTTATGTAAAAAAAAAAAACCACAAATCCCATTCATGTCTGGAATTTTTATTGTGTTTACATAAAAGCTTAATGCATTGAAGGATCACAGACACTTCAGATGCCATCAGTTGAAGTTGCTGTCTAACCTGAAGCCTGAATTTTATTCAAAGTGCATATGTGCCACCTGCTGGGAACGCCTAGAAATTCACCCTATACTGTAGTTCTCTGTGACACACTGTGGTGCAGTTTTTTTTTTGGTTTTCTTTCTTTATTCACCTATGTCCTCGGCTGGGGTGGTCCTGTGGTCCCCCATTCACATATTTATGCATTAAAATGCTTCGGCCTGGTGGGTGACACTTTATATTGAAGCAGACAGCCTTACAGCGGCACAGCAAGAGGAGAAGTGCCTTACTTAATTTGTCATCATGGATGGGATGCACCTTGGGAACATAGTCTGTGATTTATCCAATCAGTGCTGTACATCTGGAGATACTCTCATTGCCCAAATGTGGGAATCCACGTGATGTACAGTAGAAGTAACGTGCTGAAGTCCATGAATGATGGTGATTTGTCACATTTACCTTGTTTTGCACATGCACTAAATCAGGTGGGTACTCCTACCCTTAGCAAACTTGAACATCTAAAACAAATACTTGGCACTGTATGGGGCATCACTAGACATTTCCATCATTCCACTAAGTAGGCTTAGCTCCTCCAACAGCATCAGCAGAAAACACATGTTCCTCTGCATCACTTAAAGACATGTCCACAAGGTGGAACTGGGAGAATAGAACCAATTTGACAGTATGACGTGGGGAATATTTACCAGGGTGCAGTGGTGTGTGTGTGACACTTGGCCAGCTGATTATGATTATTGTATGATATTTGTAATATAAAAATACAGTATGTGATTGTCTCACATAAGACAGCCTGGGATTCCATGGGTGCCTCCCCCCACCCCATTTCAGTGAAGCTACAGGATAGGAAACTGACCAGGAGATCTCTGTAATGTAATTAACTTCCTTGAGAAATGGCATTTTATGGCCTTTTTTATGACCTGTTGCTGCTTTGAAGTTGGGAAGCTAAATATACAGTTTATGACAGGACATCATTTAGCTGATTCCTGTTGGCTATACATCGCACCTAGGTGATGGACTGCAGGGTTATAAACCTCAAAGGAACTGGTGGACCAAAGACTCATAATTTGGGAAATGGGTTTTTGCTGATGTCACCTTATTTAATATACCTCCTGATAGGACATCATGTTTGTATTTTTTTTTATATTCTAAAAGGAGGAGCTAGATGACTCACAGAAGGGTTGTGGAGACACAGTTTAAACTAATACTTGTGTCTGAACTGCTTGTGAGATATACCATTGTGGGACTCTAGAGAGACACATCTCTTTGATTTACTTTAAAGGCACTTACAGAGGTAATACATTAAATAGAAAAGATCTAAATGTGTTTTTGTAGGAGTTTGTTCTGTAGTTTTCCTTGTTTTTCTTTTATGTGATTGTGATGCTCTTTGATATTTGTTCTGTATTTTATCGTACTGTTTTTATCCATTTTTAGTAAACCTATTCTTAAGAGACTGCCTGGGTGTCTGCCAGTTCTTTTTTTGCATGTGACGTATAGATGGTTAAGTCTGACAATTGTTCAAGGGCTTGATGGTGTTACCAAACTGGGAAAAGGTAAGAATATACCCAAGGTCTCTTATAGAGTTTTAAGGGTTCATTTTGGAAGCCTGGCTTGGTGCCCCTGGTGAAAGATTGTACTACAATCCCCGAAGAGGGTACGTATCTGAAGCTGTACATTTGGGTATGCTAGCATAAGGTTCACAGTTTGAATCCCCCCAGAGCTTGAGATGAAAGGTGATTTGGACCCAGAAACAGACAGGAGGGTTACCCTGTCTGTTACCTGTTCACACTGTTGCACTTGGAGGTTGGCACTGTGGGAGCAGAGGGCCTGACCTGCTGAGTGCATTTGTGACAGATTTGGTTAGCAGCGGTGCGATTAAAAATTTGTTAACACAAGCTTTAACTATTCAGTGTGTCAGCTTAATACCGTACAGCTCACTTGCAAAATAAGGTAGTAATTTATTTTTTAAAATGAAACAGAACTATATCATTTTGCTTACAGTCAAGTTCCTACCTGTTTTATTTTTTTTCTAAAGTGCAAGTTAGAGTAGCCGTAGTTAGGGAAGAAGAAGATGGCTTCCAACTACAGCGGGCACACTGCAGACTACTTGAGGCAGTTGTGCCAGGACAGAGGAGTCCTACACGAGAGGAGAGCCACCAAGCAGAACCTCGTGGATGCCCTGATGGCAGCAGATGCCCGGAGCATCGAGTCATAGACTGTGACTGAAAAGGACTGAACCTTGGACATGGAGGGGTCAGCGGCCAGTGCAGTGTCCAGATCCAGTGGGGGAGGACAGCAGGGCCAGTGCAAGCCCAGGGCCACAGCAGCAGGGGAAGGCCACCAGCATTCTGGAGCCAGAAGCAATCAGGATGCAGATTGAGTTGCGCAGAATGGAGTTGGAGTTACAGAGAAAAGAGAAGAGAAGCGAGAACAGTGAGCTGCAGAGAAGAGGAGGGAGCAGCAAGAATGGCAAGAAGTGGACTGTGAACAGTGAGAGGCAGACCCTGAAGAACATAAGTGCCAGAGACAGCATGAACTGGAGAAGTTATGACTCCAACCACCAGTACCAGAGCAGGTAAGTGGCTTGGGTTTAACTGGAACTACAGGACTGGGTTACAAATTAAATTCCAAATTGATGGCTGAATTTAAAGAGGGGGAGGATATGGATGCCTTTTTAAATTCCTTCGAAAAAGTTTGCATTCAGGCAAAAATTCCTAGAGGGTCCTGGAGCTTCCATCTGTCCCCGCTGTGACATAGACAGCCAGTTCTAAAGTGCTGTATCATATTTCTTTTATATAAAATGTATTAATGACTATGTCTGCTGAAAAATCTAATGCTCTAGGAGTGACCCCCCAGATTTCAGCTGACACATGCAGGCCAAGAGAAATGCTGACAGCATGTATCATATGCACTCAGTTTTTAGAGACAGTGTGTTACATGGAAGACTTTAGTCAAGGATCCTGTTTCTCTGAGTTAATTACAGAGTTATTTAAGTTAACTTTGTTAAGAGGGAAATCATAAAAAAAAAAAGGTTTATGATGTTGAAGAAGAAAACACAGGTTACTACACAGAGGTGAGAGGTTGTAAATGCTCACTCTGGATACAGAAGTTGATACCAGCCCGTTTACAGAAGAAAGGGTTCTGAAAGAACTCTTAAAACTAAAGGTGGACAAGGCAATGGGGCCTGATGGGATTCATCCCAGAATTCTAAAAGAACTAAGGGTAGAACTAGTGACACCACTGACTACCCTCTTTAACAAATCATGGGAGGATGGGGTGGTGCCTGATGACTGGAGGAGGGCAGATGTGATTCCTCTTCACAAAAGTGGGAGCAGGGCAGAAGCAGGAAACTACAGACCTGTTAGTTTAACCTCAGCGACAGGGAAAATGATGGAATCACTTCTGAAGGAAAAAATTGTGGAGTACCTAGAGGCCAGAGGGGCACAGGACCCAAGGCAGCATGGATTCACAGCGGGAAGGTCATGCCAGACGAATCTTAATAGATTTCTTTGACTGGGTGACTAAAGTAGTAGATCAGGGAGGGGCTGTGGACATGGCCTACCTAGACTTCAGCAAGGCATTTGACTCAGTCCCACACAAAAGATTAGTATACAAGTTAGCCAGCCTTGGAGTGGGTCCCAAGATGATAGCCTGGGTAAAGAATTGGCTGGAGAATAGGACACAGAGGGTAATAGTAAATGGAGTCCACTCGGAAGAAAGTGGGGTTACTAGTGGGGTACCGCAGGGTTCAGTATTAGGATCGGTCCTCTTCATTGTCTTTATAAGCAACATTGCGGAGGGTCTGGAAGGAAAAGTATGTCTCTTTGCAGATGGCACAAAGATCTGCAACAGAGTTGATGCACAAGGTGGGGTGGAAAGGATGAGAAGGGACTTGGCAAGGTTAGAGGAATGGTCAAATGTATGGCAGCTTAGATTCAGTGCTAAGAAGTGCAAGGTAATGCACCTGGGAAACAAAAACCCAGGGGAAGAGTACATAATCGGGGGTGAGATACTAACAGCAACAAAAATGGAAAGGGACCTGGGGCTAGTCATATCAGATGACTTAAAGGTGGGCAAGCAATGTGAGAGGGCTGAGGGGATACTGGGATGTATAGGGAGAGGCATCACCAGTAGAAAACAGGAAGTTGTTATCCCTCTGTACAGACAGCTGGTGAGACCCCATCTGGAGTACGGCATGCAGTTCTGGAGACCCAATTTCCACAAGGACATAGACAGAATGGAAGCTGTCCAGAGGAGGGCAACTAAAATGGTGCAGGTTCTGCACTGGAAGACATATGAAGAGAGACTAAAGGAGCTAAATATGTATAGCCTCGAGGAAAGGGGGGGGGAGGACATGATAGAAACTTTCAAGTACCTCAAGGGAATCAACAACTTTATCACTGGAAACAGGGGAGGTACCCAAAGACTGGAGGACAGCAGATGTAGTCCCCTTATACAAAAGTGGGAACAAAGAGGAAGCAGGGAACTACAGACCAGTCAGCCTCACCTCGGTAGTGGGGAAGATCATGGAAGCACTACTGAAGGAGAGATTGGTGGAACATCTGGTTATCAGTGGACTACAGGACCCAAGGCAGCATGGAGTCTCACCAGGGGAGGTCATGTCAGACCAACCTCGTTGAATTTTTTGACTGGGTGACTAGGAGGTGGATCAGGGAGGCAGTGGACATGGCCTATCTGGACTCAGCAAGGCCTTGACACTGTGCCACATAGAAGACTATTACACAAACTGGGGAACATGGGTGTGGGCAGGACAGTAGTGTGGTGGGTAGGTAACTGGCTGGGTGGCAGGACAGAGAGGGTGGTGGTAAATGACTGTCACTCCACAGAGGGAAGAGTGACCAGTGGGGTACCACAGGGATCAGTGCTGGGACCGGTCCTATTCAACATCTTCATCAGTGACATTGCGCAGGATCTAGAAGGCAGAATTTCACTGTTCGTTGATGACACAAAGCTCTGTAACAGAGTAGACACACCAGAGGGTGTAGACAGAATGAGAAGCGACCTGCAGAAACTTGAAGAATGGTCAGGGGTTTGGCAGTTGAAATTCAATGCAAAAGAAGTGCAAGATAATGCATATGGGGCACAAAAACCCTGGCACAGTATATCAGTTGGGGGTGAGGATATGGCATGCATCAAGCAGGAAAGGGATCTTGGGTTGTCATCTCTGATGACCTAAAGGTGAGGAAACAGTGTGACAAGGCAGCAGGTAAAGCAAAATAGGATGCTGGGATGTATAGGCAGGGCATCACCAGCAGGAAAAGGGAGGTCAAATTCCACTATACAAGACACTAGTGAGGCCCCACCTGGAGTACAGTGTACAGTTCTGGAGACCATACCTACGTAAGGACAT
Source organism: Neoceratodus forsteri (assembly GCA_016271365.2). NCBI lineage: Eukaryota > Metazoa > Chordata > Ceratodontiformes > Ceratodontidae > Neoceratodus > Neoceratodus forsteri. The sequence goes on along the minus strand of CM057452.1, from coordinate 525,209,932 downwards.
AGACAGGGTAGAGAAGGTTCAGAGGAGGGCAACAAAGGTGGTGCATGGATTGCATCACAAGTCCTATGAAGACAGGTTGAAGGAACTGAACATGTACTCCCTGGAGGAGAGGAGGGAGAGAGGGGATATGATAGAGACATACAAGTATCTTACAGGGAGGAACAGGGTGCAGGAAAACACTATTTTTAAGCGAAAAAGATGTTCCAGGACTAGAGGGCATGGGATGAAGTTGGAGGGAGGACGATTCAGAGGAAACATGAGAAAGGATTTCTTCACAGAACGGGTGGTGGACAAGTGGAACACCCTGCCAGAGGAAGTGGTGGGGCTGAAACAATCACGGATTTAAGAATGCATGGATAGACATAAAGGAATTCTAGAGGGTCGAGGGTAAGGGCAACAGACTTAGAAAACAAACTGAACTTACAAGCTCAAATGGGCAGACTGGGTGGGCCATGGGCCTTATCTGCCGACACTGTCTATGTATCTATGTAACAAAGTCCAAGAGGAGCATCTTTCAAAAAAAGAGGTGTGCAAGAACAGGGAGGCACAATTTGAAGATGGGGGCGGCTCAGGGGTAATGTAAGGAAGTATTTTTTTCACAGAGAGGGTTGTGGATGCATGGAACGGCCTTCTGGAGGAGGTTGTGGAGTCAAAAACAGTGGCTGAATTTCAAGCATGCATAGGACAGTCATAAGGCAAGTCTAGGGGGTCGGGGTAGAAAGAAGTAGGCTGCTGGTTAACTAGGATCTGCAGTTTATCCATTAGGTAGGTAAATGGCAGACTGGGTGGGCCAAGTGGTCCCTATCTGCCGTCAAATTCTATGTTTCTATGAAGCCTGTGTGAGGAGACTGCAGCATGAATCAAAAGAGGTGCCATTGAAATTGAGTTATGCTAAGGTTGCAGAATTAATACTTTGAAATTACATCCTGTGGTTGTATAGAAATATATATTTTTTAGATATTTTGACAGGGAGAAGCTAGATGACCTCATACAAAAGAGGTGGGCAAAACCAGCTTTTAAAGATTATTCTGTTTCACTACAGACGCACTTTTATCTGACACTGACCAAGAAACATCTGAGCACTGAAAGCAGGTATTTAGAAAGCTAGACAAATCTAAATATTGTTGTAGGAATTGCATTGTTTTAAACCTTATTTTGTTTAAAGATATGTATGTCTTGTGATACAAGAGTTCTGTATTGTATGTTTGACATATAATTATATATTTTAGTAAAAACTCTAATTCTAGAGCATACCTGGTCTGTCTTTGAATTGCTTTCTTTTGCTAAGAAATATTTATGGGTATAGCAGACAGCAGACATAAGCTTGTATGGTGGTACCAAACTGGAAAGAGAAGCGTTTTAAATCTGAGGTCTTTATTAAAGTTTTAAGGGTTCATCTCTGAATACCTGGTTAGGTGCCCATAGGCAAAGATATCTGGCCCCCCCCGAAGACAGATATCTGAGCCCGTGCATTGGGTATACTAGCAAGAGGTTAACAGTTTGAATCTCTCCAGAACTTGAGACCAAAGGTTGATCCAAACTCACAAAAACAGACAAGAGAGTTACCTTGTCTGTTATACTGTTCACAAGACTGTGCTCAGAGGTTGGCACTTTGGGAGCAGAGGGCCTGACCTGCTGAGTGGGTTTGTGACACCCGCTACTTACAGGGAAAGCTCAGGATGCATTGGGTCAAATGGACAATGAGGACAGCAATGATTACAGTAAACTTAAAGCTGCACTTTAAAAAATGTTTGCTTTAACTGCAGAAGCATACAGAGCTAAATTCCGTAAGTTCAGGAGAAGCCCTGATATGAGTTACGAGGAGCTAGCCATGAAACATCATCAATTTTTAAAACATTGGTGGGAAGGAATTAAAGCAAACTCTGTAGATAAAATTGAAAATGCTATATTGTTAGAGCAGTTTTTTGGGTCATGCCCAGCAGAGCTGAAAACCTGGCTGGAGGACCGAGATCCCAAAACAGTGCAAGAGGCTGCTGAACTCTTGGACCGCTATGCCAAGAGCAGACCTAGTCTTGAGAGCGAATGGGGCAGGTGTGGCAGCACAGAAAGGGAAAAGCGTGCCTTCAGGGCAGCTAAAACCCTCACTGCCTCCACCGAAACCAGTTAGCCCCAGGTTTCAAAGAAAATACTTCTCTGAGAAAAGAAACAAATGTTGGGTTTGTAAAGAAACTGGGCATATTGCCAGACAGTTTTCCAAAAGGATGGGCAGTATGCAAAATGGGGCTATGAAAGAATGGGTTGTTTGTATGTCCCTGGAAGCATGCCTGTGAACATGAGGTAACATGTGCACCCAGTCACGGTGAATGGTGTACAGACACAAGAGTTAAGGGACACAGGGGCATCCCTGACATTGGTAAAAGAGGATCTGGTAGAGCCTGGTCAGTGTATACCCAATAAATTTGTAACTCTACAAGACTTCACTGGGGAGGAGAAAACATTGCCTCGCTAGTGTTCTCCTATAATGGAATGAAACAGGGGGAACTGTGCAACAGGTAGCTGTAGCCAAAACTTTAGCAGTTGACATCATCCTTGGCAACAATCTCAAATGGGATGGTGTGTGCAGTCACCCATAGCCAAGCGGGAAGGGGAAATTGTAATTCCCTGGACCCCACAGAAGCCATTGTGGAAACCGCTGGGAGGCTGGTTCCCCAACCTGTGTCTCCTGATATGGAGACTAATGAAAAGGGGGTATACATTCCCCCAGTAGCAGCTAACCACACAGCTGTGGAGGGTTACACCCAAGAAGGAGGGGTGACCCACTGTCAGAGGGTTAGGGATGACGGTGATCCTGAGTGCCCTGACGCTAGTGCTAGGGACCCTAGTTTAGATACTAACGGGGACCTGTCCCATGCCTTGGGAATGTGTAAGAAGTTTGCAGCTGCTCAGGAAAGTGACCCTAGTCTAGAGAAGCTGAGGGCTTGGGCAGACTCTGACAGAGCACAGGATGGTGACGGTAAACATAAGGTTTATTGGGAAAATGAACTTATGTATACTCAGGCTGTGAAGACAGAGGGAAGGGTGATAGGCAGCTTGCCATTCCACAGGGGTATCATGAGCAGTTGCTCAAGATTGCACATGATATTCCCTTGTCTGGTCATCTGGAAATTGTGCGCACTACACAGTGGTTGGCCCAGAATTTCTCTTGGCCCAACTTCACCCATCAGGTGAAGGAGTATTCAGGTCTTGTCACCGGTGACAAGAAATAGGGAAGGCAGGTAAGAAAACCCAAGCCGCCCTAATTCCATTGCCCATAGTGGAGGAGCCATTCCAGAGGGTGGGAATGGATATTGTGGGGCCTTTAAATACCCCCAGCTCCTCCTGGAAGAGATTCATCCTGACTGTGGTGGATTATGCCACCTGGTACCGAGAGGTAGTCATCCTATCCTCACTGAGGACAGACAAAGTGGCAGATGCCTTACTTGGGATTTTCTCCTGTGTATGGTTTCCGCAGGAGGTTATCACTGATTGAGGGGGTTCCTTCATGTTGGACCTGATGAAATGTTTGTGGGAGAAGTGTGGGGTGGTGCAGAGGTGCACAACACCTTATCACCCACAGGTCAGTGGGCTTGTGGAAAGATTTAACGGTACCCTGAAGTCAGTGCTCCAAGCATGGGAGAAACTGGGAAAAATACCTTCCCCACCTGTTGTTTGCATACAGGGAGGTGCCCAAGAGTTGACAGGGTTTTCTCCCTTTGAGCTATTATATGGACGTCGGGTACATGGGCCCCTAGACTTGATCCGGGAGGACTGGGAAGGCAAGCACGCCACCCAGGGCACTCCCATAGTGGATTATGTCCTTAGGTTTAGGGAAAGGCTGAAGGAGCTTATGGGGACAGCCCAGAGCAACCTGGCAGCTGCCCAACAGAAACAAAAAGTGTGGCACGACCGCAGAGCCAGAGCTCGTTCGTACGCAGTGGGTCAGGAAGTCATGGTCCTTATTCCGGTCCAGAAAGACAAGCTGCAGACTGAGTGGGCAGGACCGTACAAAGTAGTTAGGTAAATGACATGAACTATATCATAGAATTACCTGACATAAGACATACAGAAAGAATGTACCACGTCAACATGATGATGTCATATGCTAATAGGGCTGACATGGCGTTTGCAGTATGTAGTCCTGGGGAAGGGATGGATGAAGGAGAACCCCTTCTTGATTTGCTAGAAGAAAGCAAGCAGGAGTCCTCTGTGAAGGCAGTTAAATTGTCTCCCCAGCTGGCCCCGGACAAGATCCAGGAAGTAAGGAGGTTTTAGCAGACTTTGCCCCACTGTTTAGTGCCAAGCCTGGACCCAAACCCCTTAGCAACACACAATGTGGAGACAGGGACACAGATGCCCATATGGCAGACAGCATATCAGGTGTCAGAGGCTGTCCAGAAGGACATCAGGAGGGAGGTGGAGGAAATGCTGGATTTAGGGGTAATCCAGAGATCTCACAGCCCCTGGGCCTCACCTGTAGTCCTTGTGCCGAAGCCAGATGGCTCTACTTATTTCTGTGTGGATTATCGTGGACTGAATGCAGTCACGAAGTCAGACGCCCACCCGATGCCCCAGACAGATGAACTCCTGGCAAGTTGGGAGAGGTGACCTATCTTACAACTGTTGACCTGACAAAGGGGTATTGGCAGGTAGAGTTAACTGCCAGAGCTAGGGAGAGGTCGGCCTTCATCACTCCGATAGGCTTATTTGAATTTAAAGTAATGCTTTTCAGAATGAAGAACGCCCCGGCCACTTTCCAAAGGTTGGTGAACCAGGTGTTAAATGGTGCTGAAGAGTACGCAGTGGCATATCTGGATGACATTGCCATCTTTAATGCCAGCTGGTAGGAACATCTGTCCCATCTTAGGGAAGTGCTGGGCAGGATACAGAGGGCCAGGCTCACTGTCAAAGCTAAGAAGTGCCAGGTAGCCATGTCTGAAGTGGCATACCTAGGGCATGTAGTGGGCCGGGACAGCTCTGTCCTAACCAAGTAAAAATAGAGGTGATCAAGGCATAGCCCAGACCAGAAATGCAGAAGCAGGTCATGAATTTTCTAGGGACAGCAGGGTACTATAGGAAATGTGTACCCAATTACAGTGCCCTGGCTGCTCTCCTAGTTGACCTGGTAAAGAAAAAGATGCCTAAGAAAATTACCTGAGAGCCAGCCTGTGAAAAAGCCTTTACCAGACTGAAGGAGGCACAGTGCAGTGCTCCTGTGTTGGCAAGTCCTGACTATAGCAGACCCTTTATAGTCCAGGCTGACACCTCAGACATGGGTATTGGGGCAGTACTGAGTCAGACATCCAACCAAGGGAAAGATCACCCTGTAGTGTACCTGAGTAAAAAGTTACTTCCTTGGGAGCAAGCATACTCTGCTGTGAAAAAAGTGTGTCTTGCCATAGTGTGGGCCCTAAAGAAGTTATAGCCATACGTATACGGGCAGCATTTTGAAGTATAAACTGACCACAACCCCCTGGTTTGGCTGACACAAATGGGAAAAACTAATGGTAGACTATTAAGATGGAGTCTTGCATTGCAAAGGTATGACATGACAATCTTACATAGGGCTGGAGTGACCAATCAGAACGCAGATGGCCTGTCACGTCTATATGAGGAGTGAACTGACTTAGGAAGCTCATCCCATGCATGGAATAGGGCCCCCAAATTCAGTCTAGGTGGGGAGGAGTGTGACGCTTGGCCAGCTGGTTATGATTATTGTATGATATTTGTAATATAAAAATATAGTATGTGATTGTCTCACAAAAGACAGCCTGGGTTTCCATGGGTGCGCCCCCCCCCACCCCATTTCAGTGAAGTTACTGCATAGGTAACTGACCAGGAGATCTCTGTAATGTAATTAACTTCCTTGAGAAACTGCGCTTTATGGCCTTTTTTATGACCTGTTGACAGAGGGATGGATTATCAAAAACGTCTAGATGCCACAAGCTCCAGCTGCACCCAACACATGGCGCACAAAGCTTGTGGCATTCTCCTGGCCTGTGATCAGGATTTTCTATCCTGTCCACCTATTGCCACAAGTTGGACCAACTTTTTGCTGATCCCATTTGCGTCAGTCCCAAGTAGCATTTTTACAAGGCTTGCATCAATGCAAGCCACCATAAATAGTCACAACTGCACTCAGCTGACTAAAATTGGACACATTTGGAGCAAAGGCATTTGGTGCAGCTGTGCTAAAAAAACGGGTTGGTTTGGGCCTTAGATTGCATCTTCATAGGTTTCATAGGTAATCCTGAGCTCTATAAAGACCGAAGTTCATTTGGCTTGCCATATCAATCAACTAATACCCCTCGATATTTTTACTATTCAGGTAGCAGTCAAGGGAGTGCTTGAAGGCTAACATTGTTTTGCTTGCAACTACCTCAAGAAGCAGTGCATTCCAAATTTTAATTATCCTTACTGAGAACCAATGCTTCCGTGCCTTCGTATTGAATCGAACACCCTTAAGCTGTAGGTGGTGGGCTTGTGTATTATAAATATGGTCTCTAAGATTAAGGCCCAGTAACTCCCACAGTTGATGATCAGACAGAGCCCGGTAGATAAGGCACATGTCCCCTCTTAGGCTACGATATTCCAAGGATTACAGGTCAAGATTCTTTAGTCTTTCTACGTAATCCAGACCCTGCACTTCTCTTATTTTTCTTGTTGCCTTTCTCCTTTGAACATCCAGCTCAGGGTGGTCTAAAACCTAGGAACATTGGAACACTGAGTTCCCAATAAACAACAACCACTGCAACATTTATGTCGTCTGTCTTCTGACTGAAAACTGTTTACACTTTACTGGCTGGCGCAAGGAAAAGGAACACAAGAATGTTTTTGTTTTTTTTTATTTAGATTTTAATAAATGTTTAGCATATATTTACAAGAAACATATACATCCTGTTTATTTAGATTGCCTTTTTGCATTTATCCTGGAAAGGTATAAGCAGTGTTGTAGTCGGTTTAGGTAATTGTGTTGGTTAGTTTAAAATTACCCTATCTGATTACATTGTTAAATCAGGTAGGGTAGAATATTACCTGATCTACTCTACCTGGTTAAAATAGGCAGATATCTGAGCTACCCTATCCAACTACAGTATCTGTCGGGGAGCCCAAGCCTAGGCTAAAGTGGCATTGTATTTTCTGTGATGCCATCCAAGGTTGGTTGCTTTAGAAAGGTGTTTCAGCACAATCGGAGATATTGCTTTATCACATCACTCAAGGCTGCATCTAGACAATATTGAATTCTTAGCCTTCAGCAACTCAATTTCCCATGGATCAGTTTAGCTATACATTTGATTATTCAAGTCAAACATGTGATAGTAACTAATGCAGTATTCCAACTCACATACCTCCTGCTGGCAGGTCTCCCCAGACTCCCACTGGCACTATAGTACTGCTCACTACTTTCAGCAGCACTGACAGCACAAGGACTACAGTACCTTGATGCATACCGTACAACTGGTGCAAGTTCTTTCCCTGAAGATACAGGTTTTACAGTGTCATCACCAACAAGCTCAGTTTTCTGAAGTTTGCCACCCACACTGAGTCATTTGCAATGCTAGTTAAAATCAGACCCCCTACCCTGACCCACTGATCATTTATGGGACGGCAATGGTCACGGAATGGCTAACTAGCTAAGCATAGATGCACACAGATCTTGAGTCCAACCTCATTGGTTGACGGTCACATGATAGGTTGCCACTGGGCAGCAGATGTTTTCAAACAATACAGTTAATTTTTGTTTTTTTATGCTTTCTTTTATTCCCTCATCAGCTGGGGGTGTTGCCTATGGTTCCCCCACTTTCAGTCTGGGTCTGTGGCCCCTGTACCACTCCCAGTGCCTAAGCTCAACTCTCTCCTCCAGTTAGTTCTCTCTCCAGCTACTTCATGGCGGGTACTTACCCCACCACCGTGGAAAGCCGAGGGTCCAGAGGCAGGAGGAGCTGATATTGAGTCGGAGTGATGAGGCGCCGAAGCACCAGACATCATTGAGTACGCTGGAGGATTTCTTGTGTTTTTCCCCACCCCACGGCACAGATGTGCATGGCAACAATGATGCTGCCGTGTGTGCTTCCGTGCACTGCACGCCTGACGCCGTCCCTGCCATCCCCATAGTGAACTGCCAGATAGCACTGACCCCCAGTCACCACCAGGAGCCAGCAGAGCCATAGTGAATCCCACCCACCCCTCCCTGGAAGAGAGGCAGTCCCTGGGATGTGCTGTCCTCCTTTCCTTGGCCGACCCACTGACACCCGAAGTTGCTCCCGACCCTGGGTTGTCAGCGTAGTACGAGGTGTGGTGTCCAGAACCTCAACCCTTAGAGCTACCAGGCTGGCTATCAATGCAGTTAATTAAAAGAAATGTAAAATAAATAAAAGTCAAAAATATCCATCTATAGAAGATAAAACGTTATGAAGGTAAATGTAATGCCCCTCATTTATTGTATTTTAATTCATATTCATGTTTTAATGGATATTTTTTTGGGGGGCGGTAAAGAATGTATAGTGTAGTGTGTGTGTGTATATATAGATATACATGTGGAGATATATATATATATACACACACACACACACACATATACATATACACCATATACCTTTGAATAGAAGCCGTGGCACCATTAAAATTTTGTGTTTTATGGTTTACATTTGAGGGTGACTTGTATTCGAGGGCGACTTGTATTGAAACATCCAGTTTTTAACAGGTCTAGAATTTGACCATGTATATTGTATTAGATCTATGTCATAGTGAAATTAACTTAAACATTAAGTAAGAGAATATGAAATACATTAATGATTGTATTTAAAGTGATTAAACTCTGAGAGATGGTACAGCTAAACAGCAGATGGTAAGAAACTTTGTCAGTGCACCAGAAGTACAATCTGAAGTGCTTTATGGTACATGATTAGAGGCCGTGGCTTATATTCAAGGGCGGCTTTTATTAAAAGGTTTCACTATGGCCTGCTGCATATATTTGAGGGAGGCTTATATTATAATCGAAGATATATGGTGTGTGTGTGTGTGTGTGTGTGTATATGTGTGTATGTATATACAGTATATATATATATATATATATATATATATAAAATCTATATTTATACACCTCACACTATATTATATATATATATATATATATATATATATATATATATATATATATATCAGCCGCAGGCTGAGTGCCCTCACAGGTACTAGACGAGAGAGCAGGAGTCAGAGAGACCGACAACATGTTAGACACAGTACAAAAGTCATCCTGACAGTTATATTATAAACAGCAAATGTCAGAAATCATGTAAATAACATGTTTCTGTCATTTATGTGTTCATAACATAAGTAAGGTATGCACGACCTCTTGGGGACTACTGTTTTCAGTTGGGAGGACACAGTGGAGTTTCTTTGATTTCAGGAGAAATAAAACCATTTATGTGAATGATTTTGTTGTTCTGAGATACCCCATGTTTTAAGCACAATAATTCACTCCAGGATATGGAGTTATTGGGGATTAATCAACACCCTGGGTGCTGCGAGGGTAATCGGCCTGTGGCCTCATACCTCACATCACACCCGGGGTGTTGATTATTCCTCAATAACCCCATACCCTGTCAAGTGTTATTGCTTACTTGATCTCCACCAGGAGGAAATCAAACAGTGAGATGCAGAACACCCACACTCTGAAGGAGGAGAGCTGTCCTTGCGATGCTCAATCCTCTAGTCCCTTGGCTAGTTCCCAAATAACCAGAGTCTTTTCCTGTACTCAGGCTGTCAGGGTAGTAAGCAATACAACTGCCACTGTACTACTGGGGCAGCTGAGCACTGATGTTCTGTCAGCTGTCTACTGTGTAATTCTGATTTGCTAAGTTACCCATGCACAACAGATAGACCATGTATAACAGTGCCATGCTGTCAGTAAAAATCCATTGTACAAAGTATTCCCTTGTATACTATAGTTAACTATGTTGTAACTTTAGTGGAACAAAAAGCTTTTGTCTCTCTTTCTTCTGGAAGGGATTCTAATCTTGAGATCCTATATTGTATTCAATAGGAAACGAAATACAAGCAAAAACCATGGGATTTAAGTGAAAAAGTATACTCTATATTGTCACAAGTAGAGAAGAGTGGCATTTCAATCATTAGTCAAGTGATGACTCTGTTATGGAAAGACAGCAATCTTAATCATTACCCTAAACTTAACCGCATTTACTCCAACTTCTACAAAGGTAAGCACATCTTATTCAAATTAATTTATTCGGCATGCTAGTGGTTAACTACTGTTCTTTTATAGGGACTGGCATTGCGCACATTCTTTTGAAATGTCAGTGACGTATTTCAACTCTTCCATGTCCCTATAGTAACAAAGTAATCTATTAATAAAAAGCAGAACAAAGCCAATTCAAGTAAGGGGTGTTAACATTGCTTTACTGAACAGAAGAAACAAACAAAAGTTGTGCTGATACAAACTCCAAGGTACAAGCGAGATGCAGAACTTACTTGCAGAGTCTGATGAGCTAATGTACTATACTGCTGTGTTTCGCCCCGATGTTCACTGAGATCCTTATTGTAATCTCCACGTTTCCTATACTGTACTGTCAATACTGAAATTTACTGACTGCAACCATCTTGTACTGTCCCGAGTCGTGCCTGAAAATAGGCGTTTTATGTCTAGTGCACTTAACAAAAACAAATAAATGAACAAATAAATACAGTACAGGGTGTTTATTTGAGAAAGCACTAATTCCAGAGTGGGAAACATTGGTACTTTGTGGGGACCTGGTCATATTTATGCCTGAACTGTTTACTACACTGATTATCTGTTTTGGAATAAATATATTTTTTATGTAAGTTCTGCTTCTCAGTTTAACTTTGTAATTTGTGTTTCCATGGCTTTTTTGCGTTTGTAACAAATGCATGTTTCATTCACACTGGTTTCTGCTAAGAAATAGGTTGATGCATCCCAAATGTACAGCAAGCATCCAGTTGTAATATAGAAGATTTGGCTGAACAAGCCGCATTCAGTTTGTTTTCAGGTGCAAGATGGAAGGGAATTGAGCACGGAGAAGTTAAGTAACTTGCTCAGGATTACACAGTATACATGTGGTTGTTGTAAGATTAATGGCTAAGACTGCTGAGTCTGCAGGTTGACAGATCTGTGTTTTGAACACTGCCTTCCATATAATCCAATAATATATTACCATGATGTGCCAGCTGTAGTGGTGACAGTGACTTGGCATGGATTGCTTCATCTATTATCAATACTTTGGGCTCAATTTTCAAAGCCAGAAGTATGACGCAAGGTGCTTGCATCAAACATAAGCGGTGCAAGTGGCACCTTGTGTCAAAAGATGCAGCATTCCCTGTTTTCAAACACAGTCTGTGTTGAGAAGGGGAGCTGTTGCACCAAAGTGGTAGTGCTCCAGCCTTGTGGCCCAAATTGGAGTACAGCAAGCCACAAGGGGGCTTGCACCATGGCGGGGCTGCAACATCCCCTTTACTGAAATTTTGCAAGGTCTTCCATTGCCACAACAGGAGGCTCATGTTAGACCAGCCAGAAGGTGGTCTAAGTGCCCTGTGCCACTGCTTGGCAGGGCAGCAAGTGAGCTATGGGGCTGGAAGAGTGGGGAACGGGGGTTGCACTGGCACTGAAGGTGCTATGGGCATGAGCAGGGGACATGGCAGCAAGTATAGGAAGCAGAGGAGGCATCTGGCAGAGGTGCCATGGATCGTACAAGACAGCTGAGGGGACCCGGTGTGGGGGGGTTGGCATCGCAGTCCTATTATCACATGGCCCCAGCTCGAAGCAGTCCTGGCACCTGCCCCACAGTACTCATGGTCCTGTGGGGTAGATGCCAAAGCTGCTTCCACCTGGGGCCATGTCATGATAGGATTGCGATGCCAATCTCCCCCCCACCTGGTCCCTTCGGCTATCTTATATGCCCTATGGCACCTCTGCCAGGTGCCTCCTCTGCTCCCTTCACCTTCCACTGTACCCTGCTCATTCCCTATGGCACCATTAGTGCCCCTGCAGACCCTGTTTCTCACCTTCTATCCAGGGTTCTCTCCTCTCCCACCTCCGTGGCTTGTGAAGGCTTGACCGGGGGAGGTTGCTGATCCCTCCTTCAAACTCTGCTGGTGCACCCAATATTTGGCACAACCCTGCAGCTGCAGCAACTCCTGGTCTTCACATAGGGATGCCTGATTTTACAAAATTGGGCACAGGGTCTTTGATACACTCAGTTTGCCACAGCCCTAGACTGCCATAAACTGTGGCAATCTAAGGGCTCTTTGAAAACTGAACCCTTTATCTTTTATACAGCCAAGGTTATCCGTAAATTACTTCATTTTCAATCACATTGGTGTAGTGTGCATATTTATGGAATACATACAAACCAAAGGAGAGAAAGAGATAAGTGCCTCAGCTGGGACTTGAACCCAGATTGCCCAGTATACTATTCCGGTCATGCTAACCAGCTGCACCACCAAGGCAACTGGAACCTGGGCTGTCCCAGAGCACACATTACTCTTTCTCTAATGCACAACTTGGTGCTGCAAACATAATTACTTCATTTTCAATCACATTTATTTATTTATTAAATTGTTTCACCAGGAGAGGCACACTAAGCAACAAGATGCTCGTCTCCCAGTGTGACCTGGGGGGAGGGGGTACAGAGGATAGGATAACATGCAGGTTATCAAGTGAGGAACATTTAACAATATATACAGCAGCATGAGGTTACATTTTGTACGAGTTACAGACGAGATCATGTTAACAACTTTGGTTACAGACAGGCACATAATACACATATACAAAATACTGTAGTAATGAATACAAGGGCTGACAATTCCAGACATAGACTCACAAGAAAGCACATGACAAGAGCATAGGTTAGAGTCTTGGACCAATAAGCCAGCTTCCGTAATATTAGCTATGTGCCACTGGTCAGGCAAGGGGGGAGGGGGGAGAGTAGGGGCAGCACTTGACTGTGTAAGGAACAGGAGCAATTTACCATGAGGTCATTTGCCAGGGCAGTAGAAAGAGAGTGGGCAGAGGAGGAGGAGGTGGTGAATTTGCAGAGGGAGTTCATTCCAGAGCTTAGGGAAGTTGTACGAGAAGGCTGCTTGGCCAACAGTGGTCCTCTGCCGAGGGATTAATAATTGACAGGAGTCAGGGGATCTAAGGTCATGAATGGGGGTTGGGGCAGACGAGAGTATGGTGGAGGGGTATGACAGAAGGGCACCTAGCCATAACTTAGAGACAAATTTAACGCAGTGCATAATGCTTTGGTTTTCGAGGGATGGAAATGCCAGGGACCGGTAGAGGTCATAATGAGGGGAGGGGCATCGAGAGCAAAGTGTCAGAAAGCATTGAAAAGAGTGTCTAGTTTTGATAAGGTGGACTTTGGAGTGGCACTGTAGACAATATTGCGGTAGTTGAAGGAGGGAAGTATCATCTTCTGGACTAGTTCACGGTGCATGGTTAGAGGGAGGCTACTACGGGTCCTGTTCAGGACACCGAGCTTGGGGTGCAGTTTTTTTATGATAGCATCGATGTGGTCAGAGAAAGATGGATGCTGGTCGAGTCATGCCCCTAAGTATCGGAATGAGGTGATAGCCTTAAGCGTTTGCCCATTTAGGGTGCAGAAAAAGGGAAAGGAGGGGAGCCTGGACAGATGTTGTCTTGTGCCGAAGGTGACGGTGACTTTTTAGCATTGAGTGAGAGCTGAACCAGTGCTGAACTTTGTTGAAATCAGCTTGGAGGTCAGATGTTACTGCTTCAAGGGAGGTGCCTGAGGAGAAAGTACAATGTCATCTGCATACATGTGGATCGATGAAGTAGAGCAGATGAGTGGCAGGTCATTTAGAAAAATGGAGAACAGAATGGGTCTGAGAACCGACCCCTGAGGGACTCTGGTAGTTATGGGAAGGGGGGTGGATATGGCATCTGAGATTCTTACAGATTGTGTTCTGCCAGAGAGGCAGGCACTGAACCAATTGGTGGCAGCAACGGAGAGCCCAGATTCAGAGAAGCATGAAAGCAATAAGGGATGTGAGACAGTGTCGAATGCTTTAGCAGTGTCGACAAAGATGGCTGAGGTAATCTGCCATCTATCCATACCAGGGAGGATGGTGTCAGTGAGCCTTATCAGGGAGGAGGTGGACCCAGGCTGGAATGATATGAAGAAGTTTGAGTTGGAGAGAAAGGAGGTAAGTTGGGTGAGCACAAGGTGCTCTTGCAGTTTTGTGAGAGCTGGGAAGAGAGAGGGTGATAGTTTGAAGTGGAGGTGGGAGCACCCCCTTTAGAGAGAGAGAGATGACTATGGCATGCTTCCATGCCTGGGGGACTTCTGCAGCAGCAAATGATTGGTTTAGGAGGTTGGCAAGTGGGGTTGCTATGGTGGGTGCAGAAAGATAGAGGAGTTTGGGGTCCAAACCATCAGGGGATTTGCCTTTTGATGGGTTGAGTGATAGCAGGACATCTAGGGCATCCGCTGGTGAGATGTAATTGAAGGAGAAGGTGCAAGGCCCAGGAGGTTTCTTTATGCCTGCAGTGGGTGCATGTGGTGCTGAGATGGGCAGGGAAGAGAGGAGAGTAGCAGCATATGTGGAGAAATATGTGTTGAACTCAGTAGCAACTGCTCTTGGTTCTGAGAGAAGTGAGTTTCTTAACATTTATTTGTGGACTGAGATTTGCCAGTGGTGGAGTGAAGAGGGAGTGAATGATCTTCCAGATTTCTGAGGGTTTATTTAAGTTTGACTGGAGGGAGTTGTTGAAATAATCATTTTTGGCTAGTCGAGTTGCTCTGGTACACTTGTTGCGAAGCATATGATATGTGGAGAGGTCTTGTGGGAGGCATGAAGATTTATGATCTCTCCATGCTTTGTCCTGGGCGATTTGACATGCTATGTGTTCTTGGGTGATCCAAGGCAGGTGGTTGCCACGTACCCTTGTGCGACACAGTGGGGCATGTGCATCCCAGACATTAAGGAATGTGATTTTGAAGTGTAGAAGGCATCGTCAATGGAGCTGATAGAAGAGGAGGGGCCTAGCTAGCTAGGGCAAGGTCATCTAACAATTGTGCGAGATTGAGAGATTTATAGGACCATTGGACTAGAAACTTGGGGGGTGATTTGGGGCAGTGAATTTTGAGAACTATGTATGTAATATGGTTATCACTCAGGGAGTCAGGAAGTAGTGTTGCATTGATGACCCAGTGAGGGTGGATGGTCAGTGCCCAGTCTAGAAGTGAGTGGTTGCCAGATTTGGGGTTTAGGCGGGTGGGCTCAGTAATGATTTGTGAGAGATTTAGTGCAGGTATTTCAGTCCAGGCTTTATTGAGGGCTGGAGCTAGCCAATTGTGGTTAAAATCTCCCATAATATATAATTCCCCTGTAGGGGTTAGGGAGGAGATTTGTGTGAGGAGGTCGGTGACAGCTGAGGCAGGTGTGCCTGGCTGGCAGTATATTCCTGCAATGTAGATTGAGAGTGAGAATTGGAGAGCCAGATGTGTCAGTGTAAGTTTGTAGACTTTTGGTTCAGCCTTAGCTAGGACAACCGAATAGTGCAAGTCCAAGTTTACATAGATGACCACTCTGCCACCTCTGGTGGCTCTGTTCTGATGGGACATAGCGTAGCCTGGGATAGCGACCGAGGGGTCAGTGATGTTTTTATTGAGCCACGTTTCAGAAAGGGTGATGATATCTGGGGCATAGTGGGCAGCGAGTGCCTAGAGAGAATCAAGTTTGTGGGCAAGACTTATTGTATTTAGGTGCAGGAGATGCAGGCCAGGGCTTCCAGAGAGAATTGAGGTGGAAGATGAGTTAGGAAGGGTGCATGTGTTGAGTTTGAAAGGGATGGAGTGGATTGGGGGCTGGGGTTCAGGTGTATGTCGTCTGCTGCAAGGAGCAGGAGAGCGAATGTTAGGTAGTGTGCAAACGGCTGTATACACCGAGATGTGAGTGAGCGCCGCTTAGGTAGTGGGCATGTATGATTATTAGTGGGCTGGGCAGGGGGTGATTAACTGAAGAGTTATCCATGAGAGCAAGTGGTTGAAAAGAAGGGGCTGGGACATGAGGCCGAGTGGGCCCAGACTTGGGTGTGAGGAGGGAAGGCTCTCAGGGTCTGCAAACAAAAAGAAAAAATTATAAGGTAAGGAGAATGGGAAGGAATGCAGGTATAGAATCACAAAACAGAAAAAGAGGATATATAGCTAGTTGGAAGGGGCATCTGCCTTAATACCAGGAATCTGGGTAATAAAATAAGTGAACTCCATATATTAGTGGCAGTCACTGAGGTAGATCTTGTAGCCATCACACAAACTTGAGCCAAAGAGAATAATGACTGGGATTTGTCAGCCCCTGTCCACACAATATATAGTTAGCACAGAGGCAAAGGCAAAAGGGTGGAATAGCTCTATACTGCATGTCAGGGAGTGCATAGATTTTGTTGAGGATGGACACATCAGGGAAAACAACGGAAAAACAGTCTCTATGGGTTCACCTCACAGCACCCTCAGGCAAGAAAATATGAATAGGGGTGATCTATAGACCACAATGACAACAGGAAGAGAGAAATGGGGAGCTTGGGGAAGAGTTGACAAGGAGAGTGAAGAAGGTGGCACTGGTGGTGATGCATGATTGGAACCTGCCGGATATTGACTGGTACATTCCAGCGGCCAGGTGTACCAGAAATTAGGCCCAGTTGGATACTTTGCAAGATTTCCTGGTAGTGCAACAGGTTAAGGAATCCACTGGACAGGTGTCTATTCTCAATTTGGTGCTCACCAACAGAGATGGTTGGTGGAGCTAGGGTAGGGGAGCCACTGGGGTCCATTGACCATAACTCCATTTGGCCCTTGGGACCAGAACATCTCTACCAAAAATTGAAGTCCTAGATTTCAGAAGAGCAGACTTTAACCAGATGAGGGAGCTTGCCCGAGACAAAGTGACCAGGCTGGACAGAATCAGAAGTTTAGAGGAAAGATATGGGGCCAATCAAGGGCACCATTCTCGAGACCAAAAAAATCATGTAAAAGAATTGCTACAAAATAACACAGGCTCATGAGACCAATATGCTTCTCCGAATGGGTCAGAGAAGCAGTGAGAGCCAAGTAAAATGCTTTCACCAGATACAAGGAAAAGCAGGGGTAGGAGGCATGGAGCAAGTACCAAATAAAACTAGCAAAGCAAACAGGATGGTCAGGGAGGCAAAGACAGACACAAAGCTGCATATCATGGAGGGGTCATGGGTGGGGAAAATTATTCTTTAGATATTTTAAGGAAAAAAGGAAACAGGGAGGGATATTTTTAGGCTACAAGAAGGCTGCCTGAAAGTAGCATCAAAGCAGCTGCCACATGCATTCCTGAAAAGAGGTAGCCAGTATTTACCAGAGAAGGGATCCAGAAGAAGCTTGAATCCCTAAAGGTAGATAAAGTCCCAGAGCAGGATGGGATGCATCCAAGGATGCACAAGGAACTGGCCATGCAAGCGGCTGAAACCCTAGTAGTGCTTTTCAATAGCTTAATTCAGACAGAGGTACTTCTGAAAGACTGGAGCTTAGCGGACGTAGTCCTGCTATGCAAGTGGGGGGAGCATGGAGCAACCTGGGAATTACAGACCTGTTAGCTTTACCTCCGTAGTGGGTAAACTGATGGAGTCACTGATCAAAAAGGACTTTGTGGACTACCTAGAGAGACTCTACTCACCATGCAATGTTATGTGTGCTTCCAGCCTGTGGGGGGCAGCTGGTTCATGGGGTGGCTAGCCCTGGCTTCAGTAAGATCCACAAAAAAAAATTGCACTCAGCAACTGAGTATGCTGCAGAAAATAATCTTGCTTATTCACCCATGTGCTAAATATTTGGGTATAAAGCTAGTAATCCAAATTCATACATCACAATGATGGCCCAAACAAATAACCTGGGCTGATGTTACCCACAGACTAGGGGTGCGCGAATACCTTAGTTTGAATATTCTTATTCAGGGTGCCAGATATTTGTTGTTTGACCCCCCAGGTAAATGTGATTTTTATAGAAAGACACTGTTAAACTTCACCACTTCTTTCTCTTTTGAAGTACAGTACACTAGGCAATTCTGCCATGAGCACTCCCCAACAGCCTTTCAGGGACCCAAAAAGGCAGCAGACTACTGCACTGATCAGTGGTGAGGTGACATACGGTCATCATAGATTGAGCAAAGGCCACAGATGAGGGGACGTTTTGTGTCTTGTCTAGGGCTGCTAAAATGGCACTGGCATAACAGCATTGTATGTCCACCCTGAAAGAGAGGAGAATGAGATGTTCCATGATAGAGATCTATACGAGTACCTCCTGGGGTGAAGACAGGGCACATAAGGGGAGTCTCTTTCAAATGAGAAAGAGCACAAGTACCTGGGGCAATGGGTGCATGTGATGAAACTGAATTGGGAGTTCTTCAAGACAGATGTGAAGAAATATTCATAGAAGGCATGGTAGATAACTGACAGACTGCAGGCATAAGGGATGGTGCGAAAACAGTGTGGGTCTTCTAGCATGTGTGAGATAGGCTTGGGCTGGGGTGTATTTGAAAACAGGGAGGCATCAGGGTTGCTTTAGGGTCTGCAGATGAGACTGATAAGCCAGGGATGGACAATCTGGGCAGACTGTGTGGACCAACTAGTCCTTTTCCAACATATAATTAGTAACCTAAGGTACACAATAATAAGGTCACTAATACGTGATATATTATTTAAATGTTTATAGTTTAACAGGGGCCTCATGGTGGTCCTGCAGTTATATGCCAGGGAGTGGAGATTTAGTTACCCTTTTAATTAAATATTTTACGTGACAGAAAAGAAAGGGTGAGCCAGAAAAACGTAATATTACACTTGACATTAGGCAGATTGAGAGTTGTACTGTAGGACCAGTTTTATGTGGGCAGATCATATTTGTAGCCAATTACTGGTAAGTTTAGCTTAATGAACACTAGCTGTTCAACGTGTTGAGGATCCAGCTTGGAACAGTGTGTCTCAACAACATCACCAGTAGTGCTAAACATCCCCTCGGATGGCACACTTGTAGGAGGGCAGCTGAGGTCTTTTAAAGAAAGTTGTGTCAAGTGAGGAGAGGAGTTCATTTTCTGAATCCAGTAGCCCAGTGGATCGACATCAAATGGCTCAATTGATTCTGCAAAATAGCCATTAAGTAAATTTTCTGCAGAGAGAGGCTGAGACTGTGAGTGATTGCATTGCTTTTGACACAGTGATATGCTAATGCCCAGCCACTCTCCTCTACAATGCCACTGTGCTGTCTTTCCCCATCTCCATCAGTGTCATCTGATTCCAAACCAACACATGCTTGTCTCTCTTCCTCAGGAACCTGAACTTTAGCATCTCCCTTCCCTTCTGAGTATCTGACTGCCTGCACGGCACTATTTAACTCTTCACTGAGCGGTTGCCTAAAATAAGTCACCCTGTGGGTGTCCACGGCTATATGAAGGATCTCACATTTCAACCTAGGGTCCAACATGGTAGCAAACATGTGATGCCGGGTATCCATGACTGTGGCAAACCTTGCATCAAGTTCTGCATCGAGATGATTAACAAAGTCAGTGACCTCTTGTGTACTAAGTGTATTGTCAGCCCAAAACCATTGTAATCTTTGTAGAATATGCATAGCTGGGATAATCTGATTAAGTAAGGCTGTGGAAGCACTTAGATCACATGTATTTCTCTCTAATGGCGTGAGCACCTTCACCATGCCTTCAAGAACTAACCAATCATGATGTCCTAGGACCCTTCCGATGTCTGCCTCCATAGACATTTTGTGTAGTGCCCGCTTTTGCTCCAAGAGTCGTGAAAGCATCTGGTATGAAGAATCCCACTGAGTGCTAACATCTTGTATTACATGATGTTCTGGCAGACCAAGGTGTTCCTGAACTGCTCGTAATTTGTTAATGGCTTTTACAGAGTGATGTAAATGGCTGTAAATGGAATGAGCTATAGATAATATGTTGGTCCTAGTACTGCTACTCAGTGCATGAGTCACCACTAAATTTAGTGTGTGTGCATGTAAAGCAACCAATACTCATAAAATGGCCATCATTGATGGCTTTCATCATGTTTGTGCCATTGTCGGTAACAAAAATGCCAACTTTTAAATTGGTGTTAACACCCCTACAAGACTGCAACATGTCTTGCAGAAACGTGAGCATATTATGTGCTCTGTGGTCTTCCTCCATTAATTTCACATTTAGCAAAGCTGACCTAATAAGATTACCAGATTGACGTGTTGGGGGCAAGGGTGAGTCACAAGGTGATGCATCAGAAACAGCAGCAGCAGGGTGTTGCACACTCCAGTGTGAAGTTAAGGAGAGCTAGGCATACAGGAAGTTATTGCTAGTCCAGATATCTGATGTGCAGTGAAAAACACCACCAACAGCCTCTTTAAGCAGAGCAGCAACAGCAGATTGCACGAAATCATACAGTTGTGGCAATACACTTCGAGAAAATGTAATACAAGATGGGATCTGATAACGTGAGAACAAATAGTTGAGAAGCCATTGGAAGCCAGTGTCTTCCACAACTGACATAGGCTGGAAATCTAACGCTATCATCTCAGCAATCAACTGTGTGATTTGCTGTGCTGTTGGATGTGAGGCATGATACTTTGTTCGTGCATGCAGAGCATCCATTATTGAAGTGCCACGGGAGATATCGATGTGGACTGCTTCAACAACGGCGTGTGAAGTGCTGATAACTGTATCTGCCTTGTAGTATCACTGGAGTCAGAAGTGACCACCAGAGCAGAAGCTCTGTGCCGGTGAGGGGGAAGGAATGCCGTGACTACTGGGTTGCTTGAAATCATATTGGTCATCAGTACCACCACCACTGCCAACTGTGTATGCCTGTCCACCAGAGGGGTTTAGTCTTGGTGAAAGAAAGGGTCTGGATCCAGACCCAGATGAGCTTCGATACGCTTGAGAGTGCTTAAGCTTCAAGTGGTTATGTAATGATGATGTGATTAAGTTAGAGAGTGATTTCTCTCTGCTTACAGTAGTGTTGCAAAAAGAACAGACTGCCTTCCGTTTGCCCTCCTTTAACACAGTGAAATGCAGCCACACAGCACTTTTGCCACTATGGTTACCAGTGATTCTGCTAGCACCTCATCCCCCAGTTGTTTTTTTCTACAGATGTGCCTGTCTTGTCCTGATGTTCTTGCCCTGTGACCACTGCACCTGATGGTGCCATGCCAGTGATGCCATCACTTGGCTGTATTTCAGGCTCTGATGGAGCCTGCCGAAGAAACATAAGCGTTGCATGTTTGGTCTTCTTAGAGGGAGGGGGGACTCTTTTTTATTGCTACTTCTGATACACTTGCTAGTAGTGCTACAACTAGAAGCTGTTTTGCCAGCCACCTGTTTTTTTCTGCCCTTAAGGTACATAGGGTACTCTGCCTCATCTTCAAAGTCACTCACATGTGCCTCTGATGAAGAAGATGAGGTGTCACTGGACAATTCATCATATGGAGGGAAATACTCAGAACCAGATGACTGGCCATCCTCTGCAACATTTTCAGGAGTACTGAAAAGCTGAGAAGCAGGAGGCATAATTGCATCAACTATAGTGGTCATACTGGTACTATGCACCAAGGCAGTGATAACAGACTGTGGTGATACTGTTACAGTAGTTGCAGGGTTCATAGTGTCAGTAGTGGCTGGATTGCCAGTCACAGTTGCAGGACTGGCTATAGTAGTCATGCTGCCCATTGTTGTGGAAGAGGAAGACAGGGTCCTATAGTGGTGGTGGTGGTGGTAATGACAAATGTGACAGTACTAGTGAGAGATGGGGACACATTGGTGGTTGTGGTGGGAGTCGTGATGGTACTGATGAGAGATGGGGACACATTGGTGGTTTTGATGGGAGCTGAGAACAGTGTCCTACTTGTGCTTCTTGTATCACTTTGTCCTGTGCAGGCCACAATACTACTGTTACTGGAAGACATAGACTTGGAAGGGGTAAAGAATAATTTTGGGCATCGAGTATTGGGTGACTGTCGCTCACATTCAAGTTAAGCATCACCAACCTGTCCCTCCATTGTAGATTTGCTTGGGATGGACCAAGTACATTTTTTTCCACCTCTACCAGTCATTGTATTTGTCTATGCCAACAAGTTCTAAACACTCTGAAGTACTCAATACTTCATAAATGTACAAAAGTTCTGCTTTATTGCAGCACAGAAAAAATGATTGCAAGCAGAACCTGCTGCAGTACTGCTTTACTTTAGCACAGAAAAATGACTGCAAGCCCTCCGAGACTGCTGGTGGCTACTGACTTTCATGAAACCCCAACTCAAACTCAGATTACACCACAAATATTTCTTACACAGAGATTTCTGTGGCAAAACTACTGCAATTCACTTTATTTGTAAATGCACAAAAATTCTGCTGTACGTCAGTACAAAAAAAATGGCTGAAAGCAGCAGTACTGTTTTATTTTTGGACAGAAAAATTACTGCAAGCAGCGTGCACACTGCAAGTGCCACTACATAGCCATCAATCGTGGGGGGTGGGAGGGCAGTCAGCTGACTGCCTTCCAAGACTGCTGGAGGCTACTGACTTTCGTGAAACCCCAGCCCAACCTCAGATTACATCACAAATATTTCTTACACAGAGATTTCTATGGCAGAACTACTGCAATTCACTTTTTTTTTTTACTTGTAAATGCACAAAAGATCTGCTGTGTTTCAGTACAAAAAAATGGTTGCAAGCAACAGTACTGCTTTATTTTTGCACAGAAAAATTATTGCAAGCAGCACGCACAAATGGCAGGTGAGGGTGTGTGCACACTGCAAGCGTCACAACCTAGCCCTCAACTGTGGGGGAGGGGGGGTGCAGTCAGCCGACTGCCTTTCGAGACTGCTGGTGGCTATTGACTTTTGTGAAACCCCAGCCCAGCCCCTGATTACACCTCAAATATTTCTCACACAGAGATTTCTATGGCAGAACTACTGCAATTCACTTTTTTTTTACTTGTAAATGCACAAAAGATCTGCTGTGTTTCAGTACAAAAAAATGGTTGCAAGCAACAGTACTGCTTTATTTTTTCACAGGAAAATTATTGCAAGCAGCACGCACAAATGGCAGGTGAGGGTGTGTGCACACTGCAAGCGTCACAACCTAGCCCTCAACTGTGGGGGAGGGGGGGTGCAGTCAGCCGACTGCCTTTCGAGACTGCTGGTGGCTATTGACTTTTGTGAAACCCCAGCCCAGCCCCTGATTACACCTCAAATATTTCTCACACAGAGATTTCTATGGCAGAACTACTGCAATTCACTGTTTTTTATTTGTAAATGCACAAAAGGCCTGCTGTATTTCAGTACAAAACAAGCATTTGTCAATGCCAAGTGCTGCTTGCTGTCATTAGCAGTGGAAGTGCAGAAGTTAGACAGATGCAGTATAGGAATGGCAGTGAAATATTGAACTGATGCTAACTCCACCTCCACCCCACTCTGCAGAGGTGGATAGGCATTGGGGTGTGCCTTTATGTCATCACCCATAATGGTCACAACATTTCACCTCACGCTACTCTGCAGACACTTACAAGTGTCGAGGTGTGCTTTGAAGTGTTCGGGCTTTACACTCACCTCATTCCATAAGGAAATACACTGAAATGGATGTAGTATAGGAGAGTGAGGTGAACTCGGGGGGCCAAAGGGTCCAAGGTGCACCTCGATGCCTGCCACTGGCTGCAGGGTGGGGGTGGAATGGCATGAGCATTACTGTCGACAATCCCAAGTCACACCCCTGATGCCTGTCGGTCCCTTCTGGGTAGGGCGTTATGGTCAAAGACCCTAACACCCTAGGCGTTTCTTGGTATTTTTACTCCAAGTTTTCAACGTGGGCTTTTTGTGATCCCACCACATGAACAGTGACATTATCAGTTCATTAGCTAACATACTAACATACTATTTGCCAGCAGATTAGGCCTTATGGTCTATCGAGTCTGCTCGAACCTAGATCCTTAGTTGGGTGCCGAGACCCTCCCATCCCTTGTGCTCCAGAAACCCCTATCATCCATCCCCACCCCCCTGGGACAGGCCATCATCTGATACATCCACTTTCTGTGTCTGTCCCACCCTCTCTTGAAGCCCTCCACTGTGGATCTCTGAACCAGCTCACCAGGCAGTGCATTCCAAGGGTCCACCACCCTCTCAGTGAAAAACCTCCTCCTCTTTCCCCTCACCCTTCCACCTTCCAACTTCAACCCATGTCCTCTGGTGATACCTCCCTGCTTTAGTCTAAGATCCCATCCATGTTTACCCTATTTATTCCCTGAAGTGCTTGAAGACCTCAATCATGTCCCCTGTCTCTCTCTCCTCCAGTGAAAAACAGGCAGAGCTCCTCAAGTCTGTCCTTGTAAGTCAAATCCCTAGCCCTCAGATCATCTTTGTTGCCCTCCTCTGTACCTCTCCAGGAGCTGTATGTCCCTCTTCAAGTGTGGTCTCCAGTACTGTACACAGTACTCAAGGTGTGGTCTAACCAGTCCATTGTACAGCGGCAGAATCACTTCCTTGCTCCTAGAGGTGATCCCCTCCTGCGATGCATCCCAACATCCTGTTTGCCTTGCTAGCTGCTCTCCTGCACTGCTCAGAATTATTCATACATGTATCCACCATGACCCCTAGGTCTTTTCCCTGTTGAGGCTTCCAGCACCTCCTCCCAGGGTGTACCTGTGTTTAGGGTTTCCCGACCAAGATGCAACACCTTGCACTTGGCGATATTGAAATTAATTTCCATGTGTGAGCCCAGCTTTCCAGGGTGTCCAGGTCCCTTGCAGGGCCAACCTCCCTCTTCTCCCTCAACTACTGCTCCCATCTTGGAGTCATCCTGAAGAGACTCATTTCACACCCTATACCATCCCTGATGTCCGATATGTATGCATTAAACAGGATTGGACCCAGGACCAAGCCCTGTGGTACCCTACCAACCTCTGTAGGGTTAGAGAGCTCCCCACAGACCACTACTCTCTGAGTCATCCAGCTATCCAGTTTTCAATCCATCTGACCATCAAAGGGCCTACTCCTAACCCCATCAGTTTCTCCACCAGACCATTGTGGGGGACAGAGTCAAACGCCTTGCTGAAGTCCAAGAATAATACATCCACAGGCTTACCCCTGTCCAGTTCTGATGTTACCCATTCATAGAACTTCACAAGGTTGGTTTGACATGATCTACCTGGCACAAACCCATGCTGCCGACTATCCAGACCTCCCACCTCCTCCAAGTAAACCCCAATCGTTCCTTTAGTATACTCTCCATTAATTTTCCCACCACCGAGGTTAAACTGATGGGTCTATAGTTTTCTGGTACTTCCTTGACCCCCTTTTGGATTGGTACCACATGTGCCTCTCGCCAATCCTAGGTAACCCTCCCTGTCTCAAGTGACCTGCTGAAAAGCTCCGCCAGAGTGCAGCCAGTATGTCCGCCAATTTCCCATAGTACTCTCGGATGAATGCCATCCGCCCAGGAGATTGTCTTTCTTTAGGGCCTTGAGGGCAAACCACACCTTTGGCGGGATGGCATCATCCATCCCTCCACCTTACCGGTCTTTTATCCTTATCCAGATGTGACACCCTGGGGTACCTTTCCTCCCTTTTGCTCCATTTCGTTGCTCCCCTGATCCCACTCCCTGCCGCTTCTATCCCTTTGTGCCTTGCTTTGTAGATATCCCATCCCCTCCCTAGTGAACACAGAGGCAAAGTACTGGTTAAATACTTCTGCCTGGTCCTCGCCTCTTCCACCCACCTCCTTCTGATCTCAATCTGCGAGATGGCCCTTAGTTTTTCTCCGCTCCCCAATGTACCGGAAGAACCCCTTTTCCCCTCCATGTATCCCCTGTGCCAGCCGTTGCTCTTTACTGGACTTTGCTCCCCTCACCATACGGGTGACTTTTCTAGATGCAAGCTGGTACATTTCCTTATCCCTATCCCCTCTTGTTGTTTTATATTTTTTGTAAGCCGCCTTCTTTTCTCTGACTGCTACCTGGACCTCCAGCATGGTTTATGTGACCTTGCTCCCTTACGTTTCAACTTAGCGCAGATCCTGACTGCCTCATGAAGTCCCCGTTTTATGACCTCCCATCTCCTTTCCACACTTGTCGTTGAGGTAATCCCCTTCAAGTGATCCTTGAGAATATTTCCCATGCCCATAAAGTCTGCCCCCCTGAAGTCCACTGCCAGTGTCCTAGATCTCACCCCCACTCCCCCAATGCTTATTTGAAACCAGACAGTATTGTGGTCACTCCCAGTCAGGGGGTCCTGTACAACCATGTCCCTTACCAGATCCCCATCTGCCAGAACCACATCCAGGACATGCCCTCCTTGTGGGCTCCATCACATGCTGTGTTAAGAACACATCCTGGAAGCCATCCAGCAGCCTCTGCTCCTTGGCCACCTTAGAGGACATGGTTCCCCAGTTTGTACCTGGCATATTAGGTCCCCATCAACACCCTCCTTCCCTTTTGGACCACACTGGGCAATGATGTTGTCCAGCAAACCATCCTCTAGAACATCACTCATCCGGGGCCTATACTACTCCCAGCTTGACCTTATCTCCTGCTGGGGATCGTAAGGTGACCCATAGGCCTCCACGTTTCCCTCTGCCTCTTCTACCATAGCAATTTCTATGTCATCTCTAATGAACATAGCCCTCCACCCTCTGCCCTCCTTTTTATCCTTCCTAAGCATAGTGTACCCCGTACATTTAGGTCCCAGTCATGGTTTTTGTTGGCCCGTTTCGTGACTGCATCACATCCACCCCCGATCAGCATGGCCTGGAACTCTGGCAACTTGTTTCCCAAGCTCCTGGCATTAACTAACACTAACCCCCACCCCTTATCCCTGATCCTCTTTGTCGAACCCCACCCAGATTCCTTATACTTCCATCCTCCCCCTGCTCCTCCTGAAACCTCCACCTTCAGTCTGTTTCCCCCCTCCCCCCCTTGGGCTTGAAGGCTACTCCCCTCATCTGGAGGGGAGGGCTGAAAGGTGATTTTGCACAGTGACTGTGCCATTTGGTGCCATAGGTCGAAAACACATTTCGAACAGAATGTGAAAAATGACAGCTGTACTGTTCATGAGGAGGTGCAAAAAAATGGCAATGTTGAAAATCTGGATTGAAAATATAAAAAAATCTGGTGAAGTCACAAGTGTGTGTAGAAGCTGCGCAATGTACACCCATAAAGTAATTAGTTTGGGGATTTTTACAGCAGATTTTCTACATAGGCATTTTGGGACCTCTGCTTATGAACAATGTCACTGTGATTTTCTTAATCTATCCAGAACATTGATTTCCCACAGCGACCGTGCTATTCTGTACGAAGTGCGAAACACATTTCAGCCAGGGTGTGAAAATGACAGCTGTGCTGTTCATAAGGAGGTGTGAAAAATGGCAGTGTTGAAAATCTGGACTGAAAGATTACAGATTTGTGAACTTACAAGGGTGTGTGGAAACTGCAAAATGCACTCATAACACAGTCATTTTATGGACTTTTGTCACCAAATTTTCAACATAGCCAGTTTAAGACCTCTGCTCATGAACAGTGTCGCTGTGATTTTCTTAATCTGTCCTGAACATTGATTTTGCACACTGACCACACTATTGTGCGCTACATGTGCGAAAATATATTTCAGGTGAGATGTGAAAACTGACAGCTGTACTGTTCATAAGAAGGTGTAGTAAAATGTCAATGTTGAAAATCTGGAGTGAAAATATCAAAAATGCTCAAAGTTACGAGCGTGCATAGGAACTAGAAAACACACGCTCGTAAAACAGTCACTTTGGGGATTTTTTTCACCAAATTTTGAACATAGAGTTTTTGGGGGCCTACCTCATGAACTGTGACACTGTCATTTTATTAATCGGTCCTGAAAGGTGGTTCCGTGCAGTTACTACAAAAGCACCTTTCAGGACTGAATAACAAAATGACAGTGACTGAGTTCATGAGGTGGGGTCCCAAGAATCCCATGTTGAAAACTTGGTGAAATAATTCCCAAAAATGGGCAAGATATGCAACAAAGTTGGAAAAAAACATTTTTGCTATTATGCAGCTTACCGGCATTTCTTCAGTTCGCGGTCGGCTTTGAAGAGTGTAGACATGTTCCCGGACCACCGAAGATCGTCGTGCTGGGCTCCGGTGGTATGTATGGGGTGAGATGGGGATGTGGGGTACGCAGAGGGTGGGTGCAGGTTGGGGAGGGGGGGCAATAGAATCAACAAGGGACGTTTTTTTCTTCTAGGTCTTTTTTTTTCTCTTTTTTTTAAAAGACAACGGGGGACTTTTGCCATGCTGGGGTGGGCTCCCAGCGTGGTACCAGGCAGTTTGTTTGGTGGGGCAGTGAAGCCAACAGAGGACTGGCCAAGGAGACTTTTGCCATGCTGGGGTGGGCTCCTAGTATGGCACATGGAAGTTTATTTGGGGGGGCAGTGGAGCCAGTGGGGGATTGGGCACCCCTGTTGGCCAAGGAGACTTTTGCCACACTGGGGTGGGCTCCCAGAATGGCAGATGGAAGTATGTTTTTTTTAAGGGGGCAGTGGAGCCAGTGGGGAAATGGGCACCCCCATTGGCCATACAGTGTGCTGGGGTGGGCATGAGCCATAGGGCGTGCATTTTGCCGCAGGGGATTGGGCTACCCCTTCACCAAATGAACTGAGCAGGGGGTCATGCCAACAGGAGGATTGGGCACACTGTGGGCTTTTTTTTAATTATTTATTTAAATGTTTCACCAGGAAGGCACACTAAACGGCAGGTGGCGGCTTTCTGTCGGCTTCCTGGGGACTGTGACAGGCCGACGGAGAAGCTGTCGCCATGGGGACACCACACAATCAGCTGTTTTGGTAGCCTGTAATGCACTAAAACAGCTGATTGCATGGTGACATGGCCGAATTTCTTGACGCATTGTGGCATGCTCCCCAACTGCTGATGCAGTGTTTCTTGCACATGCATGCAAGCAACACAAAAATGGTTGCAAGCAGCAGAACTGCTTTATTTTTGCATAGAAAAATGATTGCAAGCAAAGCAAAGCACATGCAGGGCAGGTGAGGGTATGCACACACTGCAAGCATTGCTACCTAACCCTCAACTGTGGGGGGTGAGAATGCAGTCCGCCAACTGCCCTCAGAGACTGCTGGCGGCTACTGATTTTTGTGAAACCCCAGCCCAAACTCCGATTACACCACAAATATTTCTTATACAGAGATTTCTATGGCAGAACTACTGCAATTCACTTTTTTTCTATTTGTAAATGCACAGAAGTTCTGCCGTAGTTCAGTACAGAAAAATGGTTGCAAGCAGCAGTACTACTTTATTTTCGCACAGGAAAATTATTGCAAGCAGCACAAAAACCTCACTCCATCATCAGGCAGGGAGGCACTAAGAAAATAAGAAACACTGCTCCTTCACTTCCAGAGCACAGCACCAAAGAGGCCCCTGAAATGAAGGTATACTACTGTAGTTCCTCTCTGCAGCTCCTAGCAAAACAAGCATTAGTCAATGCCAAATATTGGCTTAGTGGTATTGGTAGTGCAGGAGTTAGAGAGATGCACAATAGGAATGACAGTGAAGTAGTGAACTGATGCCAACCCCAACCCCACCCTGCAGAGACTAACAGGCATTGGGGTGTGCCTTTGGGTGATTAGCCATAATGCTCACACCATTTCACCTCACCCTACCCTGCAGACACTGACGGGTGTTGCGGTGTGCCTTGGGGTCTTTGAGCCTTATACTAACCCCATTCCATAAGGAAATATGCTGAGATGGCTGCAGTGTAGAGAGAATGGGGTGAATGTTGGGGCCGAAGACCCCAAGGCACACCTTGATGCCAGTCACTGGCTGCAGGGTGGTGTTGGAATGGTGTGAGCATTACGGACGACGATCCCAAGTCACACCCCCAATGCCTGTCAGTCTCTACAGAGTAGAGTATTATGGTTGGAAACCCTAATGCTCCAGCTGTTTGTTGGTATATTCACTCCAGATTTTCAAAAGGGGAATTTTGTGACACTACCTCATGAACAGTGGCACTGTCATTTCGTTACGCAATCCTGAAAGGTGGTTTTGCACAGTGACTGCGCCATTTGGCACCACAGGTGTGAAAACACATTTCTGGCAGGATGCGTAAAATGACAGGTGTGCTTTTCATGAGGTGGTGTGAAAAAATGGCAATGTTGAAAATCTGGAGTGAAAATATGAAAAATTGCAGAAGTTACAAGAGTCTGTAGAAACTACACAACACACGCCTGTAATGCAATCATTTTTTTGAATTTTTTCACCAAATGTTCAACACGGGCATTTTTGAACCTCTTCTTATGAACAGTGGCATTATGATTGTGTTAATCTGTCCCAAAATTTGATTTCCCACAGCAACCGCACCATTCTGCGACACAGGTGTGAAAACACATTTTAGGAAGGATGTGGAAAAATTATAGCTATACTTTTCATAAGGCGGTGTGAAAAAAATGGCAAGGTTGAAAATCTGGACAGAAATTATTAGAAATTGGTGAAGTTACGAGCCTGCGTATAAACTGTGCAATGCATGCTCGTAATGTAGTCATTTTTTGAAATGTTTTTACCAAATTTGCAACTTGGGCTTTTTGGAACCTCCCCTCATGAACAGTGGCACTGTTGTTTCATTAATTGGTCCTGAAAGGTAATTGCGCACTGCGACCGCAAAATCACCTTTCAGGACTGAGAAACTAAATGACAGTGACATGTTCACGAGGTGGGGTCCCAAGAACTCCATGTTGAAGATTTTCGGCCAAAATTCCAAAAAATGGCTGAGATATCAACCTAAGTTGACCCCCCACTGCCTCCCATTATAAAGCTTACCATAATTTCTTCAGTTCGCAGTTCGACTTTGAAGAGTGCAGATGTATCACAGTTCAGAGAAGATCGTAGCTCCCGATCTCCGGAGGGTAAGTATGGGTGAGGGTGTGGGGAGGTGGATGCAGAGAGGGAGGATGGGGATTGGTGAGGGAGACAAGGGAGACGACAGTGAACCGTTTTCTTGTTCACAGGGTGAAAAGAAAAATGTGAGGGAAGGTGTTCTTCATTTACAGGTTTTACACAAACACACACAAAAAAAAATAGCACACTGGGCTGTGCTCCCAGTGTGCCACAGTTCTTTTTGGGGGGGGGATGCCAACACAGGGATTTGGCAACCCGATGTCAGCAAGGCATATAGATGGGTTGTTGGGGGGGGTGGGGGACGTGCATCCAACACCAGGAGTGGACATACGAACATACGAATGTGGCAGCAGAAACAGCCCACCTGGTCTGTCTGTGTCTGCTCAAGTGTGTAGCTAGCACTCCTAGTTTGCAGCTTCCCCACCCCCTCTCCTTTGTCATCCCAGTGCCGTCCCCACCTCCCCCACCCTCACTCTCCCCTGCTCCCTGTCCCATGCCCTTTTAAAGCTGTTCACAGATTTACATGATACCACCCATTCTGGTTGTGCATTCCATTTTACTACCACCCTCTCTGTGAAATAGTGGCTCCTCATTTCCCTCCTAAATCTTCCCCCCTCTATTCTTAGCCCGTGCCCCCTGGTGCCCTTAACCTTAGTTAAAGACCTCAACTGCCCCGTCTTTATTGATTCCCCTCAGATGTCCATCTTTATTGATTCTCCTCAGATACTTGAATGTCTCTATCATGTCCCTCCATCCCTTCTGGCCTCCAGGGTGTACATATTCAGGTCTCCCAGCCTGCTGTCATAGTTTCTCCTCTTCACTCCACATATCATCTTCGTTGCCCTCCTCTGCACCCCCTCCAGTAGCCTGATACCATGCTTTGGGTATGGCTTCCAAAACTGCACACAATTCTCCAAGTGCAGCCTTACCAGTGACCTGTAGAAGGGAAAAATCACCTGTCTTTGCCTGGATGAAAATCCCCTCGCTATGCACCCCAACATTTTGTTTACTTTTGCAGCTGCTCTCTTGCTCTGGGCAGTATTGTTCATGGTCCCTGTAACCTTTACCCGTAGGTCCTTCTCCTCAGTGATCCCCAGCTTAACTCTACCTAGCCAGTATTCTCTCTTTGGGTTCTTTGCCCCGAAGTACATAACCTTACACTGCTTTGCATTGAACCCCAGCTGCCGCCAACTCTCTGACCACTCTTCTAGCTTCCTTAGGTCCCTCTGCAGCTGCTTCCATCTCTCCTCTCTCCATACACCACTGCTTCCATTTTAGTGTCATCTGCGAACAGACTTACCTTGCTCACTACCCCATGCGCAATGTCTGATATGAAGAGCCCAAATAATACTGGTCCCAGCACAGAGCCCTGTGGCACCCCTCTCACCACCGGCTTCAAAGTTGAGAGGTCCCCTCTCACCACCACCCACTGCAGCCTCCCACTCAGCCAGCTTGTAATCCAGCTAGTCATTTTTGCCCCTACCCCTACACCAGTTAGTTTCCCCCCAAGCTACCTATGAGGCACTGAATCAAAGGCCTTGCTGAAGTCCAAGTAGAGAACATACTCCGCATGGCCCTTATCCAGCTCACCTGCCACCCAGTCATAACATTGTATCAGGTTGGTTTGACAGGACTTCCCTGATATGAACCCATGCTGCTTCACATCCTGGAGGCTGTTGTCCTCCAGGTATTACACCAGTCTTTCCTTTAGTATCATTTCCATGAGTTTGCACACTATAGAGGTGAGACTTACTGGATGATAATTACCTGGTTTGTCCCTTAGTTAGCTCTTGTGTAACGGCACTTCATGTGTCATCCTCCAGTCCAGTGGCACACATTCCAACTCCAGTGAAGTGCTATACAGATCCACCAGCAGCTCCGCCATCTCCCTCAGCACCCTGGGGTGGATACCATCCTACCCTGGTGCCTTGTCTACCCTCAGTGCCCTCAGCCCCTCTAGGACTCTACCTCCTTCAGTCCTTCCATCTGTCACCTCCTCTCCCCCCGTCCCCACCCTCCCAGCCCATGGTGGTAGTGGTCCCCCCTTTTCCTCCATGAACACTGAGCAAAAGTATTTATTCAGTACCTCTGCATGTTCCTCGCCCTTTTCTATCCACTGTCCACCCTTTTTTATCGTCACTATTGTCTTCTTGCACTTCCTTTTCTCCCTGATGTATCTGAAAAATTCCCCCCCCTCCCCTTAATTCCCTGTGCCAATCTCCATTCCCTCTGGGCATCCCAGTATTGGAAAGGAAAGACACACTGGGTGGGGATGGTGACACAAGGATTAGGCACCCTGATGTTGACTTTTCAGGAGTGTGTGACAGGTAGGAACCGCCAAGTTACAGTGTGCCACATAATGTGGAGGGGGGTGGTATACTGACACAGGGAATTGGCACCCTAATGTCTGCTTTCTTGGGATTGTGTGGCAGATGGCAGGAGCCACATATTTATTGAAATGTTTCACCAGGAAAGGCACATAATGGAGGCGTGTCATCTGCCACTGCAATGACATGCCTGTCTCTGATTGCAGTGGCAGATTTGTTTCAACTCCGTGGCTGTCTCTGAAACTGCTGTCATTGGCAGTATGCTCACTGGTTGGCAGCTGAGGGACACACCCACTAAAGTATCCCCTACAATTGCCACAACATGGACACAACTCTGAAATGTACTGCTACCACAAGATGTAGCTTGCACGTGCACGTAAGCCAGCATAAAAAAATCAGTACAGTAGACGATTTATCCATGGAAAAAAAAAACTTCCAGTGCTCCCACTAGTACTAGATAGATAGATAAAAAGCTTTTATTTTTTGACAGGAGAAGAACATTTAGGACCATGGGCCCTGTTTATCAAAGTTGTCCTGTTTAAGGTTGCAGTTACACAGTAAATGTGCCATCATGTAATACAGTACTACTAGGCACTAAGACACACTGTACAGAACAAAAAATAAAGGCTTTGTGATGAAAATATTAGTTTTTGCAACTCCTAATCTCTGCTGACTCAGCGCTTTCTCTCCACTATGATAGTCCCCTGCAATTAAGGTATACTAGTTCTGTCTGCAGCTCCTAGCAAAAAACAAAATCACTACTTCAGATGATTTATCTATAAAAAAAAAAAAAATCCCAGAGCTCCCACTAGTACTATAGGCACTAGAGACATAAACAGAGCAAGTGGTACAGAACAAATAATGATTTTGTGAGGGAAATAGTTTTTTGCAACTCCTAATCTCTGCTGACTCAGAGCTGTCTCCTCTCTCCACTATGCAGCAGTATGGAAAAGTCACGTGATCTGGCTTTGGCAAATGCTCAGTGATTGGCCAGCAAGTCCTGCAAGATCTTGAAATCCCGCGGGAATGCCAAATATTGCCAAATAGCTGCACTATTCTGTATTTGGCTCCTTAATACTGAATACTATATTATTCATGATATTTGGGATTTAATGTTCATTACTCACACACCCCTACCACAGAATCTCCTCCTGACAAAGTGTTTTATGGGAGAAGTGCTGGGGTGTTTGGGCCCTCTATGTGGTCTGTGAATTTGGATTACTGTTTGCATACCTTAAATATCTAGTACATGAGTGAATACATAGGATATTTACTGCAGCATTCACAGCTGGAGACTAACTTGAGAGCTGTGGTCTTCAGGGTAGTAAACATCATGGGTTTGTGGCAGAGAGGTCTTCTCAGATCAGCCTGATGTTTTTTTAGACTGGGTAGCAAAGGAGATAAGATCCATGCTGTGACTTTACTCTACTTCGATTCAGCACGGCTTTCAACTTGGTGCTACACAGAAGATTGCTGAAGAAGCTGGTGAACATGGGTGCAGCATGGGATATAGTTAGATGGATAGGAAAGTGCTCGAAGAAGAGACAGTAGAGGGTGGTGGGAAATGGGGTCAAATCAGAAGAGAGGGAGATCACGAGTAGGGTGCCACGGGATCTGTCCTGGGTCTCATCTTCTTCAGTATGTTCACCAGTGGAATTGGAGAGGGCATCCAAGGCAAGTTGCGCCTCTGCAGATGACAGAAAGCTCTGTGGTAGCATAGATAGTGACAAAGGGATCAGTGACTACCAGTATGACCCACAAAGGCTAGATGATGCAGTTAAAATTCAAAGCCAAAAAAGGCAAAGTTATGCACTTAAACAAAACAGGACTGAATTCTGGATGGGAGCGGTTAAACTGAGCACTGCAGTAGAGAAACGGTACCCGGGATTCATCATTTGTGACTCCCTCAAACAATCAAGCCAGTGTAACAAGTACTATAGTAAAGTTAATAGGATGCTGGGTTATTTCAGAAGGGGTTTTGATGTCCGTAAAAGCAGGGTGCTACTACTTCTATATACTGTAGGTCACTGGTGAGGCAGCACCTGAAATACTGTGCTCAGTTCTGAGTCCTCACCTATGTAAGAGCTTGGTTGGTTGGAGACAGTGCAAAGCAGGGTGACCAAGATTACTCAAGGCCAACGGAGGCAGACCTTACTAACATCCTCTCAGGGTACTGAACATGTACTGTACTGGAGACCAGATGAGAGATGGGGTATGATAGAGACCTAGAAAATCCTGTAGGGAATAAACAAGGTAAACTGCAGGGAACTATTTAGCAGGACTAGAAAGTCAACTTCATGAGTGGAAACTGGGAGGGGGAAGGTTTAAGAGGGAAGTGAAGATGTTCTATTTTATTGAAAGTGTGTTGGAGCCAGGGAACAGTCTGCCAGTCGAAGCTGTGGGTGACAGTACTGTAAATGGTTTCAAGCATGGCTGGGAAAGAGTAAAGGGTTTGGTGGCTGCTCAGGTCAGTAACAGTAGTGAGGGAAGCAGGGGGTGGACCGGGAGGGATAAAACCACATATGCAAAGTAAGTCTAGGGGCAGACAGGGAACTCCTGGCATACTAGATGGTCTTTTTCTGCAGTCATAGTCTATGTTTTAGAGGAAGGGGGGCTCAATACAGAACAAAACATCATAACTGCTACAGAAGGCTGCAACCTAAAGAAGAAGAAGAGATGAGTGGAATTTGGTATGAGTAGTTTGCAACATATCAGGAAAGGGTCACCAGGGCGGGGCTGGTGTACAGGCCCCCAAACCAGACCGAATATATAGACAGAATGCTTGGGGGGGAAGGATTAGGCTAGTCACAAAGGGCAATGGTGTACTAATTGGAGACTTCAGCCTACCAGACAGAGACTAGGAAATCCAATTGGACAAAAAAATCAGAGTCAAGTACTGGCATAGGTAATGCAGGAGTGCCTACTAACCAAATGAGTTAGAGAGCCTACTAGAGAAGAGACTGTACTGGACATAGTGCTTTCCAGTGGGGACAACATAGGAGAGGACAGAGTAGTGGAGCCTCTCAGAATCAATGACCATAACTCAGTGTGGTTAGCATTATACTGGAAACTTTGTACTTAAATTCAAGATTATACAATGGGGTCTCAGAATCATGCATTCTGATTGGCTGACTGGTACCTTTTACCTATGGTAAATCCTGGCATAACCCACGGGAAGAGGTGCCAGTCAGCCGCATCTGCCAAAATCAGTCCAACCACCTGAAAAAACAAAAATACCGCCATATTAATTCCCCGCTAAAGCGATAGAAAAGGGGAATCACGACCTCCCCAACACAAAAATACAGTGGTTTCAATGGCTGTAGATTTCTCTCCCCCCACACACAAAATCTAGTGATAGCATTCCCAAACTTTTTTTTACTTTAACGAACAGTCCTCCATTACAGCTCACACTCGCCTCCGTCCTGTGCTCAACACCAAACGTGCTCGCTCAAAGACAATTACCCTCTGTGATCACCATTTCAGTACTCTTTCCTCACACCCTATCCCAAGAATCACTCCATCGGCTTCCTGATCCATCTTTTACCAGCAGTGTACAACATTAGACACCAGCAACCTCCACTCACAACCCGGTCTGCTCCCTAAGCTGCACCTAATTGCTTCACTTGCTTGTACTGCTGTTTTCTTGCACAACAGCACAACATGTTGATGCCCAGATGTATGCAGTAGCGTCAGCTTTCATAAAAAAAAATAAATACTAATTTATCGTGAAATTGCCTTGGTATCTGCAAACAACAGAAATGGCTATAAAGTGGAGAAAGTAACTGAGCAAACTCAGTTAACTTGCCAGTCACCCTGGAGCAACGTGTGGATTGACAGCAGCCCCTCAACACTGGAACCAGACTGTGTCCGTCGCATAATGGGAGTCCCTACCGACTACAGAATCGGAACAGTAGGGGAAAAAACCTGAGGTCTCCACCGAACTGTACTGTTGCGTCCCCTTCTATGGCTGACTCCTCCAACACTTGCACTGTCACTATGCCAGCCTGTACACACTCTTATCTGCTACCCAGCACAACCTACAGCCATACTTAAGTAGTTCACCTAGCAACAGGGGACTGTATTACATCAGGAGGAAGGACACTAAAATAAAAATCAATAAAAAACGTTTTAAAAACTAAATGTCAGCTTGTAATGAAATTATTTTTTAAAACGTAACCATCTACCCATTGTATAATCTCAGTAAACCACTCCAGGGTGTGGGTTAAGCTGGGATTTACCCACGGCTAACCTGGTGAGGCCACTTGTCCTGTGGCCTCGTAGTCAAACCATGCCAGCCATGGGTAAATCCCAGCATAACCCACACCCTGTCGTGGTTTATTGCTTAAACAATGGTCCTTTATCTCAGAAGGGCTTATTTGAGAAAGGTGAGGCAGTTGATTCAAAATAAACTTCTGGGGATGAGAGAAGCAATGGTGGTTGAGGCCAAGTGGAAAATTGTAAAGCAGGGAATTGTAGAAGCAACTAGTTTCTGTTTGAGGCCAGTTGAAAAAAATCCTACAAAGGACCCTTTGTTTCTTAAGAGAACTGTCAAAAGCAATAAGGACAAAGAAGCAGCTTTCTGAAAATACATGTGAGAACAGAAAATAGGAAACAGGGAACTCTGTATGGAAAAAGCAATGGAGGCTAACATAGTGGTAAGAAAAGCAAAATCTAAGGTCAAGCTAAAAATAGCAGAGGGTTTAAAGGAAGTGGACAAAATATTTTTCTGCTATTTCAAGGAACAGTGGAAGACAAATCGGGAATCAGCACACTGAGTAAAGGAGGGGAGGATGAGAAGAAGGCATACATTCTAAATGAATACTTCTAATTAGTCTTCACAGGGCATGACAAGGAGGGACTGCTCCCGGAGTGCAGCATTCTAGCCAGGGTGTGAATTGGGCACGGATCGGAGATGGGAGGGATAGCAATGGATAAAGTATTCAAGGGGCTCAGGACTTGGAAGGTGGACGATTCACCGAGCCCAGATAAGCTGCTCCCAAGAATGCTAAGGGAGGTACCTGGTTCCTGGTGGAACCATTAAGTCAATCAATCAAAATCTTTATTTAGCCAGGCAAACGCCATTGAGCAAGCTCATTTTCAAGACAGACCTGGGCAAGATACATGAACAATACATAAAGAGGAATACCAACTTGCAGAGTCATTTCATAGGATAGGGATTACATACTAGAGGTTAATAACAGCACTGGAGTAGATGTATACAATAAGACAGAAAGATAAATACCATGTGCTACAGAAATTGTGCTACAAAAGATAGAGTAAACCTATGCAACCATATATACATAATTTTCATGGAGCAGGCTTGGATTCGAGTATTGAATACGGAGTGCAAGGAGGGGCACGGGTGAGGAAGGTGGAGGAACTCTGGAATGAGAGCATAAGTGCAGGGGTGCGTGAGGGGCTTTAGAGCACCAGGAGCAGGTGGCAGTGGTTATAGAGCTAGATGCAATACACCAGGAACAGGGGCCAAGGGTGATGTGCCAGGAAGTGTAATATTAGTAGATGCCAGGATGACTCAGAGAGGGAGACTCCAACTTAGATTGGGAGGAACTATCAGGTGGGGTACAAATAGACACAAACATACTGAGTAGTGGGGCAGGACTACCAGGAATGGAATGCTCTGACAGGCTAGAAACTGAATCTGCTGGAGGCTATGACATCGGGAAGCAATTACATGATTCCTTGAATGACTGAGAATATAGTGATTTGAAGGTTGGTAGTTTGATTGGGAATGCCAGTCGCAAGGTTTTTGCAGGTTGTTCCATAGTGTGGGTAAAGAGTGATTAATGACAGACCTACCAAAGCATGACTTGAACTTAGGTACTGCAAACGAGACGTAAGTAGAACTCCTTAGGGCATACTTACCTACCGCATTTAGAGGAAGACAGTCCTAGATATATTGGGGCAGTAATTTAGTAATAGCCCTGTATGTCCAGAGGGCTGCAGTTCTCGGTCTTCTGTACCCAAGGGAAGACCAACCTACTGCAGCGTACAGGGAGCAGTGATGAGCAGAATAAGGAATTCCAGTAATGAATTTCAGAGCTTTATGGTATAGCGTGCCGAGTTTGCCCAGAGCAGTGGCAGTGCTTTAGCTATATAGAAAGTTTTCATAATCCAGTAAGGTGAGAAAAGTGGTTTGGACCAGTCTCTTTTTTGCTTCCAGTGTTGGTAGGTTTTTGATCCTGTAAAAGGGGCCCAGTCTCTGCCTCAGCTTCTTTATCAGCTCATCAGTGTGGTCATTGAAGGAAAGCTTTTGGTCTATCAAGACCCCCAGATATTTGAATTTTGTAACATAGTCCAGTGGTTCGCAGAGGAGCGTATGAATCTGAGCTAAGTTACCTTGATTTGCAAGGTTTTTAGCATTTGCAAAGGGAGAAAAAGCATCGCCTTTGTTTTCCTTGCATTCAGGAGCAGTTTCTGTTGTAGGAGTTGGTGTTGTAGCAGGTTAAATTCCTGTTGCGGATCCCTGCACGCTGTTCCCAGTGAGGACTTTTCAATGTAAAGTACCGTATCATTAGTAAAAAGGTGAATGTTAGCAGCTTTGACGTCAACGTTGATTCTGTTTATGTATATTGCAAAGAGCAACAGACCCAGTATCGAGCCTTGTGGTACACCCCTCAGAAGAGGTTTCAGTGATGAGAACACCCCTTCCACTGTAATTTGCTGTTGCCGTCCTGTAAGATGGTTCAAGAACCATCTCAGGCATTACGGAGTCCAGGGCAATATTTTGAAGGGAGACAAGGCATAGATCTCGGTCAACAGTATCAAATGCCTTGCTTAAAACTAGAAATACGGCGCAGACAAAGTTCTTAGTATCCAGGGCACACTGCCAGTCATTGGTCACTTTTGCAAGAGCTGAGATAGTACTATGATGTGGCCTAAAACCAGACTGTAGGGGGTTTAACAGGTTAGCAATATCAAGGTAGTTCCTGAGCTGTATACTTACTATTTTCTCCAGTAATTTGGATAGGGTGGGGAGTAAGGAAATTGGCCTGTAGTTCAGGTCACAGGGGTCTCCAGACTTGTAGAGGGGGATTATGTGGGTGGTTTTACAGAGGGGGGAATAATGCCTTGTGAAAGGGAGAGGTTAAAGAGATGCATGATGGGCACTGCCAGTACACAATGACTCTGCTTCAAGAAGAAGGGGTCTTAGAGTTCAGCCCTGGTACTCTTCCTGGTGTCCAGATGTAGGAGAAGATCCTCAACTTCCTTTAGAGTGGTGGGCTGGAGGGACAACACCATGCTTGTAACTGGAGTGGATGCGTCCAGTAAGCCGAGTTGTGAGTGGAGGGTATTGGCTGGAGAGGTATTGAATGCAAGTCCTGTAGTTGCAAAACGGTCATTAAAAGAGTTGAGGATGGAGGATTTGTCAGACACCACAGAAACACCAGTAGTGATTTTTGTGGGCAGGGTGCTTGGAGCAGCATGATCTTCAGTATTCTTGATAGCTTTCCAGAACTTGGCTGGGGAATTGGTGGAAGAGTCCAATTCTTTATGGAAATAAATAGCCTTGTCCTCCTATCTAACCAATCTAGTACAATGGTTTCTAGCTTTTCTAAACAATGCCCAATCTGCAGGGAGTCTTGTTCTCCGAGCTTTTTTCCAAAGCCAGTCTCTGTGCAGTAGAGAGGTCTTTAACTGTGCCATAAACCATGGGCAAGTGACCTCTCTACCTGCTGTACAGAAACAGGGGCAGTTCCAGCAGATTGGAAGGAGATCAGTGCGTTCCCACAACATGAGTGGGTGTAGAGGGGACGTATGGAACTCTAGCCTAACCTGGATCTTGGGGAACTGATAGACAGCATTATAGAAAACATGCAGTGTAATGTCTAAAGGCCAGCTGACTCCAGGTAGGACTGTTGCAAAAGTTAACTGTGTTGGGGAAGTTGGTGAGACATTGGGAAAATCACAATAGGTATAGCAGAATGAAGTTCCTGACTTCACCTATAATTTTGTGTAGTCAAGTTCTTTTTTTTAAGGAAAACATGTTAAATGGAATAACCCACCAATTACCCACTGTGACATAATATGCCCAACCTCTGCTGCAACCCAGACCCCTTAGTTGTATGAACCCCTACCCAACCCCACCACCTGCTGCTCACTACCTTCCTCATCCTGCCTACAGTGCCAGCAAAGTTTTATTTTCTATAATATAACAAAAATGAGGATATAATATTGATATGCAAAATTGGAGGGGTCACTTTTGAATAAATTAAACATCAAAAAAATTTTCACACTTTTCAAGTTGTATGTAATGACTAGAGAAGACCCTTATTTGAAGTTACTGGCTCCAGCATTTGTTTTAAGGCTTCTTCTGGGAGCTCTTTTGTGCATCACCATTTTCTAAAAATTCAAAACACATACATACTTAATTACTTTTCTTTAAATTCCCTTTTAGACAC
The DNA here is from genome assembly GCA_016271365.2 of Neoceratodus forsteri. NCBI lineage: Eukaryota > Metazoa > Chordata > Ceratodontiformes > Ceratodontidae > Neoceratodus > Neoceratodus forsteri. The sequence goes on along the minus strand of CM057452.1, from coordinate 525,168,260 downwards.
CGGCCCACTGGCGTAGAGGCAGGGCATCCATCTGTGACACCGACGGCCCGGGTTCGGGAACAGACTAGGGACGTCTGAGGGCTGGCTGGGGGAGAAGGACTGAGCATCCTAGGGACTGCTCTCCTGCTCCAGGGAGTGGTAGGTTATGTGTCCGGCATGCTGTGAACCCCTAGCGGAGGCTGGGGGAACCACAGTGCTGGTGCCGTATCAGTGGGGGGCAGGGCGGATGCTGGCCATCATTGCACATTCCCACCCCATTACAGCATACAAAAAAATGCTGGCCCCCATAGTGTGAAGCTCTGCTGCGCCGCCTCCACTGCCTACAGTATCCGCCGGGTGGGGCTCCACTCCTGTGGTCCCAACCAAGGAGGTTATGTAAGGGCAAGATACCATTGACCTGGTGGGGGCACCCCTTCCAGTGGCCCTACCCAGGGTGCTAAGCCTGGTAATGAGGAGATGGTGAGGGTGGGAGCAGAGTCCCTGCTGGGAGATCGGGGAGGCAACAAAAAAATATCCCCTTTAAACATTTATAGTATTGTCACCAAATTGATGTGGTATTTACCATATCTTATATTGTTTCTCAATTGCAGTTTAGCACATTATTTTTCCATTTATTTCACACGAGGAACTAGGTTGATAAAGAACTTTCTTGGGGAAGAACTCAAAGGGTGGTTATCAACAGTGAATATTTAGGGGTTAGAAAATGTCACTAGTGGAGCACCACAAGGATCATTCCTGGGATTAGTTCTTTTCAATATATTTTTGGAGTAGGAAGTCAAGGTTAAAAAGCAGTTTTTAGAAGATTATACCAAAATTGGAGGCAGGGTGAATACAGTGTAGGGAATACAGGTAGTACCAACGGACCTGGACAGACTGGAAAAGTAGCCCAAGATATGGCAACTCAAATTGAATTCCAAAAATTACAAAATCATGCATATTAGCAAGCAAAATCTGAAAACAGGATACTTGTCCTGGGAAGTGAGGGTGGAGCAAATGTCAGAGGAAAGAGACCTTGGGATCATTATAACTGCAGTCTAAAGTCCCATGCCCAGTGCCAGAAGGCTGCAGGAAAACAGATAGGATGATGGAGTGCATAGTGAGTGGGTTTGCTAGCAGAGAGGAGGAGGATTCTGCCTCTGTACAACTCTTTGGTAAAACCTCACTTGGAATACTGTGCACAGTTCTGGGGCCTGCACCTCAAGAAGGGCAGGCACCTCTTGGAAGCTGTTTCGAGGAGAGTCACAGAAATTATTCAGGGACAGTAGAGAAGGCATACAGTATGAGGAGAGGCTGAGGAGTTTCAATATGAACACACACTGGAGGTCAGGGGGAAGGGTGGCATGACAGAGACCTTTAAAGAACCTAAAGGGTAGTAATAAAGCAGAAGCAGTACCCTGTTCACAAGAAGCAACAGAAAGGTAAATGAGGCCATGGATAGAAAATGATGGCAGGAAGCCTTAAGAGTACGGAAGTTCTTTACAGAAAGGGCTGTGAAGAAGTGGAATGTGTTGTCAGAAAAAGAGACTGACATGGAATCCATTGCTGGCTTGAAGCACATGTGGGATAGGTACAGGTGAATAGTCCAGACCAGAGGAGGAAGCAAGGGTGGGCAGTCAAGGGACTATGGAGGAAGAGTTTAAATGCAGTCTAGGCAATTGAATGACTAGCTCTGGTCTGACATCAAGCTATGTGTTGATGCAGGCAGGTACTGGTCAGACTCGATTACCCATTGAGCATTTTTCTGCTGCCAACATTAGTGCTTCTGTATTACGGGTGTTATGAAAGCCTCCAAAATGTTAGGCAGCAGGAAGGAGTTTGAGGCTTGAAGTAGACTGAGTGTACTGTAGTTTATTGCAGAAGGATGGAGGTTAATTACAGTCAGGGTGGAGTACATGCCATTGGCACAGATGGAAAAAAAGTTGAGAAAATACTGTATATCAAGAGTGTGGTGGAACTGGGGTAGAGGTGCTGATATTGGTGGACTTCAACATGCCAGACAGACTGGAGTATCCAAATAGCAGGGAACACAGGAAGACCAGCACTGGGTAGCTGAAATGCAGGAAGCATTTCTAATACAGAAGGTCGTGAAACTCACCAGGGAAGGGACCATACTACTGTAGGTCTGGTCTTGACAAAGAGGGATAGTATATGGGAGGTCAAGATGGAGGAATCACTAGAATCAAGTGATAACAGGATTGTGTTGGATAAAGTCAAGCTGCAGTCAGACAGGGTGCAAGCCAGTACTCAGGTTCTAGACTTCAGAAGGGATGATTTTAGGAAGATGTGGTAAATGTTAGGGAAAAGAATGAAGGGTGTGAAAGCTGCAGTAGGAATTGGCAGAATTGCACTGATAAAGGAGGGAGTACTGAAGACATCAGGTCTCTGCACAAAGATGGTAATGACCAGCAAGAGAGGAGGAAACCACTTTAGTTTTCCAAGGGGTGATAGAAGCAGTGAAGGCAAAAATAATGGCTTTCATTGGGTGCAAAACAACTCATTCTGAAGATGACAGGATGGAATATTAAAAAAGGCTGAACATGGCCACTAGAATAGCTCATTGCCTCCACAGGAGCTCTCTGAAGTTGCACCAGTTGTCTCCTGTATACTGTTGGTAGTAAATCCTGGACCTTTCTAAGTAAAATCAAGCTATAGAAAGTGATAGAGCCAAAAATAAATGTAGAGCAGAGGTTAGCAAATGGGTTAGAAAAGGTGACAAAACCTTATTTTGAGTGATTAGGCTTGGGAAGGAGGAGTGAGGGGAGGAAAATGAAAAGGGAAAGGCAAACCAACTGAATGAATATTTATGTTTATTAGCATTCATAGTGGAAGACAAAGGCCTGCTACTGGAATACAACATTAAACAGAGATACAGAATATGTTGGCAGAAAAGGATTACTTGTCATACCAAGGTGGTCCCAGCCTAGTCTGTCTTTGCCAACCCTAAATGGTCTCCAGTGACGCTTCCTCCTCCTGCCTATTTACTAATATTCCCCTATTTCTATCCCATGCATGCTTGAATCCCTCTACTGTTTTCACCTCCATCACTTCTGCTGGCAGTTTGTTCCTACAACTATTTCAGTGAAGTAGTACTTCCTTACATCCCTTTTAACTCCCTCTCTCCCCAGCTTCATCACACACCCTCTGGTCCAGGTGCTCTTTGAAAGAGACACCCCTCCTTCACTCTTTTTACCTCTGTGAGGTACTTGCAAGTCTCTGTCATATCTCCTCTTGCTCTTCTGTCTTCCAGGGTGTACATGTTGAGATCCCTCAGTCTCTCTCTTCATAGAGTTTTTGGTGCAGTCCCTGCACGATTTTAGTTGCTCTTCTCTGGACTGCCTCCACCATGTCTGTGGTTTTCTGAAGTGCATCAGTGTGAACTGGACACAGTACTTCAGGTGGGTCTTACCAGTAAATGACGTAGTGGCACCCCACTTCCCTCCTCCTGCTGGAGACACCTCTCACTATGCATCTTTGCGTCTCACTGGCCCTACCCACTGCTGGCTCAGTATGTTTTTGCTGGTGAAAATTTTGAAATAGATAAATAAATATATTATAAGGCATAAGGCCACAGGCTAAGTGCTCCAACCACCCAAAAAGAGATTCTTGTTTGTAAATACTGCCGCTATTTAGCACAGTATATTTTTCCTGGTAAAACTTCTGAAATAAATACATGTTCCACTGCCCTGCCAATTTGAGGCCATTTTAATTTGATACCCCGAGGGTCTTTTTCCTGCCTAGTGACTGTCAATACCTCCTGCCAAACCTATAGCCAACTGTTGGGTTCCTATGCCCTAGGTGCATGATCTTGCTTTTTTTGGCATTGAACCCCAACTGCCATGCTCTTGACCACTCCTCATTTCCCAAGATGCCTACGCATTTTCTCCCGAGTGTCCCCAGCTATTTCAGATTTTGGTGTCATATGCAAAAGGCATACTTTCCCTTCCATTTTTTCTGCAATGTCACTTAAGAAGTCATTGAAAAGGAACTGTCCCAGTACTGAGCCCTGCAGCACCCTCCTGGTGACTCTTCCATCATTAGAGTGAGTGCCATTAACCATCACCCTCTCTTTCCTATCCATTAACCAATTTCTAATCCAGTTCACCACTTTGCATCCCACCCCTGGCTGCTCAGTTTCTTTATAAGTCTTCTGTACGGCACAATGTTGAAGACCTTGCTAAAGACCAGATAGGCCATGGCCACTGCACTACCCTGATCTATTTTCCTGGTCAACCAGTCGAGAAAATCAATAAGCGTCTGCTGGCATGTCCTCCCCCTGCGAATCCATGCAGCCTGTGGTCTTGCAGTTCATCAGATTCAATGTACAGTATAAACCTGTCATTAACAGGGTTTTCATTAGTTTCCCCACTGTTATGTATAGTGCAGCTTTAAGAAATCTACTTCCTGTGAGTCTTCCTGTGTGTGTTAAGAACAGTTTTCCCCTTATGTCTGTGCTGAACGGGAATAAACAGAGAAGGCCTAGATTTCAGTGTGATATGTTTCTTATTACGAAGGCCTTGATGTGGTATTTTCGGTCACCAAATACAACACACTGGTGACAAGGATGGTGGAAATTTTAATAGCTCCAGCTTACTGAATTACACCATGTTGTGACTTTCTGCATTGGAGGCAGGTAAGCAGTTTGAAACCATGCAGTATTATGGCAACTTCAGCCAGCTTTGGGATTTTTACAGGAAGGGACCGGGATACATGGTCCAGACGGTTTGATCAGTGGCTATTACTTAATCCTGCCATACTATCTGCAGATGTTGAGCTACAGGGCGAGCTTATTTGAGCTACTTTTTGTACTTTCTTGGGGCGTGAAGCCTTCAAACTTTTATGCAGTCTCTGTGCACCGGACCGGATGGAGGATTTGTCATATCACAAGCTAAAGGTTAAATTGAATGTACAATACAGTTTAACAGCTTTCCCCAAGGGCTGAATGATATAAGTTCTACAGTTACTGTCAGAAACCAGGTCAGTCATTACAGTCTTATTTGGCTGAGATCAAACACTTAGCTCTCACATGTGAGTGAAGCAGAGAGCATCTTGAATCTAATTTAGTTAATACATTTTTTTAAGGGGTTGAGTAATGAACGTCATATTCAGCAATTACTTTATGTAAGTGTCAAGAAATCTGCTGAAGAACATTTACAGTTGGCACAAATATATGAGGCTGCAGAAAATGAAGCACATACTAAGATAAACACTAAAAATGAGATACAAGTGTCTACAGTAAATCCCAAATTGAAACGGCTCAAACCTAAGTCTAAACTACTGTTATCAGAGAAAAATTCAACCACTCCACCCAAACTGCATGGCCAGCACAAATGTGCATCTTGTGGGTCTTCTCAGCATAGCAGGGACCAGAGCAAATTCATAGAAGTTCAATGTCATATGTGTAAACGTCAGGGTCATATTGCTAAGGTTTGCAGGAGCAGGAGAACTACGGTGGTCAGTTCGGAGAGCATAGACAGTGCAGTGGTTCCTATTGCACCACAAATGCAGACTAAAAATGTTCCTCCCTTCTATGTGTTACTTCAGTTGCCACAATTGAGGCGTCAGTTGCATTTAATGGTAGACTCTGCTTCCTCAGTTTCTTTTATTTACCATTAGACGTGGTCTGATCTGGATAAGCCACCATTATCTCCTTGTAATAAGTTGCTGCGTGCATTTGAAGGGCAACCAATTCAGCCACTGGGCTTGTTTACCATTTTAGTTCCCAGGTCTAATTCTCCTAGTATACCTTTAACTTTTCTGATTTCAAAAAAGGGTGTCAACATTTTGGGCAGAGACGCCCAGGTTCTTCTAAACACTCATGTTGATCCAGCAGAGTCTGGCCTACTTGCTGCTGTCCAGGTACCATAAAGCAGTAACCCGCCCAAACTTGGGAAGATTTTAGACTTGTATCCAGAGCTGTGGAAAGGCCTGGGATGGTGAACAACAGCTAAAGCCAAGCTAGTTACAAAGCCTAATGCAGTCCCTAAGTTTTGTAAACCACAGAAACTTCCTTTTGCCTTAAAACTGGTATTTGGGGCAGAACTGGACAGACTGGAAAAAGAAGTTGTGTTGGAAGAGGTTTCAAGTTCAGACTGGGCCACTCCAATTGTTGTGGTATCTAAACCAGGTGGTAAGGTTCAAATACGTGAAGATTTTAAGGTGACACTTAATCCAGTACTTAGCACAGATGTATTTCTTTTACCCTTACTTGAGGAACTTTTTCATAGACTTAATAGTTCTGTGGGGTTCTCTAAACTGGACCTCACTGATGCATACCTTCAAGTGGAGTTGGATACAGACTCTTAGAAATTGGTAGTGATTAATACACACCAAGGACTGTACAAGTACAAATGGTTATGTTTTGGCCTTAGTTCTGCACCTGCTATTTTTCTAAAAGTGATTGCGCAAACAGTGGGTGATATACCAGGTGTTGCTTGTTATTTGGATGACATCATTGTCTTGGGCAAGATGGAAGCAGAGCATTTACTTAAATTGCAAAAGACTTTAGAGAGATTGGAACAGAGTGGCTTCAGACTCAGGAGAGAAAAATGCCAATTTTGTCAACCAGGTGTCACGTACTTAGGTCACACTATTGACAAAGATGGAATTTGTCCAAATGATGAAAAGTGTGAAGCCATTGTGCACATACCTGAACCACAGAATGTTTCAGATGTGTGCTCATTCTTGGGTATTGTGTGCTACTATGACCATTTCATACCTGGCTTAGCCACTAAATGTGCTGTCCTAAATGAACTGTTTCATAAAAGTACTCCTTGGAAGTGGACCAAGGGCCACAGTAAGGCAGTTCAAGCCATCAAGCTCTCTCTAACTGATGTGAATAATTTAACTTATTATGACCCCAACTTACCTATCACATTGGCCTACGATGCTAGTCCTGTGGGTACAGGAGCTATCTTTTTCCATACAGGTCCAGAAGGAGTGGAGAAGCTGATAGCCCATGCTTCACACAGACTCACTGCAGCTGAAAGGAATTATGACCAGATTCAAATAGAGGCATTAGCAATTGTGTTTGGAGTCCAGAAATTCTGCCAGTACTTACTAGGTCGAACGTTTCACCTGAAGACGGATCACAAGCCACTAGTGACCATTTTCAGTCCAGAAAAAGGAATTCCAGAGACAGCCGCTAGCCAGCTTCAATGATGGGCATTAATTTTGTCTGCCTATAATTTCAAGGTTACATACTAACCAACGAACCAGCATGGAAATGCAGATACCTTGTCGAGGTTACCAATATCCAGAGAACTGGAGTTCAATGTGGGACTTAAAGAGGAGCCATTAGCAAGTCAGATGGGGCCAGATAGTTTTCCAGTGCAATTCAAAGATATGAAGGATTGTACTGTTGTGTGTGCAGTGGAGCTACAGCAGTCAGATCAGCTTCCAGTACTAGCCAAGGATATTGCAAAAGCGACTAGTCAAGATGTAATTTTGAAACAAGTGTATCAGTATATGCACGAGGGTTGGCTGCAAGACACTACTTGTTCGGCTGAACTACAGCCCTACTTTACAAAGAGACAGCTGTTGTCCATTGCTGAGGGATGTCTTCTATGGGGATTGCGTGCCATGGTACCCCAGTATTATCCCTCAGATGTGTTGATTCTTTTGCATGTGGGCCATCTAGTCATTGCTAAAATGAAATTCCTAGCCAGACTTCACATACGGTGGCCTTCCATTGACAGAGACATATACCAGGTTGTGCAAAGATGCCAAGGTTGTGCTGTGTCGATGGAGAATCTGGCAAGAGTTCAAGTTCACCACTGGGAATGACCTGAAAAACCCTGGCAAAGGTTGCATATTGATTTCGCAGGACCTTATTTAAATTCCATGTGGATACTCTTAACTGATGCTTATAGTAAATGGCCAGAAATTCATCAAATGTCTTCGACAAGTACTGAGAGTACCATAAAAGTGTTGAAATCTATCTTTGCTACCCATGGTTTTCTGCAAGTGATTGTCTCAGATAATGGACCATAGTTCACGTCTGTTGAATTCCAAGCATTTTGCCAGCAATGTGGTATCCGCCATATTTTCTCACTTCCCTATCATTCAAGTTCAAATGGCAAAGCGGAACACCTGGTTCAGACATTTAAAAAGAGAATGGACGAAGCTAATCCTACTACACCGACGGCAATACAAATAGCCCTTTTGGACTTTCTCGCGATGTATTGAACAACTCCACATTATGTCACGGGAATATCCCCTGCAGAATTGTTGTTTGGATGTCAGATTCAAACTCAACTGGACCTTCTTCACTCTCTAGGCTATAAGTCAGGAATCGAAATGCTTCCTAACACCAGATCCTTCAAACCCAATAATCGTGTGTGGGTCAGGATGTATGCAGGACCAAAGAGATGGACAGAAGGCGTGGTAGAAAAAAGTTCAGAAATGTTGTCTATAGTGTTTGACTGACTAACCAGAGGAGAGTGGAAAAAACATGTCGACCAATTATATACTAGAGTTGAGACAGAACAAAAGAAGGGATACCCAGAGTCGGAGAGGTTATCCAGCCTTAATTGTTCCAGAAAAAGAACAGGAAGAGATAGTGGAACCACTGCAACTGAGATAAGATGTGGCTGATGCTAATCAGATTCCAGAGCAACAGCCTCCAGTCCTACTACATCGTTCAGGACGTATAAGGCGTCCACCAAGGAGAATAGACTTGTAGAGATACAGCCTAATGACATAGATTTACTAAAGGGACATTGCAGTAATAACTTTAATAGCTTCATACTATTTTCTGAATTATTTACTTACATACACTCTAGCTAAGACAGGAGGGATTGTTATGTGTAGTGCAACTTTAAGAAATGTTAGACAATACAGCTTTAAGAAATCTACTTCCTGTGAGTCTTCCTGTGTGTGTTGAGAACAGTTTTTCCCTTATGTCTGTGCTGAATTGAAGTAAACAGAGAAGACCTAGATTTCAGTGTGATGTGTTTCTTATTACCAGGGCCCTGATGTGTTTAAGGTACTTATTTTCGACCACCAAATACAACACCCATTACTGATGCAGACAGACCTATATCTGCTAGCCTCTTCTTTACTGCCACTTTTATGTAGAGGGGCAAAATCTACTCTCCATCAGAACCATGCCCGTTTCCAGTGAACTTTTGAATAAGGTGATTACTGGGGCAGGTAGTGCTTCCTTGAGTTCCTTTAGTACCTCTGAGTGTATCCTTTCCAGTCTCCTAGCCTTGTCCACTTTCAGAGCTGCTAGTCGCTTCAGTGCTCTGTCCTCTGAAAATTGACTTGTTTCCATCCCCTCCTTGTTCCTGCTGCTCTTTGGTCATTTGCCCCCTCTCTCCACTCTGAGCAGAAGTGCTCATTGGATGTTCCTTTCTCATGGTCCTTTTCTTTGCAGTCCTCCCACTGCTGCCCTTTTTATCCTCACTATCTCACCCCTTCCAACTCCCACTTATGTGCCTGAAGAAAGCCTTATCTCCTTTAGCTACCCCCTTGGCGATCCTTTTCTCTGTTTACAACTTTGCTCCCATCACTACCTTTCCTGCTTCTCTCTCTTTTACTTGGTATATCTTCCTGTCTTCCTCTTTCTTCATTTTCTTATACTTCCCCATTGCCACCCTTTGTTTCTTCACCACCTTGGTCACGTCCGTAGAGATCCATAATGATCTATTTTTCCTTCTGCTTTTCAATTTCAATTCAGTTTTTCAATGTTATTGGTTCGGAAGATACCTTTGAGCCCAAGCTCTTTTACAAAGGTTCCATGTCAGTGATAAGACAGGTACAAAGAGGTAATCAAGAGAGGAGCATACAGAAAACTTCACACTGTTAAACATAAGCACAGAAAACATTGTGAGGTACAAGGTAAAGTGGTGGGAACACGTGTACAATTCTGGAGGCAGAGAATAGTGCAGCCCCTAGGAGTCTTGTCAACAAGTATGAGGGAGGGGGAATGGTCAGGGAGGTAGGAAAGCAACAGGTTGTTGTTAAGGGTAGACTGTGTGGGGGGCACAAGACGATTGGGGACAAGTGCTGCATCAGACATGGTATGGCAAAGGACTGAAGATACCCAAGATTAGTTGCAGGAGCATTTAGAGATTGTACTTAGGTGTTGTTTGAGGTCCGTTTTGAATTTGGCTAGACAAGTGGTGGCAAGGAGGTACTCTGGTAATTTATTCAGCCACAGGGGAGCACGGTAGGCAAATGCCCATTGCCCGAGGTGCCCTGAGGTGCGGCGGAAGGGGACGGACAGGGCCCCCCTAGTCCTTCCCCTAGTGACCTGTGGTGTGTTTGCAGCCACTACCAGATTGCCAATGCAGGATGGAGTTTTCCCCAAAAGTGCTTTTATCCTTAAGGTGCAAGTCTGGTGAACGACCCTGTTTGTAAGGGATAGCTGATTTGTGAGTTCATACAGTGTACAGGTGTGTGTATCATACTGTAAATCAAGGACTAGCCTACAGGCCTTGTTTAGAGCCACCTGTACCCATTTCAATGCAGTGTCTGTTGCCGCCCCATATATCACTATACCATAGTCGATATGTGACATTATGGAGCTGTGTACTGCAAGGCAGAGGGCCTTGGGCGATAGGTATTTCCAGTGCCTGTAAAGGGCACCAATCTTTACGTTGACTGTCTTCACCATGGTGTCAATATGTTGAGCAAAAGTTAGTATTTCATCCAGTGTGATCCCCAGATACTGGAATGTGCAGACTTGTTCCAGTGGCTCACTGCAGGAGTTTGAAATGATGAGGGGATTTAGTTTGATTTTTTTGTGTGAACTGGAAATAAGCATGGCCTTGGTCTTTTTATAATTCAGTAACAGCTTATGTCTGCAGAACCATGTCTCCGATGAGGAGAAGAATGCCTGAAGCTCGGATTACAGACTAGTGAGGGACGTGCTACTTCCCAGGAACACCGCATCATCAGCGTAGAGGATCAGTTTGGTATTGCAGGCAGTGGGGAGGTCATTTAGAAAGATACTGAAGAGTAGGGGCCCAAGGATAGATCCTTGGGTCACCCCCAACGATACCTCTCCAGCACTCAAAACTGTATGTCCAATTTTGACACGTTGAGTTCTGCTTGTAAGGTAGTCTTGGAACCAACATAGTGCACTGGGTGCCACACCTAAGTTTTCCATTTTGGTCAGTAACAGGCGGTGACTGACTGTGTCGAAGGCTTTGGTGAGGTCTATCAAGATAGACCCCATCAGTTTGCCTTCATCCAGGGCCATGTGTGCATAGTTCATAAAGTCCAGCAGAGCTGTGGTTATGCTGTGGTTTTGTCTGAAACCATGCTAATTAGGGCAGAGTAGGTTATATTTGTTGAGGTAGTCACTGAGCTGACCAGCCATGATCTTTTCCAGTGCTTTGGACAGCGGAGAGAGTATTGAGATGGGCCTATAGTTGGCCACCAAGGATTTGTCACCTCCCTTATGCACAGGTGTGATTAGGGCCTGCTTCCAGACCTCCGGGAATTGAGCAAGAGTCAAGGATTTGTTGAACAGCTTGGTGATGGGCACTGTGAGGACATCCAGAGTGTGGTATAGCAGTTTCATGTTGATCCCATTGCTACCCTGTCTTGTCTTGCCCATACTTTCCTGACCTTAGCTAGTGTTTCCTTCACAGTCACCCTTTTAAGGTAGAAGGGAGGGTAGGAGTGTTCGGAGGGTCCATTGTTGGACTGGTTGTGCTCAGAGTGGAGGTATGCTGGTGGTAGAACTGCTGTGAGATCAGTGAAGGCCTTGTTGAAGGCCTCCCCTATGGCTAGGGGGTCTGTGATGTGATTGCTACTGATATCAATTAGCTGGGGATGCATCTTGTCCTCCTTGCCCAGGATGCTCTTGATGCTATCCCAGAACCGTTTGCCATCACCCCAGGAGTTAGCAAGCTGTGCTTTGTGATAATTGGCTTTGGCGAGCCGGATTAGTTTAGCACAGTGATTCCTGGCCGCCCTGTAACACTGATAATCGTGCCTCTCTCCCGTGTTTCTTGCTTTCTCCCATAGTAAATCCCTATCATTCATCAGGGAGAGTAATTCTCCATTTATCCACCCATTAACCTGCCCTTTAATTTTCCTCTGTGTGAGGGGGGGCATAGATATTACAGATGCTATTAAAGCCATTTGTGAAGTAGCTGACTGCCTGATTTAGGGAGGGTGCCTGACTGACTGGGGTCCAGTCATAAAGGGTGAGTGCCGATTTGAGGGCTCCAGGCATTCCCTTTCTCAGGACTCTGCTTGTTATGAGTTTGGGTGGGCTTTTGATGAATTTGTTAGGCCACAATAGTGTAACGGGGTGTGGCTTTTACTCGCTTCCTTTACATCTTATTGATTTAGTTTTTGTTTACCGGGTAGGTGTACTAGACACAGAAGTGACTATTTTGGGACACTACCCAGGAAGTTACAAAGTTACAGCTATAAGCAAATGGCGAAGTACAGCACATTGGATAAAGAACAAAAGTACACAAGTTACAGTTAGGCACAAAATAACAAAAGTACAGCAAATAGGATAGGAAACAAAAGTACAATGGTATAAGCAAATACAGTTATGATGTTACAACAGGCTGGGTACAGGGTGTAGTAGGTAAGTGCCATAGCAATTTACAATATATAGGATAGTGCATGGGGAACAGTTGACAACAGGGCTATTCTTTTACCGAGTTGGCACTATGACGACGGATTACTTCGAGAGTGCAGCTCGAGAGGTAATCCGTCGTCATAGTGCCAACGAGGTGAAAGATTAGCCCTGTTGTCAACTGTTCTCCATGCACTTTTCTTTATAGTGTATGGTGGAATGTCGTTTTTTGGGGAAACAAAAATAACTACAGCATGTTTCTGCTTCAAAATATTTTACTGGGTTACTAGAAGGAAAAAAGAACTTTACATTTTGAGCGTTTTCATGCTTGACATTTAACTGTTTAAGAACTTTACATTTTGAGCGTTTAACGCTAAACATTAGTACTGCATGACATTGCTGCTTTAGCTATGTGTCCTGTCTATGGGTGAGCCTAACTGTCAAATGCTGCTCAAGGACACTGTATGCGAGTGCAGTGCAGGTCGCGACAATGTTCTTACTGCACTGGCTTAACGCCACTAGTGTAGGAGAACAACATTTCGACAGCGATGGATTTCGGTGGCAAACAACGTTCCACCATACACTATATTCAGATAGTTCACTTGTGAAGTGCAAGGTTAAGAAATACAGTATATATGATAAGGCACCAGACATTTGGGTGGACAAGGCAACAATCCACAGGGACCAGGCAGGGAGATGGCAAACAATGTTGAGGTTCAGCATACAATTAGGTCTAAGTGAAGATTACCAGTGGGTGTGATATCTAAGTAGTAGTGAGAGAGAGTTGAATGAAAGAGGGAGGTAGACAGAAAGGTTACTGTGAGGGGAGTCACAGGTCAATGCTTCAGTGTAGAGAAGGCAAGCATCCTAAGGAGGATTGAAGCAAGTGCATGGGGCAGGGTTGACAAGGAGAGTTTGAAGCTTATTTTTGAAAGCGGCATGACTGGGTGCTAGGCGGATGGCTGGGGGTAGGGAATTCTAATATTTTGGTGCTGCATTGGAGAAGGCACTAGCACCCTTGGAGATTTTATATCTAGGAATGTGTAGCAGGGATTGGTCAGCTGAGTGGAGGCCATAGGAAGAGGACTGAGGAGGTAACAGGGAGGCAAGTGATAAGGGAGGATTAGACCTGATAATACTGCCCATCAGGGAGCCAAGGAAGAAGAGCCGATGGGCAGAGGGGGAAAGCCAGTTAATATCAGCATAGAGCAGGCAGTGATGTTTTAACCACAGGGGTGCAGAGGCATAGCGGCAGATATTATTGTAAGTTGTATCCCATTTGCAAAGCATGGCCTTAGATGCATTAAAATAGGTGATGGCATCCTAGGCAAGTGACAAAAATAAAATGCCCTGGGCGATGGCCAGTCTCACGGAGGGAGTACGTGGCTTGTTTTATAGGCAATACTGATTTTGATATTTACTGTTTTGCAGGTGACCTGGATATATTGGTCAAATTCTAGAGTTTCATCAAGTATGACCCCCAGATATTTGAACAAGCTCACGGTCCCTAAAAATGAGCCATCTAAACTGACCATGGCAGGTTTTTAGTTTGGCAGCGGAGCCAAAGAGCATTGCCTGTTGTTTATTCACATTGAGAACAAGCTTATTTCTTGTGAGCCAAGACTGGATCTGAAGAAAGGCAGAGGAGAGAGTAAGGTTAATTTCATGTACATCCCTGGAGCTGGAATACAGAACAAGATCATCCGCATAGAGGATGGATGAGCAGGAATGGATAGTCAGCACAATCTGGGTAATAAAAATAGAGAAAAGAAGTGGTCCCAGAATAGAGCCCTGGGCAACACCGACTTTAATAGAGGTTTGATCAGATATGGCAGAGTTAAATTTCACTACTTGAACTCAATTTGATAGGTAGCTTTCAAACCAGGCCATGGATTTTTGAGAAACCAATCGATATAAGATTGGCAAGAAGAAGAGGGTGGTTCACAACATCAAAAACGTTTGTGAGGTCAGTAAATACTGCCCCAGTTAGAAGGCGAGAATCCATAACACAGAGGGTGCCATTTGTGAATTGGTGCAAAGCTGTAGAGGTGCTATGCCCTTTATGGAAACCATGCTGATTTGGTGATAGGAGATTATACTTGGAGAGAAAATCAGAGATGTGTGAGGCAACTAATTTTTCCAGGATTTTACACAGAACTGAGAGGATTTCAATGGGACAGTAGTTAGAGATGTCTTTTGTGTCCCCTTTTTTGAAAATTGGAGTGACTCTAGCAGTTATCCATATGTTGCAGAAATGGCTGTGACAGAGAGACAAGGTGAAAATTCTGGCTAGAGGTGAGGCAAAGAAGGGAGCGGTCAGTTTTAGAAGCTTGGGCTCAAGACAGTCCAAGATAGCATTAAGTTGCTCGAGAACAACAACATTGTGCTTGCTAGAGTGATGTGATATAAATGTGTATTTTGTAGTAAGTCCATTTGTAAGCTTGTGTATTTATTGTTTTATGTATGTGTTGTTACATGTGTTTATGTAATCCTCATCTTGTTGCCTGTGAAAAACGGGCATTTTGCTCATCAGGCTTACAAGGATAACAAATGAATGAATGACATCAGCTCTGGACATGGCTTTAAAGTAGAAGGGGGGTGCTCAGGCATGTGGTTTGTAGTTGTGGGACTGGACATGGGAAGTGAAGTAGGAAAAGAGGTGGTGTATTTAGGCAGATCAGAGAAATGTATGTTAAAGATGTTAGCAAAAGTAGCTAGATTATTACAATGGACACCATTTAGGACCATATCACTTGTAGAGTGAGATTGCTTGGAGCCAAGAAAGGTTTTTACAGGAGTCCAGAATTTTCTTGAGTCCCTAGCGACATCCAATAGGAGCTTTTGGCTAATCTGATTTGCTTTTTACAGGCATTCCATTGAGCCCTGTACTATAGGTGTTGTAATCGGATGGGAGGCCTGAGTTTTTAAAGTGTCTCCAACTTTTGTCCCGAGCCTGGAGGGAGGCAAGAAGTTCTTTGTGGAACCATCTTATTTGTTTTGCCTGAACATGCTGCATGGTGAAGGGAGTGTGTATATCATGAAGGGACAAAAACCTGGTGAGAAAGTATTCAAGGGCAGCCTGTGTATCATGGATATGATATAGGTGGGACCAGTTGATAGAGGAGACCTCATTAAATAAAATTGCTTGATCCAGTTTGGCATAGTCCCAAAAGGTAATATATCATGGTGGTGGGGAGGGACCACAGAGGGACTCCAAATGCAGTAAATTGGAGAGTGGTCACTTATAGCGTCAGGTAGTATACCAGTGGTCGCTGTCCTGTCAATGAGATTTGATAGTATCCAGTCAATAAGTGTACTGGAAGTTGAGGTGGATGTTACCCTAGTCGACTCAGCTATTACTTGGTGTAGGTTGAACTAAGGAGAGGATGGTGTTGTGGGTTTGACCTGACCAGTTCAGGTTCATGTCACCAAGAATAGGTAGTTCATTATGCTTGCTGGCAGAGACAGAGTGTTCAAGCAGCTCAGTGAGGCCCGAGTAGCCATTTCGGGGAGGATTATAAGCACAGAGGAGACTCGAGGAGCAGTACGTGGACTGTGTGCAGGATCACAAAGCCTCAAAATGTTGGTTATTGTGAAGCAGGATTTTCGTATGGGTAAGGCTCTTATGCAATAAAAAATTATAAAGTCTATATATGGAATAGTGTATTGGTAACCATATACAACAAGGCTGTGTTGCATTCCTGGGATTGAGATACAGTAACAATACAGGGTCCTCAAGAGTGAAGCTTGAGAGGGCCTGATGACACCTCAAACCCAAGATGGAGGCACAGTCCTTGTTGGTGTATGGTTGACCATATACTATTTTATGAAGTATATAAACATTTTTTTTTTAGCTGAGTAAGTGATAGCATCTGCCAGGCTACCAACTCGTCCTTCCCGCAACCCACGTGCTCACTAGTCCGCCCACCCACCCATACAAACACAATGGTCAAACAAAAGTTTGAAAATTCTAAAAAGTAAACGGCCAGTACATTTTTTTTATTTTTTTTTAAGCTCACTGGGTGTCAGCATGGTCTGAGCAGCGCTAGGGTGAGTTCATTTGAAAAGGGGGGGCACGAAGATAACACAGTAGGTACATGCTTCAAAGGTGGAAAGTTGTTGTATCATTGTGACATCGGAACAAAACTACAACTTTTTATGATTTTGGAACTGTCCTACAACAAGAAAATGCCATGTATGAACCTCTGTACACAACAAGTGGCAAACACATACTCTAACTCTATTTGATGAATGAGTGAGTCTTCGTTTCCTAATTTATATGTTCAAAAGGCAAAAAGCCTCAGCACAAAAGCACTTTTTTTTTTTTTTTTTTTTGTTTTTGGTAACCGGGTAAAGCCAACTAGGCACAAGTGCCTGTTTTCAGGGGCGACCTGGGAGCACTTAAGCAACAGGGTTGATACACAAGGAGGTGTGGAAAGGATGAGAAGGGACTTGACATGGTTGGAGGAATGGTCAGAAGTTTGGCAGCTTGGATTCAGTGCAAAGAAGTGCAAAATAATGCACCTGGGAAACAAAAACCCAGGAGAAGAGTACACAATGGGGGGAGTGGGGTAGTAACAAGAACAAAAATGGAAAGGGACCTTGGAGTAATTATATCAGATGACCTTAAGGTTGACAAGCTACGTGAGAAGGCTGTAGGGAGGGCTGCGATGTATAGGGAGAGGCATCACCAGCAGAAAACAGGAAGTTGTTATCCCTCTGTACAGACAATTGGTGAGACCCCATCTGGAGTACTGCATCCAGTTCTGGAGACCCCATCTCTGCAAGAACATAGACAGGATGGAGGCAGTCCAGAGGAGGGCAACTAAAATGGTGCAGGGTCTGTAAGAGAAGCCATATGAGGAGAGACTAATGGAGCTTAATATATGTACCTTTGAGGAAAGGGGGGGGGACATGATAGAAACTTTTAAGTACCTCAGTGGGATCAGCAAAGTCCACGAGGGTAGCATCTTTCAGAAAAAGAGATGTGCAAGAACAAGGGGACATAATTTGAAGATAGAGTGAGGACGGCTCAGGGGCAATGTGAGGAAGTATTTATTTCACAGAGAGGGTGGTGGGCGCATGGAACAGCCTTCCTGAGGAGGTTGTGGGGTCTAAAACTGTGGGAGAATTCAAGAATGCATGGGAAAGATATAAGGCAATTCTTGTGGGGGGTAGGAAGAAATAGGCTGTTGGTTAAATAGGATCTGCAGCTTATCCTGTAGGTAGGGAAATGGGCAGACTAGGTGGAGCAAACGATCCTTATCTGCCGTCAAAGTCTATGTTTCTGTGTTTCATCAGTGGGCCTCATCAGTAAAACCCCATGGGAAGAAAATAGTTATATTCTGGTCTTACTGGTTTGAATCATGGTAAACCCAAAATATGAAAGTTATCTAAAAGACAAAGAACATCAGCACAAAAACACTGTGGCAAGAGCTACTCAGAAAGGGCACTGGCAATAAAGCCAGGTTTCAGAGAAATGTAAAATTACACACACTGTATTGCTCTTTCTAGGAGTGTGGATATGTTGTTCATCCACACTTTCTGGCATGTCCCTTTCCCCTTTAAACTTGCTAGAAGTCTTCAAGCTGGCTCCTCCACCCACCCAGGTGGTAGATACCTCGGCTCCGCCCCATGACACCAGATCTTCCTTTCCACTGGCAGATACAGGTCTCTCGTGCTACTTCTGTACTTTGTAGGCCCTGGTTTCAAAACGTAGGTTTTACCGCAACTTGATATCAAACTCATTAGAGCTCGCAATTCCGATTCAGATATGGAGGACAAATCATCTCCCAGATTTCACTGGTGTTCCTGCAGCCAGAAAATGTCATGCACCGATCCCCAGCTAGCATGCGTGTACTGCCTCGGCATCGGACATGACACCTCATGGTGTACAATTTGTTTGGCCTTCCATCTCAACATTCTGGACGACTGCAGGGCATGCCTTCAACTGGGGAGACCAGAGAAAAGGAACACACTGGTGAAATCCAAAGAGGCGAGGTGGGCAGTTTCTGCGGCCGCGAGATCCGCCGAGCAATTAGAACAGATGAAGGCATTCGAGGAGGAAGTTTCTTCATTCCCCTCAACCTCGGCTCGACTTTTACGGGCTCCTTTGAGGAGTTGTGCCAGTCTCTCCCCATCACGTGTGAGGCGCCCTCAGGCTTGCACTCCTTCTGCCCTCGGAAGAGGGATAAGGACACCAAGTCTTCTTCCTCCAGAAGAAGATGCTCCTGGGACCGAGAGAGGTCCAAGTCCCAGGAACACGTGGTCTTGACTTCAGTCGAGATCACATCCTCGGCCACCGGCTTTACGGATCTTCCGTCGGACCAAGGCACTGAGACCGTGGAAATGGCTGAACCGGCTCAGATTATGCTCGATCCCATCGAGCCCTTATCGATGACTCCTGTCGATGATTCCTTAGAAAGGACCCCGGTTCTTTCTTTTCCTGATGAGGAGACTGTGCCTTCGGGTAACCTCATCAAGGAAACCGTTCTGGAGCCTCGGTTTTCTCCGACTCCGGCGTCCCCTGATCGAACCAGCCGACCCTGTTGGTCTCAATCGAGGACCAGGACCCCTTCAGTCGAAAAATCGAAGAAAGGTCACAAACACTCCAGAAAGAGGCATCGCCATCGATCCTCATCCTCCTCTGATGAGGAGAGACTTTGATGGAAACTCGATTGACGTTATGAGGATCTCATGTGGCAACAGCTGCTTCTGACTGGTCAAATGCCGGCTCCCCCGGCAGCGCTGGCCATTACTTAGTTCCTGCCTCCCAGGTCGACCCCTCCAAAACCGAAGGCTTCGGTTCCCCCACCCGTGGGGCCAGCCTGTAGTCCGGCTTGGCCTATTACGGTCTCCCCACCGATTTTGGTGGAGCCACCGCCTAAGCAGCCTCAGGGAGGGGCTCCCTTGAAAGAGGACTGGACAGACACTGGATTGCCCCATCGTCTGTCCATCACTGTTGACCCCGATTGCCCTCGGTGCATTGAGGGAGACATAGGTGGGAGATCATTATATCCTGACTCTTCGGACTCGGATGCCACTGGTTTGCACTCTCATCTGGGGGATGACAAGTCATCAGTGGCAGGTTTGGAGGAAGGTCCTTCATCTTTTCAGGGCATCCTCTGCCTGATTTCTAAATCAACCAGAATGCCCCTGGAGCCTATCCAGAAGAAGGCGCAATACCCCCTTACGGATATCCTCAAAAGGGGGGATACCCTGATGGAGGCCTTTCCAGTGGTTGAAGCCATTGTTGGCCCGGCCCTTGAGCTCTGGCAGCGTCCTGCCTCCTGTCCAGCTCTTTCTTTCCGCATGGCCCTCAAGTATACAGTACCCATGGGGTCCCTGGCGGGGTTCACAGAGCATCCCTCGGCCGAAAACCTTGTGACTGCTTCTGTGTTGAGACACACTGGCAGCTCAACCAACACTGACCGCCACCCAGACAGGGAGTCCAAGAATATGGACCATTCTGCCCGGAAGGTCTATGCAGCCTCCTCCTTAGGCCTTCGTCAGGCCAGTTCGGCTGTTTTCATGGCACAGTTCTCTCACGCCCTCTTAGGGTCGCTAGATGAAGTCCTCCCTCGTCTCCCAGCGGACATGCAGACCACTGTGAAGCAAGTCCGCGACCAGGGCTGTGCTGTTGCAAAACAGCAGCTCCAGATGGCCCTGGATATTGGAGATTCCTGTGCCCGCTCCTTAGCAGCTGCACTGGCCACTCGCCGCAGGGCATGGCTGAGGTTATCCTCCTTTCTGGCAGATACTCAGCATAAGTTAGCTGACGTGCCCTTCCTAGGCACTGACCTCTTCTGTCGAGGAGTGGCTGGTCACCTCCAGCGCACAGAGCAGTCCAGTGCCACCTTGGATGCTACCTCTGTGAAGGGTTCTTCAGGCAAGAACCAGCTGAAGCGCAAGAAGAAGCCTTTTCGGCACTCTTCCCCTGTGGTTCAACAGCCATAGAAACATAGACTTTGACGGCAGATAAGGACCGCTAGGCCCATCTAGTCAGCCCTCCTTTCAAGGAGGCCAGCAGCAACAGCAGCAGCATCAGGCTCAAGCTTGGCGCCCCAGGCCCAAGCAGGGTCCCCAACAGCCCCGTAAAGGAGGCTGAGGTGCTGGTCCAGGAGCCTCCTCCTCCTCTAAGCCTGCTCAGTGATGGTTTTGGGGTAGCCACCCCTACACCCATCACGCCAGCTCTGGGTCCTCCCATGGGGGTCCGGCCCACCACTTTCTTTCCGCCTGGTCTGGTATCACTTCGGACAGGTTGGTTCAAGTAGTGGTCGGCCAGGGACTGCCTCTGGAATTCAAGCAGTACCCTCCCAGCTGAGCCTGCGCCCCTCGGGAGGAAAGGATCTCAGCTCGCACTCAGTCGCCCTTCGAGATGACCACGCTCAGCTCCTCCACAAGGAGGCGGTAGCTCCAGTGCCGGATCCTCCTACAGACCCAGGCTTTGTGTCCAGGTGTTTCTTGGTGCCCAAGCGGACGGGGGGGTTGGTGCCCCATCCTAGCTCTCCACGACTTGAATCAATATCTCTAGTCTCGCACCTTCTGGATGGTAACTCTGAACCAGATCATACCATCCCTGGAGCGAAACATGTGGTTCTGTTCACTGGATCTACAGGATCTTTTCCTGTCCCAATCTGTCCCTCCCACCAGCGGTTCCTCCACTTCAGGGTCGAGGGGACCCTGTACAAGTTCCAAGCCATGCCGCTCGGCTGTCATCAGCCCCTCTGGTCTTCACCAAGTGCATTGCAGTGGTGGCGGCCCATCTTCAGTGTCGAGGAGTTTGGATATACCCTTATCTCGACGACTAGCTCTTGGCAGGTTCCTCCCTTCAGGAAGTGGAGAGGTCCAGGGATCTGGCCCTCTGAACCTGCTCCCAGCTCGGCCTCTTCATCAACAAGGCCAAGTCAGAACTCGTGCCCTCTCAGGTGATGGGCTTCATTGGAGCAGAGCTCGACTCTTGTCAAGCCAGAGCTCGGCTCCCACGGACAGGACAGAGGTTCTTTCCTCCTTTGCCCAATCATTTCTGGTTGGGCACTTGCGCCCTGTCCGGGACTTTCTGCGCCTTCTGGGTTACATGGCGGCTTGCACCTCAGTGGTCCAATGGGCCCGGTTGCACATGCGCCCCCTCCAGTGGGAGCTGGCCGCCCAGTGGACTCAGTGCCATGGTCACTTTGACCAGCTGATCACTGTAACCCAGAAGATGTGAGACACTTTCCAATGGTGGACCGCCGCAGAATGGTTGCAGAAAGGTATCCCATTTGTCCGCCCAGAGCCGACAGTCATCCTGACGACCGATGTCTCTCTCATGGGCTGGGGAGCCCACATGGGGGACAGCAGGGACCACAGGTTCTGGACCCCCGAGGAGTCCCAATGCCAAATCAACCTGTTGGAACTCAGAGCAGTCAGACTGGCACTGTCAGCTTTCGCTCTTCAGCTCCGAGGTCAAGTGGTTCAAGTCCAGACGGACAATACCATGACCATGTACTACCTCAACAAACAGGGCAGTACGCACTCCCGTCTGCTGTGCAAGGAGGCGCTCCGCATCTGGACCCTCATAAGTCGGTTGGAGGTGGACTTCCTAGCCATCCATGTGGCAGGAGTCTTGAACCAACTGGCGGATGCTCTCAGCCGCATAGGCCAGACGTCCCATGAATGGTCACTCCATCCAGCGGTAGCTTACAGTCTGTTCTCCCATTGGGGCAAACCGTTGGTGGACCTGTTTGCCTCCAGGGAAAACACCAAGCTGAGACTGTACCATGCCCACCCCCCTCAGCAGGGCTCACTGCAGGGGGATGCCTTCTCGAGGCCGTGGACCCCAGGCCTCCTCTGTGCCTTTCCTCCATTTCCCTTGATCCACAAGGTGTTACTCAAGGTGAGGAGGGAGAAGGTGAAGGTGATCCTGGTAGCCCCAGATTGGTTGCACCAGTTCTGGTACCCAGATCTCCTCAGCCTCAGCTGCAGGCCCCCAGAGCGGCTTTGTACATGTCCGGACCTGATATCATTGAACCAGGGGGAGGTATTCCATCCGGACCTTCAATCCCTGCACCTCATAGCCTGGTACCTGAGCGGCTAGAGTTCCAGGCTCTGGGTCTTTCCAAGGATGTCTACACCGTCGTGGAGGCATCTCGTAAGGAATCGACCAGGAAATGTTATGCCTTTAAATGGAAAACGTTTTCCATTTGGTGTCAGGGTAAGAGTCTGGACCCCTTATCCTGCTCTGTGGCTAACATTCTAGACTACCTTTGGTCCTTCTCCAAAGGGGGTCTACGGTCATCGACCCTTAGGGTGCACCTGGCAGCCATTTCTGCTTACCAGGCATGGGCTGGTCAGCAGACTTTGGCACAGGAGACAGTGGTCGGGCGCTTCTTCAAAGGCCTGGATCACATATAACCTCCAGTACGTGAACCTCCACCTCCATGGAATTTGTTGCTGGTTTTGGCAAAGCTCATGGGCAAGCCATTCGAACCCATGCACAAGCGTAAGCTCTCACACTTGAAGTGGAAGATGACCTTCCTGGTGGCTATCACGTCAGCCAGAAAGACAGGGGAACTCCAGGCACTTTTGGTGGATTCCCCTTATCTGATCTTCCACAGGTACAAAGTTGTCCTGCGCCCCCACCCGAAATTCCTTCCAAAGGTGGTTTCAGAGTTTCACCTTAACCAGGTGTTGACTCTGCCAGTGTACTGCCCTAACTACACCTCAGACGCCAAGTACAGGCTCCATACCCTGGACCTGAGATGTGCCATCTCCTATTATAAGGAGAGAACGGCGGAAATTCGTGGAGAGGTTCGCCAGCTGTTTGTCACCTATGCTGAAGCCGCTTCTGGCAGACCTGCAGCCAAGCAGACCATTGTGAGATGGATGACATCATGCATAGGTTTGTGCTTTGAGTTGGTGGGCAAGGAGCCTCCCAGAGGGATAAGAGCTCATCTACCCGCCATACTGCTGCATCGGTGGCTGCTTCCAGGGACATCCCTATCTAGGAAATCTGTCGGGCTGCTACCTGGAAGTCAGCAAACACCTTCATTACCCACTACGACATCAAACTTGAGTCACACCGGGATGCTAGTTTTGGGGCCTTGGTTCTCCAATCTCTATTTCCCAAGTAGGGGATGTGAGCCTTGCCTCCCTCCTCCCAGAGAACTGCTTGGAGTCTGCCAGAGAGTGTGGATGAACAACATATCCACGCTCCTAAAAGAACAGGTTACTTACCTGTAACAGTAGTTCTAGGAGTGGTATATGTTCATCCACACGCGTCCACCAGACCTCCCCGGCTTTATGCACACAACCTTGCTTCCAGCAGGCTAAGATCTGGCATCTTGGGGTGGAGCCAAGGTATTTACCACCCGGGTGGGTTGGAGGAGCCAGCTTGAAGACTTCCGGAAAGTTTGAAGGGGAAAGGGACATGCCAGAGAGTGTGAATGAAAAACACATACCACTCCTATAACTACTGTTACAGGTAAGTAACCTGTTCTTATTGATCATACTGTATGCAAGCCTCCATGACTTTGTGTGTGTTCATTGTGGATGACTGTGATGTACTGTCATCAGTTTTCATCTGTTAAAACAGTCGGGGGTCAGTTTTTAGTTTCTGGAGTCTGTCTCCTGCACCTTGACATACAAAGTTGGATATCTAAGCAGACTTTTCTGACTAGGCCAGGCACAGTTTCAAGAGCGAGGCATTCACTGGCTTGGAGCTTGTCAAGAACAACTGTTGTAATCGGTGGGTGGTGAGCTAAGATTTCTTTTTTTTTTACCTTTTTTATATGCCTTGACTGTCTCCAAAAAGACATTATTTGACAACCCAAACACAAGGGAGCTGATGATACTGAAACTCATGTTAACAGCAGGACTGTCCATGCACCAATTCATATTGGCTCTCAGGCTGGTAAAACGACTGATCTCATACATAGATACTGTACATAGAATGTGATGGCAGAAGGAGACCTCAAGGTCTATCTAGTCCACCCATGGTTCACATATGGCTCTTTCATTCTGTTTGCTGCCACAACATAGAATTTTCAGAGCCTCACATTCAGATGATCAGAGAACACAGTTTTGAAATCGAACTGTATGTTTCTAGAGAATAACCAGTCTATGAGCATAGATACAACCCATATTTTTTTTTTTATGGAATTGGCTTTATCCTTACTCTCTTCTGTATCATTTACTTATGTCAGTGATATATGGCTTTTACTTGCAGTTTACATACTAACATACTATTTGCCAGCAGATTAGGCCTTATGGTCTATCGAGTCTGCTCGAACCTAGATCCTTAGTTGGGTGCCGAGACCCTCCCATCCCTTGTGCTCCAGAAACCCCTATCATCCATCCCCACCCCCCTGGGACAGGCCATCACCTGATACATCCACTTTCTGTGTCTGTCCCACCCTCTCTTGAAGCCCTCCACTGTGGATCTCTGAACCAGCTCACCAGGCAGTGCATTCCATGGGTCCACCACCCTCTCAGTGAAAAACCTCCTCCTCTTTTCCCCCCTCACCCTTCCACCTTCCAACTTCAAATCATGTCCTCTGGTGATACCTCCCTGCTTTAGTCTAAAGATCCCATCCATGTTTACCCTATTTATTCCCTTGAGGTACTTGAAGACCTCAATCATGTCCCCCTGTCTCCTCTCCTCCAATGAAAACAGGCAGAGCTCCTCAAGTCTGTCCTCGTAAGTCAAATCCCTAGCCCTCGTATCATCTTTGTTGCCCTCCTCTGTACCCTCTCCAGGAGCTGTGTCCCTCTTCAAGTGTGGTCTCCAGTACTGTACACAGTACTCAAGGTGTGGTCTAACCAGTCCATTGTACAGCGGCAGAATCACTTCCTTGCTCCTAGAGGTGATCCCCCTTGCGATGCATCCCAACATCCTGTTTGCCTTGCTAGCTGCTCTCCTGCACTGCTCAGAGTTATTCATACATGTATCCACCCCTAGGTCTTTTTCCCCTGTTGAGGCTTCCAGCACCTCCCCTCCCAGGGTGTACCTGTGTTTAGGGTTTCCCCGACCAAGATGCAACACCTTGCACTTGGCGATATTGAAATTTAATTTCCATGTGTGAGCCCAGCTTTCCAGGGTGTCCAGGTCCCCTTGCAGGGCCAACCTCCCCTCTTCTCCCTCAACTACTGCTTCCATCTTGGAGTCATCCGCGAAGAGACTCATTTCACACCCTATACCATCCCTGATGTCCGATATGTATGCATTAAACAGGATTGGACCCAGGACCAAGCCCTGTGGTACCCCACACCAACCTCTGTAGGGTTCGAGAGCTCCCCAGACCACTACTCTCTGAGTGCGTCCCAGCTATCCAGTTTTCAATCCATCTGACCATCAAAGGGCCTACTCCTAACCCCATCAGTTTCTCCACCAGACCATTGTGGGGACAGAGTCAAAGCCTTGCTGAAGTCCAAGAATAATACATCCACAGGCTTACCCCTGTCCAGTTCTGATGTTACCCATTCATAGAACTCCACAAGGTTGGTTTGACATGATCTACCTGGCACAAACCCATGCTGCCGACTATCCAGACCTCCCACCTCCTCCAAGTAAACCCCAATCGTTCCTTTAGTATACTCTCCATTAATTTTCCCACCACCGAGGTTAAACTGATGGGTCTATAGTTTCCTGGTACTTCCTTGACCCCCTTTATGGATTGGTACCACATGTGCCTCTCGCCAATCCCTAGGTACCCTCCCTGTCTCAAGTGACCTGCTGAAAAGCTCCGCCAGGTGCAGCCAGTATGTCCGCCAATTCCATAGTACTGGATGAATGCCATCCGCCCAGGAGATTTGTCTTTCTTTAGGCCTTGAGGGCAACCACACCCTTTGGCGGGATGGCATCATCCGTCCCTCCACCTTACTGGTCTTTTATCCTTATCCAGATGTGACACCCTGGGGTACCTTTCCCTCCTTTGCTCCATTTCTGTTGCTCCCTGATCCCACTCCCTGCCTTCTATCCCCTTTGTGCCTTGCTGTAGATATCCCATCCCTCCCTAGTGAACACAGAGGCAAAGTACTGTTAAATACTTCTGCCTGGTCCCTCGCCTCTTCCACCCACCCTCCTTCTGATCTCAATCTGTTGAGATGGCCCTTAGTTTTTCTCCGCTCCCCAATGTACCGGAAGAACCCCTTTTCCCCTCCATGTATTCCCTGTGCCAGCCGTTGCTCTTTACTGGACTTTGCTCCCCTCACCATACGGGTGACTTTTCTAGATGCAAGCTGGTACATTTCCTTATCCCTATCCCCTCTTGTTGTTTTATATTTTTTGTAAGCCGCCTTCTTTTCTCTGACTGCTACCTGGACCTCACTGGACCACCAGCATGGTTTATGTGACCTTGCTCCCTCACGTTTCAACAGCGCAGATCCTGACTGCCTCATGAAGTCCCGTTTTATGACCTCCCATCTCCTTTCCACACTTGTCGTTGAGGTAATCCCCTTCAAGTGATCCTTGAGAATATTTCCCATGCCCATAAAGTCTGCCCCCTGAAGTCCACTGCCAGTGTCCTAGATCTCACCCCCACTCCCCCCATGCTTATTTGAAACCAGACAGTATTGTGGTCACTCCCAGTCAGGGGGTCCTGCACAACCATGTCCCTTACCAGATCCCCATCTGCCAGAACCACATCCAGGACATGCCCCTCCCTTGTGGGCTCCATCACATGCTGTGTTAAGAACACATCCTGGAAGCCATCCAGCAGCCTCTGCTCCTTGGCCACCTTAGAGGACATGGTTCCCCAGTTTGTACCTGGCATATTAAGGTCCCCCATCAACACCACTCCTTCCCCTTTTGGACCACACTGGGCAATGATGTTGTCCAGCAAACCATCCTCTAGAACATCACTCATCCCGGGGCCTATATGCTACTCCCAGCTTGACCTTATCTCCTGCTGGGGATCGTAAGGTGACCCATAAGGCCTCCACGTTTCCCTCTGCCTCTTCTACCATAGCAATTTCTATGTCATCTCTAATGAACATAGCCACTCCACCCCTCTGCCCTCCTTTCTATCCTTCCTAAGCATAGTGTGCCCAGTACATTTTAGGTCCCAGTCATGGTTTTTGTTGTACGTTTCGTGACTGCCGCCACATCCACCCCCAGACAGCATGGCCTGGAACTCGGCAACTTGTTTCCCAAGCTCCTGGCATTAACTTACTAACCCCACCCTTATCCCTGATCCTCTTTGTGAACCCCACCCAGATTCCTTATACTTCCATCCTCCCCTGCTCCTCCTGAAACCTCCACCTCAGTCTGTTTCCCCTCCCCCTTGGGCTGAAGACTACTCCCTCATCTGGAGGGAGGGCTTCTAGTCAGCCCTCCTTATCCCTTCCCCCTTACAAGTTTAAACCCCACCTTTCTTGTATGTAGTCAGCCATCCCTGTTTAAGGACTTCCTTCCCTAATGGGGCAAGATGAAACCTGTCCTTGGCATATAGTCCCTTATCCTCCAAAACTCCATTCCAGTTCCCTAACACCCCAACCCATTCTCTTCGCCACTTCCTGAGCCATTCTATTAACCTCTGTGAGCTTCATTTTTTCTCCACTGAGGCCTTTGGTACTGGCAATATCTCAAAAGGAAATGTTGCATCCATTATCCCGACAGACTCTGGCAAGTTCTTGGAACCTTGCTTGATTTCCATAATGCTATTTCCTCTAGATCATTAGTTCCCAAATGCACCAGGAGATCCGGTTTCCTCCACAATCCCTAACCATTTCATACACCATGAACTTTGCTCTGTGCACTGTCAGCCCAGAGATACTCACTACCTTCACCTGCTATGGCATCCACCCCTGTCCCTCCCAATGGATACCCTTAATCATCAGTCTCCCAGTAACAGAACCTTAACACCGCCATCATCCTTATAGTTTACCTCCACTATGCCCTCTCAGCCCCCCTCCCCACTTTATTCATGATCGCAATTTCATGGGAGTCTTCCTGCCTTATTAGAGACCCCTTGTCACCTCCCTTTCTGCCTCCCTTGCTATTTGCCCACTTAACTCAAACCCCTCTGAATAGGTGTCCCTTTAACCCTCTCTTATCTGAACCATTTATCCTGGCCCTGATGGTTTCCCCTTCCCACCACCATCCCCCTTTGTAATAGTACCCCTGTCTCCAGAGGCTCTCTGTTGGTCCCTTTAGCTAGGGCCCCATCCTTGGTACTGACCTCCCTGCTGAAGGGGGCTCTCTCCCATCTCCTTGTCTCCCAGTTTCCTCCAATCATGCCTCCTCCCTCATGTCTGGAATATGTTGCATCTCCCATTTGCTTAACATATATGTTTCCTTCTCCTCTGGGACTATGTCTATCCTTTCCATAGCTGGTCTGTGATGCCCTATGGGTATCTGACTCCCTCCCGGCCTCTGTATAAGTTTCCTCATTTCCACCAACCCTTCCTCCCCTCTAGGATGCTTAGTATCTCAAATTTATTGTGACACTCTATGTCAGCCTCCATCAAGTAACCCGAGTTCCCCTGACTGCATCTCTAAACTGACCCTCTTCTTCCTCTCTTGCACTGTTCACCTTAGGAGCTCCTTCCCACAGTCTGCTGTTTTAGGCTTCCGCACAACAGCTCTCCTGACTCTTCCCCTCCAGTCTCCTTGAATTCAGAATTTTCACCTGTACAGTTTCCCCTTAGCATCAATTTCCCTATCTAAGGGTCCTCTGTCCCTAATATCCCCCTTCTGCTTGCTGTAGCATAATGTCCTGTAATTTCAGGCGTTGCCCCAGCCTCCCCTCAACCCCACCCTTCTGCTGCCCATATCACACCCCTATCCTTGGACAGCTCCCACAGCTTACTCCTTAACCAATATACCTCACTCCTGATACAAGATAGCTGTCTACAGAGTGGGCAGCCTCCCTCTCTCCAGGCCCAATTTAGAATTATTGCCATCCCACAGCCTGTGCAGCCTACAACCCTTCCAGCAGATGCCTGCCATATGGTGGAATATGGCCACCTGATTATCCTGTTTATAATAGCACCCCTTTCTCAGTCCTTTCCTGGAGTACAGTTTCTCTCTCATACTGACTGTAGTTATTTACAAAACCCAATTTCAACCCCACCAACAAAGTTCCTAAGTCTCACAAACACATACAGTCCAGTATGTGTTCGGTCCCACTAACAGTGTGTAGCAGACACCAGGTACCATATGATGTCACAGGCCCACCAACTCCTGTTGCTTCAAATTTCAGTCCCAAACAGAAATACTCAGCCCTTCAATCCCAACCCCCAGTGGCTTTTCAGTATTTAAGAAAGCCTACAAAACAGGTTGGGTGGGAGGGCTCTTACCAAACACCTGGCAAACAACACATTTAAATTACCTTCTAATTTTCCCTGCCAAACAACTATCCCCAAACCTACAATATCACAGCCCAAGTATCAGTTCAAATTCAAGGTAATAATTTTTAACACATAGAACTAATTTCACTTACAAACTATTCAAATATTTCAGTTAAAAACAAAATATAACTCCTGACCTCTTTTCTACCAACCTGTTGCTTAAGCTCCCAAGTGAACAATGTTTACTATTTTATTTATTTTTAGGTGCTGGTTCTACCACGGAGACTGTACTCCCAGATGTTTCTTTCAAGACAGGATCTCCAGATGTCACCTCATCAGGTAAGAAAAATGTTTTGAAACTGCCAGAAAAATGTCAAACATGGTGCAGTTAAGCTGGGAATGGCTAGTGACATTGCTAGTGGGCAGGGAAAACACGGCCATAATTTTCATTTTTTTACGCTGCTGAAGGCTGGCACTAGAATATGGAATATGCTGCACCCATGTTGGTAGGGAATTGTTTTTAGCCATTGGTGGTACTCACTCAAGGCCATGACTCAAGATATGTCTCAGGAGATGCATGTTACTTACAGTTTGTTGTGTTTTTAGGGGCTAGTTCTATCACAGAGGCAGGATTCTCAGATGTTTCTTCCGAGGCAGAATCTCCAGAAGTCTCCTCGTCGGGTGAGAACATTTTCTCTATTGAAGGTGCCAGAAAAAGTTCAATACAAGTTGAAGATAGAGGAAGTTGAATGTGACTACTGAGATTATCAGTGAGCAGAAAAATAATGGTGACTGAATAGTTTTAAATTCTGAAGGCTGGCACTAGGATATGGGATGTGCTGTACCTTGTGGGCTGGACTTATTTTTAACAATTGGTGGTACTCCCCCAAAGCCATGGCTAGAGAAGTGTCTTGGCACATGCCTTTTACTTATAGGCTGTGTTTGCAGTTTTCTTTTTGGGGGGACTGGTTCTACCATAGATATAGCATTTTTTTTCTTACAAAGCAGCATCTCCAGATGTCACCTTCTCAGGGGAAAATTTTCTCCATTGAATGTGCCAGAAAAATGTCAAAACAATTTGAAGGTAAAATGGACATGGCTAGTGAGATTATCAGTGGGAAAGAAACAAATTAAGTTATATTTTTAAAATTCCAAAGACTGGCACTAGAATAAGTGATGTGCTTCACTCAGGTTGGCAGGTAAATGTTTTAAGCCATTCAGGTGCTCTCCCAAGACCATGTCAGAGATATGCCTTGCAGATGCCTTTTACTTACCGTGTATTGATATATTCTTTTGTCAGGTGCTGGTTCAACCACAGAGACAGCATTCCAAGATGTTTCTTATATGGCAAAAACTCCAGATGTCTCCTCACCAGGTGAGGACAT
This sequence comes from Neoceratodus forsteri, assembly GCA_016271365.2. Lineage (NCBI taxonomy): Eukaryota > Metazoa > Chordata > Ceratodontiformes > Ceratodontidae > Neoceratodus > Neoceratodus forsteri. The sequence continues at coordinate 525,137,060 of CM057452.1, read as the reverse complement.
GTTCTTCATTGAAGGTGCCAAAAAACATGAAAAAAGGTGAAGCTAAGCTAGATGTGGCTAGTAAGACTGTCAATGGGCAGAGACAATGCTAATGATTAATTTTTTAAAATCCCAAAGGCTTGAACAAGAAAATGAACTGCAGTGTTCCCAGGTTGGCAAAGTCTTGTTTTAGCCATTGCTAGTACTCTCACAAAGCCATGTTAGAGACATGTCTTAGTAGATGGCCTTTACTTACAGTTTGTTGTTGCATTCTTTTTTAGGGGCTGGTTCTACCACAGAGATAGCATTCTCAGAGATTTTTCTAATGACAGCATCTCCAGATGTCTCTTCATCAGGTAAGAAACAAGTTGTTTATTGAAGGTACCAGGAAAATGTCACAACAAGCTGAAGGTAAAATTGACATGGCTAATGAGAGTTTCAGTGGGTAGGGGGAAAATGGATACCATTTGAATGTTTTAAAATTCTGATGACTGGTACTAGAAATTGTGAATGTTCTGTGCCCAGGTTGGCAGAGACTTGTCTGCAGCCACTGCTGGTACTTTTCTAAGGCTATGGCTAGAGATGTGCCTAGGCTGGTCAGATTATAGGCAACTTCCAACCCTTTATATAAGGTATTTTAAAGGGGAAAGGTCAGCACCAAGGGCTCCACACTCAAGTGTGGGACTTGTCCCAATGTGTACATTGTGTGCAAAAACATTCTGTTTTTCTTACGGTTTATTGTGGTATAGTAGATTGTATCAGACTAATTTTGTTTACTTCAAGGCTGACATATTTTTTAAATTTAATACGCTTTATAAAATTTTGCAGGAAACAAACACAATATAATACCACATGAATAATAAAAAAAAAAAAAAAGAAAACGCGCAGCACAGCAAACCACAACAAATTTTAACCCCCAGACCCATCCCAACCTCTTTGATACATACAAACTTATCAAAGAGAAAGTGTGTAATACTAAAATGTGCACATACATTTTTTATCACAAAATACATGCCCATACTGGGGGAGACTAGGCACTTAGTGTCATACACACACATACACCTGTTCATATCCTTAAAGGCCCAGCACATTGAATAGGGGGTAGAGACAGTCACAAGCTTGCACACACTAAAACAAGAACAAAAAAAGAAAGAAAGAAAAGCACTTGTAACAGGAAGGGACACAGACATGTGGGGAGTGGTGCAATGGACTGGCTGTGGAGCAGCAGTCTTCCGGGAGACATTCTGGAGACTGCATTGCTGCCCTATTTGCAGGCACCTCTCTGGTCTGAGGGAGGAGGTTGTTTGTCTCTATGCTGACCTGGCAAGGATTCAGGAATCCTGCTCCCCCACCCAGGCCACCGCCAATACCTCAGAGGTTGCCAAGAAAGAGGAGTGGTTGGACCATGGTGGGCTCAGGTAGAGTGAGGGTGGTGGAACAGAGGTGCATCCCTCCAGTTGTGCCTCTCCACAATTCATTCGCCACTCTGGTGGAGCATGGTTCCTCTATGGAGGCACCCACAGTGGAGACCAAGGAGGATGAGGGGAACCTCCACAATGGAGACCCACAGGAGGGTGGCACAGGACCCCACAGGGGAAAGAAACAACTCCTGGTGGGGGACTCAATTGTTAGGAGGATAGAACTGGGAGGGAGGGAAAGGAGATAAGGTGCCTGCCCGGCGCTATAGCTTGTAGGGACAGGAAATTAATCCTCTGAATCGCGGAGCAGCTGCAAGGGAGGAGCTGGATGTCATTATCCACCTAGGGACAAATGACCTGGCTGAAAATGGGATCAGAGCAGTGCAACAGGAGTTTGTGGAATTGGGAGGGGCCTTAGACAAGTAGCACACATGGTTACTTTCTTGGAGGTGCTACCTGTCTATGGCATGGATGAGACTAGAGTACTCCACACCATGGGATTCAATGACTGGTTGAAAAACTGGTGCAGAGCTCAGGGATTTGGCTTCATTGGGGACTGGGGCTCCACCTGGAGGGATACAGACCTATACAGGTGCAATGGTCTGCATCTATCCAGGAAGGGAACCAGGATCCTAGATGATAGGTTTAAATGCTTCATTGACAAGCATTTAAACTAGCCAAGGAATGCACTGAAAAGGAGAGAGAAATCCTAGCCCCCAAAAAATCAGGGGTAGTTAGTGAGGTAAACACCAAGATAGAGCAGTCGATAGGGAGAAGGGCAGGGGTAAATGGAGAAAAAGACAAGGGCAGTAAGGACAGGGATGGGGCAAAAAGAAATAAAGCCATAAAAAAATGGAGGGTAATGAGTACCAATGCCCGTAGTCTAGGTAAAATGGTGGCCTTGATAGAAGAGGGATGCCGGGATATCATGGCAGTCACAGAAACATGGTACACAGAGAACCATGACAGGGATGTCAACATACCAGGGTACACAATCTGTAGGAGGGACAGGGAGGGAAGAAGAGGAGGAGGAGTAGCTCTCTGTGTAAGGGAAGGGATCAAAGCAACAGAACTAAAGGGTAAACAGGGAGTAGAGGAGGCACTGTGGGTCACCCTGGAGACTGGAAATGGCACCACAGTCTGCACAGGGGTTGCATACAGATCCCTGTCTCTGGGGAGGAAATGGACAAGGAAATGATAGAAGGCATCCTTGGGATGGCAGAGAAAGGGGAGATATTGCTGATGGGGGACCTGAATATGCCAGATGTTAAATGGAGCTCCTTTGCTGCAGCCACATCGAAGAGCAAGGCCATTCTCGATGCCCCAAAAGGGGCATGCCTCAGACAGCTAGTTTTGAAACCCACTTCAGAGGGAGCAATCTTAGATCTGGTACTCTCAAATGGGGACAGAGAGAGGGTCTTCGATCTTGAAGTGGGTAGCCATCTGGGAACAAGCGACCACCAAACAGTGTGGTTCACGATAAACTTAGCTGTAGAATTGAGCCATACAAAAGTGAAGGTGCTGGACTTCAGGAGGGCTGATTTTGTCAAAATGGGAGAGTTCCTCAGAAAAGCACTAGTAAACAGGGAAGAAGGTGGGGTGGAGCAACAATGGGGAAACATCAAAATCGCCTTCACAGAGGCAACAAGCCTTTGTGTGAAGCAAATAAACAAATCAAAATGAAAGAAAAAACCACTGTGGTTTTCAAAAGAAGCTGCATGGAAGGTAAGGGAGAAAAAGATAGCATTCAGGAAGTATAAGGAAACACAGAAGGAGCAGGACAGAGAACTGTACCGGTTAAAGCAGAAGGAAGTGGGGAAGGCAGTCAGAGTAGCAAAGGCCCAAACCGAGGAAAGGATAGCCAACTCAGTTAAGAAGGAGGATAAAACCTTTTATAGGTACATTAGGGAGCAAAGAAAGACTAAGGCAGGGATACTGAGGCTAAATAAAGAGGAAGGTGGTTGGGCAGAGAGCGACAGTGAAAAAGAAAGTATACTGAACAAATAGTTCTGCTCAGTATTCACAATGGAAAAGCAGGGGGAGATACCTAATCCAGTCAATAGAATCACTCTGGATAGGGGGTTGATATTAGTCCTTTCACAGAAGAAAGGGTTCTGAAAGAACTCTTAAAACTGGAGGTGGATAAAGCAATGGGGGCTGATGGGATTCATTCCAGTATTCTAAAAGAACTAAGGGAAGAACTAGTAACACCACTGACTACCCTTTTTAATAAATCATGGGAGGATGGTGTGGTACCTGAGGACTAGAGGAGGGCGGATGTGATTCCCCTTCACAAAAGTGGGAGCAAGACAGAGGCAGGAAACTACAGACCTGTCAGTTTGACCTCAGTGGTAGGGAAAATGATGGAATCATTTCTGAAGGAAAGAATTGTTGAGTACCTAGAGGCCAGTGGGGCACAGGACCCAAGGCAGCATGGATTCACAGCAAGAAGGTCATATCAGACAAATCTAATTGATTTATTTGACTGGGTAACCAAAGTAGTAGACCAGGGAGGGGCTGTGGATATGGTTTACTCAGACTTTAGCAAGGCATTTGACACAGTCCCGTACAAAAGATTAATAAACAAATTAGCTAGCCTGGGGAAAACACTGGCTAGACAGCGGGACACAGCAGGTGATAGTAAATGGAGTCCACAGTGAAGAAAGGGGGGTTACTAGTAGGGCACCGCAGGGTTCAGTACTGGGACAGGTCCTTTTTAAGTGACATTGCAGAGGGACTGTAAGAGAAAGTATGTCTCTTTGCAGATGACTCAAAGATCTGCAACAGGGTTGATATACAAGGTGGGGTGGAAAGGATGAAAAGGGAATTGACAAGGTAGAAGGAATGGTCAAATGTATTGCAGCTTACATTCAACGCAAAGAAGTGCAAAATAATGCACCTGGGAAACAAAAACCAAGGGAAGAGTACACTGGGGTGAGATACTGACAACAACAAAATGGAAAGGGACCTGGGGGTAGTCATATCAAATGACCTAAAGGTGGTCCAGCAATGTGAGAAGGTAGTAAGGAGAGCTGGGGGGATACTGGGATGCATAGGGAGAGGCATCACCAGTAGAAAACAAGAAGTTGTTGGCCCTCTGGGGTACTATGTACAGTTTTGGAGACCCTCATCTCTGCAAAGACAGACAGGGTGGAGGCTGTCCAGAGGAGGGCAACCAAAATGATGCAGGGTCTGCACCAGCAGACATATGCAGAAAGACTAAAGAAGCTTAACATGTGTAGCCTCGAGGAAAGGAGGGAGAGGGGGGACATGATAGAAACTTTCAAGCATCTCAAGGGAATCAACAAAGTCCAAGAGGGTAGCATCTTTTCAGAAAAAGAGATGTGCAAGAACAAGGGGGCACAATTTGAAGATGGGGGCAGCTCAGAGGTAATGTGAGGGAGTATTTCTTCACAGAGAGGGTTGTAGATGACAATGGCCCTTCCTGAGGAGGTCAGTAGAGTCAAAAACAGGGGGGAATTCAAGAATGCATGGGACAGACATAAGGCAATTCTAGTGGGGGTAGGAGGAAGTAGGCTGTTGGTTAACTAGGATCTGCAACTTATCCGTTAGGTATGGAAATGGGCAAACTAGGTGGGCCAAGCGGTCCTTATCTGCCATCAAATTCTATGTTTCTGTGTTTACACAGTGCCTACTGCAACAACGTATTCAGCTTAATTAATTAGTTAACAGCAGAATAACATGATGTGATTACCAATGCTTTCTATAAGTTGAGAGACTGTCACTCAGACTGGCTTTTGTTTTTTCTGCCTGTAGTACAGAAAGGATTTATTTGAGCCACTCAGCAAAAGTTGGTGTATCTGTATTTAGCCAGTGTCTTAATATAATTTTTTTTTTGCACATGCAGCTGTTAAAGACACATAATACTTCTGTGCCCCAAGTAGTTTATCTATCTTTATAGTCCCCTATGAGACTTATTTCAGGTTGAAAAGCTTACTGTAACCCCAAAAGCAGGACTAATCTGTTCCTCAGTGTGTTTCAGAATTGCTTGATGTTTTCACATTCCCACAGGATATGAAAGAGTGCGCCAGATTTACTAAAGCATTGACAGCATAAGTCAGTAGAGGATTTCCCCGTCTTGTATAATTTATATTTATTTATTCATTTAAAATTTGGTAACCAGGAAAGGCACATTGAGCCAAGGTTCACTTCCAGGTGTGACCCAGGGAAGGGGGAGATGGAGCAAAATAGCAATAGACAATAGCAAAACAGCATCTGAACAGACAGATGAGCTATGTGTTACAATAATGGAATACATACAGAGAATTTGCATGTGCCACAGTTCAACAAAGTGCAGTGAACTTTAGCAGTGCTTAGAATCATGACCAAAAACATGTATGGGTTAAAATGAAGACTTCAAGGGTAACTGGAAGAAGGGTAGCAGGAACAAGTTGGGGAGGGGGGTGAAGTTTCAGTAGGCATTTGTAGAGTTAAGGATGGGAGAGACAGAGGAAGGAGGGAGTTTGTTCAAGACAGAGGAAGCCTATAGGATAATGCAGATTGTCCAGCAGAGGAGTGTGGGTGAGGAATGGCAAAGGGTGATGGTCTCTAGAGCAGAGGGAGTGGGAAGTAGGGGGGATTTGGGATAGGAGCAAGGAGAGGTAGGAGTGAAGGGATTTGAACCAATATTTGGAGATAAATGTAGCGTAGTGGGCCTGTGGATGAAATGGCAGAGGGAGGATGGAAAGGGAGGAGTAAAGCGAGCAATGATGTGTGCATGGAGGAGAGTGCGATGCAAAATGGCAGAAAGGGTAGAGGAGGGTATCCAGTTTAGTGAGGAAAAAGGAGGGGGCAGAGACATAGACAACAACTGCATAGTTGAAGACAGGGAACACCAGTTTGGTGATCAGCTCCCTGTGGGCATGCAGAGGTAGATATACAGTCTTTGTAACAATAGAGTGTATCAAGCTTGGGACAGAACTCGGCATGGATTTCATCAGTGTGGTCTGAGAAGTCAAGTTTATTGTCAAGCCACATCCCCAGGTAATTAAAGGACTGAACCACTTCAAGTGGGGTGCCATTCAGAGTGGTGAAAAGAGGGGGACAGTGAGCCTGGCTAGTTTCTGATTGGTATCAGAGGTCATGGAGGCTGTCTTTTTAGTGTTAACTCTAAGTTGGTTAGAATGTAACCAGTGGAGGATATTGTTGAAGTCCCACTGGAGCAGGTTTTCTTCAGCTGCAGACGAAGGACCTGAGGTGAAGATGACTGTCATCTTCATACATGTGTACTTGTGAGTTGACACAGGCAGGGGGAGGTCATTGAGGAAGAGTGAAAAAAGGAGGGTTCAAGGATGGAGCCTTGTGGAACCCCAGATTGGATAGGAAGGGGAGGCGAAAGGGAATCACCAACATGTACCGATTGTAGATGGCAGGTTAGGTAAGAGTTAAACCAAGCAACAGCAGGGGCAAAGAGGCCAGCATTTCTCAGCCAGTCCAGGAGAAGCGGGTGGGACACAGAGTCGAAGGCTTTGGCCAGATCAACAAAAAGTGCTATGGTAATGAGCCCCTGGTCCATTCCGGAGAAGATTACATTAGTGACATGCAGCAGAGTGGAAACTGTGAAATGGTGCTTCCAGAATCGAAACTGTGAAAGTTATAGGAAGCTATTAGACTAGAAGAAATCGAGTAGTCTGTCATGGACCAGTTTCTCTTGCAGTTTAGAGAGGATGGGGTGGAGGGAGATGGGATGATAGTTACCAGGAGAAGTTGGATCACCCCTTTTGTGAAGAGAAATAACTTTGGCCATCTGCCAATACTGGGGGACAATGCAGAGAATGAAGGAAAGGTAAGTGGGATGAGTAAGGGGAGCTATAATAGCAGGAGCTGAGAGGTGTACTAACTTGGGGTTGAGACCATCAGAACTGGATTTTGATGGGGTGAGGGAGGAAAGGGAAAATAGGATTTCCTGGATGGTGACAGGGGGAAGTGGTACCCTGGGGGAAAGCAGTGGAGGAGGACAGAAGAGCACAGGTTGTGAAGAACTTGAGCCACAACAAAGGCATGGTCAGACACAGGTGAACTATTTTCCATCAGAATGGGGGGTCTGACTTGGCAGGGGTGTCAAAAAGGAAGTGTATAACCTTCCAAAATTTAGATGGGGAATTTAGGTTTGACTGGAGGTTGGCTTTGAAATACTGTGATTTAGCTGACTGGACAGACTTAGTGCAGTTGTTCCTCAGAGCCCTGTAGAAGATGTGATCAGAGAGGGAGCTGGATAATTTATAATGGGCCCAAGCACAGTCCTGGGACTTGCACAATTTTATAATATTAAAGGTAATCCAGGGATGGTGGATATATTTTTACTCCAGGTTTCATCAGAAGGGCATGCCTGTCCCAGGCAACGGAGAATTCCGAATTAAAAACAGCAAGGCCAGCTTCGATATCTGACGCAGTGAGGACATCAGACCAGTCAGTAGAAGAAAGGTCACCCAGTAGAACGTCAATATTTAGTGACTAGTGAGACCTATCCCAGATATATTTAGGTAGCTATGGGGGATGTTGGATTTTTCTGATGTAGAAGGTCATAACAGTGGTCATTAAAGGCATCAGGCAAAATACCAGCAGCCACAATCCAGTGAGGGTGGGAAGTTAGAATCCAGTCCAATAGGGAATGGTTAGCAGAGTGGGGCTTTAGCCAGGTGGGTTCTGAAATAACCTGTGTCAAATTAAGTGACTTAATCTTGTGAGTGATGTCTGGAGGATGGGCAAATTCAGTTGCTATTGAAGTCCCTGAGGAAGATGACTTCACTTGTGGATAAAAAAAGAGTCCACCAGGGAAAACTGAGAAATTTTAGGAGAGATGTAAAGAACTCCAATGAAAATGGGTACTGAGAAGGGGAAGTATAGTTTGACTAAAAGATATTCATGGGAGGAGGGAACAGCCATCTGTCTGGCTACAGTACATGTCATACTCAATAAATGTAAATGGCCACCCCTCCACCATTTTTATCCCTATTATTTCTAAAAAGATGGAAACCAGGAAGTGACAGGTTATGGTTAATATGTATGGAGGATAATATAAATTATGAAGTATTTTAAACTGGAAATATATGTGTGTCAGACCAGATTTTGGTCCAGTCACAAGAGCCCATTTGGGGGGGGTAGAGCACATACCCAGTACGGGGTAGAATCATTGGTTTTGATAGGCAATACTTTATTGTTAGGCAATAAATTATAAAGATGGGTATAAAAGTGAGAAACTGAATGTGGAAGGCAGGCACAAGAAGCTAAAGATAAAAACTTGGCTCCGTGGGCATTAGACCAGTTGGATGCACCAAAGTGCTTGATATGCAAGTGGGCCACTTGCAACAATGTAAAACGGTCTTTATTGACAGTAGCATACCTTTTCTGAAAGGTGGCATAAGAAATCAATAGTCCATTTATTGTTAGTTGGTTCACACATTTACGAATATACCAGCAGAAAGAGGCCTCGTGGTCTATCGAGTCTGCTCGAGTGCGCAGCTAGCACCTTATAATGCTGCTGCCCCACACCCCCACCCTATTACTCCTTCCCCAACCCCTCTTGAAGCTGTCTGCTGTCTGGCAGGCCACTACCTCCCCCGCAAGGAGTTCACTTGGCCACCACTCTTTCTGTGAAAAAATGTCTCTCTATCTCTCTCCTGAATCTAGCCCCTCCAATCTCAGTTTGTGTCCTTTCGTGTCCATCCCCTTTCTCCTCTGGAAAAGCCTCTCTGTATTAGTCTTGTTTATTTCCTTCAGGTACTTAAAGGGGAAATCTCCCATAGTTCCACACCCATATTTTCCCAACTCCTTATGTGTAACTGTTGCATGCCTCCTACAGTTACCAGCAGTCCTACTGCTGTCCAGATCTAGATTATAAATAAAAATATACAGCCCCCAAAAGTTATCAATGTGTTTGTCCTCCATTTTACCATCAATGTTGCTGGACAATGATGTCATCAGAGCAACAGATAATGGTGCTGCACTAAATGCAGTTCCACCAGTAGACCAAACTCACAATGTTTGGTTCTCCATTTGAGTAATGGAGGAACCCTTTAAGCATTGTGCACATCATGAAGTGCAAGTCTAATAGGGGGCTATGACCATGTGAGTGTGATGCAGCATTGATTTGAGGTATATACAGTATTCATATAAGGAAGTGCCGTATGTGTTGTGTTACTGTTTCTGTTAGCAAAAACAGTTTACCCAATAAATGACTCTGGGTACAACAAGAGTTTTAAGTGGTATTATGCAGCTGTTGTATTATGTTGTGTGTGTGTGTGTGTGTGTGTGTGTGTGTTAACATTCTCTGTTTTGATTGACACCAGCAGTGAGAAACAATCTTGCAAATAGGCCCCTTTCCCTTTGTAACTAGGCAGTCAGTGATTGGATGGCTGTTGTAAGGCAATAAAGAATTCAGCTACAACAAGGAAAAGGTTATCAGGAAAGCATCAGCTGCAGCATATGGAAGAAGAATAATCTAGTGGTTAAAGCACAGGCACAAGTACTGGGGGACTCTAGTTCAAATCCTACTAGAGTCCCTTACTGTCTAACCCTTAAGAAGTTCCCCTAACCTCCTTGGAAACTGTGATGGCCCCTCAGGTCCATGACTTTAAAAGTGCCCCAATTCCCATTATAAATCATTAGCAGTGATGCGAGAGCTACAGCACTTCACTTTCAAGGTACTAAGGATAAGCTGTGGCAGCAACACCCCCCCACACACACACACTTTGTAATGCCAGCATTTGAAGCAGGATGTCCCTCACAAATCAGATGCTACTCCTCAGCTGTTAGGTAAAGAAACTAATCAGTCTCAGTGTTTGTAGTGCTCTGTATTTGCTTAGCTCACTCCTCCCATATCATATGCATTCTGTGTCTTGGTATTTCCAGTCAGAAACACAGATTTGAGGAGCATCTGAAATGTAAAACAATACACTTTATAAAGTAAATGATCTAGCTCTCCAATTTCAGGCTGCTGAAAGGGGATGTGTATAAGTCATGTCTTGTGTGATCCTTTGGTAAACTGCCCAGGCTCACCTTGTAATGAATCTTCTCAAGTGTGTTCACCTGGTTCAATACAGAGTGATTGATTGGTTGATTGACTGATTCAGTCTACTGCTTTCCACAATATGTTACAACTGTCTCACAGAGAGAAATGAGAAACACAGAGAAACAGCTTTTGTTTCCTGTGAATGAAATACTATTACTGTATTATTTGCTCTACACATACAGTATTAAGGCTACAAGTACTACTCCCTGTGTGAGTTGCATGGCAGAACTGCCTTAAGCCATTGCAAACTTAAACTAAATCAGGCTAGACAGCATTGATACCCTTATGTTTTGTTCTGCACTGTTGCTGCAGTGACATCAAGGAATGGGATGGGCTGTGTTACAAATGACTCATTTGCATGTAAATGGTGGCTTGCTTGACATTTTACTACCTTGTGTCAGAGCCTCAAACTCTCTAGATACATGTTGCAACAGAAGAAATGGCTGATCTCTTATTGACATATTTACAGTACTTGATGTAATGTATAATAAATACATCAGACATATCCAAATCATACATATACAGGAGTCTTCTCCTTTAAAGGATACCTAAACAACATTTTGACAACAAACTATTCAAAAATCTGACTCCGTAGGTGACAAAAGGAAAGGCTGCTGTATTCATTAATGCTAAAACTACATTTACATAATTTACCTAAATGGGGTTCCAGAGCATTTGAAATCTGTAAAATCAGCCTTCCAAGTCAGAAAAAACTGTCTTACCTGCTTCCTAAAATGGCCACCAAATGTGATGTCATCTGAGCCAAAGTCAGAGAGATATATGGCTCTCTGTAGTGCTAACTAGTTCTTTTTTCCCTTTGTATAGAAGTGTTCCACCCAAATGGTCAAAGCCATATGCATTATTTTGCATAACGCACTTGTTGGGCTATGGTTCCTGTTCATTTTGTTTACTTTAACATGCTGAAAATGTGTTTTAATCCAACTGACTTTCTCTGTGGCAAACCACAGTGTGGTACAAATCTGGAATAACCTGGTGGTCTAGTGGTTATAGTGGAACCAGGATGCTTCAGTGGGGGTGCTGGTGTGGTGTGCATGCTTAATATGCACTTTTTAACATTTTTATTAAACCTTTGTATTTTCTGCTATTATTCTTTTCTAGTACGTTTTTGACAGAACCTACAAATGTAATCCATAGTTTGAATGTAAACATTTGTACAATCAATAAATCAGACTTCAACAAAGTGAAATGCAGCAGAAGCTGCAAGCAAATACATTACTATGTGGGGGGTTGCAGCCACACCCATCACCACCCCCTAGAGCCACCACTTTTTTGTAGCAAAGTTCTTGTGCAGTCCAGTGTTAGAGTTCATACTTTATCGAAACTCAAATATATGCTTGTCTTGTCCTCTTTTTCCATGGGAAATAAGAATAAGAATCAGCATTTATATAGTGGTTTTCATACACACTGCATCCCAAAGTGCTTTACAAGCAATACTAGACTGATAGTGAAGTGAGTGAACGTGTAGTGGCAGCTGTTTCATACATTAATATCCACACACAGCCTTGCACAATTGCATGCACTGGTTTTATAGGAAGGGGAATGTTGGCCAGGACAGTGGGGTTAGGTAGTGATCAAGGTGCTAGCAGCTCCACATCTTACTTCTCACAGTAATCTGCTCATATTTTTCTCTTTCTGTCTTCCCCTTCCCTGAATATAGCAGTACCTTGCAAGAGTGGCCTTCTCAGTCCCCCTCTGGTATTTAGTCTTCACTATTCCTCCTCACACCAGAAACTGGTGAGCTCATCACCCTTCTGCATAATGAATGCAAGTAGTACAGTTCCCGTTTTATTTTGACATATCAAATATAAGAATATCTTTCCAGTAAGTCAGGCTCATATCAGCAGGGAACAAGGGGAATGATGGGCTTTCCTGTTCTTAAAAGATCTAGGCTACCTTTGATTAGGCACTATTAAATGACAGGTGTGTATACCATTATGCATGTCATTTATTAGTGCCTAATCATAGGTGGCTTAGATCTTATATGAGTAGGAAAGCCTATTTTTCCTCTTGTGCCATGCTGCTATCAGCCTAGCTTACCAGAAGATCACGTTTATTATTAATATGTAACTATAACACTGGGAGACTGTACTAACCACATTCATGATGCAGAAGGGTAGTGAACTCACCAGTTTTTGGTGTGGGGAGCAGGTGAGAAGAATGAATGCCATAGAGGAACTGAAGAGGCCATTCCAAAAGGGTACAGCTATATTCAGGTTAGTTGAAGACATGAAGGAGGACGCTGAGCAGATCACTGTGAGATCTGAAATGTGGGGCTGCCAGCATTGTGCTCACTACCTGACTGTGGATGAGAGTAGCCAACAATGACAAATACTCAGAGTGGCAGGGCTGCACCTAAACTGTTACTTGAATTCAGTGTAGGGAGATTATTGGTGGGGGGTTGTTGACATTTGTTAGGACAGTATTGAGGGAGTTGTCTATAGCTCATTCAAGATTTGGAAGGGTGGTAGCCAGCCAACTCGCATTGTGGAGTAGAACACAGAAAAGTACTGGAGAAGAATTGCTGGGAAGGTGAGAAAAAAACACAATAGGGAACTGTACATACTACCATCACTGTGCAGAAGAGTTGTGATCCACTTAGTAGTTACTGTGTGAGCAGAAGTCAGACATTGAGAATGTGAACTGGAGAGTGATTTGGGAGGCATTTTTTAACAGTGCCAGCTTATGATGCGTATCAGCATAGGTGAGCACAACCCTCTGAGGTACAAGATTACAATCTGCTGTGTGATAATTCTCTTCATGAGACCGCAAGCTCATATGCATCCCCAGTCAGTACTAAGAACAGGGTATGGATGCTGGGGTGTTCAACAGAAGACAGGCTAGGTGCAGGGGGTTCACATGGAAAAAGAAAGCCTTATTTGTGGATTAACAAGAGAGCATGAGCTTTGGAACTGAACAAGACCGGTACTTTGCTGTGTGACCCTGAGCAAGTCACTAAACTTCCTTGTGCTCCTAGGCCACACCTGTAAACAAGCTGTCAGCTTAGTGTGTCACTCCTGGCCAACAAAAAACAAAATTCAGTGTGTCATATAACCACTAGATCATCAGGTATTTGAAGTGTTGTACTGTAATGCAGTCTGCCAAACAAAAAATCAGTTGGATTGCAAGACATTTTCTGCAAGTTAAAGTAAACAAAATGACTGATCAAAATAATCCATGAGGTAATACATGGTGTTGATCATTCTGGTACAATAGTTAAAAATAAAGAGGGAACGAAGAACTAGTTAGCACTATAGAAATATATGTTGATCTCTGTCTCTGGCTCAAATGATGTCATCATGACTCATCACTTAACACACTTGGCAGACATCTTAGGGAGAAGCCAAGGCTGTTTTTTTGAGTGTGAAAGGCTGATGTTTACATTTTTCAAAAACTATGAAACTGCATTTATGTTATTTACATAAATGCAGTTTTAATACATGTAAACAGCAGCCTTTACTTTATCACCATATGAAGCCAGATTTTGGGTTTGCAATTAAAAAAACTGCTTGTTTAGGTACCCTTTAAAGGTCTCAATCATATCACCCTGTCCCTCCTCTTCCACAGAGTACACATTCACTCCCTCTGCCTCTTCCTTGTATGGCTTGCCCTTTAATCCCTGCATCATCTTTGTAGCTGCACTCTGTACCCCTCCAACAATTTGATGTCCTTCTTCAGGAACGGGCAGCAGTATTGCATGCAGTATTCCAGGTGGGACCTGACCAGCAACCTATAAAGGGCAGGATAACCTCACTGCTTCCTGAGAAGATCCTCTAGCTATACACTCCAGCATTTTGATGGCTTTTGCCATCGTCCTTCTGCATTGAACAGAGCTGTTCATGCTCCCTGTTATGATCACCCCTAGGTCCTTCTCTTCTGTGGAGCAGCCAAACTGAACCCCATTTGAGTGATAATCCTTCCCCTGGTTCCAGGCTCCAAAGTGCAGAACCTTGCACTTCTTGACGTTGAACCCCAGCTGCTATTTATCTGCCCAGTCCTGCAGCTCATTCAGGTCCTCCTGCAACTCCCCCCCACCCCGATGTCATCTACCACAGCTCTCATCTTGGTATTGTCCATGAACAGACTGATTTTGCTCCGGATCCCATTCAAGATATTTGCAATGAAAATCCCGAACAGTACTGGTCCCAGCATGGATCTCTGTGATACCCCACTCGTCGCCACTCTTGATGATGAGAGTTCCCGCCCTACCACCACCCTTTGCTATCTCCCCTTCAGCCAGTTCCTGATCTAAGTCATCATTTTGGTCCTGCCCCACATACTCCAGCTCCCCCCCCCCAATCTCCTGCATGGCACTGAATCAGAGGCCTTACTGAAGTCCAAGTACAGGACGTCCACAGCATGGTCCTTGTCCAGTTTCCATGTCACCCAGTCTTAGATCTCTACCAGGTTTGTCTAGCACGATCTGCCCACAATAAACCTATGTTGCTGGTCATCCTGGATATTGTTTGCCTCCAAGAAGCTCAGGAGCCTCTCCTTTAGGATGGTCTCCATGAGTTTGACCACGATCGAGGTGAGGTTCACTGGCCTGTAGTTCCCTGGTTCATCCTTTGGCTCACATTTATGGATGGGTACCATGTGGGCCATCCTCCAGTTCTGTGGCACACATCCTGTGTCCAGGGAGGTATTGAACAGGTCTTCCAGTGGCCCCGCAAGGACCTCTGCCAGCTCCCTCAGTACTCTAGGGTGAATGCTGTCCGGCCCAGGCGCTTTGTCCACTCTTAATGTCCTCAACCCCTCCAGCACCCTGCGCTCTGTAATCCCTATATCTGTCTTCCCCCCCTTACCCAGCCACCCCACTTGCCTGAGGTATTTAGTCTCCCTTCTTTTGCATGAACACAGAGCAGAAGTACTCGTTCAGTGCTTCTGCCTGCTCTGCCCCCTTCTCCACCCACCCCGTCTTTCTTGATCCTCACAAGCTGGTCTTTGCTTCTCCTTTTCTCACCTATGTAATGAAACAAGTCTTTTTCTCCTCTTTTGATCCCCTGTGCCAGTCCCAGCTCTCTAGACACTTTGGCCCCCTTGACCAGTCTGGAGACCTCCCTAGACTTTTCCCTGTATACATTTTTATCTTCACCCCTCCCTGTTTTTCTATACTTTTGAAATGCCACCTTATTGGCTCTCATCCCTTCCCTGATCTCCGGTGACAGCCAACTGGGTTTCTTTGCCCTGCCCTTCTTGTTTTATTTTCCTAGTACAGGTCTCTGTTGCCTCCGCCAGCCCTCCCCTTATTATATTCCATTTCTGATCTGCATCCACGTGTTGTTGGATGTCTGCCAAGTGCTTGCTCAGAATTTGCCCATCATCCTAAAGTCCGCCCCCCCTAAACTCAACCACCCTTGTACCTGTCCCCCCTGTGTCCCTCCCCATGTTTAGCATGAACACACCGAGTAGTGGTCACTCCCAGCAAGTGGCTCTCCCACTTCTAGGTTCCTTATAGATTCCCCATTATCCAGTACAAGGTCCAAAGTCCTTTCCAGCCGTGTCTACCCCTGTACCAGCTGTGTCAAGAAGCTGCCCTGAAAAGCTTCCAACAGGACCCCCCTCTTGCACTTATGGTGGCAGGTATGCTCAAATCCACCCCAGGTAGGTTGAAATCCCCCACCACTACTGTGCTTCCCTTCCCTTCCTCCTTACCCTTCGACTTTGATCTGCCAGTTTCCAGTCCAGGTTACAACCCTGTGATGGTGGTCTGTGCACTACCCCCATCCTCAATGTCCTATTCCTGGCATCCTGGAACTGCATCCACAGAGCTTCTGTCCTCCCCTCCTCCCCTTCCTCCCATACACACTTAATCCCCTCCCTCACATAGATTGTCACCTCCCCTTTCCCCTTGGCCTTATCCTTTCTGAATAGCCTGTACCCTGGGATTATCATATCCCAGTGCCTTTAGTGGGTGGCCTATGTTTCTGTGATGGCTACTATGTTCACCAATTCCACCACCAAGAGAGCCTGTAACTCTGCAGTTCTGTACCTTAGGCTTCTTGCATTCAGTGAGACCACCTTCCAGCCTATTGCCTCCCCAACCTTACCATTCCTTTAACCCCCTTTGGTCCTCACTGTTCCGCCTTCTCACTGCCTTCACCTCTAACTAGGGAGGTGATCACCCTGTGCTCCCCTTTCCAGACATTGTTTCTAACAGTGGTCCACTCGCAACCCCCCATCCTAGTTTAAGTCCATCCTTGTTTTGAAGCCCAAAAGGGTGCTGTATTAATGTGATCATGTATTTTAAAGTTTGAATTACCCAATAGAGGTTGTGAAATCCCTTGAACTGGGTCCAGACATAACAAACAACATAGCTGCACATGGATTTTCCCAGACATCTCAGTTGGAGTGTTCTTAAGAGGGGGTGGCAATCGAGTGAGTAGGGTATGCAGAAGGGAGGTGAGTGATGGCCACACTATGTGTGGTACAAAGATAATGCTCAGTATCTAACCACTGTGGCATGTATCCTGGAGGGTCCTCAGAAGCTATCTCTCTATACCATTGCAGGTGTTTACTACTATGACTGGCCAAACAATATAAATAACAATTTGGGAAGCATAACCCTCCTTCTTTTTGAGTTCCATCAGCGTAATGTAAGCCCTGTAAACAGCCTTCCCATTCCAAATCAAGGTGGAAATAATTTTATGTAACTTTTTAAACCAGGAAACAGGTATAACTTGGTTAAGCATAACTAAGGGGCAAAGTACTCTGGGAAAGAGATTCATTTTCATAATATGATCCTACCCCAGAGGTGCATCCACAATGAGAAGTCTTCTTTTAAGTGCTCCAGCAATGCATTCAAATTATATTTTTTTCTGTGCTGGTGATGCACACAGGTAAATACTTAAGTATTTAAGCTTATCTGGTTTCCACTTCAGTCCCAGTGCCACTACATCAAATGCTGCATCCAGACATTCAAGGACATGACTTCCATTATCTCTATTTTAAGTGTATAATTAGAAATATGAACACATCTAATAACATCTAGCACTGCAGGCAAGGATTTGCTCAGATGCAAGAGATGTAGAAGAATATTGTCCATGTAAACAGATACCTTAAATTAGGACCAATCAGGATTCCATGAATTGGCCGTCCCACCAGCGCAGAGGCAGGACATCCGTCTGCAAAGCCAACAATCTGGGTTCAGGAACGGACTCTGACGTCAGAGGGCGAGAAGGATTGAACATTCTGGGGACTGCTCTCCTTCTGCGGGGAGGGGGTAGAGTGTCTGGCACACTATGTACTTCTGGCGGAGGCTGGGGGTTCCATTGTGCCAGTGCCATCACCTGAGGGGGGCAGGATGGATGCGGGACATCATTGCATGCCCCCACCCCCAGGGATCTACAAAGAAAAAATTGTGACCGCAATATATGATGCCTCACCGGCTCTGATCACCAGCTGATCACTCCCACAGCCGACCTCTTCTGTCTCCACCAATCCAGCTTGACCTCATGCACCGCCCTGGTGGGCAGTCCATGGAGGCAAGGTCTGTAGGTGCTTTTGCCGGCATTCTTCTTCCGTCTCCATGTGGATTTGCGCTGAGAAGGTGGCCCCACCCTGGGGGGCAAGCCAGGAGTTATTGAACCATGAGGAGGTAAGTCCAGGAGAGGCAAAGAGGGAAGACCGGGTGAGCGGAGCTGAGCAGCACAGGCAGGCATGCAGAGCAAAAAGCATAGTAGAAGGATTCCATGAATGTCAGATGTGTTTTTTTTTTGCTTCTATTTTTCCTGCCCTGACCCCGGTTGGCTCCATCCTTCCAGTTGTTCGTCCAGCCCCATCCCCTGACCTTTGGGCACTCACCTTCATACCCCCACAGATTACCCTCCATGGCAGGATGGTGGGGAGTCCCACCAACACACCAGGACTGGATCCAGTGGTGGGTGGTGACCTCTCTGGGGCTACGCCTGCAGTGGACAGCCATCACGTCGCTTTGACCGGACCCTCACTTTCTGCTTTTTCCCCTGCAGAGTGGGGGGTGCCATGCCAACAATGGCCACGCTACAAGACGCATGCAGCACACCCGTAGGGCTGCTCCACCTCTGTGCCCCACACTACAGGACCTGGCTTGCCAACACCTAGCCTTCACTAGGTGTCAGTCAAATGCTGTCTCTGTTCCTCACCCTCCCTGGGAGAGGAGAGCTGTCCTCCAGATGCTCGATCCTCTCCCACCTTGGCCGGCCCCCAACGATCCCACTCACACCGTAAACACAGGTCATCAACATGACAGGAGGTAAGGCATCGCTGCCTCAGCCCTCCATGATACTGGGCCAGCTGTTGGATGATGTGTTGATTGTCTGAATCAAGGGTTCTAAAAAGAGTTTAAATAAAAGTGTGGAAAAGGGAAATCCTTGCCTGGTTCCCTATTGGAGGTTCATGATGTCAGAGCGCACACCATTACATATTATCTTAGTGCTAAGGTTGTTACAGAGCATTTTAATCCAGGCTATGAATTCCTGTGGGATACTGAATTTTAGCAGTACCCAAAATAAGTATGCCCATGATAATCAAATGCCTTCTTTGCATCCACGCGAGCCCAAACTGCAGGGTTGGGGATGTCCCTGGATGCAAAGAAGAGATGAACCAGCTTTCTAAGATGATCCAAGGATAGTTTCCTGGGCACGAATCCTACCTGTTCCCTACTGATCAGATCCCCCCAGACTGCATTAGGGCAGGCCACCAAAATCTTAGCAAGGATTTTGTAATCCACATTTATCAAATAAATTGGCCAGTAGCTATGGACCTTATGGGATCCTTGCCAGGTTTTAATAGAAGAGTAACCAGGGCTTCCGTCCAGCTAGGTTCCCGAGTTCTATGAACAAACATATAGTTATAAGTATCTAACTGTATGGGAGCTATGACCAATTTTAGTTTTTTGTAAAAGTTTGGTGTATACCCATCAGGGTCAGGGGATGTGTCTGGGGTTAGGGCAGCAATAACTATGTCTATCTCCTGTAGAAGTAAAAGATGCGATCATGTATTATGTAGGGACCTAAGAAAAGTATGTTGGGCATCATTTAATTTTGGCAGTGGAGTAGCCCCCGGAAATTCCTCTGTCATTTCTATACTAGACTCTAGTATTGGAACTGTATAATGTCTGGTAATAATTCTGAAACTGAATAGCTATATCACAGGGATTATTAAGTACATGACCTTGATCTGTGATGATGCTTGGGATAATCCTATCCATTTCCGGCTTCTGCAGTCTTAAGGTCATAAGTTTACCAGCTTTCTCCCCATGGTCAAAATACCTGGCGCTGGAGCAGTAGATGGCATGCTGAGCCTTTCCCATATGAGATCATTATATACATATATACATAGATATTTACCTTTTGTTTTAGCAGGAGAGAGAGACTAAGCTGAAAGCTTGTTTACAGGTGCAACCTGGGAGCACAGGGAAGTTGTGACTTGCTCAGGGTCACATGGTATGTAAGTAGAGGCTGTGGGATTCAAATCCAGGTTTGCATCTCAGAGCCTTAAACCACTATGCTATACTGCCTCCCATATTTAGCACAGAGGGTGTTTGGTTGGAGCCAGATACTCTCACGGATAGTGAAGGATGGTGTTTTCTCAATGTTTCTCATCTCAGTAAAGAAAGCAGTGGCTGTATCCACCTGAAGCTTTTTCTGTTTAGAGGCCAGATGAATAATGTCCCCCTTAGGCTACATTTTAGAGCTGCCCAAAGGATGTCATATTTGGGCATTGACTGCTTGTTGTTGGACATGCAGTAAATGATAAACTTTAAAAGTTGCTCAGTTTTATTTGTTGATTTAAGCAACTGGGTATTCAGTTGCTAAGCTTTATCCACAGCTGGGGCTTGTGAAAAAGCAATGCTAAAGCATCACTGGGTGATGATCAGATATACTCTTAGCACCATGTCCACACTAGTGGATACCATGAAGGAGATCAGCTCCCACCAGAAATAAATCTATTCTAGGAAACTTTTTATATGGAGGGGAGTAAAATATATACCCCCTATGAGTGGGGTACATCAATCTCCACGGGTCCGTCAACCCCATTGTGTCCATTAGTTCTCTCAGTGTCTGTTGTATAGGGGCTAGTACTGCCCTTCTACGGCCTGATCTATCAAGCTCATTTGTGTGTACCAGATCCCAATCCCCTGCAAGGATGATTGAGTGGTAACACAAGGGGACAAAAGGGCTAGGAGGTATGAAAAGAAAATGTGATCATCCTGAGTAGGTCCATAAATAGAACCGAGGAGGATGCTGTCCCACTTAGCCTCTAACTAAGATATAACAATCAGTTGGATCTACTATTTCCTGTAGGAACTAAAATGGAACACATCTGGCCTCAAGAATTATCACCCCTTTCTTATGAATGTCATCTCTAGCCCCATAAGTGTACCCCAACCATTCCCTTTTTGAAGGAAACTTATTTGATCCACCTTGAGGTGGGTTGTCTGCAAGAAACAGATATCTACATGAAGCTTTTGGAGATGTTTTGTAACCTGTTATCTTTTGTAAAAACAAAAACAAGGTGCTGTCCGGTCTGAAAGCAAAACAAAATGGTTATATTAAATGCACACTGAAAATAGAAAATAGAGTTAAAAATCGACGTTTCAACTATAGGTCTTCTTCAGGAAATGTCTAAAAGAGAAAAAGCAAAGTTAGTGTAGAGGAGAGGTAAGATAAGGAATATATATATATGGAGAAAGAAAAAAGGGGAGGCTCTGGGAGAAGAAGTGATAATGGCAAGATAAAGACAGAATCTGGAAAACAAAAAGGTGATGATTGGAATGACAAGCCATAATAACAGTGAATGAGCTAGAGAAGTCCCCAGGTGTGAACTAATTAGCAGGGCCTAGTAAGAAGGCTGAAAGGTGACAAATATGGGGGAAGGAGACATAGATGGAGACATCTGTGGAAAAAGAAAATATATGTGCACAGATGCAAACAGACTTAGGGAAAAGAAGGGGTGGCTAAAATATATTAGTAGAAAATAAGTCTATCATTTAAACCGGAGGGCTACTGGGAGCCAAGGCAGATGATCAGCTTGGTTTACATAGAAACATACATAGAAACATAGAAGTTGACGGCAGATAAGGACCGCAAGGCCCATCTAGTCTGCCCATTTCTTTTTCTACCTTATAAACGTGCCATCGGCCTTTGCTCTGTCAATGGCCTATCTATCATACTTATCTGTATTGCTCCCTTACGCCTATCCCATGCTTGTTTGAAGCTCTGCACTGTATTCATATCCACCACTTCTTGAGGTAGGCTGTTCCATGCATCCACCACCCTTTCTGTGAAAAAGAACTTCCTCATATTACCTCTTAATTGGCCTCCCTCTAATCTCATGTTCTGTCCTCTTGTCCTGCTGTTTTTCTTATATTGAAACATATTAGACTCTTTCACATTGTTAATGCCCTTAAGGTGTTTGATTGTTTCGATTATATCACCTCTCTCTCTCCTTTGCTCTTGGGTATACATATTGAGCTCTGTTTATCTGTCCTCATATGTTTTCTGATGTAGTCCCTGCACCATTTTGGTTGCCCTTCTCTGGACTGCCTCAATTTGGTTAATGTCCTTGTGAAGGTGTGGCCTGCAGTACTGCATGCAGTACTCCAGATGGGGCATAACCAGTGTCTTGTAAAGAGAGGGCTTATTACCTCCCTCTTCCGACTTGATACCCCTACTAATACACCCTAACATCCCCCTAGCCTTACCTGCTGCTTTAGTGGTCTGCTTGGATGATTTCAAGTCACCAGTGATGAATATGCCCAAGTCTCTTTCTTCCCTTGTGACTGCCAACAACTCCCCTCCCAGCCTATTGGTGGCTTCAGGGTTTCTCTTCCCTATTTGCATGATCTTGCACTTTGCATTAAATCCCAGTTGCCACTCTTCTGACAATTTTGCTAGTTTATCCAGATCTCTTCTCATTTTGCCCACCCCATCTGGATCATCTACTCTGTTGCAGATCTTGGTGTCATCTGCAAACAGACAAACCTTACCCTCCAGTCCATCTGCAGTATCACTGATGAAGATATTGAAGAGGACTGGCCCTAGGACTGATCTATGAGGCACCCCACTTGTGACTTGCATCTCTTCTGACTGTATACCGTTTACCATCACTCTCTGTTTTCTGCCCGCCAACCAGTTTGCCACTCAGGTGACCAACTTCTGACCCACCCCGAGCCTACCCAGCTTATTAATCAATCTTCTATGTGGAACAGTATCAAAGGCTTTGCTGAAGTCAAGGTAGGAGACATCAACCGTTCCCCCTTTATCCACCACTCTGGTTACCCAGTCAAAGAAATCTATGAGATTAGTTTGACAGGACCTTCCTTTTGTAAACCCATGCTGTCTTGGATCCTGTGCTCCTATGGATTCCAGGTGTTGTGCTATCCTTTCCTTAAGGAATGCCTCCATAATCTTGTCCACTACTGAGGTAAGACTGACTGATCTGTAGTTCTCTGCCTCCTCCCCTGCTACTACTCTTGTAGAGTGGGATCACATGAGCCCTTCTCCAGTCTTCTGGGACCTCTCCTGTGCTCAGAGACTCACTAAACAGTTCTGATAATGGCTCTGCTAGTTCCATGTTTTTTCTATGGTCAAAATCCCAGAAGCCTTGCTGAAGGACACAAACAGAAAAATCATTGACACTGTGGTCAGACAGAACACCAGGAGGAAGGAGCTACTGGTATAACTAAAACTTCTTTACTGGGACTAAGAACTAGAAATCTTGTACTGGGCCTTCAATTTAGGGTAAAAAAAAAAAAAAGTTAGTGTGTTTGTCAGAGGCAGTTGAAGTAAATTGTTATCTGTTATCTGTGTTATCTGTGTACTTATCTAGGTTCTTGTCACAGGTGTCAGAAGGGAATTGTTATCTGTGAAATTTACTAACTGTAGCATGATTTGCAAAGTAGGGGGAATGGCTTAGCTAGAAGGAGCCAGGTTAAAACTAGATTTAAGCACTGACCTAGATAGCTTCTGCCAGACAACAGACAGAACACCAGGAGGAAGGAGCTACTGGTATAACTAAAACTTCTCTACTGGGACTATATTGCCCTCCTTCCCTCCCCTCCACCCTAAACCAGTTCTACTTTTATAGGCACAGGATTTAACTGACAACAGGAACTTCCTGTTTGGGAGCAGGAAGTGAGTGATCACAGATCCGCCAAAGACTCACCATCCTAGAAGGGCAAGAGTAGCTCTCCGTCGTCCCCCCCAGCTGCTGGAGGTCTGACTCTGAGCAAGTAAGGAGACTACTGCGAAATATAGCAACTTCTTGTCTTAGAACAGGAAGATCAGGAGCTGAAAGGGCAGAGAGGCAGTAAGTAAGTAGGGGAAGAAAAAAAGGAAAAAGAAAATAAACAAACAGAGGAAAGAGTAAGTATTTCAAACAACGGTTAGGGGGCCAGAAAAAAGACATGATGGGAGTGGTGCAGTGCAGTGGCTGCGGAGCAGCAGTCTTCCAGGAGACGTTCTGGAGGATGCAATGTTGTCCCATCTGCAGGCACCTCTCTGGGCTGAGGGAGGAGGTTGCTCATCTCCAGGCTGAGTTGGCCAGGATTTGTGGGACCTCCTGTCCCACCCAGGGACCACCAGGGTCACTGCCGTTGCCTCAGAGGTTGCCAAGAAAGAGGAGCAGTTGGACCACAGTGGGCTCAGGGAGGGTGAGGGTGGTGGAACAGAGGTGCGCATCCCTCCAGTTGTACCTCTCCACAATTTCTATGCCATTTTGGAAAAGTGTGGTTCCTCTATGGAGGCACCCACAGTGGAGACCAAGGAGGATGCTGGGAACCTCCCCAAAGGAGACCCACAGGAGGGTGGCATGGGACCCCACAGGGGAAGGAAACAGCTTCTGGTGGGGGACTCCATTGTTAGGAAGGTAGAACTGGGGGAGGAAGGGGAGAGGGAGGTAAGGTGCCTTTCTGGCACCATGGCTTAGAGGGACAGGGAGCGAATCCTCAGAATCACAGGAGCAGCTGCACAGGGAGGGAGCTGGATGTCATTGTCCACCTAGGGACAAATGACCTGGTTAAGAAAGGGATCAGAGCAGTGCAAGAAGCATTTGTGGAGATGGGGAGGGGCCTTAGACAGATAGCACACACAGTAACCTTCTCCGGAGGTGCTGCCTGTTTATGGCATGGATGAGGCTAGGGTACTCCACACCATGGGATTCAATCAGTGGTTGAAAAACTGGTGCAGAGCTCAGGGATTTGGCTTCATTGGGGACTGGGCGTCCACCTTGACGGATGCAGGCCTATACTGGCATGATGGTCTGCATCTGTCCAGGTGGGGAACCAGGATCCTAGGTGATAGGTTTAAATACTTCATTGGCAAGCATTTAAACTAGCCAAGGGGGGAGGCACTGGAAAGGAGCAGAGAAATCCTAGCCCCCCCCACAAAAAATTGAGGTACTAGGTTAGGTAGACACCAACATAGAGATGTCAATAGGGGAAGCACAGAGGTAAATGGAGAAAGTGACAAACGTAATAAGGACAGGGATGGGGCAAAAAGGGGTAAGGCCATCAAGAAATGGAGGGTAATGAGTACCAATGCCTGTAGTCTGGGCAACAAGCTCCCTGAACTGGTGGCCTTGATGGAAGAGGGGTGCCTGGATATCGTAGCAGTCACAGAAACATGGTACACAGAGAACCATGACTGGGATGTTAACATACCAGGGTACACAACCTACAGGAGAGAGAGGGAGGGCAGAAGAGGGGGGAGTAGCTCTCTATGTAAGGGAAGGGATAAAAGCAACTGAACAAAAGAGTAAACAGGGAGGAGAGGAGGCACTGTGGGTCACCTTAGAGACTGGAAATGGCACCACAATCCGCACATGGGTTGTATACAGACCCCCATGTCGGGGAGGGAATGGACAAGGATATGATAGAAGACATACTTAGGATGGCAGAGAAAGGGGGAGATACTGTTGATGGGGGACCTTAATATGCCAGATGTTAACTGGAGCACCTTTGTTGCAGCCACATCCAAAAGCAGGACCATTCTTGATGCCCTTCAGGTGGCATGCCTCAGAGAGCTAGTTTTGGAACCTACTCGTGAGGGAGCAATCTTAGACCTTGTACTCTCAAATGGGGACAGTGAGAGGATCTCAGATCTAGAAGTGGGTAGCCATTTGGGAACAAGTGACTTCCAAACAGTGTGGTTCATGATAAACTCAGCTACAGAGTCAAGCCGTACAAAAGTGAGGGTTCTGGACTTCAGGAGGGCTGACTTTGGCAAGATGGGAGAGTGCCTTAGAAAAGTACTAGCAAACAGGCTAGAAGGAGGGGTGGAGCAACAATGGACAAATATCAAAACTGCCATCACAGAGGCAACAAGCCTTTGTGTGAAGCAAATAAATAAATCAAAACTAAAGAAAAAGCCACTATGATTCTCAAAAGAAGTGGCGGTGAAGGTTAGGGAGAAAAAGATAGCATTTAGGAAGTATAAGGAAACACAGAAGGAGCAGGACAGAGAACTGTACCAATTAAGGCAGAAGGAAGCAGGGAGGGTAGTCAGAATAGCAAAGGCACAAACTGAGGAAAAGATAGCCAGTTCGGTTAAGAAGGGGGATAAAACCTTTTATAGGTATATCGGAGCGTAGAAAGACAAAGGGAGGGATAGTGAGGCTGAATAGAATGGATGGTGGGTGGGCAGAGAGTGACAGTGAAAAAGCAGGGATACTGAATGAATACTTCTGTTCAGTATTTACAAAAGAGGAAGTGGGGGAGGTGCCTAATCCAATTAACAGAAGCACTCTGGAGAAAGGGGTCGATCCCAGTCCTTTCATAGAAGAAAGGGTTCTGAAAAAACTCCTAAAACTGAAGCTGGACAAAGAAATGGGGCCAGATGGAATTCACCCCAGAATTCTAAAAGAATTGAGCAGAGAACTAGTGACACCACTGACTACCCTTTATAACAAATCATGGAAGGATAGTGTGGTATCTGAGGACTGGAAGAAGGCTGATGTGATTCCCCTTCACAAAAGTGGGAGCAAGACAGAGGCAGGGAACTACAGACCTGTCAGTTTGACCTCTGTGGTAGGGAAAGTGATGGAATCACTTCTGAAGGAAAGAACTGAGTACCTAGAGGCCAGTGGGGCACAAGACCCAAGGCAGCATGGGTTCACAGCGGGAAGGTCATGTGAGACGAATCTTATTGATTTCTTTGACTGGGTGACGAAAGTAGTAGACCAGGGAGGGGCTGTGGACATGGCCTACTTAGGCTTTAGCAAGGCATTTGACACAGTCCCACACAAAAGATTAGTAGTCAAATTAACCTGCCTTGGAGTGGGTCCCAGGGTGGTAGCCTGGGTAAAACATTGGCTGAACAACAGGACACAGAGGGTAATTGTAATTGGAGTCAACTCTGAAGAAAGAGGAGTTACTAGTGGGGTACTGCAGGGTTCAGTACTGGGTCCAGTCCTTTTTAATGTCTTTATAAGTGACATTGCAGAGGGACTGGAAGGAAAAGTATGCCTCTTTGCAGATGACACAAAGATCTGCAACAGGGTTGATACACAAGGAGGCATGGAAAGGATGAGAAGGGACTTGGCAAGGTTGGAGGAATGGTCAGAAGTATGGCAGCTTGGATTCAATGCAAAGAAGTGCAAAGTAATGCACCTGGGAAACAAAAACCCAGGGGAAGATTACACAGTGGGGGGGGAGGTAGTAACAACAACAAAAATGGAAAGGTACCTGGGGGTAATCATATCAGATAACCTTAAGGTTGGTAAGCAATGTGAGAAGGCTGTAGGGAGGGCTGGGGGCATACTGGGCTGTATAGGGAGAGGCATCACCAGCAGAAAACAGGAAGTTGTTATCCCCCTGTACAGACAGTTGGTGAGACCCCATCTGGAGTACTGCGTCCAGTTCTGGAGACCCCATTTCTGCAAGGTCATAGACAGGATGGAGGCAGTTCAGAGGAGGGCAACTAAAATGGTGCAGGGTCTGCAAGAGAAGCCGTATGAGGAGAGGCTAAAGGAGCTTAATATGTATACCCTTGAGGAAAGGAGGGAGAAGGGGGACATGATAGAAACGTTTAAGTACCTCAGTGGAATCAACAAAGTCCAAGAGGGTAGCATCTTTCAGAAAAAGAGATGTGCAAGAACAAGGGTACACAATTTGAAAATAGAGGGGGGACGGTTCAGGGGCAATGTGAGGAAGTATTTTTTCACAGAGAGGGTGGTGGATGCATGGAACAGCCTTCCTGAGGAGGTTGTGGGGTCTAAAACTGTGGGAGAATTCAAGAATGCATGGGACAGACATAAGGCAATTTTTGTGGGGGGTAGGAAGAAATAGGCCATTGGTTAAATAGGATCTGCAGCTTATCCTCTAGGTAGGGAAATGGGCAGACTAAGTGGGCCAAGCGGTCCTTATCTGCTGTCAAAGTCTATGTTTCTAGGTTTCTATGTCCCTGGAGATAAAGTGGGATACAATGGGTTTATCAGTGTCTCCATTTCTGACTACCCTGTAGTGTTACCTTTAAAATGGTCAGCAAGGCATCTACCCATTTCTCTGATGTAGATATCTGCACACTTCCTGCAAAGAATACAATATACCACATTAGTGGAGGTGCATGAGAACTCCTTTTTGTTCAATTGGGCACCCTTAACATTTCACATACAGAACTTAATTGCCATAGCCATTTAAGAAAATATGTATATAAACATATGCCATTATTGCGGTCCAATTGATATAGCGCCCCCCCCCCCCCAAATTAACAGATCATAGTGCAGACATATACTCCACAATGTACATATTGGATTGGACCAGACCTTCTCATATTCCTCCCCACAAAAAGGTACCAACTGTCCCCAGCAGACCAACCACAATGAACAACATAGAACAGAAAAAGATCAAAACATAGTAACCTATTTAGAACAGTGGCCCTGCCATCCCAGAGGGGAAATCCCCTGCACTGAGGACGAGAAACCTGTGCAGTCTGGATTGCGAACAGCCAGAGTGATCTCTGACTCAGGCCCCAAACCCACTGCAGAAATACAATAGAAAACAAGACATGTTGTCTATCTAGCAGGCAACATAATCCTGCAAAGTTAAACATAGATGGAGGGCAACTACCTAAATAATAAGACATAGACAGGATGGAAGCTGTCCAGAGGAGGGCAACTAAAATGGTGCAGGGTCTGGACCGGAAGACATATGAAGAGAGACTTGAGGAGCTTAATATGTATAGCCTCGAGGAAAGGAGGGAGAGGGGGGACATGATAGAAACTTTCAAGTACCTCAAGGGAATCAACAAAGTCCAAGAGGGTAGCATGTTTCAAAAAAGTGGTGTGCAAGAACAAGGGGCACAATTTAAAGATGGGGGCTCAGAGGTAATTTAAGGTATTTTTCACAGAGAGGTTGTGGATGCATGGAGCAGCCTTCGGAGGAAGGTTGTGGAGTCAAAAACAGTGGTGGAATTCAAGCTTGCATGGGACAGTCATAAGGCAATTCTAGGGGGTTGGGGTAGGAAGAAGTAGGCTGCTGGTTAACTAGGATCTGCAGCTTATCCATTAGGTAGGGAAATGGGCAGACTGGGTGGGCCAAGCGGTCCTTATCTGCCGTCAAATTCTATGTTTCTGTGTTACTTGGCAGCCTTTGCAGGAGAGAACTACACAACTTCAGTAGAAACATGAAGAGACCATTGCACCAATAGGCCCTCCAAGTATCTATCTAAACAGAATATATTATTCAGGAGGTATACTGGAGTCCCTTCCCCCTTAGAACAATATTTTAAAACCCATTTTACCCATTAGCACCATATGGCATCAGAACCATCCTTTACTTAACCTGACCCAAAATGGCGGTATCGGATAGAATGAGTTAAAAAAAAACTTAATCCCAAATTTATAACTCTCCAAAGTTTAAGACCTAAGGTCTAACAGTCAAATCGAGAAATGCAGCATACATCTATAAAGTAAGTTCATCAGAACCTCAATATACTAAGGTCCCACCAGCTGCCATGTATCTGGCAAAGAAGAGAAAGTAACTGCTGCTGGTTATAAAACAACAAAGATTATTAAAAAGCATTGAAACTGTGAAGTCTACAACAGACTGAACCAGAGAATTGTCCCAGCCATGGTAGTGTGTAATTAAAACAGGTTTCCAGAATGGTGACAATGAAATGAAGATTTGAGCATAATGAGTGCACATCTTGCAACTCTCACTTGCTGTCCAGCAGCATAGTCCACAAAGAGGCCATCCAATAAATGCACAAAGATAGTCCTGGGAAGATTTCCACTACTTCAGTTTAGCACTGAAATGCAAATTATCAGTGTTTACAGGAAGAGAATGACAGATTTTAAGCTAATCTATCTAAACACAAACCACAGACTGAGTTTATAAGAAACCTGGTAAGCAAAACATTAACTCTACAGCTTGCTGTGCTTAGGAATCTGAAGCAGCAAGCTACGGTACTCCACAATGATGTCATCGCTTTCCAAGCCAGACTGAGAGATAGAAATAACTCCACTGTTTTCAGCCACTGTAGAGCAAGTTAACAAATGCTGATGTAACCCCTAGGTGGCGCTATCCTAAGGGCTACTTCCCCTGCCTGCTTGGCTAGTTGCAGGCTAAGGGACCTAGGTTCTGATACGGGTGGTTCCACCCAGAGGTCAGGGTTGGTAATGGTCAAGCTGACCTGGGCACAGCCCTCTGGGACACTGTAACCCCCCTTTTCTCCTTCTAGTGACCTGAACAGTACACAATAATCACTTTCACAATGACCCTTATTCACCAGGCAATTACCCACACTATTTGCACTTACCACTAGGGCTGGTTCCTCTAGCTTGACCCTGGGGACCCGCTGTAAAACAAGGTTAAGCACAGCAAAGAACAACAGTACAATACTCTTGGCACAAACTGAAACCACAGTCAGGTTAAATGCAAACAAAGTTAAATCAGATTTATTCAGGGGACTTGAACAAGGAAGGGGTGTAATCAGGTTGATTTGCTTTAAAGCTATATTAATCAGACAGTTATGCATGCAGTTTAGAGTCCCTACACAGTCACACACTCTGGGTACCCAGGTAGGAAAATGGTGGGCTAGCCAGGAACGTTGCAGCTGGCTGGGGCCCTATGATGGAAGAAAGCAAGATGCACAACACACACTATTTGTAATCTGGAGCTGGAGGGCTCAGTTCATGAAAGAAAAGGCAACAAGACAATCAGATGACAATACTCTTAGATTTAGCTGTTGTTGCATGGAGCTACCCTGATGTTTACTCACGATACCCAATACTGGACACAGGCAGGATGAGGTCGAGACTGCAGGCTGTTGAGCAGGATTGCCCGGAGAAGCAGGGCCCACACAAATTACAGAGGCATTGTTCCTGTTCAAGGCTTTGAGCAGGGGACTGATCCCCAGGCCAGTCTCTTGTCAATGGCTTTCTCTGCATAGCAGGTATTCTGGCTGGGCCAGTGTAGCAGGGCCCAGGCGAATGGAAATTGATACGGATTCAGTCTGTGGAGCTGGATACAGCCTCCAGCAAGCAGAACACAGTTCAGGCACACAGTGGGGACCCAAATCATGACCCACTATAAGCACACAGCACATTCACATGTAAGGAAATTCCACTGTACCAGGCAAATGGCTCTCCGGTCGTAATTAGAGTCTCTGCACAATCCGGGAGTACAGAGGTAGCTGGAAGTCCTGACAGGCCGATTGCATTCGGCAAATATTCGGTCTTCTTCAGGTTAAAGCCTGGTCACAATTCAATGGCTTAAATCGCTCTCCAAGTTCAGATTCAGTCCGAATAAAAACACAAGTTCTCTCTCAGGAACAATTGGCAGGCATGCAGGCCAAACTCAGTCCTTTCCCCAGTTCTCCAGTGCAAATCCACTACGGATTGCTACTCAAACTATCTCAAGCTGTTACTTCTTCAGTTCCCAACTCGGATCTAACTGAAACTGCAAGTAGTGTGGGACTTTCCCCAAGATCCAAAAGGTTTGGTTGGCTGATCTGTCTGTCAGTCACAACAAGGGCTCCCACTCCAGGTTATTTTAGGCGCCAATAGCCC
Source organism: Neoceratodus forsteri (assembly GCA_016271365.2). Lineage (NCBI taxonomy): Eukaryota > Metazoa > Chordata > Ceratodontiformes > Ceratodontidae > Neoceratodus > Neoceratodus forsteri. The sequence continues at coordinate 525,105,623 of CM057452.1, read as the reverse complement.
AAAAATACAATTCCTGCAAGTTTTGGCCCCACCATGCCCCTGTAGGCAGGCTTCATTTTAGAGTCCCAAATGTACTGATTGGCCCATTCTGCAGACCAGGACCAAGATGATGGGAAACAAACAGAACTGTCCATGCTGCAAAGAAGACAGGTTAGAACAAGCTGCAATATTATTACTACTCTAACAAATGATCGGCAAACGAGTACATCTTCTAACAGAGCTCCCTCTCAGATTAATTATGACTGCAATCCAGGCAGCTCTTAAAGAGACCGTACACAGAGGCTGTATAGGCACTCTCTGGCAGTCACATTTAAACTGCTAAAATGCAGGACACCAGCTTGGCAGTGAGTATTTAGGCAAGCTCAAGCAAGACTTTTCGGGAACCCCCTTTGTAGGGGGGGTTACACCGATTTAAAAAAAAACACAAACCCAAAAAGAATTTAACTTTTAGAAAACTCTAATCATGACACAGGGACTTGAATTCAAGTTTTATTAACAATATGAACACATAGCCCATCTGATATCCTTGCTCCCCTTCATAAAAGCGCTCTCAGCACTATCATATTATCTTGTTGTTTCCTTTCTGGTATGGCGCATGTTTGAGTGGCACTAATCAGATATTGAGAAACAGTGGATAACCAAGTCAAAGGGAATTTACTCAAGATTTTAAGATCTGTGTTGAGTAGGCATATCGGCCTCTAATTCTTTAAGTCTGATTTGAGCCCTTTCTTGTGCGATAAGACAAGTAATGCCATGTTCATAGAGGGGGCATACTGAGATGTGTGTAATATGTGATTATACAACATTGCCAGGGCAAGGGCTAATTCCACACAGAATTTCTTGTAGATCCCTACTTCCAGGCTGTCGAATCCAGGAGCAGAATCTGTTTTAGCTGGCCAATAGCCCACTCCACTTCCTCCCAAGTAAGTTAGCTTTTGAGCATCTTGCCTAGAAATCTGTGGCAGTCCTAGTGAATTCAAATATTTTCTATACCTGATGTGGTGGTGCCAGTTCCTAGTAGGCTTCTATAAGATGCTCAACTACTTGAAGCAAATCTTCCAGGACCGGGACTTTTTGTGCTATGGGGGAAATGAATTCAGTGATAACTCTATCAACCCTGGATTTACATTCTTTGAAGGGATCCATTGACCCCTGATGTACCAGAGTCCCAAACTGAAGCTTCTGACTAAGTGATTTAGCCCTATTGTATTGCAGCTCAGCCATCCTTCTCTTGATTTCACTGACCTGGTCACTATAATCAAGATGTGATATCTCGGCTAACGATATTAAGTGCTGCAGCTGGTGCCTCAACTATAGGTAACGCATATATTCCTTATTTGCAATATATCTTGCCCTGTTCTGAAATAGGCTTTGCCAGGATTTTTTGCATCCTCCCGCCAAGCCAATAGATTGTCATCACATTCTATCACCGAAGGTCTGACAGACCACAATTGCCTATACATTCTTTGGACAACTAAGTCTTCCAATAATGAGTCATCAAGACGCCAACTATTTTTCCTACACCTAGGGGTGTTATCCCATGTGCACTACATAACTATAGCAACATGGTCTGAGAATTCACTGGCCTTCATCGAAACAGCTAAAATAGTTAATATTGCAGATACGAATATATAATCAATTTGTGTCTTCAGTGTTCCCCTAAAATAGGTGTGCCCCCTGGAGGGGTGCAGACTCCTATATGCATCAACCAGACTGGCTATAGATAAAATATTTTGTAGGACTGTGGAATTGCAGTACATTTTAGGAGTTTTAAGCCCACAATCTGTTTATCCTAACCCACAATTAAAATCTCCTACCCGTATAAGAAGGCGGAAGGTGTGAAGGTATAGTTATATTTCTTTAAAAAGTGGCACCCTTAGGGCTTTAGTTTGTGGGGCATATGTAGCTATGAGCCAAAATCTTTCCGTGTAAAAGGAGAAATCAAGCAACAGTGCTCTTCCTAGATATATGTCAGCTAACCTAGAGTCTTTTATTGATTGATTGTTAAGCAAAATTCTCACCCCACTGCACGTGTCTTCCCCCACAGACCAAAAGGAAGATCCTGTGGTCCATGAATTAGAAGCCTGCTGTAGTTCTATATGTCTCTGCACTAGACAAGCCCTCTCAGCCTGTGATGCCCCAACAAACTGAGATGCTACCTAAACAATATGACTTGGGGTAGAGTACATCTGCGCATATACACCTCCTGTACTCACAGTTTACTAGAAAAATAGACCAGTTAGGCCCACCTGCCCAACAGGGTGAGCATGATTACTGTGCACTACCTTATCTTGCTCTGGTCCCACTCTATCCCAATGTTACTCCTCTTTGCCTACCTGCAAGCCTTACAACATTGCCGCCTGGAACGATGAAACCATACTGTACTTCTTCCTACTGCCTGCAGTGTAAATCCCTGCTGGTACTGTAGCTTGTATTGTCCCTGTTTGCTAATTCTCTTTAATGTAATCCTTCACTTGTTTTTGCCTGATGTTCATGTATGTACCTTGTAATCTCCCTGGTCGCACCTGAAAATTGTTCATGTATATACCTTGTAATCTCCCGGGTCGCACCTGAAAATAGGCACTTGACTATCTAGTATGCTTACCCGGTTAACAAAAGCAAATAAATAAATGTGTTTTAAGATGAGTGTCCTGTATACAATAAATTTCTTTCTTCTCTTCTTGTAGTGAAAAAAGGACCCCTATATGTTTCTTCTCACTTTTGGTAGTATTTACATTAAGAGTTGCGATAGAAAGAGAACGCATTTATTAGGGAAGAAGAGAAAAGATTGGACTGTACACCATTCTTTGGGGTCTTGGATAGCCTTCTCTGCCTGGTCCGTTTGGCTATAGAATCCCCACCCCCACCGTCCTCTGTATCTGTTGTGGAGGCAATAGAAGAAGTATCGGTTCCCTCTTCTCCAGAATCGCCTTCCGTATTTTCACTATGTAGAACTGCATATTTGTTGCCTCTTGTCCAGGAAGGCCCTGTGGGTTCCTGTTTTCTGGTTGAACCTTTCTCAAGGAAAACCCTTCCTTCCTTATTGGGGGGGTGGGGTGGCATTCCTTTTGCCTCATCAGTAATGATGTCTGCTGTGGTACTAGGTACAGTGCCTCCCTCTGCTTCTGTGATCACCTCCACTGGATTAGCCTCTGTCTGTACTTCTTCCTGCTGATCTTCAGATGCCTGTGGTTCCCCATCTGCCGGGGTTATAGGGGTTTCTACTGTTCTCACATTTTCTTCCCCCTCTCCTAAGACTCTGTTCCACCACCCTTTTTGCCTGGTACTGCTGTGCTCAATTAATCAAACCCTTATGCGATGGGCAGTCCTCCGTGTTATGTGAGGCCCGGGGCACCTCCTGTATGCATGTCTGGTTCATTCGCAAAAGGTTGCATTTAACGAGGTTTAAACAGTTTGGAGCCACATGCCCACAATCCAAACAGTGGCGCACCTAGCAGTGTCACAGGCAGAGCTTGTGTGAGAACAGGAACCACACTTAAAGCAGGAGTGAGTTTGACCTGCATAAATAGTGTTCCACAATCCCTTCCCTGATAAAAACAATTGGGTAGATGGACAGGGCCTGAATTTGTGGAGAACAGCTTGACTTTTATCCTCCACTCCCCCATCCCAGATTTGCTCACTGTCTAAAGTTGTAGTGGGCCTCCCCTTCACCTCACACTGCTGCTGCAATAAAAATGGAATAATCTTCAATATTCACCCCTTCGTTTTTAAACATAACTGTAATGGTCTTTACCAAAGGTTTAGATCCCCCTTGTTCACATGAAAAAGAGTCCAGACGGTTATTTTTTTGTACCTGATACTGTGCCCAAAACCTACCTAAACAGGACACTGCCTTAAAGCTAACATCGTAGTTAGAGTTTCCCAGACTAATCAATGCAAAGATTTCTGATTTTATAAAAATGGCATCGCACTCTTAAGCAGCACTTTTGCAATATGCAGTTTGTCTGGAGGTGATTGTAATCCTTCCTTTATAATAAACGCACAGCATTCTTTTAGGAAGCAGGCTCACCTATTTTGTGAAATAAATCTGACAATTTAAACATAGAAGCCTGCCCATCCCTCTGTGCAGTAGCCTGAAGAACCTCTACCGGAGGTCCCATTCTTATAGGCCCCTCATCTATTTGAGCTAGTTTCTCCATATTGTCAGTGGAAGTCTCCCTATACTCATATTATTATTGGCCCCAGCTTCATGAATATTTGCATTAACATCAGACTTAGACACAGAAAACACATTATCTGGTTGCAACCCAATATTTAAAGATCAAATGCACATATTTCATAAAAAGCTTGAATTCCCTTGAATTCACATCCCTGTGTCATGATTAGTGTTTCCTGAATATATCACGCTGTTTGGTTTTGTGGTTTTCTTTAAATCAGCGTCTGTTACTGTGCTCTGCAGTAACTGAAAACTGCAAAGAAACAGTGAAGATGTTTCTGTCCGTCAGTGAACAATGACACCATACCTGTCCAGCCTGCTGCTTCACCAGTTAAGCCCTGATTGACTGAATAAGCTGTTGCAGTTCCTAGTTAGAGCAGTCTGTAGAGCTAATTGTTTTCCACCCAAAGTTTACTGACCCATCTGCTTTATGTTTAGAGAGATTATCTTAAAATCATTCTGTTCTCATAAACAGTTGATTATTTGGGGTTCAGTGCTGAACTGGTATGGATGAATGAATGTCTATGAGAAATTACCTTGTCTGTGTCACACGTCAGTTTTCTGTTATAAAACTATGCATTCTATTATGCTATATAACACAGGGTTGTCTAATGGACATACAATAAATCTACATTCCATTAATTCATAGAAGCAGTGTGTCTTTGATGTAGCCTCAATACATATGTTCATGTGATAACAAAGTTGTTTACATGTCAGATTGACAATCCTGTGTCTGCCACACTCTGCTATTTCAGGAACATGTACTGTGTGTACTCATAAAATTCAGTTCTTTGAGGGTTTCTGTGTGAAAATACATCATGTATGTGTTAAGCTAGAAATACTATATGGCATCCTGATGCCCCTGTCTCCTGCCCAACAGTTGAGGCAGCAGCTCTTTGCTTCCCCTTTTCCTTGCCCCAAAAGGCCCCTGTCTTCTGCCCTCATATGAGGCTGCTGCAACCTGCTGCCCACTGTCATTTCCCCACAGTCAGGCGTGCTGCACCTTGCTGCCTCCTGCACAAACAGTTTAGGTTGCGCACTCTGCTACTAGTGGTGGGCGAAGTGGCCGAAATTCACACTGTGAAGTAATTCATGGAGTAACGTGGAATCCGCGAAATACCTGCAACACGAAGCAGAGTAATTTGCATCATAATGGGGAACGCGAAGTCCATTGAAAACAATGACTTCACGTTATTCCTCCTTCCCCAAACCATTTCTCCACCAATTTTAAGGCGAAGTACATTGAAATCAATGTACTTTGCCTTGTTTTTGAGCTCCAAAGGCAAATTTTGCAGTGCTTCATGGGATTGCAGGTCACATGGGCTCTAGATTGTTCTGCACAGCCTCTGTTCTATGTAGTGTGAGTGTAGTGGACGATGGAGAGTTTCCTCTCAGAGCTCTGCGATTCAAATCCTCTAAAAGCTGTTATAAAAACCTTTTTGAACTATTTGTTTTTTGCTCACAATTTATAGGAAACCCTCCTGTGCTCATATCATGGAGTGTTTATTGTTTGTGTGTGGATTTTGAATGTTAATTTAGAACAGTCAGTCTGTGTACTATGAAGTGTGCTTTGGGGGAGGGGAGTATATGTGGTATAGGTAGATTAACTGGGAGAAAAAGGCAGTCTTTCTGTTTTGGTTATATTTTTCTTGTATAGCTGTGTTAATGTACACATAGTGATATTTTCAGTAATTCTTGACTTTTTTTGTTAATTGTAGTGGTGCAGCAGTGTATAATTTCAGTTGTTTTTTTTTTTATTTGGTTATATTATATAGCGAAGGTTTTCAATTTGCTACACATTACTTGTAGTGTGTGTGCGATGTGTACCATTAAATCAGAAACCTTTTATTGTGAGGCCGAGTAATTGCAGCAGTGTGAACCTGCTATACACCGCATTTGCATGAATTTTTTATACTGCTTTGTGGTATCTTTACTGGTAGTGGACTGTTACTGCCATGCACTACTCCCCCAATCGGCCAAAGGTATTATTTTCCGGATTTGGATTTGTGACTTGTGAGCACTGGTTAGGTGGTGGTGTGCCTTTACGTCTGCATCTCTTGAGTGTGCGGCACAATCTTAATCTGTCTGTGCATTTGCAGTACACCATTCATTCTGGGATACTTTGCATTTCTTGTTACTCTCATTTCTCTTCATCAGCAGTGGGGAATTTTCTGGACAAAAGACAGTAGCATTTTGGGGACGCAAGTTAATTCTGGTGACTGTGTGTATGCAACCACTGCTTGAATGATGGAGTGCACCATTAATTCTGGGAGACTTCGCATTTCTTGTTATGCTCTCATTTCACTTTGTCAGCACTGGGGAATTTTCTGGACAAGACAATAGAATTTTGGGGATGCAAATTAATTCTGGTGACTGTGTGTGACCACTGCGCACATGACTTAGTGTGCCATTATTTCTGGGAGTCTTTGCATTTCTTGTGCTCTCATTTCACTTTGTCAGCACTGGGAAGTTTTCTGGACACAAGACATGAGCATTTTGGGGATACACATTAATTCTGGTGACCGAAACATGGAAGTTGATGGCAGATAAGAACCGTGAGGCCCATCCAGTCTGCCCATTTCTTTTTCTACCTTATAAATGTGCCATCTGCCTCTGCTCTGTCAATGGCCTATCTATTCATACTCATCTGTATTGCTCCCTTATGCCTGTCCCATGCCTGTTTAAAGCCCTGCACTGTATTCATATCCACCACTTCCTGAGGTAGGCCATTCCATGAATCCACCACCCTTTCTGTGAAAAAGAACTTCCTCACATTACCCCTTAATCAATCTCCCTCTAATCACATGCTGTGCCTTCTTGCCCGGTATTTGTCTTATATTGAAACGTGTTACTCTTTCATATTGTTAATGCCCTTAAGGTGTTTAAATGTTTTGATCATATCACCTCTCTCCCTCCTTTGCTCTAGGGTATACATATTGAGCTCCATTAATCTGTCCTCGTATGTTTTCTGTTGCAGTCCCTGCACCATTTTGGTTGCCCTTCTCTGGACTGCCTCAATTTGGTTAAATTCCTTGTGAAGGTGTGGCCTCCAATACTGCACACAGTACTCCAGATGGGGCCTAACCAGTGTCTTGTAAAGAGGGATTATTGCCTCCCTCTTCCGACTTGTGAAACCCCTACTAATACACCCTAACATCCCCCTAGCCTTACCTACTGCTTTAGTGGTCTGCTTGGATGATTTCAAGCCATCAGTGATGATAATGCCCAAGTCTCTCTCTTCCCTTCTGACTGCCAGCAACTCCCCTCCCAGCCTGTATGTGGCTTCAGGGTTTCTCTTCCCTATGTTCTTGATCTTGCACTTCTTTGCATTAAATCCCAGTTTCCACTCTTCTGACCATTTTGCTAGTTTATCCAGATCTCTTCTCATTCTGCCCATTCCATCTGGATCATCTGCTCTGTTGCAGATCTTGGTGTCATCTGCAAACAGACAAACCTTACCCTCCAGTCCATCTGCATTGTCACCGATGAAGACATTGAAGAGGATTGGCCCCAGGACTGATCCCTGAGGTACCCCACTTGTGACTTGCATCTCTTCTGACTGTATACCATTTACTGCCACTCTCTGTTTTCTGCCCATCAGCCAGATTGCCACCCAGTTGACCAACATCTGACCCACCCTGAGCCTACCCAGCTTATTAATCAATCTTCTATGTGGAACAGTATCGAAAGCTTTGCTGAAGTCAAGGTAGGAGACATCAGCTGCTCCCCCTTTGTCCACCATTCTGGTTACCCAGTCAAAGAAATCTAAGATTAGTTTGACAGGACCTTCCTTTTGTAAACCCATGCTGTCTTGGATCCTGTTCTGCTAAGGATTCCAGATGTTGCACTATCCTTTCCTTAAGGAGTGCCTCCATAATCTTGCCCATTACTGAGGTAAGACTGTCTAGTCTGTAGTTCCCTGCCTCCTCCCTCCTACCACTCTTGTGGAGCGGGATCACATGAGCCCTTCTCCAGTCTTCTGGGACCTCACCTGTGCTCAGAGACTCACTAAACAGTTCTAATAATGGGTCTTCTAGTTCCACCCTTAGCTCCTTTAGTACCCTGGGATGTATGCCATCAGGTCCCATTGCCTTGTCCACCTTGAGGTTATCGAGCTCTTGTAGGACCCTTTCTTTTGTGAAGGGACTAGTGCTCACCTTCCTCCCCCCTGTGTCCATGGTGCTGAGCTGTGGGCCCTGCTCTACCTTCTCTTCAGTAAATACTGAGCAGAAGTATCTATTTAGGATAGATGCTTTTACATGGTTCTCCTCCTCACATGCCCCCTTAACTTCTTTGATCTTAGCAATATCCCCTCTGGACTTTCTACTTTCACTAATGTATCTATAGAAAGTCTTGTCACCTTCTTTTACTGTTTGTGCTAGTGTTTCCTTGGTTTGGGCCTTTGCCTGTCTTACTGCCTTCCCTGTTTCCCTTAGGAAGTTTGGTATACCGCCCTATCTTCATCCCACTGTGTTCCCTTTTATTTCCTAAAGGCCAGCCTTTTGACTCTGACCTTTTCTGTTAATGTGTTTGAGAATGAAAGTGGTTTCCTGCTTCTTTTGCACTTCCTTTTCTGTCTAACACAATGGGATGTTGCTTCAAGTAGTGCATCCTTAATGCTCGCCCACTTTGCTGTTACCCCCCCTCACCTGTATTTCTTTTTGCCAGGGCTAGCTTAACTCTGTTGGCCATCTTATCAACGTCAACTCCTCTGAAGTTCCATATTTTTGCCTTGGAATGGGATGATTTGGTTGTAGTTGCCAAATTGAACCCTTCCTTCTGATGGTCACTGGCCCCCAGGTGACCTTCTACCTGGAGATCTGTGATCCTTTCCCTGTTAGTCAGTACTAGATCTAGGATAACCCTGTCTCTTGTGGGTTGTTGTACCAGTTGTTTGAGGCCTTCCCCCTGCAGGGAATCCACCATGTGACTGTGTGTTTGAAGGGCTGCCAATATTGTTGTCACTTTGCCTTACTTCGCGTTAAGGTGGAATGACAATGTGAAGTAATAATTACAAGGTGAAGAGAGCCTTTTGCATTGGCCACTCCGTGTACTTCGCCGGCAAAATTTAAATTCATTGCATCTCTACCTGCTACCCTCTGTCTCCCAGCCTATGACACAAAATGAAAGTATTTTTTGTACTTTCTGTTGGGTAGTTTTGGACAGTGTACCAAAGGAACTGACTTTAGTGGCAGGGAGCAGCGTGGTGCAACAAATCTAACTGTGGGGGCAAAAGGCTGTATGGTGCAGCAGCACACAGTGGTATCAGGACAGAGGACAGCATGGTGCAGAAGCCATGACTGTGGTGCAGGACACAGTGGGGAATCATGGTACAGCAACCCTGACTGTGTGAAGGGGTGCACATGATGCAGCAGCCCTGCCCATTTGGGGCAGTGGGTGTGGGTAGCAGGGTGCAGCAAAACCCCAGCTGTGGTGGCCTGGGGCAGCATGGTGCAGCAGCCCAAACTGTGAAGGCAGAGGCCCTGGGACTCTAGGGCTTAGCAGAGCACAGTAGCCCTGTCTGTGCAGACAGGAAAAGGGGGAAACAGTGTGCATTGGCCCTGACTGTGGGGGTTGGGGACAGAGGGAAGCAGGGTGCAGCAGCCTTAACCGAGAGGCAGGAGACAGGAACATCAAGATGCCATTTAGTTTTTCTAGTTGTACACATAGATGATATATTTTCACACAGAACCTCACAGAGAACTGAATGTTATGAGTTCATACTGTACATGTTTCTGAAATAGCAGTGTGGCAGACACATTTGTCAGTCTGCCATAAAAACAAAATTGTTCTCACATGAATCTATTTATTGAGGCTACATCAAAGAAAGACACACTGCTTCTATGAATTAACAGAATGCAGATTTATTTTATATCCATTAAACAACCCTGTATTACATAGCTAGAATAGAATGCAGAGCTTTCACAGAGAACTGACATCTGTGATACAGACAAGGTAATTTCTCACAGACATTCATTCATGCCCACCCGGAGTTCAACAAGGCCTTTGACACCATGCTGCATAGAAGTCTATTAAACAAGCTGGGGAAACACAGGGGTGGGAAAGAAGGTAGTGAAGTGGGTGGAGAATTGACTGGCTAATAAGACCCAGAGGGTGATGGTAAATGACAGTCACTCTGCAAAGAGTAATGTGACAAGTGGGGTACCACAGGGATCAGTGCTGGGTCCATAATCTTCAATGTCTTTATCAGTGACATTGCAGAGAGTCTAGAAGGGAAAGTTTGCCTGTTTGCTGATAACACTAAGCTCTGCAACATGGTAGATATGCCAAAGGGATTGGCAGCTGGGTTTCAATGAAAAAAAATGCAAGATAATGTACACAGGGCACAAAACACAGGAGCTGCATATCAACTTGGGGGGAGGAGAAATAGCATACTCCAAGCAGGAAAGAGACCTGGGGGGGGGGTGATTAGCTCTGATGACCACAAGATAGGTAGGCAGTGTGACGAGGTGGCAGGAAAGGCAAACTGGATGCTGGGACGCATAGGTAGGGGAATCCTCAGCAGAAAAAGGGAGGTAATAATTTCACTTTACAGGACATTAGTGAGACCGCACCTCAAGTACTATGTTCAATTCTGGAGGCCTCATCTATGTAAAGACATAGATAGGGTGGAGGTGGTTCAGTGAAGGGCAACCAAAATAGTCCAGGGACTACATCGCACACCATACGAGGATAGGCTGAAAGAATTAAATATGTACTCCCTGGAGGAGAGGAGGGAGGGATATGATTGAGACTTTTAAGTACCTCACAGGGAAGAACAAGATGCAGGAGAATACTATTTTTCAAAGAAATAGATGCTCAGGGATGAGTGGGCACAAGATGAAACTGGAGAGAGGGAGGTTCAAAGGGAACTTGAGGGAGTACTTCTTCATAGCGAGTGGAATGGCCTGCCAGCAGAGGTGGTGGGAGTAGAAACGATTACACATTTCAAAAATGCTTGTGACAGTGATAGGCGTAGAGAAGTACTGGTACTCAGGGGAGGGGTACAACCTAATTCCAGCAGTGCATGAGGGAGTGCAATTGTTAGGGGTAATGGAGGAGACTAGGTGGGCGAAGACCCTTATCTGCCGACAATTTCTAGGTTTCTATGTTTTAATGCAAATAGGTCCTTCAGTCTAATAAAGCTGGATACACGTGGTTTAGTATAGTTTATGTGATTTAATGTAGCAGAAGCAGTGTAGTGTAGTGGTTAAAAGCACTGAGCTGGAGAACTGGGTTTGAATGCCACAGCCACCACTTACATACTGTGTGACCATGAGCAAGTCACTTGACTTCCTTGTTCTCCCTGGACACACCCAGAAATGAGCCTTGGCTTAGTGTATCTTTTCTGGCCAAACAATTGTAAAATAAAAATAAATAAATATGTTAAATTAACTATGGAAATTACAGAAATTACTAATTGGCACAATATACTAAAAAATTCTTGAACATATAATACAAAATGCCACTAGAATTCCACTTGTGGACAAACTAGGTGGTCAAAGCAGTCCTTATCTGCCATCAAATTCTGTTTCTTAAGTTTGTGAAATTCAACTTTCACAAAGCACTTATCACCATTGAATCCATGTAGTTGTGCTCTGCTATTTGTAGTCCTGTAGTTACTTAGATTTCCTGGGCCCAGTGTTCATGGAGATTGTAAACAGATCTTTAAGTGAGGGTATCTTTCCTATAGCCTTGAAAGAGGCTGTGGTGAGACCCCTCCTTAAAAAGTCAACCTTATATCCTGACAGTGATGTTCTCTCGAACTATAGGCTTATCTCTAATCTTCCCTTTTTGGGGAAGGTTATTGAGAAGGTGGTGGTTGACCAGCTGGTTGAGCATTAGGAGAGTTTGTCCATCTACAAACCTCTCCAATCAGGTTTTCGTCCCTGGCACAACACTGAGGCGGCTTTGGTCAGGGTGGCACATGATCTCTTCATGGCAAGGAACCGAGGGTACTCTGCCATCTTGGTGCTCGTGAATCTATCCTCAGCGTTTGACACGGTGGGTCATGGAGCGCTATTGGATCATCTTGAGAACTATGTGGGTGCTACCAGCACAGTTTTGCACTGGTTTAGCTCATATTTAATGGAAGATCGAAGCGCATAATGATTGGAAATTTTTTTCTCTGGACTTTTCACACTGCTGTGTGGTGTTCTGCAGGGCTCCATTTTGGCCCCCCATTGATCTCCACGTACATGCTGTTGCTGGGAGAGATCATTAGGCAGTAGAATCTGGATTTCATTGCTATGGGGATGACATTGAGTTGTACCTGTCTTGTGGCCCAGGTAACCATTCCGCCTCAGGTATGCTGAGCCAGTGTTTGGCTGAGATCAATGACTGGATGTCTGCAAACTGGTTTTTACCATCTTATGAACATAGCTAGGGGAAAATACCTTATTCCAACTGAAGATCTTCCAACTCTGGTCCATGCCTTTGTCACCACTCGTTTTGATTATTGCAACACCCTTTACCTAGGGCTACCAGGGGTTGATTTTCGCCACTTGCAGGTAGTGCAGAACGCGACAACCAGGTTGCTAACTGGAGCCCCTAGATCCAGGCACATAACACCTGTGCTACATGAACTGCACTGGCTTCCTGTACAGTGGCGGATAACCTTCAAGGTTGCATTGCTGACCTATAAAGCCCTACATGACCAGGGACTGAAATACTTGCAAGACCTTCTGTCCCCTTACTGCCTCTCCTGCCAACTCCGATCCTCTGGTGAGGGATTGCTAGTGATTCCCATGGTCCATCTGAAAACTTCATGAGGAAGAGCATTTGCCTATGTGGCTTCAACCCTGTGGAATTATGTACCTCATCAGATACAAGATAGCATGACCATGGAGGGTTTTAAAATGTCCTTTAAAATGTATATATTTAATCAAGCCTTCTCTGGCATTTAAGGCTGATATTATTTCTGCTGAATATAAAATCTAATTGGTAGATTTGGTTTTAATATGTGTTAAATGCATAATAATTGAAGATTATATGTATTTTAATATTGTAAGGGTGCCCTGAGCTCCAGAAGGGCGCTTTAAAAAATAAAGTTTGTTAATGATGATGATGTGTCTCAGCCCCGGCAAGATGGAGGTTATAGTGATTGAGTCAGGTCATGGAGGTGTCTCCATTGATGGGAGGCTTCTCGCTCCAGTAGTTGGTGGGTGGCCCTTGCCGGTGGTCAGTGTAGTTAAGGATCTTTGCATTTTTCTTGACGACCGACTTACCCTTGAATAACAGGTGTCATCAGTCATTAGATTCGGGTTTTTCCATCTCCAGAATATTGCCAGGATCTGCCTGTTCTTGACGTTTGCTGACCTGGTTATGGTCATCCATGCCTTTGTCACCAGCAGACTTGATTACTGTAACGCTCTTTACCTAGGGCTGTCTTGAGGATTGATGCATCACGTGCAGCTAGTGCAGAAAGCTGTGGCCAGGATGTTGACAGGTACCTCAATGAGGGATCATGTCACTTCTGTTCTGCGCACTCTGCACTGGCTGCCTGTGAATTCACACATCACCTTCAAGATAGGCTTGTTAGCTTACAAGGCCCTATGTGGTTCGGGACCTGACTACCATAAGAGCTCCTGGTTCTGTACTGCCCTATCCGCCCCCATGCTCTGCTGAGGCTGGCTTGCTCATTTTACCTTCCTCTTGCCTTAAGAGATCTGGTGATAGAACATTTGGTACAGCCACACCATCATTGTGGAATTCTCTTCCACCTTACATTCATGCAGCGAGCACAGTTGAGGCCTTTAAAGCCTCTTTAAAAACATTTCTGTTTGAGAAAGCCTTCAGTTTGTTTGTTTTTTAAATATTTGAGTTTTTTCTTGGGGATGTTTTTATTGTAAACCTGGTCATTGTACCACGTATTGTAAAGTGCTCTGAACCCCAGTATAGAGCACTATAGAAATAGAATTTGCCTTGCCTAATTCCTTTCTGGGTAACTATTTTGTCACCCTTGATTTTTTTTAATGAGCTTGACCAGAAGAACTTTATGGACCTGCTTGTCACACTGATTTCCTCCTTGTTTCTCACAGACAATCTGACTTCAAAAGAAAGCTATATATTCTTTATCCTGTTGGACTGATCCATTTGAAATAACCAGAATGTCTCCTTCTTGGTTACACTGTCATTTTCTTCCTCCACCAGGTCTTTGTGATCTCTTCGTTCCAGACCTCCAAATGCTTTTAATGCTCCGACCAGTCAGTTTTGCAGGGTGTGATTCTCATACAACCTGCTTTTAAGTGAAAATTGTCCCTGTATGCTTTCTTGCTGTACTGGTAGTCTACAGTTCTTCTGCTACTTAGGCCAGGAGCCATTCCCTTTTGGAATATACAAAAATAATAAAAAGCCAGCAGAAGATGATGTTCAAACAACATGAAGTCTTGCTGTATTCTGACAATAGCAGTGAGTCCCAACCTTCGAACTGCCCCGGAGATGAAAGAGTTAACTTTCCATGCCAGGCATGGAACGCTGAGCTCGAGCTCTGTTAAGACTCTGTCTGTTACTGTTTAAACTCAAACCGTCAGATTCTTTACTCCGCCTCACTGAACAGTCGCTCCGGAAATTTCTCCTTCTGTTCGGTTCAGTTTGTCGGTTAAAGTACCGCTTTTCTCGGTTTTCGACCGAATTTAAACCGTAACCTGTCAGTTCAGTCTCTGTCTGTGGTATTTGTGAGTACTAGGTAGGTTATATTATTTTCTATTCTGTGTGGAACTTGTAAACGGTTCATCGGTTCGGTTTGAACCGATCAAGTTGTTAAAAGATCTTTATTTGTACTTTTAGTGTGTGGTTACCCGTTCTTATCGGTTCTAAAAAAAAAAAAAAACGGATTTTATTACAGTTTTTTCCATGACCCGTAACACGGTAAGGAACCGATAAGAGGGTCTTGCCTGGCGGATTACCATTAAAAGGGTAAGTTTGGTTAGGACTGGCACAATGTCTGAGAAACCCAAAAGAAAAACCGGGCCCACTGGGTTTCAACACTGCAGTGTGTGTGGGGAAGTCTTTGCTGAGGCTGACCCCCACACCACCTGTGTTTATTGTCTGGGGTTTGACCACCTCAATGCAGACTGCCAGATTTGTAAAAATTTTCCTGCAGCTACCCTAGAAAAGAGAGTTGGTAGGCTCAGGGAAAGGGAGGCCAAAAAGTCTGCTGAACCGGATGGCCAGCCCGGTTTGGTTCAGACCGAACCAGAAGGAGTGCCCTCTGACCAGGGCGAGACTTCTTCGGGCAAAAGGAGAGCCGATTCTGAGGAGTCGGTTCCAGCTAAGAGAACAAGAAAGGAAAAATTAGCTGGTGTGGATCCAAAACTTTTTTCTCCAACCGCTGAAGAAATAGCCAAAGCGATAAAAATTGTGCAGTCGCTTTTCCCGGTTCCGACCGAACCGGCACCATCAGGGAGGCGCTCGGTTCGGCCGGTTCCACCAGTTCAAGATTATGATTTAGAGGAATATTGTGACCCAGAGGAGGAGGAAGAGGAGTATGAGGAAAGTGAATGTGGTTTTGAAAGTCTGGATGTGCCCATTGACCCTGACATCTCCCCAGACAGACCTTCAGGAGTGTCTCCTCCTAGGCTTTCTGAGTCCCCCTCCCATTTCATGTTTTATAAAAAAGTGGCTGAAACCCTCCAGCTTCCTATGGAAGAAGCTGGGGATGACCAGGAGGAGCCTGACTATGTGGAAATGATGGATATCCTAGAGTCTAGGAGGCTGTCTATTCCCTTACACAAATCTTTTGGGAAACAGACATTTAAGATTTTAAAGACTCCTAATACTATACCTCCTGTGGATAAAAGAATGGACAAGAGGTATACATTGTCAGGCTCAGATACGGAGTTCCTTACACAACAATGCAGCCATGTTGGAGTAGTGCAGGCTGCAGCCTGTGATAAGGCAAATATTCCCTTGGCTTCACCCCCCCAGACAAGGACTCGAGGAAGATCGATGCCATGGCAAAGAAACAGTACATGGCAGCATCCTTGGGACTCAGACAGGCCAACTTTATGGCCTATACTGCTAGGTATCAAAAATCCAGACGGGACACTGTCATGGCTTTAGTAAAACAGGTCCCTGGCCAGCTTGCCAAGGAGTTGAGCAGGTGGCTGCTGATGGTATTGAAGCATCCAAGGTGCAATTCCATGCTGCAGTGGACTCCAGTGATGTGTCATCTAGAGTCATGGCTACATCTGTGGCGCTCAGTAGAATGGCTTGGCTCAGATGTACTAGCCTGTCTGGGATACCCAGACTAAGGCCATGGATTTTCCTGTTGTGGGTAATTCTCTGTTTGGGGAGCAAACAGAGAATTACATGAAGAAAATGGACGAATATAGGACCACCCATAGGAGTGCACAGGCCAAGGAAAGGCAGGCCACTCCTCAGAGGCAGCACTCCAGGGCAGGGGCAGGCCTTTCTACCAAGTCCAGGCCTCCTCTTCTGCCTATGCTCAGAGGGGGTTCTTTAGAGGGAGAGGCAGAAGGGGTACAAGCAGACCTGCTTCCACCCTCAGCCAAAACCCCTGCCAAACAGGCACCCTGATGGGTTTGCCAGGGCCGATTCTCCACTACCTGCAGGGGGCAGGCTGGCTTACTTTGTCCAGGACTGGGAGTCTATAACATCAGACAAGTGGGTCCTGGAAGTAGTAAGCCAGGGACTGGTTCTCAGCTTCAAAAAATTTCCAAAGCTGAGAACCAGATCCTTTCCACCTGCAAATCCCTCAGATGTACTTGCCCTAGAGGCAGAGGTCTCTTCCCTCCTGGCTCTCAGAGCTGTGGAAAGGGTTCCACCCCTACACCAGGGCAAAGGATTGTACTCCAGGTACTTCCTTACCCCAAAAAAGACAGGAGAATGGCGGCCCATCCTGGATCTCAGATACTTAAACAAGCACCTTTTAAAACCAAAATTCAAAATGGTGACTCTGGGAATTATTCACCCTCTCTAAGGCCAGGGACTGGCTAGTGTCCCTGGACCTCAAGATGCCTACTTCCATATTCTTATCAGAAGCTCCCATCGAAAGTACCTCAGGTTCGAGCTGCCCTCAGGCCATTACCAGTTCAGAGCAATGCCTTTCGGTCTAACCTCTGCTCCAAGGGTGTTCACAAAGTGCCTGGCAGTAGTAGTTGCTTCTCTAAGAAGGCAAAGGATTGCCATCTTCCCATACCTGGACGACTGGATCATAGTAGGCCAGTCCCCAGACTAAGTCAAGTTGCACCTACAGATCACTCAGCAACTGCTCACCTCTTTGGGTTTCCTTCTGTATCTTTCAAAGTCAGTTCTAGAGCCTGTTCAGCGCTTCACCTTCATAGGCGCAGAGCTAGATACAGGAAAGGCCAGAGCTTTCCTTCCCCTGGACAGGGCAAGGACCCTTATCACACTGGCCTCCTCATTCACCCTGCAGGTGTCTCGACCAGCAAGGCATTTTCTGCAGCTCCTGGGGCACATGGCTGCTTCCACAGCAGTGGTGCAGGGAGCAAGATTTCAGATGAGGGACATTCAGTTCCATTTGAGAGCCTTTTGGTCTCAAAAGAAGGACCCTCTGACCAAATTGATCCCAATGACTCGAACCCTGATCCAGGCCTTACAGTGGTGGCAGGATCAGAACAATCTAAGACAGGGAGTTCCCTTTGTCACTCAGTCCCACTCTTTAATCCTTACTACAGGTGCCTCCCTCTTGGGGTGGGGGGCTCACTTGGGCGACCTGACTGCCCAGGGGTTGTGGTCCGCTCAGGAATGTCTGCTTCACATCAATCTGTTGGAACTCAGAGCAGTATTTCTAGCACTTCAAGCTTTTTCCAAATCTGTTCAGAACAAAGTTATTCAGTTCAGAACAGACAATACCACCACAATGTGGTACATCAACAAGCAAGGAGGCACTCGGTCTACGGTCTTGTGCACAGAAGCAATGAAGTTGTGGTCTCTGGCTTATTCCCTGAACACCTCCCTCACAGCAGTACACCTCCCAAGGAAGGACAATATCCTGGCAGATGCTCTCAGCAGGATATCTCAGGGCCATCACGAATGGTCACTGGATCCCCTGGTCTTGGAGGTGATATTCTCCAGATGGGGCACCCCACAGATAGATCTTTTTGCAGCCCCAGACAATCACCAACTTCCCCTTTTTTGCTGCAGGCCCCCAGTGTTGGGCTCAGTCCCCCTGGATGCCTTAGTTCTCCGTTAGGAAGGGAAGTTCCTGTATGTTTTTCCCCCCTTCCCTCTCCTGTTCAAAGTGCTAGTCAAAATCAGGTCTCAACCTTGCAAGGTGATCCTGATTGCTCCAAACTGGGCCAGGCAGCCCTGGTATCCTCTCCTGTTGTCCTTAGCAGTCCATCTTCCCCTGTCTCTTCCCAGGAATTACAACCTGTTAACCTGTGCTCAGGGGAGGGTTTGGTACCCCAATCTCAAATCTCTCAATCTCAAGGCCTGGCTCTTGAAGAGTTAGAGTTTGCTGATTTACACCTCTCCCAAGGTGTAATGGATATTCTGAAGGCTTCTAGGAAACCTTCCACCAGGACTACTTATAATTCCAAGTGGAAAAGATTTTCCATATGGTGCTCTGGAAGGCATACTTCCCAGAGTCTGCTGATCTGCCCTCAGTCCTTGATTATATGGTCCATTTGAATAGCTTGGCTTAGACCAGCTACACTAAAGGTGCATCTGGCAGCTGTTTCTGATTTCATTTCAGCAGGTAAGCCCTCTTCTCTTTCAGCTCACCCTGTATTCCGAAGTTTTTCAGGGATTGTTTCATACCAACCCTCCATTCAGGGACCCTCCCTGCTTGGGACCTTAACGTTTGCATTGCTCAGCTTATGCAACCCCTTTGAGCCTTTGTCTTCAGCAGAGCTAAGTACTTGACTTGGAAAAACTGTGTTCGGTAGCCATCACTTCTGCCAGACACATAAGTGAGTTACAAGCCCTGTCAGTGGAGCCTGATTTTATCTCCTTCCATAGAGATAAGGTGGTCCTCAGGACTAACAGGAAGTTTTTGCCTAAGGTGGTTTCAGATTTCCACCTTAACCAATCTATGTCTCTTCCTGTGTACTTCACTGACCATTCCTCCTCTGGTGAGAGGAGGCTGCACAGTTTAGATGTGAAAAGAGCCCTTAGCTATTACATAGAACGTACCAAGGGTCACAGGTCTGACTCCCCTCCAACTGTTCCTCACTTATGGTGAGGTTGGTAAAGGGAAACCTGCCACTAAAAGATCCATTGCCAGGTGGATTGTCTCTTGTATTCAATTTTGTTATGAAAAACTGGGTAAGGTTCCACCCTCAGGCCTGAGGGCTCACTCTACCAGAGGTACAGCTGCTTCCCTGGCTGCTGCCAGGGATATTCCTATTCTAGAGATATGTCAAGCAGCTACCTGGAAAACAGTTCACACTTTTACCAAGCATTACTCCCTGGATATCCAGGCTAGGAGTGATGCTCGGTTTGGCACAGCTGTGCTTCAGAGCCTATTTCCTAAGTAGGTTCTGTCCCTCCTCCATGGAGGTACTGCTTGGTAGTTCGTTATTGAATACAGCAAGACTTCATGTTGTTTGAAGAAAAATTACCACCTTAGTAATGTTGTTTCTTCTAATGGAGTCTTGCTTATTTCGACCTCCCCCGCCTTCCCCTCTCAGAACCTCTGTTTTTGGGATGTGGGTGGGCAGTGGCAGTGTTGGCACTCAGGAGGTGCCCCACCTTGTTGTTTTCACCCCTTTTTTCTTTGGGTGAGTGGGTGTTGTGTTTTTTCATTTTTTGGGTCTCCTGACTTGAGTCTTTGTTTTGGGACCAAAAAATCTGGTTTATGTTTAGTAGCCAGTTGGCTAGTGTAGGTTTACAGCTTCCACACAGGACCTTAGTGAGTTTAGCTCATAAAGATCTGACAGTTTGAGTTTAAACAGCAACAGACAGAGTCTCAACTGAGCTCGAGCTCAGCATTCCATGCCTGGCATGGAAAGTTAACTCTTTTATCTCCGGGGCAGTTCGAAGGTTGGACTCACTGCTATTGTCAGAATACAGCAAGACTCCATTAGAAGAAACAACATTACTAGGGTGAGTAATTTTTTCTTATGGTCTATTGAGTCTGCTTGATTGCACAGTACCCTGAACCCATGCCGCTAACTCTTTTCACTGATGACTCATGCACTAGCTACCCCCTGTAGCCTATAGTTCAAATCCCTTTTACTGAGTCTGCCTGCCAGCGAAGCAGCAATGTGTCTGCTTGCAATGCCGATATCTCAAGTTTGGGAATGGACTCAGGAGTCAGAGGACCAAGGGGTGTAGAAGGATTGAGCATCTGACTAATGGCTCCTTCTCCAGGGGAGTGGTGGGTTGAATGTCTGTCACACACGCATTCTGGTGGAGGCTAGGTTCCACAGCGACCAGTGTCTGGTTCGTGGGGAAGCATGACAGACATCATGCTAGTGCACCTTACATCATTGCACATCACACCTCCTGGGGGTTAACATGCAAAAAATGCCACCTGTCCCGAGAATAACACCTGACTCTCAGTACCACTGTGGCACCTGACCCTGCCAGGTGCCTTTATTCTGTCAGATGGCCCACTCCCACAGCCCCACCTGGGGTGGGGGAAACCAAGGGAGCACTGCGGGCACCGTTGATGCTTGCCAGTAACCTGGATGTGTTTCCATGGGAGGGGGGGGGATCATCTCAGTGGCCCCAGCTTGGGTTGCAAGCTAGGGTGGATCGGTGGTCCATCATTACTCCAGGGGGGATGGGTGGGTCCAGTGACGTCAGGGCTGAGCTACATGGGCAGGCCAGTGCAACCAAAAAAAAAAAAAATTCCTTTTACTACCCTTTCCATTGACATGATCATACCCCCTCCGTCTTTGCAAAACTTCAGTTCTTCTGGGGTTGGCTATTGATCACATTAATTTGACTTGTACTGCAGTCAGGAAAATCACCTTACCTGCACTAGCATCATAGCCCTGAATTTACCCCTCCAATACTCCTGTGGCGGTGATGCCCAGCATCATGCTTCATCATGATTAAGGTACAAGATACTTCTGTTGCAATGGCCTAAGTCACAATTAGTTGTAATACTTAGTCACTTGGTGTAACTGTTTTCAAGAGCTAAAAACATACGTTGTTATCTAGAGGACTATTATAGAGTCACCAGGTAGCACTGTACAGAAACAGAGCTGTGCATACATGTGCTTCTACAAGTCATTTAGTCAGTGAGCTCTAGTGGTCAGCAGGCATTTTGCAAGAAGGCATGCTTGTGCAGTGTGATGTCCATGACTATTCCTCATGGTTCTTAAGCAAGCAATAACACACTCTGAGGTGTGGGTTATTGCCTGATAAGAGGACGCTAAGGGGTGTACTAAGGCACGAGGCGCTTGCACAGAGTGCCTTATGCCACTGGCGTGCTCTTATCAGGCAATAACCCACACCTCAGATTGTGTTATTGTGCTTATAGAATGGGCTCATAAGTATTTTTTTTAAAGAAAAGAACAAAATAAAGTTACAAATATAAAAAGTGAGGTTTTAATATTTCAAATAGTGAAAAATCGCCCCTCTTTTAAAATAACTGTTTATTGTCAACAGAGTTTTTCTTGTGTAATCCTGATGTAAAAAATAGAAAAATACCATAGTGTATGTAAGCTCCCCTCCAACTAGCACTGTATATTTAACATTTTCCGTTGTTTCCTTTTTTCACATTTCTTAATCTATCCATGCATCTGACAGACTGTCGACTTCATTTTACCTGTGGGGGAGTGTTTCCGACTTCAGGTGTTGTTCTGTTTCAGCTGCTCCCCCCTTCCCCACCCCACCCCAAGCCGATCAATAAATAATTTTTTTCTCTTATCTTTGTGTTGTTCCGTTTTCTTTCTCTTCGGCTGTTTTGTGTCATTGTTGACTGCCACTTCCATAATGCAGCTTATGTTCCTTTTTGGCCACTGTATGAAGCCGTTTCCTTTTTTGTGATTTTGAAACCATAAGTAGGGAGCAGTAGCGAGTGCTCCCATTGAAGATTATGCTTGCTTTTTAATTTAGTATATTAATTTGGGGTCTGCTGTTTCATGGAGTGTCATGGGTTCATGCAGAGAAAGATGTATGCTGGGGAAGGCGCTGGTTTCGGCTTTGATTTTGAAGCAGTTTTATTGGCACCACGCGTGAATGCTCTGTGGATTTCCGGCGGCTCTTCTGAAAGAATGGCTTTTTTAATGGAGGCAAAATTGGGTGATTAATGATTTTAAAAATCAGTTTTTATTTTACTGTTTCCTTCTGCGACTTTGGTTGTATTGCAGCAGAATGGCGGGAAGGGGTGGACTGATGACCAAGCAGGCTGCAGAGAGAATTGTTTTTTAAAAATGTTTCTATGAGGCATGGATCTCAGCCTGCACTGTGTCCTGCTTGACTGAAGAGGTACTGGTTGGTACAGTATGCCCTGATAAGGACACGGCTCAGGGTACCTCTCAGCCTCTAGCAGCTTGACCACTACAGACATTAGACTGGCAGATCTTTATGCCCCGGTTCATCCCTATGCCTGCTCACATGCAAGGAAAACTACATTTGCTATCCTCCACTCTCTGGGTACTATTCCTGCTCCCAGTGAGCTGTTGAAGAGCTCTACCAGAGCCAGGCAGCTGGCGCAGCAGTAGAACCGCCACCTGCAGCACCAGTGACCCAAGTTTGGAAGTGAGGAAGGGACATTAGAGGGTCAGCCAGGGGGAAGGGGATTGAGAATCCAAGGGACTGCTCTCCTCCACTGGGGTAAGAGTGGTGTGGTGCCTGGTGTTTTCCTGGTACATAGCAGTGGCTGGATGACAGAGCATTGGAACCACAATGTGGGGCAGAGGAGTTGCAAACATTTGGGCTGCATACAGGAGCATGCACAGTATCCCCAGTAACATCATTGCATGCTCACTGCTCTGCATGGGGAGAAAAGCAAGGAAGCTTCCTGGCTGACAGGATGGACACTGACCACTCACAGGCCCCCCACCAGTGATTCTGGCTGAGTACAACTGGATTGTTGATGGGTAGGTTGAGTGTGCTCCCTGCCACCCCGCCAAACAGCCAAGCAATGAGGGTAAGGGAAATCCCAGGAGGAGCAGGGGCTGGAAGGGGACAGTGTGAGTGTGGCCAGTAGGACTGGGAGCTTAAACAGAGAAAATAAAAAAAGAAAAGTTCAGCCAATAGTGTAGCTATGACCAGCCCCATCTCCTTTAGCACATGGTGATGCAGCCCATCCAGGATCATAGACATTCACCTTCAGTATGCTTAAACTCCTTAGTACCCTTTTCACCAAAACTGGGCCCTTGTTGACACCCTCCCACTTCCCTTCTCACTGATGGCACACTCAGGCAACAGCCCCTTTTCTCCATTTTGAACCCAGAACAGAAATATTTGATCAGGATGTCCACTTTTCCTTTATCCTCCTCCTCCTCCCACTCATTTCCATTCCTCAGTCTAACTACTGTATATCCTCCTTACAATTGATTTTTTCTTCTCTCATATGTAATGAAAAAAGACGATTTCTTCCTTCTTCATTCCCACAGTTATCATCAAGTTTGCATAAGCAGCTTGATTTACAGCAGTACTTACTGTACAGCGGGATCACCTGAACTTTGGTTTACAGATTTGGGAATTTGTGGCACAATGGGGTTGACAGTGTCCATTTAAAATGTTGGTTGAGAATTTTTTTTTTCACTCTTTTTGCTGCCCACAGCCGCTGACTCATCTGCCCAGTCATGGACCCCTGGACCCCCACTTCCAAATTGGCCTCAGCCCCGGCTTTCCCCACAAGGGGGGGTCGCAGCACTCAGAGCTAGTGCTGCAAATGTGGGACTAGAATCAGAGGGCCGGCCTGGAAGCTAATCAGGGTCAGAGGCGGGCATCATACATGGTGGCCACAAACTGTGTTTTTGTTAGCTAGGTTCCCCAGGGGCAGGGATGTTCAATGACATCCAGCATCTGCCCTGCCTCTCTGTGAACTTTCAATGCCGGAGCTTGTGATTCCTCCCAGCCTCCACCAGGAGTCCTACACACACTGGTCAGTCTCCCACCCCAGAGAGGAGGCCAGCCTTGGGGCGCTCAATCCTTCTCCCCTGGCTGGCCCTCCAGCTCCCCGGGTCCATTCCCAAACCCGGGTCGCTGGCGTCTCAAGTGGAAAACCAACCACTGCGCCGGCTGGCTGGCCAGTTGATAATTTCTACATATTATCTTCAAGCAGGTTTCATTTTCTGAATGCTCTTCTTTTTCTGTTTGATTTTGCAAGGAGATTGGACCATGAAGATGGTGGGGAAAAAAACTAATAAGAAGAGTAAAAAAGCATTGGAAGACTTCTCTTCAAATGAACTGGATGTTAAATGTGGCTCTTCTAATGGCATCCTATATAAAGACAAGCTGGCCAGAGGTAAGAGAGACTATTTCAAAATATCAATCAACTTGTGGCATCACTCAGAATTTACGTAGAATTCAGAGGCTGTGAAAATGTTTCACATTTGACATTGCCATAATGCAAGCAGTCCCTGACACCCAATGAAACTACCTTGCCTCAGCCATCCATTGCTACATATATTGATGAGAGATACATAATTACTCAACTCACAATATGCCTTTTGTCTTCACGAGTGAGGGGGCATGATAATTGCTTACGAGTGGCAGAGCCATGAGTAAGTTATACAAGTCCTGACCCACTCAGAAGTGAAGATGACTGTAAGTGGCATATGCATTGTGTGTCCAGTGTAAACAACATAATTTTAAATCACGTTATGCTTAAATAAGGTATTTTTATGAAGGTTGAACTGTTTCTGTTTGATTTTACATCTTTGTTTTGAAGGCAGAAGAGGCCATTCTGATGTCTTCAGGCACTGTTCATGTTTCTCTCTCTCTGTGGTTAAGGGGTGCATTGTGACCTAAAGTGGGAACATGACTAAAATGAAGATGAAAGATTGATCTTCATTAGAATAACTAAATTGCTAAAATGCACAGTTGGACTATAAAGTATAACACTCACCTGCATTTTGTGTTTTTTCTTATGATTTTGACACACTAGGGTAGTGTCAATTCAGTTGGACACCTGTTTTTCAAGATGATCCTCATGTTCTCTTACAGAAGCAAAGACTGTACATGTGAAGGTTATAAATGTAGCTAAAGACATAAAGTTATAAAATGTACAAATAAAAAATACATGTTTACATAATAACAAAGGCGCATTACTGATAATAGGAGGTTTAAGTCATGGAATAATAAAACGCAGTATTCTGTGACTGGAATAGCAAGAGGATGGGCTAGTTGAGGATAACGTGGGGGGTCATCAGCCTGGAGTTGATGGAGGAGGGATATGCATTATCAGTCACAATCGTTCTATACAGTAGGTGTTGGAACATTGTTTTCTTAAAGAGTGTCAGATTACTGAGATTGTGGTTGTTCAGATTTTCAGGTAGTGCGTTCCAGGTGTCTTTGGTTATAAGGATAATGGACCTTGCACCTGTTAATTCACATTCTCAAGGTTGCTGCAGGGTATTTCTGGACTGGGAACACAGTTGATGGTTCTGGTTTGGTCTGACAAGAAGGCTGCTTAAGAATAGAATATCAGAACACATATAAGGTTAGCCCATCTGAGATCCCTTCATTAATCTGGGAGGAAAAGTTCAAGTTTACGGTAGAGACTGCAGTGATAAAGTCTCTTTTAACACATGAAGTACAAACTGACATGTAGTGTTGTTATTTTCAATGAGGCAGTGATTCAGGCTGCCCTGTAGATCTCTCTCCCATATTCTAAGGCCAGGAGTAATGATTACCACAGTATGAGTTTCCTGGTGTTTAGGTTAAACAGTTTTGTTGTAACAGAGAAGACAATGTTTTTAATGTGTGTTTTTGATGGACCTGGAAAAGTGATCTGTATACGTAAGGTGAGAATCCAGCAATAATCCATGATATAAATTAGGAGATTTTTCTAATGAGTTTTGCTCTGTCAAAATATTAGAAGAGAGGGCACTAATATAGTTGATTTGACATTGGCACCCACTTTCAATTAAGGAGTTAGGTGTTATGCTAATATTTACCTGCACGATAGCACATTCTGATTTTGAAGAAATAAGCAGGTGGTCAATCATTTTCGATTGACTGTTCCCTGAAGGTGAGTTCTCCTTCTCCTTTGATTTTTTTAACTCTTTACTGCATTCAACTATAAAGTTGAAAGGGAAGAACACTTATTGTCTTTCTTTTTTGTCTAATGCTAACCATAGTACAAAAATTCACTGACAGGGCACTCAACACTAAATAATTAAACAATTCTAGTAGTACTAGTTGATCCCAAATGAAAACAGACAAAAGCAAGCACATAAAATCTAACATAGTCACAGACAGAGGATTAATACACAAATCCACAGGGCCTGGGAAGAATTCCTACCAAGCCACAAGTAATACAATAGATAAAACCTAAAATACTATACAAATACTGTATTACAGAGTCTTATAGGACTTTTGCAGAGTCACTAATCTCCTGTGCTCTTTGTGATTAGGGCTTTAAAAAGTTATTTTCTGCTGTCCTGCTGGTGGATGACCCAGGTTTGGAAGCGAATTTAGGCTGTCCGACAGCTGGTCGGGGAGAAAAGGATCAAGCATCTGTTGGACTGCTTTCTTCTTTAGGGGAAGGTGAGCAGAACCTGATGCTGGCCTGGCTCCTGGTGGAAGCTGGGGGAAGGCAGCCCAGGCCAAGAAGGTTGAGAGGCATGGCAGACGTTTGTGTGTATGTTGCGTGGGAGCGAATGGCATGCACTATGATGTCATTGCATGCCACATCTCTCCATGGATGAAAATTGGGGAAAATCAGTCCAGCAGCAGGATGACGATGAGTGCCTGCAAGCCCCACACCCGACCTGCTGGACACACCAGTCCAAACTGGATCTGTTCTGCAGCTGGGTTTGCAGAACCCCACCAACCCTGCAGAAAGATGGCTAGCAGATAAGTCCTGGCAGATGTTGAGGTATCAGGGCTAGGGCACTCATCAGAAGAGGAGCCAACTGGGCAGGTAAAAAAAAGTTATTTTCCAAGGCGCGAATGTGCAGGCTGCAAAGAACAGTTTTTGTGGTCAATAAGAGCATACCATAAGAGAGAGAGAGCTCTTCTCCCCAACCAGTTCTGTCCGGGGTTTATAATAGACGCCTTCATCATCCGTAAATAACTAGAGTAAGGGAGATTAAAGCTATTTCTAGTCCACAACAGTGGTCCACAAATAAAGGAGAATATAAAATAAGAAGTTCCATAAATGTGGGGCCCATTTTTAGTAGTGTTGCTCTGATGGTGCTTTTGTAGATCCTATCACTATCTGTCAGATAGTGATGGTATCCTGACTTGGATCCTACCAGATATCCTGCCAAAGACAGATGCAGGATCCAGAGTCAGACAGTGATGAATCCTGGTTAGGATACATGGATCCTAGGGCAGATAGCTAGGATCCAGGGCCAGATAGTGATGGATCCTAGTTAGGATCCAGGTATCCTAGTTGGTAGGATCCATGGTAAGATAGCACTACTAGCTAGCCACAGCAACTATCTGGCAAAATTGGAGGTATCTGTTGGTATCCTGATTTCTAGGATACTACCTGAGCAACATTCATTTTTAACCCTAACTGAGAGCCAGTCTTGAACATCACTTAAGAATGATATGCTGAAAATCACTGAATTTCAACAAAAGAATACAAATAAATATAAATAAATCATGGAGTTTAAATTGATTTTTTCTACTTTCTACGTTTCCTCTACATTATAAGGTTTAAATCTGCTCGGTTTATGCAAAAAAGCTGGCCAACTGTATCTTCACGCCGCCTCTCAGAAAAACACTCTAGTTCTGAAAAACTCAAAGGCACCAGGCCACGCACTCAAACATCCCCTGTCACTTTATGGGCATACAATAACTGCGATAATGCCAGTTCAGATAGAAAGCTGTTACTACAAGCAGTACTACAGTACAATGCTCAAGTCAAACCCCAACAGCAGAGATTTGGTCTCCCCGTGCTGCATGCTACATTCTGTACAGTGGCAAGTAAGTAACTGAAACACCAACTGCTTTATATGCCAGTTTGTCACGTGATGGCATGGTGATGTACCAGCTCCAATGGCACAAAAATTCAAGAAATTAAATCCAAGTGAACTATAAAATTTAAAGATGCATAAAAACAGTATAAAAATGTATAAACTTAAATTAACAAGTCATGGTTTCTGCCTTGTTGACACTCTCGAGGCTCTGTTCCAGGCTCACCTCACAAGACAGTGTGTTATATAAGCTTAGTGTGACTCTCCTTTTCCAACAACATAGTGTCTCTTCGATCCCCTCAAATCCATAGCTCTGCAGTTCCACAGCACAGCTCCTCTCCTAGGCCTCAAATCCAGACTCAGCCACCAGGTCCCAGGTTCGATTGTGACTTTCCTTGATGTCTACAACAAACATATCTTTTCTGAAATATTCACATTGATGTTTAATCAGATCAAATCTTTAAAATCCTTAGGCAATGATGGCATAATAATGTAGTCAAGCTAAATAATGTTTGGCAGAGTGCTGCTCAATTCATCCTCTTTCTCGCAGGCTGCTGCCATCTTCCTAGACTTGAAGTAATTAATTTCTGTGAAACACACACTGTAAAACACACAGGCTATTTAGTGTCATTAGATAAAGGGAAAACACTGATGGATGGATTTACTTTCAGTACTGTCAGCCTATGGTATACCACCAGAATTTGTTCCTTGACTTTAGGCATTACATAAAACAGCTACGGGGGCATGCCTCAGACAGCTAGTGTTGAAACCCACTCGGGTGGGAGCAATTGTATACCTGGTTCTCTCAAATGGGGATGGAGAGAGGATCTCAGATTTAGAAGTGGGTAGCTATCTGGGAACAAGCAACCACCCAAACAGTGTAGTTCACAATAAACACAGCTGTAAAGTCAAGTCATACAAAACCAAGGGTGTTGGATTTTAGGAGGGCTGACTTTGGCAAAATGGGAGAGTGCCCCAGAAAAGCACTAGCAAACAGGCAAGAAGAAAGAGTGGAAGGACAATGGGGAAAATTTAAAACTGCCATTACAGAGGCAACAAGCCTTTGTGTAAAGCAAATCAACAAAACAAAATGAAGGAAAAAGCCACTATGGTTCTCAGAAGAGGTGGCAGGGAAGGTTAAGGAGAAAAGGATAACATTCAGGAAATATAAGGAAATACAGAAGGAGCAGGACAGAGAACTATATCAGTTAAAGCAGAAGGAGGCAGGGACGGCAGTCAGAATAGCAAAGGCCCAAACTGGAGAAAAGATAGCCAGCTGTTTTAAGAAGGGGATAAAACCTTTTATAGGTACATTAGGGAGTGAAGAAAGACCAAGGGAGGAATACTGAGGCTTAATAAAGGGGAGGAAATGTGGGCAGAGGGTGACAGTGAAAAAGCAGGGATACTGAATGAATACTTCTGCTCAGTATTCACGAAAGAAGAGGAGGGAGAGGTACCTAAACCAAAGAATAGAAACACTCTGGATAGGGGGGTCGATACCAGTCCATTAACAGAAGAAAGGGGTCCAAAAGAACTCTTAAACTGAAGGTAGACAAAACAATGGGGCCTGACGGGATTCACCCAAGAATTCTAAAATAACTTAGTGTAGAACTAGTGACACCACTGACTACCGTCTTTAACAAATCATGGGAGGATGATGTGGTACCTGAGGACTGGAGGATGGTGGATGTGATTCCACTTCACAAAGGTATGAGCAAGGCAGAGGCAGGAAACTACAGACCTGTTAGTTTGATCTCAGTGGTAGGGAAAATGATGGAATCACTTCTGAAGGAAAGAATTGTTGGGTACCTAGAGACCAGTGGGGCACAGGACACAAGGCAGCATGGGCTCACAGTGGGAAGGTCATGCCAGATGAATGTAATAGATTTCATTGACTGGGTGACCAAAGTAGTAGACCAGGGAGGGGCTGTGGACATGGCCTACCTAGGCTTTAGCAAGGCATTTTTCACAGTCCCACACAAAAGATTAATATACAAGTTATCCAGCCTTGGACTGGGTCTCAAGGTGGTAGCCTGGGTAAAAAATTGGCTGGACAACAGGACGCAGAGGGTAATAGTAAACGGAGTCCACTCTGAAGAAGGGGGGGTTACTAGCAGGGTACTGCAGGGTTCAGTACTGGGACCAGTCCTCTTTAATGTCTTTATAAATGACATGGCAGAGGGGTGGGAAGGATATGTCTCTTTGCAGATAACACAAAGATCTGCAACAGGGTTGATATACAAGGTGGGGTGGAAAGGATGAGAAGGGACTTGGCAAGGTTGAAGGAATGGTCAAATGTATGGCAGCATAGATTCAACGCAAAGAAGTACAAAGTAATGCACCTGGGAAACAAAAACCCAGGAGAAGAGTACACAGTGGTGGGTGAGATACTAATAACAACAAAAATGGAAAGGGACTTGGGGTAGTCATATCAGATGACCTAAAGGTAGGCAAGCAATGTGAGAAGGCAGTAAGGAGGGCTGGGGGGATACTGGGATGCATAGGGAGAGGCATCACCAGTAGCAAACAGAAAGTTGTTATCCCTCTTTACAGGTAGTGGTGAGACCCCATCTGGAGTACTGCATGCAGTTCTGGAGACCCCAACTCAGCAAGGACATAGATAGGATGGAGGGTGTCCAGAGGAGGGCAACTAAAATGGTGTAGTGTCTGCACCTGAAGACATACAAAGAGAGACTAAAGGAGCTTAATATGTATACCGTTGAGGAAAGGAGGGAGAGGGGGACATGATAGAAACTTTCAAATACCTCAAGGGAATCAACAAAGTCCAAGAGGGTAGCATCTTTCAAGAAAAAGGGATTTGCAAGAACAAGGAGGCACAATTTAAAGATAGGGAGGATGGCTTAAAGGTAATGTGAGGAAGTATTTTTTCATGGAGAAGGGTGGTGAATATATGGAACGGCCTTCCTGAGGCAGTCGTGGAGTCAAAAATTGTGGGGGAATTCAAGAATGAATGGGACAGACATAAGGCAGTTCTAGTGGGGGGATAGGAAGTAGGCTGTTGGTTAACTAGGATCTTCAGCTTATCATCAGGTACAGAAATGGTCAGACTAGGTGGCCCGAGCGATCCTTGTCTGCCATCAAATTCTATGTTTCTAACTACTGTGACCCACTTACTACAAGGACATCTAGGTAAGGCAATGACCATTAATGTATAACTTCATCAGGGTTGCCCTCTGAGTCCTCTCCTCTGCATTTTTGTGCTATACTCCATGTTGAAATGAATCCAAGCCATCCAGCAGATATATGGGATTACCCCTTCCAGCAGTAGGGACATCCTTAAAAATTACCACATTCATGGATGATGTCTTCCTATGGCTGGCAGATGATCTCTCAGGACAAACTGCAATTGCTTTTTTGAATTCATTTTCTGCTGTTTCTGGTTCACAGTTAAACCTTGAGAAAAGTGTTCGTATCAGGTTAGGTACTTTCCTTTCTGCTGGAAATAGGGTAGCACAGATTAGACTTTCCCAGGACAAAATTAAGATTTTGGAGTTTTATTTGGGAATTGGGATATGATGTACAAAAGCTGAACAGACAATCTTGTCGTTTGTCTACAAAAGGTTAATAGTTGGAAAACTTTGAAAATGTCCAAATTTAAATATAGTTTCAGATTCCAGTACTATTATATGTAAACTATGTACCTACCCCTGCCTTTAATTTGGAAATTCACTTATTTAGAATCTTTTTCCAAATGCTCTGGGACAGCTGCCTCAGCCCAGTCAGAAGTGACGACTTATCTGCCAAGGTCAAAAGGATGGCTAATATGATATATCCAGTAGTGTTGTTCCATACCTTATTCTGACAGGGACTAACTAGTGATTTCAGAATATCTCAAGAACCTATATGGGGGTAATCTATCTGACTATTTTCAGGTCTTGGAGACTGCCCCCTTGTGTGAGAGATGTACAATTAGGCTCCCTATTACATGGCTTCTGCTTTTCAAAAACTGCATAAATGGATTTCTGGACCACAAATAGTGACCCTTTTCAGGAAATCATATTATTCAGAAGCACTGGCATCCACTGGAGTACAGAATCCTAAATTCAAGAACTGTCTGCTGGCTAAGGTCGCACTGGCCATCAGACAAGCAAGTGCCTCAAAAAATGTGGGATGTTCTGTGGTTATGCTCCCACAGTAGAACAGAAGTATATGGGAAGAAATATAAAGAAGCAGAGGAAATATCTCTTCCATATCCAAATTGACCAGCAGGATTGAAACTGCTGAACATTTCTTATTGGAATTTACTTTTGTTACAGGTTTCTGGCATTTTCTCGCCCTAAGATGGAAACTTCCATGGCTTGAGAGGTTCTCCTACAAGTGCTTGGTCCTAGGTGCTTTCACACAGCAATTAAGGAAGAATAATAGAAGCACCCTGATAGTTATCTTTGCTTGCCTTAAGTTTTGTCTGTGGCAAGAAAGATGCCAGTTAGTACTACAGCAACTTAGGTCCTGTACACATCAGGCTAGTTAAAACGTTTTAAGGTGCTTAAAACGTTTTAACTAGCACAAACATGGCGCCCGTCCGCATTTAAGCATGGTTTCAAAGCGTGTTAGGAAACCGTGCTTAAACCCTGCTGCGAGCTAGTCTCAAGTCCGTTTTTAAAAACGGTTTTATGAGAGAAAGCATGTTACCCTGTAGTGTGACGGGCGTCTGCATATTGCTCCTCCAGGAAGCATAATAAGGGTCGTGGAGAACCCGTTTTAAAAAACGTTACTGGAGGCAGATGCAGACGGGAGTCGGCTGTGGTATAACCGAGTTAAAACTCTGTTGAAGACTGATCTGGATGGGCTGCTGTGGTGAGTTTAAAAACTCTTTTAAAATGTTTTTTTAAACCGGTGCAAATCTTCAACTCTAATGTGTACAGGGCCTTAGAGCTTCTTATCTGTCTTTATCTCATATGTGTGAATCTGATTTAAAAGAAATGTATTGAGGAGGAAGTGGTCTCTTTCATTATATGAATTTCTTGTGCTCTGGAAAGGTATCATCTGGTTGAATTACACTTGTAATTTTGGAGCAAGTTTGCCCAGTCTGCTAGAGGGGGATATAGGGGCTAAGAACTTGGGAGGGATTATTGTAATGTCAGCAGGGAATTAATGACTAGTATGGTTATTTGTTGTGTGTGATAACTATTGGTTTGCTTGGTTATTTGCTGAATAAAATTCCTATATTCTTTTCGAGAAGTGCCATGGGATCTTTAACATCCTCCTGAAAAAACAGCAGAACAGGCAGATGGGACCGAAGTTTAACATTTCATCCAAAAGACACCACCTCAGGAGTGCAGTCCCCTTTCATGCTGCTCTACATTGTCACTGTTGGGATTTTATCCCAAGTTCCTGGTGTGGGGCTAGATCCCCCAACCTTCTGATGTTTTGGTCTCAGGAGCAAGTGTGCAACCTGATGAATCACTGACACTGCTTGAAGGAAGGAAAATGTAGTGAGAATCAATGTTCCAAAGGCAGTATGAGATGTTAAGGGGCACGAGAGTAGGGAGACAAGGTATATGAAGGAAGGAAGCTAAGCAAGAATTTGGGGATAAAGGGAGCACAACAGGAGAAGCACTTGGCATTAAGGGAGGGGCGGGAGAGGGAGGACTACAGGAAGCATTTGCACAATCATGTATAAGCCTGTAGCATGCCAAAGATTTTCTATTGTCTTTTTTCTTTCTTGCTGTTATTGTTACTACTTTGTATGTTTATTTTTATTTATTTATTTATCAATATGGGAAGAACTTTGAGCGTGAGCTCTTTTTCAAAGGTTCCACGTCAGGGTGGACAAATAATACAAGACACCAGTACAGTAGTTACAGGTTTCAGAACAAATACAGTTGTTACAGGGTGCAGCACAAATATAGTGGTTACAGATTTCAGAACAAATACAGTTGTTACAGGGTTCAGCACATTAGGCAGTTAAAGAGTAGTACATGAGATTTTTAGGCAAGCAGTGGAAAACAAAGTTATTGTAAGAGGATTTAGGTTATGCCTTGGATGATTCTGGGGTGGCTCAGCCCTGGAGACGTCAAGAGGTATATTGATAGACTATGGTTGGAAAGGTGGGAGAAGGGGGGTTGGGGGGCTGTATATAATGTAAATAATGCACATACTCGCACTGATGTTACCTGCCCCGTCCTGTATTGTGTACGACGAGGAGCCTTTGTAAATGAGTCGCTGACTCAAAGATTTGTAATTCCAATACAATAAATAAATAAATAAGTACATGGGAAGAGGGTAGTCCAGAGCAAAGAGGCAGAAAGAGTGAAAAATTGGGTCCATTCTGGCAAGGGTGGACTTGGGAGTGGCACAGTATACAATGTCACCATAATTTAAGCTATAATTTAAACTAGGTAGAATTATCTTTCCTTTTTTCTTTGAGACAGTTTCTCTGTATGTAGGAAGTGGAATACCGGCTTTCTTCCTGTAAAGTACACCAAGTTCAGCCTGGAGACGGCATTCACATGCACAGGCAAATCGAGGTGACAGTCCAGCCAAACCCCAAAACATTTCGAGAAGGAGGCATCCTTGATCACTGCACTGTCAAGGGTAAGGGAGAATGAGAGAGGCGACAGTCTGCCATGCCTCTACCTGGTGCCAAGAGTCGTGGAGACCATGTTTGTGGTGATGAGGGGCAGGTTATATGCCAGATACCAGCACTGGATGTTTGCAAAATCTGATAGGAGTTGGGCAGTAAGGCTAGGGACACAGATGCCAGAGGTGTAGAGCACTGTGTTGTCAGTGTACATGTGGATGGATGCAGAGAAAAAGGCAACAGAGAGGTCAGAGTACTAGGGCATGCTTGAATAGAAAGGGAGTTGGGGGGATATGGTGTCTCCAACACAGACAGTTTGAGACTCTCCCTTGAGGTAAGAGCGAAACCAAGTGACTGTGGAGCAGAGATCCCTGCTCCTAAAGCTTGTCCAGGAGAAGGGATGAGCAACAATGTCAAAGGCTGTGGCCAGGTTGACAAAGATAGTAGTGGTGACCAGGCCCTGGGCCATGCCAGATAGGATGTAGTTGCAGTGAGCCAGAGGAGGGTGAGGAAGGTATAGAATTGGATTTCCTAAAGCCAGACTGAAAGGAAATGAAGAAGGAAGAGGAGTTGAAGAAGTGGGGAGAGATAACAGAGGGCAAGTTGTTCCTTTAGCTTAGATAGGCTGGAGAGGAAGGAAATTGGATGGCAGTTTCAAGTAGAAAAGAGCTCGCTTCCTTTGGGAAGGTGTATGACCATTGCCAGTTTCCAAGCAAACGGGAAGGTGCTTGAGAAGGTAGGCTAGAAGGAGACCAATGGCATGAGCAGAGAGATGCAGTAGCTTAGGGTCAAGACTGTAAAGGCTGAAA
The DNA here is from genome assembly GCA_016271365.2 of Neoceratodus forsteri. Taxonomy (NCBI): domain Eukaryota; kingdom Metazoa; phylum Chordata; order Ceratodontiformes; family Ceratodontidae; genus Neoceratodus; species Neoceratodus forsteri. Next base: position 525,070,106 of record CM057452.1, on the reverse strand, counting down.
CCCTTGTAGGGGGTTTACAGCTAAAGTGGCCCAGAAGGAGGCTGAGACAGAAGTGGGCGAGAAGGAAGATATCGGGGGGGGGGGGGTAAGGGGGTTGATGAGATGGGAGAGTTGCACAGGTGGTGAAAAATGAGCTGAACGAGGAGGCAAAAATAGCAGGGTCAGACATGGGAGTTATCCATCTTGAGGATGGGGGGTGGTGGATTGGGTTGGAAGGGAGAATAGGGAGTTGATAAACTGCCAGAAATTGTAGGAGTGGTTAAGTTTGTTCTGTAGTGTGGATGAAAAATATTTGCTTTTCACAAGCCTAGTAGCTCTGGCGCATGCATTACAGGGGGTTCAGTATTTAGTTAGGTCAGCATGTGGGGGCAATGTACTTATGAATCCACCAGACCAGGGCTGTTGAAAGCAGGCAGGCTAACAACTTGGCTAAGATCCACTGGAGGTGAGAACCTCTGACCTTGGTTTTCATAAGATGGCATAGTGATCCACACAAACATGAATCTGGAGTGGAAGAAATGGAGGGCAGAACTGATGTTTGCTATTGAGATAGGAAGCCAGTCACTTACAACCTGGACAGCATGGAGGGACGACTTGTTCAGTGACCCAAAGGATCAAATCTGGATGAAACTAGGGGATAGCTTTTTTGATGAATTGTCTGTACCCCGTAGATTATATGGTGGTCACTGAGGGCATCCAAAAGGGTAACAGATTCCCTAATATTATGGGGATAGGAGGAGAGTACCCAGTCCAGGAGGGAATGCTTTAGAGATTTATTATTAAGATGGGCTGGGTCAGCCGGCCCAGTGCTGCTGAGGGTTGAGACGCTGGATGCTACACCTCACGCCATGCCAACGACCCGGGTTCAGGAATGGGCTTGGGTCATTGGAGATCAGCAGGGGAGGGAAGGGATTGAGCATCCAGCAGACTGCTCTCCCTTCCCATGGAGGGATCAGGGTTAACCTCGCTCCATGAGTGGCCCCTAGTGGAGACTAGGAGACCCCATAGAAAGCAAGGCTCGATGCAATGTCAGGGTTAGGACCGGCGGTGGACGGCTGCACTTGAGTGCACTGCTGTCATTGCATGACTACAATCCGGGGAACCTACAAGGAAAAAATACCCTGGTGGCCTAGTGGAGACAAAGGAGGCCCCAGGGAACTACCCACATTCTCATAACTGGACCTGCCTCCCTGGATTTCCTCTCCTAGCCCGACTCTATGGCAGTCCCTCTAATTTCAGAATAGGCTGCCAATCCTGGGGGCTGGACTAACTGTGGGGTTGGAGAAATCCAGAAGAGGGGTTTCAGGAGGGGAGTAGAGGCAAGTTTGAGCAGGTACACTGGAGAGATGCCCTAGGTCTCCAGGAGAATAAGGAGAATAAAGAGAGTATACAAAAAAAAAAAAAGATGGGTTGGGTCATTGGACAGTTGGGAGAGTTGGAGGGATTCTACATTTTGCCATCATTTACAGTATATGAGGAGGGGGAGAAACAACTAGGGTTGAAGTCACCGAGGATAAGCAACTCAAAAGAGGAAGAGTGGGAGATGGTGGATAGGAGCTCAGTGATTCATGCAAGGGACAAACCAGGACAGAAATGGACTCTTGCAATGACTATAGGGACAGAAATGGGGCAGGAGAGTTGAGAAGGAGTAATTCATAAACAGAGTGGGGAAGAGGCAGTGAACACAGACTCAAATTGGTGAGAACGATTGCTACTCCACTGCACTGCACTTCTTACTTTGGTCCTGCTAGACAATGTTGTAGCCAGACATAGGAAGTGAGGTATTATGGATCTTGGTAAAAGAACCGTGGCTCCAAGATTGCTGGCACATTAGGCTGGAGGTTGACCATGAGGGGTTGCTACTGAACAAACGAGGAGGAGGCTGCAGATGAGCCACTCTCACTCTTCCACTTTTGGGAGGTGTGAGAGAGAAACTGGAGCAGGGTCAGGGGAGGTTGAGAGAGACAGCAAGACATGAAGACTTCAAGGTAAAGCCGCAGATATGGGAGGGGACTGTACCTAGGATGCCAGGAGGCCACCTGTCACTAATCGTGGGAGGTCAAGGAGGTCATACATACACAAAAACTCTGGTGCAATATCAAAGCAGTGTAGTTTTTATTTCCGGTGTAGGATCTGGTACAGTACATACATTCGGCATTTAATATGACTATGTAAGGTACGTTTCAGGCAAAGTGGATCACAGCTATATACCTTTAATCTGGCCAACCAGTTCCATGGGTCTCCAGCACAGTATGCAGATCTATGGGCCAACATCAGCCATCTCACCTGTGAAAGTTTTCCCCTGGGCTCAGGAGAATAATGTCTTCTTACCTCAGCAACTTGGCAAAGACTGCTAAAACCCACCTATTACAGAAGTTTTTATTCCCCTCCCTGGTACCATGTGATCTGTCCTCTTTTACCAATTAGTACCATTTAGGGTTAGTATGAGCATAACATAGAGGATAATGTATGGTCCTCTATCGGTAACCGGTCTGTTAACTGTCGAGAGGTTGCCAGGGTGACCGTGTAAACCTCGAGAGCGAAGCTCGAGAGGTTTATGTCACCATGGCAACCTCAAGACGATTAACAGTGACCAGTTGCCGATAGAGGGACCATACATTATTTTTTATAGTGTATGGTCCCACGTAAAAAGTAAAACGGCTGCTTACTTTTTGGAAAATAGTCACCGCCGCGGCCGTTCAGTCCTTCCCTAACCGCTGCGTTCATCCATCGGTTCCCCTTGTAAAAAAAAAAAAAAAAAGGCACGCACATGCGCAGACCGATCGCTGTTGTTAACCTATCGATGTGACATAGCATCGATAGGTTAACATTTCTACGTCACATCGATAGGTTAACAACCTTAGGAAATGATGATTTCCTAAGGTTAACAGCGTTCTACCATACATTATATTCTGTATGCACTGTTTCTACAGTGCACAACTACAGTTATCCTTTCTGCTTTCTTATGCAGTAACAACCCTTTGGCATTCTATGCATAATTCAGCAGATAAAAGGGAGAACTCCATTATCACTAACAAGCAAGGCTCTCCCCAACACCTGTTCTGAATCGCTAGCGTACAGTACAAAAAAGGGAGTAATTAGGCTGCCTGCTACATACAGGAGTGAGCTGCTAGATGCTAAGGTAAGTGGAGCAGGGTGGAGGCTGGAGGGGTTAGGGTGCAGGACAGGGAGAAACTGTGTACAAGTATAAGCAGAGCAGGGCTGGCATATTACCCATTCCCTCTGCCAGGCAGTTCGGCAGGCAGGGAACACAATGCTCACAGCACTTTCTTTCTTTTGATACGCAGCTTACCACTAAATACATACAAATTCAGGCATTGTTATGACAGGTGGCAACTATTTAACCCCTGTACAGGCCCATGACAACCTGCTCCTGCAACAAGAAATGCATAGCAAGAAAAAATAGGGACAGTACGGAAGAGGGAAAGTTTCCCCTACAGGGTGCCATCCTGTAGGACAGTAAAGGACAGGTAAGGAACATAAAAGAAACAGATGCTGCTATGCAACAGGCTTTGCAGGACACAGGTAAGAGAAATGTTTGATTTATGTCACCTAGGGGCCTCTGTGTTCATTTACCGGAAACCCATCTCGGACAAGGACATTTTTTAGTACTAAAAAGTTGACAAGAAGAGGGGACCTTTCAACTGACACACACACACACCTTTTAAAAGGGAACCAGTATCCTCAAAGACTGGTTACCTACATGGCTTAGGCTAGGGTTACCAGATTTTGGGATGGCAAAAAGAGGACACTCCTCCCCCACTCCTGCCTGCCATGCTCAGGATGGATTGCAACTGCAGCCAAGCACCCTGAAGATAGCAGTGGTGGCACAGCATAGCAGACACCCTCCCAGTCCCGCCCTCACAGCTCCACCCTCTCAGGTTGAACTGACTCAGTGACAAGCAAGCAATTATATTTTTACAGGGTCTGGATATCCGCCCCCCACCCCCAAGCACCGATGTACATTTTGGTTGGGCAGCATGAAGCAAAATGGCATAACATTATTCTACTCCTACCTGTTAAAAGATACTGACAGCTATTCAAGGCAGTATTATAAACATTATTTGACAGGTATTATGCAAACTTTTAAACTGGATACAGTCACTGCACAACCAGCATCCCATTGCAGCCCTTTTAAAACACTTTTGGATGCTCTGGGTTTCAAAGGTGCTACTGCTATACCAGTTATTCTCCAGACCAGAACAAGTACGGGGAATGTAATACCAGCAGGGTTTCCAAATTTGTCATGGATCAGCACTGAAAAGCTTTCACTGTCTCAGCCACTACAATTTCACCCTGAGCCTTTGTTGGCTTTCTCAGACTCATAACATAACCTCTCAGAGGTTTTGGAAATAAACACGATTTAGTTAATACGATTTTAGCCCTGAGGATGAATTGTGCACTGAAGTGAGAATCATGAAGTGTGTGTGTGGCTGGTTGGCAGTGGCTGACTGGCAGCTGTTAGTGAATAATGGAGGAGTGGGAACCAGATGAAGCGGCTAGGGCCCAAAAAGAATCAACACAGGGCAAAGAGTGAAGACAGAGCCTTGATACAGCACTCACTTTGCTATTTGTGTTTTTGCCACTTGTGTGGTGTGTTGGATGTGATGGTATGCTGAAGCATAGATTGGCACTCAGGAGGGAGTATTAATGAACAAATGAGTAACAAGGCTGTGTGCATTAAGTGAAGTGGTAACTAGCTACAAAACCTATTAAATAAACAGTAAGTAGGAGAAGGGCCATAATCTGAAGGACACACTTTTTATGGTACAAATACAGTTTTGATTAGATGTTCCTCCATTTTTGGATGAGCCCACAATGTGAATGCCTTACCGTAACACCACCCGCATTTCAGGTTTACCCTTAGTTGTCACTATTTTCGTTAGTACTTGGTGCATTGTTTTTTAGAGCAACAGACATACACTGTTAAGAAAAACAAGGCCCGTGTGTTCCAGTTTCCATGCAAGTTTCCCAGACCTGCCCCCTTCCTCTTCTTACTTTCCCTGTATTTTTTTTTGGCGTTTCCTATGGACATTCTTTACTACCCCGGAGTTCAGTTACCAACAGGAAACAGCCATAAAAAATGAGTTCTACCACTGGCACCACCATCACACAGAACAGCATGCAAACAACGCAGTGGGCACACGAGCTGTATGCAGATGATGCTGTAACTAACCAGCCAAGTCAATAGTCTGCAGCGGGGTGTATCTTGTATCTCTCGTTGTAACTCTCAACTCTGAGTCGCATCACTTACCAAACTGGCACTCTCGGCACCTCTGCTGTCAGGCTGCACAGTGACAGTCCAGTCGTGAGGTTACGAGGCAGGCAGGCTCAGGAGTCAGGATCAGATGACCTGGGGCGGGTCCAGCCTCTGGGAGTCAACTGTCTGGGGATCAGGATGGGTTCTCTTTAGGTTTCAGCTAGCAATTCTCCATGGACCATGTTCTGCACTTCTCGATTCTGTTGTATTTGGTGGCCAAAAATAAGTACCTTAAACACATCAGGGTCTTGGTAATAAGGAAAACATGCACCACACAAATTTAGGCCTTCTCTGTTTACTTCCATACAGCTCAGACATAAGGGGAACACTTATTTCAACACACACAGGAAGAGTTACAGTAAATGCATTCCTCAAAGCTGTACTGTCTAACATTTCTTAAAGCTGCACTACACATAATCCCTCCTGAATTAGCTAGAAAGTATGCAAGTCAATAATTCAGAAAATATGAAACTATCAAAGTTATTACTGCAGTGTTCCTTTTAGTCAGTCTTGTGTCATTAGGCTGTATTTCTAGAAGTCCTTTCTTTTTGGTGGATGTCTTACACGTCATGACCGAGGTAGTAGGACTGGAGGCTGTTGCTCTGGAATCTGATTAGCATCAGCCACATCTTGTCTCAACTGCTGTGGTTCCTCTATCTGTTCCTGTTCTTATTCTGGAACAAATAATACTGGATAACTACCCTGACTCTGGGTGTCCCTTTTTTGTTCTGTCTCAATTCTAGCACGTAATTGGTCCATATGTTTTTTCATTCTCCTCTGGTTAGTTAGTCGAACACTGTAGCTAACATTTCCGTACTTTTTTTCCACCATGCCTTCTATCCATCTCTTCGAGCCTGCATACAGTAGATCCTGACCCACACAAGATCATTGGGTTTTAAAGATCTGGTCTTAGGAAGCATTTCAGTTACTGACTTATAGCCAAGAGGGTGAAAAAGGTCCCACTGAGTTTGAATCTGACGTCCAAACAACAATTCTGCAGGGGATATTCCCGTGACACAATATGGTGTTGTTCGATATATCGCAAGAAAGTCCAAAAGGGCTATTTATATTGCTGTCGGTGTAGTAGGATTAGCTTTGTCCATACTCTTTTTAAAAGTCTGAACCAGGTGTTCCGCTTCACGATTTGAACTTGGATGGTAGGGAGGTGAGAAAATATGGTGGATACCACGCTGTTGGCAAAATGCTTAGAATTCAACAGACGTGAACTGTGGTCCGTTATCCGACACAATCACTTGCGGAAAACCATGGGTAGCAAAGATAGATTTCAACACTTTTATGGTACTCTCAGTACTTGTCGAAGACATTTGATGAATTTCTGGCCATTTACTATAAGCATCAGTTAAGAGTAACCACATGGAATTTAAATAAGGTCCTGCGAAATCAATATGCAACCTTTGCCAGGCTTTTTCAGGTCATTCCCAATGGTGCACTGGAGCTCTTGCCAGATTTCCCATCGATACAGCACAACCTTTGCATCTTTGCACAACTCGGTATATGTCTCTGTCAATGGAAGGCCACCATACGTGACGTCTGGCCTGGGATTTCATTTTAGCAATGCCTGGATGGCCCGCATGCAAGAGTCAACACATTTGAGTGATAACATTGGGGTACTATGGCAAGCAATCCCCATAGAAGACACCCCTCAGCAATGGACAACTGCTGTCTCTTTGTATAGTAGATTTGTAGTTCAGTCGAACAATTAGTGCCTTGCTGCCAGCCCTCAAGCGTATACAGATACACTTGTTTCAAAATGACATCTTGACTAGTCGCTTTTGCAATGTCCTTGGCTAGTACTGGAAGCTAATATAACTGTTGTAACGCCATTGCACACACAACAATACAGTCCTCCATATCTTTGAATTGCACTGGAAAACTATCTGGTCCCACCAGGCATACTAATGGCTCCTCTTTAAGTCCCACATTGAACTCCATTTCTCTGGATATTGGTAACCTCGACAAAGCATCCGCATTTCCATGCTGGTCTGTTGGTTGGTATGTGACTACGAAATTTTAGGCAGACAAAATTAATGCCCATCATTGAAGTTGGCTAGCAGCTTTCTCTGGAATTCCTTTTTCTGGACTGAAAATTGTCTCTAGTGGCTTGTGATCCGTCTTCAGGTGAAACTTGCAACATTTCTGGACTCCAAGCACAATCGCTAATGCCTCTCTCTGAATCTGGGCATAATTCCTTTCAGTTGCAGTGAGTTTGCATGAAGCATGGGCTATCTGCTTCTCCACTCCTTCTGGATCTGTATGGAAAAGAACAGCTCCTATACCCACAGGACTAGCATCACAGGCCAATGTGATAGGTAAGTTAGGGTCATAATGAGTTAAATTATTCATATTGGTTCGAGAGGGCTTGATGGCTTGAACTGCCTTACTGTGGCCCCTGGTCCACTTCCACAGAGTACCTTTATGTAACAGTTCATTCAGGGTGGCACATTTAGTGGCTAAGCCAGGTATGAAATGGTCATAGTAGCGCACCATACCCAATAATGAGAGCAACTCTGAAACATTCTGCAGTTCAGGCATGTGCACAATGGCTTGCACCTTTTCATCATTTGGACAAATTCCATCTTTGTCAATAGTGTGACCTAAGTACGTGATACTTGGTTGACAAAATTGGCATTTTTCCCTCCTGAGTCTGAAGCCACTCTGTTGCAATCTCTCTAAAGTCTTTTGCAAGTTAAATAAATGTTTTGCTTCTGTCTTGCCCATGACAATGATGTCATCCAAATAACAAGCAACACATACTGTGAGACCAGTCGAGAGCTGATGAGACACGTCTGGCTATGGTGTTCTGCAGCGTAGAGCATTATTCCATGTATTTACTGAGGCGCTTATTAGGGACAGGGGGAGACTAGGAGAATGGTGGTAATTGTAGTCCTAAGATAGAAGCAACAGACTACAATCACCTGTCTCTGGTACCATAGTGCTGCTTCTGTTGTCTGAATATTGCAAATGGGGAGTAAAACAGTGTGAGTGATTGTCAGCCCTTTTTGAGGGCTTTGGAAATACCACTGGATACAGGCTCTTCTTTCATTGTGGAATTTATTTGAAAACAGGGAGAGCAGTACAATGGGAGGTCATGTGACCTGGAAGAATCTTTCGGTAGTGACTGCATAAATTCCACACCCTGCACGAGCAGAATTACATTGCCGTGATCCACATACTGTGAGACCAGTCAAGAGGTGGTGAGACAGGTCTGGCTGCGGTGTTCTGCAGTGTAGAGCATTATTCCACCTATTTACTGAGGTGCTTATTAGGGACAGGGGAGACCAGGATAACGGTGGTAATTGTAGTCCTTAAATAGAAGCAACAACTACAATCACCTGTCTCTGGCACCATGGTGCTGTTTCTGTTGTTTGAATATTGCATAGAGGGAGTAAAACTGTGTGAGTGATTGTCAGCCCTTTTAAGGGCTTGGGAAACACCACTGGATACAGGCTGTTCTTTTATTGTGGGTATATTTGAAAACAGGGAGAGCAGGACAATGGGACGTCATGTGACCCAGAAGAATCTTCCGATAGTGACTGCATAAATTCCACGCCCTGCACGAGCAGGGTGAGTGCTAAGTGGGTTGTGAGTGTAGTTGCCACGTGTAGATTTGTGCACCGAGGCACACAGGTTTGCACATGTTAGGCATGTTAAGTGAGGGAAGAGGGGTGCAGACAATCTATACAATTTAAAGCACTACTGGATGAGTTTATAGAACAACGAAGAAATGTAATGATTGGAGTAAAAGAAAAGTAGATGCAAAAAATGATACCAGTGTTGTCAAATTACAGGATGGCACACTGGGGCTAAGATGTCTAGTATGTAGAATGGTTAGTACAGACGTAGCAAATGAATTACTAATATGTAATTGTGAACAATGCAATACAATTAAGGAGTTACAGGAAAAGCTGGTGGAAACTGAACAGGAATTAATAATATGTAGGAAGAAACTGGTGGCAAATAAAGATGTAAATAGTACACAGATGGATCAGACTTATGAAGAGTTAAAGGATGGTGATTCAAGAAAGAGAAGGAGCAAAAGGGACCAAGATAGGTATTGGGTTGTAGCGGAAAGAAACGCTAATAAGAAAAAAGCTGCAAGAAGACGAGCTATGAAGTTTTCAATGGAGTGCTCAAATAGTTTTGAGCCCTTGATTATGCTGGATGATGACTGTGAGAGGGGAGATAATGGACATAATATAGAAGTTAACACCAGTAATGAAACAACAGATATGTTGGGGGATTTGGTAAATGTAACAAATATACCGAGTGACATAAACTGGGGCTCTGAGAACCTATACCCAAATGTGAAAATGAAAGATTATATAAATAAGGAAGTGGCTGACAAAGCGGGAACACCTGCTTCAGGACATAAAAATAGTGGGAGCCAAAGGGGAAGGGAGAAGGAGAGGAGCAGGATTGAAGATGAACAAAATGGTGGGGAAAACCAAAATGGTTCCATCAATGAACAGGTTAATACCAATTCAAATACTAGCCAAGGGGACATTAGTAAAGGCAGGCAAGTTGATGTGCTAGATGGGTATGGGGAACAAATGGAGCAGGAGAAGAGGAGTGAAAATAATTTATATTAGGAGATGCAATATTGAAATATACAGATAGATATACATCTAGGGATGATAAGGAGATTATAACTACAAGTTATTTCTCGGGGGCAAAAATAAGGAATGTTAAAGAATGTTAGGAGATATTATTAAAGAAAAGGATGAATCAGCAGTTCTGATTTTGCATTTGAGGGTTACTAACATTAGAAACCAGGAATCAGTGGATAAACAGAAGGAATTTGAAGATATAAAGATGGAAGCAGAAAAACGTCATTGTAAGGTATATTTCTCAGAGGTTTTACCTGTGCCAAAAGAAAGTAGTATGCATAATATTAAAATGAAAAAAATTAAACAACTGGCTTAGACAGTGGACATTACACAACAATCTGGGATGCATAAAGCAATGGGAGAACTATGCTTGTAAACCATCATATTTTTGTAGAGATGGATTGCATTCAAATAAGAAAGGCAGTAGAAAATTAGGGATGAATATTAAACTGATGATGGATAGTAATTTAAACTAAAGGATAAGGGGAGAGGGGATAAAAATGTACCTCAACTAAGTAGAAGAAATGGGAAATATGATCAAACACAAGTGAGGAAAAGAAAAATGGGAATGTTGTTATGGTCACTCAATGCTAGAAGCTTAAATATTGAAAAAAAAAGCTGAATTAGAAGTAAAACTAGCCTGTAAAAACATAGATATGTGTATGGTAACCAAAACTTGATGGGATCCAGAAATACAATGACATACTGGTATTGAGGGATATAAATTACACTCCAGAGCAAGAAAGGACGGAAAAGGGGGAGGCGTAGCTATTTATATTAAAGAGGAAATACAAAGTAGTTTATGTAAGCAAACAGATATTGAGGGGATCAAATCATTATGGATTCAAGTAATGGGGGGGAATAGATAGAAACATTCTATTTGGCTTATATTATAGGCCACCCAGTAGTAGCAAGGAAGTAGATAAAATAATAGATTAAATTGAACAGATGACCATGGAGGGGAATGTTGTTACAGGAAATTTTAACTACCCTGATATCAGTTGGGAAAAGTGTAGTAGTAAAAATGCCAACAGTGGGAAGTTTGTACAGCGAATGGAGACGGTAAGGTTGGAACAGCTAGTATATAAACCAACTAGAGGAGAAACTACTCTAGATTTATTATTAACAAATAGAACAGATATTATTAATGGAATAAAAATAAGGGAACAGTTGGGAAATAGTGATCATGCTATTGTGGCTTTTAATGTTAAACAGAAAGCTATACGCATAAGGGGAAAGACAGTTGTAAAAAATTATAATAGGGCAGATTTTCAAAGAATTAAAGGACAGTTATTCAAATGGAATTGAAAACAAAGTTTTGGAGGGAAGACAGTAGGGCTAATGTGGGAAGAATTAAAAAATAAACTGTCAATTTTGGAAAAAGAGTATGTACCAGATAAAAAAAAATCTACAGTAGGAGAGGAAAAAACATTATGGTGTACGTATAAAACTATGCCTAAAGAAATAAAAAGCATTCAAAAGAATGAAATTATTGGGGACAGAGGAGGCAATATTACATAAAACTATTTTAAAGAAAGAAAGAAGAAAGTTGGAGGCTAAGTTGGCATATAGGAAGGATAATGGGAAACGTTTTTATACATATATAAATCAAAAGAGAACAGATAAACATGATGTAGGGCCACTGAACATTGAGGGTAAGGAAATTTAAGAACTCTGGTGAAATGGCTAATGCCTTAAAATAATGTTTTGGATCAGTATTTGAAGGAGGTAGTGAGGTAAAATATGTGAATGTCAGTAGAAACTATCAGAAATTGAGAATATTAACATCTAAGGAAGAAATAGAAAAGGTAATAAATAAAGTAAAAGAACATAAATCTACTGAACCTGATCTTTTACACCCGAGATACTTTAAGGAGGTAACACCATTAATGTCAGAAGCGTTACCGTGGATTTTTAATGAATCCTTTAGAACAGAGGAGGTGCCTGAGGATTGGAGGCAGGCTTTTATTGTACCACTGTTTTTAAAAAGGGAAAAAGATCAGTAGTGTCTAATTATAGACCCGTAAGCCTGACTGCAATCTTGGGAAAAGTGGCTGAAAGTATATTGAAAATGAGAATAGAAGAAAGTTTGGAAATATTAGGTTATACTGATGAAAAACAACATGGCTTTAAGAAGAACAGAGCATGTGGTGCAAATCATTTGTGTTCCTTTGAAAACATAAATGAGAAATTAAATAATAATATACCCATAGATATAATATAATATTTTTGGACTTTCAGAGAGTCTTTGATAAGGTGCCTCATGATAAGCTAATTGAAACATTAGCAAAAATGGGATTGGATAGTCGTATAGTCATATGGAAAAGCAATTGACTGAGTGATATAACACAAAAAGTAAGAATAACAGGTGACCTATCCACATCTATTAAAGTGGACAGTGGTGTCCCTCAGGGATCCGTACTAGGGCCTATTTTATTTTCTCTATACATCAATGACTTACATTACGGTGCTACTAATAAGGTAGTAAAATTTGCAGATGATATTAAAGTGGGAGGACCAGTGGGATTAATGGAGCAACAAAGAGTGCTAAGAAGGGATTTGGAAAACATTTAAGCCTCGGCTAGACTGAACAGGATGAACTTTAGTAAAGATAAATCAGGAGTAATGCACTTAGGTATGGCGAATAATAATAATAGGAATGGGTATATGTTGGATGGTAAAGAGTTGAAGGAGGTTGAGGAGGAAAAAGATTGTGGGATAGTGATTGATAATAAATTGAATTTCAATAAACAACGTACTGTGGTTGTACAAAAAACTAATAATATGGTGAAGAATATAAAACATAGTTTTATGAATAAATCATTGGAATGTATGGTGCCAATATATAGGTCCTATGTTAGGCTGTATTTGGCCTTTGGTTCACAATTATGTAGTCCATATGTAAAAAACGAGATAAAAAGAGTTGAGGGGGTACAGAGGAGATGCACTAAAATGATAGGAACTTTAAAAGATATGAATATATTGAAATATTAAAAATGACAGGACTATTTTCATTAGAGCAATGAAGGGTAAGAGGAGATTTAATGATGCTATTTAGAATAATACATGATAAAGAATTAGCAAATGAAATTGGGTTGGGAATGCAGGAGAAACCAAAAGGGTCCAGAAGGCACAAGAAGCAGATTAAGTTAAGAACAGTAAAAAAAAAAAAAAAAAGAGTATACTATTCATTTGTGAATAGAGCAGGGAGAGTTTGGAATGCCTTGCCAGTGGATGTAGTAAATAGTAAAACAGCTATGGAATTCAAGGGAAGGATTGATGAGCTAATCTTAGGGAACAGGTTGATATGTACCCACTAAGGTGGGGAACAGTTTATATGGACCAGTGGTCTTCTACTGTTCTAACCCAAGTATAAATACCAAGTATAAAACACCTGGTATATCACCTACCATTTGCTCAATCACTTTTTGGAAAATAGCAGGTGCTGAACTAAGGCCAAAACACAACAGTTTGTACTTGTACAGTCCTTGGTGTGTATTAATCACTACTGTACCAGTTTCTGAGAGTCTGTTTCCAACTGTACTTGAAGGTATGCATTAGCGAGGTCCAGTTTAGAGAACCCCACACTACCATTCGGTCTATGAAAAAGTTCCTCTGGTAAGGGTAAAGAAAATACATCTGTCCTAAGTACTGGATTAAGTGTCACCTTAAAATCTCCACATATTCGAACCTTACAACCTGGTTTACACACCACCATAATTGGAGTGGCCCAATCTGAACTTGAAACCTTTTCTAGCACACCTGCTTTTTCTAGTCTGTCCAATTCTGTACCAACCACTGGTTTTAAGGCAAAAGGAAGTTTCCATGGTTTACAAAACTTAGGGACTGCATTAGGCTTTGTAACTAGCTTGGCTTTAGCTGTTGTTCAACATCCCAGGCCTTTCCACAGCTCTGGATACAAGTCTAAAATCTCCCCAAGCTTGGGCGGGTTACTGCTTTGTGGTACCAGGACTGCAGCAAGTAGGCCAGAATCTGCTGGATCAACATGAATGTTTAGAAGAACCTGGGCGTCTCTGCCCAAAATGTTGACACCCTTTTTTGAAACCAGAAAAGTTAAAGGTGTACCAGTCTTGGGAGAATCAGTTTTGCATACCAAAGTGGTAAATGAACCCAGTGGCTGAATTGGTTGCCCTTCAAATGCATGCAGCAACTTATTATAAGGAGGCAGTGGTGGCTTATCCAGATCAGACCATGTTTGATGGTTAGTAAAAGTAACTGGGGAAGCAGAGTCTACCATTAAATACAACTGATGTCTCAGTTTTGGCAATTGAAGTAACACATAGAAAGGAGGAACATCTTTAGTTTGCATTTGTGGTGCAATAGGAACCACTGCACTGTCTGTGATCTCTGAACTGACCACTGCAGTTCTCCTGCTTCTGCAGACCTTAGCAGTATGCCCCTGACATTTACATGCATGACACTGAACTTCTCTGAATTTGCACTCATCCCTGCTATGCTGAGAAGACCCACATGATGCACATTTGTACTGGCCATGCAGTTTAGATGGAGTGGTTGAATTTTTCTTTGAAAACCGTGGTTTAGAGCTGTTTCAGATTGGGGTTTACTACAGATACTTGTACCTCATTTTTAGTGTTCATAGCAGATTTCTTTGCACTTACAGAAAGTAACTGCTAAATATGATGTTCATTATTCAACCCCATAACAAACTTATTGGCTAAATTAGATTCAAGATGCTCCCTGCTTCACTCACATGTGAGAGCTAAGTGTTTGATCTTAGCCAAATAAGATTGTAATAACTGACCTGGTTTCTGCTGATAACTGTAGAATTTATAACGTTCAGCCCTTGGAAAAGTTGTTAAACTGTATTGTGCATTCAGTTTAGCCTTTAGCTCTTGATGTGACAAATCCTCCAGCCAGTCTGGTGCACACAGACTTCATAAAAGTTTAAAGGTTTCATTCCCCAAGAAAGTACAAAAAGCAGCTTGAATAAGCTTATCCTGTAGCTCATCAGTAGCAGATTGTATGGCAGGATTAAGTAATAACCACTGATCAAACCGTTTGGACCATGTACCCAGTCTGTTCCTGTAAAAATTTCAAAGCTTGCTGATGTTGCCATAATACTGTACAGTTCCAGATTGCTTACTTGCCTCCAATGCAGAAAGTCACAAAATGATGTAATTCAGTAAGCTGGAGCTATTAAAATATCCACCATCCTTGTCGCCAGTTTGTTGTATTTGGTGGCCAAAAATAAGTACCTTAAACACATCAGGGTCTTGGTAATAAGGAAAACATGCACCACTGAAATTTAGGATATCTCTGTTTACTTCCATACAGCTCAGATATAAGTGGAACACTTATCTCATCACACACAGGAAGAGTTATAGTAAATGCATTTCTTAAAGCTGTACTACACATAACAGATTCCTAAATCCTGCATGTGGGTGATGATCTGTCATGCGCAGGTGGCCAGGCTGGACTGCACATGATAGGAGCTGAGGAGCATTCAGTTTTGTTTTTTTGTTTGTTTTCATTGGCAGGCACATGGCGAGGGACAACTTTTGGAGGGTTGCTTGGCAACTACCAACAAGTCCAGTGCCAAACCCCAAACCAGGACAAAACCGCACTAAAAAAAAAATCCACCCAGACACAGTTAACACAGATTGAAAAGAGGACATGTCTGGGTAAAACCAGACATCTGGTAACCCTAACTAAGGCAAATGGGACATCCCTGAACTGTTAATGTACAGCAAGAGAGTATTCACTTCACTTCAGAAACTCCACCCTTTATACACAAATAATACTCGTCTCTATGTGTTCCCTGGGACCTCAGTCCTATCACATTGCTTTCCTGAGACAGGTTATACCTACACATAGTAACATGTTAACATTTTTCAAGCAGTTAACATTTTGTAACAGTTCAGTCTATTACATAGAAACATAGATTTTGACGGCAGATAAGGACAGCTTGGCCCACCCAGTCTGCCCATTTCCCTACCTATTGGTAAGCTGCAGATCCTAGTTAACCAGCAGCCTACTTCTTCCTACA
Source organism: Neoceratodus forsteri (assembly GCA_016271365.2). Taxonomy (NCBI): domain Eukaryota; kingdom Metazoa; phylum Chordata; order Ceratodontiformes; family Ceratodontidae; genus Neoceratodus; species Neoceratodus forsteri. Next base: position 525,054,169 of record CM057452.1, on the reverse strand, counting down.
CCCACCCCCTAGAATTGCTTTATGACTGTCCCATGCATGCTTGAATTCCACCATCGCTTTGACTCCACAACTTTCCTCCGGAAGGCCATTCCATGCATCCACAACCCTCTGTGTGAAAAAATACTCTTAAATTACCTCTGAGCCGCCCCTCTGTCTTCAAATTGTGCCCCTTGTTCTTGCACACTTCTTTTTTTGAAAGATGCTACCCTCTTGGACTTTGTTGATTCCCTTGAGGTACTTGAAAGTTTCTATCATGTCCCCCCTCTCCCTCCTTTCCTCGAGGCTATACATATTCAGCTCCACAAGTCTCTCTTAATATGTCTTCCGGTGCAGACCCTGCACCATTTTAGTTGCCCTCCTCTGGACAGCCTCCATCCTGTCTATGTCCTTGCGGAGATTGGGTCTCCAGAACTGCACTCAGTACTCCAGATGGGGCCTCACCAGCTAACTGTACAGAGGGATAACTTCCTGTTTTCTGCTGGTGATGCCTCTCCCTGTGCATCCCAGTATCCCCCCAGCCCTCCTTGCTGCCCTCTCACATTGCTTGCCCACCTTTAGGTCATCTGATATGACTACCCCAGGTCCTTTTCTATTTTTGTTGTTGTTAGTATCTCACCCCCAATTGTGTACTCTTCCCCTGGGTTTTTGTTTCCCAGGTGCATTACCTTGCACTTCTTAGCATTGAATCTAAGCTGCCATACATTTGACCATTCCTCTAACCTTGCCAAGTCCCTTCTCATCCTTTCCACCCCACCTTGTGCATCAACTCTGTTGCAGATCTTTGTGTCATCTGCAAAGAGACATACTTTTCCTTCCAGTCCCTCTGCAGTATCGCTTATAAAGGCATTGAAGAGGACCGGTCCTAATACCGAACCCTGTGGTACCCCACTAGTAACCCCCCTTTTTTCAGAGTGGACTCCATTTACTATTACTATTACATTACTTCCTGCAGGACACCAGCTCCATATCTAGACAGGAAATTGCATTTTTATGCTGACTACCAGCTTTGTGGCAGACTGTGAACTTGTAGGCCTGCAGAGCTAAGTACCACCTTGTGATCCTGGGGTTCTTGTCCTTCATGTGGTTTATCCAACAAAAAAGACTGTGGTCTGTCACTGTCTTGAATTCTGTGTCCCACAGGTAGAATAAAGGCCTCAATCACCCACTTTGCTGCCAGACATTCTTTTTTCTATGGTGGAGTATTTCGGCTCCCTCTCATGCAGCTTTTGGCTAATGTAAAGAGCAGGATGCTCATTTCCCTGTATTTTCTGGCAGAGAATGGCCGCTGTGTCATGTACAGAGGCAGCAGTATGCACCTCAAATTGTTTAGTGAAATCAGGACTGTGCAACACCAGGGAGGAACAAAGGGCTGCCTTAATGGCTCTAAAGGCATCCTCGCACTGATCAGTCCACACCACCTTATCAGCACTCCTTTTTTTCTGGAAAGATCAGTCAAGGGGGAATCCAGTTCCATAAAGTTAGGAAGGAAACAGTGGTAGTACCAAGATAACCCCAGGAAGGACCCAACATGTTTCGGTAACCTTAGGGTTTGGACAGTTTGCCACTGCTTCAACCTTGGGGACCTCTGGCTTAACTAGGCCATTACCCAGAACTTATTCTAGGTATCTGGTTTCTCCCATGACTATGGCACATTCAGTGGGATTGATGGTCAGAATAGCTCATTGTTTGGCCTATAACACAGTGGAATGGTGCTTTAGGTGTGTTGGCAGACCCATGCTATGCACCACCACATCATCCAAGTAAGCAGTACAAATGGGGGTATAGGGACCTAACAGTTTGTTCAGGTATTGCTGGAATGAAGCTGAGGTCCAATGTAAACCAAAAGGCATGGTAACAAACTGGAAAAAAACCTATGAGTGTTGTAAGAGCTGTTTTTCTCAGGAGTCCTTAGAAAGGAATTATTGCCAGTAGCCTTTTGTCAGATCCAGCGTGGCACTGAACCTGATGCGACCCATTCTGTCGACAAGGTCATCTGTTAATGGCATGGGATAGCTGTCAAATTTGGCTACCTCATTTAACTTTCAGAAATCCAGGCAAAGTCTGATACCTTGCTTTTTCCTACCTTTTTCCCTACTGTAACCATTGCCAATGCCCATGCACTAATTGAGGTCTCAATAATACCCAATGCCCGGAGTTTGTGTACTTCTTTAATAACATCTCCTCATACCCTTTCTGGCAGCTGGTATGGTTTTTGTCCTATAGGCCTCATTTGCTTCACATGACTAATATGCATCACCCCTTTTGCATTCCCCAAGGTGGCCGTATACACCTGATACTTCAGTAGCACCCTTTTCATACACTCACTTTCTCCTGGACCTAGCTTGGAACTGACATGCACATCAGACACATTTCTTTGTCCCTCTAGCCAGTCATAGGCCACTACCAGTTCTCCATACTCATCCATTTCTGGGAGTATCATGAGTGAGGGATGAGCCTATACCTGCTCTACCCTCTTCTTCAGGAAGTTCACATGGTATGTTTTCTTTCTTGGCAGCTTATCTGGGGTTTCTATTTCATGTTACAGGCCCTGTTTGTCTCAAAACCTTATGTGGCCCCCTTCCATTTCATCAAAGTTTATTCTCAGTAGAGGGCAGCAATAGTAACACCTGTTCACCTGTGGAAAATTACTTGGCTGCATCTCCTACCCTGGCATCATACAGGGCATTCTGTGCCTGTTAAACCTACACACTATTTTGATGTGCTACGTCCATGTATTTCAAGTAATTTTCTAAGCTGAACCATGTAGTCATTGACTGATGGGGTGGTATTGGGTTTCTCGACTGAGTTTTCATGTACCATATACAGGAGACCCCTAGGGTGTCAGCTGTACAGTAAAGAAAATGGGTATAACCAGTAGAGGCCTGAGGGACCTCTCCATATGCAAACAGGAAGTATGGCAAATATTGGTCACAGTTCTACCCCTCTCCCTGCACAAACTTCTTTATCATCTGTTTCAGGGTCTGGTTGAATTGTTCCACCAGCCCATAGGTTTGGAGATGATAAGGTGAGGTCCTTACTGCCACCGCACCCAGCAACGGATATAATTCCTTCAACAACAGGGAATTAAAATTGCTACCCTGGTCTGACAGAATCTCCTTCAGGATATCCGTTCTACTATGGTAAATATTTTGGCAAATTCTGTTCAAAGAGTACCTCCTCTGCATACTTTGTGGCATAATCACAGATGACCAGCACAATATGATTCCTTCTCGAACTCTTCTCCAGGGGACCTATTATGTCCATAGCAACACAACTGAAAGGGGTGGTGACTAGTGATAGGGGCATAAGGGGCACCTTTTCCTTCTTTCCAGTGCTAGCCACTTATTAGCATTTGGACAGGCCTGACAGCTGTCTGCTACTTGGTCATAAATGGCTGGACAAAAAAAGAAACAGTGTAGCGGGTGAGACGAGGTACATTCCTGGCCAACATGCCCAGCCAGGGTATGTCATGGGCCACATGTATTAACTGATGCCTAAACCTTTCAGGAACCAAACTTGTTCCATCAATTCCCCCTTATTTGACAACATTACTGGTATAAAACACTGTCATATACAACATAATGGGTTGCATACTTCATAGTGGTAGTCCCAACCTGAGAAAACAAAGGCACTAGAAATGTATCGCATTTCTGTTCGGCCCCTATATCAGTACAGTGCAATGAATCACAAGGCAGTCCAGTTGTTTTGAGCTTGGACTGTTGCTTTACCCACAATCTGTTGGTCTTCCCTTTTTCTCTATTTTTTGTAACATATTTTTGTTGAAACATAAACAGAAAAATGCACAGTACAGTTAAGCATCTTTACAGTGGTAGTGTTAAGGTTACATTCAAGAAGAGTACCTGAAAACAAACTGTACATGTAATTAAACATATCTTCACTTAAAAAAAGGGAAGTGTCTTCAATAACATTTAGTACTGATCTGGTAAGAGGAAGGCCTTGGTTGCAGTCAGAACAAGGAGAAAGCCCAGATCCAGTTACCCCCATTAGGGTTCCCATAGCCTAGTGAATGTGTCAGTCAGGCCATTGGCACCCATTTGAATTCTTTCAAGTTATAAACACAGTTGTATATTATGAGCCAATTGCTGGGTAGATGGTGGGTCAGAGGACAGCCAGTTTGGGGCTAAAGTTTTCCTAGCACTGATAAGGGCCCCTTTTCTCTTTTGGTCTTCTGTCTTTACCTGGATCCCCAAAAACATCATTGTTCCCAAATGGAAATATGTCAACTATGGTTTAGGAAATCGGGCTTGTGCCCAATGGTGACTACTGCAGACAGTTCTGTCACGGCCCAGAATGACTGGCACTGGTAAGATTGGGACCATACCAGCTTTAACACTTCCGACCTCCCCTTTGACCTCCTACTGCAATTGAGTGTTGAGGGTAGTACCTGGTGTTCCCATGTGCACAGAGTACCCCTGTACCAGGACCCTGGAAACAGTCATTTGATATGAGATCTGAATGAACCAGATTCTGCTTACTGCCAGTGTCAATTAGGCCTTGATATGTCCTACCCCAACCCCCAACAGCAGCAGTATATTATCCCTATTTAGCCAGAGCCAAATGAGACATGTCTCTCTTTTTGGGACATTTCTGGTAGGAATGGCCTTTTTCTTGGCAGTTATAGCAAATCAGTTCAGAAAGGGGTAGCCTTCCCCCTCTTTGGCTTCTACCCTCTGCTGCAAGGGGGGAGGGGTCTAAAAAAACAGGAGAAGAGAAAGGTCTTACTGTCTCCAGACCCCTGCTGCAGTTGATGTGGTGCCTGACCACCAGGTAATCCTCCACCAGGATGATGGCATGCTCTCCAGTGTCTGGCCTTTTCTCCCAGACCCACATTTGCACATCCACTGGTAAGATCTGGACATACTGCTCCATGATCAGCATCTCTGCAACCTCAGCCAGCTGTTCTTCTCTTAGACTGGATCCATTAGTTGAACAGCTCTTTCAGTGTGATGTAGAACTCAGAAGGTTGATCCATCTCTTGGAATTTCAGAGCTCCGAACTGATGATGATAATTGTAACCACTGATGTCAAACCTTCTAAGTATCTCACACTTTACCAGATCGTAGTTACTAGCATCAGCAGTGCCATGTGACTCTGGAAAGTTGAACCCTACCAGTCAGATATGGTGCTAAACGTATCACCTTTGGGCATGAAGCCAGTTACATGCCTGTGCCACCATTTCAAAAGTTGCGAGGTATGCCTCTGTATCATCTCCTGCAGCTAATTTGACCAGCTTAATGCCTTTCATGCTAGTGGTATCAGACTCACCCTTTCCCCGGCTATGTCACATTGCAAGGCTCTTCAGTGTCTCTCCTTGTCACATCCGGTTACCTCTGTTCCTGTTCTCTTTGTTGGTCTGCTCTTTTTCACTGTCAGTTGGCTTCCACCTGCTTCAGTGCCAACCAATGAGGCAGTTCTGTGATGGTCACTGGTGGTTCTTCCTCCTTCATATCCTGTTTTCCCTTGGGTTCCTCTTCTTCCTCATCTATGGAAGCCACTTGCTGGCCTTTCATCTTCAGTTTGGGTTGAACTATAGGCCCCAAGCCTGGCAACAACACTTTCCCTCATTGCTCTGCCATCATACAGATGAGTGCACCACTCCATACCTGCTGCTCTTCTTCACCAGTAGTTGGCTGTAGGGGTTACCACTTGCACCACCAGTGGACCTCCTAGGCACCAGGAATGGTACCACTGATTCATGTTCCCCTATACTGTACCATGCACCAGGTTCTCACTCTGGCACCATATGTCACGTATCATGGGAGGTGAATGAGGTCACACACACACACACAAGAGCTCTGGTGCATTATTCAAGCAGCATAGTTTTATTTACAGTTTTACAGGTACATACGTTCAGCATTCAGTATGACTGTGCAAGGTACCTTTCAGGCAAAGCGGATCACAGTCCTATATCTTTAATTTGGTCAACCAGTTCCACAGATCTCCAGCATTGTCTGCAGTCAGTCAGTCATTTGACCTAAGAAAGTTTTCTCCTGGGCTCAGGAGAATAATGTCCTCTCTGTTCAGCAACTTGGCAAAAACTGCTAAAACCAACCTCATACGAGTGTTTTTATACCCCTCCCTGGTACCATGTGACCCACCCCCTTTTACTAATTACTACCAATAAGGATTAGTACAAACATAACATTCTATATACAGTACAGGCCTATTACAGCCTGCTCCTGTAATAAGAAAGGCATAGTAAGAAAAAATAGGGACAGTGTGGAAAAGGGAAATTTTTCCCTGCAGGTGGTCGTCCTGGAGGACAATAAAGGACAGGTAAGGAACAGAAACGAAAGAGATGCTGATACTCCACAGGCTTTGCAGGACACTAATAAGATAAGTGTTTGATTTATTTATGTGCCACCTATGGGTCTCTATGTGCATTAATCAAACATCTATCTCAGACAGGGACCTTTTTTAACATCAGAAACAAGACAGGGAGAGGGGACCTTTCATCCTCAAAGTTTTCTCCCACCCCCCCAATCCCTCTTTAAATCCACTACCTTTACTCTGGCTCCACCCTGCATGGATTTTGGCCAATTGCTGCTCACCAGTCTTCTCTTACTGATTTGTCCTAACTCTCTTATCTCGGTTTTCCCCTTCCATGGTGTCTGTCTATCTATTCAAGTTGATCTGATCTCGTCTGAGCCAAGAAGCAACTCCTGTCTCTTCCTACGGAGTGTTGTCTGTTGTTGAATTGGAACAAGCTTGTAATATTCTGATGCAATGCCTCTGATCTACTAATACCGTATATCCCCTTCACATTCCAAACTACCACCCTCCACTGTCCTATCTCTCAATATGTCCCTAGCCTCTCATTTGGGTGGTTCTTTTGCTATGTTGCCTACCTCCACTAAGCCTCTCTTTACCATCTTCCTTTCACTTTGCCTTCCACTGTTACCCTTAATCTGACTCCTTCTCTAATCCTATTGGCCCCCTGTATCCTAACCTTACTCCACTCTCCGGCCCACTAATCTATGGCAATACCCTCACCAGCTGCCGCTAGTTGGTCGCACTACCCTATCTGCCCATGTGCATCACTCCTACCCCTGTCTACAATTTATATTAAAATTCCAACCTTCTGCCCCCACCACTCCTCATTTACTACCCACCCTACATGCTTGCTACCCTGGTATAAGTGCGCTAAAATTCATTTCATGATCATTGCTCTATTGCTTCTATCCTTCAGTTACATAAACCCAAACACTGGTCTATGACCCTTGGTCACCACCAGAGTTCGATCTACTAATACTGGATTTAATACTGCAGAGTTAGGAAGTCAAAAAGGCATAGCCCACACAGACTTCCCCACTATTCAGTGGTGATAACCGATGTTACCAACAACAGTGAGATATCCATCCAATCTCTCTTTAAACTTAATCACACTATGCACCTCTACCACTTCCTGAGGTAGTCCATTCCATAATTTTATTGTTCTTCCTAAAAAAACATTTCTTCTTCCTCCGTCCTAGATTTAATTTCTCTCAATTGTCTGTCGTGTCCTCTTAGTTGATATGGGTTATCCCTAAATTTCAGTTTCATCTCTTTAAGCATATTAATGTTTTTAGTAATACTATATAATCTCATTAAGTTCCCTCTCATTCTCTTATTCTTCAGAGTCCACAATCCCAATTTCTCCAATCTGTCCTCATAGCTTAAGTCCTTACAGTGTGATATCATTTTGCTGCAAGACCTCTGTGGTCTCTCTACCAACTTTACATCCTTTATTAAATATGGATTCCAAACAGTAGAACAGTAGTCCAATATTGGCCTGATTAGTGTGTTATACAGCAGCAGCATCAACACTCCACTGTCTTTTGAGTGAAAACTCCTTCTCACACTATTTACCAGAAACATTACTCTATTAGACACGTTTCTACAGTGCGAACCATTTTTCAAGTCACTCTGGATGTAAACTCCCAGATCTTTCTCTAAATCCGAAATCCTTAACTTTAAATTCTTAATATGATAGTTTTGACATACATTTCGCCTTCCCAAATGCAAAATTACACATTTCTCACCATTAAATTCCATATCATTTTCGCCCATTCCATAATTTTATTCAAATCTGTACCAAACAAAATCCTGTCATCAAAGGTGTTCACTATCCCACCTATCTTGATATCATCCGCAAATTTGACCAGTTTGCTATGACTTCTAATTTCCAGGTCACCTATAAAAATAACAAACAATAGGGGTCCCAACACGGACACCTGTGGGACTCCTCTCCCCACCTTTTGTGGTTTCGACAAACAGACCCTTATCCTAACTTGTTGTTTTCTCTCCCTCAACCACTGGGATACCCACATTACTATACAGTAATCAATCCCCAGTTTGTTTAACTTTTCAATTATTTTATCATGAGGTACTGTATCAAAAGCTCTCCTAAAGTCCAGCATAGCCACATCAACACTGTTCCCCTCATCAACCCAGACATTAATACTCTCATAGAATGACAATAGATTTGTCTCACATGATCTTCCAGAGGTAAAACCATGCTGACTCATATCCACCTGTCCTTTTCTATTCATGGTTTCCCTAATAACTTCACTAATCATTCCCTCAATGATCTTTCCCACCACCGATGTCAAACTCACTGGTCGATAATTCTCCACCTGATCCCTTCTCCCTTTCTTAAATATTGGCACAAAAAATGCCCTTTTCCAATCCTCCGGCACCACCCCCTCAGCCATAGACTTTTGACCCAAGATTGTAATCACTGGTGCTAGTTCTTCCTTAAGATCTTTAACCATGAATGGGTGGATCCCATCTGGCCCCGCCGCCTTGTCACTATTCAGTTCCATAACTCTCCTCATTACCTTTTATAATAATAATAATAATAATTTTATTTATATAGTGCCTTTCACTATATTAAGGCGCTGAACAAGTTAATAAAAACTTCAGCATACAATACAAACATCAAAACCATAAAACATTATAAAATATATCATAAAAAACATAATAAATTACAATACAATTTCACACACTTTACAGTACATTTAACCTTCCTAGAAGGCCATTCTCCTTTTCCTCTGTTATTAATAATTCCGGATTTATTATACCACCTCCCACATTCTTAATTTCCACATTATTTCTAAATACAGCAGAAAAACATTTTCCAAACTCCTCCACCATCTTCTGTGGTTCTGATATAATTTCACCATTGCTGATTAATGGACCTGCCATACAGCTTCCATTTCTCTGCCTATTAACGTAGGCAAAGAAACTCTTATTATTTTTTACTCGCTGATAATTTCCTCTCCAACCATTGTTTAGACTGCCTTATCTTTCTTTTAAGTCTTTTCTGACAACTTTTGTATTTATTAATATTTTCTGTTGTCATTTGCTTCTTCTTTCTATTAAATAACACTTTCTTCCTCTTACATAGCCTTATGATAACCCTATTTAAACCAAGGAGGATTCTTGCCCCTACCGTTGTATACTAACTTTTGAGGTATGTATACTGCTGTTACATCTGTTATTACCTGCAAGAACAGTCTCAAAGATTCTTCTTTTCCTTTGTTTCCCATCATCCTTCCCCAATTAATTCTATGTAACAGATCTCTTATTTTTCCATAATCCCCTTTCCTATACAAAAACTGGGACGTACAACCTATTACTATCTCCATTGACCAATCTAAGTCAAATAATATGGAGCTATGATCACTATTTCCTATATGCGGTTGTACAACAACATTTTTAATAGTATCTTTTATATTAGTTATGATCACATCCAAAATATTCCCTCCCCTCGTAGGTTCTTGAATACGTTGTTGTAAACCCACTGATATTATTTCCTCCTGGAATCTACATCCCATGCGGTTTTCTTGCTGTTTCTTTCCCCATGTAATCCCTGGTATATTTAGGTCCCCCATTAATACTATATCAGATATTTCAGCTAGACTTACAATATATTCTAAAAAGGAATCTGTATCTTCCTGCTTTGTATCTGGAGCCCTATAGAACACTAAAAAGCTACATTTCCTACCCCTTTTTCCCACCAGCTCCACTGTTAAAATTTCTACATTACCTAATTCCACATAATCTCACTTCCAAATCTTCCCTAATAAAGAGAGCCACTCCCCCACCCTTTCTTCCCTCTCTGTTTCTACTTATTACTCTATATCCTGGTATATTATATTTCTATTCACTTTCATTTTTCCACCATGTCTCTACCACCCCTATCATATCCAATTTATTTTCCTTTATCTGTACCTCTAGTTCTGACATACATAACTGATTTAAACTTCTCGCATTAAAGAACATCACTTTCAGTGTTGTAACTTTCTCTACCCTATTTTGTTTTCATTTACTACCACCTTCTCCACCAGCAGTTGAGCCCCTTTTCTTTAGTTTAAACAATAATCAATTTTGTTCAATCTCATTCCCAAAATCCTGCTGCCCCTCAGATTCAGGTGCAATCCATCCCTTCCAAACAGCTCATTTTTATTTTTAAAGGCTCCCCAATGCCTTATAAACCTGTACACATTTGTCTCAGCCTATTTGGATAGCCATTCATTTGCAAAAGCTATCCTCCTTTCCTAATATACTGAGGCCCTTGGCTCAGGCAAAATCTGAGATTAGTATCTCACTCCTCTTTTCTACAGGTTTTCAACTAGTTTTCTATAGTCTTTTTGCATTTCAGGCAATGTTTTCCTGAGAATATTGTTTATTCCCACATGTAATAGTGCCACTGGGTTCCTTCCCGCTGTTTTAAATATATTGTCAACCATACCATAAAAATCCAAAACTCCCGCCCCTGAAAAACTACTCACCATTCTGTTTTCCTTCTCATGCTTGTATATATATTGATCTGTAAATTGTATTATCGAATCTCCTATTACTATCACTTGCCTTGATTCCTGACTTACCCGATCTGTCTGTGTCCTCTGAGAGTGCTCTCTCTCTACTCTCCCCCCATCTATATGCTCCACATTTCCCAAGACACTAAAACTATTACTTAACTGTATACTTTCATGTATTTCTTCCCTAACATTATTATTTGTACGCCCATCCAATATTTCACCCGGTTCCCCAATTTCCAATTGTTCACCAACTACTGGCTCTCCCCTCAGCCAGTCCAGGACTGGCTCCAGTGGGACTACCCCTTCTTCTTTTTCTTTTCACATTTCTCCTTCCCTTTCCCTCTGTTTTATTTATATTTTCCTCTTCTTCTGATGTTTTCCTCTTTCCTTCGGCTAAATCAGACACACCTCCTCTATTATTTCTATCAACTCTATTCAAACTAGTCATAATTTTAATCCTTTCGGTAAACTCCATCTGACTTTTTTCCAAGATTTCTAATCTATCCGATACCAACTTCAAATTATGAGTTAATTCCCTATTCAGCTGACACTTCACACATTCAAACTCACATTCATTATAGTTTATACCCAGTTCTGCCACTTGATACATTTTACATTGTCTGCAATATATCAGTAAGTCCCCTTCAGATGACAGTATGGATTTTAAAGTATTAATATTTTGTGCCTCCATTGACCCATGTTTTTCACCTCTATTCGGTGCCATTCTACTCCTTCGCTGTTTTTGTACTGTCCATTAATTTATTTCCACCACGATCTACACCACTTTTCCTTCCTACTCGCTTTACCCTATTTGCTTTGCGATACAAAATTCAACCTGCTACGCTATCTACTCACCGTTTAGATCACCAACTCCATTTGACTTCCAGTTAATTTCTCTTGTTTCCCTCTCCCTGATTACTTCCTATATTTGGTTGTAATCTACCAAGGATATAATGCCCAGCCTTCTCTCCCCTTCCTCCTCTGCTGATGCCTGCAGACGTCGCTGGCCTCTGCCCGCATCGCCTCCGCTCCGCGCTCGGCTCCGCTCACTACAGCCGAGCAATATATGGCCCCGTCTTACTGACGTCACCCGTTTGCTGCAAGAATTACCTCCCATAAGTGACAGACTATACATATAACCTGCCTTTAAAAAGGCAGGCTAGTCAGTATCTGGCAGCCCCAAAAAGTGCTTTCCAAACACTAAAGTTTACTTTAGTGCAGTCAGTTGCTTGCAACCTCCTAGAAGATCTCCAAGCAGCATCAATTACAGTACACCTCAAAATGCACAAATATTTGTAAATTTCACACAGCCTCCTTGTACCAGAGCTATGGACCACCACGCTCTGCTCTGCAGTTAATTACTAGCACCATTCGGTAGAACCGAGCAATATATGGCCCCGTCTTACTGATGTCACCCGTTTGCTACAAGAATTACCTCCCGTAATTGACAAACTATACATATAACCTGCCTTTAAAAAGCAGGCTAGTCAGTATCTGGCAGCCCCAAAAAGTGCTTTCAAAACACTAAAGTTTACTTTAGTGCAGTCAGCTGCTTGCAACCTCCTAGAAGATCTCCAGGCAGTGTCAATTACTACTGCTGCTCCATCCCTGAATAGCCCACTTGCCCTCCCCCATGGCCTAAAAATCCTACACCTAAATGTGCATAGCCTTCTCCCCAAACTTGATCTACTGCAGCCTCTTGCCATCTCACTAGCCCCTGACGTTATCATTCTTTCTGAAATATGGCTTAGTAAAAATATAAGTGACCCATCCCCCTCCATCCCTGACTACACTATAACCCGACAGGACTGAACCAGTAGGGGTGGAGAAGTGGCAATATACATTTCAACTACCTTGCAATTCACTACCATACTTTCTACTTCAGTCTCTAGAGTCTTTGAGGCTCTCATCCTAAAATGATCCCTTCCACGTTCTATACCCATATATATCGCTGGTGTCTACTGTTACCCGGATCTTCTCTCCTCTGCTACCCTTGAACTTATCAACACCATAGTATACCTTACCACTTCAGGTGAAGTATATATCATGGGTGACTTCAACCTAAATTGGTTATCCCCTCTGTAACCAAAGTACGTAATGGTATTTCCACAAAAAACTTGTTGCAACTTATTTTCAAACCTACCCGCTTGAACCATAAAGCTGGTAACCACTCTGTAATCGACTGGGCCCTCATGTCCCATCCACATAGTGTTGTTAAATCTGGTATCCTACCAGATACCTGAAGTGACCACCATGTGACCTTCATGGTACGCAGAATCCACAGGATTAAGGCCCCCCACAAAACCCTGCTAACTCATTCGTACAAATCTTTGAACCTCACACCACTCCTTCATGACCTGGTTTACACTAACTGGGATCCAATTGCCTCATTCAGTTCCATTGACAATGCTTACTACTACTTTCATGATATATTTCTAGAGGTCTGGAACAAACACGCCCCTCTGTGTCACTCTAGGGTAAGTGGAAATCTCCTCCCATGGATTACCCCAGAACTCTTGGTGTGTCAAAGAGCCAGAGACCAAGCTTGGAAAACACATATAGTCTCTAAGTGCCCTGAAGACTATGACACATAACTGTTTCCTGCAGAACCAGTGCACAAAAGCTACTCATCTAGCCAAAGTTGACTACTTCTGCTCTACCTTTCAGTCTAACATTAATAAACCATCCAATTTCTGGAAAGTTGCTCACTCCCTTTTCCCCTCCCCTTCCACATCACCCCACCACTCTCCTTAATATTAACAATGCTCTCATTGCTGATCACCTTGGCGTTACTACTATTTCACCTCCTGTGCCTCCACTCTCCTATCCTCATTACCGTCTCCCCTGCTTGTGGACCTCTCCATGTCTACCCTCACCATCCACCTCGTTCTCTAAAATTACCCCCTCTGACACACTGGCAGCCTTATTTGCTCTCAGCCCCTCCAAAGGCAGCTAGCCTGACAGCTTGGACCCTAAACTGCTATATCTAGCAGCTCCTGCTATCGGTCTTCCTCAAACTGAACCACTCAACCTTTCCTTCACAAGTATTACAATCCCATTGATCTGGAAGCATTGCATTGTTCTTCCCCTTCCTAAGGGTGGTGATCCTACTGCCCCTGCAAACTATCATCCCATTTTACTCTTCCTTACTCTTGCTATGCTTCAAGAACATCTGGTTCTTTCACAACTCTCACCCTGTCTCTTTGATATGAACTTTTTAATTCTATTCCAATCTGGGTTCTGGAAGAACCACTTCACTACTACTTCCCTGATTAAGCTCACTGAATCTGTTCTCTCAGGGATGGATAGTGGCCAAATCATGTCAGCTATTTTTGTCACCCTAACTAAGGCTTTTGACACCATCTCCCATACCCTACTTGTAAACATCATCTTCAAGGCAGGCCTATCTGATTCTGCCACCAATTGGTTTAACTTTAGAGCCTACCTGGTAGGCAGGACCCAGTCCGTCAGAATTGGTGACTCCATATCCTCACCCCTCCCCATTTACACTGGTGTCCCACAGGGGTTTGTTCTGGGCCCCATACTCTCCTCCATATTTCTAAATGACCTCCCCTTTGCCTGCTCATCCACCTTAATTCATATGTATGTGAATGACGCGGTCCTCTTCACCTCATGTCAGTCTCCTGATGATGTGGCTACCAGACTACAGCATGACTTCAACTGACTAAAGCTCTGGTTTAGCTCCTATCAACTATCCCTTAATGCCAAGAAAGTCTCCGTGACCTTTGGCACAAGGCAAAGACTCTCTAGGCTCCCCTCATTGCCCTCCTTCTACACCATTGACGGGACAGTTCTTGAGGACGCATCTTCTTTTAGGTACCTTGGAGCATGGCTTGATCAACACCTCAACTTCTCTGCTACATTGATGCCATCCTAAAAATGTTGCGCCCCAAGCTTGGTGCACTATACAGGAGCCATAGTTGCCTCCTGCTACCGATCAGGTGTGAACTGGTCCAGAGGATGATTTTACTTATCTTCAACTACTGTGATGTAGTCTACAGTGCCGCTCCCAAGTCTTCCCTAACCGGACTGGACACCCTTTTTAACTCCTTCTGTCATTTTGCCCTGGATGCCTCCCCTCTTTCTCATCACTGTAATCTCTACCACTCCCTTGCTTTCCCATCTTTAGAAAAATGACGCCACCTGCATTGCGCTAAATTCACGTCAAAATTTTGGTTTGGAATGTTCCCCCTTATCTCGCCTCCTCACTATCCTCCCTCATCCCGCCTGCCCACTAGCTTAGGTCTTGTTTCTCTCAATAAATGTAAGTTCCTCGTTGGTCGACCACTGGTGGCCAGGCGGCCTTCTCTCACCGCTTCCCCAAATTATGGAATGCACTTCTGCACCAGATCCGCCATTCATCATCTCCCCACGCCATCTCCTTGGTACTATACAACTTCCTCTCTGTAAACTGTACCTGTGGTTAGCCCGCCCACCATCTTCTTATCCATGCTCACATTCCTACTTCTTGTTTCCCTTGCTCCTGTTCCTTCCCTCCTGTCGCCCTCACCCCCCCCAGTCTTTCCACCCTCCCTCCTTACTTCCTTAAACCATTTTTTCCCATGATAGCTGAATAAATGCTGCACTATGTCACCTTCAGATGTTTGAACTCGCAAGCATTCAGCACTTAATAGTTTCCTTAGACTCTCAAGGTTTAGTGTTACAAATGCTTCTTATTCTAGCCAGGAAAATCATGTGAAATTTTAATTTTTTCTCTGTCGTACGGTTACTGAGATATTAGCATTTTAGTATTAAAACTGCTAGTTTTCTGCTCCAAGGCCCATTATTATGCATACATTCTTTGTTTTCACTGTCTTTCTCAGTGGAGCTTTTGGGGAAAAACAGGGTCTGCGCTCCACTTACTGTTACACGTAGGCTTTACACTTGCGTTTCCGTGCCACTTTGTGATAGCGTTCCTGTGTACGCCACCGTGTGTGTTACCCTTTGCATTTATGTTTGATTTTGCGTTACTGTTTTCTTTGGCGTTATTGTTGCTGTTACCGTTACTATTTGCATTTACAATTGCAGTACCGTTACTGTGCGCGTTACTCTGTGTTTCCATATGTGCTTGTATTTACATTTGCATTTCTGTTTCCTTTCCCGTTACTGTTGCTGTTACAGTTATCATTTGCATTTACAATAGCGGTACCATGACCGTGTGCGTTACGGTTTGCGTTTCCGTATGCACTTGCATTTGCCTTTCCGTTTCTGTTTCCTTTGGCATTCTATTTGCTGTTACCATTACCATTTGTAATTGCGGTACCGTGACCATGCGCATTACACTTTGCGTTTCCATACGCTCTTGCATTTGCATTTCTGTTTCTGTTCCCTTTGGCGTTATTGTTGCTGTAACAGTTAACATTTGCGTTTACAATAGCGGTACCATGATCATGCGTGTTACCAGTTGCATTTCTGTACACGTTTGCGTCTCCATTTTTGTCACTTTTTGCTTTGGTGTTACTTTGCGCTTATGCTTTTTTAACGCTTGTTTTACCATTTATGTTTGTGTCACCATGTATGAATCTAGTAGCACTTCCGCTATGCTATGTAACCATTACTGTGTCACAAGACATGATCTGTGGGGCGCGGGGCCCAGAGGGCCCACGATCCCACCACTGCATTCCATTCACTATTTATAGTCCTCATTCTCAAAAGAAGGAAATTAATGGCAAAAAACTTGTTTAATGCATTAATAAAGAAGTTTCACAGCGACAAAAGTGAGAAAATTCAGTGTTAGGGTTGAAAGCCTCCTGCACCTTCAGCCAGCATCAGGTGCGCTGGGGGGCCGGTTCCCAACTTTCACCCCATTCTACTATTCCTCAACTTGTTTACACAGGGTGAAACGGGTGATGGGTGAGAGTTAGGGCCAACGACTCCAGTGCACACCCCAATGCTGGTTGGGGTCGGCTAGGGGAGGTGCAAGGGGCTTTCAACCCCAACACCAATTTCCTCATTGTCGCTAGAACAACCTTAACTAATGCATTAAACAGAGTTTTTCCCATGAATATAATATATGTGTGTGTGTGTGTGTGTGTGTGTGTGTGTATTTATATATATTTATATATACAGTATGTGTGTGTGTATTATATATATATGTGTATGTATATGTGTGTGTGTGTGTGTGTGTGTGTGTATGTATATATGTATGTGTGTGTATATATATATATATATATATATATATATCTTTGTATATTACTTCTGTAATCCACCAGAACTGTTGCCTGTTATGGTATACTGTACTTTGTAACTAATGTTTGATTGTGTATGTTATTTCGCATCCTTCTCTCCGAAATAGTTCAATAAATGAAATAAATAAATCCTGTCACAACACTTCTCAATAGTTACTATGGATTCTGGAGACCCAGCAATGGATCCTTCTATTTCCACCTTACTCTCTGTATGGCCCTTTGTAATTCGCATATTTTTCCTGTATGCAGCACTTACTTAATATAAGGGCTGACACTTTTTTTCCTGCAGTAAAAGAGTGACAGAGAATACTGGTAATACCATTCTTCACAAGCTTTTTTTATCATAATACTATTGATCTGTTGTCAGTTCAGCAGTATTATTAAAAAGAATCTGTCAATCAAGGGGAAGGTCTGCTTTAACTCAATCACCATTCAGGACAATCACACAGCATAAAGCAAACAGAGCATGGATTGATGTCCATGAGCAGTTTACAGTTGTTTCTGCTATTTTACTAACTTCCAACCCGGAGGACAGGTCATCTTTTCCATCTTCTACAAGGTAAGTCCCTCGGGGCCAAAAAGGTGACCAACCTATCCAGTACAAAACATAGCAAATGAACAGCCCGTCAGTAACAAGGCTGCAAAATTCTATATATTGCACATTAAATCCCTGTATCACAGTGTCACCAGTGGTCGGTAAGATTATCTTGCTGATGCTGGGGAATATGGGTGTGGGCAGGACATTAGTGTGGTGGGTAGGTAACTGGCCGGGTGGCAGGACACAGAGGGTGGTGGTAAATGGCTGTCACTCCACAGAGGGAAGAGTGACCAGTGGGGTACCACAGGGATCAGTGCTGGGACCGGTCCTATTCAACATCTTCATCAGTGACATTGCGCAGGATCTAGAAGGCAGAATTTCACTGTTCGCTGATGACACAAAGCTCTGTAACAGAGTAGACACACCAGAGGGTGTAGACAGAATGAGAAGTGACCTGCAGAAACTTGAAGAATGGTCAGGGGTTTGGCAGTTGAAATTCAATGCAAAGAAGTGTAAGATAATGCATATGGGGCACAAAAACCCTGGCACAATATATCAGTTGGGGGGTGAGGATATGGCATGCACCAAGCAGGAAAGGAATCTTGGGGTTGTCATCTCTGATGACCTCAAGGGAAACAGTGTGACAAGGCAGCAGGTAAAGCAAATAGGATGCTGGGATGTATAGGCAGGGGCATCACCAGCAGGAAAAGGAGGTCATAATTCCGCTATACAAGACACTAGTGAGGCCCCACCTGGAGTACAGTGTACAGTTCTGGAGACCATACCTCACGTAAGGACATAGACAGGGTAGAGAAGGTTCAGAGGAGGGCAACAAAGATGGTGCATGGATTGCATCACAAGTCCTATGAAGACAGGTTGAAGGAACTGAACATGTACTCCCTGGAGGAGAGGAGGGAGAGGGGATATGATAGAGACATACAAGTATCTTACAGGAGGAACAGGGTGCAGGAAAACACTATTTTTGCGTAAAAGATGTTCCAGGACTAGAGGACATGGGATGAAGTTGAGGAGGATGTATCAGAGGAAACATGCGATTAATTTCTTCACAGAACGGTGGTGGACAAGTGGAACACCCTGCCAGGGGAAGTGGTGGGGGCTGAAACAATCACGGGATTTAAGAATGCATGGGATAGACATAAAGGAATTCTGGAGGTCAGGGGTAAGGGGCAACAGACTTCTAGGAAAACAAACTACACTTACAAGCTCAAATGGGCAGCTGGGTGGGCCATAGGCCCTTATCTGCCGACACTGTCTATGTATCTATGTAATTTCCTAGCCCTGTTTCAGTTTATTTGCAACCAGCCGGTCAGCTGACATTTAAAAGAAACATTTAAAATACAGTAGGTTTTCATTAGGGTTAAATTAAGCTTTGTTTACATGCTCAATTTGTTCCCTTCAGGTTCCCAGGAGAAATGTATAAGGACTTCTGATGGCAAGTTGCTCTCTGTAATAGAGTTTGAGGCCCATGGAGGACGAAGTAGAAGTAAATGCTGGAAGAGGAGTATTTCCTGCAATGGTGTAACTTTATCAGAACTGATATTGGTATGTTGATATATTATCCATTGAACATACGGAAAAAAAATCATGGTGTTTGCACACCTAGTAATTAAGGTGGGTCTTGTGATAAAGGCCTTTGATTGTCTGCAGTACTTCAGCCCAATGTTAGATAAAATAACATTTTATTTTCATACAGGAAAATACATGTTGTTAGGATTGTGACATCCTATGTACAAGACAGTCCTGTGTTCAAAGTGTAACCCCTAGGCGGGCCACTCCAAGGGCTATTACCTCTGCCTGGCCTAAACAAGGTTGAGGGACCTGGGTTCCCAAAACATACATTAACTGGTTCTTTTCCATAGCTTTTACCTTTGCGCAGGGCCTCCACCCAGAGTTTACCTTTTAAGTGGACAAGCTGTTACCTGGTACAACCCCCGGGATGTCATACCATCCACTATCACCATTAACCACCCCAACACATGACCCAATATCATTTCCCCACTTTTCAGACATCTCTATAATTAAAGACTTTCTCTAATAATATACGCATGACAACATAATTGCAAAACAATAACAATATTTATTTGGGGGCGTAGGGATTAGGAATGGGGAAACAAAAGGAGTAGAGGTTATGCAGTGATGATTAATATTTACAAAATTTACATTTGATTTGGTTTGGATTTTTGGTTTGTGCTGGTGAAAACCCTCCAGCTGGGTAGATACTAGTTAAACGAGAAGAAACAATCACTTTGTACCAACATTGATACCCAGAGCCCTGGCTATCTAAACTGCATAAAATCAGATGGAACACATTATTATTTTTACCCACCACTGGTACCAGTTCCCCAGACTCAGTGTGAAACCCTACAATCTCATGCACTATACCCTAGGTACCCGTCACGAAAGTCCTTAGATGGTTGCAGGCCTGGTGGATAGTGCAGCTGTACGTTGGCTGGCTTGATTTAAAGAAAAGATATTGCTCAACTTGAAGCAATTAAATAAACAAACACTTTTAAATCCTTTGGGGTGTGCAGGAGTTGCCCTGCTTGTTGCAGTTAGAAGCAAAACATTTGGCTGGATGTAACTAGTCGGTCACACCAGATTTGGAAGTTAAGTCTTTCTTTCTGTCTGTTTAGCACATTTATCTGATTTTACACGATCAGTATGTGTATATGATTTTAAACACTCAGCACATTTACATGATTGAAAACACTCTGCACATTTATATGATTGAAAACACTCAGCACACTTGTGGAAGGCATAGCGCCTTAAACTAGGGACCAGGAGGGCTGCCATGGTTAGATTACTTGGTGGAAAACAGTCATTTCAAGGTTACGGAAAATCGGATTTTAACGTCGGGGTCTCAGTCCATTTTGTGGCTTGTGGCTATGGCTTGCAGCTCCAAGGGACATCTTGACCAGATAGTTAGCACATTACTGGACCTCCCAGGCAAAGTCAGGATGAGCCCCTTACTGAGTGCTTCCCTTCCAGTACTGTAGGCTCCAGCAGACATCAAAGATCAGTACATTTCTACTCTGTTATGGGCTCACTATGGGTACCCCCAGAACAGTTACATTCAGCAAAAGTTCCAAAATATGGGTCCACCCTCCTGGCTAAGGTTATGGCAGAGTTGCAGGGTGCAGACCCTAGAACGCATTTTACATAGCACAGTCACTTGGGCAAGGCTGTTCCAATTTAGCAAGATTTCTTTCTTTCTTGAACCGGGGGGTACAGGAGTACTCACACAGGCTCCTCATGGTAGATCTCGACTATGAAGGTTCCTGAATTCTTCAGTCCTCTCATAACTGAGGTTCGATCAGCTCTCCCACAGCTGGCTTGATGTCATCAGGTTGTAGGTCCACATCTTTCCCAAATGTGGAAAGGAGGGCTAGCACCTGGGAGACATTCTGGCAACCCCCAGGCTAGCAGGTACTACATTAAACTAAATAACTTTTAACTTTTTACTGCTAAGAAGGCAAACACCCCTCCTGGAGAGGATTAGCTGGATTTCCAGGCTTGTATGAATGGCTGGGGGCCAGAGCCCCTACCCTGAGGGGGTTCCTGCTCGAATCTGGAAAACTGCTGAAAAAACAGTCTCTTATAGGTCTCCCCTGAGGCTCCTGATTGGTTGATAATATTGGGTGATTGGCCTCCGATTGGCTGGTGGGCCTGTCAGTCAAGAAAATGAATTATGCATGAACCTCACTCGATGCACAGTTGGTTTGCTGTTTTGGTGCCAGAAATTAGGTTCCTGCAGTTCCCCATGAGTATTTGGAAGTTTCCCATGAGCTTTGGCAAATATCCCATAAGTCCTGGCTTTGTTATTATAGCTTTCTGATTGGCTGTGCTGCTTGTAATGGCTGCTGAAACACACAGTCCCTTAAGTAGATCAGTAGTACAGTCTCCAACAAAAACCTGGTGCAGCCAGAATAAAGTGAATCTGCGCCCAAGTGCCCCACAGTCTTAATAGGCCTGGATGTGTACTTGCTGTCACTGCACCAATTAAACAGATTGCCCAGTCCGTTAGCCTGTCGCTGCTGCTGGTATTTTAGCTCCCTGACTTGCAGCAGGCAGGCTATGTCATCTGAGTCCCAAATGTTGCTGGTGCGGCCAGGATAGATTATTTATTTTACTCACACTTTTCCCCTTGTGAAACATTTTCCCAGACGTGTACAGCAGTTACATTTATTTATTTTAAAACTTTTTCTTTTCTCTTTTAATCTTGGCCGTTGCCAAAATACAGCTTCCCCAAGGGCAGAACAGCCCTCATTAATATTCATGACGATCGAGGCTCCTGCTCATTAATATTCATGAGCCCTGATCGAAAACACTTCATGGAGCTCTTTACTTTCTCTGAAAAATGGTCTCTCTTGGCCCTGTCTATGGCCACCGGCTGTCACTGATCAGCGGGGTACCCGGGGCCGCCAAACACTTTCTCAGACTGACCGCACAGCGAGTGGTCACTAGATCAAAGGTGCTGCTGGTGCCTATGTGATCCCTGCCGCACTGGAGTGCTTTGGCAGTGCAGGTGATTGTGGTCTGGAATTTTTGAGCCCCGTAGTGCTGGATTAACATTGGGGCTTACACTGGGGCACCAGGGGCAGAAAAAGGACTGGGGGACCGAAGAAAAATATGCAGGCATTCCTGGAGGCATTAAAAAGGGAGAGCAGAAACAGGAGAAATGGGCTGCAGGTAAGCCCCCGATTTAGTAGGGGGGTTACACTCTTCCCTGACAATGAACCTTGGCATCTGTGCCTGTGATGTGCCAAGCCTGGCACACTTAAGTACCATTCTAACAGTTTGCAGAACATTAAACTTTCAGAACACTTTGTCTTCGATATACGGCTTCCTAGTCGACATTGGTTACCATACATCCTGTTCTAGACAAATGCATCCTATTCTAAGCAGCAAAACATTTTTTAATCATTGAAAGCATTAATCAGATGTTAAATACCATTGGGACCCTTAGCGTACAAGATTTTAAACTGGAAAAAATGTTCCATGCAATTCTATTTTTACCCACTACGGGGCATGCTACCGTACAACTTGTCACTGAGCCAGCAGTGAACAGACGGCTCACAGTGGTTTTGGCACCAAAAAAGCATTTTTAGCAGCTAGGCGATGGCAGTCATTTTAAGAGCCCCAATGCATACAAAGTGGTGGTGGGGGGGTCAATGCTGAGTAGGAGCTTGGCTAATTAGTACAATGCTAGCAGTGCCTCCATTATGTAACCCCTAGGTGGCACCACCCCAAGGGCTACTACTTCTGCCTTGCCTGGCCTAAACAATGTTGAGGGACCTGGGTACCCAAAACTTACATAAACTGGTTCTTTTCCATAGCCATTACCTTGGTGCTGTGCCTTCACCCAGAGTTTACCTTTTAAATGGGCAAGCTGTTACTTGGTACAACCCCCTGGGATGTCATACCATCCACTATCACCATTAACCACCCCAACACATAACCCAATAGCATTTCCCCCCTTTTCAGACATTTCTGTAATTAAAGACTTTCTCTAATAATATGCGCATGACAACATAATTGCAAAACAATAACAATATTTATTTGGGGGCATAGGGATTAGAAATAGGAAAACACAAGGAGCAGAGGTTATGCAGTGATGATTGATATTTACAAAATTTACATTTGATTCGGTTTGGATATTTAGTTTGTGCTGGTGAAAACCCTCCAGCTAGGTAGATACCAGCTAAACTAGAAGAAACAATCACTTTGTACCAATATTGATACCCAGAGCCCTGGCTATCTAAACTGCATAAAATCAGATGGAACACATTATTATTTTTACCCACCACTGCTACCAGTTTCCCAGACTCTGTATAAAACCCTGCAGTTTCATACACTTTACCCTAGGTACCCAGTTACCAAAGTCCTTAGTTGATTGCAGGCCTGGTGGACGGTTTAGCTGTACGTTGGCCAGATTGATTTAAAGAAGAGATAGTGTTCAACTTGAAGCAATTATGTAAACAAACACTTTTAGATCCTTTGGGGTGTGCAGGGATTGCCCTGCTTATTGCAGTTAGAAGCAAAACATTTGGTTGGATGTAACCAGTCGGTCACATCAGGTTTGGAAGTTAAGCCTTTCTTTCTGACTGTTTAGCACATTTATTTGATTTTATACACTCAACACATTTATATGATTGAAAACACTCAGCAAACTTATGGAAGGGATAAAGTCTTCCACCAGGGGCCAGGAGGGCCATCCTGGGTAGATTACTTTTTGGAAAACAATCATTTCCAGGTTACAGAAATTCTGATTTTAACATCGGGGTCTCAGTCCATTTTGTGCCTTGCAGCTGTGGCTTGCAGCTCCACAGGACGTCTTGACCAGATAGCACAATACTGGATCTCCCAGGCAAAGTCAGAATGAGATCCTTTCTGAGTGCTCCCCTTCCAGTCTTGTAGGCTGCAGAAGACATCACAGATCAGTACATTTCTACTCAGTTCTGGGCTCACTATGGTTACCCCCAGAACAGCTGCGTTCAGCAAAAGTTCCAAAATATGGGTCCACCCTCGCTGGGCTAAGGTAATGTGCAGAAGCTGCAGGATGCAGATCCAAGAATGACTTTACATAGCACAGTCACTTGGGCAAGGCTGCTCCAATTTAGCAAGATTTCTTTCTTTCTTGCCCCGGGGGTACTAGAATACTCACACAGGCTCCTCACGGTAGATCTCCGCTATGAAGGTTCCTGAATTCTTCAGTCCTCTCACAGCTAAGGTTCGATCAGCTCTCTCACAGCTGGCTTGATGTCATCATGTTGCAGGGCCATGTCTTTCCCCAACTTGGAAGGGAGGGCTAGCACCTGGGAGACATTCTGGCAACTCCCAGGCTAGCAGGTACTACATTTAACTAAATAACTTCAACTTTTTACTGCTAAGAAGGCAAGCCCCCCCCCCCCCCGGATGGAGAGGATTAGCTGGATTTCCAGGCTTGGCTGGGGGCGAGGGCCCCCCGCTTGAATCTGGAAAATTGCTGAAAAAACAGTCTCTTATAGGGCTCCCCTGAGACTCCTGATTGGTAGAAGTTATTGGGTGATTGGCCTCCGACTGGCTGGAGGGCCTAAATGAATTATGCATGAACTTCATTTGATGCACAGTTCGTTTGCTGTTTTGGCACCAGAAATTAGGTCCCTGCAGTTCCCCATGAGTACTTGGAAGTGTCCCATGAGCTTTGGCTAATGTTCCACAAGTCCTGGCTTTCTTATTCTAGCTTTCCGATTGGCTGTGCTGCTTTGTAATGTCTGCTGAAACACACAGTCCCTTAAGCAGATCAATACAGTCTCAAACAAAGTCCTGGTGCAGCCAGAATAAAGAGAATCTTTGCCCAAATGCCCCACAGTCTAATAGCCCTGGATGTGTACTTGCTGTCACTGCACTGATTGCTCAGTCCATTAGCCTGTCACTGCTGCCAATATTTTATCTCCCTGACTTGCAGTAGTCAGGCTATGTCCTCTGAGTACCAACAGTTGCTGGTGCAGCCAGGATAAATTATTTATTTTACTCAAACACTTTTCCCCTTGTAAAACATTTTCCCAAACATGTACAGTGGTTGCATGTATTTATTCCCAAACCTTTTCTTTTCCCGTTTTATCTTGGCTGTAGCCGAAATACAGCTTCCCCAGGGGCAGAATAGCTGTCATTAATATTCATGATGATTGGGGCTCCGGCTCATTAATATTCATGAGCCCCAACTGAAAACACTTTGTGGATCTCTCTACTTTCTGTGAAAAATGGACTCTCTTGGCCCTGTCAGTGGTCACCGGGTCCCCCTGATCTGGCGGGGCACCCAGGACCACTGAACACTTTCTTGGATTGACTGTAAAGTGAGCAATCACTAAATCAAAGGCGCCACCAGTGCCTGTGTGATCCCCACTGCACCAGAGTGCTTTGGCAGTGGGGGCAATCACGGTCTTGATTTTTGGAGCCCCATAAGGCTAGATTAACAGTGGGGCTTAATTGGGGCACTGGAGGCAGAGAAAGGACTCGGGGAGGGGACAGAAGAAAAATATGCAGGCATTCTTGGAGGTGCTAAAAAGGGAGAGCAGAGACAGGAGAAATAGGCTGCAAGTAAGCCCCCGATATAGTAGGGGGGTTACAGAAGTCTTAACAGTTCCTCTAAAATTGCATAACAAAAATGTAAAACTTGACACACCATAAAAGATCACTTATGACAACCACATCATAACACTTAGAGCATTCTCCATCTGTACAGACATGCACTCTATTTGGAAGCCTTCATTCATGTTCTTTAGCAAAGCTAGAGCACAAAAGGGATGGGAATCCCACAGAAATCCTGCAGCTGGCATTAGGCTCAATTGCAAGCAAAAAGACAATACTGAGAGTAGATTAATGATTGCTAGTTAGTACAATGGAGAATTTCATATAGAGAGAAGGTGGAAGTAATGAATAAGGTGCAGAGATGCATCCAGAAATTCTGAAGGAGGTAGCAGTTCTGTTTGATTCCTTTCTTCAGAAGCCACCGAGCAGACAGAAGGAAGCGAATGCCAGGACCAGTCCAGTAACTGACTGCTCATCTGTTTGATTAAGAGATGAAATTAAGGGCAAAAATGTGCTGACTGATTTTTAAATAACTACTTGCTGTGTGGGTCAGGATTTTGGTAGGAGGAAGGTGGACCAGAGGAAGGGGAAAGGGAGGGATTCAGTGGTCACAAGCCACCACCATTGGTTGGACCAGTCCTCATGTGGTTAAAGCCAGCCAGAAACGTGTCTGCAATTCACCTAGAAAGAAAAGACAAGTATTTGTAGCCTGCTGTGCTACCTTTTTCTTCAGAAGCCACCAAGCAGAAAGGAAAGAAGTTGAAGCCAGAACCAGTCCAGCAGCTGAGTGCTCTTCTGTTTGATTAAAATACAGAATTAAAGGAAAAAATGTGCTGATTAATTTTTAGATAACTACTTGCTCTGTGTAGTCAGGATTTTGGGAGGAAGGGTCCAGAGGGAGGGTAGAGCCTGGGAGGCGGTGGCAACAAGCTGGCATCATTGGTAGGACGAGTCCTCACATTGCTGAAGTCAGCCAGAAAGGTGTCTGTAGTTCACCTAGAAGGAAAAGACCAGTGTTTGTAGTCCACTCCACTCCCTTTTTCTTCAGAAGTTGCCAAACAGAGAGGAAGGATGCAGATGTCAGGACCAGTCCAGCAGCTGAGTGCTCTTCTGTTTGATTTAATGTGCCAATTGTTTTTTAAATAACTAATTGCTGTGTGGGGTCAGGATTTGGGAAGGAAGGAGGAGGTGCTCAGAGGGAGGGTCGGTGGATGCATGCTGGCACCATTGGAAGGGCGAGTCCTCACATAGCTGCAGCCAGAAAGTGAGGTAGCTGTAGTTCACCTAGATGGAAAAGATCAGCTTTGTAGTCTTCTCTTCTCTTTCATTAGAAGCTGCTAAGCAGAGAGGAAGAGTATGTGCTAGGACCAGTCCAGCAGCTGAGTGCCCTTCTGTTTGAGTAAGAGATGGAATTTAGGGCAAAAATGTGCAAACTGATTTTTTTTTTAATTTATACTTTTTATTTCTGGCTTGACCTCGCCCTCAGCAGACCCTGCCCCTCCCCCTGAAGTGTCTGCCTATGAGACTTTCAACCCCATGACCTTTCCCCCTTGTGGCGGGATCCAGCTGAGTTGGTACCAACCCTCCGCCTCCTCCAGAACTACGGGGGCAGAGGTTCCCAGGGTGTCTCATGGCAGACAGTAGTCAGGGTCATGGACTGAGTATGCCAGGGGATGTGATGCTCATAGCTTTCCTCTGCATTTGCCCTACCCACAGGATGTTGGCATGCAGGTGAGCTCATCTGGATGCATGTAAGCATGCTCGTTCCATGAGCTCTGGCTGATGTCCTCCCTCACACAGCACCTATCTGACTGTACTGCCACCTGTGGTCACCCAGGTGGCAGTCTTGCAGTGGTGGCATCAGCCCTCCCTCACTGTAGGAGGAGAGTGTCTCCTGAGGCTCAGTTCACCTCCAATCCCGGCTGGCTCTCTGATGGCCTAGACTTATTCCCAAACCTGTCTCATCAGTGTCATGATTTGCAGCTCTACCACTGTACTGGCAGGCAGGCATGCTGATTGATTTTTAAATAACTACTTGCACTTTGGGGTCAGGATTTTGTGAGAAGGTGCCCAGAGTGAGGGTAGAGGGCAGCAGTTGATGGCAGCAAGCTGGCACCATTGACAGAATGAGCCATCACATCATCAATCAATCATAATCTTTATTTAACCAGACAAACATCGTTGAGCAGAGCTCATTTGCGAGATGGACCTGGAAAGGTGCCAGTAACAATTAGACCACACAGAATGCACAATACAATAAGCATAATCAAATATATAAAAAGATAGAGCCAGGGCAGATACAACGTATGAGGCCCCTGCCAGATTCAGGCTTAAGATAAAATATACAGTATATACAAGGACACTAAAAGTTTCTTGCTAGGATAGAAACTAAGGCAGAGGCAAGTACAATATACAAAGGCTATAGCAGCTTCAGGCTAATGTATATAGATTATGCAGTTTATACAATATCACTAAAGTTTCAGGCTAGTATAACAATTCTATGTAGTATATACAAGTAATTGCAGGTTTAGACAGGGAAGCCAGGATAGTTAACAAACTGCAGATTCAAGATTCTGCTACAATTCCTCAACTGTAGGACACACTAGAATAAGGAGGAAGAATAACAGGTGAGGGGAGAGACAGGTGGAGTAGGAATGGGACCAAAATGAGGGGCAATAATGGCAGAGAACAGGAAAGCAGAAGGAAGAAATCATTCTGATGTCATGGAGATATGGCAAAGATCAAGGGAAACAGTTACAGGACTCCTTGAAGGAGCGAGCATAGAGGGTTTTAAAAGCAGCTAGGTTGATGGGATGGGCCAATTTCAAAGTTTTTGCAGCTTGTTCCAGGCTGAAGATAACAGGTAGCTGATAGAAGCCCTCCCAAAACGTGAAGTGACCTTTGGCTCAGCCAGGTGGATATAAGTGGCATTTCTCAGCACATACTTGCCTATCATGCTTTGGGGTAGACAATCCAAAATGTATTGTGGCAGTTTCTTAATGATGTCTCAGACAGTCCAGAGAGTGGCATTTCTCTGTCTTCTATAGTGGAGGGACGACCAGCCCACTGCATTATATAGTGAGCAGTGATGCATAGTATAAGGAAGATCAGTGATGAATCTTAGTGCTGTATGGTAGAGCGTATCAAGCTTGGAGAGTGCAGCAGCAGGACTCTGACTATAAAGGAAGTCAGCGTAGTCCAGGATGGAAAGAAAGGTAGTTAGGACCAGTCTTGTTTTTGTGTCACTTGTGAGCAGATGCTTAATCCTATAAAAGAGTCCAAGTCGCATGGCTACAGCCAGCTAGCAAGGTGGTAAGGTGGCTGTAGTTCACTCCAAACAAACAAGTCGGGCACTCATAAACCATTAGTCCAAGACACTGCAGCTTATATGACAAACAATAAATATTTATCAAAATCCCATTTTGGATATAAAATACATTTGCACGCGCCTGACGCATTTCAGACTTTGGCAGTCCTTTATCAAATGCCTTTCATAAAGGACTGCTAAAATCTGAAGCGCATCAGGCATGTGCAGATGTGTTTTATATCCAAAATGGGATTTTGATAAATATTTATCGTTTGTCATATAAGTTGCAGTGTCTTGGACTAATGGTTTGTGAGTGCCCGACTCATTTGTTTTGGTTGTCTCTGCTACCTGCCATGAGCACCGCTTTCCTAGTGTGCATCTTTTTTTTTTTTTTTTTTTTTAAACGGCTGTAGTTCACCTAGAAGGAAAAGACCAGCTTTTGTAGTCTGCTTTGCTCACTCTTTCTTCAGAAGCAGCCAAGCAGAGAGGAAGGAAGCAGACACCAGCACCAGTCCAGCAGCTGAGAGCTCTTCTGTTTGATTAAGAGATGGAATTGAAGTGGAAAATGTGTTGATTGATTTTTAAATAGATACTTGCTCTGTGGGGTTGGGATTTTGGGAGGGGGTGGCCAGAGGGAGGGTAGAGGGTCGGAGTTGATGGCTGCAAACCAGCACCATTGTTGGGATGAGTTCTTATGTGGCTACAGTCAGCCAGTAAGGCTGTAGTTCCTATAAGATATCCAGAGGACTAAGTGACCCCTCACATGAGTGATCCAATGTGTGAGTGCCACAAAGCAGGAGTTTGATGTCTGCATGGTGTGTGGCAGCATCAGCAGGGCATCCACAGGGAGGAATGCATGCCGCAGGCTGAACTACACCACAGAGGGGAAGTAAGGCAAGGGGGAACAAGGGAGACATAGACAGGTGTTTTTGAGGGGTTTGCAGCTAGTCCCATCTAGGGTTAGCCTGCAGAGGAGTTAGCTGATGGGGGTTGTGGCTAGTCCCTATCATGGGGCAGTACACATAGAGGTAAATGGGCAGGGATCTCTGAGGGTGGGCAGACATTTCATATCTATGGTAGGTTAATAGTGCAGGTATTGGGGTGCAGCTAGTCCATATCTAGGGTTAGTCTATGGTGGGGGTTAGCAGGAAGGAAACTTAGTAGGGGTCAGCTATTGCATTTGTAGGCCAAGCAAATCAGTCAATAGCTAAGCAATTAATACAGTAAGTTAGTTAACAGCGAATGAAAGTGTTGAAGCTCAAGAGGGAGATAGGAGTGTTGGTGGAAGGGGGTGTCACACAGTAATGAGGGGAAGGACAGTGGGAATACAGAGCATGGAAGCAAGTAGAGGAGAGTGAGGGTGGAGTCAGGACAGGGAGTGGGGCCAGGATGGAGGGGAGAAAGGAAGGGGAGTTTAGGCAGGCTCCCTCTCCCCCACTGGGAGAGAAGGCCCAGTGGGGGGGGCAACAGTAAGAGGAATGGGTAGGACATAGTGGGTTGAAAGTTTGGTGGGAGCACCAACAAAGGTGCCAGTGCAGAAGAGATTCCTCCCACTGGATGGGGAGGAAGGGTAAACTGGTGGGAGGGTAGGGACAAGGAGAAAGGGAGGGATAAGGTAGTAGAGGAAAGGACCACAGTTGCAATGGTGGAAGGAGAGGGAGCAGGCAAGAAACAGTATAGTAGAGAGGGAGCAAGGCAGATGGAGTAGGGATGGAGACAGTGGGGGATGGAGAGCAGAGGGGTAGAAAGAGGGTGAGCAGGCAGAAGTATGGGGTGAGACAGAGGAGAGGAGAAGGCAGAAGGGGTGGGCAGGGAATGGGGAGGAGGGTACAGCGGGTAATGGGAGCTATAAGTTGGATAGGAAGAGAGGGAGGGCACAGGTAGGGAATGACAGCAGAGCAGGCAGAGAGGAGGGACACTGGATGGTGAGAGAGAGGGTGGTGGTGGTCTTGTGAGACTTGATAGTTAAGGGGGTGACATGGAGGAAGAGTCTAGGGTAAACTGCAAGAGAGTACAATATATACTAGGGATGACTGCAGGGGAGAGTGGGATCTCTGATAGCCCTACATGTGGGACAGGAGGGAGGGTAGGCTCACATAATCATTCATCTGTGAATGAATGACTGTACAGAATATGAGTAGGGGTTATGCATGAGAGGTTCAAGGAGTTGGGGAAAATTTGCAGTGCATAGGACAATTGATAGCTTTCTCAGAGGTGCTACAGGTTCCTAGGGCTAGCATGGCTAGAAGGAAAAGACTAGAAGAGTTCAATGTATGGATCAAGGGATGGTGCAGGAGGCAAGATTACAGGCTAATTGGGGACTGGTGGGGGGGATACGGAGAACAAAACCCTGTGTACACCAGACAGGCTGCATCTAAGCCAGGAGGGCACGAGGGTGCTGAAGAGCAGATTGGAGGGTTTTATGGGCAGAGGCCTCAGTTTAAACTGACTTGGGGGAAGCAGGAGTTTCAACTCCTATAGTCACCTCAAAGAGGAGGCCAGCTGCCCCCTCAGGGCAGAATGAGGGGGATCAAGATGAGAGGCAAAGAGGTGAGGGTAGGAAGGATGGCGTGTGTGGAGGGGAGAGGTGGGTCGGGGAGGAGGTGACCTTGAGTCACGGTGGAA
Source organism: Neoceratodus forsteri (assembly GCA_016271365.2). NCBI lineage: Eukaryota > Metazoa > Chordata > Ceratodontiformes > Ceratodontidae > Neoceratodus > Neoceratodus forsteri. Next base: position 525,022,573 of record CM057452.1, on the reverse strand, counting down.
GGTGGTGTCTCTGAATGCCTGGAGCCTCGAGAGCAAAATTGCTGAACTGCAGACACAGATGGCTGAAGGCGAGGCGGACATGGTGACCATCATGGAGACATGGGCCACATCAGACCATTACTGGGACGTCTCTATCCCTAGTTATAAGATATATAGTAGGGATAAGGGGTGGTAAGAATGTGGGAGTGGCTCTGTAGCTAAGGAAGGGGATAATCTGTACCAGAGAGGAAGAGGTGGTAGGAAGGCCAGAGAGGTGGGTAGAGGACAATCCACTAAGTGTAAGAAGCTAAGGATAGGAATAGGATATAGGCCACCAAACTACGATAAGGATCTGGACAAAGAACTGGGGTCTTAAACCACAGAAATGGCCAACGGGGGGAGGTAGTGGTTGTGGATAGCTTCAGTCTTCCAGGAGTGGACTGGAGAATTCTGTCTACCTCTTGCACCAGGTCGCAGGTAGTACCAGATGCATTCCAGAGTGGGTTTCTGACACAAAGTGTCCTGGAGCCCACTAGAGAGAGGACCATATTATACCTGGTTCTGTCTAACTGTGCACATGTCCAGGATGTAAAGGTGAACGTGCCACTTTCAGGAAGTGATCATCACACTGTATGGTTCCACCTGGCATGAACAGGGAAAGGGTTAGGACCAGGGCAAGGGTTTTGGACTTCAGGAGGTCTCAGTACAGTAAGATGGGAGAGATTTTGGAAGGGTACCTTGCTAGGATTAAGAAAGAGATGGAGGTGGACAAGAAATGAGCCTTAATTAAGGACTGATTGAGGCCACCAGTGAGTGTGCCAAAATCCAGAGCAAGAAATCCAGAGCTAAAAATTCCAGCTGGTATGGTAGTTAGGTGGCCATAGCGGTAAGAGACAAGAAGTCAGCCTCCAGTAAGTACAAGCATATGCAGAAAGAGGAGGATAAGGAGGAATACTGTGCTAAATCAAGGGAAGTGTGCAGAGAGTTTAGAGTAGCAAAGACCAGTAGGGTATTACAGCTAACAGAGGGAGGGAAGAAGGGGGAGAAGGCCTTCTTTCAATCCATAAGGGAGAAGAGGGACATGAGAGATGAGACAGTCAGATTAGAAATGGAGAGAGGATGGGTGGAGGGTGGTGAGAAAGCAGAAGTATGTAATGAGTATTTCTGCTTAGTCTTCACTAGGGAGAAGGATAGTCCAGTGTCACAAAGGAGACAGTGGTTGGGAAATGTGAATGGGGGGACACAGTGTGATTCAAGTAGAAAGGGTGCATAAAGGCCTAAAAGCCCTAATGGTGGATAAATCCCCAGGGCCAGATGGTGTGCATCCAAGGGTTTTGAGGGAACTGGTAGAGGTACTGATGGGTCCCTTGGTAGACCTGTTTAACACCTCTCTGAAGAGGGGGAAATGTACCCATGAACTGGAGGTCTTCACATGTGGTGTCACTTCACAAAAGTGGACCGAGGGATGACTCTTGGAGTTACAGACCAGTCAATCTGACTTCAATGGTGGGAAAGCTGATGGCGATCATTCTGAAGGAAAGACTGGTAAGCTTTCTAGAAGACAATGGGCTCCAAGATGAGAGGCAGCAAGGGTTTGTATCAAGGAGGTCCTGCCAGACTAGCCTGATTGACTTCTTTGACTGGGTTACTGGAACAGTGGACAGAGGCCAAGCAGTTAATATCCTGGATCTAGATTTCAGTAAGGCCTTTGACTCAGTACCTCAAGTTGGAAGACCAAGGGGTAGGGCAAAGGTTTGCTAGATTGCTTAAAAACTGGCTTCAGGAAAGAAGTCAGATGGTGATAGTCATGTAGCATTCTCTGAGACTAGGCCAGTGACCAGTGGGGTCCCACAGGTCTCAGGGTGCATGCTCAGTGCAGTGTTAACATCTTCTTCAGTGACATTGTAGTCAGGATTAAAGGTAAAATCTGTTTGTTTGCAAATGACACAAAGCTCTGGGTAGACATAGAGAAGGAGAGACAGGACCCCAGGGAAGACCTAGCTAAGCTAGAGAAGTGGTCTGACATTTGGCAACTGGAGTTCAACACAAAAAATTGCAAGGTAATGCACTTGGGGGCAAAGAACCTAGGGACCAAATATTGACTGGATGGTGTGCAGGTAACAAGGTCAGAGTAGAAGGATCTAGACGTGATCATCAAGAGTGACATAAAACACTCAGAACTCTGCAAGAGAGCAGCAGCCAAAGCAAACTGGATGCTGGGGTGCATCCAGGAGGATAACAAACAGAAAGGCAGTGGTCATTCTGCCACTGTACAGATCACTGGTGAGGCCACACCTGGAATACAGTGTGCAGTACTGATACCCTTACCTAAAGAAGGATGTTAACTTATTAGAAATAGTCCTGAGAAGGGCAGCCAAAATGATCCAAGGACAGCAGGGCAAAGCTTATAAGGCGAGACTGAGAGAGCTCAACATGTACTCCTTAGAGAATAGAAAGAAGGGGAGGTACGTGATTCAGGCCTTCAAGTACCTTAAAGGTATAAATAGGGTGAGCACTGAGAGTCTCTTCAGCTGTAGTGGGAACAAGTCCAGCAGGTGACACAACTTAATGCTGAAGGGGAATTTTCAGGAGAGAGACAAGGAGGCACTTTTTCAATGAGAGGGTGGTGGTCAAGTGGAATGAGTTGCTGGAGGAGGTGGTCTACCTGACTTCAGTGGCTAGTTTCAAGAGAGGATGGGATAGAGTAAATGGGATAGTTACATGCAGAGGGGTGAGGGAAGGATGTTAGCAAGGAAGGTCAAAGGGAAGGGGTCCCTCAGTAAACACTGAGGCAACTGTACTCGTGAGCAGACTTAAAAGACCATAAGGCCTTTATCTGCTGGATTATTCATATGTTTTGTATGTATGATCTGTCAAGGAGACAGCACTTTCTACAGAAACATGTCAAACGTTGACTCAAATTAGTGTAGCACAGCTACTGTTTTCTGGCCTTTAGGGGTAGTGAGTGCTAGATCCATTAGTGTAAAGTGGGACTAAAAAGTAAGAACTGTAGAAACAAACTGGTTCTATGCAGTGAGAGGGGAGACATGATAGAAACGTTCAAGTACCTCAAGGGAATCAACAAAGTCCAAGAGGGTAGCATCTTTCAAAAAAAGAGGTGTGCAAGAACAAGAGGGCACAATTTGAAGATTGGGGGGGGGGGCGGCTCAGAGGTAATTTAAGGAAGTATTTTTTCACAGAGAGGGTTGTGGATGCATGGAACGACCTTCCAGAGGAGGTTGTGGAGTCAAAATCAGTGGTGGAATTCAAGCATGCATGGGACAGTCATAAGGCCATTCTAGGGGGTGGGGGTAGGAAGAAGTAGGCTGCTGGTTAACTGGGATCTGCAGCTTATCCAGTAGGTAGGGAAATGGGCAGACTGGGTGGGCCAAGCGGTCCTTATCTGCCATCAAATTCTATGTTTCTATGTTAGTGTCTAGGCTTAGAAGAACTGTGTTGAATTACCGTGCAGGAGGTCCTGTTAGAGGAGTGAACCCAACAGTCTGCCTTTGAGCCACAATGGTCAAGTAGTGTTGCCAGCGGTAACCCTTCCATAACCAAGGAATGGGACTATGATTGCCGAGTTTCTCAGTCACATTGACACCTCTGTAGTTGGCCTCCTTCACGAGGGAAGCTAGCATCTGCCAATGTCAGTCTCTGGCATTTTGCAGCTCTTCCATTACTGAAAAAAGTGTATACTTTATGACTGAGATTGCATGATGTATAAGAATAATATAACATTTATTTTTAGTCTCAAAATGATGGTAAGATCTTTGTATGACTGTTCAAGAATTTTACCAGATACACAAATTGTCATTTTTCTTGCATGGATAAATGCAAGTTTATTTAAGTATATGCAATGTTTTTGCAAGATCGCAACATACATTTTAATACTAGTCAAGAAATCTGCATGTTTCAAATGTAGTGTGACACAAAATAATGTTTCTTGACTAGTGTCAGAACTGGACTTTTATCTTGCACTATTCTTACAAACATATATATATATATATATATATATATGCATGTGAGAATAGTGCAAGAAAAAAATATTTGTTTACACAAATCGAGAAACATGCAAGCATAAAATGCAGTCAGTTTTTAAGGATGAATAACACTTTGTAAGAAATGTGCAAAGGAAAATTGCTCTACTCTGTATACTCTGTATACACGTGTCTTCGTAGTGCTGGTACAAATCATTAGATACTATACAATCTGAGCTATACACATCTGCATTTACCTCAGTAAAACATTATTATTAGCTGAATATTACCTAAATAATACCTAAATGTAGGTTTACCAGTCAAAATACTTATAAAGTTCTTGCCTCTTTTTGGTAAGGTTCGTGGGAGGCATGGTTGAAGAAAATCGTAATGACATCCCTACCCTGTCTTTCTGACTGAAATTCAATAAAGTTGCACGTTTCAGACACATGCCATAAAATAGTGGCAGTGCTGAGGCTGGAAGGTTTGACTTGCCAAGGAAGGTGATGTCTCTTGGTTTCAGTTTTAAAATGTTATTTAACAACAGTTTGTCATTACAATATATTACATTCTTTATGTCTAGGGTGTAAGGTGCAACCAGCGAGAGAACAGTGACATCAAATCACATTGGTGAATGGTTTGAGGCTGGTGCTCCACACCCATGTCATTGTTGAATGAAGAGAGGCTGGAACTCTACACTCATGTCACCCAGCCAGGGTCTTCCTCCAGTTTATACTTCCTTTTGGGGGAAACGTGTGTGTATCCTGGTTTACAGTGGTGCTCTGTGGTAGGTTCTGCCGTATCACAACATGTCAGTAAGTAGCTCAAGGAACAGTTTAGCAATAAGGAGCAAAAAGCTCTTCCATAAGTCAGGAGTTGTGTTCAAGGGGAAGGAGAGATTTAGAAGATCAGAGATGAGTGATGATGCCACTGGAGTAACAGGCAGATTGAGGAACTAAGGGTAAGCCTATCATAGCTGTGACTTATGTGAGCATAAAATTAGAAAGGAAGGAATTACAAGAGGGCATAGTCTAAAGTTGGAGAGGGGGAGGTTCAGAAGGGAGATGTGGAGGCACTTTCTCAGTGAGAGAGTGGTGACAGCATGGAATGCTGTGCCAGAGGAACTGGTTTTGAGGGCATCAGTGGCAGGGGGTGGAGGAGGGGTGGGATAAACTTAAGGGCAAAATTAAAATGGGGAAGGAAAGGTAAAACAGTGGGATCAGTTCGTGGGGGGAGGGGAGGGGGGCAGCATCAGTCCACAGCACAGAGAGCTGCACCCTTGAGCAGACTTGGTAGGCTGTTGGGCCTTTATCTGCTGGCTTCATTGTATGTTTGTATTTAGGGCAAAATAGGTATAATGGTGGCTTCAGAAGAGATGACTCTTATTAATGTTGTATTGTAATTTATGTACTTTATGTATGTTTTACTTATGTGCAATGTATTGTACTTGTTTGTATATTTGGAACATCTTTTGTCACAAATATAGTGGCCCAGGCCGTTCCTGAAAAGGGGCCTTTGGCTCAGTGTACTCACCTGGTTAACAAAGTAAATAAATAAATAAATGAATGATAGAGAGGAAGTAAGAGGGAGGAGTTGGGGATAGAGACTGGGGAGGAAGGAAGAAGTGTGATTGCCCAAGTGATGAAGAAGTTATTGAAGGAGCAGGTAGCATCAGAAGGGTCATCAAAGTAGTATTGTAACCGGCCTCTCTTCTTCCATACTGGCGGCAGGTTAGTAGGGAGCTCCTGAAAGGTTAAGCAAGACCCTGAGTGTGGTGTCCTACTGGACCTCAGACAGGAGGCAGGATGTCTATGGCCCTGTACACACTACACCACTTGCGCCCGGTAATGGATGCAATCCATTACGGCTGCAGAGCGGTGCAGTGCGTCCACACCTCGGCGGTGTCCATTACGGGACCGGCACCGCCAGTCCACACATCGGGATCCGGGCGACCGTTACAGCGGTGCCCAATCCCACAATGCAGCTCGCACTGCACTTGGTGCCCTGCAGGGGACCGTTACCGGCTGTCCACACTACCACCGGTAACGTTACCAGGGCGGGACCAGTTTCATAACTGTTGTTGAAACCACCTCATATGTGGTTTCAACTACGGTTACGAAAACGCCACCTGTAACGTTACAGGTGTAAACGCGACTTGTTGCGGTAACGTTTTACACCCTCTGTAACGTTACAGAGGCGTAGTGTGGACAGTTCCTGTATGTCTGTATTCTTTGCATTGTGGCTTAGCCAGCTTGAAGCCCATACTTGAAGAAAGCAATAAGACACGATGGGGGTGTGGGTTGTTGCCTGATGAGAGCAAGCCACAAGTGCCTTCAGCACCTGGGAAATGCTCTTACCAGACAACAACCCACATCCCAAAGTGTGTTATAGGTCTTATAAAATGGATTTCTGTACTAAAAAAATTATTTTATTTTTATTTATTCATTTCAATCTTGGATTACAATACCTTTGAGCAGAATACCCCTCATTTACAAAGGTTCCACGTTAGAAAGGGTGGGAAAACGTACATTGGGAACAGTACAAGAGTCACTCGCTAAACAGTTATACAAATACAAATTTAAGCATTCAATAAACAGTATGATACGGTATAGAGATAAAATTGTAATACAAGAACATTTAAAAATTGTGCTGGCGAAAGCCTGGTCAGTAGGGAGGACAGGTGCAGCCTAAGGCGGCTTTGTCAGAACAAAAGGATGGGATTCTGGCAAAGCAAGTAAAAGACAAAGGAAGGAAAGGGAGGGTGGGGAGAGCATGAGGAAGGGAGGAGGGGTAGGAAGACAGGGCACTTAGTGGGGGATTGAGGGAATTAGAAAAAGAATAAAGTTTAAAAAAAAAAGTGGTTACATTGGTTATAACCCATTTTAGCGAAATTTTACATTAAACAGTCCCTGTATACAGTGAGCGCTAATAGAAAAGTGTAGTGAGTGCCATTACAGGACTTCTCCCAAATGTTTGTTTATGACTATGTACCCCAACACACATATTTTAATTTTTTTTATTTTGATTGCTTTCTTGCACAGTTGTTAGGCATTAGAGAAATGCGCTGTGTATAGAACAGTGACCAGTTTGAAAATTATGTTGTTTACAACAGCGCCAGCTGTAACTGTAGCCGAGCCAAAGAGCGAGCAAATGAGGGACTTCCAGGTCACGGTTCCCCCCCAAACCACACACACACTTTTTTTTCATTTATTATGTAATTATTTTAGTGTTGTAATGCAGAGCTGAACAACACTGGAGAAGCATGCTGGAAGCGAGCATGCCCCTCTGCAGCTCCTGTAGTGATCACAGTTTTACTTACAGGGCTGCAGTGTGAGTGAGTGGGTTGCCGGTTCTATGTGATAAGGGTGACTTTTAAATGCTGAATGCCCTTATCGCAACCCCACGTCGCCGAAATTCAATTTCGGCGATGTGGGATCCCGACGAGACAAAACGCAATGCAAAAAACCTTTTTGTTTTGTTTTATGTGGGGGCTGTACCCACCACACACCCCTAAATTAAGATTCTCAACTCCAGGGGAGTGCATGTCGGGAGGGGGGTGTATACCTGGGGACAAACAAAAACATTTTACTGCCTCGGGCCTGGTGCAACAAAAACTACCAGCACCCGGTCCCGAACCCTGCATCCCTGCCACCCCAAGCTGGCACCTAACCCACCACGGTAGGATGCCAGCTCGCTGGAACCCCGTGGCACCACCCCTTGCATACCCTCCTGCCCCTTCCTCAGCGGGCTCACTCCCCTCTGCACACGATATACGCGGCGCACACCCTTCACTTTCACCGAAGCCCCCATCTGTTCATCAACCCCACACCCCCGTTAGGGCACTAGCAGAAAGTGGGTCACCATTTTGGCAGGCGCCCACTTGCTAGTGCCCCATATCACAGGATACCTGCGTTGCCAATGCTTCCCATTTGGTATTTAACCCTGCTCATTCTAAATTGTGAATTTTAAATCGTGGCAGCCTGGCACCTTGGAATAATGTACAGGGAGGCAATGGCAAGGACTGAAAACTGCAGTGAATGATGACTTCAGAAATGGCAGTTGTCAAAAAGGAGAATGGGGCAAATGGCAGCTTTGGAATCACTGTGTGAGGTACATGGAGATGCTTCTGGCAGGCATGGATTTGGGAGCAGTGCTTTGTCTTGCTTGGCATTAAAAGTGCCAGTTGCACAGGGTTGTTGTCCTATAAGGACATGGGTCCTGTCCAATTAGGACACAAAATTCCATTTACCCATTTTATAATATTCATGACCTTACCCTTGCCTTTTTATGTTTGCTTGCACGCATGTGCAAGAAACATAGTGCCATCATCCGAGTTTTCCAGAGGTGTGTCAGCCTCTTCCAATTCAGTCAGTGTGTTTGCAGGCGCGGTCGCAGTTCGCCAATCACTGCTCCAGCTGTCTGTGACAGCTGAAAATGCAGTGGCATATAGTTGAAAGGGAGAGCTCCGCTTCAATGAGCAGAGCTCCCCCCCTCAACATGCTGCGCACGCATATTGCGTGCTGGCCTCCCCACGCACATACTGTATAGCCGGCAGGGGTGTCAGTGCCCCGTCGGCTCCATCTCCCAAAAGCTTTCCTGGTGCCACGCGGCGAGCCTATCCCAGCGTGGCACCGCTCAGATGGCCGACGGGGTGCCCAACTCCGTCGGTTCCATCCCTCCCCAAACAGCCTTACAGCTGCCATGGTGGAGCCCACCCCAGTGTGGCACAAGCCCATATGGCGATGGGGTGCCCAATCCCCATCGGCTCCAGCCCCCCAAACAGTCTTTCCAGCTGCCACGCTGGGAGGCCCACCCCAGTGTGGCAAACGCCCCGCCTGCCTTAGTAATAAAAACCTGTAAATTGAAAAACGGTCCCTCGAGTCTCCCTGCTCCCACCCGCACCCACCCACTGCGCACCCTGCCTCCCCACACCTCCCTCACCCCATACTTACCTCCAGTCCGCGCTACGATCTTCGGTGGACCGGGAACACGCCTGCACTCTTCAAAGCCGACCAACTGAGGAAATGCCGGTAAGCTGTATAATATAATAGATATGGTTTTTTAAACTTTGCTGCATATCTCGGGCATTTTTTGGAATTTTTGCACCAAATTTTCAACATGGGGTTTTTGGGACCCCTTTTCATGAATGCTGTCACTGTCATGGCGTTACTCGGCCCAAAGGGTAATTTTGCAGCCACTGCACAAAATCACCTTTCCGGAACGATTAACGAAATGACACTGCCAGTGTTCATAAGGTGAGCTCTCAAAAAGCCTATTTTGAAAATTTGGTGGAAAAATTCCTAAAAATGTCTGTTTTACGAGCGTGCGTTGCGCAGTTCCTACGCATGCTCATAAGTTTGCGAATTTTCAATATTTTCACTCCAGATTTTCAACATTGCCATTTTACCACACCTTCTTATGAGCAGTACAGCTGTCATTTTTCACATCTCACCCAAAACGTGTTTCCGCCCATGTAGTGCACAATGGCGCAGTCGGTGTGCGATATCAATGTACGGGACACATTAAGAAAATCACAGTGACACTGTTCATGGGCAGAGGTCTTAAAATGGCTATGTTGAAAATTTGGTGAAAAAATTCCTAAAAATGACTGTTTTACGAGCGTGCGTTGCAGAGTTCCTACGCTCGTAAGTTCGCAAATTTTCAATATTTCCACTCCAGATTTTCAACATTGCCATTTTACCACACCTCCTATGAGCAGTAGTACAGCTGTCATTTTTCACATCTCGCTCTACAACGTTTCTGCCCATGTAGCTTAATAAATGGCCAGTCGGGTGTGCAAAATCAATGTATGGGACACATTAAGAAAATCAGTGACACTGGTCATGAGCAGAGGTGTTAAAATGGCTATGTTGAAAATTTGGTGACAAAATTCCCAAAATGACTGTTTTAGGAGCGCACGCCAGCAGTTCCTACACACGCCTGGCAAGTTTGGCGAATTTGTAATATTTGCACACCAGATTTTCAACAGTGCCATTTTACCGCACTTCCTTATGAGCAGTACAGCTACCATTTTTCACATCTCACCCAAAATGTGTTTCCGCACATGTAGCGCACAATGGTACAGTCGGTGTGCGAAAACAATGTTTGGGACAGATTAAGAAAATCACAGTGACACGGGTCATGAGCGGAGGTCTTAAAATGGCTATGTTGAAAATTTGGTGACAAAACTCCATAAAATGACTGTGTTACGAGTGAGCATTGCGCAGTTTCCACGCACCCTCGTAAGTTCACGAATTTGTAATATTTTCAGTCCAGATTTTCACCAGTGGCATTTTTCCACACCTCCTTATGAACAGTACAGCTGTCATTTTCCACAACGTGGCCGTAATGTGTTTTCACACTTTCAGCACAGAAATGCGTGGTCGCTGTTGGAAATCATTGTTCGGGACAGATAAAGAAAATCACACTGACACTGTTCATGATCGGAGGTCCCACAATGCCTGTGTTAACAATCTGCTGTAAAAAAAATTCCGAAACTAGTTACATTACGGGTGTGTGTTGCACAGCTTCTATGCACGCTCGTGACTTCACCTGTTTTTTTAAGATTTTCACAACAGATTTTCAACATTGCCATTTTTTACACCTCCCCATGAACAGTACCGCTGTCATTTTTCACATCCTGTTCGGAATGTGTTTTTGCACCTGTGGTGCCAAATGCCATAGTCGCTGTGCAAAAGCAGTTTTCGGCTAACAAACTGATATTGCCACTGTTCATGAGGTGGGAGTCACAAAAAAACCATGCTGAAAATTTGGAGTGAAAATACTAACGAATGCCTGAGGCGTTGGGGTTTCCGACCATAACGCCCCACCCTGTAGAGAATGACAGATATCAGGGGTGTGACTTGGGATTCTTGCCTGTCATGCTCATACCATTCCACCCCCCACCCACACCCTGCAGCCAGTGAGAGGCATCAAGGTGTGCCTCGGACTCTTCGGGCCCAAACTTCACCCCATTCTCTTATACCACACCCATCTCACCGTATATCCTGATGGAATGGGGTGCGCATAAGGACCAAAGACCCCAAGGCCACACCGTGACACTTGTCAGTGTCTGCTGGGTAGGGTGTGGTGGAATGGCGTGGTCGTTATGCCTGACGACCCAAAGGCACACCCCAATGCCTGTTACTCTCTGCAGGGTGGTGGTGGGGTTTACTTCAATTCAATACTTCGCTGCCATTCCTATTATGCAGCTGTATAACTTCTACACTACCAATGCCAATGCCAGCAAGCAAACATTCGGCATTGATAAATGCTTGTTTCTGTTTAAAGGGAGGAGGGTAGCTGTACCAAGCACAGGAAATCCAAGGGTCCAGTGGCCAACAAGCAGCATTACATCAGCAGAGTTGTAACATGGGGAAGAGAAAGGACTGTGCAGGATTGGTCCAACAGCATCAAGTGACCATTGATTACTTCTCAAGTAATCCATGGTTGCCTGAGAATTAATCAGTGGTAAAGTGTACCCACATTCTGTTCCCCATGTTAGTTTCCTGTCCCAAAATAGTCTTAGCCTGCAATTCACGGCCAGCCAACAGATAGCTGTCAAAAAGAATAGATATGCTCAAGTGAAATTTCTGGCAGTTCTGTCATAAGTAGCTTGAAAACATCTATATGACTATGTAATGTGTGAATTTATCAAATAATAAAGCACCTGGACCCGATTTGATACCGGGAGAAATTTAAAAGGGGCATCTGAATTAGTGGGTAGTTTTTTTTTTTTTTTTTACTAATTTTTTCAATATCTGTTTAAAAGAGAGATTTATTCCATTATCTTGGACAAGAAATATAATAGTTCCAATTCATAAAAAGGGCCTACTTCATTTGCCATCTAATTATCGTCCAATCAGTTTTACTGACATTAGTGGAAAAATCTTTGCTAAAATAATATTACATAAATTACAAGATTGGATAACTGCAAACTCCCCTTTATCGGTGTTTCAAGCAGGTTTTCGTAAGGATTTTTCTACGACAGATAATATTTACATCCTAGCCCATCTGATAGAAAAATATAGATCATTTCGTAAAATGAAGCTGTATGCTGTGTTTGTAGACTTTTCTGCAGCATTTGACTCGGTTAATAGAGCCAAGTTATGGGAGATATTATTAAATAGACGCTGCACATTAAATTTATTAGCCCCCATTATTAGGTTATATTCTCTCACAACATCGGCTATTAGATATGATAATAAGGGCAACATTTCTGACTATTTCAGTACAACTGAGTTAAACAGGGATGTCCTCTGGCCCCTTCTTTTTAATTTGTATATTGATACCCTTCTGACTTATAAAGATATAGATATTCTTGATTCCTAAAATTAAGAATATCCCAGTACATTGTCTGGCCTATGCAGATGATTTGATTATTTTGCTTTATCTGCTCAAGGTTTACAAAATAAAATAAATCAATTTTGCTCTAAATGTGAACATTTGGACTTATTAATAAATATGAAAAAAACTAAGTTGCTGATTTTTGCACCTTTACAGGGACATCAAATTAAACCAAGGATTTATTTAAATAACAAATTTATTGAATTGGTATCCTCTTATATATATTTGGGGGTGAAGTTTGCTTTGAATGGAAATTGGATAGAGCATTGGAGAGGACAAGTGATAAGGGCAAAACTGATTGTTAGGGCTCTCTTACGTTTTGCTAGGAAATATGCAGGATATTTGGTCTCGCCTGCATTAATAGCCAGTGAGGCCAAAATTAATCATATTCTTTTGTACAGCGCAGAGGTCTGGAACAACAATGTCCCTTCATGGTTGCAGATCCCACTTTCTCTCTATTATAAATCTTTATTGCAGGTTCCACTTGCCACTTCTAATGTTATAGTTAGGGCTGAATTGGGTAGAGTACCTATTGTTACAATAATTGATATACTTCTCATGAGTTACTGGGTCAAAATTATTAATCAATAGACTAATATTATGCCTCTACTATGCCTTAGAGAAAAATTATCTTGGCATAAACAGAATTTTAGGTCTCCTTGGGTCAAAATATTCAATGTATTTGGGGCAGTGTTAATATGCTTCATCTTTGGACAGATTGGGAGAAATCAATATCAATATCTTATGTGTTTAAGGAGTATGTTAAAAGAAAATACTTAGGCTTGCCTATGATAAGCAAATGGAGCTCCTCAGAGTTCAACGTCAGGCCAGGTGGTTAGCACAAAATAAAATTGATGTATTTATAGAGAAATATCTTACTCTTGGGCTGTCCCTGTTAGAAAGAAAAATGATTACTTGGGCAAGACTGGGAATCATCTGTTCTAAATATGCTTTTCTTAATAAGACGACTCCACCCAATTTAGGTTTGGAATTTTGCAGATGTAACAAGGGTTTTCAAGAAGATCTTTATCATATTACGGTACAGTGCCCTTTATATAAAACCCCGTGGTTTAATCTGTTAAATGATTTTCTTATTAAATATGTGAATGCAAAATATGATATTTTATTCATACTTCTTCACCCTCAGACATTGGAGGAGGCTAAGATGGTTTCAAGTTTCTTTTATCAAGTGTTGAAACACAAAGAAAAACGTCTCTCTGCCTATGACAATTAATTTGTTCATGGATTTTTATGTGTCAAAATTTTAAATGTAATATTAGATTTAATATTTTTTTTTCTTCTTTTTGTACATAATTTTATGCTTTTAGTATGTTGTAAAGGCTTGATTGCTGAACAATAAAACATTGAACATTGAACCTTGAACCTATGTAATGTGGTGAATTTTTTTTTTTTACTTGGGCTATTAGCTGAGAAACACATACCCTTTCAGTAACTACACAGTAATGTATGCCACATATGATTTTCCAGATTGCCTCATGTATTTTATTAAATATTTTTAAAAACTGCTTTAACAGTGGAACCTGAAAACCACAAAAGCACACACCTTGGACCAATCTCTATCAAACTAGAAAGTTTCAGGTTTCAAAGTGTCCTATTTTTTTTAGTTATCTGGTGGCAAAGAAAGGCTTAACATTTTCAAAAACAGACTTTTGCATTTTTTTTCTCCTCTGTAACTTTGCCTCCCCTGAACTGATCTACATGGAATTTACAGGATCAAGAGCTCCTGACACAGAGGCTATGCTTTATAAATTTCATGTAAATCAGAAACACACATATCCTTTCAGTAACTACGCAGTAATGCCACATATGATTTTCCAGATTACCTGATTTTCCAGATTGCCTCCATGTGTTTTATTAAATATTTAAAAATACTACTTTAACAGTGGAACCTAAAAACCACAAAAGCACACACCTTGGACCAATCTCTATCAAACCTGAAAGTTTCAGGGTTCAAAGTCTCCTATTTTTTTTAGTTGTCAGCTGGCAAAAAAAGGCTTAACTTTTTCAAAAACTGAGACTTTTGCATTTTTTTGTACTTCTGTAACTTTACCTCCCCTGAACCAAACTACATGGAATTTACAGGATCAAGAGTTCCTGACACAGAAGCTGCGCTTTCTAAATTTCATGTAAATCAGTTGAAAGAGGGCAAAGTTATTAATGTGCAATGCTGGTTGTAAAATTCGCAGATTAAAAAAGATTTAAGCCTCAGTGTACTACCATCTGTTGGTCGGCCAAGGAAATTGCAGCAACAAATACCAGAACTACCTATCGAGCTATATTTATGCCAGTGTACAGTATCTAAACTTTGCCTGTATTCTACTTGTTCTTCAGATCTATTATGTCTTTATATCTGGACCCATTGTGTAGCGAATATCTTTAATGAACCTCAATTGTACTGTTTGTCATTCACCTGTGTATGTGTAACCCCTTCCCCCAGGATGCATCTGGAATCAAGCAGTAGTCTGCTCAGCATGCCTTCCTGGTTAGACACTTAAATAAATAAATAAATAAATCTCAAATGTCCTCTGCACTTAAATATATGCATTTCCCACAATGCATAGCAGCCAAATTCCAAACAAACATAGCAGAAAAACGGAGATGATTCCACAGTTTACAAAACTAAGTCAGTCAAAATGAGCACATATTCTGAAATGCTGATAACATCTGCATGTAATCAGTAATTAAAGAAATTAGAGGAAAAGTGGTCTCCCTCCCCACCCAGGTCACTATTGATGGCACCATCATCCAGGACCCCTTAACCATCTCAAACGCCCTCAACGGTACCTTCATTGAGCTCAGTAGTGTACTTCCACCCAGCTTCTTTGGCCCACCCCAGACCTGCATATCTACACCCACCCAGTGGGATACTAACCCCCTTTTTGCCTCCAGACCATTCTCATTAGCACTGCCAGAAGACATATTTCCAAATCCATCAGCTAATTCCGCCACAGTAGTGACACCCTGGACTTAAAACTCCTTTGCCTCACGCTAGACAAGGTTCTCTCCCCCCCTAGCCAAAATCCTAAATGTGTACCTCTGCTTAGGACAGTTCCCTACGCCCTGAAAGTGCAGTTATCACCCCCATACTAAAGGGTGGTGACTGCACAACCCATAACTACACGCACCCCATTTCACTCCCCCCAAAGGCTTTGGAAAAAGTAGTTTGGGGTCAACTAACAGACTGTCTTTCCAAATATAACTGCCTGTCCCCTGCACAGCATGGTTTCTGCCATGGCCACAGTACTACCACTGCTCTCCTCAAATATACGTTCTTCATACACCAAGCCCTTGACAACAGACACTTGGTAGGTTTGGTCTATATAGATCTTACCAAAGCATTTGATAGTGTTAACCACACCTTACTTCTAAGCTCTCTTCCCTCCATGGGCCTCTCACAAGAGTCAGTGTCGTGGTTTGCAAACTACTTGTTGGGACGAACTCGGCAAGTCAGGATTGGGACCACCATCTCCTCCAGCCACCTTGTTCTCTCCGGTGTTCCCCAAGGATCCATACTCGGCCTACTCCTTTTTTGGCTTTTCCTTAACTCCCTTCCCCAGTCTTGCCCTGGTAAACTACTTCTTTATGTGGACGATGCCCTTATCTTCGAGAGCCATCCCCACCCCTCCACACTTCGACACACCCTCCAGGACTGTTTTAAAGAAACTGAATCCTGGTTTGTGGTGCACAAATTAATCCTCAACTACAAAAAAAAAAATCCACGTTCTTCACCCACCAAAACCAATTTAGTCACTACAAATTGAACATCTGCAACTCCGCAAATGCTCCACTTGAGCAAATCTCTACATTCAACTATGTGGGCTTAACCCTAGATACTCCCCTCACTTACCCCTCACACATTCAACATCTCTCCTCTACCCTTAACTCCAGAATTGGCCTTCTACATCATCACAAGCACTACCTGTCCCATGAAATCCTCCACTTTGCACTATCAACCTCAGTCCTCTACCTCGTGTACTATGATATAGTGATTTATGGCATGGCAGATCCAGTTGCCCTCTCCCGAATAAAAAAACACTATAATAAAACCTGTAGTCAGGTCACTGGCTGGGACAAACACACACACTTGTGATCTCTATAAATCCGCTAACTGACTAAATCTTGATGCATGGCTAAAATATCTTACATGCATCCTTGCCAAAAAAAATATCTCTCAGACAAGCCCCATGGGGTCTCCATTTGCTTACCACGATAGCCCCTCATATAAGAGCATCCAGAATTATCACTAGGTCCTCCCTCACCATACCCCGCTGCAGAGCCTCCTTGTGTCAAAGGGCTTTCCTTCACTGGGCACCTAAATGGCCTTCCAGCCGCCATCTCCCAGGAACCTAAACTTGGCCTCTTCAAAATATCCCTCAAGAATTATCTCCTTGAGCAATCTTCTTGCGACTGCCTCTAGCCCACCCCACACCCTCAGTATCCTCATACACCCAACCTGGAGCCCTGAGGACAGAGTACTCACTCAGCATCTTATGTTACTTATAGTGCAGGTATGCATTTCATTACTGATGTCACTGGGTAAGGTCTGCCCTAGAACTGTAATATGGCATACCTACCATGTAACTAGGGTCCACCTGGCCTTAGATCAACTGACTGTTTCTCTTCCATTACTGGTTAATGTTATCTCCCTATTGTGTTCATTATGTTACTGTGTATTTCACCCACTACTATGTCCTCCCCACCTCTGTGTTACTGACATGGAGCCTTTGCAAAGGAGTCTATGACTCAAAGGTTAAATTCTGATTATGTATTAAATAAATAAAATAAATTGTTCAACGTTGCAGTCACAATATAAAAAAAGTTCAGCATGTACTTTATCCAGCCAGGTGCAACCCATTCACCATGGGAGGAACCTTAATATTCTCCTGGAACCTTTGTAATTTCGCACTTTAAAATTACTTTTATGCTAATGTAACATGAGGAAGAGAAACCTATAAAAAGAGCGCCGAACCCTTTCTCTTCCCCATGTTACAAGAGGATTAACCCACTCCACAGCATGGGTCTCTCAGGGATTAATGTATGGCTGGGTGGTTGGAACCACCCCCCCCCCAGTCATACATTAATCCGTGAGTGACCTACGCTCTGTCATGGGTTAAGCCTTACATAAAGGTCCCAGAGGGATCCTTGCTTTTCCTCTCCCCCTCCTGTGGCACAAAGGTGTCCTGCGGAGAACAACAACAGGAGGGTAATCCTTGTAACTTGGCCCCAGAGGGCATAACATCCTGTATCAACTCACAGGCACCATGGCATAGTGGTTGGTCTCCTCACAAAACAAGGCTGCAAGTGTCTGTAGATCCACTCCCCAGTAAAGTATGCAGCAAGAGAGGGAGCAATATGAGAGTCTACCTCCATGAGCTGCATCAGGGAAGAAAAGATACCTGAGTAACTACTGAACTCCTTGACAAAACCATATGGCAGTAGTTTGTATTATGATATTAGTTGGTGACCACCAGTATAATGGGACTGCAAAGAGTCAGCATCAGAAAGTCTCACTTAGGTTGGGCCAGGCAAAGGAACCTGATGTGTAATTGGGTCTCTAGGACCTAAAGACATAGGCATGTATAGCTCCCCAGGGAAGTGACTGCCCCTGCCTGCAGGGGGCACCTTTGCATGCCTGTCTTGTTGGAAGTGGCATAGGTCACCGTGATGGGAGACAGGATTAAATAAATAATGGCTATCCTATGCAAAGGGAATTAGTTCGTGGAATTCTCCTAAAATGAATCAAAAGTGAGTCTGTAAAAGGTAGAACGCATTCTGTGCTGTGTAACATCTGTGTTAAAATAGGTATAGACTTGCTTGATCCTAGCTCCTGGCATGAACATTTGGTTTGTGAGTGGTTTCCTCTTCTAATGGTGCCTCTGTGATGTTGCTGCCCTTGATGACCATATTCTTAGACCCATGGTGGTGGAAATGTGAGCGGTATTGGACCTTCCCTGGATGAGATGTACCACCATATGTCTCTCAATAAATGGAGGGACCTGGCCTTACATTACTACTAGTTACAACTGTGGAATCATAATAGTAACAGAATACCATTAGATATAGTGGGATCAATCACTAAACACTACTGTAGGTGCAAAGGTGAGGGAAGGGCAGTTATGTGCCTTGTAGAGAAAGTGTGGTTCAGAGAGTGATTCTGTAGTGAACAGTGATGGATGATAGGAAGCCTGGAGGTAAGGTATGGAATTTAGACTGAATGCAGTATTAGCTTCCGCAGTCAGCTGGCAGCGTAAGGAAATGTGGTGTCCGAGACCAAGTTTGAAAAAGGGTCAGTTGTATAAAATCCGGTGTTATGAAAGATGCACTAATAATGGCCATTTTCACTTTTATATTTCCTAATTATGGAACTGCTCACTCTTCAGTTTAAAAGTGTTGCACCTTAGAAATCGTATATTTTCACACTCATAATACCATCGGGAAGTTTCAGACCATGCTAATAAAAAAATCATGCATCACCCAGTTCCAGCAAAAACCTGAAACTATTAGCCAACTGACTTCAAAGTGAATGTAATATTTTATGCCAAGAAGTAGTGTGTGTGTGTGTGTGTGTGTGTGTGTGTGTGTGTGTGTGTGTGTGTGTATGTATATATATATATAATAATTCTTGGAGGTGTGCATTGCTTAAATGTTATATACACCTTCAATGGGCTATGCTACAGTGGAGTGCACTAGGATGCAACACAGTACTGTGAAATTCTACAGCAGGTTTGCTGCAGGAAACAAGGCAATTTCCATGGCAGTTAATCCCTTTTTGTCACATAGGAATCTGTGACACTGTGTTTCAGCCTGGTGGGGAATCTACTGTACATAAACCCCAGGAGCAGAGCTTGAAGGATTTATAAAAGTATCCAACACCAAGGCTGTGTACAGGGGCTTGCAGTACAGCTTGCAGCTTAGTGTAATGAGCTGTGAATAGGCTTGGTACATCCAGGAGACTTGGGTTTGATTCCCACAGTCTTTACTTGCACACTGTATGAGTGTGAACAAGTCACCTAACCTCCCCACTGCTCCAGGTCACTGCTGAAAAGATGCATGTGTGCCTAGTGGGTCTTACCCAGCTACCAAAGAATAAAAAGAAGTGAGTTTAATACCTCCCCAAGTTTTATTTTATGTAAGAGCTGGACTCTGTTTTTTCATCCCCAAAGCTCCCCATTCTAGTTATTAGACCCCCCAATAAATTTAGAAGTACCTTACTGCACTAGCTCCCACCCAAGAAAAACAGCCACTGGCCCAAAACAAAACCAAGTCTGAACCTGTTCCCTTGTTATACATTTTTGACACACTATTTCCTCCTAAGTGCTGTGGCCACATATACTCCGAGCAGCTGCAAGCAAAAGCAGGGTTTACCGCTTCACAATATCTCTTGTTTATGCTTGGCGTTTTCTTCTTTTTTTTAAAAATATCTTCCTCTGATATTGTCGTCAGCTCTGCTCCTGCCACACAAGCAGTTCCCTCCGAACTCTCTCTACTAATCATCTTCTGCTCCCTCTCTCACCTGCACAGAGCATACCACAGCCTGAGCTCTTTATGGGCTGGCAGTTGAAAGTGCATGCTGCAGCAGCCTGAGTGTATGTGTGTTGGTTCTCGGAGATACCTGGCATATGACTGCCATTATAACCAGTTGATTTTAATGGCATGGGAAAAAAAACGGAGCCCACTCATTATATTACCATTCAAAAATACATTTACAATGTCCAATGATAAAGTATGTTTTCCTTGTCTTTATTGTATAATTGTTTTCCCCATATAGCTTAGCTGAGATGCAGAACCTGAAATTTAATGGGGTCCTACTGTGACTCATTTCCACAGCAAGGAAGGCTGAAAGCCAGGGAGGGTTTGACTTGCTCAGGATTATGCAATGAGTACAGTGGAGCCTACCAGGTGTCACACAATATAGCATAGTGTATGAGAGCCCATACAAAACCACACTGTTCTCATACCAAGTGTTTTGCATGATAACGAGGGCCTCACGAGCAAAGCTTGAGAGGTCCCTGTAGGCGTGGAAAGCACTAGGTATGAGAATAGCTTGAATGTGTATGTGGGCTCCCATACACATTTCTATATAGTGTATGGTGCCCCACAACATATAATCTCTTACTTTTTGTAGTACCTATTTGATGTCGGGGACCTGCACTTCATATCCATCAGCCTGCTGGCCAGCTCACACAGGTGAGGCATCAGCCACTCCCCTCCTATGAATGGCACTAGTGCAGGCAGTTCAATTGTGGTATGGCTACTAACGCAGAACGAAAAGTAATTCTGTGTTAGTAGCTATGTAACTACTGCAGCAGAACAACTTTTGATGGTATGTGGATCGTTATACACTACGACATTCCACCATACACTATTGCCAAATATTCCAGTAGAGTTACTGCAGGAAGCAAAGTAATTTCAATGCATTTAATCTGTTCTCTCATACAGCATTCTGTGACATTAGGTTGTATCCTGGTAGGGTCCACTGTAAAGGGCAATGACGTATTTTGCTCCTGTGCTTCCTGATTCACCAGCATGAGCACTAAGCACAGTAAGATGTTGGTTAACTAGGATCTGCAGCTTATCTGTTAAGTAGGAAAATGGGCAGGCTAGGTGGGCCAAGCAGTCCTTATCTGTCGTCAAATTCTATGTTTCTAACAACTAGATCACATCGCCTCAACGAATGCTTTCTTTGGATAATTAAGGATGGTTCTGTCATTGATATTAGTTAATGTTAAACATATATGGCTCATGTGCAAATCTTAAAGTTATAGTTAAGACATGGAATTTGTAGTGGATATGGATATCTGAGGGAATATTTCCCTACTGGCCAGTCAAGTCACTGATAACTGTATGTGTAAATAGCATGTGACTCGGATAAAAACATCTAAGCATACCCAGGCTACAACTGGCTGGGGTCAGAATTTAACTCTAGTTTCAGGTCACTGAGAAAACAAGACTGGGCACAGCAACAAAAGTTCCCCATGCTGCTTTATTGCAAAAAATAAAATAAATTCAAAACATTAACTCAGCCTGGCAGAGCTGTACTCCTGGATCTTGGATAGCATGCGTAGCTTATTCTGTCAGGGAGTATAGCTGTGCCGGGGGGGGGGGGTATGTTTTGAATTCATCTTAGCCTTTGCAATAAGGCAGCAGTGGATTTTGTTCCAGTATGCCAAGTCTTTATCTGTGCTTTCTTATTTTATATTAGGCTGGAGCATCATAGAGTAAGAGTGCCTGGGTTTCTCTGTTGTTACTTTGTTGGCAACACAAATCAAGATTGAGTGACTTGGTTTAGTCGTGGCACAGACTGACACACTTTTGATAATGCCCTGACAGTTTACCGATTTCCAGTTGAAATATAGATGAGTTTGGACATCTCTGGTTTGTTTCCAGTATGTGGATATTAGAGACACAAGAATCACTCATTCACCCAATGCTGTTCTTCTCCAGTGATGGTCTTAGCAAGATATCATGCTGATTTAGAAAGAGTGAATCTTTTCATCACATCATTCTTCCTAAGTTCTTAATATATTGGCTTAGCACACCAGGGACTTGATGTCATTGCACACTCATAACAATACTGTGATGTTTCTTCATTGCAGCAGGGGCATATACCAAATCCACCAAATGTTAGAGGCCGTTCATCATCTGCACAAACCCAGAAGGTGAGTTTTAAGTCATTTTGTTCTAAATGTTTATTAACATAGTTATAAGTGATAGGAAATGGAAGCTAAAACTAAAATCATTTTAACCTCATCAACATATATTTAACAAGTTTTATAAAATGAATAGAAACTTTTGTGTTCCTGATTGGCTAAATAAGTTCCATGACCCATATGCTAATTCCCCAGAAATGCACAGAGTGGAATAACTGCAAGAAGTGGGATTTGGAATTTGGGCTAGTCACAAACAGAATTCAAAAGACACTTCACTCATCCCTGATTGCCACCACAAACATGAATGCCACCTTTACTGATTGAAAACTTTCAACGAGGCCCCACAAAGTAAAACACCCTTGAATTTTTAAGTTTAATTAAACACTCTTTCCTGTCATGATGCCCTCGTTACAGATATAAACAGATATAAACAAATAAAACAAGTACTATTCATAGTTTTAACTCCTGCTATTTCTTTGGTGACCATGAGAAATCCCAACTTGCCAGGACAATCTTTGCTGCTTACTCTGCTGCAGATAAAATTGAGACAGTGGTTCCATATATGTCCTTCTGTTGTGTGTGAGGGGGTGGATATTCTGCCAGAAGAATTTTGCAGAGATTTGGATTCTTGTATTTGAAAATAAACTAACATTCCATCTTCTGAATGTGTGTAAAGCAAGGAATAAGACATTGAAGACTGTAGGTTAGGCTGAGATAACCACCCACCGAGGAGTGTAGTCAGGCCCGATGCCGTAGACTATGTGCCTTGCAGCCCCTGGAAGGGCAGCTACTGTATCTCAGCCTAACCCACACTCTGGGGTGTCTTATTGTACTTAAAAAGTTTGAAAACTGAGAAGCAATTTAAATAAAAAAAAAAAAACCTTATCACTATTAAAACAAAGCATTTTTTTTTTAAGTAACTGGTAAAACGTAGTCCCTCCCCACCTGTCAATTTAGCAATAAGGCACAACAGGGTGTGCGTTGTAGTCGGATAAGAGCACACCTAGGGTGGGTTGAAGGTGCTTCCACCACCCTAGGTGTGCTGTTATCCCACAACAACACACACCCTGGTGTGCTTTACTGTGATTATAATATGGCTATAAAAAAATTTGACATTACTTTAATGATGGTGTCCCACTTAAGAATGACACCACGACAGCGAAACCTGAAAACAGGCCATTACAGCAACAGTCACTGTAATGGTCTGTTTTACATCAGCTTCTACCAATATTCTGCCCCTCCCGGAACAACTCTGACCTGGAATTGATTACATTGAGGTGCGGGGGTGTAGAGCCTCTGCAAAAACACTCTTTTGTGACAGTTGTGCCGTCGCTGTGCAGGAGTTCGGCAAAGTTTCTGTTGACCGCAAATGCTTCCCTTTAATAATTAAGCAATAAACCGACACAAAAAATCTGAAGATTTAACTTTTATTGTAATTAAGTTGGACCACGGACATTGAGATAAAATAGTCCCTCGCAGAACTAATCTGCATCACTACAAATTGTTTGCATTTCCTTTTAGTTTTTTGGGGCATTTTTTTTAAAGAAAAACATGCAACAGAAGCAAAATAAAACTGAAGGATTACCTATATTGTAATTACTGTACATTTAATCATATCAAATAGAAATACTGTATTCCTTTGTCATGTCTTGGACTGTCTTTTTATTTCTTTTTTTCATACATGCAGAAGCAAGAAAAAAAAAGAATCTTTCACTGAATTGTAATAACATTTTAACACATTTCACCGCAAGAGCTACCCTGCATCACATCGTATTACTTGTATTTTCTTGCCTTATTTTTGTCTTTTTCTTTTCTTATTTTATAAACATTGTGGTCACTTTCTTGAATTGTATACATCGATATTCACGGTCCCATTGAGAGTACCCATGGACATCAGACGTGTAGCATCAGAAGCATCCATAGGATGATGTGCTGTGCTTCTGTGAGGACCTGTACAATCTTCAATCCTGTCATACGTACACACACACACACACACACACACAAAAAACACACACATTAAGTTTATTTTTTTCCTTGGGGGAAGGGTTAAGTTTACCAGTTGCATCAAGGTATGGGAGTGGCTTGCTGTTCTGAGGAAGTCAAGCACACACGAGGTGCGCTTTTAGGAATATGATCTAGCAACTTGCCAATCTGGACTTATTCAACTTGTTTTAAATCACATCTTGTTATGGTGAGGATGCTTTTTTAAAATACCTAATGGGTTTCATGAATATGTTGGCAGGGACTTTTTTTCTTCTTTGGTGACTGCTTGCACAATTTCAAGTGTAAGTGAGTATGTGGTGCTGCTGTGGGGGTAGGTGAGGGAGGCTGATGGGTGCACTGTTTTGTAACTATTTAGATGCTACTTTTATTGCCACTGTGATAAATGGTATTTTTAGTCTCTGCATTACTTACACAGGTGATGGCTTGGAGATTAATGGCAGCATGGTCCCAGACACTAGTAGGTTGGCCAGCTCTTCTCTGCTGGCGCTGAGATAAAGGAAAAAATACACGTTTTAACTGTGTGTATTAAAACCCTTCTGAGTTTCCTTTTTTTCTCTGGTCCACTGGATTTGGAATTGGTGGTCTGGACTTGTCATCATGCTTGTTGGACTTTGAACACTGCGGAGACAAAAAAAGAGATCATTAGTGCATGCTGTTATGATGCTTTTTACTATTAATTTGACCACTTATTTTGCTTTTTTTACAGCAGTAATCTGCAGTTAGCAAACAACCATTTCTTTGGTGGGGGGACCCAGGGAGAGGTGGTGATTGCAACGACAGTTCAGTACTTACCAGGTAGCTGTTGGATGACTAGCATCTTTATTGTGGCCAGCTAGCAGATTGCTCCACTGTCTCCTCTCACCTAGGGAGGGGCCCCAGTATGAATGCAGAGTGGATTCACATTTGTGGCCAGTGACAGCCATTATTTCCCTTACCTGCAGACCAGCAGAGGATAAAACAAAGATCTACTGCAGTGCTTCTCAGAATATGGTTCATATATATGTTGCCCAAACCAGTTTACTAATTCGTGGTAGCACACTTGAAAGGTAATTTGTGCCCATTGGCTCCTGTGTGTACCATGTTTGCTTTATTTCAAGGCAGTCATCTGTAACGCATGTGGAGTTCATCTGGGACCTTTGCCAGGTATTTTTTTCTAGTGAGGCCATTGGGCACAGAGGACTGCGAGGTATCTGGGGCATGAAGCCATGCAGATTACTTCTTACTGACTCATAGGGTCAGCCTGTTTTATTGTCTTTTCATTAAATACCATAGTTGCATATTTAAGTCCATTTTCATCAACTTTAATAAGAAAATGGTCAGTTTTTAACCCACACAGCCCTTCTCTGCCATGATGTGGAAAGTATAACTACACATCAAGCCACACTTTATGAACTAAGTCGCTGGGAGTGTTCTCATCTAAGGCCTTAGAATTTCTGATTTTCTAGATTGCTTGCTGGGAGCGGTGGATGGTGGCAGGTCTTATCTTTTCCTTGTCTCCTTAATTGCTTTAATACACACAATAATATATTGTTACTACCTGAAAATTCAGTGTCCTTTATTATGCAAATTGATCTGCTCATGGGAAGGTCATTTATAAAACGGTTTATTCCAGATCTTATCCCAACATAAGTGGAGACACCGTAGTCATCGCCATTGCTGTTTTTTACAGTAGCAAAAAAAACTCTTTCAAAATTAGGTTCAGGGAAGTGGTGCTAATAGTTTTCAAGTCTATGTGGTGACTTTTTTTTAGTTCGGCCAATCCCTGAATACATGTATAGCCCAGCCAGTTTGTCACCTCATGTTTTGCTCGCTTCTGTTCAACTCTGTTTGATCTATTTCAGTCATGCTAAATTATTGTTCTGACTTTTTTACTATTAGACTGCGTTACGGGTAAATCAACACTTACAGGCTCTATTTCTATCTCCCCCTCACATGCATTCATATTTGGTTCAGTGAATCGACTATTTACCCAGAGACTGGTTCCTGAGTCAGAGAAAAATCAAGTGTCATACTTTCTGAACAGTATTTACAATTTCTGATTATGAAGCTCGTTTTCCATTTGAATTTAGTCAGTGGAACTTTTGCTATGCATGGAATACAGGAGCTTCAATAATTGCTATGTTTGACTGTCAGAATGCTCATCCACCCCAGCCCACTCAGACGCTAGCACACAACAGAACGCCCAATATGGAACCAGGGCTTTTGTTACAACTGTGGCAGGCTGAATACTATCATTTCCCACAGTGAGCAGATGAGGGTAGCAGTGGAGATTTCTCACGGTCAGCAAAGGAACAACATTATTCGCCTTTCAGAATTGCTAGCACTGTTATGCTTCATGTCTTTGGTCATGTGTGTGTGTAGATATTGGGTTTACTTATTGAAAATTCTTTTTTGTTATCGCTTTTAACAATTTTACACATTTCTATTTTTAGGTTCCGGTTCAAGAGATCGCCGTGGGTAAAGGCAGCAGCCATATTTCTTATGGCAGTCAGGTATGTGTTTGGTACAGTTGATTTCATATGTAAAGTGGCTACTGAAACTTCTTCCAGTGCTGTTGTGGTGGGACAAAAGCACTGGGTTCCAAGCTCCTCAGCCAGTCAGATTGCTGTGTTTTTATATATAGAATAATACATGAGGTTGTGTTTTTAACGAGGATTTTACACACACCCTCAGTGTTGGATTCTTAAACTCCTCAAGCTTCATTTTCTGGGTTTATGTAGCATCCAAAACTAATGGTATAAGTAAAATCTCAAATTAAACACATCGCCCCTTATTTTATATAGTTGCTGGGGAAATTTTTTTTGCCACAGCAATTGTATAAAATAAACATGCAGTCTATGGTTGGGGTAAAATCGCTGCTAAAGTGGAATAAACATTTCCTTTTTATATTTGTTTTGTTGTTTTGACAGAGTTAACTTTTATGGCATAAAGCCAAGTTCATTTGTTTGTTCTTTAAATAAGTTACAGCTGGATGGGTCGTTGGTGTTCATGTTGTGGCAAGTGTCAGTCACTGAGGAGGAGAAGAGCGGCAGTTGGCGTATGCGTGGAGTGAGGGAAACTTAGCACATATTCGTCGTTATAACTGTGAATTATAATGAGTTTCCCTAAGGGAAATACAGTAGCACTCACCAGTTGTTATAGTCATATTATAGTCATCTGTCTTTCTACACTTTAAATGGATGGAATGGTTGTTATGGAGTACAGGAAGTCAAACATCTGCAGAATTCCTCTGACTGAATGTTCGCCCTTTCTCTGTAACAGAAGGCCTTATGTGGAGCCACGGTCTCAGTTCTGTTTATAGCAGAGTAAAGACCAGAGACTGCCGTGGTAAGCTTGTAAGGATAAGAGGGGGAATTTTCATGCATGATCACCAAAAAAAAAAAAAAGAAAAAAAGAAAATCTGTAATAGTACTTCATTTTTTAATTTGCTTATGTGTGCAAGTCTCACTTTTTAGGGCCTTGTTGAAGGGTTTCAGTAAGCGTTAGGGTAGCAGCCATATTTGTGATGGCATGAGGGGTGAGTGAAATTGGTCTTAAAATTCTGTATGTGATCTGATCAAATTCCAAATCCCACTGGAACTCTTCATCCCTCAGCATTATGCTGAGATAGAGATAAATGTATAGGTACAGGTAGTGTCAGGCAATCAGATTGCAGGATTTGTCTCGGCCATTTTATTAGACAGATGATTGACAGGTGGAGAGGGACTTAGTTTTTTTACTATGTTACTTATAACAAAAGAAAATACCTGTTTCAATTACAAATACTGATTTTTTGTGTGTGTTTTAAATTTTTAGGTTATCACTTTATAAGTGCAATAAGACACTCCAGGTTGTTGTTTGCCTGACTGAGTTTAAAGCACTTATAGGTGCTAAAGGTAGGTGCAAGTCCCTCATGTAATTATGCATGTGGGTGTGCATTAACCTCAGACAACCAATGACCTATTGTGTTCAACCGCTTATGCATATTTTTAGGAGATAAGACATTTTGCTTTCAAATGAGCATGTCAAGCCCCTCAGTTCCTACTGGAGAAGGTATGTCCATTCAGAATTCCCAGACAGGAGATAAGCTTTCACATTAATGGGGCAGGAAGTTTACTTTTCATTTTCATTTGTTGCTAGATGAATCCTATTTGATGATATTAAGATTATCACTGTTATGAGTTTACTTATCTGATTTTAAATTTATAAATAACCTTTTCATGCTTGTATTAAAATTGCACTAAATGTTCAAATGAACAATCTGCAGTTCTATCATGGCATGTCTGGCTGCAAATATTACAAGTGCAGTATAATCTCATCACACCATTCATATACCAAAGCCATGTAAAATAAGTGTATTGCACTGTCTTGTTTATATATATATATATATATATATTATATATATGTGTATATGTATGTAATAGATATACCACTCTGAGAGGTGTGCCAGTCCGCTCCGATATCGCCACAGGCCGAGTGTCAACCGCCCAAGGGTGTCATATATCAGGCGCGACCGCACACCTCAGAGTGGTTTTATCTGTGTTATAAAATGTCAAAATTGTTTTGGAGGAGGGTTAAAGTGCAGGTGTGCGATCGCGCTCTGATATACGCACGGTCATGTGATGGTGTTTGTCCAGTGCTGTTGCTGACCATGATTGTCTCAAGCATTTTATAAATATATATAAATATATATATATAGTTTTACTTCTGAGGTCAGAATGAATGCACTTTGGATTATTTGTTATTCAGAAGTGAGTAATAGTAGGTGTGGAGTTGGGGGGGGGGGGTAGCAAAACAGCAGAAGGAGTTGCACAGGGTGTCCAGTCTGGTAAGAAAAGTGGAAGTGGTGGTACCATAGATCACATCTATGTAGTCAAAGTCAGGGAGCATTATTTTGGTAACAAGCCCCCCTGCGGACATGTGAAGATGAGCAGCCTTTAATATGGCACAGGGCACCCAGCATGGGATAGTTTTGCATGGATGGTGTCAGTGTGGGTAGAGAAGTCAAGCTTTCTGTCTAACCACACACCAAGGTACATGAAAAAGGGAACTGTTTCAAGAGGTGCACCATCCAGAATGGTGAAGATGGGGGGCGAGCAGTGAGTTTGGCCAGTTTTTGACTGGTACCAAAGATCATGGACACTATTTTTTTTAGTGTTGACTCTGAGCTGGTTGGATTGGAACCAGTGCAGGACATAATTGAAGTCATGCTGTAGTAGGTTTTCCCCAGCTGCGATGGAGGGACCAGAGGTGAAGATAACTTTTGTCATCTGCATACATGTGGATATGTGAGTTGACACAGACAGAGGGGAGGTCATTCAGGAAGATGGAGAAAAGAATTGGCCCCAGAATGGAGCCCCATGGGACCCCCGCCTAAAAAGGAAGGGGCAGTGACAGGGTACCTCCAACCTGTAATGATTATTGATGGATCATTATAAAGGAACACAACCAAGCAATGGCAGGACCGGAGAGGCTAGCAGAACTCAACTTGTCCAGGAGGAGTGGATGGGACACCAAATCAAAGGCTTTGGCCAGATTGATGAAACTAGCAGCTGATGCATCCCAGAGAAGATAGAATCAGTGATATGCAGCAGAGAGGAGATGGTGGAATGGTGCTTCTGGAAAGAAGACAGGGAGGGTGAGAGGAAGTTGGATGATGAAAGGAAGTTGTGGAGTCTAGAATGAACCAGCTTCTCTTGTAGATTAAAGAGGGAGGGGAGGAGGGAGATGGGATGGAAGCTGCCAGGGGAGCAGGGGTCACCCCCATGGTAAAGTGGCATAACTTTGGCCAACTTCCAGGACTGAGGAACAGCACAGAGGGAGCAGGAAAGATTGAGTGGGTGAGTAAAGGGAGCTGTAATTGAAGGATCTGAGAGAATGAAAAATTTGGGGTCCAGACCATCAGGGCTGGACTTAAACAGATTGAGGGAAGAAAGGGCATGTAAGGTTTTCTGGGTAGTGACTTGGGGGAAATGGAAAATTGCTGAGAAATGTGGGAAGGGAGCATGAGGAAAAGGAAGGGAACCAGGAAGGAGAGCACAGGTTGTGAAGAACTTGTTGAAGTGATCAGCAACAGAGATAGGGTCAAACACCCTATCTGTTTACCATGAGGATTTGGGAATAGGACTGGGCCGGAGGGTTAAAAAGAAGTCAAAGGGAGTGGATAACCTTCAAGAATTTAACTGGGGAGTTAAGGTTTTTCCTGGAAGTTGGCCTTAAAAAAGGCGAGATTTAGTGGCCTGGACAGCCCTAATACAGTTGTTCCTCAGAGTCCTGTTGGAGATGAAGTCAGACGCGGAGTGGAATAACTTGTATCCAGCTGATGCATAGTCTTGGGACTTGCACAGATCAATAATTTCAGTGGTTATCCAAGGGTGGTGGGAAGGTTTTACTCTTGGTTATAGGGATAGGGATTACACTATTCCAGAGGATAAGGAGAAGTTATAGTGTCACACCCCACCAGCGGACCCACAGATAGCAGCCCTCACCCATAAAACTGCTGCTCCCGAATGAAGAGTCTTCTACCCTAAAAGACTCAGTTGACAAAAAAGTGGAGGAAATGCTTAAATAACCATACAGACTAGTGGGCCTAACATCCATGGCAGTCACATCAGCAGTGTATGTCTCCAGGGCCCAGATGTGTTGCTTAGAAGAACTAGCCAAGTTTCTCCCACCTAGATCACCATAATTAGAACTCCTAGATTATGCCCTACAGATTACAAAATATTAGGGAGATACACCAGTCAGCACTCTCAAAATGAACACCAGGGCAGCGGCAATCTTGAATAAAGGCTAAAAAGGCCCTCTTGCTCAGGTTGTGACAAGCAGACACAGAGTCCCAAAACACACTGCAAAAACTTCCATTCAAGGGCAACACACTCTTTGAAGGCAGCTTGGAGCAGTTTCTAAAACTAAAAAAATGGGTAAGAACCTTGCCAAAGAAAAAATGGATGCACTTTTACCTTTGTCCTTTCTGAGCAAGTTTTGGAACACTGCCAGAAACAATCAGAAAAGGGGACTGCAAACCAATCAATATAAGGGCTTCTGTTTGGGCTGGCTTGTTGGAGCAGTGGTAGAGCTGCTGCTTGTGTCTCAGGCTACCCATGTTCAGGAATGAGCCCGGGTCAGTGTCTGACTGGGGGGAGGAGGAGATCGAGCATCCCACAGAACACTGCTCCATAGAGGGAGGATACCATGTCCCTCAGCACTACTGCCACCTGTAGATGCATGGGTGGCAGTGTGCTTTGGACACAGGGAGGGAGGTACACTATGCTGCATATTGCAGAGCATCACATTAGGGAGCTTAGTTCCATCACGCCAGTGTCCCTAAATAAGTAGAAGGGGCAACCATAGCAAGAGGTAACCCCCCCCCCCCCCAAAAAAAAGAGGTAAATCACCTTCACCCATAGCTAAATGATGGCCGGACCTGGCCAGAAGGCAGTATATCCAGTACACCATGGCAGAGATGCAAAAAAGTGTAAATAAAAAAAAAATATAAGGGATACAATTTTAAACAAACCTACGGTTCCTAAAACAATAAATTCCTGAACAAAAGTTCATTCGGAGGTTGAATGTTCATGTCAAGATTCAAGACCACACAGAATCATCAGTGACTATCTGCTAAGAAAGCAGTCTCCACAAAAGGATCAACTTGATGTCCAGGACCCTTAATGTAGGGCAGACTAATGGATGTTTCCAAGACTTGGCTCAGAACAACATCAGACATATCAGTACACAAAGTAGCATCACTAAGATACTCAATAGGGTTCTAAAGCAAAGGTATCAAATCTCACTCAGTGAACTAATGTAAGGCCAGCCCATGTAGCTGTGCACCAGTGGAGAGGTACAAGGTGTGCAATATGCACTACCTCGCACCTCCGTAGGGGCGTCTGTCTGTGGCCCTACCCCCTGACGCACTGCTGCGCAAGGAGTGGAAAAAGAGACACAGGCAAACATCCAATTGGATGCCCTTCCTGGGTCCCAAGTGGATCCCCTGCTCCACATTAGCAGGAGACTGGGAAGGTGCATGAGGTATATATTGAATGTATACTTACGAGTGCCCAAATGGCTGCCCCACTCCTCCCTGCCTGCCATGGGCATGGTGGTGGGTGGTTGTGTCCACAGTCATCAAAAACCAGGGGGGGGAGCGAGCAACAGATATGGCAGAGTCCTTGCCCATGTGTCATGCATCCCCCTTGCCTACATTCTGCACCTTTGTGAATGGCACGGAGTTCAGGGATGCCTCCAGACACACCCCTTAACCAGTCACATGCATAGCTGCATGACTGGCTAGGGGATCCAGTGTGGAAGGGATGCACATCTCTTCTATGTATGCATGGGTCCACAGGACCGCCGTTGCACAGCAGTGTTACACAGGATTGCCTACATACCTTGATCCATGGTGCGTAGGCAATCCACCTTTATGTGCATAGCCCCCACTAATTTTACCAGTATCAAAGATAATCATACAAGTGCACACCACCAAAAGGACTCTAAATGGCCTACTCTCAAACCAAGCAATAGCCCCAGTATCCCAAGATTAAAAAAAAAAAAAACAAGGTGTTTCCTCAGTTTTCTTCCTGGTCCAAACCAAAAAACACATGACCTCAGGGTGGTCCTTGATTTGCAATTTGTCAACCTACTGTACATGTCCAAGTAAAGAAATCAAACTTCTGAATGATTCACTCCACTCTACTGGTCATCAAGAAAGGAGATTCTCACATCCATGGATATGAAGGATTCTTGCTTACTCATACCCATCAGACCCGCACACTACCAGTATCTGCACTTTCAGATACTAGGCCATGATTTTCTGCACTTGAGTCCTTCCCTTCTGCCTGACCTCTGCTTCATGGGTGTTTATCAAGGTCTCAGTAGTATTAGCAGTGAAACTGAGATAACGGGATACACATGATCCTCCACTCAGACATTTGGCTCATATGAACAAGGTCCAAACAACTGGTAATGGGGACACTGCCTAACTAGTGAGGACACTGTCGGACCATGGGTGGGTAATAAACTACAAAAAGAGCAGCCTGATCCGAAGCCAATCACTGTAACATCTTGAGGCCCAGATAAACACTCTGGCTGGCCTAGTCAGATCATCAGACAAAAGAGCTGACAACATGGCAGTGCAAACCAACAGCCTCAGAGGATCAAATCTCCAGCATTGGGGAATGCCCTTGAAGTCCATGGCATCTTGTATAAACCTGGTCCCCTGGCCCAGGTTAAACATGCACCCACTCCAAGTAACAGCCATACACTACATCAAAGCCCTGGACAGGATCTTGATTAATTACATCTGCTTCCTAAAACAGTAAGGGTTTCATTGACATGGTGGACAAAATACCATAATTTGACCAAAGGTGTCCTCACAGACATCAACTATGACATTACCATTGACACCAGTGCCAGTCTTTTGGTTGGGGAGCATCAGTGAACCACAGAGTAACTCAAGAGTCGTGGTCCACATGGGAGTCCTGAATGCCCAACAGTGGCTTGGAAAAAAGGGCAGCGTATCTGACATTGACCCACTTCAGAGAGCAGATTTGAGACAAATCAGTGACGATAAGGTTTAACAACAAAGCAACAGTAACGCACAACACCAAACAGGGTAGCACAAAAAGCCAAAGACTGAAAAAGGCATCTAAGGTCCTAAAATGGCACAAAAGAACCTGTCAGCCCTCTCCGCAGTCTATCTCACAGGGATACTGAATACCATGGCCGATTGGCTCAGATAGAAAGATCTCGATCCAAGAGAGTGGCATCTGCACACTCTTGTCTTCCTGGTCGTAAACCACAAATTAGATCACTGCAAACCAACCTGATGGTGACAAAAG
This sequence comes from Neoceratodus forsteri, assembly GCA_016271365.2. NCBI lineage: Eukaryota > Metazoa > Chordata > Ceratodontiformes > Ceratodontidae > Neoceratodus > Neoceratodus forsteri. The sequence goes on along the minus strand of CM057452.1, from coordinate 524,988,775 downwards.
ACAACTCCCAACTGCCTCTATTCTATTACAGATTCAGGAAACAGAAAGTGAGTGTTATAGATGCTCTGTCACTGCAATGGGAATTTGACAGGATCTGCATCTTTCCTCCATCTCTGTTCCCCCGATACGACAGATATTGAGACAAAGTCAGTGAACATTGTCTACGGTGGTCCTCCTAGTCCCCTACTGGCCCAGGAGAGCTTGGTTTACATCAGTGGCGGCTATGGCAATAGACTAGCCCTGGTGTCTTCCTCTCAAACAAGACTTGTCAACACAGTCCAATGAATCATCCAACTTGCACAACTTTCATCTCAAGGCCTGGCTGGTGAGAGGGACAGACTGCATAAGGATGGATATATACATCAGTACTGGATATGATATTACAGTCCAGAAGGGAATCAACGAACATGTACTTGAGGCAGTGGGGAATATTTTGTAGGATGGTGTAAAATTCAGGATATCCAACCGATGGAGGCCTCCATCCCACACATCCTATTATTTGTGCATCAGGGACTCAGCAAGACAATTTCTACAGCATCCTTGCAAGTTCAAGTAGTGGCAATTGGGGCAGCCAGGGGCAAAATAAGTATGTCAGCCCCAGCAGCACATCTGGACATCATAAGATTCCTGAAGGTGTCTGACAGCATTAACCCTAGGGTCAAACAAGTCATTGCCCCATGGAACTTGAACCTTGTACTGGATGTAATGATCAACACACCATTTAAACTAATTGGCAGCATGGCCCTTTTCTGGCTGTAGTGGAGAAGGGTGAAAGATAGTCCCTAGGAGGATGGGATGTACTGGGGGTGGGGATGAAGGAATCAAGAGGAGACGAGAGATACTGCTGCCAACAAGAAAGATTAACTGCTGGTGTTATTGCTGTCTGTGTTGCATGTGCTGCTTTTTAAGCAACAACAGCTACACGTGACACAGCACAGACAATCAGAGAGTCTTTTAGTTAAAGATTCAAGGAAAAAACACAGATCTAGGTTCACATTAATTTATTACTGCCTTGAAAGATGAACTAGCAGTAAGATGTACCTGCTTTGATTAAGTGTAGAAGGTTTTATGTAAATGTACGATTGTAAATTATTGTACTTTGGATGTATTTGATACATGTAACTGATTTTCAACATGTAAGGCAGGAATGCCTTGTAAATAGGATTTTATCCTAACGGTGTAAAAATGAGTAATTTTGCATCCTGTATAAAAGTAAATGCTTTTTACTACTACTACTACTTTTAGCTGGTTTTCTCTGCTCGAATCGGTGAAACAGCACACGGTTGGTGCTTTCTCACTGGCAGGGAGGAGCTGTTGTGGGGTGTGTCTCTCAGTCCCTCTGTAGTCTGTTCACAGATATTGATTTAAGACGAGACAGTATCTGAGGCAAAAAACAAATCTTACCTCAGCATCTATGAACAGACTACAGAGAGACATCCCAATATCAAAATATTTTGATGTGCATATTTGTGCAAATGATTTGTATTTGTCAAAGTAGAAAATATTTTTTTACAGACTGCAATGGTGTGAATTGAAAAGTTTTTTTGTTTTTTTTTGAAAGAGGGCTAATTTGAACTGATGAGTGTGTGTCAGAAATAAATTCATCAGCAATTGACTGTGTGTGTCTGCTAGGGCTAGGATGAAGGAGGTAATGTTGGCTGCCTGGCCAGAAATATGAAGGCATCCTGTCCCTTTTGACTCTCTGTATAAACCTGCAGTGCTTTAGCAAAGCTTAAAAAAATTCTTGTAGTGAGCCAAACTGCATTTGCTTTGGTTTGTATGGGAGCCTTCCTGGATACACTTCTTAACCTTGCAGCATTAAAATTCATAGCACTTGCCTTCAAAATTCATAGCTAATGCCCACAATTTGTAGCACTGTCTTATTTTAAAGAATAATACGTCTACAGATAGTGGCCCCGTGTGTTAAAGAATGTTTCTATCAAGTTCCTTTAATGATTTTATAGTTTGTATGTCCAGAAATAGCTCTAATATTATTAAGAACATCAGTAAACCTTTGTGGAGCAAGGGTAAATTTGAGTGTTAAATCATAGTGCTATGCAAAATTCATAGCAGTTGAGAGGTATGGGGTGTGTGCCACCCACTGCACTCTACATAAACCTACAGTGCTCTAACAAAGCTTGAACAATTATTTCTTGCAGTCACACAAACTGTGCTTTCTTTAATTTGTGCGGGGGCCATCCTGGGTGTGTGCCATCTACCCTGCCCTCTTTGCAAGCTTATAGAGCTTTAGCAAAGCTTAAAATTTTTTTCTTGCAGTCGGCCAAACTGCCATTGCATTGGTTTTTATGGGAACCTTCCTGTGTGTGTGTGTACACCTCTGCCCTCCATGAAAACCTGCAGTGCTTTAGCAAAACTTTTTTTCCTGCAGTCCGCCAAGCTGCAGTTGCATTGATTGGATGGGAGCCTTCCTGTGTGTGTGCTACCCAATCTGCTCTTTGTGTAATCCTACAGTTCTTTTTTTGTTTGTTTTTAACTCTCTTTCTGGTTCTCTGGCTAGTGTGGGGATGTACCCCATATCTGTCCCAGGACCCCTAACCAATCACACCCTTCCCTGACACTTCCACAAGCTTCTCTGTACATAAGGGCCATGATTTCCCCCCTCACAGAGAGAGGCCCCCCACTGGGAGAGACTGAGATCACCCTCTGAACCTGGCTGAGACTTACGCTGGAGTCATTTCAACAGAGTGGAGGCTGGGGTCCTGGGTGTCATGTTGCCACCTTGCCTGAAAGTTTTTTCTCCTAAACTTTTCCCTGGAGGTGCAGCCATGCAGTGATGGTAAGTGCATGGCCATGCATAGTGCACCAACATCTGCCATTGCCTCCCCCGTATGTGTGGTCCTATGCTGGTGTTCTCCCAGCCTCTGCAAGGAGTCACCATACTGCCAGATGCCACAGCCCCACTTCCCCAGAGGAGGGGAGCAGTCCCATGGATGCTCAACCTATGCAACAGTTCTTTAACAACGCTTAAAAAAAATATTTCTTGCAATCAGCTGAACCGCACTTTTCATTTGTGTGGGAGCCTTCCTGGATGTGTGCCACCCACCCTGCCGTCTGTGCAAACCTATAGTGCTTTTTCTAACCACAAACAAATTATTTCTTGCAGTCAGTCAAACTACACCTTTTTCATTCATGTGGGAGCCATCATATGTGTGTGTGTGTGTGTGTGTGTGTGTGTGTGTGTTGCCCACCCTGTCCTCTGTAGACATTCAGTGCTTTGCCAAAGCTTGAGAAAATATTTCTTACAGTCAGCTGAACTGTGTTTTCCTTCATTTTTGTGGAAGCCTTCGTGGGTGTGTGTTGCCCACCCTGCCCACTGTGTAAACCTGCAGTGCTGTAACCAAGTTTTAAAAATATTTCTCTGAGTCATCCAAACTTCACTTCAATTGTGCTTACTCAACTGGATGAGATGTATGCTTGTGTGACTTTGATACATTGTGGCTGTTTGCCTCTCAATCCGTGAGATATACCACCCTGTAGGGTACGACACAAGGAACCCTAGAGGATGGTTCCCCCCTATAGGTACCACAGGAATAATTCCCTTGGTAAAAGGTAGCTTCGGAAGATGCTCATGGGAAAGAGAGATGAGCTACTGGAGATTGGGGGGTGGATGGTGGGGCAACAAACAACGAATCCTGAACAGTCCAGGAGGAGTGGCCTTTTAAGGCCCGATGGAGGAGTGACGTTGCTCCACCCATTGAACCTCAAGCTTAAAGCCTTCCCATTCAGTTGCGCTTACACAACTGGATGAGATGTATGCTTGTATGACTTCGATACATTGTGGCTTTTCACCACCCTGTAGGGGTACGATGCAGGGAACCCTAGAGGAGGGTTTCCCCCATAGGTACCATGGGAATAATTCCCTTAGCTAAAAGTAGCTTAGGAAGAGGTGCAAAAAAGAATACCCAAAAGGGTATCAAGCATCAAAGAGGCAAGAAATCAGAATATATCGAGACCGGAAAGTAAGGAGAGAGATGTAGATGGGAAGGACAGGAGAACAACGAGATGTGAAGAGGACAATGAACAAAATAAAAGCTGACAAGATGCAGAAGGGCGGACTTCCTAAGGAGAGAGGGAACAGCTGGGGCCACCATCCGACTCCATCCAACAGTGGAACCTGAACCTAACTACGGAATTTATGAAAGCACTAACCCTAATAGTATGACCATTGGCATGGAGGAGAGGAAAAAACCCCTTTGAGGAGGAAACCTGTGGGGATCCAAGGCCTAGGTCACCTTCCCTCCAGGCTGAAGGACATTATGATTAGTGATGGCTCAGCTACCACAACTAGAGTCAATACTGGGGAAGAGGAAAAGATTCCAATTTAGATGAAGCTCCCACTCTGTCCATGTAACAAGAATGCAACTAGATGCTCAAAAGCAAGAGAGGAGAGTGAGATAACTGCTGAGGCACTCAGCTAGCCTGTGTGAACCTACGAAACAGACCAGGTGAACCAGAGGTGGTCAGATAGAGAATGGCATAGAGGACGCTTCTGAACCTGCTCGGGCAGCTCAAAGGGGCCCGTTGATGAGAGGCCAATGCAGCCAGCCCAGAGCCAAGGGGCAGTGGACACAGAAAGCATGACTTTGAGTGGAGAGCAGGTCGAGTCAAGGTAGCATAGACCCGGGAGGGTTATGCTCGAGTAGTCAATATGAAGGAATGGATCCACAGAGAGGTCAGATGAGTGAGGGAGACCCAGATGCAGTCATGATAAGACTGATGGCGATACTAACCTCGGCAATGCAGCAGTTCAATAAGATAGCATACACCCAATGAGAGGCACGCTTGATTAATCGATGTGAATGGGTAGATCCTGAGGTCGGACTGAGCGAAGGAGAACCAGACTCATGTCATGAGGAAGCTACCCACGATTAGTAACCATGGGAGTGCATGCCAGCTGGGTTCATTGAGACAAATTGGGAAAGGATAGAATTGGATGAAGGTAGGAGCGAGAGAGGCTGGGCAAAGTTGGCAGCTAACGATGAGGTAGGCAGTACCAGGAGGACATCTGAATAGGTTTGACTAGAACAGGGGAATAGGGGGCAGGGCTGTATGTAGGAGGGAATATTATGTGATGTGAATAAGTAGGGTATGGAGGTATAGTGGAATGGCAGGATAGGGAAGCCCCCAAAAGGAAGCAGAGGTCAGAGAAGGAGAGACATGAAGGGTGAAGGGAATGGGAGGAGGAGGAGGAGGAGGAGGAGGGTGAGCGCCCGCCAAGGGGAAGTACAGGCAGGACGAAAGTAAGAAAGTGCAGCATGGTGCAACCAAGAGCAATGAGCTGCAATGTCCAGAGCTAAAGACAAGTGATGGCGAGAGGAAGAAGAATGAGAAATGACAGTGGAAGGAGGAACTACGAGGTAGGCGCAGGAATGACGAGATCAGCATGATCGGAGTCTAACAGAGAGCGCAGGGAGAAACGAGGAAAGAGAGTACATGAATGAGGGACAGGAAGGGCAGACAAAAGATGAAAAACAGGTGCAGACTGCTGGGAGCCAGGGTGCCATTGGGACAATGCAGTCCCCCACCATTGGAAAAACAGAGAAGCTGCGACAAGGCACCCCAACACCAAACACTGAAAGAAAGAGCAAAAGAAATAAATGAAGATACTGTAACCAGGCTCAATAGGTCCAACAAGGAAGGGGAATACCACGAATGAATGAAAGCCAGCAGGGTCTGTCATAAAAAAAAAAAAAAGTCGACCATTGCAGGGGTGGCAGAAGACCAGGAGAACAGGTTAGTCTGGGCAAACTGCAGCTCTGAGAGAGGAGCCATGAGAGCGGCCGTGAGATCCATATAGAGACAGTAGGCAAGGCACAACAGCAACCCGGGTACTAAAGGTACTTATTTACCAATAATGACAACAGACCCAATCTCAGCAACACTTCTCAAGCAAGCCAGTCGGTTCTTGATGGCCTATACCCTCACGCTCTCTCTCTAACCCTCACATGCTACTCACTGCACCTTAGCGTTCCACCACCACCCAAGACCACAACCCCCCACCACCACGGCTAACTCCTTAACTGCCCCCCACACCTCCCTAGCCCTTCTAGCCTGTGCCTTTCACAGTCTACCTGTCCCTTCCTCCAGTGATAAAAGCCCCACGTCCTACCAATCCCAACGACACTCATCCAAACTCTGCAGGTTGGCCCTCCTACGGCACACCCTCCTACTTCTATTACTATCGGGCAATATCCACCCCAACCCAGGTCCACCCAGCACAAAGGCCTCCCCTAACCACGCTAGGGGCAGACTACTCCTTGCAACTCTAAATATTTGCAGCCTACCAAAAAAACTTACTCCTGTCCAAGGCTGGGTTGCTCAGCATACACCCGACATCCTAGCCCTTTCGGAGACCTGGCTCTCTGAGAAAATACCCAATAATGCGGTCCCCCTCCCTAATTATTCTCTCTTCAGGACCGATAGAGCCAGCAAGAGAGGTGGCGGCTGTGCAATTAATGTTAAATCCCCACTCCAAGCCACTGAAGTTAACACCTCCGACACAACATGGCGCCCAGACACTAACAGTCAAACTCAGTCTGGGCACCAAAACACTATACATCATTTCTGCCTGCATCCCCCCGAGAAACCAAAAACTCGCCTTTGATTCTATCCTCCACACTATCTCTAACCTACCCAATACTAGTGAACTCATCTTAATGGGTGACTTCAATGTCAACTGGCTATCCCCCTCCTCGTCCAACTTCAAGGACGCTGCTCTAGCATATGACCTAACCCAAATAGTCACCTCTCCTACCAGAAGGGACTACAGAACCGGGGCCTCCACCCTCTTAGACCTTATCTTCACAAGTAGGCCACGGAACCTCTCCCAAGCCTCGGTGCTTCCAGATTCAATTAGTGACCACTCCCCAGTTACCTGCTGGTGGTCGGGAAAACTGACCTCTACCCCCTCCCGCTAATCTCCATGCAGAGACGGTTAAAAAGAGGAGGCCTATGTAAACTCATAGCCCATCTAGCCACTTGCGATTGGCTCCCCATTTACACCACGCAGTCGGTAGACATAGCTCTCACTCACTTTATATCCACCTTTAACAAGGTCTGCGACATTTTTGGCCCCCTCACCAAACAAGTACTGAAAATCAGATCCACCCCTTGGTTCACACCCTCACTACTTAACCTGCTCCAATTGAGGGATAACCTTTGGTATAAGGCCCTTGAATCGCAAAACACACATGACAGGCAACTATACCGAGCGGCCCGCAATAAATGTACATGGGTCATACGACAGGCTAAGGCTTCCTACTACCAGCAAACTCTTGCCTCCACGTGGGGAGACGGGAAGAAATTCTGGAACAACTTAAAAGAACTAAATGGGAATTCCCGCTCCCCATCCCCCTGCCAACTCTCTGTAAACGGAGAAGTTACACAAGACCCCTCCGCTATAGCAGAAGCCCTTAACTCCACCTTCTCGGACCTCTCCCAAATCCTCCCTCCTAAATTCTTCCACCCTGTCTCCCCCCCCCCCCACCTCCTCCTGACATGCCTGCTAACTCAGATGCACTACCTTTCAGGCTGAGAGTCATTCCAGCCGGAAGCAAAACATTACATTTCCAATGCTATTTCCAATTCCCTGCACAGCAATGATTCACTTGATCTTAAGCTCATTCGCTGACACTGGATGTCATACTTCCCACCTCATTAAAATTCTCAATCTCTCTCTCTGCCTTGGTCAGTTCCCTCAACCTGAAGAGTGCACTAATCACTCCCATTCTGAAGAGTGGAGACCCCACTTTCCCAAGCAACTATAGACCCATCTCCATACTTCCTCCTCTCTCTAAGCGCTGGAAAAATAGTCTCTGACCAGTTAACAGAATACCTAACTAGAACAACCTTCTAAGCCACGCACAGCACGGCTTCCGGACAGGCCATAGCACTGTCACCGCACTGTCCGAGCTCACCTCATTCATCCACGAGGCCCTAGACCAAGGAGCTATTGCAGGTGCAATCTTTGTGGACCTTACCAAAGCATTTGACACAGTCAGTCACGATCTTTTGCTTCATGTTATGCCACAGCTAAATGTGGTCCCTGAGGTGACTGCCTGGTTCAAAGACTACCTATCAGGCCGGTCTCAGCAAGTCAGGTTAAATACCACCATCTCCTCTCAAAGCAGTGTGCTCTGGGGTCCCTCAGGGTCTATCCTCGCCCTCTCTCTTTTCCTCTTTTAAACTCACTTCCCAAGGCATGCAGTGGAAATATGCTTCTCTATCGGATGATGCGGTACTATTCTGGAAACACCCTCAACCTAGCCCTGCAGCAACCTACAGGGGTTTCTTTGGGAGTTAGAATTTGGTTCGATGAGCACCCTGCTCATCAACTATAAAAAACTAAGTCCATGATATTTGTGCACCGAAAAAGCCCACACAGCCAATCGGGTTTACTAATTAAAACACACAAGGCACCCCTTGAACACGCCACTAACTTCAAATACCTGAGTATCACATTAGATGCCTCCCTCTCCTACCATAGACACATTCAACTTCTTTCCACCACTGTTAACACAAGAGTGGGAATCCTTTATAGATTTAAACATTGTTTACCCGCACAGGCCTTGCTTCTGGCAGTCTCCGCCTCAATCCTCTCCCTAATCGATTATGGGATAGCGATATATGGATCAGCAGAACCCACGGCACTACACAGTATTAACACTGCCCTGAATAAAGCCTGCCGACTAGTCACCGGCAGCGACCATCTAACTCATACATGTGACCTTTATGCCCTGACAGGTTGGCTAAACTTCCAACAACGACTACAGTACCACACCTGTATCCTGGCAAAAAAAATACAACTTCAGATAGCCCCACTTGGCCTTCTCCCCATAATCAGACCAGCCCCCCCACAGGCGCAATACTCGACTCGCTACTAATCTCTCATTCCTGGTTCCCCACTGTCGGACATCAATGGGTCAAAGATCGCTTCGGTACTGTGCTCCTCATTGGCTTAATGCGCTACCTCCTCGGCTCACACAGACACTCAGCATCTCTCTATTCAAAGCAGGCCTCAAAACCCATCTAATTGAGTCCGCTACCTGTGCCTGTGGCTAGCTCTGCCCACCTAAGTATGCTACCTAACCCCACTTATAACAGACACAGGGTCTCCTTAGACCCCAAGAATACGATTCCCCTTCTCGCAAATGATACCCTGAATGCTGCCTACTACTGTTTCTGCTGAACTAAGATAATGCCTGGACTGCACTGTCAGAACTGTTTGTGTAATGCTTGAGTGTGTATGTTCTCCTGTATACTGCTTTACTATGTATGTATCCTTGTATTCCGTTTCCCCTCCACCCCTGTAACCGACGTGGAGCTTTTGCAAATGAGTCTGTGACTCAAAGGATTGTAATTCCGAATATATGCAATAAAATAAAAAAATAAAGTTCCACACTAAACAAGGCACACAGAAGACAGAGCAATGGAAAAGAGGAAACAGAGCAGTGAGACATACAGCAGGTTGTTGGATGGCCAAATACGAGCAGCAAACTCCAATCCAGAGTCAGGGGCTGGTGAAGACACAGAGGAACACAGAGCTTGAGCCAAAAATGGAGGCATCTGAGCATTAACCGGACAATGCACTAGGTCAGCAAGCCACTGAGCTGTTTGTGGCGGTTCACTGAAGGAAGTGCAGAGTGAGGAACGGGGAACTAAGGTTGCTGCGACTAAGGGGAGAGAACCAGCAGGAGAGGCGGCTGGGCAACGGGGAAGTGTCGCAGCAAGGAATGGTGAACACACAGCAACATTGAACAAAGGACCCAGGTAGCACAGGCAGGAGGCAGAAGGTGGTGACAACAGTCTACGCACAGGATGAGGGAATGCATGCCCAGGGATGGTGTGGCAAGACAAGGAGACAAGAAGAGCAGAGGCAGTGCCGTCAAGAGTGAGCACAGCATGGAGCCCCACTGAGGAGTGCAGCAGCTGGGCACGTGGATGATGGCATCCGAAGGTGCCAGCATGACAAAATGGAGAACAGAACATGACCAACTCAGGTGCAGACAAGGACAACCCAGGCAAGGAGCAGAGAACACAGTGGGGGCATGATCGAAGTCACACAGTCATGGAAGGGCCAAGGTAGAAAAAAAGTAATGAGAGAAGAGAACGAGCAGCCAGAGGCGCAACGGAAACAAGACAAGGCCCAGAGTGAAGGGAGGTGGTGCCTCCGTCTGCAACAAGGAAGGAATCCTGGAACAGTTCAGGAGGGAGTGGCCTTTTAAGGCTTGATGGAGGAGTGACGTTGCTCCGATCATTGAACCTCAGGCTTAAAGCCTTCCCATTGTTTTCACACCATCTTGGATGTGTATCACCCTTTAGATTCCTCTGTGTGGAACTACAGTGCTTTAATTGAGCATTAAAAAATATTTCTAGCAGGCAGCCTGTCTGTGCTTGCTTTGCTTTGTGTAGAAGCCTTCCAGGGTATTTGCCTCACATTCTTTCTCATCTCTCTGTGTGCAGCCCACCTGCCTTTCTGATCACCATGTAAACCAACAGAACATTAATTAAACAATAAGCCATGAGGGGGTGTGGGTTCTCGGGGATTTACCACGGCTAGAGTGGTTTTCCCACGAGGTGCAGCCAAGTGGATAAATCTGTGCCAGCCATGGTAAATCCCCTGAGAACCCACATCCCCAGAGTGGTTTATTGAGATTATACCCAAGTACTGCTTTTTTTATTATTTAAAAAAAAAAAAACAGTATTTGGTATAATGCTTAAATAAGCCAGTCAGTAGTACAGCAGTTTTCGTTTTGTTTTCTTTCACTGATGCACAGAGCTGCTGTTTTACAGTCTCTGCTTAGTGGGGAAACAAGATGGCGGTCACAGTTCTGTGATTTCGCCGTCGGATTGGTTTTTTTGAAGATGTGACTGGCTGGCACCTTTTCTGTTGGTAATGCTAGATTTTACAATGGTGGTAAGGTACCAGCCTGCTGTTCTGATTAGTTGTTCTGAGAGGTGCATGGTATAACAAAGCATAAGAAATCAATTTGCAGTCAGCCCAGCTGTGCTTGCTTTTATCTGTGGCAGCCTGTTAGAGTTATCTGCTAACTTAATTTATGGACAGTGTTCAAATTAGTACTGTTGAAATTAATCAGTAAATATGATGGACAACAACAGCAGATTCAAATAAGAAGTAATCAACTTGATGTGAAGTGTTCAAAAAAAACAAACCAGAACTTTCAGGAGGCATAGAACAATCCAGTTGTGAAACCCACCAAATGGGTAGTAATAACATCACTGACTGTGAAATTGTAGAATGTGCACATTAGAGAGAAAATACTACTGACGAATTATGCGATACTTCATCATCCTCCTCCATGAGCACCCCTTAACAATGTAAACTCCCAAGCTCCATTCCTGTCTGCTGGTCAAAAGAACAATACAAGCACTTCAAATACAGTAACGCTTGGCTTGTCATAACAGATGCCTTACTTGGTAGATGTAATACCTGCCAGAAGGTTGGTGGTCTTGCTTCTGTTTCTTAGGAAATTACATTGTCAAAAGCATGGGTGAATACATGGATTGGCCCTAATGGTACTTGGTACTGAAGCTAAGCAGCTGGAGAATTCATTAAGAAAAACATTTGGGAATATCAAAACTCTCGTGTGCAAAATTGTAAACAATATCTTATAACAGGTAAACTGTCATTTAATGGAAAATATAGATGAGAAACATACATCTGCACTTGAAGCAACCAACCAAGTCTTTAGAACAGCATACAGTCTGAAGTGCCTTATGTAGAGCATTCTGGTTTGATAAATCTTCAGATCGCTAATAGTCTTGATATGGGGACTGAAGGAGCAAAGAACAGTCTCAAGCGAGTTGTGCTAATATTACATCTCATATTGCATCAGAAATGCATAAGTGGGTTATACAACAAATTCTTTTGTAACCATCCAAGATCCCTGTGTTTATCGATGAGTCCACTATGGTTATTAATAAATGCATTCTTATTACCTACAGGCAGGGCTGAATGATTCTATGCAGCCTTCAACTATTTTTCCTTGACTTGGTTGAACTACCTAGTACACACACTTAACTATAAAAGGTGCTATTGTTGAGATAAAAAATAAATGTTTTAATGGAGTCATTTTTGAAAACATTTTTGACTGCTGTCTGATCAGATGGGGCTAGTGTCATGATGGGTGCCAAGTCTGGAGTTTTGTTTGCTTCTCAGTGTTTTCCCAGCCCTAATAGTACGGTACTGTCTTAATCATAACTTACTGTATGGGATGTTGTAATTGTGTGTTCCGGTATGAACCTATTTCATTGTTTCATGGATTCATTTGTATGCACTGTACAGTCATTCTCTTAAAAATCAGAGGGACCTTGCAAGGCTGCATCATCTGCTCACACAGAGCTACAGAAAATGGGCAGGTTCTTGCTATAAGATGGATGACATCTAGTTTCCAAACTAGGGGTGGGCAAAAGTGGGATTTCTCACCCCATGGAACTTCAGCGGAAATTAAGAAACTTCCGCGAAAGTTTCCAAACCTGTGGCAGAGTGGAAAACATCCACCAAAGCTATGGGTGAAATTTCACTCGATATATAAAAAAAAAAAAAAACCTGGTGGCTAGTGGCCCGCCTCCCCACCCACCCACAGGTCAGATTAAATCCCTGGTGGCTAGCGGTCCTCCTCCCCGGATCACCCGCTGGCTGCCTGACTTGCACCCCCACCGACAGCGCCCACAGCCCGTGTCCTTATGCCTGGTAGCTAGTGGTCCTCCGTCCACCTGTATAGTGATAGTAACCCCCATGACCATTCGTCATAGCATAGAAAAAAAAAAAAAAAAAAATTTTGGTGGCCCAGTGGCTTCCACATAGCCCTCCTCCTGATCCCCAGTCCCAAATATTTTCCTGAATCTTGAGGTCTAGTGCCCTCACTCCCCTACCCCAGCAGGAGTCCAACCATCCCACTCCCACACCCATAGTAAACACTGTAGTGGGTGGACCGGAACATCCCTCCTCTCCTCCACAGCCAGCCCGCACACTAAGCTTTAATGAATGAGCATGTTCCTGTACAGGAACGCACTCATTCATTGAAAGCTCAGTGGGCAGGCGGGCAGTGGAGGAGAGGAGGAATGCCCAGTCTGCCCACTGCAGGGTTTATTGTGGGTGGGAGCAGGTGTTAGACTCCGTTGGGTGGGGGGGTGGGGCACTAGACCACCAGGAATGGATTCTGAGATGTACAGTGACTGGGGTTGAAAGGAGGACTGCAGCCTATTGGGTCAGCCACTAGACCACCAAGGAACTTTATTTTAACTATGGACTATGGATGGACATTGGGGGGGTTACTATCGCTATACACTTGAGGTGACAGGGTGGAGGGGAAGGGACCACTAGCCACCAGGGTATAAGGACATTTGGGCTGTGTGGGCACTCTCGGGTGGGAGGGGCACTATTTATAAAGATTTTTTTTAATCTAGCAGCCAGCAGGCGAACCAGTTGGGGGGAGACCTTGGGGGTTATCATAAATGATAGCCTCAAAACCATGGGCAAGTGCAACAAGATTCATGGCAAGGCTAGCAGGATGCTGTGATGGAAAGATGAGGACTTTCCAGCAGAAGTAAGGCGGTTATCCTGCCCCTTCATAAATCTGGTGAGGACTCATGTAGAATACTGTACACAGTTTTGGGGTCCCCACCTAAAAGGGATCAAATACATTCTGTTCTGAGGAGGGTAATCAAATTGAAACATCGGCTGCTGCAGAGGAAACTATACAAGGAGAGGCTGAGGACTCTGAACATGAAGGAGATCAAGAGGGGAAGGGGACGTGACTGAGACATTCACATTTCAGGATGGTATCAATAGGGTTCATTGCCAACAATTGGCCAAGGTTTTCTGAGTGATCTGTAACAGTGAGGCATGATTACAAGATGGTGAGATGGGTGGTTCTATTAGAGGGATTTGAGGAAATACTTCTGTATGGAAAGTGTGGTGGACAAGTGGAACTGCTTGTCAGGCAAGGTGGTTAATGTAAAGATGGTAACTAGATTCAAAAGGGAGTAGAAAAGACACAAGATTAGAAAGGGCATATGCAGCAGTGGGTGGTGGGGGGTCAATCAAGACATGAGGCAGAGTTGCCATTGGGACACTCATCCTAAAGTAGAGTAGTGTCTTCTTATCCAGCATAGGTAGGGCAAGGCTAACATGATGGACTACTGGTCCTTTTCTGCCTGTATACTTATGTGTTCTTATTTGAAAACAAAATAGGCAGCAGTGACAACTAATTAACTATAGGTACATAATACACTTAATTCTGAACAACACATTTTCCAACTCAGACTCGGTACACAGAAGATTAGTCAAGCTTTACAAGGCAAGGACCTTTTTAGTGTCAGTGTCTCACTGCCTTTTTGGTTTTGTTTATGCTGGCCTAGATGAGTCAATAGTCTAGTCATCTGCACATGGTAGAGTTATTATGAAGCTTAGGGTTACATTCAGTAACATCTGTCAGTTCACTACAGGCTTACAAAGACTTACAAATCATTGTGTTCTTTACCTTTCACTGGATGTTCTGGCCTTTGATTGATAAAGTTAAGTTCCACTCCACTTTAGTTCTGCAGAAGGTCTCCAAGGATCAAGCAGCAGAAAGCCTCACCACTGTCTTTCCCAGATGTAGCAATCTATCCCATACCCTTTGTCAAGACCGGTTTGCCTTTAAGATCCTTATATTCAAAACCTTCCTAGGTCAACAGTATTTTGCCTTGTCCTTTTTTAACGATTTACCTCATAATGTTTTGTACTGTGTGACACTATGTAGCTTGCATTACTGAGACCTGGCTGGATGAAAATGCAGGTCCAGTATTGGAATCTGCAGTTCCGACTGGGTACTTGTAGTGAACCACCTGAGAAAGGATTGTAGGGGTTGGGGTGTGACAATTTGTTTTAAATCTGACCTCACAGCTCTCCCAGTTTGAACAACAAGGCCCTTTGAATGTGTGGCAGTACAGGAGGTTGCAGGTGTGGCTTGCAGGATTCTTCTCATCTACCGTCCTCCGCGGGATGAGAGGGAATTCCTGCAGAAAGTCGTGGACATCGTTGTCGAACTGGTGTTGGAGTTGCCCAGACTGATTATTCTGGGCTACTTCAATGCCTGGGTCGATGACAAGCTCTCGAAATTTGAGCAAGACTTCCTTCAACTAATGTGTTCATTGGGCCTGACACAAGTTGTTACCTCTGCAACCCATGTACATGGTCACTCTCTGGACCTCGTCTTCTCACTGTGATTGGAGGTCATGGACCTCACTGTGGAGACCGGTCATGTGGTCGGACCACTGTGAGGTTCTTGTCTGAAGGCCCCCCAAAAAGACTGTCCCCTACGGAGATGGTACAGTACCACCCTTTGAGGGGCTTGCCCTCACAGGGTCTGATGGTGGTGCTGGACCTGTCAGGTATGATGAGTGCTTGCAATGAGTCAGGGGAGTTGGTTATGACCTATAACAGGGTTGTGACTGAAGCCCTCGATTCTGTCACACCTGTCTGTGTTCAACCCCTCACTTCACACCAGGGATCCTCTTTGTGAATTTGAATGTCTTATCATAAAGGTACAGGTAGCCCAATCAATCCCACTCCACATAATTGAATGCTATAGACCTCCCTCTGCAGGGTTAAAAATACTGAAACATCTAAGTGATATACTAAATGCCTTATCCTCTGAGGTTATCATCATTGGTGACTTCAATATGGATTGGCTTTCTGCAGCATTGAAGCCCTTAAAAGAGCTCTGAGATGCATATGGGCTTTCTCAACCCATATCTAACGTGACCCAGCCTATCATTAAAAACCCTGATAATGGAACATTACTGGATCTAATCTGAATTAATAAACCACAGCTATTTACTCATTCAAGTGTATCTTTTAATGATATCAGTGATCACTGTGCTATTGCATGTGTGAGGACCGTGTCAAAAGCAGTATCATCTTCCAGGTATAACTACAAGGGATGCCAGAGGAATTTTGATGCAGTTGCTTTCTGTGGTGATCTCCAACATGCTAATTGGCAGAATCTCTACCTGGCACCAACTGTGGATGCTGCTTATGAGGCCTTCCAAAGCATTGTGCTCGGAACCATAGATAAGCATCCTCCACTGCTAAAAATCAGAACAAAGAAGAAAAATTGCCCATGGTTTACAAGTGGCTTAAAAGCTGCCTTGCTATATAGGGATACACTATAGAAAAAGGCAAGAAAAACAAACCTTGCAGCTGATTGGGCATCCTTCAGAGCAGCTAGGAACTGGTGTACCAAGCTAACGAGAACCGAAAAAGCAAGATATTTCCAGTCAGAAATTGAATTCTCTTCAAATAATGTGAACAAATTTTGGAAAGCGTTAAAGGACCTGGGGGGTTACTCCCTGCCCAGTTCCCTCCCTCAAAAAATCTCCATAAGTGGCAGTACTACTACTGACAAATTATTTTAGAACTCCTTAATCATTTTGCCACAGCAGGCCTAGCGTTCGACTCTTTGCTGGCGGCCAGTAACCTCCGGGCTTAGTCATATGGCCAGAAACCTGAATGGCTCAGATCAAGTCCACTGAACCTTGATGCAACATTCTCCTTCTGCCCTGTCACAATGAAGCATGTTGAGGACCTGTTATTGACTTTAGATATTAGGAAAAGTGCAGGGGCGGACCTGATTGAACCCTACTATATAAAGTTAGGATATTATTTACTGGCACCCCCTATCACCCATCTGTTTAATATGTCCCTTATGCAGGGCTCACTCCCTGCCTTATGGAGAAAACAGCTCATTTTATCCCTCTATTCAAATCCTGAGATGCCTGTGATCTAAATAATTACTGACCAATCTCCTTACTTCCTGTTTTGTTAAAACTTCTGGAAAAGGTTGTGAACTTGCAACTCAGACAGCATCTAGAGAAGTATAACTTACTAAATCCAGCCCAATCTGGGTTTAGATCCCACCATAGCACAATCTCGGCACTTGCTAAGGTCACTAATGACTGGCAGATAGTGTTGGATTCTAAAAACTATGTTTGCTCATTATTCCTGGATTTAAGTAAAGCCTTTGAGACAGTGGACCATGAACTGCTTCTTGACACCCTATGCATCAATGGTGTAGACCATCTGGTGATAAAATGGTTCGCCAGTTACCTCACTGAGCGGTGTCAACAAGTCAAAGCGGAGGGTGATCTCTCTACAATAAAAACCCTCCAAAGGGGTGTGCCTCAAGGATCCATCCTAGACCCACTATTGTTTACCATCTGTATTAATAATCTGAACAGTGGGATCAAGTCATCAAGCATCCACCTATTTGCTGACGATAGTGTTGTACGTAAACAGACCTATCCTGGAACTGGTTTATAAAGACTTTCAGAGTGACTTCAACCTCTTGCAGAAAAACCTGTTGCATTTAAAACTTCTGTTAAATGCAAAAAAAAAACAATTAAGGCCATGATTTTTGGCCCCTCACCTATCGCACCCAAACATAGCTCCGCAAGTACTACCCCCCAAATACTATCACTGCTACATGAGCCTCTGGAAATTGTGTCGAAATTTAAATACTTAGGGGTGTGGGTTGATGACAGGCTATCCTTTATGCAACATTTTGAAGAACTATCAAAAAAGTTAAAACAGAGACTTGGCATATTCTACCGGATCAAGCATCTACTTTCACAGGATGCCAAAACTCGTTTGGTGCAAACCACCTTCCTGCCACTCTTAGACTATACTGACATACTATATGGCCAATGCCCAAGTTCAGTTCTAGTGAAACTTGATACTCTTTACCATCGGGCTGTCAGGTTCATAACTGGTGCATCATACTCTTCCCACCACTGCACCCTTTACACTATGATAGGTTGGAGCTCTCTTAGCTTCAGAAGTCATAGGAATGCAGTCCTCTGGACCTTCAGTGCCATATCAAATATGCTTCCACAATATATCTCTGACTGCATTCCTGTCTGCCCTGCAGGGAACTACCTCCTAAGAAGACTTTCGTATACCTCTTTCCTTATTCCCAAGGTTAGAATGCGATTTGGTAGAGCAGCTATAAGTCACTGTCTTCCTGTTCTCTGCAACAATGTGCAAAAAACATTGAAACTTGTGTTTCCTGTGAAGTTGACCCTCTTTAAAAAAAACTCTTCAGGCAGGCCTTCAAAGAAACGTGCAACTGTATTTGCCAACAACCCTCTACTCTCGTACCTTACTGACCCCGTCTGCTTTTCTTTTTCTTTCTCTTCTTCTTCCACATAAATTATTGCCTACTTGAAGCTGTATTAATTGTGTAAAAATGTGCAAATTGTTCTCTATTATAAATGGATGCCTTCTTACAGAACCCTGTTCTATGGAATTGACTACCAAATGTGTGTCTTATTAGCATATGTATAACCTATCTCCTTGCACTCTGTAACTGATTGCCTTGTGCACACGCTAACTTCTTATTATACTGTAATTGCCTGTACCTAACCAGGGCCACCTTGTAAATGATTTTTCTCAATGGTGTTTTGCCTGGAAAAATAAAGATTGATTGATTGGTATGATGGGACTCTCAGGGAGTTGAAGAAGAGGGGTCGAAGGTTGGAGCAACGTTGGCAGAGATCCTGATCTGGGGAGGATGAGCTTATATTGATGTCTTATTACAGGGACTGTCAATCAGCAATCCTCTGTAAGAAGGTAGAGTTCATGTCCAGGGAGATTGCTGCAGCAACTAACAGACCAGCTCAGTTCTTCCGGACTGTCGACAGGCTATGTAATCCTGCCTGTCTTCAGTCCGCGGGAGCTTTTTCACAAAGGTGTGATGAGTTTGCTCTGTTCTTTGCCGATAAGATCACCTCCATCAGGTTGGAGATCCAGTCAGCACCCTCTAATGGGACATGCAGTGATGGGCCTGGGGTTGTGGGCCTTCAGTCTGTCTGGTTTGATTTTGACAAGGTGGTAGTCATGGATGTTGTGAAGGTCATCCTGAAGTTGAGGCCAACCTGCTGTAGTTTAGACCCAGGCCAAACACACCTTCTAGTGGGCTGTGTTGAGGCTTGGAAAGTCTAGTGTTCTCTAGTGACAGGGCTCTTTCCTGGGTCGCTGAAGAAGGTAGTTGTAAGACCACTACTAAAGAAACCATCACTGGACCCGGACTGCCTGGCTAACTGCAGACCAGTCTCTAACCTTCCCTTTGTGAGAAAGGTTATTGAGAAGGTGCTGTCCCTTCAGCTGGAGACTCCACTTGTCAACTCATGACATCTGTGACCCTCTCCATTCAGGTTTCAGGAAGAGGCACAGCACTGAGACTGCCCTAGTGCAGGTCCTTAATGATCTCCTGGTGGCAAGGGATAGAAGAATGCGTTCCATCCTTATCCTCTCTGATCTCTCATGGCATTTGACACTGTGGACCACGGGGTGGAGTTGGAGCATCTGTGGATTTGTTGTGGAGAGGCTGGTACAGCTCTCAACTGGTTTCAATCATTCCTCACTGGGAGGACGCAGCAGGTGGTGTCAGGATTTTTTCCTAGGCATCCCTGCCCCTCCCATGTGGAATCCCACAGGGCTTCATTCTTTCCCCCATGTTGTTTGCAGTATATATGCTACCACTTGTGGACATTATAAGATGGTATGGGCTGAGTTTTCATTGCTGTGCAGATGATACTCAGCTGTACCTGTCTTTTGTGCCTGCACAGCAGGAGGCAGTCTCAGTGTTTAACCGGTGCCTTGACGAGGTCCAAGACTGGATGAGGGCCAGCTGGCTGAGGTTGAATCTGAATAAGACTGAAGTACTATTGGTGGGAGCTGGCCACCCAGGGGCAAGTGGGCAATCTAGTTGAGTCTCTGGGCTTAGGCTTGGGGATTCCCAGTTGCTCATTTCGGCTGGGGTAAGAAATCTTGACATTGTTCTGGACTGTGTGTGGCTTGACACTTAAGTCTCAGGTGTCAGCTGTGGTTTGGAGTGCCTTTTACCATCTGAAGAACATCACCAGGATAAAACATATGATACTCCCAGGCACTCTGCCATCACTGGTTCATGCTTTTGTGACTTCGCGTCTCATTACTGCAGTGTCCTTTACCTGGGGCTATCAGTGGTTGATCTTCGCAGCCTGCAGCTAATACAGAATGTGGCAGCCAGGTTGTTGACCAGTCTGTCAAAATTGTGTCACATTACACCTGTGCTTTGCACTCTGTACTGGCTGCCTATTAGTTGACTGATCACCTACAAGGTCAGCTTGCTGACCTATAAAGTCCTACATGGTTAAAGGCCTGGCTATCTGCAAGACCTCCCTTCAGCCCTACCACCCCTCCTGTCCCCTCCACTTAGCCGACAAGGGAATTTTAGAAGTGCCAAAGGCATGCTTGGCAACATCTGGTGCCAGCATCTTTTCTTATATGGCACCAACCCTTTGGAATTCTTTCCCTTGTGCGATTGGAGAGATTACTGCATTAGAAGCCTTCAAGAAGGAGATGAAGACATTTTTATTTAGGCAGGCTTTTCAGCATGATCAGAGCTAGCTGTACTAAAATGAATTGATCCAGACAGTGTTATTGTTTTATTGTTGAATGTTAATTTTAATCTGTCATCTGTCTCACTTGTAAAGCACCTTGATTCTTAATGAGAAAGCATGTTGTATCAAATAAAATTTGATTGCTTGTTTGATCAAGTTTCTGGAGGAAATTAACTTTTTTTTTTTTAAAGATAATACAATCTGTCTCTGCTACAAATACATTTTCTTGCAGTTGTTGTATTATATTGAGTATGTATATTTTAACATGCTGACAGCAAATCCAGCCCTGATGCAATGCAGTAACTTTCTGTAAGTGACATGCCACAAGGTACTACACAACAAAAGGGTTAAATTGTCATTGAATTAAACTGTTCCCTGCAGTATACTGCAGCATTTTGTGATATACTACCGCATTATTACATTGCATCCTGGCTGGTGCTGCTGTATATATTTTATGTATACCAGTGCTTGTTGTGAAATTGAGCTGTTACTGATCAACCTAACAGGGTAAAAAATTAAAATGAAATAAAATGCTGGGGTAAAAACTGCAGATTCCCAGTAGTTAGCAGCACTGGTAACGCAGATCAAAAGGTAGAAATGGTAGTCAAATGTAGCAGAATATAGTTCAAATAAGCAGGCCATTTACAGGCTTTCTGGTGTGGGACCCAAGTACAGTCACCTATGAAAGAGGAAGCATAAAAGAGGAAAGGCATGAAGCAGAAAACCCTGGACAGCCATGAGCAGCCTTGCCAGATGGGAAGCCAAGTCTTAGGGGTCTGTGCACTTCCAACCTAATGAAGAGAAGGGACTAAAGTTAGTTCCTCACTGTGCAATCCCAAGAAACAACCTCCAGCGACAAACCACCAAATACTGCTAAGATACATAGGCAGAACAGAAGAGTAGGCAAATAGACATGAAAGAAAGGCGACAAGTTCACTAAGGCAGGACACAGCTGGAAATAGTAAATAAATGTCCAGTAACATTCCAAAATTTACTTTTGAGCAAAATGAATAAATGATATCTGAGTATCTGCCTGGTGGTTGCCCCTGCTCATTGCAATCTTGAACTTAAGCCTACCTGGATTTAAACTCCTGGTTGTAAAATGCACTGTATGGCATGTCAACACATTGCTTCTTTATATATTGTATGCAATCTGTTCTTGCACCTTGTACTCTGTTATTGCATCATTGTATTTTTGTTGTGAACTATTTGACATGGAGCCTTTGTAAAGCAGTCTGTGACTGAAAGGTTTGTAATTCCCGAGATTTCAATAAATAAATAAAATGCAGCTGCTATACAGGAAACACCAGTGTATCTGAGATGAGTTCAAGGTACAGAGATAATCTGTGGAGTGAGTTCAAACAGGTGCCCTGTTAAGGGACTCTGGAGACATCATCCAAAGGGATGTTGACTCTTCACTACAGATCTAGAAGGAATATGGACATGGCATATTGGTAGGGGTGTAAAAATAAAAAATAAAAGTATTCGCCAAATACATTTGATATTTTGGTATTCAGCTGTATTTGAGTAGTTAAGTATTTGATTATTTGACAGTAATATAGTATATTTATATAATATGCCAGGTACTTGTAAAAAAAAAAAAAAACACACACATATGGGATGTTTACTGCTCATCACGGGTGGAGAACATCACTAGGTTATTGAAGCACAGTTGCACAGTGGAGTACTTCTACTATTAGGCATGTTTGATCTAATAGGCCTACCAAAACCTAGATGAAGAGATTCTAAAAGATCATCTGTTTTATTTATTAAATTTTGATAATCGGGTGAGCCCACTGGGCCCCGAGAGTCCCTTTTTCAGGGGCAACCCGAGGATTACATAGATTATTACATAGGATTGAGTGCAACAAAATACATAACGTGGCACATAGATACATTACAGGGTAAACATGGTAAGAATATAACAAGTTACAACGGTACAGGAGTTGGACCACAGAGTATTGGCTAACGCTTGGGAGTCCCTTAAATTAACAGTTGCAGTATGTGGAGGTAGTCAGGTGCTTTGGAGACAAAATAGAAGCACCAAAGTATGCACTGTTAGTGGAGGTGGTTGCATTGGCAGAAGCAGATTCTTGTGGTAAAACACTTGTAGTAGTGGTGATGGCTATGGTAGTATTGTAACAGTATTAACAATAGTAGACTGAACATCACAGGTACTCGTAGTGGCAGCAGCAGACACAGTCATCATCATAGCAGTAGAAGTGGAGGTGGTATTGGTGGCAGTTCATGTGGCAATAACAGAAGGAGATAAAGAAGTGGATACCCGAGCAGGAATAGTGATGTTGACAGTGGAACAAGTAGAGTGACAACAAACAGCAACAGGTCTGCCAGGTGAGGGGGAAAAGCATGACCGTGAGCTAGACATGTTGCAACATTTTATTTCACTTGTGAAGTTCTGGCAAAGTGGTGAAATCTGTCTTCATGAATCACTTCACAAAGTTCCAACTTTGCACTTTGTAATGAATTCTCCTGCTGAAGTGGCATTTTTTTCTGGCAAAGTCATTGTTAAGGGGGAACTTTGACAGTGAATTTCCACAACTTTGCTTGAAAAAGTGTCACCTAACCTGCTGAAAACTTTGCAATGTCAGCACTTTGCGGAGCTGGCAAACTTTTCAAATTAATTTATGAAGTGAAGTCTGCCAGCTTAACACTTCTCTATAGTGAACACATGTCAAACGCCCCCCACAATTCATATCACTTTTGGATGGGCTCAAGCACATAAATGTTTTGACTGATAACTGTTTGTCTGACATTTCAGTCATCAGATAAATTGCTGATTGAGACAAAGGATCTTTTATTTGTTCTAGCTAACAGAAAGCAAAAGCTTGCAATAGTCAGCAGATGTGTAAAAAACAGTTACTCAGTTACAGTGTACCGAGACAAAAGCACTGCATCACATACAGACTGCAGGAGTCAGAAACGATGCCCTTAAAAACATATATTTTGGTCTTATACAACAGCTGCGGAATAAGTGGTAGTGAAACAAAGCTGGCAGTCAGCAGGCACTGCAAATGTCCACAATCCAGCATTTTTTTGCTGCAGAAACTTGCCTTATTTTGTATACCCAGACACAACAACTGAGAAGAGGAGAAAGTTACTTCTTATTAGTATTTTTTTCAGCATGCTCCAGTTGGTATTATTACACTCTGGACTTCCTTTCTGGTCTGTGATTGATTTAAACCTGCTCATATAGCCAGAAATAGCAGGCACTGCTGCCTGCTAAACTGCATGGTGAGGAATAGTCTCAGTAACGGACAGTAGTTCAAAAAACTATTGTCGGCTGAACTTGCTCATGCACATGGTCGTCTTAAAAAAAACATATGGGGATGGTCCTCAATGCTGAGTGCACCCTACTTTTATTTATTTTGTTTCATTTTTCCCCGACAGTGTAGTGGTCCAGCCCACTCCCAGTCATGGTAGTCACTTCCCCTGTATCCACCTGACCACAAGACAGCAGCTGGTATTTACCCTCCACTCACCTTCACTTCTGGCCATCATCTCATGCAGTTCATTTCAGTGACTTGCATTATCTAAGTGACTTTGACAGTATAATGCCAACACAGTCACTTAGATAATGCAAGTCTTTGCACTTGTGTGAGACAACAGCCCATATTGGAGGATACATACCCTCTTCTGTCTAAAGATCAGGGGGGATTAGGGAGGGGAGATGACCATGATCAGTAGGATGTGGCTTACTAGATTACTTGGGAAAATATGGTTTCTTTTAAAAAGGGAAGCAGGTGGGGGGAAGGCACTAGCACCATGGAACATTTTTTTAAATAAACCTACTGCTAGTGTGTGTTTATGGGGGAGCTGCCACTAGCACCAGAATGTTTTTTAAACAGACCATTCTACATAATCTTGCAGCCGCCTGCACGTCCAAGCCCAAAAAACAGACAAAACATACATTTAGTCTATAGTGGCATTGAACAAAGTAACTTAGTACAATAAATGTTAAATAAAACTATTATTAACCAGAGTTGTTTTGAGATATACTGTAATGGGAAATTATTGCTCCCTAAGGAGGAAATATTGACTTCCAATGTTCTAACAGTGATCTTGCCCTCAGCCTCGGATTCAGGCAGTTTAACTATTGTGAGTCTATACTTTATCCCTCAGGCTAATATTTTCCTACTATATCCTTAAACAACTCTGGCCAATATTTGTATACTAGTTCTAGGTTTTGTGTAGCAACAACTGTGGTGAAAGTGTAGATAGAATGGTTTCATGTCAACTAAAGATTTTTCTGAATAATAATAACAAATTGTCTCAGGTTTCAGGTCTTTACATAGTACCCAAACAGCTTTAATGAAAGTGGTAAGCCATCTCCAACTGAGTCTGGACAGGAGGTTAATGATATAGGTGCCTTTTTTATCGACCTTTCAAAGACTTTTGATACCCTGAACCATCGGGTGGTCCTGTCCAGACTCAGGGAGATTGGCTTGTCCCATCTTCCAATCAAATGGTTGTCATCATATCTGATGGGACACAATCAGTATGTGGAGGTAGCCTCTTTTAAATCTGGGATTTTGTGATTGAGGAGTAGAGTCCCCCAAGGGTCAATCTTGGGGCCTCTGCTCTTCAATATTTATGTGAATGAGTTTAGGCCCCAATCTCCAGATATCCAGTGTCATCTGTACGCAGATGATGCCATATTGTATGTTGAAGGTGTCTCCCAGGATATAATGGGGCTAAGGTTGCAACAAGTTTTTGATGAGGCTCAGGAATTTTTTAGAAGGTATCACTTGAATTTGAATGCAAATAAAATGCAGGTACTTTTGTTTAGAAATAAACAAAAAATCTGTGATCAGAAATTGGAAAGTTACATTTCAGGGTTCAGTCATAAAACAGGTTGACCATTATAAATATCTGGGGATGTGACTTGGTTCCCATTTAAGTTGGGAATTACATATATATTCATTAATTGGAAGTTTGAATAAAAAGTTAGGAGTCCTTTATAGATATAAAAGGTGCATGTCTAGGGAGGTTCATCAGAATGTGGTTGCAACTTTATTACTTCCAGCAGTTGACTAATGAGATATATTTTGTGGAGGGGCCTCTGGGGTATTGTTAAATAAAGTGGACCAATTGTTCCATAGGCTGGCTCGTTTTATATTAGAGGTTCCGTTTAGAACTCACTGGTGTTTCCTATTTAATGAATTACATTGGAATAGACCACTTGTGAGAAGAAATATACATTTATTGCACTTCATGATTAGGGTCTGGAACCATAAGGTTCCAGATTATATTGATGGGCTGTTAAAGCTCAGGGAATCTGGAAGGGATTTGAAGTCGACACAGGGTGTCCAGTTTTGTATCCCCATTTGTAATTTGATTATTGGAAGATCCTCTATTCTATTTAGAGGAGCTTCCCTATGGAGTGACTCACCTCAACATTTAAGATGTCCGGGGCAAACATTAATGTTCCTAAATTTGTTCAATTGTGTACCTCTTGGATAAAGACTGCTTATATTTGCAATCAGTGTAATGTATTTTAAAGATTGATCCTTTGATCACAAATGTTGTTTGTATTGTTATGTTACTTCTTTGTTGTTGTTTATTTATTATGATCTGTGTATGTTTGTACTTATGTTTAAGTCAGTGTGGAATGTTGCACTTTACTGGACCTGGAACTTCATTGAAAATGAGCTTTGCTCAATGGAATGTCTCCAGTGTTCTCTGAATAAAAATGATTTACTTCTACTACTAGTAAAGTGAGCTGACCTGTTGTGATAAAATTAATCACTCAGTCATTATGTGTCAAGATGAGAGTATTATGTAATACAGAGATGTCAGGAGTAATGAGAAAAAAAACAAGATTAATATTTTGATGTTATGCAAAAACAACAGAATAAGTGGTCTTAATGTGTTAATCCAAAGCTGGCAGACAGCTGGCACTGTAGATGTCCACAGCAAAAACTTGCCTTGTTTAGCATACACAAACTATAAATATGAGAAAAAAAAATAAAGGCTACAGTACTTATTGTTTATTTGGTCCCACAGGTACCGGTAGGTAGGTACTAGCTGCTCATTTTAAACATCCACAGTGGCAGTGAAAGTATACAACAGTCAGCCAACTTGTAAAATAAATAAATCAGTAAATCATAGTGTGCCAAGACAGGAGTAATACAGGCTACCACAGGCAGGCGAAAAACTGAAACCTAGAAAAGATATATATATATGTGCCTTGGCTGCCCATGGTATCCCACCTACCTTCTATGGTGTGAGCTGGCACCCTGCTCCTTCAGCCTCCCCTTAATCCTATCCCACCATTACCTCTCTCCCTGCCTCCTCCCGATAACATCCTTTCAGTTTCAGCCGGATGTAATGATACCCTGTGGCATTTTTTTTCTGCACCTTATATTGTGATATTACTATTACAGTCTACACATGGGCTCTTATCTTCCATTTGTATAATTTACACCTTTACGTGCCTTGTACCAATATTTGTCTTAATTTTGTTTAACTTCTGATTGTGATGTATTGCATATCTCTTGACACTGTATTCTATGTACCTGTTATCTCTCTCTGTTGCTTTCGTGTCTAGTGCACCTACCCAGTTATTAAAAAATAAATAAATATATATATCTATATATAGATATATATAATTTCAGCTGGTAATTGACAGCTACATAATAAGTATTACCAGTACAGCAATACTGTAGTCAGTCACAGATGATAAACATAGCCAATGATTGCCTTACACCAACAGACTACAAAATCTGCAGGAAAAAGTATTAATATTTGTTTTTTTTCCAGAAGGAACCAGTAATACAGGTTTTATGCAGCAGAAGTAGTCCAGCAGCTACAGGAAACTCATACAACACAGCCAACTTGTAAAATAAAACAATCACTCGGGTGATAGTGTCAGTGCAGTAATGTAGACACACTTAACTGCCAGAGAAAAATAGTCTAAAACAACTATGTTTAATCTAGAAACAGACTCAGAAATACACAGGTTTGAGAGCAATTGTGAAGCATAACCTCTTAGCTTCAGTGTCTCTCTGCATGCTGAAATTTAAGGCAAGTTACATAGTTAGGTTTTGGTAACAGGAGAGATACATAGAAACATAGACTTTGACGGCAGATAAGGACCGCTAGGCCCATCTAGTCTGCCCATTTCCCTACCTACAGGATAGGCCGTAGATCCTAGTTAACCAACAGCCTATTTCTTCCTACCCCCCACAAGAATTGCCTTATGTCTGTCCCATGCATTCTTGAATTCTCCCACAGTTTTAGACCCCACAACCTCCTCAGGAAGGCTGTTCCATGCATCCACTACCCTCTCTGTGAAATAATACTTCCTCACATTGCCCCTGAACCACCCTCCTTCTATCTTTAAATTGTGTCCCCTTGTTCTTGCAAGTCTCTTTTTCTGAAAGATGCTACCCTCTTGGACTTTGTTGATTCCACTGAGGTACTTAAAAGTTTCTATCATGTCCCCCTCTCCCTTCTTTCCTCAAGGGTATACATATTAAGCTCCTTTAGTCTCTCCTCCTCTGATAGCTTCTCTTGCAGACCCTGCATATTTTAGTTGCCCTCCTCTGGACTGCCTCTATCCTGTCTATGTCCTTGCAGAGATGGGGTCTCCAGAACTGGACACAGTACTCCAGATGGGGTCTCACAGAGGATAACAACTGTACAGAGGGATAACAACTTCCTGTTTTCTGCTGATGATGCCTCTCCCTATACATCCCAGTATACCCCCCAGCCCTCCCTACTGCCTTCTCACATTGCTTGCACTAACCTTAAGGTCATCTGATATGATTACCCCAGGTCCCTTTCCTTTTTGTTGTTGTTACTACCTCCCACCCATTGTGTATTTCTTCCCTGGGTTCCTGTTTCCCAGGTGCATTATTTGCACTTCTTTGCATTGAATCCTAGCTGCCATACTTCTGACCATTCCTCCAACCTTGCCAAGTCCTTTTCATCCTTTCCACGCCTCCTTGTGTATCAACTCTGTTGCAGATCTTTGTGTCATCTGCAAAGGCATACTTTTCCTTCAGTCCCTCTGCAATGTCACTGATGAAGACATTAAAAGGACTGGACCAATACTGAACCTGCGGTACCCCAATAGTAACCTCCTTTCTTCAGAGTGGACTCCATTTACAATTACCTTCTGTGTCCTGTTGTCCAGCCAGTGTTTTACCCAGGCTATCACCCTGGGTCCCACTCCCAGGCTGGTTAATTTGACTAGTAATCTTTTGTGTGGGACTGTGTCAAATGCCTGCTAAAGTCTAGGTAGGCCATGTCCACAGCCCTCCCTGGTCTACTACTTTGGTCACCCAGTCAAAAAAATCTATTAGATTCGTCTGATATGACCTTCCCGCTGTGAATCCATGCTGTCTTGGGTCCTGTGCTCCACTGGCCTCTAGGTACTTGACTATTCTTTCCTTCAGAAGTGACTCCATCACTTTCCCTACCATAGAGGTCAGACTGACAGGTCTGTAGTTTCCTGCCTCTGTCTTGGACCCACTTTTGTGAAGGGGAATCAGATCCGCCTTTCTCCAATCCTCGGGTACCACACCATCCTCCCATGATTTATTAAAAAGAGTAGCCAGTGGTTTCACTAGTTCCTCCCTTAATTCTGTTAGAATTCTAGGGTGAATTCCATCAGGACCTATTGCTTTGTCCACCTTCAGTTTTAGGAGTTCTTGCAGAACCCTTTCTTCTGTGAAAGGACTGGGATCGACCCCCCTATCAAGAGTGCTTCTGTTAATTGGATTAGGCACTTCCTCCTCCTCTTTTGTGAATACTGAGCAGAAATATTCATTCAGTATTTCTGCTTTTTCACTGTCCCCCTCTGCCCACCCACCGTTCATTCTATTCAGCCTCACTATCCCTCCCTTTGTCTTTCTACGCTCGCTGATGTACCTATCATGTGAGATCTCAGACTGTTGGGGAATACTGTCTGTCAGATACCTCAAATACACCCTAGTATTTGGCTATTTGAATATTTGTTGAATATGCCTGATATCTGAGATATTCAGCATTTGATTCAAATTTGAATAGCCCAAGCCAGCTATCCCTTAAAGCTCAAATAATGACTCGCACACGGGATGTCTGAGTGAATAATTGGTCACAACACTCATTTACTTTTTTCCATCTAAACAATAGCAAATACATCATAACATAGATCAGTGGTGAGTGCATGTGACGGAGAGGGAGGAAGAGAGAGAGAGAGAAAGCAGCCAAAGCTTCCTTAAATCGAGGAGGTCATTTTCTAGACTACACTGAATTGAATTATTACTTTTTGGACCTGTGTAAGTAACTAGTATTGAGTCTGTTTTTGGGGTTGACGTTTCTTAGTTTAATTTTAATTTGCCATTGAGGAACTGTAGCTGGGAGATATTTGCAGTCATTTGTGACTAGACCTGTTACTTAACCTCTGTGAAATAGGTGTCTGAAAGGAAGGAAGGCACTCCCTGGAGTGGAGGGTCAGAGTTGTAGTTGATTGTTTCTGGAGGGCATAGGTTTACCCCCTCCCCACCTGCCCTAAGCTCATAACTTCCTTTATAGCAGGGGTTCTGACATAACTTCCCCAAAACTGCTAACAACATATACCTGCTCAAATCCTTAAAGGCACAACACACTGAATAGGGGGTAGAGACACTCACAAGCTTGCACACACTAAAACAAGAACAAAAAAAAAAAAAACACATCTGTAACAGGAAGGGACACAGACATGTGGGGAGTGGTGCAGTGCACTGGCTGTGGAGTAGCAGGCTTCTGGGAGACATTCTGGAGACTGCATTGCTGCCCTATTTGCAGGCACCTCTCTGGTCTGAGGGAGGAGGTTGTTCATCTCCATGCTGCCCTGGCAAGGATTCGAGAAACCTGCTCCCCCACCCAGGGACTACACAGACCACTGCCACTACCTTAGAGGTTGCCAAGAAAGAGGGGTGGTTGGACCACGGTGGGCTCAGGGAGGCTGAGAGTGGTGGAACAGAGGCGCATCCTTCTAGTTGTGTCTTTCCACAGTTTATTCGCCACTCTGGCGGAGCATGGTTCTTCTATGGAGGCACCCACAATGGAGACCAAGAAGGATGCTGGGAACCTCCACAGTGGAGATCCACAGGAGGGTGGCACAGGACCCCATGGAGGAAGGAAACAGCTCCTGGTGGGGGTCTCAATTGTTAGGGGGGTAGAACTGGGGAGGGAGGGGAAAGGGAGGTAAGGTGCCTGCCCGGCGCCATGGCTTAGAAGGACAGGAAACGAATCCTCAGGATCATGGGAGCAACTACAAGGGGGAGTGAGCTGGATGTCATTATCCATCTAGGGACAAATGACCTGGCTGAGAATGGGATCAGAGCAGTGCAACAGGAGTTTGTGGAGTTGGGGAGGGGCCTTAGACATGTAGCACACATGGTAACTTTCTCAGAAGTGCTACCTGTCTATGGCATGGCTGAGGCTAGGGTACTCTGCACCATGGGATTCAGTGACTGGTTGAAAAACTGGTGCAGAGCTCAAGGATATGGCTTCACTGGGGGCTGGGGCTCCACCTGGAGGGATGCAGGCCTGTACAGGTGAGATGGTCTGCATCTATCCAGGAAGGGAACCAGGATCCTAAGTGATAGGTTTAAATGCTTCACTGGCAAGCATTTTAACTAGGCAAGGGGGAAGGCACTGAAAAGGAGAAGGGAAATCCTAGCCCTCCCCCCAAAATCGGGGTAGCTAGTGAGGTAAACACCAAGATAGAGCAGTCAGTAGGAAGAAGGGCAGAGGTAAATGGAGAAAAAGACAAAGGCAGTAAGGACAGGGATGGGGCAAAAAGAAATAAAGCCATAAACAAAATGGAAGGTAATGAGTACCAATGCCCATAGTCTAGATAAAAGGCTCCCCAAAATGGTGGCCTTGATGGAAGAGGGATTCCTGGATATCGTGGCAATCACAGAAACATGGTACACAGAGAACCACGACTGGGATGTCAACATACCAGAGTACACAATCTACAGGAGGGACAGGGAGGGAAGAGGAGTAGTACTCTATGTAAGGGAAGGGATCAAAGCAACAGAACTAAAGGGTAAACAGGGAAGAGAGGAGGCACTGTGAGTCACCCTGAAGACTGGAAATGGCACTACAATCCGCACAGGGGTTCTATACAGACCCCCGTCTCGGGGGGAGGAAATGGACAAGGAAATGATAGAAGACATCTTTAGGATGGCAGAGAATGGGGACAGATTGCCTTAATATATGCCATATGTTAACTGGAGCATCTTTGCTGCAGCCACATCCAAGAGCAGGGCCATTCTTGATGCCCTACAGGGGGCATGTCTCAGACAGCTAATTTTGGAACCCACTAGGGAGGGAGCAATCCTAGACCTGGTACTCTCAAATGGAGATGGAGAGAGGATCTCCGATCTTGAAGTGGGTAGCCATCTGGGAACAAGCAACCACCAAACAATGTGGTTCATGATAAACTTAGCTGTAGAGTCAAGCCATACGGAAGTGAAGGTACTGGACTTCAGAAGGGCTGATTTTGTCAAAATCAGAGAGTGCCTCAGAAAAGCACTAGCAAACAGGCAAAAAGGTAGAGTGGAGCAACAATGGGGAAACATCAGAACCGCCATCACAGAGGCAACAAGCCTTTGTGTGAAGCAAATAAATCAAAACAAAAGAAAAAAACACTACGGTTCTCAAAAGAAGTGGCAGGGAAGGTAAGGGAGAAAAAGATAGCATTCAGGAAGTATAAGGAAATCCAGAAAGAGCAGGACAGAGAACTGTACCAGTTAAAGCAGAAGGAAGCGAGGAAGGCAGTCAGAATAGCAAAGGCCCAAACTGAGGAAAAGATAGCCAACTCGGTTAAGAAAGGGGATAAAACCTTTTATAGGTACATTAGGGAGCAAAGAAAGACTAAGGCAGGGACAGTGAGGCTGAATAAAGAGGAAGGTGGTTGGGCAGAGAGCAACAGTGAAAAAGCAGGGGTACTGAACAAATACTTCTGCTCAGTATTCACAATGGAATAGCGGGGGGAGATACCTAATCCAGTCAATAGAAGCACTCTGGATAGGGGGGTTGATATTAGTCCTTTCACAGAAGAAAGGGTTCTGAAAGTGGATAAAGCAGTGGGGCCTGATGGGATTCACTCCATAATTCTAAAAGAACTAAGGGAAGAACTAGTAACACCACTGACTACCCTTTGTAATAAATCATGGGAGGACGATGTGGTACCTGAGGATTGGAGGAGGGTGGATGTGATTCCCCTTCACAAAAGTGGGAGCAAGACAGAGGCAGGAAACTACAGTTCTGTCAGTTTGACCTCAGTGGTAGGGAAAATGATGGAATCACTTCTGAAGGAAAAAATTGCTAAGTACCTAGAGGCCAGTGGGGCACAGGACCCAAAGCAGCATGGATTCACAGCAGAAAGGTCACGTCAGACAAATCTAATTGATTTCTTTGACTGGTTGACCAAAGTAGTAGACCAAGGAGGGGATGTGGACATGGCCTACCTAGACTTAAGCAAGGCATTTGACACAGTCTTGCACAAAAGATTAATAAACAAATTAGCCAGCCTGGGAAAAACACTGGCTAGACAACAAGACACAGCAGGTAATAGTAAATGGAGTCCACAGTAAAGAAAGGGGGGTTACTAGTGGGGTACCACAGGGTTCAGTACTGGGTCTGGATCTTTTTAATGTCTTTATAAGTGACATTACAGAGGGACTGGAAGGAAAAGTATGTCTCTTTGCAGATGACACAAAGATCTGCAACAGGGTTGATACACAAGGTGGGATGGAAAGCATGAAAAGGGACTTGGCAAGGTTGGAGGAATGGTCAACTGTATGACAGCTTAGATTCAACGCAAAGAAGTGCAAAGTTATGCACCTGGGAAACAAAAACCCAGGGAAGAGTACACAATGGGGGTGAGATACTGACAAAAACAAAAATTGGAAGGGACCTGGGGGTAGTCATATCAGACCTAAATATGGGCCAGCAATGTGAGAAGGCAGTAAGGAGGCCTGGGGGTTGCTGGGATGCACAGGGAGAGGCATCACCAGTAGAAAACAGGAAGTTGTTGGCCCTCTGTACAGACAGTTGGTAAGACCACATCTTGTAATACTGTATAAAGTTCTGGAGACCCCATCTCCACAAAGACATAGACAGGGTAGAGGCTGTCCAGAGGAGGGCAACCAAAATCTTGTAGGGTCCGCACCAGAAGACACATGAAGAAAGACTAAAGGAGCTTAAGATGTATAGCCTCGAGGAAAAGGGGGGGGGGGCATGATAGAAACTTTCAAATACCTCAAGGGAATCAACAAAGTCCAAGAGGGTATCATCTTTTAGAAAAAGAGATGTGCAAAAACAAGGGGGCACAATTTGAAGATAGAGGCAGTGGCTCAGAGGTAATGTGAGGAAGTATTTCTTCACAGAGAGGATTGTAGATGCATGAAACGGCCTTCCTGAGGAGGTCATAGAATCAAAAACAGTGGGGGAATTCAAGAATGCATGGGACAGACATAAGGCAGTTCTAGTGGGGGGTAGGAGGAAGTAGGCAGTTGGTTAACTAGGATCTGCAGCTTATCCATTAGGTAGGACAATGGTCAGACTAGGTGGGCCAAGCGGTCCTTATCTGCCATCAAATTCTATGTTTCTTCGTGTAGCACCAATAATAGTGGCCACCTGAAAGACAGCAGCTGCTTAACCCCTTTGAAATCCTGGAAAAGTCCAATCCTAGTGCTTCTCAAACATTGGGACATAGATGGGGACAGATTCCCCACAGATATTCCTCCAGTGGCAGTATCAGGGGAGAGGAAGCCCAGTCCAGATGACCCCCCCAGTCCCTGTAGGTGGTGCAAGGGCTGTTTTGACCCAGGAACCATCCTGCCCTGGCTGCTGCAGTGTTTCCATGTTTTGCCCACCCACCTTCCCAGGTGAAGTGCATAATGTGCTGTACTGGCCTTGCCCACATGACTCACCATTGTAAGTGAAGACTGCCTGGCTCACCACAAAGTGATGCTCATGTAGCAGGACAGTGTGCCTCTCCTCTCCAGACTGGAAGTGCTGCTGCACAGCAGCACCATCCCCCAGCTGTTAGCCACACAGCCAGCTACCCCAGCTCATTTCTGAACTCTGGTCACCTGTATGGGAGCATGTTGTGCTACCTGTTGGGCTGCTGGGCAGCTTTGGTCCCCTTTCCTTTTGAGAAATTGTTAAAGTAGTTATGCAGTAATTGGATTAAAACCCAGAATTTGTCACTAAATGATAAAAGGAAGTTGGATCATAAAGTGTCACAATGGTATATTATAGCATTATATTAAGTATGAAACCCTGTATTATTATTGTTGCTTTCTTTAGAATGAAATGTAATGTGTTTTCTTCTTACAGAGATGTAATGTTATTTGTGATGTTTTTGTATTGCTTTCTTTATGAAAATAACACCTTTAATATACTAGATCATTAAATATATTATTTTCAATTAAGTAATTCAAATAACATTATCATACAATCATAATGTACAAAAGCAGAGTGAGAGAAAGCAGCAGCACCAAGCGTATAGTTTTGTAATGCTTTTTTTAGTGTTTTGTCCCCTTTTTAATTAACTCCATCTACTGTGGAGACAAAGTTGGGCTGGGGAGATAACATTGAAATTATTGCCTGAAGCCAAAGCAGCTGCCCCTGAGAAGGAATTACAGTCCTTTTTTGTCTTGTAACAATGAGACCCCCTGGTCAGTTAATGAGGAAGCTTCAAAGAGGTCATGATCTTTCATGTCCCTGGCTATGCAGTCACCTCTGCTGTGCAGACAGGGCTCAGAACAATGAGGTGGTTTCTGAGTTCTCAAAAAATCCAACATTCCAGTTTGGACCAGTTTTCCCAGGGACAAAAGAATGTGTCAATTTTATTATGTCAGAGTGACATACCTAATGAGGTGTCATTGGAAGACTGGTAGCTGGAGGATTTTGAGGATTTGCCAGAACCTAGAAAAGTTAGTCAGGTTTTGGGACCTCAAGCATTTAACATCTAAGGTTTGAGCCTGCCCTGATTGGTCAAGGTGTCTTTTGTGGTAAGCCTTTTCTACTTTGGGAAAGTTAGGAAATGTAGTAAGATTTTTTTCTGTGTTTTTTTTCTACTGTTTAAACATTTTCTTTTTATCTCTGTAGAAGTACTGTTCCGTGTATGGTAGTCTTAGTGCAGCATCCTTCATTATATGTGTAAATATCCTAAAGTATAAAAATATTATTTTTTATATATACTTCATGTTTCTGTGACTGAATCCTCTGAGGTACAGATAACTGGGTTATAACTGACAGAAACTGTGTTTTCATCTCTGAAAAGAAGGCTATGGTTACCATATTTTGTTTCTAAAGTGAGGTGTTTTCAGTTGTGACAGAGAGTGGTGGTGGTTTTCCTTTTGGTAAGGAGTGCTGTACTGTGTGGACAGTGGATCTGGTGGGATTCGGACCTAGAGATAACCCAAGGGTGTGTCTTTGCTGAGTGACGGCTAGAGATGCAGCGAATTTAAAATTCGCTGGCGAAGTGGGCACTTCGTGTTGCGTGGAGTGAGCAATGCCAAAGTGCTCACTTCACCTTATCATTACCACTTCGTGTTGGCATAATGAGAACGCGCAGTAAGGCGAAGTCATTGACTTCAATGGACTTCACGTTCCTCATTATGATTCTAAGTGATCCACTTGGTGTTTCAGACTTGGCAGCCCCCCCACACATCACATGGCTTACAGTACTGTAAGTCACATGCTCTCTAGCCAGGCAGGAAGGGAGTCACACAAACAGTTACACTTTCTCTTGTGCAGACTGAAAGAGAGAGGAGTGTTTTGATTGCAGAGGAGGAGAGTTAAAATTTGATACTTAACCCAACAGCTTTTTAAAAAGCTGAATTTTTTTGTCTTTTCTGTACTGTTTTTTACTTGATTTGTTCTTTCTGTAAATTTTATTTTTCTTACCTACTTAGTTGTTTGTCTGTGTGTGCGTCGTGCTTGTGTTGTGAGATGGAGTAGGGTGAGGGGGCGGGGGCAGCTCTGGGAGAGCATAGTAGTACACATCGTCATACCGTGCGCATGCGTGGGGGGGCATGGGCACCCATTTGTGTTGGACCACTCTAAACTTATGAGTCTCCAACCCCCGAAAGCAGGACCAGTACCGCCTCCTGACTCTGAGGCAGTTCAACCACCACCACCACCACCAAATCCAACTCAAGGTCCGTTGGAGCGGGATGTGCCTGTTCCCCCAGGCCCAAGTGTGGATCCCATCAGTACTGTTGAGTAGTGTGAGCAGCCTACAGCCAGTTCATCTGGCCCTCCCCTGCCTGTGCCTGGTCCTCCCCGCACCTCCGTTGTTTGGCAGTTTTTTGAGTGTGTCGAGGGGACAGCAGTGTGGTGGAGTGTCGCCTGTGTGTGGTGGAGGTGCGCCGTGGCCCCTGTGGGAGTCACCTGGGGACTGGGGGCCAGCGCACCCATATGCGTAATCACCACCAGTTGGAGTGGCAGGCTGCCACAGAATGGACCATGGCTGCACCTGCTGGCCATTCTGTGGTAGAGGGTGCCGCTGTGCATAGCGGGTGTGGCATCCCTAAGAAGAGGAAGGCCACAGCAGCACCTGTTGCTCTACCATCACTCCCACCACCACCACCACCACTAGCAGGTCAGCCTGTCAAATGAGTGGACACCAGAGAAGTGCATGTAGCACTGTCTGATTTGGCAGTTCTCTGAAGTGCTGTTGAGGAGAACAGCGAGAGGATGAGTGCTGTGGAGCAGCGGCTGGATGACATAGAGAGACATCAGCTTCAAATTATGTCCATGCTGGAACTGCTGCTGGATCACCATAGGATCCCACATTAGTTTTATTTACTCACACCATGTTCCCCCAACCCACCTTCCTTGCTGTGCTATAAAATGCATTTCGCCACCATCCCTGACCCTTGTATGTAATTATGCCCTTTTTTTGTTGTCTTCAGTATGCGTTACACTTTGTATTCTGGGGCCTCTTCCTTCTGTTAAGTGTCTGTGTGTTTTGTGTGTGTGTGTGCTGTTTTGGTGCCTCATTTTTCTGCATCCGCAAAAGGCATCTGTCTTGTGTCCAGCAAATTGACAAGTGGTAACACAGTGAAATTAGACTGTTTCAGCACGTACAAAGTCCCCCAGAATTTATGACAGACTCAGTCATGTGCACAAAAGTGGCACAGAGTCCCCATATTTTTTCTGCAGGCCCAGAATGCATCCTCCATGTGTCCAGAAATTGACAAGTGGTAACACAGTGAAATGAGACTGGTTCAGCACATACAAAGTCCCCCAGAATTTATGGCGCACTCAGTCGTGCGCACAAAAGTGACACAGAGTCCCCAGATTTTTTCAGCAGGCCCAGAATGCATCCTCCATGTGTCCAGAAAAAGGACAAATGGTAGCATCAATCCCAGTGGTGGTGGTGGTGGTCCATGGGGGGCCGACAGACTCATGGTGGCAGCAGACTTGGATAACATCAGTCCCGGTGGTGGTGGTCTGGGGTGGGCAGACAGACTCATGGTGGCAGCAGTCTTGGATAATATCAGTCCCGGTGGTGGTGGTCCGGGGCACACCGCCTTTTAAATACTGCAGTTAAAACCTGCTGACATTAACCGCATCATCATTCTCTTAAAGAAAACTGCCCTCACAGTCATCGATGTCTGAAGTCTGACCACTGGGAAATTCTTTCTCCATTGTGTCATCATCTACGTCAGTGGTGGGCCGTTTTAGGCAGCCACTGCCAGTGCCACCAGGATGCTCCATTTCCACATCAGCAAGACCACCATGACTAGGCCAGGGTACGAATACCGAGGTTGCAGTCTGTGCTGGTATGTACCTCTCATTCATTTTAATGAATGTTAGCAAACTAACATTTGCAGGAGACAGGTTTGTCTGACGATTCCTGACTATTGCACCTGCTGAGCTGAATACCCTCTCAACACTTACACTGGAGGGTGGGCATGTAAGGTACTTCAGTGCCACTGCAGTCAGCTCTGGCCATTCACTGACCTTTCCACTTTAGTACAAAAGAGGATCTTCACTTATTGTCAGATGCCTGTTTTCAGACAAATATGACTCAACCATTCTCTGTGCTGCACTAAGTCTGATTATTGATGCATCAACCTGTTCCCCAGAATCATTGATCTCACAAATACCCACTTGGGACAAAGCCTCCCAAAGTGGGTTGACACTAACCACTTTGGATGACAGGCCACCAGGAACTACAGTCCCCTTACCCTTGCGTGATATGCTTGCTGGTCCTCCAGCTACACCTTCAGCTGGATTATGCTGCTGAGGTTTGCAAACCTTGGCACGTGACTTCTGTGCCCCATGAACCAAGCGAACCAGTTGACCACTGATATTTTTTACCTGTTCAGGCCCTCCCTCCAGTACTGATGCAATTCCACATTTGTATCGTGGGTCCAGCATTGTTGCCATGGCAAAGTTGTCACTACGCTGAATGCTCACAATGTGACAATTCTGGTCGAATACTGTCAGCATGTGTTGCAGCAACATACTGCTACCACCGTCTCCAGCAACATCAAGGCTATGCTGTACATTCACCAATGTCTGCCTCAGCACCCGCAACAGTGGAATTGATTGGCTAATGGAGGCAGACTCGCCACTCACTGCCTATGTGGCATGTTCAAAAGGCTGCAAAGTTGTTATTACAGAGTCCATGAGGCGCCACTGTTCAGTCATCATAGACATGGAGGCCCCAGAACTGTCACGGCTAGTGTGCATAACAAGATATTCTGTGATGGCTTTGTATTGTTCATACAACCTCTCTGCCATGTATAACGAGGAGTTCCATCGGGTAACAACTTCCAGCTTCAAGCGGTGCTGAGGCAGGCTGTTTTGTATCTGCAACTGCAACTGCCGCAGTTGGTCACGGGCCTTTCGAGATCTTGAAAAGTGAGAGCAGATATGTCGTGCAATGGCCAGCATTTCCTTTATGTCAGGGTGCTGCAGAAACTCCTGAACCACAAGATTTAAGCAGTGGGCCATGCATGGAACACAAAAAAAAACACCATTCGTGATGCATTTCACCACATTTGACCCATTGTCACTTGCTATGAACCCAGCTCTCAGGGACAGAGGGTTTAGCCATCTGTCAGTTTCAGTCAGTACCATGTCCAACATGTTCTCACCAGTATGTGAACAGGCCACACTGCGCATAGCAATTGTTGCATGCTGGCGAATTCCAGGAAGGTTGCTACTATGGCAGTCCACCTTCCTGCACTGATTATTCACACTACTAGCATCACAAACAACCCGTGGCACCTGTGCCCAGTGTGCAGTTTTACACAAATATGACCTCCCCGCTGTTTTGCCACTTGTCCACATATCCATACTTAAATGGATGAAAGGAGAGGAGGAATGTTGAAGGGCATATCTTACTGAGTCTGAGACAGTGCGGAACAGCTCGGGAACAGCACAGGTAGAAAAGTATGTCCTGGGTGGGACTTTCCATTTTGGACAGGTAGGGGCAGCAGACTGCAGGAACCCAGAATTCTCCACAAAGGAGAAGGGCAAAAGATCGATTTGCCAGCATTTCCGCTACAGCAGCATTAAGTTCACGTGACACTGCATGATTGGGGGTTACTTCAGCTTACGCGAAAAACACTCTGTAACGTGGGCTGACTTAAAAGCTTACAGGGTGTGTGGTGTTGGTCACAAATGGTTGTGCTCTGTGATGAATGCCATTGGCAGGGGGTGGAGTGTGGACATTTGATGAAGACAGTTGCACAGGTGATGATGACAAACCCAGATATGATGTTATTTTTCCGGATTTGCCAACTGGGGTTGATGTACCACTTGCATTAGACATACTGCATTCACCACCACCACCACAAAAACTGCTACACTCACCAGCACTGGACAACATTTCAAAGTCATTATGGTCCTCCACCTCATCATGCCTGTAGTAATCCTCTGCTCTTATTACCACACTACTGCACACGTTTAATTTCCTACTGGGCTTAACAGTCATGGAAGGGGATAACATGCTGGCTGTGGTTGCAGCCGGTGATACGGGTGAACGCCCAAGTCTGATATTAGCTGCCAGCTTGTGCTGGGTCCACAGAGCCAAGTGCCCATTCTTAAGATGCGTATGCTGTCTTCCTGTCCCAAGATGGCTCCCCTTTTTACCTCGACTCACACATACATGGCAAACCTGGCAGATTGCAACTGAATCATCATTAGCATCTTGAACAAAAAAAAATCTCAAACAAGGGACTGTGATGCTCTGCTTTTAACATGTCCATGATGATGTGGCTTATTTAAGTCTGAAGGGGGGGCACGTGATGTTTCTGGCACTGCACACCTGGACTGCAACTGACCACCACAACTACCTATCATATTTAGTACTGGGTCGTCATCATCATCATCCACTAAAACTGGTAAAGCACAAGTTTTTACAGGGTGGGTATTCCTGCAAACAGATTCAGAAATTTCAGACACAGCCACTTTTAATTTCTTTTTCTCCGGTTCCCAACTTGGGTCAATTAAATCATCATCATATTCATCAACATCACTGTCACACACATCCACATCTTCTGCTTGGATGCTAACATGTGGACTGCATGTTGCAACAACAGCAACATCATCAGCATCATCACATTCATCATCAGCATCTACACCACCATCACCTGATATTTTTTCACCACATTGGGAATCACTATTGCATGGAAAATGAGTGACGTTAAGTGCCACGGTGGATGGAATATCACATCGTAAGCTATCGTTGACATGATCATCAGAATCAGGTTCAGTTAATGGGATGTTACTGGGAAGTATGACATCTATGCTGTCACTCACTTGCACTGCTTCACGCTCAATATGTTTGGATACGGTACACTGGTCGGAATTAGAACTTGACGCAACAATGCTAATACTACCTCCACCACCACTAACACCACCGGCTGGGAAAATATAATCTCCTCCAACTATTAGTGAAGCTACTGATTGGGCTGTAAAAAACACTGCAGGAGAAAAACCTTTCCTCACATCAGCAGTGCACTTCCCTGTCCACATACTACTACCACGCCTACAGACCCTCTTACTGCCAACATTGCCATGGCCAGAAACAGCTTTACTTGCACGTCTCTTTGCAGGCATTTTGGGGGATCAACCACAAATATTATTACCAAATTCAGATTTTGATACATTCACTTTCTGACTGGAGGGTCGCTACTCACTACTATCGCTAGCTGGATGTGAAGCAAAATAAACAACTGTGGCTTCAGCAACAGATAAGGGACTACTGTGTTGTGACACTGTCATGGAATTAAAACAACTTCAGTAACCAGTGGTGCTGATGGGGTAACAAAACAATCCAGTCTATTAAAAAATACCTTTTCAACTTGGTGGGGGACTGAATACAGACAGTGCTGATTTTTACGGCTCTGCAAGCAGCAACACTAAGAACAGAGAACACGATCAGAGTACAAAATCAGGCAGCTGCAGTGGATAGCAGGTTCACACTGCTGCGTTTAGTTGCACTTACACTGATCTGTGTCACAAATTTTAAAAGGTGTATTATATTTGATGCACACAACATTGAACACACAACACAGAACACTTTGTGTACAATGCTGAATGAGGAATGCGATGCAAATCCAAAAGTTCAGTGTACTCAGTGCCATGTAATGTAAATGTGTAATTTAAACAGCCTGACCTTATGAAATGCTGCACCACATTCAAGCAGCAAGAACATTTGTACTATCACTGACAATTTTACTGTGTGTACAGTAACACAGTCAGTTATATAACAAAAATATTATCAAAACACAAAGAAATCACTAGTTCTCCAACTTAAATCTACCTACACACGGATACGCCACTCCCCCACACAGCACACTTCACTGTCTTTCACCACACACACTCAATGTTGTAAATTTACATTCAAAATCCACACACAAACAAAAACGCTTGATGATGTGAGCACAGGAGGGTTTACTACAATCGATGAACTACAGTTGGAGCCCCCAAAAAAGCAAAATGCTTTTTGAACAGCTTTTAAAAGATTCCTACAGACAGCTATCAGAGCAGAGCACACTGTCTCCTATTCCTTCCTACTCATACTACCTTGAACTGAGGCTGTGCAGATCAATATAGAGCCCATGTGACCTGAACTTCCATGAATCACTGCAAAATCCTCCTTCGGAGCTCAAAAACAAGGCGTAGTGAACTGCCACCAATGTACTTCGCCTTAAAAATTGAAAGAGAAGTGACCAGTGGAGGCAGAGTACCACGAAGTAGCTGTTTGCAATGCACTTCGTGTTCCTCATTATAACGTGAATACTCTGCTTCACATTGCAGAGCACTCTGCGAATCCGCCTTTGTTCTGCGAATCACTTCGTGGAGCTGATTGAGCCCATTTCACCCACCACTAGTGACGACGGCTACTGAAGTACTCTTGCAGGCATCTGAATGGTTCGAGAATGCTGGTAATAGAGTACAGGTTGAGTCTGGGAGAGACTCGCATAGGTCGTAGGGGCAAAAATGATAGGTGAGTTCAAGAATGCAGGGAATAGACAGAAGGCAGTCCTAGTGGTAGAAAAGAGAAGGTAAACTGCAGATCAGTTAGCATCTAGAGTTTATGCAATAGGTAGGGAAATGGGCAGACTGAATGGGCCAAGTGGTCCTTATCTGCTGTCAAATTCTATGTTTCCATGTCACATGAAGTGTGGCCTTTTTTTGAATTCTTCTCACCCCCATGGGGGTGGGCTGCAGTCCATCTGGAAACTGGCCCTGGTGGCTCATCCTCAGCATGCTGGAACATTCCTCCCAAAAAACCCATACGCCTTCCTCTGTGTGCAAGGAATTGTATTCCCTGACCAGTTGTTCAGGGTCCAAGTCATCTGCCCTCGATCAGTCCCTGAGAGGGCAAATGTTTTGATCATGTAAACTACTGAAGAGGTCTTTGCCACCACATGAGGTCGGACAATAACTCCTTGCTTGTGTGGGTCACCCAACCTACTGCTCCCTTCCTTTTAGATGTCTCAACAAATCCTCTCTATTCATTCCTGTAGATGCCAATATCTGACCTGTAAACCCTATTTGAATTATGTAATCCTGCACAATCCATTGTGATGTCATCATGGATAATGCTATATCCCACATTATCTTTACAAAATTACCTAATTCCCCTATTCAGTTTCTTTGGGTCCACGCTATTGTCCATGTATCATGCATGCATCTATAACTTGTGCTGCAAAATGTCTAACACCTATCTCTCTCTTTCTCTCTCTCTGTTCATACCTAGTTGGGTTC
This sequence comes from Neoceratodus forsteri, assembly GCA_016271365.2. Classification (NCBI taxonomy): domain Eukaryota; kingdom Metazoa; phylum Chordata; order Ceratodontiformes; family Ceratodontidae; genus Neoceratodus; species Neoceratodus forsteri. The sequence goes on along the minus strand of CM057452.1, from coordinate 524,945,053 downwards.
CCTTTTCCCTGACTTGCACCTGCTTGTGTACCCAGAAAATGAGAGGATTCGGCTATCCTAATTTGTATCTGTGCTGTGACATCTGAGGAGGCAAGCAAAGAAAAACTTGTTTATATACTTTCTCTAAACTGCCAAATATGGAGTGCACATACCTTGACATTTCTTAGACCTCCATCTCCCAAATCACTGTATAGTTTTTCTCTGGCAGTGGTTTCAGTTGTGCTTCCATTTTGTTTCATCCAGATGGCAGTCAAAATGTGAGGACAATGACCCCCTTCCTAGAAGGAGGAGAGCTGTACCCTAGACGCTCAATCCTACTTCCACCAGTTAGGTCCTAGTGACCCAAGCTTATTCCCATACCCAGGTCATCAGCATCTTAATCTGTAGCATTGCTGCTGCCCTCTGACAGTATTTACCATCTCTTGACTATTAGTTTTTCAATATGATCACTTATCTTATCAATAGAGTTAGAGTTAACTGCACACGTACTCCTAAAGACTGCTGAAGTGCAACAAAATTATTAAAAACCAAGCATTTCTGGTCATTTATGCTATGGCCCCTTGGCCGTTTATTAAGAAATAATTGCCCTAACTCCCCCATTTAAAGCAAAAATTCATGTTAACCGAAAAACTGGCTATGATGCTTTTTTTTTTTTTTTTTTATTTAATTGTTTAACCAGGTGAGACACACTAAGCTGAAAGCTTTTTTACAGGTGCGACCTGGGAGCACGGGGAAGTTAAGTGACTTGCTCAGGGTCACACAGTATGCAAGTGGAAGCTGTGGGATTCAAACCCAGGTCTGGTCTGCTGGATGTCACCAGATTTGCAGCTCAGAGCCTTAAACCACTGCGCTATACTGCCTCCCTTTTCAATCAGTAAGGAATCATTGAATCTCCCTTACTGAATCACGATATTTTTAGCTCAAAGAAAAAATTAAGCAAAGTCATTGTAATATGCTGTACTAAAAACAAATGGGGTGAGTTTTCAAGAAAATACTGCACTGATACTATATGTTCCTGTACTTACTAAGCATAATAATTTCACTACTTAAACTAGCAAAAAAAAAAAAACAGAATTGGTATTGGACAATGTTTGTTGAATCTCTCGGTCACTAGTTTCAATGAGTTTCCCTTGTCCTTGTATTTGTGGTTGAAGCAAATATAGTCTGGCCTTGTAGCCTACCCTATTTACCCCACATAGATACCTGCAGTGGCGTCATGCCCATAGGGCCCGAGGGGGCATGTGCCCCCCCAAATATTGTTGTGACATTTATTAATAGAAATGCATTTTGAGTAAGCTTTTATAAGGTCCTGCAGGTGGTAAAAAAAAGTAGTGTTTTTTCATGCTCTTTATGGTGTGGGCTGGGGGGTGGTGCAGGTTCCGAATCAATTGTGTGTGCGGGAACTGGGAATGAAAGACTGACTGAAAGCCACCAGGCCGGGACATCAGCTTTTAAAAAAGGTATTTGTTGCTCCCGCTGGGCTAGTGACTGGCTTTGGTGCTCAGCACCTTTAATAACAAAGCCAGAGTGAGCGAGACACCAACAGACAGTTGATTGGTGGTAAAAAACTGCCAACCAGTAGCAGCCAATTACAGTGCTGGCAGTTACCACCGATCAACTGTGTACAGGCAGCGGAGGCGCGAACGTGAAGTAATAGATCACCAAGGCTTTCATCTTCCTTTAGTGCCAGCACCTATCTGAGTTACAATTTTTAAGCAGATGCAGTTGCAGAGTCGCAGACGACGAGAGCGAGTCATTGACTGTCAGCAGTAACTTAGACAACGCAGTTGGTCCAGTTGGGTGGGTTCAAGTCCACACGTACTCCAGACCAGAACACTGCATGAAGTTCCTGCCTGGCTGCTTCCTACAGAAAAAGGTCAGTTAGCATTGCAGGGGAAGGAAGGAAAGAGTTCGCTCAGCTGCAGGTTGACAGGGCAGGTCTATTACGATCGGGGGGCATGGAACAGCTGAGGTTCACATTTCTTGTGTTATTTTGCTCCTAGGAGTGACAGGGCACTTTTTCGCCCCACTGTCATCCTGATGTTGCTATTGCCTGCCCGTAGCGGTCACCCCACGGTTTCTCCAGGATACTGACTGACAACTCACAGGCAAGTGGGCAGTGGGAGCAGCATCAGGAGCCCATCCTCACAGGAATGCCGTGAGAGTTGTTGCACCATTCTGCTTCATCTTTCACCCCTGGGTTAGTACAAGCAGCTCTGAATTGTGGGCCCCTGGAGTCCTGCAGGCAGAGGGCACAATTTGAGCACACCTCAGAACCCTTCCCTGACACTGGGGAAAATAAAATAATCCGCACACGGTTTGTTAGGGAGCTGCCAGAGAATGGTCAGAGCCAACCTTTGGTGCTCCATTTCCTCACTACTTGCACCCAAAAAAAGAGCTCCTAGAGTTGGATAATAGTAATCCGAGATTTACGAGCATTCATCCCGTGGCAGATGGTTACCCAGCAGTCCCAACCAGACTTGCATTGGGAGAAAACCCACTCAAGGTACGGCTGTCCGCTGCACTTGCCTTCGCTGTCTGTGTTTGCTTCAGATGTATGCCTCCTTTCATTTTCTGCTTTTTCCTGCCAGGAGTGAGTTTTTTTTTTAGTACGTAGGGCAGCTGATAATTTGATTACCGTCATGTATGTGTGTGTTGATTGCGCTGTGCTGTACAGTCCTGTATATGTATGTTGGTGGAGTATAGTGGTGGGTGTATTGGGGGGTATGTGTTAGAGAGCAACAGCCTGCACTGGGAAACACAGTAATCACTGAGAGGACCTAACAGGAGGTCTGAGATCTTGCTCGTTCATCAGGTTTACTGCTAAGTGCATGCAAAGGCTCAGCTGGTTGTGTGTGCATGTCATTAGGGAGGAGGGAAGGGTCAGCCATGGAAAAAACTGTGGAGTCAGCTAAATGAGAGTTGTTGACAGTTGAGAATGGAGAAATAGCAGATTGGTGGAATAAAAATGTAACAGTGATGGGATGCGGTGAGGATGCTTGCTAATGCTACCCTTCTATACCTTAAAATAGTGAGAGATGATCGATGTGAAATCTGAATGCAGTGCTCCAAAATTAAGACTGATGTTTTTCGTAGGGAAACTGAATTGCCTGGATCTCTTGCAAAAATTAGTGCAAGTCTATGGGAACCATTTTCCTGTAGAGTGCTAAATTTTCCTGTAAAGTACAGGAATGGTTGTAGATCTGTGAGTTGTCTTTATGTATTACTTACTAAAGGGCAAGCAGACCTGAAATAGTATGGTGGGATGGGGTGGGATGGGGAGGGAGGGGATTCCTCAAGGATGGAGAGGGTAAAGGCTCATGGGGTGAGTTGTTACCTGTAGTAATACTATATTGTGCTACACAGGACAAAAAGCTAATAAAATGTGAACTCCCTTTTCTAGTCAGTTGCCCAGCCAGATAAAGCAGTACTGCTGCATGCTTCCGTGCCATGCATGGGAATTGGGGTTTGTGGGCCAGCCCAGGTCCTTGTGTATTGGATGGCCAGGGACAGATCTCTCTTTATTGGGGAGGTAAGCAGTGTTGTGTCATTCCTGAAGTGGTTTGTGACTGACCTGCCTGGTGGGCAAGTTTGGTCTCTGACTTGTGAGCAAAGGCTGGACTGATGCACCTGTACCATGAGGGAACTTCCACACCCTGATTGCTTCTGGGATGAAGAAAAGAGATGGATAATAAGGTGATGGCCCATCAAATGTGAGTGCAGTGGGAACCAGTGGGCAGGTGGGAGTGGTGTTGCCCAACAGTGCGGGCATCATTCTTTTGTAATGTGGGGGACCTGTAGGCAGCCAGGAGTGGTGGGGTCTGGAACTGCTGGCATCATGCTGCAGTGTGGGGGGCCAGTGGGCAGTGGGAGTGGTGGGGCCCAAGTATCTTGTCATGCTGCACTGTGGGGGACACATGGGCAGCTGGGAGTGTTGGGACCCCTGAGTCCTGGCATTGTGTTGCTTTGTGCATGGTGGTGGGGGGCAGTGGCAATCAGAAGTGTTGGGGGCTCAAGAATGCTGGCATCATGGTCCTGTGTGGGGAGACCAGTGGGAGTGCTGTGGCCTGAGAATGCTGGCATCATGGTACTGTGTTGGGGACCAGTAGGCAGTTGGGAGTGATGGGGCCTGAGAGTGCTGGCATCCTGCTGATGTGTGGGGAGACCAGTGGGCAGTGGCAGTAGTGGGGCCTGAGAATGTGGGAGTCATACTAATTCTTATAAAAAAATTAATACAAACAGTAACACTGTAAGTAGAATGGACAAAGGACAAAAACATTTGATCATTCCTCTAACCTATATCACTATTATGGCACTTAGCTTGTTGGGGAACAGCTTTCTGGACTGCTAAAAGTCACCAAAATGCACCATTTGGCCTCAGTTTTTCAAAATTTCCGGGGGCATGCCCCCCGACCTCCCTAGACAGGTTGAGATTTTGTGCCCCTCCAGAATTTCTGTCTGCATGACGCCCGTGGGTTTAGGGACAAAAGCATTCTCTGATGGAGAACTAGACTGTAAAAACTATTGTCTGGTATGATTCTGTGATTCAAATCTCTGTTGTTCCGTGACAAAATGCCCAATTTAGAAGCAACTGAGGAAATATGAAGAATAATCAAGGACATCCTTGAAAATCAGGGACAGTTCAGAGGTATGAACAGAGGTGCATCTCCTGTGTCACTGGAACCAGCCACGTGTAATGCAGTTCCATACTGTCTCAAGTTTCAAGCTCATTGGGACAAGTCCAAGCTCCCTCTTCTATTATACCTCTCTAATTTCTGTTTTATTTAGAAAACTTTATGGTCTGAAATCCTGCTACTCCAATTACATATTTGCGAGTAGGTAGTTACCCTTATATGTTTGTGAATTGCCTTAAATATTTATAAAAATGTGCAGCAACAGAGGAAACTTTTTTTTAAATATCATTAGTAATTTGTCTTGACAGAGCTTTGTACAGTAGATCTTGACAGGGCTTTGTACAGTAGATATTTTGTACAGTAGATCTTGACAGGGCTTTGTACAGTAGATATTGACAGAGCATTGTACAGTAGATATTGACAGGGCTTTGTACAGTAGATCTGGCCAGAGCTTTGTACAGTAGATATGGACAGGGCTCTGTATAGTAGATATTGACAGAGCTTTGTATAGTAGATATTGACAGGGCTTTGTACAGTAGATCTGGACAGAGCTTTGTACAGTAGATCTTGACAGGGCTCTGTACAGTAGATATTGACAGGGCTTTGTATAGTAGATCTGGACTTGTGATTTGCAATACTTGGATTCATCATTGAAATCAGTTTGTTTTTACAAATATTTGTCTTATTATTTTGTCAGAGAATTGGTTCACTGGCAGCATCATCTTCACGACCAAGCACTCCTTCTGCAGGTTAGTAAGATTTTGATATAAAGATACAATTACCAGTTCACTAATGTACCATAGTTGAAGCTGTGTTTGGGGAGGCCCAAGCTCCCAGTGCCTTGGACACTAGTGTAGAACTACAGTCACAATTAAGAAAATATATGTTATACAGAGTATTTTAACTTGTGTGTGTACAGTCCTAGTGTGTCCTTTACTTTGTTTGCTTTTGGAACTTTTTTTTAATGTGCCTAGTTGTTTTATGGCCCCTGAGGCTCTCCTTGTTTGCTTTTTTCATTACTTTTCCCACAATGCCTCCTGTCCCATGTGACAGTGACATGTTGGAGACCATTGATTCAGTGAATGCTGTCTTACTGCCCAGTTTATGCAAGTAGAACTGTGCTGGTAAGTGCCACTTCTTATCCAGTGAACACTTATGAAGGCTACATTCAGAATCTGGCAAACACCTGAGAGATAATTGAGTGGGCTATTCTTTAAGGAAATCGCTATAGTCTTCATAAATTGTAGCACTGATGACCTGTGGTGATTTGTGTGATATTTTTTTTTTTTTTTAAATGAAAGCAGCACAAAGCAGTGGGGGCAATCTTCAGGGCTGCAAAAATGCCAGTTTAAAACAACCTTAATGGTTTAAACTAAATTTGGCTAACCTTTCTCCAAATATTTAGCGTTTTAACCTTGCTCCTTGAGGTGCCATGTCAAAAGTGCCGCCACACCGGAAGACGGAGTGTACCCCTGGCATCCTGTCCTGTGCCGGAAAGCTCGTTAAAATGACGAGTGAGGCGCATCTACCCGGGTAAAAAAGAAACACTGTGGCATGAAGAGGTATGTTAACTAAACCTCTACATCCAATTCCCGGTGAAAACAGAGTAGTATAATGTACTTTAAATCATTATGAAAGTTGCAGCTCCGAGTTTAGTCTACGGTGCTACTGCGCGTGACGAACTCGGAGCTGCAACTTTCCTCATGTTCGTAAGCCGATATAACTCGTTTTCACCGGGGAATCATGTATGAGGTTTAGTTAATATACCTCTACATGGAGCACCTGTAACTTTAAAACTGCTTTGTCAACCCTTGATGTCCTATGTACTGGCTGCCTAAGGGTTAACGGTCACCAAATTTAGTGGCTACTTAATCCATATTGAAAAAGGTGAGTTTGACAATTTTCTCATTTGTTGCTTAAAGAATTAATGAGTTATAACAGCTGAAAATCAAAGCAGATTTTCACGACTGCAGTAATCACATTCAATGAAGTATTCACAGAAACAGTATTCACAAATTTCACTCAGCACTTGGGTGATTACATGATATTAGAGTGAAAACCCTAAATTCATTAACTCTACCTGAAATTGCAATTTGTATAGTGGTAAATTCTTGGGGGGAATTCTACCCTATAAAGGTCCACAGTTCCTTCACATTAAAGTTTCTTGCAGCAGGACTGTGATGTACTGTAGGTGGGAAATGCTGATTCCACAATGGCATCATCTGTAACTATGAATGATGTTTGGTGGCCTTTTTGTTCACTTTGTTTTGCATGAATTTCAGTATGTGTTGAAAATACAGGTATCAGAACTGGTATATACCTACCAACCAAATGTGAGCATGTTAAAATGAATACACAGTACATATTGAAAAAAGAAAATATTAATGTAGAACAGGTTATATTTGATGTAAAATAATTATAGCTATATTCATTTAAGTGATAATTGTGCTAAAATAAAATAGTGCTAATTGGTCAGAAATGTATATTTTCAATGGACACAAATTAGTAGCTAATTGCAGAGCGTGAAATTAAATTTGCACAATTGTGGCCGATTAGTGCTATGCACTAAATATAATATGCACAATAATAAATAGTTCTACAGTAGTATTTAGGCCCTAATATAACCCAAACTTTAATTATTTGTCTCCTTATCCATATATTAAAGATTCAAAAAAGTGTTGCATACTGTTAAATGTTACTTTCTCCTGACTACCAACAGCAACAAAAAAGGATACAGACTCATTGGCATCTAATGAACTTCCAGTTGTGTGTGGCTCTTCTACCGGAATTCTGCACAAACACCGATTTGCATCAGGTGAGTTCCTGTTTACTGTTCATTACCCAATCTTGTTTTTCTTTTGGTCTTTTACATTACAGGCTGCTAGTGAAGTAAAGCAGCATTCTCTCTGAAAAAAGGCAGCCTAGCATTACTGTAAAGGGGATACATTAGGGTTCTGTTTTTCTTTTTTATTAATTTTAGGGTCTAACATTCAAGAAACATGGTAATTTATAGTCATAAAGGATACTAGATCCATCATGTCCACCCCCCCCACACACTTCATAAGCAGCAGTAAAATAAGTACTGTACAGTATATTGTGCAAGCATATAGCAATTTATAGGGATTTCTTGCTCCCGCTACTATTCAGATTACCTAGTAATTCCCTTGGTAATAATACATGTGTCCAACTTTTCCTTGAAGGACACTACAGTCTCCACATGCACTGTCTCTGCTGGTAGATTGTTTTGCAGATTCACCCCCTTTCTTGGAGAACAATGCCTCCTAATGTTACACCTGAGTTCACCACCCCTGAGCTTCAGGTATGTCCTCCTGTCCTTCTTCAGGACACCAGATCAAACACTGTCTGCTGACTGCTTGATCTTATTAATACCTTTGAGTATGCAAAAGACTGAAACTAAATCCTCCTTTAGCCCATTTCTCCAGGGTGAACCTTTGAAATGTCTCCAACTGTCTTCATAGCTTGTGTCCCCCACCCCTGATTTTTTTGGTGATCCCATGTTTCATCCTTGGAACTGCCTAAATTTTCTTTTTGTATTGAAGAGACCAGAACTGCATGAGTCTCTAGGTGGGGACTGGCTAATGCCTTGTAAAGTGGAAAGATTGCTTCCCCTGCTCTTCTGGTCATCCACCTTTTGGGGCACCCCAGTTTCAGCTGGCCTCTTGACTGCTGCCACACACTGCTGGCCCAGCTTCAGCTCCATGTCTGAATGATTCCCAGGTCCTTTTCCTCCCTCCTCCTCCATTGCAGCAAGTGGAGCCCCACGCAGTGTGCTGGTTCTACATCTGTACTTCTTTCCCAAAAGTAGAAAATGACTCTGGCTGCATGTAACCTGCATTTACAGGATTCAGACCAATCGCACATTTTGTTCAGGTCCTCAAGAAGTTTATTGACTTTCTTAAAAGGAGTCCACCATCCTGGATAGATTAGTGCCATTCACAAAATTAAATACTCTGCTGGAGACGCTAGTTTCTAGATCGTTGATGAAGATGTTGAATAGCAGTGGCCCAAGCATTTATCCATGAGGGACAATGTTAATGGGTGTTTACTCACCTGGTAAAGGTGATTGTGTTGGTTGACATCCATGGCACTCCAAGACATTACATCATGGGTTTTAGCCCACCTGATAGGCTAGTTGATGCACATGACTCTAGGATCAAATTTCTAGTATATCCAGTTCCCAGAAACCCCTGCTCTTCAGTTCAAATCTTCCCAAGCTGAAAGTAAAGGTTAGTAAACACGGCCACTACTAGAAACAAACAGTAACTATCCCATATAAATAATGCAGCGTGAGGCGACATGTAGCAGTGGACCTGTGGCCCTCCTTTTATTTTCCTATTATGTACAATCTATACTCGACCCATAAGTGGTCAACGGTCGACATCCTGGATGTCCTTTTGTAATGCGGATTCTGTTATTTTCAGATAATCTCTTTTCTTTATAACCTGATCACTACTAGAGCACTGTGTCGGGAGGGTCTTGGAGTGCCATGGATGTCAACCAACACAATCACCTTTACCAGGTGAGTAAACACCCATTGTGATTGGTTGACCATCCATGGCACTCCAGACATCACATCATGGGTAGATAAGAAGCAGTAGTGTACCCACGGGAGCGAGACAGGGTGTTCTAGTAGTGAGAGGAGGAGCTTGCGGCTGAGAGAACCTGTGTGGCAAAGGAAGGCTGTAGCATGTACAGGTGCTCTAGTCTGTAATGCCTGGCAAACGTATGGATGGATGTCCAAGTTGCCGCTTTGCAGACGTCCTCTGCGGAAACGTTAGCCCTTTCTGCCCAGGAAGTAGCTACTGACCTAGTGGAATGGGCCTTTATGCCCAGGGGTGGCGTCATCTGTTTTGCCTTGTAAGCCTCCTGAACGGTTCTCTTGGACCAAGCAGCAATGGTTATCTTTAAGGCTGCCTTTCCCTGTCTCTGACCCCTAGTGACTATGAAAACCTCTCGGTCTTGCATAGAGGTTGAGTTTTGGATATGTAGGTGGATAGGGTGTTTCCTACGTCTAGGTGGTGTGGGCAGGGTTGTCTCCCAGATGAGTATTATCTGTAAAAGTTGGCAACTCGATGGGTTGTTCCCTGTGAAAGTTGGAGGAGACCTTTGGTTGGAAGGAGGGAACAGTACGGAGGCGGACCCCTTGTGGGGTGAACACCGTGTAGGGTTCTTTGCAGGACAGCGCCCCCAGTTCCCCGATCCTTCGGGCGGAGCATATTGCGACTAGGAAGCAAGTATTCAGGCTGGCCCAGAATAGGTCTACCTCCCGTAGAGGTTCAAAGGGGGTGGTGCTGAGAGAATCTAGCACCAGGGGGAGATCCCATGGTGCGACGGATGGTCTGACTCTGGGTCTCAGTATCTCGACTGCCTTTAGGAAGCGCAGCGCATCTGGGTGAGCTCCTGGGTAGTGTCCCCCTATGGGGCCAATGGCTGCCCCGATGGCTGCGAGTTGTACTGTAAGGGACAAGTGGGCTAGCCCTTTCTCTACCCCTTGTTGGAGGAACAGGAGAATGGTGGCCATGTCTGCCAGCTCAGGATCCCTGTCCTGAGCTTGGCACTACCTAGAGAAGACTGACCATTGTCTATCATAGGTAGATGTGGTGGAGGATCGTCTGGATTGTAGTATCATAGAGACCACCGAGTCGTGATACCCTGCGTTCATCAGTCTCTTTCTCTCAGGAGCCAGGCTGTGAGCTTTAGCGTCCATGGGGCCGGGTGCAGTACCAGTCGCTGGGTCAACATGTCGGGTCGGTATGGTAACCGGAGATTGGCTAATGTCATCGACAGCACTGTGGCAAACCATGCTGTCCATGGCCAGTAGGGTGCCACTAGAATGATGGTTTGCCGTGAGGATCTGATCTTGGCCAGTACTTGGGGTAGCATGGGAATGGGTGGGAAGACGTATGCCCGATCTTGGGACCATGGTTGCGTGAGGGAGTCGGTCCCCTGTGACCAGTGTTCCCTGTACCTTGAGAAGTATTTCCTGGCCTGTGCATTTTCCGCTGTGGCCATGAGGTCCATGGATATGGGCCCCCAAGTATCCCGGATCAGACAGAAGAGGTTTGGGTGTAGGTGCCACTCCCCCGGGTGGACCTGCTGTCGACTGAGCCAGTCTGCGTGAATGTTGAGCTTGCCAGCGAGATGAACTGCGCCGAGATGTGAGAGGTGGGACTGTGCCCAGCTGAGGACCATTGATGCCCCTCTTAGCATAGCCTTGCTTCTGGTGCCTCCCTGCTTGGTGATGTATGCCACCGTGACCTGGTTGTTGGATCGTACCAGGACCGACTGACTGGCAGTGGAGGTCTGGAAGACTCTCAGAGCGTGGTATACCACCTGCATTTCTAGGACATTGATCGACAGCTGGGCCTCTGAGGCTGTCCATTGGCCCTGTGCTGTCCTGTCTCCTAGGCAGGCACCCCATCCCAGGAGGCTCACGTCTGTCTCTATGGAGGCTTGGTAGGACACCTCCAGCTGAACTCCCCGGTTCAGATTGGAGCGCACCGTCCACCATGTCATTGACTGTCTCACTGGTTTTGGCAATGGAAGCCTGACCTGTAGATTGTATTCATTTGGTGAGCCCCATGACAGGACGTAGGTCTGCAGGGGTCGCATGTGCCACCTGGCCCAAGGGACCAGGTCGATGCAAGATGCCATGTAGCCTAGTAGTTGGGCTAGGCGTCCCATGGTGGAGTGATGGCATTGTCGCAGTTGACGTGACAACCTGATGAGGTTGTTCACCCTTGTCTGGGATGGTTTTGCCCAGCCCTGCAGTGTGTTGATCTGTGCCCCCAAGTGTTCTATCTGTTGCGTGGGGACCAGATGACTCTTGGATTGGTTTACCACCCATCCGTGTTCCTCGAGAGCCCTCAGGGTGAGTTTGGTCTGGAGGAGAAATCGCTCTCTGGAGCGTGCCCAGATCAGCCAATCGTCTAGGTAGGGGATGATGTCGAGACCTTGTTCTTGGAGTCTGGCCAGTAGCACCACTGACACCTTGGTGAATACCCTTGGTGCCGAGGTGAGGCCGAAGGGAAGGGCCTGGTACTGGAAGTGCTGGCCTAGGATATGGAATCGTAGGTATTGCCTGTGTTTTTCTCTGATGGGGATATGGAGGTATGTGTCCTTTAGGTCTATGGACGTCAGGAAATCTCCTACGCGGATACTGCGTAGTCTGGATTTTAAGGTGTCCATTTTGAACCTCTGGGAGATGACATGTTTGTTGAGGTGCTTGAGGTCCAAGATTGGACGGAGTTCGCCTGATTTTTTGGGAACTAGGAAGATGGAGTATACTCCTAGCTTTTGCTCGTGTGGGGGGACGGGCTGTATGGCCCTGTTCTCGATCAGGTCCCACAGGATTTGTTGTACCTGGTGGGCCGTAGCCTTCCTTGTGGAAATCAGGGAGGAGATGAACCTGTGTGTGAGGGGGTGAATCGGATAACTCTATCGAATATCCTCTGGAGACCACCTCTTGTACCCATTTGTCTGTGGTGGTATGGAACCACTGGTGGCTGAAGAGCGATAGCCGTTGTCCCATGGGTGGACACCGATCCTGCCTCCGAGGAGATCTGACCGAGTAGTCATTGTCTTCCTTGTTGTCCCCTACCTCTCCCTCTGAACCGTGGTCTGTGGGGTCAGAAGGAGGAGGGCTGATAGGAGTGGGTGAAGGGGGTGCGGTGTGGGGTATGGGTACCTCTTCCTCGAAAGGTAGTGGGTGGGTATGAGGTGTCCCTTCATGAGTGGTAGGATTTGTTCCCCGAAACCTCTGCCTAGCGGAAGGTAGGTAGGAGTGCTATTCTTGTTTTTGAGGAGTTCCTTGCCTTCCTCTTTCTGCTTCAGGTACTCCTGCAATCCCTCCCCAAACACGTTTCCCTTTCATGGGCAATTTTTGTAATAGTGTCTTGGATTCATTGTCAGCCTCCCATAGCTTAAGCCACAATGCCCGTCGAGCTCGGTTGGTGATGGCTGTGGCCGTTGCATTAAGTCTTAGTGAGTCCATTGCCATGTCGGCTAGGTACTTTGCAGCATCAAGAGTGCACTCCAACAGTTCTGCCTCTCTTGACTTTGGGTTGGATTGCTCAATGAGGAGTTCTAGCCAGCGTATCTGAGCTCGTGCCGTGTAAATGGCGGTAGTGGATGCTCCTGCTGCCATTCCTTCGGTCTCAAAAGCCTTCTTCAGCATGTCCTCCACCTTCTTGTCTGTGGAGTCTTTTAGTGATATGGTCCCACATGGCAGGATGGTTCTCCTACTAGTGCCGCCCACCTGAGGGTCCAATGGTGGGCGGTGCACCGGTCTGCCTTGTCCTCTTGAACCGGTACATGCGGTCTAAATTTCCTTTTGTTGGACATCCTGCTAGGCTCTGTGGAATGCCACTCCTTATTGACGATGTCCTCGATGGCGAGGCATACTGGGAAAGTATCCCTAACAGTTGGCTTCTGTTGGATCATGGGGTCCAGTTTTGACTCTGGTTTGCTTTCGTCAGCGTCGAACCCCATAATGGCCTTGACTATTTTCATGAGGCCTGGAACCATATCGAAAGAGCATAGCTTGGAAGTGAGGGATGGAGTGGATTGCGGCTCCATATCCTCGTCATCGCTGTCGTGCGCCTCCTCCTCGTTTGGCATGTCCTTGTCCTCTGCCGAGTCTGGTTTGTGGTTGTCTGGGACCGGCTCCGCATCATCCGGACGGTCCTCATTGTGGCCCCCCATGATGTCGGGCTCTGGAGGTGGCACAACTGGTGTTCTTTGTTGGGTGATGGATTCCAGCTTCTCCATCACTTTCAACATGAAATTCTGTTGGCTGTCCATCATAGCCACAGTGGCTTGTTGGTTCTGGAGTAGGAATGCGCCGGGGTTCATCCAAGTGGAACCACTGGAGCCTGGCATATTGGGACCTATGCCAGTAGAGTGTTCCAGCAATATATCGTCATCGTCATGTAGACAGGTGGCGCATAGGGGGCCCAGTGCATGGGACAGGAAGGTAGTGCTGCAGGCAGTGCATTTCTTGGCCTTGACCATCTAGTGAGAGGGGAGACAAAAGAGAGAGAGGGATGCGTCTTGTTAGGTTTGCGTAGCAAAAAGTCTCCAATCTATGGGTGCCCCATATCTGTTACCTGGTCTTTCTGTGCAGTGGTATGGGACGGCTGCACATGTGGGTCACTGTGGAGAGGGACCCACATGGGGCCAAACAAGTGGAGGTCGCTATGGGGAGGGACCAGCAGCATATCAGAAAGTGACATATGGGTTGCTATAGGGAGGAACCCATATGGACCTGGGTAGTATGACCTCCGTGTATAGGGTCGCTGTGGGAGGGACACTATAAGGAGGTAACGATGGGCTGCACTTGATAATGTGGCCCCCAGAAGCAACCCAGTTGTGGGGCCTGCTTAGGGCTGATTTCCAGGGCCCTTCAAAGAATCCTGCAGATGATATAAAAAACCAATGTTAATCCTAAGGAGTGTTAAAGACCCCTGATCACGATCCTTGGCATGCGGGAGTGCGGCGGTGCGCCTGGTGTCCCCACCCCGCTCTACTGGTGCGAGTTGGGCCTGGGCCAGGTGGCCAGGGGCCTGCAAGGTGGGGAGGGAGGCCGGATGCGTGGGCGATCTGCCCGCGATCGCATGTAGGGGTTTTCGTGGGGTTTCTCCCCCTTAAAGTGCTTATTTGTCCTCCAAAGGCCTCTTGTACCCAGTGCTTTCTCTACCCCTTGTTGACGAGAGGGGAGGGAGATGTGGCTTGCGGGTGCTGGTGAGGCCAGCCATACTGCTGGGGGAGTGGAGGCTTCCCAAAGATCCTGTAGCGTGGCCAAATTCTTAAATTAGCGCTCAGCTGAGGCGCCACAAATAAAAAGAAAAAGGCTGTGCTCTGCCAGGAACTGAGCTCTGTAACTCAGTGCTCCTGGTGCACTGTAATGGGAAGGAGCATTTCCGACGCTCGCGACCGCGAGTGAGCATGGGTGGGGCACCACGCCAGCAGGCCCCAGGCCTACGAGTGCTGGCGTGGTGCTCCACGTGTCCTGGAATGGCGAGAGGCCACAGAAGCGTGGGGCTCACCATAGGAGGCAAGAGAGGCAGGGAGGGGCGCTTCTTCCACGCCAGCGCTTGGAGACCGAGGCGCCGAGCGAGCGCAAACTCCACTTTCACCCCTGGTGGGGGCAAGGAAGCCAGAGGGCCTTCCAGCGGCCACCTCAGACACCAGAAAGGGCTCCAGCACTGTGACGCAACCATACCACCGATTGGATCAGTGGCGGTGGAGAAAAAACAATGAGCATGCGATTTTCATCAAGGCAAACAACAAGAAGAAAAGGCTGAACAGTCACAACAGCAGCAATGAGCAATAAATTATTCTCTATCTATTTTCATGATATACAAAAACAGCGCTACTCTCTCTCAGAGTAGGAGGGGGATAGCGAGATGTCCCTTGCTCCATAGCTAGCTCCTTTTGTACCCTGTCTCGACCTGAGCTCAGGGTTAGCTGAGGGAACAGTATCAAACACGCTCTCCGGTTAACTAAAAGCAGCAGCAAAATCAAGAGGGGAGCTTTAAATACAGTAGGAACATTTTTTTTTAAAAGGCAGCAGCATAATCAAGAGTCTGCAGACCAAATTTAAAGCAAAAAAACAGATCTGCATTCACAGTTTTGCAATATCACTTTTCTAACAAAAAACGACTGCATGTAGGGGTAGGGTGCATTCCCCTAAAACATTAGATCAAGTAGCTGAATATAAAGAGACCTACCTTCTTAAACAGAGAAGCAGCAGGGAATCCTGGTGTGCTAGTAGCCTGATCAGATGCACAATTTGAACTGAAGAGCAGGGGTTTCTGGGACCTGGATATACTAGAAATTTGATCCTAGAGTCAAGTGCATCAACTAGCCTATCAGGTGGGCTAAAACCCATGATGTAATGTCTTGGAGTGCCATGGATGGTCATCCAATCACAATACAGTATTCCTTTCCACTCAAAATAGTGCCAGTACATCACCACTCTCTGTGTCCTTATCCCAAGCCAGTTGCCAGTGCACCACAGATTACATTTTATTTACATTGCACCATCTTTTTAATGAAACTCCTTTTGTTTATCAAAAAGTGATGGTTTAGTTCAGCCCAGTGGCGCTGAAGGTTGAGGCGTTGGACGCCACACCTCGCACCACGCCGGTGACCCAGGTTCGGGAACAGACTCAAGCCACCAGGTGTCAGGGGGGGGAGGAGGAGGATTGAGCCCCCTGACGGGTGCTGTCCTCTTCCAGGGGTGGGATCCTGGGATGCTCTTGGGTACCCGACGCTCCTGTGCCTGTGGAAGCATGGGCATAGAGGCACCAGGTGGCTCTGTGGAGTCGGGGTGGGCAGGATGTTGTGGGCACTTGACGCTGATGTGCATCTGCCCACCATCTGTCTGGATGTCAAGTCCTTCGTGCTGATGTCCTCGGGGGGGAGGAGGGATTATGGGAAGAGACAGGGAAGAAAATGGAAAAAAAACCCTCTCAGTCCTAGATGAGGACCGATCTGCACCTCTGATCACCCTCTCACGGGCAGACCCCACTGTGTGCAGGCACTCCTAGGTAGAGGAGTCAGAAAGGAGGACTGGAGATAGCCTGACACTCTAGGGGCAGACTCCATGAGGGATGCTCTCAGGGGATTGATCAGAGGTCTGAAGGAGTGGAAGGAGAGGGTAGCGGAGGCGTAAAAAAAAAAAAAAAAAGTGAAGGTTTACATCCATCCATAAATCTAGCTTCAGATTCGCTGAATTGCAAGCTATCCAATTTCTACTAATACTGAGATAAGATTTGCTTAGACAGAGGTCTACTTCCAATTATCAAAGAACTATTTTTCATTTTGTATTTTGAGCTGATAACTTTTGGGTAGTTGACCAAATCAGTCTTTCTTTCACTTGATCAGACTTATTTCAGACAAGGGAAAATTAACAGCAGGGTCTCACAAGTGAAAATGGAGTATTTTCCTCCTGTTGTCATCTGTGGCCCTGTACACCATTACAGTATAGTGGCACAAAGTGGTAAAAATGACAGCTTTGCATCAATATTCCAGTGCAGTTTTCCCTGCATTTGGCCCATGTCCTTGCCCGATGATAGTGGTACTATGTCCTGATGCATCTCTGGTTGCAAACATTCCATTTACTGATACTAGTGTGTGGAGCAGCTTCTTTAAAGGTAAATGCCAATTGGCACCCTAATGGGGAGGCTTCAACACTGTAGCAGTCATTTGAAACAATTCTGAGGTACAGTATGTGTATAGGCTGGAATACGGAAATTCACTGACTTTACTGTAACCATGCTTATTATCTGTGGATGATTGGCTGGAGGATTACATGATGATTCCAGGTTTAAGTAGTCCCATATTATCCTGGAGTATGCATAAAGAATTAAAACGAAACTACGAGTCCATCAGATTGTACTTTAGAAATGTTTGCTGTCCAGAAAGAAAGTCCTCAAATTATCATTCAGCTTTTCACTTCTTTATAGCACTTAGACATTGTTTTGCATCGACATTTTGTAACATACTTTTTGTTTACTAATATTTATATCTAAGCGATTACTTTAAAATTCAGGCATTGGAGTAGTTTCTCCTGCATTTTCAGAACCTTTAATGAATCCTCCTATAATTCCACATTTCTAATCATCAATTTCCAGATGCTTTTAAATTACTCTTGAATTTAATTATTTGTAACTTATGTCTAGGGGGTATTGATGGTCTGCTCACTGGGAATACCATGTACTCAGAGTATACCCTCTGCATGGTGAAACTATTACAGCGAACACGTCGATGCCGATAACACTGACAGTTTGCCGTAATAGTTCACCTGGGACCCCAGCACTCTTTCTCCCGGTCCTGCACCCCCTCCCCGGACCAACTCCGGCTCGGAATTGATAATCCTTAAGTTTGGAGGGCAACTGATTTTCCCAGGTGGATTTATGTCAACCGCAAATTGCAGTCAACATAAATCTGTTGCTGTAATGTCGGTCAACCAATAATTTGTCGCACCAGCATCGTTGAGCCTGTACTCAGCACAGGAGTTTGTTTTTTTACTGCTTTTTAGAGATGACTGGACATGGGCACCTTTGAGTGTGTGAATAAACTACACAACAGAAACCTACTCAGTAGGTGGCATCAACAAGATTTAGAGACTAAAAATCATTTTAAGTAATTTTACTTAAAATGATATATAATTTTGTGCAAAATACAAAACAAGCACTGCAGAAAAAAGCATAATTCAAGCATAACCCCAAACTACACAAGAAGTCTGGACTGCTAGTAATGTACATGATTCTTTACTGGAGGGCATTTTCTGATAACATTTGTTTATATAGGATACAAGTCACTGAACCAAGGAGCATGATCTATTGACTTGTACACAGTCAATAATGGCAGTTCTCTTTGACAAGCAAAATTTAATTCCAACACCTTTAACCCTATGTCCTTTCAGCTGCTTGACAGCTGACTGCTGTGGTGGATAGAAATCGTTCCTCACTCCTTCTGGCTCACACTTAGTCTGCAATCTTAGACATTCTCACTCTCTTGTTTTTTTTGCACTTCTTGGGCAATGCTGTTTCCGAAGTGGTCCCTATCCCCATCTACGTTGACTTCTTGTCTACTCTGTCTCAACTATAGGTGCTGTTTTTCACATGGTTCCTCCACTTGCTTGCAGATAGGTTACTCTAAGGTGTTGTCCACCTGAATTAGTAGACTAGGGAGACCATCAGGCTTGCATTTTTCCCCCCACCAGGGCCCAGTGTTCCTTTTAAAGTGGGTTAGTAACGGCTTCACTAGACCTCACCCATACCATACCTCAATAAATACACAACACTCCCTGTAGCCCACCCTTCCATGATAGCATGTGGCAACAGGCCACAGGGGCCTCCCAAGCATTCAGAGATTTCCTCTCTCCACTACATTCGTGGAGATGCAGTCTACAACCTTGTAGCTGTTGTCTTATGTTAGTACTTGTTTCGTCAACATCTGGGATGATCTGTGGTCTCTGCACACCACCACCAAGGTCACTTCTTCTCCCAAAAGCCATAAGGAGATACCTCTTGAAGGGCTATCTGTCCCCTCCAAGGTTCCTGCACCCTCCCCATGGTCCCACTTCATTCCCTCTCTATGCGCACCCTCCCAGCCTCTTACCATATGTATGGCAGGTTGAAAGATTGTCCAAGTACCCGAGGTCCTCCCTGGCTGCTTCCAGTGCTCCACAGATCTTCAGCAACCTCACCACAGTGAGGTATCCCCATCCCTGTGCTAGCTTCAGACCTTGAGGGTAGCATAACATCAGTGTGTCCAGGGGGAGAAAACAATGGGATCCCCTGTGCCTTTGGTCCAAGTCCTTCAGCCAGCCATGACACAGCTTGTGCCCACCCCTCTAGACACAACCAAGGTCCCTGGCACCCTGTGTCATGCTAGTGATGCATGCTGCTTTCTGTATCTAGCACCCATGCGCAGTGCACCTGACTGATTTCTCTCCAATACCGAGGGGCATCTGCCTAGCATGAGTACCTTGCACGTAATGTCCCCTACCTCCAACTCTGACTGCCTCTGAATTCTAGCCCAAGACTCTCTCATACTGATGGACACAATGAGAGCACACAAACTATATAGTACAGGGTTTTAAATAATTGATTAGCAGTTTTTTTTCTTGGGACAATACTAACTGTACATAAAGCAATTATATAGGTTTTGTAAAAGTGTTATGTAAAACACAGTGAGACAAGTGATATGCATTTTCACAATGTTTTAGAACTTTCATGATCAAAACGCTAATCAATTTTTAGAGTTAAATAAAACCCTGTAGTACCATAGCTCTTACCACACCAGCTTTTGTCAAAAGGGTTGCACCAAGGCATCTTTCCCTCTGCTGGCCATATTTAGTATCAGCCACCACCCCTACAACAATAAGGATAATGTCACACTTAAATTTCTTCCACCTGCCTGGCTCTTTCACTTTTAATCATCTGAACCATGCTTTCCCCACAGCCCTTCATATAAGTTTCATCAGGTTTCCCCCTATTGGGTGGTGGCAGCCTACCAACTCTAGAACCCTGAGTTAGGCAAGCACAATGAACTTGTGATGGAGGAGGTGGGGATCAGATGTCAGTGTGGCACTTAGGTACTGTACTTTGGTATCATAAGGGTAGATGTGCACCAAGGGTGGTTCTGGTCTCTCCTCCATCCCCCACTATACAGTTGTGGCCAGTATACCCTCCCGGGTGTTCATATTTTTCTCAAGCCTTCTTTTGAAATCATCTGTATTTTGTGCTTCCACAACTTCATGAAGCAACCATTCCAAAATGTAATCACTCGCTGAGTGCAATAAGCACTTCTTATATTTGTCCTATATGTTCTACTTCTAAGTTGTTTTCTGTGTTGTCTTGTATTGTGAGCTGGATTTTTCAATTCAAACCCATATCTACCAGCAAGTTTTCATTTTTACTGAGACTGTAGATTAATATGAGATCTCCTTTTATTCTTCTTTCGAGGCTGTGTAATCCCAGGCTTTCAAGTCTTGTTTTATATTTCTTATCCTCTAGCTCATATGTAAGTTTTATAAATTTTCTCTGAACCCTTTCCATATTCTGGATATCCTCCATTAAATATGGTGACCAGAACTGGGAGCAGTAATTCAGGTGAGGTTGAGCCCATGACCTGTACAGAAGCATAATCACATCTTTGTGTTTACTGATAACATTTTTTTCTTGATGCAGCCTAGTATTCTTGTTGCTTTTGCCCCAGCTTTGGTGTTATTAGTTGTAAAGTTCATGTCTGAGTGTGTGATTACCCTCAAATCTATCATCTCTGCTATTGCCTTTAATTCCACACCCCATAGTTTATACTTGGCACACTTCCTACTATTTCTAACATGGATCACTACACATTTCTCTGGATTGAATTGCATAACCCAAAGCTTTGCCCACATGTCTAGAATGTCTAGGCCTGCCTGTATTTTATCATTGTCTTTGCAAGTTAGCACTGGTACCCCTATTTTAGTGTGGTCTGCAAACTTGTTTACAAATCCCTTCAACCCTTTATGGATGTCACTGTTACAAGCAGTGAACAAGACTGGGCCCAGCACCGAGCCCTGATGTTGTTGGATATTACCTGAGGGCCTAATGAAGATAGGTGGAAAGAGTGCATAATCTGTTGAAGATATCCTTTACTTCTTTCCGGTACATCCCAACACACTGTAGGGTACTGGAGTGAGGAGGCATACAGAATGGGCACAAGCATTACAATGAAACCAACCATGCTACTTGCAGATACATTCTGTCTGGCATCTTTTCTACCTCTCCTTGGCAATAATTTGTACTTTTCATTCATGCTAACTGTCCTGTATCCTTCAAAATATGTGATTCTTTTCAAATGGTTAGTTACAAACTTATCTATTCTCATCCATTCCCAGGCCTTAATTTTCTATTCCTTGAGTACTGTAATGAAATATAATTGCTATTAGTTGTTAGTTATTCCATGTAATGCACTTCTCTTCAGCTTTGATTTCTATATTAAATATTTTTGTAACCAGACTCTGCACTGTATAGTGTCTGACTTACTTTTGTCTGTGGATACTAAATATAGTTTTGTCACATGACATGGCTGACCCCAATAACAGAACAGTTACGTAAGAACTTACCGTAACAGTAGATCTTCGAGGGGATCTCAGTCATCAGGTCACACCATAGGAACTTCACTGTCAATGAAGTAGGATCTACATAGAAGATCTTCCTGCAGTACCAGCAACCCATGCTGTCACCTGCTGATGCCACCAATCCTATGAAGGTGTGAGCGGTCCCACTTCCTCCTCAGTTCTTTCCCCCAGAGACTAGGGAGCAAACACATACCAAGGGCGACCAAGGGGAGAGAGAGAGAGAGAGGTGCCCAGGCCAAAATAAAAGGCTGGATACACCAGTAAGCCAGTTCTGAGAACCCCATATAAGGGGCAGGAAGGCAGACCTGATGACCAGGGCCACTGGAAAATTGCAGGCTCAATTTCTCCGCAATTTCTGCAATTTTCACCCTTCTCCGCACAAAATCCGCAATTTCTTACATTTATGGAATTGTTAACTGAAATTGTATAAAAATATTTAAATTCTCAAGGAAATCTACTCAGATATGGTACACAGACTTGGATTTGACCAAAACAGTACAGTGTGAGGTGAGAAGGGGTCAAATGTGACTCTGCTTTCATGTGATTCACTTCCCTGCTTTGGTTTCAGAAACCTCTAGTCATGCATATGTAGACTGGAACACTTAAAATCTGTGTTAAAGCAGACTATGGGAGAACTTTTTGCTGACACAGAGACTGAAACAATAGGTGTGAGAAGAGGTGCAAAGTGCCCCATTCACCTAAATGAAGCCTTGACCACAATGCTTGTTTTTGAATGGTAGAATAGATTTTCCTTGTATAAATACTTTCAATCTGAAAGGATTTTGATTCAAATGTGTCAAGAGTTTGGATGGCCCTGCTGATTATAAACTTGAATGTGCTTCTGAGGGGGTTGGTGACAGTGATTCCTTACATGTCAGTCTGCCACAACTGTATACTCACATACAAAGCCTACAAAAAGCAAACATTTCTGAAAACATGCTGAACAGGTTAAGTATAGTTAAACAGTTACCTTCAAATAGACAAAATAATTGCAACCCAAATAAAATCACTGCAAACCGAGTAGAACAAAAGTACAGTGTATTAAAAACTATTGTGTGATGTAATGAAAAGCTAATGTTACAATTTGATACTTTTATTATGTGATTTTAAAATGTACTTACAATGCTGATTAAGAACAGCTATCATTTTAACAAAATAACTATTTTTTTACTAGACCTTTATTAGGCACACTGGTTATCTATTTTTTTCTTGCACCAAAGCAAGTAGTTTAAACAGGCTTCATTATTTAACATCTAGAAACTGGCAAAATATGTCATTTCAGGATGTATTCAGTACAGACTAACTGTAAATTACTGAATAAAATCTAGTTAACACTGCATGACTTAGATGTCTTGATTTTTAGAAGATATGCTACATAATGATTAGTTTACAGTGAGTTTCAAAAACACATCTTTCTTCATATTAAAAGCATTTACAAGTGGCAATACATTTGTCTAACAATTTATGTGATCTACACATGCTGCAACAAACAATATAATATTTATTAGGGGGCAGTGGGGATGTATAATGAACCCCCGCAATTTTCCTGCAATTTTTGCAAGAAAATCCCCGCATTTTTGGTTAAAATTTTCCAGTGACCCTGCTGATGACTGAGATACCCTCAAAGATCTACTGTTACAG
Source organism: Neoceratodus forsteri (assembly GCA_016271365.2). NCBI lineage: Eukaryota > Metazoa > Chordata > Ceratodontiformes > Ceratodontidae > Neoceratodus > Neoceratodus forsteri. Next base: position 524,922,115 of record CM057452.1, on the reverse strand, counting down.
TAATTTTTTACATAACTGTTCTGCCTTCTTTGGGAGTCTCTCAGTCATCAGGTCACACCATAAGAAGGAGTCCGAAGCAGTTACAGGTGCAGCAAGAGAGTCTGGTAGGAAGGTAGAACAAAGCCTAGGAAAGGAGACCCTGCAAGACAGCTTGTCCGAAGCCTACTTGGGCTCTAGAGGCAATGTCCAGACTGTAATACTTAGTAAAGGTGTGGATGGTACTCCCAAGTGACAGCAGTACAGATGTCAGTGACTGATACCCCCTTGAAACAGGTCACAAAGGTAGCCATGCCCCTTGTGGAGTGGGCATTCACCACACTGGGCAGCTCTTCACCATGCTTGTTGTAGCAGAACACAATACAATGGGTCAACCATTTGTACAAACATTGTTTAGAAACCCGAACACCCTCTCTTCCTGGGGTGAAAGGAACAAAAAGCTGCTTTGACTTTCTGCATTCCTTAGTTCAGAGCAGATCATACTTTAAAATCCTGTGCAAGTCTAATGTATGGAGCAGTGCTTCCCCTGGATTGGCACTCTCAGGGAAATAAATGGGTAGATGGATAAGAGTGGTTCGGTGTAAATTAAGACACCACCTTGGGAAGGAACTTAAGATTCATGAACAAAGTCTTTGTGAAAAATCAAATAAGATGGCTAACACCAGAGAGCCTGAAGCTTGGAAGTCCTCCTAGCAGAAGTAATAGCCACCAAAAACAGAAAGAAAGCATAGCTCGCAAATCACAGCTAGCTCAAAAGAAGATGGGATGAATTTCTCCAAAACAAAATTTAAATCCCAAGCCCAGACAGGAGAATTGATTGGAGGTTTCAGATGCAGGATGCCCCCGAGAAAAGTACGGGACGCATCCAACTTGACCCGTGGTGCGCCGCCCATGGGCTCGTGAAAGGCAGAAATAGCCAAAAGTTTCACCTTGAGGGAGGAATAATGCGACCTGAGTCTGACAGTGATATCGGGTAGTCCAGAATCTGGCTCACTGGACAGGTAAAAGGGTCCGGGTGATGCTTGGCAGCCCAGATGGCAAACTTCTTGTACTTCATGGCATAAGTGGCTCTAGTGAAGGGCTTCCAAGTTGTCATGAGGACACCCAACCTGACACTCACTGAGATACCCCAGACCAGGAGATGACTGTGTCCTCAGAAGAAACATGCATCAAGAGCAATCCAAGCTATGAAACAAAGCAAGTCTCCGACTCCAGTGAAATTCAGGTAGGCATGCCTGTATTCAGACAGCGAAGACCAGACACCAAGCTGGAGGTCCTTACCCAGTGCTTCAGCCCAACAATTAGGCCTTCATCAGAGGGTGTACTCAGGAGCCAGGCAAAGAGACAAAGGGACTTGAGTCTGGGATGGACTAGAGTCCCCTGGGCCTGCATCAGCAGATCCCTGCAGAGAGGTAGAGGGACCGGAGGTTCCTCCGCTAACTGTTGCAGTAGTGGAAACCATATCTGCCATGGCCGGAAGAGTGCGACCAGGATCATGCTGGCCCCCTCCATCTGCAGTTTGATTAGCACTCTCTGAATCATAGGAAATGGAGGGAAGGTGTAAAGGAACCTCCCACTCCAGGAGAGAGACAACGCATCTCACCAGAAAACATCAGGCCCTGAATCTAGCGAGCAGAAACTGGATAGTTTTTGCATTGAGTGGGGACACAAAATGGTCCAACTCCAGATGACCCCATCTGGTGAACAGATCTTCTGCAACAGATGAGAGAAGTTCCCACTCATGCATGCTGTACTGTGTCCTGCTGAGGCTGTCCACCAGGGTGTTTAGCATACCTGGGAAGTGGACTGCTGAGAGAACCAGGCTGTGGTCTAATGCCCATTACCATACTCTCATGGCCTCCATGCGCAGGGGGTATGAATGTGTCCCCCCGCTTGTTGATATAGGAGACAACACAGAGATTGTCAGATTGGATCAACAGCTGACCCAGGAGGAGATGATTCTGAAAGATCTGCATGGCATACAGGACCACTCTCATCTCCAGGACATTGATGTGCAGGGGGATTTTGACCTGGGACCATATCCCCTGAGTCTTAAAGGGACCCAGGTGCGCTCCCAAGCCCAAACCTGAAGCAGCCATCATGAGGATTTGTTGGGGGGAGAAGATCTGGAATGGGACCCCTTGTAACAGGTTTTGTGGACTCATCCACCACTGGAGCACCTTGCTGACTGTGTAAGAGACCAGCACTGACTGATCTAAGTAATCTGTGTGTTGGTCCTGTTGCACTCTTGAGAGTCCACTGGAGGACCCACATGTGCAGCCTGGCCAAGGGAACCATGGCAATAGCCACGGCCATCAGACCCAATAATCCAGATGCACCCTCACGGGAACATAATGGTTCTAGCTAAGCTCCTGAGCCTGGGCAATAAGGCACTCCACCCTGTTGAGAGGCAGGAAGACTTTGCCCTGCTCCAAGTCCAGGATTACCCCTATATACTGCAACCCCTGGGATGGAATCGGAACAGACTTGGGCAGATTGACAGTAATGCCCAGGAAAAGAAGCAGCTAAAGGGTTCTCTCCAGGGTCCGGAGGAGCTGTTCTCTGAATGGGGGTTTTAGGAGCCAGTCATTCAGTTAGGGGAAAACATACAGTCCTTGCCTCCAGAGAGCTGCAGCTACTGCTGCTAAGCAGTTTGTAAAGACCTGTGGAGCAAAGTACAAGCCAAAGGGCAGTACTTTGAATTTGTAGTGCTTGCCCTGAAAAAGAAACCAGAGGAATCTCCTATGTGGAGGGCACACGGAGATGTGCAGATAAGTATCCAGCATATCCAGGGAGCACAGCCAGTTGCCCTGCTTGAGTAGGGGCAACAGGCCTGGCAGAGTGACCATGCGGAATTTCCTGTACTGAATATAAAGGCGGAGGTCCTTGAGATCTAGAATAGGCCTCAAATCTCCAGTTCTTTTGGGGACCAGGAAGAACCTGGAATAGAAACCCTTGTTCCTTTGGTATCCAGGCACTGGCTTGATGGCCTTTTTCTGCAGAAGGGACTGTACCTCCTCCCTGAGAACTGTTGGATGAGCTGGGGGACAGGTGGAGGGTACTGGAGGAGTCTCTGTAGGTATCTCTGTAAGTTCCAGAGTGCATCCCCTCTCCATTATCTGAAGAATCCATGCATCTGAAGTGATCGTTTCCATTGATTGTGATGGAGGGGAACCAACCTCCGACCACCATCTCTTGGTCAGGGACCGGAAGAGGGGGTTCTGGTAAGGAGACAAGCTGAGGCAGATCCAGGTGCTGGGGCTGAACCGTCACCCCAGGACGTTTTGCTGCAGTGCTGGAGGAGGGGGTTAGCAAGGTGGAGGATGCCTTTATCTTGCCCTAAGGATAGGAGGCTGCTGTAGACTTGTGGGACTCCTTCTGAAAGGTAGGGTGCTGTCTGGTCCTAGCTGCGTATGATTGAGCAGGTGGACAGACTTGATTACTCTGCCAGATGCAGGTCATTAATGATGTCCTAAACAACTGGCCCAAATAATTTGGAGCCATTGAGCACCTTCTGCTGGACATTTTCAGCAAACCCTGAGACCCTCACCAGTAGTGTCTATGAAGGCAGATACCTGTGGCAGCAGCCCTGGCACCAGTGTCAGTGATATCATACAAGACCCTGAGGAGATGCTTGCTAATATCCTCAGCATTCTGTGTGCATTTGAGAACCTCCTGTCAATCAATCAAAATCTTTATTTAACCAGGCGATCACCATTGAGCATAACTCATTTTCGAGGTGGACCTGGGGTGTACAGGGTGTGACAGATCAGAAAGATGCAATGAACAATATACAGACAGGAATAAAATACAGTATAAATAAAAAATATATACAGGGATAATATCAAAGGCATATACAGTGACAAAGGACAATTGGAATCTGAAATAGGGAACTAATTTGATAACACAGTACAAGTATGTATGAAATTATACATGGATAGACATAACAGTTGATGGGAACAGTAGATTTGGGCGCCCAATATACACTGTAAATAAAGGTCCAGGCTGGGGGTAAGGGTTAGAAGACTACTCTAAATGGTATTTGTAAGGGGGTGACAACAACAGAGTAAAGGTACAATCCGGGGCAGGGACATAGGGGAGTTGTATGAAGAAAGGAGAAACACACATTGTTTATATGTGAACCACTGCATGAGCAAGGGATCTAGGTTCAGCCAAGAAGAATTCCGTGGGAGTAGGAGAGAGATTGGGGGGAGGGATAGGAGTATGGCAGGTAAATAGAAAGGCGAGAGGAGGGGCAGCAATTAGGGGAAGGCAAAGGGGGAGCCCCCATATATAAATGTCGGGCACGGTATAACTGTGAAGGCAGGACTCATCTGACTAGGATTATAGGAATAACGGCATCAAGTGAAGCAGGTGCATGGCTCCTTGTTATAAAAACATAGAACATAGGATTTGACGGCAGATAAGGACCGCTTGGCCCACCTAGTCTGCCCATTTTCCTACCTAACAGATAAGCTGCAGATCCTAGTTAACCAACAGCTTACTTCCTCCTACCCCCCCACTAGGACTGTCCCATGCATTCTTGAATTCCCCCACTGTTCTTGACTCCACGACCTCCTCAGGGAGGCTGTTCCATGCATCCACAGCCCTCTCCATGAAAAAATACTTCCTCACATTTCCTCTGAGCCGTCCCCCTCTATCTTCAAATTGTGCCCCCTTGTTCTTGCACATCCCTTTTCTGAAAGATGCTACCCTCTTGGACTTTGTTGATTCCCTTGAGGTACTTGAAAGTTTCTATCATGTCCCCTCTCCTTCTTTCCTCAAGGGTATACATATTAAGCTCCTTTAGTCTTTCTTTGTATGTCTTCTGGTGCAGACCCTGCACCATTTTGGTTGCCCTCCTCTGGACAGCCTCCACTCTGTCTATATCTTTGTAGAGATGGGGTCTCCAGAACTGCACACAGTACTCCAGATGGGGTCTCACCAACTGTCTGTACAGAGGGATAACAACTTCCTGTTTTCTACTATTGACGCCTCTTCCTATGCATCCCAGTATCCCCCAGCCTTCTTACTGCCTTCTCACATTGCTTGCCCACCATTAGGTCATCTGATATAATTACCCCCAGGTCCCTTTCCATTTTTACTGTTGTCAGTATCTCACCCCCCATTGTGTACTCTTCCCTTGGGTTTTTGTTTCCCATGTGCATTACCTTGCACTTCTTTGAATTGAATCTGAGCTGCCATACATTTGACCATTCCTCCAACCTTGCCAAGTCCCTTCTCATCCTTTCCACTCCATCTTGTGCATCAACCTTGTTGCAGATCTTTGTGTCGTCTGCAAAGAGACATACTTTTCCTTCCAGTTCCTCTGCAATGTCACTTATAAAGACATTAAAAAGTACCGGTCCCAGTACTGAACCCTGCAGTACCCGCTAGTAACCCTCCTTTCTTCACTGTGTACTCCATTTACTACTACCCTTTGCGTCCTGTTGTCTAGCCAATTTTTTATCCAGGCTACCACCTTGGGGCCCACTCCAAGGCTGGCTAACTTGTGTATTAATCTTTTGTGTGGGACTGTATCAAATGCCTTGCTAAAATCTAGGTAGGCCATGTCCGCAGCCCCTCCCTGGTCTACTACTTTGGTCACCCAATCAAAGAAATCTATTAGATTTGTCTGACATGACCTTCCCATCGTGAATCCATACCGCCTTGGGTCCTGTGCCCCACTGGCCTCTAGGTACTCAACAATTCTTTCTTTCAGAAGTGATTCCATCATTTTCCCTACCACTGAGGTCAAACTAACTGGTCTGTAGTTTCCTGCCTCTGTCCTGCTCCCACTTTTGTGAAGAGAAATCACATCTGCCCTCCTCCAGTCCTCAGGTATCACCCCATCCTCCCATGATTTGTTAAACAGAGTAGTCAGCAGTGTCACTAGTTCTACCCTTAGTTCTTTTAGAATTCTTTGGTGAATCCCATCAGGCCCCATTGCTTTGTCCACCTTCAATTTTATTAGTTCTTTCAGAACCCTTTCTTCTGTAAATGGACTGGTATCGACTCCCGTCTTCAGAGTGTTTCTCTTGTTTGGTTTAGGTACCTCCCCCTCCTCTTCCTTTGTGAATACTGAGCAGAAATATTCATTCAGTATCCCTGCTTTTTCACTGTCCTCCTCTACCCACATTCCCTCCCCTTTATTAAGCCTCAGTATCCCTCCTTTGGTCTTTCTTCGCTCCCTAATGTACCTATAAAAGGTCTTATCCCCCTTCTTAACAGAATTGGCTATCCTTTCCTCGGTTTGGGCCTTTGCTATTCTGACTGCCTTCCCAGCCTCTTTGTGCTTTAACTGATAAAGTTCTCTGTCCTGCTCCTTCTGTGTTTCGTTATATTTCCTGAATGCTATCCTTTTCTCCTTAACCTTCCCTGCCACCTCTTTTGAGAACCATAGCAGTTTTTTCCTTCGTTGTGTTTTATTGCTTTGCTTTATACAAAGGCTTGTTGCCTCTGTGATGGCTGTTTTGATTACTCCCCATTGTCCCTCCACCCCTCCTTCTTGCCTGTTTGCTAGTGCTTTTCTAAGGCACTCTCTCATTTTCCCAAAGTCAGCCCTCCTAAAGTCCAATATTCTTGCTTTTGTATGGCTTGATTGTATGGCTGTGTTTATCGTGAACCACACTGTTTGGTGGTCGCTTGTTCCCAGATGGCTACCCACCTCTAAATCTGAGATTCTTTCTCCATCCCCATTTGAGAGTACCAGGTCTAAGATTGCTCCCTCCCAAGTGGGTTCCAGTACTAGCTGTCTGAGGCATGCCCCTGTAGGGCATCAAGAATGAGCCTGCTCTTGGATGTGCCTGCAGCAAAGGTGCTCCAGTTAACATCTGGCATATTCAGGTCCCCCATCAACAATATCTCCCCTTTTTCTACCATTCTAAGGAAGCCTTTTATCATTTCCTTGTCCATTCCCTCCCCCTAAGATGGGGGTCTGTATACAACCCCCGTGCGGATTGTGGTGCCATTTCCTGTCTCCAGGGTGACCCAGAGTGCCTCATCTGCTCCCTGTTTACTCTTTAGTTCTGTTGCTTTGATCCCTTCCTCTACATAGAGGCTCCTCCTCCTCCTCTTTTACCCTCCCTGTCCCTCCTGTAGATTGTGTATCCTGGTATGTTGACATCTCAGTCATGGTTCTCTGTGTACCATGTTTCTGTGACTGCCACAATATCCAGGCAACCCTCTTCCATCAAGGCCACTAGTTTGGGAGCTTGTTACACAGACTACGGGCATTGGTACTCATCACCCTCCACTTTTTGATAGCCTTACCCCTTTTAGCCCCATTCCTGTCCTTACTGCCTTTGCCTTTTTTACATTTACCTCTGTCCTGCTCCCTAATAACTTCTCTACCTTGGTGTTTACCTCACTAATTACCATGTTTTGAGGGGGGGGAGGCTGGGATTTCCCTGCTCCTTTTCAGTGCCTCCCCCCTTGGCTAGTTTAAATGCTTGCCAATGAAGCATTTAAACCTCTCACCTAGGATCCTGGTTCCCCCTGGTGGCTCCCCAGTCCCCAATGAAGCCAAAACCCTGAGCTCCACAACAGTTTTTCAACCACTCATTGAATTCCCTGGTGAGGAGTGCCCTAGCATCACCCTTGAGATAGACAGGCAGCACCTCCGAGAAGGTTACCGTATGCACTACTTGTCTAAGGCAACCTCCCCAGCTTCCTCTTGCACTGCTCTGATCCCATTCCTAGCCAGGTCATTTGTCCCTAGGTGGACAGTGACATCCAGCTCCCTCCCTCGTGCAGCTTCTCCCACGATCCTGAGGATTCGCTTCCTGTCCCTTCAAGCCATGGCGCCAGGAAGGCACCTTACCTCCCTCTCCCCTTCCTCCCCCATTTCTACCCCCTAATGATTGAGTCCCCCACCAGGAGTTGTTTCCTTCCCCTGTGGGGTCCCATGCCACCCTCCTGTGGGTCTCCTTTGTGAAGGTTCCCAGCATCCTCCTTGGTCTCCACTGCAGGTGCCTCCATAGAGGAACCACTATCCACCAGAAGAGCGAATGAACTGTGGAGAGGTACAGCTGGAGGGATGCAACTCTGTTCCACCACCCTGTCCCTCCTTGAGCCCACCCTGGTCCAGCCTCTCCTCTTTCTTGGCAACCTCTGAGGTAGTGGCATTGGCCCTGGTGGTCCCTGGGTGGGGGAGGAGGTTTCACGAATCCTAGCCAGGTCAGCCTGGAGACGGGCAACCTCCTCTCTCAGACCAGAGAGGTGCCTGCAAATAGAGCAGCATCGCAGCCTCCAGAATGTCTCCCGGAGCACTGCTGCCCCACAGCCATTGCACTGCACCACTCCTATCATGTCTTATTTTGTGTCCCCTCTCCTGTTTCTCTGTATGCTTACTCTCTCCTCTCCTTACAGCTCTCACCCTTCCTGTTCTGGGACAGCAACTTCCTATCTTCTTTAGTAGCCTCCTTCTTTCTTGCTCAGTGTCAGACCACCAGCAGCTGGGGAGGGGGGGGGGAATGAGCTACTTTTTTCCTTTAGGGTTGACAAACCAATGTTTCTCTATGATCCTTCTCTTCCTAGTGCCAAACAGGAAGTTCCTGTTGACAGTCAGATCCAGTGGCTATAAAAGTAGAACTGGCTTTGGGTGGGATGCAGGGCAATTAGTAAGAAAAAAGGCTAGCAACAGGAAGTTGTAATTTGAGTCACCTGCTTTTATAGTGTCTAAGCCACACCCCCAATTAAGCTCTCTCTCCTCCTACTGGTTTAGCAAAGTCAGCTGATACAATACCCTTCCCAGCACAGAACACACACTGATTTTCTTTCTTTTCTTTCTTTTTTTAACCCTAAATAAGACCCCTTCTACTTCTAATAAAGTATCTGTCTACTTAATCTCAACAGACACTGATTCCATGACTTAGATAAAGAGATTTGAAGGTAGAAAGTGAGATAGGATGGGTTAGTTTCAGGGTCCTTTGCAATTTTTTCCACATCTGAGGTAGAACATAGCTTTATGGTTGCTCTGCCGAAACACGATTTTGCCTTATATACATACAGAGCAATGAAGGAGACGCTTCTCAAGGCATACTTGCCGAGAGTATATCAGGAGGCAGACAGATATGTACTGAGGCAGCATACCTAAAATTGCTTTATAAGTCCAGAATGCAGCATTCCTCTTTCGTCTACAGCTAAGAGATCTCCATTCTACTGCCGTGTACAATGAGCAGTGATGGGTGGAATACGGTAAACCTATAACAAATCTTAAGGCACGGTGATAAAGTGTGTCAAGTTTTGCAAGAGCAGCAGCGGTACTCTGGCCTTATAAGAAATCTGCATAGTCAAGTAAAGAAAGAAATGTGGTTTGGACCAACTTCGACTTGGCATCTCTAGTAAGTAGGTTGTTTATTCTAAAGAAGAGACCAAGTCTCTGCCTAAGTTTCTTTAACAACTCATCAATATGATCAGTGAATAAGAGTTTGTTGTCTAACCAAACTCCCAAGTATTTGAAGTTTGTTACGTAGTCCAACTGCTCCCCAAGGATGGTGATGATAAGTGGAAGTGTTCCATCAGACGTAGGATTAGAAGCATGAGCAAGAGGTAAGAGGAGCAATGCTTTAGTTTTTTTGGCATTAAGTAACTTCTGGTTTAGTAACTGTAGCTGCAACAGGTTGAATTCACTTTGAAGGGTTTTCTGTGCAGCATCAGGGGAAGGGTTGCTGACAGAGATCACGGCGTTGTCTGCAAATAGATGTATTTTAGCTTTATTGATGGTAGTGTTGATTTTATTGATATAGATAGCAAAAAGCAAGGGTCCCAGAATGGCTCCTTGTCAAAGGTTTTAGAGGAGAGGCTTCTCCCTCAACCTTTACTTGCTGAAATCAGCCAGAGAGGTAGTTTGTGAACCACTTTAAGGAAAGGGCATCTAGGCCCATGCTTCAAAGGGATGAAAGAAGCAGGTAGTGGTCCACGGTGTCAAATGCCTTACTTAGGTCCAAGAACACCACACCTATTATCCAACTCTATTTGCCAGTCATTGATCACTTTAGCAAGCGCGGATATTGTGCTATGCTGTGCTCTGAAGCCAGACAGTAGGGGATTCCACATTTCGCAAGGCTGGAAGTATAGAAGGAATAACCTTAGGAGGAGATTCTGGGATCTCCAGAGAGTTCACCAGCTCCCTCCTGGTAGCATCCTCCTTCTCAATATGGAAGCCCATTGCTGTGGACAGCTGCCTCCTAACATTTAAGAAGGTAGGGTCCTCAGGAGGTGACCAGGGAGTATGCTTAACAGAGTCCCCACTCACTGAACAGGCCATGGACCTATCAGAAGAAAGAGTTTCCTTGTCTTCCTTGGTCCGGATGGTGGTACTCCTCAATGTTGACCTTTTCCAACTAACGGTCTGATGAACAAGGGACTGACAATGGCCCACGGGGTACCACCTGAGGAGGCAGAAGTGGTGACAACGATGATGGGGCTGCCAACGGTGCAGGGGACCCAGGTCTGTAAGAGCCCAATTGGTGGACCAGGACTGTAGTGAACCGGGCCAAAATATTATTGAGGTTAATGGCAGGAGACTGGTGCATCGACGTAGGAGGGGGTGTCAGCACAGGGCATGATGACCCATCCATTAGGGAAGGGGAGCCCGAAGAGCCTGACGGACATGGGCCTGGAGAGGTATTAGCCATGACGGGGAGGTTGTTGTCAGCAACCCAAGGGTCGAAGAAGTGGAGGCTGATGACCTGAGGGTCGACTGCTGATCTCCCTAAGAAGTGGGAAGTAGCATTTTCTTTATGGGTCTGGGAGGAGCAGAGGCCTGGACAGCAATGGGCATCGGTGCAGCCAATGGAGTACTCCCTGAGGAAGAAGAGGCCACCAGGAGGAGCTGTCCCATTTGCGGACTTTTTTGTGACTTTTCCTTGGGGATTTCTCTCAGGCCTTTGCTGCCTGGGAGCTCAATGAAGCCACTGGCGACTGGGAAGGAGGGACCCCAGAGGACCCCTAGCCAGAACTAGCTACCTCTTGTTCCATTAGGAATTGTTTGAGAACCTTTTTCCGTTACGTAAGTGTGGTTTGATTAAATTTCTGGCAGCGATCACAGTCTGAGGCATTGTGGTCAGGCCCAAGACAGCAGACAGAGTGGTTATGGTCATCTGAAGAAGCAATCTTCTTTCCACAGTGGCAGTGATGGAAGGAAGAGGTAGCGAAACTGTGCTGGAGCTTCCATGGAGACCCATGCGAACAGAGCCAATGGCAGAAAACTGAGAAGGGAGCTGGGCCACTCACACCTTTATAAGGTTGGCGACATCGGCAGGTGATGTCGGCATGGGAGACCTCAGTGGTACTACTGGAAAATCTTCCATGTGGATCCTGCTTCGTCAGTGGTGAAGTTCCTACAGTATGCCCTGATGACTAAGATACCGCAGAAGAAGATCTATAGATTTCAGTGCAGTGAAAAACCTTAATACTAAATCTGATTAATAACTTTTACTTATAACAGATTCTAAATCACTAATGAGATTTCAGCCAATCATTGTGCAGAAACAGTTGTAATTATTTTAGACCATTAGGTCACAGCTGATTTACAAGTTTGCAAGACATTCTGGGAGAAGCATGCAGATACCCTAGTCTAATGTTTATGCAACCACTGTTCTTTGCATTGAAAAACCTTAGCATGCAGCTTCTATAAAAGCACTGTATATCTGAGAACTGTGGTTCAGGTTTACATATAGAAATGCATTAACCATTAGAAATCTGTTTGTATCCAGAACTGTACTTCACTCAAGATACATATTCATCACATTACTGTGTGCCTCAGTTCTGTAATACCTATGAGAACTCTAATACAAGGCAGTACTAACCAACCACTGAAATACATGAAATATGCCTCTGCTACCCTGTTGCTAAGTAATGGAATGTCCAGGTTCTTGGCATTTATTTTGAGTACAAAACCATTGTACCTCTTATCCTGTGTACAGTGTACTGTCATGTGTGAGGTTAGGAACAAGTGCTGCACTTCAGCATTGGGATAGGATGGCATAATGAAATATATAAAAAAAGACTCTGAAAGTATTATAAATAACTTGAGCTACACCTGAGTGAATTATAATGAGATAATGGGGCCTCTAGAGAGCGTCTGTTATTGTATTAAAGACTCCTCTTATGATGCTAGGGCAGACCTAATTGTTTAGCTTTACTTCAAGGTCCTGTCATCCAAACTGCATGCTCATACCTCACTGCAGGTATTATTGCTATTATCTTAAATATGGTATTGTGACAACGGGAATGTGATGTATGATGTCATGTTAATTTCTAAGGAGCAACTAAAACAGAGATGACAACAAAGGCAACAATTTTAAATAACATTTGTAGACTTGTTTATTCTCACAGGGCACACATTTATTTTTAGTCAGTTTAATATGCATCCTGAAAAAGCCAGCCGTTTAAATATCCACTCTTTTAATATTTAATATAATTAAAAAATATACATTAATCTTTTTCAGCAGAACTTTAAATCGCAGTATAAAGTTCATACTTACAAAGCATGTGGTCCTCATAATTCTGCTGTGAGCCTGTAACCCCACCCCCCACCCCATGTGCCTTCAAGAGGACTGGAAATGAGTCACTGCTTCTACTTTACTTGCCACATATAATGTATTTTTATATATCACTGTGTGGATTTTTTCTGTTACCAAAACAGGAAAGTGGTAAAGACTGTTTTTATTTATTTTTTCAATGACGACTAAGTCTACATTATGGTATCATATGTGTCAGACAGCTGGCAGTTTCCTCTGAGTGCTTTAGTGAACAAGACATGGGATGAAAAAATGACATTACAGTTTTGTGTATTGGCACCTTTTATAGCTTCTGTGGCTGGTGGATCTCATCACTTTTTCTCATCTGTCATAAGCTACATTAACTACTCATTTACAAGTGATTTTTATGTTTGCTTGCACGCATGTGCAAGAAACATTATGTGGCAGCTTAGGAGAGAAGCGGGTTGTGGAGGCACGGCACTGTAGCAGCCAACAGAGACACTATGTGTGGGGGCTTGGCACTGGTGGACGAATGGAGGCACAGTGTGCTGATGACAAAGGTCTCCAAAAGTGCCACCAAGTTGAAATGTTTTCGCCACAGCAATCGGGGGATGCCTCGTCATTGCAGCATCAGCCATTCCGCTGCAATGTGGGAGCGACCCGTCATTGCTGGGCAGAATGTTGCCTAGTGTAATATTGTTTGTGAACACGGCAAGCCGCCGCCATGTTCACAAACAATATTGCACCCCCCGTGCCGAGGGGGTAGTCAGTCCTCCTCTGCATCATGTGCCCCTAGGAACATTGTTTTGCCGATGGGGGGCCCAATCCCAATCAGCTTCATTCCCCCTGTGTCATTTGCCGATGGGGGAGCCCACTCACCATCGGCATAATATACCCCCAAAAAAAACATTCAGTTTGTGCTGAGGGGGTGTCCAATCCCAATCCCCATTGTCTACAGCCCCCCCAAAAACATTAGTGGGGTGGCATGCTGGGAGCCCACCCCAGCATGCCAAATGACCCTGTAAAAGGAAAACCATCCAGCGATTTTATTTATTTATTTTTTTGTAACCTGCAAAGCAGAAAACAGTCCCTCATCAGGTCTGGTGCTTTCCCCCAATCTGCACCCACTCTCTGTGCACCCTGCCTCCCCACACCCCCCTCACCCCATTCTTACCTTCGGAGCCTGGCGCGACGATATTCAGTGGACCAGGAACACGTTTGCATTCTTCAAAGCTGACCGCGAACTGAGGAAATGCCGGTAAGCTGTAAAATGGCATAAATAGGGTTTTTTCAACTTTGGTGCATATCTCTGGCATTTTGGGGAATTTTGGCACCAAATTTTCAACATGGGGTTATTGGGTCTCCTCATCATGAATTTAGCCACTGTCATGGCATTAATCAGTCCCGAAAGGTGATGTTGCGGTCATTGCGCAGAATCGCCTTTCAGGCCCGATTAACGAAACAACAGTGCCAGTGTTCATGAGGTGGGCTCTCAAAAAGTTTATGTTGCAAATCGGGTGGGAAAAATCCCCAAAATGACAGTTTTACAAGCGTGTGTTGCGCTGTTGCTACGCAAGCTCGTAACTTCACCAATTTGCAATATTTTCACTCCAGATTTTCAACATTGCCATTTTTCCACCCTCCTTATGAATTTTTCACATCCCGGCCGAAATGTGTTTTCACGGTTCTGGCGCAGAATAGCACGGTCGCTGTGGGAAATCAGTGCTCAGGACACATTAAGAAAATCACAGTGACACTGTTCATGAGCAGAGGTCCTAAAATGCCTGTGTTGAAATTTTTGTGATGAAAGTCCATAAAATGTGTGTGTTATGAGTACGCATTGCGCAGGTTCCACACACACTTGTAACTTCGCAAATTTGTTATATTTTCACTCCAGATTTTCAACGTTGCCATTTTTACACACCTCCTTATGAACAGTACATCCTGGCTGAAATGTGTTTTTGTACTTCCAGCACAGAATAGCATGCTCACTGTGGGAAATCAATGTTCGGGATACATTAAGAAAATCACAGTGACACTGTTCATGAGCAGAGGTCCTAAAATGCCTATGTTGAAAATTTAGTGATGAAAGTGCATAAAATGACTGTGTTGTGCTCATGCGTTGCGCAGTTTCCACGTATGCTCAGAAGTGCGAGCATTTTTACTATTCCCACTACAGATTTTCAACATTACCATCTCTTCACACTTCCCTATAGATGATACAGCTGTCATTCTTCATATCCTGCCCGATCTGCATTTTCGTACATGTGGTGCAGAATGGCACGGTCACTGTTGGAAGTCAAAGTTCGGGACACATTGGCAAAATCATGCTACCACTCTTAATGAGAAGAGGTCCCAAATGCTTTCATGAGGTGAGGGTCACAAAAAGGCCATGTTGAAAATTTGTGGTGCAAATACTAACAAACGCCTGGGGCATTAGGGTTTCTAACCATAACATCCCACCCTGTACAGACTGACAGACATTGGGGTGTGCCTTTGGATTGCCGACTATACTGCTTATGCCATCCCACCCCAAACCAGTGACAGGCATTGAGGTGTACCTTGGACTCTTCGGCCCCACAGTTCACCCCATTCTCCTGTGCTGCACCCATTTCAGCATATGTCCTTATGGAATGGGGTGACTGTAAAGCCAAACATCCCAAGACACACCTCAACATATGTCGGTGTTTGCAGAATAGAGTGAGGTGACATAGCATGAATGTCATGGGTGACGACCCAAACATTTACCCCAATGCCTGTCCATTTCTACAGGATGGAGGTGGGGTTGGCGTGAAATTCAGTACTTCACTGCCATTCCTATTCTGCATCTGTCTACCTGCTGTATTTCCAGTGCTAATACCAGCAAGCAAATATTCGGCATTGACAAATGCTTGTTATAAATGTAATGATAAATTGTCTCCAAACGTAAAAATAGTTGCAGTGGTAATTGTAGCTCAGCCTCACACAATATACAGTGTGCACGTATTATTGCAAGAGGAAACAAGTAAAAACCAAAATCTGCATGGTGTCTGAGGAAATGCCGGTAAGCTGTAAAATGGCATAAATAGAGTTTTTTTTTCAACTTTGGTGCATATCTCTGGCGACTGGGCAACTGGGGATGGTCAGCACCATGGTATGCTTGGGAGCAAGGAATGATGCATCTTGCCAGTTCTGGGTTTGCTTTTGTTTGTATTTTATCAGGCCTTATTGAGGAGACTGCAGTGTTTGGGATTTCTAGCATATGCATTATTAGTCTTGCCTTCTATAAGAATATGATGGAATATGATATATATTTATTTACATTAGAATATTTATGTCACAAACCCACTCGGCAGGTCAGCCCTCTACTCCCAAAGTGCCAACCTCTGAGCGCAGTCTTCTGAGCAGTTAACAGAAACAGGGCAACTCTCCTGTCTGTTTTGTGGGTTCAAATCAACCTTTGGTCTCAGTTCTGGAGGGATTCAAACTGTGAACCTCTTGCTAGTGTACCCAATGCACAGGCTCAGATAATTCTGTCTTCGGGGGGGGGGGGCAGATATCTTTGCCTGTGGGTACCTTACCAGGTGTACAAAATGAACCTTAAAAACTCTAATAAAGACCTCAGATTACTCTTACCTTTTTCCAGTTTGGTATCACCATTCAAGCTTATGCACAGTGTCTGCTTTAACCATATATACTTCACTTGTTAAAGAAAAGAAATTCAAAGACAGACCAAGTAGGCTCTAAAAATAGAGTTTTACTAAAATAGATAAAAAATATGTAAAACATGAAATACAGAACCATATATCACAAGAACCATACAACCTTTTAAAAGAACACGGTTTTAACAGTGCAGTTCCTACTACAGTACTTAGATTTGTCTCTCCCTACCTGTATACTTGCTTAAAGTGCTCAAAGATGTTTCTTTGTCAGAGTGTGGATAAAAGTGTCTCTGAAGAAAAAAAGACTCTTTAAAAAAACAGTATTTGCCAATCCCTTTGTGCGAGGTCACCTAGCTCCTCCTCTGTTTATTAAAAAATCATACACCCAGGAAGTTTTATCATTTTAGAAGGAAAGTTAATTAAGGTTACATCAGCAGAAACTCCTTTCCCCATGTGACTTCCCCAATCAAGTCTGTACATTTCCATTCAGCTGTGAGCAGTATCCCCCCTCACACAGACATCAAAGCATTTATGATTTCACACCAGTGTGCTAAACCTGGTTTCCTCCTCGAAACATCATAGAATGGATACTGATTTCCCTCTTAGCAGTTAAAGCTATATTTAACTTAGAAAAACGGGAGATTCTTGATTAAGGCCTGTTCTAGTCTGTAATTAGCTTCTGGCCTTCCAGGTAACACCTTGTAGCTAAAACCTGTGTGTGTCATTTCAAATGCTGTCTCAACATCTCTCATGAGAGACAGTCCATAACACATTTTTATATTACAAAAAATCTTAGTGTACTCAGAACTGGCTGTCCACGTGTCACAATTTATACATGTGTAAGTTAGAAGTAGGTGTAGGAAATAAAGCTTGAGATCCGTAGGATGTGATACAATCCATAAGGAATATAAATGTATACATAGTTTATTGTTTGCAGCACTGAAACCAGTGACTGCACACTTTAACATGCAAATGAGTTAATAAAGAAGGAAAAGAAGAGCAAATAATTTGATTAATAAACACATTCTTTTCGTATGCGCTACTGAATAAGGGCAGAGACCGTATTTTGGCATTAAGTTTCAGCTATGTTCTATATGGGTTAGAATTTAGCATGTTGCTGATTAGTGACCTACGTGGAACAAATGTATGTAAAAAAGTAATCTTGGGAATTTGTAGCCACTGCGTACACTGGCTGCAACTTAGATGCCAAATTGAGAAAGGATTTAAAATTCTGTTTGCACTCACATAAGGGATGGTAATTGATATAGAAATATATGAGTTTTGATAATTTAGAGTTGATACTTTATCAAACTTGGCTAAAATTATGTTAAGTATTCTTAATTTTGTGAGGTCTAAAGTTCACCTCGTCAGTACCATGTACGTACTTTGTGGTTTGAATATATATGTATAATTTTTTTTGCATTCTGTGATCACAGTTGAATTAATGATAACATGAATATTTGAATTTTCTGACTGCCAATGAAACTGATTGTCTGATGATGGTGTCACAATTGGGAGTGACTTTAAATGTAAATACTTTACCATGAATTATTAGCCCCTAGGAAACCTTGTGTAGAGGCAAAGCACTGGGTCCTGTCAAGAGCACACGTGATTTTTATTTGTGGTCTAAAATAAATGGATTGGTGAGCTACCACAATGTTTGCAACTTTTTTCATGTAGCGAGTGCAGAACATTTTTGGATCTTTTGAACTGAGTTGGTGGCCGCCGCTGCTTTGCACCGGCCGGTAAACAGGAGTGCTTGTAAGGACTGTTGGAGAAGTAGCATGTGCATTAGTCTGGGAGTGGCTGCAGTTCAGGTACATAGAATTTGATGGCAGCTAAGGACCGCTGGACCCATCTAGTCTGTCCATGTTTCCTACCCAGTGCATATACCGCAGTCCCCACTTGACCTGCAGCTCACTCTCTGTTCTCTGTTGTTAGTGTTCCTTTATGTTTATCCCATACATTTTTGAATCCCTTCACCATTTTTACGCCCACCACCTCCACTGGGAGGCTGTTCCATGTATCCACCACCCTTTTTGTGAAGAAATGGTTTCTCATATTGCCCCGGAGTCTGCTCCCCTCTAGTCTCATATCGTGACCTTTTGTCCTTGAACCTCTTCTTCTCTGAATGATGCTACCCTCTTGTACCTTATTTGTACCATTGAGGTACTTAAAAGTCTCTATCATATCCCCCTCTCTCTTCTCTCCTCCAGTGACTACATATTGAGGTCTTTCAACCTCTCCTCATATGGCTTCTGATGCAACCCCCGCACCATTTTAGTTGCCCTTTCAGTACTGCCTGTACTCTATATCTTTCCTGAAATGTGGCCTCCAGAACTGGACACAGTACTCCTGATGAGGTCTCACCAGTGATCTGTACAGTGGCGTCACCATCTCCTTTTTTCTGCTAGTGATTCCTCTCCCTATGCATCCCAGCATCCCACTGGCTTTCCCTACAACCTTCTCACATAATCTGTTCACCTTTAGGTCAGATATAATCACTCCCAGGTCCCTTTTCTGTTTGGTGTCCATCAGAAGCTCCCATCCTATCCTCTACTCCTCCCCTGGATTTCTGTGCCCCAAATGCATGATCTTGCATTTTCTTTGCATTGAATCTCAGCTGCCACACTGTTAACCACTCCTCCAGCTTGCTTAGGTCACTTCTCATTTTCTCCGCTCCTCCCAGAATGTCCACCCTGTTGCAGATCTTAGTGTTATCTGCAAAGAGGCATACCTTCCCTTCCAGACCCTCTGCAATGTCACTTATGAAGACATTAAAGAAGACTGGCCCTAACACCGAGCCCTGTGGCACCCCATTGATCATCCCCCCTGTCTTCGAACTGAGCAACCAATTTCTGACACAGTTTACCACCCTGGTCCCCACTCTCAGGCTACACAATTTGTTTACAAGCCTCCTATGTGTGACAGTGTTGAAGGCCTTGCTGAAATTCAGGTAGGCCACATCCACTGCCCCTCCCTGATCTATTACTCTGGTCATTAAGTCAAAAAATTTGTCAGATTTGTTTGACAAGATCTTTCCACTGTGAACCCATGCTGCCTCGGATCCTTTGTCTCGCTGTCCTCTAGATACGTCACAAATTCAATCCTTTCTTTCAGGAATGATTTTATCAGTTTACTCACCACTGAGGTCAGGCTGATTGGCCTGAAGTTGCCAGCCTCCTCCCTGTTCCCACTTCTATGGAGAAGGGACTACATTCACCCTCCACTAGTTCTCAGAAACCACACCTGTTTCTACCGATTTGTTGAACAGAGCTGCCAGCTCCGTTCTAAGTTCTCTTAGTATTCTGGAGTGTATTCCATCCGGCCCCATTACATTGTCTACTTTCAGCTTCGCTAGCTCCTTTAGGACTGTCTCCTCTCTAAATGGACTGGTGTCCACCTCCTTTCCCGTGATGCTTCTATCACCTAGCTGTGGTCCCTCCCCCTTCTCATAGAAATACTGAACAAAAATATTTTAGTATAGCTGCCTTTTCTAGGTCCCCTTCTGCATCCCCTCTTTTTTTTAAGTCTTAAAATCCCTCCTTTGGACTTTTTTCTTTCACTGATATACCTAAAAAAGGTTTTATCCTCCCTCTTTATTGCTGGTGCTGATCTTTCCTCTGATTGTACATTTGCACCCCTGACTGCTTTCCTTGCCTCTCTTAGTTTTTCCAGATATATATTCCCTTGTCTTCCTCCCTCTGTGTTTCCTTGTACCTCTTGAATGCTAACTTTTTTTCTCTCACCTTTCCAGTCACTTCCTTGGAGAACCATAGTGTTTTTTTCTTTCTCTTTGCATTACTTAACTTGCCTAACACAAAGGCTCATTGCTTCTGCTGTGGTTCCTTTAAGATTTGCTAACTGTTCCTCTACACAGCCTCTTCCCTCCATCCCTGCTAGTGCTGTCCTGAGACATTCCCCCAACTTTGCAAAGTCGGCCTGTCTGAAATCCAGGACCCTTGCTTTCATATGGTTTGACTCCTCTACTGTTTTCACATTGAACCACACTGTACAGTGATCTCTGGACCCCAGGAGGTTACCCACCACTACATCTGTAACTCTGTCTTAGTTTGTGAGCACCGAGTCCAGTATTGCTCCTTCACATGTGGGCTGTACCAAAAGCTGTCTGAGGCTTATCCTCTGCAGGGCATCTTGAATGTCTCTGCTCCTTGCTGTGGCTGCCGCATGAGCGCACCTATTGGCATCTAGCAAATTGAAGTCTCCTACCAGCACCACTTCTCCTTTAGCTGTCATTTTGAAGCTGGCTTCCACCATTACCATGTCCATCTCTTCTCCTTGTGCTGGAGGTCTGTAGATCACCCCTGTATGAATGGCGGTGCCATTTCCTGATTCCAGGATGACCCACAGTGCCTCCACCCCTTCCTGTATTCCCTGTACCTTAGTACCCTGAATTCCATCCGTAACATAGATAGCCACTCCTCTTCCCTTTTTTCACACCCAGTCCTTTTGGAGTAACGTATACTCTGGTACTGCCATGTCCCAGTCACGGTTTCCCACACACCATGTCTCAGTAACAGTGACAATGTCCAGATCTGCCTCTGCCATTAAGGCCACTAGGTCTGGGATTTTATTTACCAGACTGCAGGCATTTGTGCACATATCTTTCCAGGTTTTGTTACCTCCCCACATGCCTTTACCCCTCTCCTAGGTCTATGCCCCCGGCCCCCATTACCCTTCCTGTCCCTACTAACAGCAGTTGCAGTTTCCCTCTCTACCTCAGATTGCCAATTGACCCTTGTCTTATCTCCTTTTTTACCCCAGTTTGCATTGTTTCTATTTCTGTGTGTGCTTCCTGTTTGTGGGGGAGTGACTGCTAACTCTCTGTCATTTAAAGTGTCTTTCATTTGTTCTTTACCCCGTTTTAACTTGCAGTTGGTAGTGCAGGCATGCTGATCTCAAAATGAAATGGAGTTTCTGCATGGATTCTGATGGCAAGCTGTTCTTTCTTTTATTATTTTGTAGCTGATTTCATACATTTGTTACCCCACTGTAGCTGCAGTAGCTCGAGTGTTCTACTCCATTTCCAGTGCAGCCCAGTCTGTTATTTGTACTTAGCTTTTTGCCTCATAATAGTATGGGTACTTATCCTTTACTATGATGGATGATTGTTCTTTTTCAAGGTCATCTGCCTGTACCAAACCATGGTGGGCCTGGGATTGCTCAGCAGTGCTCAGCTGACTTGGTTTGATCCTGTTCAGGGGTTGCTGTAGGGCTGGTGAGCATCTGGGAGGGCTTGAGTGCTGCTGTCTCTTCAGTGAGGTTTGATGGGGACTTGATTAAGGCCCTGTCCACACTACACCACTTACAGTCTGTAACGGTTCCAAACCGTTACAGACCGGAACCATTACAGTGTGTCTACACTGCCGGCAAACAGTCTCAATAACGGTTTGGAACCGTTACAGCCCATCCACATTTGTGGGTGCCCTGTAACGTTACAGCTGCACCCTATCCCACAATGCAGTTCATGCTGCACTGGGGGAATACTGGAGCTACACGCTCACACGTCCACACTATGGCTGGTAACGTTACGAGGCGCGACCATTTTACGTAGTGCATGAACCACCTCAAAGGTGGTTTCAACAACGTTACTTAAAACGCTTTCTGTAACGTTACAGATGTAAACAGAAACCATTGCGTAACGGTTTGAGCCCTCTGTAACGTTAGAGGCATAGTGTGGACAGGGCCTTAGAGTAAATGTATCTGGGATTGGCCAGATGTGTCTCTGCTCCTGGGTGCATTGTGGTTTTGATTGCTTTTGCTTGCTGCTATGTAGATTTATGGTTTTTATCTTTAAAAATGTTTTTTCTTCTGTTATTTCAAGTGGATGGCTTTTTTTCTTTTCTGGGTTGTGTGGTTCATCTGGGCATGCTGCTTGAAATTATCCTTTTTCTCATTGTCACTCTTGTTTTTGGACGGTCTCTGTCACCCCTATTAGCATTTCCACTGTCTATTTTGTAAATATTTGGCTCTCATTGCACAGCGGCTGCATATACTCTGTTTCTGAACCCTCAGTCGCACTTGTACAATGTGTGGGGGATGTCTTCCTGTGGAGGTCATGGAGTCAGGAACAGTGGGGGAATTCAAGAATGCATGGGACAGACATAAGGCAGTTCTAGTGGGGGAGGGGGGTAAGAGGAAGCTGGCTGTTGGTTAACTAGGATCTGCAGCTTATCCATCAGGTAGGAAAATGGGCAGACTAGGTGGGCCAAGCAAGCGGTCCTTATCTGCCATCAAATTCTATGTTTTCACATCTTGTTGTCCTGTCACGGAGTAACTAAATTGAAATGCGATATTTTGTGACTCTGTAGCCTGAACCTGACTGCAAAATTAGCTTCCATTGCACACCATGCAATTGTCTTAACTCACACCACCACACACACATATTCATGTACCCTTTATTACAGTAGCTTGTCTGCATGTTTCACACAAGTACCGATGGGCTTATGAGTGCCCACTGATATCTTTCATCTCTTTGCACCTGCAGGGGTCTTTAGAATTGTAATTAAAGGTTTAGCATGTAATGTATGCGAGTACAGAAACTGAAAATAAAAATACAAGAAAAGAAGGAGCAAAGGAAAGCAGAATTTAAATACCTGCACTTGTGAAGGGGCGTTGCATATTTGCAGTGCCATACTTATTTCATAGTTGGGTTTGGGCTGCTGAGCTGTGAATTGATAGAAACATATGTAGCACCCCCCTTCCCCATAACATCTAGAGGTATTGTTGTTCTGGGGGAAAGGGGGCTCACAGCACAGATATCTCACCAGCTCTCTAACACAGCATTATATGGAATAATCACAGCCTACCTTGGGATGTCTTCAGTTCACTTGGACCCAAGGCTTCTCTGGGCTGCAGCAACTCAGATACCCCAAAAACTTGAAGGGGGGACTGCGACTCCGGTTCTCTTCAGGCTTCAGCCTCTCGGATAACCCGTCAGCCCCAAAGACTCAAGGGTGCAGAACCAACAAAACCCCTGTAAGTAACCTCATAGGAATTCTTTAAAACCTAGGGATTAATATTGTATTAGTGTCCTTGTTTACAAATGAAACTGGGACTCTGAATTTCTTCTGCAAACAATCACCTTTATTCGACTAATGATTAGAGGGACTACAGAGGTCCATTTACTTGAAAATTAAGCTCCCAGCTCCATGGGGCTAAAACTTTATACATAATCCCTTTTGTAGGAGAGAGGAACTCCTATTACCAGGTATAAGCAGTGAGATTTAATACAGCTCAAAAATCGGTGGACATTCTTATAACCAGCCAGGACACAAAGACTTTCAAAAACCTGGAAAGTGAAGCTCCAAAACACCCTGAATTTCTCCAGCACTGATATTTCTCTGGGACCCCATTGAGTCCCCCCACCAGCAGCTGCTTCCTTCATGACTGGGGACCTCTTCCTCCCTCCTTGGTGCCTCCACTTCTGAAGACCCCTGCTTCCTCCCTTCCCACTGTGGCAAGTGCCTTATCTTGGCTGCCCCATCCCACCTGTATGGTAAAGGAATTCTTCAGTGGTGTAGGCTGAGGAGTGTGCATCCTTTCCACTGCCCCTACCCTCCAGGAGCCCACCAAAGTTCATGCGCTCTGCTTAGGCATCCTCTGGGGGAGCAGTGGCAGACTTGGTGGTCTCTGGGTGGAGCAGAAGGCCCTCTGTACCCTTTCCAGTTAGTTCTAGATCCCAGCAACCTCTGCTCACAACCCAGAGAGGTGGGTACAAAAGGGGCAACACCTCAGCCTCCAGAAGGTGTCCCAAAAGACTGTGGCCCCACACCTATTGCACTGAACCACTCCCATGATCTTTCCTTCCTTTGCCTAATGTCTATTGCCTTCTCGTACCCTTCTCCCTGGTTCCTACTTCTGTTGTAGTCCTACCTCTCCCTTTTGCTTCCCTGAAACTAATTTGTTACCCTACCCTAGATAAGGTGTCTCTCATTTTCCCATTTTCCTTGAAGCCTCCTACCTGTGTGGGCCATATCCTGGGTGTGTTCTACTCCTTGCCCACTTGTAGTATGGCGACAACCTATAGTTACCTTCCCCCTAGCAACTGTAAACAGAACCCAATAATGTATTATCTGCTTACCTTGGTCCAGTGTCCCCTTTGCAGTGTGTCCTGTTGACTGTCTGTGGAATTCTGATTCCTTCTGTTTCATAACTGTCACAGCCCCCGCTGTCTGCTGATGTTGCAACACTAGAATGTACTTACACTGTAATGCAAATAAGGAGCTCTGTCTAAGGATAAAGAACAAAACTGCAGTACCCAGAACTAATAAAATGCAATACTAGCAATACAGATTTATACACAAAAGCACCTGCTCCTCTTGCTTCTTTTTTGGTTCCAAACTAGGTAGGTTAGTTCCTTATCTTGCAAAGAACAGTGTCCCTTACTTGTAGCTGTTCCCCTCCATATAGATTTTCAGTTAAGCCACACTGAATTTTTCAGGTTTCAAAATGGATGGTGAGACAAAAGATCTGTTCATTCTTTTCAGATGGCAGCCTAAGCATTTTAGAAGAGGTGGTCATTAGGCCGGTCCAGTGGCTTGGAGGGCTAAGGCATTGGATATCTTACTTCTTGCCATGTTGGCACACCATGTTTAGGAATGGGTATGGGTTGCTGGGGGTCAGCTGGAGTGGAAGAAGACTGACCATCCAACAGACTGCTCTTCTCACCCAGGGAGGAATGGCTTGTTAGCTCGGCCTTTGACTGCCACCAGCTGAAGGCCTGGTGGTGGTGCAGGCATGAGTGGCACAGAAGGAAAGAGCCATGGCTATATGGTGCATGCATGCCTCTGCACAGCACGCACTAATGTTGGATTCTGGAAGGAATGGGAAAGGGGGAAAAACAGAAAATGGTAGATGGGGCTTCGTGATGCCTAGTAGCTCTATTAAAAAAGAACAGGTGGTCATTGACATGAACAATAAAATTACTAATAAAACTATCAAAAGTATACTTTTCATTTCTCATGATTCCATTCTAATCAGTCTATGCAGTGTTGTAGTGTACAATGGCAAGGAAGGGTTCATGAGGGTTGAGGGTGGTGGTTACTCAGCATCAAAATGCCTTGGGCCTAGGCTGACTTAACTGGCCCAGATTAACTGATGGTACCCCAACATTTGCTTGTGCCTTAATATTTACATTTGTTAACGTCCACAATTGTTGATGTATGTAACACTAAATTATTAATACCATCAAAGCTGTGCAACAGTGACTACATACTCTCGGCAGACTGCAGCTGGCAAGGGGAATGGAGGTATCCCTCTATCATATTCTTTGGTCCCAAGGCTAGACCCCTATAGGAACTAACACAACAGAAGTTAGACCCTGTCTGGGGGCAATGGGATGAGTTCACAGCTTCATGCTACAACACAAGGACCAGAACATATGACCACATTGATAGAGAATGCAGACATTTCACAATGCTTTTCATACCTGCTTAACATCAGTATGAGGAACTGGGCATTTTCCTCTCTGCTGCAGTCTTCTGCGCTATACAGTTTGTGTTTTATGTTAAGGCCTTTATCCTTCCATGGACTTAAATATTTTTCCTGTGTTATGGCAACTATGACGTGCTGGTATTTGATATTTTGCACTTACTGTTTGCAGTTTGACATCATTTGATATGCAAATGTTTGAAAACTTGTTTAAACTGTGCCTCTTCATTTTTTCTGTAATACAGTGCATTTGTTTTTGTTATTGTTAAACTTCTATATTGTGTCATATTATGTCTATGCTCTCAAACTCTGCCTGTATTTTACCCCCATAACTTTGTCTGTGTCTCTTACTGTAACCTTCCAGGCCCACACCTGAAAATAGCCAATTTTGTTTAGTGTGCTCACCCGGTCAACAAAAGCTAAATAAATAAATAAGCATTTGTCAATGCCGAATGTTTGTTTGCTGGTATTGGCATTGGCACTGCAGGAGTTAAAGAGATACATAATATGAATGGCAGTGAAGTATTGATTGTGCCCTTGAGTCATTGGCCATAATGCTTATGCCATTACACAGGTGTTGCAGTGGGCTTTGGGGTCTTTTGCCCTTATGATCAAACCAACCATTTCATAAGGAAATAAGCTGAGGGGGGTGCAGTATTAGAGAATGGGGTGAACTTTAGGGTCAAAGACCCCAAGGCACACCTTGATGCCTGTCAGTGGCTGTAGGGTGGGGGTAGAATACCGTGAGCATTATGGCTGACGAACTCAAGTCACACCCCGACACCTGTCATTCCCCACAGGGTAGGCATCATGGTTGGAAACCTTAATGCCCCTTGGCGTTTCTTGATATTTTCACTCCAGATTTTCAAAATGGGCTTTTTGGGACCCCACCTCATGAACAGTGGCTCTATCATTTTGTTACTCAATCCTGAAAGGTGATTTCACACAGCAACTACACCATTCGGTGCCACCGGTGTGGAAACATATTTTGGGCAGGATGTGAAAAATGACAGCTGTACTGTTGATGAGGAGGTGTGAAAAAATGGCAGTGTTGAAAATCTGGTGTGAAAATAGGAAACAGTCACATAGTTACGAGTGTGCTTAGAAACTGCACAACACACACCCGTAACGTGGTGATTTTATGGAATTTTTTAACATGGGCTTTTTGGGACCCCACCTCATGAACAGTTGTACTGTTGTTTTGTTAATCAGTTCAGAGAGGTCATTCCATGCAGTGACTGCGAAATCACCTTTCTGGACTGAGTAACGAAACAACAGTGACATGTTCACAAGGTGGGGTCCCAAGAACCCCATGTTGAAAATTTGATGCCAAAATTCTTAAAAATGGCTGAGATATCAACCTAAGTTGAAACCCCCCATTGACTCCCATTATACAGCACTTGCTCGATTCCTCAGGTTATAGTTTGGCTTTGAAAAGTGCAGACGTGTCCTGGTCCACAGAAGATCACTGCTCCCGACCTCCGAAGGGTAAGTATGGGTGAGGGTGTGTGTGCGGGGAGGTGGGTGCACTGAGGAAGGGTTGGGGTGGGGGAGGGAGACTGGGAAACAATGCAGGACTCAAGGAACTTTTTTTTATTTATAGGTTAAAAAAAAAAAATTGGGGGCACACTGGGGTGGGCTCCCAGTGTGCCACATGAGTTTGGGGAGACATGATGCTGATGGAGACTGGGCACCCTCCCATCGGCAAGCTTGGGGGGGAGGGAAACATGATGCCAATGGGGATTTGGCACCCTGTTAGCACAGAAATTGAGCTTGGGGGGTGGTGGGCATCTGACACTGGGAGTGAGCATCCTGGTGTCGGGAAAATGAAAAACAATGTCCCACCCCAGTGTGCCACAATGTGGCTGTGGGGAGGGGGGGGAGAAGACATGGGGATTGGGCACCACTGATGTCAGCTTTGCGGGAGTGTGGACAGTGGCAGGAGCTGCCGTTGTGGAAAGTCTCGCTGTGGCTGTTTTATATATTGAAATGTTTCACCAGGAATGGCACACCAAGCAACTGCTCATATCTCCAGCCATGCGCATTACTGTGCATTATAATGCGCATGGCCGGAGTCTTCTCATCTGCCCCTGCAGTAACGAAACTGCACCTGATTGCAGCATCAGGTTTGTTTCAACTCTTTGGCTCTCTTTGAAGTTTATGCTCATTGATAGGTGGCCGAGGAATGCACCCACGAAATTGTCCTCTGTATTAGCTACAACACTGACACACCTCTGAAATGTGCT
This sequence comes from Neoceratodus forsteri, assembly GCA_016271365.2. Lineage (NCBI taxonomy): Eukaryota > Metazoa > Chordata > Ceratodontiformes > Ceratodontidae > Neoceratodus > Neoceratodus forsteri. The sequence goes on along the minus strand of CM057452.1, from coordinate 524,894,290 downwards.
ACTACCACAAGATGTTTCTTGCACATGCATGCAGGCAAACATAAAAAGCACACTCATTTTCTATAAGAATTGCAGGAAGAGATACTCACTGTCATTTGCAAGGAAAGGCACTGGCCAGCTTTGCAGAGGTGAGCCACATCCATGCTGGGAACACTTATATATCCTTCTAATTGCTGCCACTATAGTCCCTAAATATGTGCATGAAACCTGTCTCAAAAGTGAAATGTCCTTTTTTCTATTATATCAGCATCGTATCTGTAGGACTTGTATAAGAATCTTATGACTACATCCGTAATTCAACAAACCTTCTTTAAAGTTCTTTGCACTTAAAATGGAGTGGTTAAAACAGTACAACAAGGAATACATGCTATCTCATATCCCTGTTTATAATGGACACAAGGAAATGTTTTGTTTTGTTTTAGTAACACATTGCTTTTGCTTTCCTTTTTCCTACAGGAAGCCATGGCAAGTGTATCAGGACTGTCAATAAATGGTGCACGCCAGAAGAGTTCGCGAATCTGAATGACTGCAAGGATTTCACCTCTTGGAAGGAGAAAATTCTATGTGATAACTTGTCCCTAGATGTTCTGATTGAGGTCAGAGGATCATTCAATACAGTACTTAAATTTTACAGCAAAAAGTTACACATTTCAGACTATAGACAGATTATGTATGTGGCACTGAGTGGAGACAAAGTTGCCAGAATTGATTCACTCATAGAATTAGTCAAATTTTCATGGCAAATCTATGTAAATTGCCAATTTGTGTGCAAATTAATTTGCGTAGTTCATCCTCACAAATTTGTGTAATTTGCCATTAAAAACTATGTAGTTGTGGTTGTCTATAACCCAGGAACTGTAAAGAAGTACCCCCACCCACTGTGTAGTAATGCCACCCCTCCCACCTCTTAAATACTTTATAGTTCATATATTCCCCTCCTGTCCTCCAGTTACACCCCCCATCTAGTGAATTTTGAGTACGGACATTGTTGTAAGTGTCAATGAAGGAAAAAAAAAACTCTACAAGTCATTTGGAGTGTATTGTAAATAATGGTTTAATTAAGTTCAATATACCCTTACCTCCACCAGTGTGCCAAACAATACACTCTCCTCACCTCCTCCCACCCAAGTCTCACCACCAGATTCATGAGTCGGAAGATCCCCCACCCAACCACTGTCTGGCCCCCACCATCCTCCTTCCTCCACCAGAACCCAGAGAAAATGTGACCTGCAATAAAGAAAATGGTCCCTTGTTGCACTAGGTCTACTCTGTTCAGTGCCCATCTTGGTAATGGGTACAGCATTAATGAATTCTGAAGGAGTCTGGGCCTAGTAAAATCTGACCAGCTCATCAGGTTTAACTAGCATTAGCAAACTACAGTATGTCAGCATTCATTCATGTGGGGCTTGCAACTGGGAGTCTGACATGGAATTCAAATGATCGCAGATCTTCAATCCTCCCCAATCAATAGAATCTAACACCTGGATGTTTGACATAGTGGCAAACTGAACTATCTAAAATCCAGACTCACAAATGCAGCATTCAGAATGAAGTCACCATTAAAAATGGAATTCAGTAAAATACCATGTATGTTTTAACATTCTAAACAAGTTACTTGCTCACACCTGTCAGACCACAAACTTTCAAACGTAGTTCCATCATAATTTGGAGTGGTTTGCTTACATAGAAGCTTCATAATTTAATAAAACTGCTTTCAAGATGACAGTGTATAGTAAAGTACAGTTTGCTTTATCACAAGAAAGCATATGTTAAAAACAAGGATTGGGGAACATCTTAAAGCAATTATGATAGCCAATCTGACCTATCCTATGGCTAAACATATTCAAGAAATGAACCATTCTCATATAAATGATATCCATTTTCTGGGCATCAAGAATATGGACTTGGGCATTAGAGGAGGGGACATTTCCAATTACTGTATTCGTGCCATCAAGAAAGTTTCTGGATCTATGCTTTCAAAACTTATTTGCTCTATGGACATAATGATGCATTGTTCCTTTTTTGTTATTTGAAGTAATTTGCTTTTTGATGTTTTAGTGATTTAATTCTGATAATTAATTTCAACATGAACCTTTTCTCCAACCCTCATAATTTCCTTTTCTGTTTCTATTTTTACATTTCCTTTTCACTTTTTAGATGCCTGCATGGTTATTTTTTGGTTATCATTGGCACTTGGTAAATTTCTCCTTTTCCTATCCCCCTTCCATCGTGGTGCTTTTCACTTGCATTTTTGCTTGTAACACTGAATTTCTATCCTTGGTGCATGCTTCAGTCATTATATGTACATGCACAATCACTGAGTCACTTTGTCTGATGAAGGATTCCCACTTGAAACGTCACCACATTATGATGTAGCATGCAGTACGTTGCTTGCAACATTCAGGAAGTTCACCTAGTATGCGTGTCAGCGATTTCACTTCAGTTAATGGGCAGATTTCAGCACAGATTTTTGGACTGTTTTGCTTCATTTCTTAAAACACATTGGTGACATCCAGTGAATTTTAGATACCGGAGACCTATAAGTTCTCAGCAAGAGAAAGAATTGCCCTAAGTTACAGCTACGTTTTTGTTTCGTTATGGCATTCTTCAGTATATGTCATCAGTGAGCTTTATGTGTTTATTTTCATTTCCAGTACATGAAGGTGAGGTCATAGGGGCTGCTGGGGAAGTTTATTTTGGGCTACTACTGACTGCAGTTTATAGCTCTACTTAAGTTTACTTTCTGAGGATCATTTTATGACCATAGCATCTGTGTTATACATGTGGGTATTTTGCAGCTGCTGTGAGCTACATAACCCCAACAATTCTAGCATTTAAGGGATCATTCTATGACCGGAGCTTTCTGTAGTAATAATCTGTGGAGCAGGTTGACTCCTATATTAGCAAATGCAGATCTGATTAATACCCTCTCAGTTCATTCAAGTTGGGTTTACTGCAGTTTGAGCCCTTACAGTGACTTTAAACCCCCCTTCCCATTCTAAAAGTACCAATTTTGAACTTTTTACTTAAGCTCTTTAGTTTGGGTGGTTACATACACATGTTTTTGGACACAGGATGTACCATAAGTTCTTCAACATCTGTTTAACAGTTACTTTTCCAAGCACTATCTGCACTATATCACTAAAGCATTTTACATTTCAACATATTTCTGCATATTTGAACATTCTTATTTGTTTGGGAAAGGTTTTATGGATTTATAAAGCCACAATTACAGCAAGCTACTATGCATTTTGATTTAATACAAGCTGCTGTTTTTACTGCTTTATAATTTAAAAACTGAAGCTTCAAATATAGTAAGCCATTTTGAATTATGGTGGAACTGCACTTATGAAGCTACAATTACACTAAGCTACTATGCATTCTGATTGAATACAAGCTGCCATTTTGATTGCTTTAGAATGAAAAACTGTAAAGCTTCAAATATAGTAAGCCATTTTGAATTACGATGGATTTGCACTTATAAGTTCATGGCTTGATATTTGTTAACCAGCAAAGTGAATTTATGCTCAGGTTTGTTTTGGATGCCTTATTTAACAAGCATTTGTCAATGCTGAGTGTTTGCTTGCTGGCATTAGCATTAGAAGTGCAGGAGTTATATAGATGCAGAATGGGAATGGCAGTGAAGTATTGAACTTCACGCCAACCCCACCTCCACCCTGTAGAGATGGACAGGCATTGGTGTATGCCTTTGGTTCATTGTCCATAATGCTCACACCATTTTCTCCTCACTCTATCCTGCAGACACCGACAAGAGTTGAGGTGTGCCTTGGGGTGTTCGGCTTCACAGTCACCCTATTCCATAAGGACATATGCTGAAATGGGTGCAGTATAGGAGAATGGGGTGAACTCTGGGGCTGAAGAATCTAAGGCTCACCTCAATGCCTGTAACTGGCTGCAGGGTGGGGGTGGAATGGCATGAGCATTACAGCCGGCAATGCAAAGGCACACCTCTGATGCCTGTCAGTCTGTACAGGGTGGGATGTTATGGTTAGAAACCCCTAATGGCCCCAGTGTTTGTTGGTATTTCCACTGCAAATTTTCAGCATGGCCTTTTTTGCGACTCCCACCTGATGAAAGCATTTGGGACCTCTGCTCATGAACAGTGTCACTATGATTTTTATCAATCTGTCCCAAACATTGATTTTCCACAGTGACCACACCATTGTGCGCCAGATGTGCGAAACCACATTTCAGGCAGGATGTGAAATATGACAGCTATACTATTCATAAGGAGGTATGCAAAAATGGCAATCTTGAAAGTCTAGAGTGAAAATATAAAAAATTCTTGAAGTTATGAATGTGTGTGGAAACTGCGTAGCGCACGCTCATAACATAGTTATTTTGTGGAATTTTGTCACCAAATTTTCGACATAGGCATTTTGGGAGTCCACCTCATGAACAGTGGCACTGTCGTTTCATTAATCAGTCCAGAAAGGTGTTTCCATGCAATGACTAAGAAATCACCTTTCGGGACTAAATAATGCCATGACAGTGACTGAATTATGAAGTATGCCTGCCTGGTTAAACTCTTGATTGAATGAATGAATGAATAAATAAATAAATAACAGAAGGGGGGAGGTAGGGTGCTGGGCAGACTAGATGGGCCATGGGACCTTTCTCTGCCGTCACATTTCTATGTATCTGTATATCTTACAGTATAGCTGTATTGTAATGAACATGATTAAGCTTCTGTATAAATGATTGTGTTATTTGACTTGTTTCATTTAGAAAGGCTATTTGAAGCCTCATGCCGAGAGGTGCTCCTGTGACATATGCACAGATGAATCAAAACTGGTAAGTGCATTTCCTTAACTAACATATATGAATTCTGACTTTCAGTTTTTAATGCGTTACTCTCTCAGTGAACCTAAAGCTGTTTGGGCATTAGCAGTCTAAAGCAACATTAAACTTTAAAATGCTTGGTTAACCCTTTCTGTGCTGATGGGCATACTACATCCTTGAGTTGATTATAATGTTCCTGTTTTAAGTTTTATTATTATTCAAAAATTTTAAAAATGTAACACAGGCAAAGGCTGTTACATACAACAGTAAAAATACAGACAAAGCAATACTTTATATAAAACAGAAATCGTAAAATACATATTTAAATCATCATGTACAGTGCATCCTCTATTAATCAGACATCTATTTCTACTTTTATTGTATAAACATTTAGCCAGGCAAGTACTGTTAGCAAAGTCTATATAATACAGAATATTTGTTTATTATTGAGTAGCCAGCTTATTCTAGCATCCTCACCTAAATTAGAAACTTTATCCAAAACTGGATCCAATCACTTTGTATTTTAAATAATTTGGAAGAGGACAATCAAGAAATAGGTGTTTGGTAGGTACCTTGGAGAAGGGCGAGTGTGCTGAATTCTCTGTTTTAAGCACTTCCTGCACCAACTCCTCTACCATGTATGCCACAAGCACTCCTTCCAGTAACGTGCCATATTCAATAGATGGTAGAACAAATAGGCGGTAAAGCATAAGGATGAAGCCAAAGTGCAAAAATAGGTACTCACAAAAGCAGACAGCAGCACGGCTACACCATCACTGTAGAGCCTCATAAACAAAGCAAGATGCAGGCAGGATAAAAATCCAAATTACTTTATTGTGGACACCAGCAGCAATGATAACCATGCCCCTCCCCAAGAACAGCCAAAAGTTTTCACGCCACACACTGCGCTTTGTCAAGGCTGAGGTACTAGGGGTATTGCACATTTATCAAGCGTGATTTTAAAGTGTCATTGCAACAAAGCATTTAATGTGTGTATATATATACAAACTTTACATACAGTGTCTACTAAAGTGCATAACCCTAATCACTAAACCTCTACCTCATATCTACAAAACAGGCCTCAATGTCATACAGATACCGTAAGTGAAGCATACCTATTCATATGTAACACTCAAATACAAAATTCATACCCACTAATTATACTGTGCTGTAATTTAATAAATATTCATAAATGGGGGATAACTGAAAAAATCATGTAACCCAGGGGGGTAATATGACTTAGTCTGATTATTGCCAGAATGTTTCTCTCTGTCGTGCTTTTTTGTCCAACCCCCCCCCCCCCAACATGTTTAGACACTTTTTCCAACATTTGAATTCAAAAACATGTGTTTTCTCCTTTTTCTTTGAATGTTGAGCTAATGCACTAATATCATCCTGGTTTTGTACACTCCTGACATGCTGCCCAATCCTGTGTTTAAACTTCTTTGTGGTTTTTCACACATAGAAGCTAGTACAGCTTTTACAGGTGGCAACATAAACAATGTTCTCAGTGTTGCATGTACATAAATCTCTAACCTGATAGGTGTTGCCAGTGACTGAATGTACGAAAAAAATCTCCTAACCTGATATATCTACAAAAAGAGCACTTCCCACATTTATGGGTGCCCCCCGAAAGAGATGTATTTTTATTCACCTGGGCACCTTCCCAATAAGTGCTATGCACTAATGAGTCCCTCAAGTTTGTGCCTCTCTTATAAACAAACTGAGTGAAAACGCCTGTCACATATTGCAATTTTCTTTCTGTCTGTAAAATGTACCAGTTACGTCTAATGATGTTTTTAATCATATAGACTTGTGGGCTAAACGTCGTAAATGAATTTGGGTCTGGAAGAATTCCTGTCACTGTTACTTGCATTGCCCTAGCTCTTCCGTTCTCTTCTCTGATTTTTCTCTTAATTCAATAGCTGGCATTTTTTTTCCTGAAGTTTAAGATAACTAAATACCTACCCTTTGTAGTAACAACATATCTCAGTCCCCATACGTTTCTTCTCAATAGCCAAAAAAAAAAAATACAAATGGTGCTTCCATGGTGCAGCTCCACTTTTCATCCTGATAACTACAGAAACTGAACAATGCAATCCATCTCCCCCCAAAAGCCCAAGACCTGTGCTCCTTTATAGACTAAGCCACTGTGCAACTACAGATCTTACTTTGAGGGGCTCTTGCAGTAGGCAACACCATTAGGATTAAACCGCCTGGTGCTAGAACTACACAGAAAATTTCTAGCTAGCAGTCTACAGCCGGGGATCACCCCTGACGTCAGCATGCCGATGTCCCCCTATGGTATAAAGGGGGTGGTCCCTCAGCCATACCTCAGTTCTTTTCCTGCTGTTGACCTGCGCCCATTGGACCTTGCAGAACATTGCTTCAGTCGACCGCCTTTCCTACTTTCTTTTTCAGTTGCTTTCTTTATTTTCAACAGTTTTTCGTCGTTTTTTTTACCATCGGCTGTGTGTTCGCCGACTTCTTCTGCTGAGTCCCCACATCCAAGAGTGCCTGCTGTAAACAGATTCCAGATAAGGACAGCCATTCTTCCTGCATTATATGCCTAGGCCCTGATCACGACACCGAAGCCTGCCAGGTCTGCCTAATATTCAACCAGGACACACGGAGACAACACCAGAGGGTCCTGGAAGCCTATCTCCTTTAGGAGAAACTGGCCACGATGGAAAAAGAGCTGCAGGCCTGGAGTGCATCTTCCTCCCGGGGGCCTTGTCAGAGACCTCCACTCCTTCTATGAAGAAGCAGAAGTGGGACAAGCATTGGGACCAGGATAAGTTCACCTCTCGGCCACGGTCACCTCCAGGTGCCGTGGCCAACGCTGGGTCTTTCCCCCATGGGGGGTCAGCTACACCAGACCTCCTCTCTTTCTCTGGGCTGCCTCTGTCCCCACGGCCTGCTCTGATTACAGTGTCAGACAGTGCCTCTGTTGGTTCGTCAGACACTTCCTCTGTTCCTCCGCCCCTGTTACTCAGGCCCTTCACCCCTCAGGGTCCTCAGCCAGGGAGCTTGTCCAGTTCTCAAGACATCAGTACCTCCACTGACACCTGCCCGATCCTGACACCTTCACCATATCCTATTCTGGGGTCTGTCGACGGTCCTTTGGAGCAGCGCTAGCTGTCACCTGCTCCATTGAGGTTACAGCCTTCGGGGTCCCCCCTCGGGTACCTCCTGCCTTTCAGCCACTGCTGATTGTCTCTGCTCTGGGATCTTCTCATCTGACATCAGCAGGGCTGCCACCGACCAGTCCTCTACCTTCTGACCCAGTACCAGAACGCCCAACACAGTGACCTGCATTCCTTTTTGTTTTGGACATGGCACATCCAACCAAGTTAAGAACCCCCATGGGTCTACAGGCATCACCTTCAGGACCCCAACCCCGAACCTGTTGGGTCCTGCACCTGACTCTCAACTACCGGCGGGCCCAGCCCCTGGCCACCCTCAGAGTCTACAACCCGGCCCCCTGTCTCCTTCGGGGTCAACTCAATGCCACCCGTTGATGCCCTTCAGACATTCACCTGGTACCTCAGGATTGCTATCAGGTTCTTCCCACAGTTACCCATCTCATAACCCACCATACTACCCGATGCCAGGGCCCTCTCTTCCATTGTCATCTCCTCAGCCATTGTCAGCCAATTATGGTGCTTTATTTAACTCCTGATGGGCGTACATTCAATACCAGAAGCCAGCCCTGACCACACCCCCAGCGGCCCCTGCACCAATGCAGGATCCTCCTCAGCCTGCTCTTAGGGCTCCCTCTCTGCCAGAGACCTCATTTGACTCTAGAGTGGGTGCTGGTTCTGTCCCAGGCCCAGCCCAATGCCCAGTGCTGGACTCTGACTACATGGAGGATTCTGAGTCTGACTCTGTCGAGCCGCCAGACTCCCCCTCTCACTCCTCTCCTGGTGAGATGTGGATCAGGGAGACTCCCAAATCCCCCCCAGAAGACTCTTCCTTTCTGGAGGTGATGAGGCTTTTTCAGACGTCGCAGGGTTGGCTAGCGGAGCAACAGGACCCTCAACTATGCTGTTTGTGCAGAGCACCTACACCTCCTAGAGATAATCTCATTGGTCATCCCTCGCCTAGTCGCACCTCGTGATATTACTATCACTATATGGCAGCAGGCAGTGTCAGTCCCTCCCTCCCTTGTCTAAAAAGGCAGATTGGCTGTACCATGCCTCAGATGGCTGGCCCCATTATGGGACCCACCCTAAAGCTGACCCCGCCGTACTAGGAGAGGCCCACATCAGGACAATGAAACCTAAGGGCCAGGGTGACTTCCCTCCAGATAAGGAGTCTAAGCAATTGGACCACTTTGGTTGGCGGGTGTATGCTTCTTCCATTCTAGCCCAGCGTGCCCCAAATTACTTGGTGCACATGGTGGTCCATCAACAGTCCCTCTTGGGCCAGGCTGCTGGCACTCTAGAAGCCCTCCTGGATTCCTCCTCTAAGGCTCAATTAGATCAGCTAGTTCACTCTGCCTCCAAAGAGAGCTTCCACATCCTCTGTGCCTTCTATGAGATGGTGGACACCTTGGTGTGGAGCACAGTGATAGCTGTATGTCTCAGACGCCACACCTGACTTCGTCTGTCAGACTTCACCCCGGGTATTCAGTGCTCCATTATGGACGCCCCATTACAGGACTCTGCTCTTTTTGGCAGCAAAGTCCAAGACAGGACTCTGGCAGGGCCTGTGGCCGGGGCACCCCCTCTTCCGCTCCCACCAGGGCTGGGCGCGCCCATCTTTCCTTTGCCATCCAATGGAGTAACCCGCCTGCCACCTGCATTCTCAGTCTAAGAGCAAGCCCTCCCCCCTAAGGCTCACAGATTCGAGGCGGCTACACGTCCTGCACCCTTCACCGACCTTTGACTCTTGGCATGCCCCTCCTCTCTCCATCCAGGATGCTGCTGTGGGGGTTCCCTTGCCCTCCACCCAGATGAATGGAGGATAATTTCTTCTCTTGTGTGGATTCTTCTGTTGTTCCCAAGGGCCACTCTAGCCCTTTCTTTCGGATGGCTACCCAGTTACCCTTGGAGCGCCCTCTTTTCTTAGGCAGGAACCCAGTTTTTCCCCCGGAATAGCCACCACAGAGCCCTTTTCTAGGGACAGATCAGGTGTAGTTTCTTTCCCCATCTCCTTCAGAGGCTATGGGGCATAGGGGATCTCCAGACATACTGGGGCCTAGGTCTTCTGAGCCAGTCGCCAGAGTGTTCACACCTCTGCATGGAGGCTTTCCTGGAGTTCCCCATTATGGATCCTCCCAGGAGTCATGCTTTGTGCTCTTTCTCTAGGGGACACATCCCTACTTCTCTTGCTGTTCATGTCTCCTGCCGTTTTCTCCACCTTTAATTTTGGGAGGAAGGTTACCATTTGAATTCCCTCTCTTTAGGCCTATCTTTGGAGCCCAAAGTCTCAGCCAGCTGCTACGCAGGGGTGACCATGGCCCAGAGATGGAAGAGATCCTTCATGACCCGTGATGATTGGTGACTTACGACCTCATCTCACATCTGGCAGTAATCCTAGATTATGCCCTATGGTTGTTCCTTCCTCTGAGAATAGTCACATCCTACCCTATGCCCCTTATGCTCTCATGCCACTGCCTCTGCTATATTTCAGCACTGCAGGGTTTCAGCAGGGACCAGCTCTTCCTTTCCCTGGTAGGATAGAGACCCCCCCTGAGGGACAAGCTCGAAGGGTTGTCTCCCATCACTGGTTCCCAGCCGGCTCCTTCCCATGGCCGCCAAGCCTCTGGGAGGCATCAGCCCCAACTGTTCCCCTATTCATGCTCCTCAGGAGTTTCCATGGTGCACCCTGTGGGTCCAAGGGGTATTGGAGGTTGAGACACTTTGTTCCTTCAGTATTTGATTCTGTTCAACTCACGTGGGGTCTCCTCAGAGGTATCTGGTCCTGGACGAAGTTCTCCCTGTACATCTTGAGAGTTGGAATGATGGCAGTGTTGCTTACCCTTCACCATTACTGGGAGTTCATGGGGGTGTAGGAGTGTACCATACTGCCTGTCCTTTGATTTTCAGTGGAGCGGATGCCTGGTGTTCAGTTCTGCCTGGAGGCCATTCTCAGCAGTATGCGGGCTCAGTCTCACAGATTTCCCCAGACTTGATTTTTCTAGTGGGACACGTTGTTACCCTTTCTTTCCCGCTTCTCCAGAGGGTTCCCCCTCCAACTGCAGTTAGAGGGGGTAGGAATGTCCTCTGTAGTGCCATGCTGGCTGTGCCAGGCATGGTCCCCTCTGCTTTCCTATTGGGCAGTGGACCCTCTAATTCCTCTTCCCCTCTGTTTTGTCTCATTCTTCCTGGTCCAGGATGACTTGCTACATAGAGTTCTCAAGTCTCTCCTCCTTGTTGATTGGCTCCTTGTATCACAGCCATCTCCTGCTTTGAGCCTTCCTCATGATGTCTCGGATTCCCATAAGGGTCAGCATGCTGTCCCCTAGACCCATAAATACTTCGAGGCAAAAGTCTTAGTCGCTCTGGCTGGCTTCCAAGAGAATGCCAGTCCACCAGTTTCCGGGTGATTTCCCCATCTCTGTTGGGCTTGTGTCTTGGTTCTTCCCAGTTACTAGTCTATCCCTTTTGCCTCTCTGCCTGTCAATTCCTGGTGGGATACAGAGCCTCGGTTCCTTGGGGAATCTTCTGCCCCTTTCTCTGGGTGGGGGGGATACTTCATGTCTTCCTTCCTATAGGGAATTACCGTTACTTACTCTTGAAATATTTCAAAGCCCCAAGCACTATTGGGCTATGGGGCTTTATACCCCCTTTCACTAGGAAAGGTGACTTTCCAAGCCTCTATCCAGTCCCTACCATCGGTCGTGTCTGGGTTTCCTCTGTACCAGATTACACATCCTCCAGTGCATTATTCCATACTTTCTCATCGAGGGGGAACCTCTCCCCCATTTCCTGACTGTGTACAGTTTGCAGAGAGCCTATTCTCTGAGACATAGGCTTTCTAGGGACATGGATATGTTGTTCATCCACACTTATTGGCAGGTTCCTTGCCACTTTAAATCTTGCCGGAAGGTCTTCAAGCTGGCTCCTCCCACCCACCCGGGTGGTAAAACTCTCGGCTCCGCCCCATGACGCCAGATCTTCCTTACCGCTAGGAAGCTCAGGTTCCCTCCTTAACGCGCTGCGTTTAAGACTGGTTCTAATTCTTGAAAGTTTGAAATCGAAAAGTTTTTTGCGAAAAAGACTTCGGTCTTCTTCTCCTCGCAGCTGCGATGGACAAATTGACTCCCGGTTTTCTGAGGTGCCCTTGCGGGCAGAAGATGTCTAGGACGGATCCGCACTCCATGTGCATCTCCTGCCTGGGCCTTGAGCATGACCCGCAGGCCTGCGACTTGTGCTCTTCCTTTTCGGCCTACGTCCTTGAAGACCGTGCTGCCCGATTACAACTGGGGCGCCCCGAGAAAAGAATTCCACCGGTGAAATCTAAAGAGGCCCGATTGGCGGTGTCCGCGGCGGCGGGCTCGGCGGATCAGCTCGAGCAGATGATCGCCCTCAAAGAGGAGGCGGCGTGGGCCGCTTCTACCTCGGCTGCAGCATTTGTTCCGCTCTCTCTCGGTGCCTCGTACTCGGCTTCTTTTAAGGAGCTTTGTCTGACCCTCTCGACCAAAGGTGAGGGTCCAACTTCATCGGGACCTTTTTCCAGGTCCAAAAAGAGCAAAAGTAAGTCTCTCCATCAACGCTCTTGGGAGCGGGAAAGATCCCCCTTCCCTTGTCGACAGTCGACTTGAGGTCGACCCTCAGCTCGGCCACTGGCTTCACGGTGTCCCGTCCAGGCCAGTTGGCCGAGACTCCGTTGGCGTGGTGAGATTTTCCGACCCGTTAGGCATGGTTGTCGGCTGGAGAAGCTGAGAATCCCTCTCCTCGGTTCCCCGGTGGGAGTTGAGGATCCCGTCGGCTCGTCTGTGCCTCCGGTTCCGGAGCCTTCGGTGGGATCGTCCGAGCCGAGGGGAGTGCCGATTTCTGACACTTCTCCTCGGCCTAGTCGAGACTCTCGGTCTCGGACATCCTCGCGGTCCAAACGATCCCGCCACCATAGGCGGTCTCGGTCTCGGCACCGCGGCAAGCGGCGCCGCCTCTCTTCCTCGGATGAGGGGAGGCTTCGGCCCAAGTTGCGTCGGAAGTACAAGGAACTCATGTGGCAACAGCTCCTTTTGACCAGGAATAAGCCGACCCAGTCATCTTCCCCAGCCATTAAGTGGCTGTCACCGGAGCAGCCGAAACAACCCCTCGTTGTAGTCGAGGAGCCTGTTCTCAGGCCAGTTGTTCGGCCAATTCCAGCTGCCCCACCGATTCTGGTGGAACCTCCGCCTCCACAGCCATTAGTTGGGGCTCCGACCAAAAATTCTCGGTCGGCCTTGGGTTTGCCCCATAGGCTGTCTGTCACCCTCACTCCCGATAAACCTTGGCAGGTGGAGGGTGGCTCAGGCCGAGGCAGCTCTTTGAGGACTCTTCTGAGTCCGATGATGGTTCCTCCCTCTTCTCCAAGCACATGGACTTGGAGTCCTCGGGAGGGCAGTCAATGGACGATAGCCCTTCGTCCTTCTTAGGGTTGCTTCGACTCATCTCGGAGTCCACCGGGATGAAGCTCGAACCCGTTTCTAAACGGGCCAGGTATCCCCTCACAGAGATTCTGGACCGAAGGGATTCTCCTACGGAGGCCTTTCCGGTGGCCGAAGCCATAGTGGGTCCGGTCTTGGAACTTTGGCAGCGTCCTGCTTCCTGCCCTGCGCCCTCGGCCAGGTTGGCCAGGAAGTATGCGGTCCCTACTGGTTCCCTGTCCGGTTTTTCGGAACTCCCCTCGGCCAAAGGGTTGGTTACCGACAGCGTTTTCCGGCGTGCCGGGAACGCCAGGGATGTGTACAAACCTCCCGACAAGGAATCCAAGAAATTGGATTATGCCGGGCGGAAAGTCTATGCTGCGTCCTCTCTCGGCCTTCGTCAGGCCAGTTAGGCCGTCCTCATGGCACATTTTTCTCACGCCCTGTTGGGCTCCCTGGATGAGGTTATCCCTCATCTTCCCACAGATCTGCAGACTACGGTCAGGCAGGTGCGGGACCAGGGCAGGGCAGTGGCCATACAGCAGCTCCAGACTGCGTTAGACATTGGGGACTCATGTGCCAGGTCTGTGGTGGCCGCAGTGGCCATGCGTCATCGGGCTTGGCTGAGGATATCCACCTTTACCTCGGATACCCAGCACTAGTTGGTGGATGTTCCTTTTGGGGACTGACCTCTTGACCCTGGGTGGAAGGTCACCTGCAGAGGATCGAGAAGTCAATGCTACCTTGGATTCGGTCTCTTCCGCTCAGAAGGACAAAGGCCGCAAGCCACAGTCTAAGCCCTTTGTCCGCCTGCGCTAGCCGCCCCGCCCAGCAACGCCAGGGCCAGCAGGCTCGACTTGGTATCCCAAACCCAGTCCGCCGGCCTCCAACAGGAAGCAGGGAGGGAAGGCCCAGGAGGTCCCTCGGCTGGTCCTCCTCTCAAGCCTGCAGTGACGGGCTGAGGGGTGTCGCCCCCATCCCTGTCACCTCACCCCTGGTTCCCCCCGTGGGGGGACGGCTCAGACACTTCCTTTCCGCCTGGTCCGCTGTTACCATGGACAGGTGGGTACTGGAGGTGGTGGGAAAAGGCCTACCTCTGGAATTCGAGCAGGCCCCGCCCTTCAAAGCCATTGCACCTCGGGGGGCCTCGGGGTCCGCAGCCTCACTGGCGGCTCGCCGAGCCGTCATTGCTCTCCTCCTCCAAAAGGAGGTGATCACGGAAGTAGAGGACCCCCCTTCAGACCCAGGTTCGTGTCCAGGTATTTCCTGGTTCCGAAACGGACGGGGGGCTGGCGCCCCATTCTCGACCTACACGACCTGAACAAGTTCCTAAGGCCTCGAACCTTCAGGATGGTCACTCTGGCGCAGATAATACAATCTCTGGAACACGGCGTGTGGTTCTGCTCTCTGGACCTACAGGACGCATTCTTTCACATCCCTATCTGTCCGTCACATCGGAGATTCCTCCGCTTTCGAGCGGAGGGATCCCTCTTCGAGTTCCGAGCCATGCCCTTCGGCTTATCTCCAGCTCCCAGGGTCTTCGCAAATGCATGGCAGTGGTGACAGAGCCCCTCATGTGCACCGAGGGGTCCGGGTGTACCCTTACCTGGACGATTGGCTGATAGCAGCCCCCTCCAGACGGGAGGTGGAGCGGTCCAGAGATCTGGCCCTCCAGGTTTGCTCTCAAGTTGGCCTTCTCATCAACGAGGCCAAGTCGGAACTCGAGCCGAAGCAGGTGATCCTGTTCATCGGGGCAGAGCTCGACTCTCTTCGAGCCAGAGCACGGCTCCCGGCGGACAGGGCCGAGGTTCTTACCTCCTTTGCCCAATCATTTCTGGTTGGGCAATCGCGCCCTGCCCGGGACTTCCTGCGCCTCCTGGGTCTCATGGCGGCCTGTACAGCGTGGTCCGTTGGCGGCGCTGGCACATGCCCCCTTCAGTGGGGACTGGCCAGCCAGTGGTCCTAGCGCTGCGATCCTTTGGACCAGCTAGTGATAGTGACCCAGGAGATGTGGGCAGCTCTCAGTGGTGACCGTTCCATTCCATCTGCAGGAGGGCATCCCATTTGTCCGCCCGAGCCGACGGTCTCTCTATCGACGATGCCTCTCTGATGGGTTGGGGTGCCCATCTGGGGAACATCAGTGCACGGCCTCTGGTCCCTCGCAGGTCCGATGCCACATCATCCTGCTGGAGCTCCGGCGGTCCACCTAGCTCTCACGCCTTTGCTCCGTTCTCCGAGTCAAGTGGTCCAGTCAGGCGGACAATACCACGACCATGTACTACCTGAACCACCAGTGGAGGCCTGCTCCATGCTTCTATGCAAAGAAGCTCTCCGCATTTGGTCACTTTCGCGCAGCCTGAGGCGGATCTCCTAGCCATTCATGTGGCAGGAGCCTCCAACACCCTGGCCGATGCCCTGAGCCGGATAGGGGCTGCATCTCATGAGTGGTCTCTCCTGCCGGAGATAGTACAAGATCTGTTCTCCCACTGGGGCACACCTCAGGTGGACCTGTTTGCCTCCAGGGAGAATGCGAAGCTGAGGCTGTTTCATGCCCGCCCCCCCTCAACAGGGCTCGCTGCAGGGGGATGCCTTCTCGAGGCTCTGGACCCCGGGCCTCTTTACGCCTTTCCCCCATTTCCCTTGATTCACAAGGTGCTTCTCAAGACAAGGAGGGACAAGGCGCAGGTGATTCTGATAGCCCCAGACTGGCCCCGCCAGTTCTGGTACCCAGATCTCCTCAGCCTCAGCTCCAGGCTCCCGAGGCAGCTTCCAGCTCGCCCGGACCTGCTCTCAGTCAATCAGGGGAAGGTGTTCCATCCGGACCTTCAATCCCTGCACCTGATGGCCTGGTTCCTGAGCGGCTAGAGTTCCAGGCCTTGGGTCTTTCCGACGAGGTCCTCAATGTTGTTGAGGCGTCCCGTAAGGAGTCGACCAGAAAATGCTACTCTTCAAATGGAAGAGATTCTCCATTTGGTGTCAGGGCAAGGGCTTGGACCCTTCCACCTGTTCTGTGGCAAGCATTTTGGACTATTTATGGTCCCTTTCTAGTCAAAGGCTTGGGTCGACAGCCTAAAGGTGCACCTGGCAGCCATCTCTGCTTGCAGGCGCCGGGCGAGGGCAGTGATGGCGCAGGAAAAGGTGGTCGGGCACTTTTTCAAAGGCCTTGATCACATTTCCCCTCCGGTGCGAGAACCTCCACCTCCGTGGGATTTACTGCTGGTACTGGCAAAGCTCATGGGCAAGCCATTCGAACCAATGCACAGGTGTGATCTCTCTCACCTGTCGTAGAAGACCTCCTTCTTGGTGGCTATCACGTCAGCCAGAAGGATGGGAGAGCTCCAGGTGCTTTGCATCGAGTCTCCTTACCTGGTCTTCCACAGGGACAAGGTTGTCCTGCGCCCCCACCCGAAATTCCTTCCGAAGGTGGTGTCGGAGTTTCACCTTAACCAGGTGCTGACTCTGCCGGTGTTCTACCCCAATCACACCTCGGAGGCCGAATATAGGCTCCATGCTCTGGACCCTTGAAGGCGCTGCGCTTATTATAAGGAGTATGCCTGGCTACAAATTCGAGAGGTTAGCCAGCTGTTTGTCACCACGCTGAAACCGCACCTGGCAGACCTGCAGCCAGCGGACGATAGGCAGGTGGGTCACCTCCTGCATAGATCGCTGCTATAAGTTGGCGGGCATGGAGCTCCCAGAGGATAAGAGCTCATTCTACCCGTCATACTGCTGCATCGGTGGCTGCTTCCAGGGACGTCCTATCCAGGAAATCTGCAGGTCTGCTACCTGGAAGTCAGCACACACCTTTATTACCCATTACCACATCGACCTTGAGTCACGCCGGGATGCTGGTTTTGGGGCCTCGGTTCTCCAGTCTTTATTCCCTAAGTAGAGGGTGTGCGCCTTGCCTCCCTCCTCCCGGAGAACTGCTAGGAGTCTGCCAATAAGTGTGGATGAACAACATATCCATGTCCCTAGAAATACAGGTTACTCACCTGTAACAGGAGTTCTAGGAATGGTATATGTTGTTCATCCACACGACCCACCCGACCTCCCTGGCTTCGACGCACAACCTGAGCTTCCAGTGGGCCAGATCTGGCGTCATGGGGCGGAGCCGAGAGTTTTACCACCCGGGTGGGTGGGAGGAGCCAGCTTGAAGACCTTCCGGCAAGATTTAAAGCGGCCAGGAACCTGCCAATAAGTGTGGATGAACAACATATACCATTCCTAGAACTCCTGTTACAGGTGAGTAACCTGTATTTCTTGACCATCCTGTCTTTTCTTCATTTCCCTTGCGCCCTTGCTGGCAGGCGCTTCGGTGCCTTTCTGACACCAGTCACAGGCGGTTGCCTCCTGCATATCATCTGGCTATCAGCACCACAACTAACCCTTTTTTGAGGTTATTTGGGGCCACTCCACTAGGTGGATGGCCCTGTCGGCAGCCTGTCTCCAGGTTTTGCCTGCCTCGGGTGGCTGCACATCACCCAGTGCTAGCTCTATTAGCTCTTTATTTATTTTGTTTATTTATTGAGGATTCGGAAAATACCTTTGAGTCAAAGTCTCCTTTTCAAAGGTTCCACATCATTACAGGCATACTGTGGGAGAACAGTACAGAAATGGAACAAAACAAACAGGCATGATACAAGAGTTACAGTTATAGGCTAGCATTTTGATCCTAGAGATGCACGGTATTAATCACAGTACATGGATACACTTCTAAGCTCCCTGAGGAGCTAGTACAGAAAGTTTTCAGAGTGGGGGTTAGCCAGCCAAGGGCCTTGGGGAAGGGGAGGTCAGGGCTGGGTTAAGTGGCACTCACAGGGATTAGAGGACTGTAGGTGGTTCCTAAGGTAGGCTTTGAAAGGGCCGATTCTATTCAAGTTCGTGAGACCATTAGGCAGGTTATTTATCCAGGAAGGGGCTCGATAGCCGAAGGATCTTTGGAATTGGGAGGTACGGCTTCGGGGAACCTTAAAGAGTTGCTTGCTTGAACTATGAGTGTGTTGGAGTGATCGGGTCGGTTGTATTAGAGGTGAGAGCCTGGTAGGGGCGAGACCAAGAGTAATCTTTTTGGTCATGAGGCAGGTATGAAACCTAATTCTTTTGTCCAGGTTAACCAGTTTGCGGACTTATAGAGTGAGCATGTGTTGGTTAGATGATCACAGCCCAGGATAAGGCAGCAGGCTTTGTTGAGGGAGAATCAGAGTCTAGATATGGCCGCGGAACTGGCAGCACCATAGATAAGTATGCCATAGTCGAGGAGGGAGAGGACCAAGGAAGAGACCGTGAGGCGGAGGGCATCAGGAGTGAGGCAATGTTTAAACCAATAAAGAATGCCAAGCCAGATATTGAGGGATGTAGATAGTTGAAGAATGTGGAGGTGGAAGTTTAGAGCTGGGTCTAGTGTGACGCCCAGGTATTTGAAGGAGTCCACTTGTTCAAGAGGAATCTGATTAGCGGTCAGGATTTGTGGGCAGTGGTCTTTCCTGGGTTACGTGGGTGTAAGAAGTGCATAACTTTGGTTTTCTTGTAGTTTTGAATAAGGCGTGTATTGAACCACTTTTCTGCATCATTGAAGGAGGATTAATGGGCAAGGTTGAACTGGGTGGTGTCAGGATTGGAGGAGTACTGGACAGCGTCGTCCGCATAGAGTAGGATATTTCTGGAACATGACTGGGGGAGGGAGTTGAGGAAGAGACTAAATAGTAAAGGTCTGTGGATGGACCCCTGTGGGACTCCAGAGCATACTGGCAACCTGCTGGAAAAGATGGTACCAATTTTGACCTGCTGGAAATGATCTGACAAGTAGTCCATGAACCAGCATAGGGCATCTTGAGAGATGCCAAACTTGGATAGGGTAGTTTGCAGGAGGGAGTGGTTGACGGTGTCAGGCCTTGGTGAGGTTGATGAAGGCGGCGCAGAGAGATGACCACTATCTAGGGTGGTATGAAGGTGTGAGGTGAACTCGAAAGGGCAGTCATCGTGCTGTGTCCTTTGCAGAAACCATGTTGCTGGTTGCAAAGTATATTGTGTTTGTTAAGATGGTCAGTAAGCTGGTCAGAGCGATAAATTCTAGTGCCTTAGATGGGGATAGAGATGAGGCGATAGTTGGGGGAGAATAAGGTCACCGCTCTTAAATATAGGGGTAATAAGAAGGATTTCAGCGTGTCTGGAATTTCCCAAGACATAAAGACTGTTTGATAATGTGGGTGAGGGGATTAGCACCTCATGGAGAGTGAGCTGAGAAGTCTGAGGTCTAAGGAGTCACTGCTGTATTGGGAGTGCCTTATGGCTTTTTGAGATAGGTTCAGCAGCTCTGGGGGTGCAACGAGGTGAAATGGGTGTGCTGAGAGGAGGGGTGTTGGAGAGAGGGAGGTCAAAGAAATGAGAAGGGAGGATGTGGCTGAGGTCGGAGAAAGCATGGTTAACATGGTGGCTATCTGAAAGGGGTCAGTGGACAGGCCCCTTGACTGAGATTTTCTTGGGGCAGGGTTTGGGGCAGTGCCAGTTGTCATAATATTGCTCAAAAATTTATGCCCTTGGCCTCAGGTGGAGGTTAGGGTAGCTTTCTATTACTCTGCCTTGGCTTTCCACAGGGACTAAGTGTATTGGTTTCGGGCTTCTCTGTACATCTGTGTGTCAGCTGGCAGGCCAGTCTCAATGGAGAGGTGCCACAGAGAATCCTAGCTCGCATCAAGGCCAGCGGTGGTCAGGAATCAAGGTGCGGGTTGCCTTTGACCATCCTTCTGGCAAAGGCGAACATGTCACAGATAGCATTGAAGGAATGAATGAAGAGGTCAAGGGCTCTGTCAGGGTCAAGGGTGTTTGTTAAGAAGGACCAGTCCAGCTTACTAAGGTGAGTTTTTAGGAGTGTGAGTTTACCAGGGCCAAGTTTACGTCGTAGGATCATTTTCGGAGAGGACTTGGGGGTCTTACAAGACCAGGAACAGAGGACAGGGGAGTGGTGACTAATTGCATCTGGGAGGATAATGGTGCTAACGATTTTGTGAGGGCAGTTAGTGAAAACTTGGTCCAGTAGGGAGGAGGATCCTGTGCAATGGTCCAGGTGGGTGGGGGAAGGGACTATTTGTGTAAGATCATAGGCGGTGGCTTCGTCTTTGAATGTGGTGGTGGACTTAGATAGCCAATTGATATTGAAGTCCCCCAGAACAATTTTTTCATTATGAGATGGTAATGTGGCCAGGTAGGACATCAGGTGGAAGGCCGCCTTTTTGGTCCCTAGGGGAATGTAAATAGCGGTGATGAGAAGAGGTACGGGACGACCAAGGTAAGTTTGAGTGTGAGGGCCTGTGGACCGGGAATGAGATGGGGAGGGGCAAGCAGCTGTACCTGGAGAGTGTCCTTGATGTAAATGGTGCAGCCTCCGCCATGTTTTCCTGTCAGTCAGCACGGAATATGTTATACCCGAGAGGGGCACCCTACAGTCAGGGATGCGGGAGGATAGCCAGGTCTCACACACAGCAGTGATGTCGGGCTGATGTTGCAATACCATCCCTGGAATGAGTCCCATTTTTTTAGTAGCTGCATACATTAGGGTGACAATATGCAGCCTACCTGTAGGAGATTGTGTGGACATGGATGGTGCGAGAGGTCCTTGTTTGGGGTGTATATTACCTGACATAATGAGGAGGAGAAGAAGAGACCTGAGGAAAGGCTTCCAGGTAAATTTTTAGGGCAGTGCGATTTGTGTGCTTGGGCCTTTAGAGTTTAGAATGCGGAAATGGGGATGGTAAGTAAGTGGGGAGGCCAGGAGCAGGATACTCATCGAGGAGGAAAGGGAGTAACAGGATCGGGTAGTGAGATGTCCGTGAGGCGAGGTGCAGAGCTCCCATTCCTGGTGCCAATATGATACTGTGTGAGGTGATAGATATGACAGTAGCGTATTTGTAAAACTATGGGAAAAAGAATCACTGACAGTGCTGTGGAGTTTGCTGTAGGGTGGCAGCCTTAATGCCAGATGGTCATCACATCCATATGAGAGTAGATTTTCAGGGAAAGTGCAGGGTGGAGATGTAAGCATGGGGATCAGTAGTATGAGTGTGGGGATAATTAACAGAAGCATGGTGATAGGCGGAGGAGGACCTGAGGTAAAGCCAGTAGGGGAGATGGAAAGCTGAAAAATCTCCTCCTTCAGGTGACAGACTATAGGCTGCTAGTGGAGAAGTGGGTTGATTGGTTCAGGACCACAGCTTCCTAGCTTCCTTCCCTATATAAGGAGAGCTCACCAAGGTGGTGTTGGGGTGGTGGGGACAAAACTACGCAGCTTCCGCAAGCGAGAATGGGACGGAGCTCTTTGGCCAGCCAAGATTCTGAAGATTCCTGTACCTTGCTGTGACCAGTGGTTTCGGGGGGTGGGGGAAGGCGACTTGTCCGCTTGCCTCGTGACCTGCATGGACCCTCACAGGATCAGCTGTTGAGAGAATGCAGAGTCAGGTAAGAGATTTATAGGGAAAAACAGAAAAGAAATGAGTGGGGGTTCAGCTGAAGAACTACAAGTCTGAGAGGCTTAGGATCTGAGCCTGCCCTTATCCGGTTACAGAGGACTCAAGTTACAGGCTGGCAGGAAAAATGCTCTGGGACACAGGCTGTACTAAAACTAGCTCTAGGCTGCTGTAAATTTATAATTCAGTACAGACCAATTCTTGAACTCTTAAGGTGAACAAAACTTTTAAGGCAGACTTAGGGTATAAAATGCAGTACAGAAATATTGAGATATTAGGGCTTTAAGAGTTATATTGGCTCTGTTAATTAAAAATGCCTTTAAGGTTTACATGGCTTTACAGAGCTGCAAGTACATACTTTAAGGCAAACTTTGTGAGGGCTTTAAGAGTTAGATTGGCTCTGTTAATACAGTACATACATACAAAAAAAAAACTATCTCCACATGTAGGCCAGCAATTGAGAGATGCCAAACACAAACAGGATTTGAAAATTTAAAAGAAATATGGCACAAACTACGCAGCTCCAGCAAGCGAGGAGGGGATGGAGCTCTTTGGCCAGCCAGGATTATGAAGATTCCTATACCTTGCTGCGACCGGTGGTTTCAGGGAGGTGGGGGGAAGGCGACTTGTCCGCTTGCCCTCGCGACCTCTATGGACCCTCACAGGATCAATTTGCTGCGACGGTGGTTTGGGGGCTGGGGAGGCGACTTGTCCGCTTGCCTCACGACCTCCGTGGACCCTCACAGGATCAGCTTGCTGCGACCCGGTGGTTAAGGGGGGTTGGGGAGGGTGATTTGTCCACTTGCCCTCGCGACCTCCATGGACTCTCACGTCACACTGGCTGGCCTCAGACTAGCAGTCATTTAGGGCCTTCTGTCCCTCTTTACTTATGGCAGATCTCTCTCCTCCTCCTGAGTGTTGTCTCAGCTTGTTGGCATTGCTTGGGACTCAGTCCTAATGGTGTTGCCTACTGCAAGAGTCCCCTCAAAGCAAGATAATACAGTTACATAAGAATTTATCATAACAGTTGATCTTCGAGAGGTGCTCTTGCAGTAGGCATATTTTTCCTTCCCTCCATCCCCTGCTCTCTTTTTCACTCATATTGGCCTTTTCTGAGTCTCCAGGAGCCCCCTCCTTCTCCTGTTGCTTCTTTTCACAGGTCTCTGGCAGGAGAACTGGGGTGGGGCCGGTGGACCACCCCCTCTATACCATAGGGGGACGTTGGCATGCCAACTTCGGGGGAAGTCCCCCACTGTAGACTGCTAGCTACACATTTTCTGTGTGGTCCTAGCGCCTGGTGGATTAGCCCTAATGGTGTTGCTTACTGCAAGAGCTCCTCTCGAATATCTACTGTTATGGTAAATTCTTACATAATTGTACTTTCAGCCCTTCTCTCCCAGCCTAAACATGGTGCTGTAGTACAACCTCTAGCTTTTGTCATTGCACAGCTTTCTCCCCTGCTGCTCACCAGCTCAACTCATTGGCTCCGATATTCAAAGGTTAGTTCCAGGATGATCATGGTTCACACTGGTGCTAACCTGGGTTTTGTGCCAGGGCTCCAAGTAGGGCCATATTCAGACGTCCCCAAAGTGCCCCCCAAACCCAGGCAGCACCATGGAGCTAAAATATAGCTGCACCTATGCAAGTGAAGGGTCCCCTCACACATACTGGCGCAGCTACATTTTCAAAGGTTTAAAGTGACAGTAAACAGCCCCCTGAGTAGTGCTGTTTACCACCACCAACTATTTTCAGGACACTAAGCCCATGTCTCCACCCCTGAAGGCAGGACTGCTGTACTGCAGCTACTTGCACATGCCGAGCTGCCCCCAGTCACCCAGTACATTCATCTACATTAAATTCCATGGTTGTCATACCCCATCACCCAGTACAGTCATCTATGTTAAATTCTCGGGTAGTCTGGACGTTTCCTCCCAATTCCAGTACATTCCTCTGTTTAAATTCCATGGTGGTCCAGTGGTTCCTGCCACCTCATATGTCTCCCGGTCCTGTAGTAGACATTCCTGGTGTGCAGTGTCGCCTAAATAATCCCATGGCTCCTACCTGAGCCCCCCCACTTCTGCTCCTACTACTTTGTTGTCCAGTGCTCACTGACATTGGAGTACGGCAACCAGCACAGGCTTCCTCCCACCTCCTACACCGGCCACTGTATAAGCTGTTAGTGAGTGCATGTACTGTAGAAACAGTTGGTTCCACAGTACTCTTGCCCACTGATAGTTCATATGGCTGCCAGCTGCAAAGGTGAGAGGATGTCTGTGTGAGTTGCCATACACTGGTGTCAGTGAGCACTGGACACTGGGGTGAGGGGGATAGATTGTGGGGAGGTGAGATGTAAACAGAAGGATTGGGTGGGGGGCATGGGGTCATTCTGGGGGAAAACTGGACGCTAGGGATATCTTCTATAGGATCAGAGACACAGATCTGATGTGGAGGAACCACTGGACCACCAGTTTATTACGCAGATAAATGTACCAGGTGATAGGGAGGCCACTGGACCACAAGGAGTGAATGTAACAGAGACAAGAGCACAATGAGCTCATTTGCATGCGGGATGAATCGACCACAGGGGACCTGTTGCTGTTCTGTTTCTGGCAGTTCTGTTCTTGTGGGTCATATGCAGCCCTCTGGTCAACGCCAAGCAGCACAGAACCAATTAGTGTTTCAAAACATGGACTGATATTCAGTCAGACAGCACCGCTCTGTCAGCAAGCGCTATACATTTGAATTTTGTCAGAGCTGGGGGAAACACAGGAGCAAGCGCAGTGTGAATGGCTGTGTTGCACTATCTTACTTCGAGATAGAGCTCTTGCAGCAGGCTATCACAATTAGGACTATGCGCGAGGCACTAGGACCCATCGAAATTTCTGCCAGCAATACCAGCTGGGAACCTTCAGCCGGTCCTGCCCCAACGTCCGTCAGGGTACAAGAGGGGGCGGACCCAGCTCCACCTCAGTTCTTTCCCACTGCGTACCACGCACGTGAATAGCTGCTGCCTGCGATTCACCAGCGAGAACAGAGCTACAATCAAGATATTTTCATTTTTTTTCATTATCACCACGACCGGCGCCTGCCGGTCACCGTTAGTGCTTTCGGTTTTTGGACTCTTGTTGTCTTTCCTCAGTGTTTCCATACGCCATTAAGCGTGAGCGTCAATACACGGTTGGTCCCTGCGAGTTCGATGTCATCCCGGCGTCCCTCTCACAGAACCGTCAATAAGTCGCAGTCACGGTTGGCAAATTCCGCCAAAGGCGGTCATCGGCGGTGTGTTTTCTGCTTGGGCCCGGACCACGACACCGCTAACTGCGCCGACTTCCAAGCGTTCACAAGCCGGACTCGCATCCGACGCCCGAAGGCCCTGAAGGCCTATTTACTGGAGAAGAAGATGGACCTGCACTCATCCGAGGGGAAGAAGAAGGAAAAAAAGCACCATAGTAAGGAGCGCAGTCAGTCCCGGCACCGGTCCCGCTCGTGGTCCGCGACCTTCCCTGAAGAAGACCCGTCCTTCGGGCTCGGGTGAGTCGCCGCGCTCGGCCCAGGCTAAGGCAGGCCCGTCGGGGGAGCAACCAGCCAAGCCTAAGGTGACTCTGATCAAGGTCATCGCTAAGTCCGTAGCGGTTTCTGCTCGCCCTGTACTGCCTACGCACCGGCACCGCTTGCTAAAGGTGCACCTCCGGAGCTAAGGGGACCAGGGTGCGAATTTATACCTTTAGCGCCCCAAGCAGGCACTTTTGCTTCAGGACACCTACAGCGCTTTTAGTGCCTGCCCTTTGGGCACCTAAGGTATTTTCATTGTAATTCGCTTTTTCCTCCATCTCTAGCGCTTGCCGTGTATTTTTACTTTCCCTGGGGTGAGGAGCCACTTGAGGAGCGCGGGCGCCAGAGCTGACATCGCTAGAGCTGACCACGAGGTGTACTTTTGGATGTCAATGACTGCTTGTCTACTTCATCACGCGCCGTGAAGGAGAGAAGGATGGAGGAGGAGGAGTAGGCTGATGTGCCCGAACTGAGTGGCACAGCGATCAGCCAGTCGATTCTTCAGGGATCCCTTGTTTGCTCTTGGAGGCGGGCTGCAGCAGGCACACACGTACCAATAGGTGCCGACATGACCCGCCCCCTCCAGACAGTGTGACGCGAGCACCCAGCACAGCGCACCATTCTGTGGCTTGCATTTAGGGAGACAAGTCATTCTGCAGTACTGTCTGCCAGCCAGAAACCGATCTCGATTAACCAAAAGCTCTTTTAAGAGCTGATTGAAGTATTTAGATCTTAAAAAAAAAAACGGGAGTACAAAGGAGGTACAAAGGAGGTGGTTTGAGTTCATAGGGGCAGTGGGGGAGGAGAGGTGTATGTAAAACCGCGAGGGTCCCTCCAAGGAAATCAGCAGGACGGAGCAAAGAAAACAAACGTCTGGGGGAAGAAAAATGGAAATGCAGAAAGGAGGGAGGGGAATATAACTAAACAAGGTGAAAGCCAGAGAGGTGCGTTTGTGAGACCGTGAGGTCTCTTGAGTCGAGACTCAGTCGGGAGGAATGAAATTGCCAGTAGAAAATTTAAAGCAAACCTAGAAAAAAAGAGTAGCAACTAGCAAAGCAGACACAGATCTCTAAGCTAATCAAAGTCTGCTGAACTGCTCTAGTCTTTGTGTCCATTTTCTAGCTAATAAAAAAACAGTGGCAGTCTACTTGAGGGGGAAGGGGCACTAACTGCAGACTCATGCTGAAGCACTGCAGACACAGAATGAAGAAACTAGCAACTAGCTCTCTAAATAAATAAATAAATATATTATTACTACCAACCAGCAAAATAAAGTGTCCCAAAAAGGAATAATTCTGTACTGTCCGTTGGATGTGTAATTAAGAGACAGTATTATTGACAGTATTATTGAGTAACTACTACTACTACTATTAGCAAATAAACACTAAACAGAGAGAAAGGGGACTCAGTGGGGCCCATTCTCAGAATTGCAGAGCTACCTGCAGCAAATTCAGTAAAGTTTGCTAGCAAAGCAATCTCTTTTGTTTTATGTAGCTAGTAGTAGCCTGAACTTTAATTTAAAACCACACAGGACAGCTAAACGCTAAAGCTTGTGTCTGTCTTATTTTTACTAAAAAGTTGCCTCCTGCCTGTGTATTACTACTACCCTTTTTTAACCTACTCCTCAGCGAACTGAAGCTTAGCTATAAAGCTTAGCTAACTAATCCATCAAATATTAAAACAGCTCTGAGCTCTTTAGCTAAGAAGTGAAGACAGTCTGTGTCATCTTGATTTGTAATCAGTACTAGTCTATACTGTCTGTGAAGGATCGAAATCTACAGCTGTACACTCATTGGCCATATACAATATATTTTTAATATAGCTAGTTTTTACACACTACTGTGTGGACTAACTAAAATCTAAAAGAGATCAGTCAGTTGATTACAATAATTAAAGTCTATTAAAGCTTTAGTTACAAGCTACTCTGAGGACTAAGTAACTAAATGTAAATTCAGGGATCAGTTATAAAAAATATTAAGTGTTTTTTTTTACCAGTTACCTGTGGACTGGACTACCTACAATATCTAGACAGCAGGGATCTACTGTTAAATAAGGCCTTTTACAGACTAGTTTTACGAGCAAGCTACTCTGTGGTCAGACTACTACCTATCTAAATACAGGGTCAGAATCTGATCTGAGTTATTGTTATAGTAAAGCCTATTTAAGTTAAAAGCTGTGTCTTAAACTACTTACTCTGGATTACAACATTATTACATAATCTATCTAGTAAGTACAGCAGGGTCCGTCTGTGTAATCTGTTGTACATTGTACAGTTTTTTTCAGAATCTACTCTCTGGACGTCACATTCAGTAACTAATCTAAAAAGGTTTTGATAAGGTCCAAACAGCTTTTTTTAAAAGCTACTGCTTGGAAATGGACCGCCTACATTCCTAAAGGGACAATTAAAGCTGCCTGAAGCCACAAATAGCTGGGCAACTGTCTGTGATCAAAAAAAAATCAGACAACACAGTTTTTCTTGTATTTATTTTCTAGTACAGAAACGAACAGCACATATAGGCACTTTTTCTTGTTGTATAGCATTTATTAATGTTGACAGCTGAATCAATTCAGACAAGTTGAAGTTCAGCATCAATAACACATTAATAAACATTCTCTGAGTGCATAGCGTGATAGCATAGCCTACCTAACAGCAGTCTAGTTTGGACAGTTTGTTACTCTGTCTTAGTCTGTGCAAGTGCAAGCCACTTAGTGCCACCAGTCTGCACAACTGCCTGCCGACATACCCACGAGCAGACAGACACCATGAGTCTTTTTAAATTTGGATTTAAGAGAAAGCGTATTGATGAAACTGTGGGAGCTGAGGATTCCCCAGCAGCAAGTACTAGCAGTTGTACCACCACCACAAGCGCTTCACCAACACCTACTGTAATGCCACTACCTCCTTGCCCAGACAGTCAAACTTTTGTGGTGACCACTGATGTTTCCTCAAGTGCTGCTGCTTGTACTGAAAACCCAGTTAAGGCCCTGAAAGTTAGAAAATTTCAGGAATCCTGGAAAAAGGGCAGGAAGTGGCTTATGTATGACACAGATAAATGTGCCATGTTCTGTACATGGTGTCAGAGTTATGATAAAAGCCAAAGCAAAAATAATTTCAGAACTGGATGCAGTACTTTTAGAGTACACATTATCTCAGCACATGAAGTGTCCATAGCACACAAAATGCTGAGATGGCATACATTGCAAATAAAACAAAAGTTGGAGAATGACCCATAGAGAAATCCATACAATTTATGGAACAAAAAGAAATGGATCAAATTTGTAAATTGTTCTGTACTGCATATTACGTTGCTAGGACCGAAAGGCCTTTCAGGGATTTTCCTGGGTTGATAGATTTACAAAGAAGAAATCATGGGGATGATGCTATGAGTCACAGTTACAGTAGTGACAAGCAATGCTGTGTCTTCATTCACTATATTGCCCAAGATATTCAAAGCACTACTGCTAGTCTACTACAAGACAATGACTTCTTTTCTTTTCTTGTTGATTCCTGCACAGATAAAAGTGTGACTGAGGAGGAGGGCATTTATGTACGTGTTTTTGAAAATGGCCTACCTGTAACAAGATTTCTTGCACTGAAACCAGTCAGTGTCCCTAATTCAGAAAGCATTTTAAATACCATGATTAATGCTTTAGAGGGTGAAGGTGGTATAAGGGATGGTGGTTGGAAACATAAGCTGATCAGTGCGGCATCTGATGGTGCTGCTGTAATGTTGGGGAGCACTTCGGGTGTCCTTAGTCAAATAAAACAAGATTTCCAGTGCCCACACCTCATTGACATACACTGCTGTGCACATTGTTTAAAGCTTGCTGTAAAGGATCGTTCAGAGACTGTCCTTTTACAAGTCATTAGAACAACTTCTGCTGAACATTTACTCATTTTACTACAGGTCACCAAAAAGTTGGAAAGGCCTACAGGAAACGGGATCCCTTTTAAATATTAATGTGGTCAAACCAGTTAACACTGGTGGCACTAGGTGGCTTGCACACAGAGAACGGGCCATTTCTGCCCTTGAAAGGAACTGGGCTGCATTAGTGCCTCACCTCGAACATGTGTCGCTGACAAACAAGCAGAATCATGGCCAAAAAGCACTAGGAATACTTAAAGTGCTTAAGACTTTAAAATGTGTTATATACATGAATTTTCTGAAAGTGTTTTTTGGTTTCTTATCTGCTCTTAGTCTGTGCTTTCAGCAAGAGGATGCCACTGTTGAAAAAGTTCACAGCAGAGTAGAAAGCACAATTCAAAAAATAAATGGTCTCTCGAATCAAGAAACTCTGCACCGCATAACACTTACATCTGTAAATGAGAACCTAACTTAGTACAACAGTGTTGACTTAACTAATGAAACTAGCAGGCACAGATCAGGTTCTCTTCAGACATTGTAAACCACAATTTCAGAGATAAAAAAATTCTTGGCCAGTGGCGCTGAGGTTGAGCGCTAGGCGCCACCTCGTACCACGCCGGCGACCGGGTTCGGAAGCGGACTCGGCGGGTCGTCCGGGAAATCGGCGAGGAGGAGGGTCGGCGTCCCAGGATGCTCTCCCTCCCTCAGAGATTCCCAACCCTGAACTGTCGGTGGGAGCACCGGCACTCGGGGTTGTGGCTCCGTCACGGAGTCCGAGGAGGGGCCGCTGTGAGGCGCTCTAGGACGTCACGTTCTTGTGTGCCGCGTCCCAGGGGGGGGAAGTAGGGGAGAACAGCGGAAAAATGGTGTCCTCGGTGTCCCTAGATGAAGACTGCCCATCCCGAGCCCACCTAGGACAGACCCCGCTGTGCAAGGAAATAGGAGGAGGTAAGGGCACTCTAGGGGCAGATCCTGTAAGGGGCTTCGGGGTATGTGCAGTCGGAAGGAGGGGGACACCAGGGACAAGGAAGGAGGATAAAAAAAAATAAAATTCTTCAGAAAACGTCACAGCACATTGAATCTCGCTTTCAGTCCTTCACGACCAATAAAGTGCTACTAGCTGCAAGAGCTTTAAATTTTCAGTCCTGGCCAACATCCACAGAAGCACTTGAAACAAATGGAGATCAAGCAATTCAAACAATTATTGATCACTATAAAGTGGTCCTAGAGTCTCGTGGAGTTGATGTTACCTTGGTACTGCTGGAGTGGCTAGACTTAAAAAAGCACGTACTCCACTTGCTGTCTGTTGAAAATTATAAGTCTCTGAAATTGTGGCAGAAAGTGATTCTTATGGGATGTGCAGGATCAACAATTTAGAAATGTGCTGGCCATTGTCAGAATCATTCTCCTGATTCCTGTGCACACTGCTGCTGCAGAGCGAGGCTCTCTCTGATGGGAAGAATAAAAATGACTGGAGGGTTGGATTACGCCCAGACACCTACACGACCTAATGTCTATATCTCTGAATGGACCCCAGCTTAGTGACTATAACCTCAAGGTGCCATATCACTGTAGTGGAAAAATGGCAAAAGAAGGCCCGCTACCAAAGCTTATGGCTCCGAACACTGTCATTGCATGCTGCTTCTGCCAGCTGTGGTGGTGATGAAAACAAAGTGCTTGGTCCAGTGAAGATGATATCTAAAATTATGTAAACTAAGGGACGGCATGTAAATAGTTTGCTGGGCATGTACATTTCTTCTTACATGCCCAAGTGGGCGTATACTTTTTTCACGAATTTCATACCCTGGTAAGGACTCTCCGCGCCCCTGTAGTCACCCCATCGTTAGTCGTGGCAGACGCCCGGTCGAAGGGCTAAGGACCCGGGTCAGTCATTGTCCCGCCGATGTCCCCATCACATAAGTCCTCCTCCCCCCTGGGCCTCCAGGAAAGCTCGCCATCGCGCCCCGCTGCGCCTGAAGCTTCTTTCCCGCAGTGGGTGGCAGAGCTTTTCTCTCCGGACGAGCTGAAACAACTTTTTTCGTTTTGGTGGGGGCAGGTTCACAAACGTACCACCCCGTCGCCAGCCCAGACACCGGTACCAGATCCTGCGGGTGAACTACAGCGGGCGAGAGACCTCCCGTTGAGGTCCCGGGCACTGTTTTCCGCCCCCTTCTAGGGCTTGTCTCGCCCGATCTGAAGACCGGCCGACGCTGTTCTTAGGGTTCCACTGGCCGACGTCAGACCCGGTCTCGTCCTCGGAGCCCTTCCCGCACTCGACGGGACGGTTCCTGACGTCGGTCATCGCTCCGTCGTCTGTCCAGGGACCGAAGTCGGTCTTTGGACCATCGTCGATCTTCGGACCGTCGTCAGTCCCCGGAATACCGACGCCAGTGAAGGCATGGACCTGAGGCAGAACCAGACCACTCTAAACCGGATAGTCGGTCCTCCTCTTCAGCATCATCCTCTTCCTCTTCCCTCAGCCTCAAGTGCTCCCCTGAGGAGAAGGACATGCCTCGCTCGCCTCCGGACGATCCCACATTCATGGACGTCATGAGGCATATCCAGGCTTCTAATGAGTGGGACACAGAAGACCTGGATCCGGAACGCCGGAGATTGGCCAAGTACCTGAGGCAGAAGGAGCCAAAGTCTTTGGTCATTCCTCCTCTGGTGGATACCTTTCAAGACCTGACTAAATCCACCTGGCTGCGCCCAGCCTCCATCGCGGTTCCCAGAAGTCGGACAGGCTTTACAAGGCTCGAGGGCTGAACCTTTTGGCTGAACACCCTCAGGCAGACTCCACTGTGATCACGGCTGCTCATCACAAGTCTCGAGCCAGCGCACCTCAGCTCCCAGCCTCCCGACTTAGAGTCCCATTACTTGGATCAGGTGGGCAAAAGTTTACTCTGCCTCCACCTGCTCCATTAGATCCTAAACTTCTTCACGCATATGGTGCAGTTCCAGAATGCGCTGTGGGAACGGGGTCTTGAGCTGGCACAGGCCATGCCAGACTCCGACAAAAAGACGGAGTTCCTGGCCCTCCTGCTGTCGGGCTCGGACGTCGGCACTCATGTTCTGAGGGCCTCATACGATACTGCAGATACGGCTGCCAGAGCAGCTGCCTCTGGGGTTTGTCTCCGGCACCATGCCTGGTTACGGCTTTCGGGCTTCCACCAGGATCTGCAGTCCGGTATCCGGGACCTGCCGTTTCAGGGTACCGTCTTATTTGGGCAGGAAACGGAGAATCTGATCTCCCGTCTCCAGGAATTGGGCAAGTCTATCTAGTCGGTCTGCCAGATGTACCGTGGCGACCAGCGACGCCCCCATCGCTGTCTGCTTTTTTGAAAAGCCTCAGGCAGTCAGACTTCCACCCGTGGTTCCCAGCAAGAGCAGAGAGGTGGCTTCCGCCGGAGATCCGGAAACCAGCAGTCTGGTGGACCGTCTGGCCGTGGGCCCAAGTCCTCCCAGGCCTCTCTCCCTACCCCCGGTTCCGCCCAATGACTCCCTTCTACCCCCCCCCCGTGGTTAGACGTCCAGGGGGAGCCGGTCGGGGGCTGCTTCTCCCTTCATCTCGAAGGGTGGAGCTCTATTACCACAGATCACTGGGTCTTGGACGTCATTCGGAGAGGACACACGTTGGAGTTCACAGAGTTCCCTCCACGTACTCCACCAAAGCTCTCCCGCTATCCTCCTTCTCACATTCCACTCTTGGAAGGAGAAATTCAGGCCCTCCTGCAGAGAGCAATAGAACGAGTTCCCCTGGAGCAGTGGGGTCAAGAGTTTTACTCCCACTTTTTCCTGATCCCAAAGAAGACGGGGGACCTTCGCCCCATTCTGGATCTCCGTCCTTTAAATCTCTTTATAGGGTACAAAAAGTTCAGGATGGTGACTCTACAAGGTCTCCTCCCTCTGCTGCACCAAGGGGATTGGCTCTGTTCTTTCAACATGCAGGATGCATACATGCATATCGGGGTCTTTCCTCCTCACAGGAAGTATCTGAGGTTCCACTTCCTGGGAGAGCATTATCAATTCCGAGTGCTCCCATTCGGCCTCTCTTCCGCTCCGCGAGTCTTTACCAAATGCCTAGCAGTGGTGGCTGCGGCTCTCAGGTGCTCAGGCCATTATGTTTTCCCCTTACCTCAACGACTGGCTGCTGACAGCCCCGTCAAGGGATGGCCTCCTGCGCTCTCTCGGAGATGCCTATACTCTCTTCCAAGAGCTGGGGATCACCCTGAACTTAAGGAAGTCGTCCCTGGAGCCCAGCCAAAACCTCGCCTTCATTGGAGCAACTCTGGACTCCGTCCAGGGCAGGGCTTTTCTCCCTTAGGACAGTGGTCTTTGCCGCGAGTTTGGCAGAACGATTTCCATAGCACCTCGGTTCGCCGAACTTCCTCAGTCTACTGGGGCACATGGCGGTGGCCATTCCAGTAATATTCTTGGCCCGCCTCCACATGAGAATCCCACAATGGATGCTCAGGGTGCAGTGGGATCAATACTCCGAGCGACCTGGGCCTTGTAGTCATGATCTCGGAGCCCGTCAGGAGAATGTTGCTTTGGTGGATGGACCCCAGCAGTCTGGTCAAGGGGGTCAGCTTTCGTCCGGAGCCTCCAGGTCAGACTCTGACAACGGATGCCTCAGACCTGGGTTGGGGGGCTCATCTCAGTGGTCACCGCACACAGGGGGTTTGGTTGACCGAGGAAAGGTCCCTCCATATCAATGTCCTGCAAATGCGAGCGGTCCTCTACGCCCTTCAGGCGTTTCAGGAGGACCTGGTTCTCGGCTCTCTTCTCATTCAGATGGACAACATGGCGGTTGTCTTTTATATCAACAAGCAAGGAGGCACTCATTCCTATCCTCTTTGCTGGGAGGCGATGAGAGTCTGGTACTGGGCGCTGGAACAGGGCATTTGTCTATCAGCGGTGCACATTCCGGGAGTCCTAAACAGTCTGGCGGACGATCTCAGCAGGTTATGGGCCAGGGTGCATGTGGGAATTGCTTCAGTCTGTGGCAGATCAACTCTTTGGCAGGTGGGGCCTTCCCGAGCTAGATCTCTTTGCGTCTGCATAGCGTCAAGCTGCCACGCTTTTGCTCGCGAGAGCACGCGCCTGGCGTTTTTTGGCCAGACGCGTTATCCCTTTGTTGGGCCGGGAGGTTTTTTATGCCTTTCCGCCCTTCCCTCTCATCCAGAGGGTACTGCTCAAGTTACAGGCAGAGGGGGCATGCATGATCCTTGTGGCCCCCAACTGGCCCCGACAGATTTGGTTCCCACTTCTGCAGCGGTTGTCCCAGGAACCTCCAATCCTGCTGCCCATATGCTTGCGACTGCTGTCTCAGGACCAGTGTTCTCTGGTCCACTCGGATCTCCGATCCCTGCACCTTCATGCTTGGCTCCTTCAGACGTAGCTGTGAATCGATACGGGGGTTTTCCGGAAGTGGCTGAGGTCTTAGCGTCTGCACGCAAGCCCTCTACTCGCTCTGCTTATGCCATGAAGTGGAAGCGTTTTTGCCTCTGGGCCTTGCCTCAGCATTTGTACCCAGTCACATGCTCTGTGAACTCCGCTTTGCAATATCTCCTCTCCTTGTATGAAAAAGGCCTGAGCCATTCCTCCATCAAGGTGCACCTGTGAGCGATCTCTGCCTACCATGCTCTGGTGGGCGACAGAGCCTTAGCCCAGCTTGATGTGGCCCGCACCTTCCTTCGGGGGGTCGTTCACATGAGACCTCCCATCAGGGACCCTGTCCCACCCTGGGACCTCCTTTTTGTGTTGGAGAAACTCACCCTTCCCCCTTTTGAACCCGCAGCGATGTGCGAGCTGCAATATTTATCCTGGAAAGTTTGTTTTTTGGTTGCTGTTCCGCTCGGAGAGTTTCCGAGCTACAGGCTCTGATGTGTAAAGAGCCCTATTTGGTTTTTCATAGGGAAAGGGTTTCCCTGCGAACGAATCCTAAGTTTCTTCTGAAAGTAGTCTCGGAATTGACCCTCAACCAGTTGGTTGATCTTCCTGTTTATTTTCCTGCTCCCTCCAATAGAGGGGAGGTTCTCCTCCACACATTGGATGTCCTCAGGTCCCTGAGGTATTACCTCAGTAGAACAGTTCAACACCGTAAATCGGAGCAACTCTTTGTGGCCTTTGCGCCACACTACTTGGGTCAACCGGTGTCCAAGCAGACTATCTCCAAATGGATAGTCCATTGTGTGTCGTTCTGTTACGAGCATCACCACAAACCACTACCGGGTCCGGTAAGGGGTCACTCCACCAGGGGTGTTTCGTCTTCTTTTGCCGCAATGCGGAATGTCACCATTCAAGACATCTGTGCAGCTGTGACCTGGAATTTGGTGCATACCTTTGTCAAGCATTACAGCTTGGATATCATCTCCAGACGCCGTGCTATCTTCGGCCTAGTGGTTCTACAAGGACTCTTGTCCTGACGGTCTCTGGAGTCAGTATATTCCTCCTCCCAGGGGCGACTGTCTCTTCACTTGGGAACTGCTTGGGACTCTGTCCTAATGTGATAAGCCTGCTGCAAGAGCTCTATCTCGAAATAAGATAGTACAGTTCGTAAGAACTTGCCGTGACAGTAGATCTTGAGGTGCTCTTGCAGCAGGCGCTGTTTTCCCTCCCACCTTCCCCCTCGGAGTGTGCAGGTTTCGTCTCTTCTCTTTTCTAGGATGGGCTTCATCTCCTTCTCTTGTCATGCCATCTGCTGGGTACTGGCGGGAGAACTGAGGTGGAGCTGGGTCCGCCCCCTCTTGTACCCTGACCAGCGTCGGGGCGGGGCCGGCGTCGGGGGCAGTCCCCAGCTGGTATTGCTGGCAGAAGTTTTTCCGTGTGGTCCTAGTGCCTGCAGCATAGTCCTAATTGTGATAGCCTGCTGCAAGAGCTCCTCTCGAAGATCTACTGTTACAGTAAGTTCTTATGTAACTGTACTTTTCCTGCTTTTTTTCAACATTGAGGCCTCTCTGTCTTGTGGCCGTCATTCTCTTCAAGTAGTGTAGAGCCTTGTCTGTTCATAACCACCACACTCATTTTCCAGAACTCTGGCAACCAGTCTCAATCTCTCTAAAATTAAATAATGGAAAAATCACTGCTAAGCAAAAGGGGCCTAACCTCAGTTTGTGTTTGTGTGTGTTTGGGGGGGGGGGTGTTACCTAAGACAAGGGAGATCTTTTCCAGCTATCCAGGGCACCTTTATTAGTAGGCCTTCCAGTTCTAGCCAAGTGCTATAATATTGTGGGAGAAAGGATATGGTCATAAAACATTAACAAAAAAAAAAAACTGTTAAGTGGGAACTCTCAGTTCCCCTGCCTAAATACTGTGGTACATAGACATCCCAATTTGGCAAATTCACTAAAGGAACAACTTTTTTTTAAAGCAGTTATGTGTCAGTAACGTCATATTTTATATGGTTACAATCTAATATTCTGTATCTCTTGCACTTTAGAAAACATTATTGGTCTCTTCTTTCAAGCGGAGATTATAATAAGGTGGCCATGAGGTTTATCCAGGAGAACTTTCCTGGCAGTCGCTACTTTTATCAAGACAGTGACACTAAATTATTGCCTCAGCACTGTTTCTTGCTGACCGTAGTACTAGCTGGGTCAAAACTCTAGCAGAGTTAAGTGGCATGTTAAACACTGTGTATTATAATATACCATACTATATGCTCATACTGTATATTGTAATCCTACACTAGATTAAGCTCATACCATAAATGCAGGTAGCTGAGTGCAGTTCTAAGTGTAAACTGTATTTTTCGGAATGTGCAACTCTTTAGGTGAGAGAGTAACCCGAGGTCCTGTCTGCCTTTTCTGGCGTATGTAAAACATCTGATGCCACTTCTTGAAAACAGTAGAGGAATTTCTGATGTCCTGACCAAATCTCCCCTTCACTGAAATAGCACAAACAGTGTAATCTCTTTCAGTTTGTTTGTTTCTATCTGGACCCCCCTCCCCCTCCACACACACAACACAAACACACAGAAACACACACAGGTGTCCTGCCCCCCAAAAAAAACTAAATAAATAAACTTTAAATAATACCTGTTTTATTTCATCCTACAACATGTCTCAGACTTGAATCTGGAAGAGATAATTTGACATGTAATGAACGTGTACTCCTGCAAAAGACTAGCATTAATTCATTTAGTTATCCTTTTGGTCTGAGCTTAGAGTTTGGAGGATAATAACAACAGTGCTGTGCATAATATAATGATACTTTATTATATTCATGATCTGTTTATTTTTGCTAATTTCGGTTTCCATTTAACCCCAAATAGACTGAGTTTGCAAATATAATAGTGCCTGTGAAGTTACTCTTTCTGTACTTGCTCCTCCACTCCACTGCCGCATAAACTGCTGGGATGGCTGATGATGTCATCTAAGATATTTGTTTAAAAACCTGCCTCTTAACAATATCACACTCAAACTGTCTTTACGTAGCACTACCTCACTCTCTGCTTCCCGCATTTCTCAACTAAGGCTACCTTCGGGACTGACCAGTCCTCTGCTAAGTTCTGTGGATTGGATCACTCCATTAACAATGGATCAACTTGTTACCCTAGACTGTATCAGTAACATTATACTCTGTAAATGCTAGGTCTACCAAACCCTAGAATGCTTTGTTCCTAAACAGTGTCACTGTAGTAGTCTAACTCTGTATTGTAATTGTCCAACTCTGTATTTTGACGTGGAACCTTTGCAAGGGTCTATGAATCAGAGGTTGTAAATCCGATTGTGAAATAAATAAATAAATAAATTGAAGTAGTTAAAAAAAAAAAAAAAAAAGATGTGTAAACGTAAAGCTTTTCAACTCCTAATCCAATATGGCATTCAGCATTCATTCTCTTCCTCAGCCATCAGCTCGCTCATCATGTGAGATGCTAAGTATGCTCTCTCTGCTACCATCTGTCATCTGCAGGTAGGAAAAGTATTGTCAGCAGTGTTTAGAACATCATAAAAAAATATGAAAACAATTAGGTAAGATTCAAAACCTTGTTAATAGCAGTGTTCAAGCTGTTGGCATGAACTTCATTAATACTGGCCTCTTCTTATCCCCTTATACACTCCTTCTTTCAGGAAATAGTTCCAGAAAACTTGTCTCTAGCCTCTGGGCATGCTTTCCCTTTAGGTGGTACAGCCTGAAATCAGTTTGCACCTTAGTGATCCCCCATAACAGTTGTTTAGCTATTTTATGTACCAGTTTTTTTAATGCATCTTTTAAAACAATCTTTGAACAACTTGTTCACTTATATGCTGACCACAAATTATTAATTAGTGTAGGTGATGGGACAAAAATTGATACAATATTGCTATCTTCCAATTTAGTAAGGATATCTGCTGTTGTACGTGCCCTAAACAAAACCCATAATTAAAAGTGCCTTTTGTTCTATTGGCAGTCCAGTATGCACTTTAATGAAGCAAGGAGACCACTACACAGTCCATAAACTCCACCATAGAGATCTTGTTAACCCAGTGATTCAAAGAATGTAATGGACCAGTCAGTGGTAAACTTGTGTTGGGGATCACATGCACTGGGCTTTTCTTGTAGATGACCTGTGGTGGGAGAAATTCATCTGCCAGTGTGCACACCAAGACAAGTGACACCTGCCTTTTATCCCCCAGTCCAGCCACAGTTTCTCGCATTCTAAGCATGGCACCATACTGACACCAGTTTCATCCATATTAATGACAGTCACATAGTATGAGTTCTTGGGTGATTGTTTAGAAATACGCTGAGAAGCTGCTTTCACTGTAGGAAGTAAGTAGGAGGGTTTTTTTCACAAGGCCTTGGTGCCTTTCCATTTACTAGTATCCATCCTGCTTAGAAACAGCGGGAACCATTTTAGTGATAGATTCAGACTAACACCCTTGTATAGCAGCATGTGTGGGGAACTTGATTTTATTATGCTTCATGCCACAGAATGAACAACTCAGGTGTTCCAACCGCCATCACAGGAGGATGTGTACGTTTATTTGTTTGTTGCTTCTCCAAATCTTGCATTAGAAATGTTGGCTACCTCTGAGCTTCTTGGGCAGTATTTGGGATAACTTAGCTGGGTCTGGATGGTGCAGAGTTCTGCCAGATAATCAGATTTAAATTTCCTGATTGTGCTTTCATTGACAGCTGTTTTATGTCTTGCCTGGTATAAACCACAGCTGACAATCTGATTAATCATAAGTTAGCCAGTCTTGAGTGGGTCCCAAGATGGTAGCCTGGAAAAAATTGGCTGAACAGGATACAGAGGGTAATAGTAAACAGAGTTTACTCTGAAGAAAGGGGTTACTAGTGGGGTACCACAGGGTTCAATACTGGGATTAGTCCTCTTTAATGTCTTTATAAGTGACATTGCAGAGGGACTGGAAGGAAAAGTATGTCTCTTTGCAGTCAACACAAAGATCTGCAACAGGGTTGATATAGAAGGTGGGGTGGAGAGGATGCAAAGGAACTTGCAAGGTTGGAGACGTGGTCAAATATATGGCAGCTTAGATTCAGTGCAGAAAGTGCAAAGTAATGCACCTGAGGAAAAAAAATCCAGGAAAGAGTACACAATGGGGTGAGATAATAACAACAGAAATGGAAAGGGACCTGGGGTAGTCCTATCAGATGACTTTAAGGTGGGCAAGTAATGTTAGAAGGCAATAAGGAGGGCTGGTGGGATACTGGGATCCATAGGGATAGGAATCATCAGTAGAAAACAGGAAGTTGTTATCCCTCTGTACAGACAGTTGGTGAGACCCCATCTGGAGTTCCGCATCCAGTTCTGGAGACCCCATCTCCGCAAGGACATAGACTGGATGGAGGCTGTCCAGAGGAGGGCAACAGAAATGGTGCAGGGTCTGCACCATAAGACACAATAAGAGAGATTAGCAGTTTATTATGTATACACCGAGGAGAGGAGGGACATGATGGAAACTTTCAAGTACATCAAAGGAATCAACAGGAGTCCAAGACGTAGCATCTTTCAGAAAAAAGAGATGTGCAAGAACAAGGGCACAATTTGAAGATAGAGGGGGATGGCTCAGAGGTAATGAGGAAGTGTTTTTCATAGAGAGGGTTGTGGATGCATGGAACAGCCTTCATGAGGAGGTAGTGGAGTCAAAAACAGTGGGAATTAAGAATGCTTGGACAGACATAAGGCAATTCTAGTGGGGGTAGGAGGAAGTAGGCTGTTGCTTAACTAGGACCTGCAGCCTATGCATTAGGTAGGGAAGTGGTCAGACTAGGTGGGCTAAGCGGTCCTTATCTGCCATCAAATTCTATGTTTCCGTGCTCACTAGTACATCTACCAAACTTGAACCATGTTCCAGCAGTATAGCCTGCATAAGAAATGGTGTGACTCTTTTTAGCAGGAGTTGGAGCAGAGGCACACGATTCCTTGGCCATGACTGTTACCACATAGCTGTCAATGCTGTAGCTTTCAACCAGATCACAAGGATCTGAAACATCAAATGGATACTCACTTTTAACTGCTTTTACTTTGAATCCAGCTAAGAATTGACTTTTCTGCATCAGTTAAAGTAGAACAAGTCTTTTGAAGGGGGGTGTACAACAGAGTGTCTGCCTTTATTAAAGCCAGCATTCATGAATAATAGATCTGTGTTCTCCCATCCAGGGTAATGTTCCACCGAAGGCAGGCCGAGTGAGTAAACTCGAGACAACCAGTTAATTCACAGCTCATGTCAGACTGCCAGCCGTGACATTTACAGGGCACACGTGGTAGAACTGTTTACAGTGCAGAAATAAAGGGCACTAAATTAACCTACTATACAGTATATTGGACATTTTATTTATTTGAAAACTGGTGACCAGGAAAGGCACACTGAGCCAAGGTTCACTTCTGGTGTAGCCCAGAGGAAGGGAATAGGAGATACAAAATACAAAGCAGAAACGCAGTTTGCAGTTATAATAAAGTGCAATCAGAGAACAAGATGAGAAAACAAGGCAGGAACAACAAACTGGGCATTTCAGCCACACTTACACAGGGGTATGTTGCAGTTGCAAGTGGAACAGTCAGAGAAAGCTAAAACAGAAGCAGGGATGAGGAAAGGAGTTTCAGCGGATACCTAAGAGACCCAGGGGAGGCAGCAAAGTGGAGGGAAGAGAGGAGTTGGTTCTAGAGCTGTGCAGAATTTTCAAATTCTGGCAGGACTGAATTTCATGTAGTTTTCAAAATTCCACCAAAAATATGCTGAATTTTGCTAGAAATGGAATGGCAGAATTCCATGGCAGAAAAATGTGGAATGAGTTTTCCGTAACATTTCCACAGAATTATATTCTGCGGATCTCAATATTTTCTGCAGAAATCATTGCAGAGTAATTTTCCACAGAAAAATGCTATTCCACAGAATATTAATCCATGGATCACAGCAGGAAGAATTCCACAGAAGAACCATTGAAATTCCAGTGGAAATTCCACCAGCGGAATGGTCATTCCGCACTAATTCCATCGGCAGAATTCTGCATTCTACACAGAACTAGTTGGTTCTAAAGTGATGGGAGAAGATATGAAAAGGCTGATTGCCCAGCAGAAGAGTGGGGATGAGGAATTACAAAGGTGTGAGGATCTCTGGAGCTGAGGCAGAGGGAGAATGGATAAGGGGGAGTAAAGTGAGCAATGATGAGTATGACAGGGGGATTTGGTGGCAAAGCACCAGAAGGTGTTGCAGAGGGTATCCAGTCTGGCCAGAGAGGTAGAGCCCTACGAAAATGGAATATATTGCAACATATTGAAAAATACACATTAATGTATGTCACTGCAGTGTCTGTGGCTCAGCAGGTTGCACACTCACCTCTCAGGCCGGAAGATCAGGAGGCTGTGAGTTCTAACCTCTAAAAATAAATATAACAAAAAAGGAAGAATTCTTAGGTGGTTTAACAAAACAGTTAAAACCCAAATTAAACAAAAAAGAAAAGGTTATTCAAAAAGCTAAAAAAAAACCTGTGTCAGCCAGAGGACAGAAACTCCA
Source organism: Neoceratodus forsteri (assembly GCA_016271365.2). Taxonomy (NCBI): domain Eukaryota; kingdom Metazoa; phylum Chordata; order Ceratodontiformes; family Ceratodontidae; genus Neoceratodus; species Neoceratodus forsteri. The sequence goes on along the minus strand of CM057452.1, from coordinate 524,852,061 downwards.
TTTACTTCAGATATAAAACAACCTTAAATACTCTAAAACACATGATTAAATGTGCCAAAGGCAATCTTGAATTTAAACTGGCACACCAAAGACTGCTATAAATCTTTATTTGCTTATCTTAATAGTAAAAGAGTAACACCAGGACAGTTGGTCCACTAATTCATAATGGCACAAGTTTGCAGTCAGATACTGATACTGCCTACCTTTTAACACCTACTTTTGTTCACTGTTTTCCAAAAAGACTGTCACACCCCTTGAACCACAGGTTGCTCACCTGTAACAGGAGTTCTAGGAATGGTATATGTTGTTCATCCACACTATCTGGCAGGTTCCTTGCTGCTTTAAATCTTGCCGAAGGCCTCAAGCTGTCTCCTCCCACCCAGCGGTGGTAAAACTGTCGGCTCCACCCCATGACGCCAGATCTAGCCCGCTGGAAGCCAGGTTGTGCGGCCAAAGCCAGGGAGGTCAGATGGTCGTGTGGATGAACATATACCATTCCTAGAACTCCTGTTACAGGTGAGTAACCTGTATTTCTAGAGACATGGATATGTTGTTCATCCACACTATCTGGCAGACTCCTAGCAGTTCTCCGGGAGGAGGGAGGCAAGGCGCACACCCCCTACTTAGGGAATAAAGACTGGAGAACCGAGGCCCCAAAACCAGCATCCCGGCATGACTCAAGGTCGAAGTGGTAGTGGGTGATGAAGGTGTGTTCTGACTTCCAGGTAGCAGCCCTGCAGATTTCCTGGATAGGGACATCCCTGGAAGCAGCCACCGATGCAGAGGTATGGCGGGTAGAATGAACTCTTATCCCTCTGGGAGGCTCCATGCCCGCCAACCTATAGCAGAGATCTATACAGGAAGTGACCCACCTGCCTATCGTCCGCTTGGTTGCAGGTCTGCCAGGTGCGGCTTCAGCGTAGGTGACAAACAGCTGGTGAACCTCTCCCCGAACCTCAGCCGTCCGCTCCTTGTAATACGCGAGCCTTCTAGGGTCCAAAGTATGGAGCCTATATTCGGCCTCCGAGGTGTGATTGGGGTAGAACACCGGCAGAGTCAACACCTGGTTAAGGTGAAACTCCGACACCACCTTCGGAAGGAATTTAGGGTGGGGGTGCAGGACAACCTTGTCCCTGTGGAAGACCAGATAAGGAGACTCGATGGAAAGCGCCTGGAGCTCTCCCATCCTTCTGGCTGACGTGATAGCCACCAAGAAGGCGGTCTTCCACGACAGGTGAGAGATGTCACACCTGTGCATCGGTTCAAATGGCCTGCCCATGAGCTTAGCCAATACCAGCAGTAGAGCCCACGAGGTGGAGGTTCTTGCACCAGAGGGATATGTGATCAAGGCCTTTGAAAAAGCACCCGACCACCTTCCTCCTGCGCCAATCAACTGCTTCCCGGCCCGCGCCCGGTAAGCAGAGATGGCTGCCAGGTGCACCTTAAGGGTCGTCGACCGAAGCCCTTGCTGAGAAAGGGACCACAGGTAATCCAGAATGCTTGCCAAGGAACAGGAGGAAGGGTCCAGGCCCTTGCCCTGACACCAAATGGAGAATCTCTTCCATTTGAAGGTGTAGCATTTTCTGGTCGGCTCCTTACGGGATGCCTCAACGACGTTGAGAACCTCGTCGGAAAGACCCAAGGCCTGGAACTCCAGCCGCTCAGGAACCAGGCCGTCAGGTGCAGGGATTGAAGGTCCGGATGGATTACCTTCCCCTGATTGACTGAGGTCAGGTCCGGGCGGGCTGGAAGCCGCCTCAGGAGCCTGGAGCTGAGACTGAGGAGATCTGGATACCAGAACTGGCGGGGCCAGTCTGGGGCTACCAGAATCACCTGCGCCTTGTCCCTCCTAACCTTGAGAAGCACCTTGTGGATCAAGGGAAATGAGGGAAAGGCGTAGAAGAGGCCCGGGGTCCACGGCCTCGAGAAGGCATCCCCCTGCAGCGAGCCCTGCTGAGGGGGTGGGCATGAAACAGTCTCAGCTTCGCATTCTCCCTGGAGGCAAACCGGTCCACCTGAGGTGTGCTCCAGTGGGAAAAGAGATCTTGTACTACCTTCAGCAGGAGAGACCACTCGTGAGACGCAGCCCCTATCCAGCTTAGGGCATCGGCCAGGGTGTTGGAGGCTCCTGCCACGTGAATGGTGAGGAGATCCACCTCCAGGCTGCGCACGAGTGACCAGATACGGAGAGCTTCCCTGCACAGAGGCATGGAGCGCGTCCCGCCCTGGCGGTTTAGGTAGTACATGGTCATGGTATTGTCCATCTGGACCTGAACCACTTGACCCCGTAGAAACGGAGCGAAGGCGGTGAGGGCTAGACGAACCGCTCAGAGCTCCAGCAGGTTGATATGGCATCAGGACTCCCGAGGGGACCAGAGGCCGTGCGCTCTGTGCTCCCCCAGATGGGCACCCCAACCCATCAGAGAGGCATCGGTAGATAGATAGACCGTCGGCTCGGGGCGGACAAACTGGATGCCCTCCTGCAGATGTGCTGGAATGGTCCACCACTGGAGAGCATTCAACATCCCCTGGGTCACTGTCACTAGCTGATCCAGCGGATCGAAGTGCTGTGACCATTGGCTGGCCAGTCCCCATTGAAGGGGACGCATGTGCCAGCGGGCCCAATGGACCACGCTGGTGCAGCCCGCCACGAGGCCCAGAAGGCACAGGAAGTCCCAGACAGGGCGCGATTGCCCAACCTGAAATGATTGGGCAAAGGAGGAAAGAACCTCGGCCCTGTCCGCCAGGGGCTGTGCTGTGGCTCATAGAGAGTCGAGCTCTGCCCTGATGAATTGTATCACCTGCTTTGGCACGAGTTCTGACTTGGCCTCGTCGATGAGGAGGCCAACCTGAGAGCAAACCTGGAGGGCCAGATCTCTGGACCGCTCCACCTCCGCTCTGGAGGGGGCTGCAATCAGCCAGTCATCCAGGTAGGGGTACACCTGGACCCTTCGGCGCCACAGGAATGCTTTCACCACTGCCATGCATTTGGTGAAGACCCTGGGCACTAAGGAAAGGCCGAAGGGCATGGCCCGGAACTCGTAAAGGGATCCCTCCGCTCTGAAGCGGAGGAATCTCTGGTGGGACGGACGGATTGGGACGTGAAAGAACGCGTCCTGAAGGTCCAGGGAACAGAACCACACGCCTCGTTCCAAAGATGGAATTATCTGAGCCAGAGTGACCATCCTGAAGGTCCGAGGCCTTAGGAACCTGTTCAGGTCGTGCAGGTCGAGAATGGGGCGCCAGAGCCCCGTCCGCTTTGGGACCAGGAAGTACCTGGACACAAACCCGGGTCTGGAGGATCCGCCACTTTCCTGATCACCTTTTTTAGAGAGCAGGGCAATATCGGCTCGGCAGGCTAACAGAGAGGCTGCAGACCTCTTGGCCCGAGGGCAACGGCTCGGAAGGGTGGGGCCTGCTCGAACTCCAGAGGCAGGCCTTTCCTACCACCTCCAACACAGCGGTCCATGTTGATAGCGGACCAGGCGGAAAGGAAGTGGCGGAGCCGTCACCCCAGGGGGAACCCAGGGGGGAGTGACAAGGCTGGGGGCGACACCCCTCAACCCGTCACTGGGCAGGCTTGGAGGAGAGACCAGCCGAGGGACCTCCTGGGCCTTTACCTCCCTGCTTCCTATTGGAGGAAGCCATGGGCTTGGGTTTGGGATGCAAAGCGCGAGCCTGCTGGCCCTGGTGCTGGTGCTGTTGGGCGGACGTGCCGCAGGCGCAGAAGGATGAAAGGACTTGTGCTGCTGCTGTCGGCTGCCTTTGTCCTTCTGGGCGGAGGTGACCGAGTCCAGAATATTATTGGACTTTTCGATCTGCTGGAGGTGACTTTCCACTCCAGGGCCGAAGAGGTCGGTCCCCAGGAAGGGGACATCTGCCAATTTGTGCTGGGTATCCGCCGTGATGGTGGATATCCTCAGCCATGCACTGCGACACATGGCCACCGCGGCCGCAACCGATCTGGCACAGGAGTCTCCTATGTCCAGAGCAGTTTGGAGCTGCTGCTTAGCCACTGCCCTACCCTGGTCCTGCACCTGCCGGACTGTGGTCTGCAGGTCAGCCGGGAGATGAGGGATCACCTCATCCAGAGAGCCCATGAGGGCATGGGAGAAGTGTGCCATCAGCACGGCTGAGCTGGCCTGGCGGAGGCCAAGGGAGGACGCAGCATACACCTTGCACCCGACGTAGTCCAGCTTCTTGGACTCCTTGTCGGGGGGCTTGTCCACATCCCTAGCATTCCCAGAACGCCGGAAAGCACTGTCGGTGACCAATCCCTCGGCAGAGGGGTGTTCCGAAAACCCGGGCAAAGAGCCGGTAGGGACTGCATACTTCCTGGCCATCCTGGCCGAAGGCGCAGGGCAGGAAGCAGACCGCTGCCAAAGCTCCAAAGCTGGGCCAACAATGGCTTCAGCCACTGGAAAGGCCTCCGTGAGGGAATCCCCTCGGTCCAGTATCTCCATCGGGGATACTTGGCCCTTTTGGATACGGGCTCAAGCTGCATCCCAATGGACTCCGAGATGAGCCGAAGCAAACCCATGAAGGACGATGAGCTTTTGTCCAATGACTGGCCCCTGGAGGACTCCAGGTCAACAGGCCTGGAGAACATGGAGGAGTCGTTGTCGGACTCGGAGGAGTCCACGAAGAGCTGTCTAGGGCCTGAGCCACCCTCCACCTGCCGAGGACGGTCGGGAGTGAGGGTGACCGACAACCTGTGGGGCAGGCCTTGACCCGACCGAGAGTCCTTGGTCGGTGCCCTCGATTTCGGTTGTGGAGGTGGGGGTTCCACCACAATCGGTGGGGTAGCGGGTTTCGACCAAACAACTGAGCCAGGCTTGGGCACCTCGACTACAGCGAGGGGTTGTTTCGGCCGATCGGGTGACAGCCACTTGATGGCTGGGGAAGCGATAGCGTCGACTTGTTCCCGGACAGAAGTAACTGCTGCCATATCAGGTCCTCATAGCATCGACGCAATTTGCGCCGAGCGCCTCTTCCGAGAGGAAGAGCGAGGACGAGCGGAGGCGCCGCTTGCCTCGGTGCCGAGACCGAGATCGCCAATGTCGGCGGGATCGGCTGGACAGAGACGAAGTCCGAGACCGAGATTCTCAGTGTTTCTGAGGACGGGTCTGGGGAGGAGCGGGGGACACCCACTCTTCCCTCGGCTCAAAGCCTTAATCGGGGACTGCTGCACTGGGGGCGCAGGCAGATCCTCGGTCTCCACCGGGGGAACTGGTGAAGAAGGGTTGTCGGCCTCACCAGTCAACAGCCCGTCCGACGGGTCGAGAAAAATCTCAACTGCGTCAACGGGAGTCTCGGTCGGCTGGCCTGAAGGCGACGCCGTGAAGCCAGCGGCCTTAGTCGCAACCTCAACCGAAGTCGACAGTCGGCTGTCCAGGGAAGGAGACCTCTCCTGCTCCCACGAACGCCGACGATGGGACTTACCCTTTGAGTCCTACTTTTTGGACCGAGAGGAATGTCCTGATGGCCCCTCTCCCTTCATGGAAAGGGATTGGCAAAGCTTCTTGAATGAAGCTGAATATCAGGTACCCAAAGAGAGCGGGATAAATACCGCAACCGAGGAAGAGGATGATGCGGCCTGGGCCCCTCCTCCTCGAGGGCAATCATCTGCTCGAGTTGCTCAGCCAAGCTAGCCACCACGGTAACCTTGAACCTCCTTCAACTAACACGGCGGTGGCAGCTTCTCCAGGGTGCCCAAGCTGTAACCGGGCAGCGCAGTCCTCTAGGGCGTTGGCTGAAAATAAACGGCATGACTCACAGGCCTGCGGGTCATGTTCTAGGCCAAGGCAGTAGACGCACATGGAGTGCGGGTCCATCTTGATATCTTCTGCCCACAAGGGCACCGCTGAAATCCGGGAGTCGATTTGTCCATCGCAGCCGCGAGGGAGAAAGATGACTGAAGTCTTGAAAATTTTAAAATGAGTTTCGGGCAAACTGAAGAATTAGGATCCAGTCTGTCACGCAGAGAGTTAAGGAGGGAACCTGAGCTTCCAAGCGGTAAGGAAGATCTGGCATCATGGGGCGGAGCCGAGAGTTTTACCACCCGGGTGGGTGGGAGGAGCCAGCTTGAAGACCTTCCGGCAAGATTTAAAGCGGCAAGGAACCTGCCAGATAGTGTTGGATGAACAACATATCCATGTCCCTAGAATAGAATTTCATTTCATACATGTACCATAACATCCACAGATATTCTCCCATTGCTAAGAACCTTAAAAAAGACAACCAGTCCAAGCCCTGATAAAATTAGCTCAAGGTTTTTGATCGAAACAGCAGGAGCAATAGCCATCTTCTTAAAAATAATTTTCAATAAATACCTAAAGGACTCAACAATTCCATCTCACTGGATAACAGCTTCATTCACCCCAACATTTAAAAAGGAAAATAGGTCCAACGTTCAAAATTATCACCCAATCAGTTTAACGTCCATTATCTACAAACTTATGGAAAGGATAATTAATTCATATCTTGAAAAAGAAATGGGTGAGCTTAAACTCTTTGACAGCTCATAACACGGTTTTAGATCTGGCTACTCTTGTGCCACAAACCTAATATCCTTTTATAATTACGTAAGTCAAGGCCTGGATGACAGTTCATCAATGGACTTTATCCTGCTGGACTACAGCAAGGCATTCGATAATGTCCCTCAGGAGAAACTTATAAAAAAAACTAGAAACATTAGGCTTTTCAACCTGCCTAATAAATTGGATTAACGAATGGCCTTCAAACAGGTCACAAAGGGTCAGCATTAATGGCGTGTTATCTAATCAGGGCTTAATCACAAGTGGGGTGCCCCAGGGTTCAGTCCTGGAGCCAACTCTGTTTAATATTTACATCAGCGACATGTAAATTGGTTCACATAATTGGCTTTCCAAATTCACTAATGATTCCAAGTTGGGAGGGAAAGTGGATACCCCACAAAACTTGGAAACCCTTATTTCAGATCTCAACTCCATTGAACACTGGGCCCAGCAGAACAATATGGAATTTAATGTAGATAATTGTATAGTTTTGCACTTTGGATAAAAAAAACAACCCAAAATAGCTATCACATAAATAAAATTCCATTCAAATCATCTTGCAGAGAGAGGGATCTAGGCATCTTGGTAAACAATAAGCTTTCATCTAGTGACCACTGTACTAAAGTGGCTACTATGACAAATGGTCTGCTTAGATGAATACAATGCACATTTGTCACAAAAACTGAACAGTGCCATATCCCATTATACAGGGCCTATGTTAGACCGTATATTGACTATGGGTTCCCCACTTCTGGTTCCACATCTCAAGGGTGACATAGCACGACTGGAGCAGATCCAGAGACGTGCTACAAAAATGATTCCCAGACTTTCTTCCAAAACATACCAATACAGACTAAAGGCAATGGGTCTCAATTCCCTACAAAATAGGAGACGTTGAGGGGACATTCTATTTATATACAAACTGCTTCAGTCTCTCGAACTTATGCAGCAGTGTGGTCTTTATTATTCAACAAACCACATCGTTCCCAGGCTTCACAATAAACAACCTGAGATCAAGCAAGCAAAGATAAATCTCAGGCAAAAATGTTTTCAATCAGCCCCAGACCATGGAACACACTGCCCCAGGGATTAATGGATTGTAACAATGTCAGTACATTTAGAAAGAGATTAGACATTTGGTTATCATCAAATCAGAATCATACCAGTTAGCCCACATGATGGGGGGGAATCTCGATGGGCTTCTGCCTTCTTTTTTTCCTAAAAAAACAAGTAAACCAGGTACTTGGGTCAAATCCCAATACTGACATTGTGGTACTGCACTCCTGAGGTGCTGTCTTTCAGATGAGACATTAAACCGAGGTCCATTCTGCATTTGCTGGTAGTAGTTCAGGTGGATGTTAAAGATCCCATGACACTTGTCGAAAACAGCAGGGGGATTTTCATGATGTAACCACCAATAATAATATGGTTCAATATCAGCTGGCATCCATCTATATCCCCTCCCTGGGACGAGGCTGAAAATAGGCAGAATTGTCTAGTCCTCCTTTACCAGTCAACAAAAAGCGAAATAAATACATGAGAAATGCATTGTCCCCTTGTAATATATTATATAACATTTTATTAAATATATTTTAAGTATACTGATATAATATATTTCTAACTCATAGTATGCAAAAATATATATCACTATATTGAGAAATTAATTGACACAATGAAATGTAATACACAGTGTGTTTCAGCATAAACTGAGACCATACATTTCTAATTAAAGAAATTGTAAATGATCAAATGTATGTTAAATGTATTTAAAGAATGTATTTTATTACAAAAATGAAATACATTTCAATATACTGGAAATTATGTTCAGTATGTACACACTTAATTGATGAAATACATAAAACAGTATATTTCAGAAATGTATAATCATAATGTATTTCTGCCTCATGCATTGTATGAAAGCATTTATTTACTTATTTAACAGTTGGTAACCGGGAAAGGCGCCATGAGCAGAAGCTTGTTTCCAGGTGTGACCCAGGGAGGGGTACAGAGGAATAAAATACAGCATTGATAACAAAGTTGTTACAGTAGGAACTTTACATAATAAAATGAATGTGTTATACAACAAGGAAATATCTAATAAATACAAAACAATGTTTATATTGTTATATTTGCAGCAAGAGGAGGGAACTATGAGACAGAGGTAAGAGAGTGCTAGGAGGCGAGCATATACAGGAAGTAGTAGGGGTTGGTTTGGGTAGGTGCTTGAGGGCATGGAAGGAGGAAGAAAAACTGATTTGGAGGAACACTGCTCCAGAGGAAAGAAGTCTATAGGAGAAGGAAAGTTTGCCAGCTGATGTGCGCACATGGGAGGGAAAAGGTACGGGCATAGTTTGTTCGCAAGTTGTAAGGTGAAGGGTTAGCTGGATTAAGCAGGGAGGTGAGGTGGGGCCGGAAGGTTTCCAAACCAGTATTTAGCAGTGAAGGTGGAACAGTGTGAGAAGCATCTCTGAATGAGGAATTGGAGGGAAAGGGAAGAGTATAGGTCACAATAGTGAGTTAGAGGAGGAGTTAGGCGAATCTACAGAAGGCATGAAACAGGACATCAAGTTTGGCAAGGGAGGTGGCTGGGGTAGCACTGTAAACTGTGTCCCTGTAGTCAAAGTCGGAAGATCCATTTAACCAGATTTCATCTTACAGGGAAGGAGAGACTGGCTTTATGGCGGTATAGTAGACCAGGTTTAGGGCACAGCTTGGAGTATAGAGCACTAAAGTGGGAAGAGAAGTTGAGCGAGGGATCATGCCAGACACCTAAGTACTTGTAGTTGGAAACATTGTCTAGAGGGGTGTTGGCAGCAGAAAAGAAGCCTGGCGAGTTTTTGTTTAGATCCAAAGGTCATGGCTATGTTTTGTTTTTTTTATGTTCAGTTTTAGGCAGTTGGCATGGAACCAGACTGTGACTGCTGTGAGGTCACATTGAAGGGGGGATTTAACTGCTTGGATGGATGGGCCAGAAAGAAAAAGTATGGCGTCGTCTGCATACATATGAATATTGGCATGGGTGCATACTGAGGGGAGATTGCTAATAAAGATGAAGAGAACAGGCCCAAGGATGGATCCTCCCTGAGGCACACCTGTGAGGATGGGGAGGGAGGGTGATAGGACATTATTATTAGAGACTGACCAGGAACGGCCAGTTAGATAGGAGCTGAACCAGGACACTGAAGCAGGGGAAAGGCCAGCAAGGTATAGTTTATTTAGTAGAAGAGGATGGAAAACCAAGTCAAAGGCCCTGGCCAGATCAATAAAGATAGCCAAGGTGATCTGGTCAAGGACCATAGCAGAGTGAATGGCATCAGTGAAGCATAACAGGGAGGAGGTGGTAGAGTGAAATTTCCTAAAGTCTGATTGGAACAGGGAGAGGGTGTTGAAAGCAAGAAGATATTCACTGAGCCTTGAGAGAAGTGAGGACTCTTGAACCTTGGCAAGGAGAGGAGAAGGGAAATAGGGTGTTAATTTCCAGGGACAGTGGGATTACCACCTTTGAACAGAGGGAGGACTGTGGTAGATTTCAAGCTGTAGGGACAGTAGCTGTGGAGAGTGAAAGATTAAAGATGAAGGTTAAAGGGTTAACAATAGAGGAGGCTGAAATTTTGAGGAGCTGAGGGTGCAGGCCATCAGAACTTGACTTAGCAGGGTTAAGTGAAGCCAGAGCTCTTAGAACATCTGACAGCGAGACTGACGATAGTTGAAAACCGGATATATGTGAGGGAGGGAGGTTGGAGGGTGCAGGATGGAGAAAAGGGGGTCTCCTGGGGAATGGCACAGGAAGTGAAAAACCTATTTAGGGCCTCAGCAACAAGAGAGGGTTCAGAGATTAGTGAATCTGCTACATGAATAGAGGAAGGAGGGGATTCAGTGGGGGTACAGAAGTGAGCGGAGATCTGCCATGAGGAGGAAGAGGGTACAGTTTGAGAGATGCAAGTGTGCTAAAGAAGTCAGATTTGGCATGGGGATACTGTTAGCACAACTGTTGCAGAGGGCGTGAAAGGCTTGTAGGAGGACTGGTTACCTGAGGATTTAAAATGGCACCAAGCAAGATCACATGCTCTGCATATGGCCAAAATATCAGGGTGATCCCGGGACGGTGGCTGTGTTTACTGGTATAGTTTTAAGCAGGGTATGGGCATCCCAGACTTTTAAGAAGATGGATGTGAAGTGAGTGAGGCAATGTCGACTGAGAGGGAGGAGAAGGCTGGAGACCAGTTTGACCGGGCCAGGTGTGGAGTAGTTTACTCACGTCAAGTGATTTGAGGGGCAGTACAGTATATATTTTGCTGGGGTGGGGAGGGTGAAACTTCCTAACACAAAAGGTTGGACAGCGGACACTGACTGAGATGAGTAAAGATAACGGCAGATCAAAATATGGTGGGGGTGGATCGAGAGCACCCAGTCTAGTAGGGAGTGAGTATTAGATCTGGGGTTAGCGGGTGGACTCTTTGATCAGCTGGGTGAGGTTTAGAGCTTCAATCTGGTGACATGAATTAAGTGACAAGGAGGAGAGCCAGTAAAGATTAAAGTCACCAAAAAGGATAAGTTCACCAGCAGATGCGAGGGTGGAGACTGCAGAGATGCAGGAGATGGGGGATGAGGGGGAAGCATGTCAATCTGTTTAGTAATTCATTGTCTGACATATATTATTAATATACATCAAATATATACTGTATTTTTTGAATATGTTGCATATATATTTTATATATGTTACATATATTTTATGTACTATATGGGGTTTTCAGTTTTCAGCTATAACCAATATTAACCATAAAACACCTCTGAGGTGAAAAATCGGGATTTCGGTTATAACCAAATACAACTGAAAGTAGGTGCTGGCATTTAGTGTGCTACTCACCAATGTGTCGCATCGTATCACGCATTACCTAACATCAGTAGCACACACCTACAAAATGCGGCCACTGAACTCACATGGAGTGCCCAGACAGAAACAAGAGAAAATAATGCCCCATCTACCTCAGACAGCAGACCAGTATGTCACCGAACATAACCACTTTCCCATTTTCTGGTCGAAGAGATTCATGGCAAGAGACTACTTGTTTGTAAATTCTGCCATGTTACAATTCCAGTCATTCCCGGAAGAACAGCAAGCCATATTGCTGAGCACATACAGTCAAAAACTCAACGGAAACAGAAGCTGCCTATTCAAAAGGAAGAGCATGGTTTAAGACAAATTTCCCTTGCTGCCACAATTACTCATTTTAAATGAAAAGGGGAGGATGAGAGGGATGTGGCACACTAATTTGTTCATGGAATGATACAATCCAGGGTGAGTTTAAATCAAACTGATGGGCCGCTCGGCGAGCTTTTCAGAAAGTGTGCTCCAGCTGCAAGAACAATGCCAAAATCAACACAAATGTAGGAAAAGTACTTGCCTAAGGTGTTTAATGCAGATATCGAGCACGTACTGGACTTAATAAATGCAGACCAGATAGCTATAACCATTGACGAGACGCCAGAAATGCATGGAGACCCTGCTGTGGCAGTACTTTTCACCTTTGTGGACAAAACAAAGGGCTGGATGTGGTGCACAATAATGGCTGACCTGGATGTACTTGAATCCTGTAATGCTGTGTGTCTATTGTGGTCTTGCTGCAAAACGTACTCGACCTGTATGGCAAAAGCTGGGAGGACATGGTTTGTATCTGCAGCGACTCTGCTAGCAACATGAACAAATTTTGTGATGATCTGTGGAAAGCTCAGCCTGAATTCAAAGCCTTTCCTGTCTGCGATCCATGCCACCTTCTCAACGGAGTTCTAAGGGCTGCACTAACTTCTTTAGACTTATTAAAAAAGGTAATCAATTTTGTCATGCATTCTGGGGCATTATTTAAGTATGCTAGATAACTTAAATGCAAGTACTTTGCTGTCTGCTCATGGCTTAGGGTTGAACAAAGAACGATTCCCAGCATAAGCATAGCAGGTGGTCACGCATTCTAGAAGGTTAGCTTTCCATGTGGCAACTGTTTACTGTTTTCTCTTGAGTGATGATGCTGCTGGGAAAAATGTGATGAACTAAAAAGCACATAGACTCAGAAGTAAAAAGAAGCTGCTGTACTGTGTTTTTAAACTTTTATGTGAAAACATGACATCTGTCATTGGCATAATGAAGAGACTGGAATCAGAAAAACTATTATACATTAGTGTTAACACTGTGGCAGTTGAAACGAAAATTCTGTTACATTGTAAAGTAGATGGCAGTAGCAATGAATTTGGCCCTGCAATTAGTGCCCTTTTGGGTTGTTTGCCAGTAGAGAAACAAGTACTCAAGGAGAGTTTCAGAAGATTTTACACAGCAATGTATGAGAAATGGCAGACTGTAATGGCAAGAAGTCTTCCAACACCAACCATGGTATTTGAAGTGAACGAGGCATCGTTGTGGTATTCTGCACTAGTTATTGATCCGTTCAGAAAAAATGAATTTTCATCTAACAGTGAACAGTACCACTTTATTTTTGACACGTTCAACCAGTCTGCCACAGGCTTGCTATGTGCACAATTTGATGAATGCTTAACCTATACCTACTAATACTGATATAGAAATTAAAGAATATTGGAGAGGAAAGCTGAAGCAGTGGCCAGAGCTAAGTGAATGTGTTTTGCGTATTCTTGCATTGCCTATCTCTAGTGCCAATGTAGAAAGGTCATTCTCAGAAATAAGAGCATCTACTGGCGGAAAAGAAAGGGCAAGAATGTCTAAGCAAGCACTCATAATGCATTGCATGATTTATTACAATAAGTTTGACATTTAATCTGTTGCCTATATAAATTCTTTGGTAGTGAATCACATATTCTAGATGTTTTTTAGTAGTATATATATATATATATATACATATACATGTACATATATGCAATATTTATGGAAACATAACCTGCAATATTTATGGTACAGATCAGAATGTAATTTTTCATGGTACACAGTGCATTTATATTGTGATTTTGAGATGTTAATGATTTTTAATAGTATGAATAAACACTGATAAATACTAAAATTTGATGGCATCTTTTTTGATTCCACTGAAAATAACTGAAATGTAATGTTTTCAAAATGCATAAACAAATATAAACAATAAACACTGTTTTGGAGCAAAACATAAACACCTAAAACTGGGACATATATATATATATGTGTACATACATATACACACACACACACACACACACACATATATATATATATATATATATATATATATATATATATATATATATATATATATGACATGTATGTTTATACATTACATATATTTTATAACCAGTGAAGCCCACCTGGATAAAGCAGTGTCACATGTTTCCTGCATGAGAAAAGGATTAACTCCCATTGAAAGTGCATCGTTGCTGCAGTAACTCTACTGCAGAAATCTGCAGAGTTGACTTCATCCTGGTGGGCTTTATTCATATATTTTTTATACATGTTACATATTTTATAGTGGTGCAGAGTGCCACTATAGTTAGGAGTTGAGTAAGCAATTTTAATGTTAAACCCCAAATGTTGCACTTTAATAACTTTGCAACGTTCAATGGATTTGCTAGAAATTTGGTATGCCCTGTCCGTGGGGTAGATCTCTTGACATGCAATTTTCATTTCAACCAGATGAGTGGTATTTGTGCAGCACATAGTGAAAAAGTGTGTTTTTGCTTTTTCCACCAGTTTCACTGATACTTGCCCAAGTCGCATGCGGCACACCATTTGGAATTTTGGTTTGACATTTTCAGGGTAGAAAGAAGTTGCACCAAAGAACAAGTCAGCATTGGTTTAGTGAAAAATATTAATCATTTCCAAAGTTATTAAATGTTGAAAATTTGGGTTATGAACATGCTCAGTTCAGTCTTTCGGATAGTTGTATAAATTGTGAACAAGGTTTTGCCTCACAAACAGGGATTTTGACAGCTCACAAAAGGTTTATAAAATCCCTGTTCATGAAAAATTCCTGTTTGCAGTCTCATCTTGTTTCACTTTTCCTCATTAAATAAAACATTATATGTTGACTCAGGGAAGTGTTCGAGGTAGACCAAGCATGAGTTTTGTTCAGTGCACTGTCCTCTACAAACCCTCGCCTTTGGTTTACTTTAGTTCATCCCAAAATGTGTTTTGAGATTTTAAAAGTCCTTCTTCATGACTCGCTCAGATCCTTGTTAGTGAGGTATCAAAATCCTAATTCTCGAGCCAATCCTTGTCCGTGAAGTGTCAAAATCCTGTTTGTATGTGGATGACTAGATGGCCTATCTCACAAACAGGGATTTCTCATGAACAAGGATTTTGACACCTCACAAGCAGGGATTCTAAAGGAGTCCTTGTTAGGTCAGGTGTCAAAATCCCTGTTATGAGCCAATCCTTGTTAAGTGAGGTGTCAAGATCCCTGTTCCTATGGGGACAACCAGATGGCCGTATCTCACAAACGAGGTTTCTCACAAACAAGGATTTTGAAACTTTCACAAACAGGGATTCTAAAAGAAATCCTGTTTGTAAGCTGTCAAATCCTTGTTCAGTGAGACATCCTTGTTAGCAAGCTGTCAGAATCTCTGTTTGTGAGATGGCCCTATCCGTAAGCAGGGATGTCTCCTGAACAAGGATTTTGGCACCTCATGAACATGGATTGGACCAAGCAAACCAGGATTTTGACAGCTTATGAACAGGAATTTAAAAAGGAATCCCTGTTTGTGAGGTGTCAAAATCTCCATTCATGAGCTGTCAAAATCCTTGTTTGTGAGAAGTCCTTGTTTGTGAGCTGTCAAAATCCTTGTTTGTGAGATGGCGACCAGATGGCCCTAAAATCCCTGTTCATGAGGTGTCAAAATCCCTGTTTGTGAGCTGTTAAAATCCTTGTTCGTGAGGGGATGACCAAATGGCCATACCTCACGAACAGGGATTGGCTCATGAACAAGGATTTTGACAGCTCACGAACAGGGATTTTTAAAGGTTGCTGTTTCTTTACCACTTCACTGCAAAGAAAAGGTTAGGACTTTTGCCTTGAAATTTGTAGGGTAGAAAGGGGGTGTCCCACAGATGTGACTTATGCTAGTTTGGTGTAAAAAGTTGCATTGGTTCCATAGTTGTGGCATTCCAAAGTTGAGAAATTTCCCATAGGATAACATTGTGGTGAATGCAGCGCCTTTCAGTGCCTATATCTCAAAAATTGTTCTAGATACAAGTTTTTCTCTAAGTGCAGCTTAGTATACTGTACTAAACATGTGTGCAGGTTACAAGTCCATGATTACAACTGCAGTGAAATTTTTTCCAAAGTTGCTGCGGTTACTGAGATATTGCACCATTTGCAGCACAAGGGTTTGTTGGAATATGTCTGAGGGCTGCACTGTCTCTCTACAGTTATTGGTAGGTCCAGGCCTGTGCTCCCACATAAGGATACCATTATGTAGTAATCGGACTGCTGGGCCAGCCATTACGCAGTACTGGGAGCACAGGGTCCAGAGGGCCCAGCACTCCCACAGCAAGATGACCGTTCATTACAATGTCTGTGCACTTATGGACAGATGGGTCTTGCACTCCCAAAAACTGATACCACTCCAGGACATGAACTCCCAAAACCATATAAGGGTAAGATTAAACTTTCTCAAAAAGTAAAGAAATTCATTGCAAAAAAATTTGTTAATGCATCAGTTAGGATTGATGCGACAAAAGTAGGGAAATGAGGCATTAGGGTTCACACCCTAACAGCCCTGCACCCCACCATCCACAGACCAACAGGTGACTGGCTGTGCCTTGGGGTCATCAGGTCTAACTCTCACCCCATTCTTTTATACTGTACCATGTCATCTTTCTTACACATTGAATGGGGTGAGAGTTAGGGCCAGCGACCCCAAGGCACAGCCTGTCACCTGTTGGTCTGTGGAGGGTGGAGTGGGGTGGGGGGGTGTTAGGTGTCTGCCCTAACACCTCATTTCCCTACTTTTGTCACTTCAACCCTAACTGATGCATTAACAAAGTTTTTGTAATGATTTATTATATATGTTATATATATTTTATATGTTATATATATATTTAGACATGTTACATATATTTTATCGTTACATACAGTATATATTTTATACTGTACATGGTACATATACTTTATACATGTTACATATATTTATATATTACATATATTTTACATAACTATATATTACATATATTATATACATATATTTTTATACATGTTACATATATATTTTACATATGTTAAATATGTTTTGTATATTACATATATTTTTGTTACATATATTTACTGTATTTTATGTTACATACATTTTTTATGTTACATATATTTTATATATACTGTATGTTACATCTTTTTAAATATGTAACATAATTGTATATATATGTTACATGCATTTTATATATACAGTATGTTGCATAAATTTTTATACATGTTACATTTATTTTTTGTTACATATATTTTTGTAAATGTTTAGTTTGATCCCAAGTATACATTTGCATAACTAATTTGCATATTTCAAAAATGCAGTTTAGCAGCCAAAATCATGATAATTACTTGTACTACAATAATTTTAAATTCACAGCATTAGCTTACAGACTGAAAGGAAATGTACAAGTTATAAAGCAGGTACATGTAGGATCTCCACCTTACCTAAAAAGAAACAAAATGGGGTGGTATAAATACTGATCTGAGCCCTTAAGAAAATATGGGGTGATATAAATACTGATCTGAGCCGTTAAGAAGCATTAGCTTGTGAGGTAAGTCCTATGTGAAAGTGAAAATGTATGTTTGAGTTAAAGCTGCACTGTAAAACAGTAATTCCAATGTATGTATTTCCATGGTGACTAAAAAGATGAACTCCAATTGCACAGATAAAGGTACATTGAAAACAATAATTCTAGTGTGTGTGTGTGTGTGTATATATATATATCCATGGTAACTAACAAGAAGAACTCCAGTTGTACATATAAAGGTACATTAAATCATAAATAATTCCTTTTGTTTTTGTCTGGTTAATAATTATAATATAAAAAGGGTCTGAGAAATGGAGCTTTCTGATTGGCTGTAAACATTCTAACAGCCTTATGTTAATCTTTTGTTAACATACATGTAGAGCTTAATCATATGCTGAACATGGTTTAACACTGTTTAAGAAAACAGCTTTATTATAATAGTAATAAGGCACTCCCAGGATTATGTATGGTCAGTTAATCACCCTCTAGGGGCATGTGGCACCGCCACACCATGCAACATTACACCCTAGAGGGTGATTAACAGACCATTAACATAACCCTTGGTCATGCCTTATTGCTTAATTAATATTACATATATTTGTAAATAGAGGAAACAGCAACTGAAATTATATACACACACACACACACATGTTGGCAATATACCAATAACATACATTTACCATCCTTATTTCAATATATCTGAAATTTAATCAATATATTTTGCAATATATGTAATATGCTAAACGGCCATAATGTTATATTTACAGTATATTACAATATACTTGCACATTTAAAAATATAGAAATATATTGATCTTCCAATACATTACAATATATTATCAAACAAGTAGAATTGGAATATATAAATATATGTAAATATATTGTTAATAATAGGTTTTAAAATATATTTTCATTTTAGTAATGGAGGGGTTGGACCATAGACCACATCCACATAGTCTAAGACTGCAAGCACCGCTTTGGTGACACGCTCAGAGCAGACCTGTTTGTACAATCTTTACCGTGATACAAGGCACCAAGTTTAGGGTGGAGCTTGGCATGGTTGGCATCAATGTGTGCCAAGCAGTCAATCTAGCCACACACTGAGGTATTTGGAAGATTAATTCACTTCAAGAGGGTTGCCATCTAAGGCGTAAGAAAATGGGCAGGGTGGGGGTCTGGCTAATTTCTGGCTGATGCCAAAGGTGATGGTACAGTTCTTTTTGTTTTGTTTTGTTTTGTGTGTGTGTGTTTGACCTGGAGTTGATTAACTGGAACCAGCTCGGGACACTGTGGAAGTCTTGCTGGAGCAGACCATCCACAGCTAAAGTGGAGGACCAGATGTGCAGATGACTTTGTCATCTGCATACATAAGGCATGTGATCTGGCACAGGACAAGTGCAGGTAATTAAGGAAGGTGGAGAAGAGAATGGGAAACATTATGGAGCTGTGTGGGACCAACACGTGGTAGGAAGTGGAGGTGGCAGGGTGCAACCAAACTGTACTGACTGTAGGCAGTCCAAGAGGTAAGAATGGAACCAGTCAACCACAGGGGCTGAGAAGCCAGCAGAACTCGGCTTATCCAGGAGGAATGGGTAGAACACCAAGTCAGAGGCCTTGGCCAGATCAAAGAAGAAGGCAGTTGTGATATACTCTGATCCATCCCTGAGAAGATTCAATCAGTTACATGTAACGGGGAGAGAAGATGGAGGGATGCTTCCAGAAGCCAGATAGCTTGAAACAGGGGGAGGAAATCGGTGGAAGATATGAAATCAGACTGTCTGGTGCAGACAAGCTTCTCATGCAGATTGACCAGAAGTTACCCATGGAGGAAGGGTCCTCCCTTTGTGGAGTGGAAGAACTTGGCCAACTTCCAGGACTAAATGACAGCAGTGAGGCAGAATGGGAGGTTGAGTAGGTGTGCCAGAGGAATGATATGACAGTAGTGGAGATATGAAGTAGTTTAAGTCCAGCCCATCAAGGCTGAATTTGCACAGGTTGAGGAGTAAAGGGCAGTCAGGTTTTTCTGTGGAGTAACAGAGAGGAAAGGAAACCCTGGGAGGGAAGGAGAGTGAATATGAGATGGAATGGTGGAGGCTGGAGGTGAGAGCAGAACTGGTGAAAAACTCACTGAAGTGAGCAGCAACAGAGGAGGAGTCAGACACAGGTGAACCATTTACCAGAAGAAATGGAGGAACAGATTGGGTGGGAAGGTCAAAGAGGGAGGTAATTACATTCCAGAGTTCTGAGGGGGTGGTAAGGTTGTTCTGAAGGTTGGCCTTGAATATTGTGATTTTACAGCCCATACAGCCTTTGTGCAGGAGTTTCTGGTAGTCCTGTATAAGAGGAGATCAGGAAGGGAATGAGATAATTGTAATGAACCCAGGCAATATCTTGAGACTTGGACTGATCAGTGATTTCAGGGGTAATCTAAGGGGGGTTGTGGGTTTTGACACTGGATTTTCTGAGTGGGGCATGTTTGTCCCAGAGAGAGGAGAATTCTGAATGAAACAGAGAGAGGGCAATATCAATATGTCTGGAGCAGGAAGGGCGGGACCACCAGGCCACATAAAGGGAGGAGCTGAAGTGGGGTTATTGACATACGGAGCTGATTGCTTCAAGCCTTCGGATGGGAGGTACAAAAAAAATATTTTAAGGATAGTAGGTAAGGTCTAGAAATAAGGAGTAGCCATAATGGGAGTGGTGCAGTGCAGTGGCTATAGGGCAGCAGTCTTCAGGGAGACCTTCTGGATACTGCGGTGCTGCCCCAACTGCAGGCACCCCTCTGGGCTGAGGGAGGAGGTTGCCAGACTCACGGCTGAGTTGGCTTGGGCTAGGAGGACCAATTCCCCCACTCAGGGACCACTAAGTCCACCTCTGCTTCCTCAGAGGACGCCAGGAAGGAGGAGCAGATGAACAATGGTGGGCTCGGGGAGGGATAGGGTGGTGGAGCATAGGCATATCCCAAATCCCATACCACTGCAGAACTCCTGCACCGCAGTGACAGGGTAGGACAGTCCCACGGAGGCACCTGAAGTAGTGGCTGAGATGGATGTGGAGGTCCTCTAGGGTGGAGACCTCAAGGAGGGTAGCAGAGGACTCCATAGGAGGAGGAAGTAACTCCTGGTGGTGGATGCCATTGTCCCAGGAGAGGAGCTGAGGAGAGCTAGTGGGGTGGAAAGGGAGGATAAGTGCCTGCAGGGAGGCACAGCTCAGTGGGATGGAAATTGGATCAGAGGATCGCTAGGGTGGTAGCAAGGAGAGGGTAGCTGGATGTCATTGTCCATCTGGGCACAAATTATCTAACTAGGGATAGGGAGAGTGCAGGAGGAGTTCAGGGAGTTGGGGAGGGGCCTTGGACAGGTAGCAAGCTTGGTGAGCTTCTCAGAGGTGCTGCCTGTCCATGGCAAGGGAGAGGCTAGGAACCTCCACACCAGGGACTTCAACACATGGTAGAGGAGCTGGTGCAGAGAGAAGGGTTTCGACTTTATTGGGGACTGGGGACCCTCCTGGAGGGATGTGGACCTATACAAGGGCAATGGCCTGCATCCATCCAGGAGGGACCGTTGTCCTTAGTGAGTGGTTTAAATCTTTCATTGATAAGCTTTAAACTAGCCAACGGGGTGGCAGAACAGGGAGAATCAAACTGCCCACCCCCACAGATTAATGTAGTCAGCAGGGAGGACCGTAAGGTTGGGAAATCGCCAGTGGTAACTAAACTAGGAAAAGTTGTAGAATAGTGGAGAAAAGGAGAAAGGGGATTAAAGACAGGGGAGCAATGAGAGGAAGCATGGGGATAAAAGGGGGAATGACAGGAGGGGAAGTAACAAAATACGGAAGGCCATGTGTGCGAATGATCACAGCCTGGGAAATAAAATCCCAGACCTGATGGCCTTGATGGCAGAGGCTGACCTGGACATTGTTGCTATTACCGAGACATGGTAGAATGGGAACTATGATTGGGATGAACTGTAGCTATACCATGTTATACTCTATTCAGGAACGACAGAGTAAAAAGGGAGAAGGGGTAGCTCTTTACATCAGGGAGAGTATAAAAGCAACTGAGGTACAGGGATTGCAGGGGGGTGAAGGACCTGTGGGTCACTCTAGAGATGGGCAATGGCACTGCTGTTTGCACAGGCATGATCTACAGACCTTCAGCACAAGGGGAAGAGTTGGACACGGTTCTAGTGGAAGTCATCCATAAGATGGCGACTAAAGGGGATGTGCTACTGTTAGGTGACGTCAATCGGCTAACTGGACTCCCTGCAAGAGGCATGGCTCAGATCGCTAGTGCTAGAGCCCACCCATGAGGGTGCGATTTTGGACCTGGTACTCACTAACGTGGACAGAATTGCAGATGTTGTGGTGGGTTGACACCTGGAGTACAGTAATCATCACACGGTGTGGTTCAGTATAAGTACAATGGCATAGTCAAGCCACACAAACGTGAGGGTCCTGAACTTCAGGAGGACACACTTTGCAAAGTTGAGAGTATGTCTCAGGAAAGCCCTAGCAGGGAGGGAGTGAGGACTGGGGGAGCTGAGGAACAGTGGGCTGATCTAAAAATAGCCATAGTGGAGGCAACACCTTGTGTTAGGCAGATAAAGAAAGACAAGAGAAACAGAAAACCACTGTGGTTCTCAAAGGAAGTGGCCAGGAAGGTAAGAGTGAAAAAGTAGGCTTTCAGGAAGTACAAGGAAACACAGAAGCAGGAGGACAGGGTAGTGTATTTGGATAAGCAGAGGAAGGCAGGAAAGGCAGTTGGCAGTGCAAAGGCGCAAACAGAGATAAAAAAAAAAAAAACCTGGCAGTAAAGAAGGGGGACAAGACATTTTATAGGTATGTTAATAAAAGGAGAAAGACAAGTGGTGGGATTGTAAGGCTTAAGGGGGAAGAAGGTGAGTGTGCAGAGAGGCACTTGGAAAAAGCAACAAACCTGAACAAATACTTTTGTTCAGTATTCACAGAAGAGGAGAAGGTGAAGGACCTGAATTAAGTGGCAGGAGAGGGAGGTAGACACCAGTCCATTTATGGAGGAGAGAGTTCTAAAGGGACTCACAAAGCTGAACGTGAACAAGGCAATGAGACCAGATGGGATACGTCCTAAAATATTAAAGGAGCTTAGGGAGGTGCCGGCAGCACCACTGGCAACCCTGTTCAATGAATCGATGGAAACGGGAGTGTTTCTGAGGACTGGTGGAGAGCAGATGTAGTCCCTCTACACAAAAGTGGGAGCAGGGAGGAGGCTGGAAACTATAGATCAGTCAGCTTGACTTCGGTAGTGGGAAAAATAATGGGATCACTGCTAAGAGAAAGGGGTGATTCAACAATTAATGACTAAAATCAGTGACTTAGAAAACTGTAGTAGGCAGAAAAATCTGCTTGTGGAACATCTTGAATCCAGTGGAGCACAGGATCTGAGGCAGCATGGATTCACAGCCAGAAGGTCATGTCAAACAAATCTGATAGATTTCTTTGACTGGGTGACCTGGGAAGTGGATTGGGGAACGGTGGATGTGGCCTACCTGGATTTCAGCAAGGCCTTCAACACCATTCCACATAAGAGGCTTGGAAACAGGCTAGGCAGCCTGGGAATGGGTCCCAAGGTGGTAAACTGGGCTAAGAACTGGTTGAGGGATAGAACACAGAGGGTGGTGGTAAATGGAGCTCAATCTGAGGAAAGGAGGGTGACCAGCACCATGCCACAGGGATCAGTTCTAGGGCCAGTCCTATTCATTGTCTTCATAAGTAACATTGCGGAGGGGCTGGAAGGAAAGGTATGCCTCTTTGCAGATGACACTAAGATGTGCAACAAGGTAGACATTCTGGGAGGGGTGGAAAAGATGAGGAGGAACCTATGTAAACTAGAGAAATAGTGAAGATTGTGGCTTCTAAGATTGAATGCAAAAAAGTACAAAATCATGCATTTGGGACACAGGAACCCAAGGGAGGTTTATATGATGGGGAGAGAGAGAGAGATACTGACAGTCACCAAACAGGAAAGGGGTCTGGAGGGTAATTATATCAGATTACCTAAAGGTGGCCAAACAATGTGCCAAGGCTGTGGGGAGAGCCAGTGGGGTTCTGGGGTGCATAGTGAGAGGTATCACCAGAAAAAGGAAGGAGGTGGTGATGCCTCTATACAAATCACTAGTGAGGACTCACCTGGAGTATTGTGTCCAGTTCTGGAGGTCGCATCTCCCTAAGACATTGACAGGGTAGAGGCAGTTCAGAGAAAGGCAACAAAAATGGTGCAGGGCCTGCACCATAAGTCATTTGAGGAGAGGCAGGAGGACCTCAATATGTATACCCTGGAAGAGAGGAGGAAAGGGGATATTATAGAGACCTTCAGATATCTAAAGGGCATAAATAAGGTACAAGAAGATAGCAGCTTTCAGAAAAAAGATGTTCTAGAATAAGGGTCATGACATGAAGCTAGAAGGGGTAGACTAAGGGTAACATATAAAAGTATTTCTTCACAGAAAAGGTGGTGGATGCATGGAACAGCCTCCCAGTGGAGGTGGTGGGGACAAATTTGGTAGGGAATTCAAAAATGCCTAGTAGATAGGCATTAGGGAACCTAGTGATAGGAAAGAGATCAAAACCGGAGATCAACCAGGGTCTGTGGTTTCTGCAGCAGGTAGAAAAATAGATTGGGCATTTCAGCGCCCTCATCTAATGTTAATTTCTATGTTTCTATCAGTGGCACAGAGTCTGTCTGTCCAATCTGTAGCATCAGTCACTCAAGAAAGCAGAAGTGTTGAGCAACCAGACGGACAGAGTCCATATGTATTTATGGGAGGAGGTGAATGAGACCTTCCTGACACAGAATGTCATGCAGTGGTCACT
This sequence comes from Neoceratodus forsteri, assembly GCA_016271365.2. Taxonomy (NCBI): domain Eukaryota; kingdom Metazoa; phylum Chordata; order Ceratodontiformes; family Ceratodontidae; genus Neoceratodus; species Neoceratodus forsteri. The sequence continues at coordinate 524,827,978 of CM057452.1, read as the reverse complement.
GAAGCATCCAGCAAGATACCTGCCGCAGTATTTCAGTGGGAGTGGGAGGAGAGAACCCAGTCCAGGAGGGAATGATTGCGAGAATGGGGGTTGAACTGAGTGAGTTTGGTGATAATCTGCATTAGATTAGGAGACTCAGCCTGAGGGATGGTTGGTCTGGAGGCAGGTGAGAGCAAACTGACATTGAAGTCCTCTTGCAGTATGAGTTCACCAGTGGAGGAATGAGATGTGATGGTAAATGGGGAATCAACCAGGGAGGAAGAGGACAGTTTAGGTGAAGCAAAGAAAACCTCAGTGAAGACAGACACAGAAGAGGGGAAAGATAGCCTGACAAGGATACATTTGTGGGAGGAAGATGCAACCTCTTTGGTAGTCAAGGTGAAAGAGAGGCTCACACTGGCATAGATAGCAACTTCCCCTCCACACATTTCCCCCTTGTGGCAAGGTTGAATAAGGCTCTATCCCATTTGTTATGCAAAACGACTTAAAAGCAAGGATCAGTTCTGTCCTCTCCCTCTCTGTCTCCTGTCTATCTGACTGCGCAGTCAGATAGACAAGAGACAGAGAAGGAGAGGACAGGGCTGACGAGGTGCCCTTGCACAAGGGAGGTAGCAGGGAGCTGAAGGAGAACTACCACCCAATCAGCTTCACATTTGTGATGGGAAAGTGATTGAGGCATTAATCAAGGAGAGGGTGGTGAATTACCTGGAGGAGTGTGGCTTGCAGGACAGCAGACAGCATGGCTCTCCAAGGGAAATCATGCCAGACCAACCTAATTGAGTTTTTTGATTGAGTGACTCAGGTAATCGACCAGGGAGAGACAGTGAACATAGCCTACCTGGAATTCAACAAGGCCTTCGGCACCGTCCCTCATAGGAGGTTGGTGAGCAAGATGGAAAGCATGTGGTTGAGAGGGGAAAATAGCAGGTTGGGTGGAGGCCTGGCTAGCAGAGAAATCTCAGAGGGCAGTACTTAATGGGGTGCACTCCGAGATGGCAAGAGTGAGGAGTGGAGTGCCACAGGGGTCAGTTTTGGGTCTGCTCCTCTTCAACATCTATATCAGTGATATTGCATAGGGGTTAAGAGGGAAGGTGTGCCTATTTGCCAACAATACAAAAATCTGCAATAGGATGGACACCGGAGGACAGAAGATGAGGAGGGACCTCAAGACACTGAGAGTGGATCAGAAATGTCAGCTGAAATTTAATGTAAAGAAGTGCACTCTGATGCACCTAGGAGGAAAACACATGACCAAGGTAGACATGGGAAGGGGGATCAAAGAATCAAAACAGGAAAGGGATCTGTAGATCATAGTTTCCTCAAACCTTAAGGTAGGTTTCCAATGTAGTAAGGTGGCGGAAAGGCGAATGGAATGCTGGCATGCATAGGCAGGGGCATTACTAGCAGAAGGAGGGAGGTTATAATGCCCCTCTTCAAAGCCATGGTGAGGCCGCAGTTAGAGTACGGGGTTCAGTTCTGGAGACCACACCTCCACAGGTATATAGATGCATTGGAGAGGGTTCAGAGAAAGGCAATAAAGATGGTGCAGGGTATGCAGGGGAAGACATATGAGTAGAGGTGTAAGGAGCTGAATCTGTACATCTTGGAAACAAGGAGGGAAAGGGGGGACATGACTGAAACCTTTAAATATGTAAAGGGTCTAAATAAAGTAGGTGAAGGGGTCTGCTGTGGAGGTAGGAGGGAGACAGAACTAGAGGGTACAGCCTCAGATTGCAAGGAAATAGGTTCAGAGGTAATGTTAGGAGGCTCTTCTTCACAGAGAGGGTGGTGGAGCCCTGGAACAGACTGCCAGACAGAGTGGTGGGGGCTGAGATGGTGGAGGAATTTAAGAGGTCATGGGACAGGCATATGGGACTGAGTATTGGGGGGAGGGTGGGGGCATGTGGGGAGGGGTTATGTGAAAGGGGAAGGTTGGGCAGTCTAGATGGGGTGCAAGGGTCCTTCTAGGGATATGGATATGTTGTTCTTATCCACACTTGTTGGCATGTCCCTTTCCATCTTGCTGGAAGGTCTAAAAGCTGGCTCCTCCCACCCACCCAGGTGGTATATGCCTCAGCTCTTCCCCAAGATGCCAGATCTTCCTTTCCGCTTGAAAGATTCAGGTTCTCTCCTTACTGCTCTGCATTGAGTAGGCCCTGGTGTTTAAAACTTCGGCTAGTTTACCAAAATTAAAACTCATTTAAGTTTCTCTATGAAAGTTTGTGATCATGACTGCAATGGAGGATAAGTCCTTACAGAGAGAAAATGTCCCTCACCGATCCCATTCCATGGCGTCTACTGCCTGGGCCATCACATGACCTCAGGCTCACGATCTCTGCTGCGACTTCCATCCTCAGGTTCTGGATGATCGCCTCACACATTTACAACAGCGACTGGAAAGTGCACCGCCAGTCAAATCTAAGGATGCCCATGCGTGTGGTTTCCATGGCTGCGGGTTCCTGCTGACCAACTGGAGCAGATGAGAAGCCTTCAAGGAGGCAGCAGCCCATACTGTGAACAATCCTCTTCATTGTCTGTTTTGTCCGCTCAAAGTGGGCACCTCATTCTCGGTTCCTTCAAAGAGATGTGCCATTCTGTCCCTCTGAAGGGGTTGGCCCATCAGGTTCGCACCTCCAGGTCCTGTAAAAAATAAGAGGGCAGAAGAATCTTCACAATGGCGCTCCTGGGACAGAGAGAGACAGAGAGATGTCGGTCACAGGGTCTCCCTGTCGGCCGATCAGAGTGCACGACCTGGCCTGGCTACGTGATACCCCCGGCAGGCCAGCCAGCTCAGATATGGGACGGCTGACTAGGTCTAAACTGTAATCTGCCCCTGCTGACCCATTGTCACCTGATGAGGTTGATAATTCCTTATTTAGGACCCCGGTCCTACTGACCGACGAGGAGACCCAGCTTGTTGGTGATCCCCCAGTGGTCACGGTCCCAAATCTGGAGGAGACGCAGTTCTCCCCAACTCTTCTGAGAAGCCCTGTCTGTCACCCGATGGTGCGTCTTCTAGGTCCTGGATCCTCGACCAATAGGCCAAAAGAAATCCCAGCAGGCACTCCAAGAAGAGGCGACACCACCATTTGTCCTCATCCTCCTCGGGTGAGGGTAAGGAAAAGCCTACGGAAGTTGCATTGTCACTACAAGGACCTCATGGCAATAGCTCATGCTGACTGGTCCGAAGTCAACCCCAACTTCTCTGGCTGTCACTTGGCTGCTTCACCCTTCAGGCCAGTGCACAGCTCCTCGAACCGGTCGACACCCCGTCCCTCCACCAGCGGAACTGGTGAAGACCCTCCGGCTTGGCCGGCTGCCTTCCACCCACTTGGTTGAGCTGGCACCTAAGCTAGCCTCCCTCAGGGGCTCCTGCCAAGGAGTCTCAACCTGATCAGGGTCTCCTGCGTAGGCTGTCAATCACCCTTACTCCTGACCATCCACGGTGGGTTGAGAGTGACAGATGGTTGGATCTTTACCTGAAGTCAGGGTCAGAGGATTCGGACCTGCACTCAAGTCCCTGCAATGATGATTCGATGAGTCTGTCAACTGAGGAGGGTCCCATGTCCTTCATGGGCATCCTCCATCTCATCTCTGAAACAATGGGAATGCCGTTGGAGCCCGTTGAGAAATGGGTCGAATACCCCTTGACTGACATCCTCAGGAAAGGGGATTCCCTGTCTGAGGTCTTCCTAGTGGCAGAGGTTATAGTTGGTCCTGCCCTGGAGCTTTGACATCACCCAGTCTCCTGCCCTGCACCTTCTGCTCATATGGCTCACAAATACGTGAATCCCATCGGCATCCCTTTGGGGTTTATTCAGTATCCCTCGGCTGAGAGATTGGCGAACGAATCTGTGTTCTGGCACTTGGGTAATTTGGGAGACTTGAATAGACCTCCGGACAAAGAGTCCAAAAAGCTGAATCATGCAGCCAGAAAGGTCTATGCTGCTTCTTCGCTTGGTCTCCGACAGGTGAGTTCAGCTGTTATTATGGCATACTTCTCCCATGCCCTCTTGGGCTCCCTGGTTGAGGTGCTTCCTCATCTCCCCGTGGACCTTCTGATCACAGTCAAGCAGGTCCATGATCAGGGTCGGACTGTTGCTAAACAGCAACTCCAGTTGGCCCTGGATATTGGGGATTCTTGTGCCTGTTCAGTGACAGCTGCAGTCGCCATGCACCACAGGGCTTGGCTGAGGGTCTTGACCTTTACGGCAGACACCCAGCACAAACTGGTGGACATTCCCTTCTTGTATACCGACTCGTTTGGTCCAGCAGCCGATGGTCACCTTCAACGTATTGAGAACTCCAACACCACCTTGGACTCCATTGCTTTCACCCAAAAAGAACTCCAGGGTTCTAAGAAATCACAGAAGAAGCCCTTTCGACATTCTGCCCCAGTGGCCAAGCAGCCCCAGTATCAAACTGGGCAGCAGCAGCAGGCTTCAGTCTTGGTGCCCTTGAGCCCAAGTTCGAGGGCCGACAAACCATAAGCCAAGAGGTAGAGGTTCTGGCGGCCCTGCTGCTGGCTCTTCATCATCCAAGCCTGTACAGTGACAGTATGGGGAGCAGCCACCACCATACCCACCACATCTGCTGTGTGTCCTCCCGTGGGGGGGCCAGCTCAGAAACTTCCTTTCCACCTGGTCCGCTATTGCAATGGACAGGTGGGTTCTGGAGGTGGTCGGCCAGGGTCTGCCTCTGGAATTTGAGCACTACCCCCCAAGCCGAGCCTGTGCCCCATGGGAGGAAAAGGTATCCACCAATAATCGGTCGGCTCTCAGAGATGACATTTCCCAACAGGGAGGTCATGGTTAGAGTCACGGACCCACCGGTCAACCCAGGGTTCATTTCCAGGTACTTCCTGGTCCCGAAATGGACAGTGGACTGGCCCCCCATTCTAGATCTGCATGACCTGAATCAGTTTCTCAGGTCACGCACCTTTCGGATGATAACTCTGTCCCTGATCATGCCGTCCCTCAAGCACAACATGTTCTGCTCACTGGGTCTTCAGGATGCATTCTTTCATGTCTCGATCTGTTAAGGTTCCTCCGCTGCAGGGTGGAGGGAACCCTCTACGAGTTCCAAGCCATGCCGTTTGGCCTTTCATCAGCACCCAGGGTCTTCACCAAATGCTTAGCAGTGGTGGCAGCCTATCTTTGGCATCGAGGGGGCAGAATGTACCCCTATCTCGACGATTGACTAATAGCGGGTCCCTCCAGATTGGAGGTGGAGAGATCCAGGGATCTGGCCCTCCATACGTGCTTCAGCCTTGGGCTCCTGGTCAGCAAGGACAAGTCGGAACTCGTGCCCTCGCAGGTGATTTGCTTCATCGGGGCAGAGCTTGACTCTTGCCGATCCAGAGCCAGGCTCCTGGTGGACAAGGCAGAGGTTCTTTCCTCCTTTGCCCAATCATTTCTGGTTGGGCAACTGTGACCCTGCCTGGGACTTCATGCGACTTCTGGGTTACATGGCAGCCTACACCACTGTGGTCCAATGTGCCTGGTGGCATATGTGCCCCCTTCAGTGGGAGTTGGCCAGCCAGTGGTATCAGTGACATGGTCATTTTGACCAGCTGGTCACTGTGACCCAGAATATGTCAGTCCCCCTCCAGTGGTGGACCGTCCATGAACATCTGCAGGGAGGGATCCTGTTTGTCTGCCCCGAGCAGATGATCGTCTTCACAACTGATGCCTCTCTCATGGGCTGGGGTGCCCACATGGGGAAATCACAGATTCCATGGGCTCTGGACCCTAGAGGAGTCCCAATGCCATATCAACCTGCTGGAGCTCCAAGCAGTTTGGCTGACACTGGCTGCATGCATTCCATTCCTTCAGGATCAAGTGGTTCAAGTCTGGATGGACAACACCATGCCATGTACTACCTCAGCAAACAGGGTGGCACACACTCTGGCCTCTGCGCAGGGAAACGCTCCACATCTGGACCCTTACGAGCCAACTGGAGGTAGATCTTTTAGCCATCCATGTGGTAAGAGCCTCAAATCAGCTGGCGGACACTCTCAGCCATGTGGGCGAGGCATCCCATGAGTGGTCTCTCCATCCAGCGGTAGCTCACAGCCTGTTCTCCCAGTGAGGCACCGCTCAGGTGGACCTGTTCACCTCCAGGGAGAACACCAAGCTGAGACTGTTTCATGTCCGCCCACTCCCCTCAGCAGAGCTCGCTGTAAGGGGATGCCATGGACCCCAGGCCTCTTCTATGCCTTCCATCCACTTCCTTTGGTCCACAAGGTGCTCCTCAAGGTCAGGAGGGAAAAGGCAAGGATGATCCTGGTAGCCCCAGACTGGCGCAACAGTTCTGGTATCCAGATCTCCTAAGCCTCAGTACCAGGCTCCCAAGGCATCTTCCAGCATGCCCGGACCTCATCTCTGTCAATCAGGGGAAGGTATTCCATCTGGACCTTCAATCCCGCACCTGACAGCCTGGTTCCTGAGCAGCTATAGTTCCAGGCTTTGGGTCTATCCAATGATGTACTCACTGTAGTTGAGGCATCTAGGAAGGAGTCGACCAGGAGATGCTATGCCTTCAAATGGAAAAGATTTTCCATTTGGTGTTAGGGCAAGGGCCTGGACTCTTCATCTTTTCCAGTGGCTAGCATCCTCGACTACCTTTGGTCTCTCTCCAAAGGAGATCTTCGTTCTACGACCCTTAAGGTGCACCTGGCAGCCATCTCTGCTTACCGGGCACAGGCCGGTCAGCAGACAGTGGCACCAGAAATGGTGGTCTGGCCTCGACCACATTTCCCCTCTGGTGCGTGAACCTCTACCTCCATGGAATTTACTGCTGATTCTGGCAAAACTCATGGGCAAGCCATTGGAACCAATGCACAGGTGTGGGATGTCACATCTGTTGTGGAAGACTGCCTTCTTGTAGCTATCACGCCAGCCAAAAGGACTGGGAACTACAGATACTCTCTTAAATCTCCATATCTGGTCTTCCACAGGGACAATGTTGTCCTGTGCCCTCACCGAAATTCCTTCCGAAGGTGCTGTCAGAGTTTCACCTTAATCAGGTGTTGACTCTTTTTTTTGTTTTTTTTTAGTCAAAAGTTTATTGAGCAGTCATAGACCATGACAAAAGACAAATTATTACAAAAATATAATTTACAATATACAGAAAATTACAACATATACTCTTTTTAATAAATAAATAAACAGGGAAAGCATCTCTTCCAGCCTTCAAAGTACTTAATGCAAAAACATGGGTAACAATCAACTATGTGCAATTACCTATAAAGAAAGTGCTTTAGCTTGAAAAGAGTACAAATATTTTACTATTTGACAGTATATAATATAAATGTTAGATACTTTTTTTTTTCATTTTTATGCCAAGACGTATTCTAGAGATGTTTACTAAATATTTAGCTACAGCCTTAATTATGATTTCATCATTAGTAGTAAAGAAAATAACAAGTAAGGTGCTCTGGTCTATTGTTTGTATGGTTTGGCATAAAGGCCATATCCATTTTTTTCTTGGTATAGTATACCATTTACATACAAACATAACATGTTCCAAGTTTTCTAATGTGGAGCAGGTACAAGAGCAAAACCAGCATTAAAGTAAAATTTTCATATAAACTGCTTCCAGGATGTTATTTGGAAATACTTCTAGCCTATATCTGGTGTATTGTTTTCTATCTTCTGCTTCTGTAAGTATATCTAAGTAATATCTATAATAATGACAGGGATCATTTATCCTCAAAAATGGGAACAATTTAAACTTTTTAATAATATTTAAATCTAGAATTCTATAGTATTCTCTGAATGCTTTTGTGATAAAGGGTCGATATTTTAAACTAATAGTGATTCCTCTTGCCCTATACTGATATAAGTAGGTTAACCTCACTTTTTGTAATAAATTAAATATTAGGGATAACCATTCTGAATTTAGGTTCCCTAAAGAAGACCACCAATATTTTTCTTGTAAGCATAAAGCCATTAACCTATTTTGGTCATGGTGAAGTATTCTAACCCAATAATTAATCTTTCTAGCATCAGCCGCTGCCTGCAAAGAGTAATAACCTGTCTCGGCCCTCAATATCGCAGCAGGAACAAAATTTGGTAAACCTAAAGTTTCTCTAAACAGTTTATTAACGGGAATATCTAACATATACATTTTATTATGATGCCAAATTTCAGCATTAAATAAAGCTTGAGCATAATATTTGGCTTGAACTGCCTTTAAAATAGGCCTAATTGTGTTTCCACCAAATTTTTTATTAAATATGAGTAAGGAATTTGCCGTTCTTTTTGACTTTGCTAAAATTGTATCCAGTTGTACATTCCATTTTCCATCCCTAGTCAATTGAAGGCCCAAGTATGTATAGCTATCTACAGTCTCTTAATTTATCAGAACCTAGCATCCAAAATTTCTTTTTACTGTATTTTTTAGCTTTCATTGTAAACGGAAGAATCTGGCCTTTTTGAATATTTACTGTCAAGTTAAGCTCATTTGCAGTTATTGCAAGTATATTTAATTTAGCTTGAAGTCCGGATTCAGTAAGACAGAATAAGACTAAGTCATCAGCGTAGGCCAGTACACCACAACATTTATCCCTAATCTTAGGAGAATCAGAATTACTAAGATTTAAATCACGTAACAGTTTGTCAATATATATAGAAAAAAGAAGAGGAGCAATTACGCAACATTGTCTTACTCCCATATTAGTAGGGAAAGTTGAAGAGAATTGTCCCCGAGTACCTGATCTCACTTGAGCCCATGTTGCAGTATATAATTCTCTTATAATTGCTGTCAATTCCATTGTAAATCCTTTTTCCTTCATTATAAGCCAAAGAACATTCCTTGATACTAAGTGAATGCAGTACTGAAATCTATAAAGGCAGCAAAAAAGACTGTTTCTAACCATAACATATTTTTCATAAAGATGTCTGATTATGAAACAATTATCAGTTGTGCTGTAACCAACCCTAAATCCAGCCTGTGCTTCAGAAAGTCCCCTAAACCTATTAATTCTTCCTTTAATCTATTTAGAACTAACTTAGAAAACAATTTCCAGATTATCTAATAATGAAATAGGCCTATACATTTTAGGATCTGTTTTATCACCTTTTATATATTGAATATTATGGCTCCCTTCCAGGATTTCGGAAAACCAGTTTCTGGACACAAAATTAAAATATTTAGTCAAAATTGTGGACCATAAAGCAGGGGCACTCAGGTAAACTTCAGAAGGAATCATATCTGGGCCTGGTGCTTTTCTTTTTTTAAAAACTGCAATGGCGAAATACACTTCTGTAATTAAAAAAGGTCGAAAATTCTGCATATTTGTGTCCAGAAATATTCCCACATCTTCAACACTAGGAGAAAAAATTTGTAAAGAATAATAAGAAACCCAGGTTTCCATCGTAATATAGGTATCCAATTCATGTTTAATGTTATTAGTTCCCTTAGCAACTAATAACCAACATGTCTGGAAATCTTTGTTATAAATAGCTTCAAGCATGCAATCCCAATTTCTTTGTTGATATTGTTTTTGTTTTAATAAGAGGAACTTCTTATATTTTCCCATCTATTTAATTCTATAATATTTTGTGAAGTCTTATTCTGCCTTACCTGCCAGATTTTTTTATTTAATTCTCTTTTTTCTTTACGACATTCCAGATCAAACCATGTATTTTTGTATTCTATTCTTTTTATAGTCTTTGAAGATTTAAGTAATTTTGTTATCTCCTCTAGGTTTGAAAATAATAAATGGTGAAGACGCCCATACCCCATATTATCAGTATTTCAGCATTGGATAAGTCCTGCAGAAGATGTTTAATGAGGAGAAAACTTGTCCTGCCATTGAATTTTGTTATTACAAATTATAAATTGTATAAGTTTATTTGGTACATCTGGAACACACTGTATATTTTTGCTTTCAAAACAAGAGGAAGATGATCTTTCACCCCAATTGGAATTTCAAAGATTCCCAATCTGTCATGTTCCCATTCCAGAACACATAATCTATTATTGAAGGTCCTTTTGCAGAAAAATGAGTGAAACTTCCCAATTTGTCACCATATAACCTACCATTTATTGGTGCTAAATTATGTAAAGCTAGCAATTCTATTAGTTTCTGACCCATTTTATTTAATTTCTTATCCTTTGTGCATCTGGGCCAATTAGAGGCTTCTAGATGACACCAGTTGTGGAAATAACTATCAGAGTAACCATCATATGAGCCAATCCTTGCATTAAAGTCCCCACAAAGTAATATATTCTCACAAGACGTTACAGCCCAACTCCTATGAATAAAATCCTCCAATTGATCCCAGAGTGCTGGATAATATGAATTCGAATTAGATGGAGGTATATAAGTTTTAATTAGGCAAAAATGTTTACCTCTATTAGGCTTAATGTAAATTACCATAATGTTTTTATTAGTGTATAAAATATCTGCAGTAATATCAATATTTGTTTTAATTAAAGTAATTAAACCCCCTACAGTTCTTCCCATTTTGGCAGCTTTTTCTCCTGGAATCTGAAAGGTTTGATAACCATTCAGTAAGATTTCTTGATCTTTAGAATGCCAAGTCTCTTGTAGGCAAATAATATTAAACTTAAGTATAAAGTCTAACCATTCTTGATCCATTAATTTAGAAAAGAAACCTGCAATGTTCCAAGAGATTAGAAAAGGGCATTAGATTTTGTTTCAGTATGTAGTTCTTTATCTTCTACAAGTCAATCTGATTGTGTTTCCAACAGCTCAAATCTATTACAAGTAGAAACATTAAATACCACTTTTCCTGATTTGTCCCTTTTAGTGATTTACGTATAGGACTATTATGGTAAGAAAAATCATTTGTGTTCACTATATATATTCCTAAGGCATCCAGTAGACTCCTATTATCAGTGATCTTATTATATAAACTTAAAAGGCCTGTTTTAACAATAATTAAATCGCAATCTGGATCACAACCCTGCCTTGAAATATTTAATGCATTAGGATTTTCTATAGAAACATTCAAAAGTTGTTCCAATATATCCACTATAAGATCCTTTAAGTTGTTATTATTCTCATTTTTGATTCTTTCCAAACCATAAAAATACAGTATCTTAGGCACTCTACCAACCATATTTTCCTGATCTGATGCTGTTACTTCCTGTCTATTATTTTTACTTCCTTCATTTAGTATTTTCCTTTCCATTATGTGTAATCCTGCTTCGTCCAATAATGTTGCCTTACTTAATAAACATCTTGCTACCTCTGGGTTTTTAACAAGAATGTCCACCTGTCCCAAGCTTGTACCTTTGTTCCAACTGTAAACTTTTTCTATTCAAAATTCTAGGCCTGGGATTTTAGAACTTGACCGAATATGTTCATCAGGGTATTCCTGAGTTTTCTTGTATTTCTACTAAAAGGTGATTTAAGACCAAAAATACTTAATTGACAAGACTCATGATTTTGTATTTGAAATTTCTTATTCAGGAGTTCCCTGTTAACATATTCTAAACTGCAACCAAATTTCCTCAGACCTTCTTCATTAATCCAAATATGATTTGCTATTAGGAGCTGTACAAAATATGAATAAACAATTTAAACCCATAATATCTTTATCATTCCATATCTGTAAAATATCAGACACAGTTAGATCAGCACCAGTTGCTGCCCTTATTAGGTTCACAATCTTATCCTTAAATCTTCATATGACCAGTTGTGTAGGGTCTTAAAGCCATATAATGTCAAAATAGCACAGCTATTAAGATCTATAACATTTTTCTTACATGTTTCTCCAGTTCTTTACTAGCTCAAATCCTGTTTCAATATTCTACTTGTGTCTTGACCATGCAGCTCTTTACAGACTGGATCTAAAACAGTATTCTCCCTAGACACCAAATCATAACCATTTTTAGGAGCAGAATCTTTTTTTACATCTGTCTTTAATTTTTGTGTACAATTGTGTTTATCCTGAGCTAACTTCCCTCCTGACTTCCCCCCTTCATCAGTGGTTGACCCTTCCATATTTATGTCAGTCACCCCTGACATCAAGTCAAGATTATTTTTTAAAACAGAATCTTTGTCTACACCTGATTTTATTTTTTTAGTATAAATAGATTTATCCAAGACATGTCCCTCTCCAAGATTCCCCTTTTCTTTTGCATGTACTCCTACTGTATTAATAACCAACTCTACCGTGCTTATGTTATACCTATCTAATGTTCCTGATGTATTATGTCCCTCTTGATGACTACTTATCTTTCCCTTACTCAGACTCTTAGCTTTACCCCTACTCTTGTTTGGTTTCTTTTTACTTTTACTTGTACTGAGATTCTTACTACTTGAAGCATTTTTAATTGTTGGTGGTGGATTTAAAGATTCAGGAAGCATGGAAGGCATAGCAGTCATTAAAAAAAATCTGTGGAAACCAAATGTTGAGAACAATTTGGTTCAATAACGGATAAGGAGCGTATACTCTCAAAATGAGGTAGTTTATCAAGTCTGAATAAAATGTCATCTAATCTAGAACTATTTATTGCTATATTCTCTTTCAAAAGATCTATTTCATGTTTCAGGTCAACTAGATGATCCAGAATTATCACATGCGCAGTATGTGTATTGGACACAACTGTACAGTATTCTTTACTCCTTAGCAGTAGAAAAATGCACTGATCTGCCATTATCAGGTTGTTTATACGAATTCAGACCAGTAATCTGTTTTAATCCGTTTATGGTCTCCTGTAATTCCCCAGCTATATTTTTTAAATCATTTAGCCAGTAAGAACATGGTTCTGGGTTGGATTCCTTAAAGTATTCTGGTGAAAAATCCAAGGTTCCCTCCAGATAATTGGTAGTCTGTGCAGAAAACTCATTTATGCTTTTAGAGGCGTCCAAATTAATATACACTCCTGAATTTAAATCTTCTGTAAACTTATGTATATCATTCCTAGCCCCTATAGATTCCAAAACTTGCAATTCACTGAGCTCGTTTCGGTCGTCATTTAAACTAGCTTTTCCCAGATGTAGCAATTCTTTATGTATATTGCCTGGGCTACATGATTTAACTGTAGTTAAAGGGCTATAATGATCTTTTATATTAGATTGTTTAGGGCCTACTCTCCCTTTTTATTGTAGAGGAATACTGTTTAAGCAAAATTTTGTCATTTCATCATTTTTATTATCACTTTCATTTCCCTTTCCCTTAAAATTTTTTTTACCTTTAAAAGTCTTTTTCTTTGCACCTTTGTATTTACTTATGCTCTTTTTATTTCTTTTCTCAGAATGCTCAGAATTTGAACATATTATAACCGGTATTGATTGCAAATTGGATATCATGTGCAATAAATCAGTCCTGAAACTGTCTTGATTGAGCTCTGTTTCTGAATTACCCTTTTGTGAGCTCAAATCCAAGTTACCACTTTCATTTTGATCCATAACCTTTAAATTCCCCAATTTTAAAACTTGTTTCCTAGTATGTACCATAATTGCTAATTATATCCAATGCAACAATTAAACATTTTTTTTTAAATACACAAACTTTAACACCTGTAATTCACAATGCAATGACTCAAGTTTATCTGCAGTTCAAGAACATCCAACTTAAGAAATAATGTAGTCCAATATCAAAACTCCAAATCTCCAAAGTCTCAGCTTAAGTTAAAACTTCTCCTCCAAATGTGAAATGGTCCCTATAAATAAATTAAATAAAGAATAAAACAAATAATAAAACTCAGTATAAAATTAACATTAAATGAAACAAATAACCTACCCAGACTCACATAAAAATATTCAACTTCCAGTTAGATTAACCCTAAGTTTCTAAGTAAATCTCAGCAGAAATACTACTCAAATTTGCTCCTATTGTTACTAATAAAATTTCTAATACCGAGTGGCGCTCGCGCTGCCGCGCTCGTGCTGCAGGCAGCGCGGTTCTTTTATATTGTACTGCCCCTCCTCCTTGATGAAGTGTGCTCTGTTACACCTGGCCCCTCTCACTAGAGCACAGGAATGCAGAGTCAAAGGGGAGCAAAGGCACAGAAGAAATGAGGTTATACACAGTGCTCACAGTTTTAACAGATATCAGGCACACAGTTTGAATCCCCCAACAGACAGCAGCACGCTTCTTTAGGTCTCAGTCTCACAGTCCAGCAAAATAAAACAGCAGAAGAAATAACCAGTCTCTCAGATGATAGATGCAAATGGCATACCTGTGTTGACTCTGCCAATGTACTACCCTAATTACACCTCGGAGGCCGAGTACAGGCTCCATACTTTGGACTTGAGATGAGTGCTGTCTTATTACAAGAAGCGAATGGCTAAAGTTCAGGGAGAGGTTCGCCAGCTGTTTGTCACCTACTGTGAAGCTGCACCTGGCAGACCTGCAGCAAAGCAAATGATTGGCAGATGGATAACATTCTGCATTGATCTCTGCTATAGGTTGGCAGGCAAGGAGCCTCCCAGAGGGATAAAAGCTCATTCTACCTGCCATACTGCTGCATCATTGGCTGCTTCTAGGGACGTCCTTATCCAGGATATCTGCATGGCTACTACCTGAAAGTCAGCAAACACTTTCATTACCCATTGCCACATCGACCTAGAGTCATGCCGGGATGCTGGTTTTGCATCCTCAGTTCTCCAATCTCTGTTTCCCAAGTAGGGGTTGTGCACCTTGCCTCCCTCCTCCTGGAGAACTGCTAGGAGTCTGCCAACAAGTGTGGATAAAAATAACATATCCACATCCCTAGAAACACAGGTTACTCACCTGTAACAGTAGTTCTAGGAATGGTATATGTTGTTCATCCACATCTCCCCAGCTTTGACGCACAACCTAGCTTCCAGTGGGCAAGATCTGGTGTCATTGGGCAGAGCTGAGGCTTATACCACCCAGGTGGGTGGGAGGAGCCAGCTTTTAGACCTTCCGGCAAGATTTCAAGGGAAAGGCACATGCCAATAAGTGTGGATGAACAACATATGCCACTCCTAAAACTACTGTTACAGGTGAGTAACTTGTGTTTTTCTGCCATCAAATTTCTATGATTCTGTGATTCTATGAATAGAGCCTTGCTTTTAACTCTTTTTGCATAACAAATATGACAGGGCCTTATTAAACCCTGCCACATCCCTGTCCTGCCTGAAGAGATGATAGTCCAGAATGGACAGGTTAAAGTCTGGGATATTGGAGGAAATCCAGCATTCCAAGATACAGAGGATGTCAGGAGAATATTGTAGGATCCAGACAGACAGGAGCTTGAGTTTTGGGGAAAGGCTCTACACATTGAAGTGAAATATGTTCAGACCTTTGGCAGCCAGGGGAAGGGTGTGGGCTGGATGGGTGGAGGTGGGAGTGAAATGGAAGAGAAATAGGCTGAATAGGGGAGGGAGAAGGTGCATTGAAGGGTAGAGCATAAGGCAGAGGAGGGCAAGGTACAGTACATTATGTTAAGCAGATGAGTTGCAGTAGCCGTTAGTTATTCAATATAGTAGCTAAGATGATGAATGAACGTTAGGTCCAAAACACAAGATTGCAGTCACCTGGTAATTTTAAAATGTGCTCTGCTGTTTTAGCATGCAACAAAGTGCGCGAGAGCTGTCATTCACTAGAGGGTGACTGGCCATGGAGGCTGGTGGGCTGTGTAGGTCACCTGTCTTCTTTCTAGAGTCACCATTTGTGAAATGAGTGCTGGGTAGTGTTGCTTGGATGGCGCTTTTGTAGATCCAACTGTCCTCCATCGGATAGTGCTGGTATCCGGCCTAGGATCTGGCGAATGGATCCGGTGGTCAAATCCAACCTCAGATATTTGGATCCGGTGGTCGGATCCCACCTCGGATAGTTTGATCTGATGGTCAGATCCATTGGATCCCTGGTCAGATCCATCAAATCCAGGTTGGATCCTCAGGTACCTCGGATACTTGCAGTGGATCCTAGATGGTCAGATATGTGTATGTTATCTGATATCCAACTAAACTGATGGTATCTAAATTTGTAGGATACTATCCAAGCAACACTTCACAGGAGGAAGAGGGTGTTGCTGCCAGTACGGGGGTTATTGGGATATATTTGTTTTAGTACTAAAAGCGCTGAAAGACGGCACTGGCCATGATTGAGGGCGGGTTGTGCCAGTTGCCTGTCACTGAATTTTTCTTTGAAAATTACATGTGCATTATCAAATTATTGGTACAGGGCGGAAGAGGCTGGGATTAGAATTCAAACTGAGGGTGCAGGGATGGGCTGGTAAATGTGAAAGGATCTGGACCAGGGAAGTGGATAGGGGCTTTTTCTTTTATTTGTTTGAAAAAAAAGTATTTCGTGAATAGGAATAGGCACAAATAGTGCCACTATTCATTATCTGGATCTGAAACATCCAGAGACTACAGTGTAATCCTTGCTCTGAGAGACTTCTGATGCACTAGAGAGTCGAGAGGGCTCCAAGATGCACAACGCACTCCCTACTCACCTGCAGTGTGATCCCATACCCCCTACAGAGACTACAGTATAGTCCTTGTTCTGAGACATTTCTGATGCACTACAGGGTCGAGAAAGCTCCGAGACGCACACCGCCCTCCCCACTCACCTGCAGCTGTGGTGCAATCCCCAACCCCCTCCAGAGACTACAGTGTGATCCTTGCTCTGAGAGACTTCTTGTGACTACAGGGTCGAGAGGGCTCCGAGATGCGCACCGCCCTCCCCACTCACCTGCAGCTGTGGTGCAATCCCCAACCCCCTCCAGAGACTACAGTGTGATCCTTGCTCCAAGAGACTTCTTGTGAGTACAGGGTCGAGAGGGTCGAGATGCGCACCGCCCTCCCCACTCGCCTGCAACTGTGGTGCAATCCCCAACCCGCTCCAGAGACTACAGTGTAATCCTTGCTCCGAGAGACTTGTGACTACAGGGTCGAGAGGGCCTCGAGACCACACTGCCCTCCCCACTCACCTGCAGCTGCGGTGTGATCCCCGACCTCCAGAGACTGCAGTGTAATCCTTGCCCGAGACACTTCTGGTGAACTACAGGGTCGAGAGGGCTCTGAGATGCACACCGCCTCCCACTCACCTGCAGCTGTGGTAAGATCCCCAACCTCCTCCAGAGACTACAGTGTAATCCTTGCTCCGAGACTTCTGGTGCACTACAGGGTTGAGAGGCTCTGAGATGCACACCACCATCCCCACTCACCTTCAGCTGCGGTGCGATCCCTGACCCCTGTGGAGACCAGGTACAGTCAAAGCATATGTGGTGCACGCTGGCTTTTGACGTGGGCACCATTTTCCAACAGCACTGAGACTGCTGCCACTATTAATCATTGGCTGAGTGCAACTAATTGTTTATTTGTAATTTTATTTCTGGATAGCTCTGAGGCACTGTATCCTACTGCTCTTTGTTAATTATTTATTTTCCTGCTTGTACTCGGTACTGTATGCTGTCTTTTACTATGGTTTAGTCCTGTTGTTACCAAGTGCTCACTGCTGGTCTTCTTAGGTATCCTGTCTTCCTGTCTCTTCTCCCAACTCTGTCTCTTCCCCACCCTTTACCTCTCGAATTACCTCCTTTATAATTCACTCTACTGACCATTAATTGTACTTCCTTCCAGTGTAATCATTGCTCGAGAGACTTCTGGTGCACAACAGGGTTCGAGAGGGCTTAGGATACTGCGCGCCACTCCCCACTTACCTGCAGCTGCAGTTGCAATCCCGACCCCTCCAGAGACTACAGGTACAGCTAAAGCGTGCGTGATGCACGCAGGTTTTTGGCGTGGGGTGTCATTTTCCAACTGCACTGAGATTGCTGCCACTATTAATTATTGGCGAGTGCAACTGATTGTTTATTTATAATTATATTTCTGGATAGCTCTGAGGCACTATATCCTACTGCTCTTTGCAAATGCAAAGAAGTGCAAGATCATGCACTTGAGGCACAGAAATGCAGGGTAGGAGTACATGATGGTATGGGGGGATTATTGACAGCACCAAACAGGAAAGGGTCCTGGGAGTAATCATATCTGATGATCTAAAGGTTACCAAACAATGTGAGAAGGCTGTGAGGAGAGCCAGTGGAATGCTGGAGTGCATAGGGAGAGGTATCACCAGCAGAAGGAAGGAGGTGGTGATGCCACTCTGTGGAACATTGGTGAGACCTCATCTAGATTACTGTGTCCAGTTCTCTAGGTCGCATCTGTGGAAGAACATAGACAGAGTAGAAGCAGTTCAGACAAGGGCAACAAAAGTGGTGCAGAGGCTTCACCAAAAGTCATATGGGGGAGACTGGAGGATCTCAATATGAATTCCCTGGAGGAGAGGAGAGAGAAGGGGGATATGATAAAGACTTTCAAATGCCTCAAGGGTATAAATAAGGTACAAGAGAGTAGCATCTTTAAAAAAAAAAAGATGTTCAAGATCAAGGGGCCATAATGTAAAAATAGAGGGGGGTAGACTTAGAGGTAAAGTGAGAAAGAATTGTTTCACAGAAAGGGTGATGGATCCACGGAACAGCCTCCTGGCAGAGGTTGGAGGGCAAAAATGGTAGGGGAATTCAAAAACATATGGGACAGACATAGGGGAACTCTAGCAATAGGAAAGAGAAGGTAAGCCACAGATCATTTAGGATCTGCAGTATATGAGACAGGCAGGGAGAATGGGCAGACTAGGTGGGCCAAGCGGTCCTTATCTGCTATCAAATTCTATGTTTCTGTGTTTATTTAGCATGTTTTATTCTGCTTATACTCAGTACTGTATGCTGTCTTTTGTTATGGTTTTGTCCTGTTGTTACCAAGTGCTCACTGTTGGTCTCCTTAGGTATCTCATCTCCCTGTCTGACCCCCAGCTCTCTCTCTTCCCCTGCCCCTTGCCTCTCAAATTACGTCATTTATTGTTGCACTCTACTAACCATTAATTGTACCATCGCTTCCAGTGAAATCTGTCCTCCGAGAGACTTCTGGTGCACTACAGGGTTGAGAGGGCTGTGAGGCACACACACTGCCCTCCCCACTCACCTGCAGCTTCGTTGCAATCCCAGACCCCTCCAGAGACAACAGGTACAGCCAAAGCATACATGGTGCATGCAGGTTTGTGACGCAGCTGTGCAGTGCTGCATAGGACTTGCCCACCCAAAGTGCTGCTACCTATATAGGTCCATAAACCAATTAGCCCACTCCCACCCCACTATTCTATAGTCTGCTCCTACACCCCCAATCTGCTAATCAGTTGGCTCTTTCTGGCTCCTTGTTATATTCTGCACTGCTCCTGTGCTTTCGGTTTCATTAGAATGAACTTAAAGTTAGACACTGTTCTTCCTTTAGGTCCAAATATTTATTTGCTTGCACTGTTCTCCCCTTCAGTTGGGCCAGTCATTTCTCATTTTGCCTAATGTCTTATCTGCCTTTCCGCTGACTTGATATCCTGGTTGGTGATTTGCAACCCTGATGTGTATAGCATTCTCTCACTGGAAAAACAGAATCCCCCTTCTCTCCCAGTTAGTAGTTTCCCTCTTCTACTTCCTGACCTCTGTGTTACACGATTACAGCACTAACACCCTCTGTTTTTTTGCTCATTGGGCTTGGACCATTGTGCAGACTGGATCATTTGCAAATTTCCAACCATTCCTTTCCCCAGGTTAGGAGTCTGTCTGGTCTTTCTTGGGCTTTATTGTCCAACTGTCCCTGACACAGTTGATATAGCTGATTGTAAGTCCTACTCCAATCCCGTCTAGATGCTTCCTACCATTTCCCTATGGTAGTCCCCCCCCCCACTGTCCTCTGTAGGTTCTGTCCTAACAATCCCAGAACGTTGCCTGCCATGGTGCCGTAATTGCTTCTGTCCTAATAGCTTCCTTTATCTGTGGTGACATGCTAACTGCCATGTATTTGGTTCCTTCTACTACTCTAAAGGGAAATTTTGAATCTCCTTCTATGCTAGAACACCTTATGGCATCACAAGATCTCCTCCCTACATACTTCTCTGTGGTTTCTATAGAAAGGGCACATGCTATGTACTTTTTTTAGGTGTTGGACAATACTGCATGTCTCTTGTGCTGACCAGTCTTTGGGTCTATCCCTGCTTTCTTACCTGTTTTAACTCCTACTGTCTAGGGACATTAAACATAACCCAGGTCCCTCTATTCAGAATGGCAGAGTTTCTCCTCCAGACTATACTTGGACTAAAACAAAAGGTCTAAAATAGAGCACATGAATATTCACAGTCTCCTGCCTAAGCTACATTAACTTGAAGCCTGGACTGTCTAGTATGCACCAGGCATTATAGACATCTCGGAAACCTGGCTTAAGCCCTCAGTGCTATCCTATGAAGTCGAGCTACCAGGGTACAGTGTCTTTTGATATGATTGGCCCTCAAAACATGGTGGAGGGGTTCTTCTCTATGTCCGTTCTACCTTCGCAGGCCAAGAACTGAGCTTTGCTTCCTGAATAATATCCCTCGAGAGTCTTTATATTTCAGCTTAATTTAGGGCAGTGAAGACTCTTTGACCGGTACTCTGTATATTCCTCCTACCAGTGCAAATTATGCATTGGCCCCCCTCATGTCTAGTCTTTCAGAATTATCTCACAGAGAGATCATTGTGTGGAGGGGACATTAATCTAAACTGAATTGTCCCAAACCATAGGGCTTATCAGACTACTATGGATAATGCCAGCCTTGTACAACTAATAGTTGAACCCACTAGACATAATACCAAGACAGGCAATTATTCACTTTTGGACTGGATCCTAGCAAGTAGGATTGATAGGATCAGAGCTTCAGGGACTCTGCCAGATACCCTTAGCAATCACTCACCGGTGTATTGTATCTGGCGTAATAATTTTCCTAACCCACCCCATAAAGTTATGCAGTCTAGGGATATGGCTCACTTTGATGTGGCAGCCTTCCTCCAGTGCCCTAAAGAGGTAGATTGGAAACCCATCAGGGATCTCCTTAGAGTGGATCAAGCATTGGATCACTTTATAAATAATTTCAATAGTTCCGTCAGCAAGCATGCTGCTGTAAAAAGGGTCAGGAAAACCCTACGGCTCAGGGATAAGGCCTGGGTGCAATTTAAACAGTCTGGAAAATCCTGTGACTGGCTAACATATCGATGTCTCAGAAATGCCTACAAGAAGGACTTGAAAAGTGCTAAGAGGGCATATCTAAAGTCTCTCCAAATTCAAAACCTTTCAAAGCCAAAGCAGTTCTGGAATCAGGTAAATTAGTTTTAAAAGTCAGACTTGAATCCCTAGCTAATTCCACCTTGATAGACAAGTATCTGAACCCCAAGAAATTGCTGATGGATTTAATACACTTTTACAGACCTTGAGAGATTTAAGAACACCCTAAATTCCACCTTACCCCACCGAAGCCCTCTCAGAATGAACAGGCTCCCACCTGCGCCTCCCTACCCAAGTACACGTGAGGGAGCATGAGAACACAGTAAGAGGATGTGAGGCTAATTAGAGATACACTGGTACATGAAAACCATTAAAATAGACAGGCATGGTGGGCCTTTGCACCCTTATCTTCTGTCAGCCTCTGTGTTTCTATGTTAAATTCCACTTAAGGATTGTTACACAAGCTGAGGTCCTCTAGAAGTTGAAGAAACTAAACTGTGATAGCTCCAAAAGCTGCAGCACCCTTGAAACTAGGTTCTTGAGAATAGCTGCTCCAATTGGGAACCTCGTTAACAAATCATTCTGCTTGTGTATACTCCCCAGAAGATGGAAAATGGCCCTGATAGTGCCTGTCCACAAAGGGAGAGAAATGGACAAGATTGACAATTATAGACCTATCTCCCTTCTTAGTGCAGTTTCATAGCTACCTGTCTGGGCAGCAGTAACTTATCAAGTGGCAAGACAGTGTCTCCTACCCTAGGCCAATCACTGATGGGGTGCCCCACGCATCAGTACTTGGCCCCTGCTCTTCTCTTTGTTTATAAATGATCTGCCCTTCAACTGCAGTGGTGCATCAGTTCTGCTGTATGCCGATGATGCTATAATCCATAGGTACTCGCCTGACTGAACCTTGATCAACTGTCAGCTGGTTAATGATTTCCAGGCATTAGAATGCTGGTTCCTGAAAAAATAAATTGGTCATTAACGCAAAGAAAAGTAAACCAATACTCTTCAGGCATGATAATCTGTGTTCAGACAGAAAACACCTCATCAGCCTCTGCACTGCATCGGACTGCAGAGTGGAGGTGGTTCAATCTTTTATATACCTTTGAGTAATGCTGGACCAAACCTTGTCATTTGAATCCCATGTTGATTCCTTAGTCAAAACCTTAAATCAAAAATTGGTGTACTTTATTGGCTTTCTCCCTACCTGTCAAGGGAGGTTCGCCTAGCTATCTCCCGGTCTTCTCTCCTGCCCCTTCTCATGTATGGTGTCCCTGTGGTACAGGCTGCACATGACTCTACCCTTTCAAGGCAAAGAACAATTTATCATAGGATTGGGTGCTTCACAGCTGGTGCCCATTCTAGAGCCCATCTTTGTGGAGTAATCTTCCCTGGACTGGCATTCATTCAAAAATAGAACGTGATGTCCTGTACTCTGCTTACTTAAAAGTTACTTCAACTGTAGTCTCTGCCCAGCCTAGTCAGTATCATTCAGTGAAGGCAGTTTACTTTCCAAGATCCGTAGCACTCCCATTGTTTGTTATACCTAAAGTACAGTATGCATCAGGGAAAAGGTTGTTTTCCTATGCTGCCCCATATTTGTGGAATACCTTACCCTCTGAGGTGCTCAAACACTCTACATACACACTCTTTAAGAAATGACTAAAATCCCTTCTCTGGTCCACGCTCCTTTGTACATGTTAGCACTGTATTGTGGTCTTAGAGTAAATAGCAACCCTTGTGTACTCTGTCCTAACTTCTTCTTTACCCAAGGTCTGCAGGAGCCTGTATTACTGATTTTTATGATGTTTACATTTAATGTTGTGATATGTGCTCAACAACTTTTTGTAATTAATAATATTGTTAGTATGGGTTCTCTCATATTATGGTTTCTGTATATGGTTATGTATACACCTAATGTTTGCACTTATTGTATGGAATATTACATGTTTAACTAATCCCAGGTCACCAATGAAAAAGGGATCTATGGTCTCAGTAGGCTTACCCAGTAATCAAAATTAAAAATAAATAAAAATAAATATTGTTCATATTATTCAGGAAATTCTATTCATTGCTCACACACCCCTAACAGGAATGTGATTATTATGTAAAATGATTCTGTATATATAATTAATGTCCTACTGTATTGTATGAATTTTGAAACATGAATTAATAAAGGTAACCCATACCCTCCAACCATGACCCCACCTTCTTGGCAATACTATGACCCCACAAGTGTAGACTGACCACCAGATTAAAAATAAGCCCACACAAAAGAAATTATACATGGAGAATAATGCCTGTGCAGGTATCTGTTATGAGGGTTTTTCACACACCCAAGGCACGTGATAATCCATAAACCCCATAAGCGAAGCTTGAGGGCTTTATGAGATTAACACACACCAAGGGTATGTGAAAAGTCTTCATGAAACAAACTTTGCACAGGCATTATTATAATAACTGGTGCAAAGTTTCAACAGAGAGAAAAACTGTAAGCTATATTTGTGCGAGCAGGCGTGTCCCTGAGTAGCTGCTATACTTGTACAAATTATACAGTGAAGTGAGAGCGCAAGGAGGAAACGCCATAATAACCTGCTATTGAGTTTTTATGGAATTCAGCAGGTTATTACGTTTTTTTTATCAGGACTGGAAATACAGTCATTATAGGGGGTCACCAGTTATTATATATAGAATAAACAATGGTTAAGTATGGCATACAGTGGAAGGAAATAAGTCCATCAATTGAACTAACCTGAGCATAAAGTCACTATATCTGTATAAGATAAAATAACGTACTGTATTCCCTCTTCCTCTCATCCATGTTATCAGACTATGTAAGTGTAGGTCTGGAAATAATGGAAGCTATAGTCTAAATGAAAGGAAGGCAACTCTGAACCAAACTAGGTTCACACCTTCCCCCATCACCAGCTTTAAAGGGGACGTACAGTCAACATTTATAAAACACTGTGCTGTGCGCCTGAGATCTCCATGTCTGATTTTTTTTTTTTTTTTTTTTTTTTATTGCTTTTCTTTTTTCTGCAATGCCTCCTGTCCAGTATGATAGTGACCCACCCATGACTATAAATTCAGCAAGTGCCTGGGGTAATGGGTAAGGCTTTCTGTGGCTGGTGTAGTTTGATAAAACAAAAAGCCATAAAAACCAAACACTTACTCCTGCTGGCTAGACCTAGACACATACCTAGCAACCAGAAATGTTGAATTAAGAATAATTATCTTAAGGCCAAAACATGAAGCTCCAAGAAGCAAATTGCTGCTGCAGATAATCAGTCATGGAATCAATGGTTTTGGACATATCACTGTCACATGGGACAAGAGGGATTGTACTGGAAGACAAAGAAATGCAATACAAAAAAATCAAAAATGGAGATCCCCAGGTGCCATAATAGTAGTGGGCAAATTTAGAAAACACTCCTAACAAGACACATTTGAACCACACACAAATCAAAACGCTCTTCACAACATGCTTCTGCAACTTTTTTATGTACAGTAGTTCTCCTTTAAGACAACCGAGAATCTAAGGCATTGATCCTTTGGCACTGACATTACTCACCTGCTCCTCCCCAATAGAAATGTGTGAAATCCATGAATTTCATTATGTGAAATGGTTTGTGAAGTACACACGTTTCATGAAATATTTTGTGGGTGTGAAATGTAAAATTCCACCAGTGAAATTGCAAATTTCACCTGCAGAATGTAGAATTTCACCCACAGACGGTTGAATTTTGCCACTCTCGGGTGAAATTCCGCATTTCATGGGCAAAATTTGCTGTATTGCTGGCAGAATTTCGCATTTTGCACCCGCGAAATTTATCAGTGAAATCTGCAAATTTTTGTGAAAATGTTTAATTAATGGCAAAATGTGCAATTTCTCCGGAATTTCATTGGCGAAATTTAATTTTGCTGCATCTCTATTCCCCAACCATCTCCACCAGTAAAGTAAGTGTATATATTAAACTAAACTATAATGTATACTAACTATGATATACTGTAATAAACTATACTAAAACACCTTTAGCGCAGTTCTCATCAAAACAGCTAGCAATGCCCAGGACATTGTTCTCTAAATGTACCATGAATAACCTGTGAAAATGCAGCAGAAGGAATTGCATTACACAGGTTTTGCTATCAGTAAAACTGATTAGTGAGCATGAGCAGCACTGCATACCCAGCACAAGATAAGTTTGTAGCATCCCTCACCCGCTGCTAATCAGACACTACAATAACATTTGAATGAAATCCGGCCTCATAGTGCTATACATTCTTAATTTTTTTGCCTCAGACAACCCAAAACAGAACAATAACAGAGGAATAAATACCACAGAATCAGGAGCTCATCCATAGAATGCAGTAACATGTTTAACGTTTCGCTAAATTGAATTAGTTTACTTATACATTTTGTACAGGTTTACTGGTTGTCACAAATCTGGAATGGAACCTTCAATCAAAATATTATCAATTAATTGGTAGTAAATAATTTTTATGGTTGTGATGGCTTTAGCTTTCACTTTCATTTTAGACTCCTGAGAGTTTTGGTAGTTCAGCAGAGTCCTTCTCATAAATAGTAGGGCCTCTAATGTCAGCCGGGCACAGATAAGAAAAACATTCCACAGTAACTGACTTCCGACTAGAAGAGATTGGTTTCCCTAATGGATACTGGAAGATGACAGGATTTTTGAATGTGTGATGTCAGAGTGACATGCAACAGGACAGTGTGAGGTCTAATAAGATGTCTGAGAGCCAGTCAGGAAAGACAGAGAATGAGGTGGTAAGCACAACCCTGCAGAGATAGAGTGAGAGAGAGAGAGGGTTAGCCTGGGAGAGTTAGACTTTTTCTGTGGGAATTCTGAATGTAAACAAAGATTTTTCTATCTGTAGAATTACTGTTTCTGTAGAGCTCCACGTCGACAATGGGAAGTCATAACAACTGGGTATAGTGCACCACTTCCAGGAGAATGGCACAGCCCAAGCTTTAGAATGTAGGGCATATGAGGATTCCACGCAGCAGTACTCCCCTATACAGCTGTGCCATTTGAAGGAGACAGAGCTACTGTTATTGTCTCTCAAGACTTTTCAAGTTTCTGTTCTGGGCTGCAATTCTGCATCACAGGTTGGGGCTGCCTAGTTTCAGGGAGCACTCCTAAATTATAATTGTGCCTGTTAAGCTGCGGCTTTCAAATTGACTAACCTGCTTCACCCATTTCCATTCGTGGACTGGGAGCCTCATATGCCTTCTAGGGTGCCACAGGTAGGTACATTCTGCTTTATTTCTGGGGCAGTGTAGGTCTCCTTTGGGGGGGGGGTCCCTCGTCTTCTGCATCAGTCCCCCCCCACCACCAGTTGTCATGCTGTGTTTATGCTGGTTTAAAAAAAATTAAATCAGTGCTTGTTTTTCATCTTGTATTGCATTGTATTGTGTTTGTGTTCAAAGTGTGTGGAGTGCTTCATTCCTCCTCAGTCTTCTGAAAGTTTGCACTGCCACCATTTCTTCTGTTGTTTCCCACGCTTGCCTTTCGTGCACCAGTGGGGCACACAAAGTGCATATAATATTTGATGTAACTGTGTGAGAGTGTATGCAAGTTGCGTAGTGAATGTATGCAAGTACGCTTTTTGCACATACTCCTATTCTTTATATAATATATGGGTGCTGCATTTTTTGGATGGATTTCAGCAATTGCTGAAATCTTGTTGTAGTACAGTTCAAAGCTCAAAAAAGTTGTTGTACTATTGTGCTGACGTCATATCGATAGTATAACAGCTTTTTACTCTTGACCTGCCACCTGATTGGCTCACAGGAGGCTCTGTCTAGAAAATTAAAAAAAAACATGGCAGCACGATTTAGCGAGCCCGGGCAGTGGAGCCGCCAACTTTTGAGTCGGAACACAAAGAGCCATACATGGCTCCCTTTTTGAAAAACGTTCTTTTTTTTCCTCGTTATTTAAAAAATAAACGATGTGTAGAGGAGAAAGTGAGGAGCCATACGGAGCACAAGTAGCACAAGTGGGAACGCGAGCAGTGTGACTTCAACAAGTAGGAGAAAAAACCTAATAAAACAAATAAAAACCCATATACTAAGAAACAGTGGATTAGTGAACATCCACAACTAAGTCTGTGTTCCCATCTCAGGCAGTTGATGACATCAGCGAGACCTCTTGAGCTTCGCTCTCGAGGTCTCTATGATGTCATCAACTCCCTCGATGGAAACACAGCCTTGTTGTGGATGTTCACCCATCCACTATTTTATATATTGTGTATAGTATTTGATGCAACTGCATGACAGGGCACGCAAGTTGCACAGTGAATGCACGCACATCTGCATTTTGCACACACTCATACTCTTTGTTACACAGTTGCATTCCCATGCGTGCAAGTTCACGCACACATGCGATTAGCGTGCCAGTGTCATATAGGATCTCTCAGCACAAGCAAGCTATTTATTTTTCTAGTTCTGTCGCTGTGTTGTAACAGTGATAAAACAGGACTGTCATATTGGCTCCATGGCTTATCAGAGACCATTGATTATGAAAAGGTTTATGACCTGCAAGAGTGATGAGGCCCTCCCCTGTGGGTTCCTACTGCTTTCTTGTGTTGCCCAGCACAATCTTCTCTTATCGGTTCCTTTCAGCTGGTCCTCCAAACTTTGAAGGGGGGGAGACACCTGGATCTTCAGTTGGCTGTGGCAAGCGAAATTGCAAAAAAAAAAAAAAATGACCTTTGTTGCTCCTTGGTGATCTTTTGAGTCCCAGTGTCCTGCAGGGCATCCCAGCAGACACACCTGGCCCCATACTGGACCCCTCAGGTTGGTGGGGCCCACACAGACCTGTCCAGGTGCATCGCAGTGAGAAGAAGCTGCAGACAGATCCCGACCCTGACTACTTGGTCAGAGTGAGAATTTCGGGGATCTCCTGACCTTTATATAACAAACCCCCCAAAAAAACAGAGTTGCTCTATGAAGAAGAGAGGCCCTCTGAGGAGGAGAACAGGAAGTGGAGCAGACAGAGGCCAGGGTAGATTCGATTCTTCCCCTGTTTGACAACAAGTCCTTGTCTTTTCTTTTCTTTTTCCATATATTTATTTATACTCCTCCCTAACGGCTCCCATCTGACTGGCTCCCCAGCTCCATCCCCGGAATTACGGGGCTTACCTTATGCCCGGTCCGGGGTGGTGCCTCTGGAGAGTCAGTCACCATCCTGCCGCCAGTTTGTTTTTCCTCCATTTTCTCCTCATTTTTACCCGAGGGCCCCAGGAGAAGGTCGCATGCGTATGGAGGCTTGCTTCCGCCTACAGCCCTGGTAACGACCCTCCTCCACCCGCCCCATTTGGCCTATCACCGGCACACTGCTTGCGCAGCCACTCAGCCTCCACCAAGGGGCAGCTGTGAGTGAGGGATGCCATTCCACCTCCCCGGAGAGGAGAGCTGCTTGTTGGCTGCTCCATCCTGCTCTGCTCTCCACCCTCCGTGCCAACCTCTAACGACCGAGGCTCGCTCCTGAACCCCGGTCACTGGCGTGCCACAAGGTGAGACATCCAGCGCCTCAGCCATCTGCGCCACCAGGATGGCAAGTCCTTGTCTTTTTGATAGCTGTGACATGTAGTTCCTTATAGTTCAAGGAGGAACAGTACGTGGAAACAGTGGATGCCAGACGAGTTTTATTCTCTGTGACCAGTTAACTGAGTGAGAAAGTATGTCTCAGAGCCAGAGATACGGGTTGTTTTACCCTTTTAGAGAAATATTTCATAGGTGGGAAGCTTCACCACTGGCAGACAAAGCTGTCCATAATTCAGTCTAAGCACACGCTGTTCCTATCAAAGGCTTACTGGCCATCACAGATTCACACGACAGACATGTGGATGCCACATGTAGGGGAACTTTGCCTCTAATGGCACAACCTGTGCTCTTCCTGTGCCTCCTTGTAGTCACCAGGGCTTTTAACTTTGGGTCACTACTTTGGGTGGCTTCACTCCCCCTGATTCAGAAGCGGCGAGCATGTTGCAGTTAGTTACCATTGCCTCCATTTTCTATGTGACTGTACAGTGGAGAATTTTCACATCTGCTCATTCAGTCTTGCACTTTGTGCCAGCCATATGGGGCAGATGGCTTGGACATTGGGCTGCTGGTCAAGCTTCAAAATGTAAGCTATTTACCCTTCCCTTGCATAAGGCCTGTTATTCAGTTTTGGCCTAGATACTATTGTAATGGCTTCAGAACAAGGACGACATCTTCCTTGTCAAAACAACAGTGTCTGAATGGGCCCTGTCCAGACACCATGCAGGGGATCTCGCCCAAAGCCTAGTACCTCACAGTGAGGGTAGTCGGGCCCATCCATGCCCATTTTTCCTGTATGGAAGTCTGCAGAAGTTTTTGCCAGGATGGGCTCAAACAACATCAGATGCTTGGGAGGAAATTCTAGACCTGGACTATGCAATGGAATTTCAACTATTCTCTCAAGGGAACATTTTCTGCCGTCCCTGATCCCCAAGGATGCAGCAAGTACTTTGGTGGCATCAGAGACCCTGACTCACCTCATTCAAGTCGGGGTAACAGTGCTATTGTTACCAAGTAAACAAGGTCAGGGTTCTTACTCGATCTAATGGATTACCTATGCAATCCCAAACTCAGTATCCCGAACCCTACAAGACTGAATTTGGGGATACTGAGTCTCAAAATCCCAACAGGTGATTAGATGTAATGTGGAGGGTTTGCCCCGCACCCCAGTAACTAAAATAATCAACTCCAATGGGGAGCGTACCTTGGAGTTGTTAAAAAAAAAAAAAAAAAGTTACCGGGGGTGGGGTGGGGGGTGAAACCATGTTCAAGCAAAATGGTAGCCGGGAACAGAACCCAGGTCTACCAGACCATGCTGGCCAAGCTAATAGTAGCTTAGCCCTCCATCCTTCAGTCTGTTGTGGTGCCTGACAAGGGGTAGAGTAGCGGTTCATCATATCCGCTACCGTACACCTGTTGGCATTACTTTCCTCCTTATTGGGCATGTAACTGTCAAGATACTGAACTCGGTCCTCTGAATTTCAGGGTTCTGAGTTTCAGTTTCTTAAATAGATACCAATCTAACTTGTAGTTCCCAAAAGTCTGCCAGGCTTCAGACCCATTTTGGATTTGGAACATCTCAACAAGTTTGTGTGCCACATGATTCTCATACGGAGTCCTGAATTCAATCGCCCATGCTGTTCAGCCAGGGATTTCTGAGCTTCAGTAGATCTGACGGTGACCTACTGTACCTTCACATGGGTAGGGAAGTTGAACACCCCATCTGTCAGCCTCACCAGAAGTATATTGTGTTCTCAGTACTGGGCCGGCATTCCAAGGCACTTCACTTTGGCCTTGCAACTGCCTCCAGGGTTGTCTCGATGGTGCAGGACTCTGAAGATGCTCAAGTTCCATGGCTGGGTGGTAAACCCAGAGAAAAGCTCTCTCGAACGATCTCAGACCTTGAATCACCTGGGGGCAGTCTTCAACACAACAGTAGGGAAGGTCCTCCTCTCACCTTCCAGACAAGAGATTCTGTTGACGGAAGTCCAGTGATTTCAGGGATCAGTTATCAGCATCAGCTCTCAGACTGCCACACAAGCTACTCCTCCCAGTGGCAGTGATAAATCTGGTCCTGCGGGCTCACTTCACATGTGGCCCCTTAAATGGGATGGCTGTCAGCCTGGGATCCGACGTCGGAAGATTATCTAACCAGAGTCTCCTTCCCCCCAGAGTCTCCTTCCCCCCTCAGCCACAACACTCCTAGAGTTGGTGGATGAGAGTGCAGAATCTAAGCAAAGGGTTTTCTTGGAACCCCTTCAAGTATTGTTTTCTGACAACAGGTGCCAGTCTGCACCATTTTGGAGCAGTTCTGAACCACCTACCCATACAGGGAGCTTTGTCAGTTCAGGAACAGTGTCTCCACATAAATGTTCAGGAAATTAGGGCAGTTCATGTAGCTCTCATTTGATTTCAATCTGCTACAGACAAGCAAAAATATCCAATAAAATAGATATAAAATAAAGTTAGGCAACACTGCCACAATGGTGTACTTAAACAGTCAAGACAGCACAAACAGGAGATGCTACAAGAAGCCTCCGATCTTCACTTTTGGCCCAAAGAAGACCTTTCTCTGTCAGTAGTACACTTGGTAGAGGAGCTGAACATTCAGCAGTTTGGCTGAGTCTTGAAATGTTAATACCAGGGAGTGAAGGCTGAACCGAGATGTTCAGCTTTAGTGCAACAGTTTGGTTGTCCTCAGATTGGCCTGTTTGCCTCCAGCCCCAATGATCGGACTCCAAGGTTTCAGCCATTATTGGTGTCTGCAGGCAAGCAGTGGTCACTCTGTCTTAGGACTGGATCATCACGGAGCATATGCATTTCTCTACTGCCTCTTCTCTCCAAGATCATACAAAAGAAGACATTCAAGGAAGCTTCTTTTTAGTGGCTCTAGAGTGGCCATCAGACCATGGTCGCGGACTTACTGAACCTAGCTCAGCCAGCACCTTTTTGCCATTCAGTGCAAGGAGACCTTATGTCTCAGGGTCCCATTCTGCATCCAGTCCAGGAGCAATGCAGCTGGCAGCCTGGCCCCTGAAAGGAGGAATCTCAAAATGAGGTTTCTCATAAAACAAACTGCAGATGCTTTGCTAGCTGCCAGAAAAACTTTACTTACTGCAACAGGTAGTTAGCAGAACTTATGCCGGTATGCAACACCCTCTTGACTTGGGCCAGGGAGAGGATCTTCAGCCTGCCAAGGCTTCAATTCCACAGTTTTTGGATTCATGTCGGAAGGCATGGAGGAAGTCTTTGGCTCTGAGTGCTTTGAAAGGCCAGGTCTGCACTCCTGGAGTTCCTTGGGATTTCTCTAGGGAATAATAGAAGGGTTATTCATTTTTTGCTTGTGGTTAGCAGGTACCATCCTATGTTCTGATCACCACTTCTTCCACAGGATCTAAATCTGGTCTTGTAAGGCCTTATGAGGAACTTTTCTAACTGCCATCTTCCTTTTTCACTGGATGTAATGTCTTACAAGGGTGTTTTTGATTACCTTGTTCTCAGTAAGGAGGATTAGTGGGCACCAGACTGTATCCCACAGGAACCATACCTTGTCATGCTTAAGACAAGCTTATCACCAGAACAGTCCCTTATTCATTTCAAAAGAGCATGACTTTTCATGTAACTAGGTGGTCTGCCGTCCTCTTTCTGTCTGCAACCATTTCACCCAAAAGAGGAGAAGTTGCACAAGTTGGTCTATGAGCGAGCCATTTGGCTATACCTTACTAGGACGGCTGATTTCAGGAAATCAGATAGCCTGTTTCTTCATCTGAAATGGCCAAAACACCATGGCCAAGCTAGCTAGGTGGGTGAGGGCCTGCATTGCCACAGCTTATGTCACAGAAAAGAAGTGGCCTATGGCCCTTATCAGGTCTCACTCCACTAGGGCTATGGCCACATCCTGAGCAGAGAGAGGTGAAACATCTGTTTTTGAGTTACGCAGGGCAGCTGCGTGGTCTCCTGTCCACATTTTCACTAAGCACTACAAATTGGATGTTCAGAATCCTGATAATGCAGCCTTTGGTCGCAGAGTGTCTCAGGCAGCAGAGCGCAAGTAATCTTCAATACTTGTTTTTGACATGTGGAATAATACCCCCCCCCAGCTGTTTCTGGGTACTGCTTCTTAGAACTCAGTTGTTTGACATTACAAGAATCTGTGAGTACTGGCATGAGGGATTTGATCCAGGAAGCCAAAAATGTTTCCTAGATATGAGGAAGGGGTGATCTTGACTTGTTTTAAGATCTTTTGAGAGAATCTGTGGACATTTGGAATTAGGCAGGGCTTTTGGGGCAGCACACCTATTGCCACTGCTTACAGGTAAGGCACTAGAAACTTTTGCCCAAATGCATGATAATGACTGCGTGGACTAGGGTAAAGTGAAAAATACCTTGCTAAAGCATTTTGAGTTAACCCTCGAGGCCTATAGGCTAACATTTTGAGGGTTAAGAAAGGCTGAAATGGATGGCCTGCAGGTGCTGTGGTAGTGCTCCCGCTCACGACGCTGGTGACCCGGGTTTGGGAACGAGCCCGGAGAGCTGGAGGGCCAGCTGGGGGGGGGAGACCTGAGCATCCCAGGGCCTGCTCACCTTCTCCAGGGGGAGGGGGACCAGGGTTTGGTGCGTAGCTGACCCTGGATGGAGATCGGAGGTACAGAAAGCCCAGCCACTAGTAGGGGGAGCTGTGTAACAGATGTCAGCGCTCAGCGCCTTGACATCAGGGCACATGGCATGTGGCACAGAAAATGGGAAAATGGCTTACGGCACTCCCAGAAGACATAGTGCCAGGCATCGATCCCTAATTATTTATTTATTGAAATGTTTCACCAGGAAAGCACACTGAACAACAAGTTGCTTGTCTCCCTGTGCAACCTGGGGGAGTGGGGTACAGAGGGATGTTCATACAAGTTTGACATACAATTTAATATTTAACTAAAGAACAGAATAACTCAATTCATTTGCATAAACCTGTACATACAATTTTACTTTTGTAGAGAGGGTTTCAGATTTACAATTAACATGCTGGAGGAATTAATACATGTAAGACTGGGAATTAAACATACATAGATGTGCCCTGACTGGACATGTCAGTAAGTGCTAGTGAGTCAGATGCAGGTGAGCTAATGCAGTTAGAGTGCAGAGGGGTGAGAGAGCAGGCTGTGAGGAGCAATTTAAGTGCAGAGGGGTGAGGTTGCAGACTGTGGTGGGCCAATTTGGGTGGGACAGTATTGGACAGGAGTAGAGAAGGGGTGATGTTGGGGGTGAAAAGGCTTGCCCTGTATTAGGTCCCTCCAGGATGTTGAGAACCCTGTCAGGGGGCAAGACAAGCACAGGCAAGGTAGGAATGGTAGGAGAGAAGATCAGAGATAGCACTAGGAGGAAGATAAAGTAGAAGCGCAGGATTGAAGGAAGCTGGCTGGGAGGAAGAGAATTAGCAGGAGATTGGAGCAGGTAGAAAGCTGTCACGATGGGGAGTTAGTTAAGGAGGATTGAAACAAGAGCAGCTAGCAGAGAGAAAGTTATGTAAAGCAGAGGTTAGGGAACGGGAAGAGGAGGAGTGTCATATTTGGGGGGAAGGGAGTTCCCAGATTTTAGGGAAGTGGTGGGAGAAGCCTAATTAACCAATGAGGGTAGTTTGATGGGGGGACTAGCAAAGTACAAGTGTCAGCGGATCTGAGAGAGAGGGAAGGAAGAGGTGGGGTGAGAGGGAGAAAATGAGGTAGTGGGGAAGTTCGCCTAGCCAGTATTTAAAAGTGAGTTTGGCACAGTGAGCTAGGCATCTGTTGGCAAGGGGGGGAAAGGACAAAGCATGGTATAGGTTGCCATGATGAGTGCAAGAAGGGGCATCAAGGGCAAATCGACAGAAGGAATTAGAGAGAGAGTCCAATCTAGTTAGGGTAGATTTGGAAGCGGCACCATAGACTACATCACAGTCAGTCAAAAATGGGGAGGATAATACCTCTACGTGTCCCAGAGCATGGTATCCCGACGAAACTCAGGAATTTGTGGTGTACAGGCCCTGCCTCATCCCCACCTGGGGCAACCCAGGCTATATGGAATGAACCACTCTGGGCTCCAGGTAAGAGGGCAGGGACTAGAAAGTCGAGGCGACTCCTGAAGGGAGGAGTGCTGCAGGTGGGGAGCATAAACAGCAAGTAAAAAAAAAAAAGACTGAAATGTGCATGCAGCTAAGTAACTTGCTAGAATGATGGTTAGTGGTTAGATTATGCGAAAGCCTGCTCTGTAGAGGGGGGATAAAAGATTTATTTCTGTTGGAACAGTTTTTAAAAACTGTACCTGAGGATATGAGAATATGGTTGTTAGACAGAACCCAAGCTTCAAAGGAGACTGCTTAGAGGGCTGATAATTTCATACCCAGTTGGCCATCCTCTCATTGAAAAGGGATGGGGGAGGACCATCGGGTGGTTTTAAGGGAACCCCAGGGGTTCAGTCTAAAGGGAGCCAGTGTGTGCCCAAACAAAAGGAGAAACCCTCTGGTCCCAAAAGCACAGAGATGAGCGAATGCAGGTGCTATATCTGTCAGAAACTGGGGCATTTCTCTTATGATTGTCTGGAGAATGTAACCAAATGTGCAAGTGCAACTGGTGGGGAACACTTGGGGAGCTCTGAGCAGATAGTAGCCTATACACAGAGTGCAATGCCCACTAACTCCACTGCATACTTGCACCCTGTATGTGTAAATGGGATGATGACCCAGGGACTGAGGGACACTGGAGC
Source organism: Neoceratodus forsteri (assembly GCA_016271365.2). Classification (NCBI taxonomy): domain Eukaryota; kingdom Metazoa; phylum Chordata; order Ceratodontiformes; family Ceratodontidae; genus Neoceratodus; species Neoceratodus forsteri. The sequence goes on along the minus strand of CM057452.1, from coordinate 524,792,639 downwards.
CACAATTTTTGTGGTGAAGCAGAATTTAATTCAGAAAGAACAGAACCTGCCTAGCCAGTTTTCTAAGATTAGAGGGGTGATGAGCCCAATTGTCTCAGTGCCACTAGCCGTATCTTTCTGAGCTGGGAAGGGGGCCAGGGCATACGGGATGTAGATGTTATACCCAACCTGCATGTGAATGTAATCATGGGTAATAACTTCGATTATAGGGTCATTGTGTGTGTCGCTGCCTGTAGTCAGATGAAGAAACCAGCTCCTGAGGACACTGAGGGGACTCAGTTGCAAGAAACATTGTGGCTAATGAATGAACTGCGAGCAGCTGTTCTGAGTCGCAGATACTGACAGAGGAGAGCCCAGCCGGGGGTGGCTCTCCCACTGCAGAGAGCATTCTGGGGAAAGTCAGGTGTGTGGAACTAGGGAGAGCACAGCAAGCTGACTCATCCCTGCAAAAGCTAAGGGAGTTTATCCACCAGTGGGGAAGAGAACTCTCCAGGTGTGGGGAAAAGACAAGTGTATTGGGAGAGTGGGCTTCTATATCATGAGTGGGTTCCCAAGGGGGGATGGCACGGGGTCATAATGCCACAAGACATTATGCCGCAGCAATGTACCATGCTGCCAATGCAGCGCAATATATTGCCATCAGCATATGTCTTTGTTTTGAGCCCCCCCCAGAACTCCCCCAACTAAAAAACTAACTCGGGGCATTTAAATATGCACAAAGTGTGAAAAATAAAAACAAAATTCATGCCTGATCAGAACGAAACCTGGTCCAAAACGCACTGCCTGCCTCCTAACTGCCTGTGGCTCATCCTGTTGAGCCACGGCAGCTGCTCGACGTCCCCCTGTCACAGCAGAGGTCTTGTCCTCTGCCTGGGAAGAGTGAGAGGGTGCACTACCATGCATACACCCTTTTGCAGTTTTGCACCCTGTCGCTCTTCCCTACCGCGATGTTCCTGTTGTGCGGTTTTGTCATGCATGATGAAGCGTGCAACAATTGACCTGGTACGAAGGGGGATTGGAGGAAGGGGTGCTCCGGCAGATAGTGGTGCCTAAAGAATATAGGAGGCAGCTTCTGGCCTTAGTCCATGACCTATCCTTTTCAGGACACTTGAGGGTAAGCCGTACAAAAAGGTGACCGACAAATCATTTTTGTTGGCCCACTATTTTCAAAGATGTGGGAAACTGCTGCCAGACATGTCCACAGTACCAGAGGATAAGAAAGGCTGGGGACAAGGCTAAAGTGGCCCTGGTCTCTCTACCCATTATTGAAGATCCATTTCTATGAGTTCCCATAAACATTGTGGGGCCCCTTAAGCACCCCAAATTGCACTGGCAAACGTTTCATCTTGGTGGTTGTAGATTACATCAGGAGGTATCTAGAAGCAGTACCCATGTCCTCAATGGAGGCTGAGAGAGTGGCCAATGAACTGCTGGGGATATTTAGCTGGGTGGGTTTTCCCCAGGAGATTCTGTCGGATCAGGACACCAACTTCATGTCTGATCTTAATGTAAGTCGCTGGAAGTGCTGGGTAAGGCAGCTCAGAGCCTCGCCATACCACCCCCATACTAATGGACTGGTTGAGCAGTTCAATGGGTTTCTTAAGAAAATGTTAAGGGCATTTGCTGATCAGCATGCCAGAGAGTGGGACAAGTACCTACCCCCACCTCCTATTCACATATAGAGAAGTCCCACGGGAGTCCACAGGGTTCTCACCCTTTGAGCTCCTGTTTGGCCATAGGGAACAGGGCCTCTTTGATTTGGTAAGGGATGAATGGGAGGGTGAGCTTGCTCCCCAAGGGATGTCTTTTGTGGAGTTTGTCCTGAATTTCTGGTTGCAGCTCAAGGAGCTTGAGGGGTTCACCTAGAAACACCTAGCTGCTGCACAATAAAAGCAAAAAAAAATGGTACAGCCTTGGAGCCAGAGCCAGGGAGTACGAGGTCAGGCAACTAGTGATGCTGCTCATCCCCATCTGGCAGAACAAATTACAGACGGCTTGAGAGGGACCTACACAGTGGTCAGCAGGGTGTATGATGTCAATATGTGGTGGAGCTACCTGACAGGAGGCACAAACAGCAGATTTACCACATAAACGTTAAGAACCCCTACCACGACCAGGACGAGAGAGCCCTGGCTATGTACAGCTCTCTGGAGGAGAGTGCAGAAACAGACCAGATTACTGTAAGTTACTGGTGGCTGCAATATTTAGAGACACAAAGCACATCTTCTTGACCTGGAAGGACACTACTTCTTTATTCAGCTGTGAGCTGTGTGAGAAATTCTATATTGCACTTGATATCTGCAACAACGTGCACTTTTGCTCAATTCTGTGGGAGGTGAAACTAACTACCCTTGGTAATTGCTTTTTATTTACATATTTATTTAGTGTTTAACCAAGAAGGGGCTTGCAAACTCTGTTTATCTTGTGAGTAACTTCAGAAGGATTTAAATACTGCATTTGGGTAGACCCTTGGAGGTAGCTAGATTGTCTACTAGGATTTTCTGACAGTTAAACTGTTTTTAAATTTACAGGTGGCTGAGGAGTTGAAAAAGGAGCTTGCAAACTCTGCTTATCTTGGAAGTAACTTCACAAGTGTTTGAATACTGCATTTTGGTTGTTCCTTGGGGGTAGCTGGATTGACTACTAGGATTTTGGGACAGAAACTATTTTTAAATAATTTACTGGTGCGTAGGAGTTTGTGATAGTTAAACTGTTTTTAACTAAGCTACTGGAGGTTAGTTGAATTACTATAAAGGGCAGTACTCACCAGGGTGGTAGAGCAGTGGTGTATTTGATTGTTTCTAACAGTCACCTGTGGTTGTGGACTACCCACCCACCCCCCAGGCGTGGCATTTCCTTTATAGCCAAAGTTCTGACATCACTTCCTCAACAGGTCTTGGAGCAGAACTTTCATATTCTTAATAACCCATCACAGTGCATAAAGGGTAAGTACACACCACCAAAAAAAAAAAAATTATATATATTACATATTGTGTATTATAAGGGAGAGGGACATGTGGGGAGTGGTGCAATGCACTGGCTGTGGGGCAGCAGTTTTCCGGGAGACATTCTGGAAACTGCGCTGCTGTCCTATTTGCAGGCAACTGTCAGCTCTGAGGGAGGAGATTGCCCACCTCCAGGCTGAACTGGCAAGGACTAAGGAGACCTCCCCCACCCAAAGAGCACCACTGCCTCAGAGGTTGCCAAGTATGAAGAGCAGTTGGACCACAGTGGGTTCTGGGAGGGTGCGGGTGGTGGAACAGAGGTGAAGCCCCCTAGTTGTACCTGTGCACAAATCATATGCCAGTCTGGCAGAGCAAGGTTCCTCTATGATGGCACCCTCAGTGGAGACCAAGAAGAATGCTGAGGACATCCACAAGGGAGACCCACAAAAGGGTGGCAAGGGACACCACAGGGGAAGGAAACAGCTTCTGATAGGGGACTCAGTTGTTAGGGGGGTAGAACTGGGGAAGGGAGAGGAGAGGGAAGTAAGGTGCCTCCCTGGTGCCATGGCTTGGAGGGACAAGAAGCGAATCCTCACAATTGCAGAAGCAGCATCACAGCAGAGGGAACTAGATATCATTGTCCACCTTGGGACAAATGACCTAGCTAGGCATGGAATCAGTGCAGTGCAGGATGAATTTGTGGAGTTGGGGAGGGGCCTCAGACAGGTAGCAAGCACGGTTACCTTCTCAGAGGTGTTGCCAGTCCATGGCAGGGGTGAGGCTAGGGTACTGCACACCATGCAGTTTAATGAATGGTTGCAAAACTGGTGCAGAGCACAGGCTTTGGCTTCACTGGGGACTGGGGTACACCTGGAGAGATGAAGGTCTATACTGGCACGATGGTCTGCATCTGTCCATGAAGGGAACCAAGCTCCTAAGTGACAGGTTTAAATGCTTCCTTGGCAAGGTGCTGATAAGAGGCAGGAAATTTCAAGCCTCCATAAACCATGGCAGGTAGTAAGGTAAACACTGAGGTACAGAGCTCAACAGAGGGCAGGACAGAGTAAATGGAAAAATAGACAAGGGCAATAAGAGCAGGCATGGGGGAAAAAGGATAAAGCCAACATTAAATGGAGGGCAATGAGTACCAATGCCCGTAGTCTGGGAAACAAGCTTCCTGAGCTAGTAGCCCTTATGGAAGATGAAAAATTGGATATTGTGGCAGTCACGGAAACATGGTACACGGAGAACCATTACTGGGATGTCAACATACCAGGGTACACAGTCTACAGAAGGGACAGGGAGGGTAAAAGAGGAGGTGGAGCAGCTCTATACGTAAGGGAAGGGATCAAAGCTACAGAACTAAAAAGTAAAGGGGGAGGACAAGAGGCACTCTGGGTCACCTTGGAGACAGGGAATGGCATCACAATCCGCACAGGGGTTGTATACAGACCTCCGTCTCAAGGAGAGGAAACGGACAAGAAAATGATGGAGGACATTCTCAAAATGGCTGAAAAGGGGGAGATACTGTTGATGGGGGACCTGAATATGCCAGATGTTAACTGGATGACATGTACTGCAGCCACATCCAAGAGCAGGGTTATTCTCGATGCCCTGCAGGGGGCAGGCCCTAGACAGCTAATGTTGGAACCCACTCAGGAGGGAGCAATACTAGACCTGGTACTCTCAAATGGAGAGAGGATCACAAATTTAGAAGTCAGTAGACATCTGGGAACAAGTGACCACTGCACAGTGTGCTTCACAATATGCACAACCATGGAGACAAGCCATACAAAAACAAGGATACTGGACTTTAGAAGGGCTGACTTTGGAAAAATGGGTGAATACCTGAGGAATGCACTAGCAAATGGCCAAAAAGGAGGGTGGAAGAACAATGGAGAAAATCAAAAGTGCTGTCATAGAGGCAACAAGCCTTTGTGTGAAACAAATAAAAGAAAACAAGCGGAGTAAAAACCACTATGGTTCTCAAAAGAGGTGGCAGGGAAGGTTAAGGAGAAAAAGGCTGCATTCAAAAAGTATAAGGAATCACAGAAGGAGCATGACAGGGAACTGTATCAGTTAAAGCAGAAAGAAGTGGGGAAGGCAGTCAGAATAGAAAAAGCCCAAACCGAGGAAAAAATAGCCAGCTCAGTTAAGAAGGGGGATAAAACCTTCTATAGGTACGTTAGGGAGCATAGAAAGGTTAAGAGAGGAATAGTGAAGATTAATAAAGGAGAGGGAGGGTGGGCAGAGGGAGACAGTGAAAAGGCAGAGATACTGAATGGATACTTTGCTCAGTATTCACAAAAGAAGATGAGGAGGAGTTACCTAAACCAGACAATAGAAGCACTCTGGGTGGGGGTTTGACACCAGTCCATTTACAGAAGAAAGAGTCCTGAAAGAACTCCTAAAACTCAAGGTGGACAAAGCAATGGGGCTGCCGGATTCACCCCAGAATCCTAAAAGAACTAAGGAGGACCTAGTGACACCACTGACCACACTTTTAACAAATCATGGGAGGATGGTGGGTACCTGAGGATTGGAGGAGGGCAGATGTGATTCCTCTTCACAAAAGTGGGAGCAAGGCAGAAGCAGGAAATTACAGACCTGTAAGTTTGACCTCAGTGGTAGGGAAAATGATGGAATCACTTCTGAAAGAAAGAACTGTTGAGTACCTAGAGGCCAGCGGGGCACAGGACCCAAAGCAGCATGGATTTACAGCAGGAAGGTCACGTCAGATGAATCTAATTGATTTCTTTGACTGGGTGACCAAAGTAATAGACTAGAGAGGGGCTGTGGATATGGCCTACCTAGACTTTAGCAGGGCACTTGACACAGTCCTGCACAAAAGACTAATAATCAAGTTAGCCAGCCTGGGAGTGGGTTCCAGGGTGGTAGCCTGGGTAGCAAACTGGCTGCACAACAGGACACAGAAGGTAATAGTGAATGGAACACATTCTGAAGAAAGGGGGGTTACTAGTGGAGTACCTCAGGACTCAGTATTGGGTCCATTCCTCTTAACATCTTTATAGGTGACATTGCAGATTGTCTGAGGGAAGGGTATGCCTCTTTGCAGATGACACAAAGATCTGTAACAGAGTTGATACACAAGTGGGGGTAGAAAGGATGAGAAGGACTTGGCAAGGTTGGAGGAATGGTCAGACATATGGCAACTTAGATTCAATGCAAAGAAGTGCAAAGTAATGCACCTGGAAACAAAACCCAGGAGAAGAGTACACAATAGCAGGGAGGTACTAACAACACAGATGGAAAGGGACCTGGGGTAGTCATATCAGATGACCTGAAGGAATGTGAGAAGTTAGTAAAGAAGCCAGGGGATACTAGGATGTGTAGGATGGGGCATCACAAGTAGAAAAGGGAAATGGTTATCCTCTGTACAGACAGTTGGTGAGACCCCTTCTGGAATACTGTGTGCAGTTTTGAAGACCCCATCTACGCAAGGACATAGACAGGATGGAAGCAGTCCAGAGGAGGGCAACTAAAATGGTGCAGGGTCTGCATCAGAAACCATATGAAGAGAGACTGAGAGAGCTTAATATGTATACCCTTGATGAAAGGAGGGACAGGGGGGACATGATAGAAACTTTCAAGTACCTCAAGGGAATCAACAAAGTCCAGGAGGGTAGCATCTTTCAGAAAAAGAGATGTGTAAGAACAAGGGGGCACAATTTAAAGATTGGGGGGGGGGCAGCCCAGGGGTAATGTGAGGAATTTTTTTTTTCACGGAGAGAGTGGTGGATGCATGGAACCGCCTTCCTGGGGAGGTTGTTGGGTCTAAAGCAGTGGGGGATTTCAAACATGCATGGGACAGACATAAGGCAATTGTAGTGGGGGGCTGCAGGAAGTAGGCTGTTGGTTAACTAGAATCTGAAGCTTATCCAATAGGAAGGGAAATGGGCAGACTGGGTGGGCCAAGTGGTCCTTATCTGCTGTCAAAGTCTATGTTTCTATGACCCACTGGTAGATTTCCTGGGAGAGGTGATTGGAAAATCCTCAGGGGATACTGTCACACTCTCAACATTGCTGACATCAGCCAAAGCTGCTGAAATGAGGAGAGTGTTGAGCACATTTGCTAAGTTGTTCACAGGGAAGCTAGGGTATACCACACTGGCAGAACACCACATAGATACAGGGCTTCAGGTTCTGCTGAGACAATCATCCTACAGAGCTCCAAAAGGGTAAGACATGCCACAGAGGGGGAGATCAATGAGAGCACAGCCTGGCCCTCTAGGTGATATAGGAGTTTGGAGTCCCTGGGCCTTCCTAGTGGTATAGATTCCCAAAAAGGACAGGACCATGAAGTTCTGTACTGACTACCACAAGCTCAACAGCTGCACAGAGTCAGATGCATACCCCATGCCCAGGATGGTTGGAGTCTTAGAGAGGTTAGGGGGAGCCCATTTCCTGTCCACCATTGACCTGACAGAGAGCTAATGGCTGGTACCCCTGACCCCTGAAGCCAGAGAAGGGTCTGCCTTCATCACCCCATTCGGACTATTCAAATTCAAGCGATGCCATTCTGGATGAAGAATGTACTAGCCACCTTTCAGCGGTGACTGCATCCTGCAGGTGGGAGGAGACTTCACTCTGGCGTACATGATTGACACGCATGATCTATAGCCAGACTTGGGAGGATCACATCCAGCATGTGACTGAAATGTTCTGCAGACTGCATACCACTGGGTTGACAGTCAAGTCAGAGAGGTGCCAGATAGGAATGGCAGAAGTGTCATACCTTGGTCACATGGTGGGAAGTGGGTACATCTAGACTAAGCCAGTGAAAACTGAGGCCATCTGGAGATGGGCCATGCCCACAACAAAGAGGAAAGTATGGGCCTCACTGTGGAAAGCAGGGTATTATCATAAGTTTGTGCAGTATTTCAGCAGCGTGGTCAAACCCCTGTCTGAGCTAACTAGGATGAAAATACCAGAAAATGTTTAGTGGATGGAAATGTGATACTGCCTTCTGGCAGCTGAAGGAAGCATTGCGTCAGGCACCTGTGCTCACCAGTCCAGATTAAGTTCATTGTGCATGTAGATGTGTACTGTCATGGGTTAGGTGTGGTCCTGAGTCAGGTCACCAGCTTGGGGAGGAGCACCCAGCCATGTACATGAGCAGGAAGCTCCTGTCCAAAATGCAGGCTTATGCCACCATAGAGAAGGAATGCCTTGGCATTGTGTGGGCTTTGCAGAAGCTGCAAACAAACATTTATTGCAGGGAGTTCACCCTGGTTATGGATCACAACCCCCTTACATGTTTGCATAGGACTAGTGGCCAGATTGCAAATCTGTTAAGATGAAACTTAGTGCTGCAGACCTAAAATATGGTTATCTGGCATCGCAGTGGATTACAGAGCACCATTGCAGATGGGCTGTCCAGACAATAGGGTGAGCACTGGCTTGGAAGGGACATGAACCTAGAGACTCCCAAAAAGACATTGCCTAAGCTGAGTGATGGCTGCTACCAGAGGATTGAGAAAGCTGGTACTCGTGATAGAGTTGGAGTCTGAGAAGGACCAGTCTGTCACAATGGTTCATGTATGTTCACAGTCAAAGTTTAAAAGGTTCTTTGATATGTGTATGGTATACATTTTCTTCAACAAGAAGAGATTAAAACAAGTTTATGTTATTGATATGATACATCATTAACTAAGCTAAACACTACAGAAGATCTGAGAATTCACTAGGGTTTACAAAAACATATCTTGTAGTTAATAGACCAGCTGATGCATTGGCAAAAGACATTAGTTTCTGTCTGCAAACCAATTTTTTCAAGGTAACACCATAGTTTATCTCTTGGCAAGCGTTAGACACATTCAGGAATGTCTGTCTCTGAGCTCCACACAGGGAGCACTATTGTGTTGTGCTGCATTTACCGAATTGGCTTTCATTGGAGGCTAATTAGGGTATCTTCTCTACCTGGCCTTTAAGTGTGTCAAGGGTCCCTCCCTCCACCTGTCTATGTGAAATTCTAACAATTAAATCTTCCAGAAAGGTCCAGTGTTCCTCCAGTAATACCGTATTAGAGGTACCTAGAGTTAGATCCTGTGTGGAAAGAGGTCCTTGCAACCCCAGCAACATACCTCTAGAACTCCCTAAATTTTATCCTTCAGGACTGTTCTTCACTTGTTGGGTTTAAGAAAGGGCTTAAAGTTGTCCTGCTTGAGTGCCAGCTCTGCTCCTGTAATCGGTGACTCTTATGTGTCTTATAACTGATTTTTGCTTGCCTACCCTGGTTCATATTGATACCAAATTGATCTATTTTCTTTGCCTTGTGTAGTCAAGGATTGTTATAAATACTTTGTCATCTATATTTCTATGTTTCTGTGTATTGGTAATCCATGTCTGGCCATATGTATTACTTCTCTGATCATGTATTTTAACTATGTCATGTCTGTCATCTGATCAGGTATTCTGACAATGTACTGGCTGCTTAGTATGTCATTAATTCTGGAGTCACCCCTGAAAAAGTGACACCCATGTCTCAGTAGATCTAGTACTGACTAACAGGGAAGGGATCTCATACTTCCAGGTAAAAAGTCACCTGGGGGCCAGTGACCATCACATGGTATGGATCAGTTTGGCCACTACATCTAAATCATCCCATTCCAAGGCAAAAATATAGGACTTCAGAGGAGCTGACTTTGATAAGATGGCCAACAGAGTTAAGCTAGCCCTGGCAAAAAGAAATACAGGTGAGGGGGTACAGGCAAAGTGGTAAGTATTAAGGATGCAATACTTGAGCAACATCCCATTGTGTTAGGCAGAAAAGGAAGTTCAAAGAAGAAGGGAACCACTTTGGTTCTCAAATGCAGTAGCAGAAAAGGTCAGAGCCAAAGGATGGCCTTCAGGAAATATAAGAAGGAACACAGCAGGATGAAGATAGGGAGGCATACCAAACTGCCTTATGGAAGCAGGGAAGGCAAAGGCAGGCAAAGTCCAAACTGAGGAAACACTAGCACTAACAGTGAGAGAAGATGACAAGACTTTCTATAGATACATTAGTGAAAGGAGAAAGTCCAGAGGGGTATTGCTAAGCTCAAAGGAGAAAAGGGGCGGGAGGAGGGGTCCTGTAAAGGCATCTATCTAAATATATACTTTTGCTCAGTATTTACTGAAGAGAAGGTAGGGCAGGGCCCACAGCTCAAGCACCATGACACAGGGGGAGGGAGGTGAGCATTACTCTCTTCAAAGAAAGGGTCCCACAAGAGCCTCGCTAAGCTCAGGGTGGACAAGGCAATGGGACCTGATGGCATACATCCCAGGTACTTAAGGAGCTAAGGGTGGAACTAGCAGAGCCATTAGAGAACTGTTTATTGAGTCTCTGAGCACAGGAGAGGTCCCAGAAGACTGGAAGGGCTCATGTGATCCCGCCCACAAGAGTGGTAGCAGGGAGGAGGCAGGGAACTACAGACCAGTCAGTCTTACCTCAGTAGTGGGCAAGATTATGGAGGCGCTTCCTAAGGAAAGGATAGTGCAACACCTGGAATCCATAGGGGCACAGGATCCAAGACAGCATGGGTTTACAAAAGGAAAGTCCTGTCAAACTAATCTCATAGATTTCTTTGACTGGGTAACCAGAGTGGTAGACCAAGGGGGAGTAGTTGATGTTGCCTGCCTTGAGTTCAGCAAAGCTTTCGACACTGTTCCACATAGAAGATTGATAAATAAGCTGGGTAGGCTCGGGGTGGGTCAAAAGTTGGTCAGCTGGGTGGCAAACTGGCTGATGGGCAGAAAACAGAGAGTGGTGGTAAATGGTATACAGTCAGAAGAGATGCAAGTCACAAGTGGGGTAAATCTCAAGGATCAGTCTTGGGGCCAGTCTTCTTCAATATCTTCATTAGTGACATTGCACATGGACTAGAGGGTAAGGCTTGTCTGTTTGCAGATAACACCAAGATCTGCAACAGAGTAGATGATCCAGATGGGGTGGGCAGAATGAGAAGAGATCTGGATAAACTAGCAAAATGGTCAGAAGAGTGGCAACTGGATTTAATGTAAAAAGTACAAGATCATGCACATAGGGAAGAGAAACCCTGAAGCCACCTATAGGCTGGGAGTGGAGTTGCTGGCAGTCACAAAGGAAGAAAGAGACTTGGGCATCATCATCACGATGACCTGAAATCATCCAACAGACCTCTAAAAGTAGTAGGTAAGCCTAGGGGATATTAGGTGTATTAGTAGGGGTATCACAAGTCATAAGAGGAGGTAATAATCCGTCTTTACAAGACACTGGTTAGGCTCATGTGAGTACTGTATGCAGTACTGGAGGCCACACACTCACAAGGACATTAACCAAATTGAGGGAGTCCAGAGAAGGCAACCAAAATGGTGCAGGGACTGCATCAGAAGACATATGAGGACAGATTAACGGAGCTCAATATGTATACCCTTGAGCAAAGGAGGAGAGAGGTGATATGATCGAGACATTTAAACACCTTAAGGGCATTAACAAGGTGAAAGAGTCTAACATGTTTAAATATAAGAAAAATGGCAGGACAAGAGGACATAGCATGAGATTAGAGGGAGGCCGATTAAGGGGGAATGTGAGGAAATTCTTTTTCATAGAAAGGGTGGTGGATGCATGGTACAGCCTACCTCAGGAAGTGGTGGCTATGAATACAGTGCAGGGCTTCAAACAGGCATGAGATAGGCATAAGGGAGCAATACAGATGAGTATGAATAGATAGGCCACTGACAGAGCAAAGGCCGATGGCACATTCATAAGGTAGAAAAGAAATGGGCAGACTAGATGGGCCTTTGTGGTCCTTATCTGCCATCAACTTCTATGTTTCGTGGACCTACCCAGTTTAACTACTGTAAATGAATGAATGAATACTTAGGCTATAGCATATATAAAATAAAATTGCATGTCACAATAATCTGACTCAGCCTCCCCAAAGTCACTTCCAGCCCATGCCTTTGAGCAAAAATATTAAGTAAATGCATTTGTCAGCATGAAACATCTTTATCTGCATTCTTGACTGGGAAGCAGTTTAGAGCTGGGTCTAGTGTGACGCCTAGGTATTTGAAGGAGTCCACTTGTTCAAGAGGAATCTGATTAGCGGTCAGGATTTGTGGGCAGTGGTCTTTCCTGGGTACGGGTGTAAGAATGCATAACTTTGGTTTTCTTGTAGTTTTGAATAAGGCGGTATTGAACCACTTTTTCTGCATCATTGAAGGAGGATTAATGGGCAAGGTTGAACTGGGTGGTGTCAGGATTGGAGGAGTACTGGACAGCGTCTCAGACAGAGTAGGATATTTCTGGAACATGACTGGGGAGGGAGTTGAGGAAGAGACTAAATAGTAAAGGTCTGTGGATGGACCCCTGTGGGACTCCAGAGCATACTGGCAACCTGCTGGAAAAGATGGTACCAATTTTGACCTGCTGGAAATGATCTGACAAGTAGTCCATGAACCAGCATAGGGCATCTTGAGAGATGCCAAACTTGGATAGGGTAGTTTGCAGGAGGGAGTGGTTGACGGTGTCAGACGCCTTGGTGAGGTTGATGAAGACGGCACCAGAGAGATGACCACTATCTAGGGTGGTATGAAGGTGTGAGGTGAACTCGAGAAGGGCAGTCATCGTGCTGTGTCCTTTGCAGAAACCATGTTGCTGGTTGCAAAGTATATTGTGTTTGTTAAGATGGTCAGTAAGCTGGTCAGAGACGATAAATTCTAGTGCCTTAGATGGGGGGGATAGAGATGAGGCGATAGTTGCGGGGGGAGGTACGGTCACCGCTCTTAAATATGGGGTAATAAAAGCGGATTTCCAGCGTGTCTGGAATTTCCCAAGACATAAAGACTGTTTGATAATGTGGGTGAGGGGGATTAGCACCTCATGGAGAGTGAGCTGGAGAAGTCTGAGGTCTAAGGAGTCACTGCTGTATTGGGAGTGCCTTATGGCTTTTTGAGATAGGTTCAGCAGCTCTGGGGTGTGCAACGAGGTGAAATGGGGTGTGCTGAGAGGGAAGGGGTGTTGGAGAGAGGGGGAAGGTCAAAGAAATGAGAAGGGAGGATGTGGCTGAGGTCGGAGAAAGCATGGTTAAGCATGGTGGCTATCTGAAAGGGGTCAGTGGACAGGCCCCCTTCGACTGAGATTTTCTTGGGGGGCAGGGTTTGGGGCAGTGCCACAGTTGTCCTTAATATTGCTCAAAAATTTATGCCCTTGGCCTCAGGTGGAGGTTAGGGTAGCTTTCTATTACTCTGCCTTGGCTTTCCACAGGGACTAAGTGTATTGGTTTCGGGCTTCTCTGTACATCTGTGTGTCAGCTGGCAGGCCAGTCTCAATGGAGAGGTGCCACAGAGAATCCCTAGCTCGCATCAAGGCCAGCCGGTGGTCAGGAATCCAAGGTGCCGGGTTGCCTTTGACCATCCTTCTGGCAAAAGGGGCGAACATGTCACAGATAGCATTGAAGGAATGAATGAAGAGGTCAAGGGCTCTGTCAGGGTCAAGGGTGTTTGTTAAGAAGGACCAGTCCAGCTTACTAAGGTGAGTTTTTAGGAGTGTGAGTTTACCAGGGCCAAGTTACGTCGTGGGATCATTTTCGGAGAGGACTTGGGGTCTTACAAGACCAGGAACAGAGGACAGGGAGTGGTGACTAATTGCATCTGGGAGGATAATGGTGCTAACGATTTTGTGAGGGCAGTTAGTGAAAACTTGGTCCAGTAGGGAGGAGGATCCTGTGCAATGGTCCAGGTGGGTGGGGGAAGGGACTATTTGTGTAAGATCATAGGCGGTGGCTTCGTCTTTGAATGTGGTGGTGGACTTAGATAGCCAATTGATATTGAAGTCCCCCAGAACAATTTTTTCATTATGAGATGGTAATGTGGCCAGGTAGGACATCAGAGTGGAAGGCCGCCTTTTGGTCCCTAGGGGGAATGTAAATAGCGGTGATGAGAAGGGGGGTACGGGAACGACCAAAGGTAAGTTTGAGTGTGAGGGCCTGTGGACCGGGAATGAGATGGGGAGGGGCAAGCAGCTGTACCTGGAGAGTGTCCTTGATGTAAATGGTGCAGCCTCCGCCATGTTTTCCCTGTCAGTCAGCACGGAATATGTTATACCCCGAGAGGGACACCTACGAGTCAGGGATGCGGGAGGATAGCCAGGTCTCACACACAGCAGTGATGTCGGGCTGATGTTGCAATACCCATCCCTGGAATGAGTCCCATTTTTTTTAGTAAGCTGCATACATTAAGGGTGACAATATGCAGCCTACCTGTAGGAGATTGTGTGGACATGGATGGTGCGAGAGGTCCTTGTTTGGGGTGTATATTACCTGACATAATGAGGAGGAGAAGAAGAGACCTGAGGAAAGGCTTCCAGGTAAATTTTTTAGGGCAGTGCGATTTGTGTGCTTGGGCCCCTTTAGAGTTTAGAAATGCGGAAATGGGGATGGTAAGTAAGTGGGGGAGGCCAGGAGCAGGATACTCATCGAGGGAGGAAAGGGGAGTAACAGGATCGGGTAGTGAGATGTCCGTGAGGCGCAGGGTGCAGAGCTCCCATTCCTGGTGCCAATATGATACTGTGTGAGGTGATAGATATGACAGTAGCGTATTTGTAAAACTATGGGAAAAAGAATCACTGACAGTGCTGTGGAGTTTGCTGTAGGGGGTGGCAGCCTTAATGCCAGATGGTCATCACATCCATATGAGAGTAGATTTTCAGGGAAAGTGCAGGGTGGAGATGTAAGCATGGGGATCAGTAGTATGAGTGTGGGGATAATTAACAGAAGCATGGTGATAGGCAGTGGAAGGAGACCTGAGGTAAAGCCAGTAGGGGGAGATGGAAAGCTGAAAAATCTCCTCCTTCAGGTGACAGACTATAGGCTGCTAGTGAAGAAGTGGGTTGATTGGTTCAGGACCACAGCTTCCTAGCTTCTTCCTATATAAGGAGAGCTCACCAAGGTGGTGTTGGGGTGAGTGGGGACAAAACTCGCAGCTTCCATAGGACCCAGGCTCTTTGGCCAGCCAAGATTCTGAAGATTCCTGTACCTTTGTGACCAGTGGTTTCGGGGGTGGGGGAGGCGACTTGTCCGCTTGCCTGTGACTGCATGGACCCTCACAGGATCAGCTGTTGAGAGAATGCAGAGTCAGGTAAGAGATTTATAGGAAAACAGAAAAGAAATGAGTGGGGTTCAGCTGAAGAACTACAAGTCTGAGAGGCTTAGGATCTGAGCCTGCCCTTATCCGGTTACAGAGGACTCAAGTTACAGGCTGGCAGGAAAAATGCTCTGGGACACAGGCTGTACTAAAACTAGCTCTAGGCTGCTGTAAATTTATAATTCAGTACAGACCAATTCTTGAACTCTTAAGGTGAACAAAACTTTTAAGGCAGACTTAGGGTATAAAATGCAGTACAGAAATATTGAGATATTAGAGGGCTTTAAGAGTTATATTGGCTCTGTTAATTAAAAAATGCCTTTAAGGTTTACATGGCTTTACAGAGCT
This sequence comes from Neoceratodus forsteri, assembly GCA_016271365.2. Taxonomy (NCBI): domain Eukaryota; kingdom Metazoa; phylum Chordata; order Ceratodontiformes; family Ceratodontidae; genus Neoceratodus; species Neoceratodus forsteri. The sequence continues at coordinate 524,777,223 of CM057452.1, read as the reverse complement.
GCAGTACATACTTTAAGGCAAACTTTGTAGAGGGCTTTAAGAGTTAGATTGGCTCTGTTAATACAGTACATACATACAAAAAAAAAACTATCTCCACATGTAGGCCAGCAATTGAGAGATGCCAAACACAAACAGGATTTGAAAATTTAAAAGAAATATGGCACAAACTACGAAGCTCCAGCAAGCGAGGAGGGGATGGAGCTCTTTGGCCAGCCAGGATTATGAAGATTCCTATACCTTGCTGCGACCGGTGGTTTCAGGGAGGTGGGGAGGCGACTTGTCCGCTTGCCCTCGCGACCTCTATGGACCCTCACAGGATCAATTTGCTGCGACCGGTGGTTTCGGGGGCTGGGGGAGGACGACTTGTCCGCTTGCCCTCACGACCTCCGTGGACCCTCACAGGATCAGCTTGCTGCGACCGGTGGTTTCGGGGGGTTGGGGAGGGTGATTTGTCCACTTGCCCTCGCGACCTCCATGGACTCTCACGTCACACTGGCTGGCCTCAGACTAGCAGTCATTTAGGGCCTTCTGTCCCTCTTTACTTATGGCAGATCTCTCTCCTCCTGAGTGTTGTCTCAGCTTGTTGGCATTGCTTGGGACTCAGTCCTAATGGAATGTTGCTACTGCAAGAGTCCCCTCAAAGCAAGATAATACAGTTACATAAGAATTTATCATAAGTTGATCTTCGAGAGGTGCTCTTGCAGTAGGCATATTTTCCTTCCCTCCATCCCCTGCTCTCTTTTTCACTCATATTGGCCTTTTCTGAGTCTCCAGGAGCCCTTCTCCTGTTGTTTCTTTTCACAGGTCTCGGAGAACTGGGGTGGGGCCGTTGACCACCCCCTTGCTATAGGGGATCGGTATGCTACCGTGAAGTCCCCACGTAGACTGCTAGCTACACATTTCTGTGTGGTCCTAGCGCCTGGTGGATTAGCCCTTAATGGTGTTGCTTACTGCAAGTGCTCTCTCGAATATCTACTGTTATGGTAAATTCTTACGTAATTGTGCTTTCAGTCCTTCTCTCCCAGCCTAAACATGGTGCTGTAGTACAACCTCTAGCTTTTGTCATTGCAGCTTTCTCCCCTGCTGCTCACCAGCTCAACTCATTGGCTCCGATATTCAAGGTTGGTTCCAGGATGATCATGGTTCACACTGGTGCTAACCTGGAGTTTTAATGCCAGGGCTCCAAGTAGGGCCATATTCAGAGCGTCCCCAAAGTGCCCCCCCAAACCCAGGCAGCACCATGGAGCTAAAATATAGCTGCACCTATGCAAGTGAAGGGTCCCCTCACACATACTGGCGCAGCTACATTTTCAAAGGTTTAAAGTGACAGTAAACAGCCCCCTGAGTAGTGCTGTTTACCACCACCAACTATTTTCAGGACACTAAGCCCATGTCTCCACCCCCTGAAGGCAGGACTGCTGTACTGCAGCTACTTGCACATGCCGAGCTGCCCCCAGTCACCCAGTACATTCATCTACATTAAATTCCATGGTTGTCATGCCCCCATCACCCAGTACAGTCATCTATGTTAAATTCTCGGGTAGTCTGGACGTTCTCCTCCCAATTCCCAGTACATTCCTCTGTTTAAATTCCATGGTGGTCCAGTGGTTCCTGCCACCCCCTCATATGTCTCCCCGGTCCTGTAGTAGACATTCCTGGTGTGCAGTGTCGCCCAAATAATCCCATGGCCCCTACCTGAGCCCCCCACTTCTGCTCCTACCTCTCACTTTGGTGTCCAGTGCTCACTGACATTGGAGTACGGCAACCAGCACAGGCTTCCTCCCACCTCCTACACCGGCCACTGTATAAGCTGTTAGTGAGTGCATGTACTGTAGAAACAGTTGGTTCCACAGTACTCTTGCCCACTGATAGTTCATATGGCTGCCAGCTGCAAAGGTGAGAGGATGTCTGTGTGAGTTGCCATACACTGGTGTCAGTGAGCACTGGACACTGGGGTGAGGGGGATAGATTGTGGGGAGGTGAGATGTGAACAGAAGGATTGGGTGGGGGGCATGGGGTCATTCTGGGGGAAAACTGGACGCTAGGGATATCTTCTATAGGATCAGAGACACAGATCTGATGTGGAGGAACCACTGGACCACCAGTTTATTTAACGCAGATAAATGTACCAGGTGATAGGGGAGGCCACTGGACCACAAGGGAGTGAATGTAACAGAGACAAGAGCACAATGAGCTCATTTGCATGCCGGGGATGAATGCGGCCCACAGGGGACCTGTTGCTGTTCTGTTTCTGGCAGTTCTGTTCTTGTGGGTCATATGCAGCCCTCTGGTCAACGCCAAGCAGCACAGAACCAATTAGTGTTTCAAAACATGGACTGATATTCAGTCAGACAGCACCGCTCTGTCAGCAAGCGCTATACATTTGAATTTTGTCAGAGCTGGGGGAAACACAGGAGCAAGCGCAGTGTGAATGGCTGTGTTGCACTATCTTACTTCGAGATAGAGCTCTTGCAGCAGGCTATCACAATTAGGACTATGCCGCAGGCACTAGGACCACACGGAAAAATTTCTGCCAGCAATACCAGCTGGGAACCGCCCCCAACGCCGGTCCTGCCCCAACGTCCGTCAGGGTACAAGAGGGGGCGGACCCAGCTCCACCTCAGTTCTTTCCCACTGCGTACCACGCACGTGAATAGCTGCTGCCTGCGATTCACCAGCGAGAACAGAGCTACAATCAAGATATTTTCATTTTTTTTCATTATCACCACGACCGACGCCTGCACGGTCACCGTTAGTGGCTCGGTTTTTTTGGACTCTTGTTGTCTTTCCCTCAGTGTTTCCATCGCCATTAGCGCCGACGTCAGTACCGCGGTTGGTCCACGCGGGTTCGATGTCATCCCGGGCGTCCCTCTCACCAGAACCCGTCAATAAGTGCGAGTGCGGTTGGCAAATTCCCGCCAAAGACGGTCATCGGCGGTGTGTTTTCTGCTTGGGCCCGGACCACGACACCGCTAACTGCGCCGACTTCCAAGCGTTCACAAGCCGGACTCGCATCCGACGCCCGAAGGCCCTGAAGGCCTATTTACTGGAGAAGAAGATGGACCTGCACTCATCCGAGGGGAAGAAGAAGGAAAAAAAGCACCATAGTAAGGAGCGCAGTCAGTCCCGGCACCGGTCCGGCTCGTGGTCCGCGACCTTCCCTGAAGACCGACCCGGCCTTGGGCTCGGGAGTCGCTACCGCCCAGGCTAAGGCAGGCCCGTCGGGGAGCAACCAGCCAAGCCTAAGGTGACTCTGATCAAGGTCATCGCTAAGTCCGTAGCGTGTTTCTGCTCGCCCTGTACTGCCTACGCACCGGCACCGCTTGCTAAAGGTGCACCTCCGGAGCTAAGGGGACCAGGGTGCGAATTTATACCTTAGGCGCCCCAAGCAGGCACTTTTGCTTCAGGACACCTACAGCGTTTTAGTGCCTGCCCCTTTGGGCACCTAAGGTATTTTCATTGCAATTCCGTCTTTTTCCTCCGTCTCTAGCGCTTGCCGTGTATTTTTTTAACTTTCCCTGGGGTGGGGGAGCCACTTGAGGAGCGCAGACGCAGAGCTGACATCGCTAGAGCTGACCACGAGTGTGCTCTTTTGGATGTCAGCTGACTGCTTGTCTGCTTCATCACGCGCCGTGAAGGAGAGAAGGATGGAGGAGGAGGAGTAGGCTGATGTGCCCGAACTGAGTGGCACAGCGATCAGCCAGTCGATTCTTCAGGGATCCCTTGTTTGCTCTTGGAGGCGGGCTGCAGCAGGCACACACGTACCAATAGGTGCCGACATGACCCGCCCCCTCCAGACAGTGTGACGCGAGCACCCAGCACAGCGCATCATTCTGTGGCTTTGCATTTAGGAGACAAGTCATTCTGCAGTACTGTCTGCCAGCCAGAAACCGATCTCGATTAACCAAAAGCTCTTTTAAGAGCTGATTGAAGTATTTAGATCTTAAAAAAAAACAAAAAACGGGAGTACAAAGGAGGTACAAAGGAGGTGGTTTGAGTTCATAGGGGCAGTGGGGGAGGAGAGGTGTATGTAAAACCGCGAGGGTCCCTCCAAGGAAATCAGCAGGACAGAGCAAAGAAAACAAACGTCTGGGGGAAGAAAAATGGAAATGCAGAAAGGAGGGAGGAGAATATAACTAAACAAGGTGAAAGCCAGAGAGGAGTGTGCGTTTGTGAGACCGTGAGGGTCTCTTGAGTCGGGACTCAGTCGGGAGGGAATGAAATTGCCAGTAGAAAATTTAAAGCAAACCTAGAAAAAAAAGAGAGTAGCAACTAGCAAAGCAGACACAGATCTCTAAGCTAATCAAAGTCTGCTGAACTGCTCTAGTCTTTGTGTCCATTTTCTAGCTAATAAAAAACAGTGGCAGTGTACTTGAGGGGGAAGGGGCACTAACTGCAGACTCATGCTGAAGCACTGCAGACACAGAATGAAGAAACTAGCAACTAGCTCTCTAAATAAATAAATAAATATATTATTACTACCAACCAGCAAAATAAAGTGTCCCAAAAAAGGAATAATTCTGTACTGTCCGTTGGATGTGTAATTAAGAGACAGTATTATTGACAGTATTATTGAGTAACTACTACTACTACTATTAGCAAATAAACACTAAACAGAGAGAAAGGGGACTCAGTGGGGGCCCATTCTCAGAGATTGCAGGCTACCTGCAGCAAATTCCAGTAAAGTTTGCTAGCAAAGCAATCTCTTTTTGTTTTTTATGTAGCTAGTAGTGGCCACAGACTTTGAATTTAAAACCACACAGGACAGCTAAACGCTAAAGCTTGTATGTCTTATTTTTACTAAAAAGTTGCCTCCTGCCTGTGTATTACTACTACCCTTTTTTTTTTAACCTACTCCTCAGCGAACTGAAGCTTAGCTATAAAGCTTAGCTAACTAATCCATCAAATATTAAAACAGCTCTGAGCTCTTTAGCTAAGAAGTGAAGACAGTCTGTGTCATCTTGATTTGTAATCAGTACTAGTCTATACTGTCTGTGAAGGGATCGAAATCTACAGCTGTACACTACGTGGCCATATACAATATATTTTTAATATAGCTAGTTTTTTTACACACTACTGTGTGGACTAACTAAAATCTAAAAGAGATCAGTCAGTTGATTACAATAATTAAAGTCTATTAAAGCTTTAGTTACAAGCTACTCTGAGGACTAAGTAACTAAATGTAAATTCAGGGATCAGTTATAAAAAAATATTAAGTGTTTTTTTTTTTTTTTACCAGTTACCTGTGGACTGGACTACCTACAATATCTAGACAGCAGGGATCTACTGTTAAATAAGGCCTTTTACAGACTAGTTTTACGAGCAAGCTACTCTGTGGTCAGACTACTACCTATCTAAATACAGGGTCAGAATCTGATCTGAGTTATTGTTATAGTAAAGCCTATTTAAGTTAAAAGCTGTGTCTTAAACTACTTACTCTGGATTACAACATTATTACATAATCTATCTAGTAAGTACAGCAGGGTCCGTCTGTGTAATCTGTTGTACATTGTACAGTTTTTTTCAGAATCTACTCTCTGGACGTCACATTCAGTAACTAATCTAAAAAGGTTTTGATAAGGTCCAAACAGCTTTTTTAAAAGCTACTGCTTGAAATGGACTCCATATTCCTAAAGGGACAATTAAAGCTGCCTGAAGCCACAAATAGCTGGGCAACTGTCTGTGATCAAAAAAAAATCAGACAACACAGTTTTTCTTGTATTTATTTTCTAGTACAGAAACGAACAGCACATATAGGCACTTTTTCTTGTTGTATAGCATTTATTAATGTTGACAGCTGAATCAATTCAGACAAGTTGAAGTTCAGCATCAATAACACATTAATAAACATTCTCTGAGTGCATAGCGTGATAGCATAGCCTACCTAACAGCAGTCTAGTTTGGACAGTTTGTTACTCTGTCTTAGTCTGTGCAAGTGCAAGCCACTTAGTGCCACCAGTCTGCACAACTGCCTGCCGACATACCCACGAGCAGACAGACACCATGAGTCTTTTAAATTTGGATTTAAGAGAAAGCGTATTGATGAAACTGTGGGAGCTGAGGATTCCCCAGCAGCAAGTACTAGCATTGTACCACCACCACAAGCGCTTCACCAACACCTACTGTAATGCCACTACCTCCTTGCCCAGACAGTCAAACTTTTGTGGTGACCACTGATGTTTCCTCAAGTGCTGCTGCTTGTACTGAAAACCCAGTTAAGGCCCTGAAAGTTAGAAAATTTCAGGAATCCTGGAAAAAGGGCAGGAAGTGGCTTATGTATGACACAGATAAATGTGCCATGTTCTGTACATGGTGTCAGAGTTATGATAAAAGCCAAAGCAAAAATAATTTCAGAACTGGATGCAGTACTTTTAGAGTACACATTATCTCAGCACATGAAGTGTCCATAGCACACAAAAATGCTGAGATGGCATACATTGCAAATAAAACAAAAGTTGGAGAATGACCCATAGAGAAATCCATACAATTTATGGAACAAAAAGAAATGGATCAAATTTGTAAATTGTTCTGTACTGCATATTACGTTGCTAGGACCGAAAGGCCTTTCAGGGATTTTCCTGGGTTGATAGATTTACAAAGAAGAAATCATGGGGATGATGCTATGAGTCACAGTTACAGTAGTGACAAGCAATGCTGTGTCTTCATTCACTATATTGCCCAAGATATTCAAAGCACTACTGCTAGTCTACTACAAGACAATGACTTCTTTCTTTTCTTGTTGATTCCTGCACAGATAAAAGTGTGACTGAGGAGGAGGGCATTTATGTAGTGTTTTGAAAATGGCCTACCTGTAACAAGATTTCTGCACTGAAACCAGTCAGTGTCCCTAATTCAGAAAGCATTTTAAATACCATGATTAATGCTTTAGAGGGTGAAGGTGGTATAAGGGATGGTGGTTGGAAACATAAGCTGATCAGTGCGGCATCTGATGGTGCTGCTGTAATGTTGGGGAGCACTTCGGGTGTCCTTAGTCAAATAAAACAAGATTTCCAGTGCCCACACCTCATTGACATACACTGCTGTGCACATTGTTTAAAGCTTGCTGTAAAGGATTCGTTCAGAGACTGTCCCTTTTACAAGTCATTAGAACAACTTCTGCTGAACATTTACTCATTTTACTACAGGTCACCAAAAAGTTGGAAAGGCCTACAGGAAACGGGATCCCTTTTAAATATTAATGTGGTCAAACCAGTTAACACTGGTGGCACTAGGTGGTTGCACACAGAGAACGGGCCATTTCTGCCCTTTGAAAGGAACTGGGCTGCATTAGTGCCTCACCTCGAACATGTGTCGCTGACAAACAAGCAGAATCATGGCCAAAAGCACTAGGAATACTTAAAGTGCTTAAGACTTTAAAATGTGTTATATACATGAATTTTCTGAAAGTGTTTTTGGTTTCTTATCTGCTCTAGTCTGTGCTTTCAGCAAGAGGATGCCACTGTTGAAAAGTTCACAGCAGAGTAGAAAGCACAATTCAAAAAATAAATGGTCTCGAATCAAGAAACTCTGCACCGCATAACACTTACATCTGTAAATGAGAACCTAACTTAGTACAACAGTGTTGACTTAACTAATGAAACTAGCAGGCACAGATCAGGTTCTCTTCAGACATTGTAGAAGCCACAATTTCAGAGATAAAAAAAATTCTTGGCCCGGTGGCGCTGAGGGTTGAGGCGCTAGACGCCACACCTCGTACCACGCCGGCGACCCGGGTTCGGAAACGGACTCGGGTCGTCGGGGGTCGGCCGGGGGAGGGAGGCATCGAGCGCCCCAACGGATGCTCTCCTCCGGGATTCTCAACCTGAACTGTCGGTGGGAGCACTGCACTGGGGGTTGTGGCTCCGCCACCGAGTCCGAGGGAGGGGGACGCTGTGAGGCGCCCAGGACGACGCTTTGTGTGCCGCGCCCCAGGGGCGGGGAAGTAGGAGAACAGCGAAAAATGGTGTCCTCGGTGTCCCTAGATGAAGACTGCCCATCCCGAGCCCACCTAGGACAGACCCCGCTGTGCAAGGAAATAGGAGGAGGTAAGGGCACTCTAGGGCAGATCCTGTAAGGGGCTTGGTATGTGCAGTCGGAAGGAGGGGACACCAGGACAAGGAAGGAGGATAAAAAATAAAATTCTTCAGAAAACGTCACAGCACATTGAATCTCGCTTTCAGTCCTTCACGACCAATAAAGTGCTACTAGCTGCAAGAGCTTTAAATTTTCAGTCCTGGCCAACATCCACAGAAGCACTTGAAACAAATGGAGATCAAGCAATTCAAACAATTATTGATCACTATAAAGTGGTCCTAGAGTCTCGTGGAGTTGATGTTACCTTGGTACTGCTGGAGTGGCTAGACTTAAAAAAGCACGTACTCCACTTGCTGTCTGTTGAAAATTATAAGTCTCTGAAATTGTGGCAGAAAGTGATTCTTGCGGATGTGCAGGATCAACAATTTAGAAATGTGCTGGCCATTGTCAGAATCATTCTCCTGATTCCTGTGCACACTGCTGCTGCAGAACGAGGCTTCTCTCTGATGGGAAGAATAAAAAATGACTGGAGGGTTGGATTACGCCCAGACACCCTACACGACCTAATGTCTATATCTCTGAATGGACCCCAGCTTAGTGACTATAACCCTCAAGGTGCCATATCACTGTAGTGGAAAAATGGCAAAAGAAGGCCCGCTACCAAAGCTTATGGCTCCCGAACACTGTCATTGCATGCTGCTTCTGCCAGCCCTAGTGGTGGTGATGAAAACGAAAGTGCTTGGTCCAGTGAAGATGATATCTAAAATTATGTAAACTAAGGGACGGCATGTAAATAGTTTGCTGGGCATGTACATTTTCTTCTTACATGCCCAAGTGGGCATGTACTTTTTTTCACGAATTTCATACCCTGGTAAGGACTCTCCGCGCCCCCTGTCGTCACCCCATCGTTGATCGCGACGCCAACGCCGGTCGAAGGGGCTAAGGACCCGGGGTCAGTCATTGTCCCGCCGATGTCCCCATCACATAAGTCCTCCTCCCCCCTGGGCCTCCAGGAAAGCTCGCCATCGCGCCCCGCTGCGCCTGAAGCTTCTTTCCCGCAGTGGGTGGCAGAGCTTTTCTCTCCGGACGAGCTGAAACAACTTTTTTCGTTTTGGTGGGGGCAGGTTCACAAACGTACCACCCCGTCGCCAGCCCAGACACCGGTACCAGATCCTGCGGGTGAACCACAGCCGGAGGGCGAGACCTCCCCGTTGAGGTCCCCGGAGCACTGTTTTTCGCCTCTTCTAGGGCTTGTCTCGCCCGATCTGAAGACCGGCCGACGCTGTTCTTAGGTTCCACTGGCCGACGCCAGACCCGGTCTCGCTTCGGAGCCCTTCCCGCACTCGACGGACGGTTCCTGACGCCGGTCATCGCCCGCTGCCTGTCCAGGGACCGAAGTCGGTCTTTGGACCATCGCGATCTTCGGACCGGCTGCCAGTCCCCGGAATACCGACGCCAGTGAAGGCATGGACCTGAGGCAGAACCAGACCACTCTAAACCGGATAGTCGGTCCTCCTCTTCAGCATCATCCTCTTCCTCTTCCTCAGCCTCAAGTGCTCCCCTGAGGAGAAGGACATGCCTCGCTCGCCTCCGGACGATCCCACATTCATGGACGTCATGAGGCATATCCAGGCTTCTAATGAGTGGGACACAGAAGACCTGGATCCGGAACGCCGGAGATTGGCCAAGTACCTGAGGCAGAAGGAGCCAAAGTCTTTGGTCATTCCTCCTCTGGTGGATACCTTTCAAGACCTGACTAAATCCACCTGGCTGCGCCCAGCCTCCATCCCGGCGGTTCCCAAGAAGTCGGACAGGCTTTACAAGGCTCCGAGGGCTGAACCTTTTTTGGCTGAACACCCTCAGGCAGACTCCACTGTGATCACGGCTGCTCATCACAAGTCTCGAGAGCCGCGGCACCTCAGCTCCCAGCCTCCCGACTTAGAGTCCCATTACTTGGATCAGGTGGGCAAAAAAGTTTACTCTGCCTCCACCTGCTCCATTAGATCCCTAAACTTCTTCACGCATATGGTGCAGTTCCAGAATGCGCTGTGGGAACGGGGTCTTGAGCTGGCACAGGCCATGCCAGACTCCGAAAAAAAGACGGAGTTCCTGGCCCTCCTGCTGTCGGGTTCGGACGCCGGGCACTCATGTTCTGAGGGCCTCATACGACACTGCAGATACGGCTGCCAGAGCAGCTGCTCTGGGTTTGTCTCCGCACCATGCCTGGTTACGGCTTTCGGCTTCCACCAGGATCTGCAGTCCGGTATCCGGGACCTGCCGCTTCAGGGTACCGCCTTATTTGGGCAGGAAACGGAGAATCTGATCTCCCGCTTCCAGGAATTGGGCAAGTCTATCTAGTCGGTCTGCCAGATGTACTGGAAGCACCAGCGACGCCCATCGCTGTCTGCTTTTTTTGAAAGCCTCAGGCAGTCAGACTTCCACCCGTGGTTCCCAGCAAGAGCAGAGAGGTGGCTTCCGCGGAGATCCGAAACCAGCAGTCTGGTGGACTGCCTGGCCGTGGCCCAAGTCCTCCCAGGCTCTCTCCCTACCCCGTTCCGCCTAATGCTCACTCTTCCGCCCGTGGTTAGACATCCAGGAGGAGCCAGTCGGGGGCTGCTTCTCCCTTCATCTTGAAGGGTGGAGCTCTATTACCACAGATCACTGGGTCTTGGACGTCATTCGGAGAGGACACACGTTGGAGTTCACAGAGTTCCCTCCACGTACTCCACCAAAGCTCTCCCGCTATCCTCCTTCTCACATTCCACTCTTGGAAGGAGAAATTCAGGCCCTCCTGCAGAAGAGAGCAATAGAACGAGTTCCCCTGGAGCAGTGGGGTCAAGAGTTTTACTCCCACTTTTTCCTGATCCCAAAGAAGACGGGGACCTTCGCCCATTCTGGATCTCCGTCCTTTAAATCTCTTTATAGGGTACAAAAGTTCAGGATGGTGACTCTACAAGGTCTCCTCCTCTGCTGCACCAAGGGGATTGGCTCTGTTCTTTCAACATGCAGGATGCATACATGCATATCGGGTCTTTCTCCTCACAGGAAGTATCTGAGGTTCCACTTCCTGGGAGAGCATTATCAATTCAGGTGCTCCCATTAGCCTCTCTTCCGCGAGTCTTTACCAAATGCCTAGCAGTGGTGGCTGCGGCTCTCAGGTGCTCAGAGGCCATTATGTTTTCCCCTTACCTCAACGACTGGCTGCTGACAGCCCCGTCAAGGGATGGCCTCCTGCGCTGTCTCGGAGATGCCTATACTCTCTTCCAAGAGCTGGGGATCACCCTGAACTTAAGGAAGTCGTCCCTGGAGCCCAGCCAAAACCTCGCCTTCATTGGAGCAACTCTGGACTCCGTCCAGGGCAGGGCTTTTCTCCCTTAGGACAGTGGTCTTTGCCTGCGAAGTTTGGCAGAACGGATTTCCATAGCACCTCGAGTTCCGGCTCGGAACTTCCTCAGTCTACTGGGGCACATGGCGGTGGCCATTCCAGTAATATTCTTGGCCCGCCTCCACATGAGAATCCCACAATGGATGCTCAGGGTGCAGTGGGATCAATACTCCGACGACCTGGACGCCTTAGTCATGATCTCGGAGCCCGTCAGGAGAATGTTGCTTTGGTGGATGGACCCAGCAGTCTGGTCAAGGGGTCAGTTGTCCGGAGCTCCAGGTCAGACTCTGACAACGGATGCCTCAGACCTGGGTTGGGGGTTCATCTCAGTGGTCACCGCGACACAGGGGTTTGCTTGATCGAGGAAAGGTCCCTCCATATCAATGTCCTGAATGCGACGGTCCTCTCGCCTTCAGGCGCTTCAGGAGGACCTGGTTCTGCTCTCTTCTCATTCAGATGGACAACATGGCGGTTGTCTTTTATATCAACAAGCAAGGAGGCACTCATTCCTATCCTCTTTGCTGGGAGGCGATGAGAGTCTGGTACTGGGCGCTGGAACAGGGCATTTGTCTATCAGCGGTGCACATTCCGGGAGTCCTAAACAGTCTGGCGGACGATCTCAGCAGGTTATGGGCCAGGGTGCACGAGTGGGAATTGCTTCAGTCTGTGGCAGATCAACTCTTTGGCAGGTGGGGCCTTCCCGAGCTAGATCTCTTTGCGTCACCACGCAACGCCAAGCTGCCACGCTTTTGCTCGCGAGAGCACGCACCTGGCGTTTTTTGGCCAGACGCGTTATCCCTTTGTTGGGCCGGGAGGTTTTTTTATGCCTTTCCGCCCTTTCCTCTCATCCAGAGGGTACTGCTCAAGTTACAGGCAGAGGGGGCATGCATGATCCTTGTGGCCCCCAACTGGCCCCGACAGATTTGGTTCCCACTTCTGCAGCGGTTGTCCCAGGAACCTCCAATCCTGCTGCCCATATGCTTGCGACTGCTGTCTCAGGACCAGTGTTCTCTGGTCCACTCGGATCTCCGATCCCTGCACCTTCATGCTTGGCTCCTTCAGACGTAGCTGTGAATCGATACGGGGTTTTCCCGAAGTGGCTGAGGTCTTAGCGCCTGCACGCAGCTCCCTACTCGCTTCTGCTTATGCCATGAAGTGGAAGCTGCTGTTTCCCTGGGCCTTGCCTCAGCATTTGTACCCAGTCACATGCTCTGTGAACCCGCTTTGCAATATCTCCTCTCCTTGTATGAAAAAGGCCTGAGCCATTCCTCCATCAAGGTGCACCTGTGAGCGATCTCTGCCTACCATGCTCTGGTGGGCGACAGAGCCTTAGCCCAGCTTGATGTGGCCCGCACCTTCCTTCGGGGGGTCGTTCACATGAAACCTCCCATCAGGGACCCTGTCCCACCCTGGGACCTCCTTTTTGTGTTGGAGAAACTCACCCTTCCCCCTTTTGAACCCGCAGCGATGTGCGAGCTGCAATATTTATCCTGGAAAGTTTGTTTTTTGCTAAGGTTCCGCTCGGAGAGTTTCCTAGCTACAGGCTCTGATGTGTAAAGAGCCCTATTTGTTTTTCATAGGGAAAGGGTTTCCTTAATCTAATCCTAAGTTTCTTCTGAAAGTAGTCTCGAATTGACCCTCAACCAGTTGGTTGATCTTCCTGTTTATTTTCCTGCTCCCTCCAATAGAGGGAGGTCTCCTCCTCCACATTGGATGTCCTCAGGTCCCTGAGGTATTACCTCAGTAGAACAGTTCAACACCGAATCGGAGCAACTCTTTGTGGCCTTTGCGCCCACACTACTTGGTCAACCGGTGTCCAAGCAGACTATCTCCAAATGGATAGTCCATTGTGTGTCGCTCTGTTACGAGCATCACCACAAACCACTACCGGTCCGTAGGTCACTCTCACCAGGGGTGTTTTGCCTTCTTTGCCGCAATGCGAATGTCACCATTCAAGACATCTGTGCAGCTGTGACCTGGAATTTGGTGCATACCTTTGTCAAGCATTACAGCTTGGATATCATCTCCAGACGCCGTGCTATCTTCGGCCTAGTGGTTCTACAAGGACTCTTGTCCTGACGGTCTCTGGAGTCAGTATATTCCTCCTCCCAGGGGCGACTGTCTCTTCACTTGGGAACTGCTTGGGACTCTGTCCTAATTGTGATAGCCTGCTGCAAGAGCTCTATCTCGAAATAAGATAGTACAGTTACGTAAGAACTTACCGTAACAGTAGATCTTCGAGAGGTGCTCTTGCAGCAGGCGCTGTTTTCCCTCCCACCTTCCCCCTCGGAGTGTGCAGGTTTCGTCTCTTCTCTTTTCTAGGATGGGCTTCATCTCCTTCTCTTGTCATGCCATCTGCTGGGTACTGGCGGGAGAACTGAGGTGGAGCTGGGTCCGCCCCCTCTTGTACCCTGACCAGCGTCGGGGCGGGGCGGGCGTCGGGGGCAGTCCCCAGCTGGTATTGCTGGCAGAAGTTTTTCCTCCGTGGTCCTAGTGCCTGCAGCATAGTCCTAATTGTGATAGCCTGCTGCAAGAGCCTCCTCCTCGAAGATCTACTGTTACAGTAAGTTCTTATGTAACTGTACTTTTCCTGCTTTTTCAACATTGAGGCCTCTCTGTCTTGTGGCCGTCATTCTCTTCAAGTAGTGTAGAGCCTTGTCTGTTCATAACCACCACACTCATTTTCCAGAACTCTGGCAACCAGTCTCAATCTCTCTAAAATTAAATAATGGAAAATCACTGCTAAGCAAAAGGGCCTAACCTCAGTTTGTGTTGTGTGTGTTTGGGGTGTTACCAAGACAAGGGAGATCTTTTCCAGCTATCCAGGGCACCTTTATTAGTAGGCCTTCCAGTTCTAGCCAAGTGCTATAATATTGTGGAGAAAGGATATGGTCATAAAACATTAACAAAAAAAAAAAACTGTTAAGTGGGAACTCTCAGTTCCCCTGCCTAAATACTGTGGTACATAGACATCCCAATTTGGCAAATTCACTAAAGGAACAACTTTTTTTTAAAGCAGTTATGTGTCAGTAACGTCATATTTTATATGGTTACAATCTAATATTCTGTATCTCTTGCACTTTAGAAAACATTATTGGTCTCTTCTTTCAAGCGGAGATTATAATAAGGTGGCCATGAGGTTTATCCAGGAGAACTTTCCTGGCAGTCGCTACTTTATCAAGACAGTGACACTAAATTATTGCCTCAGCACTGTTTCTTGCTGACCGTGAGTACTAGCTGGGTCAAAACTCTAGCAGAGTTAAGTGGCATGTTAAACACTGTGTATTATAATATACCATACTATATGCTCATACTGTAATTGTAATCCACACTAGATTAAGCTCATACCATAAATGCAGGTAGCTGAGTGCAGTTCTAAGTGTAAACTGTATTTTTCGGAATGTGCAACTCTTTAGGTGAGAGAGTAACCCGAGGTCCTGTCTGCCTTTTCTGGCGTATGTAAAACATCTGATGCCACTTCTTGAAAACAGTAGAGGAATTTCTGATGTCCTGACCAAATCTCCCCTTCACTGAAATAGCACAAACAGTGTAATCTCTTTCAGTTTGTTTGTTTCTATCTGGACCCTCCCTCCACACACACAACACAAACACACAGAAACACACAGGTGTCCTGCCCCCCCCAAAAAAAAAACTAAATAAATAAACTTTAAATAATACCTGTTTTATTTCATCCTACAACATGTCTCCAGACTTGAATCTGGAAGAGATAATTTGACATGTAATGAACGTGTACTCCTGCAAAAGACTAGCATTAATTCATTTAGTTATCCTTTTGGTCTGAGCTTAGAGTTTTGGAGGATAATAACAACAGTGCTGTGCATAATATAACGTATACTTTATTATATTCATGATCTGTTTATTTTTGCTAATTTACGGTTTTCATTTAACCCCAAATAGACTGAGTTTGCAAATATAATAGTGCCTGTGAAGTTACTCTTTCTGTACTTGCTCCTCCACTCCACTGCCGCATAAACTGCTGGGATGGCTGATGATGTCATCTAAGATATTTGTTTAAAAACCTGCCTCTTAACAATATCACACTCAAACTGTCTTTACGTAGCACTACCTCACTCTCTGCTTCCCGCATTTCTCAACTAAGGCTACCTTCGGGACTGACCAGTCCTCTGCTAAGTTCTGTGGATTGGATCACTCCATTAACAATGGATCAACTTGTTACCCTAGACTGTATCAGTAACATTATACTCTGTAAATGCTAGGTCTACCAAACCCTAGAATGCTTTGTTCCCTAAACAGTGTGCACTGTAGTAGTCTAACTCTGTATTGTAATTGTCCAACTCTGTATTTTGACGTGGAACCTTTGCAAAGGAGTCTATGAATCAGAGGTTGTAAATCCGATTGTGAAATAAATAAATAAATAAATTGAAGTAGTTAAAAAAAAAAAAAAAAAAGATGTGTAAACGTAAAGCTTTTCAACTCCTAATCCAATATGGCATTCAGCATTCATTCTCTTCCTCAGCCATCAGCTCGCTTCATCATGTGAGATGCTAAGTATGCTCTCTGCTACCATCTGTCATCTGCAGTGAAAAGTATTGTCAGCAGTGTTTGAACATCATAAAAAATATGAAACAATTAGGTAAGATTCAAAACCTTGTTAATAGCAGTGTTCAAGCTGTTGGCATGAACTTCATTAATACTGGCCTCTTCTTATCCCCTTATACACTCCTTCTTTCAGGAAATAGTTCCAGAAAACTTGTCTCTAGCCTCTGGGCATGCTTTCCCTTTAGGTGGTACAGCCTGAAATCAGTTTGCACCTTAGTGATCCCCCATAACAGTTGTTTAGCTATTTTATGTACCAGTTTTTTTAATGCATCTTTTAAAACAATCTTTGAACAACTTGTTCACTTATATGCTGACCACAAATTATTAATTAGTGTAGGTGATGGGACAAAAATTGATACAATATTGCTATCTTCCAATTTAGTAAGGATATCTGCTGTTGTACGTGCCCTAAACAAAACCCATAATTAAAAGTGCCTTTTGTTCTATTGGCAGTCCAGTATGCACTTTAATGAAGCAAAAAGAGGAGACCACTACACAGTCCATAAACTCCACCATAGAGATCTTGTTAACCCAGTGATTCAAAGAATGTAATGGACCAGTCAGTGGTAAACTTGTGTTGGGGATCACATGCACTGGGCTTTTCTTGTAGATGACCTGTGGTGGGAGAAATTCATCTGCCAGTGTGCACACCAAGACAAGTGACACCTGCCTTTTATCCCCCAGTCCAGCCACAGTTTCTCGCATTCTAAGCATGGCACCATACTGACACCAGTTTCATCCATATTAATGACAGTCACATAGTATGAGTTCTTGGGTGATTGTTTAGAAATACGCTGAGGAAAGCTGCTTTCACTTGTGGGAAGTAAGTAGGAGGGTTTTTTTCACAAGGCCTTGGTGCCTTTCCATTTACTAGTATCCATCCTGCTTAGAAACAGCGGGAACCATTTTAGTGATAGATTCAGACTAACACCCTTGTATAGCAGCATGTGTGGGGAACTTGATTTTATTATGCTTCATGCCACAGAATGAACAACTCAGGTGTTCACAACTTCGCCATCACAGGAGGATGTGTACGTTTATTTGTTTGTTGCTTCTCCAAATCTTGCATTAGAAATGTTGGCTACCTCTGAGCTTCTTGGGCAGTATTTGGGATAACTTAGCTGGGTCTGGGATGGTGCAGAGTTCTGCCAGATAATCAGATTTAAATTTCCTGATTGTGCTTTCATTGACAGCTGTTTTATGTCTTGCCTGGTATAAACCACAGCTGACAATCTGATTAATACGCTAGTTAGCCAGTCTTGGAGTGGGTCCCAAGATGGTAGCCTGGAAAAAAAATTGGCTGAACAGGATACAGAGGGTAATAGTAAACAGAGTTTACTCTGAAGAAAGGGGGGTTACTAGTGGGGTACCACAGGGTTCAATACTGGGATTAGTCCTCTTTAATGTCTTTATAAGTGACATTGCAGAGGGACTGGAAGGAAAAGTATGTCTCTTTGCAGTCAACACAAAGATTTGCAACAGGGTTGATATAGAAGGTGGGGTGGAGAGGATGCAAAGGAACTTGGCAAGGTTGGAGACGTGGTCAAATATATGGCAGCTTAGATTCAGTGCAAAGAAGTGCAAAGTAATGCACCTGAGGAAAAAAAATCCAGGGAAAGAGTACACAATGGGGGTGAGATAATAACAACAGAAATGGAAAGGGACCTGGGGGTAGTCCTATCAGATGACTTTAAGGTGGGCAAGTAATGTTAGAAGGCAATAAGGAGGGCTGGTGGGATACTGGGATCCATAGGGATAGGAATCATCAGTAGAAAACAGGAAGTTGTTATCCCTCTGTACAGACAGTTGGTGAGACCCCATCTGGAGTTCCGCATCCAGTTCTGGAGACCCCATCTCCGCAAGGACATAGACTGGATGGAGGCTGTCCAGAGGAGGGCAACAGAAATGGTGCAGGGTCTGCACCATAAGACATACGAAGAGAGATTAAAGAAGCTTATTATGTATACACTCGAGGAGAGGAGGGACATGATGGAAACTTTCAAGTACATCAAAGGAATCAACAGAGTCCAAGACGGTAGCATCTTTCAGAAAAAGAGATGTGCAAGAACAAGGGGGCACAATTTGAAGATAGAGGGGGGATGGCTCAGAGGTAATGTGAGGAAGTGTTTTTTCATAGAGAGGGTTGTGGATGCATGGAACAGCCTTCATGAGGAGGTAGTGGAGTCAAAAACAGTGGGGGAATTCAAGAATGCTTCGGACAGACATAAGGCAATTCTAGTGGGGGGTAGGAGGAAGTAGGCTGTTGCTTAACTAGGACCTGCAGCCTATGCATTAGGTAGGGAAGTGGTCAGACTAGGTGGGCTAAGCGGTCCTTATCTGCCATCAAATTCTATGTTTCCGTGCTCACTAGTACATCTACCAAACTTGAACCATGTTCCAGCAGTATAGCCTGCATAAGAAATGGTGTGACTCTTTTTAGCAGGAGTTGGAGCAGAGGCACACGATTCCTTGGCCATGACTGTTACCACATAGCTGTCAATGCTGTAGCTTTCAACCAGATCACAAGGATCTGAAACATCAAATGGATACTCACTTTTAACTGCTTTTTTACTTTGAATCCAGCTAAGAATTGACTTTTCTGCATCAGTTAAAGTAGAACAAGTCTTTTTTGAAGGGGGGGGTGTACAAACAGAGTGTCTGCCTTTATTAAAGCCAGCATTCATGAATAATAGATCTGTGTTCTCCCATCCAGGGTAATGTTCCACCGAAGGCAGGCCGAGTGAGTAAATCGGAGACAACCAGTTAATTCACAGCTCATGTCAGACTGCCAGCCGTGACATTTACAGGGCACACGTGGTAGAACTGTTTACAGTGCAGAAATAAAGGGCACTAAATTAACCTACTATACAGTATATTGGACATTTTATTTATTTGAAAACTGGTGACCAGGAAAGGCACACTGAGCCAAGGTTCACTTCTGGTGTAGCCCAGAGGAAGGGAATAGGAGATACAAAATACAAAGCAGAAACGCAGTTTGCAGTTATAATAAAGTGCAATCAGAGAACAAGATGAGAAAACAAGGCAGGAACAACAAACTGGGCATTTCAGCCACACTTACACAGGGGTATGTTGCAGTTGCAAGTGGAACAGTCAGAGAAAGCTAAAACAGAAGCAGGGATGAGGAAAGGAGTTTCAGCGGATACCTAAGAGACCCAGGGGAGGCAGCAAAGTGGAGGGAAGAGAGGAGTTGGTTCTAGAGCTGTGCAGAATTTTCAAATTCTGGCAGGACTGAATTTCATGTAGTTTTCAAAATTCCACCAAAAATATGCTGAATTTTGCTAGAAATGGAATGGCAGAATTCCATGGCAGAAAAATGTGGAATGAGTTTTCCGCAACATTTACAGAATTATATTCTATGGATCTCAATATTTTCTGCAGAAATCATTGCAGAGTAATTTTCCACAGAAAATGCTATTCCACAGAATATTAATCCATGGATCACAGCAGGAAGAATTCCACAGAAGAACCATTGAAATTCCAGTGGAATTCCACCAGCGGAATGGTCATTCAAGACTAATTCCATCGGCAGAATTCTGCATTCTACACAGAACTAGTTGGTTCTAAGTGATGGGAGAAGATATGAAAAGGCTGATTGCCCAGCAGAAGAGTGGGGATGAGGAATTACAAAGGTGTGAGGATCTCTGGAGCTGAGGCAGAGGGAGAATGGATAAGGGGGAGTAAAGTGAGCAATGATGAGTATGACAGGGGGATTTGGTGGCAAAGCACCAGAAGGTGTTGCAGAGGGTATCCAGTCTGGCCAGAGAGGTAGAGCCCTTACGAAAATGGAATATATTGCAACATATTGAAAAATACACATTAATGTATGTCACTGCAGTGTCTGTGGCTCAGCAGGTTGCACACTCACCTCTCAGGCCGGAAGATCAGGAGGCTGTGAGTTCTAACCTCTAAAAATAAATATAACAAAAAAGGAAGAATTCTTAGGTGGTTTAACAAAACAGTTAAAACCCAAATTAAACAAAAAGAAAAGGTTATTCAAAAAGCTAAAAAAAAAACCTGTCAGCCAGAGGACAGAAACTCCATTTACTTCAGATATAAAACAACCTTAAATACTCTAAAACACATGATTAAATGTGCCAAAGGCAATCTTGAATTTAAACTGGCACACACCAAAGACTGCTATAAATCTTTATTTGCTTATCTTAATAGTAAAAAGAGTAACACCAGGACAGTTGGTCCACTAATTCATAATGGCACAAGTTTGCAGTCAGATACTGATACTGCCTACCTTTTTAACACCTACTTTTGTTCACTGTTTTCCAAAAAAGACTGTCACACCCCCTTGAACCACAGGTTGCTCACCTGTAACAGGAGTTCTAGGAATGGTATATGTTGTTCATCCACACTATCTGGCAGGTTCCTTGCTGCTTTAAATCTTGCCGGAAGGCCCTCAAGCTGTCTCCTCCCACCCACCCGGGTGGTAAAACTGTCGGCTCCACCCCATGACGCCAGATCTAGCCCGCTGGAAGCGAGGTTGTGCGTCAAAGCCAGGGAGGTCAGATGGGTCGTGTGGATGAACATATACCATTCCTAGAACTCCTGTTACAGGTGAGTAACCTGTATTTCTAGAGACATGGATATGTTGTTCATCCACACTATCTGGCAGACTCCTAGCAGTTCTCCGGGAGGAGGAGGCAAGGCGACACCCCTACTTAGGGAATAAAGACTGGAGAACCGAGGCCCCAAACCAGCATCCCGGCATGACTCAAGGTCAATGTGGTAGTGGGTGATGAAGGTGTGTGCTGACTTCCAGGTAGCAGCCCTGCAGATTTCCTGGATAGGGACATCCTGGAAGCAGCCACCGATGCAGAGGTATGGCGGTAGAATGAACTCTTATCCTCTGGGAGGCTCCATATGCCCGCCAACCTATAGTAGAGATCTATACAGGAAGTGACCACCTGCCTATCGTCCGCTTGGTTGCAGGTCTGCCAGGTGCGGCTTCAGCGTGAGGTGACAAACAGCTGGTGAACCTCTCCCGAACTTCAGCCGTCCCTCCTTGTAATACGCGAGCCTTCTAGGGTCCAAAGTATGGAGCCTATATTCGGCCTCCGAGGTGTGATTGGGGTAGAACACCGGCAGAGTCAACACCTGGTTAAGGTGAAACTCTGACACCACCTTCGGAAGGAATTTAGGGTGGGGGTGCAGGACAACCTTGTCCCTGTGGAAGACCAGATAAGGAGACTCGATGGAAAGTGCCTGGAGCTGTCCCATCCTTCTGGCTGACGTGATAGCCACCAAGAAGGCGGTCTTCCACGACAGGTGAGAGATGTCACACCTGTGCATCGGTTCAAATGGCCTGCCCATGAGCTTAGCCAATACCAGCAGTAGAGCCCACGGAGGTGGAGGTTCTTGCACCAGAGGGGATATGTGATCAAGGCCTTTGAAAAAGCACCCGACCACCTTCTCCTGCGCCACCAACTGCTTCCCGGCCCGCGCCTGTAAGCAGAGATGGCTGCCAGGTGCACCTTAAGGGTCGTCGACCGAAGCCCTTGCTGAGAAAGGGACCACAGGTAATCCAGAATGCTTGCCAAGGAACAGGAGGAAGGGTCCAGGCCCTTGCTCCTGACACCAAATGGAGAATCTCTTCCATTTGAAGGTGTAGCATTTTCTGGTCGGCTCTTACGGGATGCCTCAACGACGCTGAGAACCTCGCCGGAAAGACCCAAGGCCTGGAACTCCAGCCGCTCAGGAACCAGGCCGTCAGGTGCAGGGATTGAAGGTCCGGATGGATTACCTTCCCCTGATTGACTGAGGTCAGGTCCGGGTGGGCTGGAAGCCGCCTCAGGAGCCTGGAGCTGAGACTGAGGAGATCTGGATACCAGAACTGGCGGGGCCAGTCTGGGGCTACCAGAATCACCTGCGCCTTGTCCCTCCTAACCTTGAGAAGCACCTTGTGGATCAAGGGAAATGAGGGAAAGGTGTAGAAGAAGCCCGGGGTCCACGGCCTCGAGAAGGCATCCCCTGCAGCGAGCCCTGCTGAGGGGGGTGGGCATGAAACAGTCTCAGCTTCGCATTCTCCCTGGAGGCAAACCGGTCCACCTGAGGTGTGCTCCAGTGGGAAAAGAGATCTTGTACTACCTTCAGCAGGAGAGACCACTCGTGAGACGCAGCCCCTATCCAGCTTAGGGCATCGGCCAGGGTGTTGGAGGCTCCTGCCACGTGAATGGTGAGGAGATCCACCTCCAGGCTGCGCACGAGTGACCAGATACGGAGAGCTTCCCTGCACAGAGGCATGGAGCGCGTCCCGCCCTGGCGGTTTAGGTAGTACATGGTCATGGTATTGTCCATCTGGACCTGAACCACTTGACCCCGTAGAAACGGAGCGTAGGCGGTGAGGGCTAGACGAACCGCTCAGAGCTCCAGCAGGTTGATATGGCATCAGGACTCGAGGGGACCAGAGGCCGGCGCTCTGTGCTCCCAGATGGGCACCCCAACCCATCAGAGAGGCATCGTAGATAGATAGACCGTCGGCTCGGGCGGACAAACTGGATGCCCTCCTGCAGATGTGCTGGAATGGTCCACCACTGGAGAGCATTCAACATCCCCTGGTCACTGTCACTAGCTGATCCAGCGGATCGAAGGGCTGTGACCATTGGCTGGCCAGTCCCCATTGAAGGGGACGCATGTGCCAGCGGGCCCAATGGACCACGCTGGTGCAGCCCGCCACGAGGCCCAGAAGGCACAGGAAGTCCCAGACAGGAGCGATTGCCCAACCTGAAATGATTGGGCAAAGGAGGAAAGAACCTCGGCCCTGTCCGCCAGGGGCTGTGCTGTGGCTCATAGAGAGTCGAGCTCTGCCCTGATGAATTGTATCACCTGCTTTGGCACGAGTTCTGACTTGGCCTCGTCGATGAGGAGGCCAACCTGAGAGCAAACCTGGAGGGCCAGATCTCTGGACCGCCTCCACCTCCGCCTCTGGAGGGGCTGCAATCAGCCAGTCATCCAGGTAGGGGTACACCTGGACCCTCTGGCGCCACAGGAATGCTTTCACCACTGCCATGCATTTGGTGAAGACCCTGGCGCACTAAGGAAAGGCCAAGGGCATGGCCTCGAACTCTGTAGGGATCCCTCCGCCCGAAGCTGGAGGAATCTCTGGTGGGACGGACGGATTGGGACGTGAAAGAACGCGTCCTGGAGGTCCAGGGAACAGAACCACACGCCTCGTTCCAAAGATGGAATTATCTGAGCCAGAGTGACCATCCTGAAGGTCCGAGGCCTTAGGAACCTGTTCAGGTCGTGCAGGTCGAGAATGGGGCGCCAGCCCCCCGTCCGTTTTGGGACCAGGAAGTACCTGGACACAAACCCCGGGTCTGGAGGAGGATCCGCCACTTTCCTGATCACCTCTTTTTCGAGGAGCAGGGCAATATCGGCTCGGCAGGCTAACAGAGAGGCTGCAGACCTCTTGGCCCCCCGAGGGGCAACGGCTCGGAAGGGTGGGGCCTGCTCGAACTCCAGAGGCAGGCCCTTTCCTACCACCTCCAACACAGCGGTCCATGTTGATAGCGGACCAGGCGGAAAGGAAGTGGCAGAGCCGCCCCCCACGGGGGGAACCCAGGGGGGAGTGACAAGGCTGGGGGTGACACCCCTCAACCCGTCACTGGGCAGGCTTGGAGGAGAGACCAGCCGAGGGACCTCCTGGGCCTTTACCTCCCTGCTTCCTATTGGAGGAAGCCATGGGCTTGGGTTTGGGATGCAAAGCGCGAGCCTGCTGGCCCTGGTGCTGGTGCTGTTGGGCCGGACGTGCCGCAGGCGCAGAAGGGTGAAAGGACTTGTGCTGCTGCTGTCGGCTGCCTTTGTCCTTCTGGGCGGAGGTGACCGAGTCCAGAATATTATTGGACTTTTCGATCTGCTGGAGGTGACTTTCCACTCCAGGGCCGAAGAGGTCGGTCCCCAGGAAGGGGACATCTGCCAATTTGTGCTGGGTATCCGCCGTGATGGTGGATATCCTCAGCCATGCACTGCGACACATGGCCACCGCGTCCAAACCGATCTGGCACAGGAGTCTCCTATGTCCAGAGCAGTTTGAGCTGCTGCTTAGCCACTGCCCTACTCCTGGTCCTGCACCTGCCGGACTGTGGTCTGCAGGTCAGCCGGAGATGAGGGATCACCTCATCCAGAGAGCCCATGAGGGCATGGGAGAAGTGTGCCATCAGCACGGCTGAGCTGGCCTGGCGGAGGCCAAGGAGGACGAGCAAGCACACCTTGCACCCGACGAGTCCAGCTTTGGACTCCTTTGTCGGGGGCTTGTCCACATCCCTAGCATTCCCAGAACGCCTGAAAGCACTGTCGGTGACCAATCCTCGGCAGAGGGTGTTCAAAACCCGGCAAAGAGCAGAGCCGGACTGCATACTTCCTGGCCATCCTGGCCAGGCGAGGGCAGGAAGCAGACTGCCAAAGCTCCGTGTTGGGCCAACAATGGCTTCAGCCACTGGAAAGGCCTCCGTGAGGGAATCCTCGGTCCAGTATCTCCATCGGGATACTTGGCCTTTGGATACGTGGCTCAAGCTGCATCCCAATGGACTCCGAGATGAGCCGAAGCAAACCCATGAAGGACGATGAGCTTTTGTCCAATGACTGGCCCCTGGAGGACTCCAGGTCAACAGGCCTGGAGAACATGGAGGAGTCGTTGTCGGACTCGGAGGAGTCCACGAAGAGCTGTCTGGGGCCTGAGCCACCCTCCACCTGCCGAGGACGGTCGGGAGTGAGGGTGACCGACAACCTGTGGGCAGGCCTTGACCCGACCGAGAGTCCTTGGTCGGTGCTCCTCGTCGGTTGTGGAGGTGGGGTTCCACCACAATCGGTGGGGTAAGCGGGTTTCACCAAACAACTGGCCAGGCTTGGGCACCTCGACTACAGCGAGGGGTTGTTTCGGCCGATCGGGTGACAGCCACTTGATGGCTGGGGAAGGCGATGGCGTCGACTTGTTCCCGGACAGAAGTAACTGCTGCCATATCAGGTCCTCATAGCATCGACGCAATTTGCGCCGAAGCGCCTCCTCTTCCGAGGAGGAAGACGAGGACGAGCGGAGGCGCCGCTTGCCTCGGTGCCGAGACCGAGATCGCCAATGTCGGCGGGATCGGCTGGACAGAGACGAAGTCCGAGACCGAGATTCTCAGTGTTTCTGAGGACGGGTCTGGGAGGAGCGGGGGACACCCACTCTTCCCTCGGCTCAGAAGCCTTAATCGGGGACTGCTGCACCAGGGGCGCAGGCAGATCCTCGGTCTCCACCGGGGGAACCGGTGAAGAAGGGTTGTCGGCCTCACCAGTCGACAGCCCGTCCGACGGGTCGAGAAAAATCTCAACTGCGTCAGCGGGAGTCTCGGTCGGCTGGCCTGAAGGCGGCGCTGCGTGAAGCCAGCGGCTTAGTCGCAACCTCAACCGAAGTCGACAGTCGGCTGTCCAGGGAAGGAGACCTCTCCTGCTCCCACGAACGCCGACGATGGGACTTACCCTTTGAGTCCTACTTTTTGGACCGAGAGGAATGTCCTGATGGCCCCTCTCCCTTCATGGAAAGGGATTGGCAAAGCTTCTTGAATGAAGCTGAATATCAGGTACCCAAAGAGAGCGGGATAAATACCGCAACCGAGGAAGAGGATGATGCGGCCTGGGCCGACTCCTCCTCGAGGGCAATCATCTGCTCGAGTTGCTCAGCCAAGCTAGCCACCACGGTAACCGCCCAACGGGCCTCCTTCAACTTAACCGGCGGGTAGCGCTTCTCAGGGTGCCCAAGCTGTAACCGGGCAGCGCAGTCCTCTAGGACGTTGGCTGAAAATAAACGGCATGACTCACAGGCCTGCGGGTCATGTTCTAGGCCAAGGCAGTAGACGCACATGGAGTGCGGGTCCATCTTGGATATCTTCTGCCCACAAGGGCACCGCTGAAATCCGGGAGTCGATTTGTCCATCGCAGCCGCTGAGGAGAAAAGATGACTGAAGTCTTGAAAATTTTAAAATGAGTTTCGGGCAAACTGAAGAATTAGGATCCAGTCTGTCACGCAGAGAGTTAAGGAGGGAACCTGAGCCCTAAGCGGTAAGGAAGATCTGGCATCATGGGCGGAGCCGAGGTTTTACCACCCGGTGGTGGGAGGAGCCAGCTGAAGACCTTCCGCAAGATTTAAAGCGGCAAGGAACCTGCCAGATAGTGTTGGATGAACAACATATCCATGTCCCTAGAATAGAATTTCATTTCATACATGTACCATAACATCCACAGATATTCTCCCATTGCTAAGAACCTTAAAAAGACAACCAGTCAAGCCCTGATAAAATTAGCTCAAGGTTTTGATCGAAACAGCAGGAGCAATAGCCATCTTCTTAAAAATAATTTTCAATAAATACCTAAAGGACTCAACAATTCCATCTCACTGGATAACAGCTTCATTCACCCCAACATTTAAAAAGGAAAATAGGTCCAACGTTCAAAATTATCACCCAATCAGTTTAACGTCCATTATCTACAAACTTATGGAAAGGATAATTAATTCATATCTTGAAAAAGAAATGGGTGAGCTTAAACTCTTTGACAGCTCATAACACGGTTTTAGATCTGGCTACTCTTGTGCCACAAACCTAATATCCTTTTATAATTACGTAAGTCAAGGCCTGGATGACAGTTCATCAATGGACTTTATCCTGCTGGACTACAGCAAGGCATTCGATAATGTCCCTCAGGAGAAACTTATAAAAAAAACTAGAAACATTAGGCTTTTCAACCTGCCTAATAAATTGGATTAACGAATGGCCTTCAAACAGGTCACAAAGGGTCAGCATTAATGCGTGTTATCTAATCAGGGCTTAATCACAAGTGGGGTGCCCCAGGGTTCAGTCCTGGAGCCAACTCTGTTTAATATTTACATCAGCGACATGTAAATTGGTTCACATAATTGGCTTTCCAAATTCACTAATGATTCCAAGTTGGGAGGGAGAGTGGATACCCCACAAAACTTGGAAACCCTTATTTCAGATCTCAACTCCATTGAACACTGGGCCCAGCAGAACAATATGGAATTTAATGTAGATAATTGTATAGTTTTGCACTTTGGATAAAAAAAAACAACCCAAAATAGCTATCACATAAATAAAATTCCATTCAAATCATCTTGCAGAGAGAGGGATCTAGGCATCTTGGTAAACAATAAGCTTTCATCTAGTGACCACTGTACTAAAGTGGCTACTATGACAAATGGTCTGCTTAGATGAATACAATGCACATTTGTCACAAAACTGAACAGTGCCATATCCCATTATACAGGGCCTATGTTAGGCCGTATATTGACTATGGGTTCCCCACTTCTGGTTCCACTATCTCAGGGTGACATAGCACGACTGGAGCAGATCCAGAGCGTGCTACAAAAATGATTCCCAGACTTTCTTCCAAAACATACCAATACAGACTAAAGGCAATGGGTCTCAATTCCCTACAAAATAGGAGACGTTGAGGGGACATTCTATTTATATACAAACTGCTTCAGTCTCTCGAACTTATGCAGCAGTGTGGTCTTTATTATTCAACAAACCACATCGTTCCCAGGCTTCACAATAAACAACCTGAGATCAAGCAAGCAAAGATAAATCTCAGGCAAAAATGTTTTTCAGTACGCGCCCCCAGACCATGGAACACACTGCCCCAGGGATTAATGGATTGTAACAATGTCAGTACATTTAGAAAGAGATTAGACATTTGGTTATCATCAAATCAGAATCATACCAGTTAGCCCACATGATGGGGGGGAATCTCGATGGGCTTCTGCCTTCTTTTTTTCCTAAAAACAAGTAAACCAGGTACTTGGGTCAAATCCTAATACTGACATTGTGGTACTGCACTCCTGAGGTGCTGTCTTTCAGATGAGACATTAAACCGAGGTCCATTCTGCATTTGCTGGTAGTAGTTCAGGTGGATGTTAAAGATCCCATGACACTTGTCGAAAACAGCAGGGGGATTTTCATGATGTAACCACCAATAATAATATGGTTCAATATCAGCTGGCATCCATCTATATCCCCCTCCCCTGGGACGAGGCTGAAAATAGGCAGAATTGTCTAGTCCTCCTTTACCAGTCAACAAAAACGAAATAAATACACTGAGAAATGCATTGTCCCCTTGTAATATATTATATAACATTTTATTAAATATATTTTAAGTATACTGATATAATATATTTCTAACTCATAGTATGCAAAAATATATATCACTATATTGAGAAATTAATTGACACAATGAAATGTAATACACAGTGTGTTTCAGCATAAACTGATACCATACATTTCTAATTAAAGAAATTGTAAATGATCAAATGTATGTTAAATGTATTTAAAGAATGTATTTTATTACAAAAATGAAATACATTTCAATATACTGGAAATTATGTTCAGTATGTACACACTTAATTGATGAAATACATAAAACAGTATATTTCAGAAATGTATAATCATAATGTATTTCTGCCTCATGCATTGTATGAAAGCATTTATTTACTTATTTAACAGTTGGTAACCGGGAAAGGCGCCATGAGCAGAAGCTTGTTTCCAGGTGTGACCCAGGGGAGGGGTACAGAGGAATAAAATACAGCATTGATAACAAAGTTGTTACAGTAGGAACTTTACATAATAAAATGAATGTGTTATACAACAAGGAAATATCTAATAAATACAAAACAATGTTTATATTGTTATATTTGCAGCAAGGGGAGAGGGGAACTATGAGACAGAGGTAAGAGAGTGCTAGGAAGGCGAGCATATACAGGAAGTAGTAGGGGTTGGTTTGGGTAGGTGCTTGAGGGCATGGAAGGAGGAAGAAAAACTGATTTGGAGGGGAACACTGCTCCAGAGGAAAGGAAGTCTATAGGAGAAGGAAAGTTTGCCAGCTGATGTGCGCACACATGGGAGGGAAAAGGTACGGGCATAGTTTGTTCGCAAGTTGTAAGGTGAAGGGTTAGCTGGATTAAGCAGGGAGGTGAGGTGGGGCCGGAAGGTTTCCAAACCAGTATTTAGCAGTGAAGGTGGAACAGTGTGAGAAGCATCTCTGAATGAGGAATTGGAGGGAAAGGGAAGAGTATAGGTCACAATAGTGAGTTAGAGGAGGAGTTAGAGGCGAATCTACAGAAGGCATGAAACAGGACATCAAGTTTGGCAAGGGAGGTGGCTGGGGTAGCACTGTAAACTGTGTCCCTGTAGTCAAAAGTCGGGAAGATCCATTTAACCACGAGATTTCATCTTACAGGGAGGGAGAGACTGGCTTTATGGCGGTATAGTAGACCAGGTTTAGGGCACAGCTTGGAGTATAGAGCACTAAAGTGGGAAGAGAAGTTGAGCGAAGGATCATGCCAGACACCTAAGTACTTGTAGTTGGAAACATTGTCTAGAGGGGTGTTGGCAGCAGAAAAGAAGCCTGGCGAGTTTTTGTTTAGATCCAAAGGTCATGGCTATGTTTTGTTTTTTTTATGTTCAGTTTTAGGCAGTTGGCATGGAACCAGACTGTGACTGCTGTGAGGTCACATTGAAGGGGGGATTTAACTGCTTGGATGGATGGGCCAGAAAGAAAAAGTATGGCGTCGTCTGCATACATATGAATATTGGCATGGGTGCATACTGAGGGGAGATTGCTAATAAAGATGAAGAGAACAGGCCTAGGATGGATCCTCCTGAGGCACACCTGTGAGGATGGGGAGGAGGGTGATAGGACATTATTATTAGAGACTGACCAGGAACGCCAGTTAGATAGGAGCTGAACCAGGACACTGAAGCAGGAAAGGCCAGCAAGGTATAGTTTATTTAGTAGAAGAGGATGGAAAACCAAGTCAAAGGCCCTGGCCAGATCAATAAAGATAGCCAAGGTGATCTGGTCAAGGACCATAGCAGAGTGAATGGCATCAGTGAAGCATAACAGGGAGGAGGTGGTAGAGTGAAATTTCCTAAAGTCTGATTGGAACAGGGAGAGGGTGTTGAAAGCAAGAAGATATTCACTGAGCCTTGAGAGAATTAAGGACTCTTGAACCTTGGCAAGGGAGAGGAGAAGGGAAATAGGGTGTTAATTTCCAGGGACAGTGGGATTACCACCTTTGAACAGAGGGAGGACTGTGGTAGATTTCCAAGCTGTAGGGACAGTAGCTGTGGAGAGTGAAAGATTAAAGATGAAGGTTAAAGGGTTAACAATAGAGGAGGCTGAAATTTTGAGGAGCTGAGGTGCAGGCCATCAGAACTTGACTTAGCAGGGTTAGTGAAGCAGAGCTCTTAGAACATCTGACAAGCGAGACGCGATAGTTGAAAACCGGATATATGTGAGGGAGGGAGGTTGGAGGGTGCAGGATGGAGAAAAGGGGGTCTCCTGGGGAATGGCACAGGAAGTGAAAAACCTATTTAGGGCCTCAGCAACAAGAGAGGGTTCAGAGATTAGTGAATCTGCTACATGAATAGAGGAAGGAGGGGATTCAGTGGGGGTACAGAAGTGAGCGGAGATCTGCCATGAGGAGGAAGAAGGGGTACAGTTTGAGAGATGCAAGTGTGCCTTAAAGAAGTCAGATTTGGCATGGCGGATACTGTTAGCACAACTGTTGCAGAGGGCGTGAAAGGCTTGTAGGGAGGACTGGTTACCTGAGGATTTAAAATGGCACCAAGCAAGATCACATGCTCTGCATATGGCCAAAATATCAGGGGTGATCCCGGGACGGTGGCTGTGTTTTACTGGTATAGTTTTAAGCAGGGTATGGGCATCCCAGACTTTTAAGAAGATGGATGTGAAGTGAGTGAGGGCAATGTCGACTGAGAGGGAGGAGAAGGCTGGAGACCAGTTTGACCGGGCCAGGTCGTGGAGTAGTTTACTCACGTCAAGTGATTTGAGGGGGCAGTACAGTATATATTTTGCTGGGGTGGGGGGAAGGTGAAACTTCCTAACACAAAAGGTTGGACAGCGGACACTGACTGAGATGAGTAAGATAACGGCAGATCAAATATGGTGGGGGTGGATCGAGAGCACCCAGTCTAGTAGGGAGTGAGTATTAGATCTGGGGTTAGGACGGGTGGACTCTTTGATCAGCTGGGTGAGGTTTAGAGCTTCAATCTGGTGACATGAATTAAGTGACAAGGAGGAGAGCCAGTAAAGATTAAAGTCACCAAAAAGGATAAGTTCACCAGCAGATGCGAGGGTGGAGACTGCAGAGATGCAGGAGATGGGGGATGAGGGGGAAGCATGTCAATCTGTTTAGTAATTCATTGTCTGACATATATTATTAATATACATCAAATATATACTGTATTTTTTGAATATGTTGCATATATATTTTATATATGTTACATATATTTTATGTACTATATGGGGTTTTCAGTTTTCAGCTATAACCAATATTAACCATAAAACACCTCTGAGGTGAAAAATCGGGATTTCGGTTATAACCAAATACAACTGAAAGTAGGTGCTGGCATTTAGTGTGCTACTCACCAATGTGTCGCATCATATCAATGATTACCTAACATCAGTAGCACACACACCTACAAAATGCGCTACTGAACTCACATGGAGTCAAGACAGAAACAAGAGAAAATAATGCCCCATCTACCTCAGACAGCAGACCAGTATGTCACCGAACATAACCACTTTCCCATTTTCTGGTCGAAGAGATTCATGGCAAGAGACTACTTGTTTGTAAATTCTGCCATGTTACAATTCCAGTCATTCCCGGAAGAACAGCAAGCCATATTGCTGAGCACATACAGTCAAAAACTCAACGGAAACAGAAGCTGCCTATTCAAAAGGAAGAGCATGGTTTAAGACAAATTTCCCTTGCTGCCACAATTACTCATTTTAAATGAAAAGGGGAGGATGAGAGGGATGTGGCACACTAATTTGTTCATGGAATGATACAATCCAGGGTGAGTTTAAATCAAACTGATGGGCTCTCGTGCTTTTCAGAAAGTGTGCTCCAGCTGCAAGAACAATGCCAAAATCAACACAAATGTAGGAAAAGTACTTGCCTAAGGTGTTTAATGCAGATATCTCCAGCACGTACTGGACTTAATAAATGCAGACCAGATAGCTATAACCATTGACGAGACGCCAGAAATGCATGGAGACCCTGCTGTGGCAGTACTTTTCACCTTTGTGGACAAAACAAAGGGCTGGATGTGGTGCACAATAATGGCTGACCTGGATGTACTTGAATCCTGTAATGCTGTGTGTCTATTGTGGTCTTGCTGCAAAACGTACTCGACCTGTATGGCAAAAGCTGGGAGGACATGGTTTGTATCTGCAGCGACTCTGCTAGCA
This sequence comes from Neoceratodus forsteri, assembly GCA_016271365.2. Taxonomy (NCBI): domain Eukaryota; kingdom Metazoa; phylum Chordata; order Ceratodontiformes; family Ceratodontidae; genus Neoceratodus; species Neoceratodus forsteri. The sequence continues at coordinate 524,744,927 of CM057452.1, read as the reverse complement.
ACATGAACAAATTTTGTGATGATCTGTGGAAAGCTCAGCCTGAATTCAAAGCCTTTCCTGTCTGCGATCCATGCCACCTTCTCAACGGAGTTCTAAGGGCTGCACTAACTTCTTTAGACTTATTAAAAAAGGTAATCAATTTTGTCATGCATTCTGGGGCATTATTTAAGTATGCTAGATAACTTAAATGCAAGTACTTTGCTGTCTGCTCATGGCTTGGGGTTGAACAAAGAACGATTCCCAGCATAACGCATAGCAGGTGGTACGCCATTCTAGAAGGTTAGCTTTCCATGTGGCAACTGTTTACTGTTTTTCTCTTGAGTGATGATGCTGCTGGGAGAAAATGTGATGAACTAAAAAAGCACATAGACTCAGAAGTAAAAAAGAACGCTGTGTACTGTGTTTTTAAACTTTTTATGTGAAAACATGACATCTGTCATTGGCATAATGAAGAGACTGGAATCAGAAAAAACTATTATACATTAGTGTTAACACTGTGGCAGTTGAAACGAAAATTCTGTTACATTGTAAAGTAGATGGCAGTAGCAATGAATTTGGCCCTGCAATTAGTGCCCTTTTGGGTTGTTTGCCAGTAGAGAAACAAGTACTCAAGGAGAGTTTCAGAAGATTTTACACAGCAATGTATGAGAAATGGCAGACTGTAATGGCAAGAAGTCTTCCAACACCAACCATGGTATTTGAAGTGAACGAGGCATCGTTGTGGTATTCTGCACTAGTTATTGATCCGTTCAGAAAAAATGAATTTTCATCTAACAGTGAACAGTACCACTTTATTTTTGACACGCTCAACCAGTCTGCCACAGGCTTGCTATGTGCACAATTTGATGAATGCTTAACCTATACCTACTAATACTGATATAGAAATTAAAGAATATTGGAGAGGAAAGCTGAAGCAGTGGCCAGAGCTAAGTGAATGTGTTTTTATGATTCTTGCATTGCCTATCTCTAGTGCCAATGTAGAAAGGTCATTCTCAGAAATAAGAGCATCTACTCATGGAAAAGAAAGGGCAAGAATGTCTAAGCAAGCACTCATAATGCATTGCATGATTTATTACAATAAGTTTGACATTTAATCTGTTGCCTATATAAATTCTTTGGTAGTGAATCACATATTCTAGATGTTTTTAGTAGTATATATATATATATATATATACATATACATGTACATATATGCAATATTTATGGAAACATAACCTGCAATATTTATGGTACAGATCAGAATGTAATTTTCATGGTACACAGTGCATTTATATTGTGATTTTGAGATGTTAATGATTTTAATAGTATGAATAAACACTGATAAATACTAAAATTTGATGGCATCTTTTTGATTCCACTGAAAATAACTGAAATGTAATGTTTTCAAAATGCATAAACAAATATAAACAATAAACACTGTTTTGGAGCAAAACATAAACACCTAAAACTGGACATATATATATGTGTACATACATATACACACACACACACACACACATATATATATATATATATATATATATATATATATATATATATATATATATGACATGTATGTTTATACATTACATATATTTTATAACCAGTGAAGCCCACCTGGATAAAGCGCAGTGTCACATGTTTCCTGCATGAGAAAAGGGATTAACTCCCATTGAAAGTGCATCGTTTGCTGCAGTAACTCTACTGCAGAAATCTGCAGAGTTCGGCTTCATCCTGGTGGGCTTTATTACATATATTTTTATACATGTTACATATTTTATAGTGGTGCAGTAGTGCCACTATAGTTAGGGTTGAGTAAGCAATTTTAATGTTAAACCCCAAATGTTGCACTTTAATAACTTTGCAACCGTTCAATGGATTTGCTAGAAATTTGGTATGCCCTGTCCCGTGGGGTAGATCTCTTGACATGCCAATTTTCATTTCAACCAGATGAGTGGTATTTGTGCAGCACATAGTGAAAAAAGTGTGTTTTTTGCTTTTTTCCACCAGTTTCACTGATACTTGCCCATCGTGATGCGGCCACACCATTTGGAATTTTGGTTTGACATTTTCAGGGTAGAAAGAAGTTGCACCAAAGAACAAGTCAGCATTGGTTTAGTGAAAAAATATTAATCATTTCCAAAGTTATTAAATGTTGAAAATTTGGGTTATGAACATGCTCAGTTCAGTCTTTCGGATAGTTGTATAAATTGTGAACAAGGTTTTGCCTCACAAACAGGGATTTTGACAGCTCACAAAAAGGGATTTATAAAATCCCTGTTCATGAGAAAAATTCCCTGTTTGCGAGTCACCATCTTGTTTTCACTTTTCCTCATTAAATAAAACATTATATGTTGACTCAGGGAAGTGTTCCGAGGTAGACCAAGCATGAGTTTTGTTCAGTGCACTGTCCTCTACAAACCTACGCCTTTGGTTTACTTTAGTTCATCCCCAAAATGTGTTTTTGAGATTTTAAAAGTCCTTCTTCATGACTCGCTTCAGATCCTTGTTCGTGAGGTATCAAAATCCCTAATTCTCGAGCCAATCCTTGTCCGTGAAGTGTCAAAATCCCTGTTTGTATGTGGATGACTAGATGGCCCTATCTCACAAACAGGGATTTCTCATGAACAAGGATTTTGACACCTCACAAGCAGGGATTCTAAAAAGGAGTCCTTGTTCGTCAGGTGTCAAAATCCCTGTTCGCGAGCCAATCCTTGTTCGTGAGGTGTCAAGATCCCTGTTCCTATGGGGACAACCAGATGGCCGTATCTCACAAACAGGGATTTCTCACAAACAAGGATTTTGAAACTTCACAAACAGGGATTCTAAAAAGAAATCCCTGTTTGTAAGCTGTCAAAATCCTTGTTCGTAAGACATCCTTGTTCGCAAGCTGTCAGAATCTCTGTTTGTGAGATGGCCCTATCTCGTAAGCAGGGATGTCTCACGAACAAGGATTTTGGCACCTCATGAACATGGATTCGGCCAACAAACCAGGATTTTGACAGCTTATGAACAGGAATTTTAAAAAGGAATCCCTGTTTGTGAGGTGTCAAAATCTCCATTCATGAGCTGTCAAAATCCTTGTTTGTGAGAAGTCCTTGTTTGTGAGCTGTCAAAATCCTTGTTTGTGAGATGGCGACCAGATGGCCCTAAAATCCCTGTTCATGAGGTGTCAAAATCCCTGTTTGTGAGCTGTTAAAATCCTTGTTCGTGAGGGGATGACCAAATGGCCATACCTCACTAACAGGGATTGGCTCATGAACAAGGATTTTGACAGCTCACTTAACAGGGATTTTAAAGGTTGCTGTTTCTTTACCACTTCACTGCAAAGAAAAGGTTAGGACTTTTGCCTTGAAATTTGTAGGGTAGAAAGGGGGTGTCCCACAGATGTGACTTATGCTAGTTTGGTGTAAAAAGTTGCATTGGTTCCATAGTTGTGGCATTCCAAAGTTGAGAAATTTCCCATAGGATAACATTGTGGTGAATGCAGCGCCTTTCAGTGCCTATATCTCAAAAATTGTTCTAGATACAAGTTTTTCTCTAAGTGCAGCTTAGTATACTGTACTAAACATGTGTGCAGGTTACAAGTCCATGATTACAACTGCAGTGAAATTTTTTCCAAAGTTGCTGCGGTTACTGAGATATTGCACCATTTGCAGCACAAGGGTTTGTTGGAATATGTCTAGGGCTGCACTGTCTCTCTACAGTTATTGGTAGGTCCAGGCCCTGTGCTCCCACATAAGGATACCATTATGTAGTAATCGGACTGCTGGGCCAGCCATTACGCAGTACTGGGAGCACAGGGTCCAGAGGGCCCAGCACTCCCACAGCAAGATGACCGTTCATTACAATGTCTGTGCACTTATGGACAGATGGGTCTTGCACTCCCAAAAACTGATACCACTCCAGGACATGAACTCCCAAAACCATATAAGGGTAAGATTAAACTTTCTCAAAAAGTAAAGAAATTCATTGCAAAAAAATTTGTTAATGCATCAGTTAGGATTGATGCGACAAAAGTAGGGAAATGAGGCATTAGGGTTCACACCCTAACAGCCCTGCACTCCACCATCCACAGACTCCAACAGGTGATTGGTTGTGCCTTGGGGTCATCAGGTCTAACTCTCACCCCATTCTTTATACTGTACCATGTCATCTTTCTTACACATTGAATGGGGTGAGAGTTAGGCCAGCGACCAAGGCACAGCCTGTCACCTGTTGGTCTGTGGAGGGTGGAGTGGGGTGGGGGGGTGTTAGGGTGTCTGCCCTAACACCTCATTTCCTACTTTTGTCACTTCAACCCTAACTGATGCATTAACAAAGTTTTTGTAATGATTTATTATATATGTTATATATATTTTATATGTTATATATATATTTAGACATGTTAATATATTTTATAATGCTATATACAGTATATATTTTATACTGTACATGGTATATATACTTTATACATGTTACATATATTTATATATTACATATATTTTATATAACTATATATTACATATATTATATACATATATTTTTATACATGTTACATATATATTTTACATATGTTAAATATGTTTTGTATATTACATATATTTTTGTTACATATATTTACTGTATTTTATGTTATATACATTTTTATGTTACATATATTTTATATATACTGTATGTTACATCTTTTAAATATGTAATATAATTGTATATATATGTTACATGCATTTTATATATACAGTATGTTGCATAAATTTTTATACATGTTACATTTATTTTTTGTTACATATATTTTTGTAAATGTTTAGTTTGATCCCAAGTATACATTTGCATAACTAATTTGCATATTTCAAAAATGCAGTTTAGCAGCCAAAATCATGATAATTACTTGTACTACAATAATTTTAAATTCACAGCATTAGCTTACAGACTGAAAGGAAATGTACAAGTTATAAAGCAGGTACATGTAGGATCTCACCCTTACCTAAAAAAGAAACAAAATGGGGTGGTATAAATACTGATCTGCGTCCTTAAGAAAATATGGGGTGATATAAATACTGATCTGAGCCGTTAAGAAGCATTAGCTTGTGAGGTAAGTCCTATGTGAAAGTGAAAATGTATGTTTGAGTTAAAGCTGCACTGTAAAACAGTAATTCCAATGTATGTATTTCCATGGTGACTAAAAAGATGAACTCCAATTGCACAGATAAAGGTACATTGAAAACAATAATTTAGTGTGTGTGTGTGTGTTATATATATATATCCATGGTAACTAACAAGAAGAACTCCAGTTGTACATATAAAGGTACATTAAATCATAAATAATTCCTTTTGTTTTGTCTGGTTAATAATTATAATATAAAAGGGTCTGAGAAATGGAGCTCTGATTGGCTGTAAACATTCTAACAGCCTTATGTTAATCTTTGTTAACATACATGTAGAGCTTAATCATATGCTGAACATGGTTTAACACTGTTTAAGAAAACAGCTTTATTATAATAGTAATAAGGCACTCCCAAGGATTATGTTAATGGTCAGTTAATCACCCTCTAGGGGCATGTGGCACTCCGCTACACCTCATGCAACATTACACCCCTAGAGGGTGATTAACAGACCATTAACATAACCCTTGGTCATGCCTTATTGCTTAATTAATATTACATATATTTGTAAATAGAGGAAACAGCAACTGAAATTATATACACACACACACACATGTTGGCAATATACCAATAACATACATTTACCATCCTTATTTCAATATATCTGAAATTTAATCAATATATTTTGCAATATATGTAATATGCTAAACGGCCATAATGTTATATTTACAGTATATTACAATATACTTGCACATTTTAAAATATATAGAAATATATTGATCTTCCAATACATTACAATATATTATCAAACAAGTAGATTGGAATATATGTAAATATATGTAAATATATTGTTAATAATAGGTTTTAAAATATATTTTCATTTTCGTAATGGAGGGGTTGGAGCCATAGACCACATCCACATAGTCTAAGACTGCAAGCACCGTTTTGGTGACACGCTCAGAGCAGACCTGTTTGTACAATCTTTTACCGTGATACAAGGCACCAAGTTTAGGGTGGAGCTTGGCATGGTTGGCATCAATGTGTGCCAAGCAGTCAATCTAGCCACACACTGAGGTATTTGGAAGATTAATTCACTTCAAGAGGGTTGCCATCTAAGGCGAAGAAAATGGGCAGGGGTGGGGGTCTGGCTAATTTCTGGCTGATGCCAAAGGTGATGGTACAGTTCTTTTTTGTTTTGTTTTTGGTTTTGTGTGTGTGTGTTTTGACCTGGAGTTGATTTAACTGGAACCAGCTCGGGACACTGTGGAAGTCTTGCTGGAGCAGACCATCCACAGCTAAAGTGGAGGGACCAGATGTGCAGATGACTTTGTCATCTGCATACATATAAGTATGTGAATTGGCACAGGACAAGGGCAGGTAATTAAGGAAGGTGGAGAAGAGAATGGGAAACATTATGGAGCTGTGTGGGACCAACACGTGGTAGGAAGTGGAGGTGGCAGGGTGCAACCAAACTGTACTGACTGTAGGCAGTCCAAGAGGTAAGAATGGAACCAGTCAACCACAGGGGCTGAGAAGCCAGCAGAACTCGGCTTATCCAGGAGGAATGGGTAGACCAAGTCAGAGGCCTTGGCCAGATCAAAGAAGAAGGCAGTTGTGATATACCTGATCCATCCCTGAGAAGATTCAATCAGTTACATGTAACGGGAGAGAAGATGGAGGATGCTTCCAGAAGCCAGATAGCTTGAAACAGGGGGAGGAAATCGGTGGAAGATATGAAATCAGACTGTCTGGTGCAGACAAGCTTCTCATGCAGATTGACCAGAAGTTACCCATGGAGGAAGGGTCCTCCCTTTGTGGAGTGGAAGAACTTGGCCAACTTCCAGGACTAAATGACAGCAGTGAGGCAGAATGGGAGGTTGAGTAGGTGTGCCAGAGGAGATGATATGACAGTAGTGGAGATATGAAGTAGTTTACGATCCAGCCCATCAAGGCTGAATTTGCACAGGTTGAGGGAGTAAAGGGCAGTCAGGTTTTTTTCTGTGGAGTAACAGAGAGGAAAAGGAAACCCTGGGAGGGGAAGGGAGAGTGAATATGAGATGGAATGGTGGAGGCTGGAGAGTGAGAGCAGAACTGGTGAAAAACTCACTGAAGTGAGCAGCAACAGAGGAGGAGTCAGACACAGGTGAACCATTTACCAGAAGAAATGGAGGAACAGATTGGGTGGGAAGGTCAAAGAGGGAGGTAATTACATTCCAGAGTTCTGAGGGGGTGGTAAGGTTGTTCTGAAGGTTGGCCTTGAATATTGTGATTTTACAGCCCATACAGCCTTTGTGCAGGAGTTTCTGGTAGTCCTGTATAAGAGGAGATCAGGAAGGGAATGAGATAATTGTAATGAACCCAGGCAATATCTTGAGACTTGGACTGATCAGTGATTTCAGGGGTAATCTAAGGGGGGGTTGTGGGTTTTGACACTGGATTTTCTGAGTGGGGCATGTTTGTCCCAGAGAGAGGAGAATTCTGAATGAAACAGAGAGAGGGCAATATCAATATGTCTGGAGCAGGAAGGGCGGGACCACCAGGCCACATAAAGGGAGGAGCTGAAGTGGGGTTATTGACATACAGACTGATTGCTTAAGCCTTGGATGGGAGGTACAAAAAATATTTTAAGGATAGTAGGTAAGGTCTAGAAACAAGGAGTAGCCATAATGGGAGTGGTGCAGTGCAGTGGCTATAGGGCAGCAGTCTTCAGGGAGACCTTCTGGATACATGGTGCTGCCCCAACTGCAGGCACCCTCTGGGCTGAGGGAGGAGGTTGCCAGACTCACGGCTGAGTTGGCTTGGGCTAGGAGGACCAATCCCCCACTCAGGGACCACTAAGTCCACCTCTGCTTCCTCAGAGGACGCCAGGAAGGAGGAGCAGATGAACAATGGTGGGCTCGGGGAGGGATAGGGTGGTGGAGCATAGGCATATCCCAAATCCCATACCACTGCAGAACTCCTGCACCGCAGTGACAGGGTAGGACAGTCCCACGGAGGCACCTGAAGTAGTGGCTGAGATGGATGTGGAGGTCCTCTAGGGTGGAGACCTCAAGGAGGGTAGCAGAGGACTCCATAGGAGGAGGAAGAACTCCTGGTGGTGGATGCCATTGTCCCAGGAGAGGAGCTGAGGAGAGCTAGTGGTGGAAAGGAGGATAAGTGCCTGCAGGAGGCACAGCTCAGTGGGATGGAAATTGACTCAGAGGATCGCTAGGGTGGTAGCAAGGGAGGGTAGCTGGATGTCATTGTCCATCTGGGCACAAATTATCTAACTAGGGATAGGGAGAGTGCAGGAGGAGTTCAGGAGTTGGGGAGGGGCCTTGGACAGGTAGCAAGCTTGGTGAGCTTCTCAGAGGTGCTCCTGTCCATGGCAAGGAGGCTAGGAACCTCCACACCAGGGACTTCAACACATGGTAGAGGAGCTGGTGCAGAGAGAAGGGTTTCGACTTTATTGGGGACTGGGGACCCTCCTGGAGGGATGTGGACCTACAAGGGCAATGGCCTGCATCCATCCAGGGAGGGGACCGTTGTCCTTAGTGAGTGGTTTAAATCTTTCATTGATAAGCTTTTAAACTAGCCAACGGGGGTGGCAGAAGGAAGCAGGGAGAATCAAACTGCCCACCCCCACAGATTAATGTAGTCAGCAGGGAGGACCGTAAGGTTGGGAAATCGCCAGTGGTAACTAAACTAGGAAAAGTTGTAGAATAGTGGAGAAAAGGAGAAGGGGATTAAAGACAGGGGGCAATGAGGAGAGCATGAGGATAAAAGGGAATGGCAGTAACAGCACACGGAAGCCAATGTGTGCGATGATCACAGCCTGGGAAATAAAATCCCAGACCTGATGGCCTTGATGGCAGAGGCTGACCTGGACATTGTTGCTATTACCGAGACATGGTAGAATGGGAACTATGATTGGGATGAACTGTAGCTATACCATGTTATACTCTATTCAGGAACGACAGAGTAAAAAGGGAGAAGGGGTAGCTCTTTACATCAGGGAGAGTATAAAAGCAACTGAGGTACAGGGATTGCAGGGGGGTGAAGGACCTGTGGGTCACTCTAGAGATGGGCAATGGCACTGCTGTTTGCACAGGCATGATCTACAGACCTTCAGCACAAGGGGAAGAGTTGGACACGGTTCTAGTGCAAGTCATCCATAAGATGGGCTAAAGGGGATGTGCTACTGTTAGGTGGCGTCAATCGGTAACTGGACTCCTGCAAGAGCATGGCTCAGATCGCTAGTGCTAGAGCCCACCCATGAAGTGGCGATTTTGGACCTGGTACTCACTAACGTGGACAGAATTGCAGATGTTGTGGTGGGTTGACACCTGGAGTACAGTAATCATCAACGGTGTGGTTCAGTATAAGTACAATGGCATAGTCAAGCCACACAAACGTGAGGGTCCTGAACTCTGAGGAGGACACACTTTGCAAAGTTGAGAGTATGTCTCAGGAAAGCCCTAGCAGGGAGGGAGTGAGGACTGGGGGAGCTGAGGAACAGTGGGCTGATCTAAAAATAGCCATAGTGGAGGCAACACCTTGTGTTAGGCAGATAAAGAAAGACAAGAGAAACAGAAAACCACTGTGGTTCTCAAAGGAAGTGGCCAGGAAGGTAAGAGTGAAAAAGTAGGCTTTCAGGAAGTACAAGGAAACACAGAAGCAGGAGGACAGGGTAGTGTATTTGGATAAGCAGAGGAAGGCAGGAAAGGCAGTTGGCAGTGCAAAGGCGCAACAGAGATAAAAAAAAAAAAACCTGGCAGTAAAGAAGGGGGAAGACATTTTATAGGTATGTTAATAAAAGGAGAAAGACAAGTGGTGGGATTGTAAGGCTTAAGGGGGAAGAAGGTGAGTGTGCAGAGAGGCACTTGGAAAAAGCAACAAACCTGAACAAATACTTTTGTTCAGTATTCACAGAAGAGGAGAAGGTGAAGGACCTGAATTAAGTGGCAGGAGAGGGAGGTAGACACCAGTCCATTTATGGAGGAGAGAGTTCTAAAGGGACTCACAAAGCTGAACGTGAACAAGGCAATGAGACCAGATGGGATACGTCCTAAAATATTAAAGGAGCTTAGGGAGGTGCCGGCAGCACCACTGGCAACCCTGTTCAATGAATCGATGGAAACGGGAGTGTTTCTGAGGACTGGTGGAGAGCAGATGTAGTCCCTCTACACAAAAGTGGGAGCAGGGAGGAGGCTGGAACTATAGATCAGTCAGCTTGACTTCGGTAGTGGGAAAAATAATGGGATCACTGCTAAGAGAAAGGGTGATTCAACAATTAATGACTAAAATCAGTGACTTAGAAAACTGTAGTAGGCAGAAAAATCTGCTTGTGGAACATCTTGAATCCAGTGGAGCACAGGATCTGAGGCAGCATGGATTCACAGCCAGAAGGTCATGTCAAACAAATCTGAATAGATTTCTTTGACTGGGTGACCTGGGAAGTGGATTGGGAACGGTGGATGTGGCCTACCTGGATTTCAGCAAGGCCTTCAAACCATTCCACATAAGAGTTTGGAAACAGGCTAGGCAGCCTGGGAATGGGTCCCAAGGTGGTAAACTGGGCTAAGAACTGGTTGAGGGATAGAACACAGAGGGTGGTGGTAAATGGAGCTCAATCTGAGGAAAGGAGGGTGACCAGCACCATGCCACAGGGATCAGTTCTAGGGCCAGTCCTATTCATTGTCTTCATAAGTAACATTGCGGAGGGGCTGGAAGGAAAGGTATGCCTCTTTGCAGATGACACTAAGATGTGCAACAAGGTAGACATTCTGGGAGGGGTGGAAAAGATGAGGAGGAACCTATGTAAACTAGAGAAATAGTGAAGATTGTGGCTTCTAAGATTGAATGCAAAAAAGTACAAAATCATGCATTTGGGACACAGGAACCCAAGGGAGGTTTATATGATGGGGAGAGAGAGAGAGATACTGACAGTCACCAAACAGGAAAGGGGTCTGGAGGGTAATTATATCAGATTACCTAAAGGTGGCCAAACAATGTGCCAAGGCTGTGGGGAGAGCCAGTGGGGTTCTGGGGTGCATAGTGAGAGGTATCACCAGAAAAAGGAAGGAGGTGGTGATGCCTCTATACAAATCACTAGTGAGGACTCACCTGGAGTATTGTGTCCAGTTCTGGAGGTCGCATCTCCCTAAGACATTGACAGGTAGAGGCAGTTCAGAGAAAGGCAACCAAAATGGTGCAGGGCCTGCACCATAAGTCATTTGAGGAGAGGCAGGAGGACCTCAATATGTATACCCTGGAAGAGAGGAGGGAAAGGGGGGATATTATAGAGACCTTCAGATATCTAAAGGGCATAAATAAGGTACAAGAAGATAGCAGCTTTCAGAAAAAAAGATGTTCTAGAATAAGGGGTCATGACATGAAGCTAGAAGGGGGTAGACTAAGGGGTAACATATAAAAGTATTTCTTCACAGAAAAGGTGGTGGATGCATGGAACAGCCTCCCAGTGGAGGTGGTGGGGACAAATTTGGTAGGGGAATTCAAAAATGCCTAGTAGATAGGCATTAGGGAACCCTAGTGATAGGAAAGAGATCAAAACCGGAGATCAACCAGGGTCTGTGGTTTCTGCAGCAGGTAGAAAAAATAGGCAGACTGGGTGGGCCTAGCGGCCCTTATCTAATGTTAATTTCTATGTTTCTATCAGTGGCACAGAGTCTGTCTGTCCAATCTGTAGCATCAAGGTCACTCAAGAAAGCAGAAGTGTTGAGCAACCAGACGGACAGAGTCCATATGTATTTATGGGAGGAGGGTGAATGCCGAACCTTCCTGACACAGAATGTCATGCAGTGGTCACTGAAGCATCCAGCAAGATACCTGCCGCAGTATTTCAGTGGGAGTGGGAGGAGAGAACCCAGTCCAGGAGGGAATGATTGCGAGAATGGGGGTTGAACTGAGTGAGTTTGGTGATAATCTGCATTAGATTAGGAGACTCAGCCTGAGGGATGGTTGGTCTGGAGGCAGGTGAGAGCAAACTGACATTGAAGTCCTCTTGCAGTATGAGTTCACCAGTGGAGGAATGAGATGTGATGGTAAATGGGGAATCAACCAGGGAGGAAGAGGACAGTTTAGGTGAAGCAAAGAAAACCTCAGTGAAGACAGACACAGAAGAGGGGAAAGATAGCCTGACAAGGATACATTTGTGGGAGGAAGATGCAACCTCTTTGGTAGTCAAGGTGAAAGAGAGGCTCACACTGGCATAGATGGCAACTTCCTCCACACATTTCCCCCTTGTGGCAAGGTTGAATAAGGCTCTATCCCATTTGTTATGCAAAACGACTTAAAGCAAGTGATCAGTTCTGTCCTCTCCCTCTCTGTCTCCTGTCTATCTGACTGCGCAGTCAGATAGACAAGAGACAGAGAAGGAGAGGACAGGGCTGACGTGGTGCCCTTGCACAAGGGAGGTAGCAGGGAGCTGAAGGAGAACTACCACCCAATCAGCTTCACATTTGTGATGGGGAAAGTGATTGAGGCATTAATCAAGGAGAGGGTGGTGAATTACCTGGAGGAGTGTGGCTTGCAGGACAGCAGACAGCATGGCTTCTCCAAGGGGAAATCATGCCAGACCAACCTAATTGAGTTTTTTGATTGAGTGACTCAGGTAATCGACCAGGGAGAGACAGTGAACATAGCCTACCTGGAATTCAACAAGGCCTTCGGCACCGTCCCTCATAGGAGGTTGGTGAGCAAGATGGAAAGCATGTGGTTGAGAGGGGAAAATAGCAGGTTGGGTGGGAGGCCTGGCTAGCAGAGAAATCTCAGAGGGCAGTACTTAATGGGGTGCACTCGAGATGGCAAGAGGGAGGAGTGGAGCCACAGGGGTCAGTTTTGGGTCTGCTCTCTTCAACATCTATATCAGTGATATTGCATAGGGGTTAAGAGGGAAGGTGTGCCTATTTGCCAACAATACAAAAATCTGCAATAGGATGGACACCCCGGAGGGGGCAGAAGACATGAGGAGGGACCTCAAGACACTTGAGGAGTGGATCAGGAAATGTCAGCTGAAATTTAATGTAAAGAAGTGCACTCTGATGCACCTAGGGAGGGAAAAACACATGACCAAGGTAGACATGGGAAGGGGGATCAAAGAATCAAAACAGGAAAGGGATCTGTAGATCATAGTTTCCTCAAACCTTAAGGTAGGTTTCCAATGTAGTAAGGTGGCGGGAAAGGCGAATGGAATGCTGGCATGCATAGGCAGGGGCATTACTAGCAGAAGGAGGGAGGTTATAATGCCCCTCTTCAAAGCCATGGTGAGGCCGCAGTTAGAGTACGGGGTTCAGTTCTGGAGACCACACCTCCACAGGTATATAGATGCATTGGAGAGGGTTCAGAGAAAGGCAATAAAGATGGTGCAGGGTATGCAGGGGAAGACATATGAGTAGAGGTGTAAGGAGCTGAATCTGTACATCTTGAAACAAGGAGGAAAGGGGACATGACTGAAACCTTTAAATATGTAAAGGGTCTAAATAAAGTAGGTGAAGGGTCTGCTGTGAGGTAGGAGGAGACAGAACTAGAGGTACAGCCTCAGATTGCAAGGAAATAGGTTCAGAGGTAATGTTAGGAGGCTCTTCACAGAGAGGGTGGTGGAGCCCTGGAACAGACTGCCAGACAGAGTGGTGGGGGCTGAGATGGTGGAGGAATTTAAGAGGTCATGGGACAGGCATATGGGACTGAGTATTGGGGGAGGGTGGGGGCATGGGAGGGTTATGTGAAAGGGAGGTTGGGCAGTCTAGATGGGGTGCAAGGTCCTTCTAGGGATATGGATATGTTTTCTTATCCACACTTGTTGGCATGTCCCTTCCATCTTGCTGGAAGGTCTAAAAGCTGGCTCCTCCCACCCACCCAGGTGGTATATGCCTCAGCTCTTCCCCAAGATGCCAGATCTTCCTTTCCGCTTGAAAGATTCAGGTTCTCTCCTTACTGCTCTGCATTGAGTAGGCCCTGGTGTTTAAAACTTCCGCTAGTTTACCAAAATTAAAACTCATTTAAGTTTCTCTATGAAAGTTTGTGATCATGACTGCAATGGAGGATAAGTCCTTACAGAGAGAAAATGTCCCTCACCGATCCCCATTCCATGAGCGTCTACTGCCTGGGCCATACACATGACCCTCAGGCCTGCGATCTCTGCTGCGACTTCCATCCTCAGGTTCTGGATGATCGCCTCACACATTTACAACTTAGACGACTGGAAAATTGCACCCGCCAGTCAAATCTAAGGATGCCCATCGTGTGGTTTCCATGGCTGCGGGTTCTGCTGACCAACTGGAGCAGATGAAAGCCTTCAAGGAGGCAGCAGCCCATACTGCCGAACAATCCTCTTCATTGTCTGTTTTTGTCCCGCTCAAAGTGGGCACCTCATTCTCCGGTTCCTTCAAAGAGATGTGCCATTCTGTCCCTACGAAAGGGGTTGGCCCATCAGGTTCGCACACCTCCAGGTCCTGTAAAAAAATAAGAGGGCCGAGAGAAGAATCTTCACAATGACGCTCCTGGGACAGAGAGAGACAGAGAGATGTCGGTCACAGGAGTCTCCTATCTCGACTTGGGGTGAAACTGACCTGGCCGCTGGCTTCATGATACCCCCGTCAGGCCAGCCAGCTCAGATATGGGGGACGATGACTAGGTCTAAATTGTATCTGCCCCCTGACCCATTGTCACCTGATGAGGTTGACAATTCCTTATTTAGGACCCCGGTCCTACTGACCGACGAGGAGACCCAGCTTGTTGGTGATCCCCCAGTGGTCACGGTCCCAAATCTGGAGGAGACGCAGTTCTCCCCAACTCTTCTGAGAAGCCCTGTCTGTCACCCCGATGGTCGTCTTCTAGGTCCTGGATCCCCTCGACCAATAGGCCAAAGAAATCCCACAAGCGGCACTCCAAGAAGAGGCGACACCACCATTTGTCCTCATCCTCCTCGGGTGAGGGTAAGGAAAGGCTTCCACGGAAGTTGCATTGTCACTACAAGGACCTCATGGCAATAGCTCATGCTGACTGGTCCGAAGTCAACCCCAGCTTCTACTCTGGCTGTCACTTGGCTGTCACCCTTCAGGCCAGTGCTGACTCCTCCGGAGCCGGTCGACACCGTCCCTCCACCCGCGGAACTGGTGAAGACCCTCCCGGCTTGGCCGAAGCTGGCCTTTCCACCTACTTGGTTGAGCTGGCACCTAAGCAGCCTCCCTCAGGGGCTCCTGCCAAGGAGTCTCAACCTGATCAGGGTCTCCTGCGTAGGCTGTCAATCACCCTTACTCCTGACCATCCACGGTGGGTTGAGAGTGACAGATGGTTGGATCTTTACCTGAAGTCAGGGTCAGAGGATTCGGACCTGCACTCAAGTCCCTGCAATGATGATTCGATGAGTCTGTCAACTGAGGAGGGTCCCATGTCCTTCATGGGCATCCTCCATCTCATCTCTGAAACAATGGGAATGCCGTTGGAGCCCGTTGAGAAATGGGTCGAATACCCCTTGACTGACATCCTCAGGAAAGGGGATTCCCTGTCTGAGGTCTTCCTAGTGGCAGAGGTTATAGTTGGTCCTGCCCTGGAGCTTTGACATCACCCAGTCTCCTGCCCTGCACCTTCTGCTCATATGGCTCACAAATACGTGAATCCCATCGGCATCCCTTTGGGGTTTATTCAGTATCCCTCGGCTGAGAGATTGGCGAACGAATCTGTGTTCTGGCACTTGGGTAATTTGGGAGACTTGAATAGACCTCGGACAAAGAGTCCAAAAGCTGAATCATGCAGCCAGAAAGGTCTATGCTGCTTCTCTTATCTCCCACAGGTGAGTTCAGCTGTTATTATGGCATACTTCTCCCATGCCCTTGGGCTCCTGGTTGAGGTGCTTCCTCATCTCCCGTGGACCTTCTGATCACAGTCAAGCAGGTCCATGATCAGGGTCGGACTGTTGCTAACAGCAACTCCAGTTGGCCCTGGATATTGGGATTCTGTGCCTGTTCAGTGACAGCTGCAGTCGCCATGCACCACAGGGCTTGGCTGAGGGTCTTGACCTTACGGCAGACACCCAGCACAAACTGGTGGACATTCCTTCTTGTATACCGACTCGTTTGGTCCAGCAGCCGATGGTCACCTTCAACGTATTGAGAACTCCAACACCACCTTGGACTCCATTGCTTTCACCCAAAAAGAACTCCAGGGTTCTAAGAAATCACAGAAGAAGCCCTTTCGACATTCTGCCCCAGTGGCCAAGCAGCCCCAGTATCAAACTGGGCAGCAGCAGCAGGCTCAGTCTTGGTGCCCTTGGGCCAAGTTCGGGGCTTCGACAAACCATAAGCCAAGAGGTAGAGGTTCTGGCGGCCCTGCTGCTGGCTCTTCATCATCCAAGCCTGTACAGTGACAGTATGGGGAGCAGCCACCACCATACCCACCACATCTGCTGTGTGTCCTCCCGTGGGGGGGCCAGCTCAGAAACTTCCTTTCCACCTGGTCCGCTATTGCAATGGACAGGTGGGTTCTGGAGGTGGTCGGCCAGGGTCTGCCTCTGGAATTTGAGCACTACCCCCCAAGCCGAGCCTGTGCCCCATGGGAGGAAAAGGTATCCACCAATAATCGGTCGGCTCTCAGAGATGACATTTCCCAACAGGGAGGTCATGGTTAGAGTCACGGACCCACCGGTCAACCCAGGGTTCATTTCCAGGTACTTCCTGGTCCCGAAATGGACAGTGGACTGGCCCCCCATTCTAGATCTGCATGACCTGAATCAGTTTCTCAGGTCACGCACCTTTCGGATGATAACTCTGTCCCTGATCATGCGCCCCTCAAGCACAACATGTTCTGCTCACTGGGTCTTCAGGATGCATTCTTTCATGTCTCGATCTGTTAAGGTTCCTCCGCTGCAGGGTGGAGGGAACCTCTCGATTCCAAGCCATGCCGTTTGGCCTTTCATCAGCACCCAGGGTCTTCACCAAATGCTTAGCAGTGGTGGCAGCCTATCTTTGGCATCGAGGGGCAGAATGTACCCTATCTCGACGATTGACTAATACGCGGTCCCTCCAGATTGGAGGTGGAGAGATCCAGGATCTGGCCCTCCATACGTGCTTCAGCCTTGGGCTCCTGGTCAGCAAGAGAGTCGGAACTCGTGCTCTCGCAGGTGATTTGCTTCATCGGGGCAGAGCTTGACTCTTGCCGATCCAGAGCCAGGCTCCTGGTGGACAAGGCAGAGGTTCTTTCCTCCTTTGCCCAATCATTTCTGGTTGGGCAACTGTGACCCTGCCTGGGACTTCATGCGACTTCTGGGTTACATGGCAGCCTACACCACTGTGGTCCAATGTGCCTGGTGGCATATGTGCCCCCTTCAGTGGGAGTTGGCCAGCCAGTGGTATCAGTGACATGGTCATTTTGACCAGCTGGTCACTGTGACCCAGAATATGTCAGTCCCCCTCCAGTGGTGGACCGTCCATGAACATCTGCAGGAGGGATCCTGTTTGTCTGCCCCGAGCAGATGATCGCCTTCACAACTGATGCCTCTCTCATGGGCTGGGTCCACATGGGAAATCACAGATTCCATGGGCTCTGGACCCTAGAGGAGTCCCAATGCCATATCAACCTGCTGGAGCTCCAGCAGTTTGGCTGACACTGGCTGCATGCATTCCATTCCTTCAGGATCAAGTGGTTCAAGTCTGGATGGACAACACCATGCCATGTACTACCTCAGCAAACAGGGTGGCACACACTCTGGCCTCTCTGAGGGAAACGCCCACATCTGGACCCTTACGAGCCAACTGGAGGTAGATCTTTTAGCCATCCATGTGTAAGAGCCTCAAATCAGCTGGCGGACACTCTCAGCCAGTGTGGGCGAGGCATCCCATGAGTGGTCTCTCCATCCAGCGGTAGCTCACAGCCTGTTCTCCCAGTGAGGCACCGCTCAGGTGGACCTGTTCACCTCAGGAGAACACCAAGCTGAGACTGTTTCATGTCCGCCCACTCCCCTCAGCAGAGCTCGCTGTAGGGGGATGCCATGGACCCCAGGCCTCTTCTATGCCTTCCATCCACTTCCTTTGGTCCACAAGGTGCTCCTCAAGGTCAGGAGGGAAAAGGCAAGGATGATCCTGGTAGCCCCAGACTGGCCGCAACAGTTCTGGTATCCAGATCTCCTAAGCCTCAGTACCAGGCTCCCAAGGCATCTTCCAGCATGCCCGGACCTCATCTCTGTCAATCAGGGGAAGGTATTCCATCTGGACCTTCAATCCCCGCACCTGACAGCCTGGTTCCTGAGCAGCTATAGTTCCAGGCTTTGGGTCTATCCAATGATGTACTCACTGTAGTTGAGGCATCTAGGAAGGAGTCGACCAGGAGATGCTATGCCTTCAAATGGAAAAGATTTTCCATTTGGTGTCAGGGCAAGGGCCTGGACTCTTCATCTTTTCCAGTGGCTAGCATCCTCGACTACCTTTGGTCTCTCTCCAAAGGAGATCTTCGTTCTACGACCCTTAAGGTGCACCTGGCAGCCATCTCTGCTTACCGGGCACAGGCCGGTCAGCAGACAGTGGCACCAGAAATGGTGGTCTGGCCTCGACCACATTTCCCCTCTGGTGCGTGAACCTCTACCTCCATGGAATTTACTGCTGATTCTGGCAAAACTCATGGGCAAGCCATTGGAACCAATGCACAGGTGTGGGATGTCACATCTGTTGTGGAAGACTGCCTTCTTGGTAGCTATCACGTCAGCCAAAAGGACTGGGGGAACTACAGATACTCTCTGTTAAATCTCCATATCTGGTCTTCCACAGGGACAATGTTGTCCTGTGCCCTCACCCGAAATTCCTTCCGAAGGTGCTGTCAGAGTTTCACCTTAATCAGGTGTTGACTCTTTTTTTTTTGTTTTTTTTTTTAGTCAAAAGTTTATTGAGCAGTCATAGACCATGACAAAAAGACAAATTATTACAAAAAATATAATTTACAATATACAGAAAATTACAACATATACTCTTTTTAATAAATAAATAAACAGGGAAAGCATCTCTTCCAGCCCTTCAAAGTACTTAATGCAAAAACATGGGTAACAATCAACTATGTGCAATTACCTATAAAGAAAGTGCTTTAGCTTGAAAAGAGTACAAATATTTTACTATTTGACAGTATATAATATAAATGTTAGATCCGTTTTTTTTTTTCATTTTTATGCCAAGACGTATTCTAGAGATGTTTACTAAATATTTAGCTACAGCCTTAATTATAATTTCATCATTAGTAGTAAAGAAAATAACAAGTAAGGTGCTCTGGTCTATTGTTTGTATGGTTTGGCATAAAGGCCATATCCATTTTTTTCTTGGTATAGTATACCATTTACATACAAACATAACATGTTCCAAGTTTTCTAATGTGGAGCAGGTACAAGAGCAAAAACCAGCATTAGAAGTAAAATTTTTCATATAAACTGCTTCCAGGATGTTATTTGGAATACTTCTAGCCTATATCTGGTGTATTGTTTTCTATCTTCTGCTTCTGTAAGTATATCTAAGTAATATCTATAATAATGACAGGGATCATTTATCCTCAAAAATGGGAACAATTTAAACTTTTAATAATATTTAAATCTAGAATTTATAGTATTCTCTGAATGCTTTTGTGATAAAGGTCGATATTTTAAACTAATAGTGATTCCTCTTGCCCTATACTGATATAAGTAGGTTAACCTCACTTTTGTAATAAATTAAATATTAGGGATAACCATTCTGAATTTAGGTTCCCTAAAGAAGACCACCAATATTTTTCTTGTAAGCATAAAGCCATTAACCTATTTTGGTCATGGTGAAGTATTCTAACCAATAATTAATCTTTCTAGCATCAGCCGCTGCCTGCAAAGAGTAATAACCTGTCTCGCCCTCAATATCGTAGCAGGAACAAAATTTGGTAAACCTAAAGTTTCTCTAAACAGTTTATTAACGAATATCTAACATATACATTTTATTATGATGCCAAATTTCAGCATTAAATAAAGCTTGAGCATAATATTTGGCTTGAACTGCCTTTAAAATAGGCCTAATTGTGTTTCCACCAAATTTTTATTAAATATGAGTAAGGAATTTGCGTTCTTTTGACTTTGCTAAAATTGTATCCAGTTGTACATTCCATTTTCCATCCCTAGTCAATTGAAGGCCCAAGTATGTATAGCTATCTACAGTCTCTTAATTTATCAGAACCTAGCATCCAAAATTTCTTTTACTGTATTTTTAGCTTTCATTGTAAGCGGAAGAATCTGGCTTTTTGAATATTTACTGTCAAGTTAAGCTCATTTGCAGTTATTGCAAGTATATTTAATTTAGCTTGAAGTCCGGATTCAGTAAGACAGAATAAGACTAAGTCATCAGCGAGGCCAGTACACTACAACATTTATCCTAATCTTAGAGAATCAGAATTACTAAGATTTAAATCACGTAACAGTTTGTCAATATATATAGAAAAAGAAGAGGAGCAATTACATAACATTGTCTTACTCCCATATTAGTAGGGAAAGTTGAAGAGAATTGTCCCAGTACCTGATCTCACTTGAGCCCATGTTGCAGTATATAATTCTCTTATAATTGCTGTCAATTCCATTATTAAATCCTTTTTCCTTCATTATAAGCCAAAGAACATTCCTTGATACTAAGTCGAATGCAGTACTGAAATCTATAAAGGCAGCAAAAAAGACTGTTTTCTAACCATAACATATTTTCATAAAGATGTCTGATTATGAAACAATTATCAGTTGTGCTGTAACCAACCCTAAATCCAGCCTGTGCTTCAGAAAGTCCTCTAAACCTATTAATTCTTCCTTTAATCTATTTAGAACTAACTTAGAAAACAATTTCCAGATTATCTAATAATGAAATAGGCCTATACATTTTAGGATCTGTTTTATCACCTTTTATATATTGAAAATATTATGGCTCCCTTCAGGATTTCGGAAAACCAGTTTCTGGACACAAAATTAAAATATTTAGTCAAAATTGTGGACCATAAAGCAGGGGCACTCAGGTAAACTTCAGAAGGAATCATATCTGGGCCTGGTGCTTTTCTTTTTAAAAACTGCAATGGCGAAATACACTTCTGTAATTAAAAAGGTTCAAATTCTGCATATTTGTGTCCAGAAATATTCCCACATCTTCAACACTAGGAGAAAAATTTGTGAAGAATAATAAGAAACCCAGGTTTCCATCAGAATATAGGTATCCAATTCATGTTTAATGTTATTAGTTCCCTTAGCAACTAATAACCAACATGTCTGAAATCTTTGTTATAAATAGCTTCAAGCATGCAATCCCAATTTCTTTGTTGATATTGTTTTTGTTTTAATAAGAGGAACTTCTTATATTTTCCATCTATTTAATTCTATAATATTTTGTGAAGTCTTATTCTGCCTTACCTGCCAGATTTTTTATTTAATTCTCTTTTTTCTTTACGACATTCCAGATCAAACCATGTATTTTTGTATTCTATTCTTTTTATAGTCTTTGAAGATTTAAGTAATTTTGTTATCTCCTCTAGGTTTGAAAATAATAAATGGTGAAGACGCCCATACCCCATATTATCAGTATTTCGCTTATTGGATAAGTCCTGCAGAAGATGTTTAATGAGGGGAGAAAACTTGTCCTGCCATTGAATTTTGTTATTACAAATTATAAATTGTATAGGTTTATTTGGTACATCTGGAACACACTGTATATTTTTTGCTTTCAAAACAAGAGGAAGATGATCACTTTCACCCCAATTGGAATTTCCAAAGATTCCCAATCTGTCATGTTCCCATTCCAGAACACATAATCTATTATTGAAGGTCCTTTTGCAGAAAAATGAGTGAAACTTCCCAATTTGTCACCATATAACCTACCATTTATTGGTGCTAAATTATGTAAAGCTAGCAATTCTATTAGTTTCTGACCCATTTTATTTAATTTCTTATCCTTTGTGCATCTGGGCCAATTAGAGGCTTCTAGATGACACCAGTTATGAAATAACTATCAGAGTAACCATCATATGAGCCAATCCTTGCATTAAAGTCCCACAAGTAATATATTCTCACAAGACGTTACAGCCCAACTCCTATGAATAAAATCCTCCAATTGATCCCAGAGTGCTGGATAATATGAATTCGAATTAGATGGAGGTATATAAGTTTTAATTAGGCAAAAATGTTTACCTCTATTAGGCTTAATGTAAATTACCATAATGTTTTTATTACTGTATAAAATATCTGCAGTAATATCAATATTTGTTTTAATTAAAGTAATTAAACCCCCTACAGTTCTTCCCATTTTGGCAGCTTTTTCTCCTGGAATCTGAAAGGTTTGATAACCATTCAGTAAGATTTCTTGATCTTTAGAATGCCAAGTCTCTTGTAGGCAAATAATATTAAACTTAAGTATAAAGTCTAACCATTCTTGATCCATTAATTTAGAAAAGAAACCTGCAATGTTCCAAGAGATTAGAAAAAGGGCATTAGATTTTGTTTCAGTATGTAGTTCTTTATCTTCTACAAGTCAATCTGATTGTGTTTCCAACAGCTCAAATCTATTACAAGTAGAAACATTAAATACCACTTTTCCTGATTTGTCCCTTTTAGTGATTTACGATAGGACTATTATGGTAAGAAAAATCATTTGTGTTCACTATATATATTCCTAAGGCATCCAGTAGACTCCTATTATCAGTGATCTTATTATATAAACTTAAAAGGCCTGTTTTAACAATAATTAAATCGCAATCTGGATCACAACCCTGCCTTGAAATATTTAATGCATTAGGATTTTCTATAGAAACATTCAAAAGTTGTTCCAATATATCCACTATAAGATCCTTTAAGTTGTTATTATTCTCATTTTTGATTCTTTCCAAACCATAAAAATACAGTATCTTAGGCACTCTACCAACCATATTTTCCTGATCTGATGCTGTTACTTCCTGTCTATTATTTTTACTTCCTTCATTTAGTATTTTCCTTTCCATTATGTGTAATCCTGCTTCATCCAATAATGTTGCCTTACTTAATAAACATCTTGCTACCTCTGGGTTTTTAACAAGAATGTCCACCTGTCCCAAGCTTGTACCTTTGTTCCAACTGTAAACTTTTTCTATTCAAAATTCTAGGCCTGGGATTTTTAGAACTTGACCGAATATGTTCATCAGGGTATTCCTGAGTTTTCTTGTATTTCTACTAAAAGGTGATTTAAGACCAAAAATACTTAATTGACAAGACTCATGATTTTGTATTTGAAATTTCTTATTCAGGAGTTCCCTGTTAACATATTCTAAACTGCAACCAAATTTCCTCAGACCTTCTTCATTAATCCAAATATGATTTGCTATTCGAGGAGCTGTACAAAATATGAATAAACAATTTAAACCCATAATATCTTTATCATTCCATATCTGTAAAATATCAGACACAGTTAGATCAGCACCAGTTGCTGCCCTTATTAGGTTCACAATCTTATCCTTAAATCTTCATATGACCAGTTGTGTAGGGTCTTAAAGCCATATAATGTCAAAATAGCACAGCTATTAAGATCTATAACATTTTTCTTACATGTTTTCTCCAGTTCTTTTACTAGCTCCAAATCCTGTTTCAATATTCTACTTGTGTCTTGACCATGCAGCTCTTTACAGACTGGATCTAAAACAGTATTCTCCCTAGACACCAAATCATAACCATTTTTAGGAGCAGAATCTTTTTTTACATCTGTCTTTAATTTTTGTGTACAATTGTGTTTATCCTGAGCTAACTTCCTCCTGACTTCCCCCTTCATCAGTGGTTGACCCTTCCATATTTATGTCAGTCACCCTGACATCAAGTCAAGATTATTTTTAAAACAGAATCTTTGTCTACACCTGATTTTATTTTTTAGTATAAATAGATTTATCCAAGACATGTCCCTCTCCAAGATTCCCTTTTCTTTTCATGTACTCCTACTGTATTAATAACCAACTCTACCGTGCTTATGTTTATACCTATCTAATGTTCCTGATGTATTATGTCCCTCTTGATGACTATCTTATCTTTCCTTACTCAGACTCTTAGCTTTACCCTACTCTTGTTTGGTTTCTTTACTTTTACTTGTACTGAGATTCTTACTACTTGAAGCATTTTAATTGTTGGTGGTGGATTTAAAGATTCAGGAAGCATGGAAGGCATAGCAGTCATTAAAAAAATCTGTGGAAACCAAATGTTGAGAACAATTTGGTTCAATAACGGATAAGGAGCGATACTCTCAAAATGAGGTAGTTTATCAAGTCTGAATAAAATGTCATCTAATCTAGAACTATTTATTGCTATATTCTCTTCAAAAGATCTATTTCATGTTTCAGGTCAACTAGATGATCCAGAATTATCACATGCAGTGTGTATTGGACACAGCTGTACAGTATTCTTTACTCATAGCAGTAGAAAAATGCACTGATCTGCCATTATCAGGTTGTTTATAATGAATTCAGACCAGTAATCTGTTTTAACTGCTTATGGTCTCCTGTAATTCCCCAGCTATATTTTTAAATCATTTAGCCAGTAAGAACATGGTTCTGGGTTGGATTCCTTAAAGTATTCTGGTGAAAATCCAAGGTTTCCTCCAGATAATTGGTAGTCTGTGCAGAAAACTCATTTATGCTTTTAGAGGCGCCCAATTAATATACACTCCTGAATTTAAATCTTCTGTAAACTTATGTATATCATTCCTAGCCCCTATAGATTCCAAAACTTGCAATTCACTGAGCTCTGCTTGCGGTCGTCATTTAAACTAGCTTTTCCCAGATGTAGCAATTCTTTATGTATATTGCCTGGGCTCATGATTTAACTGTAGTTAAAGGGCTATAATGATCTTTTATATTAGATTGTTTTAGGGCCTACTCTCCTTTTTATTGTAGAGGAATACTGTTTAAGCAAAATTTTGTCATTTCATCATTTTATTATCACTTTCATTTCCCTTTCCTTAAAATTTTTTTACCTTTAAAAGTCTTTTTTTTTCGACCTTTGTATTTACTTATGCTCTTTTTATTTCTTTTCTCAGAATGCTCAGAATTTGAACATATTATAACGGTATTGATTGCAAATTGATATCATGTGCAATAAATCAGTCCTGAAACTGTCTTGATTGAGCTCTGTTTCTGAATTACCTTTTGTGAGCTCAAATCCAAGTTACCACTTTCATTTTGATCCATAACCTTTAAATTTCTCATTTTTAAAACTTGTTTCCTAGTATGTACCATAATTGCTAATTATATCCAATGCAACAATTAAACATTTTTTTTTAAATACACAAACTTTAACACCTGTAATTCACAATGCAATGACTCAAGTTTATCTGCAGTTCAAGAACATCCAACTTAAGAAATAATGTAGTCCAATATCAAAACTCCAAATCTCCAAAGTCTCAGCTTCGGTTAAAACTTCTCCTCCAAATGTGAAATGGTCCCTATAAATAAATTAAATAAAGAATAAAACAAATAATAAAACTCAGTATAAAATTAACATTAAATGAAACAAATAACCTACCCAGACTCACATAAAATATTCAACTTCCAGTTAGATTAACCCTAAGTTTCTAAGTAAATCTCAGCAAATACTACTCAAATTTGCTCTATTGTTACTAATAAAATTTCTAATACCGAGTGGGCGCTCGCTGCCGCGCTCGATGCCAGGCAGCTGTTCTTTATATTGTACTGCCCTCCTCCTGATGAAGTGTGCTCTGTTACACCTGGCCCTCTCACTAGAGCACAGGAATGCAGAGTCAAAGGAGCAAAGGCACAGAAGAAATGAGGTTATACACAGTGCTCACAGTTTTAACAGATATCAGGCACACAGTTTGAATCCCCAACAGACAGCAGCTTCTTTAGGTCTCAGTCTCACAGTCCAGCAAAATAAAACAGCAGAAGAAATAACCAGTCTCTCAGATGATAGATGCAAATGGCATACCTGTGTTGACTCTGCCAATGTACTACCCTAATTACACCTCGGAGGCCGAGTACAGGCTCCATACTTTGGACTTGAGATGAGTGCTGTCTTATTACAAGAAGCGAATGGCTAAAGTTCAGGGAGAGGTTCGCCAGCTGTTTGTCACCTACTGTGAAGCTGCACCTGGCAGACCTGCAGCAAAGCAAATGATTGGCAGATGGATAACATTCTGCATTGATCTCTGCTATAGGTTGGCAGGCAAGGAGCCTCCCAGAGGGATAAAAGCTCATTCTACCTGCCATACTGCTGCATCATTGGCTGCTTCTAGGGACGTCCTTATCCAGGATATCTGCATGGCTACTACCTGAAAGTCAGCAAACACTTTCATTACCCATTGCCACATCGACCTAGAGTCATGCCGGGATGCTGGTTTTGCATCCTCAGTTCTCCAATCTCTGTTTCCCAAGTTGGGGTTGTGCACCTTGCCTCCCTCCTCCTGGAGAACTGCTAGGAGTCTGCCAACAAGTGTGGATAAAAATAACATATCCACATCCCTAGAAACACAGGTTACTCACCTGTAACAGTAGTTCTAGGAATGGTATATGTTGTTCATCCACATCTCCCCAGCTTTGACGCACAACCTAGCTTCCAGTGGGCAAGATCTGGTGTCATTGGGCAGAGCTGAGGCATATACCACCCAGGTGGGTGGGAGGAGCCAGCTTTTAGACCTTCCGGCAAGATTTCAAGGGAAAGGCACATGCCAATAAGTGTGGATGAACAACATATGCCACTCCTAAAACTACTGTTACAGGTGAGTAACTTGTGTTTTCTGCCATCAAATTTCTATGATTCTGTGATTCTATGAATAGAGCCTTCTTTTAACTCTTTTGCATAACAAATATGACAGGGCCTTATTAAACCCTGCCACATCCCTGTCCTGCCTGAAGAGATGATAGTCCAGAATGGACAGGTTAAAGTCTGGGATATTGAGAAATCCAGCATTCCAAGATACAGAGGATGTCAGGAGAATATTGTAGGATCCAGACAGACAGGAGCTTGAGTTTTGGGGAAAGGCTCTCACATTGAAGTGAAATATGTTCAGACCTTTGGCAGCCAGGGAGGGGTGGGCTGATGGGTGGAGGTGGAGTGAAATGAAGAGAAATAGGCTGAATAGGGGAGGGAGAAGGTGCATTGAAGGGTAGAGCATAAGGCAGAGGAGGGCAAGGTACAGTACATTATGTTAAGCAGATGAGTTGCAGTAGCCGTTAGTTATTCAATATAGTAGCTAAGATGATGAATGAACGTTAGGTCCAAAACACAAGATTGCAGTCACCTGGTAATTTTAAAATGTGCTCTGCTGTTTTAGCATGCAACAAAGTGCGAGAGAGCTGTCATTCACTAGAGGGTGACTGGCCATGGAGGCTGGTGGGCTGTAGGTCACCTGTCTTTCTAGAGTCACCATTTGTGAAATGAGTGCTGGGTAGTGTTGCTTGATGGCGCTTTTGTAGATCCAACTGTCCTCCATCGGATAGTGCTGGTATCCGCCTAGGATCTGGCGTAATGGATCCGTGGTCAAATCCAACCTCAGATATTTGGATCCGTGGTCGGATCCCACCGGATAGTTTGATCTGATGGTCAGATCCATTGGATCCCTGGTCAGATCCATCAAATCCAGGTTGGATCCTCAGGTACCGGATACTTGCAGTGGATCCTAGATGGTCAGATATGTGTATGTTATCTGATATCCAACTAAACTGATGGTATCTAAATTTGTAGGATACTATCCAAGCAACACTTCACAGGAGGAAGAGGTGTTGCTGCTGCACGGGGGTTATTGGGATATATTTGTTTTAGTACTAAAGCGCTGAAAGACGGCATTGGCCATGATTGAGGGCGTTATAGCCAGTTGCCTGTCACTGAATTTTTCTTTGAAAATTACATGCATTATAAATTATTGGTACAGGGCGGAAGAGGCTGGGATTAGAATTCAAACTGAGGGTGCAGGGATGGGCTGGTAAATGTGAAAGGATCTGGACCAGGAAGTGGATAGGGGCTTTTTCTTTTATTTGTTTGAAAAAAGTATTTCGTGAATAGGAATAGGCACAAATAGTGCCACTATTCATTATCTGGATCTGAAACATCCAGAGACTACAGTGTAATCCTTGCTCTGAGAGACTTCTGATGCACTAGAGAGTCGAGAGGGCTCCAAGATGCACAACGCACTCCCTACTCACCTGCAGTGTGATCCCACCTCTACAGAGACTACAGTATAGTCCTTGTTCTGAGACATTTCTGATGCACTACAGGGTCGAGAAAGCTCCCGAGACGCACACCGCCCTCCCCACTCACCTGCAGCTGTGGTGCAATCCCCAACCCTCCAGAGACTACAGGTGATCCTTGCTCTGAGAGACTTCTCAGACTACAGGGTCGAGAGGGCTCCGAGATGCGACCGCCTCCCCACTCACCTGCAGCTGTGGTGCAATCCCCAACCCCTCCAGAGACTACAGTGTGATCCTTGCTCCAAGAGACTTCTTGTGAGTACAGGGTCGAGAGGGCTTCGAGATGCGCACCGCCCTCCCCACTCGCCTGCAACTGTGGTGCAATCCCCAACCCGCTCCAGAGACTACAGTGTAATCCTTGCTCCGAGAGACTTGTGACTACAGGGTCGAGAGGGCTCCGAGACGCACACTGCCCTCCCCACTCACCTGCAGCTGCGGTGTGATCCCCGACCTCCTCCAGAGACTGCAGTGTAATCCTTGCTCCGAGACACTTCTGGTGAACTACAGGGTCGAGAGGGCTCTGAGATGCACACCGCCCTCCCCACTCACCTGCAGCTGTGGTAAGATCCCCAACCTCCTCCAGAGACTACAGTGTAATCCTTGCTCCGAGAGACTTCTGGTGCACTACAGGGTTGAGAGGGCTCTGAGATGCACACCACCATCCCCACTCACCTTCAGCTGCGGTGCGATCCCTGACCCCCTGTGGAGACCACAGGTACAGTCAAAGCATATGTGGTGCACGCTGGCTTTTGACGTGGGGCACCATTTTCCAACAGCACTGAGACTGCTGCCACTATTAATCATTGGCTGAGTGCAACTAATTGTTTATTTGTAATTTTATTTCTGGATAGCTCTGAGGCACTGTATCCTACTGCTCTTTGTTAATTATTTATTTTCCTGCTTGTACTCGGTACTGTATGCTGTCTTTTACTATGGTTTAGTCCTGTTGTTACCAAGTGCTCACTGCTGGTCTTCTTAGGTATCCTGTCTTCCTGTCTCTTCTCCCAACTCTGTCTCTTCCCCACCCTTTACCTCTCGAATTACCTCCTTTATAATTCACTCTACTGACCATTAATTGTACTTCCCTTCCAGTGTAATCATTGCTCCGAGAGACTTCTGGTGCACAACAGGGTCGAGAGGGCTTCGAGATGCACAACGCCCTCCCCACTTACCTGCAGCTGCGGTGCAATCCCGACCCCTCCAGAGACTACAGGTACAGCTAAAGCTGCGCGTATGTAATTTATGTTTTCTTTGGCGGTGTCATTTTCCAACTGCACTGAGATTGCTGCCACTATTAATTATTGGCGAGTGCAACTGATTGTTTATTTATAATTATATTTCTGGATAGCTCTGAGGCACTATATCCTACTGCTCTTTGCAAATGCAAAGAAGTGCAAGATCATGCACTTGAGGCACAGAAATGCAGGGTAGGAGTACATGATGGTATGGGGGGATTATTGACAGCACCAAACAGGAAAGGGTCCTGGGAGTAATCATATCTGATGATCTAAAGGTTACCAAACAATGTGAGAAGGCTGTGAGGAGAGCCAGTGGAATGCTGGAGTGCATAGGGAGAGGTATCACCAGCAGAAGGAAGGAGGTGGTGATGCCACTCTGTGGAACATTGGTGAGACCTCATCTAGATTACTGTGTCCAGTTCTCTAGGTCGATCTGTGGAAGAACATAGACAGAGTAGAAGCAGTTCAGACAAGGGCAACAAAAGTGGTGCAGAGGCTTCACCAAAAGTCATATGGGGGAGACTGGAGGATCTCAATATGAATTCCCTGGAGGAGAGGAGAGAGAAGGGGGATATGATAAAGACTTTCAAATGCCTCAAGGGTATAAATAAGGTACAAGAGAGTAGCATCTTTAAAAAAAAGATGTTCAAGATCAAGGGGCCATAATGTAAAAATAGAGGGGGTAGACTTAGAGGTAAAGTGAGAAAGAATTGTTTCACAGAAAGGTGATGGATCCACGGAACAGCCTCCTGGCAGAGGTTGAGGGCAAAATGGTAGGGGAATTCAAAACATATGGGACAGACATAGGGGAACTCTAGCAATAGGAAAGAGAAGGTAAGCTTCAGATCATTTAGATCTGCAGTATATGAGACAGGCAGAGAATGGGCAGACTAGGTGGGCCAAGCGTCCTTATCTGCTATCAAATTCTATGTTTCTGTGTTTATTTAGCATGTTTTATTCTGCTTATACTCAGTACTGTATGCTGTCTTTGTTATGGTTTTGTCCTGTTGTTACCAAGTGCTCACTGTTGGTCTCCTTAGGTATCTCATCTCCCTGTCTGACCCCCAGCCTCTCTCTTCCCTGCCCTTGCCTCTCAAATTACGCCATTTATTGTTGCACTCTACTAACCATTAATTGTACCATCGCTCCAGTGAAATCTGTCCTCCGAGAGACTTCTGTGCACTAGGGTTGAGAGGGCTGTGAGGCACACACACTGCCCTCCCCACTCACCTGCAGCTTCGCTGGCAATCCCAGACCCCTCCAGAGACAACAGGTACAGCCAAAGCATACATGGTGCATGAGGTTTGTGGACGAGCTGTGCAGTGCTGCATAGGACTTGCCCACCCAAAGTGCTGCTACCTATATAGGTCCATAAACCAATTAGCCCACTCCCACCCCACTATTCTATAGTCTGCTCCTACACCCCCAATCTGCTAATCAGTTGGCTCTTTCTGGCTCCTTGTTATATTCTGCACTGCTCCTGTGCTTTTCGGTTTCGTGAATGAACTTAAAGTTAGACACTGTTCTTCCTTTAGGTCCAAATATTTATTTGCTTGCACTGTTCTCCCCTTCAGTTGGGCCAGTCATTTCTCATTTTGCCTAATGTCTTATCTGCCTTTCCGCTGACTTGATATCCTGGTTGGTGATTTGCAACCCTGATGTGTATAGCATTCTCTCACTGGAAAAACAGAATCCCCCTTCTCTCCCAGTTAGTAGTTTCCCTCTTCTACTTCCTGACCTCTGTGTTACACGATTACAGCACTAACACCCTCTGTTTTTTTTTGCTCATTGGGCTTGGACCATTGTGCAGACTGGATCATTTGCAAATTTCCAACCATTCCTTTCCCCAGGTTAGGAGTCTGTCTGGTCTTTCTTGGGCTTTATTGTCCAACTGTCCCTGACACAGTTGATATAGCTGATTGTAAGTCCTACTCCAATCCTGCCTAGATGCTTCCTACCATTTCCTATGGTAGTCCCCCCACTGTCCTCTGTAGGTTCTGTCCTAACAATCCCAGAACGCTGCTCGCCATGGTGCCGAATTGCTTCTGTCCTAATAGCTTCCTTTATCTGTGGTGACATGCTAACTGCCATGTATTTGGTTCCTTCTACTACTCTAAAGGGAAATTTTGAATCTCCTTCTATGCTAGAACACCTTATGGCATCACAAGATCTCCTCCCTACATACTTCTCTGTGGTTTCTATAGAAAGGGCACATGCTATGTACTTTTTTTAGGTGTTGGACAATACTGCATGTCTCTTGTGCTGACCAGTCTTTGGGTCTATCCCTGCTTTCTTACCTGTTTTAACTCCTACTGTCTAGGGACATTAAACATAACCCAGGTCCCTCTATTCAGAATGGCAGAGATTTTCCTCCTCCAGACTATACTTGGACTAAAACAAAAGGTCTAAAAATAGAGCACATGAATATTCACAGTCTCCTGCCTAAGCTACATTAACTTGAAGCCTGGACTGTCTAGTATGCACCAGGCATTATAGACATCTCGGAAACCTGGCTTAAGCCCTCAGTGCTATCCTATGAAGTCGAGCTACCAGGGTACAGTGTCTTTTGATATGATTGGCCCTCAAAACATGGTGGAGGGGTTCTTCTCTATGTCCGTTCTACCTTCGCAGGCCAAGAACTGAGCTTTGCTTCCCTGAATAATATCCCTCGAGAGTCTTTATTTCAGCTTAATTTAGGGCAGTGAAGACTCTCTTTGACCGGTACCTGTATATTCCTCCTACCAGTGCAAATTATGCATTGGCCCCCCTCATGTCTAGTCTTTCAGAATTATCTCACAGAGAGATCATTGTGTGGAGGGGACATTAATCTAAACTGAATTGTCCCAAACCATAGGGCTTATCAGACTACTATGGATAATGCCAGCCTTGTACAACTAATAGTTGAACCCACTAGACATAATACCAAGACAGGCAATTATTCACTTTGGACTGGATCCTAGCAAGTAGGATTGATAGGATCAGAGTTCAGGACTCTGCCAGATACCCTTAGCAATCACTCACCGTGTATTGTATCTGGCGTAATAATTTTCCTAACCCACCCCATAAAGTTATGCAGTCTAGGGATATGGCTCACTTTGATGTGGCAGCCTTCCTCCAGTGCCCTAAAGAGGTAGATTGGAAACCCATCAGGGATCTCCTTAGAGTGGATCAAGCATTGGATCACTTTATAAATAATTTCAATAGTTCCGTCAGCAAGCATGCTGCTGTAAAAAGGGTCAGGAAAACCCTACGGCTCAGGGATAAGGCCTGGGTGCAATTTAAACAGCCTGGAAAATCCTGTGACTGGCTAACATATCGATGTCTCAGAAATGCCTACAAGAAGGACTTGAAAAGTGCTAAGAGGGCATATCTAAAGTCTCTCCAAATTCAAAACCTTTCAAAGCCAAAGCAGTTCTGGAATCAGGTAAATTAGTTTTTAAAAGTCAGACTTCTGAATCCCCTAGCTAATTCCACCTTGATAGACAAGTATCTGAACCCCAAGAAATTGCTGATGGATTTAATACACTTTTTACAGACCTTGAGAGATTTAAGAACACCCTAAATTCCACCTTACCCAATTCGAAGCCCTCTCAGAATGAACAGGCTCCCACCTGCGCTTCCCTACCCAAGTACACGTAGGGAGCATGAGAACACAGTAAGAGAGGATGTGAGGCTAATTAGAGATACACTGGTACATGAAAACCATTAAAATAGACAGGCATGGTGGGCCTTTGCACCCTTATCTTCTGTCAGCCTCTGTGTTTCTATGTTAAATTCCACTTAAGGATTGTTACACAAGCTGAGGTCCTCTAGAAGTTGAAGAAACTAAACTGTGATAGCTCCAAAAGCTGCAGCACCTTTGAAACTAGGTTCTTGAGAATAGCTGCTCCAATTGGGAACCTCATAACAAATCATTCTGCTTGTGTATACTCCCCAGAAGATGGAAAATGGCCCTGATAGTGCCTGTCCACAAAGGAGAGAAATGGACAAGATTGACAATTATAGACCTATCTCCTTCTTAGTGCAGT
Source organism: Neoceratodus forsteri (assembly GCA_016271365.2). Lineage (NCBI taxonomy): Eukaryota > Metazoa > Chordata > Ceratodontiformes > Ceratodontidae > Neoceratodus > Neoceratodus forsteri. The sequence continues at coordinate 524,711,429 of CM057452.1, read as the reverse complement.
TTCATAGCTACCTGTCTGGGCAGCAGTAATGATCAAGTGGCAAGACAGTGTCTTCTTTACCCTAGGCCAATCACTGGATGGGTGCCCCACGATCAGTACTTGGCCCCTCGCTCTCTTTGTTTATAAATGATCTGCCTTCAACTGCAGTGGTGCATCAGTTCTGCTGTATGCCGATGATGCTATAATCCATAGGTACTCGCCTGACTGAACCTTGATCAACTGTCAGCTGGTTAATGATTTCCAGGCATTAGAATGCTGGTTCCTGAAAAAATAAATTGGTCATTAACGCAAAGAAAAGTAAACCAATACTCTTCAGGCATGATAATCTGTGTTCAGACAGAAAACACCTCATCAGCCTCTGCACTGCATCGGACTGCAGAGTGGAGGTGGTTCAATCTTTTATATACCTTTGAGTAATGCTGGACCAAACCTTGTCATTTGAATCCCATGTTGATTCCTTAGTCAAAACCTTAAATCAAAAATTGGTGTACTTTATTGGCTTTCTCCCTACCTGTCAAGGGAGGTTCGCCTAGCTATCTCCCGGTCTTCTCTCCTGCCCCTTCTCATGTATGGTGTCCCTGTGGTACAGGCTGCACATGACTCTACCCTTTCAAGGCAAAGAACAATTTATCATAGGATTGGGTGCTTACAGCTGGTGCCCATTCTAGAGCCCATCTTTGTGGAGTAATCTTCCCTGGACTGGCATTCATTCAAAAATAGAACGTGATGTCCTGTACTCTGCTTACTTAAAAGTTACTTCAACTGTAGTCTCTGCCCAGCCTAGTCAGTATCATTCAGTGAAGGCAGTTTACTTTCCAAGATCCGTAGCACTCCCATTGTTTGTTATACCTAAAGTACAGTATGCATCAGGGAAAAGGTTGTTTTCCTATGCTGCCCCATATTTGTGGAATACCTTACCCTCTGAGGTGCTCAAACACTCTACATACACACTCTTTAAGAAATGACTAAAATTCCTTCTCTGGTCCACGCTCCTTTGTACATGTTAGCACTGTATTGTGGTCTTAGAGTAAATAGCAACCCTTGTGTACTCTGTCCTAACTTCTTCTTTACCTAAGTCTGCAGGAGCCTGTATTACTGATTTTTATGATGTTTACATTTAATGTTGTGATATGTGCTCAACAACTTTTTGTAATTAATAATATTGTTAGTATGGGTTCTCTCATATTATGGTTTCTGTATATGGTTATGTATACACCTAATGTTTGCACTTATTGTATGGAATATTACATGTTTAACTAATCCCAGGTCACCAATGAAAAAGGGATCTATGGTCTCAGTAGGCTTACCCAGTAATCAAAATTAAAAATAAATAAAAATAAATATTGTTCATATTATTCAGGAAATTTATTCATTGCTCACACAATTCTCTAACAGGAATGTGATTATTATGTAAAATGATTCTGTATATATAATTAATGTCCTACTGTATTGTATGAATTTTGAAACATGAATTAATAAAGGTAACCCATACCCTCCAACCATGACCCCACCTTCTTGGCAATACTATGACCCCACAAGTGTAGACTGACCACCAGATTAAAAATAAGCCCACACAAAAGAAATTATACATGGAGAATAATGCCTGTGCAGGTATCTGTTATGAGGGTTTTTCACACACCCAAGGCACGTGATAATCCATAAACCCCATAAGCGAAGCTTGAGGGCTTTATGAGATTAACACACACCAAGGGTATGTGTGAAAGTCTGAGAAACAAACTTTGCACAGGCATTATTATAATAACTGGTGCAAAGTTTCAACAGAGAGAAAACTGTAAGCTATATTTAAAGTAGCAGTATGGTCCTTGAGTAGCTGCTATACTTGTACAAATTATACAGTGAAGTGAGAGCTTATGAGGAAACGCCTATAATAACCTGCTATTGAGTTTTATGGAATTCAGCATTTATTACGTTTTTTTTATCAGGACTGGAAATACAGTCATTATAGGGGGTCACCAGTTATTATATATAGAATAAACAATGGTTAAGTATGGCATACAGTGGAAGGAAATAAGTCCATCAATTGAACTAACCTGAGCATAAAGTCACTATATCTGTATAAGATAAAATAACGTACTGTATTCCCTCTTCCTCTCATCCATGTTATCAGACTATGTAAGTGTAGGTCTGGGAATAATGGGAAGCATAGTCTAAATGAAAGGAAGGCAACTCTGAACCAAACTAGGTTCACACCTTCCCCCATCACCAGCTTTAAAGGGGACGTACAGTCAACATTTATAAAACACTGTGCTGTGCGCCTGAGATCTCCATGTCTGATTTTTTTTTTTTTTTTTTTTTTTTATTGCTTTTCTTTTTTCTGCAATGCCTCCTGTCCAGTATGATAGTGACCCACCCATGACTATAAATTCAGCAAGTGCCTGGGGTAATGGGTAAGGTCTTGTGGCTGGTGTAGTTTGATAAAACAAAAGCCATAAAACAAAACACTTACTCCTGCTGGCTAGACCTAGACACATACCTAGCAACCAGAAATGTTGAATTAAGAATAATTATCTTAAGGCCAAAACATGAAGCTCCAAGAAGCAAATTGCTGCTGCAGATAATCAGTCATGGAATCAATGGTCTTGGACATATCACTGTCACATGGGACAAGAGGGATTGTACTGGAAGACAAAGAAATGCAATACAAAAAATCAAAATGGAGATCCCTAGGTGCCATAATAGTAGTGGCAAATTTAGAAAACACTCCTAACAAGACACATTTGAACCACACACAAATCAAAACGCTTCACAACATGCTTCTGCAACTTTTATGTACAGTAGTTCTCCTTTAAGACAACCGAGAATCTAAGGCATTGATCCTTTGGCACTGACATTACTCACCTGCTCCTCCCCAATAGAAATGTGTGAATCCATGAATTTCATTATGTGAAATGGTTTGTGAAGTACACACGTTTCATGAAATATTTTGTGGGTGTGAAATGTAAAATTCCACCAGTGAAATTGCAAATTTCACCTGCAGAATGTAGAATTTCACCCACAGACGGTTGAATTTTGCCACTCTCGGGTGAAATTCCGCATTTCATGGGCAAAATTTGCTGTATTGCTGGCAGAATTTCGGATTTTGCACCCGCGAAATTTATCAGTGAAATCTGCAAATTTTGTGAAATGTTTCGTGTGGCAAAATGTGCAATTTCTCCGGAATTTCATTGGCGAAATTTAATTTTGCTGCATCTCTATTCCCCAACCATCTCCACCAGTAAAGTAAGTGTATATATTAAACTAAACTATAATGTATACTAACTATGATATACTGTAATAAACTATACTAAAACACCTTTAGCGCAGTTCTCATCAAAACAGCTAGCAATGCCCAGGACATTGTTCTCTAAATGTAATATGAATAACCTGTGAAAATGCAGCAGAAGGAATTGCATTACACAGGTTTTGCTATCAGTAAAACTGATTAGTGAGCATGAGCAGCACTGCATACCCAGCACAAGATAAGTTTGTAGCATCCTCACCCGCTGCTAATCAGACACTACAATAACATTTGAATGAAACCGCCTCATAGTGCTATACATTCTTAATTTTTTTGCCTCAGACAACCCAAAACAGAACAATAACAGAGGAATAAATACCACAGAATCAGGAGCTCATCCATAGAATGCAGTAACATGTTTAACGTGTCGCTAAATTGAATTAGTTTACTTATACATTTTGTACAGGTTTACTGGTTGTCACAAATCTGGAATGGAACCTTCAATCAAAATATTATCAATTAATTGGTAGTAAATAATTTTATGGTTGTGATGGCTTTAGCTTTCACTTTCATTTTAGACTCTGAGAGTTTTGTAGTTCAGCAGAGTCCTTCTCATAAATAGTAGGGCCTCTAATGTCAGCCGGGCACAGATAAGAAAAACATTCCACAGTAACTGACTTCCGACTAGAAGAGATTGGTTTCCCTAATGGATACTGGAAGATGACAGGATTTTTGAATGTGTGATGTCAGAGTGACATGCAACAGGACAGTGTGAGGTCTAATAAGATGTCTGAGAGCCAGTCAGGGAAAGACAGAGAATGAGGTGGTAAGCACAACCCTGCAGAGATAGAGTGAGAGAGAGAGAGGGTTAGCCTGGGAGAGTTAGACTTTTTCTGTGGGAATTCTGAATGTAAACAAAGATTTTTCTATCTGTAGAATTACTGTTTCTGTAGAGCTCCACGTCGTCAATGGGAAGTCATAACAACTGGGTATAGTGCACCACTTCCAGGAGAATGGCACAGCCCAAGCTTTAGAATGTAGGGCATATGAGGATTCCACGCAGCAGTACTCCCCTATACAGCTGTGCCATTTGAAGGAGACAGAGCTACTGTTCTAGGGACATGGATATGTTGTTCATCCACACTCATTGGCAGTATCCTTGCCGCTTTAAATCTTGCCGGAAGGTCTTCAAGCTTGCTCCTCCCACCCACCCGGGTGGTATAACTCTCGGCTCCGCCCCATGACGCCAGATCTTCCTTACCGCTTGGAAGCTCAGGTTCTCTTAACGCTCTGCGCTTGTGACTGGTTCCTATTTCTCCGCTTCATGGATTTAAAATAATATTTTGCAAAAGACTTCAGTCTTCGATCCCTCGCGCTGCGATGGATAAATCGACTCGATTTCGGAGATGCCCATGCGGGCAGAAGATGTCTCGGACGGATCCACACTCCACGTGTGTCTCACTGCTTAGGCCTTGAGCACGACCCGCAGGCTTGCGACCTGTGCTCATCTTTCTCGGCTCACGCCCCAAGACCGGCTGCCCGATTGCAACTGGGCCGCCCCGAGAAGCCGCTTCTCCGTGAAGTCCAAGGAGGCCCGGTTGGCGTGTCCATGGCGGCGGGTTTCGGCGGATCAGCCGAAAGGATGGTCGCCCTCGAAGAGGAGGCGCGCGGTCAGATTCTTCCTCGCCGCTGCATTTATCCCGCCTTCTGGGTTCTTCCTACACGGCTTCCTTTAAGGAGTTTTGTCTGTCCTCTCCACTAAAGGAGAAGGGCTCGCGCCTGGACCTTTTTCTCGGTCCAAAAGAGGGACAAGGTAAGTCCTCCGTCGAGCTTTTGGGAGCGGGAAAGGTCCTCTCCCCTCGGCCGCCGATCACGGCTCGTCGACGCTCGCTCGCCACTGGCCTCACGGTGTCCCCGCAGGTCAGTTGACCGAGACTCCACTGATGAAGTCGAGATTTTTCGACCCATTGGACGGGCTGTCGCCTTTAGCAGCCGAGATTCCTCTCCCCGGGTTCCCTGGAGGAGTTGGGATCCCGTGGCTCGCCTTGTGCCTCCGTTCCGGAGCCCTCGATGGACCTTCCGAGTCAAGGGAGTGTCGGTTCCGCCGACACCTCCCTGCACCGACCCGGAAATTCGGGACTCGGTCTCGGTCTCCGGACCTCTTCGCTGTCCAGCCTGCTCCCACCGTCATAGGCGGTCTCAGTCTCGGCACCGCGGTAAGCGGCGTCGCCGCTCGTCCTCGTCCTCCTCCTCGGATGAGGGGAGGCTTCGGCGTAAATTACGTCGACGGTAAGAGGACCTTATGTTGCAACAGCTCCTCCTGGCCGGGAATAAGCCGACTCCGCGCCCGCCATTAAGTGGCTGTCACCGGAACGGCCGACACAACCCCTCGACTTGCCCGAGGAGCCTATACCCAGGCCGGTTGTTCGGCCAAAACCAGCTGCTCCACCGATTGCGGTGGAACCTCCGCCTCCACAGCCACCAATTGGGGCTCCGACCAAGGATTCTCGGTCGGCTAAGGGTTTACCCCATCGGCTGTCAGTTACCCTCACCCACCGACCTCGGCAGGTGAAGGTGACTCAGGCCAGAGGTAGCCTTCGAGGACTCTTCCGAGTCCGAAGATGATTCCTCCTTCTTCCAAGCGACTGGACTTGGAGTCTTCAGGAGGTCAGCCAATGGACGATAGCCCGTCGTCCTTCCTAGGACTGCTTCGCTCATCTCGAGTCTACGGATGGAGCTCGAACCCGCTTCCAAACGGGCCAGGTATCCCTCACGGAGATTCTGGACCGAGGATTCTCCGACGGAGGCTTTCCGGTGGCCGAGGCCATAGTGGGTCCAGCACTGGAACTTTGGCAGCCTCGCTTCCTGCCCGCGCCTTCGCCAGGATGGCCAGGAAGTATGTGTCCTACCGTTCTTGTCCGGTTTTTCGAACACCTCTGCTGAGGGGTTGTTACCGACAGCGCTTCATGCGCCCGCAACGCCCAGGATGTGGACAAACCTCCTGACAAGGAGTCCAAGAAATTGACTATGTCGGGCGAAAGTTCACGCTATGGCCCTCTCTCGCTCTTCGCCAGGCCAGTTCGCCGCTCTCATGGCACATTTTCTCATGCCCTGTTGGGCTCCTGGATGAGGTCATCCTCATCTTCCCGCCGATCTGCAGACTACGGTTAAGCAGGTGCGGACCAGGGCAGGGCAGTGGCCAAACAGCAGCTCCAGACTGCTTTGGATGTAGGGGACTCATGTGCCAGATCGGTGGCGGCCGCAGTGGCTATGTGGCTGGCGTGGCTTGAGGTGAGATATCCACCTTTACTGGATACCCAGCACAAGTTGGCGGATGTTCCTTTTGGGACTGACCCTCTGCCCTGGGTGGAAGGTCACCTGCAGAGGATCGAGAAGTCCAATGCCACCTTGGACTCGGGTCTCTTCCACCAGAAGGACAAAGGCCGCAAACCACAGCCTAAGCCCTTTCGTCCTTCTGTGCCCCCGCGCCCCTGCCCAGTAACGCCAGGGCCAGCAGGCTCGGCCTTGGCATCCCAAACCCAGCCCGGCTTCCTCTAACAGGAGGCAGGGAGGAAAGGGCCCAGGAGGTCCCTCGGCCGGTCCTCCTCCAAGCCTGCCCAGTGACGGGCTGAGGGGTGGCCGCCATCCCGCTCTCCACCCCTGGGTCCCCTCTGGGGGACGGCCCGCACTTCCGTTCCGCCTGGTCCGCTGTTACCACGGACAGGTGGGTCTTGGAGGTGGTGGGAAGAGGCCTGCCTCTGGAATTCGAGCAGGCACCACCCTTCAGAGCCGTCGCCCCTCGGGGGGCTTCGGGATCCCCAGCCTCACTGGCGGCTCGTCGAGCCGACATCACTCTCCTCCTCCAGAAGGAGGTGGTAAGAGAGGTGGTGGACCCTCCTTCAGACCCAGGGTTTGTGTCCAGGTACTTCCTGGTTCCGAAACGGACGGGGGGCTGGCGCCCCATTCTCGACCTACACGACCTAAACAAGTTCCTAAGGTCTCGAACCTTCAGGATGGTCACTCTGGCTCAGATAATACCATCCTTGGAACGCGGCGTGTGGTTCTGCTGGACTTGCAGGACGCGTTTTTCACGTCCCCTATCCGTCTGCCTCACCAGAGATTCCTTCGCTCCGAGCGGAAGGATCTCTCTCGAGTTCCAAGCCATGCCTTCGGCTTGTCTCCAGCTCCCAGGGTCTTCACCAAATGCATGGCAGTGGTGACAGCATTCTCTGGGCGCCGAGGGTCCGGTGTACCCTTACCTGGACGATTGGCTGATAGCAGCTCCTCCAGGAAGGAGGCGGAGAGGTCCAGAGATCTGGCCTCCAGGTCTGCTTCAACTGGGCCTCCTTGTCAACGAGGCCAAGTCGGAACTCGAGTCGAAGCAGGTGATTTTATTCATCGGGCGCAGCTCGACTCTTCGAGCCAGAGCGCTGCCCCGCGGACAGGGCCGAGGTTCTTTCCTCCTTTGCCCGATCATTTGGTTGGGCAATTGCGCCCCCTGCGGACTTCCTGCGCCTCCTGTCTCATGGCGGCCTGTACCAGCGTGGTCCGCTGGGCCTGCTGGAACATGCGTCCCCTTCAGTGGGGACTGGCCAGCCAGTGGTCACAACGCTGCGATCCTTGGACCAGCTTGTGTCGGTGACACAGGGGATGTGGAATGCTCTCCAGTGGTGGACCGTTCCAGATCAATTGCAGGAGGGCATCCCGTTCGTCCGCCCCGAGCCGACGGTCTCTCTGTCGACCGATGCCTCTCTGATGGGTTGGGGTGCCCATCTGGGGGAACACCGGGCTCATGGCCTCTGGTCCCCGCGGGAGTCCCGATGCCACATCAACCTGCTGGAGCTCCGAGCGGTCCGCCTAGCTCTCACCGCCTTTGCTCCGTTCCTCCGGGGTCAAGTGGTCCGAGTCCAGACGGACAATACCACGACCATGTACTATCTAAACCGCCAGGGCGGACGCGCCCATGCTTCTATGCAAGGAAGCTCCGCATTTGGTCACTCGTGGCAGCCTGGAGGCGGATCTTCTAGCCATTCACGTGGCAGGAGCCTCCAACACCCTGGCCGATGCCCTGAGCCGGATAGGGGCTGCATCCCACGGTCTCTCCTGCGGAGGTAGTACAGCATCTGTTCTCCCTTTGGGGCACACCTCAGGTGGACCTGTTTGCCTCCACGGAGAACGCTGGCTGAGTCTGTTCATGCCCGCCCCTCAGCAGGGCTCTGCTGCAGGGGATGCCTTCTAGGCAATGGACCCCGGCTTCTTTTGCGTTTCCCCATTTCCCTTGATCCACAAGGTGCTTCTAAGGCGAGGAGGGACAAGGCAGGTGATTCTGATAGCCCCAGACTGGCCTCGCCAGTTCTGGTACCCAGATCTCCTCAGTCTCAGCTCCAGGACCTGCAGCTTCCAGCTCGCCCGGACCTGCTCTCAGTCAATCAGGGGAAGGTGTTCCATCCGGACCTTCAATCCCTGCACCTGACGGCCTGGTTCCTGAGCGGCTAGAGTTCCAGGCCTTGGGTCTTTCCGACGAGGTCCTCAATGTAGTTGAGGCGTCCCGTAAGGAGTCGACCAGAAAATGTTATGCCTTCAAATGGAAAAGGTTTTCCATTTGCAGAGCAAGGGCTTGGACCCTTCCTCCTGTTCCTTGGCAAGCATCTTGGACTATTTATGGTCCCTTTCTAGTCAAGGGCTTAGGTCGGCGACCTAAAGTGGTGCAGCATCTCTGCTTACAGGCGGGCGGGCCGGGAAGCAGTCGGTGGCGCAGGAGAAGGTGGTCTGGCGCTTTCAAAGGCCTTGATCATATCTCAGTGCGGGAACCCCCACCTCCGGTGGATCTATTGCTGGTACTGGCAAAGCTCATGGGCAAGCTATTCAACCTATGCACAGGTGTGTCCTCTCACCTGTCGTGGAAGACCTGCTTCTTGGTGGCTATCACGCCAGCCAGAAGGGATGGGAGAGCTCCAGGCGCTCCATCGAGTCTCCTTACCTGGTCTTCCACAGGACAAGTTGTCCTGGCGCCCCACCCGAAATTCCTTCCTCAAGGTGGTGTCGGAGTTTCACCTTAACCAGGTGTTGACTCTGCCGTGTTCCTACCCCAATCACACCGGAGGTCGAATATAGGCTCCATACTCTGATCCTAGAAGGGCGCCGCTATTATAAGGAGCGCATCGCTGAAATTCGGGAGAGGTTCGCCAGCTGTTTGTCACCTACGCTGAAGTCATGATCTGGCAGACCTGCAGCCAAGCGGACGATAAGCAGGTGGGTAACCTCCTGCATAGATCTCGTTATAAGTTAGCGGGCATGGAGCCTCCCGAGGGATAAGAGCTCATTCTACCCGCCATACTGCTGCAACGGTGGTGCTTCCAGGACGCCCTATCCAGGAAATCTGCAGGGCTGCTACCTGAAGTCAGCAAACACCTTCATTACCCACTACCACATCGACCTTGAGTCACGCCGGATGCTGGTTTTGGGGCCTCGGTTCTCCAGTCTCTTTCCCAAGTAAGTATCGGGGGTGTGCACCTTGCCTCCCTCGTCCCGGAGAACTGCTAGGAGTCTGCCAGAAAGTGTGGATGAACAGAATATCCATGTCCTTAGAAATAGAGGTTACTCACCTGTAACAGGAGTTCTAGGAATGGTATATGTTGTTCATCCACACGACCCACCCGACCTCCCCGGCTTCGACGCACAACCTGAGCTTCCAGCGGGCCAGATCTGACGTCATGGGGCGGAGCCGAGAGTTATACCACCCGGGTGGGTGGGAGGAGCAAGCTTGAAGACCTTCCGGCAAGATTTAAAGCGGCAAGGATACTGCCAATGAGTGTGGATGAACAACATATACCATTCCTAGAACTCCTGTTACAGGTGAGTAACCTGTATTTATTGTCTCTCAAGACTTTTCAAGTTTCTGTTCTGGGCTGCAATTCTGCATCACAGGTTGGGGCTGCCTAGTTTCAGGGAGCACTCCTAAATTATAATTGTGCCTGTTAAGCTGCGGCTTTCAAATTGACTAACCTGCTTCACCCATTTCCATTCGTGGACTGGGAGCCCTATATGCCTTCTAGGTGCCACAGTAGGTACATTCTGCTTTATTTCTGGGCAGTGTAGGTCTCTTTGGGGGTCCTCGCCTTCTGCATCAGTCCCCCCACCACCAGTTGTCATGCTGTGTTTATGCTGGTTTAAAAAATTAAATCAGTGCTTGTTTTTCATCTTGTATTGCATTGTATTGTGTTTGTAGTTCAAAGTGTGTGAGTGCTTCATTCCTCCTCAGTCTTCTGAAAGTTTGCACTGCCACCATTTCTTCTGTTGTTTCCCACGCTTGCTTTCGTGCACCAGTGGGGCACACAAAGTGCATATATATATTTGATGTAACTGTGTGAGAGTGTATGCAAGTTGCGAGTGAATGTATGCAAGTACGCTTTTACATATCCTATTCTTTATATAATATATGGGTGCTGTATTTTTGGATGGATTTCAGCAATTGCTGAAATCTTGTTGTAGTACAGTTCAAAGCTCAAAAAGTTGTTGTACTATTGTGCTGACGCCATATCGATAGTATAACAGCTTTTACTTTTGACCTGCCACCTGATTGGCTCACAGGAGGCTCTGTCTAGAAAATTAAAAAACATGGCAGCACGATGAAGCGAGCCCGGCAGTGGAGCCGCCAACTTTGAGTCGGAACACAAGAGCCATACATGGCTCCTTTGAAAAACGTTTTTTTTTCCTCGCTATTTAAAAAATAAACGGCGTGTAGAGGAGAAAGTGAGGAGCCATACGGAGCACAAGTAGCACAAGTGGGAACACGAGCAGTGTGACTTCAACAAGTAGGAGAAAAAACCTAATAAAACAAATAAAAACCCATATACTATATAAAACAGTGGATGGGTGAACATCCACAACTAAGTCTGTGTTCCCATCTCAGGCAGTTGATGACATCAGCGAGACCTCTTGAGCTTCGCTCTCGAGGTCTCTATGATGTCATCAACTCCCTCGATGGAAACACAGCCTTGTTGTGGATGTTCACCCATCCACTATTTTATATATTGTGTATAGTATTTGATGCAACTGCATGACAGGGCACGCATGTTGCACAGTGAATGCATCGACATCTGCATTTTGCACACACTCATACTCTTTGTTACACAGTTGCATTCCCATGCGTAAGTTCACGCACATGCGATTAGCGGCCAGTGTCATATAGGATCTTCTCAGCACAAGCAAGCTATTTATTTTTCTAGTTCTGTCGCTGTGTTGTAACAGTGATAAAACAGGACTGTCATATTGGCTCCATGGCTTATCAGAGACCATTGATTATGAAAAGGTTTATGACCTGCAAGAGTGATGAGGCCCTCCCCTGTGGGTTCCTACTGCTTTCTTGTGTTGCCCAGCACAATCTTCTCTTATCGGTTCCTTTCAGCTGGTCCTCCAAACTTTGAAGGGGAGACACCTGGATCTTCAGTTGGCTGTGGCAGCTTAAATTGCAAAAAAAAAATGACCTTTGTTGCTCCTTGGTGATCTTTTGAGTCCCAGTGTCCTGCAGGGCATCCCAGCAGACACACACCTGGCCCCATACTGGACCCCTCAGGTTGGTGGGGCCCACACAGACCTGTCCAGGTGCATCGCAGTGAGAAGAAGCTGCAGACAGATCCCGACCCTGACTACTTGGTCAGAGTGAGAATTTCGGGGATCTCCTGACCTTTATATAACAAACCCCCCAAAAAAACAGAGTTGCTCTATGAAGAAGAGAGCGTCCCCTCTGAGGAGGAGAAACAGGAAGTGGAGCAGACAGAGGCCAGGGGTAGGATTCCGATTCTTCCCCTGTTTGACAACAAGTCCTTGTCTTTTTCTTTTTCCTTTTTCCATATATTTATTTATACTCCTCCCCTAACGGCTCCCATCTGACTGGCTCCCCCAGCTCCATCCCCCGGAATTACCGGGGCTTACCTTATGCCCGGTCCGGGGGTGGTGCCTACGGAGAGTCAGTCACCATCCTGCCGCCAGTTTGTTTTTCCTCCATTTTTCTCCTCATTTTTACCCGAGGGCCCCAGGAGAAGGTCGCATGCGTATGGAGGCTTGCTTCCGCCTTACAGCCCTGGTAACGACCCTCCTCCACCCGCCCCATTTGGCCTATCACCGGCACCCTGCTTGCGCAGCCACTCAGCCTCCACCAAGGGGCAGCTGTGAGTGAGGGATGCCATTCCACCTCCCCGGAGAGGAGAGCTGCTTGTTGGCTGCTCCATCCTGCTCTGCTCTCCACCCTCCGTGCCAACCTCTAACGACCGAGGCTCGCCTCCTGAACCCCGTCACTGGCGTGCCACAAGGTGAGACATCCAGCGCCTCAGCCATCTGCGCCACCAGGATGGCAAGTCCTTGTCTTTTGATAGCTGTGACATGTAGTTCCTTATAGTTCAAGGAGGAACAGTACGTGGAAACAGTGGATGCCAGACGAGTTTTATTCTCTGTGACCAGTTAACTGAGTGAGAAAGTATGTCTCAGAGCCAGAGATACGGGTTGTTTTTACCCTTTTAGAGGAAATATTTCATAGGTGGGAAGCTTCACCACTGGCAGACAAAGCTGTCCATAATTCAGTCTAGCACACCGCTGTTCCTATCAAAGGCTTACTGGCCATCACAGATTCACACGACAGACATGTGGATGCCACATGTAGGGGAACTTTGCCTCTAATGGCACAACCTGTGCTCTTCCTGAGCCTCCTTGTAGTCACCAGGGCTTTTAACTTTGGTCACTACTTTGGGTGGCTTCACCCCTGATTCAGAAGCGCGAGCATGTTGCAGTTAGTTACCATTGCCTCCATTTTCTATGTGACTGTACAGTGGAGAATTTTCACATCTGCTCATTCAGTCTTGCACTTTGTGCCAGCCATATGGGGCAGATGGCTTGACATTGGGCTGCTGGTCAAGCTTTCAAATGTAAGCTATTTACCTCTTCCCTTGCATAAGGCCTGTTATTCAGTTTTGCCTAGATACATTGTAATGGCTTCAGAACAAGGACTACATCTTCCTTGTCAAACAACAGTGTCTGAATGGGCCCTGTCCAGACACCATGCAGGGATCTCGCCCAAAGCCTAGTACCTCACAGTGAGGGTAGTCGGGCCCATCCATGCCCATTTTTCCTGTATGGAAGTCTGCAGAAGTTTTTGCCAGGATGGGCTCAAACAACATCAGATGCTTGGGAGGAAATTCTAGACCTGGACTATGCAATGGAATTTCAACTATTCTCTCAAGGGAACATTTTCTGCCGTCCCTGATCCCCAAGGATGCAGCAAGTACTTTGGTGGCATCAGAGACCCTGACTCACCTCATTCAAGTCGGGGTAACAGTGCTATTGTTACCAAGTAAACAAGGTCAGGGTTCTTACTCGATCTAATGGATTACCTATGCAATCCCGAAACTCAGTATCCCGAACCCTACAAGACTGAATTTGGGGATACTGAGTCTCAAAATCCCAACAGGTGATTAGATGTAATGTGGAGGGGTTTGCCCCCCCCGCACCCCAGTAACTAAAATAATCAACTCCAATGGGGAGCGTACCTTGGAGTTGTTAAAAAAAAAAAAAAAAAAGTTACCGGGGGGGGGGGGGTGAAACCATGTTCAAGCAAAATGGTAGCGGAACAGAACCCAGGCTACAGACCATGCTGGCCAAGCTAATAGTAGCTTAGCCCTCCATCCTTCAGTCTGTTGTGGTGCCTGACAAGGGTAGAGTAGCGGTTCATCATATCCGCTACATACACCTGTTGGCATTACTTTCCTCCTTATTGGGCATGTAATCGTCAAGATACTGAACTCGGTCCTCTGAATTTCAGGGTTCTGAGTTTCAGTTTCTTAAATAGATACCAGTCTAACTTGTAGTTCCCAAAAGTCTGCCAGGCTTCAGACCCATTTTGGATTTGGAACATCTCAACAAGTTTGTGTGCCACATGATTCTCATACGGAGTCCTGAATTCAATCGCCCATGCTGTTCAGCCAGGGATTTCTGAGCTTCAGTAGATCTGACGGTGACCTACTGTACCTTCACATGGGTAGGGAAGTTGAACACCCATCTGTCAGCCTCACCAGAAGTATATTGTGTTCTCAGTACTGGGCCGCATTCCAAGGCACTTCACTTTGGCCTTGCAACTGCCTCCAGGGTTGTCTCGATGGTGCAGGACTCTGAAGATGCTCAAGTTCCATGGCTGGGTGGTAAACCCAGAAAAGCTCTCTCAACGATCTCAGACCTTGAATCACCTGGGGCAGTCTTCAACACAACAGTAGGGAAGGTCCTCCTCTCACCTTCCAGACAAGAGATTCTGTTGACGGAAGTCCAGTGATTTCAGGGATCAGTTATCAGCATCAGCTCTCAGACTGCCACACAAGCTTACCTCCCAGTGGCAGTGATAAATCTGGTCCTGCGGGCTCACTTCACATGTGGCCCCTTAAATGGGATGGCTGTCAGCCTGGGATCCGACGTCCGGAAGATTATCTAACCAGAGTCTCCTTCCCCAGAGTCTCTTTCCCTCAGCCACAACACTCTAGAGTTGGTGGATGAGAGTGCAGAATCTAAGCAAAGGGTTTTCTTGGAACCCCTTCAAGTATTGTTTTCTGACAACAGGTGCCAGTCTGCACCATTTTGGAGCAGTTCTGAACCACCTACCCATACAGGGAGCTTTGTCAGTTCAGGAACAGTGTCTCCACATAAATGTTCAGGAAATTAGGGCAGTTCATGTAGCTCTCATTTGATTTCAATCTGCTACAGACAAGCAAAAAAAATATCCAATAAAATAGATATAAAATAAAGTTAGGCAACACTGCCACAATGGTGTACTTAAACAGTCAAGACAGCACAAACAGGGAGATGCTACAAGAAGCCTCCGATCTTCACTTTTGGCCCAAAGAAGACCTTCTCTCTGTCAGTAGTACACTTGGTAGAGGAGCTGAACATTCAGCAGTTTGGCTGAGTCTTGAAATGTTAATACCAGGGAGTGAAGGCTGAACCGGAGATGTTCAAGCTTTAGTGCAACAGTTTGGTTGTCCTCAGATTGGCCTGTTTGCCTCCAGCCCCAATGATCGGACTCCAAGGTTTCAGCCATTATTGGTGTCTGCAGGCAGAAGCAGTGGTCACTCTGTCTTAGGACTGGATCATCACGGAGCATATGCATTTCTCCTACTGCCTCTTCTCTCCAAGATCATACAAAAAGAAGACATTCAAGGAAGCTTCTTTTTAGTGGCTCTAGAGTGGCCATCAGACCATGGTCGCGGACTTACTGAACCTAGCTCAGCCAGCACCTTTTTGCCATTCAGTGCAAGGAGACCTTATGTCTCAGGGTCCCATTCTGCATCCAGTCCAGGAGCAATGCAGCTGGCAGCCTGGCCCCTGAAAGGAGGAATCTCCAAAATGAGGTTTCTCATAAAACAAACTGCAGATGCTTTGCTAGCTGCCAGAAAAACTTTTACTTCCGCAACAGGTAGTTAGCAGAACTTATGCCGTGTATGCAACACCCTCTTGACTTGGGCCAGGGAGAAGGATCTTCAGCCTGCCAAGGCTTCAATTCCACAGTTTTTGGATTCATGTCGGAAGGCATGGAGGAAGTCTTTGGCTCTGAGTGCTTTGAAAGGCCAGGTCTGCACTCCTGGAGTTCCTTGGGATTTCTAGGAATAATAGAAGGGTTATTCATTTTTTGCTTGTGGTTAGCAGGTACCATCCTATGTTCTGATCACCACTTCTTCCACAGGATCTAAATCTGGTCTTGTAAGGCCTTATGAGGAACTTTTCTAACTGCCATCTTCCTTTTTCACTGGATGTAATGTCTTACAAGGGTGTTTTTGATTACCTTGTTCTCAGTAAGGAGGATTAGTGGGCACCAGACTGTATCCCACAGGAACCATACCTTGTCATGCTTAAGGACAAGCTATCACTCAGAACAGTCCCTTATTCATTTCAAAAAGAGCATGACTTTTCATGTAACTAGGTGGTCTGCCGTCCTCTTTCTGTCTGCAACCATTTCACCCAAAAGAGGAGAAGTTGCATAAGTTGGTCTATGAGCGAGCCATTTGGCTATACCTTACTAGGACGGCTGATTTCAGGAAATCAGATAGCCTGTTTCTTCATCTGAAATGGCCAAAACACCATGGCCAAGCTAGCTAGGTGGGTGAGGGCCTGCATTGCCACAGCTTATGTCACAGAAAAGAAGTGGCCTATGGCCCTTATCAGGTCTCACTCCACTAGGCTATGGCCACATCCTGAGCAGAGAGAGGTGAAACATCTGTTTTTGAGTTACGCAGGGCAGCTGCGTGGTCTCCTGTCCACATTTTCACTAAGCACTACAAATTGGATGTTCAGAATCCTGATAATGCAGCCTTTGGTCGCAGAGTGTCTCAGGGCAGAGCGCAAGTAATCTTCAATACTTGTTTTGACATGTGGAATAATACCCCCAGCTGTTTCTGGGTACTGCTCTAGAACTCAGTTGTTTGACATTACAAGAATCTGTGAGTACTGGCATGAGGGATTTGATCCAGGAAGCCAAAAATGTTTCCTAGATATGAGGAAGGGGTGATCTTGACTTGTTTTAAGATCTTTTGAGAGAATCTGTGGACATTTGGAATTAGGCAGGGCTTTTGGGGCAGCACACCTATTGCCACTGCTTACAGGTAAGGCACTAGAAACTTTTGCCCAAATGCATGATAATGACTGCGTGGACTAGGGTAAAGTGAAAAATACCTTGCTAAAGCATTTTGAGTTAACCCTCGAGGCCTATAGGCTAACATTTTGAGGGTTAAGAAAGGCTGAAATGGATGGCCTGCAGGTGCTGTGGTAGTGCTCCCGCCACGACGCTGGGACCCGGGTTTGGGAACGAGTCGGGAGCTGGAGGGCCAGCTGGGGAGACCTGAGCATCCCAGGGCCTGCTCACCTTCTCCAGGGGAGGGGGACCAGGGTTTGTGCGTGAGCTGACCCTGGATGGAGATCGGAGGTACAGAAAGCCCAGCCACTAGTAGGGGAGTTGTGTAACAGATGTCAGCGCCAGCGCCTTGACATCAGGGCACATGGCATGTGGCACAGAAAATGGGAAAATGGCTTACGGCACTCCCAGAAGACATAGTGCCAGGCATCGATCCCTAATTATTTATTTATTGAAATGTTTCACCAGGAAAGCACACTGAACAACAAGTTGCTTGTCTCCCTGTGCAACCTGGGGGAGTGGGGTACAGAGGGATGTTCATACAAGTTTGACATACAATTTAATATTTAACTAAAGAACAGAATAACTCAATTCATTTGCATAAACCTGTACATACAATTTTACTTTTGTAGAGAGGGTTTCAGATTTACAATTAACATGCTGGAGGAATTAATACATAAGACTGGGAATTAAACATACATAGATGTGCCCTGACTGGACATGTCAGTAAGTGCTAGTGAGTCAGATGCAGGTGAGCTAATGCAGTTAGAGTGCAGAGGGGTGAGAGAGCAGGCTGTGAGGAGCAATTTAAGTGCAGAGGGGTGAGGTTGCAGACTGTGAGGGCCAATTTGGGTGGGACAGTATTGGACAGGAGTAGAGAAGGGGTGATGTTGGGGGGGGGGTGAAAAGGCTTGCCCTGTATTAGGTCCCTCCAGGATGTTGAGAACCCTGTCAGGGGGCAAGACAAGCACAGGCAAGGTAGGAATGGTAGGAGAGAAGATCAGAGATAGCACTAGGAGGAAGATAAAGTAGAAGCGCAGGATTGAAGGGAAGCTGGCTGGGAGGAAGAGAATTAGCAGGAGATTGGAGCAGGTAGAAAGCTGTCACGATGGGGAGTTAGTTAAGGAGGATTGAAACAAGAGCAGCTAGCAGAGAGAAAGTTATGTAAAGCAGAGGTTAGGGAACGGGAAGAGGAGGAGTGTCATATTTGGGGGGAAGGGAGTTCCCAGATTTTAGGGAAGTGGTGGGAGAAGCCTGATTAACCAATGAGGGTAGTTTGATGGGGGGACTAGCAAAGTACAAGTGTCAGCGGATCTGAGAGAGAGGGAAGGAAGAGGTGGGGTGAGAGGGAGAAAATGAGGTAGTGGGGAAGTTCGCCTAGCCAGTATTTAAAAGTGAGTTTGGCACAGTGAGCTAGGCATCTGTTGGCAAGGGGGGGAAAGGACAAAGCATGGTATAGGTTGCCATGATGAGTGCAAGAAGGGGCATCAAGGGCAAATCGACAGAAGGAATTAGAGAGAGAGTCCAATCTAGTTAGGGTAGATTTGGAAGCGGCACCATAGACTACATCACAGTCAGTCAAAAATGGGGAGGATAATACCTCTACGTGTCCCAGAGCATGGTATCCCGACGAAACTCAGGAATTTGTGGTGTACAGGCCCTGCCTCATCCCCACCTGGGGGGGCAACCCACAGCTATATGGAGGATGAACCACTCTGGGCTCCAGGTAAGAGGGCAGGGACTAGAAAGCCGTAGGCGACTCCTGAAGGGAGTGGAGTGCTGCAGGTGGGGGGAGCATAAACAGCAAGTAAAAAAAAAAAAAAAAGACTGAAATGTGCATGCAGCTAAGTAACTTGCTAGAATGATGGTTAGTGGTTAGATTATGCGAAAGCCTGCTCTGTAGAGGGGGGATAAAAGATTTATTTCTGTTGGAACAGTTTTTAAAAACTGTACCTGAGGATATGAGAATATGGTTGTTAGACAGAACTCCAAGCTTCGTAAAGGAGACTGCTTAGAGGGCTGATAATTTCATACCCAGTTGGCCATCCTCTCATTGAAAAGGGATGGGGGAGGACCATCGGGTGGTTTTAAGGGAACCCCAGGGGTTCAGTCTAAAGGGAGCCAGTGTGTGCCCAAACAAAAGGAGAAACCCTCTGGTCCCAAAGCACAGAGATGAGCGAATGCAGGTGCTATATCTGTCAGAAACTGGGGCATTTCTCTTATGATTGTCTGGAGAATGTAACCAAATGTGCAAGTGCAACTGGTGGGGAACACTTGGGGAGCTCTGAGCAGATAGTAGCCTATACACAGAGTGCAATGCCCACTAACTCCACTGCATACTTGCACCCTGTATGTGTAAATGGGATGATGACCCAGGGACTGAGGGACACTGGGGCCACAATTTTTGTGGTGAAGCAGAATTTAATTCAGAAAGAACAGAACCTGCCTAGCCAGTTTTCTAAGATTAGAGGGGTGATGAGCCCAATTGTCTCAGTGCCACTAGCCGTATCTTTCTGAGCTGGGAAGGGGCCAGGCATACGATGTAGATGTTATACCCAACCTGCATGTGAATGTAATCATGGGCATAACTTCGATTATAGGGTCATTGTGTGTGTCGCTGCCTGTAGTCAGATGAAGAAACCAGCTCTGAGGACACTGAGGGACTCCAGTTGCAAGAAACATTGTGGCTAATGAATGAACTGCGAGCAGCTGTTCTGAGTCGCAGATACTGACAGAGGAGAGCCCAGCCGGGGGTGGCTCTCCCACTGCAGAGAGCATTCTGGGGAAAGTCAGGTGTGTGGAACTAGGGAGAGCACAGCAAGCTGACTCATCCCTGCAAAAGCTAAGGGAGTTTATCCACCAGTGGGGAAGAGAACTCTCCAGGTGTGGGGAAAAGACAAGTGTATTGGGAGAGTGGGCTTCTATATCATGAGTGGGTTCCCAAGGGGGGATGGCACGGGGTCATAATGCCACAAGACATTATGCCGCAGCAATGTACCATGCTGCCAATGCAGCGCAATATATTGCCATCAGCATATGTCTTTAGTTTGAGCCCCTCAGAACTCCCCCAACTAAAAACTAACTCGGGGCATTTAAATATGCACAAAGTGTGAAAAATAAAAACAAAATTCATGCGCCTGATCAGAATCGAAACCTGGTCCAAAACGCACTGCCTGCCTCCTAACTGCCTGTGGGCTCATCCCTGTTGAGCCAATGGCAGCTGTCACGTCCTCTGTCACAGCAGAGGTCTTGTCCTCTGCCTGGGAAGAGGAGAGGTGCACTACCATGCATACACCCTTTGCAGTTTTGCACCTGTCGCTTCTTCCCTACCGCGATGTTCCTGTTGTGCGGTTTTGTCATGCATGATGAAGCGGCAACAATTGACCTGGTAAATAAGGGGATTGAGGTAGGGTGTCTCGGGCAGATAGTGGTGCCTAAAGAATATAGGAGGCAGCTTCTGGCCTTAGTCCATGACCTATCCTTTTCAGGACACTTGAGGGTAAGTCTGCAAAAAGGTGACCGACAAATCATTTTTGTTGGCCCACTATTTTCAAGATGTGGGAAACTGCTGCCAGACATGTCCACAGTACCAGAGGATAAGAAAGGTGGGGACAAGGCTAAGTGGCCTTCTGGTCTCTACCCATTATTGAAGATCCACTTTTATGAGTTCCCATAAACATTGTGGGGCCCCTTAAGCACCCAAATTGCACTGGCAAACGCTTCATCTTGGTGGTTGTAGATTACATCAGGAGGTATCTAGAAGCAGTACCCATGTCCTCAATGGAGGCTGAGAGAGTGGCCAATGAACTGCTGGGGATATTTAGCTGGGTGGGTTTTCCCCAGGAGATTCTGTCGGATCAGGACACCAACTTCATGTCTGATCTTAATGTAAGTCGCTGGAAGTGCTGGGTAAGGCAGCTCAGAGCCTCGCCATACCACCCCCATACTAATGGACTGGTTGAGCAGTTCAATGGGTTTCTTAAGAAAATGTTAAGGGCATTTGCTGATCAGCATGCCAGAGAGTGGACAAGTCACCTACCCCACCTCCTATTCACATATAGAGAAGTCCCACGGGAGTCCACAGGTTCTCACCCTTGAGCTCCTGTTTGGCCATAGGGAACAGGGCCTCTTGATTTGGTAAGGGATGAATGGAGGGTGAGCTTGTTCTGCAAGGGATGTCTTTGTGGAGTTTGTCCTGAATTTCCTGGTTGCAGCTCAAGGAGCTTGAGGGGTTCACCTAGAAACACCTAGCTGCTGCACAATAAAAGCAAAAAAAAATGGTACAGCCTTGGAGCCAGAGCCAGGGAGTACGAGGTCAGGCAACAAGTGATGCTGCTCATCCCCATCTGGCAGAACAAATTACAGACGGCTTGAGAGGGACCTTACACAGTGGTCAGCAGGGTGTATGATGTCAATTATGTGGTGGAGCTACCTGACAGGAGGCACAAACAGCAGATTTACCACATAAACGTTAAGAACCCCTACCACGACCAGGACGAGAGAGCCCTGGCTATGTACAGCTCTCTGGAGGAGAGTGCAGAAACAGACCAGATTACTGTAAGTTACTGGTGGCTGCAATATTTAGAGACACAAAGCACATCTTCTTGACCTGGAAGGACACTACTTTATTCAGCTGTGAGCTGTGAGAAATTTATATTGCACTTGATATCTGCAACAACGGCACTTTTGCTCAATTCTGTGGAGGTGAAACTAACTACCCTTGGTAATTGCTTTTATTTACATATTTATTTAGTGTTTAACCAAGAAGGGGCTTGCAAACTCTGTTTATCTTGTGAGTAACTTCAGAAGGATTTAAATACTGCATTTGAGTAGACCCTTGGAGGTAGCTAGATTGTCTACTAGGATTTTCTGACAGTTAAACTGTTTTTAAATTTACAGGTGGCTGAGGAGTTGAAAAAGGAGCTTGCAAACTCTGCTTATCTTGGAAGTAACTTCACAAGTGTTTGAATACTGCATTTTGGTTGTTCCTTGGGGGTAGCTGGATTGACTACTAGGATTTTGGGACAGAAACTATTTTTAAATAATTTACTGGTGCGTAGGAGTTTGTGATAGTTAAACTGTTTTTAACTAAGCTACTGGAGGTTAGTTGAATTACTATAAAGGGCAGTACTCACCAGGGTGGTAGAGCAGTGGTGTATTTGATTGTTTCTAACAGTCACCTGTGGTTGTGGATCACCCACCCACCCCCAGGCGTGGCATTCCTTTATAGCCAAAGTTCTGACATCACTTCTCAACAGGTCTTGGAGCAGAACTTTCATATTCTTAATAACCCATCACAGTGCATAAAGGTAAGTACACACCAAAAAAAAAAAATTATATATATTACATATTGTGTATTATAAGGAGAGGGACATGTGGGAGGGTGCAATGCACTGGCTGTGGGGCAGCAGTTTTCCGGGAGACATTCTGGAAACTGCGCTGCTGTCCTATTTGCAGGCAACTGTCAGCTCTGAGGGAGGAGATTGCCCACCTCCAGGCTGAACTGGCAAGGACTAAGGAGACCTCCCCCACCCAAAGAGCACCACTGCCTCAGAGGTTGCCAAGTATGAAGAGCAGTTGGACCACAGTGGGTTCTGGGAGGGTGCGGTGGTGGAACAGAGGTGAAGCCCCTAGTTGTACTCTGTGCACAAATCATATGCCAGTCTGGCAGAGCAAGGTTCCTCTATGATGGCACCCCAGTGGAGACCAAGAAGAATGCTGAGGACATCCACAAGGAGACCCACAAAGGGTGGCAAGGGACACCACAGGAAGGAAACAGCTTCTGATAGGGGACTCAGTTGTTAGGGGGTAGAACTGGGGAAGGAGAGGAGAGGGAAGTAAGGTGCCTCCCTGGTGCCATGGCTTGAGGGACAAGAAGCTAATCCTCACATTGCAGAAGCAGCATCACAGCAGAGGAACTAGATATCATTGTCCACCTTGGGACAAATGACCTAGCTAGGCATGGAATCAGTGCAGTGCAGGATGAATTTGTGGAGTTGGGGAGGGGCCTCAGACAGGTAGCAAGCACGGTTACCTTCTCAGAGGTGTTGCCAGTCCATGGCAGGGGTGAGGCTAGGGTACTGCACACCATGCAGTTTAATGAATGGTTGCAAAACTGGTGCAGAGCACAGGGCTTTGGCTTCACTGGGGACTGGGGGTACACCTGGAGAGATGAAGGTCTATACTGGCACGATGGTCTGCATCTGTCCATGAAGGGAACCAAGCTCCTAAGTGACAGGTTTAAATGCTTCCTTGGCAAGGTGCTGATAAGAGGCAGGAAATTTCAAGCCTCCCCCCATAAACCATGGCAGGTAGTAAGGTAAACACTGAGGTACAGAGCTCAACAGAGGGCAGGACAGGAGTAAATGGAAAAATAGACAAGGGCAATAAGAGCAGGCATGGGGGGAAAAAAGGATAAAGCCAACATTAAATGGAGGGCAATGAGTACCAATGCCCGTAGTCTGGGAAACAAGCTTCCTGAGCTAGTAGCCCTTATGGAAGATGAAAAATTGGATATTGTGGCAGTCACGGAAACATGGTACACGGAGAACCATTACTGGGATGTCAACATACCAGGGTACACAGTCTACAGAAGGGACAGGGAGGGTTAAAGAGGAGGTGGAGCAGCTCTATACAGTAGGAAGGGATCAAAGCTACAGAACTAAAAAGTAAAGGGGAGGACAAGAGGCACTCTGGGTCACCTTGAGACAGGGAATGGCATCACAACCGCACAGGGGTTGTATACAGACCTCCGTCTCAAGGAGAGGAAACGGACAAGAAAATGATGGAGGACATTTCAAAATGGCTGAAAAGGGGAGATACTGTTGATGGGGACCTGAATATGCCAGATGTTAACTGGATGACATGTACTGCAGCCACATCCAAGAGCAGGGTTATTCTCGATGTCTGCAGGGGCAGGCCCTAGACAGCTAATGTTGGAACCCACCCAGGAGGGAGCAATACTTAGACCTGGTACTCAAATGGAGAGAGGATCATCAATTTAGAAGTCAGTAGACATCTGGGAACAAGTGACCACTGCACAGTGTGCTTCACAATATGCACAACCATGGAGACAAGCCATACAAAAACAAGGATACTGGACTTTAGAAGGGCTGACTTTGGAAAAATGGGTGAATACCTGAGGAATGCACTAGCAAATGGCCAAAAAGGAGGGGTGGAAGAACAATGGAGAAAAATCAAAAGTGCTGTCATAGAGGCAACAAGCCTTTGTGTGAAACAAATAAAGAAAACAAAGCGGAGTAAAAAACCACTATGGTTCTCAAAAGAGGTGGCAGGGAAGGTTAAGGAGAAAAAGGCTGCATTCAAAAAGTATAAGGAATCACAGAAGGAGCATGACAGGGAACTGTATCAGTTAAAGCAGAAAGAAGTGGGGAAGGCAGTCAGAATAGAAAAGCCCAAACCGAGGAAAAATAGCCAGCTCAGTTAAGAAGGGGATAAAACCTTCTATAGGTACGTTAGACATAGAAAGGTTAAGAGAGGAATAGTGAAGATTAATAAAGGAGAGGGAGGGTGGGCAGAGGGAGACAGTGAAAAGGCAGAGATACTGAATGGATACTTTGCTCAGTATTCACAAAAGAAGATGAGGAGGAGTTACCTAAACCAGACAATAGAAGCACTCTGGGTGGGGGGTTTGACACCAGTCCATTTACAGAAGAAAGAGTCCTGAAAGAACTCCTAAAACTCAAGGTGGACAAAGCAATGGGGCTGCCGATTCACCCCAGAATCCTAAAAGAACTAAGGAGGACCTAGTGACACCACTGACCACACTTTTAACAAATCATGGGAGGATGGTGTGGTACCTGAGGATTGGAGGAGGGCAGATGTGATTCCTCTTCACAAAGTGGGAGCAAGGCAGAAGCAGGAAATTACAGACCTGTAAGTTTGACCTCAGTGGTAGGAAAATGATGGAATCACTTGAAAGAAAGAACTGTTGAGTACCTAGAGGCCAAGGCACAGGACCCAAAGCAGCATGGATTTACAGCAGGAAGGTCACGTCAGATGAATCTAATTGATTTCTTTGACTGGGTGACCAAAGTAATAGACTAGAGAGGGGCTGTGGATATGGCCTACCTAGACTTTAGCAGGGCACTTGACACAGTCCTGCACAAAAGACTAATAATCAAGTTAGCCAGCCTGGGAGTGGGTTCCAGGGTGGTAGCCTGGGTAGCAAACTGGCTGCACAACAGGACACAGAAGGTAATAGTGAATGGAACACATTCTGAAGAAAGGGGGGTTACTAGTGGAGTACCTCAGGACTCAGTATTGGGTCCATTCCTCTTTAACATCTTTATAGGTGACATTGCAGATTGTCTGGAGGGAAGGGTATGCCTCTTTGCAGATGACACAAAGATCTGTAACAGAGTTGATACACAAGTGGGGGTAGAAAGGATGAGAAGGGACTTGGCAAGGTTGGAGGAATGGTCAGACATATGGCAACTTAGATTCAATGCAAAGAAGTGCAAAGTAATGCACCTGGGAAACAAAAACCCAGGAGAAGAGTACACAATAGCAGGGGAGGTACTAACAACAACACAGATGGAAAGGGACCTGGGGGTAGTCATATCAGATGACCTGAAGGAATGTGAGAAGTTAGTAAAGAGAGCCAGGGGGATACTAGGATGTGTAGGATGGGGCATCACAAGTAGAAAAAGGGAAATGGTTATCCCTCTGTACAGACAGTTGGTGAGACCCCTTCTGGAATACTGTGTGCAGTTTTGAAGACCCCATCTACGCAAGGACATAGACAGGATGGAAGCAGTCCAGAGGAGGGCAACTAAAATGGTGCAGGGTCTGCATCAGAAACCATATGAAGAGAGACTGAGAGCTTAATATGTATACTTGATGAAAGGAGGGACAGGGGGGACATGATAGAAACTTTCAAGTACCTCAAGGGAATCAACAAAGTCCAGGAGGGTAGCATCTTTCAGAAAAAGATATCTGTAAGAACAAGGGGCACAATTTAAAGATTGGGGGGCAGCCCAGGGTAATGTGAGAATTTTTTTTCACGGAGAGAGGGTGGATGCATGGAACCGCCTTCCTGGGAGGTTGTTGGGTCTAAAGCAGTGGGGATTTCAAACATGCATGGACAGACATAAGGCAATTGTAGTGGGGGGCTGCAGGAAGTAGGCTGTTGGTTAACTAGAATCTGAAGCTTATCCAATAGGAAGGGAAATGGGCAGACTGGGTGGGCCAAGTGGTCCTTATCTGCTGTCAAAGTCTATGTTTCTATGACCCACTGGTAGATTTCCTGGGAGAGGTGATTGGAAAATCCTCAGGGGATACTGTCACACTCTCAACATTGCTGACATCAGCCAAAGCTGCTGAAATGAGGAGAGTGTTGAGCACATTTGCTAAGTTGTTCACAGGGAAGCTAGGGTATACCACACTGGCAGAACACCACATAGATACAGGGCTTCAGGTTCTGCTGAGACAATCATCCTACAGAGTCCCAAAAGGGGTAAGACATGCCACAGAGGGGGAGATCAATGAGATGTTGGCCACCTGGCCCTCTAGGTGATATAGGAGTTTGGGAGTCCCTGGGCCTTCCTAGTGGTATAGATTCCCAAAAAGGACAGGACCATGAAGTTCTGTACTGACTACCACAAGCTCAACAGCTGCACAGAGTCAGATGCATACCCCATGCCCAGGATGGTTGGAGTCTTAGAGAGGTTAGGGGGAGCCCATTTCCTGTCCACCATTGACCTGACAGAGAGCTAATGGCTGGTACCCCTGACCCCTGAAGCCAGAGAAGGGTCTGCCTTCATCACCCCATTCGGACTATTCAAATTCAGAGCGATGCCATTCTGGATGAAGAATGTGCTAGCCACCTTTCAGCGGTGACTGCATCCTGCAGGTGGGAGGAGACTTCACTCTGGCGTACATGATTGACATCGCAGTCTATAGCCAGACTTGGGAGGATCACATCCAGCATGTGACTGAAATGTTCTGCAGACTGCATACCACTGGGTTGACAGTCAAGTCAGAGAGGTGCCAGATAGGAATGGCAGAAGTGTCATACCTTGGTCACATGGTGGGAAGTGGGTACATCTAGACTAAGCCAGTGAAAACTGAGGCCATCTGGAGATGGGCCATGCCCACAACAAAGAGGAAAGTATGGGCCTCACTGAGGAAAGCAGGGTATTATCATAAGTTTGTGCAGTATTTCAGCAGCGTGGTCAAACCCCTGTCTGAGCTAACTAGGATGAAAATACCAGAAAATGTTTAGTGGATGGAAATGTGATACTGCCTTCTGGCAGCTGAAGGAAGCATTGCGTCAGGCACCTGTGCTCACCAGTCCAGATTAAGTTCATTGTGCATGTAGATGTGTACTGTCATGGGTTAGGTGTGGTCCTGAGTCAGGTCACCAGCTTGGGGAGGAGCACCCAGCCATGTACATGAGCAGGAAGCTCCTGTCCAAAATGCAGGCTTATGCCACCATAGAGAAGGAATGCCTTGGCATTGTGTGGGCTTTGCAGAAGCTGCAAACAAACATTTATTGCAGGGAGTTCACCCTGGTTATGGATCACAACCCCCTTACATGTTTGCATAGGACTAGTGGCCAGATTGCAAATCTGTTAAGATGAAACTTAGTGCTGCAGACCTAAAATATGGTTATCTGGCATCGCAGTGGATTACAGAGCACCATTGCAGATGGGCTGTCCAGACAATAGGGTGAGCACTGGCTTGGAAGGGACATGAACCTAGAGACTCCCAAAAAGACATTGCCTAAGCTGAGTGATGGCTGCTACCAGAGGATTGAGAAAGCTGGTACTCGTGATAGAGTTGGAGTCTGAGAAGGACCAGTCTGTCACAATGGTTCATGTATGTTCACAGTCAAAGTTTAAAAGGTTCTTTGATATGTGTATGGTATCGCATTTTCTTCAACAAGAAGAGATTAAAACAAGTTTATGTTATTGATATGATACATCATTAACTAAGCTAAACACTACAGAAGATCTGAGAATTCACTAGGGTTTACAAAAACATATCTTGTAGTTAATAGACCAGCTGATGCATTGGCAAAAGACATTAGTTTCTGTCTGCAAACCAATTTTTTTCAAGGTAACACCATAGTTTATCTCTTGGCAAACGTTAGACACATTCAGGAATGTCTGTCTCCTGAGCTCCACACAGGGAGCACTATTGTGTTGTGCTGCATTTACCGAATTGGCTTTCATTGGAGGGCTAATTAGGGTATCTTCTCTGCCTGGCCTTTAAGTGTGTCAAGGGTCCCTCCCCTCCACCTGTCTATGTGAAATTCTAACAATTAAATCTTCCAGAAAGGTCCAGTGTTCCTCCAGTAATACCGTATTAGAGGTACCTAGAGTTAGATCCTGTGTGGGAAAGAGGTCCTTTGCAACCCCAGCAACATACCTCTGGAACTCCCTAAATTTTATCCTTCAGGACTGTTCTTCACTTGTTGGGTTTAAGAAAGGGCTTAAAGTTGTCCTGCTTGAGTGCCAGCTCTGCTCCTGTAATCGGTGACTCTTATGTGTCTTATAACTGATTTTTGCTTGCCTACCCTGGTTCATATTGATACCAAATTGATCTATTTTCTTTGCCTTGTGTAGTCAAGGATTGTTATAAATACTTTGTCATCTATATTTCTATGTTTCTGTGTATTGGTAATCCATGTCTGGCCATATGTATTTACTCTGATCATGTATTTTAACTATGTCATGTCTGTCATCTGATCAGGTATTCTGACAATGTACTGGCTGCTTAGTATGTCATTAATTCTGGAGTCACCCCTGAAAAAGTGACACCCATGTCTCAGTAGATCTAGTACTGACTCACCAGGGAAGGGATCTCATACTTCCAGGTAAAAAGTCACCTGGGGGCCAGTGACCATCACATGGTATGGATCAGTTTGGCCACTACATCTAAATCATCCCATTCCAAGGCAAAAATATAGGACTTCAGAGGAGCTGACTTTGATAAGATGGCCAACAGAGTTAAGCTAGCCCTGGCAAAAAGAAATACAGGTGAGGGGGTACAGGCAAAGTGGTAAGTATTAAGGATGCAATACTTGAAGCAACATCCCATTGTGTTAGGCAGAAAAGGAAGTTCAAAAGAAGAAGGGAACCACTTTGGTTCTCAAATGCAGTAGCAGAAAAGGTCAGAGCCAAAAGGATGGCCTTCAGGAAATATAAGGGAACACAGCAGGATGAAGATAGGGAGGCATACCAAACTGCCTTAAGGGAAGCAGGGAAGGCAGTAAGGCAGGCAAAGTCCCAAACTGAGGAAACACTAGCACGAACAGTGAGAGAAGATGACAAGACTTTCTATAGATACATTAGTGAAAGGAGAAAGTCCAGAGGGGGTATTGCTAAGCTCAAAGGAGAAAAGGGGGCGTGTGAGGAGGAGGGTCCTGTAAAGGCATCTATCCTAAATATATACTTTTGCTCAGTATTTACTGAAGAGAAGGTAGGGCAGGGCCCACAGCTCAGCACCATGGACACAGGGGAGGGAGGTGAGCATTACTCTTCGCAAAGAAAGGGTCCCACAAGAGCCTCGCTAAGCTCAGGTGGACAAGGCAATGGGACCTGATGGCATACATCCCAGGTACTTAAGGAGCTAAGGGTGGAACTAGCAGAGCCATTAGCAGAACTGTTTATTGAGTCTCTGAGCACAGGAGAGGTCCCAGAAGACTGGAGAAGGGGTTTATGTGATCCCGCCCACAAGAGTGGTAGCAGGGAGGAGGCAGGGAACTACAGACCAGTCAGTCTTACCTCAGTAGTGGGCAAGATTATGGAGGCTCTTATGAAAGGATAGTGCAACACCTGGAATCCATAGGGCACAGGATCCAAGACAGCATGGGTTTACAAAGGAAAGTCCTGTCAAACTAATCTCATAGATTTCTTTTGACTAGTAACTAGAGTGGTAGACCAAGGGGAGTAGTTGATGTTGCCTGCCTTGAGTTCAGCAAAGCTTTCACACTGTTCCACATAGAAGATTGATAAATAAGCTGGGTAGGCTCGGGGTGGGTCAAAAGTTGGTCAGCTGGGTGGCAAACTGGCTGATGGGCAGAAAACAGAGAGTGGTGGTAAATGGTATACAGTCAGAAGAGATGCAAGTCACAAGTGGGGGTACCTCAAGGATCAGTCTTGGGGCCAGTCTTCTTCAATATCTTCATTAGTGACATTGCACATGGACTAGAGGGTAAGGCTTGTCTGTTTGCAGATAACACCAAGATCTGCAACAGAGTAGATGATCCAGATGGGGTGGGCAGAATGAGAAGAGATCTGGATAAACTAGCAAAATGGTCAGAAGAGTGGCAACTGGATTTAATGTAAAAGTACAAGATCATGCACATAGGGAAGAGAAACCCTGAAGCCACCTATAGGCTGGGAGTGGAGTTGCTGGCAGTCACAAAGGAAGAAAGAGACTTGGGCATCATCATCACGATGACCTGAAATCATCCAAGCAGACCCTAAAGTAGTAGGTAAGCCTAGGGGATATTAGGGTGTATTAGTAGGGGTATCACAAGTCATAAGAGGGAGGTAGATAATCCGTCTTTACAAGACACTGGTTAGGCTCCTGTGAGTACTGTATGCAGTACTGGAGGCCACACACTCACAAGGACATTAACCAAATTGAGGGAGTCCAGAGAAGCAACCAAAATGGTGCAGGGACTGCATCAGAAGACATATGAGGACAGATTAACGGAGCTCAATATGTATACCCTTGAGCAAAGGAGGGAGAGAGGTGATATGATCGAGACATTTAAACACCTTAAGGCATTAACAAGGTGAAAGAGTCTCACATGTTTAAATATAAGAAAAATGGCAGGACAAGAGGACATAGCATGAGATTAGAGGGAGGCCGATTAAGGGGGAATGTGAGGAAATTCTTTTTCATAGAAAGGGTGGTGGATGCATGGTACAGCCTACCTCAGGAAGTGGTGGCTATGAATACAGTGCAGGGCTTCAAACAGGCATGAGATAGGCATAAGGGAGCAATACAGATGAGTATGAATAGATAGGCCACTGACAGAGCAAAGGCCGATGGCACATTCATAAGGTAGAAAAAGAAATGGGCAGACTAGATGGGCCTTGTGGTCCTTATCTGCCATCAACTTCTATGTTTCGGTGGACCTACCCAGTTTAACTACTGTAAATGAATGAATGAATACTAGGCTATAGCACATATAAAATAAAATTGCATGTCACAATAATCTGACTCCAGCCTCCCCCAAAGTCACTTCCAGCCCATGCCTTTGAGCAAAAATATTAAGTAAATGCATTTGTCAGCATGAAACATCTTTATCTGCATTCTTGACTGGGAAGCAGGAGACACTTTGCAGTTGAATTCCTACTTCAGAAGTTTAGTTCTTTTTCTGTCTTCCATTAAACATGGATTGTTAGCTGATATCAGTTAGTCCAAATACAGCCTTTCAGAATTTTCAACAGAAGTGCAAATTTCCAGGGCAACATGTTTCTTCTGGCATTTCAAGGCAGTATCCAGACTTCTTTTTTTTTAACTTCTCTATGTTGCACCACCATAAAAAATAGAAGTCCCAAGGGAGAACTTTAAGCTTTTTAACCTCTGTGCCCATGAGAGAAAGTGAAGAGTTCCCTGTCTGTCTGTTCCCAAAGGAAAGGCATATGTTAGCTTTGCAGATACTAAGTACACCACTATTTATTATTCATGTATTCACGAGGGAGCAGCATATGGTTCCTGCAATGGAGATTTTAGTCCTTATTACAAAATGTTAAAATCTCTTAAAGAGCAGGGGGGACATATTCAGAGCCTGGCGGTTGCACATGCATAACAGTGTGTCTTGCAAACAGATCCGCCGCCCGGCCCCCAGACTGGGGGTACACCTGGAGAGATGAAGGTCTATACTGGCATGATGGTCTGCATCTGTCCACAAAGGGAACCAAGATTCTAAGTGACAGGTTTAAATGCTTCCTTGGCAAGCTTTTAAACTAGCCATGGGGGGAGGTGCTAATAAGAGGCAGGACATTTCAAGCCTCCCCCCACAAAACATGACAGGTAGTAAGGTAAACACTGAGGTACAGTGCTCAACAGAGTGCAGGACAGGGGTAAATGGAAAAATAGACAAGGGCAAAAAGAGCAGGCATGGGGGAAAAAAGGATAAAGCCAACATTAAATGGAGGGCAATGAGTGCCAATGCCCGTAGTCTGGGAAACAAGCTTCCTGAGCTAGTAGCCTTGATGAAAGATTAACAATTGGATATTGTGCCAGTCACGGAAACATGGTACATGGAGATCCATGACTGGGATGTCAACATACCGGGGTACACAGTCTACAGAAGAGACAGAGGGGAAGAGAGGAAGTGGAGTAGCTCTATACATAAGGGAAAGTATCAAAGCTACAGAACTAATAAGTAAAGGGGAGGGCAAGAGGCACTCTGGGTCACCTTGGAGACAGGGAATTGCATCATAATCCGCACATGGGTTATGTACAGACCCCCATCTCAAGGGGAGGAAATGGACAAGAAAATGATAGAGGACATTCTCAAAATGGCTGAAAAAGGGGAGATACTGTTGATGGGGGACCTAAATATGCCAGATGCTAACTGGATGACATGTACTGCAGCCACATCCAAGAGCAGGGTCATTCTCAATGCGCTGCAGGGGGCAGGCCTTAGACAGCTAGTGTTGGAACCCACTCGGGAGGGTGCAATACTAGACCTAGTACTCTCAAATGGAGAGAGGATCACAAATTTAGAAGTCAGTAGACATCTGGGAACA
The DNA here is from genome assembly GCA_016271365.2 of Neoceratodus forsteri. Classification (NCBI taxonomy): domain Eukaryota; kingdom Metazoa; phylum Chordata; order Ceratodontiformes; family Ceratodontidae; genus Neoceratodus; species Neoceratodus forsteri. The sequence goes on along the minus strand of CM057452.1, from coordinate 524,678,788 downwards.
AGCAACCACTGCACAGTGTGCTTCACAATAAGCACAACCATGGAAACAAGCCATACAGAAACAAGCATACTGGATTTAGAAGGGCTTACTTTGGCAAAATGGGTGAATACCTGAGGAATACACTAGCAAATGGCCAAAAAGGAGGGGTGGAAGAACAATGGAGAAAAATCAAAACTGCCATCATAGAGGCAACAAGACTTTGTGTAAAACAGATAAAACAAAGTGGAGTAAAAAACCACTATGGTTCTCAAAAGAGGTGGCAGGGAAGGTTAAGGAGAAAAAGGCTGCATTCAAAAAGTATAAGGAATCACAGAAGGAGCACGACAGGGAACTGTATCAATTAAAGCAGAAGGAAGTGGGGAAGGCAGTCAGAATAGCAAAAGCCCAAACTGAGGAAAAAATAGCCAAGTCAGTTAAGAAGAGGGATAAAATCTTTTATAGGTACATTAGGGAGCATAGAAAGGTTAAGGGAGGAATAGTGAAGATTAATAAGGGAGAGGGGAGGTGGGCAGAGGGAGACAGTGAAAAGGCAGAGTTACTGAATGAATGCTTTTGCTCAGTATTCTCAAAAGAAGATGATGAGTTACCTAAACCAGACAATAGAAGCACTCTGGGTAGGGGGTTGACACCAGTCCATTTACAGAAGAAAGAGTCCTGAAAGAACTCCTAAAGCTCAAGGTGGACAAAGCAATGGGGCCTGATGGGATTCACCCCAGAATCCTAAAAGAACTAAGGGAGGACCTAGTGACACCACTGACCACACTTTTTAACAAATCATGGGAGGATGGTGTGATACCTGAGGACTGGAGCAGGGCAGATGTGATTCCCCTTCACAAAAGTGGGAGCAAGGCAGAAGCAGGAAACTACAGACCTGTAAGTTTGACCTCGGTGGTAGGGAAAATGATGGAATCACTTCTGAAAGAAAGAATTGTTGAGTACCTAGAGGCCAGCGGGGCACAAGACCCAAAGCAGCATGGATTTACAGCAGGAAGGTCATGTCAGATGAATCTTAATAGATTTCTTTGACTGGGTGACCAAAGTAATAGACCAGGGAGGGGCTGTGGATATGGCCTACCTAGACATTATCAAGGCATTTGACACAGTCCCGCACAAAAGATTGATAAATAGGTTTGCCAGCCTGGGAGTGGGTCCCAGGGTGGCAGCCTGGGTAGCAAACTGGCTGTACAACAGGACACAGAAGGTAATAGTGTATGGAACACATTCCAAAGAAAGGGGGGTCACTAGTGGAGTACCTCAGGACTCAGTACTAGGTCCAGTCCTCTTTAACATCTTTATAGGTGACATTGCAGAGGGTCTGGAGGGAGAGGTATGCCTCTTTGCAGATGACACAAAGATCTGTAACAGAGTTGATACTCAAGGAAGGGGTAGAAATGATGTGAAGGGACTTGACAAGGTTGGAGGAATGGTCAGACATATGGCAACTTGGATTCAATGCAAAGAAGTGCAAAGTAATGCACCTGGGAAACAAAAACCCAGGAGAAGAGTACACAATAGCAGGGGAGGTACTAACAACAACAAAAATGGAAAGGGACCTGGGGGTAGTCATATCAGATGATCTAAAGGTGGGTAAGCAATGTGAGAAGTCATTAAAGAGAGCCAGGGGGATACTGGGATGCATAGGAAGGGGCATCACAAGTAGAAAAAGGGAAGTGGTTATCCCTCTGTGCAGTCAGTTGGTGTGACCCCATCTGGAGTACTGTGTGCAGTTTTGGAGACCTCATCTGTGCAAGGACATAGACAGGATGGAAGCAGTCCAGAGGAGGGCAACTAAAATGGTGCAGGGTCTGCATCAGAAATCATATGAAGAGAGACTGAGAGAGCTTAATATGTATACCCTTGATGAAAGGAGGGACAGGGGACATGATAGAAACGTTCAAGTACCTCAAGGGAATCAACAAAGTCCAGGAGGGTAGCATCTTTCAGAAAAAGAGATGTGTAAGAACAAGGGGGCACAATTTAAAGATAGAGGGGGGACAGCTCAGGGGTATTGTGAGGAAATGTTTTTTTCACGGAGAGAGGTGGATGCATGGAACCGCCTTCCTGGGGAGGTTGTTGGGTCTAAAACAGTGGGGGAATTCAAACATGTATGGGACAGACATAAAGCAGTTGTGGGGGGTGGCAGAAAGTAGGCTGTTGGTTACTAGAATCTGCAGCTTATCCAGTAGGTAGAGAAATGGGCAGACTGGGTGGGCCAAGTGGTCCTTATCTGCCGTCAAAATCTATGTTTCTATGTATTGCTATATTCACCCAGAATGCGAGATCAGCACAGAACATGCAAACTGTGTGAATATGTGACCCTGGTTGCGCGGCACAAAGTGGTCAGCCGACATGTGCGGGCTGCGTATTGTGGGGTCGGGGCTGAGGATTGTCAGTGGGGGATGCATAGCGCAGGGGTCAACCTTAACTTTTTTTTGCACTAGCCAGCCAGACAAGTTGATTAAAAATTGCACTAGCCCACAGACGGTTGCACTAGCCCACAATAACGATGGTAAATTTTGATCAGTTATACAAAAAAAATGCAAGCCAAGAAATACTCATTATTGCATATTTATCCTGCTCCCACATTGCTTCTTGACCCAGCAAAAAAAGACTGCAATCCAATCTCATGCAGTGTGTACCCCCACTGTTTTTTTACCATGTGCCCCTTGCTTCCTCTTTCTGCACCCTCCTCCCCACCAAACCAGAGGATACCATATTAGCAAATGTTCAATCAAGCAGTTCTAGCTCTGCACACATAATAGCCAACATCATCATGCAGTTCACCACAGTCCCACCCTGACCTGCAGGGCAATGTAGAGTCAGGCAGAGAAAGACATTCTCATCCCCCACCCTGTGAATAACCAGACCTGCACATCTGAAAGTTTTCTAACATTGCAAAGTGAGCTAGGGGCAGTTCAAGGATTTCTTTGGAGAGGGTTAAACAAACACAGGGGGCTTGGGATGTAAATAACGTTGACATATCTGTTTGTCTTCCAGGCACAAAAGTATTGATTTAACATGCTCTGCCCTAACAACAGATTTGTCATAACAGTGTCCTTTCATCAGTCAAAGGGGCAGCAGTATACAGGCATGGTGCTGTATTGCCTCTCTTTCTATATAGGATGATCTATGCACAACAGGAATACCTGTTTTAACCTTTCAAATTATATGTTTTACTAAGGTTTTGCTTTGTAGCATACATGCTCCAAAGCATTTTTTTTTGGATGAAATAACATGATGGGTGGTATAAGGGTGGTACTGCATGGCTGGCATTGACTGGTGTGATCCATTAAAAGGAGCAGTGGACCCCTACACCAGTCAGTAATGGCAGCTATGGCTCTATGGATGGCCACTTCAGAGTCTACTTTGCAGTGGTGTCCAGGGAAAGCATGGAGTTGACAGACCACCTGGCTGGGCAGACCATATATACATCACAGCATTCTGTCACTGCAGTGTTGGATACAGACACTCAGAAGGTTGGGAAATGAGGCACACTGGTCTTAATATTGTGGGACAAATCACAGACAAGTTCAGCAAACTGGAAGCTAGTGACTTAACCACTCTGCCATTGCTCACAGCATGCAGGCTAGCTGAATGTCCTAACAATTGAGTGGCAATGACTCACATCAAGTCTTTTGTTGGATCCCCCTCTTTGAACTGCCAGATAATTTCAGCTCTTAATGAGCTGTTAATCACACCAGGCCACACTGAGGGAGATTAGCAAAAGGACTACAGCCTGCTAAAGGAGGGACTTTTTCAACTTCATTAACAGTCATGACAAGCCTGCACTAGTCAAGACGGACAAGTAGAGGGTTAGCTGCACTAGCCCTGGCCAATTTGCACTAGGTTCAGGGCTAGTAAAACATTGTTAAGATTGAACCCTGGCATAGAGCATACCTTGATGCACTGTATCCTCCATGGGCTGTATTCAGTCTGAAAATGCTAATGAGCTCATTGGGCATGCATGGTGCAACAGGGCCCCATGCATGCCCATTATGGGCTCATTACCATGGCTGCACCTGGCGGAATATGCCAGGCCAGCCCCCCTCCCTTGTGCTGATGGCTGTATAGGGCATACTAGCCCCCATTCCAATGAGGCAGTATAGCGCAGTGGTCTAAGGCTCTGAGCTGCAAATCTGGTGACATCCAGCAGACCAGACCTGGGTTTGAATCCCACAGCTTCCACTTGCATACTGTGTGACCCTGAGCAAGTCACTTAACCTCCTTGTGCTCCCAGATCGCTCCTGTAAAAAAGCTTTCAGCTTAATGTGCTATACCTGGTTAAACAACTAAAAATAAATAAATAAATTCCAAGGTGTAGCCCCTCCCCCCGCCCAACCACAGTACCAATACAACACAACCCACCCACCGTTTCCATAGTGCTGGGTCCCCCTTCCATCCCTGATCCACAAATACAATAAGACCATGCCCCAATCCCTTTTCCATAGTGTAGGTACCCCTCTCCCATCCCCAATCAATGTAGCTTAATGCCCCCACCTGTTTCTATAGTGAGTAGTAGTTGCCCCCATCCCAGCCATAATTCTTAATTGATACAGAAATCTGCCCCAAGCATTCCCCATATTGCAGTGTCCCCCACCCAGCCCCAATACCCATTGAATCACAATCCCACCCCAAACCCACTTCCATAGTGTCGGGTCCTCCCTTCCATGCCTGATACCCGATAACACAATGAAAAAGACAGTCCCCATTTATGTCCATAGTGTAGTGGCCACCCACCCTGTCAGGACTGGACCCCCACCCAGAGCTGGCGGCTAGCTCAGCCCTCCGCGCACTATCACGGCCAGCCACTGACTAAACTGTCAGTACAGTCTGCTGTGCATAGTTCATGCTCCACCAATGAGCACGTACTTTGTACGGTACACTGCATTGACAATTCAGTCGGCAGCTGGATGTGGTAGTGTGCAAAGGACTATGCCGGGTCACTGGCTCTGGGGAGTTGGGTGGGGTCCGGTTCTGATATGGTGTGGGGGCACTACACTATGGAAATACATGAGGACCATCCTTTCATTGTGACATCAGGGATTGGGAACCCTACTACTATGGAAATGGGTTTGGGGTGGGATTGTGGTTTGAAAGGAATCGGGGCTGGTGGGGGTACCAATGCAGTATGGGGAATGCTTGGTGCAAATTTCTGTATTGATCAGGGCTGGGCGGGGGGTACCACTTCACTGTGGAAATGGGTGTGGGGCATATTGTTACATTGATTGTGGACGGGGTACTGCTACACTATGGAAAAAGGGATCGGGGCATGGTCTTACTGTGATCGGGGATGGGATGGTGGACCCTGCACTATGGAAGTGGGGGGCTATTATTTCATCCTTGACCAGTGGGCAGGCAGGCTGCTGTGCACCTGTCTGCACCTCCGTAGCCTGTCTGTGGGTGGCCGGCAGAGTTAGGTCAGCTTTTTTTGGCCTGTCTTTGTGCTGCACAGTACTGGCCCTTGAGGGGAGCATTCCCATTGAATATGCCCATGCACGGCACATTTATGGGAACACTTCTTCTACATGAGCTGCATACATTATATCTGGGCCATGGCCCTTTCTCCTTTGAGCAGAGCATCCCCCCCCCTGAATTTTTTTAATTTATTTTATGTAGTTGTTTAACCAGGTATAGCACACTAAGCTGAAAGCTTTTTTACAGGAGCAACCTGGGAGCACAAGGAGGTTAAGTGACTTGCTCAGGGTCACACAGTATGCAAGTGGAAGCTGTGGGATTCAAACCCAGGTCAGGTCTGCTGGATGTCACCAAATTTGCAGCTCAGAGCCTTAGACCACTGCGCTATCCTGCCTCCTAGAATATCACGCTTCGGCACATTGTTTGGGATGTACGGTACATCTCTGTTTTTTGTCAGGATGTGCTGCACATCTCCTTTGAAGAAGGGAGCACAAGTGTTTATTTCTAACAAACTAACAACTGATTATTTGATTTTATTGTATTTTGGTGTATTAGTAAATATACTTTTATAATAAAATATTTGTACAGGCAGTGTAACAAGTGGGGTTTTATCTTTGCTTTTTCCCACTGCTAGTAAACATAATTGAGTGGAATCTTGGCATTGGATTTCAGAAACTGCCATGTACTTAGGAGCCCAATGTATTTTAATGAGAAACTAGATATATTTTTCTTTTAGCAACAAACTTTGACTTTTATGTGTTTGCACTACTGTGGTCCATCAGTATGATTTTATGATTTTTAAAACAATAATTGGCTTCTATTTTTTTCTCCCCAAGTAAAATCTAGTTATGAAGAAAATGTCACCTGCTAAATTATAGCAAACGAAAGTCACCAACAATCACATATTTCTATTAAATATATAATATTTGGTGGTAGAAAGTGTTATTTTTTTAATAGATATCAGAAAACAGGTATGCAGTTTCCCATTGAATTACACTGCCAGCCTTCACAGTAAAGATTCTCTGATATCACAATACAAGAATTCAATTTCATTCATTTTTGCCAATAGTTGGCAAAATGCAAATAAAATGATGAAAGGGTAATTAAAGAAACAAATGAAAGCAAACAAATGATCACAGATGTATCTAACCTTCATTCTCTAAGATATACATCCTTTCTAAGGACATTCTGTTTAAGAAACATACAAAGAAGCCAGCAGAAGAAGGCCATTTGGTCCATCTAGTCTGCTTGTGTTGCAGGGTCCACAGCTTGAACTACTGTCACTGCCTCCTTTCCCACTCCTCCCATCATCCCTACCCATGATCCTTACCTTCCCCCTATGCCTATCCCAGCCTTTCTTGGAAGCTTCCCATTGTCTTCAATGAGAACATCTCCTCTGGTAATGCATTCCAAGTGTCTACCACACCTTTGTAAAGAAGTGCTTCCTGGCCTCCCTCCTAAACTTCCTCCCTAACCCCCCTTCCATCTTAAGACTGTGCCCCCTCATGTTATGGTTGCCACTCAGCTTAAAGAGACCCTCCTTATCCACCTTATTTATCCTTTCAAGTGCTTGAAGATCCCAGTCGTGTCCCTCTATCTCTTTCCTTTCCTCCAGGGAGTACATGTTCAGTGCCCTAAACCTGTCCTTGTATGCCTACACCTGTTGACTTGCTATCATCTTTGTAGCCTTCTCTGGACCTCTCCAGCCAGGTTGATGTCATTTTGGGGAAAAGGCACCAGTACTGAACTCCATACTCTAAATGTGGCTTCACCAGTGGTTTGTACAAAGAGTAGAATAACCTCCTCTGCTACTACTGATCACTCTTGCTGTACATCCTAGCATCTTGTTTGCCCTTGCTGCTGCTTTCTTGCACTGCTTGAGTGCTTCTGGTCACTAGTGATCATCGCCTCAGGTCCTTCTCCCTTTGATGCAGATACCTGGACTCCACCCAGGTAGTACTCCATCCTGAGATTCTTGGCTCCAATGTGTATAACTTTGCATTGCTTGGCATTGAAGCCAAGCTGCTAGATCCAGGACCACCTTCCCAGCTTTTCCAGATCATCCTGTAGGTCCCATCCTTTCAGTTGTGTCCACTCTCCCACAGAGCTTGGTGTCATCTGTGAATAGGCATCTTTTGCCCTTAATGCCATCCACAAAGTCACTGATGAAGACATTGAACAACACCAGCCTCAGCACCAAGTCCTGCGGGACCCCACTGATGACCTCACTGTTGCCAGATAACTCTCCCAGCAAGCACCCTCTGGGTTCTGTTCCTCAGCCAGTTTTCCACCCATCTGGACATCTTATCCCCAATCCCGAGATCTGCCAACTTCCTGATCAGCATTTTGTGGGACACAGTCAAAGGCCTTGCTGAAGTCCAGATAGAGGATGTCTACCACTTGGCCCCTGTCTTCTGTCTTAGTGACACAGTCAAAGAAGTTGATCAGATTTGTTTGACCCAATCTCCCCTCCACCATGAACCCATGTTGCCCCGCCTCCTGTAGACCATACTCCTCTGAATATTCTTCTAACTTTTCCTTAAGTGTGGTCTCCATGAGCTTGTACACGATTGAGGTCAGACTGACTGGTCTGTACTTCCCCGGGTCATCCTTGGGACCATGTTTGTGGAGGGGCACCACATGTGCTGTTCTCCAGTCCTGTGGTACCACACCTGACTCTAGTGAACTGTTAAGTAAACATACACATATTACACAGAAACATAAGATTTTATTGGTAGAAAAGGACTAGTAGGCCCTTTCTGCCTATTCTAACACACTCTGATCCTTTTTATGTTGGCGTGCATGCGAAGCAACATCTTATTAGTAATGTAGCACATTTCAGAGGCATGTCAGTGTTGGCCAATGCAGGGGATGCTTTGAGTGGTAGTTCCTCAGCTGCCAATCAGTGAGCATGCTGCCGGTGACAGCAGTTTCAGAGAGCCAAAGATGGAAGCGATTTGCCGCTGCAGTCCAAGACAGGCTCGTCATTGCAGTGGCATATGACGCTCCATTACGTGGCCTTTCCTGGGAAACATTTCAATAAAATATGGCGACCCTGCTGTCCACCACACAGTCCTCAGAAAGCCAACATCGGGTGCCCAATCCCGTGTCTGCATGCCCCACACACACACACAGTATGTGGCACACTGTAACATGACAGCTCCTGCTGCCCTGTCACACACTCCCAAAAGCTGACATCAGGGTGCCCAATCCCCATGTTAGCATCTCCCAACTTAATGTGTCATTCCTGGTTAAACAGGTTCACCTTTCCTTTCCAACACCGGTGTCGGATGTGTTCCCCCTAACCCATCTATATGCCTTGGCGACATCGGGGTGCCCAGTCCTCATGTCGGCATTCTCCCACCCCCCAGAATTGTGGCACACTGGGAGTCCGCTCCAGTGTGCCTTTTTTTTTTTTTTGTGTGTGTGTAACTTGTAAATGAAGAAAACTTTCCCTTGCAGTCTTTCCCCCCCAAGCAAGAAAACTGTCCACCATTGTCTTCCTCATCCCCCTCCCCCCCACCACCACCATCCATACTTACCTTTCCGGAGGTCGGGAGCCATGATCTTCTCTGAACCGGGACATGTCTGCACTCTTCAAAGCCAAACTGCGAACTGAAGAAATGACGGTAAGTTTTATAATGGGAGGCAGTGGGGGGTTTCAACTTAGGTTGATATCTCAGCCATTTTTTTGAATTTTGGCCCCAAATTTTCAACTTGGGGTTCTTGGGACCCCAACTCGTGAGTATGTTACTGTTATTTAGTTTCTCAGTCCCAAAAGGTGATTTCGTGATCGCTGCATGGAATCACCCTTTGGGACTGATTAACAAAATGACAGTGCCACTGTTCATGAGGGGAGTTCCCAAAAAGTCCATGTTGCAAATCTGGTGAAAAAATTCTAAAAAATGACTGGGTTACAAGTGTGTGTTGTGCAGTTTCTACGCACACTTATAACTTCAATTTTTAATATTTTTTCTCCAGATTCTCAACATTGCCATTTTTTCACATCTCCTTATGAACAATATAGCTGTCATTTTTCACATCCTTCCTGAAACATGTTTTCACACCTATGGCGCAGAATGGCATGGCTGCTGTGGGAAATCAACTTTTGGGACAGATTAACAAAATCACAATGCCGCTCTTCATGAGGAGAGGTTCAAAAATGGCTTTGTTGAAAATTTGGTGAAAAAACTCCAAAAAATGATTGTATTACATGTGTACGTTGCAGTTTCTACGCACGTTCGTAACTTCACCAATTTTTCATTTTTTCTCTCCAGATTTTCAACATTGCCATTTTTTCACACCACCTCATTAACATTATAGCTGTAATTTTTCACATCCTACCAGAAATGTATTTTCATACCTGTGGGCCAAATGGCACAGTCACTGTAAAACCACCTTTTCGGATTGAGTAATGAAATTATAGTGCCACTGTTCATGAGGTGGGGTCAAAAACCTATTTTGAAAATTTGGGTGAAAATACCAACAACGGTTGGGGCATTAGGTTTCCAACCATAATGCCCTACTCTGTAGAGACTGACAGACTTCGGGCTGTGACTTGGGATCGTGTATTGTAATGCTCACACCATTCCATCCTCACCCTACAGCCAGTGAGAGGTATTGAGGTGTGCCTTGGGTGTTTGGCCCCAATGTTCACCCCATTCTCTATACCACACACCTCTCAGAGAATTTTCTTATGAAATAGGGTGAGTATAAGGCCAGAGCCCCAAGGCACACCACAACATCTGTCAGTGTGTGCAGGGTTGAGTAAGTGAAATAGCATGAGGCGTTATGGCCGACGACCAAAGGCACACCCCAGTGCCTGTCAGTCTCTATGGTGTAAGGTGGCGTCATGTTCAGTACTTCACTGCCATTCCTATTATGTATCTTTCTAACTCCTGCACTACCCAATGCCAATCCCAGCAAGCCAACATTTGGCATTGACAAATGCTTATTGATCACTGTCATACTTCCCTTCCCCTCTTCCTCTACCCAATTTGTCACTGTGCCTATCCCACACAGGACTGAGACTTCCCACAGTCTTTGCCCTCACCTCCTCTGGCAGGCTGTTGCAGTCATCTACCACCCTTTATATGAAGATGTATTTCCTCATATAGCTTCAAAATGTCCTCTTTTGCTTTATTGCATGCCCCCATGTCCTAGTGCCTTCTTTTCTCTGAAACAGATACCCCACCTGTACCTTGTTCATCCCGTGAGGTATTTTTAGGTCTCAGTCATGCCCCCTCTCACTGTCTTCTCCTGTAGTCTTTCCTCGCAAGGCTTTTCATGCAACCCTCACACCATTTTGGTTGCTTTCCTCTGTACCGCTTTCACCTTGTCAGTGTCCTTGCAGAGGTGCAGCCTCCAGAACTGAACACAATATTCCAGGTGGGACCTCACTAGTGAGTGATACAACAGTGGCATCACCTCCCTCCTCCTACTAGAAATCCCCATCCTGATGCAGTGGTTTCCCTAGATTCCTTTGCATTCTTTCTACCCCTTCCTGAGTTTCTACCCTATTGCAGATTTTTGTATTCATCCACAAAGAAATCCACCTTATTCTCTGGCTCCTTAAAGTTGTTTGTTGCCTTTCCCCAGGTTGCACCTGGAAATGAGCCTCGGCTCAGTGTGCTCCTCCCAGCCACCAAACTTTAAATAAAAATAAATAAAGACATTGAAGAGGACCAGTCACTGCACTGAACCCTGTGGCACCCCACTTGTCAGTTTCCTATCCCTTTAGTGGCTGCCATTTACGACCACCCGTTGCCTCCTATCCTTCAACCAGTTAGATACCCAGCTTACTGCTTTCTCTCCAACCCCCAGGCTGCTTAGTTTCTAACTAGCCTTCTGTGTGGCACAGTGTCGAAAGCCTTACTGAAGTCCAAATAAGCTGCCTCCACTTCTCTCCCTTGATCCACTTCCCTAATAACCCACTCAAAGAAATCCATGAGGTTTGTTTGCCATGACCTCCTTCCTGTGAAACTGAGCTGCTGGTGGTCCTGCAGCCCATTTGCCTCCAGGTACTCCATGAGTGTCTCCTTCAGTTGAGTCTCCATTAATTAATTACCCACCACTGATATGAGACTGACTGGCCTGTAGTTGCTAGCCTCTTACTTGCTGCCACTTTTGTGCAGAGGAACCACATAAGCCCTCCTACAGTCCTCAGGAACTACCCCCGGTCTCCAATGAGGTGCTGAGTAGTGTAGCCAGTGGAGCAGTTAGTACCTTGCTCAGTTCTTTTAGGATCCTTGGGTGAATGCCATCTGGCCCTATCACCTTATCCTCTTTTACAGCTTCAAGTCCCTTCCAGACCCTCTCTACCAAGAATGGACTTGGGTCTACTGCCCTTCTCCCTGATGCTTGCTGCTACATACTGACCCTTTCCCCCACCCTCTACTGTGAAGACTGAGCAGAAACAATCATTCAGAATTTCAGCTTTCTCTCGATCTTCCTCTGTGCAGTCCCACCACCCTCTTCCCTCCTGATTCTCACTATCTCTTCCTTTGACCTTTTCACTTCACTTATGTATCTGAAGAAGGGCTTGTCCCCTTTTTGAACCTCCTTAGCTATCCTCTTTTCTGTTTACGCTTTAGCTGCTCTCACCCTCCTTCTTGCTTTCCTCTGCTTTACAGGATATGTCCCCTGTTTGTTTCCATCTGGATCTCTTTGCACTTCCTAAATACAGTTTTCTTCTTCCTCGTTGCCTTTGCCACCACTTTAGAAGCCATGGCAGCCTTTTCCTCCTCCTTCCCTTGCTCACTTCCTTCAAACAGCATGGTGTTGCTTGGCTGTTCCCTCCTTAATCCTTTTGCTTTGAATCTATACTCCCCCCATCCACCCCATTCTTCGAGGTATTTACTGAGGCAGTTTCCCATTTCATTAAAATATGTCCTCCTGACATCTAGGACCTTTAACAGGAATTTTAAGCATATTTTGATAACAGTCTCTTTATATCAGAAATGCTGTGAGTTAGATGTTTGTGACATTTGGCATTCCTTCATAACACAAAAAAGACTTTGTAGTTTGCATCCTTCTTTTTCCAAAGGATTTCAGTTTGTCCCAGTCACTCAGTTCTCTTTAGTAATTGAGAGATACAATCCAAAATATCAGTAGGCCCTCAAGTTACAACTGTTTATCTGACTGAGCTATGCACATCTCTGCATGATACACCTCCTTGAAGGAAACTTTGCAGTGTTCCATGGATAGAGGGCTTAGTTTTCTTCTGTTGATTAACTCTTTCCTTCCTCTCAAGACATACTTATGCATGTATTAAACAGTGTTCTTTCTCCTGTGGCCTTGTCCACAATAGCCATATTGAAGGAACAGCTAGCCCATGTCCTTTGGCATGTTTGCATGGAATTTCCTTAATCAAAATACTTTTGCTAAGGCATGATAAGTAATAGCAATAAAATACATTCAGAGTGTTCACTGTAATTGCTCCATGAATATTAACGTTAATAATCATTAAATATTTTGCATCTTAACCTAGTTGTCCTACATGGTATCACCCCTGATGTATTAATTGTTCATGCTCCTCTACCCCCCACACCAAGGTCACAGACTGGAAACCTGCCTCCTGGGCTCTGTCTGTTTACGACATATACCTGGTAAACACGTCACCAATAAGAAAATAAGGGTAGCAGTGGGGTGAGGGAGGCAGCAAACCGTCTCCTCCAAACTGGCTAGCCAATCTTCTTGAGAACCTACTGTTTTAAGGCACCAGAATGTCAAGTGTCTGGAAAACTGCAAAATGACTTGTGAGTGTGATTTTATTTAGGGAAGAGAACATTATCACAGTATTGTAGTCTGTCTAATTATATAGTATTATTTTATCTAGAGGCAGTAACACCGATGGAGCATTTTATCAGAGGAGCATAACTCCACCGATACAATCATTTTTCAGTAGAGTCTAGTCAGACTTAAACTTTACTCCTGCATCTGTAACTGTTAGAACAGTATGCTGCCAGTAGATCAGTAATGTGTAAACAGCATGCAGAATACAGCATGTCAGATCCTCCTACCGGCAGACAGTACGCGAGTGTAAGCAAAAAACACAGGTTACTCACCTGTAACAGTAGTTGTAGAAGTGGTATATGTTGTTCATCCACACTTACTGGCAGTGTCCTTTCCCCTTTAAGATGTGCCAGAATTTCTTCAAGCTGGCTCCTCCCACCCACCTGGGTGGTATATCCCTCTGCTCCACCCCATGATGCCAGATCTTACCCGCTGGAAGCAGAGATTGTGCACCTGAGCCAGGGGAGGTTGGGTGGATCTGTGTGGATGAACAACATATACCACTCCTAGAACTACTATTACAGGTGAGTAACCTGTGTTTCACGGACGAGATATGTTGTTCTATCCACACTTACTGGCAGACTCCTAGCAGTTCTCTGGGAGGAGGGAGGCAAGGCGCACACCCCCTACTTAGGGAACAGAGATTGGAGAACTGAGGCCCCAAAACCAGCGCCCTGGCATGACTTGAGGTCAATGTGGTATTGTGAAATTAAGGTGTGTGCTGACTTCCAGGTAACAGCCCTGCAGATTTCCTGGATAGGGACATCTCGAGAAGCAGCCACCAATGCAGTGGTATGATGGGTGGAATAAGCCCTTGCCCTCCGGGAAGCTTCCTACCCACCAACCTGTAGCAGAGATCAATGCAAGAAGTGATCCACCTGCCAATCGTCCGCTTGGCTGCAGGTCTGCTGGGTGTGGCTTCAGCGTAGGTGACAAACAGCTGGTGAATCTCTCCCCAAACTCCAGCCATGTGCTCTTTGTAATAAGCGAGAGCTTGCCTCAGGTCCAGAGTATGGAGCCTGTGTTCGGCCTCCGAGGTGTGATTCAGGAAGAACACTGGAAGAGCTATTACCTGATTAAGGTGAAACTCCAGCACAACCTTCGGGAGGAACTTCTGGTTGGGGCGCAGGACAGTTTTTTTCCCCATGGAAGCCCAAGTAAGGAAACTACACTGAAGGTGCCTGGAGTTCACTGATCCTTCTGGCTGACGTGATATGCACCAGGAAGGCGATCTTCCATGTCAGGTGAGACATCTCACACCTGTGCATTGATTTGAATGGCTTGCCCATGAGCTTTGCCAAAACCTGCAACAAATCCCACCAGAGGGGAAATGTGATTTAAGCCTTTGAAAAAACCACCAGACCACCTTCTCCAGCAACACCGACTGCTGACTAGCCCACACACCGAGCCAGGTGCACCTTAAGGGTTGTCGACCAAAGTCTCCCATTGGACAGAGACCTCAGGTAGTCCAACATGCTGGCCACTGGACAGGACAAAGAGTCCAGTCCCTTGTCCTGATACCAAATGGAGAACCTCTTCCATTTGGAGGCATATCATTTTGTGGTCAGTTCCTTTCTAGATGCCTCCGTCACAGTGAGGACATCTTCAGAGAGACACAAAGCCTGGAACTTTAGCCACTTAGGAACCAGGCTGTCAGGTGCAGGGATTGAAGGGCTGGGTGAGTACCTTCCCCTGATTGATGGAGAGCAGGAATGGGTGGAGTGAAAATTGCCTTGGGAGCCTGTTGCTGAGGAGATCGGAGTACCAAATCTAGCGTGGCCAGTCCAGAGCCACCAGTATTACCTGCACCTTATCCCTCCTGACCTTGAGCAACATCTTTTGGATCAAGGGAAGTGGTGGGAAGGCATAGAAGAGGCCTGGAGTCCAAGTCCTCGAGAAGGCATCCCTGTGCAGTGAGTCCAGCTGAGGGGGGCGGGCATGAACAGCCTCAGCTTTACGTTCTTTCCTGGAGGTGAACAGGTCCACCTGAGGGATGCCCCACTGGGAGAACAGACTGAATTGCCTCTGGAAGGAGAGATCCACTCGTGAGATGCCTCACCCACCTGACTGAGGGTGTCCACCAGCTAACTGGAGGCTCCTGCCACATGGATTGGTAGGAGATCTCAGATCCAGGGCTGTGCATGAGGGTCCATACACAGAGCTTCCCTGCACAATGGCAGGGAGTACATCCTGCCTTGCTTGTTGAGGTAGTACATGGTTGTGGAGTTGTCTGTTTGGACTTGGACCACTTGACCCCAAACATACTGAGCTATGCAGTCAGCACCAACCAAACTGCCTAGAGTTCCAGTAGGTTGATGTGCCATCGAGATTCCTCAGTGGTCCAGAGCCCATGGACTCTTGTGTTGCCCCAGATGGGCACTCCAGCCTGTGAGAGAGGTGTCGGTCATCAGGATGATCATTGAATCAGGGCGGTCAAACGGGATCCTTTCCTGCAGGTGCTCTGGGACTAGCCACCACTGGAGGGCATCCCATATCTTTTGGGTCACAGTGACCAGCTGGTCGAAGTAACCTTTGTGCTGAGATCACTGACTGGCCAGCTACCATTGCAGGGAGTGCATATGACAATTGGCCCAATGGACCATGCTGGTGCAGGCCACTATGTAACCCAGAAAGCGCAGGAAGTCCCAGACAGGGCACAATTGCCCAACCCAGAATGATCAAGCAAAGGAGGAGAGAACCTCCGCCCTGTCCACCAGGAGCTGGGCTCTGGCTTGGCAAGAGTTGAGCTCTGCCCCGATGAAGCTGATCACCTGCGAGGGCATGAGTTCTGACTTGGCCTCGTTGACCAGGAAGCCAAGAGAGGTGCAGGTCTGAGGGCCAAGCCCTGGATCTCTCTCCTCCTGCCTGGAGGGACCTGCAATCAGGCAGTTGTACAGGAAGGAGTACACCCAGATCCCTCAGCACCTGAGGTAAGCTGCCACCACTGCTATGCATTTGGTGAAAACATTGGGGCAGAGGAAAGGCCAAATGGCATGGGCCAGAACTCAGAGGGTTCCCTCAGCTCAAAGCTGTGGAACCTTGGTGGATGGATGGATTGGGATGTGAGAGAACACATCCTGAAAATCCAGGAGCAAAACCTCATGGTCTAGAGATGGTATGATCTGAGACAGAGTTACCATAATGAAGGTGTGTCGCGACCTGAGGAACTATACTCAACATCAGTCACTACACTTCCCAGAGCATAATGAAAAAATTTAGTTCCACGTCCATATGAGTTCAGCTTAGTGTTCATTTATTTTATGCCGGCAAGCAGTAGAAACAAACAACCCTCCTGGGTCAGGGAAAACAACACATGCTCCAACGTTGTCAACTTTTACGAGTCTTTATCTTGATCTTTGATAAAGACTCATAAGAGTTGAAACGTTGGAGCACGTGTTGTTTTCATTTCTTTTTACTGCTTGGAGGCATAAAATAAATGAACATTGAGCTGAACTCATATTGACGCGGAACTGAACTTTTCATTATGCCCTGCAAGTGCTGTGACTGATGTTGAATATATGTTTAAGTAGCGTCACTGAGCACCCCAGGTTATCTAGTGCAGCTCTATTGGAATTTTAAATTCATATGACCTGAGGAACTTGTTCAGGTCATGCAGCTCTAGAATGGAGCACCATCCCCTTTCTGCTTTGGCACCAGGAAGTACGTGGAGACAAACCCTGGGTGTTCTGGAGGATCCTTGCGGAGGAGCTGGGCTATGTCATCTCGAAGAGCTGACCAGTGTCTGCAGATACCATGTCCTCCTGTGGGCATGGGCTCGGCTTGGAGGGTACTGCTCGAAATCTAGAGGCAGACTCCTGACTGACCACTTTCAGAACCCACCTGTCCTTGGTGATAGCGAACCAAGTGGAAAGAAAGTGCAGAGCCGGCCCGGCACAAGAGGACCCAGGGAGGCGTGACAGGTATAAGGGTGGCACCCCCCCCCCATCCCGTCACTGAGCAGGCTTGGAGGAGGATCTGGCTGAAGAGCCACTGGGTTCCTTTCCTGTGGGCTTACTGACCACCAAGGCCAATGATTGGGGCCTGAGTCACCAGGACTGAGCTTACTGGCCAGCCTGATGCTGAGTTGATTTTGCTGCATGAGTGGAACACTGAAACGACTTTCGCTTCTACTGCCTGGAGCCCTTGGGATCCTTCTGTGCAGTTGTTATGTAGTGTAAGGTGACATTGGACTTCTCAGTGCATTGGAGGTGACCCTCCACACTGTGCCCAAACAGGTCAGTGTTCAAAAAAGGAACATCTGCCAGCTTGTGCTGAGTGCCTGTCATGAAGGTCGAAATCCACAGCCAAGCCCTATGACACATGGCTACAGTGGCCACCACTGAGCGGGCACAGTAATCTCCCAGGTCCAGAGCCATTTGCAGTTGCTGCTTCACCACAGCTCAGCCTTGATCTTGGACTTGCTTGACTATGGTCTGGAGGTCCACAGGCAAGTGAGGTATTGCCTCTTCCAAAGAACCCAAGAGGACATGGGAGAAGTGTGCTGTCATGACGGCCGAGGTCGCCTGATGGAGGCTGAGCAAAGAGGCAGCATAGACTTTTTTAGGTGCACATTTCAGTTTCTTGGACTTCTTGTCCAGTGGGTTGTCGATGTCCCCGATGTTGCCGAAGCTCTGAAACACGGAGTCGGCCACCAACCCCTCTGCCGAGGGGTGCTCCATGAAACCCGAGAGGGTACCGATGGGCATCGCATACTTGTGGGCCATCCAGGCAGAGGACACAGGGCAGGACACTACGCACTGCCAAAGCTGCAGGGTAGGGCTGACAGTGGCCTTGGCCACTGAGAAAACCTCTGTAGGAGAGTCCCCTTTGTCCAGAATATCTGTAAGGGGATAGCAAGCCCTCTTCTGGATGGGCTCCAGTTTCATCCCCGTGAATTCAGAGATGAGGTGGAGGATGCCCAGGAAGGAAGTGGGCCCATCCTCTGTTGAGAGATCCCCCCATGGACTCCTCAGCGACCAGGCAGGAGTGCAGTGAGGAATAATCAGACTAGGAAGAGTCCTCTTGAAGCGGCCGACTGCCCGAGTCACCTTCAACCCTCCATGGGCGGATAGGCGTGAGGGTGACTGATAGCCAATTAGGAAGCCCCTTGGCTGGCCAAGACTCCTTTGTCAGAGCATTGGTCAATGGCTGTCCGGGTGGTGGCTCCACAATGATCGGTGGAGAGGCCAGCCATGACCGAAACAAGGCAGTCTTGATCAGCTCCACTGGGGGAGGGATGGTCTCAACCCGACCCTCACAGGGGATTCCATGTCGGCCTTTTCAGGTGACAGCCAAGTGGTGGCCAATGTGGAACCAGGGTCAGCTTCTGACCAGCCAGCACCAACTGTTGCCACATGAGGTTTTCATAGCATTGATGCAACTTGCACCAATCCTCTCCTCACCCAAGGAGGACGAAGACAATGAATAGCAGTGGCGCTGCTTCTCATGGTGACGAGAGTGGGAGTGCCGATGATGGAGCTGCTCAGCCCACTGGAGGAGGACCGAGACTGTGGCCACCGGGAGCCAGGGAATGCCACGGCTCCTTCTGGTCTGGGTTGGTGACTGGAGGGTTCTGCTCAGCAGACTGAGCAGCCCCTTCAGTGGTCACAGGCAGGACCAGAGTCCTGAAGAGAGAGTTATCTGCTTCTTTGCATGATCACTAGTTGATTGGGTCGAGAAGAATCTCGGCTGCATCATCGGCTGATGTCTCCACCAACTGGCCTGACAGAGTTTCCTTGAAGCCAGCCGCGGTTTCAACTGTGGTCAAAACCTGAGAGTCATGAGACTGAGACTGCTCCCAATCCCATGAACATTGACAATGAGTCTTCTCTTTCTTCAGCTCCTTCTTCTCTTTGCAAGAGTGAGAGCTGTGAGATCCAGAAGGACCCTGACCCTTAGTCGGGAGGAACTGGCACAGCTCCTTGAAGAGCCTGAGAAAGTGGAGCCCAGCTGGAGCAGCACGAAGGCAGAAGCCAAAGAGGATTGAGCGATGGCCCAAGCTGCCTCCTCTTCGAAGGCCGCAAGCTGTCCAGCTGCTTGGCGGACCCCGCAGCCACGGAGATCACCCAATGGGTGTCTTTAGATTTGATCCACAGATGTTGTTTTCTGGGCAGCTCAACTTAAAGTGGGTGAGGCGGTCCTCAAGGACCATTGCATGAAAAGACCGACAAGTATTGCAGGCCTCAGTATCATGTCCGTGGCCCAGGCAGTAAATGCACGTGGCATGGGGGTCGGTACACAACATCTTCTGCCCGCATGGGAACCAGCAAAATCCGGGTGAGCACTTGCCATTCATCATGGTCCAGAAGCTCAAAGACAAATACCAATATGGTAACAGTTTCTCAAAAGCAATCCAAACGGATCAAAAGTGCTAGGGCCTACAACGCAGGAGCGCAAAGCAGAGAAACTGTTTCTTCCAGCAGAAAGGAAGATCTGACATCATGGGTGGAGCCGAGGGATATACCTCCCAGTTGGGTGGGAGAAGCCATCTTAAAGACTTTCCAGCACATCTTAAAGGGGAAAGGACACTGCCAGTAAGTGTGGATAGAACAGCATATCCATGTCCCCTAGAAATGCACATTCCTTCAACTGATGCATACATTGAATGGGTAGCATGGGTAGAATTGAAATAATTAAAAAGTATTAAATTAATCAGCTACTGGCAGTGCGTGGGTGTATTGTGGCAGCAGGGGGTTGGTCCAGGCATAGATTTGAGAACTAGCCCCACCAGCTTACGTCAGAATCTAATATGCTATTGGCATTCACTGTAGGGTTTTTTTATGCTTACAGATTCTATACTTCTATGTTTATAACATTGCATCCTCTTAGTGAAGCAACTAATCAAGAGTAATTCAAGAAATAACAAATCTTCTTTATCTGATAATACAGCAGAATGAAAATGATGATGTGTGTTCAGTTTGCAAAGATGGTGGTGATCTGATATGCTGTGATGAGTGTCCCCGTGCATTCCACACCAACTGTCACATTCCAGAAATCCCTTCACCTCCAAGCTCCAGGTTGGTAAATTGTTTGCTTTTTAAACCAGTTATAAATGGTTGAAAAATATCTGTCATATTCACTATAGTTACTAAGATAAATTCTGAGTCTACCAGGATAAGGAGGGAGGTAAAATGTCATGCTAAACAGAAGATTGGCTTCAAGCTAGAAATTAGAGTGTAGACAACATTTCAGATTCATTACATTTGAGGGGTGGTGTCTAGTTGGAAAAGAAATATATTATGCAGATGTTGTATTTAATTATATTTTAAATACAGTTGAAGTGAATCATAAAATATTCAGCAGTTTCATTTTATGCAGACTATACAGCAGAGCCAGCCAGTATGCAATGCAGTACTTTGCAGCACTGCAGCCTGGGTGACAGGGCAGTCTGCTAGCCAGACTGGGCATACACAATTTAGGGCTATTTTGTCAAATTCTGTCAAAGTTATTAAGGTTCAAAAATTGGAGTATAACATTAAACACCTTACTCAACTGTAACGCTGGTTGTGTTACCATGGCTATATACATAAATATCTGTACCTATGATATATGCAGTAGATGTGACACATAGTCATTACAAACATGCTGATATTTGAGTTACTGTGTACATAAATTTCATTTATGTGTATGATAGACATGTCATCAGCATTTATGTACACAATAGACACATCAGTATGCATTTATGTACACAATAGACACATCATTGTGTTGCCACGCCCACAGACTGCTGCCTGTCTGACCTGCACTGCTACTACTACATTTCAGTTCTTGTACAAATATTGAACACATTAAAACTCTCTTGCATGCATGCATGATTTTTTCTCCATTTAACATCCAGCTCACTGTCCTATAACTTGAACAAACTCCCTATAAAAGAACATTTATCTTCTATTGCTCTGTTCTATTATTTTCCTTTAGATGGAAGATACTTGTCCCCGCCATTCACTAACTCGCTTGCTCTCTAAACTTAGCCAATTCCAGTGTCATGATACTGGTGTCCATGGCAATGGTCAGTAGCAGTAGTGCTCATCAGAAGTAGAAGAGCATTGCTTCACCAAGAAAACCACAACACTTTTAAATTTTAAAACAACAGTAAAATCTTTTAGAAAAACAGAACCACAAGGTCTCTATCTATTGCATAAATGAAATACACAACAGGGACCTTGTGGAATAAATGATTATTTTCACTGATGCTGTTTGACCTTGGGCAATTCACTCATGGCTTATGCCAGTCATGAGGTTATCCAAGGTCAAATAGCACAGGTGACTGTTGTGTATCCCTTTCTACATGTACATATATATATTCACTGCAAAAAAAAATGTTAATGCACATTATTTATTTAGTTGTTTTTTTTTTAACCGGGTGAGTGTTCTAGCCGTAGAAATTGCTATTTTCAGGCACAAGCCAGGAGGTTACAAACACAAAAAGTACAGTACAAGGTAATGTTAGGGTGCAACTTTAGGCAGTAGCAGCATGGTACAGTTAAACAGAATACAATGGCAGTGAAAAAACAGTCTGATTACAGCAGTAGGATACAGATTTACAGTGACATATTACAGATAGTGGATAAGGTAGACAACCATAATTGCCTGGCCGACAGTAACTAGTACAGGCCCAGGGTAAGTGCCAGAGTCAAATCGGACAAATACATTGCATAAGAGCTAAGCTAGTAAACAGCTACAATCCATTTAACAGAACCAAAAAGTGGTTAATAAAAGTAGGAGCAGAAAATTGGTGAGGGGCAAGGAGTAACGGAGAAAGGGATGATAGCAAAGAAGTCGGGGGGATCAAAGCACGTGCAAGGGGTAGGTTTGTATAGGTGAGACCGACAAGTTTTCTTAAAACAGGAATGGCGCGGCGCAGCCCGGACATCTAGGGCAGGGGTTCTCAAATGGTGAGGCCAGCCTCCCTTGGGAGGCCCCAACCTGTTCCAGGGGAGGCTCAAGCAAGTCTGAAAAAGTGCTGTATTTAAATTTTGAGTTTTATGTATTTTGTGAGAAGAGATGAAGCAAACTGAAGAGGATAATAGTAAGTGAGTTTATGTATTTATTTACTAATAAGTGACAAGGGAAGGTGAGTGAGCCAAGCTCATTTCAGGTGTACCGAAGAGGTAGGGAGTGAATACATTTAAAAGGTAACTGCAAAACAATCAAAGAAATACACAATGAACAATAGTGTAAACACATATGAACAATTAACTAATAATGAGTGGTGGTAATTGATCAATTTGTGAACTGATAGCAAGAACAGCCCAAATACAGTACAAGGTTGAGCACAAAGTGCTAAGAGCAATAGAAGGAAGGACAAAGTAATCCCAGAGAAGTTGCTTAGGAGCAGGAAGGAGGGGAGAGGCAAGTATGTAGGAAGGTAATTTCATATAGAGAGGAAACAGAAAGTAGTCTGACCCATGAAGGTACTGCACAAGGGGTAACAATGGTTCAAGAATGAAATTAGCGTAGCAAGTAGGTTGGCCTGTGGGGGTACAATAAGCTGAATAATAATATTTTATTTGTTATTCAGATAACACCTTTGAGCACAGGAGCTCATTTTCAAAGGTTCCATGTCAGTGTAAGACAAAGAACTGAATGTGAGCCAAGTACTCAAAGGGGTTTCATGGTGCACTGTGCAAAGTACAGTATGTTATTTTTCTTTGGGGAGGCCCAAGATTATTTCAGTTTTTGGGGGAGGCTCAAAATCTTTTCCATGGATTTGGGGAGGCTCACTGTGACAAAGTCTAAGAACCATTGATCTAGGGGAAGAGAGTTCCAGAATTTGGGGGCAGCATAGAAGAAAGCACAGGTTCCCTTGGAGATTTTGCATCTCTGCAGTTGGAGTAGGGATTGCTCGGTGGACTGGAGGCCATATGAGGAGGTTGGAGTAAGAAGAAGGGAGGCAAGAGATGATGGGGCATTGGTTCTAATAATGCTATCCACCAGCTTGCCAAAGGAGAGCAGCTGATAGTTTGAGGGGGAAGGCCAGTTTAGGTCGATGTATAGCTGGCGTTGATGTTTGAGTTTGGGGATGCTGAAGCATAGCAAAGATGGAGTTATACATTGTGTTCCATCTGTGTAATGATGCCTTTAAGGCATTACTATAAGTTGCAGCTCCATAAGTCAAAGGAAGGAGCAGAATACCTCTAGCAATAGA
The DNA here is from genome assembly GCA_016271365.2 of Neoceratodus forsteri. NCBI lineage: Eukaryota > Metazoa > Chordata > Ceratodontiformes > Ceratodontidae > Neoceratodus > Neoceratodus forsteri. The sequence continues at coordinate 524,655,432 of CM057452.1, read as the reverse complement.
GTTCAAATTTAAAAACATCTCTCACGCCAGGACTGTATTAATTTCCAGAGCTTTTCAGCGACACTAGCCTTCCTCAACACGCCGCGTCAGCTCCCCACCACCCCACCACCACCCTTGCTCGGCTCTCCAATTTATAGGAAGTGTGGTCAGGTGATTCGGCTGAAATATCCTATCAGCCAACTTTACCAGCAGCAGGTTATACAAACTGCACACTAGTGGCCGCTGCAGCACCTATCCCTCTCTCCGTGGTTGCTATGAACACTTTACTTCTTGCTATCCTCCTTCTTGCCTGGTCCCCCAGCTCACCCACTACCCCCTAGTGGCACCTAACCCCTCCCATTATAACTGTTGTACCATCCCTCAGCCATCAAAGGTACACACAGATTCTGCAACCCATGAGCCTCCTTACCAGACAAACTGAACCCGTGGCCATTATTTTTCTCATGCTAAACTTAACCCACACTCGCACACCAGGTATACACTGCACCTCTAGTGTCCTCCCCCGACCCCCTGCCCCCACCACCCTCCCTATCCTCCCTAATGCCCCCCTCTCTCCCCTTAAGCTACCTTCCTGTATTACCCCTAGCCTTCCCATCCCCACCTCCAAAGCAAAACGTCTCTCAGCCTACCAGTCACAGTGTCTCTCATCAAACTCTGTTTGCTGGCCCTCCCACGGCACACCCTCTTACTCCTCCTTGTATCTGGTAACATCCACCCCAACCCTGGCCCACCCAGCAAGATTACCCTCTAAAAGCCTGGAGGGCGCTGCTCTCGCTACCCTAAATATATGCAGCCTTCCCAAAAAACACACCCCTCCAAGGCTGGATCGCTCAGCATGCCCCTGACATACTTGCACTCTCCGAGACCTGGCTCACAGACAAATACACAATGAAGCGGTCTCCCTCCTAATTATGCTCTTTTCCGGCAGATAGGCCCAGCAAGAGAGGCGGGGCTGTGCAATTTATGTCAAATCCTCTCTCAATGCCACTGAAGTCCATACACCAGCATCACAATACGGTGCCCAGGTACTCACAATAAAACTCTGCCTGGGTTCCAAAACACTCCACATCGCCTCGGGCTACATCCCCAGAAATCAAAAACTCAGATTGACTCCATTCTCCAAATCATCTCCCATCTGCCCAACACTAGCGAAGTCATCGTTATGGGGACTTCAATATAAACTGGTTATCCCTGGCCTCTTCCAGCTACAAAGATGCCGCCGGCCTTTGATCTCACCCAACTAGTCGCCTCCCCACCAGAAGGGACTTCAGATCGGGGCCTCCACCCTCCTGGACCTCATCTTCACCAACCGCCGGAAATCTCTCCAATTACAGTACTCCCTGATGCTATCAGCGACCACTGCCAGTTACCTGCTGGTGGTCGGCAAGTTGCCCCAGCACCCCTAAAATCTCCTGGCAACGAGACTCAAACAGGGCGGTTTAAAGAACCTTAAAGCCCACCTAACCACCAGCAACTGGCTCCCTATTTATACTGCCCAGTCAGTTGACTCGGCCTGGATCACTTTATAACCACCTTCAACAAAGCCTGTGATTTATACGCCTCTTTTCTAAGCTAGTTGTGAAATCCAGATCCACCCCTGGATCACACCCCCTACTAAGCCTGCTCCACCATAGAGATAACCTCTGGCACAAAGCCATAGTCTCCCAAAGCATCCAGGATAGACAACTCTACAGGGAGGCCTGCAACAAATGCACATGGGCTTTGCGGCAGGCGAAAGCCCACTACTCACCAACACACCCTAACCTCTACCTGGGGTGATGGGAAAAATTTGGGATAACAAAGGAACTTGGTGGCAAACCCGCCCCCATCCCCACGCAACTCACTATTAATGGCGAGGTCACCCAAGATCATACCACTATCGCCAAGCCCTTAACTCGGCCTTCTCGGATCTATCCCACATCCCCCTCCTAACTCCCCCCAACATGAGCCCTACCAATACCCCCCCTTCCGGCTCCGAGTCATCTCCTCCACGAGGCTAAACGCATATTTCCAGGGCCATCTCTCATACACACTACAGCAATGACTCCTTGATCTTAAACTCCTGAGGCTCTCCCTGATGCCACTCTACCACACCTCACTAAAATTCTTAACCTCTCGCTTGCCTAGGCCAGTTCCCTCTTCCTGGAAGAGAGCTATAATCACGCCCATCCTGAAGGGTGGAGACCCCACCAACACCAGCAACTACAGACCCATCTCAATACTTCCACCTCTCTCCAAAGCCCTTGAAAGAATAGTCTCTGACCAGTTAACCGAACACCTATCCAAGCATAAGCTCCTTAGCCAGGAGCAGCATGGTTTCCGCTCAGGTCATAGTACCATCACCACTCTCACAGAGCTCACCTCATTCCTACATGAAGCCCTCGACCATGGCTCAATTGCCGGGGCCATATATGTGGACCTAACCAAGGCCTTCGACACGGTCAGTCACGAGCTTCTGCTTCAAGTCCTCCCTAAACTAAATGTGGTCCCGGAGACCTTGTCCTGGTTCCAGGATTACCTCACAGGCCGCTCGCAACAAGTCAGGACATGCTCCACCCTCTCCACCCCTAAAACAGTTGCCTCAGGGGTCCCTCAGGGGTCTATCCTAGGCCCACTGCTGTTCACCCTCTTCCTAAACTCCCTCCCAAGGCTTGCAGTGGTCAGTTGCTCCTCTATGCTGATGATGCGTTCTGTTCTGGAAACACCCCTCACCCCTACCGCCCTCCAGCAGGCCCTTCAAAGGCACTTCCGGAACTTGAGACCTGGTTCTCTGAACACCCTAATCATCAACTATAATAAAACTAAATCCATGATTTTTGCCCACCGCTAAAATCCTCATAGTCAATCTGCTCTCCTCATCAAGAGCGCTCAAGGTGCCCCTCTCGAACAAGTATCCAATTTCAAATACCTAGGTGTCACTAGACACCTCCCTCTCATTACCAGAGGCACACCCAAATTCTCTCCACCTCTATCAGCTCAAGGGTAGGCATCCTGTATCGGCTTAAGCACTGCTACCCCTGCAGGCAATGCGGCTAGCAGTCACCTCCTCCATCCTCTCCCCTGGTGGACTACGGATCACTATATACGGCTCTGCTGAACCCACCTCCCTGAACAGGATAAACATTCTCCTGAACAAAGCCTGCCGCCTAGTCACTGGTTGTGATCGGCTAACCCACACCTGTGATCTCTATGCGTTATCTGGTTGGTTAAACTTCCAACAACGTTTACAGTTCCACACCTGCATCCTTGCAAAAAAAATACACCTTCACCTAGCCCCCGTCGGACTTTTCCCCCTAATCAGTTCTGCACCCCACACGTGCAATACAAGGCTTGCCGTAAGCTCCCCCTTCCTTGTACCTCAATGTAGAACTTCCCTTGGGCAAAGATCCTTCAGATACCGGACCCCTCTCTGGCTCAGTGCGTTACCACGCTCCCTCTCACAGACCCACAGCATCTTTCAACTTAAAACAGGCCTCAAAGCTCACCTCCTTAGAGAGAGCCATATGTGGCTGCTTGGCTAACTCTCACTCACCGGTTAATCTGCCTTCCCCCCACTCTCGACTCAGGCCACACAAGGCCCCACGATCTCACCAATAATCCCCGCCTGGGTATCCCAAGATTGCTGCCTAACTCCTCAACAGTCACTAAGTTTGACTGGACTGCTCCTTTGATTTTTTTATGTATATTCTCCTGTTACATGTATGTTCTCTACTGTATTTGTCTACCCTCCACCCTTGTAACCGACGTGGAGCTTTTGCAAAGAGTGTGACTCAAAGGGTTGTAATTCTGATTGTTTCCAAATAAACAAATAAACAAATAAACAAACAATAGCCAGTCTGGCAGAAGGAGTCAGGATATGACTAGTCTTATGTGCAAGCCCAATTTTGGAGTTCACATGTGGACATGATATGTTGGTCAAAGTCGAGGGACCTATCAAGCAGGAATCCAAGGTATTTAAAGGAGCTTACCATCTTTAGTAGAGAACCATCAAGGCAGGAGACACTGGATTGACTTTGAGCCAGACTGAGCTTGGCCACAGTGCCAAAGACCATAGCCTGCATTTTCCCCACATTAAGCAGGAGTTTGTGCCTGGAGAGCCGATCCTGAACATTACGAAAGACAGAAGAGAGGTTAAGATTTATCTCTGAGATGCTTTTAGAGCTATAATACAGAACAAGGCCATCTGCATAGAGAAGAGATGAGCAGTGAGGGGTGTCCTGAGTATTGTGGTTGATAAAGGTAGAGAAAAGAAGGGGACCTAGGATGGAGCTCTGGGGAACATCAATATTTGTGGGTGCTGGATCTAATACAGCTGAGTTGAATTTCACAACTTGTGATCTGTCTGTGATGTAGTTATTATACCAGGACACAGATTGTGATGCAAAACCCAGAGAGGAGAGATTGGAGCGCAGAAGAGGGTGATCAACCAAATCAAAGGCCTTTGTGAGGTCTATGAATACAGCTCCTGTTAGAAGACCAGTGTCCATTGCACCAAGAGTATCATTTGTAAACTTGAGCAGGGCAGTGGTGCTAATGTGCCCTTTGGTTGGGTGATAGCAGCTTAAATTTGGATTGATATTCAGTAGTCTGGGAGGCTACCAGTTTTTCCAGGATTTTTCATAGGACAGAGAGTACCACAGTAGGCCGATAATTAGAGATGTCTTTTTTGTCTCATTTCTTGAGAACTGGAGTTACCTTCGCTATTTTCCATATGTTTGGGACAAGACCTTGGTAGAGAAACAGTGTATAGATTCTAGCTAGAGAGAAGGCCATAAATGGGGCTGCAAGTTTTAGAAGCTTGGATTCAATACCATCAGAGTTAACACTAGTGTTATCATACATTGAATTGAGTAGTTTCAGGACAGCAGCTTTGGTGATGGCCTTAAAGTAGAAGGCAGGGCGATTTGTCCACTTGAGGCTAGGGCTAGGCTGTGCAGGGGGTAAGACAGAGGTATAGCTAGATAGGTCTGTGAAGTGGCTGTTAAAGAAGTTAGCAGTAGTTGTCGGGTCATTGCAATGTATGCAATTCAGGAACATATCATTGGCAGGGTTGGACTTTTGGGTACCCAGATAGGTTTTGACATGTGACCAGAACATTTTAGAGTCCCCTTCAGCATCCAGTAGGAGTTCTTTGTAATAGGCACTCTTAGCTAGCCTGATCTACCTCTTATAGGAGTTTCTTTGTGTCCTGTAGCTGTTAATCAGCTTGGAGACTTGATCTTTTATAGTTTTTCCAGCTTTTGTCCTTAGCCCGGAGTAGGGCAAGCAGATCTTTGTGGAGCCATTTTGTTTGTTTTGCCTCAGATCCATCAAGTAATGAGAGGCATGTGCCTGTCCTGAAGAGCCACAAAATGGGTGAGGAAGTAATTAAGTGCCGTCTGCGTGTCTCTAGAGTAGAGGAAGGACCAGTTAATGGAAGAGACCTCAAGTAGAAACCTAGCCTGATCCAGTCCAGCAAAGTTTCTAAATATGATATATTTGGGCAGCAGGGAAGGGATAATTGAGGTGCCCCAGGTAGAAGATGGGGGAGTGGTCACTTATGGCATCTGCTAAGGTGCCTGCAACCCTGATTCTGTCAGTGCGATTTGGTCTGGATCCAGTCTATCAGGGTTCCAGAGCTTGAGGCAGATGAACTTCTGGTGGGGCAGTTTTTATTATTTGTTGCAGGTCATATCCTTGTACTAAGGACAGGAGAGTGTTATGCCCTTTGTCAAGTCAGTTTAAGTTCGAGTCACCTAGTATTAGCACTTCATTGTGACAGATAGTGGGGAGACCACAGCAAGCAGTTCTTTAAGGCCAGGGATACTGCTTTTGAGGGGGTTATAGATGCAGACTATGTGAAGTTTTTTAGTACCCAGGAGGAGGGTCGTGTGCAGTATTCATACTGGGTTTAGAAGCAAAGGAGGCTATAAAGTCCATACTACCGCTCCCACATTAATGAGTTCACTTTGACCTATTCATGATAAGCCAGTTATCAATTCCTGCTTTAAAGCTGCTAGGGTTCTTACAATCCAGAATTTCCTTCAGAAATAAATTCAGATCCTTCCTGTCCTATTTAGAATGAGAAATTATCACCATTTTTCCTTGCTGTATCCATTCTAATTTACTTTTTGTGGCCTCTGAGACTGAATGGTTTGTCCCCAATTTTTGTTTTCCCTCCTCCTCCCCACAGCACTCCTCCTCTTCAGGAGACACCCCATTGGCCTGATCAGTCCCCTCTCACCTACCGGAACCTCTGGTGCTGTCCATCCCCCATGGAGCCATGGTTGTACCCCCCCCAGGCGGGTAGGTGGTGGGGGCCCTTCCACCCCAATGTGTCAGTCTTTCATCCGGATGCATCGCCAGGGTCAGTAGGGGCAATGGGGACCGGGGCCTTGGTGCTCGTCTACTGGGAGTGCTGCAGGTGTTTTACCTGGTGTTCTTGCGGCAAGTGCATGCCCTGACATCAAGGAGTGAAGTGCCATGTCCAGCACATCAACCCTATTTTCGGCCTCAACCTTGTTGTTCCTGGTCTCCACCCGAGGTCAGACAAAGCCGGGCTCTGAGTCCCCTCTCGGAGATGGCAAGCCATCCGGGGTTGCATGCCTCCTTCCCTGACCAGCCCTCCAGCTCCTGGGTCCATTCCTGAACCCAGGTCGCTGGCATCATAAGCGGAAATCCAACTGTCTGTGTCATGGCCTGCGTTGTCCCAAATTTTGATGTTCATTTCTAATTAATTCCTGGTCACCCATCATTTTAAACAACATTATTAGGTCATCCCTAGTTCTTCTTTGTTCCAGCATGAATAATCCTGTCCTGTTATGGTTCTTTGTAGCTTAGTGATTTAATAAAGTCTAAGTGCTTAGTAAATCTCCTTTGAACGTTCTCAACTCTGGTTATATCTGTTCGTTTATATGGTTACTACAGCTGAGACACGTAAGGGGTCTAACATAAATTTTATATAAAGACAACACACAGTTTGTAGATTTATTGATAAAACTCCTTTTAATATTTCTGATCATAAAATTGCCTCTTGAAACAGCCTGATTTCGGTGGGTTTTGAACTCCAGTTTATTGTCTACTATGATGCCGCAGTCTTTTTCATCAGTCACCATAGTCAGGACTTCCCCATTTAGCACATACATCTGTGAAACATTGTTTTTTCCAAGATGCATACTGGTACATTTCTGCACACTGAAAGGCATTTTGTTTCAACTTCCCCGATCTTTGATCATTTTGATGTCATTAACCATATCCTGCTGCTGACTCAAAGTACTAACTGGTCCTCCCAGTTTAATATCATCTGCAAATTATATAACAGTATTTTTAACATTATTTTGCAGATCACTAATATATAAAGTAAGCAAGACAGGACCCAGCACTGACCCCTGCAGCACCCCACTGGTAACCTCAATAGGCCCTGAGCATTCCCCCACCACTCTAACATCTTTCATTCAGCCAGTTACTAGTCCAAGTCATAATCCTACTATCAATTCCCAACATACCCATTTTTTCTATCAGATTGTAATGTGGGACTTTATCGAAAGCTTTGTGGAAATATAAGTAAATAATGTCTATGGGAACATTATCATTAATTGCTTTCTTTATTTTTTCATAAAAACACAAGTGAACTGTGGTACACCCTCTCTGTTTTTTAAACCCAGTTGATCCTTATTAACAAGGCCTATAATTGACATATTTTCCTCAAGTTTGATTTTGAGGAAACGTTCAGCCATTTTACAAGAAATTCCACATTGCTAATAGTGGTGATGATAGTGCTGCACTGTCCCAGTTCTCCTGAGGTCACCTCCTCTCAATCTACCTGCCAGCCAACACCACCCTGTGCCCTGTATTATGCACTGGATATGACCACGGGGATCCAACTCAATGATACCATGGCCCACTGCACACCTATCTGGCACACTGGTTACCTTCTGAAGCTACAAGTGTTCAGCCTTCCGAGGAACCTACAAGTATTAGCAGTTCTCTGCAACAAGGCTGGACAACCCAGGTACCTTAGCACTAAGGTACACAGACACCTAACAAACAAGCAAGCTTTCAAAATACTTAAAACCTCTCTCCTGAGAATTTCTTTTTATGCTACTTCTGCTCTCCGGAAATGTACACCCCAACCCAGGACCAGTTGGGCTGACTGCACACCCACAGAATAGGAGGGTGGGCTTCCTCATATTGGTGTCAATCAATGTCTGTAGCCTCCTCAGTAAATGTGAGAACCTCCAAACCTGGATTCAACAACACAATCCTGACATCCACTCTGTTGTTGAAACTTGGCTAAACCCTAAGATCCCTGACACTGCGGTCGCAGTTTCCAGATAGTCTATCTTCAGGCAGGACAGGATTTTAAAACCGGGTGCTGACTGTGTCATCTACCTGAGAGATACCCTCACGGAACATGTCATCCCATTTTCTAACCCGGGGTCCCCATCTCAGGTCCTCACCATCAAAATTCTCCTAGGGGCCCATAATAAAAATATTACCATAGTGTCTGTATACATACCCCCAAAGGACCAGGCCAGTGGTTTCAACAGCATCATGGAATACCTCATGGGACTACATCATAATTTGGAGACCATAATTTTGGGTGATTTTAACATAAACTGGCTTTCACCTGAGGCCTGCACCTGCTGTCTGCGGCACAACACCTCACACAGCTTGTCCCCACCCCCACTAGGTGCAACCTATAGGACAGGGACCTACACTTTACTTGACTGGATACTGTCAAAGTGCCCTGAAAGAATCTCTAAGGTGTCTGTACTCCCTGATACTTTAAGTGACCACTCACTTGTTACTGTATCTGCTCTTGGGCTAACAAATTCTCCAAGCTCCTTCCTAAAATAATACACACCAGGGTACTCAAGCAGCAGCACCTTCAGCTGCTGAAATCACATCTAAGCAGGCTGGACTAGTCGATAATTGACTCATTCAATGATACAAACAAAGCTTTGGAACTGTTCATCAGACACTTTACGGCAGCCTGTGATATCCATGCACCACTTAAAAAGATGAAGGTTAAAGGCAGGTCTAACGCATGGATAAACTCTGAGCTTATAGCACGGCTCAAACAAAGGGACCACCTTTGGCACTGTGCTCAAGCCACATCAGTGCAAGGGGACATTCAAAAATACAAATCTGCAAGAAATGGATGTACCCGAGCTATACAGAAGGCTAAAAGCAAATATTTTAGGGAGGCACTCTCCAACTCCTGGGGTGATAGGAAAACATTTTGGAATAACTTGAAGGACCTCACAGGCAAGGATACTAAGGCACCACCCACCATGCTCAACATTGATGGTACATCTACACTTGACCTAGGAACCATCTCCAATACATTCAACAATGTGTTCTCCAACCTGAGCAGTGTCCTTCCACCTGATTTTTTTCAATGCCCCACCACCAGTTCCCCCTTTGACACTGCGTCCCAAGTACACACAGCTCCGCAGTTGTATGTATGTAAAAATGTTATTCATATTCATAATAAAATGAACAAGAATATAGGATAAACTCCATTGAGTTAAAAACTCATTTCCAAGGAGGTCCAAGCAGCTAAAAACTCATTTCCAAGCAATTCTTTTTCAAAGAGATCCCAATGCATTTAGCCAGAACCTATATAAGCAAGGCTATCTGCAAAACTGGCTACAGTGGTGACTCACTCGACCTGAAGTTGCTTGTACTAGTCCTAGATGAAATCCTTGAACCCCTGGCAAAGATCTTCAACCTTTCGCTAAGATTGGTTCGATTCCCATCACTCTGGAAGCCAGAGACTATCACACCTGTACACAAAAGTGGAGACAAGTCACTGCACACCAACTACAGGCCCATCTCCATCCTACCCCCCTTATCTAAAGCTCTGGAATGAACAGTCTCAGACCAGCTTGTCGAGTTCCTGGACAAATATGAAATCCAGTGCCCAAAACAGCATGGATTCTGAAAAGGGCATAGTACCACCATGGCACTGTTGGAATTTACCGGATTCATCCATGACACCCTCGACCAAGGATTCTGTAGTGGGGGACAGTATTCATTGACCTGACAAAGGCCTTTGATACTGTTAACCACCCACTCCTACTCAGGCAAATGACCACTCTCGGGCTCTTCAAGGATGCAGTGCCCTGGTTTGCTAGCTGCCTCAGGGGAAGGGTCCAACATGTTAGGATTGCTGGCATCACCTCTGATGAAAAACCAGTCCTCTCATGTGTCCCGCAGGGGTCTGTACTGGGGCCATTACTCTTTTCTCTCTTCCTGAACAGTCTACCTAGCATCTGCCAACGGAGAATATTGCTCTATGTGGACAATGCAGTACTGTTTACTAGCAACCAAGACTCTAAACAACTTGAGAGTCAGTTGCAGTGTGATTTCAGGCATGTTGAAGAGTATTTTAGCTCACATAAACTCGTCCTGGACTACAGCAAAACTAAGGTCGTGACATTCTGCAACGCACAGAGCAAGTATAAACCTCTGTCCCTCACCATCAAGAACCATGTGGGGACTTCACTTGAACATGTTCCTGTGTTTAAATATCTTGGTATCAGCTTGGACAGTTCCCTTTCTTACACGCAGCACATTGACAATGTAGCTAAGGGGCCTTAGACTGGCCATCTGCCTCTGTCCTCCCATCATCGACTTAGGTCTAGTCATCTATGGCTCTGCTTTCCCTACTGCCCTCTGGAGGATATCGGTGACACTCAACAAAGCCTGTAGGCTTCTGACGGGTGCCGCCCACCTAACACACAACTGTGACCTGTACGCCCAGGCCAGATGGCTACCACTTCTTAGTAGAATACAATACCAGACCTGCTTGTTAACCAAAAAAAATTCTCCTCAGGCTAATGCCATTAGGAGTGGCAAAGCTCCTTACTACCAACAGCAGTACCCAGCTTACATGCAGTGCTCTATATCAAACCTTCCAGATCCCCAGATGCCGGACCACAATGGGTCAGAGGTCGTTCATGCACAGGGCTCCTCAGTGGTACAATGCCTTTAACAAAGAAATACTGACAACTGCGATGCTTGATACCTTTAAAAAGCAACTCAGACTATTCCTCGCTTCTACCACTCAATGTGACTGCCTCTCCTAAGTAATTGCCTCCTCATTTTACCCTAGTCGAAGGCGACCTGTAACCTCCCTTAGAGCTCCACTTTTTTGGCACCAGTTTCTCCCCCTCACCCTTTACCCCTGCCCCACACCACACTGCCTCACTCACCCCTCCCCTCTCTAATGGCACTTTCAGATATGGGGCCCTCCAGCCCATCCGCCTCACACTTTTGCCACCCACCTCTACCCGCCAACAATGGCCCTTTAGCCTGCCTACTTCTTCCTGACTCCCTCCTACCCTATACTAACTATATACTGTTCACCCTGAAGCTGGTGTATGTTGTCTCTCTCTCCATTTTTGGCTATATAATAAATGCTTAGACATCTTTGTGTTTTTAAGACTGTAACCATTGTTGACCTTTGTATGTGTGTTACCCTACATCCTTTGATGTGGAACCTTTGTAAATCAGCAGTGAATGCTCAAAGGTATTTGTAATCCTAGAGTTTAATAAAAAAAAAAAATAACTGAAGTTAGGCTAACCAGCCTATAATTGGATGTATCTCTCCTGTTCCTTTTTATACAGTGGTACTACCAGAGTCTGCTCCGAATCACATGGTATCTCACCAGTCATAAAAGCTGTTCAAAATCCTACCATAGGGTATACTATGATGTCACCTAGTTCTCTGATTAATCTAGGGGTAAGATGATCTGGGCCTGAGGACTTATGTGGCTCACAGTGATTCACAAGAGGAGAGGGCTAGGGTAGAACTGATGGAAAGATCAAGATGTGATTTACAGTAGATAACAACCCCCCAACCCTCCTAGTGGGCTGTTTGTCACATCTAATGAAGTCATAGTTGGGTATGGAGCACAAGGAGTCAGGGACTGATAGCTTGAGCCATGTTTCAGACAGACATAGAACATCAGGGTGATAGAGAGCCACCAGGCCTCCAGCTCAGAAAAATTGCAGAGCAAACTTTGATGTTGGTATGCTCTATGAGTAATCCCTTAGTATGCGGAGTTCACTATCAGCTGCTAGGATGAGGGTAATTAGTAGTAGATACCAGAGTTTTCTATGCACAATAAAGGGAATGGGAATAAGGAGTGACAAGCACATTTTTTATGTTGCACAAGCCTAGATAAATAATAAATTTTCAGAGTACAAGTGGAGTAAGATCAAGGCGCTTAGGTAGCGTGCAGAGCATAGAAAGAGAAAAACAGAAACATAGAATGTGATGGCCGATATGGACCACTTGGCCAACCTAGTCTGCCCATTTCCCTACCTAATGGATAATCTGCAGATCCTAGTTGACTAACAGCCTACTTCCTCCTACCCCCACTAGAGTTGCCTTATGTCTGTCCCATGCATTCTTAAATTCCCCACTGTTTTGACTCCATGTCCTCCTCAGGAAGGCTGTTCCATGCATCCACAACCCTCTCTGTGAAAAAATATTTCTAGATTACCTCTGAGCCATCACCTTCTATCTTCAAATTGTGCCCTCGTTCTTGCAAATATCTTTTTCTGAAAGATGCTACCGTCAGATTTTGTTGATTCCTTGAGATATTTGAAGTTTCTTTCATGTCTCCCCCTTTCCTCGGTGGTATACATTAAGCTCCTTTAGTCTCTCTTCTTTATATGTCTTATGGTGCAAACCCAGCACCATTTTGTTGCCCACCTCTGGACTACCTCCACCCTGTCTATGTCTTTGCAGAGATGGGGTCTCCAGAACTGCTCGCAGTATTCCAGATGGGATCTCACCAATTGTCTATTCAGAGGGATAACGACTTCCTGTTTTCTACTGGTGATGCCTCTCCCTATACATTCCAGTATCCCCCCAGCCTTCCTTACTGCCTTCTCACATTACTTGCCTACCTTTAGGTCATCTGATATAACTACCCCCGGGTCCCTTTCCATTTTTGTGGTTGTCCGTATCTCACCCCCTGTTGTGTACTCTTCCTATGGGATTTTGTTTCCCAGGTGCATTACTTTGCACTTCTATGCATTGAATCTAAGCTGCCATACGTTTCACCATTCCTCCAACCTTGCCAAGTCCCTTCTCATCCTTTTTACCCCACCTTGTGTATCAACCCTGTTGCAGATATTTGTGTCATCTGCAAAGATATACTTTTCCTTCCGGTCCCTCTGCAGTGTCTCTTATAAAGACATTAAAAGGACCAGAATCAGTACTGAACCCTCATGGTACCCACTAGTAACCACCTTTCTTCACTGGACTCCGTTTACTATTACCCTCTGCGCCCTGTTGTCCAGCCAATGTTTTACTCAGGCTACCACCCTGGGACCCACTCCCAGGCTGGCTAATTTGTTTATTAATCTTTTGTGCATACAGTAACTGTCAAATGCCTTGCTAAAGTCTAGGTAGGCCATGTCCACAGCCCCTCCCTGGTCTACTGCTTTGGTTACCCAGTCAAAGAAATCTATTAGATTCATCGGACATGATCTTTCCAATGTGAATCCATGCTGCCTTGGGTCCTGTGCCCCACTGGCCTCTGGGTACTCAACAGTTCTTTCCTTCAGAAGTGATTCCATCATTTTCCCTACCACTGAGGTCAGACTGACAGGTCTGTAGTTTCCTGCCTGTGTCTTGCTCCCACTTTTGTGAAGGGGAATCACATCCACCCTCCTCCAGTCCTCAGGTACCACACCATCCTTCCATGATTTGTTAAAAAGGGTAGTCAATGGTGTTACTAGTTCTCTCCTTAGTTCTTTTAGAATTCTGGGGTGAATCCCATCAGGCCCCATTGCTTTGTCCACCTTCAGTTTTAGGAATTCTTTCAGAACCCTTTCTTCTGTGAAAGGACGGATATTGCCCCCCATCCAAAGTGCTTCTGTTGACTGGATTAGGTACCTCCCCCCTCCTCTTCCTTTGTGAATACTGAGCAGAGTATTTGTTCAGTATCCTCCTTTTCACTGTCCTCTCTGCCCACTCACCCTCCTGTTTATTGAGCCTCAGTATCCTTCCTTTGTCTTTATTTGCTCCTTAATGTACCTATGAAAGGCTTTATAACCCTTCTTAACTGAGTTGGCTATCTTTTCCTTGGTTTGGGCCTTTACTATTCTGACTCGTTCCTCACTTCCTTCTGCTTTAACTGGGTACAGTTCTCTGTCCTGCTCCTTCTCATGCTTCCTTATACTTCCTGAATGCTTATCGTTTCTCCCTAACCTTCCCCACCACCTCTTTTGGGAACCATAGTGTTTTTTCTTTCATTTTGATTTGTTTATTTGCTTCACACAAAGGCTTGTTGCCTCTGTGATGGCAGTTTTGATGTTTCAAAATACTGAAATTGTAGAAGTAGAGAATGTAGACCCACTCACTGGATCTTGTTTTAATAAGAATTCTGACTACTTTTCAATGAAAAAAGCAATTTATTGCACCATTTATCAACATTTTGTAGTTCACACTCACTGCTTCTTCAGGATCTAGAGTTTTAAATTTCAAAGCAAATTACTTATAGGCGAGTCTTATAAACCAGGTGTGTCAAATACACAGTATGCATATAGTCATTGACCTTTACAGAATGTAAAATTAATTTTTTTGTCAAATGTTATACATATAAATATGAAAATCAATCAAAGGAGTATGTTTCATATATATATATGTGTGTGTATATATAATATTAGAGCGCTTTGAAGTACAAAAAGTCCAAATATTAGGCTCTTTTCTTCCTCTTTCTTTTTCCACACTCCTATTTTATTTTTCTCTTTGCATCTGTCACATCTGATTCTATACAGCTATGAGTAGAAGCTGAAAAATAGATTCCCATATTTCATGCATCGCAAACTATTTCAAAAATTCATAATACGTAATAAAGATATAGAAACATAAAGTTTTACATTTTAAACAGACTATTTGAAATGATGATAAAACTTCATTTTTTATTATGTTTTAGAATCAGACAAGATTTCGAAAGGATGCACTAACTCTATTGGATTACACTAAAGTGGGAATGATTTAAATGATGTTATTTTAGTGTAAGGAGACATTCATATTTTTTTGTTTTTATATATATATATATATATATATATATATATATATATATACACATATATATAGGAAACATACTCCTTGATTGATTCTCATATTATATGTATAACAATTGACGTAAAAAATACATTTACATTCTGTAAAGAACAATCGATGACTATATGCATATTGTTTATTTGACACAACTGGTTTCTAAGACTCATTATAAGTAATTTGTTTTGAAATTTAAAACTCTAGATCCTGAAGAAGCAGCGAGTGTGAACTGCGAAACGTTGATAAATGGTGCAATAAATTGCCTTTTTTGTTGAAAAATTGAAAAATAGTCAGAATTCTTATTAAAACAAAATCCAGTGAGTGGGTCTACATTCTCCAGTTCTCCAATTTCAGTATTTTGAGGTCAGTTGGAGCATGATCCCTCCCGGAGTTTTATTTTTATCTTTGTAGGTACTCAGTGGGTCACACCGCCGATCAGTGGTTCTCTAGTTTTGATGTTTCCCCATTGTTGCTCCACCCCTCCTTATTACCTTTTTGCTAGTGCTTTTCTGAGACACTGTCCCATTTTGACAAAATCAGCCCTCCTGAAGTCCAGTACCTTCTACTTCTGTATGGCTTGTCTCTACAGCTGAATTTATTGTGAACCACACTGTTTGGTGGTCACTTGTTCCCAGATGGCTACCCACTTCTACACCTGAGATCCTCTTGCCATCCCCATTTGAGAGTACTAGGTCTAAGATTGCTCCCTCCCGAGTGGGTTCCAACACTAGCTGTCTGAAGCATGCCCCCTGTGTGGCATTGAGAATGGCCCTGCTCTTGGATGTGGCTACAGCAAAGGTGCTCCAGTTAACATCTGGCATATTCAGGCCTCATCAGCAATATCTCTGCTTTCTCTGCTGTCCTAAGGATGCTTTCCATAATTTTCTTGTCCATTTCCTCCCCCTAAGATGGGGGTCTGTATTAGGGTTGTCAGAACCCTCTGAAGTTCTGGGTTCTAGTTCTAGTCTAGAACATTTGAAAAGTTCTAGGTTCTAATCTTTTAGAACGCTTTAGAACTCAAACCCTATTTTTTAATGCTGCTGTCAAAATGAAGATAATAGTGAAATACATCATGAAACTATAGGCAAAAACAAATCTGTTCATGTGAGAGAGAGAAGGAGATGATCACAGGTGACTTTGACAGTACTAGTTAGGGTTACCTGTGGTTTCTTTCTCCTTGCTAGTAGGAAAAATAGCCACTTACAGGTGCTACAGGACGGCCAACCCAATTCACCCATAATGAGATACCATGCACTTAGTGCCAGGTGGCACATTATCACACACTAGGTACAGTGCAGTCAAATGGAGCACAGCAGCACAGATGCAAAATACACCATGCAGCAGACACAAGATATTTTAAATGAATAACGGTTTCTCTCTTCACTCCAGTCACTTAAAACACTTCCTAGGCTTTATCTCACCCTTACTGATCAGTGGCACACACACACACACTGGGTATAGTCAGTGAAGTTCCAGACAGCACATCAAATATGGCAAGAAGAAACCACACAGGAGACACACATATTTTAAAATGAAGGATTTGTCTCACCCTGTCCCAGTATGGTATGACCATCATCTGATTCAACAATCTGTTGCCACCCTACATGCCTAGTTCTCACATCTGTACCTTCTCTTGCCCCAGAAGATCTCACATTTCTGCCCTTCAAGCCCCAGCTCTCACATATCTGCCCCCACCTCGGTTTCACATACTGTCAATGTTCGCCCCTGCCTCATTTCTTACATTTTGCTTGACAGCTCACAAACAGTATAAAGTTGTATGCAGTCAGATCCACTCAGCTCATGGTGTATAAAACAATTCAATCACTAAATTACTGAAATACATATATAATTCAGTTGAGTATCCAGTATTCTAAAGGGCTTTCACATCTCATAAAATCCATAAATCATGTACCAGAAGATGCTTGGTGCCAGAATCACATCATAAATTATGTTCAAAGAAGAAAGCAAAATGATACATCCAGCATCAGAAATTCATCATGTAAATCAGTAAAATGCAGGGGTCCAAATCAGTTCTTCTCAGCTGGGGGAGGGGGGGAGTACATCAGAAGGCACCTACTACCAAATGGATGAGAAAGGGGTTCTATGCAACCAATAACCAACTTCATTAAATAGGGTAGTATACCTCCTCAAACATGTGCATCTTTATGCACCAACCTACTGTGCCACGCTGGCTGTCTCTGAATGCTCAAGTCCTCCACAGATCCCTGTAAGATTTGATAAGGCTGTTACATTCTATTACTTCTTGTGGCAAACTGCTCACTCAAGTCATATGTCGTTTTGTGACCAAAGGTTGCCAGACTGTTTTTCCCTAATGGCAGCTGTGACCTCTTAAAAATAGATAAGAGCTGTTATAATGTCTCATATCATATCAAATCTTAAGCAGCTCAACAAACCACATATCCAATTACCTCACAAAAAAAACTATTCAAATATGTTTCCACAGAAACAACCATGACTCCGGTTAAATTTGAATTTCTTTTGTAAAAATCGTATATTCTGAATTGAGTAACTGAAGCATGTACTAAAGGAATGACTACAGCATTGGCAAAAAACACAAGAACTTAGCTGTAGCTGGTTGTTGCAACTGCTTTGTGTGTTGAAATTCAGAGATTCTATATGAAGTCCATATTCGTACGTAAAGTGAAATGCAAAGCTCAACTGGCCTGTGTTAAACTATGGAGTGAATAAACTACCAATGCCATTTGCTCACCTCGTGACGCCTCCAGCACTTTGTCAGTACCAGAACTATGAGTGTGTGAGAGAGAGTGGAAGCGAAACAGGCGGCACTCATCAGGCACAGGACAGTGTCTTTTTTTCTTCACTGGGGCATTTCTGGGGATTTATCTAGCGCAGTGGGTTACGTAATGTCAGCGCAAAGGGCTACTAGGTGAATCAACAGTAATGGGTTGGACTAGGACAGCTGTACAAGCATGAAAGGGAGGATGTGGAGGTGAGCAAAGATAAAAGAAAAAAGAAAGACCGAACCGCTTATAGGAATTCTCTGGTGTTCGAAGTTCTAATTAGAACTCGAACACCAGAGTTTGAGCAGGGTTCGAATCTTTCTAGAACTAGTTCTGACAACCCTAGTCTGTATACAACCCCTGTGCAGATTGTGGTGCCATTTCCAGTCTCCAGAGTGACTCACAGTGCCTCTTTTCCTCCCTGTTTACCGTTTAGTTCCGTTGTTTTGATCCCTTCCCTTACATAGAAAGCTACTACTCCTCCTCTTCTATCCTCCCTGTCCCTCCTGTAGATTGTGTACCCTGGTATGTTGACATCCCAGTCATGGTTCTCTGTGTACCATGTTTCTGTGACTGCCACAATATCCAGGCATTCCTCTTCCATCATGGCCACCAGTTCAGGGAGCTTGTTACCTAGACTATGTGCATTGGTACTCATTACCCTTTAATTTTTGATGGCCATACCCCATCCCTGTCCTTACTGCCGTTATCTTTTCTCCATTTACCCCTGCCCTTCTCCCTATTGACTTCACTATCTTGGTGTTCACCTCACTAACTACCCTGATTTTTGTTGGGGGGGGGGGTGGCACTAGATTAGAGCAGGTTAGAAAAAGTGAAATCAGTTTGGGTGAGCTGTGGCAGTCATGGATACTGGTGGAGAAACTACAAGGGAGAGCCAGGCTAATTGGAGTAATACCACACTAAACATCATCAGGGTCAGCGTTGTGATTAGGGTTGCTACCACACAAAACGTCATCCTTAAAGTTGGGGAATGTGCTACTACAGTTTTCACCTCAGTGCCCAGAATGTTTGCAAATGTGCTATTAGGGTTGTCAAGCTTAACTCCCACCCCTCCCCATCCCTTCCCCTTTTTACCGTAGACCAAGCTGCAGGTATGGGGCCATGCCTCAATGGTGTGGTACCTCTTTAAAGGCCAACATGTTTAAAATTTGTAAACTGCAACCATCATTCCCACCCCATCACATACCCTCATGACCCAAGGCCATGCTACAGATCCAACTCCATGCTAGAAAGGTGTGCCAGGTCATGTTATCCTCTTTTGGTCCAGTATTGAGTTGCACAGTTATCACACAATTGTTGACTGTATATGGCCTTGTGAATCCTGTGTATAGTAGTAACGTATATTTAGAAGCAGTAGTTTGTTTTACATATTGCCCAGTAGAATTTTTACCCTCCACTCGCCCAAAGTCCAAAGACTGCATAGGGTCTGAGGTATAGCTGTATATAGGGAAAAAAAGGGCCGAGGATGGGCTACAAGGTCTTTGTCTGCTAACATCTTCTAAGTTTCTGTGTCACTTGTACTATCACACAGCTTCAACGAGACATTGCAGAAAATAATTTACATGTTCCAAACGTATAATGTGGTTTGAGTAGTTCCAAGTATGCATCCTAAAGCAAGAAAGTTACAAGTGTGCAAGAAACCTAGCTAAAACCAAGTATTTAATCCCAAGACATTGAAATACCAGGATACACTCCATAGGCAAAACCAACTCTCAAAAAGAGGTGGCACTGTCCTCCTTTATGTCTGCTCTGCCCTCTCTGCCATAGACATAGAGATACCAAACTTAAGGGACTCCTCAGGTGAGTCAGTATTTGAATACACTAGTCTGGGTATGGTAAAGTCTGTATATTGGATGTATCTGTAATCCCCCAAACAGTGCATCCCAAGCATTAACCTCCCTCACTGATCTATCCCACAGTGAAGTCCTAGTGTGTGGTGATTCTAATCTAAATTGTCTCGGCCCACACCAGAAAGGATGCCGGTCTACTCTTGCTGATGCCCACCTTGCCCAGTTAATTGAAGAACCCACCAGACTTAACTGCAAATCAGGGAACCATATGCTCCTAGACTGGGTCCTTGTCAACAGAGCTGAATAAATCAAAGATGCTGGGATCTTTCCTGATTCTCTCAGTGATCACGTGCTTGTACTGCATATGGAAACATAGCTTTCTCAATTCCCTCTCTAAATTTATCAAGCCAGAGACCTGTCTCACTTGAGGAGGCTGATTTTCTCAACAGTCTAAAAGCAGCAGACTGGAGACCAATAAAAGACCTCTGACATGGACCAGAACCTTGACTACTTTATAAATAATTTTAACAGCGTTGACAACAAACATGTCCCCATTCAAATGATGTAAGATGAAAGGACTTTACTTATGAACATATGAAGAAGCCAGCAGAAGAAAGCCATTTGGTCTATCAAGTCTGCTCATGTTGGAGGGTCCACAGCTTGAGCTACTGTCCCTAACCCCTCTCCCCACTCCTCTTATCCTCCCTGCCCATGACCCTTACCCTCTCCCTATACCTGTCCCAGCCTCTCTTAAAACTGCCCACTGTCTTCAACGAGATTACTACTTCTGGCAGCGCATTCCAAGTGTCCACCACCCTCTCTGTGAAGAAGTACTTCTTGACCTCCCTCCTAAACCTCCCACCCTCCAGCTTACTACTATGCCCCCTCATGTTATGGTTGCCACTCAGCTTAAAGAGACTCTCCTTATCAACATTTCCTCCAGTGAAATGTCCACATCTAGGGACGTGGCTGTGTTGTTCATCCACACTTCTTGGCATGTCGCTTTCCACTTTAAAACTCACCAGAAGGTCTTCAAGCTGGCTCCTTCCACCCACCCAGGTGGTATAACATTCAGCTCTGCCCCATGATGCTAGATCTTCCTTTCTGCTGGAAGAATCGGTTGTCTCTCTCTGCTACCGCGTTTTGCAGGCCCTGACTTCAAATTCTTCAGATTCACTGAAGATTCAACTCATTCTAGCTGGTGATTGTAATTTGAGCTATTCAATCGCGGAAGATAAATCTTCCCCTGGATTTTGCCGATGCCTGTGAAGCCAGAAAATGTTGTGCACTGACCTGCATGCCATGTGCGTTTACTGCTTGGGTGTCAGCCATGACAGCCAGCTTGCGAGATGTGTCTTGCCTTTCATCTGAAGGTCCTCGACGATCGTCTCGCACATCTCAAGTTGGGCAGGCCCGAGAAATGAAGCCCTCCAGTGAAATCCAAAGAGGCCCGGTGGGTGGTCTCTGCAGCTGCAGGGTCCGCCGAGCAGTGGGAACAGATGCAGGCCTTGAAGAAGAAATGGCACGGGTCAGTGGAGCTCTCTTCTTTGGCTGATCTTCATTCCCTCAACCTGGGCTCCACATTCTCTGGTTCCTTCTGGGGGCTGTGCCAGTCTCTCCCCACTAAGGGCGAGGGACCTTCGGGCTCACATATCTCCTGATCCCATAAAAAGGAGAAGGAACTGAGAGATTCTTCGTTTCAGCGGAGACATTCTTCGGATCGTGAGCGATCTCGGTACCAGGAAACTGCAGTCTTGACTTCGGTCGAGATTGCTTCCTCGGCTGTTCTCTTCTCGGCTTTGCCATCTGGTCAGTCGGCCAAGGACTCGATCGATGATGCGGTTGAGTTCACTCTTGAGCCTGTTTATCTGTTGTCACCCGATGAGGCCAACTCTTTGACTTGGACCCTGATCCTGCCTCTTCCTGATGAGGTGACCTAGCCTGCTGGGAATACCATCAAGGAACTGATCCCTGATCTGGAAAAATTACCAATTTCTCCTGGTGTCTCCCAAGCAACAGACTCGGCCAGTCCAATTGAGGTTGAGATCTCGGACCCCCTAAACTGACAGACCAAGAAAGGCTTATAAATGTGCTAAGAAGAGGCGATGCCACTGTTCATCCTCGTCCTCCTCTGATGAGAGGCTTCGGTAGAAACTCCATCAATGGTACAAGGATTTAATGTAGCAACAGCTGATTCTGTCTGGGCAGAAGCCTTCCACGGTTTCCACCCTGGCCATTACTTTGTTTTCACCTCCTAGGCTGAAGCTGACTGAACTGGAACCAGTGAAATCGGTTCCTCTCCTGCGGAGCTAGTAAAACCTACCCCGGTTCAGCCAAAATCAGTCTCTCGGCCAGTAGTGGTGGAGCCGCCACCTAAACAGCCTTCAGGAGGAGCTCCTATGAAGGAAGCTCGAACAACTCTGGGTCTTTCATGCAGGATATCAGTCACTCTCATGCCTGATTGCCTCAGGCATGTAGAGGGGGACCTTGGTGGCTGACCGATTTACTCAGATACTTCAGATTCTGAAAGACACTGACCTTCACTGTCATCTACTGAATGATGAGTCAGTGAGTAGTCTGTCGATGGAGAAGGGCCCTTCATCATTCTTGGGAATTCTCTGCCTTATCTCCGAATCTATGGGGATGTCCCTGGAACCTATCCAGAAAAGGGCGGAGTACCCTCTTACAGATTTTCTTAAGAGGGGATACCCCCACAGAGGCCTTCCCAGTGGTCGATGCCATTGTCAGCCCAGATTTGGAGCTCTGGCAGCATCCTGCCTCTGCCCAGTGCCATCTGCCTGGATGGCACACAAGTATGCGGTGCCCATTGGGTCCCTCTCGGGGTTCACAGAACATCCCTTGGTGGAGGGGTTAGTGATGGCTTCTGTGTTCAGACACACAGGCAGCTCTGCTGACACTGATAGACCTCCGGACAAGGAACCCAAAAAACTGGACCACACTGCCAGGAAGGTCTATGCAGCCTCCTGTCTAGGCCTCTGTCAGGCAAGCTCAGCCGTCATGATGGCGCACTTCTCCCATGCCCTCTTGGGCTCCTTGGATGAAGTTCTCCTGCACATTCCCACCGACTTTCAGACTATGGTAAAGCAGGTCCAGGACAAGGGCTGAGCCATTGCCAAGCAGCAACTTCAGACTGCCCTGGACCTCAGGGACTCTTGCACCCATTTGGTGGCAGCTGCAATTGCCATGCACCACAGGACTTGGCTGAGGCTTTCCACCTTCATGGCAGATACCCAGCACAAACTCACTGATGTTCCTTTCCTGGGTACCGATCTCTTCGACCCAGGTGTGTATGGTCACCTTCAGCAAGTCGAGCAGTCCATTGCCACCTTGGACTCAACTACATCTGCCCAAAAAGACACCCCTGGCTCTAAAAAGCAGCAGCAGAAGAAGAAGCCTTTTTGGCACCCTGCTGCTGTGGCCAAGCAGCCCTCCTTTCAGGCTGGGCAGCTACAGAAGGCACAATCTTGGCACCCTCAGTCCAATTCCAGGCCTCTAGTGGCCCACAGACAGGGATGATGGGTTACAGGTGGCTGCCAATTTGGACCCTCTTCCTCCTAGCCTGCCCAGTGATGGGATAGGGGCTGCCATCCCTATTCCCATCACACCAGCTCTGGGTCCTCCTGTGGGGGGCCAGCTCCACCAGTTTCTTTCCAGCTGGACTGCTGTTACCATGGAGAGGTGGGTCTTAGAAGTGGTCAGCCAGGGTCTGCCTCTAGAATTCGAGCAGTACCCTCCCTGCCGAGCCCGCACCCCATGGGAGGAGAGAGTATCAGCCCACACTCGGTTGGCTCTGAGAGACAACATAGCCCATTTCCTTCTGAAGGAGGCAGTGGCTTGAGTGGCAGATCCTCCAGTCAACCCAGGGTTCATT
This sequence comes from Neoceratodus forsteri, assembly GCA_016271365.2. Classification (NCBI taxonomy): domain Eukaryota; kingdom Metazoa; phylum Chordata; order Ceratodontiformes; family Ceratodontidae; genus Neoceratodus; species Neoceratodus forsteri. The sequence goes on along the minus strand of CM057452.1, from coordinate 524,631,897 downwards.
TCCAGGTACTTCCTGGTCCCAAAGCAGACGGGGTGCCTATTCTAGATCTGTACGACCTGAATCAGTATCTCAGGTCACGCATCTTCAGAATGAACTCTGTCCAAGATCATACCATCCCTGGAGCAAAACATGTGGTTCTGCTTACTGGATCTGATCTTGGCATTTGATCTTGTAGATTATGACATATTGTTACTAATGTTGTTGAAGGCTAATTTTCTGATGATGTGATTTTGTGGATTTGACATTATTTAAGAGAGAACCCAGAGAACCGATGGTGATTCATTGTCCCAGGAGAACATAATAAGATATGGGTTCCATAGGGCCCATTTTAGGACCCCTGTTGTTTTTCATTGTTTATTAATACATAGCCTGAAATATGTAAAGATACTGAGATTGTCTTATTTGCAGATGATTGGTATTATTTACTGTTGGTACTGATGTTCAAAAATTACAGGATAATTTTCAGGGGGACTTTAACAATTTACACTCCTGGTTTATTAAACAAAGATTAACACTTAATTCTACTCAAACCAAATTTTTGATTTTTTCTGATCGTAGAAATCATATGGATTATAATTTTGTGCTTAAAGATAATTTTGGTAATATAATAGAGAGAGTTTTTACCTTTAAGTATTTGGGTATAATATTGGATCAGTACTTAAATTTTGATGAACACATTGATTTTTTGATTACTCGCCTACGTCAGCGACCTGGTATGCTGTTTTGTGTCAAAAAATCTCTTGATAATGAGTCTTGGAATTTATTGGCAAACTGTTCTTTGTTTTCTTTACTCAGGTTCCACTGTTTATTCATGTTCAACTGTTAAACAAACTTTTTTTTTTTAAATAGTTATTTAACCAGGTGAGACACACTAAGCTGAAAGCTTTTTTACAGGCGCAACCTGGGAGCACAGGGAAGTTAAGTGACTTGCTCAGGATCACACAGTATGCAAGTGGAAGCTGTGGGATTCAAACCCAGGTCTGGTCTGCTGGATGTCACCAGATTTGCAGCTCAGAGCCTTAAACCACTGTGCTATACTGCCTCTCTTAACTTACCAGTACTTATCACAGTATTCTATGTTTTATTACTGGCCTGTCTAGGATGACTCATCATTGTACACTTTATGAAGAATCTGGTTGCTTACCTCTTAGTATTTTCTTTAAGCATAGGTCTTTAACCTTTTTTTACAAGATTCAATTAGGTTTTGTACCAGATAGTGTTGCTAGTATGTTCCCCATCTCTGTGCACACTGTTATGACTAGAAACAGTTTAAGTAGGAAGTTTAAGCTACCATTCATTAGATCAGATTTTCTGAAGAACTCGATTCTTTTTGAATTGTTGATTCAATATAATCAATTATCTAATGTAATTGTATGTTGTACTTTTCAGGTTTTAAAAGTTTGCTTGAACAAAGTTTTTGTCAGAGACTGTTTGTAATTGTTTCTAATGTATTTGCAACAAAATGTTTATTGATGTATTTATGTAATTTTGTTTTGTATATTGTCATTTTATTTGTCACTGGACATCTGTGAAAATGGCATTTTTTGCTCAACGATTTTTTTTCAGTATAAGATAAATGAAATGAATGAAATGGAAAAAAAATGGATCTCCAGGACATGTTCTTTCATGTCTCAATCCGTCTGTCCCACCAGTAGTTCCTCCACTTCAGAGCAGAGGAAACCATATACGAGTTCCTAGCCGCCCCACAGGTCTTCACCAAATGCATTGCAGTGGTGGCAGCCCACCTCAGGCATCAAGGAGTCAGAGTGTACCCCTACCTCAATGATTGGCTCTTAGCAGGTTACACCCAGCAAGATGTGGTGAAGTCCAGGGATCTGGCCATCCAGACCTGCTCTCAACTTGGCCTCCTGATCAACGAGACCAAGTCGAAGCTTGTGCCATCTCAGGTGATATGCTTCATCGGGGTAGTGCCTGACTCTTGCCGAGCCAGAGCATGGCTCCCGGTGGACAGGGCAGAGGTTCTCTCCTCCTTTGCCAGATTATTTCTGGTTGGGCACTTGCCCTGCCTGGAACTTTCTACACCTCCTGAATTACATGGTGCCTGCACCACTGTGCTCTGTTGGGCCCAGTGGCATATGCGCCCACTTCAGTGGGAGCTAGCCACTCAGTGACTCAGCACCCAGGTCATTTTGACCAGCTGATCACTGTGACCCAGAAGATGTGGGATGATCTCCAGTGCTGGACCTTCCTAGACCATCTGCAGGAAGGGATCCCATTTGTCTGCCCCGAGCCAATGGTCATCCTCACGACTGATGCCTCTCTCACAGACTGGGGAGCCCACATTGGGGAACCACAGAGCCCATGGGTTCTGGATCCCCAAGGAATCCCAATACCATATCAACCTGTTGGCACTCAGAGTGGTCAGACTGGCATTGTCTGCATTCGCTCAGCAGCTTCGGGGTCAAGTGGTTCAAATCCAGATGGACAATACCACGACCATATACTACCTCAACAAGCAGGGCGGCACACACTCCCGGTTGCTGTGCAGGGAAGTGCTTCATATCTGGACACTCATGAGCTGACTAGAGGCGTACCTACTAGCCATCCATGTGGCAAGAGCCTCGAATCAACTTGCAGATGTTCTCAGCCACGTAGGTGAGACATCCCATGAGTGCTGTCTCCATCCAGAGGTAGCTCACAGCCTGTTCTCCCACTGGGACAAACTGATGGTGGACCTGTTTGCCTCTAGGGAAAATACCAAGCTGAGGCTGTTTCATGGCCCCCCCCCCCCCGCCTCAGTGGGGATCACTGCAGGGGGATGCCTTCTCAAGGTCATGGACCCCAGGTCTCTCCTACACCTTCCCTCCATTAATCTTAATCCACAAGGTGCTCCTCAAGGTGAGGAGAGACAAGGTGCAGGTGATCCTGGGAGCCCGAGACTGGCCCTGCCAGTTCCGGTATCCAGATCTCCTCAGCCTCAGCAACAAGCTCCTGAGGCATCTTCCAGCATGCCTGGACCTGCTATCTGTCAATCATGGGAAGGTATTCCATCCGGACCTTCAATCCCTGCACCTGACAGCCTGGTACCTGAGCAGCTGGAGTTCCAGGCTTTGAGTCTCTCTGAGGATGTACTCACAGCAGTGGAAGCAGCCAGAAAGGAGTCAACCAGAAGGTGCTATACCTTCAAATGGAAAAGGTTTTGCATTTGGTATCAGGGCAAGGGCCTGGACTCTCTGTCCTGTGGCTAGCATTTTAAGACTACCTTTGGTCTCTGTCCATAGGGGATCTACAGTCTTTGACCCTTAAGAGGCTCCTGGCAGCCATCTGCTTGCAGTGTGGGCTGGTAAGCAGATGGTGGCATAGAAAAAGGTGGTCTGGCACTTTTTAAAGGGCCTAGATCACATATCCCTCCGGTGCATGAACCTCCACCACCATGGGATTTACTGCTGGTTTTGGTTAAACTCTTGGGCAAGCCATTCGAACCAGTGCACAAGTGTGAGCTATCTTACTTGTCATGGAAGATGGCCTTCTGGTGGCTATCACATCAGACAGAAGGACTGGGGAGCTCCAGGTGCTTTTGGTGGAGTCTCCTTTCGGTCTTCCACAGGGACAAAGGTTGTCCTATGCTCCCACCCTAAATTCCTCCCGAAGGTGGTGTCTGAGTTCACCTTAACCAGGTTTTGACTCTACTTGTGTTCTACCTGAACTACTCCTCGGATGCCGTGTACAGGCTCCATTCCTTGGATCTGAGATGAGCTCTCTCCTATTATAAGAAGAGGATGGCAGAAATTCAGGGAGAGGTTCACCAGCTGTTTGTCACCTACACTGAAGCCTCGCACCTGGCAGACCTGCAGCCCAAGTGGACAGTTGGCAGATGGATTACATCTTGCATTGATCTCTGCTATAGGTTTGTGGGTAGGGAGCCTCCCATAGGGCTAAGTGCTCATTCCACCTGCCATACTGCTGCATTGGTGGCTGCTTCCTGGAACATCCCTATCCAGAAAATCTGCCGGGCTGCTACCTGGAAGACAGCAAACACCTTCATCACCCATTACCACATCGACCTTGAGTCACACCAGGATGCTGGTTTTTGGGGCCCTCAGTTCTCAGTCTCTGTTTCCCTAAATGGGGATGTGTGCCTTGCCTCCCTCCTCCCAGAGAACTGCTAGGAGTCTGCCAAGAAGTGTGGATGAACAACATATCCATGTCCCTAGAAAAGCAGGTTACTTACCTGTAACAGTAGATTTTCCACGGATGGTCTCTTGCAGTAAGTCATTACTTCTGGGAGTTCCCAGCAGGTGTCGCTATCACATGGCAGCTTCTTCCATAGGTCTCACACCAGGAACCACCACATGACCTCACTACCTGGGCTGTGCCTATAAAAGTGGATGATTCCTGGCAGTCTCCATTCATTTTCCCACGGCTTCAGCTCACACAGTAGCTAGAGCAATCTTCTACATGCAAGTCTCTGAAGAGAACTGAACTTTCATCTTTATAGCTTGGGGTGCCTGGGCTTTATACACGGCACCATTTTTTCCTCCATCTCACCAGAGACTGGACTTGGTAACCTAAACAAACATCATGGAGGATAAGAAGCTTTCATTTATTCCCATTGATGGGACGTTCATTCCTCATCGATGGAGACTTCAGGGATAATTCCCATAGATGGGATGTTCGTTCCCCATCAGCAGAGGCTTACCCACTATTTCTCGGCGATGGGACATCCATTCCCCATCGACGGAGGCCTCCTACTTTCTTCTCATAGACGGGATGTCCATTCCCCATCAACGGAGGCTTCCTACATGTTTATCATCGACAGGACATTCATTCCCCATCGATGGAGGTTTCCTGCATGTTTATCATCAACGGGACATTAATTCCCCATTGACAGAGGCTTACATGCTATTTCCCTTCGACGGGACATCCATTCCCCATCGATGGAGGCTTCCTGCATGTTTATCGTCGACGGGATGTTCATTCCCCATTGACGGAGGCTTCCTGCATATTTATCATAGACGGGATGTCCATTCCCCATCAACAGAGACTTCCTACATGTTTCTCATCATCGATGGAGGCCTCCTACATGTTTGTCATTAATGAGATGTCCATTCCCCATCGACAGAGGCCTCCTACATATGTCTTATCGATGGGACGGTCATTTCTCATCGACGGAGGCCCCCTACATTGATGGGACGTTCATTCCTCGTCGACGGAAGCCTTCCACATATTTCTTTTCAACAACAGCCTCTCCCATCAATGGGTCTGCCTCCCCTGTTGATGGAGCTTCTGGATTTTACACTTTCATTGATGGGGCACACTCCCCCGTTGATGGAGGCCCTTACACTGCCTTCTCCGTTGATGAGGCACAGGGCCTTTCACACACTCATCAATGGGGCTAACCCCCCTCCCGTCGACAGAACCCATGTATTCTACTATGGGATTGCTTTACTCATCAATGGAACCTGCATCATACTCCTCCTATTACTAGTGAGTACTTATATCGTTGACGAAGCTTCTGTATTTATATTCCCACATCAATGGGCCACATTCCAAAGTTGACAAGGCAGGTTTTTTATCATGAAATCATACCTTCAGAAATTATTTCTCCATCAACTGATATTATTATTTGACATCCACCACTGGGGCTAACTGGGGTCACACTCATAAGAGAAGGAGGCAAACTAATATTTAAAAAAAAAAAAAAAATTTATACACCTCCTTACCACAGGAGTGTATGATTATGTTACTAACAGGCATACATTCATAATGCCCACTACTGTCATAAACAACAATCATGATTAGCCCATATGTTGAACGAATTGATCTACTATCTTACAGATACCTACCATTGAGCATGTTATTCATAACATTTCATGATATTTGGGCTCAACCATACATTGGAGACCACATAAGGCGACAAGGCTCACCTTTCCAGGGCTATCTAATACCCTTGTCGATTCTAATTTTCATGAAGAATATTACCCAGATTCTCAGAATACTCGGATACTGTGTTATATGGATCATATGCTACATACCAGCATAATCTGGGCATTTTCGCCTCCTTCACCTGACGATGAACACATCCTGCCTATACTATGTCACAGGCATTACTATTTGACATTAGTCCTAACTCTTAAAGAAACTATACCAAGGAGGTGTATGTCCCTAATAATGGACAATTTTAAGCGACCAAGAATGGGTCACTTAGTCCATCACATTTGGATACTGCCTGCATCATATAATGCCCTTCTGTGGTGGACTTGTTTCCAACCTCAACCAGAGCTGACGACAAACATTAAATACAAATAACAGAGGGAGCTTTTTAAATGGGAACACTAAAAACCCAAATTTATTCACAGGGTGCATGGAACAACCCCACTGCACATTTAATCTCTTGCCTTGGATGCTGCCATGCGGCTCATGCCTACCTGTCATCCAGGCCATTGCTCGGATGTCTGTTTACCCAACAGAATAAATAAAGGGATCACCATACGAACGTTTTATGTTAAAACCTGGGAAGTCTGCATTCTCTAGCGTACCACTTATGGACTCCCTTGTAAATGAGATTACTAATACAGGATAAAAAAAAAACTCTTACTTATTTTAACCCCAGACTGGGTACATTTACATCATTTGACTACACAGCAGACATCCCTTGCTGACTCTACTAAGGACTACTAAGTAACAATACTAAATGGATACATTTTCTCATTTATGACTTTGTAGCAAATATCTCTTTGCTGTTCCCCTGATAGCTACTTAAGTAGCCTATGTGTTCCAAAATGGATACAGTTACATCATTTAGAATAATTTAGCAGATATGGCTTTGTTGCTGTCCTGACACGCTACAAAGTAACACTCTTAAATGGACATATTTCTATCATTTTGGGTTTCTTTTCAACTCTCTGACTTGTTCATTTCTATCAGAAACTGGATAACCAGAATATCCTCCAGAGATGCATTGTAATCTCTTATTCAGACCTTATTCACCATAGGTTCTGTCTTTTTCAACTTCCATATCCTAAACCACAGCCACTGGGACCTACCAGTCGCTCCATTATACAGCTGAGTTTATCACATGACTTATTACTATACTAGATACAATATACCTGATCGGGTTTGGATCAGCCCTAGATCCTCAGGAAAAAACTACTACCAGCCAATTTGGCTTGTTTCAGCAATGATTTTATCACTGATATTATAATCGCGTTACCTACACACAAAGTCCGACTCTTTACTAGGCAGTATACGAGATACTGCCTTTAGAACGATACTGGTCATCTGACACTCACTCTATAAGGCACAATGGCATAGCTGGCCTCCCCACTGGCATATAACTGCTTGGAATTCCCAGAAGTACGACTTGCTGCAAGAGACCATTCTATGGAAGATAGATCGGTTACGTAAGACCTTTTTTATTATTAATCTCTAGGATTACAAATACCTTTGAGCAGGAACTGCTCATTTACAAAGGTTCCACGTCAACAGTACCATAACAGTAAATCTTCTAGGAATGTCTCTTGCAGTAAGTAGCTTTCCACCCTCTGTCCCCCTGCCTTCTGTAACAGGGAGAACGCTAATAGGGTTGGGATGCTCTGATACCTCGGTTCCCCTCGGTCCCTCGCCACTTTGAGCTGAGACCGGTGGGGAACAGAGACTGCCAGGAACCACCCACTTTTATAGGCATAGCCCAGGAAGTGAGGTCGTGTGAGTGGTGTCTGGTGTGGAGACTGCTGGAAGAAGCCGCTGTGTGATAGCGACACCATTTGGGAACTCCCAGAAGTAATGACTTACTGCAACAGACATTCCTAGAAGATCTACTGTTATGGTAAGTAAGGTCTTACATAACTGATCTTTCTAGGAGTGGTATATGTTGTTCATCCACACTGACCCACCCAACCTCCCCAGCTGCGACACACAAACCTGGCTTCCAGTGGGTTAAGATCTGGCGTCATGGGGCGGAGCTGAGGGTTATACCTCCCGGGTGGTGGGAGGAGCCAGCTTGAAAACCTTCCAGCAAGTTTTAAAGGGGAAAGGGACATGCCAAGAAGTGTGGATGAACAACATATACCACTCCTAGAACTGCTGTTACAGGTGAGTAACGTATTTTAATGGGCTTGGTGGAAGTATGGATAACAGATGGACTCAACAACTTAAATTCAGGTTCAACACATTTTTTGCCTAGTGTGATGTTTATTGTTTTTTTTTTTCTCAATAAAGTAAAATAAAAATAAACTTGCTATACTTCTTGCACAGAAATAAAACGAAATCAGAAATTAAATCAGTCAGCATAAACGGTGGCAAATCAACTCTGTTTCCACTACTGTTGTTGCTGTGCAGCAGTAGACCCACGTAATCCTGTGCCTGTGCTTAGTCAGCAGCAACTGACCCTATCTATCTTCATGGTGTCTAGGTAGGCTTTTTATACCTGCCCCTAGAGGTCAGGTGACACTGCATCAGAAAATATTTAAAACATTTGATTTAGACCCCCTATTTTAATTTATACAGTCCTAGAGGGTATGCTAAACATAAGTGTTAACCATAGAAACCTTAAAAAACAAAAAAAGTCCTGCCAGAAAAGTAAAAGAGGGTGGAAAACTTTCCACTGAGCTGTGATTGACAGCATCATGAATATAAAATGAGGACACTAGGGGCCGCTGTTGTCATGTAGGGCACCCTAGTTGGCATAACTCTTGGAGAGGACAGACATGAAGGACTGGGCTAAGCAGGACAATATATGGTAAGATTTATTTTAATGACTATTAGTACCATGCATCTCTCAGACCTCTCCAGCACTGCCTGTAAAACATGTGGACAGTATGAATTTAAAGAGCCGACAGGAGAATCCTTTTAAATCGCTTTTATACTTTTATAGTTCCATATATATATATATATATATATATATATATATATATAGTTATGTATTTATTTATACAAGCTATATATTATCTATAGGTCATGTGCAATATTTATTTTCATAAGCTGCCCGTGGAATGTCTGCCTTTTTATTATGTCGGGTTACAGGGATACCATAGGCTGTTATTTCAAGTCACAGCATGAAACTTTCATTTTAGTTTCTGAGCTGACCAAGTCAAAGCAGGTCAGTTTAGTTAATGAAAAGGCCTTTTAAAAAGAAAGTTAGAAGAGGGGTCAATTAGCTGTATGCAATACTGAACAAATAAATATAAACAGAAGAGCTCTCACGGAGAGCTCAGTAAAGTTCTTGCATCTCAGTTTGGTGCTGGGATGCCTTTTGGAGACTGAGGGGGTCTCCTAGTATGAGCACACATAGTGCACAAGAGTCAAAACTGGAGAAAGGGGGTACAGGGACAGCCACAGTGCTGTTTTACTACATACAACAAAGGACAACCCTGTCTTCTCGCTCCTCATGGTGCATTTTAAAATTTACTTTAAGGCCTCCCTTCTATGAGACATTTCAGACTTGCCTAACCACCAAAACCAGGTGGCAAGGAACAGCCACCAGGGGAAATACAGATCTGCCACTGGCAGTGAGAAAGGCAGCATTGAGCACGGCGCACAAGAAGCGGCAGGAAAATGCTCCTTTTTTGATTCATGCTGCCATTCTGAACACCATAGCGACTATCCTGGGGACAGTAAAAACAGAAAGCAGTTTTTAAACCATTTTACAGACATTCACCTGACTTTTCATTTGATTCATTTGAGCAGGAAACAAAAAGGAAAAGGGACCTGGGGGTAGTCATATCAGATAACTTAAAGGTGGGCAAGCAATGTGAGAGGGCAGTAAGGAGGGCTGGGGGGATACTGGGATGCATAGGGAGAGGCATCACCAGTAGAAAATAGGAGGTTGTTATCCCTCTGTACAGACAGCTGGTGAGACCCCATCTGGAGTACTGCGTGCAGTTCTGGAGACCCAGTCTCTGCAAGGACATAGACAGGATGGAAGCTGTCCAGAGGAGGGGAACTAAAATGGTGCAGGGTCTACACCGGAAGACGTATGAAGAGAGACTAAAGGAGCTTAATATGTTTATCCTCAAGGAAAGGAGGGGGGGGGACATGACAGAAACTTTCAAGTACCTCAAGGAATTAACAAAGTCCAAGAGGGTAGCATCTTCCAAAAACAGAGGTGCGCAAGAACAAGGAGCACAATTTGAAGATGGGGCAGTCAGAGGTAATGTAAGGAAGTATTTTTCACAGAGAGGGTTGTGGATGCATGGAACGGGCCTTCCCAGAGGAGGTTGTGAGTCAAAACAGTGGTTATTCAAGCATGCATGGGACAGTCATAAGGCAATTCTAGGGGGTTGGGGTAGAAAGAAGTAGGCTGCTGGTTAACTAGGATCTGCAGCTTATCCATTAGATAGGAAAATGGGCAGACTGGGTGGGCCAAGTGGTCCTTATCTGCCATCAAATTCTGTGTTTCTATGTTAAGGGGTTGCTGCCCCCTGTCTGTTTACACATCATACTTTTCAGGTAACCTTCTTGAGTTAATGACATACATGATGAAGGGAAATAACTAACTATAAGCCAGTTTCTTATCAGCATTTATGTACAGTACACTTGCAGTTTTACTCATGCTGACTATTTAGCCATGTCTTTTTATTAACCAGAGGCACATTTTATCAGCTTGCTTGCCAACATTAACTCGGGGTCATCATACATTAACCTCCCTGATTCCATAATACCATAAGAGGATATAAGGAAAACTAGAGGGTGAGAGGGATAGAGAGAGAGTGATTTCTCCCAAAAGGTGGCCAACTGTCCAGACTAGAAAAGTTTAAAGTGATAGATTACAGAAAAGGACGAACTGTTGCAACAGAGTTTGGAGAGATGAAAAACGGTCCTGAATCAGTGGCAAGGACTTCTCCCCATCACAGGGCTAGTTCTCTCTGAACCTCTTTACATTGCCTCTTGGTTTAATAATTTCTTCATAGACTAGGCTGGCCTGGTGGTGCTGAGGGTTGAGGTATTGAATGCCACACTGGGGACCCAAGTTTGGGAGTGAGCTTGGGCCGCCAGGCATCAGCCGGGGGGGAGGAGTGCAGAGCAGGATCAAGATACCGCAAGACAGTTCTCCACTCTGGGGAGAGAAATGAGGGTTCCCGTGCTCTTGGCTGCCATCCAGTGGAAGTTGAGCCATTACTGCAGCCAGAAAGCGCATATGTGCCTGCACACGCATGTGCGACCATGGTCTGGGGTAACGGAAGGGGGAGTAGAAAACGCACGTCTCCCCATTGCCAAGTAAGGTGCAGGTGGTAATGAGGGAGCAAAAAGCTGTATGGAATAAAACATTTCTTCACAGACTCAGATCAGTTTAAGACGCCCTTAAGGGACAGCTCCAATAGCTCCCTGCCTCTTTATCACCCACCCAACCTGGTGCCCCAACCTAATTCCACCTTAAATTAGTAACCAGGAAGGAAATTCTCAAGCATCTCAGGGGTATAAAAGGTTAAGGCTCCCCTGGTTTTGATATCTTGGAACCCAAGTTCCTTGAAATTGCTGCGCCCGTAATTGCCACCCCTATCATGCACCTTATTAATAAATCTTTCCTGGTCACTGTCCGTAAGAAATGGAAAGTGGCTCTTGTGGTTCCTATCCACAAAGGGGGTAACAGACATGATTGAGAACTGTAGATCAATCTTTTTTCTCTGCACAGTTGCTAAAATCCTATCGTGACTACTACATGACCAACTCCAAGCCTTCCTCGAGCACAGTCACTCTTTGTCCAAAGTCCAGCATGGTTTTCACGAAAACCACGGCACCAGCACAGCCCTGGTGTGCATAAGCTCAGATATTCTTTATTTTTTTCTTGATCTATGTATCCCCCCCCCCCCGGGTGCTCCAGTGTCCCCAACTCCTTCAGGCTGCCATGGTTCCTGACTTAACCCTACTATCTTCTCTCAAGTCTCCTTCCATCCTCACATCACAGCCAACCCCAGAGGTATCCCGGCGTAACCCTTTGCCGGGTGGGTTCCTCTCCTCTGAGGGGGAAGGCACTGGTTGAGACTTGTACCGCACTCACTGTTAGGTCCCCGGGGTGCTGCTGAGGTGGAGATGGCTCCCTGGAGGGCTTCAGTGTGTCAGGGACCGGCAGCCATGATCCAGAAGATCCTGGAGCTGTTTTTCTGGTTTCCTGAATTCCCCATTGTGCCACTCGTGCAGTGCCTCCAGTCTCTACTGGGGGCCACTGCAGAGTGATGCTTCCCTGCTCTGCACCCCAGGAGAAGAGAGGAGTCCTCTGGATGCTCATTCATCTCCTCCCCCCTGCCGATCCCCAGCGCCCAAGTCCGTTCCTGAACCCAGGTCACCGGCGCTGCATGAGCTAAGGCATGCAGCACCTCAGCCGTCTGCATCACCGGGTCAGCTATAACCTCACATATTCTTAATGCCATGGATTTAAGTATGGCTCTGGGAGTGCTCTTAATAATCCTGATGAAGGCATTTGACCTGGTTAGTCATGACTTACAGCTAAACTGAGTAGCACTGGACTGGATGACCGCTCCTTCAACTGGTTTAAAAACGACTTGCCTGGGTGGAACTAGAGCATAAAATGACAGAGCTGCACCTCTGCTCTCAGGTTGACAACTTTTGGGGTACCCCAAGGCTCAGTCCTTGGTTCCCTCCTCTTTCTATATTCAATAATGATTTTTCCCTTAGCTGTGGTGGTGCCACAATACAGCTGTATGCGGATGAAGCTATTTTATAAAGATCCACTGCTGTTATGAACTGGATTAACAACCACCTGGAAAAATAACTTCTACCTTCTCAAAAACTGGTTCCTGGAAAAAAAAAAAACTTGTCATAATTGCAAAAGCCATGCTCTTCGGTCACAAGAATTTTGGCTCCGAGATACAACACCTTCTTATGCTATCCACCATCAATGGTGTCATTTTGGATGTAGTACAATCATTAAATTATCTGAGGGTTGTGTTGGAGCAAACCAAATCCTTTGAACCCCATGCAGATCCATTGGTCAAAACTCTACATCAGAAGCTCAGCCTCCTTTACAGGCATATTCCTTACCTCTCTAGAGCTGCTTGTCTAGCAACTGCTAGCAGCACCCTCCTGCTTATCATCTTATATAATGTCCCAGTATTATACTCTGCTTGTGAATTTGTCCAATCCAGAATTAAGTCTCTTTATCAATCAATCATAGTTTATTTATAAAAAGAGCCTTTCTACAACCTAGGCACTTGTACATAGCATAGACAATACAATAAGTAATTTAAAATGTCAATAAAATCTTATATTTAAGATTCAGTATTATACAGAATTGTGCATTTTGCAGCTGTTGCCCATTCCAGAGATCACCAGTAGTGCTTGCAAAATTGGGTTGACCCTCTTTTGAGGCTAGGCTGTATTATCCCCTGTACTGTCTAATTTCAAAGCTTCTGAAATTCTGTCTCCCCAAGTCTCACTGGAATAAGCCAGTGCAAACAACAAGCAATGCCTCTGAGATCTGTGGACAGGCCACTGCTGGACATCCCCAAGGACATTACGCAATCAGAAGGAGATCCTTCTCCTTTGTAGCCACCACTCTGTGAAACTCTGCTTCATGAGATTCTTACCTGCTGCACCCTGGTAAAGTTCAAAAAGAGGCTCAAAGCCCTCTCCTGGGTGTCCGCTCCCTGCAACTGTAACTGATGACCTATTGCTCCTTTAGTGTACCTTATATGCATTATTTCCTGCTGCTCTTCTGCAAATATTGTGCAGTCTAATCAAGCTGCAGTTCGATGACCTGTTGCTCCTTAGTGTACCATATTTATATCATTACTTGATGTAAATATTGTGCAACTTAATCACCTAATGTATGTCACTAATACTTTTGTACCTGTATGTATATTCTGTGCTTGGTTCTGTACTTGGTTGGTAGACAGAAGAAGGCGTTATCTCATTGAGCCTGTTTCCCACTTCAGCGTGGCCACTTTGTTGCATCTATATGTAAAAGATATTTTTCTAATCTAGTTTTAAATATGTCTGTTGACTCAGCAGAAACTACCTCATTAGGCAATGTATTCCAGAGTTTTGATGCTCTGTATGAAAAATATCCCCTCTTGTTGTTCTTTGTTGTGAGCTCCATTTGAATCTGACTATTATGGCATCTTAAGATCTCACTTCGAGATTCTGTTTATATGGTCTATTCTTTAACACGTTGACCATTTTGGTGACTCTGTTTTGCACTCTCTTGATATCGTTTATGTCCCTCCTCAGGCGTGGACTCCGCAACATGGAACAGTAGTCCAGGTGCAGCCTAATGTACGTTTTGTACAATGAAAGTGCACGTTTTTTAATTTTGAAATAAATGCATCTTTTTATACATCCCAGGATTTTATTTGTTGTTTTATAACCTTGTTGCAATAATTGCCAAACTAAGGTCTTTATTAATCAATACTTCAGGTCATTTTTGTTTTCCACTTCATTAAATATTTTACCATTTAGGCCATATTTATTGTTTTTGTTGTTGTTTCAAGGTGCATGAAATCACATTAGTTGAGATTGAAGCTCATACTGTTTTTGTGCTCACATTTCTATAGCCTTGAGGTCCTTTACTAGGCTAGTTATTTGTTCATTGGTACTCTCTATGGCCCTGGCTTTGGGTCATCTGCAAATTTCACTAGCCAGTTTTAGACCTCACTATTCATGTTGGTAAAAAATAGGCTAAACAGTGCAGGGCCCAGCACTGACCCCTGTGGTACCCCACTCATCACCCCTCCCATTTCCGACAGGTTACCCCAGACACTTACCATTTGGGGTCTTCTATCTAGCCAGCCAGAAATCCAAACTACAAATTTTTTGTCTAGACCCATCATGCATAAGTCCTTAATAAGTGAATTATGTGGTACTTTGTTGAATGCTTTTTGAAAGTCTAAGTATATAATGTCAACAGGGAATTTTTATTTAGGGCCTGTCTTATTTTTCATAAAAGACTAATGTGTGTCAAACAACATGAAGTCTTGCTGTATTCTGACTATTGCAGTTAGCCCCAGCACTCAGACTGCCCCAGCACTCAAACTGCCCCGGAGAGTAGAGGGTTAATTTTCTGTGCAGAGCATAGAACGTTGAGCTTGGTTCAAACCTCTGTCTACTGCACTTTGGAGCGCAACTGTCAGATTCTTTACTCCGCCTAACTGAACAGCCGCTCCGGAGATTTCTCCTTTGCTCACGGTTCATAAGTCAGTTAAAGTCCTCAGGTCCACACCCCACTCAGATAAAGAAGAAGAAGAATCAGCATTTATATAGTTCTTTTCATATACATTGTATCCCAAAGCGCTTCACAAGCAGTGCACGACTGGTAGTGAAGTGACTGAACGTGCAGTGGCAGCCATTTTGCACATCAGCAGCCACACACAGTCTTGGACAATTGCATGAACTATTTTTTATGGGAAGGGTAATATTGGTCAGGACACCAGGGAGACAGGTGAGTCTGGTTAGCTTGACAGCTTGATAACACTGTATTAACAGTCATAATATTGGGGTAATTTTATCTCTTGTTCTATGTCTCCTTTACAAAACCTTAATTATCACCATTAACATTTAAGTATTTAATAAGTTATTCTGTCTTAAAGAGCAGCTGACATGTTCATAAGAACTTTAGCAAAACATAATGTTTAGGCACAGTTCAGCTTGTATTTCACATTAGTTCAGTATTTCTTATCCCCATAATTTATCACTGAGGTCATTTGCATTGAAACAGGATCTTTGTTGCTGAAGAGTTCACCTACTCCTGTTGCTTTCTCCCTTTCTGTGGTCATAATGCACTGCTTGTGACATCAGAGTTACTACCATGGCAATGGAGTGTAATGTCACAGCAGAGGATTATGAACTGAAGTTGGGAATAAGCTATAGAGGCAGATGAATGCCAAGGAAAAATATCAGGTATTTATGTAAATTTCATCAGTAATACATAATGAGTAGATGACATACATAGAGTATATATGGATGACAAACTGATTTGTACCTAAGTGTTTGTTTTCAAAGTTTTCTTTGAGGTGTCAGTAGCTCTTTAAAGTTTTTAGTCATGTTGAACTTAAACAGTAACTAAAAACCTTCACTCAGCAGCTACATTTGAAAACTATTGTGTAGTATTCAGATTTTCAGAACTGTCACACAGCCAGTATGTTTTCAAAATCTTAATGTAGGAGTTCTATTTTCTGAAAAGCCATTGCGTAACAAGTTGATTTTGAAAACCATAATACTGCACAATGATTTTGGAAACCATTATGCAGCATGTCGATTTGAAAACCATTGTGTAGTATGTAGATTTTGAAAACCATAGTACAGCTATACTATTTTAAAAACCAGTATGTAGATGTTTAAAATATTTATATACAAGCAGATTTTCAAAACGTTTTGTGATGGTCTGGCCGTGTGGTACAGAGGGCTGTGATGCTTGTGCCTCGCCTGCTGCCACACTGGTGACCTGGGTTCAGGAACAGACCAGGGCCACTACGGGGTCAGTCAGGGGAGCAGGATTCATCATCTCACAGGATGCTCTCCTCTTCTGAGGGGGGGAAGGTTTGCTGACTCTGCTGCAATACTGACACCTGAGCATGGGAGTGCATATGCCTTCTGGCTGAAATGCACACATTCATACCTTCCTCAGTCCTTGCTCACTGAGCACCTAAGGGAAGGGAGAAAATGACAGAAAATCTGAGGCCATTGTGAGATGAGGCACGCTCCGCGCCAGGCTCTGCATCACCTACTGGGCTGCCCACTGCCACATCCATTACCTAGTCTCCTTTTGGAACTGGGAAACCCAGCAGGCTCAAACATGGGGGGAATCTGAGGGGTACTGCAAGGCAGTAGGGCTGTGAGCCTCAGAGATGATGGGTGACAGGGATGGAGAGAGTAATAAGGCAAAAGGGGGCCTGCTGAGAAGGAGTGCGAAATTTGTCAGGGATTCCTGTGTAAACATTTTATTTAATCAATGATATCTAAATGCAGGCCATCCTAGTGTTGCAGCGGTAGAGCTACCACCCACCACACTGGTGACCTCAGATCAGAAGTGGTCTCAGGTTGCTAGGGGGTTAGCTGGGAGAGAGGATCAAATATCAGATGGACTGCTGTTCTCTCCTGGGAGGAAGGACTTGTCAGCTAAACCCCAAGATGGCCATCAGGTGGAGGACAGGTGACAGTGTGGGACTGGAGCTGCATGAAAGGGAGCTGTGGGACTCTGCAGACCATGCATGTTACCACACACTCCTGTTGATATACAGGCCTCAGCTATGGGAAGGGTGAAAAAGCAGAGGAAAATGGATGATGGAGCAGGCATATAATGCCTAGTGTGTCAATTCCTCACCTGTGTCATCGCTGACCCCTGATTGCAGCAACTGGATGAGAGTCTACTGTATATGTATTTTTTTATTTATGTATTTGTTAACTGGGTAAATACATTGGTCCCATGGGCTGTTTACAGGCACCACTCAGCCATATAGATGGCACACATACAGGACAATTGCATCATAATACAGAGACAAGTCTTTATACAGAGAAAAGCAGGACACTTACAGTAGTGTCAGTGATACATAAGTTACAATAGGTTCAAACCTGAAAGAGGATCAACACAAATAGTACATTAACAGTTACTTCACCAATGACATAGTACATTCAATATTTGTCACACCCAGTAAGTATCTTGTTAAGCAACAAGATAATGCAGTAAGACTACATCAGTTAATGGCTATGCTAGCAGTTACAGTCCAATGAGGCTATAAGTGTATTCTTTAAGTGCTTTTTGAAAGTCAGGGGGGATTCAAGATTTTTGATTTCATCCTGTAGGGCATTCCAAGAGAAGGCTCGTTGACCCATGTCAGTGGATGTTTTGCGCATTCAAGCACCTGTTTGATGAGGGACCTCAAAGTATAAGAGTTCTGTTTAATGACTAACAAAACCCACCAGCAGTGACTTAGTACCCTTGTGGAGTAATTTGCAGATAAGAGACCCTAGCATTAGGCTTCTACGAGCCTGGGAAGGGAACCATCCTAGTGTTTAATATAGCGTACAGTGGTGTGTGCTGAATGGAGCTTGTGTGATAAATCTGCAGATATTATTGAATGCAGTGTTCAGGTGATTAAAGAAGCTGGGGATTGGCCAGGGAGATAATGGGGAAGCAGTATTCAAGGATAGGTAGAATGGTGCCCTTCCCTATATCTAATCTCACTTCGGCTGATAAAAGGTGTTTGAGCCTGTAGCAGATACCCAGTCTCTGGTTGACCTTCTTGATTACCTGTCTGATGTGGTTAAAGAAGGTGAGAGAAAGATCAAGGGTCACTCCAAAGTACTTGAAATTATCCATCTGCTCACGGATGGTACCATCAATGGACCGGATGTTGAGGGAGGGTCAGTGGTTAGACATTGCTCTGGTGAGTCTATGTTTAGAGTCGAGCAGCATGGACTTTTTTTTTTTTGCATTCACAACCAGTCTGTGTGTCAACCAGTGAGCAGCAGTGGAGAAATCTGTGTTAAGGACTTGGGATAGATTTGAGAGATTGTTGTCGCTATAGAACAGGATGAGATCATCCGCATAAATGATCTTGTGACTTACTGAGGGTATAGAAAACATAGGGTTGACAAATAGTGAGTATAGCAGAGGGCCCAGAATGGACCCTTGGGGGTCTCCTGTGTGTGTACTTAAAGGGATTTGGATAAGGTTTCCCTGATTTGGACCATTTGTGTTCTGTCTGTTAGGTCGTTTTGAAGCCAGTTGGTAGTGCTGGAAGACAAACCACATGTGGACAGCTCATTAAGGAGTAGAGGTTGATCCACCACATCAAATGCCTTAGATAGATCCACAAATATGGCTCCTGTAAAGTGACCCAAGTCTGCTTGTTTGAGTATGTGATCAGTGAAAAATGCTAGGGCCGTGGTCATACTGTACCCTTTTCTGAAGCCATGCTGACTCAATGATAGAAGATTATTCTTTTCCAGGTGTTCCAGTATTTGTCTAAATACAACCTTCTCCATGATCCTACTCATATGAGATAGTATGGACACTGACCTGAAATTCTCAGGCAGGCAAGCGTTGCCTGTCTTAACTGTAGGGACTATCCTAGCCTCATTCCTCAGAGTTGGGATGGTGGTTGTGGAGGGAAATAGGTTAATGTTGTAAGAGAGAGGTTTGGCCATGAAGTTGGCTGCTAGTTTCAGAAATTTAGGAGATAGCCCATTGCTCCCTGCACTGCCCGAATTAGGCAGTGCATACAGCAGATGGCGAACCTCGGATGTGCCTGTTGTTCTGAAGTAGAAAAGTGGGCAGTTGTTAGTCATATATAACTGCAAAAAGCAAAATAAGTTATCTACTAGGTTGAACTGCTAAGCATGCAATGGAAGAAATAAATATTTGTATTCAAAGTCTCTGGAACCCTAGCAAATCTGTAATGTGGTGCTCAATGGCATTTGAACAATCATGAGACATGGGTTTGGTCCTTCCCTAATACTAACACAATCTATGCAAGCATTGCTGCATCATTTAGTTTATCTAACAAGAACGGTAACACTTCAGTGCAAACATTTTCAAGTAGATACAACATTAAAGGGCTTGAGGTATAAATATGTCAATCCAGAGAAAAAATGGGTTATGTCAGGATACTGCACTATGCACTGCACTTTGCAAACTTCCCTAGCTTCATATAGCACAAAGTAGCACTTCACATAGTTCCCCACCTGGTGAAGGGCCTACTTTAAAAAGTAGAAAGCACAAATAGCCCCAAACGAACTACTGGCTCTGTGGTGCTAGCTACAGTACCAAACAATAGATGTCACGGACAAAAGGAACCAGCACTCAGAAGCAATCAAAACAAAACATTTATTTTAAGAACATATAAAGTGTGGCCTAAGTGCAGACCAAAACATAAACCAATCACCCCATGCACAACTGGAGTCAAGTGCTCCTCCTCAAGGGATGGAGTCCACTGAGGTCACAGGCATTGAAAGGCACACAGAACCTGCATGAAATATATATAAATCGGTGGCTCAAAACAGCAAATCTCACCTAAAGAGGAGGAGCTAAGCCCATATCCTTTACACTATACAGCAGAAATTAAGCTAACGTAATGGTATGACTTTAGTGTAGAGATGGGTGAAACGGGCAAATTTCATTATGTGAAATATTTCATGAAATTCAACTGTTTCTCAAACTTTTGCAGAAGTGAAATTTGTAATTTTGCTTGCGTAATGTGAAATTTTCATCTGCAGGAGGCAAATTTCACATTTGCAGGCAAAATAACATTTGCACCCAGCAAAATATTCGCGTAATGGGTGAATTAAGCAAAATGTTTCACATAGTAAGTTGCCGATTTCATGAAATTTAATCTGCAAAATATACCTTTGCAACATTTCTTCTTTATTGCATACACCAGTACCCCAAAAAAGAAAAACATGTTAAAAACAGTTTGCAGCAAGAAAGGCATTGATTCAGACTAGAATTTCGCAAGTTATCACAGAATAAAAAAAATTAAAAATGACCCTTTCTATACTGCGCAGAATATGCAAGCAAAGAGTAACCAACCCAAAAGGCAATACAATACACTAAAAGCAACGTTAAAATGAACAAGTTCATATAATGTCCCAGTGAGGAGAAACAGGAGTCTTGCGATGGGCTAACACTGCGATCTCAGGTGTCTGCAGTCATCAAGTCCTCTTTTTATCATCTGAGGAACATCTCAGGGTCAAGCACCTAGTTCGGGTGGTGATCTTCCTATGCTGGTCCATGCCTTTGTGACCTCGTGCCTTAATTATTGCAACTCCCTTTATCTAGGGCTTCCTGGGGTTGATACCCACCACTTGTAGCTGATGTAGAACACTGCAGCCCAATTGTTGACAGGAACTTCCCGGACTTGCCACATCTCCCCGGTGCTGCGCAATCTGCACTGGCTGCCAGTTCAGTGGTGGATCACCTTTAAAGTCAGACTTCTGACTTATGAAGCCCTACATAGACTGGGTCTGGACTACCTGAAAGAGCTTCTGGTTCCTTACTGCCCCGAGCGATGGCTCTGCTCGGCTGATGAGGGGTTGCTAGAGATTCCAAGGGTATCCTTAAAATCATCGGGGGACCGTGCATTCATATACGCAGCCCCAGCCCTTTGGAATTCTCTTCCCCATCAGCTTCAGGAGTGCGCAACTGTGGAGGGATTTAAACAGGCCTTAAAAGCCTATCCTACCAAACCAAGCCTACTTTGTCTGATTTTATTGAAGTTATGAACTTTATGGCAATCTGTATCAATTGTATTTTATTGTACTCTGTTTTTATCTCTTATTGTTAAGGCGTCTTGACTTTTTGAGAGGTGTGATACAAATAAAGTTATTATTATTAATAAAAGGAATGTTCCAGGCTGATTTTCCACATACAGTCTAAAAATGGAAACTTATCAGAGCTGCTGATTTACAAAAATAGTTTCAAATATATTATACAATGGGCTGTCAAAAGCTTGGATTCTTATTGGCTGTCACCTCACAGCCGTGGTAAATTTTGACATTACCAACAGAAGAGGTGCCAGCTAGCCGCACTGGGCACGAGCCACAACTGCTCCATCACTCTGAGCATAACAACCCACAGTAATAGCTGCTATCTGTAATCACTGCTGACAGCTGCCGAGAAACATCCAGTGAAAAAACAATTGAGACTAATTGTGTTCCGATGTATGCGCCCATACTGTTTAACTCCATTGCTCGTAACCAGTAGCCAGACAGTCATAGTAATAATAAAAAAAAAAAAAAAACACGGTTTTCCACAAGCTGCTCCTGTATGCAGGCGAAAAGTGACACCATGGCTCTCTTCCCAACTGCACCCCGTGTATCAGCAATCCCACTGCTCACACTCCAGAACTGGGGACCTTGACACTTGCTAGAAAGATCAATTCCCTCATGAAAAAAAAAAAACACACTCCTGAAAAAAGTCAGAACGATGTCTGAAGTGTTTGTAGCTGAAACTATGCACTTCAAGAAATAATACCAACAAATCTCTCTCTCACAGCAGTAAACGACCGGTCCAGCTCACAGCTCCATTTACTATTGAAATGCCACTACCCATTACATTTACTTAAAAAAAAAAAAAAAACAGAAATAAACTTTGCGTGCTAAATGGGAGCTGAAATAGCCGATCGCTCCCCATGTTTTCTCACTCTCCCAGCAGCGAGCGAGTCGTCCAACTCCCTGATCCATTTACTATTGAAAAGCCAACCCATTACTTTTATTAAAAAAAAAATAGAAATAAACCTTGCATGCAAAATGGGACTTGAAATCAACGCTTGCTCCCCACGTTATTGACAAACAAAAAACAGAAGCTTCATTGTGTGTGTGTGTGTGTGTGTGTGTGTGTGTGTGTGTATGTGTGCACCATCGAGTGACCTCTCACTGCTGGGGAAAAAAAACACTGCTGTCATGTTATCTTTCCCAGTCTATCTCTGTCCAGGTTATATTAAAATCCAGCTCACTCTCCCTGTTTCTTAGCCCACTCTTTGCTGACACCAAGTAAATGGTGCTCTTCCCTGTCTGTGTCTCCGGCCAGCTCTCCCTGCAATTACATGTAGACAAATGATGAAAACAGTGCAGTTTAATTCTTCCTGTTCTTGTCCTGGCTCCCAAGTGGACTATTAAACTTAGTGAGGAAGGATATTTAAAGAGAAATCAATAAAAAAAAAAACATTTTTTTAAATATGCATTTAAGTTTTTCTTTATTTCTTGTAAAATAAAAAAAAATAATTGGGCCATTGTATAAATGCAGTAAACCATGACAGGGTGTGGGTGATGCTGGTTTACCCGCCTGGCATGGTTTGGTCACTCGACCCATGCGTATTAGGCACCATTGCGATGGGTAAACCCAGCTTCACCCACAACCTGTCATGGTTTATTCTAATATATCATTCAATCCATTTGGATCCAAGGTGGAAAATCCATCATGATTCTCATTTAACAAGTTTTTGAAGTCCGTCCCCACCCCGTATTAATCTGGGTGCATACATCAGAGCCAGAAATTTGAAATAGGAGGGATCCCCCTTCATGTTGAATTTTGTAATGTACTCCCAGTGCACTCTTTTCAGAGCCATTACGAATAGCACCAAATGCCTACTTTCCTAGTTTATGACTAGGCATTGTAGTACTTTCCCTAGCACGTGTGCTACTGTGTGTAGTTTGTTCTGTCTTTGCCTAGAGAAGTGAACACTTTGTCAGGAAAAGACTACTCATAGTGGCACTTTCCTGGTAGAGTGACTCATTGCACACAGTATTTTTTGTTGTTGTTTTTAAAAGAAACTTCAACAAAAAAGATTCCACCAATTAAGCTCTGTTGTCCCAACCCCTCTCACCACCCCTTTCACTGAATATGTATACTATCCTTTTAGTACTCCCCCTTCCCTCCACAGTCCCAGCAAAGTTTTTGTATAGTAGAACTCCTTCTCCCACCCCAGTTAAATACTGTAGTTCCACCACTCATCATCCCCACATACACAACCTTGTCTAATTTGGAATATCTCCACCCCACTATGCTGTAGCACCCACCAGCCTCCTCCCTACTCGGTCAAGCCTCCTGTTCACCAGCTCTTCATGAATGAATTGGTGGTGTAATTATGTGCTATAGTAATATTTGACAGCTCACTGAGGTCATCCAGTCAGATGTTACTAGGACACCTCATCCCAGATTCATTCATTGCAACATATAGACACACAGAATGAGAACAAGACCCAGTGTTAGAACAAAAAGAACAGAAGGAGAGAAGTAACAAGAACACAAGGAGGGGAGGCAAAACTCTTAGGGAGTGTGCTTGAATGCCAAGAGTTTGGGGAGTAAGACTTGTAACCTACAGACACTAGTGCCAGAGACCCAGTTAGTCTTGGTGTCTGTGACTGGGATATGGGCTACACAGCCGCGCAATGACTGTGAATTTTCTATGCCAGGATGTACAGTTTTCAGGAGAGATAAAAGGCCGTGGAAAGAGGGCAGAGTGGCCTTGCATGTAAAGAAGGTCATCAAGCTTCAAAGGGAAAAAAAGATGGAGGGCGCCTGTGTGGAATCATTGTGGGTACAGGTAGTCATGGATGGGGGAGGATTACCAGGACTGGAGAGGCATATAGACCACCATCTCAAAAGGAAGAAGCAGACAAGGAGATGGGAGAGCTAATAAAGAGGGCAACAAAGCAATAAGGTGAGGTGCTGCTAATGGAGGATTTCAACATGCCAGATGTGGACTCGAGTTTTCTAGTAGGACCAAGTACAAGAAACCAAAAGCTGACACAGGGCCTAAAGGATGCATTTGTTATACAGAATGTGGAGGAGCCCACAAGAATAGGGCCATTCTGCATCTGGTCTTCACTAAAAGAGAGACTGCATTATGAGGTCACTGTGAAGAAGATCTTGAAAACCAGCAATCAAAAGGTAATATGGTTTGGCATAAAACTAGAGACATAAAGAAACATTCATTGGCAAGTTGGATTTTAGCAGAATGAGGGAACAGGCTAGAGAGAAGCTGGAAAGGCTTGTGCTGGCAGCAGTGGGGGTCAGTTTTAAATAGGTAATGATTAAAAAATATTGTAGTAACAGCTGCAGTCAAGTGTCTGGGGTTGTGTAAGAGGAGAACGGCAGCAGGCATATGCGTGGAGTGAGGGAAACCTGGTGCGTGCTCACCGTTATACCCCACAGGTTATAATGGCAAATTATAACCGGGTTTCCCTATGGGAGAAAACACTACCCAGTTATTATTAAAAAAAATATTGTAGTAACAAGTCTTGTACAAGGGCAGCAGGAAAAAAAAAACAGGCCAGAAAGAAAACCAGTCAGGTACATACCATAAGGAAGATGGCGGAGGCCATTAAGAAGAAATGAAAGTCCTTAAAAAACGCAAGGCCAACCAAACTGATGAAAACAGGGAAGCGTACCAGACCAGTGTAAGTGACATCAGTAAAAGTGTTATTAAAACAAAATCAGAAACATGGACGAGGATATTGGTGGGGTAACATGGGGGATAAAGTATTCTTCCACTATATTTGGGGACATAAGGGATAAAGCAGAAATATTACATAATGTCAGCTTGGAATTCACAATACATCTGAAGTGGTCACTACCTGTAGTTGGTTGCAAGGCCAAAACTTCTGAGGGGTCAAATTTTACATGGCACATAGAACCAATAATTGATAAGAGGGTGCAGGAGTCTAAACACTCTGAAAGGTGAGGAATCAATGAGCCCGGATGGGTTGTACCCCAGAGTTCTAAGAGAACTGTTATAGGGGCTGGTTGTACTACTGGCAGACCTCTTCTATTGTTCACTGGAAACAGGACTGGTGCCAATGAATTGCAGGGCAGCTGATGTGTTACTTCTTACAAGAGCAGGAGCATGAATGAACCAAAGGGCTATAGACCAATCAGTTAGACATCTATGTTGTGCAGATTATTTGAGCCCATTAGTAATGATGAGATAATTTTTTTTTATTTAGTTTTTTGTTTACCGAGTAAGGTGAACTAGCCATGGCAATGACTATTTTCAGGTATGATCCGGGAGTGTACAGAACAAAACTTAAGAAGCAATAACAATACAGCATTACAGTACATGAATTAGACAATGTTCAAGGATGGGAATACATTGCAAATAGGAGAAAATAAGCAAGATGCAATGGTGAGAATACAATACAGTGCCAAAACTAGGAGTGAGGGAAAGCAATACATTCACTAAGGTCATATAAAAGTTTCTTGCTATTAATAGATTCCACAATAATTAATAACAAGCATTTGTCAATGCTGAATGTTTGTTGTGTGCACTTGTGCCATTTGGGGGGGGGGGGTTGTTACAAGCCAGCATTGGCAAATTTCAGCACAGGTTCATAACTTCATTGTTTTTACACCACATTTTCAACATAGCCATCTTATTATGCCACCTCATGAAGAAAGGAAGAGTATAATTTCAATTCCTGTCCGAAAGATAATTTCACACAGTGGCTGCAAAATCACGTTTGGGGATGGAAAAAAAACATTTTGGCCAGGATCTGAAAAATGACAGCTGTCACATTCATGAGGTGCAGTGAAGAAATGGCAATGATGAAAATGTGGGATTAGAATATTGAATATCTATCTCTCTCCTGTGAGCCCAATATCTGCCTTGTGCAGGCAGGATCCATAGCAAACAGTGGGCAACAACTTTACCCCCTTTCCCCTATTTCTCCTTTAACTGCAACCCATCAGTCATTGCTAGATCACTGCCTTGTGCAGGCAGGGTCACCCAGCACACTGGTGGGATACTACCCCCCCCACTGTAGTTGACCTTTGTTACCCCCTCCCACAACATCTCTCCCCCAACACCCCCCTCTCTTGCATCACTATATATAAATAACTCTCATAATCTATAACCTGTGTCCTACCAGTAGGGCTGTCCACCACCCTGCCCAGATAAGGATAACAAGACACTGTTGAATTTCAACCCCCAAGATACCCACCTACAATACACACACACTACCTCTCCTCTCCTCCTTACCCCCCCTTTCCAGTTGACATAGCCTTATACTGGCCTGCCCCTTCACTCAATTAAGCAATTATAACCTACCCCATACCCCTCCTATATGCACTTTAATCCACCCTGTCATCTCTGTTTGCCTCGAAAATTGTGTTCTACCTGCATCTCTCCATAAGTTTCCTTCCCTTCTTTCATTCTGCCCTCCGAAATGTTTCATTCTCTCCTTCCATTCTTTCTCTCTTCACTCCTATCACTGTAAATCTTGAATATCTATGTTACACTAATGGCTACCAATTACTATTGTGTCATCTTGCCATCTAGTGCTACGTACTGTTGCCAAGTTATATGTGTTCCAGTGTTACCAACTGTTGTCTAATTGCCATATGTATCTTTATATCTACTATAGTTTACTGTTGCATTGTTAGCCAATGTGATCCTCCTGTAATCCCTCCTGCTCTCATTGTATGCAAGTAAGCAAATTGTATTCCAGCATTGTAACATTTCTCTGTATTCTATCTCATTGTTCTCTACCCCCCAGGTCGCACTGGAAGACAAGCAACTTGTTCAGCATGCTTTCCTGGTGAAACATTTCAGTAAATAACTAAAAATGAATAAATTAAAAAGTACCAAAGGTACGAGCGTGCATTTGCTAATTTAAGTGTGTGCTGGTAACTTTGTTGTTTAATATTTTCACAACAAATTTTCAATGTAGCATTCTTATGATCCCACCTCATGAAGAGTGCCACTGTCATTTTGTTCACTTGTCCCAAAAGGTGATTTCACAGAGCAACTATGCCATTATGCGCCACAGGTGTGAAAACATGTTTCGGGCAGAATATTAAAGATGACAGCTGTACTGTTCATAAAGAGGTGTGAAATAATGGCAATGTTGAAAATCTGGAGTGAAAATATAATAAAAAACTAATTGAAGTTAGGGCGTCGTAGAAACCGTGCAACGACACTCTAACGAGTCATTTTTGGAATTTTTTCACCAAATTGCAACATGGGCTTTTAGACCCCACTTCATGAACAGTTGACTGTTTTCTGGTGATCGGTCCTGAAGGTGATTCTGTGCAGCAAACATGAAATCACCTTTCAGGACCAAGTAATCGAAATGATGTTCAGGTGGTGGGGTCCCAAGAACCTCATGTTGAAAATTTAGGGCCAAAATTCCTAAAATGGCTGCGATATCAACTCTGAAAGTTGGACTTCACATTGATGCTTATTATTCGCACAGTACCTTGAAATTTTTACTTTGCCAGTCGGCTTTGAAGAGTGCAGATGTGTCCCAGTCCACAGAAGATCGCTGCTCCTGACCTTCAGAGGTAAGTATGAGGGAGGTGGGTGCACAGTAGGAGGTTTGGGATGGGGATGGGGGAGGGGGAGGAGGAGACTGTTTGAGACCGTTGGAGGGTGCAGGGAGGACAGCAGCAGTGGGAGGGAGATTTGCTGGTGGGGGTCTTGAACAGGAATGGAAGGAGCGGAGAGGACAGGAGCAGTGAGAGAGAGAGCGGGTGGGATTGATTTGCTTTTGAAAACAAGTTCAGTGCATTCACATTTCAGCTCGAGCAGGCTCTTACTAAGCAAGCTCATTCCTGACAGCAACTGCTGTCATCACTGTAAGTGTGATTGCAGTGTGAACATGCAACCAGGAAGCAAGTGTAATCCCTTGCAGGGCTGTATACACATCAGAGGACCGAGCCACACCACTATTGGTTCGGCTCTGTCCTTTGAAAACTTTGTCAGCTCTGCCCCAGAAACAGAAAGTGAGTCATTGGCAGCTTGCCTACTGATTCATCTGCTGCAGACCTGCCCTTTGAACAGAGCTCTCCAGTGGATGCATCCCCCTCACACCCCTCTATAGCAGCTCTCAAATCAACATGTTCATCTGTACTTGCGACACGATGAACTTAAAAAGCATAGATAGACTTTTCTGACTGAGTTATAAAGCTGGTGTACAGAGGACAATAAGGGGGTTTACTGAATCTGGTCTTCTGCAAAGCCTTTGAGTCTGCCACACATGGGATAATTGTTAAGAACTAGGGGACCTCGAGGTGGGAGACAAGATTACAAGGTGTGTCAGGAAATATGTGTGTGGGAAAGCACAGAGGGTAGTGTTAAATGGGAAATTTACGGAGATAAGGGGCGTCACCAGTGGGGCTCCCCAGATATTCTCTGGCCAAATACTTTTCTGTATCTTTATTTGTGAGATTGCAGAAGAGATCCCAAGGGAAGGTACATTATGCGTATTTGCAGGTGACTTAAAAATCTGTGTTACAGTGGACAGTGAGAAAGGGTTCAGAATATTGACAGAAGATCCGATTGGATTTAGGAGAATAGTCAAGGGTCTAGCAACTAAAATTCATTGCAACAAAGTGTGAATTTATTCACATGGGGTAAGGGACTCGAAGATAGAATACAGGATGGGAAATTTAGTGTTAACAAAAGAACAATTAATCAACCAAAGGAAATAGCTGAAACACTAAATGTACATTTTGTCATACAATGATTTCATTGATTTTATAAAGTAGACAGCAGCTCATAATCATACGTATTCCAACTTGTCATAACACTGACATACATAGGCAGTAAACATTGATACATCCATGTCTCTAAACAGAAACCACATTAACAACCCAGGTACCAGTAATTACAACTCTGGTCTATAGACAGTGCAAACAGATTCAAAAAGGCTTTCACTTTCATGCTGAGGAAAAGGAAAGAGGCGAGGAGCCACAGGTATGATCTACCAACGGAACTGTGCTAAAGGGGTTCAGCCAGGAGGATTACAGTAGGGGGCAGGAATTTTGCATAATGACGAGTGCAGATAAGCTTCCCATTTAGCCAAGTACTGGTCCATTCGCCCATTATGAATGTCGGAAAGGCACTCCAGATGGGATAAACAAGCTAAGGTGGCATGCCAGGCTGCTCGGGTGGGTAAGGCTATTTGGCACCAATGCATTAACAGCCTTTTGGCCTTGAGGAGTGCCAGTCCCAACCATTCATGGTGAGGCTTAGTAAGAGCCCCCAATGATGAGGTATCTTCCAGGAGAAGCTTTGGATCTGCCAGAGAGATAGGAGAGCCTAGCACACTGGAGCAGTCTGAGGCCACTGATGCCCAATAAAATTAGATCTGAGGACATGACAATAGGACATGCAGTAGATGAGCATCAGGTTGTTGGCAGCGCCAGCAGTTGTAGTGGCCTGGTAACCCTCGTGCATGCAGGGCAGCTGACATGCGATGCCAAAATAACACTTTAAGCTGGAGGAACTGACTGTTGGTATCCTTGTATAAGAGATGGGTCTCCCAAATGTACTGTGCCCAAGAGCTCTCAGGGATATTAACATTGAGGTCAGCCATCCATTTCAGTCTACTAGGGTCAGAGGGGTCTAGTTGGGCATCCCTCAGGTCCTATAGAAGCGGCCAACTAAGCCACAGCAAGTAGGGGATTTATGAAGGTACGCCAGCTACCTCCACTTATGGTCACTGAAGTAGCGAGTTGAGATGTCCTGAACCACATTGCACAGTTGGAGATACCTCCAGAAGTCCTTACTAGGAAGGTTAAATTTGGACTTTCTTTGTTCGAATGAGAGCATTACCTCTGAGTCCAGTAAACATAGATCCTACACTTGCTAGATGCCCTGTGATTTCCAGGTAGGCCAGTATATAGGGGTCCCTCCCACTAGGAGGAGCTTGTTTTGCCATAGGGGAGTGTACCACAATGGAGGGGCCCAAGCTGTACGGTGGGTATGTGATAAAGACATAAGTGAATGCCAAGCCCTTTTCGTCTCTGTCATAAGTGGAGATAGGTCTTGACAGGCTAGAATCTCAGGATTGAGCAACATGCCCAGGGTGGTGTCCTTCACCAAACCGGCCTCCAGCCGCACTCAGGGAAAAGAACGGGAGGCGCCAAGAACAAACTGTTTGGTAGCAGTAGCTGCCGTACAAGCCAAGTGATAGCCTTGAAGCCAGGGGGCCCCCAACCCACCCCGCATCCAGTGCACCCTCAATTTATGTTTGCCCCATCTCGGGGACTTCCCTTCCCAGAAGAAGGGGACATAAGACATTCTAACAAAACAAATAATTTAGTGGAGGGCATGTCGGTAGGTTGTTGAGGAGGTACATGACACAAGGCAAAAACTATCGCCCTCGCGCCACTTTCCTGGGTGCTTGATGGTTGAGTTCATACCTGGGAAGACAGCTGTGCCAAAAGTGGGGGAAAATTTGCTGCCTCCAGCTCAGACCACCTAGTGGAAATGCGTAGTCCGAGGTGAACAGCCCATGACAGCTTGGTCCCCTGAAGACAGTCTGTAGGGCAGGCTGTGTTCAAGGGAGCAAGGGTGGTTTTCTTTTGATTGGCCCACAAACCCAAAAGGGTAGCAGAGTTCTGCAAAATTGACAGCACTGCTGGTAACGACTGCCGAGGTTGAGACAGAGTCAGCATGCAATCATCAGCATAGGCTGCCACAAAATAGGAGGTACCAGCTACATCTTTGCCCGAAATCTCTTTTGAGGCAATAAAGGCCCGAATTAGTGGATCCAAGACTACCAAAAAAAGGAGAGGGGATGGGGGCAGCCCTGCCGTGTCCCTCTGTACAAAGGGAACTGTGCTGAAATGTTGGTGTTAGTTAGAATCCTGGCCATCGGGGAACTATAGAGCATGATTAATCATTGGCAAAATTGGGGACCTAAGTAAGTAAAAGTAAGTAAAAATTTATTTTTAAGCTCTTTTCAATATCAAAGCGCTGTACAGATAAAACAATTAAAATACATACAAAATACATACATATGACACAACAGCAACAATAACAATATAATTATAATGAAATACAGTAAATCACTCCCCGTATGCCATTTGAAATAAATAAGTTTTTAATTCTGACTTAAAGCTCTCAACGGTCAGGCAGCTTCGTATCCGACGAGGTAGAGAATTCCACAGGGTAGGGGCAGCATAAGAAAATGCCCGTGCTCTCGATGTTTTTAAACGAACCCTGGGAACCTCTAGCAATCCCTCGTCGGTGGAGCGGAGTGAGCGAGGGACAGTAGGGAACAAGCAGATCTTGAAGATACCGCAGTCCCTGTTCGTGAGGGCCTTATAGGTCAGTAACCTGACCTTAAAGGTGATCCACACATTGAACCGCAGCCAGTGCAGTTCGCGCAGCACAGGCGTAATGTGACTCCTCATAGATGTCCCAGTCAAAAGCCTGGCTGCTGCGTTCTGCACTAGCTGCAAGCGGCGGATATCAACCCGGCAGCCCTAGGTACAGGGCATTGCAGTAATCAAGGAGAGGTAACAAAGGCATGGACCAATGTCGGAAGGTCGGCCGGAGGAACAAGGTGTTTCACCGAGCAATATTCCTCAGATGGTAAAGGAAGATTTGACAGCAGAAGACACCTGAAATTTCAGGGTCAGACTGTAAAGTCAATAATAAGCACAGGTTCGCACCGGTCTGAGGTCGAGCTGGGCACCAT
Source organism: Neoceratodus forsteri (assembly GCA_016271365.2). Classification (NCBI taxonomy): domain Eukaryota; kingdom Metazoa; phylum Chordata; order Ceratodontiformes; family Ceratodontidae; genus Neoceratodus; species Neoceratodus forsteri. The sequence continues at coordinate 524,600,055 of CM057452.1, read as the reverse complement.
CGATCCATCATACGCCGACGGAGACCAGCCTTACAACCCGCCTCAAAGGCGACCTGGGTCCACCACCAACACCTCAGTCTTATCCGGGTTTAACCTTAGCCAGCTGGCACTCATCCAATCATTGATCTCGGATAGACAGTTGTTAAGTATAGAGACTGCATCTTCTTGTCCGGGACTAAAGGACAAATATAGCTGGGTATCATCTGCGTAGCAGTGAAAACCCAAGCCATATTGCCTAATAATGTCTCCCAATGGCAGCATAGACAGCGGAACAACATGGGTGCCAAAATGGAACCCTCTGGAACCCCACAAGGCAAAGAGACAGTGTCAGAGAATAAATTCCAGTGATAACCCTCTGTCTCCGCCCTGTGAGAAAGATTGAAACCATTGCAGAACTGTACCAGACAGTCCGCAATAAGACCGCATGGCGTTCAAAAGCACACCATGGTCCACAGTGTCAAATGCTGCAGAGAGATCAAGAAGGACTAGAATAGTACGAGCCTTGATCTCCTGTTATCAGGAGATCATTTAGAACCCGGACAAGAGCAGTCTCAGTACTATGTCTTTTCCTAAATCCCGATTGAAAGTATCATAGACATTATGATTTGTAAGATGGTCATCCAGTTGCAGTGCAACCACCTTTTCAATAACCTTGCCCAAAAGGGCAGGTTAGAGACAGGTCTGTAGTTACCTGGACAGTCCGGATTCAATGAAGGTTTTTTTAGGAGTGGTCGAACGACCGCCTCCTTTAAGGGTTCAGGAAAGATCCCCTGCTCCAAAGATTTCCAGACAATTTCAGCAATGGTCGGACAGATAATATCTACGCAACCCAATAATAGAGGCGTAGGGCCCGGATCCAAACTACAACAGTCTGGACAATCCTCATAATGTCCATGAATTCCGGCCTACCAAAGTCAGACCAGGTGAGACAGGTGTTTGTTTCCCCTCGCCGATCACTGCAAACCCTTGAAGAGTGAGCTTGGCTGATATCCGACCTAATGCTGGCAATCTTATCAGCGAAAAACTGAGCAAGCTCATCACACTTTATTTGTGAAAAATCTCTTCCAGACTGTAGACAGAGTGGATTGCACAATCTGTCAACAGTCCGAAAGAGTTGAGCCGGTCGGTTTCACGCAGCAGCAATCTCCCTGGACAGGAATTCTGCCTTCTTATGGGATATTGCCGATTGATAGATAACATAATGATCCATCAATCTAAGTTTGTCAGCATCCAGGCAAGATTTCCCTTCATGCCCTCTAGCCTTCACCCCACTCTCCTCCAGCTCCTTCAAAGACTCATCAAACCAAAGGAGTCTTTGAGCGCTGGTGAGTGAAGCGGCTGAACAGAGCTATTTGGTCCAGGGCCCTGCTCACTGCCTTGTTATAGGCAATAACCAGGTCCCCTGGACCCATGCTCTCGTCCGCAACACCCGATAGGTCCAGTACCGCCAGTAGGCCCTCTGGGTTTACTCCCCTTAAAGGGCGATACTGGACCATCTCCATAGGGGCAGACCTATTAGGAGGTGCCCCAAAACTGAATCTTATGGTGTGATGGTCTATCCACATATTTGGTTCCACCTCCAAATGTGAAACATCCAAATCCAGTAGGAACACAGGTCCAAAGAGTGTCCACCTATATGGGTAGCAGAGGTAACTACCTGTGACAGGCCCAGCATAGACATAAGTTGGAGGAAGTTCTTTCCAAAGTGCGAGAGTTCATCGTCGACCCAGGCATTGAAGTCACCCAGTATTAACCATCTAGGCGACTCCAATGCCATGTCGATGATGAAGTCCGCGAACTCCTTCAGGAATTCACCACCATCACCGGTGGACGGTAGATGAGGAGAATCCTGAACCCTGCACCTGCTGCCAGGATACACTCAAAGGATCTGGTGTTACCCACTGGCACCTCCACAAGACTCAGATCTGATCTAAAAAAGATGGCCACTTCCCCGCCCCTACGATCCAATCTCGGATGGTGCATTACCGAGAACCCAGCCGGAGCAGCAGAGTCTAAAATAGGACCTGCATTCTCATCCAGCCAGGTCTCGGTAATACATGCCAGGTCAGATGTTGCAACAAGATCTGCAATAATAGCAGTCTATATAGCTGAAGCACTTCGTGCAAGTAATCCCATTCTATCGAGTCAAAGGCTTTGGTAAAGTCAATGGCAAGTGCCGCCATAGGCAAGGCTGACCGAGTTGCCACCCACTTCAGATTTAACAGTAGCCTGGTGTTATCTGCACCTGATTAACATTCACCTGAACAACTACAAGAACTGATAGATGGGACCTCAGGTTAACATCTCATCTGAAAGATGGCACCTCAGGAGTGCAGCATTCCCCTTCATGATGCACTACAGTGCCAATATTGGAATTTTACCCCAAGTGCCTGGTGTGGGGCTTGAACCAACAACCTTCCAGTCTTCCAGCCTCAAGAGGTGTGTGTGCAACCTGGTGAGCCACTTACACTATTAAGGACTGAATCAAAATGTACATTTAGCGGACATAGTCCAGCCGATACTGTTGGCCCTTCGATAAGCTCACATGGCAGGACCCCCCCCCCCCATCACTCTTTTTCTGAAGAAGTCTAATGATTCTTTGGACTGCGCAAACTACTGTCCCATCTCCCTCTTGCCTGTCGACACCAAAATCTTGGCTAAGATCCTGGCCACCAGGATGCTAAATGTACTACCTTCCATAATCCATCCCGCTCAGGTTGGTTTTATGAAGGGTAAAAGATCCCATGGCACTTCTTGAAAAGAGATGGGGAATTTTTATTGAAATACTTGATAAAGTAAACAAGACAGAAGAAAGATACAAAGTCTTACAAAAGGAAAATGCAGTAAGCAAATTGAGTCATAACTCAGATACAGAATCTCATGTAAAACACAAACTGAAAGGAATATACAGAATCACGATGATACGTCTCGTAACATGATCATAATAGAAAATAAATAACAAAGAAAAATAAACCAGATAATATTCCAGGTTACTTGATTTAAGACAGGAGGAACATATCCTCCATGGTCTAGACTATGTGTTAGGTGCACACCAAGAAACCCAGAACCATAGACTTTGATGGCAGATAAGGAATGCTTGGCCCACCCAGTCTACCCATTTTCCTACCTGTTGGCTAGGTTGCAGATCCTAGTTAACCAACAGCCTATTTTCTCCTACCCCTCACTAGAATTGCTTTATGCTTGTCCCATGCATTCTTGAATTCCCCCACTGTTTTTGACCCCACAACCTTCTCAGGAAGGCTGTTCCATGCATCCTCCACCCTCTCCATGAAAAAATACTTCCTCATGTTGCCCCTGAGCTGTCCCTCTCTGTCTTCAAATTCTGCCCCTGTTTCTTGCACATCTTTTTCTGAAAGATGCTACCCTCTTGGACTTTGTTGATTCCCTTGAGGTACTTGAAGATTTCTGTCATATCCCCCCTCTCCCAACTTTCCTCAAAGGTATACATATTAAGCTACTTTACTCTCTCTTCATATGGCTTCTGGTGCAGACCCTGCACCATTTTAAATAGATTGATAGATAATTTATTTTACGAAGCACCCAATTCCTGAAACTCTGGGCACTGTACAATAAAACCATAATACAAAACACAGTTATTTAAAAACAACAAAAAAACACGTATAATAAAATCATGATAAATACAGACTCCCATCTATTTGTTTAAAGTGGCATCAGTCAATAAAAGCTAGTTGGAACAGGTATGTTTTTAGTCCCCTTTTAAAGGCTTCTACCAAGGGGGCCCCCTTCAAATAATCAGGTAAGGAGTTCCACAGGGTTGGCATGGCCACCACAAATGCTCTGTCTTCTGAATGCCACAACCTAACCCTGGGAACCCCAAGGAGACCCCCCTCGGCATAACGGAGCATCTAGGCTGGATGGTAAAGGACAAGGAGATCTTGCAGATAGGCAGGACCCCATCATGCAGGGTCTTTTAGGTAAGGAGCCCTATCTTGAAGACAATCCTCCACCTGACTGGCAGCCAGTGCAGTCTGTGGAGGACTGGGGTAATATGCTCACATCTCCTTGCCCTAGTCAGAAGTCTCGGTACCGCGTTCTACACCAGCTGCAGCCTGTGGAGGTTGCCTCCAGATAACCCAAGGTACAGAACATTACAGTAATCCAGCCTGGGTGTTATGAAAGCATGTACCAGTGTGGGAAGGTCCTCAGAAGGGATCAGGGCTCGGATTCAGACGATGTTACTAAGATGATACAAACCACTTCTGACCATGGCTGACACCTGAGCATCCATTGTTAGACCGTCATCTAGAATCACACCTAAATCCTTCACCTTTCTAGAAGGGACACAGGGAACACCCCCAACACTTAATTAGGGAGCAACCCTCCATCCCCCTCCTTCATGACGACCCGGCACCACCACCAGTACCTTAGTCTTGTCTGGGTTCAGCCCAAGCCAGTTTTGAGACATTCATGACTGGATTTCCTCAAGGCAGCTGTTAAATATGGAGCCTGACACCTGGACATCGGGTGCACAGGACAGATACAGTTGGGTTTCATCTGCATAACAGTGAAAACCCAACCTGTACCACCGGATAATGTCCCCCAAAGGCAGCATGCACACCGTGAACAATGAGAGTGACAGGACTGACCCCTGAAGCACCCCATAGCTCAGAGGCTTTGGGCTAGATAAGACAAGTCCCATTTTTACCCTCTGCACTCTGTGAGGTATGACCTGAACCAGCTGATGACATTACCGGATGGGCCACACCAGAACCGCAGGTGGTCAAGCAGCACCTCATGGTCCACGGTGTCAAACACCGCAGAGAGGTTCTAGAGAACCAAGATGATACTTGCTCTCCTGTCCCTCACCATCAGGTGATCATTAAGCACCATTACCAGGGCAGTCTCCATACTGTGCCCCACCCAGAACCCAGACTGGAAATGCTCATAGGTAGATGATGTGAGATGTCTCTTAAGCTTAACGGCCACCACTTTCTCTATAACTGTCCCTAAACATTGGAGGTTTGAGACCAGCCTTTAGTTGCTGAGGCAGTCTGGGTCCAAAGAGGGCTTCTTTAAAAGGGGTCTAACCACAGCCTGTTTCAAGGACAACAGGAAGACCCCACTCCTCAATGAACTCCAGACAACCTCAGCAACTACAGGTCCAGTCGGGTCCGAACATCCAACCAAAAGGAGGGTTGGACCTGGGTCCAGATCACAGTGTGTAGGCCACAGCTTTGAGATTATCCCCATCAACTTCTCCACCCCAACCAGCTCAAACTCATCCCAGACAGGAGAAGTGTTTCGGCACAACTCAGGCTGGACACCGTATCCCTTTTGAGAGATACTCGAGGAGACCTCAGCCCTGATAGAGGACACCTTGTTAGTGAAGAACAGAGCCAACTCGTCACACCTAGTGCTAGAACCTACTCCTCCATCACAGAGACAGACAGGATGTAAAAGTCTGTCTACTGTATGGAAGAACTGAGCTGGTCTGCTCCTCGCTGCTGCAATTTCCCTAGATAGAAACTCCAACTTCTTTCGGGAGAGTGCCCCCTGATAGTCAGCATAATGCAACCTCAGGGTCAATTTGTCCTCCATCTAGCCAGATTTCCTCCAGCACCTCTCTAACCTCTACCCCTTAGTCTTTAAACTCTGGAGATCCTCATCATACCGAGGATGTCTCCAGCGAATAGACAAGGGGCAGACAGGAATGGGTGCGACTGAGTCAAAGGCCACAATCACAGCCCCATTATAGGCTTCCACTGCTTCCTCCAGCCCAATTGCACAAGCTGTCCCAACACTCGATAGGTCCAGCATTGCCCACAGTCCCATAGAGGAAACTCCTCTTTTTTTTTTTTGTATTCGCCTTCCCCTGCTCCCGGTTGGCCACTCCTTTGGGTCACCTAGGTCCCCGTTGGCACCCTGCCCGATGCCAGCCACCACCACCTCACATTGCAGCCCCACCAGGTAACCAGGTGTAACCCTTCGCCGGATGGGTCCCCTTCCTCTCCGGGAGATAGGCACTGGTGGGGGTGGCCTGGACATGCTACTTGGCCCAGGTGTTGCTGAGGTGGATCTGTGCCGCATCAGTGGCTTGGTGGCAGTGGGAGCTGGCGACCGTCATCTGGTCGGCCATGGAGCACTTTTCCACTGTGCTCCCCAGGGATGTGGTGTGCCACAACATCAAGGCATACAGCAACATTTCTTATGCCCCCTTGGTCAATGGGACTAGTGCTTTGCTGTACCCCAGCCTCTGCCAGGAGTCAGCAAGCACCAGGTCCCCACCCCACCCTCCCTGAGAAGTTGAGCAGTCTGCAGATGCTCAGCCTTCTCTTCAGGCCGACCCTCCAGCGCCCGGGTCCATTACCAAACCCGGATCGCTGGCGTCAGGCGAAATCCAACCACTGTGCCGATGGGCCGAGAGGAAACTCCTCTTAACTGGCAGTACTGGACCATCTCCACAGGGGCAGGACCATCTGGGGGGGGGGCCTAAACATGAACCCCATGGTGCTGTGATCTGATCAAACCACCGGATCATCACAGAGATCAGTAATATTCAAACCTAATGAAAAAACTAAGTCCAATGTGTGGCCACCCGAGTGCATGGCCAGTGTTTTACATGTTGTCAGGCCCAGGGCCTCCATGCTCATAAGACGATCGTTTCCAAATTTGTAGAGCCCATTAACGACGCAAGCATTGAAGTCCCCCAGAATCATCCATCTGGGGGACTCCAACACCAGGCCGGCAACAAGCTCCTCAGTTTCCCTCAAAAAGACCCCATCCATTCCTGGGGGATGATAGAACAGGAGAACCCTGAAGCCCACATCCACGCCTCCCCAGGCTCTACCGGATCACTATGTCATATGCTTTACAGCGCACGTCAGTAATGCACAACAGGAATAGCACAGTAGGGAAGAACTAGAGGGTGCAAAATTGTGAAAGGATATATGTGCGGTAGTGCACCTTCTCACTCTTCCCAGGTACAAGATAGGAATCCTGCTGGGATAAGGGACTGGTGAGCAGCTGCCATGACTCGATGGGTTGAGCCACAGGCAGCAAGGGAGGCAGAGCATTTGTGGACTGGGATTCGATTCCGGGTCCCAGATGCATGAAATCTTTTTATTTTGCACTTTGTGCTAATTTAAGTGTTAACCCCGAGTTAGTTATTTTTGTTGGAGGGTTTGAGGGCACAGCGCCCGGCTAAACACAGATTTATGCCGCTGGCAATATATTGTGCTGTATTGACAGAGCAGTATATTGCTGCGGCATAATGTCTTGCGACATTATGATTCCATGCCTCCCCAGGCGGCCCCACATTCAAAGGACTGTGTAGAACCTACAGTTAGCACTGTGAGGTTCCAGCTAGATTTAAAACTAATGGCCACCCCCTGTCCCTGTGATGCTCTCTCAGGGTATGTATCATGCAGTACCTGGCTGGTAGTGCCACCTCCAAAATAGGAGCAGCATTTTTATCCAGCCAGGTCTCCGTGATGTCAAACCAGGTCGACCAAGGATATCAAGTCCGCCATTATAGCAGTCTTATTCCTCATCGACCTGACATTGCATAGCACAGCCCGAGTAGGATGAGGTGAGGCAGCTGGACCCATCATCTGCCCACCCTCTAAGGTGGAGCCCTTGGGTATGGGAACTATGCATGGCAACCCCTTTCAAGTTGCCATTTCACCCCAGCGCATCTCCTTGCCATCACTACCCGAATCCTAGACACTCTGGCAGCCGCCCGGGTGCAACCCCCTTTGGACCTCCCCTCCTGGCTATCCCCAAGGCCCTACACCTCCTGTAGGCCTCAGCTGGGAGTGCTGGAAGCTCGAAGGGATGAAGGTCATGGAGGAAGCCATCCGAGTAGCTGTGTCTTAGTGGTTTCTGTCCCAAACACATTTTCAACTAGTCCCACCTCAAATAACCAAGTCCCCAAAAACAACCAATATCACCCAACCCCAAATAAAACCCACAAATGTAAATACAACCCTCACAGTTTCAACCCTTAAACCTCCCACCCACCAACAAAAATGTCCACAACACACCAGTCACACACACACACCAACACTCACCAAACACACTCAAATTATAATTACTAAAATATAAAACTAGCAGCACAGTCCTCTATTTATCATGTATAGTCCTGATTTAAGATAGTTCCTTATCCAAATGATTCCAATAAGGATACACAGTTTTTACTCTTGAAGTACACCAGAAAACTCCAGCATATGATTTAAATATTGAAAATATTGGGGGGTGAACTCTCACAAACACCCTCAAAGTTTGTCCAAATATCATGGCACTCTCACTGCCACAACTGTTTTATTTTAAAGGTAAATTTGACGGAAACTGAGGCTCTCTCACAGCCCCACCAATGTAATTTCAGCTAGCACAGTACAGTACCCAAAGGACCCATGAATTCAATCCACCAGTCTAATCATCAACTTCTAAGGGGTCTTCAACCAGCCAGCCCCAAGAAAATAGGATTTAAACACTTCAACAAGTTGATCTACCCAACCCGCAATTGTCCCCCCACCCCCAAAGCGAAGCTGCTAATGCACACCCAGCACCAGTCAGATGGTTCTTCATGGCCTCCAAGGCAATTGGACCCACACCCATCCTCCAGCTGGCATCAGCTGACCCATCCGGGGAAACAACCCAGGTCAGGCACCCACTCCCAGGGAGGGTCGACCAAACTCACCCAATCAAACCAACACAGGCAGAACCAGTCCTTCTTGGGGAAGAAAACAGTGGTCCAGTAGAGCAGGTCCCCCTCCAGTCCAGCCATCAAACAGCTGACCCAGCAGATTCTCCAGCCGCACCGAGCCACAGATTACGTTCACCAGATCAATGCTTGGTGCCATAACAGTGTCACATCCAGTGTCTGCTCCACATGGGTCAACAATCTGGCCACTCACAGAAAACCTTGAAAGAGTTCCTCCACACCTCTTCACAACCTCTTAACGGGACACTCCACTCACCTAAACTGGCCAAAATCCAGGTAGCTAAAGTGCTCTGAGTGCAGAGATAATGTCTAGCAGATGCTAGACTTTTAACGTCTAAACTATAAAAATTCAGCTGAGCGATGTTAAACTTTTGGCGTCCGGTTCCTCGCACAAATGACAGATACACAGACCTTACTATTTTTCAAACCAGTATTGCCGAAAAAAAATAATGAAACACACATTTAAACTTAAAGGGACTTAGTCACACAACAGACTATGCTAAGCTTCAAACGATGGCTGGCCCAGCGTGTCCACCATCTTGCATGGACTTTAGCGTGGGATTTCACATCTCGCATGTGAACACAGATCTTGTCTTTTAGTTGCCCTCCTTGGGACTGCCTCCATCCTGTCTATATCCTTGTGGAGATGGGGTCTCCAGAACTGCATGCAGTACTCCAGATGGGGTCTCACCAACTGTCTATACAGAGGGTTAACAACTTCCTGTTTTCGGTGATGTCTGTCACTATCAATCAATCAATCACTTTGTTTATCAATCAATCACTTTATTTAACCAGGCATAAACACCATTGAGCAAGCTCATTTTCAAGGTGTCCTGGGCATAAATACAATACAACACACTTTATAAGATTACAATTACGGTGGACAACGGTGCAAAAAAAGAAAAAAACATTGTGAAGGTGCCGATCAATATGGGCCTATACATACCGGTCAACATAATTAACATGCAAAGGTACATAATGATGAGCTTTACTGAAATGAGAAGAGACAACAATCCCATATAGTCTCCGCTGAGTAAGAACTCATACCTAAATGATAAAAAATAAGGAGGTATTAAGGAATAGGGTAGAAATTGGGGTGAAAGAGTAGGCAGCCAAAAGGAGGCCAGATAGGTAAAAGGTAGAGAATAGGCAGGGTCATCTTGGATTAAGGAACTAGGCTTTGTAGGTCCTAGATTTCTGTTGTTAGGAATGTGGGTGATGCGATACTTAGGCTTAGGATTGGAGAGTGGCACTGAGGGTTTAGGGTCATCAGCATCTGAAAAACAGTTGCATGATTCCTTCAGATAATCCGTTAATAGAGCTTTGAATGAAATTGCTTGGAAGTGAGGATAATTTTAATGAGTCTTGCATAGTGTTCCAAAGTGATGTAAGTGAGAAGTTGATTGCTGCTGAGCCAAGGGTAGTTTTCACTCTAGGAATCTGGAAGCAGATTAAGGAGAAGCGTCTCAGGCCATAGGAACCTTTAGCCCATTTGAAGATGTTCGAGATATATGCAGGGAGGTTATCAGATAATGCTCTAAAAAACCAGAGGAGAGCATTCCTTTTTCTTCTAGTTGAGAGTGAGGTCCATCCCGAAACCTGGTGCAGACGACAGTGATGTGTACTACGGGGTAGTTTTAAGATAAATCTTAAAGCCCGGTGGTAAAGGGTGTCCAGTTTTGTTTAGCATTGTTGATGGGCAATGACTGTAAAGGAAGTCAGCGTAGTCCAGTATAGGTAGGAATGTAGTTTGTACTAGTCTCATTCTGGCTTCTAACGTGAGTAGGTGTTTAATGCGATATAATAAACCTAATCGTTGTCTTAGTTTCTTCAAGGTTTTATTTAAGTGGCACAGAATGTTGAGCTTGTTATCCAGCCAGAACCCTAGGTATTTAAAGGTATCAACTACTTCAAGGGGTTCATCTAAGAGTGTTCGGATCTGTGTGATATGTGGACATCCGGAAGTAGACTATGCATCCAAGTATTCCTGCCAGCCCTCCTTACTGCCTTCTCACCTTGCTTGCCTATCTTTAGGTTGTCCCTTTCAATTTTTGTTGTCATTAGCACCCCCAGCCTCCATTGTGTACTTTTCCCCTTGGGGTTTTGTTTCCCAGGTGCATTACTTTGCAATTCTTTGCATTAAAATTAAGCTGCCATACTGTACCTTTGACCATTCCTCCAATTTTGCCAAGTCCCTTCTCATTCTTTCCAGGCCCCTTGTGTATCAACCATGTTGCAGATCTTAGTGTCATCTGCAAATATGCATACTTTTCCTTCTAGTCTTTTTGCAATGTCACCTATAAAGACATTATTTATTTATTTGAATTTTGGTAACCAGGTAAGTCCACTGAGACAATGCAGTCCCTTTTTCAGGGACAACCCGGGGGAGGAACAAGTGAAGTACAGTACAGAATAATTTCAACAGATTCACAGTGAGAAAATTCCAATATAGTGCAATTTTACCTAAAGACAATTGCAGCAGATACACAAATCAAGGATGAAGAATAAATTGTCATCAGCATATGCAGCAAGGGCAACCAAATACAATAAATAGCAGGCTAGGTACATAAAATATAATAGAATTATACAACATTAAAGAGGACCAGTCCCAGCACTGAACCCCGTGGTGTTTTTTTTTTCAACTTCTGCAGCTGTTGAGTATGAGGGCATGAATCTTAAAGTAGTACTGGGAATCTTGTTTAAAATGCTTTGTAGACGTGACCACAGATCATACATCTAAGTTTCCTTTCAGCCCCTGTTTTGGGATTCCCTTTTTTTTTTTTGCTGGTATATCTGACTCAATAATTAACTAGCTACTTATGCTATAACAATGTCTGTATGAACTTGAAATGTGGAGCTGTTGGGAGAATCATTTGTTTTGCTGTTGACCTTCTGCTTTCTTTTGACATCCTCTGTTTTTGTGTATAACCTCTGTGGTTTCCTTTCAACTACCATTTAGCTTTTTAAGTTTTTTGTCAGCATACCTGGTTAAAGTAATTAATAATTATACTATAGCTATATAATGCTTTATAAACTTGCTCTTACAGTAAGGGGCTGCTGTGAAATTTATTAATTTTGCTGCCTATCAGTCTTACGAACTGCATCCATTTAGCAGTTACTGTATGTGTGTATATCAAACAGTGATTTAAGGACAGATTGTGCTTTTAACATAAAATGTGTGCCTTTAGACTATGAGCACCACATCTTTCCCAATCTTCCAGCACCCTTGCATATGGACATTTAATAAAATAAGAAATGAGCATCACACTAAATCCCCAGAAAGTACTGGCCTCCAGGTCACCATTAAGGTAACTATGTTTTTGTAATTAATAATATCCCCCTTCAAACCTGATCTATGTAATTTTATTTCTTATTAATTAACTAACCTGCTTTCATCATTCCCCTCATTTCTACTAGTCTCTGTTTTTCTTTTTGTTAAGAAGTTAATACTCTGGCATCGGTCACTACTGAGATCAGTAACAATGTCCTGCGGTTCCACTCCATGTCGTGTCAAACAACAGTAGCAGAAAGCAATAACAAAAGGCACTGGCTAACAGGTTGCAGTCCAGTACATATACTTGCATTCATAAAGTTCATAAAAAGCACACTTACAGTTTACATGGCATCAAATGGCAGAGAGTGGAGCAACGAGTGGAACAAATGCTGGTTACTCAACCAGCACCAGCGTTTGTTACACTGTCATTTGGTGTATCTGTTAGTTAGCTCTCATAACTTGTTATGGAATAGGATTCAGATCAGGTGGTCTGTGCATTATGTATAAGCATTATGCTTTGAATTATTTTGAGGCACAGTTAATAAGAAGCCTCTCATTCTAAACTCGTTTATTGTATGCATTTTTTCCCACACATTTTTTTCCAACTATGTATAACTGAAAATAGTAATTTCTGTTAACTACTGATTCATTGTTCAAGTAATCTTTTTCATGGAGCCTTTGTACTTTATTCCCTTTGTCTCCGTGATGGCAGCTACCACACCACTTTGACCTCAGTTACTGTGGAGTCCCCGTTTATGATCTCCTTAACTTTCCCTTTGTACTTAGCATGTGCACCACTCTTTTCCCTATTTAGTCTACAATATATTTGGTGCTAGTCTTAATGCATTGGTATGTTTAGACACTCCTGAACTTAAATGTTAATTTACACTGACAATGGTTATATTTTGTAGTGATTAACTATTGAAGTTAATAACAAGCATATGATGTACTAGTGCAAATGCATTTATGATATTTTTATTGCTTTAAATCTTTTTGATATGTTTTTAATTTACTAAGGGCCTCTTATGATTTAATGGATATCCTCAAACCACCAGTATTTCACTATGAAGTTCTACATTTTTTGCAAGTGATATCTGGATGTCAGTTCCTTCCTTTCTGTTGAGAAAGGCTGTCATGGCCATACACCATGTAAGGAAGCATTTGGCATTGATAAATGCTTGTTGTTTTGGTGGACAGAGTTCCTTATGTGTCATGTTAATTAGAACTGCTGAAAATCATTTAAGTAATTATGTTTTTGTTATGTTTAGTGTGAAATGGATTTGCACCATGTGCAATCTGGAGCGCCAGAGGAAACTGGAAAAGGAAAAACCAGTCTACCTAGAATCTGAAGTTCTCTGCACTGATATGAAACCTCCACGACGTCTGGTAAGTCAGGTTTCATTAGGATTACTAAGAAGATTTTGCTTTACACTTATATACGCAAGATATTCTGTAATGGGGGCATATTATTTGGGGACACTGCTAGCATAGGGGAGCAAGACATTAGTTTCCCTTATTGTAGTACTGGTTGACCCACCACACATATAAGTAAGAGAACTATGAAAATTAGGCTACTCGCCCAAATATGTAATAAAAAAAAATGTGGACATTTATTAAAGGGATATAGCAGAATATAGGTAGCATTATGGAACTACATTATGAGGGCTAAACTACTTTGAAAAACAATGTTAAACTTAACACTCTAATAAATAATTACACATTCCATGGCAGGAATAAAAGAGCAATAACTAGTGTGCTATGTAAATTGTAATTCCATTACTTTAAGCAATGAGTACTTATGGTTTACAGCTTCTGATTTATGTAAAAAAAAAAGAACGGTAATGAGTTAAACTGTAATCCTAGAACTCTGTACATCAGAAAAGTTGTGGTTCTGTTATGTTTAAGGACAATACCCAGGGGAGTAAACAGACAGGAAGGGAAACAGATTACTTAAGGACAGATAGGCTTATACACTAGCTTTATTCAGGGGGGCTAAAATCCATCACCAAACATCTTGCTGTGTTCATTTTTATGACGGACTTCTTTTCAATGTGCTTGACTGACTGCATTCAGCAACAGGGCCTTGTTTTTCCATGGTCATTATCTCTAGAATTGACATCCACTGGTAATCAGAGCATGTACTGACCTTAAGTTGTTTAAAAGTAAACTTGGGACCTATCTCTTTCAAGTACCATTTAATACCGCATAACAATATTTTGTTTGTATCCTGACTTTTTCAACACCTTGAAATTATTATTATTATTACTGTCTCGACTGTTGACAGAACTGTGTGAGAAGGTACTTATCTGTTAATCCATGGTTCTGGTGAAGTCTGGAATGGAAGTGTTGTGTGCAGCATGTGCTGGACACCTTTAAAGCAGTAACACATGTTTTCGTATGATTTAAAACAGCTACCCACAACTTCCACTTTCTGTTGTTGGCAGCCACCATCTCATGAGCAGCTGTAATCTTTAATAAGATTCCAAGAGAGATTGTAAATTATGGAACAGTGTTCCTTTAAGGTGCAAATCTTTAAAGTGGGTTAACTCAATTAGTAAGGCTTGTGTTTTTAAAAAAAAATGTAAATGGACATTTGAATATTTGTATTATGTCTGAATTGTCTATCTTCTGTATTTTGATATCGTGTGTTGGTTAGTGAATTTTTTAATTTTTTATATTAATTAATTGCATATGTCCCTGTTTATTGATTGTTAAATGTGACTTGCCGCTTGTGAAAATGGGCTTTAAGCTCATCTAGCTAACAAGTATTAAAAATAAAAAAAGGAAATTGAAAATGAGCTCACTTTATGCTAATATGCCTGTTTGACCTCTGCTATTGGTTGGCAGGATATATTAGCATAAAGTGAGCCCAGGAAGCTCACTGCTACTCATGAAATGGTGGCTGCTAGCAATAGAAAGTGAAAGTTGAAGACCACTGTTTAAATCACTAAAAAAGCAGTTAGAGGGAATTAAAAAAAAAAAAAGGAAAAATTACTGTCTGAAGCACTAATCAAGCATTTGTGTAGAACTTGGGTAAAGCTGTGCCTTTTCCAGTGTTTCCCTTTAAGTTTTTTTTTTTGGTAGAAGCTGGCTGTTACTGTCAGTCTCACTCTTCCTTATAGCTACGTGCCACTCTCTCTCTCTCTCTCTCTCTCTCTCTGTCTCTATCTCATTCCCAAATTTCTTTCTTTTTTTTAATGTAATGGTGGTTGTCTGCCACTGCCCTCCCTATCTATCTTTCTTTTGTTTTCTTTTGGAAGGCTGTCTGCCACATTTTGTTTTCTCCCTACTGCTCTCCGCCTTTCTCACTGTTTTCAGTGATCATCAGTAGAGGGGTGCTGACACATGAAATGCTGCCTGATCTGCTCCTGTCACTGCCCTTCTCAGAAGCCCAAGCCCTTCTCTTTAAAAAAAAATAAATGCTGAGCACCTCAGCATTCTCTTGGCATGATCCATGGCTCCATTCACAGCCATCTTGCATTAGAGCTCACTTCAGACGCCAGTTGGAAAGGCTGTGTTCCATGAACACCAGTCATCAGCACTAAAGCATCAACAAAGTCACTAGAGGCACCCTTTACTTTCACCTATATAATTTATTGTAAAGAGTAGTGATACAAATCAATTCTGGGCAGTAATTATATAAATATATCAGTTCTAAAGCACCACAAATCATATCCCAAAGTTCAAATTACACAGAAATCCTCTGACAAAGTGACCTGAAGGGTGAAAAGAAAAACAAACAGGCACTCCTGCTTGTGTGCTAAATGGCTGATGTTCTAGCATGATGTGTCATGCCTCCCTCAGAGCTTTGTTTACAATAAATTATGTAGGTGAAGGTCAGAGACACCTCTAGTGACTTTGCTGATGTCTGAGTGTTAATGACTGGTATAAATGTAAAACAATTACTTCAGGGGTGACACGGGATTAATTACAAAAGGCATAAGGCAGCGTATACACAGACAGTTGCAGTTAACTGGAATCCTAAGTAAAACAGTACCAATACAAGCACAGATTACATGTTAACTTTGAATGATTAGTCAAGAGGAAGTACAGAGCAGTGCAATACATATACAGGTGACATAGAGGGGCAGTACAGTAAGTGCAGAAAATAAGTTGCTGTCCAACTGCTAACAGAACAGAGATATACAACTTGGTAGTTAGTGCACATGCCAAAGTTGCTTCCCTGACATTTGACAACACAGTGCAAAATAACAGAAGGCTCTGTTTAGCCATCAGTGAGACAGTGCATGTTCCCTTGACTTCAACCACCAGTGTTTCCCATTGCCTAGGAGACCAAAATCATCTCCCAGTCTGACTAGGATCAGTCTGACAATGGAATGTTTTGGATGGGAGCTATTATGCATGCATGATGAGGGATGCTAGATCCGCCTGAGCAGTGCACTTGGAGGGAACACTTTTTTTTTGTTTGCATTATGGCCTTATATACATTGGATCCACTGGCCCCCACAGACAGACAGAGAAAGTGCCAAATTGGTAGGTGAATTACAGTAAGTCCTATCTCCAATTCCTTCCCCTCCTACTGAGAGCAAGAGAAGCAACCTTCTGCTGAGGGAAGAGTCTTTAATTGACATTGATAAGCTAAATAAAAATAATATTTGGTGGCATACCACTCTTCAACTTTTAATTTGATTAAAAAAAAAATAGGCAATTATTTTTGGCTGAAGAGGGAACAAATGCAGTTCCAACCATGTGGATCATTCCCTTTAGATACAGTAGCTCTGAACGTATCATTGGGGCATTACACACACACATAACAACCCCCCTAAGCTGGCATCGTACTCTGTGGAAAAAAAAAATTAGTTTTGATTTAAATGTAGATTTATAAAATGTCATTAGCAACAGAGAATGGTCTACACTTTCCCTGATATGTCTGCTACCACAGGATCATTAATGCCTTGCACAAGCACTGCTTTTTCTTTGAAATAGCCATTGTGTGACTGTTGAATGTTCTGTGCATTTATAATAGTAAACAGAAATTAGACTTCCTGTCACAGGAGAGGAGATGAAGTACTGGAACATCTTGAACAATAGAGATAGCCTGGGATAACAGTGAAAATAAGATGCATGCTCAGAAAAATGTTGCTACCCAGGATGCAAGCCAAGGGTGGTGGTGACACCTTGGTGACTATGTCCATGCCCTTTAACCCCACTCATCTGCATATACGGTAATATGCCATATATTATATTGCAAAGAAGTTATTCTCATACTTTATATATGCCAATGGAGTATAGTATCCCTATCTGGCCCCTGTTTATTATAATTTTCCCTGGTGGTCCAGTGGCTTTCTGTTTTAGTAATTGCTGCATTAGGCAGTTTGCTTATTTAATAGACTATTAATAAACCAAGACCATGGTTTTCAGCAACTCCCATAACAAACATAAGCATCTCCATCTCTCCATAAACACCAGCCTAGGTGGCTCTCTGGATCAGGTCCAGTCCTTCAGATATCTCGGGATCACCCTAGACTCCCATCTGTCCTATGCTGCCGACATAAATAACGTTGCCAAAGCTGCAAACTCCAGACTGGGCCTGCTCTACCGCCTCTGGCAACACCTAACACAAGAGGCCCTTGCAGCTGCTGTCCAGAGCTCCATCATCTCCTCGATTGACTATGGCCTTGTCATCTACGGCTCTGCCTCTGCCACTGCACTTAGACGGGTAACTACCACCCTAAATAAGGCCTGTCAACTCATCACTGGTGCCAAACATCTCACACACGTGTGACCTCTACACTCAAACAAATTGGCTGCAACTGGAAAATAGAATAAAATACCAAACCTGTGTGGTTGCTAAGAAAATACAGATGGGCCTTGCCCCTCCAGGATTCTGTACCCTCCTTCAACCAAAAACCAACAGTTGAACCATCAGGGGATCAAAGCCACTGCTGTTTCAAGTTTCTCGCTGCCGCACAACACAAGGTCAAAGATCCTTTGCCTATAGGGCCCCCACCTGGCTAAATGGTATTGCTAGTGACACAACCTCTACCACCCTGCTCGGTGTTTTCAGATCCAGGCTCTAAAACACCCTCATTGCCTCCAGCACCTGTGACTGCCCTGGCTAACAAATCAGCACTCCTCCTGTTACCTGTTGTGCGGGGTTTTGGCCCTCTCTTGCACTTGCCCTCCATGGGCTGCCTTCTCATGCTCTTATCCACCAGACAACGCCGCCATGGCCGCTTGACCCCACAGTTCCCGACCTCTCCTCACTATCCTCCGTGATCCTCCCCACACCTCTCCTATCCCATCCCTTGTTTCTTTCTATTAACTCCTTCTACCCCCCAAATTTCCTTTTCCCTCCCTTCCTCTTTCTCTTCTATTCCCTTGTCCCCTTCCCTGCACAGTGTGTGTTTGTGTCCTGTCTCTAAATCAATCCCAATGTTGTTTTTCCTATTGCAATTTATGTTGTCTACTGTAACATGAGACATGGAACATTTGTAAAAGAGCCTTGGCTCAAAGGTATTTGTAATCCTAGATTCAAATAAATAAAATAAACTATTAATTGCAGAAAGCAATATTAATGTATTTGTTAGGTTAGAAAAATGAAAAGTAGGTGAAGTAAAGAAATGAACAATTAGGTTTCACAGTTTCAAGATTTTTGGTGAATACATGGTTTAGTGTTTCTCAATGTTTTCAACCATAATGTCAACTCCTATCCCCTAGCCTAAATGACCCAAGGCCAAGCTACTGGTCCAGGTACATACCTCGTAGGTCTGATTTTCAAGGTACTGGACTGAAGCTTTACCCAGCAACTGAACTGCTTTTCATACAGTAGGTCCTGCAGAATCAGTCATAACAAGGCCGGCTCAGTGGAGAGGAGTGCTGACATGCAGCAAGCACCTTACCTCCTGCCACCCGAGCTAGACGTGTTCTTCTGTGAGTATGGGTTGCTGGTGGTCGGCCATGGAATGAGAGGATTGAGTGCCAAACATGTGATCTCCTCTCCTTGGGAGAGGACCTGCATGCTCTCCCTGATGACTGCCACCTGATGGAGGACACATGGTAGTGCAGGTCGAGTAGCGCAGTAGAATGGATGGCTGCAGGACTCCATGGCATGTGTGTGCCTCAGGGCATGCCCCAGCATGGGGAACAGGGATTAAATTCTGGAAGAAACTGATGGTAAGATAGGCATAAATTATGCCTGCCCACTGCACCACTGAAACCCCGGAGGCCGACAACTGGATCGGTGACTTTGGGGGGGGGGGGCAGCCCTCCCCCTCCTGACCCACCACTGGGGCATTTCTTCTAGTATCTAATTGTGCTCTCCATCCTTCTGTTCTGTGTCCTCTGTGTGGCTTTTATCTCTCCCCCTTCTACCTTCAGCCACCCTGCCTGTACTCTACTTCCCCTCTGCCTGCCACACCCCCACTTCTACCCTGTTTACACTGATTATGAGCACATTGAATGTCTTGTTTCACAAGGCACTGTATGTAACTGAAATTTTGCTGCACTTATATCTATTGTGTATCATATCCCTGTATTAGCTCACTGTATTTTTATCTGTATTCCTGTCCTACCCAGGATCTCCTTGTGAATGAGCTTGCTCAATGTAGGCTTTTCCTGGTGAAATAAATAAAATAATAAATAAAAGGTATGGTGCGTATGCTGCAGTGGTAGGAGGATAAATGTCTACACGTTTGCCAGATAGTTATAGAGTGACAATTTATAAACTGATAACATTAGAGTGTAGCTTGAATATAGATAGAGACTATGAATGCCACAGTTATTGCATGGAATCCTACAGCATTTCTCTTCCTAAATTGTGCTTATGTTTTATGCTGTTTTTGTAAATATTGTATGATTTAGAGTTGTAGCGCCAAAGGGATGCCCTGGCCAGGATTCTTGTACGTCTTCTATTCTGCATCTTAATGTACTATTCCATTGATTCTCCTGTGACTTCTATTTTGAAGGTACAAAAAAAAAAAAAAAACTTCTATAAATTTGTTAAACAGAAAGTAAGCAGTTGTGCATAATTCCTGAAGGGCGAGTAAGCACAAGCAATTTAGGACACAAGGGGCCTTTACAAAGCAAGTTAGGACTTAGCTCCTATTTCACACAGGGTCCTGTACAAATCAAGTAATGGCAGCGTCTGTTTCTTGCAGGGCCTGAAGTACCCTGTGCCTTCTGCTTTATGTAAGGCCCAAAGGGACCTGTGCCAAAACCAGTTAGGGCCTCACTCCTGTATCCCACAGGGCTAGAAGGGCCTTACGTGAAGCAAGTTAGTACATAGCTTCTGTTTTGCACAAGGCCTGAAGTACCTTTTATGACACAAGTTATGATTTTACTTTCTCAAAAAGTAAGGGAATTAATTGCAAAAAAACTATGTTAATGCATCTGTAATTGCTGAAAAACACAAAACTGACAGAGAAAGGTAATTACAATTTAGAGTGCAAAGTCTCATGTATCTTGGCAAGTTGGTGATGTGGTGTTCCTTGGGGTTTTCAACATTAATTCCTACCCCTCCCCAGCCTCTAACCTTATGATCTAAGGTTGAGCTACAAAGTCAGGTCAGCAAGCTAATCTGCAGCTTGCACAAGGCTTGGTGAAAGTTATGAATGGTATTCTGATTTAAGCAGGGCCCACATGTTCCTGTGGGAAGAAAGTTATAAATGATCTCCCCTTTGTTATGATCAATGCCGTGCTTCACACAGGGCTGACAGGGCCTGCACAAAAGAAAATGATTAATGATCTTCTACATTGCGTAGGGCCCCGAAGACCCAGTACAATGAAAGTTATGAATTATTTCCTGCTTTGCAGGGCCTGCAATGCTCTGCTCAGCATGAAGAATGTTATGAGTGATTCTTTTTTTTCCATCCATTGTTTTATTTTCCTCAGCTACCCCACTGAACTCCAACCATCCTACACCTCTCTGGGACTCACCCGCAAGCTTCAATCAATCAATCAATCAAGCAATCAATCAAAATCTTTATTTATCCAGGTGAACACCACTGAGCGTAGCTCATTTACAAGATGGACCTGGTTAGCATAGGAACACAGGATATACAATTTATGAACAGTTACAACAGAACATCCCAGTAATACTATACAATAGTTTAACGAAGACACAAATGGAGAACAGTGGTTCAATTCCTTCATGGTGTAGTAATGTGTCTAACTACAGTAGCTGGGTGAACTATATGAGGACAACAGTTAGGTAATGGCATAGTACAGTAGTAGGCAGAGCAATATACCATGGGGTTGCCGTCGGTGTACAATAGGCTCAGGCTTGGTTACATAGCATATGAGAGTAGGGCTCATGCTTGGTAACATACCTAATAATAACATCTTTAAATGGAGACTGGAAAAAATTATCAGTTTAAGAGCAAACAATAAAAGAACAGCATTATGTACCTAGCATGTACTTATCTACCTTCTGGTTTACCTTGTAAACTTCATCTATGTTATCCATAGATGGCAATTTATCCATTATATTCCAAGCTTATCCTCCCAGTGTGTATGTGGAAGGGAGGGTTGCTTTATTGTTCTGTTGCATGCATTAATGAGCTGGGTAAGGGAAGAGTTCTGTTTATTCTAACTTATTTGTACTTCTTGGGGCTGTCTCTATTCCTCTACATTATGTCTGTGGTCCTTACCTGCATAAAGTGCCCAGATGGGAGGTCTGGGTCCCTCTCTGTTGAATATCTCAGCTAGGAAGTGCTGCATGTGTAAGTTTACGTCATCCTATACCTTGAGGTGTGACACAACCCATGCTTACTACATGTGTTCTATATATTTAACCAGAGAGTCCATCTTGCTATAAATTTGATTTCTGTACCCCTGTTATGGTCCAGAACCTTGAGGTAGGAGGTGCTTCCGAACAGTCCTGCCTCTTACTGTTCTAACTTTCGGGGATCTGCCTACCTTCATTTCATTAATATCTGCCATTTTTGCCTCCATTGCTGTTGCATATATACATTTTCTCCTGGGGTAGGGGAGGCCTACCAGTTGGGATCCTGTTTTGTAATAGGCTGCTGAGTTTGGCCACAGCCGATTTCCAGAATTATTGTAGTTGCTTACATGACCACAGTAAATGTGCTGTGGTGGTGAAGGGCTAATGGCATCTCTAGCATGTGTCAGCAATCTGTATTCCCATACTCACTAGTTTAGCTGGGGATCTATGCCATCTTCCTAGAAACTTCTTTTACATCAATTGTAACTTGGGGTCTGGAGTTCCTTCATGAGCAGTGGCCCGGTACCTATTCCAGCCTTGTGGGTTTATTGTGATGTCGAGGTCCAGCTCCTATTTTTTCCTATGAGAGTTCAAATTTGGGAGTTGCTGGGCCTGCAGATACTTGTAGATCTGCCCACTCCACGTCTTGGGATGTTGTACCTATTTGGTCAGTGTGATGCAGAGGTCATTCTAGTGAAGTGTGTGGTGCATTCCATTGTCGTCGGCAGAGCATGTTTAATTTACAAGACATGATTCCTCCTCTGCCTTGTTTGTAAAGTTAAATTCAGTACATCCATCTTGTACAATAAATTCTTATTTTATTTTGAATTTAATAGACTTATGGTCACTGTTACCTAATTGCAGGCCTGTTACACAACCAGCTATATTTATATTACCTGAACATAATACGACATTCAACATATTTAGATTCTAGTGGGTTCTGTTATGTGTTGTGTTAAATCTGTCCTGTTACAGCAATCCAGAAATTTCTTTCCTACAGTTCCAACTGCTATATTTTTGCCAGTTTATTGCACTCAAATTTATGTCTCCCAACAAAACAAAGTCACCAATTTCTCCTGCAGTTTTGATTTCTTGAATTATGTTTTCTGTAACATCTATTGTGCAAGCAGGTGGGTGGTAAATGGTTCCTATAATTATGGATCAAGTACAGCCCCACAGATATGGATCCACAAAGTGTCTGAATTTGATTGATTCAGCTTAATTTTGTTGTGTATTATTTATTTATGCCCCCAAACCTTCAGCCGACTACTCCTTTGGGTAGGCTGGCCCTGCCACCAGTCCCATAACCATCCTGGTGCCCTTATTACTGCTGCAGCCCAGTTGACCCAATGTATCCCTTTGCTGGGAGGCCCCTGAGACAGGGGAATCAGGAAAGGAGACTTGCCCAAGGGCTTCCTTCTATGCTGGACATGCAGAGAGGGGTCAGCGTGGACACTTCTGGGCTTTTTGGTGATCGGGGACCCGCTGCAATCATCTGGTCAGCCAAGCAGCAGTGTTTCTCCATTTTCCTCCCCAACCCACCCCCCACTCCCAAGTATTGGTCCAACCATGGCGGTGTCCAGGGTGGGTGTTTGGCAATGTGTTGAGGCTTCATGATGCCATGGACACCAGCCAAAACCCTCCACCAGGAGTCACTCAACAAGCAGCCCAGGACCGTCCCATCACACTCAGAGGGAGGTGCCTATAGGATGCTCATAACTCCCTCGATGCCAAAACTCCACTCCTAAAGTCTGGGCTTGGGGCACGAACCCAGGTCACCAGCGTGCTGAGCCAACACCAATTGCTCTGTGCCATGGAGTCAGCTTTAATTTAACGAGTGACTTCAATAGAGTTTATATGATGTTTTACATATACTGCCACACGGTGCCACTCCTCCCCCTTTTTTGTTTGTTCTGCTGTAGCTGTATAGAGTGTAGCCATCAAGATGGACACTGCAAAGTTTAGATTTGTCTGAGCACCATGTTTCGGTGATTGAAATTATATCAGGTTAACACTGATAGTTGTACGTAGTTCATCTATTTTGTTATTCATAATCCTGGCATTTAGTAACAGGACAGTTAAATCATACAAACTGTTATATTTTTGATGTTTTTACCCTTTTTTAGTGGAATGTCATTTTACATCTAACCATGTTGTTCACCCTCATGTTAGTTAGTTTAAACTTAATAGATTTAAAGTTTCTTCCAAATTCTCCACAAGCAGACTTATCCCTATTTTGTTTAGATGAAGGACATCTCTTGAAAATAGTTTGTTTTGTTTTTAAATACTTCCAGTTATCTATGAATGTCAGATCATCATTTTACACCAGCTGGACAATCTAGTGTTCATTATTTATATTGTGGATTCTTTTCTGCATGTGCCCTTGGTATATGTAATATTCCTGAAATTGTAGCCTGGTGCCCTTTCTTCTTTATGTTATTCCAAGAGCCAAGAGATTAGTACAAATATCTTTTTGTGTGCCCAACCTATATCATTTGTCCCAATGAGGAGCATAGCAACCTATTTATCTGATAATGTTATCTTCTCCATGCTGCCTGCTATATCATTTACCATTGCCCCAGACAGGCAAGTTACAGTTGTATTTTCTCTTGCAGTTTTACAGATATGACTGTCAGTGAATGTAATTATTGAGTCACTAATAACTAATCTTTCTGAGAATTTTACACTATCTTGTATAGTAGTCAAGTCTCTCTCAATTTGTAGCACTGTTAGAGGTTGAGACTGACAGTGAAACATCTGTTAGGGCTCTAGCTTTTTTCTTTTTTCTGTATGTGACTTGTGTTCATACAGTATCCTGTCCTGAGTTGTCATCTCTACCTTTTTTAACAGTGCTCTTTCCAACAGAATCTGTAGTGCTTTCATTAAGTTCTCAAAGTATTTTCCTTTCTGGATTATTTAGTCATTCCATTGAGATGCCTCTGCTTCAATAGAGTGCACAAATTGTTCAATACATGCCATTCCACTCATTTGACTCAGTTCATACTGTAATTTAGCATTTTCATTATTCATAGTACTCAGTAGTTGACATTTTGGGCATAGAACATTGAGTACCCTTTTGGGAGGCTCTTCTAGTGTATACATGTGACATTGGGAGCACTTGGTGATAGACCCTGCTTGTTCCAATAAAGTTAGCATATCTTTAATTCTAGCTGTACTCATGATGGCAATTCAAGATCTCAGCAAATAGTGAGAAAACCTTCCTAACGGTTCCCTCACCTAATTCTAATGAAGCGCTGCTGCATTGTCAAATTTGATTAATGATATTTTTTTTCTTCTCAGGAAGCTTTAATAGGGAATACTATTACAAGGGGACTGATATCAGATTATTTAACCATGACTTAGGTGCAAATTACTACAAGGCTGTAGATCCAGAGCAGTGATGTCATCCTGGCGTCTATTCCTTTGTATTACATATTAAAGCTACTCTTCAACAGTAGATGTGCAGGCCACTCAGGCAGCTCACTTTTGTACATAGCCAAGGATAATTTACTGATGGTCAAATTTACTAGACATCATGCAAGTATTGCGTAGGGCAGTACAAAATTAATTAGAAACTGAGGCAGTAGTCTCTTTGGTGAATGTACTGTAAGTGAACAGCTTAGTTACCTAAGGTTTCTGCTGTGGTTGCCCCTCCCCATGGACTGCTTGCCATCTTATACCCCTAGATGCCATGGAAGGGGTGGCTTTCAAGTTGTGGCTTGTCTGGGATGTATTTTTGGGGTGCCTGTGGTTCACTTGGATGCTGGCAGTGGTGCTGGCTGGACTGGATTGCAGGGTTTATGGTGAATTGCTACTTGCTCAATATGGCACTGCTGAACTGAGAGATTTTGCATCTTTGGATGGACTGGGGGGCACCAGAGGGTCTGCAGAGTGAAATCTCATGTCTGGCTCATGTGAGTACCATGATAATGGTCTGAAAAAGATTTCTGGATTGGCCTCTTGGGCTCTTGTGGGCTGGAGCCCATGTTTCCTGTGCCTCATACTTGTTTTTGGAAACAGAGGTGACCACCGTTTTGGACTGGTAACCGCTGAAGAGGTTGCTGTCTGGGAAATCTGTTTGTTCCTGCTGGTAATATCTCTGCCTGTGTATTCTGGAATCGTGTTTGCTTTACCCATTGCCTTGTTGCACTGACTCCCTACCTTGAGGTCATCAGAAATAATGACCACTAGGTCCCTTTCCTGTTTGGAGCATTCTACATTCTCCCCCCCCCAGCTGATATGTAATCTTTGGGGTTTTGTGTCCCATGTGCATTATTTTACATTTCTTTGAGTTAAATTATAACTGCAACTCCCTTAACCAGTCTTCAAGCTTCTGCAGATCTCTTCTCATTCTATCCACTCCCTCTGGCGTGTCCATCGTTGCAGAGCTTTGTGTCATCAGTGAACAGGCATATTCTCCTTTCCAGGTCCTCTGTTATGTCACTGAAAAAGATGTTGAAGAGTATTGAATCCAGCACTGATCCCTGTGGCACCCCACTGGTCACCTTTCCCTCTGCAGAGTGACAGCCATTTACCATGACCCTCTGTGTCCTACTGAACAGCCAGTTTCCCACCCAGTGCACCACTATCCTACCCATTTCCATGTTCTCCAGCTTGTTTAACAGCTTTCTATGTGACACAGTGTCGAAGGCCTTGCTAAAGTCCAGGTAGGCCACATCCACTGCACCCTCCATCCTCCACCCTTGTCACCCAGTTAAAGAATTCAATGAGGTTAATCTGGCATAACCTTCCCCCAGTAAAACCATGTTGGCTTGGGTCCTGTAGACCATTAGCAACCAGGTGTTCCAGTATTCTTTCCTTCAGTAGTGTTTCCATAATCTTTCCCACTACTGAGGTCAGGCTGACTGGTCTGTAGTTCCTCACCTCCTCCCTGTTCCCGCCTTTGTAAAGGGGGACTTCATCAGCTGTCCTCCAGTCCTTTGGTACCTCCCCTGTTACTAATGACTGGCTAAACCATGCTGCCAGGGCTACCAGGGGTTTAGCCACCACTTCCCTTAATTCCCTCAGTGCCTTGGGGTGTACCCCATCTGGCCCCATAGCTTTATCGACTCTGTTGTGTTGGGATACTGTTGTGTACAAATGGTTAACCCTAATGCATTTGAACAGCCTGAGCCACTTTCAAAGCAAATATTTAGGGGTTAGGAAGGAACTCTGCATTGAAGGCCACCTGCTCCACATCTGCTTTTCTCCACAAAGCTGGGGAGTCAGGCAAGGTTGTTTCCTTTTTATCAGACCTAAATGTAGGGTGTCAGCAGGAGCTGCCTGGGTACAGTAGCATTTCTTTGGTATTTCTCCTGTGCAGCCACTTGGGAATCAACTGTGGGTGGGCAACCATAGCTAACACATCCTAATGACTGACAACCCATTACAAAGTGGTGATTATGGTTCAGATTATCACCGGGAGACTCAGGCAATGGTGGGCATCTTGTAGGAGTACTTGGCAGATGTCACACAACAAGTTGGCCATTGAATAGTAACTCTATTGCAAATACTTCGGCATTCAGTAACTCAACTATGACAAACACCAATATGTATTATACATTATAATCATTTGAATTGGCTGCAAGTGATAGACTGATGCCTTACACAAATAGTTGAGCACTTCTGAATTAACTCCACCCCTGAAGAAGGAGTTGTTTAGCTCTTAATGCGCACAGGCTTTTTTTTTTTTTTTGCCAAGTGATATACACTGACTGCACTCTATCTTGTAAGTAATGGCAATAAAGCAATATTAAATATTAAACTGAGCTCCTGAGTGCAGAATCTTTTTTTTTGTCTGCTGCATCTCTAGTTACAATAGAAGAAATCAAGGATATCATTAAAAATAAAGCCAGACTCTTCACCAGGTCTAGGCAAAATCACAAGCAATATGATTAAAATTAATGTTAAACCATACTGCACTACCTCTGAAATATATATCTGAAACATCACTTAACACTGGGGAAATCCTAAATGACTGAAAAAAGGCAGATGTGCCAGTCTTCCAAAAAAGGTGACAAACAGCACCCAGAAAATTACAGACCAATATACGTTTGACATCTATACCAGGAATAATTGTAGAAGGAATCATTAAAAATATTATAACTCCCCAGCTATCAAGTGTTGACTCAGACCAACATGACTTCTCATTGGGAAGATCATGCACAACTAACATGCTGTGTTTTCATGACAATATTTGCCAATTATTAGATAATAAATATCTTGGGCTAGATTTTCAGATGGTCAAAAACGTCAGTGGAACTGAGTCCTATGCCACAGTCTGCCAGTGCACAAAAAAGGCTCCACACTAGCAGGCAGTCCTGTTTTCAGCCCACGCTCTGCATGAGTGGCAGGCTCAGCTGCAGAGCATGTTATGCCTGGTCCAAAAAGGTGAAACATTTTGGTGCAGCTGTGCCAAAAAAAACTGCTACATGCTGCTGTAAATCATAGAGTCAGCTGTAAAACAGCTCCATTTTAGAAACTCCAGTGTATGAGGGTAAATCTGTAGTTCCACAAGTGAAAACCCCAAATCCAGCTCTTTTAGATGTTATCTACTTGGACTTCAGCAAGACATTTGACCTTGTGCCACACTGGGTCACAATACAAACATGTAAACCGCAAACATAGGCAAAAGATTAATAAAATGGGCTATTTCATGGTTATCAGGTATATCACAAAAAGTCACTATAAATGGTTGCTCATCAGACAGTGTTAAGATTTCAAGTGGCATTGCAAAGAGATCACTGTTATGTCCATTAATTTTTCAGATCTACATTTCTGATTTAACTAGAGGAGTAAACAAGTGGGCCCAGATATTCAAAAGGGTTGCTCCATGCGCAACAGGGTTGCGCATGCGCAAGTCCTACATTGCGCCATTCTGCGATATTCAGCAGGAGGCAGTTGCTCCACTGGCAACAGGTTGTGCAAAAGAGCAATGCAAATGAATGCATGCTCAACAGGAGGGAGGAACCGGCATTAACCTGCGCAACCCGACATTCAGTCGGAAGTTAGAGTTGTGCATGCGAACCCCCAACCTGCGCCTGCACAACCTTGAGCCAAAAAAAGATTGCTGAGGGCCACTCACAGGTGAGCTGCGCATTGCAGGGCGCAACATGAGCAGCTGCCACCCCTGGCTGGCCCCCAACCGGTCCCTGTGCCCCCACCAGCCCGATCAAGGCATAAAGTAACATGAACCCCCAACACATCTCCCACAGCCCGATCGCAGGCATCACAGTTACATGAAACCCCCACACATCTCCCACAGCCCGATCGCGGGCATCACAGTTACATGAAACCCCCACATCTCCCACAGCCCGATCGCGGGCATCACAGTTCCATGAAACCCCCACATCTCCCACAGCCCGATCGCGGGCATCACAGTTACATGAACCCCCGCCCACCATCTCCCACAGCCCGATCGCGGGCAGGCGTATCTGAACCCCCAGTGTTCGATCGCAGGCAGGAATGTAACCCTCCCCCAACCCGAATATCTCCCTGGTGGTCCAGTGGACTGTAAAGCCCGATCGCGGGCAGAATGTCACATTACAACCCCCAAACATCTCCCTGGTGTCTCAGTGTCCCCCACCCACCCCTAATTTAAGCCCTTCCACTTCGCCCCCCGCAGCCGGGCGGGCGACAGCATCCCACTCGCTTGCCGCGCTGGCTGCCGATGATCGTTCGTAGTTGTACGCTATTGGTGGAGTTACAGCCACTGGGCAGCAGCTTACAGCCGATGACAGTTCAGACGGTGGAATGAACATCATTCATAAATCTGGACTGTCATGTACGGTATGGGCTGCACACCCATTGGCTGTAGCTCTGCACCAATGGGCGGCAGCCCTACCGGATAGTCAGTCGGGGCGGGCGGGCGGCGGGCGGGTGGATGTTGTCGCTGCCACTGCGGGGGTGGGGTGAGGGGCTTCGTGGGTGGGGGGACACTAGACACCAGGGAGATGTTTGGGGGTTGTAATGTGACATTCTGCCCGCGATCGGGCTTTACGTCCACTGGACCACCAGGGAGATATTCGGGTTGGGGAGGGTTACATTCTGCCCACGATCGGGCACTGGGGTTCATACACGCCTGCCCATGATCGGCTGTGAAGATGTGGGGGGTTTCATGTAACTGTGATGCCCGATCGGGCTGTGGGAGATGTGGGGGTTTCATGTAACTGTGAAGCCCGCAATCAGGCTGTGGGAGATGTGTGGGGTTTCATGTAACTGTAATGCCCGCGATCGGGCTGCAGGGTGCATTGGTCTCCGATGGCTGCTGCCTGGCAGGGTGGCCAGGCGCAAGTCCTCGGGGATCGGCGCACCTACATGCAAATGGCATGCAAATAGGGCCATAAATAGATGCAAATGGCCCCCCCTGCACCTTGCATAAATTATGGCTCCATTTGCATGTCACCTTTTGAATATCGGAAATTTGAGCATGGCGCAATGGTACTTGTGCCACCGTGAGTTTAATGCTCAACTCTGGCAACTTGCGGTGGCGCAAGTTCCACTGCACCATGCGCAAGTGCTGTGGCTGGGGGGTGATATTCAAAGGAGTTGCTCAATAGCGCAACTCCTTTGAATATCACCCCGGCCACACCCCTGCGCAACTATTTTGAGCAGCGAAGGGGCTTGCACCTCAGAATGGCGCAGTTTGAATATCTGGGCCGTGGTCTATAAAGTATGTGAAAGACACCAAACTTGGTGGTCTGAGTACCACTGTGGAACAAGGCACCCAAATACAAGAGGATCTTGACAGCATTACAAAATGGGAATTGGACTGGGAGATGAAATTTAATGTAGACAAATGTCACATAATGCATTTGGGTAGAAAGAGCACCTGTCAGAAATATTCACTCAGTGGAAATCCCTTTAGCTATACCTACCAATGAATGAGACCAGGGGTAACTATAAAAAATGATGTAGAACACACTACACACACAGATGAATCAATAGCTAGAGCAAATAAAGTTATGTGGGTAATCAAAAGAAATATTAGCTCAAGAGACAGGAGCATCATATACCTGCTATACAGGGCCTGTGTTCAACCTCACCTTAAATTTGCCAGTCAGTGTTGGTGCCCTTCTAAGAACAAGTTCTTTTCAGAGCTGATATGGCTGCTCAGAGCTTTTACAAGCACTCGTCGTGGTAGAACCGGCCATGCTCAAGATGGTGGTGATGACAAAACTGATACTCGTGCATGCACAGTTTGAACTGGCGGCCATGATGACAATGACTGCCACCACTTCTGCAACTGCAGAATAAAAAGTAGTGCCCCAAGAAGAAGGTGTGTTTATGCAACCAGCAGAGGGGAAGGGCCACCTAAACACAACAAGTGGATCTGTGCGAGAACATTTTGGAAGCATGGCGGACAGCGATCCGGTCACATGCTTCCACAGTGCTCCTACAAAGAATTGTAGCAATACATCTGCAGAGCTCCACCCACACAGCTGTAAAAACGAAAAAAAAAAAAAAGAAAAAGGTAGATGAAAGCTACCAGAATAATTAAAAGATACGCCTTATGACACAAGACTCATTAAATTAAGCCTAATGATATTAGATCTGTTTTGCCTACCAGGAGATCTTTTAATGATGTACAACATCATGAAAGACAGATACCGGTAATTATTAAACACACTAAACATAAATTTCAAACAAAGCATTACAACTACCAGGTCTCATCCACTCCAAATCATTGAACATAACTTCAAAACAACTAAAAGAAAGCACTTTTTTAGCCAGCAAGTGGTAACCCCCAGAATTCCCTGCCAACTAAGATTATTAACAGTAAAACTGAATTCAAAATCAAACGGAATAAAAACATGAACAATGGTTGGATACTTAGTCATCTTTATTAGCATGAAACACTCATGAGCTAATCCTAATTTGCTCCATACTTCCTTTGTATGAATCTTAGTGTGACGTAATGAATACCCTATTATTGCTGATATTTGTGAATTAAAAAAAAATGATAGCCTTAGTGTTAGGTCACCTAAAACAAAATAATTAAACCATCACTTTTAGCCTTTTCTCAGTCCTTGAGTTTAGAATGAGAGAAACATAGGCCAACTGTGTGGGATACAGAGCATCCATGAGGAAACTCTCATGCCATGGAAGGGTGAGGTACCTGGGGAGGGGTAAATTAAGTTTTGCAGCCTTGTGCCAGCAGGGCTAGTGGATGGGAAGATCAACAAATTCCACTGACATTTCAGTTCATGCCAGCAGATCAAGGAAATGCTACAAGCCCAATACCAAATCTGCTAGCACCTCCAGCTCTGATGACATTTTCCAACTCGACTTCATCTCTCAGTGAGTGGTGTCTGGTAGTAGCATGGTGGTGTTATCTTGAATGCAGTGGGCAATGATGTGCCATTTTTTTTCGCTCCCTAGGACAGAGACACATGTGCTTTCACAGATGATAGGAGGCGGACTGGAGCAGGGAAAAGTGACCTCTAAATCAGAATGCTGGATGATGGACCCCTGTCTCCACACTACCAATCCTCTAGGTGCACCTCCCCAATTCCCAAACTACCATAATGCTTTCTTCACTGACTACAGCAGGACAATCCTGCCACCACTGACTGGTTATTTCAAACTGGGAGCCATCAGAAGAACCAGGAACCTGGAAGCCTGGAGGGCATGAGGGGCAAGTGGGCCCTGCAGTGGGGGGTTGATGTGCCCAAAAGAGTAGAGTGCCAGGGAGGGAGGGGTCCAGGAAGGAACAAAAGAACCTACAGTATGTCACTTGACTGTCCAGTAATGTATTATCAATCAATCAATCAAGCATTAAGTCATGAGAAGGCATTTACAAGGAATTAATGCATGGTTAGGGGACATGAGGCCGAAGGCCGAGTGCTCCAACCACCCAACCATGCATTCATTCCTTGTAAATGCTCCTTTGAGTGATTTAATGCACTTGAAACGTGCTAATATTTATTAGATATTGTTTAAAAATATCCATGTTCCTCATATGAATGTGGTTATACATGGCACAATAACATTGATTTTGGAACCTTTGGCCTCGTGCACCAACCACCCAACCAACCATGCATTCATTCCTTGTAAATGCCTCCTTTCAAGCAGTTTAAAGCACTTGTAACATGGTTACTATGTGTTAGATATTGTTGAAAAATGAAATACAGACACAGTATTCAAGAGTTTAATGTTTATATTCTTCATATGAATGTGGTTATATGAATGGAACAATAACATCGATTTTGGAACTGTCCATATTTATATTGCTATTACCATAATAATTATTTATTAGAAACACACTCCTTTTATTTATTACACTTTTAATTAAGTCCTGCAGTGTCATCGAGGCACAGGTCAAGAAGCGTAGAGAAAACCCAGGAGCAGTTGTAAAATTCCACAAACCTGTTTATTTCTAGTTACAGGAACATAAAATATACCTATTCAGAATAACTATATACAGAAGCAAAATAAAATATCTTATAAAAAATGTTTCTGGAAAAATAAAAAAATCTCTCGGAAAAAAATCTCTTGCAGCTCAGTTTAGCTGTTTTTTATAAGTCTTTTCCAACCCCCATCCTTTATAGGCATCCTGTTCTGTGTCAGTTTCAGAAGCTGCTTAGAACATTGAGAACTTCCTGAGATCTCCACAGCTGCTGCAAAAGGCTCAGGCATTTGCACTCAAATGACCTCTAGCTTTTTACACTTATCTCAAAATATAAATATATACATTTCAACAGAAACAGTTTTCTACATAAAAGTGATCCCATTATCAGCTACATTTCCATACATTGAGTCTCACATATTTTATGTTAGCAGATATAGATATGCAAGGAAGAAAGACAGCAAGAGAAAACAGAGACAGTAAGAGGCAAATGATTGCAAGACTAGTTGAGTTGATCAAGTCCGAGGTCTCACAGGAAAATTTGGTTGCGCAACCAGACAGAAGAGACAGAAAGATAAAGAATACAGATCCTTGCATTTACACACTTTCTCCAAAATAAATGGGACAGGGACCTCTTCTACCTTGTCACATGCAGCACTTAAAAGTTTGTTAAAAATTATATGCAACCATGCACTTTACTCATTAATAACTATGAAACTTGTGCTCTGCATTCTGGGAAAAATGAGCCACTCTGTATGCCATCCTAAACATATATTTCACCCTCATTTACAGCACTTCAACAACTGTTGCTGTTAAATGCACTTTTTAGCTGCTACAACTCTTTCTCAAGTCATATTTTGCTCTTAAAACTATTACATTGCTTCTTTCGGTGTTGTGACCTCACACCAGAAGGACTATTCTTGAAATTACTTATCGGGCAAACTATAATAATTAAAATTCACTGGCCCATTCATAGAACAATAGAAACATAGAATTTGGCCAGATAAGGACCGCTTGGCCCACCCAGTCTGCCCATTTCCTACCTAATGGATAAGCTGCAGATCCGAGTTAACCAGCAGCCTACTTCTTCCTACCCCACCCCTAGAATAGCCTTATGACTGTCCCATGCATGCTTGAATTCCACCACTGTTTTTGACTCCACAACCTCCTCCGAGCCGCTCCATGCATCCACAACCTCTCTGTGAAAAAATACTTTTAAATTACCTCTGAGCTGCCCCTTCTATCTTCAAATTGTGCCCCTTGTTCTTGCACACTCTTTTTTTGAAAGATGCTACCCTCTTGGACTTTGTTGATTCCCTTGAGGTACTTGAAAGTTTCTATCATGTCCCTCTCTCCCTTCTTTCCTCAAGGGTATACATATTAAGCTCCTTTAGTCTTTCTTCATATGTCTTCTGGTGCAGACCCTGCACCATTTTGTGTCCCTCCTCTGGACAGCCTCCACTCTGTCTATGTCTTTGCAGAGATGGGGTCTCCAGAACTGCACACAATATTCCAAATGGGGTCTCATCAACTGTCTGTACAGAGGGATAACAACTTCCTGTTTTCTACTATTGATGCATCTCCTGTGCATCCCAGTGTCCCCCAGCCTTCCTTACTGCCCTCCTCACACTGCCTAACCACCTTTAGGCATCTGATATGACTACCCCAGGTCCCTTTTCCATTGTTGTTGTTAGTATCTCACCCCCATTGTGCACTCTTCCCTGGGTTTTTGTTTCCCAGGTGCATTACCTGCACTTCTTAGCATTGAATCTAAGCTGCCATACATTTGACCATTCCTCTAACCTTGCCAAGTCCCTTCTCATCCTTTCCACCCACCTTGTGCATCAACTCTATTTGCAGATATTTGTGTCATCTGCAAAGAGACATACTTGTCCTTCCAGTCCCTCTGCAATGTAAACATAAAGACACTGAGAGGACCAGTCCTAATACTGAACCCTGCAATACCCCACTAGTAACCCCCCTTTCTTCAGAGTGGACTCCATTTACTACTACTCTCTGTGTCCTATTCTCCAGCCAATTCTTTACCCAGGCTGTCATCTTGGGACCCACTCCCAAGTCTATACTCATAAATCGTAGATTCATCTGGTCCTCTCTGGCTTTATATAATCATTTGTACTGGCATGGATTATGATTAGTGGTGTGTCAGAATACTTGTTTACCCATTTTGTAATCATGGTGGCAATATCTGCGAACTTTGCCCTTGGCAGGAAGAAGCTTGTTACTGTTTCTTTCAAACTTTTTGTTGTATAAGCATCTGTGTACTTAACAATGGAATCTCCTATAACATAGGCCCTTTTCCCTTCTGTGTAATTTTCCACTTCCATGTCAATATTGTGCCCTTCATTAGTGGGTGTGGTTTCTTGGTTATTGTCCTAAACTTGTATCACCTCTTTTAAGTGACCCCCTGTATTATTATTTAAACAGTTTTCTCCTTGTTCCTCATTCCCTTCACCCCCTGCCATGTATTTTCCTGGTCTGTTATTAATGTTACATCTGTCTGGGTTTCCTCTGTCTCAATGAGGCCTTTCAGTGGCTCGTATGTATTATTTACTGATAATTGGAAGGTCCTAGCCCTCCTTCCCTTCTTCGATTTTCTGGTACTAACTGGAAACTCCCATTCATTTTCTGTTTCAATACTGTTTCTATCTCATTTCAATGTCCCTTCTTTACTGTTTAACTTTTTCCCCTCTGACATTTTTATCATGCCATCTTTGGGTTTATAGCATTTTAATTCAAGTTCCAAACCCACAATCCTCACTTTTAATTCCTTAATTTCTGTATGTTGTTTACATATGTAAACAGTTAGGCATGGGCTTTCCCCTACACTGAATTTTAAACAGTCTTTACATTTGATTCCGAGTTCACCAGATTTCAGGGCTACAATGAAACCCTCCATAATTACACTCTTTCTGTGTTCCCAAATATATTTGCTGCTACCTCAGCCAATATGATTCTCAAAGTATAAACCTTGCTTTTGTAGTCTCCAGCTCTTTTGGTTTCCTGACCCACTGTACCCACCCAAACACACATAAACATGTGCTGAGCAGTGCGTGTCCCTGTGCATGTCTCTGTGCGTGTCTCCATGCATGACACCATGTGCTTGCTCCTGCCGTTCAATATATGTGCTGTGACCCGGAAGTACCAATGGAGTTGTGGTCACACAATCCACCAAATAGACTGTTTAACTTAAAATATGGCACCCCCAGTTAATAAAGCAGAGCACAAAAAGCCCCAAAATAGCCCTTATGAATGCTCAAGTTAAAATTAACAGGCTTCCCAAGAGTTTGGTAGTTCCTTCTTGATGTCTTGGGAACTACACATCCCAGATCACTTCATGTCTGGCTCCTCTCACTTCAGTGTGCTTTATCAGTCTCTGACAGAAAAAGCAACTCCAGCATTCACCAAGACTGCCTCCCCCCTGTCCCTCCACTTTTGGCTGACACACACAGGCTCAAAGACAGTCCCTGAGTTTACTGGCGCTTGCTCCTGCCGTTCAAGATCTGTACCACGACCCGGAAGTACAAATGGGGTCGTGGTCATACAATCCACCAAATAGCCTGCTTAATTTACAATATTGCACCCCTGGTTAATAAAACAGAGCACAAAGCCCCAAAATAGCCCTTATGAGTGCTCAAGTTAAAATGAATATGCTTCCCAAGAGTTTGGTAGTTCCTTCTCGATGTCTTGGGAACTACACACTCCAGATCACTTCCTGTCTGGCTCCTCTCACTTCAGTGCACTTTATCAGTCTCTGACAGAAAAAGCAACTCCAGCATTCACCAAGACTGCCTCCCCCTGTCCCTCCACTTTTGGCTGACACACAGGCTCAAAGACAGTCCCAGAGTTTACTGGTACTTGCTCCTGCCGTTCAAGATATGTACCATGACCCAGAAGTACAAATGGGGTCGTGGTCATACAATCCACCAAATAGCCTGCTTAATTTACAATATTGCACCCCTGATTAACAAAACAGAGCACAAAGCCCCAAAATAGCCCTTATGAGTGCTCAAGTTAAAATGAACATGCTTCCCAAGAGTTTAGTAGTTCCTTCTCGATGTCTTGGGAACTACACACCCCAGACCACTTCCTGTCTGGCTCCTCTCACTTCAGTGTGCTTTATCAATCTCTGACAGCAAAAGCAACTCCAGCATCCACCAAGACTGCCTCCCCCTGTCCCTCAGCTTTTGGCTGGCACACAGGCTCAAAGGCAGTCCCAGAGCAAAAAATAAGGACCAGTTATTAAAGCTTGTTTCCAGGTGCATCTTAGTGGCTGGTTTGCAAGGACCTGTTTTTTTGACAGGGAATGCTGACCATGACAGAGGAGGGAAAGTGTCTTACTCTTCGGCAGGGATGCTATTGTCCATTTTGGTAGGCTGCCAAGATGGCCAACCCAGGAAAAAGAGGAGAGGATGCTGTGCTGGCAGGGGAGCTAACCACCATCCTTGCCATGGAGATTGAAGGAGTTTGATGAAAATATGGCTACTGAATCCAATATGGAAACAGAATTGAATGTAAAAAATGGTGAAGCACTGGTACTT
Organism: Neoceratodus forsteri; assembly: GCA_016271365.2. NCBI lineage: Eukaryota > Metazoa > Chordata > Ceratodontiformes > Ceratodontidae > Neoceratodus > Neoceratodus forsteri. Next base: position 524,562,483 of record CM057452.1, on the reverse strand, counting down.
GCCTTGACTGATGCAAGATGTGTTTGAAAAGCGTAGTTTAAAAGCTGCTATCTGGACAAACAATGCTGCCTTTTGGATATGATGGCTGAGGGAAGCAGCAAAGTATCTCTATGAAAGAGATCACCTTCTCAGCCTAAAGCCACCCCAAAAGCCACAGACAAGGTCAGCTGAGCCACTTAGGGACAGAGCTTTGACAGCAGCAGTTGTGTCCTCTGACACATGTGGCAGCAGAAAGCGCTGGGTCTGAGAAAAGGAACCACTCCCAGGGCAAGTTCATCCAAGTTGGTGGAAGAAAAATATGATGCCTTGGTCACCAGGATGGGATTTGCAGGAATCAGGATGGAAACAGACAAAATCTGGAGGCTGGGTACAGATGCAGATGACCCTGATGTTCAGCATTACAGAGGGGAGTGTCTTTCTATCTCTGCAGCACTTTTACCAGTAAAACTTCCAACTACTCCAGTGCATGGCTCTGATGTGCAGTATGGTACAGGAAAAACTAGAAGAGGTGGGGATGAAACAAGCACAGAGAATAAAAATCAGAGTGCTGAACAAAACAGGCCCAATACAGGTCAAACTCAGCCCAATGCACTGGAGGTCCCAGATTCCGTGGAGACTAATATGAATGTGCAGGCACCACAGACTATCAGAAAGTCTGCAGTGGAAACAGTACCAGTTGCTGAGTTAACTGGTAGTGTGGAGGTCTTAGCTAAGGGTGACAACAGAGGGCAGCCAGAGAATAACATGCATATGGGATCTTCTCCCGATTCCCCTGTTGCTGGGCCTTCAGGATTGGTCAAAAGTAAGAAGGCCAAATCCATCTCACATGAGACCTGCAGGCTCAGAGTCCCAGGATGATGACAGTGACTTTGCACCTAATGGGAAGGAGCCTCTGAAACCAGCATTTAGACTTACTGATTTGTTCACCAATAAATACGAACCTGCTCCACAAAAAATTGCAGTAAAACTGGTATATCAAGGAGGATTAGAGACTCCTCCTGATAGAGTCAATGTAGCTGGAACTTTGCTTAAAGAACTGTTTAATATTTTTTTTTAACTTGCATTTTTCCCCATCCTCAGCTCTCTAAGCCCCGCACCTTGGAAAATGCCTATGTCTGCCCCTGCTTTCTGCACCTACCTGGAGCCATGACAGTATCCCCATGTAGCTGTGGTTCTTTCCCCCAGGCAGGGACGAGGTGGGGCCAGTACACACCAAACTTCTAGTCTTTGTTGGGTCCGACGATTGGGACAGGCAGGTGGAGTTGTGGGATCTGCACCGAGCGCTCCGTTTACCCAGTGCCTGGAGAACCATTTTCCACTTTTCAGTGTGGGTGTACCATGCACCCCAACATCAAGGCATCACTGCCTTATGTCCATCATGCTCTTCTCTATGTAATGTGGCTGGGTGTTTGTGTACCCAGGCCTCCGCCTGGGCCAGCCAAGCACTGAACCACAACACCTCCCCTATCTTCCCGGAGAAGGTGAGCAGTCCCTTGAATACTCAGCCTCCTGCCTCCTGGCCAGCCCTCCAGCTTCCCGGGCTCATTCTTGAACCTGGGTCAATGACATCTCAAGTGATAGCACTACAACTGTGCTGGCAGGCCGACTTTTTGTAACATTTTTGTTTCTGAAATATACAACTTAATTCATACTGATGATTCTAACTATGATGTAAGTTTTAAGCATATTACTGTACTGGACAGGTTTAGGACATAACATAATCAGCTCAAGGGACAAGGGCACTCCCTTGTGGACCCCATTTGCTGCTATTCCCTTCACAAGGCCAGCTATTAAAACAATAAATACTTTGTTCAAAAATAAGGGAGTGAGTATTTCTGATAATATGTTTTGGCTCAAGCAGCAGTGCGAAGTCATGGACAAACTTTTTCCTATTAGAGATACTGAGCAAATCTGGATGAGGGTTGGAAAATATGGGTAAAACTGTTTCAGTTTAATGCTGGAGTTCTACACCTGTCTAGCATTTTTTTCTCAGCTGGATGGGGTACCCTGTTCTATCAGGGTCAGTCAAACTTCTGCCATAAATGTGGGGCACGCACTCACTTAAATAATGTGTGCAACAGCTCGAGATGTACAGTAACTATTGTTTGGAGTACAGCCATACATCCCTAACATGTAAGAATATGTTCCACTGTAACTTGTGTGAGGGTCAAGGCCACCCCTATGTGTGATGTCCATGGGCCTCACATAATAGGGAGGATGGGCTACCCCATAATACCTGGATACACATGCTCAGCAAAAAGGCGCAGCACAGGCATCTGAGAAATATTTTTCCTCAGTGATGATGGAGACCTTGTCTGATGATATGGTCAGGCCATCAGCTGAGCAGGTATCAACTTCTCCCCACCTCACCACCTGCTGGTCCAGTTAGTATGCCTCTAGATATGAGTTCACATGCTGGAAACATCTACAGTAGCTTCTTCTGCCACACCACAGGCTCTTGCATCTGCAGAGATACTTGATGATCCCCCTGGATACTCCTTTGGAGGTGGTTGAGACAATAGAGATGAGCACTGAGTACAACCTTCCACAATTAAAATGTTCCCTGCCCCGCTAAAGGAGAAGAGGTGGCTAAAAACATATCAAGAAACAGGCTTAAGAAGGGTAAAGACCCCAAGGTTGCAAAGGGAGTAAAGGGCCACTGCCAGTCCCTATCCCCACAATAAAACAGGTTCAGTGTCATAGCTCAAAAAAATTGGGGGGATACTGATGGGGAGGACGAGGACTTAGAAGCTTTGTCCATTGTGTCCTCCCAAAAAGATCTGTACTCTGATAGGAAGATTCTCTTTCTGAAATGTCTGCAGCTAAGAGAACATGTTGGAAAAATAGGTCACAAGAAAACAAATGACTGTGGGGTGTGCTATGATTGCTATCACTGTTTTTGCTACTTACAAATTCTGCTTTTGAGATTACTACAATCAATGTAAATAGCATAAAGAGTTTAAAAAAATGTGTGACTACCTATGCTGTTCTACAAACCTGTACAGGATAATCCTGCTCCAGGACACCAGGTTTAAGACTGCTTATGAATTTACCCAAGCCACTGAGTAATGGTATGCCGGCTTATCTTTCTGATAGTCTGGCATGGGTCAGTGTGATGGAGTCTGCATTATTTTAAATGACCCTGCTTTTAAAGTCTCCCACTTGGTGGATATACACCCAGGACACGTACTATTATTTGGTGTCATTTATCACTCATGTGGCTGAGAATAATAAATTGTTATACTCCCCAGATAAATGCTTTATGCATAGCCCTGTTTCAGGAAATTCAACCATATTTGCATACATCCCAGATGGTCATCTGGGAGATGACTTTAATTGCAGATTAGCTTTTGCAGATAGAGGAATGCAGACAAACAAGATGTTTTGTGACTCCAACACCCTAAAACAGGTAATGGCTACTGCTGGCCTTGATGTTTATAGGCATGTTCATAAAGCTGGAGGGAATACCTGTTTTAGGAATCCTTATTCAACAAGTATTGATTACATATTTGTTTCCCAACATGATGTCACTTTAAGTACAACTGTAACACAAAGCATGGACTTTTCCGATCATGTGGCCATGCAATGTAGAATAATCTGGCAAACTACTCCCACACACAAAAAAAGTTTGTGGAAACTAAATAGTGGCATCTTTCAGAACCCAAAGTTGCACAAGAAATGGAATACTCTGTGGAGTCAGGCTATCAGTTTTGTCTACGTATGATAATATCGCCCTCTAGTGGGAAACATAAAAAGTGGATTTTGCCCATTTTTGTCAAAAAATTGTTGGTGATTTCAGCTACTAAAGATTGCTTTAAATGTTTGGATTTGCACAGGCAGCTTCAGAAACTAATTTCTAAAGCTCAGTTAGAAAAGACAGATTACAATGCTCAAATTTCAGTGATTAAAAGTGAGATGATTAAAGTTTAACATAATAAGCCCCAATCTCTCTAGCAGGAGATAATTTGTGGTATGCAAAGAAAGACATTTGACCCCTACCGTGACTGTCAGTAGAAGGAGGCTCATACAGTGTTTCAGGTCCTGCAGGCACTGGAAGGGAGTGTAGGTTCTTCCCCTAATGACTCAGTCAATACAGTAACACGTTTTGTCACTGACACATTTGGTTTCCCAGCACTGAACCACTCAGATACTGAGATTTTGGCTGCTTTAAATTTATTTAAATTTGATGGATACCACTCAGTATGAGTTTCAAGGAGATCTTGCCAAACAAACTTGACGGAATTTTATAATAAGATCAGTATGACACTTGATATTGGTAAACCTGCGGATGTGATTTCTCTGGAATTCACAAAAGCATGTGATAAGGTCCCACACAAGGAAGTGGTCCAAAATTTAGTTAATATAAGATTAGACACTTGGATAGTTCGATGGTTAGTCTCATGGCTTACTAAAAGAAGGCAGGCTGTAAATATACCATGGATACATATCACAATGGGCAGATGTTACTAGTGGTGTCCCACAGGGGTCAGTATTGGGATCCTGTCTCTTTAATATTTATGTTTCATCTATAAGTGGTATTAGTAATATTTTGTTTTCCAAGTATATAGATCAAGACTGTTCCTTCAAGGTTCATGTTGAACAACTAACTGAGACGCTTTACCAGAAACTTGGTCTTCTGCATTGTCTGAGCCCATTTCTCACTCAGACATCTAAGTTAAGGGTGGACACTGGCATGCTCTTGCCCACACTGTTGTATGGAGCCTCTGTGCTATACTCACTGAAAAGCACAGAGATGCAAAAACTGAGAACACTATATCATAGGGCTGGGCATTTTGTCATTGGTGCACTGCCCCAAGGACACCACTGCAAAGTATTGCACTCACTGAACTGGCTTGCTCTTGAGGGCATATTAATGTACCCCTCTCTTTGTCTGGCTTTCAAGCTTCAGCAAACAAGTGCTGCCCCCCCCCAGTCTGACTGATATTATTATGTCTAAGCAAACCATAAGAACTTTAAGGTCCTCCAACCAACACCTCTTCTATGTCCCCAGAGTCCGGATGTCACAAGAGCTCTGATCATTCGCAGCCTATATGCCATCCCTCTGGACGACCTCCCTAATAATCTCCAAGAGTGCAGCTCCCTTGGAGGCTTTAAGAAAGGCCTCAAGATCCATCTGCTGGGACTAAGTCCCTGCAATTGTGACCGCTGTGCATCTGAACACTCCAATGGGCCACCTCATCAACTATTGCTGGCCCCCTGGCTTGCCCTTGCCTTCCAATATTGTGCACCTTATCATTTTTTTATTTAGTGTACTTTTGTCCCCAGTCCCTCTTCCATCAGTCTCACTCCATTCACCTGCCTCACTCTCCAATGACTGCCTTCTGCCAGCGATGCTCCTGGCTTACCCCCAGGGCAGGGCCATGGCACCATGACCTGCCTGTTTACAACGGGGAAAGGTGTCGGCAAGCCAACATTGCCTCCCTGGCTTCTCCCCCCAGGGTGGTGTTCGGGGCCTGTGGTGGTGCCTGTGGAGCCATAATTAGTCGGTGAGTGGAGCAGCAGAGAGCCACAGAGGCCAGGCGTTGGGGCGGCATCATCCAGAGTGACCAGAGAGGTTTTTCTTGTGTTTTCTAGGTGCGGGGATGTGCAATGACATCCAGCATCTGCTCCACCTCCCTGAACACTCAGATGCTGGTTGCTGCAGTACCCCTGGCCTCCACCAGGGGTCCATCAAGCACTGGACATACTTCCAAGCCTCCCCCCAGAGAAGAAGAGCAGTCCTCGGGACATTCGATCCTTCTCCCCTGGCCGGTGCTCCAATGATCTGGCCCCATTCTCAAACCCGGGTCGCTGGCGTCACAAGCGGAAATCCAACTGCTGTGCCGATGGGCTGGCCTGCCTCTTACCATTCTGATAAGCTATGTGTATTTGTTTTATTTTTCTGTAACTGTTTTATTCCTTATGCTGATTTTAAATTGTACCTAACATGCCTGTGTGTCATCTATTGTGTCCCTATTGCAATGTATGTATTACCCCATTGCTTGTGCTGTTCTTACTGTTTTCTCTTTGTATGTAATAATCCTGGGCCGCCCCTGCAAAAAAAACTGTAATGGTCTCAGTGGGCCTACCCAGCCACCAAAATTTAAATAAATAAATAATAAATAAATGAAACTCACTGACAAAGTTAAATTAGGGTGAATTGTCAACACCCAAGCAGAACTAACTAACCTGAAGATTGGGCTACTACACATAAATTAGAGCCGAACATTGAGATGTGTGGAATTGTCAGTTTAGGGAAACACAATCCAAAGGAAAATTATTTCCTCATGGGTTCATTCTTAGATCTGTAGATGAGCAAAAAGATCTTGGTCAGGAGTAAAGCCGAAGAGCCTGCACTACCCACCCCCAGAGACCAGACAACAGGCACCCATTAGCCCCCTCGGGCTGAGACCGCTGCCTCGGTCAGGAGTAAAGCCAAAGTGCCTCCACGGCGCGAGGAGCATTGGAGCCTGCACTACCCAACCCAGAGATCAGACAACAGGCACCCATTAGCCCCCTCAGGCTGAGACCACTTCCGTGCTCAGGAGTAAAGCCGAAGTGCCTCCACGGCACGAGGAGCATTGGAGCCTGCACTACCTGCCTCCAGAGACCAGACAACAGGTACAGACTTCGGCGCATAAGCCACAGCCCTCCCTAGGCTGTGTGGAGATAGACATGGACCTCTGTATTATTTTTCAAACTACAGCGGTTGTTTCAGGGGCAAGCTCTTATTGGCTGCTTACATGCTTAGAGCTCCCTGATTGGCCGGCTGCATTTGCCCGCAATTTTAAGCTTTCTAGCTGTATTTTATTGTATAATTCTTTTAAACTGCACAGTTTTTATTTTTCCTTTATAACTATTGCTGTTCTCTTGTCTACTTTTTGCTTGCTTGTCCCTTTCCCTTGCTGAATCCGATTCTCTCGGGTATGCAGTGAGCTGCCTTTAGCTAGGCGCTGACATTTCCTCTGCCTCAGCTCTTGCTAGGTCCATGGCCTAAATTACTCAAATTCCTAATTGCAGATATATTGTTTGCCATGTAAGTTGTTAATATTGTATCTCCTTGCTGCATTGTAAACTGCTCTGAATTATGTACATATGCTGAACTGCAAATGTCAAGTTTATTGTGTGAATCCTATTTGGGTCTGTACTTGTGCCACGTACGACTATTTTCCCCCTTGAGTGTCACTGCTCCAGCCTTTGAACTTAAAATTGAATTCTTATTTTTTATTCACTCTTTCTGTGTCCAATCTCCCTTGCCCATCCAACTCCACTTATTTTGTGTTCCCTTGGATCCTCAGAACTGGCCGGTGCCTTGCTGCTGTCTGAGTCCGTCCCCCGATTTAGGACACAATTCAGTGTTAAGCTTCTTTGTGTGCCTTTTGTGTTATGGAACCCAGCCACTGCTTCCAAACACTATCTAAATCCTGTCTATCCCTCTCTCTGCAGGCGCCCATTAGCCCCCTCGGGCTGAGACTGCTGCCACGGTCAGGAGTAGAGCCGAAGTGCCTCCACGGCACGAGGAGCATTGCAGCCTGCACTACCCTACCCAGAGACCAGACAACAGGTACTGACTTTAGCGCATAAGCCGTATCTCTCCCTAGGCTGTGTGGAGACAAACACGGACCTCTGTTTTTTTCCCCCCACCCCTTCCACTCCCTCCCTAGGCCACCTTTAAATGCTGATAATCTCAGCCTACTTCTCCAAGACAATCCACTATTGGTGAATCACTGTCAATATTAGGCCCCTCCTCCCATTGCCTTTAGGTATCACAGTCTGCTGTATGCTTCACTGTACTAACCTGTCCTATTGAAACTAAATTCTAGTTCAGGTACCCTGCATTACAGTAGTCCTAGCAGTGCATCCTGGGTACTAGTCCTATAATGACGGCACTTTATCTGTTCTATTGCCTGTCCCTTGCTCATGTTATGTTTCTTGGGCTCAAATTCAATTACACAGACATCTCCCAGGACAGAGTGTGGCTCTCACAGCATGTTGGCCTGCTGGAAATTCTCAACCTTAGAACAGCTTATATGTGACTTAAAATCCTCATTCTGCAGTTGGTTCTTCATCCAGCCATGGTATGTAGGAACTCTTATAGAGTCATCTACTAGGGATATCGTCCTTTCCACTTTAGTTCCATAACTTCCTTATCTCCTTCTGCCAAGGTATTATTATATGCAGCATTAGGTCAGCGAGGAGTGAGCCTTAGGGCTATACCAGCTAATTCTTATGAACCCTGCAAATGAAAAGGACTAAACTGTCCAAACTCCTTCCAGGTCTGTACAGAAAACTTTTGCTATTGCTTCTGTTGTGTTCAGGTAATATTGAACTTAAATCCAGCCCCCAAGTAGCCATTGAATCCCCAGCTGATTTACAAGGCCTGAAGGAATCAAGTTTTTGCATGTCAATGTGTGCAGCTTACTGAAAAAATTACATCAGTACAGGCTTGGATGTCGTACTGCCCTGGATGTTTTGGTGAGTCAAGGAGTCTTGGCTCGACCAGCTGCCAACAACAATGAAAAAAACATACCCTCCTACTCTCTGTTTAGAGCTGACAGGTAGACTAGAGGTGGTGGTGTAGCCGTATAACATCAAGGATAAATTCCCTGTCTCAGTAACTGACTCTACCTCTGTCCCAAATGAATTTGAAAGTCTGTCTTTAAAAGTTGAAATTGCTACCGGAGTTTCACTTTGTGTAATAGGTTGCTACAGGCTCCCATCAGATGGATTGCAGTTGCTGAAACACCTAGGTAACATCATAGGTCCAGCCTCATTAGAGTATATCATACTAGAGGATTTTAACTTAGACAGGATCTTCAGCACATCTGCTTCTTTTAAAATCTTCTGTGATTCCCTTGGGTTGTCACAGCTGATAAACGGAGCTACTCATCCTAATAAGACTAGCCCTAACAACAGTACTCTGTTGGATATCATTTAGTTAGCAAACCCCATTTATTTTCTCACACTGGTGTCTTTTTCTCTGACATTAGTGATCACTGTTTTATTGCGTGTGTAAGGTCAACCAGAGCTACAACTGCACCTAAATTTTCAATTAAAAAAGGTACAATTAATTTTGATCCCTATGGGTACACTGCAGAGCTAAGAGACTCCCTGCTTTGGCAAGATTTTATGTAGCTAAGACTCTGACTATGGCATATGACATTTTCTCTGAAATTGTGATAGGAGCTCTAAATAAGCACACTCTTCTGGTGTCAGTCTGTATCAGGAATAAAGCATACCGGTGGTTTATGGAGGACCTGAAAGATGCTCTGCAGAGCAGGGATGTGCTTTGGAGAACCACCAGAAAAACTAATCTCACTGATGACTGGAATCTATTTAGGAACGCGAGGAACCTTTGCACCAAGTTGGTTAGAGTAGCTAAAGCAAATTTTTACCGTTCACAGCTGGAGTTTCCTTATATGTGTTCATCTAAATTTTGTAGCACAATCAAAAATATTGAAGGCCATACCCCTGGAAATCTCCTACCTGATAAAATATTAATTGGCAACACTGTAATCTCTGATAGACCATCTATCCTCGACTTTCTCAACAATCACTTTGCTACTGCTGGACTAGCCTTCAACTCCTCTCCTGCCAGCACTTTCCGCCATCAACTAGGAGAGGATACTCAAGATGAACCCATCTCCAGCCTGTTATTCTCTCTATAGCCTACATCTCTGAAAGAAGCTGAAGATCTCCCCTTACAGTTAGATACTAGGAAAAGCACTGGAGCCGACCTCATGGACCCATATTTCTTAAAGGCTGGCTACCATGTTCTTGCAGTCCCAATTACACATCTCTTTAAACTATCCCTGTCCCAGGGTGATCTTCTGCCCATCTGGAAAACTGTACTTGTGGTCCCTTTGTTTAAGTCTGGCGATCCCAGTGACCTCAATAATTACAGGCCAATCTCCTTACTTCCAATCCTGTCTAAGCTGCTGGAGAAAATTGTGAGCACTCAGTTACAGAATCACCTGGAATTGACAAAGTTGCTCAATCCATTATAATCAGATTTTAGAGCACAGCATAGTACAGTCTCAGCTCTAGCCAAAGTGACTAATGACTGGCAGCATGAGCTGGATAATAAGAACTTTGTCTGTGCAGTGTTTTGGGATCTAAGTAAGGCGTTTGATACTGTTGACCACAGTTTGCTTCTTTCATCTCTCTGGAACATTGGCTTGGACTCTGTATCCTTTAAGATGGTTTGCTAACTACCTCTCTGGCCAACTTCAGCAAGTAAAGGTGGAAGGGGAAGTTTCTCCTCAAAAAACCCTGTTGAGAGGTGTACCGCAAGGTTCCATTCTGGGTCCTTTGCTCTTCGCTATTTATATTAACAATATCAATGCCATCATCAAAGAAGCATAAATACACCTATTTTCGGATGACACAGTGCTTTACATTAGTAGCTGTACCCTTTATGCTGCCTGCAAAGTCCTTCAAAGTGAATTCAATTTGCTGCAGCTTCAGCTTCTAAACCAGATGATACTTCTAAATGCCAAGAAAACAAAGCAATGTTTTTCTCTCCCTCTTCTCATGTATCAAATCCTGCTACCTCTGGGATGCTCCCACAGATCACCACTATCCTAGGTGAGCATCTAGAATATGTAACAAAGTTCAAATATATGGGGGGGTCTGGTTAGACACTAGACTCTCCTTCATTGACCACATAGAAGAGCTGACAAAGAAACTTAAACAGAGGCTTGGCCTTTTCTTTAGGATCAACAATCTTCTCACAAAGATGTCAAATTAAAACTGGTCCAAACTACCTTTCTTTCCTTACTAGATTATGCAGATCTCCTATATAGCCAGGGTCCTGCTGGTGCACTAGTCAAACTCGACACACTTTATCACCAAGCCTTAGGTTTATCACAGGTCTTCCATACTCTACCCATCACTGCTCCTCGATACTGCAGTGGAATGGACATCCCTTAGCTACAGATGATGGAGAAATGCCACATTTGGACTTACAAAGCCATTTTAAAACTGCCCAAGTATATCTCTGTCAGTCTACTATATGCACACTTGCCAAGTATGCTTTGAGAAGTACCTCCTATATTTATATATATATATATATATATATATATATATATAGCTAATTCATGTTTTGGCTTAGAGCAGCCATAAGCACGTGTTACCTCAAATGTGGAATAAGCTGCAAAAACCTTGAAATTAACTCACCCCATCAGCTTAGCAGGTTTCAAATCTCTATACCTACTTCATATAAAGGAACCTTGTACCTGTTTCCCCTGACTCATGACCTTCTAATTATCCCAGCACATTATGAGTCCCTGCTGTTACCGACCTTGCTAGGATTGGTAACTGCCAACATCTGGCTCCCCCTCCCCTTATCTCTCTCTCTCTCCTCATCCTTCACTTCCACATCACTTGGATCTTATACCACTTCCACATCACTTCAACCTTGGAAATGGTGTAGAATTTCCAGCCTTCCATCTCTACCCTATTTTGAACTCTCTGTTTTGATCTCTCTCTCAATGGCTGAGAGTTTTAACCCTAGCTCTTGTTGCTGTCACACATCCTAATCCTTTTGCCATCTCCCTATACCATCCTCCCCTCGATCCTGCTAGTATCACTAACCTCACAAATCCTCTCATAGACAGTGTCGGCAGATAAGGGCCTATGGCCCACCTAGTCTGCCCATTTGAGCTTGTAAGTTCAGTTTGTTTTCCTAGAAGTCTATTTCCCCTTACCCCTGACCTCTAGAATTCCTTTATGTCTATCCCATGCATTCTTAAATCCCGTGATTGTTTCAGCCCCCACCACTTCCTCTGGCAGGGTGTTCCACTTGTCCACCACCCGTTCTGTGAAGAAATTCTTTCTCATGTTTCCTCTGAATCGTCCTCCCTCCAACTTCATCCCATGCCCTCTAGTCCTGAAACATCTTTTTCGCTTAAAATAGTGTTTTCCTGCACCTGTTCCTCCCTGTAAGATACTTGTATGTCTCTATCATATCCCCTCTCTCCCTCCTCTCCTCCAGGAGTACATGTTCAGTTCCTTCAACCTATCTTCATAGGACTTGTGATGCAACCCATGCACCATCTTTGTTGCCCTCCTCTGAACCTTCTACCCTGTCTATGTCCTTACGTAGGTATGGTCTCCAGAACTGTACACTGTACTCAGGTGGGCCTCACTAGTGTCTTGTATGGCGGAATTATGACCTTCCTTTTCCTGCTGGTGATGCCCCTGCCTATACATCCCAGCATCCTATTTGCTTTACCTGCTGCCTTGTCACACTGTTTCCCTACCTTGAGGTCATCAGAGATGACAACCCCAAGATCCCTTCCTGCTTGGCATGCTATATCCTCACCCCCAACTGATATATTGTGCCAGGGTTTTGTGCCCCATATGCATTATCTTGCACTTCTTTGCATTGAATTTCAACTGCCAAACCCTTGACCATTCTTCAAGTTTCTGCAGGTCCCTTCTCATTCTGTCTACACCTTCTGGTGTGTCTACTCTGTTACAGAGCTTTGTGTCATCAGCGAACAGTGAAATTCTGCCTTCTATATCCTGTGCAATGTCACTGATGAAGATGTTGAATAGGACCGGTCCCAGCACTGATCCCTGTGGTACCCCACTGGTCACTCTTCCCTCTGTGGAGTGACAGCCATTTACCACCACCCTCCTTCATAAATTACCTCCTAGGCTAGCCTTGAAATACTGACCCCTATCCTGGATCATTGTATATATTGCATATTGTGTTCTGGTTATATGTGATGCACCCTTTTGACCTGTATATATATATAGATATATATAGATATATATATATATATATATATATATATATATATATATATATACACACACACACACACGTATATTTGTGTTTTATTTATGATTATTGTATCCTTTGACCTATATCCTTACATACATTTCTTAATGTCTATGCCTCCTACTGTTTTTTTTTTTTTAGTTGTTTAACCAGGAGTAGTACACAAGCTGAAAGCTTTTTACAGGTGTGACCTGGGAGCACAGGGAAGTTAAGGGACTTGCTAGGGTCACACAGTATGTAAGTGGAAGCTGTGGGATTCAAACCCAGGTCTGATCTGCTGGATGTCACCAGATTTACAGCTCAGAGCCTTAAACCACTGAGCTATACTGCCTCCCTACTTATTGTATATACTGTATGATTTCTTGTTTCCTTGGTGTATTGTATTTTTTGTTATATTATTCTTATTGAATTACCCAGGTCCACCTCAAAAATGAACATCGCTCAATGGTGATCACCTGGTTAAATAAAGATTTTGATTGATTGATTGAATTTGCATAGGAAATAAACTGGAGTTCAAAAACACTGCAATATAATGGCAGCATGTGCTAATTCCATATTAAATAGTATTAGAAGGAATATCCAAAGTAAAAATAAAAAGTTATACTTCCTCTGTACACATCACTGGTTAGGCCCACTTGGAGTTCTGCATACAGTTTTGGTCTTCTAGTACAAAAATGGAAATTAAGACCATGAAGAGAGTTCAACATCAGGCAACTAGGATGATTACATTCATTAAAGACCTTAGTTATGAGGACAGATTAAAAGATCAAGGTTTATATTCTATGCAATATAGAAGGTTACGGGAAGACCTGTGTCTAGTTTTCAGTGCATTTGCAAACCATGAGTTATGGAAATGCTTGGGTCTGAGGATGATGGACTCAAACTACAAAACTAGATCATGTACTTTGCAGTTAGGGGTGAAAATTGTCATAGTAAGAGGAGAGCCACTTGGTTTAACCAACAGAAGGTCATGGAAGGGGTGAGGGTCAAGAGGGCAGCATTTTGAAAGAACAGGAAATTGGGGAGGGGTGAAGATAAGGATATATACATGGAGAAGCCTGGGATATTATCAGACTGGTCAGGGTGGCCAAGGCATCCAGGGAGCTGAGACTGGTGCAGGAAATCAAGAATGGAGAAAAAGACTTCTTCCACTACATCACAGAGAGAAGAAGGAGCAAGGACCAGTTGGTGAGGATTAAGAAGGACGGGGTGGGTGGAGAAAGAGGTGGAGCAGGCAGAGGCACTGAACAAATACTTCAAGATACCCCAGGCAAGGGTGGGTGGGTGGGGGATGATAGATGTAGGAATTACAGAGAGCAGGGTACTAGATAAGTTGAGGGCATTAAGGGGTGGACAAAGCACCTGGACCTGATGCCATTCACCCTAAGGTACTAAGAGAGTTGGCAGAGGTCCTGGTGAGGCTATTGGCTGACCTGTTCAATACATCCCTGGACACGGATGTGTATCACAGGATTGGGGAATGGCCCATGTGGTGCCCATTCACAAAAGTGGCCCAAAGGATGAACCAGGAAACTGGCCAGTGAGCCTCACATCAATCATAGGAAAGCTCATGGAGACCATCCTAAAAGAGAGACTAGTGAGCTTCATGGAGGAAAAGGGTCTCAAAGATGGTCAACAGCATGGGTTTGTAGTTGGCAGATCCTGCCAGACAAACCTTGTAAAGTACTATGTCTGGGTGATGTGGGAACTGGACAAGGGCCATGCAGTGGATGGTCTGTATTTAGACTTCTGCAAGACCTTTGATTCAGTGCCACATGGATGGTTGGAGGGGACTGGAATATGTGGGGGCAGGACCAAAAATGGTGAAATGGATCACAAACTGGCTAAACGTAAGGCAGCAAAGGGTAGTGGTGGGTGGATCTCTTGTCACCAAGAGAGGTGATGAGTGGGGTACCACAGGGATTGGTAATGGGACTGGTGCTGTTTGGGATTTTATTTGCAGATATTTCACACTGGATCCAGAGCAGGATCAGCCTGTTCACAGATGATACCAAGATGGAGCCGATGCTGATGATGGGAGGGTGGCAGAGAACCTGACTAAGCTGCAGTGGTGGTGGAACATGGCAGTTGTGGTTCAATGCCAAGAAGTTCAAGTTTCTGCATTTGGAGCCAGGAACCAGGGGAGGGATTATCACTTGAATGGGGTACAGTTGGGAAGATTCACAGAGGAGAAGGACCTAGAAGTGATCATTAAGGGAAGCATGAACAACTCTGCTCAGTGTAGGGGGGTGGTAGCAAAAGCCAACAAAATGCTGGGGTGTATTGCAAGAGAGATCTACTACAGAAGGTGGGAGGTTATCCTGCCCTTGTGTAGGTCATTGGTCAGGCCCCACTTGGAGTACTGCATGCAGTACTGGCACCCGTTCCTGAAGAAGGACAACAGATTGTTGGAGGGGGTGCAGTGAAGAACCACAAAGATGATCCAGGGATTAGACAGCAAGCCCTATGAGGACAGGCTTGGAGAGTTGAATATGTATTCACTGGAAGAGAGGAGGGATAGAAGGGATATGATCAAGGCCTTTAAGTATCTGAAGGGGATAAAAAGACCAACACAGAAGGGATTTTCCAGATGAGAAGGGGAGGGACATGAGAGGGCATCGACTGAGATTGGAGGGGGGAAGATTCAGTAGGGAGATGAGGAGACATTTTTTCACTGAAAGGGTGTGGACAAATGGAACACCTTACCAGATGAGATAGTGCCCTGTAAGATGGTGGGCAATTTCAAGAGGGGTTGGGACAGGGAAAGGGGAAGGGATACTAAGAAGAGAGGGGCGAGAGGGGTAGCTGCAAGATGAGGTGCTAGCTGCACACTTGAGCAGACTCAAAGGACCATGAGGCCTGTTT
Source organism: Neoceratodus forsteri (assembly GCA_016271365.2). Classification (NCBI taxonomy): domain Eukaryota; kingdom Metazoa; phylum Chordata; order Ceratodontiformes; family Ceratodontidae; genus Neoceratodus; species Neoceratodus forsteri. The sequence continues at coordinate 524,546,828 of CM057452.1, read as the reverse complement.
CTGCTGGCAATTTCATATGTTCATGCATTCATAAAGGGTGGTATTGCTTTGGAACGCTCTCCCACTTAACATCGTAGGAAGTACGAACATAACTGATTTCAAAAGCAAACTTGACAACTTTTGTCTAGTTAATTATATACTGAGATATCCGACTTAAACTTTGGTGAGCTGGAATGGGCAAAGCCTTACTCAGCTTGTAATCACCTGTGATACCTATGAAAACTACTCTCACTAAACAGGACACATTTCAATTAACTATGTAACCTTGGAAGAGGTACAAACTGGCATTCACTCTCTGAAAATATCATGGCCCCAGGCAGGACGGCCTCGATTCCAGAATATTTTAGTCTTTAGCACATAATTGGCACCCACATTCTGGAACTTCTTAATTTCATACTGTAACAAAAATATTTGCTGGATTCTATGACTAAGGTCATTTTGGTAAATATCCATAAGAAAGGGATAAGAATAATCTTAATAAGTAGAGACACCTTAGTCTCCTAAATTCTCATGTTAAGATATTGGCAAAGATACTAGTAAAGAGCTTGTCTGAGTCACAAAACATCTTAATACCCACATCAAGAATGCTCCATACCTACTTATAGAGTGCAGGATAACCTTTGGCCCATATTAATTAAAATGTGGAAAATGCACACAAAGGTGACGGAATGCAGGTGCACAGCTGCATGCCCTGACCAATTAAAAATAAGCAGCATTCACAAATGTGCATGCAGCAGGAGCTGAGACAGAGGTGTGGCCAATGGATGTGTGCAGGCCTGCCCACAGAGACAGTGGGTGGCTCTAACATATGCATCCCCATCACTTGACCCCACCATATGTGGGCATGTGTGCCACCTAACGCAAATACGGGAAGTGAATACCATGATGGAGGGCATGCAACAGTGGGAAGTGGAGACAAAGTGTTGCACTGATGGCCCATGGACCCCTGCAAGTGGCTGCACTCCCAGGCCATGGATAGGCTGAGGATCATGGAGGGCACATGTTGCATAGTACCTCTAGTCACAGTGAAGTAGCTTCACAGGCTACCAGGTGGTAGCCATGGTGGTGGACATTCATGACCACTATCTAGTGTTGATCAGTACGGAGTCCTTAAAAATCCTGGCCAAGGTCTAGACCTGGATATGTCTGGACATCCAGGCCGCTGTCAACTCAGTCTGTTCTGATGCACGGACACTTGGCGGCTATAAAGCACAAGTAGCGTAACCTCTAGTTGGTCATGAAATGAAAACTGTGTGCCACTGAATGGGCACAGCACAGGTGGGGGCCTACTCATATAAGTGTCTACACTCTTACTCCTCAAGAGGATGGTAGTTAACACCCTTTTAGAGGTCAGCCTACACAATAGATGGAGGGAAGCCAGGTATGTGGCACAATGGAGAGATACATCATGGGGGGTATATGACTCAACAGCGCAACCACCATCAATGTCTTGCATGCTGCATCTCAGGAGACCATGGCTACCACCCATGTGCTGTCAGCAACCTCTGTGGAGGAGAAACCACAGGGAAACATAGACACGGATGGTGCAGATATGTGGACTGCACTGTGGCCATCTGAACACATGCCATTACCAACTGATGTACCAGCAACTAACTAGACAATGTTTTCTTGCCGAGAGGTTCAGCACAGGGGGGACATTGGACACAACAGTGGATATGGGCAGCCTCAAGGACATGGACCCTGAGACCATGCTGGAGACACCATAGATCTTGCAGGACCTGCATCAGACACCACCAGGATCCAACAAATACCCCCTCCACCCTGAACCAATCCCACAGCCACCACACAATGGCCACCCAGTTCTGTGGGACTAGGCACTGAGGAGCAGCTGTCACAGCCCTACATGTTCAGCCAAGCAAGATGACCAGACATTAACACACACAGCCCAAGGATGCAGCTGACCATTGTGCCACTTCTCAAGTGCAAGCTGATAGTGGGGATGAGGGGCCCACAACATGCCCAACCCGCCAGGCACACAGGATGACACGACCATCTGTCATGCAGACCTACTATCCCAAACTGTGCCAGTTGTATGTGACTGCCTGCAGGCACAGTGGGAAAACACTGAGGCCCTGAGGGATCAAGCCATGGAGATGCATGGGCTGTGGTATGCCCATGAAAGAACAGGGGACATCCTAGAGCAGATAGTTCCCTATCTGGTATATGGGGCTGGCAGAGCAAGCCAGGCAGTCCCCATGACAGGTGGGATGTGGTGTCCCAGATGCCGCCAGGGGGATTCACAGGGGCCGAGGCACAGCCACATGTCTCCACCCTGCCAACACCCATAAGTGTCCCAGATGCCATAAAACAGGGTACTGCCATGCATTAGCAGTCACCCGCCTGCCCTACAGGCCCAGAGACACCCATGTAGTGTACAGACACAGAGGCATCCACTGGCCCACTAGGGACACAGGAGCTGGAGACCAGCACAGCATCCTAGGAGTCTGATGTCACCCTCATGGCAGTGGATATAGGGGACACACAGGGACAGAAAGGCCCAGAGCCATCTGAAAACTGTAGACCACGTGGGAGGGCAAGTAAAGCAATGTCACACCACTCTAGGCATATGCTGCACTGCACATCTTGGGGTAACCATCCAGGAGGCTGTAAGGCAACCCACACATACTGCACAGTGGTACTTATGCACCTATAACTGCCCCAACACAGCCCCAACACACAGCCCTGCACACACACACACACCATCCCAGACCCCTCCCAGGATTGCACTGTACCTATGAACTCTGCCCCTAGGTGGGGGGGGGGGAACACCTATGGACTCACCTATGAACCTTGCCTCCAGGAGCATGGAACACACCAGTGCACCCTGCCCCCTGGGGCAGGGCACCAACTGATACCACCATCATAAACAGGCCACTGCCATACATCCCACTACATAGCCTGCAACCTGCAACAGCTGACTTATAATGCAATGCACACCACCACCCTGAAACACCCACCCACTGACACAGACAGTACCGCACAGCACCAATAGGACACGACTCTCAGGCTCCACCTTATGGACACTCAGGATGCAAAGGCCTCATCACTGTGCCACTTTGGTGTACACCCTATCTCTTAAAAACACATGCATGTGTGCATGGTATGCGTCACCAACCAGACAGTATCTCATGACAACGGCGCTGTGGTTCCTCCCTCTCCATTATCCTGTGGGACTGCACCCTGGTGTTCGGGCATGGTAACATTTTGCATGGCCATGTTATGAAGCATGGCACATGCAGTGATCACTCTGTAGGCCTTCCTATGGGTCAGCATCATAGTGCCACCAGTGTGATCCAGGCAACTGAACCACATCTTCAGCATCCTGATGGTCCTCTCAAAATGGCACATGTCCTACTGTGCACCACATTGTATGCCTCTTCCTTCCCACCATTCAGCACCAGGAATGGCATCATCAGGTATGGTCAAAGTGGGTATCCACTGTCACCCTAGGCATTGGGTACAGAATGGACATGTTAGTGTCTCAATGCAGTGTGCACAGCTGTGTAGCATATGTTACGGGATGTGGTGTCCCAGATGCTACCAAGAGGACACACACAGGGCCCAAGGCACTGCCACATGCCTCCATGCTGCCTACACCTGCAAGTGCCCCAGATGCCATAACACAGGGTACTGTCATTCATCTGCAGCTACCCACCTGGACCACAGGTCCTGAGACACCCATGCAGGGTGCAGACATGCTGGCATCTGCCAGCCCACCAGGGACACAGAAGGTGGAGGCCATCACAGCATCCTAGGGCTCCAACACCACATGCATGGTGGTGTATCTGGGGGACACACATGGAGAGCAAGGCCCAGAGCCATCCAGAAACTGTAAGCCATGCAGAGGGGAAGGGAAAAGCAATGCCACACCACCTAGGAATACACTGCTCTGCACGTCTGTAGTGTTAGTCATCAAGAAGGCTGTATGGCAAACCAAATGCACCCGATAGTGAAGCACTTCGCACCTGTAACTACCACCAGCACAGCCATGCACACACATACACACACACACACACACACACACTATCCTGGCTATCTCCCAGGATTGCACTGTACACTTATGAACCATGGGGCCACACCTATGGACACACCTATGAACACTACCCCCAGGAAAGGGGACCACACCTGAGCACCCTGCCCCTGGGGCAGGTACTACATCTGTGCAGCCTGCCCCCTTGGGTAGAGGGTCAATTGTTGCCACCATCCTAATTGGGCCACTGCCATACATCAGCCCTTCACAGCCTGTAACAGCTGGCTCACAATGCAATGCACACCACCATCCCAAAACACCCACCCACTAACACAGACAGTACCGCATACAGCACACATGGGACAGAACACTCAGGATGCATAGGCCTTATCACTGTGCCACTTTGGAGTACACCCTATTATTTGAAAAACATAAGCATGAGTGCATGACATGCCATTTAACCAGACAGTGTCTCATGACAATCATGCTGTGGGTCCTCCCCATCCTGCACCCTGGTGTTTGGTCATGGGTAACCATTTGTGCATGGCCATGTTATGCAGCATGGCACATGCATTGATCACTCACCAGGCCTTCCTATGGGTCAGCAACATCGTGCCACTGGTGTGGATCCAGACAAGAGAAGCTCATCTTCAGCACCCTTATGGTCCTCTCGACAATGGCACATGTCCTCCTGTGTACCATGCTGTATGCCTCTTCCTCCCCACTGTTCAGCATCAGAAATGGCATCATCAGGTGTTGTCAGAGTGGGTATCCACTGTCACCTAGGCATTGGGTACAGAACGGACATGTTAGTGCCCCAGTGCAGTGTGCACAGCTGTGTAGCATATGTTACCGGGATGCGGTGTCCCAGATGCTACCAGGGAGGACACACACAGGGCCCAAGGCACAGCCACATGCTTCCACTCTGCCAACATCTGTAAGTGCCCCAGATGCCATGACACATAGTGCTGTCATGTATCTGCAGTCACCCACCTGCACCACAGACACTGAGACACCCATTCAGGGTTCAGACGCAGAGGCATCTGCCGGCCCACCAGGGACACAGGAGGTGGAGGCCAGCACAACATCCTAGGGCTCCAACACCTCATGCATGACAGTGGACCTGGGGACACATATGGAAAGCAAGGCCCAGAGCCATCCAGAAACTGTAGGCCATGTCGGGGTGGGGGAGGGCAATGTAAAAGCATGCCTCACCACCTAGGAATATACTGCTTCACATGTCTGGAGGCAAACATCCAGGAGGCTGTAAGGTAACCCAACACACTGCATAGTGGCACTTACACACCTGTAACTTCCCCAAACACAGCCCTACCACACAGCCATGCACACACACACACACACACCCACACTATCCCTGCCCCCTCCCAAGATTGCGCTGTACAGATATGAACCGTGGGGGCCACACCTTTGGAAACACCTATGAACACTGCCCCCAGGAGCCGGGACCACACCTGGGCACCCAGCCCCTGGGGCAGGAGCCTCAGTAGTAGCCTGACTCCTTGGGCAGGGGCCAACTCTTGCCACCTTCTTAACTGGGCTAGTACCATACACCCCCTTCACAGCCTGTAACAGCTGGCTCACAAAGCAATGCACACCACCACCCCAGCCATTGGTAGGGAGATGGGCCTTTAGGAGGTACACAAGGAGGGGTCCTTACCTTGCTTAGGGAGCACAGTAATAGTGGCAGACCACTTGTGGGGGATACCCAATATCAGACTCTCTCTTAACATGTCAATCAGGAGATCTATAAGATTATTAGAGAAGGTTTTAAAGCAATCAATAGAAAGCCCATCAGGGCCTGGGCCTTAATCACCACTGAGGCCCCACACTGCTCTCACAACCTCTTCCCTGGTTGGGGGGTGCAATTAAGTTATTTGCAGTGTTGAGTTAATGAGTTGCATCTGAGCTTTTGTAAAGAATGTGTCTATTTGATGGGCTGAAGAGGCTACCCCCAAGGTATATAGAGCCTTGTAAAAAAGAGAAGAAAGCCTTTCCTATCTTAGTGGGGTTAGAGGTAAAAGTACCATTGGGGTTCACTGTCTTGGATATGGATTTATCTCCTTCACATTTGCGTAGTTGCCAAGTTTGATATTTCCCAGACTTGCCCCATCAAAGTGTAACCCCCCTGCAAATGGGGGTTCCCAAAAGACTTCCAGGAGCTTGCTTGAATGCTCCAAGCCTGAATGGGGTTTGGCATTTAAGCCATTTATCAGTGAGTGTTTTTAGAACCTCTGGTACTGTCTCTTTAAGAGCTGTCTGCTTGCAAACATAATTAGTTTGTATGGGGGACTGTGTGTTTCTTTGATTGAGTACCACTCAAGCTGCTGTAATTCACTTCATTTTGCAGTCACTAGGGTGCAAAGGGAACCTATCTGAAAGATGTAACTGTTTGCCAGAAATTATTTAGAGTAATAATGAAATTACAGTTTGTCTAACCTGCTTTCTTTGCAGTCAGAACTGTGTCTGCTAGTTCCCATTCTAGTTTTGAACTGCTAAACTGGACCAATCAGTGTGGGGTAAGCTGCTCTAAAATGGTGCCTTGGACGAATCAGAACTTGGACTCATAATCTGAGCCAGCCACAAGAGGGATTGTATGGGCAGTGACTCTGGAGATGTAGTTTAGACTTCAGTGCCTTTTTGGACCAACAGCAGCAGTCTATTGTGAGTGACAGCCAATCCAGTCAAGAACTGGGAGGAACTCAAAGGAAGTGCCCGGTTTTGTCGGTTGGAGTTTCAGTTGAGCTTTGGCAGTGAAGAAGGAAGGAGCCCTGTGTTTTTCAGTGTGCAGTTTTAGTCAAAAAACGTGTGTAAGGCCCAGAGTTCCGGTCTGCAGCTTGTTAGGACTGAATCCGTCCTGTGAAAAGAATCAAAGGATCTCTGAAGTAGAAACCAGGCTCACCCTGTAGAAGACTGGAAGAATTGCTGAAAATTACTTTCGGTCTGTCAGGAACTGAATCTGCTGTGTGTTCTCCGGGTATTGTGCAGTAATTGCGATCGGATACAGATGCAGCCTGCCTGGTATAGTGCTTTCTTTTATATGGATGTGTGAAGAGGTTTGTGTACCTCAAGTGAGCCCTGCTGACATTGAAGGACCCTATCTTATTTGGAGGTCGTGAGTACTAATTCAGGGTCGCTCCCTGTTTGAATTGCCACATTAAATCCAAATGGAATTACTGTACTGCTGACTGTTTAATTCTCCTTTTCTCTGTGTGAAAGGGCCCCTACCAGCTGCCACGGTTTGGACTAGCCACTAGGGCTTGGGTAACTTGGGACAGTAACTGATAGGGATAGGCCTGTGCACAGAGCCATAGGTGAGATTATTAGAGTGATAAGCTAATTAACCTGATTTCCCCTGTCCTTGTTATATCCCCTAAATAAATCAAGCCTGCTTGTTTCAGCAAAGTTATACTGCCTGAGGTATTTGTCTATGTTAAAGTACTGTACTGTGATTGTTGCACTGTATCTCATTTCACAGGAGGTCCCAGTGCTGAACCAGACCTGGGGGTAAGTGTATACTGTGAAGGTAATTCTGATATATTGTGTGGCCACTAGTGGGAAGAAAGGGGGTTGCAGTGTCCCAGAGGGCTGTGACCAAGTTAGTTTAACTATTGCAAACCCTGACCTCTGGGTGGAGGCACCCGCTCATTGGATCCAGGCCCTCAACCTGTAAGTGGCAAATCAGGCAGGGGTAGTAGCTCTGGGATAGCGCCATCTAGGGTTACATCTTGGAGGCTCACCGCTGGGATTGTGTGTCCTCTAGTGGCCATATTTATGAACCACTGTTAAGAAAAAATGGGTACCCGACAGAAGTGGCTGTGCAACGGCTGGTGAGTGGTGTACTGGGGAGGAGATCGACCTCCAAAATGCTATGCTTATCCTGACATCCCCTGGTATCAATACGGACACTGTGCAGGGAGTACTTTCCAAGGTGGAAGGTTTACAAAACCCTGTGGTGGTGGGGTCGGTAGCTAATCTGCTCACCCACACTTTCCTGGCCCTAGTAGAGTTTAAGGGATCCCATAGATAGCTCCAAAGTGCCACAGACCATTACCCCAGAGGGAGCCCTCACTGCTTGGAGAGTGATAACTAAGGACAGTAGACCGGGGGAATCAGCCCCACCACTATCTGAAACTTTTGAGGAGAAATTTGCTGAATGGTTGCTGGGAGAGGGAAAACTGTGGAGGACTTGAAGAAACTATTCTTGCCACCTGGGTGTTCCTCCCCAACACCCCTCTCCTGCTCCAGTGCCCGTGAATGGTGGCTTGAACCAATGCAGACTCCTATTTCTGCACCTGCCATTAGTCACGACTCTTACCGAAGGTTGAGGATCTTCTCTGGCACCCTCCCCACCCCCCAAGGGAGTGATGACTGGGAGACCTGGATAGACTCATTGTTGCCCCTCAAGTGCTAGAGAATGGCAATGCTCGGAAGGCTAAAAGCTAAAGAGGGTTAGTGAGAGCCTCCGAGGTCCTGCCCTGGCTACCATCCGTAAGCAAACGGCCAGTAAACCCTGAAGCGACTGCACAGGCCTATTCTTGAGGCCTTGAGAATGTGTATGGGAGCCCAGATTCTGATGAGGACCTATGGTGGAGAGGAAATGCACAACAGTACCAAGGGAGTTGTTGTCTGTGTATGTCTCTGCTGGAAAAATTGTTGCAAGAATGCCTCAGAAAGGTAGTTTGCCAGCGATTGAACTGGACCCCGAACCAGACTGGACAGAATCTTAAGTCTGCCCCTTCTCTCAGAACTGCTGTTGCTTCGATTCACCTGGCAAATCGACTGGAATCCCCACCCTCCTTATGATGAGTTAATGAGGAGAAATTCGTAGGAGTTGAGAAAAGACCTCGGGAGGTACCTGCACCAACAGCTGTGGCTAATGACCCTAGTGACTGAGGGTGACCCATCAAGTGAAGTTCAGGGCAGAGGTTGACAGTCACTGAGTGCTCTGACAAGGAAAAAGATATGCCACAATGGGGCTAACTGTTGAGAGGATCCGGGAATTCAAAAACAGTCCTTTATGAAGGCCACGCGTGCAATCGGGCCCTGACCTATATCCGACTGCATTCGCTATGGGGGTGGGGGTACCCACCCATGTATCTCCTGCTGATAACAGCTCCAAACTCAATTCCTTGACCATGGAAGTGGAGAAACTGACGAGATGTCTCCAAATGCTTATCACGCCGCAGACAGAGATGGCACCCAGGTTTCCAGTTAGTAATACCCCTGCCCTGGCTCCCAGTGTGGCGCCTCGGCCAGCTCAAACTCCAGAAAGTATGTTTTGCTATAATTGTGGGAAAGATGGGCACATGAAAAGGGAATGCCAGTCCCCAAAAAGACACTGACAAAGTTGCATATAGGCTACAAGGAGAACTTCGAGAAGAAATCAGTGGTTAAGAGGTGCACGACATGATCCCAGTGAGGGCACCAAAATGTTAATTCACGCCCTTTTTGTGGCAAGGTCAGTTGCCCAGGCCCCCACTGCCCTCCAGACTGGTCCAGAATAGTGGGTCCCTCCATGGAGACCACTGTAAAGGTGAATGAGTGTCTACAAGAGCTGTATTAGATCAGTGGCTCCCAAGTGACAATTATGTTCCAGGATTGGTATCAAGAGCATTTGTCAGACGTACCTTACAACCATTAGAAGGACTGCATGTATGGGGTTATGTGGAGAAGGCCTACCCCTATTCCGGGGTATATCCGATTTGGTTGTCTTTCCCACCTCCGTGGCTGGAGTGGCCGAACAAGTAGAGACCCTAGCCTTAGTGTGTCCCCCACTGGACTGTATGATGGTGTCCTTTGTTGATTGGAACAAATGCTCACATGTTCGGGAAGGCTGGCACAGTTGTGTTATGAAAACAGGGGTCAAAGACTAGTAGAGCTTTTAAGAGTTCAAGCTTTAATTAAGGGCCTATGAGGCACAGAGAGATGCTGAAAAACAGAACCAGAGGAACCGGTCGGAATTGTCTGGAAGAAGGATCCTGAGTCTCTGATCCTGGCGCCAAATGCCCGGTGTACCCATAGGAGAGGTCCGTATCAGAAAGGATGTTAAGAATAAAATATTAATGTTGATGCACCAGGCGATGGAAAATTGCCAGAGGGACTGCTGGTCGTAAATGGGTTTCTGTATTTTTATTCCGCTTAGAGCCTTGAAGCTTATGCCAGAAGGGTAATGGTCCAAGTTCATAATGTGTCTGAAAGAGACATTCGAGTAAACAGAGGCTGTATCCTGGCTAATGTGTATTGTGCAGACACTGCAGTGCTACCCAGCAGCAAGAGTTCAAGGAAGAACATGACAGAGTAACGCCTGACTTGTTTGATTTCGGGCGACTCCCCCGCTGCCAGCTGAATGGAAAGTGAGGATCAGTGAGAAGCTTGCCCAGAGAGATCAGGTGTTTTCTTTAAAGGAATGGGATGTAGGATGCGTGCAGGAGCTGAGCACATCCGCTGCATGACGAAGACCATTTCGTGAGAGGTCTCGACGCCTGGCACCTGCTGACATAGATGATACGCATCTGCAAGAGATGTTAGCTGCTGGTGTAATACAAGAATCTAGAAGCCTCTTATGCTTCCCCATTGTGGTAGTGAGGAAAAGAATGAACAGTAAGGATGTGGTGATTATCCCATCTAAACCGGGCGGACTATCCCTGATCTGCACACAATGCCCCGCGATTCAGGATGCTTTGGACTGCCTAAACGGGAGCAAGTGGTTCTCTGTGCTGGATCTCCGCAGTGGGTACTACCAGATCCCGATGGCCCCAGAGGACCGTGTGGAGAAGACGGCCTTTATCTGTCCGCTTGGCTTCTATGAATTCATGAGGATGCCTCAAGGATTTCAGGTGCCCCATGCCACTTTTCAACGATTGATGGAGCGTGCAGTGGGGGACAATGAACTTTACTAGAGTGCCTGTATACCTAGATGATGTTATTGTGTTTGGTAGCTCGCTGAGTGGAACATGAGCAGATTATTTAAGGTATTGGACCGACTGAGAGGACTTTGAGGCCTTAAACTGTCCATTGATAAGTGTCAATTCTTTCAAACATCAGTAAAAGTGTGTGGGACACATAGTATCCATCGAGGGAATAGAGACCGACCCAAGTAAAGTTGAGAGGCCTTGACTACCTGGCCACAGCCTCAAAAAATCTAAAAAGAACTGCAAAGATTCCTGGACTTGTGGTTATTATCGGCGCTCATCAAGGACTATTCAAGAGTGATCCGCCTTTACTTAACCTTACTCAAGGGTATCCCCAACCCACAAAAATACTAAAAGTCAAGCCCTCAAGACTGAAAGAGTGTATTTTCATCCAGTGAAATGTTGGGGCCCAGCTGGACTCCTGATGTGAATGAGCTGCTTTTCATGGGATCCTATATGTCAACACCTGCTCCAGTGCTGGCCTATGCTGATCCAAGAAAACCTTCGTCCTGCACACTGGATGCTAGCTTGCAAGGGTTGGGGGGCTGTGTTGTACCAAGAGCACGAGAATGGCCTGAGACCAGTGGCCTTTGCCAGTAGAAGCCTGACCCCATCCTAAAAGAACTATCCTGTACATAAGTTAGACTTCCTAGCTTTGAAGTGGGCTATTGTTGACCAATTCCATGAGTACTTGTAGGGGCTAAAATACTAGTAAAACTGACAATAATCCTTTGACCTATGTGGTGACCTCAGCTAAGTTGGACGCCACTGGCCATAGGTGGCTTTCTGCATTATCTACATATGACTATGCTCTCGAACCGAGCAGGTCTGAACCACATAGATGCTGATGTTTCTCCCGAGGCCTGTTCCCCAGAATGATTGGGTCCGATTGGCAGAACTCTGACATTCGGGCACTGTGCCAGAAGTTTGACAGGAGGAACAAATGTCCACGGACGCAGTGGACTGCATGGTGGATTGCTTTGGGAGCCTCTGAGAATTGCATGACCTGCTGCTTATTGCCACTTTCTGCAATAGACACATTGGTGCACTGCCTCAGCTGGACAATGACAGTATTCGCGGCTCAACTCGCGATCCCATGATCAAAGCAGCTTTGAAGCCCCTATGCAGGAAAAGATGTGTCCAAATTACGCGCCCACTGATTTGAGAACTGCACTGTTATACAAAGAAGGTCCTAAGTTGAAACTGATCAATAAACTGTTATACAGAGAAACAGTAGACAGAGGGGGACAAGTAGACAAACAACAACTAGTGCTGCCCACTGCCTTTCGAGACTCAGTACTGAGGTCCCTTGCACAACTACATGGGGGCACTTGGTATAGACAGAACACCTGACTCTGGTGAGATCCAGATTCTATTGGCCTAAGATGGGGCTGATGTGAGCAATAACATTCTAACTTGTAGTCGCTGCTTACAGAGGAAAGCTTTGCCCCAGAGGGCTGCCCCTTGTTGGGTCATCACCACCAGTGCACCCATGAGCTGGTCTGTTGGCTGATTTTCTGAGTTTGGAGTCAGATCAAAGAAATATCAGTAATGTGCTGGTGGTCACTGACCATTTCACGAGATATGCCCAAGCTTCCCACCAAAGACCAGAAAGCATCCACTGTGGCCAAAGTACTAGAAAACTTTTTTGTTCACTATGGGCTCCACAAAGAATCCATTCTGATCAAGGGAGAGACTTTGAGAGTCGCCTGATCAAAGAGATGCTTTCTGTGGGGAGTCACGAAGTCCAGAACCACTCCCTTACCACCCCAGGGGGACCCACAGCCTGAACGTTTCAACCGATTCTTTGCTAGATATGTTAGGTACCCTGCACCCAAAGGACAAGCCTAGTATGGAGCCAACAAATTAGCACCTCTGGTACATGCTATAACTGCACCAAAGTGATGCCACTGGATTCTCCCCCACCGCCTGATGTTTGGAAGAGAAGCTCGACTACCAGTAGATGTGTGTTTGGGGTCTCTCTGATGGGGTTCAAGCTGACAACCTATTTACAGTATGTGCAAAAGTTAGCTGGCCCAGCTAACCTGGCGTGCTCACTAACTGGCTCAAACCATGCTGGCTGCCAAAAGAAATCTGGCCAACAAAGAAAGGTATGATAAAAAGGTGAAAGCACAGGAACTCCAGGAGGGAGATCGGTATTGCTAAGAAATCTGGGACTGCATGGCAAGCACAAGATTGCTGACAGATGGCACCATCTCCCTCACATTGTAGTGGGCAAACTAGATGATTCTGCCAGTGTACAAAGTAAGGCCTGAGAATAATTCAAAAGATGTAAAACAATGCATAGAAATCATTTACTGCCCATTGGACAAATCTTAATTGAGTCTGAGGCCCCTAGAAGATGCCCCTCTGGACCAGTGACTAGAGCTGCTGCTAAGAAAAGATCAAGAAAGTCTGCACCTACAGAAGCAAAGTTAAAGTGTTCCCCTCCACAAGTCCCAGTTGAGGCATGACTGTCAGTCCATATCGGAAGAAAGTAGAGAGTGACTTTGAATACTATCCTTCTTACAGACTAGAGTCAATTGTGTTGAGACGATTCCTAGTCAATACTGGAGATGAAACTGGGCCTTCTCGGACTGTCTAAGCCCTCAGTTCATCCCTGGAGCCAATGCTCCCAGAAAGTGAAGTGCAAAGCATCAGATCAGATGAAATGGAATCATTGTGCATGGTTGAACTGTTTGAGCTTTCAGGAGGAAAATGATAGATTGGGGCAGACTGGTGATACAATTCGAACAAGAAGAGTATTTTGAGTGCCCTGACAGTCCACTGCCAGTGTCCGAAAGCTCTCCATATGAGGCAAATGTTGTGGACTCAGAAACTGTAACCCTGGAGCTGACCCAAGTGCCCTGCCCTAGCCTCTACCCCCATGGAGACTCCCTGACAAGTGAGGACAATGAAATGAGGCTCAGAGTGCAGAGACTATAACAGTTCCCCTAGAAAGACTGGTCGAGCTGTAAAGCCTGTGGTGCACCTCAGTTATGATTCACTTGGGAGGCCTGTGGACTTGCCTCTCAATGTTGTCCATAAAGGAGTGTATGTGTCCCTCGAGCTCATTGCCCAAACTGAGCATCAGTGCTAACTCCAGTTACTTGTGTTGCTCTTCTATATGGTGCCCTTGCCCCATCCAGCCCCAAGGTAACTGATAGGAAGGGCCCTCCTCTTCAGGTTTCATGTACAAGAGGTAATAACTTGAGTTATGGTACAATGTGTATGTAATACTGTGTAAAGAGTGACGTACTGCAATGTTTCAGAAATGTGTTCTTGGCAAATGATATATTGACTGATGATTACATGCGAGCCTAATGCAAATGTATATGGTTGCAGTTGAAACTTATGGGTACTTGCTTGACGCGGACGGTCAAGCTTTCCCAGGCTAGGAAGGGTGTAACCCCCTGCAAATGGGGGTTCCAAAAAGACTTGCAGGAGCTTGTTTGAATGCTCCAAGCCTGAATGGTGTTTGGCATTTAAGCCATTTATCAGTGAGTGTTTTTAGAGCCTCTGGTACTGTCTCTTTAAGAGCTGTCTGCTTGCAGATATAATTAGTTTGTATGGAGGGACTGTGTGTTTTCTCTGAGTACCACTGAGCTGCTGCCAATTCACTTTACTTTGCAGTCACTAGGAGTGCAAAGGGAACCTATCTGAAAGATGTAACTGTTTGCCAGAAATTATTTAGAGTAATAATGAAATTACAGTTTGTCTAACTTGCTTTCTTTGCTGTCAGAACTGTGTCTGCTAGTTCCCCATTCTAGTTTTGAACTGCTGAACTGGACCAATCAGTGTGGGGTAAGCTAGCTCTAAATGGTGCCTTGGACAATCCAGAACTTGGACTCATAATCTGAGCCAGCCACAAGAGGATTGTATGGGCAGTGACTCTGGGAGATGTAGTTTAGACTTCAGTGCCTTTTTGGACCAACAGCAGCAGTCTATTGTGAGTGACAGCCAATCCAGTCAAGAACTGGGAGGAACTCAAAGGAAGTGCCCGGTTTTTGTCGGTTGGAGTTTCAGTTGAGCTTTGGCAGTGAAGAAGGAAGGAGCCCTGTGCTTTTTCAGTGTGCAGTTTTAGTCAAAAAACGTGTGTAAGGCCCAGAGTTCCGGTCTGCAGCTTGTTGGGACTGAATCATTCCCTGAAAAAGAATCAAAGGATCTCTGAAGAGTAGAAACCAGGCTCACCCTGTAGAAGACTGGAGGAATTGCTGAAAATTACACCGGTCTGTCAGGAACTGAATCTGCTGTGTGTTCTCCCGGTATTGTGCAGTAATTGCGATCGGGATACAGATGCAGCCTGCCTGGTATAGTGCTTTCTTTATATGGATGTGTGAAGAGGTTTGTGCACCCAAGTGAGCTCTGCTGACATTGAAGGGACCCTATCTTATTTGGAGGTCGTGAGTACTAATTCAGGGTCGCCCTTTGAATTGCCACATTAAATCCAAATGGAATTACTGTACTGCTGACTGTTTAATTCTCCTTTCTCTGTGTGAAAGGGCCCTACCAGCTGCCACGGGTTTGGACTAGCCACTAGGGCTTGGGGTACCTAGGGACAGTAACTGATAGGGATAGGCCTGTGCACAGAGCCATAGGTAGATTATTAGAGTGATAAGTTAGTTAACCTGATTTCCCTGTCCTTGTTATATCCCCTAAATAAATCAGAGCTGCTTGTTTCAGCAAAGTTATACTGCCTGAGGTATTTGTCTATGTTAAAGTACTGTACTGTGATTGTTGCACTGTATCTCATTTCACAGGAGGTCCCAGTGCGGAACCAGACCTAGGGGTAAGTGTATACTGTGAAGGTAATTTGATATATTGTGTGGGCCACTAGTGGGAAGAAAGGGGGGTTGCAGTGTCCCAGAGGGCTGTGACCAAGTTAGTTTAACTATTGCAAACCCTGACCTCTGGGTGGAGGCACCCGCCATTGGATCCAGGCCCCTCAACCTGTTAGTGGCAAATCAGGCAGGGGTAGTAGCCCCTGGGATAGCGCCATCTAGGGGTTACACGCAGAGGGAGTTCTGTTAGAAGGTGTATTTGTTTGCTGACTATTTATTAGAGTGGTGAAGATGTTGTAGTTTGTCTAACCTGCCTTCTTTGCAGTATGGATAGTTTTGATTATTACCACCATCTTGGTCCTGGACTGCTGAAATGAGCCAATCAGTACCTTTGGGGACTCTAAAATGGAGCCTGTCCCCAGGGGTCTTGTGGGAGCAAAATTCTGTAGGGATTGTAGTTTTGGAACTTTGGCACCCAAATGAACCTGGAGGAGCCCCTGTTCTAACTGACAGACAGATCAGCCAACTGAACCTTTTGGATCCTGGGGAAAGTCCCAGGCTGCTTGCAACTAGAGTCAGATCTGAGTTGGGAAGTGAAAGGTGAACAGCTCGAGATAGTTGAGCAGCAGTCCTCTGTAGATTAGCATGGGAAAACTGTAAAGGGCTGAGTTTTGGCCTGCCTGTCTGCCTGCTGTCCCTGGGAGGAATTAGAGTATATTCAGACTGAATCTGAATTGTGAAGAGCGAGATAAGCCACTGAACTGTGGCCAGGCTGCCAACCTGAAGAAGACTGAAGATTTGCTGAATGTGATTGGCCTGTCAGGACTTCCAGCCACCTCTGAACTCCCGGATTGTGCAGAGACCCTGTAATTGTGACTGGAGAGCCATTTGCCTGGTACAGTAGAAATCCTTACATGTAAATGTGCTGTGTGCTGCTGGTGGGTTGCAAATTGGTTCCCCACTGTGTGCTGAACTGTGTTCTGCTTGCTGGAAGCTGCATCCTGCTCCGACAGACTGAATCCGTATTCATCTCCATTTGGCCTGGCCCTTGCCACACTGGCCCAGCCAGACTACCCGCTACACAGAGAAAGCTACTGACAAGAGACTTGCCTGAGGATCAGCCCCCTGCTCAACGCTTTGAACAGGAATGACGCCTCAGTGATTCGTGTGAGCCCTGCTTCTCCTGGCACTCCAGGTCAACAACCTGCAGTCTCGATTTCACCCTGCCTGTGTCCTGTATTGGGTATCATAAGTAAACATGAGGGAAGCTCCCTACAACAACAGCTAAATCTAAAGTGTTGTCATCTGATTGCCTTGTTGTCTTTTCTTTAACGAACTGAGCCCTCTGGCTCTGGATAACAAACAGTGTGTTGTGCATGTTGCTTTCTTCCATCACAAGACCCCAACCAGCTGTGATGCCAGCCTACCCCGGACAACGTTTCTGGCTAGCCTACCTTTTTTTGACCTACGTACCCGGAGTGTGTGACTGTGTACTGACTCTAAAATGCATGCACGACTGTCTAATTGATTTAGCCTTCAAGCCAATCAACCCCTCCTTGTTCAAGTCCCCTGAATAAATCAGATCTAACTCTTTTTGCATTTAATCTGACTGTGGTTCCAGTTTGTATTGAAAGCACTGTACTGTTGTTGTTTGCTGTGCCTAACCTTGTTTTACAGGGGGTCTCCAGGGTCAAATTGGTGGAACCAGCCCTGGTGGTAAGTGCAAACAGTGTGGGTACTTGCATGGTGAATAAGGGTCATTGCTAAAGTGATTACTGTATATTGTTCCAGCCACTAGAAGGGACAGAGGGGGGTTACAATGTCCCGGAGGGCTATGCCCAGGTTAGCTTGACTACTAACAACCCTGACCTCTGGGTGGAGGCACCCGTTTCAGTACCCAGGCCCCTTAACCTGCAACTAGCCAAGCAGGCAGGGGTAGTAGCCCTTGGGATAGCGCCACCTAGGGGTTGCATAAGAAATAAATAAGAAAATATTTACTTTGAATAAGAAAGTGATAAAAAAGGCGCTAATCATAATTACATTTAGCAACAAGAAAGATGATGATACACAGCACTACCATGAGTTTCGTCTGTATCAACTGGTAGCCCTGCTGCTCCCATAAGATAAAAGTTATCTCACCTCCCAACTACAACAGTGCTTTCCAGTCTTTCATTATTGTCAGCCACAGCTCCTATAACCAACTTGAAACTGAAACCACACATTTCCTCTGTTAAGCAAGCTCCCACATTGAAAATTAGAAGCTCTTTTCTGTCTACAACCACCATATATTCACAGCTGCTTCCTCCCTCTGGTTGTAAAACTTTAAGTCCTCTCTCCATGGATTTTCTTAACTCCTCCTTGCCAAAAACTTGCTTCCTCTCACAGAGCCAGTAGAGCTACATCCACACACACACACACATACACCACTCTGACCCTGTGTCCTCTGTAGCACCGTAAAACACAGAAACTGGAAGCAAGAAGTTAATGCATACCGTATCTGTACTAAACAGCCTCTGCCTGGTGTGGTGACATCCTGGGGTCACATTTGCACAGAATAAGAACATTTTCTTACCAGCTGACCTGTGGCTGGAAATAGTATTCTTTTACTCAGTCAGTTGTGAGAGAGATTAGTTTAATATGTGAGTGATCTGTCTCTCTCAGCATGCCACTGCAGCTCCTTTGTTCTCATTGACCACCTACTGGGCTTGCTCTAGCAGAGAAGAGATGAATGGTAAATAAATCTATGCACCAGCAGCAAGAGTCTCACTTGGACCATAAATGCAGGAGACCAAGCCGAGCCGTGCTGTTCGGTCAAGTTTTGAACTGCCTGCCACCTACCTGCATCACAGACTTGACTGGTGATGACACGCCTGCCCTGTAACATAACCAATAGCAGCCTCTGACTGTCCTTGCCAGCCTCCCCCACCCTCCCCCATGTAAGCTGAAGCCAGCCTGCTGCAAAGCAATTTAGCTCCTCGATTCCAACTTGATGACTTCTTTCCAACTCCAGGTTTCTTTGTTTTCCCCCACATAATGAAAGATTCCTCACCAGCAGGATGTGCAGGATGTACATAAATGGTACAAGACAAAGGAACCCTGCCCACACAGACACTGGTGCTGGCAGCAGACTGTTTAAAAGAGACAACTTTCAAATCTGCACGCTGTCACAACACAGTCCCTGCCTTCTCATCTGCCAAATGGTGTGTGTGTGTGTGTGTGTGTGTGTGTGTGTGTGTTTGTGTTTGTGTGTGCATTTGAGGGAGGGGAGAAGCAGCGTGATATACAAGACAGAGAGAGAGCATGTGTGGAGAGCTCATTGAAGACAATATAAGCATCAAGCGAGGTTAAAAGCAGTGATTTCTAATCTAGCTGCTTGCTGCCTGTCCCATGCACAACACAGTATATCTCGGAATTCACTCTTAAAATTAAACAGGGACAGTAAAAGAGGGTTGGGGGTGGTACAGTGCAAAGTGGGTGGTAGCGGGAGGGTTTTGAGAGCTTGGTGGGGAGGAGATGCTCTAAAACAGCACATGCACCAGAGAAGGGTGGGGTTGTGATGGGTGGAGAGAATCTGTTTTTTTTTTAATTAAGGGAAAATTGCAGAGTCCTCACTCTGTGTTTCTTAAAGGACTGCAGGCTCCGCCCATGCAGCCCTAAAAAGTAAGTGAGCTGGAACTGTCCACCCTTCTCACCAAGACTAAGGTCTGTGAAAAGGTGCACATGTTGAAGCCCTCTGCTCCTTTGTACATGGTCCTTTAAAAATTAAAGTGGAAGTCTGATTCTCTCAGTAGCTCTCATATACTGAAGGGTCCATTATTCTAGCTCTCACAGGGACATACTTTTGTAACCCCTAGATGGCGCTATCCCAGGGGCTACTACCCCTGCCTGATTTGCCACTTACAGGTTGAGGGGCCTGGATCCAATGGCGGGTGCCTCCACCCAGAGGTCAGGGTTTGCAATAGTTAAACTAACTTGGTCACAGCCCTCTGGGACACTGCAACCCCTTTCTTCCCACTAGTGGCCCACACAATATATCAGAATTACCTTCACAGTATACACTTACCCCCAGGTCTGGTTCCGCACTGGGACCTCCTGTGAAATGAGATACAGTGCAACAATCACAGTACAGTACTTTAACATAGACAAATACCTCAGGCAGTATAACTTTGCTGAAATAAGCAGGCTTGATTTATTTAGGGGGATATAACAAGGACAGGGGGAAATCAGGTTAATTAGCTTATCACTCTAATAATCTATCTATGGCTCTGTGCACAGCCTATCCCTATCAGTTACTGTCCCTGGGTACCCAAGCCCAAGTGGCTAGTCCAAACCGTGGCAGCTGGTAGGGGCCCTTTCACACAGAGAAAGAAGAATTAAACAGTCAGCAGTACAGTAATTCCATTTGATTTAATGTGGCAATTCAACAGGGAGGCGACCCTGAATTAGTACTCACGACCTCCAAATAAGATAGGGTCCTTCAATGTCAGCAGGGCTCACTTGAGGTACACAAACCTCTTCACACATCCATATAAAAGAAAGCACTATACCAGGCAGGCTGCATCTGTATCCGATCGCAATACTGCACAATACCCGGAGAACACACAGCAGATTCAGTTCCTGACAGACCGAGTGCAATTTTCAGCAATTCTTCCAGTCTTCTACAGGGTGAGCCTGGTTTCTACTCTTCAGAGATCCTTTGATTCTTTTCACAGGACGGATTCAGTCCTAACAAGCTGCAGACCGAACTCTGGGCCTTACACACGCTTTTTGACTAAACTGCACACTGAAAAACACAGGGCTCCTTCCTTCTTCACTGCCAAAGCTCAACTGAAACTCCAACCGACAAAACCGGCACTTCCTTTGAGTTCCTCCCAGTTCTTGACTGGATTGGCTGTCACTCACAATAGACTGCTGCTGTTGGTCCAAAAGCACTGAAGTCTAAACTACATCTCCCAGAGTCACTGCCCATACAATCCTCTTGTGGCTGGCTCAGATTATGAGTCCAAGTTCTGATTCGTCCCAAGGCACCATTTTAGAGCTAGCTTACCCCACACTGATTGGTCCAGTTTAGCAGTTCAAACTAGAATGGGGAACTAGCAGACACAGTTCTGACTGCAAAGAAAGCAGGTTAGACAAACTGTAATTTCATTATTACTCTAAATAATTTCTGGCAAACAGTTACATCTTTCAGATAGGTTCCCTTTGCACTCCTAGTGACTGCAAAAATGAAGTGAATTGGCAGCAGCTTGAGTGGTACTCAATCAAAGAAACACACAGTCCCCCATACAAACTAATTATGTTTGCAAGCAGACAGCTCTTAAAGAGACAGTACCAGAGGTTCTAAAAACACTCACTGATAAATGGCTTAAATGCCAAACACCATTCAGGCTTGGAGCATTCAAGCAAGCTCCTGGAAGTCTTTTGGGAACCCCCATTTGCAGGGGGGTTACACCCTTCCTGGCCTGGGAAAGCTTGACGTCCGCGTCAAGCAAGTACCCCCATAAGTTTTAACTCAACCATATACATTTGCATTAGGCTCACACATGTAATCATCAGTCAATATATCATTTTACCAAGAACACATTTCTGAAACATTGCAGTACATCACTTTTACACAGTATTACACACATTGTACCATAACTCAAGTTATTACCTCTTGTACATGAAACCTGAAGAGGGGCCCTTCCTATCAGTTACCTTGGGGCTGGACGGGGCAAGGGCACCATATAGAGGGCAACACAAGTAACTTGGAGTTAGCACTGATGCTCAGTTTGGGCAATGAGCTCGGGACACATACACTCCTTTATGGACAACATTGAGAGGCAAATCCACAGGCCTCCCAAGGGAATCATAACTGAGGTGCACCACAGGCTTTACAGCTCGACCAGTCTTTCTAGGGGAACTGTTATAGTCTCTGCACTCTGAGCCTCATTTTCAGCATTGTCCTCACTTGTCAGGGAGTCTCCATGGGGGTAGAGAGGCTAGAACTTGGGGCACTTTCAGCTCCAGGAGTTACAGTTTCTGAGTCCACAACATTTGGCTGCATGGAGAGCTTCGGACACTGGCAGTGGACTGTCAGGGCACTCAAAATACTCTTCTTGTTCGGGTGTATCACCAGTCTGCCCCAATCTATCATTTTCCTCCCTGAAAGCTCAAACAGTTCAACCATGCACAATGATTCCATTTCATCTGATCTGATGCTTGCACTTCACTTTCTGGGAGCATTGGCTCCAGGGATGAAGCTGGGGGCTTAGACAGTCCAGAAGGCCCAGCTTCATCTCCAGTATTGACTAGGGATTGCCCGAAACAATTGACTCAGTTCGTAAGAAGGATAGGTATTCAAAGTCACTCTCACTTTCTTCCGATATGGACTGACAGTCATGCTCAACTGGGACTTGTGGAGGGGAACACTTTAACCTTTGCTTCTGTAGGTGCAGACTTTCTTGATCTTTTCTTAGCAGCAGCTCTAGTCACTGGTCCAGAGGGGCATCTTCTAGGGCTCAGACTCAATTAAGATTTGTCCAATGGGCAGTAAATGATTTCTATGCATTGTTTTTACATCTTTTGAATTATTCTCAGGCCTTACTTTGTACACTGGCAGATCATCTAGTTTGCCCACTACAATGTGAGGGAGATGGTGCCATCTGTCAGCAATCTTGTGCTTGCCATGCAGTCCCAGATTTCTTAGCAATACCGATCTCCCTCCTGGAGTTCCTGTGCTTTCACCTTTTATCATACCTTTCTTTGTTGGCCAGATTTCTTTTGGCAGCCTTGGTTTGAGCAGTTACGTGCATGAGTTAGCTGGGCCTTTAACTTTGCACATACTGTAAATAGTTGTCAGCTTGAACCCCATCAGAGAGACCCCAAAACACACATCTACTGGTAGTCGAGCTTCTCTTCCAAACATCAGTGTAGGGGAGAATCCAGTGGCATCACTTTTGGTGCAGTTATAAGCATGTACCAGGGTGCTAATTTGTTGGCTCCATCTAGGCTTGTCCTTTGGGTGCAGGGTGCCTAGCATATCTAGCAAAAGGGTTGAAAACGCTCAGGCTGTGGGTCCCCTGGGGTGGTAAGAGGGTGGTTCTGACTTCGCACTCCCCACAGAGAAAGCATCTCTTTGATCAGGCGACTCTCAAAGTCTCTCCCTTGATCAGAATGGATTCTTTGTGGAGCCCATAGTGAACAAAAAGTTTTCTACAAGTACTTTGGCCACAGTGGATGCTTCTGGTCTTTGGTGGGAAAGCTTGGGCATATCTCGTGAAATGGTCAGTGACCACCAGCACATTACTGATATTTCTTTGATCTGACTCCAAACTCAGAAAAATCAATACAGACCAGCTCCATGGGGTACCTGGTGTGATGTTAACAAGGGGGCAGCCCTCGGTCAAAGCTTCTCTGTAAGCATTAGCATAAGTTCGAATGTGTTGCCCACATCAGCCCCCATCTTAGCCAATAGAATCTGGATCTCACCAAGTCAAGTGTTCTGTCTATACCAAGGTGCCCCATGTGGTTGTGCAAGGACCTCAGTACTGAGTCTCGAAGGCAGTGGGCAGCACTAGTTGTTGTTTGTCTACTTGTCCCCTCTGTCTACTGTTTCTCTGTATAACAGTTAATTGATCAGTTTCAACTTAGGACCTTCTTTGTATAACAGTGCAGTTCTCAAATCAGTGGAGCGTGAATTTGGACACATCTTTTCCTGCATAGAGGGCTTCTAAAGCTGCTTTGATCGGGGATCGCGGGATTGAGCCACGCCGAATACTGTCATTGTCCAGCTGAGGCAGTGCACCAATGTCCTATTGCAGAAAAGTGGCAATAAGCAGCAGGTATGCAATTCTCAGAGGCTCCCAAGCAATCCACCATGCAGTCCACTGCGTCCCGTGGACATTTTGTTCCTCCCTGTCAAACTTCCGGCAGAGTGCCCGAATGTCAGGTTCCGCTAATCGGACCCAATCATTCTGGGGAACAGGCCCCGGGAGAGAGCATCAGCATCTATGTGGTTCAGACCTGCTCGTGATTCGAGAGCATAGTCATATGTAGATAATGCAGAAAGCCACCTATGGCCAGTGGCATCCAACTTAGCTGAGGTCTGCACATGGTCAAAGGATTATTGTCAGTTTTACTAGTATTTTAGCCCCATACAAGTACTCATGGAATTGGTCAACAATAGCCCACTTCAAAGCTAGGAACTCTAACTTATGTACAGGATAGTTCTTTTCGGATGGGGTCAGCTTCTACCGGCAAAGGCCACTGGTCTCAGGCCATTCGTCGCTCTTGGTACAACACAGCCCCAACCCTTGCAAGCTAGCATCAGTGTGCAGGACGTAAGGTTTTCTTGGATCGGCATAGGCCAGCACTGGAGCATGGGTAAGTTGATATATGATCTCCATGAAAAGCAGTCTCACAATCAGGAGTCCAGCGGGCCCCAAATACTTCACTTGGATGAAAATACACTCTTTCAGTCTTGAGGAGCTGACTTTTGGTATTTTTGTGGGTTGGGGATACCATTGAGTAAGGTTAAGTAAAGGCGGATCACTCTTGAATAGTCCTTGATGAAGCGCCGATAATAACCACAGAATCCCAGGAATCTTTGCAGTTCTTTTAGATTTTGGGCTGTGGCCAGTGTGGTCAAGGCCTCAACTTTACTTGGTCGGTCTCTATTCCTAAGTGGATACTATGTGTCCCACATACTTTACTGATGTTTGAAAGAATTGACACTTATCAATGGACAGTTTAAGGCAAAGTCCTCCAGTCGGTCCAATACCTTAAATAATCTGCTTTCATGTTCCTCCAGTGAGCTGCCAAACACAATAACATCATCTAGGTATACCAGGCACTCTAGTAAGTTCATGTCCCCACTGCACGCCCATCAATCGTTGAAAAGTGGCTGGGAACCTGAAATCCCTTGAGGCATCCTCATGAATCATAGAACAAGCGGACAGATAAAGGCAGTCTTCTCACGGGTCCTCTTGGGGCCATGGGATCTGGTAGTACCCACTGCGGAGATCCAGCACAGAGAACCACTTGCTCCCGTTTAGGCAGTCCAAAGCATCCTGAATGCGGGCATTGTGTACTGATCAGGATAGTCCGACGTTTACAAAATGCGATAATCCACACACATCCTTACTGTTCCATTCTTTTCCTCACTACCACAATGGGGAAGCATAAGGGCTTCTGGATTCTTGTATTACACCAGCAGCTAACATCTCTTGCAGATGCCGTCTCACATCATCTATGTCAGCAGGGTGCCAGGCTCGAGACCTCTCAATGAAATGGTCCTCGCCATGCAGCTGATAACAGCTTTGGCCTGCACGCATCCTACATCCCATTCCTTTAAAAGAAAACACCTGGTCTCTCTGGGCAAGCTTCTCACTGATCCTCACTTTCCATTCAGCTGGCAGCGAGTCACGAATAAACAAGTCAGGCGTTACTCTGTCATTCTTCCTTGAACTCTTGCTGCTGGGTAGCACTGCAGTGTCTGCACAATGCACATTAGCCAGGATGCAACCTCTGTTTACCGAATGTCTCTTTCAGACACATTATGAACTTGGACCATTACCCTTCTGGCATAAGCATGGGCTCTAGCGGGCAAAATACTAGGCTTGACCAGCAGTCCCCTCTGGCAATTTCCATGCGCCTGAATTGCATCCAACATTAATATTTTATTCTTAACATCCTTCTGATATGACCTCCTGTAAGGTACACTGGGCATTTGCGCCAGGATCAGAGACTCAGGATCCTTCTTCCATACAATTCGACCGGTTCCTCTGGTTCTGTTTTTCAGCATCTCTCTGTGCCTCATAGGCCTTCTTAATTAAAGCGGAACTCTTAAAAGCTCTACTAGTCTTTGACCCCCTGTTTTTCATAACACAACTGTAGCCAGCCTTCCAAACATATGAGCATTTGTTCCAATCAACAAAGGGACACCATCATACAGTCCAGTGGGGGACACACTAAGGCTAGGGTCTCTACTTGTTCGCCACTCCAGCCACGGAGGTGGGGAAAGACAGCCAAATTCGATATACCCGAATAGAAATGTTAGGCCTCTCACTTAACCCCATACATGCAGTCCTTCTAATGGTTGTAAGGTACGCCTGACAAATGCTTCTGATACCAATCCTGGAACATAATTGTCACTTGGGACCACTGTCTAATACAGCTCTTGTAGACACCCATTCACCTTTACAGTGGTCTCCATGGAGGACCCACTATTCTGGACCAGTCTGGAGAGGCGGTAGTGGGGGCCTGGGCAACTGACCTTGCCACAAAAGGACGTGAATTAGCATTTTGGTGCCCTCACTGGGATCATGTCCGTGCACCTCTTAACCACTGATTTCTTCTCCAAGTTCTCCTTGTAGCCTATATGCAACTTTGTCAGTGTCTTTTGGGACTGGCATTCCCTTTCATGTGCCCATCTTTCCCACAATTATAGCAAACATACTTTCTGGAGTTTGAGCTGGCCGAAGAGCACACTGGGAGCCAGGCGGGGTATTACTAACTGGAAACCTGGGTGCCATCTCTGTCTGCGTGATAAGCATTTGGAGACATCGTCAGTTTCTCCACCTCCATGGTCAAGGAATTGAGTTTGGAGCTGTTATCAGCAGGAGATACATGGGTGGGTACCCCCACCCATAGCAGATGCAGTCGGATATAGGTCAGGGCCCGTGCCTTGCAGGCTGGCCTTCATAAAGGGACTGTTTTTGAATTCCGGATCTCTCTCTCAACAGTTCGCCCCCATTGTGGCACATCTTTTCCTTGTCAGAGCACTCATTGCTGACTGTCAACCTCTGCCCTGAACTTCACCTGATGGGTCACCTCAGTCACTGGTGCAGCCACAGCTGTTGGTGCAGGTACCCCGAGGTCGCCTTTTCAACCCTCGAATTCTCTCATTAACTCATCATAGGGAGGGTGGGGATTCCAGTCGATTGCCGATCCCATTTTCTAACCGGGGTCCCCATCTCAGGTCCTCACCATCAAAATTCTCCTAGGGGCCCATAATAAAAATATTACCATAGTGTCTGTATACATACCCCCAAAGGACCAGGCCAGTGGTTTCAACAGCATCATGGAATACCTCATGGGACTACATCATAATTTGGAGACCATAATTTTGGGTGATTTTAACATAAACTGGCTTTCACCTGAGGCCTGCACCTGCTGTCACGGCACAACACCTCACACAGCTTGTCCCCACCCCCACTAGGTGCAACTATAGGACAGGGACCTACACTTTACTTGACTGGATACTGTCAAAGTGCCCTGAAAGAATCTCTAAGGTGTCTGTACTCCCTGATACTTTAAGTGACCACTCACTTGTTACTGTATCTGCTCTTGGGCTAACAAATTCTCCAAGCTCCTTCCTAAAATAATACACACCCAGGGTACTCAAGCAGCAGCACATTCAGCTGTTGAAATCACATCTAAGCAGCTGGACTAGTCGATAATTGACTCATTCAATGATACAAACAAAGCTTTGGAACTGTTCATCAGACACTTTACGGCAGCCTGTGATATCCATGCACCACTTAAAAAGATGAAGGTTAAAGGCAGGTCTAACGCATGGATAAACTCTGAGCTTATAGCACGGCTCAAACAAAGGGACCACCTTTGGCACTGTGCTCAAGCCACATCAGTGCAAGGGGACATTCAAAAATACAAATCTGCAAGAAATGGATGTACCCGAGCTATACAGAAGGCTAAAAGCAAATATTTTAGGGAGGCACTCTCCAACTCCTGGGGTGATAGGAAAACATTTTGGAATAACTTGAAGGACCTCACAGGCAAGGATACTAAGGCACCACCCACCATGCTCAACATTGATGGTACATCTACACTTGACCTAGGAACCATCTCCAATACATTCAACAATGTGTTCTCCAACCTGAGCAGTGTCCTTCCACCTGATTTTTTTCAATGCCCCACCACCAGTTCCCCCTTTGACACTGCGTCCCAAGTACACACAGCTCCGCAGTTGTATGTATGTAAAAATGTTATTCATATTCATAATAAAATGAACAAGAATATAGGATAAACTCCATTGAGTTAAAACTCATTTCAAGGAGGTCCAAGCAGCTAAAAACTCATTTCCAAGCAATTCTTTTTCAAAGAGATCCCAATGCATTTAGCCAGAACCTATATAAGCAAGGCTATCTGCCAAAACTGGCTACAGTGGTGACTCACCGACCTGAAGTTGCTTGTACTAGTCCTAGATGAATCCTTGAACCTGGCAAAGATCTTCAACCTTCGCTAAGATTGTTCGATTCCCATCACTCTGGAAGCCAGAGACTATCACACCTGTACACAAAAGTGGAGACAAGTCACTGCACACCAACTACAGGCCCATCTCCATCCTACCCCCCTTATCTAAAGCTCTGGAATGAACAGTCTCAGACCAGCTTGTCGAGTTCCTGGACAAATATGAAATCCAGTGCCCAAAACAGCATGGATTCTGAAAAGGGCATAGTACCACCATGGCACTGTTGGAATTTACCGGATTCATCCATGACACCCTCGACCAAGGGTTCTGTAGTGGGGACAGTATTCATTGACCTGACAAAGGCCTTTGATACTGGTAACCACCCACTCCTACTCAGGCAATATGACCACTCTCGGGCTCTTCAAGGATGCAGTGCCCTGGTTTGCTAGCTGCCTCAGGGAAGGTCCAACATGTTAGGATTGCTGGCATCACCTCTGATGAAAAACCAGTCCTCTCATGTGTCCCGCAGGGGTCTGTACTGGGGCCATTACTCTTTTCTCTCTTCCTGAACAGTCTACCTAGCATCTGCCAACGGAGAATATTGCTCTATGTGGACAATGCAGTACTGTTTACTAGCAACCAAGACTCTAAACAACTTGAGAGTCAGTTGCAGTGTGATTTCAGGCATGTTGAAGAGTATTTTAGCCACATAAACTCGTCCTGGACTACAGCAAAACTAAGGTCGTGACATTCTGCAACGCACAGAGCAAGTATAAACCTCTGTCCCTCACCATCAAGAACCATGTGGGGACTTCACTTGAACATGTTCCTGTGTTTAAATATCTTGGTATCAGCTTGGACAGTTCCCTTTCTTACACGCAGCACATTGACAATGTAGCTAAGGGCCCTTAGACTGGCCATCTACGCCTCTGTCACCTCCATCATCGACTACGGTCTAGTCATCTATGGCTCTGCTTTCCCTACTGCCCTCTGGAGGATATCGGTGACACTCAACAAAGCCTGTAGGCTTCTGACGGGTGCCGCCCACCTAACACACAACTGTGACCTGTACGCCCAGGCCAGATGGCTACCACTTCTTAGTAGAATACAATACCAGACCTGCTTGTTAACCAAAAAAAATTCTCCTCAGGCTAATGCCATTAGGAGTGGCAAAGCTCCTTACTACCAACAGCAGTACCCAGCTTACATGCAGTGCTCTATATCAAACCTTCCAGATCCCAGATGCGGACCACAATGGGTCAGAGGTCGTTCATGCACAGGGCTCCTCAGTGGTAGGTAATACCTTTAACAAAGAAATACTGACAACCATGGATGCTTGATACCTTTAAAAAGCAACTCAGACTATTCCTCGCTTCTACCACTCAATGTGACTGCCTCTCCTAAGTAATTGCCTCCTCATTTTACCCTAGTCGAAGGCGACCTGTAACCTCCCTTAGAGCTCCACTTTTTTGGCACCAGTTTCTCCCCCTCACCCTTTACCCCTGCCCCACACCACACTGCCTCACTCACCCCTCCCCTCTCTAATGGCACTTTCAGATATGGGGCCCTCCAGCCCATCCGCCTCACACTTTTGCCACCCACCTCTACCCGCCCAACAATGGCCCTTTAGCCTGCCTACTTCTTCCTGACTCCTCCTACCTATACTAACTATATACTGTTCACCCTAAGCTGGTGTATGTTGTCTCTCTCCATTTTGGCTATATAATAAATGCTTAGACATCTTTGTGTTTTTAAGACTGTAACCATTGTTGACCTTTGTATGTGTGTTACCCTACATCCTTTGATGTGGAACCTTTGTAAATCAGCAGTGAATGCTCAAAGGTATTTGTAATCCTAGAGTTTAATAAAAAAAAAAAATAACTGAAGTTAGGCTAACCAGCCTATAATTGGATGTATCTCTCCTGTTCCCCTTTTTATACAGTGGTACTACCAGAGTCTGGCTCCGATCACATGGTATCTCACCAGTCATAAAAAAGCTGTTCAAAATCCTTACCATAGGGTATACTATGATGTCACCTAGTTCTCTGATTAATCTAGGGGTAAGATGATCTGGGCCTGAGGACTTATGTGGCTCACAGTGATTCACAAGAGGAGAGGGCTAGGGTAGAACTGATGGAAAGATCAAGATGTGATTTACAGTAGATAACAACCCCCCAACCCTCCTAGTGGGCTGTTTGTCACATCTAATGAAGTCATAGTTGGGTATGGAGCACAAGGAGTCAGGGACTGATAGCTTGAGCCATGTTTCAGACAGACATAGAACATCAGGGTGATAGAGAGCCACCCAGGCCTCCAGCTCAGAAAAATTGCAGAGCAAACTTCTGATGTTGGTATGCTCTATGAGTAATCCCTTAGTATGCGGAGTTCACTATCAGCTGCTAGGATGAGGGTAATTAGTAGTAGATACCAGAGTTTTCTATGCACAATAAAGGGAATGGGAATAAGGAGTGACAAGCACATTTTTTATGTTGCACAAGCCTAGATAAATAATAAATTTTCAGAGTACAAGTGGAGTAAGATCAAGGCGCTTAGGTAGCGTGCAGAGCATAGAAAGAGAAAAACAGAAACATAGAATGTGATGGCCGATATGGACCACTTGGCCAACCTAGTCTGCCCATTTCCCTACCTAATGGATAATCTGCAGATCCTAGTTGACTAACAGCCTACTTCCTCCTACCCCCACTAGAGTTGCCTTATGTCTGTCCCATGCATTCTTAAATTCCCCCACTGTTTTTGACTCCATGTCCTCCTCAGGAAGGCTGTTCCATGCATCCACAACCCTCTCTGTGAAAAAATACTTCCTCAGATTACCTCTGAGCCATCACCTTCTATCTTCAAATTGTGCCCCCTCGTTCTTGCAAATATCTTTTTCTGAAAGATGCTACCGTCAGATTTTGTTGATTCCCTTGAGATATTTGAAAGTTTCTTTCATCCCCCCCCTTTCCTCGAGTGCTACATATTAAGCTCCTTTAGTCTCTCTTCATATGTCTTATAGTTGCAAACCCAGCACCATTTGGTTGCCCACCTCTGGACTACCTCCACCCTGTCTATGTCTTTGCAGAGATGGGGTCTCCAGAACTGCTCTTAGTATTCCAGATGGGATCTCACCAATTGTCTATTCAGAGGGATAACGACTTCCTGTTTTCTACTGGTGATGCCTCTCCCTATACATTCCAGTATCCCCCCAGCCTTCCTTACTGCCTTCTCACATTACTTGCCTACCTTTAGGTCATCTGATATAACTACCCCCAGGTCCCTTTCCATTTTTGTGGTTGTCAGTATCTCACCCCCTGTTGTGTACTCTTCCTATGGGATTTTGTTTCCCAGGTGCATTACTTTGCACTTCTATGCATTGAATCTAAGCTGCCATACGTTTCACCATTCCTCCAACCTTGCCAAGTCCCTTCTCATCCTTTTTACCCCACCTTGTGTATCAACCCTGTTGCAGATATTTGTGTCATCTGCAAAGATATACTTTTCCTTCCGGTCCCTCTGCAGTGTCTCTTATAAAGACATTAAAAAGGACCAGAATCAGTACTGAACCCTGCGGTACCCCACTAGTAACCACCTTTCTTCACTGTGGACTCCGTTTACTATTACCCTCTGCGTCCTGTTGTCCAGCCAATGTTTTACTCAGGCTACCACCCTGGGACCCACTCCCAGGCTGGCTAATTTGTTTATTAATCTTTTGTGCATACAGTAACTGTCAAATGCCTTGCTAAAGTCTAGGTAGGCCATGTCCACAGCCCCTCCCTGGTCTACTGCTTTGGTTACCCAGTCAAAGAAATCTATTAGATTCATCGGACATGATCTTTCCAATGTGAATCCATGCTGCCTTGGGTCCTGTGCCCCACTGGCCTCTGGGTACTCAACAGTTCTTTCCTTCAGAAGTGATTCCATCATTTTCCCTACCACTGAGGTCAGACTGACAGGTCTGTAGTTTCCTGCCTGTGTCTTGCTCCCACTTTTGTGAAGGGGAATCACATCCACCCTCCTCCAGTCCTCAGGTACCACACCATCCTTCCATGATTTGTTAAAAAGGGTAGTCAATGGTGTTACTAGTTCTCTCCTTAGTTCTTTTAGAATTCTGGGGTGAATCCCATCAGGCCCCATTGCTTTGTCCACCTTCAGTTTTAGGAGTTCTTTCAGAACCCTTTCTTCTGTGAAAGGACGGATATTGCCCCCCATCCAAAGTGCTTCTGTTGACTGGATTAGGTACCTCCCCCCTCCTCTTCCTTTGTGAATACTGAGCAGAAGTATTTGTTCAGTATCCCTCCTTTTTCACTGTCCCTCTCTGCCCACTCACCCTCCTGTTTATTGAGCCTCAGTATCCTTCCTTTTGTCTTTATTTGCTCCCTAATGTACCTATGAAAGGCTTTATAACCCTTCTTAACTGAGTTGGCTATCTTTTCCTTGGTTTGGGCCTTTACTATTCTGACTGCGTTCCTCACTTCCTTCTGCTTTAACTGGTACAGTTCTCTGTCCTGCTCCTTCTGCGTTTCCTTATACTTCCTGAATGCTATCGTTTTCTCCCTAACCTTCCCCACCACCTCTTTTGGGAACCATAGTGTTTTTTTCTTTCATTTTGATTTGTTTATTTGCTTCACACAAAGGCTTGTTGCCTCTGTGATGGCAGTTTTGATGTTTCAAAATACTGAAATTGTAGAAGTAGAGAATGTAGACCCACTCACTGGATCTTGTTTTAATAAGAATTCTGACTACTTTTCAATGAAAAAAGCAATTTATTGCACCATTTATCAACATTTTGTAGTTCACACTCCTCACCACTGCTATGGGATCTAGAGTTTTAAATTTCAAAGCAATTACTTATAAGTGGAGTCTTATAAACCAGGTGTGTCAAATACACAGTATGCATATAGTCATTGACCTTTACAGAATGTAAATTAATTTTTTGTCAAATGTTATACATATAAATATGAAAATCAATCAAAGGAGTATGTTTCATATATATATATGTGTGTGTATATATAATATTAGAGCGCTTTGAAGTACAAAAAGTCCAAATATTAGGCTCTTTTCTTCCTCTTTCTTTTTCCACACTCCTATTTTATTTTTCTCTTTGCATCTGTCACATCTGATTCTATACAGCTATGAGTAGAAGCTGAAAAATAGATTCCTATATTTCATGCACGCAAAACTATTTCAAAAATTCATAATCGTAATAAAGATATAGAAACATAAAGTTTTACATTTTAAACAGACTATTTGAAATGATGATAAAACTTCATTTTTTTTATGTTTTAGAATCAGACAAGATTTGAAAGGATGCACTAACTCTATTGGATTACACTAAAGTGGGAATGATTTAAATGATGTTATTTTAGTGTAAGGAGACATTCATATTTTTGTTTTTATATATATATATATATATATATATATATATATATATACAATATATAGGAAACATACTCCCTTGATTGATTCTCATATTAATATGTATAACAATTGACGAAAAAATACATTTTACATTCTGTAAAGAACAATCGATGACTATATGCATATTGTTTATTTGACACAACTGGTTTCTAAGACTCATTATAAGTAATTTGTTTTGAAATTTAAAACTCTAGATCCTGAAGAAGCAGCGAGTGTGAACTGCGAAACGTTGATAAATGGTGCAATAAATTGCCTTTTTTGTTGAAAAATTGAAAAATAGTCAGAATTCTTATTAAAACAAAATCCAGTGAGTGGGTCTACATTCTCCAGTTCTCAATTTCAGTATTTTGAGTGTCAGTTGGAGCATGATCCTCCGGAGTTTTATTTTTATCTTTGTAGGTACTCAGTGGGTGACACCTCGATCAGTGGTTCTCTAGTTTTGATGTTTCCCCATTGTTGCTCCACCCCTCCTTATTACCTTTTTGCTAGTGCTTTTCTGAGACACTGTCCCATTTTGACAAAATCAGCCCTCCTGAAGTCCAGTACCTTCACTTCTGTATGGCTTGTCTCTACAGCTGAATTTATTGTGAACCACACTGTTTGGTGGTCACTTGTTCCCAGATGGCTACCCACTTCTACACCTGAGATCCTCTTGCCATCCCCATTTGAGAGTACTAGGTCTAAGATTGCTCCCTCCCGAGTGGGTTCCAACACTAGCTGTCTGAAGCATGCCCCTGTGTGGCATTGAGAATGGCCCTGCTCTTGGATGTGGCTACAGCAAAGGTGCTCCAGTTAACATCTGGCATATTCAGGCCTCATCAGCAATATCTCTGCTTTCTCTGCTGTCCTAAGGATGCTTTCCATAATTTTCTTGTCCATTTCCTCCCCCTAAGATGGGGGTCTGTATTAGGGTTGTCAGAACCCTCTGAAGTTCTGGGTTCTAGTTCTAGTCTAGAACATTTGAAAAAGTTCTAGGGTTCTAATCTTTTTTAGAACGTTTTAGAACTCAAACCCTATTTTTTTAATGCTGCTGTCAAAATGAAGATAATAGTGAAATACATCATGAAACTATAGGCAAAAACAAATCTGTTCATGTGAGAGAGAGAAGGAGATGATCACAGGTGACTTTGACAGTACTAGTTAGGGTTACCTGTGGTTTCTTCTCCTTTGCTAGTAGGAAAAAATAGCCACTTACAGGTGCTTACAGGACCGCCAACCCACCCACCCATATGAGATACCATGCACTTAGTGCCAGGTGGCACATTATCACACACTAGGTACAGTGCAGTCAAATGGAGCACAGCAGCACAGATGCAAAATACACCATGCAGCAGACACAGATATTTTTAAATGAATAACGGATTTCTCTCTTCACTCCAGTCACTTAAAACACTTCCTAGGCTTTATCTCACCCTTACTGATCAGTGGCACACACACACACACACTGGGTATAGTCAGTGAAGTTCCAGACAGCACATCAAATATGGCAAGAAGAAAACCACACAGGAGACACACATATTTTAAAATGAAGGATTTGTCTCACCCTGTCCCAGTATGGTATGACCATCATCTGATTCAACAATCTGTTGCCACCCTACATGCCCTAGTTCTCACATCTGTACCTTCTCTGTGCCCCAGAAGATCTCACATTTCTGCCCCTTCAAGCCCCAGCTCTCACATATCTGCCCCCCACCTCGGTTTTCACATACTGTCAATGTTCGCTCCCTGCCTCATTTCTTACATTTTTGCTTGACAGCTCACAAACAGTATAAAGTTGTATGCAGTCAGATCCACTCAGCTCATGGTGTATAAAACAATTCAATCACTAAATTACTGAAATACATATATAATTCAGTTGAGTATCCAGTATTCTAAAGGGCTTTCACATCTCATAAAATCCATAAATCATGTACCAGAAGATGCTTGGTGCCAGAATCACATCATAAATTATGTTCAAAGAAGAAAGCAAAATGATACATCCAGCATCAGAAATTCATCATGTAAATCAGTAAAATGCAGGGGTCCAAATCAGTTCTTCTCTCAGCTGGGGAGAGGTACATCAGAAGGCACCTACTACCAAATGGATGAGAAAGGGTTCTATGCAACCAATAACCAACTTCATTAAATAGGGTAGTATACTCCTCAAACATGTGCATCTTTATGCACCAACCTACTGTGCCACGCTGGCTGTCTCTGAATGCTCAAGTCCTCCACAGATCCCTGTAAGATTTGATAAGGCTGTTACATTCTATTACTTCTTGTGCAAACTGCTCACTCAAGTCATATGTCGTTTTGTGACCAAAGTTGCCAGACTGTTTTTCCCTAATGGCAGCTGTGACCTCTTAAAAATAGATAAGAGCTGTTATAATGTCTCATATCATATCAAATCTTAAGCAGCTCAACAAACCACATATCCAATTACCTCACAAAAAAAACTATTCAAATATGTTTCCACAGAAACAACCATGACTCCGTTTAAATTTGAATTTCTTTTGTAAAAATCGTATATTCTGAATTGAGTAACTGAAGCATGTACTAAAGGAATGACTACAGCATTGGCAAAAAAACACAAGAACTTAGCTGTAGCTGGTTGTTGCAACTGCTTTGTGTGTTGAAATTCAGAGATTCTATATGAAGTCCATATATTGTACGAAAAGTGAAATGCAAAGTCAACTGGCCTGTGTTAAACTATGGGTGAATAAACTACCAATGCCATTTGCTCACCTCAGTAGCGCTCCAGCACTTTGTCAGTACCAGAACTATGAGTGTGTGAGAAGAGTGGAAGCGAAACAGGCGGCACTCATCAGGCACAGGACAGTGTCTTTTTTTCTTCACTGGGGCATTTCTGTGGGATTTATCTAGCGCAGCGGTTGCGTAATGTCACGCATGAGGCGACTAGGTGAATCAACAGTAATGGTTGACTAGGACAGCTGTACAAGCATGAGAGGAGGATGTGGAGGTGAGCAAAGATAAAGAAAAAAAAGAAAGACCGAACCCCTTATGCGAACCCTCTGGTGTTCGAGTTCTAATTTAGAACTCGAACACCAGAGTTTGAGCAGGGTTCGAATCTTTCTAGAACTAGTTCTGACAACCCTAGTCTGTATACAACCCCTGTGCAGATTGTGGTGCCATTTCCAGTCTCCAGAGTGACTCACAGTGCCTCTTTTCCTCCCTGTTTACCGTTTAGTTCCGTTGTTTTGATCCCTTCCCTTACATAGAAAGCTACTACTCCTCCTCTTCTATCCTCCCTGTCCCTCCTGTAGATTGTGTACCCTGGTATGTTGACATCCCAGTCATGGTTCTCTGTGTACCATGTTTCTGTGACTGCCACAATATCCAGGCATTCCTCTTCCATCATGGCCACCAGTTCAGGGAGCTTGTTACCTAGACTATGTGCATTGGTACTCATTACCTTTAATTTTTGATGGCCATACCCCATCCCTGTCCTACTGCGTTATCTTTTCTCCATTTACCTGCCCTTCTCCCTATTGACTTCACTATCTTGGTGTTCACCTCACTAACTACCCTGATTTTTGTTGGGGGTGGCACTAGATTAGAGCAGGTTAGAAAAAGTGAAATCAGTTTGGGTGAGCTGTGGCAGTCATGGATACTGGTGGAGAAACTACAAAGGAGAGCCAGGCTAATTGGAGTAATACCACACTAAACATCATCAGGGTCAGCGTTGTGATTGGGGTTGCCACCACACAAAAGCGTCATCCTTAAAGTTGGGAATGTGCTACTACAGTTTTCACCTCAGTGCCCAGAATGTTTGCAAATGTGCTATTAGGGTTGTCAAGCTTAACTCCAACCCTCCCATCCCTTCCCCTTTTACCGAGACTAAGCTGCAGGTATGGGGCCATGCCTCAATGGTGTGGTACTCTTTAAAGGCCAACATGTTTAAAATTTGTAAACTGCAACCATCATTCCCACCCCATCACATACCCTCATGACCCAAGGCCATGCTACAGATCCAACTCCATGCTAGAAAGGTGTGCCAGGTCATGTTATCCTCTTTTGGTCCAGTATTGAGTTGCACAGTTATCACACAATTGTTGACTGTATATGGCCTTGTGAATCCTGTGTATAGTAATGTGATATATTTAGAAGCAGTAGTTTGTTTTACATATTGCCCA
Source organism: Neoceratodus forsteri (assembly GCA_016271365.2). NCBI lineage: Eukaryota > Metazoa > Chordata > Ceratodontiformes > Ceratodontidae > Neoceratodus > Neoceratodus forsteri. The sequence continues at coordinate 524,509,380 of CM057452.1, read as the reverse complement.
GTAGAATTTTTACCCTCCACTCGCCCAAAGTCCAAAGACTGCATAGGGTCTGAGGTATAGCTGTATATAGGGAAAAAAAGGGCCGAGGATGGGCCATGAGGTCTTTGTCTGCTAACATCTTCTAAGTTTCTGTGTCACTTGTACTATCACACAGCTTCAACGAGACATTGCAGAAAATAATTTACATGTTCCAAACGTATAATGTGGTTTGAGTAGTTCCAAGTATGCATCCTAAAGCAAGAAAGTTACAAGTGTGCAAGAAACCTAGCTAAAACCAAGTATTTAATCCCAAGACATTGAAATACCAGGATACACTCCATAGGCAAAACCAACTCTCAAAAGAGGTGGCACTGTCCTCCTTTATGTCTGCTCTGCCCTCTCTGCCATAGACATAGAGATACTAAACTTAAGGGACTCCTCAGGTGAGTCAGTATTTGAATACACTAGTCTGGGTATGGTAAAGTCTGTATATTGGATGTATCTGTAATCCCCAAACAGTGCATCCCAAGCATTAACCTCCCTCACTGATCTATCCCACAGTGAAGTCCTAGTGTGTGGTGATTCTAATCTAAATTGTCTCGGCCCACACCAGAAAGGATGCCGGTCTACTCTTGCTGATGCCCACCTTGCCCAGTTAATTGAAGAACCCACCAGACTTAACTGCAAATCAGGGAACCATATGCTCCTAGACTGGGTCCTTGTCAACAGAGCTGAATAAATCAAAGATGCTGGGATCTTTCCTGATTCTCTCAGTGATCACGTGCCTGTGTACTGCATATGGAAACATAGCTTTCTCAATTCCCTCTCTAAATTTATCAAAGCCAGAGACCTGTCTCACTTCGAGGAGGCTGATTTTCTCAACAGTCTAAAAGCAGCAGACTGGAGACCAATAAAAGACCTCCTGACATGGACCAGAACCTTGACTACTTTATAAATAATTTTAACAGCGTTGACAACAAACATGTCCCCATTCAAATGATGTAAGATGAAAGGACTTTACTTATGAACATATGAAGAAGCCAGCAGAAGAAAGCCATTTGGTCTATCAAGTCTGCTCATGTTGGAGGGTCCACAGCTTGAGCTACTGTCCCTAACCCCTCTCCCACTCCTCTTATCCTCCCTGCCCATGACCCTTACCCTCTCCCTATACCTGTCCCAGCCTCTCTTAAAACTGCCCACTGTCTTCAACGAGATTACTACTTCTGGCAGCGCATTCCAAGTGTCCACCACCCTCTCTGTGAAGAAGTACTTCTTGACCTCCCTCCTAAACCTCCCACCCTCCAGCTTACTACTATGCCCCCTCATGTTATGGTTGCCACTCAGCTTAAAGAGACTCTCCTTATCAACATTTCCTCCAGTGAAATGTCCACATCTAGGGACGTGGCTGTGTTGTTCATCCACACTTCTTGGCATGTCGCTTTCCACTTTAAAACTCACCAGAAGGTCTTCAAGCTGGCTCCTTCCACCCACCCAGGTGGTATAACATTCAGCTCTGCCCCATGATGCTAGATCTTCCTTTCTGCTGGAAGAATCGGGTTGTCTCCTCTCTGCTACCGCGTTTTGCAGGCCCTGACTTCAAATTCTTCAGATTCACTGAAGATTCAACTCATTCTAGCTGGTGATTGTAATTTGAGCTATTCAATCGCGGAAGATAAATCTTCCCCTGGATTTTGCCGATGCCTGTGAAGCCAGAAAATGTTGTGCACTGACCTGCATGCCATGTGCGTTTACTGCTTGGGTGTCAGCCATGACAGCCAGCTTGCGAGATGTGTCTTGCCTTTCATCTGAAGGTCCTCGACGATCGTCTCGCACATCTCAAGTTGGGCAGGCCCGAGAAATGAAGCCCTCCAGTGAAATCCAAAGAGGCCCGGTGGGTGGTCTCTGCAGCTGCAGGGTCCGCAGAGCAGTGGGAACAGATGCAGGCCTTTGAAGAAGAAATGGCACGGGCCGTGGAGCTCTCTTCTTGGCTGATCTTCATTCCCCTCAACCTGGGCTCCACATTCTCTGGTTCCTTCTGGGGGCTGTGCCAGTCTCTCCCCACTAAGGGCGAGGGACCTTCGGGCTCACATATCTCCTGATCCCATAAAAAGGAGAAGGAACTGAGAGATTCTTCGTTTCAGCGGAGACATTCTTCGGATCGTGAGCGATCTCGGTACCAGGAAACTGCAGTCTTGACTTCGGTCGAGATTGCTTCCTCGGCTGTTCTCTTCTCGGCTTTGCCATCTGGTCAGTCGGCCAAGGACTCGATCGATGATGCGGTTGAGTTCACTCTTGAGCCTGTTTATCTGTTGTCACCCGATGAGGCCAACTCTTTGACTTGGACCCTGATCCTGCCTCTTCCTGATGAGGTGACCTAGCCTGCTGGGAATACCATCAAGGAACTGATCCCTGATCTGGAAAAATTACCAATTTCTCCTGGTGTCTCCCAAGCAACAGACTCGGCCAGTCCAATTGAGGTTGAGATCTCGGACCCCCTAAACTGACAGACCAAGAAAGGCTTATAAATGTGCTAAGAAGAGGCGATGCCACTGTTCATCCTCGTCCTCCTCTGATGAGAGGCTTCGGTAGAAACTCCATCAATGGTACAAGGATTTAATGTAGCAACAGCTGATTCTGTCTGGGCAGAAGCCTTCCACGGTTTCCACCCTGGCCATTACTTTGTTTTCACCTCTAGGCTGAAGCTGACTGAACTGGAACCAGTAAATCGGTTCCTCTCCTGTGGAACTAGTAAAACCTACCCGGTTCAGCCAAAATCAGTCTCTCGGCCAGTAGTGGTGGAGCCGCCACCTAAACAGCCTTCAGGAGGAGCTCCTATGAAGGAGCTCGAACAACTCTGGGTCTTTCATGCAGGATATCAGTCACTCTCATGCCCTGGTTGCCTCAGGCATGTAGAGGGGACCTTGGTGGCTGACCGATTACTCAGATACTTCAGATTCTGAAAGACACTGACCTTCACTGTCATCTACTGAATGATGAGTCAGTGAGTAGTCTGTCGATGGAGAAGGGCCCTTCATCATTCTTGGGAATTCTCTGCCTTATCTCGAATCTATGGGGATGTCCCTGGAACCTATCCAGAAAAGAGTAGGAGTACCCTCTTACAGATTTTCTTAAGAGGATACCCCACAGAAGCCTTCCCAGTGGTCGATGCCATTGTCAGCCCAGATTTGGAGCTCTGGCAGCATCCTGCCTCTGCCCAGTGCCATCTGCCTGGATGGCACACAAGTATGCGGTGCCCATTGGGTCCCTCTCGGGGTTCACAGAACATCCCTTGGTGGAGGGGTTAGTGATGGCTTCTGTGTTCAGACACACAGGCAGCTCTGCTGACACTGATAGACCTCCGGACAAGGAACCCAAAAAACTGGACCACACTGCCAGGAAGGTCTATGCAGCCTCCTGTCTAGGCCTCTGTCAGGCAAGCTCAACCGTCATGATGGCGCACTTCTCCCATACCCTCTTGGGCTCCTTGGATGAAGTTCTCCTGCACTTCCACCGACTTTCAGACTATGGTAAAGCAGGTCCAGGACAAGGGCTGAGCCATTGCCAAGCAGCAACTTCAGACTGCCCTGGACCTCAGGGACTCTTGCACCCATTTGGTGGCAGCTGCAATTGCCATGCACCACAGGACTTGGCTGAGGCTTTCCACCTTCATGGCAGATACCAGCACAAACTCACTGATGTTCCTTTCCTGGTACCGATCTCTTCGACCCAGGTGTGTATAGTCACCTTCAGCAAGTCGAGCAGTCCATTGCCACCTTGGACTCAACTACATCTGCCCAAAAGACACCCTGGCTCTAAAAGCAGCAGCAGAAGAAGAAGCCTTTTTGGCACCTGCTGCTGTGGCCAAGCAGCCCTCCTTTCAGGCTGGGCAGCTACAGAAGGCACAATCTTGGCACCCTCGGTCCAATTCCAGGCCTCTAGTGGCCCACAGACAGGGATGATGGGTTACAGGTGGCTGCCAATTTGGACCCTCTTCCTCTTGCCCAGTGATGGGATAGGGGCTGCCATCCCTATTCCATCACACCAGCTCTGGGTCCTCCTGTGGGGGCCAGCTCCACCAGTTTCTTTCCAGCTGGACTGCTGTTACCATGGAGAGGTGGGTCTTAGAAGTGGTCAGCCAGGGTCTGCCTCTAGAATTCGAGCAGTACCCTCCCTGCCGAGCCCGCACCCCATGGGAGGAGAGAGTATCAGCCCACACTCGGTTGGCTCTGAGAGACAACATAGCCCATTTCCTTCTGAAGGAGGCAGTGGCTTGAGTGGCAGATCCTCCAGTCAACCCAGGGTTCATTTCCAGGTACTTCCTGGTCCCAAAGCAGACGGGGTGCCCCATTCTAGATCTGCACGACCTGAATCAGTATCTCAGGTCACGCATCTTCAGAATGGTAACTCTGTCCAAGATCATACCATCCCTGGAGCAAAACATGTGGTTCTGCTTACTGGATCTGATCTTGGCATTTGATCTTGTAGATTATGACATATTGTTACGAATGTTGTTGAAGGCTAATTTTTCTGATGATGTGATTTTGTGGATTTGACATTATTTAAGAGAGAGAACCCAGAGAACCCGTATCGGTGATTCATTGTCCCAGGAGAACATAATAAGATATGGGGTTCCACAAGGGCCCATTTTAGGACCCCTGTTGTTTTCATTGTTTATTAATACATAGCCTGAAATATGTAAAGATACTGAGATTGTCTTATTTGCAGATGATGCGGTATTATTTACTGTTGGTACTGATGTTCAAAAATTACAGGATAATTTTCAGGGGGACTTTAACAATTTACACTCCTGGTTTATTAAACAAAGATTAACACTTAATTCTACTCAAACCAAATTTTTGATTTTTTCTGATCGTAGAAATCATATGGATTATAATTTTGTGCTTAAAGATAATTTTGGTAATATAATAGAGAGTTTTACCTTAAGTATTTGGGTATAATATTGGATCAGTACTTAAATTTTGATGAACACATTGATTTTTGATTACTAGCCTCGTCAGCGACCTGGTATGCTGTTTTGTGTCAAAAAATCTCTTGATAATGAGTCTTGGAATTTATTGGCAAACTGTTCTTTGTTTTCTTTACTCAGGTTCCACTGTTTATTCATGTTCAACTGTTAAACAAACTTTTTTTTTTTAAATAGTTATTTAACCAGGTGAGACACACTAAGCTGAAAGCTTTTTTACAGGCGCAACCTGGGAGCACAGGGAAGTTAAGTGACTTGCTCAGGATCACACAGTATGCAAGTGGAAGCTGTGGGATTCAAACCCAGGTCTGGTCTGCTGGATGTCACCAGATTTGCAGCTCAGAGCCTTAAACCACTGTGCTATACTGCCTCTCTTAACTTACCAGTACTTATCACAGTATTCTATGTTTTATTACTGGCCTGTCTAGGATGACTCATCATTGTACACTTTATGAAGAATCTGGTTGCTTACCTCTTAGTATTTTCTTTAAGCATAGGTCTTTAACCTTTTTTTACAAGATTCAATTAGGTTTTGTACCAGATAGTGTTGCTAGTATGTTCCCCATCTCTGTGCACACTGTTATGACTAGAAACAGTTTAAGTAGGAAGTTTAAGCTACCATTCATTAGATCAGATTTTCTGAAGAACTCGATTCTTTTTGAATTGTTGATTCAATATAATCAATTATCTAATGTAATTGTATGTTGTACTTTTTCAGGTTTTAAAAGTTTGCTTGAACAAAAGTTTTTGTCAGAGACTGTTTGTAATTGTTTCTAATGTATTTGCAACAAAATGTTTATTGATGTATTTATGTAATTTTGTTTTGTATATTGTCATTTTATTTGTCACTGGACATCTGTGAAAATGGCATTTTTTGCTCAACGATTTTTTTTCAGTATAAGATAAATGAAATGAATGAAATGGAAAAAAAATGGATCTCCAGGACATGTTCTTTCATGTCTCAATCAGTCTGTCCACCAGTAGTTCCTCCACTTCAGAGCAGAGGAAACCATATGCGGTTTCCTAGCACCCACAGGTCTTCACCAAATGCATTGCAGTGGTGGCAGCCCACCTCAGGCATCAAGGAGTCAGAGTGTACCCCTACCTCAATGATTGGCTCTTAGCAGGTTACACCCAGCAAGATGTGGTGAAGTCCAGGGATCTGGCCATCCAGACCTGCTCTCAACTTGGCCTCCTGATCAACGAGACCAAGTCGAAGCTTGTGCCATCTCAGGTGATATGCTTCATCGGGGTAGTGCCTGACTCTTGCCGAGCCAGAGCATGGCTCCCGGTGGACAGGGCAGAGGTTCTCTCCTCCTTTGCCAGATTATTTCTGGTTGGGCACTTGCCCTGCCTGGAACTTTCTACACCTCCTGAATTACATGGTGCCTGCACCACTGTGCTCTGTTGGGCCCAGTGGCATATGCGCCCACTTCAGTGGGAGCTAGCCACTCAGTGGACTCAGCACCTAGGTCATTTTGACCAGCTGATCACTGTGACCCAGAAGATGTGGGATGATCTCCAGTGCTGGACCTTCCTAGACCATCTGCAGGAAGGGATCCCATTTGTCTGCCCCGAGCCAATGGTCATCCTCACGACTGATGCCTCTCTCACAGACTGGGGAGCCCACATTGGGGAACCACAGAGCCCATGGGTTCTGGATCCCAAGGAATCCCAATACCATATCAACCTGTTGGCACTCAGAGTGGTCAGACTGGCATTGTCTGCATTAGGCTCAGCAGCTTGGTCCAAGTGGTTTCAAATCCAGATGGACAATACCACGACCATATACTACCTCAACAAGCAGGCGGCACACACTCCCGGTTGCTGTGCAGGGAAGTGCTTCATATCTGGACACTCATGGAGCTGACTAGGGCGTACCTACTAGCCATCCATGTGGCAAGAGCCTCGAATCAACTTGCAGATGTTCTCAGCCACGTAGGTGAGACATCCCATGAGTGCTGTCTCCATCCAGAGGTAGCTCACAGCCTGTTCTCCCACTGGGACAAACTGATGGTGGACCTGTTTGCCTCTAGGGAAATACCAAGCTGAGGCTGTTTCATGGCCCCCATATCAGTGGGGATCACTGCAGGGGATGCCTTCTCAGTCATGGACTCCCAGGTCTCTCCTACCTTCCTCCATTAATCTTAATCCACAAGGTGCTCCTCCAAGGTGAGGGAGAGACAAGGTGCAGGTGATCCTGGAGCCGAGACTGGCCCTGCCAGTTCCGGTGTCAGATCTCCTCAGCCTCAGCAACAAGCTCCTGAGGCATCTTCCAGCATGCCTGGACCTGCTATCTTCAATCATGGGAAGGTATTCCATCCGGACCTTCAATCCCTGCACCTGACAGCCTGGTACCTGAGCAGCTGGAGTTCCAGGCTTTGAGTCTCTCTGAGGATGTACTCACAGCAGTGGAAGCAGCCAGAAAAGGGAGTCAACCAGAAGGGTGCTAACACCTTCAAATGGAAAAGGTTTTGCATTTGGTATCAGGGCAAGGGCCTGGACTCTCTGTCCTGTGGCTAGCATTTTAAGACTACCTTTGGTCTCTGTCCATAGGGGATCTACAGTCTTTGACCCTTAAGGGCGCACCTGGCAGCCATCTCTGCTTACCGAGTGTGGGCTGGTAAGCAGATGGTGGCACAGGAAAAGGTGGTCTGGCACTTTTTAAAGGGCCTAGATCACATATCCCCTCCGGTGCATGAACCTCCACCACCATGGGATTTACTGCTGGTTTTGGCTAAACTCTTGGGCAAGCCATTCGAACCAGTGCACAAGTGTGAGCTATCTTACTTGTCATGGAAGATGGCCTTCCTGGTGGCTATCACATCAGACAGAAGGACTGGGGAGCTCCAGGTGCTTTTGGTGGAGTCTCCTTTTCCGGTCTTCCACAGGGACAAGGTTGTCCTATGCTCCCACCCTAAATTCCTCCCGAAGGTGGTGTCTGAGTTTCACCTTAACCAGGTTTTGACTCTACTTGTGTTCTACCTGAACTACTCCTCGGATGCCGTGTACAGGCTCCATTCCTTGGATCTGAGATGAGCTCTCTCCTATTATAAGAAGAGGATGGCAGAAATTCAGGGAGAGGTTCACCAGCTGTTTGTCACCTACACTGAAGCCTCGCACCTGGCAGACCTGCAGCCCAAGTGGACAGTTGGCAGATGGATTACATCTTGCATTGATCTCTGCTATAGGTTTGTGGGTAGGGAGCCTCCCATAGGGCTAAGTGCTCATTCCACCTGCCATACTGCTGCATTGGTGGCTGCTTCCAGGGACATCCCTATCCAGAAAATCTGCCGGGCTGCTACCTGGAAGACAGCAAACACCTTCATCACCCATTACCACATCGACCTTGAGTCACACCAGGATGCTGGTTTTGGGGCCTCAGTTCTCCAGTCTCTGTTCCCTAAATGGGGGATGTGTGCCTTGCCTCCCTCCTCCCAGAGAACTGCTAGGAGTCTGCCAAGAAGTGTGGATGAACAACATATCCATGTCCCTAGAAAAGCAGGTTACTTACCTGTAACAGTAGATTTTCCACGGAATGGTCTCTTGCAGTAAGTCATTACTTCTGGGAGTTCCCAGCAGGTGTCGCTATCACATGGCAGCTTCTTCCATAAGTCTCCACACCAGGAACCACCCACATGACCTCACTACCTGGGCTGTGCCTATAAAAGTGGATGATTCCTGGCAGTCTCCATTCATTTTCCCACCGGCTTCAGCTCACACAGTAGCTAGAGCAATCTTCTACATGCAAGTCTCTGAAGAGAACTGAACTTTCATCTTTATAGCTTGGGGTGCCTGGGCTTTATACACGGCACCATTTTTTCCTCCATCTCACCAGAGACTGGACTTGGTAACCTAAACAAACATCATGGAGGATAAGAAGCTTTCATTTTTTCCCATTGATGGAGCGTTCATTCCTCATCGATGGAGACTTCAGGGATAATTCCCATAGATGGGATGTTCGTTCCCCATCAGCAGAGGCTTACCCACTATTTCTCGGCGATGGGACATCCATTCCCCATCGACGGAGGCCTCCTACATTCTTCTCATAGACGGGATGTCCATTCCCCATCAACGGAGGCTTCCTACATGTTTATCATCGACAGGACATTCATTCCCCATCGATGGAGGTTTCCTGCATGTTTATCATCAACGGGACATTAATTCCCCATTGACAGAGGCTTACATGCTATTTCCCTTCGACGGGACATCCATTCCCCATCGATGGAGGCTTCCTGCATGTTTATCGTCGACGGGATGTTCATTCCCCATTGACGGAGGCTTCCTGCATATTTATCATAGACGGGATGTCCATTCCCCATCAACAGAGACTTCCTACATGTTTCTCATCATCGATGGAGGCCTCCTACATGTTTGTCATTAATGAGATGTCCATTCCCCATCGACAGAGGCCTCCTACATATGTCTTATCGATGGACGGTCATTTCACCCACGGAGTTCTAAGCATTGATGGGACGTTCATTCTCGCCGATGGAAGCCTTCCACATACTTTTTTTGACAACAGCCTCTCCCATCAATGGGTCTGCCTCCCTGTTGATGGAACTTCTGGATTTTACACTTTCATTGATGGGGCACACTCCCGTTGATGGAGGCCCGCCACTGCCTTCTCCGTTGATGAGGCACAGGGGCCTTTCACACACTCATCAATGGGTAACCCTCCTCCGTCGACAGAACCCATGTATTCTACTATGGGATTGCTTTACTCATCAATGGAACCTGCATCATACTCCTCCTATTACTAGTGAGTACTTATATCGTTGACGAAGCTTCTGTATTTATATTCCCACATCAATGGGCCACATTCCAAAGTTGACAAGGCAGGTTTTTTATCATGAAATCATACCTTCAGAAATTATTTCTCCATCAACTGATATTATTATTTCGACATCCACCACTGGGGCGAACTGGGGTCACACCTCATAAGAGAAGGAGGCAAACTAATATTTAAAAAAAAAAAAAAAATTTATACACCTCCTTACCACAGGAGTGTATGATTATGTTACTAACAGGCATACATTCATAATGCCCACTACTGTCATAAACAACAATCATGATTAGCCCATATGTTGAACGAATTGATCTACTATCTTACAGATACCTACCATTGAGCATGTTATTCATAACATTTCATGATATTTGGGCTCAACCATACATTGGAGCCACATAAGACGACAAGGCTCACCTTTCCAGGGCTATCTAATACCCCTGTCGATTCTAATTTTCATGAAGAATATTACCCAGATTCTCAGAATACTGGGATACTGTGTTATATGGATCATATGCTACATACCAGCATAATCTGGGCATTTTCGCCTCCTTCACCTGACGATGAACACATCCTGCCTATACTATGTCACAGGCATTACTATTTGACATTAGTCCTAACTCTTAAAGAAACTATACCAAGGAGGTGTATGTCCCTAATAATGGACAATTTTAAGCGGCGACCAAGAATGGGTCACTTAGTCCATCACATTTGGATACTGCCTGCATCATATAATGCCCTTCTGTGGTGGACTTTGTTTCCAACCTCAACCAGAGCTGACGACAAACATTAAATACAAATAACAGAGGGAGCTTTTTAAATGGGAACACTAAAAACCCAAATTTATTCACAGGGTGCATGGAACAACCCCACTGCACATTTAATCTCTTGCCTTGGATGCTGCCATGCGGCTCATGCCTACCTGTCATCCAGGCCATTGCTCGGATGTCTGTTTACCCAACAGAATAAATAAAGGGATCACCATACGAACGTTTTTTTATGTTAAAACCTGGAAGTCTGCATTCTAATGCACTACTCTATGGACTCCCTTTGTAAATGAGATTACTAATACAGGATAAAAAAAAACTCTTACTTATTTATTTAACCCCAGACTGGGTACATTTACATCATTTGACTACACAGCAGACATCCTTGCTGACTCTACTAAGGACTACTAAGTAACAATACTAAATGGATACATTTTCTCATTTATGACTTTGTAGCAAATATCTCTTTGCTGTTCCCTGATAGCTACTTAAGTAGCCTATGTGTTCCAAAATGGATACAGTTACATCATTTAGAATAATTTAGCAGATATGGCTTTGTTGCTGTCCTGACCGCTACAAAGTAACACTCTTAAATGGACATATTTCTATCATTTTGGGTTTCTTTTCAACTCTGACTTGTTCATTTCTATCAGAAACTGGATAACCAGAATATCCTCCAGAGATGCATTGTAATCTCTTATTCAGACCTTATTCACCATAGGTTCTGTCTTTTCAACTTCCATATCTAAACCACAGCCACTGGGACCTACCAGTCGCTCCATTATACAGCTGAGTTTATCACATGACTTATTACTATACTAGATACAATATACCCTGATCGGGTTTGGATCAGCCTAGATCCTCAGGAAAAAACTACTACCAGCCAATTTGGCTTGTTTCAGCAATGATTTTATCACTGATATTATAATGCGGTTACCTACACACAAAGTCCGACTCTTTACTAGGCAGTATACTGAGATACTGCCTTTAGAACATTACTGGTCATCTGACCGCACCACTCTATAAGGCACAATGGCATAGCTGGCCTCCCCACTGGCATATAACTGCTTGGGAATCTCCCAGAAGTAATGACTTGCTGCAAGAGACCATTCTATGGAAGATAGATCGGTTACGTAAGACCTTTTTTTTATTATTAATCTCTAGGATTACAAATACCTTTGAGCAGGAACTGCTCATTTACAAAGGTTCCACGTCAACAGTACCATAACAGTAAATCTTCTAGGAATGTCTCTTGCAGTAAGTAGCTTTCCACCCTCTGTCCCCTGCCTTCTGTAACAGGAGAACGCTAATAGGGTTGGGATGCTCTGATACTCGGTTCCCCTGTCCCTCGCCACTTTGAGCTGGAGACCGTGGGGAACAGAGACTGCCAGGAACCACCCACTTTTATAGGCATAGCCCAGGAAGTGAGGTCGCAGTGAGTGGTGTCTGGTGTGGAGACTGCTGGAAGAAGCCGCTGTGTGATAGCGACACCATTTGGGAACTCCCAGAAGTAATGACTTACTGCAACAGACATTCCTAGAAGATCTACTGTTATGGTAGTAAGGTCTTACATAACTGATCTTTCTAGGAGTGGTATAGTATTCATCCACACTGACCCACCCAACCTCCCCAGCTGCGACACACAAACCTGGCTTCCAGTGGGTTAAGATCTGGCGTCATGGGGCGGAGCTGAGGGTTATACCTCCCGGGTGGGTGGGAGGAGCCAGCTTGAAAACCTTCCAGCAAGTTTTAAAGGGGAAAGGGACATGCCAAGAAGTGTGGATGAACAACATATACCACTCCTAGAACTGCTGTTACAGGTGAGTAACGTATTTTAATGGGCTTGGTGGAAGTATGGATAACAGATGGACTCAACAACTTAAATTCAGGTTCAACACATTTTTTGCCTAGTGTGATGTTTATTGTTTTTTTTTTTCTCAATAAAGTAAAATAAAAATAAACTTGCTATACTTCTTGCACGAAATAAAGCGAAATCAGAAATTAAATCAGTCAGCATAAACGGTGGCAAATCAACTCTGTTTCCACTACTGTTGTTGCTGTGCAGCAGTAACCCCGTAATCTGTGCCTGTGCTTAGTCAGCAGCAACTGACCCTATCTATCTTCATGGTGTCTAGGTAGGCTTTTTATACCTGCCCTAGAGGTCAGGTGACACTGCATCAGAAAATATTTAAAACATTTGATTTAGACCCCCTATTTTAATTTATACAGTCCTAGAGGGTATGCTAAACATAAGTGTTAACCATAGAAACCTTAAAAAACAAAAAAAGTCCTGCCAGAAAAGTAAAAGAGGGTGGAAAACTTTCCACTGAGCTGTGATTGACAGCATCATGAATATAAAATGAGGACACTAGGGGCCGCTGTTGTCATGTAGGGCACCCTAGTTGGCATAACTCTTGGAGAGGACAGACATGAAGGACTGGGCTAAGCAGGACAATATATGGTAAGATTTATTTTAATGACTATTAGTACCATGCATCTCTCAGACCTCTCCAGCACTGCCTGTAAAACATGTGGACAGTATGAATTTAAAAGAGCCGACAGGAGAATCCTTTTAAATCGTTTTATACTTTTTATAGTTCCATATATATATATATATATATATATATATATATATATAGTTATGTATTTATTATACAAGCTATATATTATCTATAGGTCATGTGCAATATTTATTTTCATAAGCTGCCCGTGGAATGTCTGCCTTTTTATTATGTCTGGCAGGTTACAGGGATACCATAGGCTGTTATTTCAAGCCGACAGCATGAAACTTTCATTTTAGCCTTCTGAGCTGACCAAGTCAAAGCAGGTCAGTTTAGTTAATGAAAAGGCCTTTTAAAAAAGAAAGTTAGAAGAGGGGGTCAATTAGCTGTATGCAATACTGAACAAATAAATATAAAACAGAAGAGCTCTCACGGAGAGCTCAGTAAGACCTTTGCATCTCAGTTTGGTGCTGGGATGCCTTTTTGGAGACTGAGGGGGTCTCCTAGTATGAGCACACATAGTGCACAAGAGTCAAAACTGGAGAAAGGGGGTACAGGGACAGCCACAGTGCTGTTTTACTACATACAACAAAGGACAACCCTGTCTTCTCGCTCCTCATGGTGCATTTTAAAATTTACTTTAAGGCCTCCCTTCTATGAGACATTTCAGACTTGCCTAACCACCAAAACCAGGTGGCAAGGAACAGCCACCAGGGGAAATACAGATCTGCCACTGGCAGTGAGAAAGGCAGCATTGAGCACGGCGCACAAGAAGCTGCAGGAAAATGCTCCTTTTTTGATTCATGCTGCCATTCTGAACACCATAGCGACTATCCTGGGGACAGTAAAAACAGAAAGCAGTTTTAAACCATTTTACAGACATTCACCTGACTTTTCATTTGATTCATTTGAGCAGGAAACAAAAAGGAAAAGGGACCTGGGGGTAGTCATATCAGATAACTTAAAGGTGGGCAAGCAATGTGAGAGGGCAGTAAGGAGGGCTGGGGGGATACTGGGATGCATAGGGAGAGGCATCACCAGTAGAAAATAGGAGGTTGTTATCCCTCTGTACAGACAGCTGGTGAGACCCCATCTGGAGTACTGCGTGCAGTTCTGGAGACCCAGTCTCTGCAAGGACATAGACAGGATGGAAGCTGTCAGAGGAGGAACTAAAATGGTGCAGGGTCTACACCGAAGAGCGTATGAAGAGAGACTAAAGGAGCTTAATATGTTTATCCTCAAGGAAAGGAGGGGGACATGACAGAAACTTCAAGCACCTCAAGGGAATTAACAAAGTCCAAGAGGGTAGCATCTTCCAAAAACAGAGGTGCGCAAGAACAAGGAGCACAATTTGAAGATGGGGGCAGCTCAGAGGTAATGTAAGGAAGTATTTTTCACAGAGAGGGTTGTGGATGCATGGAGCGGCCTTCCAGAGGAGGTTGTGAGTCAAAACAGTGGTTAATTCAAGCATGCATGGGACAGTCATAAGGCAATTCTAGGGGTGGGGTAGAAGAAGTAGGCTGCTGGTTAACTAGGATCTGCAGCTTATCCATTAGATAGGAAAATGGGCAGACTGGGTGGGCCAAGTGGTCCTTATCTGCCATCAAATTCTGTGTTTCTATGTTAAGGGGTTGCTGCCCTGTCTGTTTACATCATACTTTTCAGGTAACCTTCTTGAGTTAATGACATACATGATGAAGGGAAATAACTAACTATAAGCCAGTTTCTTATCAGCATTTATGTACAGTACACTTGCAGTTTTACTCATGCTGACTATTTAGCCATGTCTTTTTATTAACCAGAGGCACATTTTATCAGCTTGCTTGCCAACATTAACTCGGGGTCATCATACATTAACCTCCCTGATTCCATAATACCATAAGAGGATATAAGGAAAACTAGAGGGTGAGAGGGATAGAGAGAGAGTGATTTCTCCCAAAGGTGGCCAACTGTCCAGACTAGAAAAGTTTAAAGTGATAGATTACAGAAAAGGACGAACTGTTGCAACAGAGTTTGGAGAGATGAAAAGCGGTCCTGAATCAGTGGCAAGGACTTCTCCCCATCCAGGAGCTAGTTCTCTCTGAACCTCTTTACATTGCCTCTTGGTTTAATAATTTCTTCATAGACTAGGCTGGCCTGGTGGTGCTGAGGGTTGAGGTATTGAATGCCACACTGGGGACCCAAGTTTGGGAGTGAGCTTGGGCCGCCAGGCATCAGCCGGGGAGGTGCAGAGCAGGATCAAGATACCATAAGACAGTTCTCCACTCTGGGAGAGAAATGAGGGTTCCGTGCTCTTGGCTGCCATCCAGTGGAAGTTGAGCCATTACAGCCAGAAAGCGCATATGTGCCTACTGCGCATGTCGACCATGGTCTGGGAGTAGCGGAAGGGGAGTAAGCGCCGTCTCCCTTGCCAAGTAAGGTGCAGGTGGTAATGAGGAGCAAAAGCTGTATGGAATAAAACATTTCTTCACAGACTCAGATCAGTTTAAGGCGCCCTTAAGGGACAGCTCCAATAGCTCCTGCCTCTTTATCACCCACCCAACCTGGTGCCCCAACCTAATTCCACCTTAAATTAGTAACCAGGAAGGAGATTCTCAAGCATCTCAGGGTATAAAAGGTTAAGGCTCCCTAGTTTTTGATATCTTGGAACCCAAGTTCCTTGAAATTGCTGCGCCCGTAATTGCCACCCCTATCATGCACCTTATTAATAAATCTTTCCTGGTCACTGTCCGTAAGAAATGGAAAGTGGCTCTTGTGGTTCCTATCCACAAAGGGGGTAACAGACATGATTGAGAACTGTAGATCAATCTTTTTTCTCTGCACAGTTGCTAAAATCCTATCGTGACTACTACATGACCAACTCCAAGCCTTCCTCGAGCACAGTCACTCTTTGTCCAAAGTCCAGCATGGTTTTCACGAAAACCACGGCACCAACACAGCCCTGGTGTGCATAAGCTCAGATATTCTTTATTTTTCTTGATCTATGTGTCCCAGGTGCTCAGTGTCCCAACTCCTTCAGGCTGCCATGGTTCCTGACCTAACCCTACTATCTTCTCTCAAGTCTCCTTCCATCCTCACATCACAGCCAACCCAGAGGTATCCGGCGTAACCCTTTGCGGGTGGGGTTCCTCTCCTCTGAGGGAAGGCACTGGTGGAGACTTGCACGCACTCACTGTTAGGTCCCAGGTGCTGCTGAGGTGGAGATGGCTCCCTGAGGGCTTCAGTGTGTCAGGGACGGCAGCCATGATCAGAAGATCCTGGAGCTGTTTTCTGGTTTCCTGAATTCCCATTGTGCCACTCGTGCAGTGCCTCCAGTCTCTACTGGGGGCCACTGCAGTAATCTTCCCTGCTCTGCACCCCAGGAAGAGAGGAGTCACTGGATGCTCATTCATCTCCTCCCCCTGCGATCCCAAGCGCCCAAGTCCGTTCCTGAACCCAGGTCACGGCGCTGCATGAGCTAAGGCATGCAGCACCTCAGCCGTCTGCATCACCGGGTCAGCTATAACCTCACATATTCTTAATGCCATGGATTTAAGTATGGCTCTGGGAGTGCTCTTAATAATCCTGATGAAGGCATTTGACCTGGTTAGTCATGACTTACAGCTAAACTGAGTAGCACTGGACTGGATGACCGCTCCTTCAACTGGTTTAAAAACGACTTGCCTGGGTGGAACTAGAGCATAAAATGACAGAGCTGCACCTCTGCTCTCAGGTTGACAACTTTTGGGGTACCCCAAGGCTCAGTCCTTGGTTCCCTCCTCTTTCTATATTCAATAATGATTTTTCCCTTAGCTGTGGTGGTGCCACAATACAGCTGTATGCGGATGAAGCTATTTTATAAAGATCCACTGCTGTTATGAACTGGATTAACTACTTCACCTGGAAAAATAACTTCTACCTTCTCAAAAACTGGTTCCTGGAAAAAAAAAAAAACTTGTCATAATTGCAAAGCCATACTCTTGGTCACAAAATTTTGGCTCGAGATACAACACCTTCTTATGCTATCCACCATCAATGGTGTCATTTGGATGTAGTACAATCATTAAATTATCTGAGGGTTGTGTTGGAGCAAACCAAATCCTTTGAACCCCATGCAGATCCATTGGTCAAAACTCTACATCAGAAGCTCAGCCTCCTTTACAGGCATATTCCTTACCTCTCTAGAGCTGCTTGTCTAGCAACTGCTAGCAGCACCCTCCTGCTTATCATCTTATATAATGTCCCAGTATTATACTCTGCTTGTGAATTTGTCCAATCCAGAATTAAGTCTCTTTATCAATCAATCATAGTTTATTTATAAAAAGAGCCTTTCTACAACCTAGGCACTTGTACATAGCATAGACAATACAATAAGTAATTTAAAATGTCAATAAAATCTTATATTTAAGATTCAGTATTATACAGAATTGTGCATTTTGCAGCTGTTGCCCATTCCAGAGATCACCAGTAGTGCTTGCAAAATTGGGTTGACCCTCTTTGAGGCTAGGCTGTATTATCCCTGTACTGTCTAATTTCAAAGCTTCAAAATTCTGTCTCCCCCAAGTCTCACTGGAATAAGCCAGTGCAAACAACAACAATGCCTCTGAGATCTGTGGACAGGCCACTGCTGACATCCCCAAGGACATTACGCAATCAGAAGGAGTCCTTCTCTTTGGCAGCACCACTCTGTGAAACTCTGCTTCATAAGAGATTCTTACCTGCTGCACCCTGGTAAAGTTCAAAAGGGCTCAAAGCCCTCCTGGGTGTCCGCTCCCTGCAACTGTAACTGATGACCTATTGCTCCTTTAGTGTACCTTATATGCATTATTTCCTGCTGCTCTTCTGCAAATATTGTGCAGTCTAATCAAGCTGCAGTTGATGACCCTATTGCTCCTTAGTGTACCATATTTATATCATTACTTGATGTAAATATTGTGCAACTAATCACCTAATGTATGTCACTAATACTTTTGTACCTGTATGTATATTCTGTGCTTGGTTCTGTACTTGGTTGGTAGACAGAAGAAGGCGTTATCTCATTGAGCCTGTTTCCCACTTCAGCGTGGCCACTTTGTTGCATCTATATGTAAAAGATATTTTTCTAATCTAGTTTTAAATATGTCTGTTGACTCAGCAGAAACTACCTCATTAGGCAATGTATTCCAGAGTTTTGATGCTCTGTATGAAAAATATCCCCTCTTGTTGTTCTTTGTTGTGAGCTCCATTTGAATCTGACTATTATGGCATCTTAAGATCTCACTTTGAGATTCTGTTTATATGGTCTATTCTTTAACACGTTGACCATTTTGGTGACTCTGTTTTGCACTCTCTTGATATCGTTTATGTCCCTCCTCAGGCGTGGACTCCGCAACATGGAACAGTAGTCCAGGTGCAGCCTAATGTACGTTTTGTACAATGAAAGTGCACGTTTTTTGACTCTTGAAAACAAATGCACTTTTTATACATCCCAGGATTTTATTTGTTGTTTTTATAACCTTGTTGCAATAATTGCCAAAACTAAGGTCTTTATTAATCAATACTTCAGGTCATTTTGCTTTCCACTTCATTAAATATTTTACCATTTAGGCCATATTTATTGTTTTTGTTGTTGTTTCCAAGGTGCATGAAATCACATTAGTTGAGATTGAAGCTCATACTGTTTTTTGTGCTCACATTTCTATAGCCTTGAGGTCCTTTACTAGGCTAGTTATTTGTTCATTGGTACTCTCTATGGCCCCTGGCTTTGAGTCATCTGCAAATTTCACTAGCCAGTTTTAGACCTCACTATTCATGTTGGTAAAAAATAGGCTAAACAGTGCAGGGCCCAGCACTGACCCCTGTGGTACCCCACTCATCACCCCTCCCATTTCCGACAGGTTACCCCAGACACTTACCATTTGGGGTCTTCTATCTAGCCAGCCAGAAATCCAAACTACAAATTTTTGTCTAGACCCATCATGCATAAGTCCTTAATAAGTGAATTATGTGGTACTTTTGTTGAATGCTTTGAAAGTCTAAGTATATAATGTCAACAGGGAATTTTTATTTAGGGCCTGTCTTATTTTTCATAAAAGACTAATGTGTGTCAAACAACATGAAGTCTTGCTGTATTCTGACTATTGCAGTTATCCCCAGCACTCAGACTGCCCCAGCACTCAAACTGCCCGGAGAGTAGAGGGTTAATTTTCTGTGCAGAGCATAGAACGTTGAGCTTGGTTCAAACCTCTGTCTACTGCACTTTTGGAAGCGCAACTGTCAGATTCTTTACTCCGCCTAACTGAACAGCCGCTCCGGAGATTTCTCCTTTGCTCACGGTTCATAAGTCAGTTAAAGTCCTCAGGTCCACACCCCACTCAGATAAAGAAGAAGAAGAATCAGCATTTATATAGTTCTTTTCATATACATTGTATCCCAAAGCGCTTCAAAGCAGCACGACTGGTAGTGAAGTGACTGAACGGCAGTGGCAGCCATATTTTGCACATCAAGCAGCCACACACAGTCTTGGACAATTGCATGAACTATTTTTTATGGGAAGGGTAATATTGGTCAGACACCAGGGAGACAGGTGAGTCTGGTTAGCTTGACAGCTTGATAACACTGTATTAACAGTCATAATATTGGGGTAATTTTATCTCTTGTTCTATGTCTCCTTTACAAAACCTTAATTATCACCATTAACATTTAAGTATTTAATAAGTTATTCTGTCTTAAAGAGCAGCTGACATGTTCATAAGAACTTTAGCAAAACATAATGTTTAGGCACAGTTCAGCTTGTATTTCACATTAGTTCAGTATTTCTTATCCCATAATTTATCACTGGGTCATTTGCATTGAAACAGGATCTTTGTTGCTGAAGAGTTCACCTACTCCTGTTGCTTTCTCCCTTTCTGTGGTCATAATGCACTGCTTGTGACATCAGAGTTACTACCATGGCAATGGAGTGTAATGTCACAGCAGAGGATTATGAACTGAAGTTGGGAATAAGCTATAGAGGCAGATGAATGCCAAGGGAAAAATATCAGGTATTTATGTAAATTTCATCAGTAATACATAATGAGTAGATGACATACATAGAGTATATATGGATGACAAGCTGATTTGTACCTAAGTGTTTGTTTTCAAAGTTTTCTTTGAGGTGTCAGTAGCTCTTTAAAGTTTTTAGTCATGTTGAACTTAAACAGTAACTAAAAACCTTCACTCAGCAGCTACATTTGAAAACTATTGTGTAGTATTCAGATTTTCAGAACTGTCACACAGCCAGTATGTTTTCAAAATCTTAATGTAGGAGTTCTATTTTCTGAAAAGCCATTGCGTAACAAGTTGATTTTGAAAACCATAATACTGCAATGATTTTGGAAACCATTATGCAGCATGTCGAGTTGAAAACCATTGTGTAGTATGTAGATTTTGAAAACCATAGTACAGCTATACTATTTAAAAACCAGTATGTAGATGTTTAAAATTTATATACAAGCAGATTTTCAAAGCGTTTTGTGATGGTCTGGCCGTGTGGTACAGAGGCTGTGATGCTTGTGCACGCCTGCTGCCACACTGGTGACCTGGGTTCAGGAACAGACCAGGGCCACTCAGGGGTCAGTCAGGGAGCAGGATTCATCATCTCACAGGATGCTCTCCTCTTCTGAGGGGGGGAAGGTTTGCTGACTCTGCTGCAATACTGACACCTGAGCATGGGAGTGCATATGCCTTCTGGCTGAAATGCACACACATTCATACCTTCCCTCAGTCCTTGCTCACTGAGCACCTAAGGGGAAGGGAGAAAATGACAGAAAAATCTGAGGCCATTGTGAGATGAGGCTACGCTCCGCCGCAGGCTCTGCATCACCTACTGGGCTGCCCACTGCCACATCCATTACCTAGTCTCCTTTTGGAACTGGGAAACCCAGCAGGCTCAAACATGGGGGGAATCTGAGGGGTACTGCAAGGCAGTAGGGCTGTGAGCCTCAGAGATGATGGGTGACAGGGATGGAGAGAGTAATAAGGCAAAAGGGGGCCTGCTGAGAAGGAGTGTAAATTTGTCAGGATTCCTGTGTAAACATTTTATTTAATCAATGATATCTAAATGCAGGCCATCCTAGTGTTGCAGCGGTAGAGCTACCACCCACCACACTGGTGACCCTCAGATCAGAAGTGGTCTCAGGTTGCTAGGGGTTAGCTGGGAGAGAGGATCAAATATCAGATGGACTGCTGTTCTCTCCTGGGAGGAAGGACTTGTCAGCTAAACCCCAAGATGGCCATCAGGTGGAGGACAGGTGACAGTGTGGGACTGGAGCTGCATGAAAGGGAGCTGTGGGACTCTGCAGACCATGCATGTTACCACACACTCCTGTTGATATACAGGCCTCAGCTATGGGGAAGGGTGAAAAAAGCAGAGGAAAATGGATGATGGAGCAGGCATACATAATGCTCAGTGTGCCGACCCCTCACCTGTGTCATCGCCGGACCCCTGATTGCAGCAACTGGATGAGAGTCTACTGTATATGTATTTTTTTTTTATTTATGTATTTGTTAACTGGGTAAATACATTGGTCCCATGGGCTGTTTACAGGCACCACTCAGGCCATATAGATGGCACACATACAGGACAATTGCATCATAATACAGAGACAAGTCTTTATACAGAGAAAAAGCAGGACACTTACAGTAGTGTCAGTGATACATAAGTTACAATAGGTTCAAACCTGAAGAAGGGATCAACACAAATAGTACATTAACAGTTACTTCACCAATGACATAGTACATTCAATATTTGTCACACCCAGTAAGTATCTTGTTAAGCAACAAGATAATGCAGTAAGACTACATCAGTTAATGGCTATGCTAGCAGTTACAGTCCAATGAGGCTATAAGTGTATTCTTTAAGTGCTTTTTGAAAGTCAGGGGGGATTCAAGATTTTTGATTTCATCCTGTAGGGCATTCCAAGAGAAGGCTCGTTGACCCATGTCAGTGGATGTTTTGCCGCATTCCAAGCACCTGTTTGATGAGGACCTCAAAGTATAAGAGTTCTGTTTAATGACTAACAAAACCCACCAGCAGTGACTTAGTACCCTTGTGGAGTAATTTGCAGATAAGAGACCCTAGCATTAGGCTTCTACGAGCCTGGGAAGGGAACCATCCTAGTGTTTAATATAGCGTACAGTGGTGTGTGCTGAATGGAGCTTGTATGATAAATCTGCAGATATTATTGAATGCAGTGTTCAGGTGATTAAAGAAGCTGGGGATTGGCCAGGGAGATAATGGGGAAGCAGTATTCAAGGATAGGTAGAATGGTGCCCTTCCTATATCTAATCTCACTGGCTGATAAAAGGTGTTTGAGCCTGCAGATAATCCCAGTCTCTGGTTGACCTTCTTGATTACCTGTCTGATGTGGTTAAAGAAGGTGAGAGAAAGATCAAGGGTCACTCCAAAGTACTTGAAATTATCCATCTGCTCACGGATGGTACCATCAATGGACCGGATGTTGAGGGAGGGTCAGTGGTTAGACATTGCTCTGGTGAGTCTATGTTTAGAGTCGAGCAGCATGGACTTTTTTTTTTTTGCATTCACAACCAGTCTGTGTGTCTCGAACCAGTGAGCAGCAGTGGAGAAATCTGTGTTAAGGACTTGGGATAGATTTGAGAGATTGTTGTCGCTATAGAACAGGATGAGATCATCCGCATAAATGATCTTGTGACTTACTGAGGGTATAGAAAACATAGGGTTGACAAATAGTGAGTATAGCAGAGGGCCCAGAATGGACCCTTGGGGTCTCCTGTGTGTTACTTAAAGGATTTGGATAAGGTTTCCTGATTTGGACCATTTGTGTTCTGTCTGTTAGGTCGTTTGAAGCCAGTTGGTAGTGCTGGAAGACAAACCACATGTGGACAGCTCATTAAGGAGTAGAGGTTGATCCACCACATCAAATGCCTTAGATAGATCCACAAATATGGCTCCTGTAAAGTGACCCAAGTCTGCTTGTTTGAGTATGTGATCAGTGAAAATGCTAGGGCCGTGGTCATACTGTACCCTTTCTGAAGCCATGCTGACTCAATGATAGAAGATTATTCTTCCAGGTGTTCCAGTATTTGTTCAAATACAACCTTCTCCATGATCCTACTCATATGAGATAGTATGGACACTGACCTGAAATTCTCAGGCAGGCAGCGTTGCCTGTCTTAACTGTAGGGACTATCCTAGCCTCATTCCTCCAGAGTTGGGATGGTGGTTGGAGAGAAATAGGTTAATGTTGTAAGAAGAGGTTTAGCCATGAAGTTGGATGCTGGTTCAGAAATTTAGGAGATAGCCCATTGCTCCCTGCACTGCCCGAATTAGGCAGTGCATACAGCAGATGGCGAACCTCGGATGTGCCTGTTGTTCTGAAGTAGAAAAGTGGGCAGTTGTTAGTCATATATAACTGCAAAAAGCAAAATAAGTTATCTACTAGGTTGAACTGCTAAGCATGCAATGGAGAGAAATGAAATATTTGTATTCAAAGTCTCTGGAACCCTGGCAAATCTGTAATGTGGTGCTCAATGGCATTTGAACAATCATGAGACATGGGTTTGGTCCTTCCCTAATACTAACACAATCTATGCAAGCATTGCTGCATCATTTAGTTTATCTAACAAGAACGGTAACACTTCAGTGCAAACATTTTCAAGTAGATACAACATTAAAGGGCTTGAGGTATAAATATGTCAATCCAGAGAAAAAATGGGTTATGTCAGGATACTGCACTATGCACTGCACTTTGCAAACTTCCCTAGCTTCATATAGCACAAAGTAGCACTTCACATAGTTCCCCACCTGGTGAAGGGCCTACTTTAAAAAGTAGAAAGCACAAATAGCCCCAAACGAACTACTGGCTCTGTGGTGCTAGCTACAGTACCAAACAATAGATGTCACGGACAAAAAGGAACCAGCACTCAGAAGCAATCAAAACAGAAACATTTATTTTAAGAACATATAAAGTGTGGCCTAAGTGCAGACCAAACATAAACCAATCACCCCATGCACAACTGGAGTCAAGTGCTCCTTCCTCAAGGGATGGAGTCCTACTGAGGTCACAGGCATTGAAAGGCACACAGAACCTGCATGAAATATATATAAATCGGTGGCTCAAAACAGCAAATCTCACCTAAAGAGGAGGAGCTAAGCCCATATCCTTTACACTATACAGCAGAAATTAAGCTAACGTAATGGTATGACTTTAGTGTAGAGATGGGTGAAACGGGCAAATTTCATTATGTGAAATATTTCATGAAATTCAACTGTTTCTCAAACTTTTTTGCAGAAGTGAAATTTGTAATTTTGCTTGCGTAATGTGAAATTTCATCTGCAGGAGGCAAAATTTCACATTTTGCAGGCAAAATTAAGCATTTTGCACCCAGCAAAATATTTCGCGTAATGGGTGAATTAAGCAAAATGTTTCACATGACGAAGTTGCCGATTTCACTGAAATTTAATCTGCAAAATATAATTTTGCAACATTTCTTCTTTATTGCATACACCAGTACCCCCCAAAAAAAGAAAAACATGTTAAAAACAGTTTGCAGCAAGAAAGGCATTGATTCAGACTAGAATTTCGCAAGTTATCACAGAATGAAAAAAATTAAAAATGACCCTTTCTATACTGCGCAGAATATGCAAGCAAAGAGTAACCAACCCAAAAGGCAATACAATACACTAAAGCAACGTTAAAATGAACAAGTTCATATAATGTCCCAGTGAGGAGAAACAGGAGTCTTGACGATGGGCTAACACTGCGATCTCAGGTGTCTGCAGTCATCAAGTCCTCTTTTTATCATCTGAGGAACATCTCCAGGGTCAAGCACCTAGTTCCGGGTGGTGATCTTCCTATGCTGGTCCATGCCTTTGTGACCTCGTGCCTTAATTATTGCAACTCCCTTTATCTAGGGCTTCCTGGGGTTGATACCCACCACTTGTAGCTGATGTAGAACACTGCAGCCCAATTGTTGACAGGAACTTCCCGGACTTGCCACATCTCCCCGGTGCTGCGCAATCTGCACTGGCTGCCAGTTCAGTGGTGGATCACCTTTAAAGTCAGACTTCTGACTTATGAAGCCCTACATAGACTGGGTCTGGACTACCTGAAAGAGCTTCTGGTTCCTTACTGCCCCGAGAGATGGCTCTGCTCGGCTGATGAGGGGTTGCTAGAGATTCCAAGGGTATCCTTAAAATCATCGGGGGACCGTGCATTCATATACGCAGCCCCAGCCCTTTGGAATTCTCTTCCCCATCAGCTTCAGGAGTGCGCAACTGTGGAGGGATTTAAACAGGCCTTAAAAGCCTATCCTACCAAACCAAGCCTACTTTGTCTGATTTTATTGAAGTTATGAACTTTATGGCAATCTGTATCAATTGTATTTTATTGTACTCTGTTTTTATCTCTTATTGTTAAGGCGTCTTGACTTTTTGAGAGGTGTGATACAAATAAAGTTATTATTATTAATAAAAGGAATGTTCCAGGCTGATTTTCCACATACAGTCTAAAAATGGAAACTTATCAGAGCTGCTGATTTACAAAAATAGTTTCAAATATATTATACAATGGGCTGTCAAAAGCTTGGATTCTTATTGGCTGTCACCTCACAGCCGTGGTAAATTTTGACATTACCAACAGAAGAGGTGCCAGCTAGCCGCACTGGGCACGAGCCACAACTGCTCCATCACTCTGAGCATAACAACCCACAGTAATAGCTGCTATCTGTAATCACTGCTGACAGCTGCCGAGAAACATCCAGTGAAAAAACAATTGAGACTAATTGTGTTCCGATGTATGCGCCCATACTGTTTAACTCCATTGCTCGTAACCAGTAGCCAGACAGTCATAGTAATAATAAAAAAAAAAAAAAAACACGGTTTTCCACAAGCTGCTCCTGTATGCAGGCGAAAAGTGACACCATGGCTCTCTTCCCAACTGCACCCCGTGTATCAGCAATCCCACTGCTCACACTCCAGAACTGGGGACCTTGACACTTGCTAGAAAGATCAATTCCCTCATGAAAAAAAAAAAACACACTCCTGAAAAAAGTCAGAACGATGTCTGAAGTGTTTGTAGCTGAAACTATGCACTTCAAGAAATAATACCAACAAATCTCTCTCTCACAGCAGTAAACGACCGGTCCAGCTCACAGCTCCATTTACTATTGAAATGCCACTACCCATTACATTTACTTAAAAAAAAAAAAAAAACAGAAATAAACTTTGCGTGCTAAATGGGAGCTGAAATAGCCGATCGCTCCCCATGTTTTCTCACTCTCCCAGCAGCGAGCGAGTCGTCCAACTCCCTGATCCATTTACTATTGAAAAGCCAACCCATTACTTTTATTAAAAAAAAAATAGAAATAAACCTTGCATGCAAAATGGGACTTGAAATCAACGCTTGCTCCCCACGTTATTGACAAACAAAAAACAGAAGCTTCATTGTGTGTGTGTGTGTGTGTGTGTGTGTGTGTGTGTATGTGTGCACCATCGAGTGACCTCTCACTGCTGGGGAAAAAAAACACTGCTGTCATGTTATCTTTCCCAGTCTATCTCTGTCCAGGTTATATTAAAATCCAGCTCACTCTCCCTGTTTCTTAGCCCACTCTTTGCTGACACCAAGTAAATGGTGCTCTTCCCTGTCTGTGTCTCCGGCCAGCTCTCCCTGCAATTACATGTAGACAAATGATGAAAACAGTGCAGTTTAATTCTTCCTGTTCTTGTCCTGGCTCCCAAGTGGACTATTAAACTTAGTGAGGAAGGATATTTAAAGAGAAATCAAAAAAAAAAAAACATTTTTTTAAATATGCATTTAAGTTTTTCTTTATTTCTTGTAAAATAAAAAAAAATAATTGGGCCATTGTATAAATGCAGTAAACCATGACAGGGTGTGGGTGATGCTGGTTTACCCGCCTGGCATGGTTTGGTCACTCGACCCATGCGTATTAGGCACCATTGCGATGGGTAAACCCAGCTTCACCCACAACCTGTCATGGTTTATTCTAATATATCATTCAATCCATTTGGATCCAAGGTGGAAAATCCATCATGATTCTCATTTAACAAGTTTTTGAAGTCCGTCCCCACCCCGTATTAATCTGGGTGCATACATCAGAGCCAGAAATTTGAAATAGGAGGGATCCCCCTTCATGTTGAATTTTGTAATGTACTCCCAGTGCACTCTTTTCAGAGCCATTACGAATAGCACCAAATGCCTACTTTCCTAGTTTATGACTAGGCATTGTAGTACTTTCCCTAGCACGTGTGCTACTGTGTGTAGTTTGTTCTGTCTTTGCCTAGAGAAGTGAACACTTTGTCAGGAAAAGACTACTCATAGTGGCACTTTCCTGGTAGAGTGACTCATTGCACACAGTATTTTTTGTTGTTGTTTTTAAAAGAAACTTCAACAAAAAAGATTCCACCAATTAAGCTCTGTTGTCCCAACCCTCTCACCACCCCTTTCACTGAATATGTATACTATCCTTTTAGTACTCCCCCTTCCCTCCACAGTCCCAGCAAAGTTTTTGTATAGTAGAACTCCTTCTCCCACCCCAGTTAAATACTGTAGTTCCACCACTCATCATCCCCACATACACAACCTTGTCTAATTTGGAATATCTCCACCCCACTATGCTGTAGCACCCACCAGCCTCCTCCCTACTCGGTCAAGCCTCCTGTTCACCAGCTCTTCATGAATGAATTGGTGGTGTAATTATGTGCTATAGTAATATTTGACAGCTCACTGAGGTCATCCAGTCAGATGTTACTAGGACACCTCATCCCAGATTCATTCATTGCAACATATAGACACACAGAATGAGAACAAGACCCAGTGTTAGAACAAAAAGAACAGAAGGAGAGAAGTAACAAGAACACAAGGAGGGGAGGCAAAACTCTTAGGGAGTGTGCTTGAATGCCAAGAGTTTGGGGAGTAAGACTTGTAACCTACAGACACTAGTGCCAGAGACCCAGTTAGTCTTGGTGTCTGTGACTGGGATATGGGCTACACAGCCGCGCAATGACTGTGAATTTTCTATGCCAGGATGTACAGTTTTCAGGAGAGATAAAAGGCCGTGGAAAGAGGGCAGAGTGGCCTTGCATGTAAAGAAGGTCATCAAGCTTCAAAGGGAAAAAAAGATGGAGGGCGCCTGTGTGGAATCATTGTGGGTACAGGTAGTCATGGATGGGGGAGGATTACCAGGACTGGAGAGGCATATAGACCACCATCTCAAAAGGAAGAAGCAGACAAGGAGATGGGAGAGCTAATAAAGAGGGCAACAAAGCAATAAGGTGAGGTGCTGCTAATGGAGGATTTCAACATGCCAGATGTGGACTCGAGTTTTCTAGTAGGACCAAGTACAAGAAACCAAAAGCTGACACAGGGCCTAAAGGATGCATTTGTTATACAGAATGTGGAGGAGCCCACAAGAATAGGGCCATTCTGCATCTGGTCTTCACTAAAAGAGAGACTGCATTATGAGGTCACTGTGAAGAAGATCTTGAAAACCAGCAATCAAAAGGTAATATGGTTTGGCATAAAACTAGAGACATAAAGAAACATTCATTGGCAAGTTGGATTTTAGCAGAATGAGGGAACAGGCTAGAGAGAAGCTGGAAAGGCTTGTGCTGGCAGCAGTGGGGGTCAGTTTTAAATAGGTAATGATTAAAAAATATTGTAGTAACAGCTGCAGTCAAGTGTCTGGGGTTGTGTAAGAGGAGAACGGCAGCAGGCATATGCGTGGAGTGAGGGAAACCTGGTGCGTGCTCACCGTTATACCCCACAGGTTATAATGGCAAATTATAACCGGGTTTCCCTATGGGAGAAAACACTACCCAGTTATTATTAAAAAAAATATTGTAGTAACAAGTCTTGTACAAGGGCAGCAGGAAAAAAAAAACAGGCCAGAAAGAAAACCAGTCAGGTACATACCATAAGGAAGATGGCGGAGGCCATTAAGAAGAAATGAAAGTCCTTAAAAAACGCAAGGCCAACCAAACTGATGAAAACAGGGAAGCGTACCAGACCAGTGTAAGTGACATCAGTAAAAGTGTTATTAAAACAAAATCAGAAACATGGACGAGGATATTGGTGGGGTAACATGGGGGATAAAGTATTCTTCCACTATATTTGGGGACATAAGGGATAAAGCAGAAATATTACATAATGTCAGCTTGGAATTCACAATACATCTGAAGTGGTCACTACCTGTAGTTGGTTGCAAGGCCAAAACTTCTGAGGGGTCAAATTTTACATGGCACATAGAACCAATAATTGATAAGAGGGTGCAGGAGTCTAAACACTCTGAAAGGTGAGGAATCAATGAGCCCGGATGGGTTGTACCCCAGAGTTCTAAGAGAACTGTTATAGGGGCTGGTTGTACTACTGGCAGACCTCTTCTGTTGTTCACTGGAAACAGGACTGGTGCCAATGAATTGCAGGGCAGCTGATGTGTTACTTCTTACAAGAGCAGGAGCATGAATGAACCAAAGGGCTATAGACCAATCAGTTAGACATCTATGTTGTGCAGATTATTTGAGCCCATTAGTAATGATGAGATAATTTTTTTTTATTTAGTTTTTTGTTTACCGAGTAAGGTGAACTAGCCATGGCAATGACTATTTTCAGGTATGATCCGGGAGTGTACAGAACAAAACTTAAGAAGCAATAACAATACAGCATTACAGTACATGAATTAGACAATGTTCAAGGATGGGAATACATTGCAAATAGGAGAAAATAAGCAAGATGCAATGGTGAGAATACAATACAGTGCCAAAACTAGGAGTGAGGGAAAGCAATACATTCACTAAGGTCATATAAAAGTTTCTTGCTATTAATAGATTCCACAATAATTAATAACAAGCATTTGTCAATGCTGAATGTTTGTTGTGTGCACTTGTGCCATTTGGGGGGGGGGGGTTGTTACAAGCCAGCATTGGCAAATTTCAGCACAGGTTCATAACTTCATTGTTTTTACACCACATTTTCAACATAGCCATCTTATTATGCCACCTCATGAAGAAAGGAAGAGTATAATTTCAATTCCTGTCCGAAAGATAATTTCACACAGTGGCTGCAAAATCACGTTTGGGGATGGAAAAAAAACATTTTGGCCAGGATCTGAAAAATGACAGCTGTCACATTCATGAGGTGCAGTGAAGAAATGGCAATGATGAAAATGTGGGATTAGAATATTGAATATCTATCTCTCTCCTGTGAGCCCAATATCTGCCTTGTGCAGGCAGGATCCATAGCAAACAGTGGGCAACAACTTTACCCCCTTTCCCCTATTTCTCCTTTAACTGCAACCCATCAGTCATTGCTAGATCACTGCCTTGTGCAGGCAGGGTCACCCAGCACACTGGTGGGATACTACCCCCCCCACTGTAGTTGACCTTTGTTACCCCTCCCACAACATCTCTCCCCCAACACCCCCTCTCTTGCATCACTATATATAAATAACTCTCATAATCTTAACCTGTGTCCTACCAGTAGGGCTGTCCACCACCCTGCCCAGATAAGGATAACAAGACACTGTTGAATTTCAACCCCCAAGATACCCACCTACAATACACACACACTACCTCTCCTCTCCTCCTTACCCCCCCTTTCCAGTTGACATAGCCTTATACTGGCCTGCCCCTTCACTCAATTAAGCAATTATAACCTACCCCATACCCCTCCTATATGCACTTTAATCCACCCTGTCATCTCTGTTTGCCTCGAAAATTGTGTTCTACCTGCATCTCTCCATAAGTTTCCTTCCCTTCTTTCATTCTGCCCTCCGAAATGTTTCATTCTCTCCTTCCATTCTTTCTCTCTTCACTCCTATCACTGTAAATCTTGAATATCTATGTTACACTAATGGCTACCAATTACTATTGTGTCATCTTGCCATCTAGTGCTACGTACTGTTGCCAAGTTATATGTGTTCCAGTGTTACCAACTGTTGTCTAATTGCCATATGTATCTTTATATCTACTATAGTTTACTGTTGCATTGTTAGCCAATGTGATCCTCCTGTAATCCCTCCTGCTCTCATTGTATGCAAGTAAGCAAATTGTATTCCAGCATTGTAACATTTCTCTGTATTCTATCTCATTGTTCTCTACCCCCCAGGTCGCACTGGAAGACAAGCAACTTGTTCAGCATGCTTTCCTGGTGAAACATTTCAGTAAATAACTAAAAATGAATAAATTAAAAAGTACCAAAGGTACGAGCGTGCATTTGCTAATTTAAGTGTGTGCTGGTAACTTTGTTGTTTAATATTTTCACAACAAATTTTCAATGTAGCATTCTTATGATCCCACCTCATGAAGAGTG
The DNA here is from genome assembly GCA_016271365.2 of Neoceratodus forsteri. Taxonomy (NCBI): domain Eukaryota; kingdom Metazoa; phylum Chordata; order Ceratodontiformes; family Ceratodontidae; genus Neoceratodus; species Neoceratodus forsteri. The sequence goes on along the minus strand of CM057452.1, from coordinate 524,478,058 downwards.
CCACTGTCATTTTGTTCACTTGTCCCAAAAGGTGATTTCACAGAGCAACTATGCCATTATGCGCCACAGGTGTGAAAACATGTTTCGGGCAGAATATTAAAGATGACAGCTGTACTGTTCATAAAGAGGTGTGAAATAATGGCAATGTTGAAAATCTGGAGTGAAAATATAATAAAAAACTAATTGAAGTTAGGGCGTCGTAGAAACCGTGCAACGACACTCTAACGAGTCATTTTTGGAATTTTTTCACCAAATTGCAACATGGGCTTTTAGACCCCACTTCATGAACAGTTGACTGTTTTCTGGTGATCGGTCCTGAAGGTGATTCTGTGCAGCAAACATGAAATCACCTTTCAGGACCAAGTAATCGAAATGATGTTCAGGTGGTGGGGTCCCAAGAACCTCATGTTGAAAATTTAGGGCCAAAATTCCTAAAATGGCTGCGATATCAACTCTGAAAGTTGGACTTCACATTGATGCTTATTATTCGCACAGTACCTTGAAATTTTTACTTTGCCAGTCGGCTTTGAAGAGTGCAGATGTGTCCCAGTCCACAGAAGATCGCTGCTCCTGACCTTCAGAGGTAAGTATGAGGGAGGTGGGTGCACAGTAGGAGGTTTGGGATGGGGATGGGGGGGGAGGAGGAGACTGTTTGAGACCGTTGGAGGGTGCAGGGAGGACAGCAGCAGTGGGAGGGAGTGATTTGCTGGTGGGGGTCTTGAACAGGAATGGAAGGAGCGGAGAGGACAGGAGCAGTGAGAGAGAGAGCGGGTGGGATTGATTTGCTTTTGAAAACAAGTTCAGTGCATTCACATTTCAGCTCGAGCAGGCTCTTACTAAGCAAGCTCATTCCTGACAGCAACTGCTGTCATCACTGTAAGTGTGATTGCAGTGTGAACATGCAACCAGGAAGCAAGTGTAATCCCTTGCAGGGCTGTATACACATCAGAGGACCGAGCCACACCACTATTGGTTCGGCTCTGTCCTTTGAAAACTTTGTCGCTCTGCCCCAGAAACAGAAAGTGAGTCATTGGCAGCTTGCCTACTGATTCATCTGCTGCAGACCTGCCCTTTGAACAGAGCTCTCCAGTGGATGCATCCCCCTCACACCCCTCTATAGCAGCTCTCAAATCAACATGTTCATCTGTACTTGCGACACGATGAACTTAAAAAGCATAGATAGACTTTTCTGACTGAGTTATAAAGCTGGTGTACAGAGGACAATAAGGGGGTTTACTGAATCTGGTCTTCTGCAAAGCCTTTGAGTCTGCCACACATGGGATAATTGTTAAGAACTAGGGGACCTCGAGGTGGGAGACAAGATTACAAGGTGTGTCAGGAAATATGTGTGTGGGAAAGCACAGAGGGTAGTGTTAAATGGGAAATTTACGGAGATAAGGGGCGTCACCAGTGGGGCTCCCCAGATATTCTCTGGCCAAATACTTTTCTGTATCTTTATTTGTGAGATTGCAGAAGAGATCCCAAGGGAAGGTACATTATGCGTATTTGCAGGTGACTTAAAAATCTGTGTTACAGTGGACAGTGAGAAAGGGTTCAGAATATTGACAGAAGATCCGATTGGATTTAGGAGAATAGTCAAGGGTCTAGCAACTAAAATTCATTGCAACAAAGTGTGAATTTATTCACATGGGGTAAGGGACTCGAAGATAGAATACAGGATGGGAAATTTAGTGTTAACAAAAGAACAATTAATCAACCAAAGGAAATAGCTGAAACACTAAATGTACATTTTGTCATACAATGATTTCATTGATTTTATAAAGTAGACAGCAGCTCATAATCATACGTATTCCAACTTGTCATAACACTGACATACATAGGCAGTAAACATTGATACATCCATGTCTCTAAACAGAAACCACATTAACAACCCAGGTACCAGTAATTACAACTCTGGTCTATAGACAGTGCAAACAGATTCAAAAAGGCTTTCACTTTCATGCTGAGGAAAAGGAAAGAGGCGAGGAGCCACAGGTATGATCTACCAACGGAACTGTGCTAAAGGGGTTCAGCCAGGAGGATTACAGTAGGGGGCAGGAATTTTGCATAATGACGAGTGCAGATAAGCTTCCCATTTAGCCAAGTACTGGTCCATTCGCCCATTATGAATGTCGGAAAGGCACTCCAGATGGGATAAACAAGCTAAGGTGGCATGCCAGGCTGCTCGGGTGGGTAAGGCTATTTGGCACCAATGCATTAACAGCCTTTTGGCCTTGAGGAGTGCCAGTCCCAACCATTCATGGTGAGGCTTAGTAAGAGCCCCCAATGATGAGGTATCTTCCAGGAGAAGCTTTGGATCTGCCAGAGAGATAGGAGAGCCTAGCACACTGGAGCAGTCTGAGGCCACTGATGCCCAATAAAATTAGATCTGAGGACATGACAATAGGACATGCAGTAGATGAGCATCAGGTTGTTGGCAGCGCCAGCAGTTGTAGTGGCCTGGTAACCCTCGTGCATGCAGGGCAGCTGACATGCGATGCCAAAATAACACTTTAAGCTGGAGGAACTGACTGTTGGTATCCTTGTATAAGAGATGGGTCTCCCAAATGTACTGTGCCCAAGAGCTCTCAGGGATATTAACATTGAGGTCAGCCATCCATTTCAGTCTACTAGGGTCAGAGGGGTCTAGTTGGGCATCCCTCAGGTCCTATAGAAGCGGCCAACTAAGCCACAGCAAGTAGGGGATTTATGAAGGTACGCCAGCTACCTCCACTTATGGTCACTGAAGTAGCGAGTTGAGATGTCCTGAACCACATTGCACAGTTGGAGATACCTCCAGAAGTCCTTACTAGGAAGGTTAAATTTGGACTTTCTTTGTTCGAATGAGAGCATTACCTCTGAGTCCAGTAAACATAGATCCTACACTTGCTAGATGCCCTGTGATTTCCAGGTAGGCCAGTATATAGGGGTCCCTCCCACTAGGAGGAGCTTGTTTTGCCATAGGGGAGTGTACCACAATGGAGGGGCCCAAGCTGTACGGTGGGTATGTGATAAAGACATAAGTGAATGCCAAGCCCTTTTCGTCTCTGTCATAAGTGGAGATAGGTCTTGACAGGCTAGAATCTCAGGATTGAGCAACATGCCCAGGGTGGTGTCCTTCACCAAACCGGCCTCCAGCCGCACTCAGGGAAAAGAACGGGAGGCGCCAAGAACAAACTGTTTGGTAGCAGTAGCTGCCGTACAAGCCAAGTGATAGCCTTGAAGCCAGGGGGCCCCCAACCCACCCCGCATCCAGTGCACCCTCAATTTATGTTTGCCCCATCTCGGGGACTTCCTTCCAAGAAGGGGACATAAGACATTCTAACAAAACAAATAATTTAGTGGAGGGCATGTCGGTAGGTTGTTGAGGAGGTACATGACACAAGGCAAAAACTATCGCCCTCGCGCCACTTTCCTGGGTGCTTGATGGTTGAGTTCATACCTGGGAAGACAGCTGTGCCAAAAGTGGGGGAAAATTTGCTGCCTCCAGCTCAGACCACCTAGTGGAAATGCGTAGTCCGAGGTGAACAGCCCATGACAGCTTGGTCCCCTGAAGACAGTCTGTAGGGCAGGCTGTGTTCAAGGGAGCAAGGGTGGTTTTCTTTTGATTGGCCCACAAACCCAAAAGGGTAGCAGAGTTCTGCAAAATTGACAGCACTGCTGGTAACGACTGCCGAGGTTGAGACAGAGTCAGCATGCAATCATCAGCATAGGCTGCCACAAAATAGGAGGTACCAGCTACATCTTTGCCCGAAATCTCTTTTGAGGCAATAAAGGCCCGAATTAGTGGATCCAAGACTACCAAAAAAAGGAGAGGGGATGGGGGCAGCCCTGCCGTGTCCCTCTGTACAAAGGGAACTGTGCTGAAATGTTGGTGTTAGTTAGAATCCTGGCCATCGGGGAACTATAGAGCATGATTAATCATTGGCAAAATTGGGGACCTAAGTAAGTAAAAGTAAGTAAAAATTTATTTTTAAGCTCTTTTCAATATCAAAGCGCTGTACAGATAAAACAATTAAAATACATACAAAATACATACATATGACACAACAGCAACAATAACAATATAATTATAATGAAATACAGTAAATCACTCCCCGTATGCCATTTGAAATAAATAAGTTTTAATTCTGACTTAAAGCTCTCAACGGTCAGGCAGCTTAAGTATCCGGCGAGGGTGAGAATTCCACAGGGTAGGGGCAGCATAAGAAAATGCCCGTGCTCTCGATGTTTTTAAACGAACCTGGGAACCTCTAGCAACTCCTTCGGTGGAGCGGAGTGAGCGAGGGACAGTAGGGAACAAGCAGATCTTGAAGATACCGCAGTCCCTGTTCGTGAGGGCCTTATAGGTCAGTAACCTGACCTTAAAGGTGATCCACACATTGAACCGCAGCCAGTGCAGTTCACAGCACAGGCGTAATGTGACTCCTCATAGATGTCCCAGTCAAAAGCTTGGCTGCTGCGTTCTGCACTAGCTGCAAGCGGCGGATATCAACCCGGCAGCCCTAGGTACAGGGCATTGCAGTAATCAAGGCGAGAGGTAACAAAGGCATGGACCAATGTCGGAAGGTCGGCCGGAGGAACAAGGTGTTTCACCGAGCAATATTCCTCAGATGGTAAAGGAAGATTTGACAGCAGAAGACACCTGAAATTTCAGGGTCAGACTGTAAAGTCAATAATAAGCACAGGTTCGCACCGGTCTGAGGTCGAGCTGGGCACCATCGATCCATCATACGCCGACGGAGACCAGCCTTACAACCCGCCTCAAAGGCGACCTGGGTCCACCACCAACACCTCAGTCTTATCCGGGTTTAACCTTAGCCAGCTGGCACTCATCCAATCATTGATCTCGGATAGACAGTTGTTAAGTATAGAGACTGCATCTTCTTGTCCGGGACTAAAGGACAAATATAGCTGGGTATCATCTGCGTAGCAGTGAAAACCCAAGCCATATTGCCTAATAATGTCTCCCAATGGCAGCATAGACAGCGGAACAACATGGGTGCCAAAATGGAACCCTCTGGAACCCCACAAGGCAAAGAGACAGTGTCAGAGAATAAATTCCAGTGATAACCCTCTGTCTCCGCCCTGTGAGAAAGATTGAAACCATTGCAGAACTGTACCAGACAGTCCGCAATAAGACCGCATGGCGTTCAAAAGCACACCATGGTCCACAGTGTCAAATGCTGCAGAGAGATCAAGAAGGACTAGAATAGTACGAGCCTTGATCTCCTGTTATCAGGAGATCATTTAGAACCCGGACAAGAGCAGTCTCAGTACTATGTCTTTTCCTAAATCCCGATTGAAAGTATCATAGACATTATGATTTGTAAGATGGTCATCCAGTTGCAGTGCAACCACCTTTTCAATAACCTTGCCCAAAAAGGGCAGGTTAGAGACAGGTCTGTAGTTACCTGGACAGTCCGGATTCAATGAAGGTTTTTTTAGGAGTGGTCGAACGACCGCCTCCTTTAAGGGTTCAGGAAAGATCCCCTGCTCCAAAGATTTCCAGACAATTTCAGCAATGGTCGGACAGATAATATCTACGCAACCCAATAATAGAGGCGTAGGGCCCGGATCCAAACTACAACAGTCTGGACAATCCTCATAATGTCCATGAATTCCGGCCTACCAAAGTCAGACCAGGTGAGACAGGTGTTTGTTTCCCCTCGCCGATCACTGCAAACCCTTGAAGAGTGAGCTTGGCTGATATCCGACCTAATGCTGGCAATCTTATCAGCGAAAAACTGAGCAAGCTCATCACACTTTATTTGTGAAAAATCTCTTCCAGACTGTAGACAGAGTGGATTGCACAATCTGTCAACAGTCCGAAAGAGTTGAGCCGGTCGGTTTCACGCAGCAGCAATCTCCCTGGACAGGAATTCTGCCTTCTTATGGGATATTGCCGATTGATAGATAACATAATGATCCATCAATCTAAGTTTGTCAGCATCCAGGCAAGATTTCCCTTCATGCCCTCTAGCCTTCACCCCACTCTCCTCCAGCTCCTTCAAAGACTCATCAAACCAAAGGAGTCTTTGAGCGCTGGTGAGTGAAGCGGCTGAACAGAGCTATTTGGTCCAGGGCCCTGCTCACTGCCTTGTTATAGGCAATAACCAGGTCCCCTGGACCCATGCTCGTCCCAACACCCGATAGGTCCAGTACCGCCAGTAGGCCCTCTGGGTTTACTCCCCTTAAAGGGCGATACTGGACCATCTCCATAGGGGCAGACCTATTAGGAGGTGCCCCAAAACTGAATCTTATGGTGTGATGGTCTATCCACATATTTGGTTCCACCTCCAAATGTGAAACATCCAAATCCAGTAGGAACACAGGTCCAAAGAGTGTCCACCTATATGGGTAGCAGAGGTAACTACCTGTGACAGGCCCAGCATAGACATAAGTTGGAGGAAGTTCTTTCCAAAGTGCGAGAGTTCATCGTCGACCCAGGCATTGAAGTCACCCAGTATTAACCATCTAGGCGATCCAATGCCATGTCGATGATGAAGTCCGCTGAACTCCTTCAGGAATTCACCACCATCACCGGTGGACGGTAGATGAGGAGAATCCTGAACCCTGCACCTGCTGCCAGGATACACTCAAAGGATCTGGTGTTACCCACTGGCACCTCCACAAGACTCAGATCTGATCTAAAAAAGATGGCCACTTCCCCGCCCCTACGATCCAATCTCGGATGGTGCATTACCGAGAACCCAGCCGGAGCAGCAGAGTCTAAAATAGGACCTGCATTCTCATCCAGCCAGGTCTCGGTAATACATGCCAGGTCAGATGTTGCAACAAGATCTGCAATAATAGCAGTCTATATAGCTGAAGCACTTCGTGCAAGTAATCCCATTCTATCGAGTCAAAGGCTTTGGTAAAGTCAATGGCAAGTGCCGCCATAGGCAAGGCTGACCGAGTTGCCACCCACTTCAGATTTAACAGTAGCCTGGTGTTATCTGCACCTGATTAACATTCACCTGAACAACTACAAGAACTGATAGATGGGACCTCAGGTTAACATCTCATCTGAAAGATGGCACCTCAGGAGTGCAGCATTCCCCTTCATGATGCACTACAGTGCCAATATTGGAATTTTACCCCAAGTGCCTGGTGTGGGGCTTGAACCAACAACCTTCCAGTCTTCCAGCCTCAAGAGGTGTGTGTGCAACCTGGTGAGCCACTTACACTATTAAGGACTGAATCAAAATGTACATTTAGCGGACATAGTCCAGCCGATACTGTTGGCCCTTCGATAAGCTCACATGGCAGGACCCCCCCCCCCCATCACTCTTTTTCTGAAGAAGTCTAATGATTCTTTGGACTGCGCAAACTACTGTCCCATCTCCCTCTTGCCTGTCGACACCAAAATCTTGGCTAAGATCCTGGCCCACCAGGATGCTAAATGTACTACCTTCCATAATCCATCCCGCTCAGGTTGGTTTTATGAAGGGTAAAAGATCCCATGGCACTTCTTGAAAAGAGATGGGGAATTTTTATTGAAATACTTGATAAAGTAAACAAGACAGAAGAAAGATACAAAGTCTTACAAAAGGAAAATGCAGTAAGCAAATTGAGTCATAACTCAGATACAGAATCTCATGTAAAACACAAACTGAAAGGAATATACAGAATCACGATGATACGTCTCGTAACATGATCATAATAGAAAATAAATAACAAAGAAAAATAAACCAGATAATATTCCAGGTTACTTGATTTAAGACAGGAGGAACATATCCTCCATGGTCTAGACTATGTGTTAGGTGCACACCAAGAAACCCAGAACCATAGACTTTGATGGCAGATAAGGAATGCTTGGCCCACCCAGTCTACCCATTTTCCTACCTGTTGGCTAGGTTGCAGATCCTAGTTAACCAACAGCCTATTTTCTCCTACCCCTCACTAGAATTGCTTTATGCTTGTCCCATGCATTCTTGAATTCCCCACTGTTTTTGACCCCACAACCTTCTCAGGAAGGCTGTTCCATGCATCCTCCACCCTCTCCATGAAAAAATACTTCCTCATGTTGCCCCTGAGCTGTCCCTCTCTGTCTTCAAATTCTGCCCCTGTTTCTTGCACATCTTTTTCTGAAAGATGCTACCCTCTTGGACTTTGTTGATTCCCTTGAGGTACTTGAAGATTTCTGTCATATCCCCCCTCTCCCAACTTTCCTCAAAGGTATACATATTAAGCTACTTTACTCTCTCTTCATATGGCTTCTGGTGCAGACCCTGCACCATTTTAAATAGATTGATAGATAATTTATTTTACGAAGCACCCAATTCCTGAAACTCTGGGCACTGTACAATAAAACCATAATACAAAACACAGTTATTTAAAAACAACAAAAAAACACGTATAATAAAATCATGATAAATACAGACTCCCATCTATTTGTTTAAAGTGGCATCAGTCAATAAAAGCTAGTTGGAACAGGTATGTTTTTAGTCCCCTTTTAAAGGCTTCTACCAAGGGGGCCCCCTTCAAATAATCAGGTAAGGAGTTCCACAGGGTTGGCATGGCCACCACAAATGCTCTGTCTTCTGAATGCCACAACCTAACCCTGGGAACCCCAAGGAGACCCCCCTCGGCATAACGGAGCATCTAGGCTGGATGGTAAAGGACAAGGAGATCTTGCAGATAGGCAGGACCCCATCATGCAGGGTCTTTTAGGTAAGGAGCCCTATCTTGAAGACAATCCTCCACCTGACTGGCAGCCAGTGCAGTCTGTGGAGGACTGGGGTAATATGCTCACATCTCCTTGCCCTAGTCAGAAGTCTCGGTACCGCGTTCTACACCAGCTGCAGCCTGTGGAGGTTGCCTCCAGATAACCCAAGGTACAGAACATTACAGTAATCCAGCCTGGGTGTTATGAAAGCATGTACCAGTGTGGGAAGGTCCTCAGAAGGGATCAGGGCTCGGATTCAGACGATGTTACTAAGATGATACAAACCACTTCTGACCATGGCTGACACCTGAGCATCCATTGTTAGACCGTCATCTAGAATCACACCTAAATCCTTCACCTTTCTAGAAGGGACACAGGGAACACCCCCAACACTTAATTAGGGAGCAACCCTCCATCCCCCTCCTTCATGACGACCCGGCACCACCACCAGTACCTTAGTCTTGTCTGGGTTCAGCCCAAGCCAGTTTTGAGACATTCATGACTGGATTTCCTCAAGGCAGCTGTTAAATATGGAGCCTGACACCTGGACATCGGGTGCACAGGACAGATACAGTTGGGTTTCATCTGCATAACAGTGAAAACCCAACCTGTACCACCGGATAATGTCCCCCAAAGGCAGCATGCACACCGTGAACAATGAGAGTGACAGGACTGACCCCTGAAGCACCCCATAGCTCAGAGGCTTTGGGCTAGATAAGACAAGTCCCATTTTTACCCTCTGCACTCTGTGAGGTATGACCTGAACCAGCTGATGACATTACCGGATGGGCCACACCAGAACCGCAGGTGGTCAAGCAGCACCTCATGGTCCACGGTGTCAAACACCGCAGAGAGGTTCTAGAGAACCAAGATGATACTTGCTCTCCTGTCCCTCACCATCAGGTGATCATTAAGCACCATTACCAGGGCAGTCTCCATACTGTGCCCCACCCAGAACCCAGACTGGAAATGCTCATAGGTAGATGATGTGAGATGTCTCTTAAGCTTAACGGCCACCACTTTCTCTATAACTGTCCCTAAACATTGGAGGTTTGAGATTAGCTCAGTTACGAGGCAGTCTGGGTCCAAAGAGGGCTTTCTTTAAAAGGGGTCTAACCACAGCCTGTTTCAAGGACAACAGGAAGACCCCACTCCTCAATGAACTCCAGACAACCTCAGCAACTACAGGTCCAGTCGGGTCCGAACATCCAACCAAAAGGAGGGTTGGACCTGGGTCCAGATCACAGTGTGTAGGCCACAGCTTTGAGATTATCCCCATCAACTTCTCCACCCCAACCAGCTCAAACTCATCCCAGACAGGAGAAGTGTTTCGGCACAACTCAGGCTGGACACCGTATCCCTTTTGAGAGATACTCGAGGAGACCTCAGCCCTGATAGAGGACACCTTGTTAGTGAAGAACAGAGCCAACTCGTCACACCTAGTGCTAGAACCTACTCCTCCATCACAGAGACAGACAGGATGTAAAAGTCTGTCTACTGTATGGAAGAACTGAGCTGGTCTGCTCCTCGCTGCTGCAATTTCCCTAGATAGAAACTCCAACTTCTTTCGGGAGAGTGCCCCCTGATAGTCAGCATAATGCAACCTCAGGGTCAATTTGTCCTCCATCTAGCCAGATTTCCTCCAGCACCTCTCTAACCTCTACCCCTTAGTCTTTAAACTCTGGAGATCCTCATCATACCGAGGATGTCTCCAGCGAATAGACAAGGGGCAGACAGGAATGGGTGCGACTGAGTCAAAGGCCACAATCACAGCCCCATTATAGGCTTCCACTGCTTCCTCCAGCCCAATTGCACAAGCTGTCCCAACACTCGATAGGTCCAGCATTGCCCACAGTCCCATAGAGGAAACTCCTCTTTTTTTTTTTTGTATTCGCCTTCCCCTGCTCCCGGTTGGCCACTCCTTTGGGTCACCTAGGTCCCCGTTGGCACCCTGCCCGATGCCAGCCACCACCACCTCACATTGCAGCCCCACCAGGTAACCAGGTGTAACCCTTCGCCGGATGGGTCCCCTTCCTCTCCGGGAGATAGGCACTGGTGGGGGTGGCCTGGACATGCTACTTGGCCCAGGTGTTGCTGAGGTGGATCTGTGCCGCATCAGTGGCTTGGTGGCAGTGGGAGCTGGCGACCGTCATCTGGTCGGCCATGGAGCACTTTTCCACTGTGCTCCCCAGGGATGTGGTGTGCCTTGCAGCATCAAGGCATACAGCAACATTTCTTATGCCCCCTTGGTCAATGGGACTAGTGCTTTGCTGTACCCCAGCCTCTGCCAGGAGTCAGCAAGCACCAGGTCCCCACCCCACCCTCCCTGAGAAGTTGAGCAGTCTGCAGATGCTCAGCCTTCTCTTCCAGGCCGGCCCTCCAGCGCCCCGGGTCCATTACCAAACCCGGATCGCTGGCGTCACAGGCGGAAATCCAACCACTGTGCCGATGGGCCGAGAGGAAACTCCTCTTAACTGGCAGTACTGGACCATCTCCACAGGGGCAGGACCATCTGGGGGGGGGGCCTAAACATGAACCCCATGGTGCTGTGATCTGATCAAACCACCGGATCATCACAGAGATCAGTAATATTCAAACCTAATGAAAAAACTAAGTCCAATGTGTGGCCACCCGAGTGCATGGCCAGTGTTTTACATGTTGTCAGGCCCAGGGCCTCCATGCTCATAAGACGATCGTTTCCAAATTTGTAGAGCCCATTAACGACGCAAGCATTGAAGTCCCCCAGAATCATCCATCTGGGGGACTCCAACACCAGGCCGGCAACAAGCTCCTCAGTTTCCCTCAAAAAGACCCCATCCATTCCTGGGGGATGATAGAACAGGAGAACCCTGAAGCCCACATCCACGCCTCCCCAGGCTCTACCGGATCACTATGTCATATGCTTTACAGCGCACGTCAGTAATGCACAACAGGAATAGCACAGTAGGGAAGAACTAGAGGGTGCAAAATTGTGAAAGGATATATGTGCGGTAGTGCACCTTCTCACTCTTCCCAGGTACAAGATAGGAATCCTGCTGGGATAAGGGACTGGTGAGCAGCTGCCATGACTCGATGGGTTGAGCCACAGGCAGCAAGGGAGGCAGAGCATTTGTGGACTGGGATTGATTCGGGTCCCAGATGCATGAAATCTTTTTATTTTGCACTTTGTGCTAATTTAAGTGTTAACCCCGAGTTAGTTATTTTTGTTGGAGGGTTTGAGGCTGGCCCAGCTAAACACAGATTTATGCCGCTGGCAATATATTGTGCTGTATTGACAGAGCAGTATATTGCTGCGGCATAATATCTTGCGACATTATGATTCCATGCCTCCCCAGGCGGCCCCACATTCAAAGGACTGTGTAGAACCTACAGTTAGCACTGTGAGGTTCCAGCTAGATTTAAAACTAATGGCCACCCCCTGTCCCTGTGATGCTCTCTCAGGGTATGTATCATGCAGTACCTGGCTGGTAGTGCCACCTCCAAAATAGGAGCAGCATTTTTATCCAGCCAGGTCTCCGTGATGTCAAACCAGGTCGACCAAGGATATCAAGTCCGCCATTATAGCAGTCTTATTCCTCATCGACCTGACATTGCATACTTTACAGCCGAGTAGGATGAGGTGAGGCAGCTGGACCCATCATCTGCCCACCCTCTAAGGTGGAGCCCTTGGGTATGGGAACTATGCATGGCAACCCCTTTCAAGTTGCCATTTCACCCCAGCGCATCTCCTTGCCATCACTACCGAAATCCTAGACACTCTGGCAGCCGCCCGGGTGCAACCCCCTTTGGACCTCCCCTCCTGGCTATCCCCAAGGCCCTACACCTCCTGTAGGCCTCAGCTGGGAGTGCTGGAAGCTCGAAGGGATGAAGGTCATGGAGGAAGCCATCCGAGTAGCTGTGTCTTAGTGGTTTCTGTCCCAAACACATTTTCAACTAGTCCCACCTCAAATAACCAAGTCCCCAAAAACAACCAATATCACCCAACCCCAAATAAAACCCACAAATGTAAATACAACCCTCACAGTTTCAACCCTTAAACCTCCCACCCACCAACAAAAATGTCCACAACACACCAGTCACACACACACACCAACACTCACCAAACACACTCAAATTATAATTACTAAAATATAAAACTAGCAGCACAGTCCTCTATTTATCATGTATAGTCCTGATTTAAGATAGTTCCTTATCCAAATGATTCCAATAAGGATACACAGTTTTTACTCTTGAAGTACACCAGAAAACTCCAGCATATGATTTAAATATTGAAAATATTGGGGGGTGAACTCTCACAAACACCCTCAAAGTTTGTCCAAATATCATGGCACTCTCACTGCCACAACTGTTTTATTTTAAAGGTAAATTTGACGGAAACTGAGGCTCTCTCACAGCCCCACCAATGTAATTTCAGCTAGCACAGTACAGTACCCAAAGGACCCATGAATTCAATCCACCAGTCTAATCATCAACTTCTAAGGGGTCTTCAACCAGCCAGCCCCAAGAAAATAGGATTTAAACACTTCAACAAGTTGATCTACCCAACCCGCAATTGTCCCCCCACCCCCAAAGCGAAGCTGCTAATGCACACCCAGCACCAGTCAGATGGTTCTTCATGGCCTCCAAGGCAATTGGACCCACACCCATCCTCCAGCTGGCATCAGCTGACCCATCCGGGGAAACAACCCAGGTCAGGCACCCACTCCCAGGGAGGGTCGACCAAACTCACCCAATCAAACCAACACAGGCAGAACCAGTCCTTCTTGGGGAAGAAAACAGTGGTCCAGTAGAGCAGGTCCCCTCCAGTCCAGCCATCAAACAGCTGACCCAGCAGATTCTCCAGCCGCACCGAGCCACAGATTACGTTCACCAGATCAATGCTTGGTGCCATAACAGTGTCACATCCAGTGTCTGCTCCACATGGGTCAACAATCTGGCCACTCACAGAAAACCTTGAAAGAGTTCCTCCACACCTCTTCACAACCTCTTAACGGGACACTCCACTCACCTAAACTGGCCAAAATCCAGGTAGCTAAAGTGCTCTGAGTGCAGAGATAATGTCTAGCAGATGCTAGACTTTTAACGTCTAAACTATAAAAATTCAGCTGAGCGATGTTAAACTTTTGGCGTCCGGTTCCTCGCACAAATGACAGATACACAGACCTTACTATTTTTCAAACCAGTATTGCCGAAAAAAAATAATGAAACACACATTTAAACTTAAAGGGACTTAGTCACACAACAGACTATGCTAAGCTTCAAACGATGGCTGGCCCAGCGTGTCCACCATCTTGCATGGACTTTAGCGTGGGATTTCACATCTCGCATGTGAACACAGATCTTGTCTTTTAGTTGCCCTCCTTGGGACTGCCTCCATCCTGTCTATATCCTTGTGGAGATGGGGTCTCCAGAACTGCATGCAGTACTCCAGATGGGGTCTCACCAACTGTCTATACAGAGGGTTAACAACTTCCTGTTTTCGGTGATGTCTGTCACTATCAATCAATCAATCACTTTGTTTATCAATCAATCACTTTATTTAACCAGGCATAAACACCATTGAGCAAGCTCATTTTCAAGGTGTCCTGGGCATAAATACAATACAACACACTTTATAAGATTACAATTACGGTGGACAACGGTGCAAAAAAAGAAAAAAACATTGTGAAGGTGCCGATCAATATGGGCCTATACATACCGGTCAACATAATTAACATGCAAAGGTACATAATGATGAGCTTTACTGAAATGAGAAGAGACAACAATCCCATATAGTCTCCGCTGAGTAAGAACTCATACCTAAATGATAAAAATAAGGAGGTATTAAGGAATAGGGTAGAAATTGGGTGAAAGAGTAGGCAGCCAAAAGGAGGCCAGATAGGTAAAAGGTAGAGAATAGGCAGGGTCATCTTGGATTAAGGAACTAGGCTTTGTAGGTCCTAGATTTCTGTTGTTAGGAATGTGGGTGATGCGATACTTAGGCTTAGGATTGGAGAGTGGCACTGAGGGTTTAGGGTCATCAGCATCTGAAAAACAGTTGCATGATTCCTTCAGATAATCCGTTAATAGAGCTTTGAATGAAATTGCTTGGAAGTGAGGATAATTTTAATGAGTCTTGCATAGTGTTCCAAAGTGATGTAAGTGAGAAGTTGATTGCTGCTGAGCCAAGGGTAGTTTTCACTCTAGGAATCTGGAAGCAGATTAAGGAGAAGCGTCTCAGGCCATAGGAACCTTTAGCCCATTTGAAGATGTTCGAGATATATGCAGGGAGGTTATCAGATAATGCTCTAAAAAACCAGAGGAGAGCATTCCTTTTTCTTCTAGTTGAGAGTGAGGTCCATCCCGAAACCTGGTGCAGACGACAGTGATGTGTACTACGGGGTAGTTTTAAGATAAATCTTAAAGCCCGGTGGTAAAGGGTGTCCAGTTTTGTTTAGCATTGTTGATGGGCAATGACTGTAAAGGAAGTCAGCGTAGTCCAGTATAGGTAGGAATGTAGTTTGTACTAGTCTCATTCTGGCTTCTAACGTGAGTAGGTGTTTAATGCGATATAATAAACCTAATCGTTGTCTTAGTTTCTTCAAGGTTTTATTTAAGTGGCACAGAATGTTGAGCTTGTTATCCAGCCAGAACCCTAGGTATTTAAAGGTATCAACTACTTCAAGGGGTTCATCTAAGAGTGTTCGGATCTGTGTGATATGTGGACATCCGGAAGTAGACTATGCATCCAAGTATTCCTGCCAGCCCTCCTTACTGCCTTCTCACCTTGCTTGCCTATCTTTAGGTTGTCCCTTTCAATTTTTGTTGTCATTAGCACCCCCAGCCTCCATTGTGTACTTTTCCCCTTGGGGTTTTGTTTCCCAGGTGCATTACTTTGCAATTCTTTGCATTAAAATTAAGCTGCCATACTGTACCTTTGACCATTCCTCCAATTTTGCCAAGTCCCTTCTCATTCTTTCCAGGCCCCTTGTGTATCAACCATGTTGCAGATCTTAGTGTCATCTGCAAATATGCATACTTTTCCTTCTAGTCTTTTTGCAATGTCACCTATAAAGACATTATTTATTTATTTGAATTTTGGTAACCAGGTAAGTCCACTGAGACAATGCAGTCCCTTTTTCAGGGACAACCCGGGGGAGGAACAAGTGAAGTACAGTACAGAATAATTTCAACAGATTCACAGTGAGAAAATTCCAATATAGTGCAATTTTACCTAAAGACAATTGCAGCAGATACACAAATCAAGGATGAAGAATAAATTGTCATCAGCATATGCAGCAAGGGCAACCAAATACAATAAATAGCAGGCTAGGTACATAAAATATAATAGAATTATACAACATTAAAGAGGACCAGTCCCAGCACTGAACCCCGTGGTGTTTTTTTTTTTCAACTTCTGCAGCTGTTGAGTATGAGGGCATGAATCTTAAAGTAGTACTGGGAATCTTGTTTAAAATGCTTTGTAGACGTGACCACAGATCATACATCTAAGTTTCCTTTCAGCCCCTGTTTTGGGATTCCCTTTTTTTTTTTTGCTGGTATATCTGACTCAATAATTAACTAGCTACTTATGCTATAACAATGTCTGTATGAACTTGAAATGTGGAGCTGTTGGGAGAATCATTTGTTTTGCTGTTGACCTTCTGCTTTCTTTTGACATCCTCTGTTTTTGTGTATAACCTCTGTGGTTTCCTTTCAACTACCATTTAGCTTTTTAAGTTTTTTGTCAGCATACCTGGTTAAAGTAATTAATAATTATACTATAGCTATATAATGCTTTATAAACTTGCTCTTACAGTAAGGGGCTGCTGTGAAATTTATTAATTTTGCTGCCTATCAGTCTTACGAACTGCATCCATTTAGCAGTTACTGTATGTGTGTATATCAAACAGTGATTTAAGGACAGATTGTGCTTTTAACATAAAATGTGTGCCTTTAGACTATGAGCACCACATCTTTCCCAATCTTCCAGCACCCTTGCATATGGACATTTAATAAAATAAGAAATGAGCATCACACTAAATCCCCAGAAAGTACTGGCCTCCAGGTCACCATTAAGGTAACTATGTTTTTGTAATTAATAATATCCCCCCTTCAAACCTGATCTATGTAATTTTATTTCTTATTAATTAACTAACCTGCTTTCATCATTCCCCTCATTTCTACTAGTCTCTGTTTTTCTTTTTGTTAAGAAGTTAATACTCTGGCATCGGTCACTACTGAGATCAGTAACAATGTCCTGCGGTTCCACTCCATGTCGTGTCAAACAACAGTAGCAGAAAGCAATAACAAAAGGCACTGGCTAACAGGTTGCAGTCCAGTACATATACTTGCATTCATAAAGTTCATAAAAAGCACACTTACAGTTTACATGGCATCAAATGGCAGAGAGTGGAGCAACGAGTGGAACAAATGCTGGTTACTCAACCAGCACCAGCGTTTGTTACACTGTCATTTGGTGTATCTGTTAGTTAGCTCTCATAACTTGTTATGGAATAGGATTCAGATCAGGTGGTCTGTGCATTATGTATAAGCATTATGCTTTGAATTATTTTGAGGCACAGTTAATAAGAAGCTTCTCATTCTAAACTCGTTTATTGTATGCATTTTTTCCCACACATTTTTTTCCAACTATGTATAACTGAAAATAGTAATTTCTGTTAACTACTGATTCATTGTTCAAGTAATCTTTTTCATGGAGCCTTTGTACTTTATTCCCTTTGTCTCCGTGATGGCAGCTACCACACCACTTTGACCTCAGTTACTGTGGAGTCCCCGTTTATGATCTCCTTAACTTTCCCTTTGTACTTAGCATGTGCACCACTCTTTTCCCTATTTAGTCTACAATATATTTGGTGCTAGTCTTAATGCATTGGTATGTTTAGACACTCCTGAACTTAAATGTTAATTTACACTGACAATGGTTATATTTTGTAGTGATTAACTATTGAAGTTAATAACAAGCATATGATGTACTAGTGCAAATGCATTTATGATATTTTTATTGCTTTAAATCTTTTTGATATGTTTTTAATTTACTAAGGGCCTCTTATGATTTAATGGATATCCTCAAACCACCAGTATTTCACTATGAAGTTCTACATTTTTTGCAAGTGATATCTGGATGTCAGTTCCTTCCTTTCTGTTGAGAAAGGCTGTCATGGCCATACACCATGTAAGGAAGCATTTGGCATTGATAAATGCTTGTTGTTTTGGGTGGACAGAGTTCCTTATGTGTCATGTTAATTAGAACTGCTGAAAATCATTTAAGTAATTATGTTTTTGTTATGTTTAGTGTGAAATGGATTTGCACCATGTGCAATCTGGAGCGCCAGAGGAAACTGGAAAAGGAAAAACCAGTCTACCTAGAATCTGAAGTTCTCTGCACTGATATGAAACCTCCACGACGTCTGGTAAGTCAGGTTTCATTAGGATTACTAAGAAGATTTTGCTTTACACTTATATACGCAAGATATTCTGTAATGGGGGCATATTATTTGGGGACACTGCTAGCATAGGGGAGCAAGACATTAGTTTCCCTTATTGTAGTACTGGTTGACCCACCACACATATAAGTAAGAGAACTATGAAAATTAGGCTACTCGCCCAAATATGTAATAAAAAAAAAATGTGGACATTTATTAAAGGGATATAGCAGAATATAGGTAGCATTATGGAACTACATTATGAGGGCTAAACTACTTTGAAAACAATGTTAAACTTAACACTCTAATAAATAATTACACATTCCATGGCAGGAATAAAAGAGCAATAACTAGTGTGCTATGTAAATTGTAATTCCATTACTTTAAGCAATGAGTACTTATGGTTTACAGCTTCTGATTTATGTAAAAAAAAAAGAACGGTAATGAGTTAAACTGTAATCCTAGAACTCTGTACATCAGAAAAGTTGTGGTTCTGTTATGTTTAAGGACAATACCCAGGGGAGTAAACAGACAGGAAGGGAAACAGATTACTTAAGGACAGATAGGCTTATACACTAGCTTTATTCAGGGGGGCTAAAATCCATCACCAAACATCTTGCTGTGTTCATTTTTATGACGGACTTCTTTTCAATGTGCTTGACTGACTGCATTCAGCAACAGGGCCTTGTTTTTCCATGGTCATTATCTCTAGAATTGACATCCACTGGTAATCAGAGCATGTACTGACCTTAAGTTGTTTAAAAGTAAACTTGGGACCTATCTCTTTCAAGTACCATTTAATACCGCATAACAATATTTTGTTTGTATCCTGACTTTTTCAACACCTTGAAATTATTATTATTATTACTGTCTCGACTGTTGACAGAACTGTGTGAGAAGGTACTTATCTGTTAATCCATGGTTCTGGTGAAGTCTGGAATGGAAGTGTTGTGTGCAGCATGTGCTGGACACCTTTAAAGCAGTAACACATGTTTTCGTATGATTTAAAACAGCTACCCACAACTTCCACTTTCTGTTGTTGGCAGCCACCATCTCATGAGCAGCTGTAATCTTTAATAAGATTCCAAGAGAGATTGTAAATTATGGAACAGTGTTCCTTTAAGGTGCAAATCTTTAAAGTGGGTTAACTCAATTAGTAAGGCTTGTGTTTTTAAAAAAAAATGTAAATGGACATTTGAATATTTGTATTATGTCTGAATTGTCTATCTTCTGTATTTTGATATCGTGTGTTGGTTAGTGAATTTTTTAATTTTTTATATTAATTAATTGCATATGTCCCTGTTTATTGATTGTTAAATGTGACTTGCCGCTTGTGAAAATGGGCTTTAAGCTCATCTAGCTAACAAGTATTAAAAATAAAAAAAGGAAATTGAAAATGAGCTCACTTTATGCTAATATGCCTGTTTGACCTCTGCTATTGGTTGGCAGGATATATTAGCATAAAGTGAGCCCAGGAAGCTCACTGCTACTCATGAAATGGTGGCTGCTAGCAATAGAAAGTGAAAGTTGAAGACCACTGTTTAAATCACTAAAAAAGCAGTTAGAGGGAATTAAAAAAAAAAAAAGGAAAAATTACTGTCTGAAGCACTAATCAAGCATTTGTGTAGAACTTGGGTAAAGCTGTGCCTTTTCCAGTGTTTCCCTTTAAGTTTTTTTTTTTTTGGTAGAAGCTGGCTGTTACTGTCAGTCTCACTCTTCCTTATAGCTACGTGCCACTCTCTCTCTCTCTCTCTCTCTCTCTCTGTCTCTATCTCATTCCCAAATTTCTTTCTTTTTTTTAATGTAATGGTGGTTGTCTGCCACTGCCCTCCCTATCTATCTTTCTTTTGTTTTCTTTTGGAAGGCTGTCTGCCACATTTTGTTTTCTCCCTACTGCTCTCCGCCTTTCTCACTGTTTTCAGTGATCATCAGTAGAGGGGTGCTGACACATGAAATGCTGCCTGATCTGCTCCTGTCACTGCCCTTCTCAGAAGCCCAAGCCCTTCTCTTTAAAAAAAAATAAATGCTGAGCACCTCAGCATTCTCTTGGCATGATCCATGGCTCCATTCACAGCCATCTTGCATTAGAGCTCACTTCAGACGCCAGTTGGAAAGGCTGTGTTCCATGAACACCAGTCATCAGCACTAAAGCATCAACAAAGTCACTAGAGGCACCCTTTACTTTCACCTATATAATTTATTGTAAAGAGTAGTGATACAAATCAATTCTGGGCAGTAATTATATAAATATATCAGTTCTAAAGCACCACAAATCATATCCCAAAGTTCAAATTACACAGAAATCCTCTGACAAAGTGACCTGAAGGGTGAAAAGAAAAACAAACAGGCACTCCTGCTTGTGTGCTAAATGGCTGATGTTCTAGCATGATGTGTCATGCCTCCCTCAGAGCTTTGTTTACAATAAATTATGTAGGTGAAGGTCAGAGACACCTCTAGTGACTTTGCTGATGTCTGAGTGTTAATGACTGGTATAAATGTAAAACAATTACTTCAGGGGTGACACGGGATTAATTACAAAAGGCATAAGGCAGCGTATACACAGACAGTTGCAGTTAACTGGAATCCTAAGTAAAACAGTACCAATACAAGCACAGATTACATGTTAACTTTGAATGATTAGTCAAGAGGAAGTACAGAGCAGTGCAATACATATACAGGTGACATAGAGGGGCAGTACAGTAAGTGCAGAAAATAAGTTGCTGTCCAACTGCTAACAGAACAGAGATATACAACTTGGTAGTTAGTGCACATGCCAAAGTTGCTTCCCTGACATTTGACAACACAGTGCAAAATAACAGAAGGCTCTGTTTAGCCATCAGTGAGACAGTGCATGTTCCCTTGACTTCAACCACCAGTGTTTCCCATTGCCTAGGAGACCAAAATCATCTCCCAGTCTGACTAGGATCAGTCTGACAATGGAATGTTTTGGATGGGAGCTATTATGCATGCATGATGAGGGATGCTAGATCCGCCTGAGCAGTGCACTTGGAGGGAACACTTTTTTTTTGTTTGCATTATGGCCTTATATACATTGGATCCACTGGCCCCCACAGACAGACAGAGAAAGTGCCAAATTGGTAGGTGAATTACAGTAAGTCCTATCTCCAATTCCTTCCCCTCCTACTGAGAGCAAGAGAAGCAACCTTCTGCTGAGGGAAGAGTCTTTAATTGACATTGATAAGCTAAATAAAAATAATATTTGGTGGCATACCACTCTTCAACTTTTAATTTGATTAAAAAAAAAATAGGCAATTATTTTTGGCTGAAGAGGGAACAAATGCAGTTCCAACCATGTGGATCATTCCCTTTAGATACAGTAGCTCTGAACGTATCATTGGGGCATTACACACACACATAACAACCCCCCTAAGCTGGCATCGTACTCTGTGGAAAAAAAAAATTAGTTTTGATTTAAATGTAGATTTATAAAATGTCATTAGCAACAGAGAATGGTCTACACTTTCCCTGATATGTCTGCTACCACAGGATCATTAATGCCTTGCACAAGCACTGCTTTTTCTTTGAAATAGCCATTGTGTGACTGTTGAATGTTCTGTGCATTTATAATAGTAAACAGAAATTAGACTTCCTGTCACAGGAGAGGAGATGAAGTACTGGAACATCTTGAACAATAGAGATAGCCTGGGATAACAGTGAAAATAAGATGCATGCTCAGAAAAATGTTGCTACCCAGGATGCAAGCCAAGGGTGGTGGTGACACCTTGGTGACTATGTCCATGCCCTTTAACCCCACTCATCTGCATATACGGTAATATGCCATATATTATATTGCAAAGAAGTTATTCTCATACTTTATATATGCCAATGGAGTATAGTATCCCTATCTGGCCCCTGTTTATTATAATTTTCCCTGGTGGTCCAGTGGCTTTCTGTTTTAGTAATTGCTGCATTAGGCAGTTTGCTTATTTAATAGACTATTAATAAACCAAGACCATGGTTTTCAGCAACTCCCATAACAAACATAAGCATCTCCATCTCTCCATAAACACCAGCCTAGGTGGCTCTCTGGATCAGGTCCAGTCCTTCAGATATCTCGGGATCACCCTAGACTCCCATCTGTCCTATGCTGCCGACATAAATAACGTTGCCAAAGCTGCAAACTCCAGACTGGGCCTGCTCTACCGCCTCTGGCAACACCTAACACAAGAGGCCCTTGCAGCTGCTGTCCAGAGCTCCATCATCTCCTCGATTGACTATGGCCT
Source organism: Neoceratodus forsteri (assembly GCA_016271365.2). NCBI lineage: Eukaryota > Metazoa > Chordata > Ceratodontiformes > Ceratodontidae > Neoceratodus > Neoceratodus forsteri. The sequence goes on along the minus strand of CM057452.1, from coordinate 524,455,718 downwards.
TGTCATCTACGGCTCTGCCTCTGCCACTGCACTTAGACGGGTAACTACCACCCTAAATAAGGCCTGTCAACTCATCACTGGTGCCAAACATCTCACACACGTGTGACCTCTACACTCAAACAAATTGGCTGCAACTGGAAAATAGAATAAAATACCAAACCTGTGTGGTTGCTAAGAAAATACAGATGGGCCTTGCCCCTCCAGGATTCTGTACCCTCCTTCAACCAAAAACCAACAGTTGAACCATCAGGGGATCAAAGCCACTGCTGTTTCAAGTTTCTCGCTGCCGCACAACACAAGGTCAAAGATCCTTTGCCTATAGGGCCCCCACCTGGCTAAATGGTATTGCTAGTGACACAACCTCTACCACCCTGCTCGGTGTTTTCAGATCCAGGCTCTAAAACACCCTCATTGCCTCCAGCACCTGTGACTGCCCTGGCTAACAAATCAGCACTCCTCCTGTTACCTGTTGTGCGGGGTTTTGGCCCTCTCTTGCACTTGCCCTCCATGGGCTGCCTTCTCATGCTCTTATCCACCAGACAACGCCGCCATGGCCGCTTGACCCCACAGTTCCCGACCTCTCCTCACTATCCTCCGTGATCCTCCCCACACCTCTCCTATCCCATCCCTTGTTTCTTTCTATTAACTCCTTCTACCCCCCAAATTTCCTTTTCCCTCCCTTCCTCTTTCTCTTCTATTCCCTTGTCCCCTTCCCTGCACAGTGTGTGTTTGTGTCCTGTCTCTAAATCAATCCCAATGTTGTTTTTCCTATTGCAATTTATGTTGTCTACTGTAACATGAGACATGGAACATTTGTAAAAGAGCCTTGGCTCAAAGGTATTTGTAATCCTAGATTCAAATAAATAAAATAAACTATTAATTGCAGAAAGCAATATTAATGTATTTGTTAGGTTAGAAAAATGAAAAGTAGGTGAAGTAAAGAAATGAACAATTAGGTTTCACAGTTTCAAGATTTTTGGTGAATACATGGTTTAGTGTTTCTCAATGTTTTCAACCATAATGTCAACTCCTATCCCCTAGCCTAAATGACCCAAGGCCAAGCTACTGGTCCAGGTACATACCTCGTAGGTCTGATTTTCAAGGTACTGGACTGAAGCTTTACCCAGCAACTGAACTGCTTTTCATACAGTAGGTCCTGCAGAATCAGTCATAACAAGGCCGGCTCAGTGGAGAGGAGTGCTGACATGCAGCAAGCACCTTACCTCCTGCCACCCGAGCTAGACGTGTTCTTCTGTGAGTATGGGTTGCTGGTGGTCGGCCATGGAATGAGAGGATTGAGTGCCAAACATGTGATCTCCTCTCCTTGGGAGAGGACCTGCATGCTCTCCCTGATGACTGCCACCTGATGGAGGACACATGGTAGTGCAGGTCGAGTAGCGCAGTAGAATGGATGGCTGCAGGACTCCATGGCATGTGTGTGCCTCAGGGCATGCCCCAGCATGGGGAACAGGGATTAAATTCTGGAAGAAACTGATGGTAAGATAGGCATAAATTATGCCTGCCCACTGCACCACTGAAACCCCGGAGGCCGACAACTGGATCGGTGACTTTGGGGGGGGGGGCAGCCCTCCCCCTCCTGACCCACCACTGGGGCATTTCTTCTAGTATCTAATTGTGCTCTCCATCCTTCTGTTCTGTGTCCTCTGTGTGGCTTTTATCTCTCCCCCTTCTACCTTCAGCCACCCTGCCTGTACTCTACTTCCCCTCTGCCTGCCACACCCCCACTTCTACCCTGTTTACACTGATTATGAGCACATTGAATGTCTTGTTTCACAAGGCACTGTATGTAACTGAAATTTTGCTGCACTTATATCTATTGTGTATCATATCCCTGTATTAGCTCACTGTATTTTTATCTGTATTCCTGTCCTACCCAGGATCTCCTTGTGAATGAGCTTGCTCAATGTAGGCTTTTCCTGGTGAAATAAATAAAATAATAAATAAAAGGTATGGTGCGTATGCTGCAGTGGTAGGAGGATAAATGTCTACACGTTTGCCAGATAGTTATAGAGTGACAATTTATAAACTGATAACATTAGAGTGTAGCTTGAATATAGATAGAGACTATGAATGCCACAGTTATTGCATGGAATCCTACAGCATTTCTCTTCCTAAATTGTGCTTATGTTTTATGCTGTTTTTGTAAATATTGTATGATTTAGAGTTGTAGCGCCAAAGGGATGCCCTGGCCAGGATTCTTGTACGTCTTCTATTCTGCATCTTAATGTACTATTCCATTGATTCTCCTGTGACTTCTATTTTGAAGGTACAAAAAAAAAAAAAACTTCTATAAATTTGTTAAACAGAAAGTAAGCAGTTGTGCATAATTCCTGAAGGGCGAGTAAGCACAAGCAATTTAGGACACAAGGGGCCTTTACAAAGCAAGTTAGGACTTAGCTCCTATTTCACACAGGGTCCTGTACAAATCAAGTAATGGCAGCGTCTGTTTCTTGCAGGGCCTGAAGTACCCTGTGCCTTCTGCTTTATGTAAGGCCCAAAGGGACCTGTGCCAAAACCAGTTAGGGCCTCACTCCTGTATCCCACAGGGCTAGAAGGGCCTTACGTGAAGCAAGTTAGTACATAGCTTCTGTTTTGCACAAGGCCTGAAGTACCTTTTATGACACAAGTTATGATTTTACTTTCTCAAAAAGTAAGGGAATTAATTGCAAAAAAACTATGTTAATGCATCTGTAATTGCTGAAAAACACAAAACTGACAGAGAAAGGTAATTACAATTTAGAGTGCAAAGTCTCATGTATCTTGGCAAGTTGGTGATGTGGTGTTCCTTGGGGTTTTCAACATTAATTCCTACCCCTCCCCAGCCTCTAACCTTATGATCTAAGGTTGAGCTACAAAGTCAGGTCAGCAAGCTAATCTGCAGCTTGCACAAGGCTTGGTGAAAGTTATGAATGGTATTCTGATTTAAGCAGGGCCCACATGTTCCTGTGGGAAGAAAGTTATAAATGATCTCCCCTTTGTTATGATCAATGCCGTGCTTCACACAGGGCTGACAGGGCCTGCACAAAAGAAAATGATTAATGATCTTCTACATTGCGTAGGGCCCCGAAGACCCAGTACAATGAAAGTTATGAATTATTTCCTGCTTTGCAGGGCCTGCAATGCTCTGCTCAGCATGAAGAATGTTATGAGTGATTCTTTTTTTTCCATCCATTGTTTTATTTTCCTCAGCTACCCCACTGAACTCCAACCATCCTACACCTCTCTGGGACTCACCCGCAAGCTTCAATCAATCAATCAATCAAGCAATCAATCAAAATCTTTATTTATCCAGGTGAACACCACTGAGCGTAGCTCATTTACAAGATGGACCTGGTTAGCATAGGAACACAGGATATACAATTTATGAACAGTTACAACAGAACATCCCAGTAATACTATACAATAGTTTAACGAAGACACAAATGGAGAACAGTGGTTCAATTCCTTCATGGTGTAGTAATGTGTCTAACTACAGTAGCTGGGTGAACTATATGAGGACAACAGTTAGGTAATGGCATAGTACAGTAGTAGGCAGAGCAATATACCATGGGGTTGCCGTCGGTGTACAATAGGCTCAGGCTTGGTTACATAGCATATGAGAGTAGGGCTCATGCTTGGTAACATACCTAATAATAACATCTTTAAATGGAGACTGGAAAAAATTATCAGTTTAAGAGCAAACAATAAAAGAACAGCATTATGTACCTAGCATGTACTTATCTACCTTCTGGTTTACCTTGTAAACTTCATCTATGTTATCCATAGATGGCAATTTATCCATTATATTCCAAGCTTATCCTCCCAGTGTGTATGTGGAAGGGAGGGTTGCTTTATTGTTCTGTTGCATGCATTAATGAGCTGGGTAAGGGAAGAGTTCTGTTTATTCTAACTTATTTGTACTTCTTGGGGCTGTCTCTATTCCTCTACATTATGTCTGTGGTCCTTACCTGCATAAAGTGCCCAGATGGGAGGTCTGGGTCCCTCTCTGTTGAATATCTCAGCTAGGAAGTGCTGCATGTGTAAGTTTACGTCATCCTATACCTTGAGGTGTGACACAACCCATGCTTACTACATGTGTTCTATATATTTAACCAGAGAGTCCATCTTGCTATAAATTTGATTTCTGTACCCCTGTTATGGTCCAGAACCTTGAGGTAGGAGGTGCTTCCGAACAGTCCTGCCTCTTACTGTTCTAACTTTCGGGGATCTGCCTACCTTCATTTCATTAATATCTGCCATTTTTGCCTCCATTGCTGTTGCATATATACATTTTCTCCTGGGGTAGGGGAGGCCTACCAGTTGGGATCCTGTTTTGTAATAGGCTGCTGAGTTTGGCCACAGCCGATTTCCAGAATTATTGTAGTTGCTTACATGACCACAGTAAATGTGCTGTGGTGGTGAAGGGCTAATGGCATCTCTAGCATGTGTCAGCAATCTGTATTCCCATACTCACTAGTTTAGCTGGGGATCTATGCCATCTTCCTAGAAACTTCTTTTACATCAATTGTAACTTGGGGTCTGGAGTTCCTTCATGAGCAGTGGCCCGGTACCTATTCCAGCCTTGTGGGTTTATTGTGATGTCGAGGTCCAGCTCCTATTTTTTCCTATGAGAGTTCAAATTTGGGAGTTGCTGGGCCTGCAGATACTTGTAGATCTGCCCACTCCACGTCTTGGGATGTTGTACCTATTTGGTCAGTGTGATGCAGAGGTCATTCTAGTGAAGTGTGTGGGTGCATTCCATTGTCGTCGGCAGAGCATGTTTAATTTACAAGACATGCTAGTGATCTGCCTGTGGGAGTATAAAATCTTGCTGCAGCTAAGCAAAGGATACTAGCTTTCCTATGCATGGGTGTACTAAGTTCACCAAGGTCCAGATCCCATTCTCTCTCTTCACCCTCCCCAAAAAAACCGTTTGGCCCCAGTCTTAATGTTATGGTTGTGCCTTAGTGGTTCAGATGGTCCCAGTGTTAAGACCCTGCCTGGAGCACCTTCCCAGGATCTTCTTCCAAATCTACTAAGTGTACCGAATAGTTGGAGGCATTGTACTTATCTGTGGTACTTTGCTCCACAGATCCATCCCCAGAGGAACTGTCCCCAGAATAGCTTGTGCAGCCTCTACCCATGGCGGTGGATGCTCACATTCCCTGTCTATCCATCTCAATGCTTGGCTGACCCCTTTAGAGACGAGGTATTGTTATAGGTGTGGAAGGTCTCAGACCCTTTTCCTGGCAGGAGCCCAGTGTGTTATCTTACTAAACCTAGGCATCTATTTTGTTAAGATAAATATTAGAGATAAGTTTAATTGTTTCCCCAGTTTGTCTGGGATCTGAACTGGGAGATGGCTGGTGCAATATATCTGCCTTGGCAAGGTCATAATTTTGAAAGCAGCAATTCACCCTGTAAATGACAGGTCTATTTTTTTTCATACCTGAGTATATCCAGTTTAATTTTGTTCAGCAGTTGGGGAAGGTTCACTGTAACCCTGTCATTGCATCAGGGGGGAACCATCATGCCCAGGGCCCCTGGTGTTCTGCGGCAGAATTTTCTGATTTCTGCGGCAAGGCTCCTTGACTTATACGGCAACATTTTCTGATTTCTGCGGCATGATTTATTCATTTCTCTGGCAGAATGCAGTCCTGTCATTGGCTAAATATGATGTGATGTCATCGATGACATCATATGCTGAGCATAGAGGAGGAGCTTCAGGATAAATGACGTGGGAAAGAAAGCCTGACACTGTGGAAAAACAGTATATTTATGTGAAAATTCACCAAAAACAATGAATTATGCGGCACTATATATATTCTGCGGCATGATGCAAATTCTGCAACTGCAGAACCGCAGAATTCCAGGGGCCTTGATCATGCCCAAATACTTGATGCCCTGTGGAGGCTGATCAGAAAATTGGCAGATCTTGGGGTTGGGGAGAAGATGACCAGATAAGTGCAAAAACTGGCTGAGGAATAGGACTCATAGGGTGGTGGTAGAGAGAAAGTTATCTAGCACCAGGGAAGTCACCAATGGGCAAGGCCCTGATTTTTCTCTGGCAAGTCCCCCTGTTACCTCAGACCTTCTGCAGTATTAGTTTCCTATTTCTGTGGACATTCTGCGGCGGCAGCTTTGGTAGCAGCCAGCAACTCCCCCCTTCCCCAAAACACCCAGGTAGGGGAAAAATGTTAGATTTGGGGCTTGGACCCACAAACCACAGAAGGCTGTCAATTAACTCCTGAGTCCTTATTATAAAGTAAAAAAACACACCCCATCCTTCTCAGCCCAGTCACCCTCCACACCCCAACCTGAGAGTCCCCATGACCACAAAATCTAAATAAGTAATATTTTTAGTGGCTACCACACTGCACAGTGATCCTTCCTCATCCTTCTAGTTTTACCAGTAGGCCAGAACACCAGTTTCTTATTCCAGTAGTGGTTTGTGCTGTGCTCAAAGCACTTTTGAGATAAGAAACTGGAATTCAGGCCTGGCAGTGAAATTAGAAGGTTGAGGATTATTGCACAGTATGGGACCTGGTAAAATATTTCTACTTCAAATAAAGGGACTCAGGCCGGTCTGGTGACGCTGAGGGTTGAGGCACTGGACGCCACACCTTGCTCCACGCCGGCAGCCCAGGTTCGGGGATGAGCTCGGGCCGCTGGAGGTTGGCGGGGGGGGGGGAGAAGGATTATGCACCCATCAGTGGCTCTCCTTCTCTGGGGAAGGTTCCGTGCAAGTCTTGCTGCTCTACTGCCATCTCTCGGGTGAACCCGGGCTTGACAGTGCAGATCGGGGCACGCAGAAGGTATGGGGCAGTGTCAGCCAAGAAGCCCTGGGAAGGGTTGCGTCTTCATGCATACCTCCCATTGGCTCTCCTAGAGTGCCAACGTCTGCAGGAACAGAACATTGGAAAATGGTGGCCCATCACTCCTAGGTGATGACCCTTCACTGAGTGCCATGGCAACTGCCAAGATGGGAGCAGACTCCGCTCTGCAGCACTTACTCCACTGTTGTGCAGGGAGAAGGTAGGAGGAGACCTCTCCTCGCCTCACCTGGGGGGATATTGGGATGCCTAGGAATGCTGAGGGGGTGAACACTGTAGAGCAGACTACTGTGTGTCGGGACACCGAGGTTAGCAAGGCATGTAGGGGTTCTGATTGAATGAAGTGATGTGGCTGGAAGGAGGAAAAAAGATCAGAATTAAACAAAAAATAAAATAAAGGGACTCAAGGAGGTTCTCCGAGTGGGGTAGGGAGGGTGATGGGGCTGAGCTGGATGGGGAGGGTTTTACCTGTTTTGATTTTTAAGGTAAAGCCCTAGCAGACAAACTAATTGGCAGGGGCTGTTCCAAAATGCTTTTCAGATTTTTGTTTTTAAATTCCACAGAATTCCTAAAAGCATTCTGTGGAATTTAATATAAACCGTGGAATAGTTTTCCAGGGTTTGTATGATCCATGGAATAATTTTCCTTGGTAAGAGTCAATGTAAATTTCAGATTTGTTTTACTCACAGTTTATATGCTTTATCTCCTCATCTGCTGGGCCCCCATTGGTCCGATCTGTACATGCTCAGCCCTGCCACACACCCCAGGACTTACCTCACTCCCAAATACTTCAGGTTTACCTCCTAGAGGTGGGGCCACTAGGGGGTCCCTCCCCCTGATGGAGACTAGACAGTAGAGTGGGAGCAAGAGCCCCATTGGTGTTGCAGGATATGCAACGTAGGGGCGGATGTCGTCATGCTGCAGCCAGACCTCTATTTTCCCATTTTCACCCTGGGAGGTGTGTCGTGCAATGACATTGGGGCAGCACGATGAACGTCTGACACACCTCCCAAATGTAGTCAGTCCCAGTTGTTGTGCCCCAGTCCACCACAAGGGGTTACCCAAAAACCGGTGACTTCCCCCACCCTCACCCCATAGGAGGAGAGCACTCCTTAAGAAGCTTGATCCTCCTGCCCCCGACTGGCCCTCCAACTTCCCAGGCTCATTCCTGAACCTGACTGTTCTCTATGAACTGCGGAATAATAATCTGCATTTCATGTAAATGGCAGGATAATATTCTGCAGTTCATGTAAACCACAAAATAATATTCTGTAGTTCATGTAAACCATTGAATAATACTCCACAGTTTATGTAAACCATCTTGTAAATGAGGGTGCTCAACGATGTTTTGCCTGGCAAAATAAAGATTGATTGATTGATATTCCACAGATCATGTAAACCGCAGAATGATATTGCATGTTTTTTAACATGGTTTACATTAAATTCTGCGGCAATCACCGTGGCCGTGGAATTGTGGTAAAAGCGGGGCCTTGCCAATGGGGCCCAATAGGGCTCGGTGCTAGGACCAGTGCTGTTCAGTGTTTTCAACAGTGATATTGGGATGGTATAAAGGGCAAAATGTGCCTATTTGCAGACAACACCACGCTCTGTGGGAGGGTGGACACAGCTGAAGAGATACAGGTCTTAAAGGAGGATCTGTAAAAAGTTGAGAGGTAGTCCAGGGTTTGGTAGCTTGACTTCAGTGGGGGTTTAAGCATGCCTGGGACAGGCACAAGGGAAGTTTGAGAGGGGAGGGAATGATGAAGAGCCATTGATTGCATAGGGCCAGTGGCCCCATACAATGTATATGGCCTACAGGCAGATTGGATGGGCCTAACGGTCCTTATCTGCCGACAATTTCTATGATTCTATGTTTCAGTGCAAAGAAACACAAGGTTATGCACATTGGAGCCAAGAATCCCATGATGGAGTACAGCTTAAGAGGGGTCCGGGTATCTGCAACAGAGGAGGAGAAGGATCTGGAGGTGATGATCACTAACAACCTGAAGCACTCCATGCAGTGCAAGAAAGCAGCAGAAAGGGCAAATAAAATATTGGGCTGCATAGTCAGAAGGATCTATAAACACTATGTGGGACTTGTATGATAACACCCATGTTATGGTCCTTTGACCCCTGATGGACAGCCAGTTGGCTACCTAGGTGCCCAAAACTGTGTAAGAGGGTTGATGGGAGGAGGTGTGAACTAATTCCAGATGCCAAAAGGTGTTTCCAATCAATAGCAAAATGGTCGGAGGATAGGGAAGAGAAACCCTGAAGCCACCTTGGGCATCATCATCACCGATGACCTGAAATCATCCAAGCAGACCTCTAAAGCAGTAGGTAAGGCTAGAGGAATGTTGGGGTCTATTAATAGGGGTATCACAAGTCGGAAAAGGGAGGTAATAATCCCTTTTTACAAGACACTGGTTAAGCCCCATCTGGAGTACTGCGTGCAGTACTGGAGGCCACACCTTCACAAGAAAATTAACTAAATTGAGGCAGTCCAGAGACTGGCCACCAAAATGGTGCAGGGACTGCATCGGAAAACATATGAGGACAGATTAACTAAACTCAATATGTATACCCTAGAGCAAAGGAGGGAGAGAGGTGATATGATTGAAACATTCAAACACCTTAAGGGCATTAACAAGGTGAATGAGTCTAACATGTTTCAATATAAGCAAAATAGCAGGACAGGAGGACACAGCATGAGATTAAAGGGGTGGCCAATTAAGGGGTAATGTGAGGAAGTTCTTCTTCACAGAAAGGGTGGTGGATGCATGAAACGGCCTACCTCAAGAAGTGGTGGATATGAATACAGCGCAGGGCTTCAAACAGGCATGGGATAGTCATAAGGGAGCAATACAGATGAGTATGAATAGATAGGCCATTGGCAGAGCATTATGGCTTATGACTGAAACCAACCAATCAAGACAGGATTCTCTGGAGAAATCCCAGGGGCATTGAGCAGCTAGGTTTGTCTGTTCCGGGCTCTGATTGAGTCAGGAGGGCTCAGTGTTATGTGGGAAAAAAAGTCTAAGGCCTTTCACAGGTCTTATATGGAGTATTTCTGAGGATCCAAGGGACATAATTTTACTGTTGGAAGGAACTGTGCCCCTCTGCTAAACAGACCAGGTATCTGGTAAATATTTATTGTTTTGAGGAGAATCGTTTGCTGCAGAGAGCCTGCATCAGAGGGACAGAGAGAAACTCTTAAGCTGAGAAAAGAGAATTGCTGGAAACTGTGTGCAGCCCGAGCAAAAGTGGATGCTGTTTTAAATGAGAGAGACTGTGAAAGGAAAGAGGTGAGCAAGCGTCCTGTGGTTCAGGAACCTGTTGCTGCTGCTAAAACCCAGGTGAGAAAGGAACTGTTGATCTGCACTTTGGGAATCTGTTGCCAAATGGCACTGGAAACTGGAAGGGTTTATGAAACTGTCTGGCTGCACACCGAAGTGGTTTTCCTGTCTCAGAGAAAAACAGAACCAGGGAATTCTCCAGCTGCATCTCAGAGCCAGGTGGGGAACTTGATAACCCCACCGAGTGGAGTCTACTTGGGGGCCAGGGCAGCTGTGACCTGTGGGGGAGCTGGGCTGTGGAGCCACTCCCATGTCTGGGTCCTCTGTGATTAGGTGGGCCTTGTGTGGGAGCTCTGCCAAGAACCTGAATAGGCTGAAGGAGACAAGCTGCAAGACCTCCAATCAAGGTGACAAGCAGCCAAACCTTTAATCAAGTCCAAGTCTATGCTTCACTCTCTACTGTCCCTTTGTTTCTGCCCCATCTGAATTGACTCTGCAGAGACTGAACTGTGGGAAGACCTCTGTTCCAGGAGTCGCTCAGCCCTTCAAAATCATGAGTACCCAGGGCTTGCCCTGGAAATCAAGGGGAGTAAAGGTTTATTTGTTCACGTTGCAGTGTTCATTGTTTCTAGGGCCTCAATGCTGGCCAATCCATGGCACTGAGCGGGCCTGTGAATCTCTGGATACCCAGCTAAGACTGAGGGACTTTCATTGGTACCAGTGGAGGTGTGCGCGTAGGTGGTCTGACCTACGGGTCTTGTTACTGATAATTGCTCTAACCTTTTTCCTTTCACAGCTATTTCTGTTCCTGGTACCCCTTCACTAGCCCTTCCCCTAAATAAAAATCTGTTCTATTGTTCCAATTGCTGTGTGAAGGGTGCTTTGTGGAAAGAACTGTTAAGTGTATGTGGTATATAGTATTGGGGAACTGTTTGGTATTCAGTGTGTGGGGTGGTTGAAAGGGGAGATGGGTAGTAGGTACAGCATTCCAGGTGGTTGTACCAGTCCTACACTTGGCCCACTGCAATTTACTCTGGGTGGAGGCTGTGACGTGGACAGCCAGTTCTGAGTGCTGTATAATTTTTTTTTTTTTTAATATACAAAGTATTACTGAATGTCTCTACGGAAAATCTGATGCTCTCGGAGTGACTCGCCACCCCCCAGGTTTCAGCTGAAAGATGAAAGCCATGAGAAAATGCTGACACACCGTGTGAGATCACATGCACTCAGTTTTTAGATACCAGGTGTTACGTGGAAGGCCTGAACCTAATTACAGGGTGGAAGACGCTTGAGTTGAGCATATCCATTTTATGACGTTCCAAAGGAAGAAAAACAGGTTGTGATGTATTAGTGCGAAAATCATAAAGATGCTTTCATGTCCTGAAAGGGGGAAGCTTATGATGAGATCAAAGAGATGTCATTTGACACATATGAGTTATGCTGTGGTTGCAGAATTTCATACGGGGGGGGGGGGACATCCTGTTTTTTTTTTATTAGATATATCTTTATATATAATCTGACAGAGGAGAAGCTAGATGATCTCACACAAAAGGGGTTGGCAAATACAGTTTACTTTAAGGAATAATTCTGTTTTACTTAGACACGTTTACCTAGACTCTGACAAGGAAAGATCTGTGAGCACTTTAAGCAGATATTTAGAAAGAGAGTCAAAGCTAAGTACTGTAAGTAGGAATTTGCACTGTTTAAACCTTATTCTTTTAAAAGATTTGTATGTCTTGTGATATAAGAGTTCTGTATTTTGTGTTTTACATATTTTTATCTATTTTAGTAAAATTCTTTTTAGAACATATTTGGTCTATCTTTGACTTCTTTTTATTTGTAAGAAAAGTATATATGGTTATAGCAGACACTAAGTATAAACTTGAATGGTGGTACCAAACTGGAAAGAGAAGCGTCTTAAATCTGAGGTCTTTATTAAAGTTTTAAAGGGTTCATCTCTGTATACCTGGTTAGGTGCCCGTAGGCAAAGATATCTGGCCCCCAAAGACAGAAATATCTAAACCTGTACATTGGGTATGCTAGCAAGAGGTTCACAGTTTGAATCCTTCCAAGACTTGAGACCAAAGGTTGATCCAAACTCACAAAACAGACGAAGGTTACCTTGTTCTGTTAAACTGTTCACAAGACTGCGCTCGGAAGTTGGCACTTTGGGAGTAGAGGGCCTAACCTGCTGAGTGAGTTTGTGACAGAAGCATCACATTATTTTATTCACTTCTTTGGGATAGAACCCACACGAACACCAATCAGGTCCCTTAACCTGTGTGTGTGTCAACAGGTACAAGTACTCCAGAATCATCGTACTGCGTGAGATAGTCACCAGTCTGGCAGATGATCCAGCTGCACTTTCTTTACAGGATATTAGTCAACGTAGTTGCAGGCAACTCAGAAGTGATTTGGCTTTCTGACCCTGAACATAATATGCCCAAGAAGTGGCTATAGATGTCCTTTCTCTCACTGATGATATTGCTGACTGTGAAGAATTGATAAATGTGCTATTGTCATGCTTTACCACCATGACACTCTTTTTGTACAGACTGCTTACAGCTCGAGAGTTGTCCGCAGGTCAATATAAAATAAATTCCACACTAAAGATTTACCCTTTGTGCTTTGTACTATAGTGCCTGGCATTATTTCTTGTACAGTCAATGGACATGGAGGAAACCCATTACTACCATTTCCTTGTCCGCATGAATTTTTTATCATTCATGGTCATCTTCTAATTCTTATGAATAGCATATAATTTTTTTTCTGCACTTGCCTGTCATGACCTACAGAGGCATCCACTTCTGCCCCCTCACTGAAACTAGTACTGACCTCATCACCACAAGACTGAGAAGAACTGTAAGTGCCATCATCACCAGGTGGGACATAGCCTGGGGCTATCCCATTCCCAGTCCCCACTTCACCACCATCTTTATCAGCATACACTGTCTCAGCATCTGAGCTTATATTTGAAGAAGAAGCCTCCTTGTCCTTGCATGATGCTTCAGCAGCTGGAAGTATATTGGCACATGTGGCAAAACATTCGGTACCTCTACGAGTAACTCCTGTCAGTTCTTTCCAAAACTCTACTATAATTTCATTGGTAACATGCTTTTTTGGTTCAGGAGGACATTTAATGCCAGGCTAGGTGATGTTATTGTTGTCGCTGTGTTCTTCATTAGTGCTAGGATTCATGTTGTCCACATCATTTTCAATTGCACGTGTAGCAGCAGTGTGCTTCATTTTAGTAGACTTAGACCAGGAAATACGAGACATTTTAGACATAGCCGTGGCTTTCACTATGCCACAGAGAGATGTCACAAACAGTGTAGCTATGTCAGGGCTTGGGGCACCTAACAGGTTAATATACAGTGTAATACAGCCTAAATGGTTTTCACTATACTGCAGAGTGAGACAGAGTAGCTATGTCACAGACAGGGTGCGGGGCAACTACCAGACAGTGAATAATACAGCCGAAATGGCTTTCACTAAGCAGCAGAGATACATAGGGTAGCTATATCACAGTCAGGGATTGGGGCACCTAACAGACAGTGTGTAATACAGCCTAAATGACTTTATGCAGAGACACACACAGTAACTATGTCACAGACGGGGCTCAGGGCAGCTAACAGACAGTGTGTAATATAGCCTAAATGGCTTCACTGTACTGCAGAGAGACGCAGAGTATATGTCACAAACAGGGCTCAGGACACCAAACAGACATTGTGTAATACAACCTAAATGGCTTCACTGTACTGCAGAGAGACTGAGAGTATATGTCACAGACAGGGCTCAGGGAATCAACCAGAGAGTGTGTAAGTATACAGCCTAAATCACTTTCACTATACTGCAGAGACACACAGAGTAACTATGTCACAAACAGGGCTCAGGGCACCTGACAGACAGTGTATAAATATACAACCTAAATGACTTTCACTGTACTGCAGAGACTGACATACAGGGCAGCTATGTCACAAACAGAGCTCGGGGCACCAAACAACAGACAGTGGGTAATACAGCCTAAATGGATTCACTGTACTGCAGAGACACACACAGGGTAGTTGTGTCACAAACAGGGCTTGGGCACCAAACAACAGACAGTGTGTAATACAGCCTAAGTGGCTTTCACAGCTGCTGCCAACAACGAGTGCCCTCCCCCACCCCGTCTCCTTCTCTCCTGAGCACCACTGCACTTGATCCCCTGATTATTCCCCCTTCAGTCCCCAACCTTTGCTCCCCTTCATGAACAAAAGTTGTGCTTGTTTATTGTTTTTTTTATTAACTTTTTTTTCCTTCGTTCTTTTTGACGCAGTTGCAGCAGGCACCAATTGCTCCCTCTCCCACCAAACTCCAGATCTTGTCTGCATGCTCACACAGAAGATGGGGAGCTCAGGCACCAGCACTGACCAATTGGATTGTCAGGCTGGTGTCATGTAGTCCTTTCTACAGTGAGGACCCCACAGGCTACCTGTAATGCTGGATTAGAGTTTGGAAGAGTCCCAGGACCCCACAGGCTGCCTGTAATGCTGGTTTAAAATTGCAGTTACCTGTTACCTGACCCATTACCAGTGTCCACAGTGCCTGACCCGTGAACTACACTATTGTGTTGTGTAGGTAAGTCAATTACCCAAACTACCCAACCCAGCAAAAAAATGCTGATACCGCACCTACCCGCTCTAGCTACCCCACTGGGTAGCCCATCCCTAATCCTAATTAGCATGTCACTAACATGTTTAGCAGGCCTGCACATGGGCCAAATAGTATGTCTCTCATACAGATAGTAGACTTCCCAAATATTCCACTATTTGGGCATTATTCACGAAGCACTATTAGATGAGATTCCCAAGCCTTGCAGAGCTCCTTTGGTGAACTGATGGCCATTTCTGAAGCTCACAGATGAGAACACCATGTGACCTCCTCACCGTAAGTTTGTAAGGAACACGAAACAGTCTTTCCTAAGAACTAGCCCTGTAGTATTTCAGAGACCTTAAACCTGCCAAAAAGAGATCTTTTGGGTGCTCCACGGGCTTTGTTTTTGTTAGCACTGTAGGTTTGTCTGCTCGGTATCAGCAAAGTCAGGCTTGGCTTTCTGACAGGATGTTTTTTGTCCTTGTTGCTTGGGCTTGCTAACAGTGACCAAAAGGGCTGTCTGCTGACACGCTTCCCTCACTGCTTACTGCCACACAGCTCCAATATGATTTTTTTTGTGAAACACATTTGTTTTGTGTGTTTTTTTTTTTAATGTTATCTGTCTCTGAGCTCAGTTTTCTGCCAGACTGATGAGGGTGTCAGCTGACTGACTCCTCCCACAGCTCACTGCGCACTACTTACCTGTACGTGCATAATATGTAAAATTGTTTGTGAGTCTGCACCCTGCATGTGCATGGCTGTTTGCATGTATTTTCATTTTGTATTAAACTGCTGCAGTGTTTGGTAGATCTGTCTGGTTCCAGGCTCAGTTCCCTGTAAGATTGAGGATGGTTTGGCTGACTCCCCTCCCCCCTCAAAGCTCGCTATATGAGTTGCCTGTGCATGCATAATATATATTTTTTTCATAAGGCTGTGCCTTGCATTTCCACAGTTGTTTGTACACAGTTATTGAAATAAAATATTTCAGTTCTCAGTTAGTCTGGCTTGACTCACTAAGGGGTGTGTGTGTGTGTTCGTGTTCCATGTCAACTGAAGAGATTATCCTCTGCTTCTCCCTTCATAGCAGTGAAGCTTTTTTCTACTACTGTTTTTTGTGGTACGTACAGTAAAATTGCTAGGGTTTGGCATGTAGAAGCAAAGGTTACCAACACTTGTGGAGTGAAGTTATCAAATGGAAAAAGTTTCTGCTGTAAAATTCACAAACAATGGTTAGCAAGCAGACGGGACAAACTGCTTTGGTGCTTCGACTGTAATGGTGTTCCTCAGGGGGTGTAGGGTTTGGAATGTGTACTATCATTCTGCAAACACTAAGTAATCACACACAAAGGCAATATACAGTAGCTGTGAACTGATTTGTTGCAGCAGCTTGGCAAAAGTGCTTGGTCCAATCCCAGCAAAGCATCTGCACTATCAGCCCCAAGTAGTAAAAGATGGGGTTAGAGATGGGTGTCTGGGGATATCTGGTGGGCTGAACTATTTATCCCCCCACACAAGCCTTCTGGTTCTGGCAGCAGTTGTATCAGGGATAATATTTCTACTAGTAACACCTTTACTACTACTAGTGTCATCATCTGTTCCATTCACACATTCACTGCCACATCCTTCTACGGCTGTAGCAGGAGATAGTGCTGTGTGGAATTTTTAAATTCCGGTGGAACAAAATTTCACAGAATTTTTGAAATTCTATTGAAGATTCAGCCAGACTTCGCCAGAAATGGAATGGCAGAATTCTGTGTCACAAAAATGCAGAATGAGTTTTCAGCAACATTTCCACAGAATTTTATTCTGCAGATATCAATATTTTTCACGGAAATGGTTGCGGAATGATTTTCCACTGAAAAAATGTTGTTCACAGCAGGCAGATTTCCACAGAATAACCAATGGAATTCCACTTTCCATGCAGCTCTAACAGGAGGGTTTTAGAGCTTTAATTACCCTGTGTCGAAAGCAGAACCACCACCACCAGTGCTCCCACAGCTACCACTATGGCTGATACATACCTAGCCTGTGTGCGTCCCACCACCAATAGTGCCATTTTGCAGCAGCCACCCTTTCTACTCTCACTAGTACTGCAGCCACTGTGACCACTGTTCTGTGCCCATAGCCACAGCACCTACTGAGACTGTGATCATGCGACCACGACTACAGTGCTTCATATGTCCACAGCTCTATGTGTTGTGGTGGATCGAGTGTGCCACGAGTCATTTCTTTTGCATTAGTGACAGCTCTGTGTCAGTCGTTGAGGTATTGTTGACATGTATATAGTACGCCAGGTTTGAAAAGGGGTTAATGGTGTGATCCCAGTTCTTTTAAATTTATACTTAATTGTTGATTATTAATCTGAAAATTTGAGAAAAGGGTC
This sequence comes from Neoceratodus forsteri, assembly GCA_016271365.2. Lineage (NCBI taxonomy): Eukaryota > Metazoa > Chordata > Ceratodontiformes > Ceratodontidae > Neoceratodus > Neoceratodus forsteri. The sequence goes on along the minus strand of CM057452.1, from coordinate 524,438,574 downwards.
CCAATTTTAAAATGATTGGGACTGGCGCTAGGGGCTTGCATCAAGAAAACATGGCTCCTTGCACCGTGCCTTACACCTGTCCTGATTTTGTAATGCACCTTGTGCCACTGGAGGAACCACTTGTGGCAACCAGGCTTGTGTTGTCCTTGCAACAGCCACACTGGTGCACCATGATGCAAGGGGACTTGTGCTGGTGCAGCGCTGCAATATCCCCTAATGTAGGATTTTGCAAGCCACCTAATAGGTGCAAGAACTATGCTGTTAGACCTGCTTGGAGGTAGTCTAACATGCTGTGTGTCTCTGCTGGAGCCCTTGCTGGGTGTGGGGGGGGGCACACTGTGCCCCTTAGTGAAGGTACCTGTACAGCCACTGACACCTGCTGGACCATTGCAGGAGCAACCGGTGGTCCATGGCAGGCATGGGCCCACTTCCCCCCTTCCCCAATGGTGGTGGTGGTGCTGCATCAGACCCAGAGTGACAGTGCACTTGCTCCTTGGTGCCACTTGCCATCCCTTCCCTCAACCCTGTGTGCCCCCCCCCAAACAAGCCAGGGCATGCCCAGGACAACCCACCAGCATGACTGACTGGCAGGTCACCATTGCTGGCCGCTGCTGCTGCAAGCCTGTTGCACAGCTTCCGGCATTCCCCTCCGGTGCACCGTTTCTTCGATGCAGCTATTGATTTGTGGCAGGCTTGGAGACTTTGGCACCAGGACCTCTCTCTTTCTAAAATCACATACAGGGTCTCTTTTGCACCCAGGTTTGACACAGGCAGTAGTTTGGCGCACCATGCACCAATCTAACTAGGCTTTGTAAAATCAAGCCCAAGGTATTCACACCACCCTAATATTTAGTGCCACACTAATCTTCTAAAAACTGGGGCCCAAGTCTTCATATGTTATACTCCTATAGTACCAAATCCTTATGGTTCATTGTCGCAAATAATCGCCATGTTCCTCTCACAGTATAGATCCTTGTGAGAATAAAACAACTGAAAATTCACCTTTCTTTTTCTGTATGGGATAGATCCTCGTGACACACAAGACTCTTCCGTAGTTCAAGTTCCATCTCATTTGAAATATTAACTCTAACAGTGCACCTTGTAAACAGTCTGAAATGTAATGTTCTCTTCTCCCACAGAAATGTGAATATCTCCTCCTCAAACTTTACAACCAAGATGAAAGTGTTGTTTTCACTCGAGATCCCCGTGAAACTGTAAGTATCGTTTTCAAATTAAGCAGTATTGTACAACAGTGTGTGTATCATGCTAAGATAATGTTACGCCTCAGGTGGTTGGGCATGAGACCACAGGCCAAGGGCATCCAGCACATGAGAAGTGACATCATCTCTGTACAACACACCCTCTGGAATGCATTATTCCAATTATACAGTGGCTAGTTGCTTAAAAACAAAGAAAAAGATTAAAAAATACATTTTAAAAATAAATGTTAACTTTAATTTTTGAACGGGTAGGTGTATGAACAGCAGAAAGTGCAAATACTCTGTTTCGTCAGTAGACGGTGCTGTTGCATGATTGTTGAACTGTGTGTGAATCTCTGTCTCCCTCAGTGTGCTCTCTCCAGCTACCTCTCTCTTCATTACTATGTTTAATATGTGATATTTTTCAGACAGAGGAAGCTGCAGTACTTTTTTATTGTTTAAATGACAATTATCAGCAGGACTGCGGTTCCAGGTGGAATGGGACTGATTAGGGTTAGTTTCGCACTGCACTGAAGTAATGGTTTTAGTTGAGGAGGCACATTCATGGTGCCGGTGCTGGTGGGGTACAGTGAAGCTGCAAACACAGATTGTCTTGGCTTTATTGCAGTGTGGGACTCAGTGCTAATAAGGTTTCAATCTTTGAAAGCAGGTTTGGGATGCATGAGGAGAGGCATGCACTGTGCTGTGAAAAGTGGACCATCTAACTATGTGCTGCTGATGACTGCAGGCAGGGTAAAGTGAAGCTGATCTCACTAACTAACAACTTCAGTTTCATTTTCAAATAAGTGGCAAAATGGCAGATATATGATAGTACAGTAAAATGTTTGTTTGGAGAAATGAAAAGGGTCCTAATAATGGCATAAAAGAGTAGAGGGTAGGGAGGGATTTATGTGTTTTTTTTTTGTTTTGTTTTTTGTGATTTGTGAAGTATTGCCAAATCCCAGGTGTGGACAACTTGAACACGGCCTGTGGAGTGATTCTTTTTTTTTTAACATTTCATGTGGTCATTAGAGTACTGGGACTTAATCTGTGATGTTGTTTCAGGATTTATTCTTGCCATTATATAGATAAGCAGTAATCCATAATGGTGTGTGGGTGCCTGATAAGAGCATGCCCCAGGTGCATAGTGAGGCATGAGGTGCTTGCACTGAGTGCCTTCAGCACCTGGAATGTGCTCTTATCAGGCAACAACCCACACTCCAGGGGTGTCTTATTGCTCTTTTAAAATGGGCTTTAGTCATTAATATCTAAAAAAAAAAAAATGAGTAAATAAAAAAGATGTTTTTTTTTTATAGTATGTTAGAATCAGTAGTTCTCATAATGTGCACTGGTAACACCTAGACTGTGCATATTGTGCTAGGGAGCTAGTAGATGGCACTTGTTGCAATATTTCACACTAACCTGGTTGAGGGTTCCCTCTCCTGCACCAGTATTGCAGCTTGTTGACCCTCACCATACTCACTATTATCCCCATTCCCAGCATCAGTAGTGTAACCCATTTTCCTGTCTGGTATGACCCCCCCCCCCCGAGAACCAGTAATGTAGCCATGCTCCTTGCGGTAGTTTTGGCATGACTTCTGGTTTCAGTGACTCATTGCAGTAGTCATGGTCATGGTTTGCAAACTGTGAGAAAAAAAATTATTCAAAAAGCTATCAGTGGTCCGGTGAAGTTGGCACGAAGTGCTACGTGATCACCTCCCCTGCCTTGATTCTCTGCAACAGCACTACAGTCTTCTCCCTCATTTACGATTTCAGAGAACAACTCACCCTTCAGGTCAATCACCTGTTGTCAACAGTGTTCTTCTTATGGTGATCAGAGGGTGGGGGAACCACTAGCACCATGGAGGTTTTTTTCTAACTGCAGGCTGTTGATTTTTGGGGGTACAAGGAAGGCTTTTATTTACATTTTTCAGGTTTGTACCCTGTTTTTCTCCCTATCGAGCCCAGGACCCCAGCAGACAGCTATGCGTGCGTGTGAAGGTGCACATGCACCCTGTGAAGCCGGCTCAGTCCCTTCCGGCCCTCAGCTGGCAATCAGCGAGCTCCCCATTGCCTGAGCTGCCATACATCCTCCACTGGGTGGCAGCCAAGGGCCGGGAAACTCCACATCCCTCCCTGGGAGAGGAGAGCTGCCTCACGGCAGCTCAATCCTACTCCTCACCCTTGCTCTCCCTCCTTGATCACCCTTGTTCCTGAACCCGGGTCGCTGGCATGGCACAAAATATGGCATCCAGCGCCTCAACCCACAGCATCACCAGGCTGGTTCTAGGGAGCTTTTATTTTAACTATGGGCTGGCAGTCAGAGGGGGGTCTGGGACCCCTGGCAGCAGGGAGTTTTTTTTTTTTTCTAACACGGGCTGGCAGTTGTGGGGGGGGGGACCACTAGCACCAGGGATGTTTATTTTTTGTAACTATGGGCTGGTGATCGGGGAGGGGGACAGGAACCACAGGGATGGGAGTTCTACCCCAGTGGACAACCAGCTAGTTTTATTTATTATTTATTTATTGTATTTTGACGACTGGGTAGGCCCACTGAGCCCCGGAGGTCCCTTTTTCAAGGGCAACCTGGGAATTACAGGACAAGGCTGTATTACTTCTAGTAGCCACTATGGTTGCACTGAGTACAAGGGGGTTTTGTTTGGCAGTATTTGCGCTATGCAAAAGAACAGCGCTAAACCGTTTTGCATGGTGCAACTCTACTGAGTTTTGGCTTATGCCAATATTCCGATCCCTACCCCACGATTTGCATACCCCCACCCATTGTGGTTTGCATTGGTGCTAACCCTGTTTGTTGGTGCAACCCTTTCAAATATTAGGCTGCGGTGCAAAACCTAGTTTGTCTGGGAAAACACTGCTTAGTGCCCGCATAAACATTATAATAGGGCCTTACAGAAAATTGGGTGGCTGGAAGAGAGATGTAGTTGTGGGGTAAAGGAGATTCCAGTAGCGAGGAGACATAGACTGTAAAGCCTGTTTCCCCAGGCCAGTGGAGCAGGGACGTTCTATGAGAGGCCTGGAGTCAACAAATCTAAGTGTAGTATGTGGGGGAACAGATGCTGCAGATAACGTGTTACCTTCCTTAGCAGTACTGTTTTCATTAAATATGCCAGTTCATTATTTTCATGGAGGGAATAATCTAAATGCTATACTCCATTAGCCAAAGCTTCTCTTACTAGGTGGTATTTTCAAAATTCGAATTTGTGACTCCAATGTTTATGTCTAATTTTTTTCACCAAGCTTTTTTATTTCATCTGTGGCTGGTGGGCAGGCTCTTAGCCCTTTCACCACTTCTCTTAGCCAGCATCCTCCTCCTCCTGTAACTAACCGGCAGCTAAGTCCCTCATGGATAATATGGATTGCTCCAATGGCAGGTCCAGGATTGGGAGAACCACCCTCCTCCCCAAGTGGTTGGGCAGCAGTGTGGGCCGGAAGAGAGCAAGTAGAGCTTCATTAAGTCTGCCTGTCCCAGTTTTCTGGCCCCCTACCCTGTCACGGTGACACATAAAGATACGTGCGTGGAGGCATGCATGCACTTCTTAGTCAAAGCCCCTCCCTTCGAGCAACTCATTAACCTGCACTACCACCGAACCACCACCTTGTGGCTGTCAGAGGCTGAGATGGTATGCCTCCTCCCAGGAAAAGAAAGCAATCTTTGGGATACTGGCCCCCCATGGCTGACCCCGAGTCTGGAGTCTGCTCCAACTGGAGTTACTGGTATGGTGACCAGTAGATCTAATGCTATGCCACTGGGCTGGCCTATGTGTCTAATTTTTTCAAATGACATTAATGTTTCTATCTCTGCATTTTTTTAAATCTGTATTTTATTCTTCCCCAGATCTGCCTGATGGCACCGCCCTGAGCCCCATCACCATCCTTCTCATGGCCTTACTGGTTATCCACCACTTGCACAGGACCATAGTTTTGTAGGTGCTCTGCCATGTCAGACATGAAGGAGCCTGCAGGGGGTGCCAGCATGTAGCAGCCCGGCCAGCTTCCACATTGGTTTTCTCCCCAAGCTGGAGCATAGTGATGTGTGCACCAGCATGTCACGCTCCAGCTCTTCCCCCAGAACATAGTGATGTGTGCACCAGCATGTCACGCTCCAGCTCTTCCCATGGAACTTAGTGATGTGTGCACTAGCATGTCATGCTCCAGCTCTTCTCTTGGGACATAGTGATGTGTGCACCATCATGTCACGCTCCAGTTGTTCCCCCAGAACATAGTGATATATGCACCGGCATGTCACACTTCAGCTGTTCCCCCAGAACATAGTGATATGTGCACCGGCATGTCACGCTCCAGCTCTTCCCCCAGAACATAGTGATATGTGCACCAGCATGTTATGCTCCAGCTGTTCCCCTGGAACACAGTGGTGTGTGCACCAGCATGTCATGTTCCAGCTCTTCTGCTGAAACATATTGATGTGTGCACCAGCACGTCACACTCCAGCTCTTCCCCCTCTGAGTGCCATCCTGTCCCATCCCACTACACTGCTGCCCAGCCTCAGCTAGGTGGCAGTATCTGCAGCAGAACTGGAGTCCTCCCTGGGGAGGGAGAGCTGCTGTGGGGTGCTCGATCCTTCCTCACCCTGCCAGCCCAGTGACCCACCCTGTTAGTTTTCAAGCCTGTGTCAACACGCTGGGGTGGAAGCATGACCACTCCCCCACTGGTTTGGCTATTCCTCTCTGCATTTAAGAGAACTTGCAAGTTTCTTATTTCGGCTGTACTCCAGCATACCTCTCCCACCCCATGCCATTGGCCAAGGTTCAGGAACAGACAGAGTTGCTTGGTGGGCTGACAGGGTGACAAAGGATCGAGCGCCTGATGACAGCTGTCCTTCCTGGGGAGGAAGAACTCCAGTTCAACCGCAGATACTGCCACTTGGCAGAGGCCCGTTAGCAGGACAGCACTCTGAAGGGGAAGAGCTGGAACATGATTTGCTGGCACACACATCACTATGCTTCTACTTGGGAGAAAACCAATGTGGAAAATGGCTGGGGTACTACATACCGGCACCCCCACAGGTTCTCTCACTTACAGGGAGAGATCACCACGCAGTGTAGTTCCACTTGGACATAGGCAGAGGGTTGGTCAGAACCAAGTTGATGGTTTTGGATTTCAGGAAGGCTGACTTCAATAAGATGGGAGAAATTCTGGTAGGGCACCTTGCTGGAATGAGAAAGGAGATAAGTAGATGGAGGTGGATATGAAATGGGCCATAATAAAGGGGGGACTGATGGAGGCCACTAGTTAGTGTACCAAAATCAAAAGCAAGTAATCTAATGCCAAAAGGCCTGGGTGGTTCTGGAAAGAAGTGGCCAATGTGAAGGGGGGAAAGATAGCCTTCCGGAGGTACAAACATACTCAAAATGAGGAGGATAGGCAGTTCTGTAGTGCTAAATCAAATGTGGCAAGCAGAGCAGTTGAAGGAGCAAAGACTGCAAGGGAAGTATGGCTGACGTAGGGAGTAAAATTGGGTGAGAAGGCCTTCTTCAAATATATAAGGGAGAATAGGGATATTAAAGATGAGATTGCCAGGTTAAAAAGAAGGGTGTTGGGCAGAATCATAGAAGTAGTCGGCATATATGGACCATGTGGACCACCTAGTCTGTCCGAGAAAACCCTCCAGTATGTCATCTACTGTGGGGTCATGAATACTGCCCTCCCCTCCCCTCTTGAGTATATCCATGTGTTTGTCCCATGCATGCTTAAACTGCGTGACTGTAATAGCGCCCACCACCTCTTATAGCAAACCATTCCAGTCATTCACCACCCTCTCCATGAAGAACTTTTTCACGTTGCCCCAACCCTGCCATCCAAAGACTTCATGCAGTTCCCTTGGTGTTAAAAGTTTCACTCAATTGTAACAGCCCATCCCCCTGAGTCATATTGATCCTCTTTAGGTATTTAAAAGTCTTGATCATACCCCCCTTCTTCTCCTATCCTCAAGGGAATACAGGTTCAGTCACCCAAGTCTTTCCTCATATGTCTTACACTGCATACCCAGCACCATACTGGTATGGTAACCCTTCTATGCACCGCCTGCACTCTGTTCCTGTCCTTGCAGAGACAGGGTCTTCATAATTACATGCAATACTCAAGATGTGGTCGCACCAGTAATACATACAGAGGAAGAAGCACCTCCCCCCTCTTGCTGGTAATCCCCCTTCATGTGCATCTGAGCATCTGATTTGCCTTTCCCACTGTTTTCCCATACTGCTTTGTCACCTTAAGATCATCAATAATAATTACTCCCAGGTCTCTCTCTCCCTGTGACCTTCTGCACCTCTTCCACAAGCGTGTGTTCCCCCCTGGGTTCCCATGCCCCACATGCATGATTCTGCATTTATTTGCATTGAACCCCAGTTTCCACTTTGTGGACCACTCCTATAATTTCCTCAAGTCTGCTCACATTCCATCAACACCTCTCAACGAAAGTCCATCCTGCTACATATTTTAACATTGTCGGCAAATAGGGGTACTTTCCCTTTCAACCCATCAGTCATATCACCTATACAGAGCTTAAAAAGTACTGGTCCCAACATGGACCTTTGAGGTACTCCACTGGTCACCCTCACCTCAACTGAGCACACCCCATTTACCACCACCCATTGCCTTCTATCCCCAAGCCAATTTTCCACCAATTTCTCTGTCCTTGTTCTCACCCCTAGGTTCCTCAATTTCATAACCAACCTCCTATGAGGGATGGAATCAAAGGCCTTCCTGAAGTCCACGTAGGCCACATCAACCGCCCCTCCCTTGTCTATCACCTAGGTCACCTCATCAAAGAATTCTATCAGGTTGGTCTGGCAGGACCTACTCCTGGTGAACCCGTGTTGTCCCTGGTTTTGCAGCCCTCTGTTTTCCAGGAAATCCACAGTCCTTTCTTTGACAAGTGTCTCCAATACCTTGCCAGCTGCTGAGGTGAGATTATGGGTCTGTAGTTCCCTGGTTCCTCTTTATTACCCTCCTTGTGTATTGGGACCAAGTTTGCCACTTTCCAGTCCCTTGGCACCTCCCCTGTCTCAAGTGATAGAAACAAAGATGCATAGAATTTGACAGCAGATAAGGACCGCTTGGCCCACCTAGTCTGCCCATATTCCTACCTGATGAATATGCTGCAGATCCTAGTTAACCAACAGCCTACTTCCTCCTACCCCCCACTAGGACTGCCTTATGTCTATCCCATACATTCTTGAATTCTCTCACTGTTCTTGACTCCACAACCTCCTCAGAAAGGCTGTTCCATTCATCCACAACCTTCTCCATGAAAAAATACTTCTTCACATTACCTATGAGCTGTCCCCCCTTGATCTGCAGCCAGAACCTCCCTGAGCTCATGCAGCAGCCTTGGGTGCACAGCATCCTGTCCCATGGCCCTGTCAACTCTGTGTCTAGCCAGCTCCCTAGTGATCCTATCTGTAATAAAGAGTCCAGCATCCACCCTTGGGCCCATAGGTCCTCAGAATTATGGGTCCCCCCTCCTCAACTGTGAACACAGAGCTAAATTAATCTTGCAAAATCTCAACCTTTTGTTCATCGTCCTCCACTGGGGCTCCTCCGTCCCCCACCAGCCTGAAAATCCTCCCCTGCCCTTCCTCTTCTCACCAATATATCTAAAACGTAGTTTATTCCCTCTACTGGCTAATGCAACAATCTGTTCTTCAGTTTTAGCCTCAGACTTCCTCACAGCTTTCCCTACCTTCCTGTACAGTTGCTGGTACGTTGCCCTGTTGCCAGTGACACAGCAGATGGGAACAAAAGTTAAATCTTCCTGTTCGTTGACAACAGCAAGCTTTTTTTGGAGCGTGGACCTGGAGGAGGGAAAAGGTCAACTAAGAGAAAACTTGGCTAGGGTACGGAAGTGCTCTGGTATTTGGGAACTGAGGTTTGACACTAAGAAGTGTGAAGTTATGCACTTGGGGGTGAAGAACCCAGATACCAAATACTGGTAGGGTGGTGTGCAGGTCACCAAATCTGAGGAAGAAAAGTACCTAGGGGTTATCACCAGTGACATGAAGTACCTGGCACACTACAGTAGTGCAGCAGAAGAAAATCACATGCTAGGCTGAACAGCAATGGGGATTACCAGCAGGAAAGCAGAGGTCATACTACTGCTGTATTGGTCACTGGTCAGACTGCACCTTGGGTACAGTGTGCAGTATTGGTGCCTTTATCTGAAGAAGTATGTTAACTTTCTGGAGCCAGTCCAAAGAAGGGCGGACAAGATGATCCAGGGCCAGAAGGGCAACACCTACAAAGAGAGGCTCAAGGGGCTTAAGATGTGCTCTACTGAGGACAGAAGGGAGAAGGGGGATATGAACAAGACCTTCAAAAACCTTAAAGATATGAACAAGGTGAATACAGAGGGCCTCTTGAGTTTTAGTGGGAACAAGTCCACTGGGGGCATAGACTAAAGCTTCTTGAGGGAAGATTCAAGAGAGAGAGATGAGGTGGCATTTTTCACTAAGAGAGTGGTGGCGAAGTGGAACAAGTTGCAGGAGGAGGTTGTCTTCCATAAAAATGGTGGACAACTTCAAGAGAGGATGGGACAAAATGAAGGCAAAAGTTGCCGGTGAAGGGGGGAAGGGGGAATTGATAGGATATGGGGGAATTTGGGGAGGGGAGGCAGGTCCCACTGTAGACACAGGAGGACCTGCACACTGGAGCAGAGAAGACAGATCATAAGGCTTTTAACTGATTGCATGTTTGAATGTATGTCCATATATCATGTTGGTTTTTTGTTGAATCCAGCTAAATGGTTGTTTCAGATGGGCATTAGATGGAGAGGCAAAATTATTAAATATGTATGGGTTTTAATATTTTTCCTTTACTCCTTTGAAAAATAGTTCCAACTATGCATGGATTGTCTCTAAAGGTTATTGGTGCTGGTTTATACATAAAACATGATTCCGTGTGGCCTAACAATTTTGGTCTCTGTGGATAACCATAATTGGCCGTCTGTCCTATACATTTGAGACCATTTTGATGCATGTTTAAATAGAAAAGACCAGTGGTATCTTTCCCATAAGGGTATATAAGCCAAATCCACCATACCTCCGGGGAGATTGCAACTTGATTCTAGCCAAAATTGGCAGTTCTAGGGACGTGGATATGTTGTTCAAGCCACACTTATTGGCGGGTTCCTTGCCGCATTAAATCTTGCTGGAAGGTCTTCCAGCTGGCTCCTCCCACCCACCTGGGTGGTAAAACTCTCGGCTCCACCCCATGATGCCAGATCTTTCTTACCGCTTGGAAGCTCAGGTTCCCTCCTTAGCACTCTGCGTTTTAGGCCTGGATCCACACTCTTCGGTTAACCAGAAACTAATTCTCAAATTTACAAGACTTCCGTCTTCTTTTTCCCTCACGGCTGCAATGGACAAATCAACTCCTGGCTTTCATTGGTGCCCCTGTGGGCAGAAGATGTCCCTGACCGACTCGCACTCCATGTGCGTCTACTGCCTAGGGCTCGGCCACGATTCGAAGGCTTGCGATTTGTGCAGATCTTTTTTGGCTTCGGTCTTGGAGGACCACGCTGATTGACTTCTTTTGGGGCACCCTGAAAAATGGTATCCGCCGGTCAAGTCAAAGGAGGCCCGTTGGGCGGTGTCCGTGGCAGAGGGCTCCGCAGAGAGTTGGAGCAGATGATCACCCTCAAAGAGGAGGCGGCCCAGGTCGCATCATTTTCCTCCTCGGTCGCGGCATTTATCCCGCTCTCCTTGGGCTCTCCATATACAGCTTCTTTTAAGGAGCTTTGTCAGTCCCTCTCCACCAAGGGAGAAGGGCCATCGGGACATTCCAGTCAGTCCAAGAAGAAGGACTCAAAATGTAAGTCCCACCGTCGATGTTCATGGGAGCAGGAGAGATCCTCTTCACGGATGGTCCATCTTCGAATTTTATCGTAGTTATGCTGGCGTCGCTGGCTTCATGGTGTTCCCTGCTTAGGTCAGCCGCCAAGACACCCATCGACGCAGTCGAGATTTTTCTTGACCCATCGGATGGTTTGTCGTCTGGTGATGCTGACAACCCTACTTCACCGGTTCCCCCGGTGGAAACCGAGGACTTGCCTGTGCCTCCTGTGCCGCAGTCCCCGGTTAAGGTCCCTGAACCGAGGGAGGAGCGGGTTCCACTGTTCCCTCTCTGACCCACCCTCTGAATCCCCGAAGGTCTTGGTCTCAGACCTCTTCCAGGTCCAGCCGGTCCCACCAACGTCGGCAGTCTCGGCACCATGGAAAGTGAAGGCGCGGCTCATCCTTGTCGTCCTCTTTGGAGGATAGGTTCCAGCACAAGTTGCTTTGGCACTCCAAGGATTTAATGTGGCAGCAGCTCTTATTGTCCGGGAATAAGCCGACTCCGTCACCTTCTCTGACAATTAAGTGTTTGTCACCTGAGCGGCCAAAACAACCCCTCGTATTCGAGGAGCCGAAACTGACACCGGTTGTTCGTCCGAAACCGGCTGCTCCACCCATTGTGGTGGAACCTCCGCCACCACAAATGAAGACTGGGGCCCCGACCAAGGATTCTCGGTCGGGTCAGGGCTTGCCCCATAGGTTGTCGGTCACCCTCACTCTCGATCGACCTCAGCACATGGAGAGTGGCTCAGGCGCTCGGCAGGTGTTCACAGACTCCTCGGAGTCTGACGATGATGACTCCTTGTTCTCCAGGCCGCTTGACCTGGAGTCTACATGGGGTCAGTCGGTGGACAAGAGCCCATCCTTATTTTTAGGAATGCTTCAACTCATCTCAGAGTCCATTGGGATGAAGCTCGAACCCGTTTCAAAATGGGCCAAGTACTGGACCGAGGGGATTCCCCTACAGAGGCCTTTCCAGTGGCCAAAGCCATTGTTGGCCTGGCCCTGGAGCTGTGGCTGTGGCCAGCATCTTGTCCCACACCTTCGGCCAGGATGGCTCGAAAGTATGCGATCCCTACAGGTTCACTCTCCGGTTTCTTGGTGCACCCCTCTGCGGAGGGTTAGTGACCGACAGCATTTTCCAGCGTTCTGGGAATGCTCGGGATGTGGACAAACTACCCGATAAGGAGTCCATGAAATTGGACTACTAAGGGCGGAAGGTATTTGCTGCTTCCTCCCTAGGCCTTCGTCAGACTAGCTCGGCCGTTCTGATGGCACACTTTTCACATGCCCTTTTGGGCTTCCTGGATGATGTGATTCCTCATCTCCCAGATGACGGTCAAGCAGGTGTGGGATCAGGGAAAGGCGGTTGCTAAACAGCAGCTCCAAACTTCGATAGACATTGCTGATTCATGTGCCCGGTCAGTAGTGGCCGCAGTGGCCATGCGCCGCAGAGCTTGGCCTGCGGATCTCCACCTTTACAGCTGATACCCAGCACATGCTGGCAGACGTTCCCTTCCTAGGTACCGACTTGTTTGGGCCTAGGGTGGAGGGTCATCTCCAGTGGATCGAGAAGTCCAATGCCACCTTGGACTCTATCACATCTGCCCAGAAGGACAAAGGCCTTCAGCCGCAGCGTAAGCCCTTTCGTCCTTCAGCCCCTGCGGCACATCCGGCCCAGCAATACCAGCATCAGGGCCTGCAGGCTCATACTTGGCACCCCAAAGCCAAGCCTGCTGCTTCCTCTAGCAGGAAGCCGGGAGGAAAAGGCCTAGGCGGCTCCTTGGCTGGCCCTTCCTCCAAGCCTGCCCAGTGATGGGTTGAGGGGTGTCGCCCCCAACCTTGTCACTCCTCCCCAGGTTCCCTCTGTGAGGGGACGGCTCCGTCACTTCCTTCCCACCTGGTCTGCTATCACCACAGACCACTGGGTGTTGGAAGTGGTAGGCTGGGGTCTGTCTCTGGAATTCGAGCAGTCCCTCTCCTATCGAGCCATTGCCCCACGGGAGGCTTCGGGTTCCGCAGCCTCTCTGTTGGCTTGTCGAGCTGACATTGCCCTGCTCCTCCAGAAGGAGGTAATCAGGGAAGTGGCGGACCCCCCTGTAGAGCCAGGGTTCGTGTCCAGGTACTTCCTGGTCCCAAAACGGATGGGGGGCTGGCGCACCATTCTCGACCTACACGACCTGAACAAGTTCCTAAGGTCTTGAATCTTCAGGATGGTCACTCTGGCTCTGATCATTCCATCCTTGGAACAAGGCATGTGGTTCTGTTCTCTGGATCTTCAGGACGTGTTCTTTCACATCCCAATCCGTCCATCTCACCAGCGATATCTCCACTTCAGGGCAGAGGGATCCCTTTACGAGTTCTGGGCCATGCCCTTCAGCCTCTCTCCAGCTCCCAGGGTCTTCACCAAATGCATGGCAGTGGTGACAGCATTCCTACGGCGCCGAGGGGTCTGGGGGTACCCTTACCTGGACGACTGGCTGATTGCATCCTCCTCCAGGTTGGAGGTGGAGCAGTCCAGGGATCTGGCCCTCCAGATCTGCTCTCAGATTGGCCTTCTCATCAATGAGGCCATGTCGGAACTCATGCCATTGCAGGTGCTTCAGTTCATCAGGGCAGAACATGACTCTCTTCGAGCCAGAGCACGGCTCCCAGCAGACAGGGTTGAGGTCCTTTCCTCATTTGCCCAGTCATTTCTGGTTGGGCAATTGCACCCTGCCCAGGACTTCCTGCACCTCCTGGACCTCATGGCGGCCTGCACCAGTGTGGTCCATTGGGCCCACTGGCATATGCGTCCCCTACAGTGTGGGCTGACCCAAAAGTGGTCACAGCGCTTCAGTCCTCTGGACCAGCCCGTGACAGTGACCCAGGAGATGTGGAACAGCCTCCAGTGGTGGCTCATTCCAGCTCATCTGCAAGAGGGTATCCCTTTTGTCCGCCCTGAGCCAACGGTCACTCTGATGACCGGCACCTCTCTGTTGGGTTGGGGGTGCCCATCTGGGGGAGTTCAGAGCCCACGGCCTCTGGTCCCCTCAGGAGTCTCGATGCCACATCAACCTGCTGGAGCTTCGAGTGGTCCAACTAGCCCTCACCACCTTCGCTCTGTCTGTATGGGGTCAAGTGGTCCAGGTCCAGACAGACAACACCACGAACATGTACTACCCCAACCAATAGGGCGGGACGCACTCCTTGCCTCTGTGCAAGGAGGCTGTCTGCACTTGGTCCCTTGTGATCAGCCTGGAGGTGGATCTCCTAGCCATCCATGTCGCAGGAGTCTCCAACAGTCTGGCCGATGCCGTCAGCTGGATAGGCGCTGCATCTCATGAGTGGTCTCTCCTGCCAGAGGTAGTACAAAATCTCTTCTCCAACTGAGGTACCCCTCAGGTGGATCTGTTTGCCTCCAGGGAGAATGCGAAGCTGAGGCTGTTTCACGCTCGCCCCCCTCAGCAGGGCTCGCTGCAGGGGATGCCTTCTGGAGGCCGTGAACCCTGGGCCCCTTCTACGCCTTCCCTCCATTCCTCTTGATCCACAAGGTGCTTCTCAATGTGAAGAGGGACCAGGCACAGGTGATTCTGGTAGCCCCAGACTGGCCCCGCCAGTTCTGGTATCCAGATCTCCTCAGCCTCTGCTCCAGGCTCCCGAGGCGGCTTCCAGGCTGCCCGGACCTGATCTCAGTCAACAAGGAGAAGGTACTCCATCCGGACCTTCAGTCCCTGCACTTGACGGCCTGGTTCCTGAGCGGATAGAGTTCCAGGTCTTGGGTCTTTACAATGAGGTTCTCAACATTGTTGAGGCATCCCGTAAGGAGTCGACCAGAAAATGCTATGCCTTCAAATGGAAGAGATTCTCCATTTGGTGTCAGGTCAAGGGGTTGGACCCTTCCTCCAGTTCATTGGCTAGCATTCTGGACTACCTGTGGTCCCTTTCTCAGCTAGGACTTCGGGCGACGGCCCTTAAGGTGCACCTGGCAGCCATCTCTGCTTACCGGGCGCGGGTTGGAAAGCAGTCGGTGGCGCCGGAGAAGATGGTCAGGTGCTTTTTCAGAGGCCTTGATCACATATCCCCTCCGGTGCGAGAACCTCCACCTCCGTGGGATCTACTGCTGGTATTGGCTAAGCTCATGGGCAAGCCATTTGAACCAATGCACAGGTGCAATATCTCCCACCTGTTATGGAAGACTGCCTTGATGGCTATTACGTCAGCCAGAAGGATGGGAGAGCTCCAAGCACTTTCCATCGAGTCTCCTTATCTGGTCTTCCATAGGGACAAAGTTGTCCTGTGCCCCCACCCGAAATTCCTTCCAAAGGTGGTGTCGGAGTTTCACCTTAACCAGGTGTTGACTCTGCCAGTGTTCTGCCCCAGTCACACCTCGGAGGCCAAATATAGGCTCCATACGCTGGACCCTAGAAGAGCACTCTCTTATTATAAGGAGCGGATGGCTGAAGTTCTGGGAGAGGTTCACCAGCTGTTTGTCACCTACGCTGAAGCCACACCTGGCAGACCTGCAGCCAAGTGAACGATACGCAGGTGGGTCACGTCCTGCATAGATCTCTGCTGTAGGCTGGCAGGCATGGAGTCACCCCAAGAGATAAGAGCTCATTCTACCCGCCATACCGCTGCTTCGGTGGCTGCTTCCAGGGATGTCTCTATCCAGGAAACCTGCAGGGCTGCTACCTGGAAGTCAGCACACACCTTCATTACCCACTACCACATCGACCTTGAGTCACGCCAGGATGCTGGTTTTGGGACCTCAGTTCTCCAGTCCTTATTCCCTAAGTAGGGGTGCGTGCCTTGCCTCCCTCCTCCGGGAGAACTGCTAGGAGTCTGCCAGTAAGTGTGGATTGAACAACATATCCACGTCCCTTAGAAATACAGGTTACTCACCTGTAACAGGAGTTCTAGGAGTGGTATATGTTGTTCATCCACAACACACCTGACCTCCCGGCTTCGGACACGCAACCTGGCTAGATCTAGTGTCATGGGGTGGAGCTGAGAGTTTTACCACCCAGGTGGGTGGGAAGAGCCAGCTTGAAGACCTTCCGGCAAAATTTAAAGTGGCAAGGAACCTGCCAATAAGTGTGGATGACCAACATATACCACTCCTAGAACTCCTGTTACAGGTGAGTAACCTGTATTTTTATCCTTTATATAAATTTCAGATCATTTTTCTCTCCTAGAAAGCTGTTCTTGTGTGATAGGAATTTATATGTTCTGAAATAAATAAAATAATTTTGGAGCAATAATCATTTTAATTGAATTGATTTCCTCCAGATAGAGAAGTTAAACATATTCCACCTTACCACATCTATTTCAGTATCTTTTATGAAGATGAGATGAATTTCTATCATTTTGTTTAAATATTAATGCCAATGCTTCATTTTTGTTTTAACTTTCTGCCAGTTTACGTAGTCATTTAATAAATGAAGATGTTTAAAAACATCTGAAAGTCGTGTCTTTTTTTCTCAATCAGTCTCATGTTAACCAATGTGAAATATGTGTTATCAATGCAGGAGATGATAGGGTTATCAATGCAGGAGATTATATTTTTTTTCTTCAGATACTGTTCTGGAACTGACTGCTATTACTGTCATTCCTCGATTGACGTCAGTAGATGATGAGTGAGGAATCTGTAGTAGCTGACAGGGCAGTGTGCCTCAAGAATCAATCATTTATGTTTTCCCAGGAAAAGAAACAAAAACATTTCATTTTTCTATCACTCTATTTAGAATTGATCCCTTACATTTAGGCAGCAATGAACAAAATCAAATCAAATCGACTTTATTTTTAAAAAGGCGCTATTCAGAAGATCATAGTGTCCATTACAATAGATACATAAAAATTCAGATAAAACCAGTAGTCATCACATTATAGTCCGTTATATATCATCACCAAAGGCAAGCTCAAATAAATGTGTTTTTAAAGCAGTTTTGAAGCTCTCCACGTCAGACTCTCTCTTATCCGACGGGGTAGAGAGTTTCACAGGGTAGGAGCTGCAAACAGAAATGCCCACGACCCAGATGTCTTCAGCTGAACTCTGGAAATGTGTAGCAGTCCCTCATTGGCTGAGTGGAGCAGTCGGAGTGGGCAGTAGGGATGCAGAAGATCTTACAGGTAGCTCGGACCCTGTCCATGTAGGGCATTATAGGTCAGCAAGCCAACCGTGAAGGTGATCCGTCACTGAACTGGCAGACGGTGCAGTTTGCGCAGCACAGGAGTAATATGACTTGACTGAGATAGCCCAGTCAACAATCTGGCCGCTGCATTCTGCACCAGCTGCAGGTGGCGGATATCAACCCCCAGAAGCCCTAGGTACAGGAAGTTACAGTAGTCAAATATAGTGTAAAACACAAGTCATTCATTTCACACTGTAGACTGTTGCACATGTGACTTCTTTCAAAAACAGGACACTAGATTCTCGCTTGCTTGGCATAGACAGTGTAAGCAGTTCTATCGTGAGAGTTGTTTCCCACCCTCCCCACTCCTCCTGTCAGCCCTCTTCAGCCGTGTGATCCCTCAACCACATATCCTGCCATCTCTGGGACATACCTTCAGGGCCGCCAATTCCTCCACAGATTACCCCCTGTGGTGGGGCTGTTGGGTGACCCTTTCAAACCCCATCCAGTGCCATGCTTGGTTTGGTGGTCCTTGGAGCCTAGTAGGTGGTGTGGAGTCTGCAAGGATTCGTGGGGCAGCATCCTGCCGCCAGAGGTATTATCCACTGTTCTTTCTCCTGACCCATGGGCACTCCATGGGGACAACAGCTAGAACACACAAGAGTTTATAGCAATTTAAAAAAATAGAAGGTATTATATGTAGATATTAGATAGTGGAAAAATTAATTGGCCAACTACTCAGCATAAACTACCCAAGCTGTTGTCTCTTCTGTAACAGAATTTCTTTAAATGTACATACACATAACTGAGCTGTAAAATATGCAATTTAAAACCGCAGTAAATTGATACACACACTAACCAATATATAATATATGACTTAATCATAGCAGTCTTTTTACAAATTTATAGAGTATGCTTTTTAGAAAAAAATGACTGACAAACAATTGGACGTTAGTCCTGTTGACATGCTCACGAACTGCACTGCATAATTAGCTGACTCAGATCAGGCGGATTACTATGAGCAGTTACTGTACAAGTTGAATTTAAAAAAATATGAATTTCTACAACTAGATATTAAATATTTGGCAAATGATTATGACCCACTACTGCTTTCAGTAGATGTCTTAACAAATGAGCTGTCACTCAGCACACTAAGCTTCTTCAATTTACTTTGTAAATCACTGTCACCATGTGCTGTATTTCACTTACGCTGCATAAGAACGATCAGTCAGTTCCTAACTGTGCTTTATGAAAGATTGTTTTCCTCAAATAGTAATCAACTGAGAATCACTAAAAATAACAATAAAAAACTAGGCTGCTTATCTGATGAAACACTGTCTATAGCAAGAGAGCAACAGGGAATCTAATATCTCATTTTTGAAAGCTGTTCCCCACATGGCAGTCAACAGTCTGAAATTAGTTTTACACAATATTTATTGTTCATTGTTTTGTGAATATAAGGGGTCATTTTTAAACAGACTGATAAAAAAATGACATACTTTTTCTTTTCCCAGGAAAACATGAATGATTGGATCTCGAGACAGACAGCCCTGTTAGCTGCTATAGACTCGTTGCATTATCTCACAATGTCAGTCCAAGAATTACGCCAATGGCTGTTGGTTCCAGGACAGCACTGGCGGGGAGGGGACTATAGGATTCAGCATTACCACATGTTTTAAATGGGTTAACATGAGCATGATTAAAAAAAAAAAAGAAATAGAACAGATTTAGATGTTATTAAATAATGTTCTTTATTAAATGACCACATGCACTAGTAGAATGATGAAATTAAAATATGAAACATTGCCACTGATCTTCAAATTATTAGACATTTTAATACCTTAATTTGTGACATTCTCTCTCTTTCAGGCAGCATTTAATTAAATTAACTGGAGAGCAAGTTATGTGGTTGGGAGAATATAAGACCATGGCTTGAGTCTTTTCCCAGTTTGCAACCAAGCCAAAAAGATCATAAACTCTATAAGCAGTTACCTCAAATTAGCAAGAGAGTCATCTGGGGAACCAAGGGTCAGTATAAGATCATCTGCATATGCAAACTCCGTAGTGGTTAATTTGCAAGCTTTTATATCTGTAACATAGGCATTTGTAGTATTGTTTTAATTGAGATAAAGAGCTAGTGGAGTCAAAAGAGGCAGACAGGAAAATAATGTAAATGTTAAGAAGTAGTTGCAACATTTATTTCTGAAAGATTTTTTTTTATCTTTTGCTCATTATAAAGTCCTATATGTGAGGATATTGTGCTGGATGTGTGGAACAGCTCTTAGCCTGGCAGCTGACATATCTAGCTCTATCCCCACCACTACATCACAGCACTGACAGTGACATCACAGGTGACTGACCTAGCAGCCCCTGAGCGGTTGTTTCTAAGCAGCAGTGCTGTCACAGTCAGTGATGTCACAATGCTGATGATGTTGTGTGTGGTGACTAGGGAGAGATATTTCAGCTGCCAGGCAGATTGCTGCTGCCCCACATATCACACCTACTAACATTAGGTAAATAATCTTCTAATGAACCAAAGGGAAAAGAAAAAGTACCTCAGATATAGAAGGTAATAGTTGACTGCTTTTCAAACTAATATTACTTTTAGACAGTTCACTTGCTCTTTAAGTGCCAGAATAAATTGGTGAAGAGATTATGGACAGCATTGTCTCACTCCTCTGAGCAGTCTAAAGGGCATGAAGATGGTTCCATTTGTAATAACTGTGGCAGATGGGTCCCCGTATGCCATTGAGATCTACTGTAGGTGCAGAATTCTGTTCCAGTAAAGAACCTATGTAGTACATTGTCAAGAAATTTTCATTCCAGGGATTAAAAAATGTTGAAGATGCCAAGGGGTGATTCAACAGTTGAATTTTTTTTATTAGAAACCCATATCATGTTTAAATCTCAAACATTGTCCCCTCAAGGGCTGCTAGCTTTTGGCAGAGAGCTGTCGTGCTATCAGAGCAAGGAGGCAGCTGACTAAGGAGTTATAACTTTACTGCTAGAACACTTCTGGCTCAGCAAGAGAGTCAGAGCCTGTTGGGATTAAGCAAATAGATACTTTATTAGAAGTGCAGGGTCTCAATTAAGGTAAAAAAAAAAAAAAGTTACTGTGCTTCTCTGAGTTGGGGGAAGGGGACTTTATCATCTTGGCAGTTTGCTAGTCAGGAGGAGAGCTGCTAATTGAAGTGTGTGGCTTAGGCAGAAGAAAAACATTTGTCTGCTGTTAGACTTCCCTGCTGCTAGCTTTTGGCAGAGAAACATAGAAACATAGAAGTTGATGGCAGATAAGGACTGCAAGGCCCTTCTAGTCTGCCCACTTCTTTTTCTACCTTATGAATGTGCCATCGGCCTTTGCTCTATCAATGGCCTATCTATTCATACTCACCTGCATTGCTCCCTTATGCCAATCCCATGTCTGTTTAAAGCCCTGTACTGTATTCATATCCACCACTTCCTGAGGTAGGGCGTTTCATGCATCCACCACCCTTTCTGTGAAAAAGAACTTCCTCACGTTACCCCTTAATCGTCCTTCTAATCTCATGCTATGTTCTCTTGGCCTGCTGTTTTTCTTAGATTGAAACATGTTAGACTCTTTCACCTTGTTAATGCCCTTAAGGTGTTTGAATATTTTGATCATATCACCTCTCTCCCTCCTTTGATCTAGGGTATATATATTGAGCTCCGTTAATCTGTCCTCATATGTTTTCTGATGCAGTCCCTGAACCATTTTGGTTGCCCTTCTCTGGACTGCCTCAGTTTGGTTAATGTCCTTGTGAAGGTGTGGCATCCAATACTGCATGCAGTACTCCCGATGGTGCCTAACCAGTGTCTTGTAAAGGGGGATTATCACCTCCCTCTTCCAACTTGTTGACACCCCTACTATTACACCCAAACATCCCCCTAGCCTTACCTATTGCTTTAGTGGTCTGCTCGAATGATTTCAAGTCATCGGTGATGATGATGACCAAGTCTCTTTCATCCCTTGTGACTGCCAGCAACTCCCCTCCCAGCCTATAGGTGGCTTCAGGGTTTCTCTTCCCTATGTGCATGATCTTGCACTTCCTTGCGTTAAACCCCAGAGAGCATTCTTGCTATCAGAGGAAGGAGGCAGCTGACTAAGGAGATAGAATTTTACTGCTAGAACACTTCTGACTCAGCAAGAGAGTCGGAGCCATTGAGATTAAGCACACAGATACTTTATTAGAAGTGTAGGGTTTCAATTAGGGTAAACAAAACAAAAAATAGAGTATACGTGTTTCTCTGAGTTGTGGGAAGGGGACTGTATCATCTTGGCAGCTTGCTAAGTTAGGAGGAGAGCTGTTAATTGGCTGATGCAGAAGAAAAATAGGTGTCTGCAATTAGACTTCCCTGCTGCTAGCTTTTGGCAGAGAGCAGTCTTGCTATCAGAGCAAGGAGGCAGCTGACTAAGGAGCTAGAACACTTCTGACTCAGCAAAAGAGCCTGTTACACAATGGTATTGCCCTCCTACCCATAGCCAGTTCCACTTTTATAGGCACTGGATTTGACTGACAACAGGAACTTCCTTTTTGGGAGCAGGAAGGGAAGGTTCACCAAGACACACAAGATTTGCCATCCTTGAAGGAAAGGAGTAGCTCTCCCTCCCCCCAGCTGCTGGAGGTCTGACTCTGAGCAAGGAAGAAGGAGACTGCCGAGGAATACAGGAAGATCCTGTCCCAGAACAGGAAGAGCTGGAGTTGTAAGGACACAAAGGCAGTAGGAAAGTAGGGGGAAACGAGTACAAACAAGCATTTGTCAATGCCAAACGTTTGCTTGCTGATATTGGCATTGATACTGCATGAGTTAGAGAGATGCATAATAGGAATGGCGGTGAAGTATTGAACTAATGCCCACCCCCACCCTGCAGAGACTGACAGGCTTTGGGATGTGCGTTTGGTTTGTCGGCCATAACGCTCATGCCATTCCACCTCATCCCACCCTGCAGACACTGACAGGTGTGACAGTGTGCCTTGGGGTCTTTGGCCCTTACGCTCACCCCATTCCATAAGGAAATAAGCTGAGATGGGTGCAGTATAGGAGAATGGGGTGAACATTAGGGTCGAAGACCCCAAGGCACACCTCGATGCATATCAATGGCTGCAGGGTGGGGGGTGGAATAGCATGAGCATAATGGCAGATGACCCCAAGCCACACCCCCGATGCCTGTCAGTCTGTACAGGGTGGGGCATTACGGTTGGAAACCCTAACGCCAGAGGTGTTTGTTGGAATTTTCACTCCAGATCTTCAATATGGGCTCTTTGGGATCCCACCTCATGAACAGTGGCACTATCATTTTGTTACTCAATCCTGAAAGGTGATTTTGCACAGCAAATGTGCCATTCGGTGTAACATCTGCGAAAAGACATTTTGGGCATGATATGAAAAATAACAACTATACTGTTCATGAGGAGGTGTGAAAAAAATGGCAGTGTTGAAAACCTGGAGTGAAAATATGAAAAAGTGGCGAAGTTACGAGCATGCATAAAAATTGCGTAACTCACACTGGTAACGCAGTCATTGTTTGGAATTTGTTCACCATATTTTCAACATGGCCTTTTTGGCACCTACACTTACGAACAGTGGCACTGTGATTTCATTAATCTGTCCCAGAAGTTGATTTTGCACTGCGACTGCGCCATTCTGCACCACAGGTGCAAAAACACATTTCAGGCAGGATGCAAAAAATGACAGCTGTACTGTTCATAAGGAGGTGTGAAAAAATGGCAATAGTGAAAATATGGAAAAGTGGCAAAGTTACAAGCATGCGTAGAAATTGTGTAACGCACACTGGTAACACAGTCATTGTTTGGAATTTGTTCACTATATTTTCAACATGGCCTTTTTGGCACCTACGCTCATGAACAGTGGCACTGTGATTTCATTAATCTGTCCCAGAAGTTGATTTTGCACTATGACTGCGCCATTCTGAGCCACAGGTACAAAAACATATTTCAGGCAGGATGCAAAAAATGATAGCTGTATTGTTCATAAGGAGGTGTGAAAATCGGCAGTATAGGAAATTCAGGTGAAAATATAAAAATGGTGATGTTAGGAGTGCGTACAGACTGCTGGCATGCGCTAATAGCAGATTATTTTTGAGTTTTCACCACACTTGCAACATAGAGCTTCTTCAGAACCCCCAAGAACAGCGGCATTGTCATTTTGTTAATTGGTCCCAAAGGATTCCGCAGTAGCCACCGCCAAATCACCTTTTGGGACCGAGAAACAAATGACAGTGTTAGTGATTTATGAGGGTTCAAGAACCCTATGTTGAAAATCTGGTGCCAAACCCCAAAAATGACTGAGATCTCAACCTAAGTTGAACCCCCCATTGATTGCCATTATAGGGCTTACCGTGATCTGCTTCAGTTTGCGGTCGGCTTTTGAAGAGTGCAGATGTGTTCCCGGTCCATGCCTGGGGGGGGGTGTATCCAACACTGGGAGTGGGCATCCCAAAGTCAGAAAAACATAATGTTCCCTTTGGAACACTGGGGTGGGCTCCCATTGTGCCACAGTGGGGAGGGGCATGCCAACACAGAGATTGGGCACCCCAATGTTGGCTTTGGGGGAGTGTGTGGTGGCAGGAGGAGCTGACAATTATGCAAAGCCACGTGGCTCATTTTTATTTCACCGGGAACAACACACTGAGCAAGCGAGTTGCTTATAAGTCCAGCCATGCTCATTACTGTGCACTGTAATGCGCATTGCTGGAATGTGCCTAGGTTGTCGGGGAGATCTACTGCTGCAATGACGAAACTGTCTGTGATTGGAGTGTCGATTTCTTTCAGGTCCAGCGCTCTCTGAAACTGCCATCATCGGCAGCTTCCCTGTTGATTGGTGGCTGAGGGATGCACCCCTGAAAGTGTTTGCCAGATTAGCCAAACACTGCCATACCTCTGCAATGCTCTACTCACCTCAAAATATGTTTTATGTTTGTGTGCTGCACATGCACACAAACATAAAGGGGGGGGGGGCAGAACATTGTCCAGAATGTCTAGAGCAAAACTAAAACTGATTTTATTTGATGAGACTAATACATCTTGTCTATGCCCCCAGAAATTCAGAGTATGCAGTTTTCTGCCACCGAAAGGTGATTAGAACTCCCAGGGAGAGACTACATTGCATTTTTCTTTATTTACTCAGTATATCCATCTGAGTCGCAGTTACTGATTTTGATTGGGTCCTGCTTCAGTGTCATTTCTGCAGCTGGATGGACTGGTTGATGCACTGGGAGGTTAAGGGACTTGCTCAAGGTCACACAGTGAGTATTTTTGCTCCAGTGAGGATTGAACCTGACATCTCCTAGTTTCCAAATCAGTGCTCTAGCCACAAGCTCACAATCCCTCGAGGGAAGACAATAAAACCTCATGATTAAACCACAGAGCTGAGAACCTGGAGACCCAGGTCTGAATCTCCCAATTGCCATTTACTTTCTGTGTGACCATGTGCACATTTCAAAACCTTCCTGTTCCCATCTCTCTTCCTCTGCACCTAACCCCGTCCTTTCTTAAACTCCTGGGCCCAGATATTCAAACTGCACCCAAAAAGTGCACAACAGCAGGAGCAAGCGCAAGTCCACTGCACCCATGTGCAAGAAGCATGATATTCAAACACTGCGCAGGCCAAAATGCGCCACTGCACATGACTGAATATCACACCACTTGCGCCGTAGCGCAACTAGGGATGTGAAGCTGAGCATATTTGATGCACCATAACGCAACAAGGGATGCTCATTGAAGCAGTCCAAATGCACCATAGCACAACCAGGGACACCCCCTGCAGCAGGGCAGCAATGCAACAGCACAACCAGGGATGCAGGGGCCCACCACCCATGCCACAGATGGGCAGAGGAGCACACAGCAGAACAGACATCGTCCCCCACACCCCATGCACTGCACAACCGAGGGAGAGCTGGAATAACTACTGGCCCATGGACACCAGCAACCAACCCACAGCCGGGCCATGGTGCCTCAGCACACAAGGAGGGCTGACCACCCCGTGGCACCTCATCCTACCAATGCAGAGCACACCCTGCACCACAATCACCATACATCATTCCCAGGAGTAGCACCCAACAGCGCAGGACACCCTATGCATGTCACTGCCCCACTGTGACAATGCAACCATGTGCACCACGGAGCCATGCAAGGCAGCCCCACCATGTGCACCCTGCTGCAGGCGGCAGCAGACAGCAGTGCAACAACAGCATACACAGTGCCACCCTGCATGTCCCCCCGAGGTACAGCTGGGGACCGACCATGCGTTGCCACACAAGGTACCCCACATGCGACAGGACATGCCCCGGACCCAACCTCCAGCTGTACAGCACCCTGCACACCCTCCCAAGGACACATCCCATCCCCACACTGGCCACAACAGCCAGCACAGACACACACAGTGTAACATGGAAGCATGCGCCACACAGGATGCAACACAGTGCATGGACAAACACCCACCCATGCCCAAGGGCACACCAACACAGGGACAAAGTAGCAGGTCAACCAAGCCACTGGCATGTGGCCACTGCTGACGTGTACACACGGACATCACCCCTATATTGCACAGGTGTGCCAGCCACCCTGCGCAGGCACCATGAATCTGTATGCCACCAGCATGCCGCTGGAGCACAGGTGACAGACACTGGAGCACATCCCCTGCAACAGACACAAGCAACAACATGGAGGGAGGACAACAACATCAGAGGCCACAGTGCCACCGGAGGCAGAAGTGCACCATACTGGTGATGGAAGGCAACCTGGCATTGTGCCGGTACAGTTGTTATCCAGCATGGACAGCCACCACTGACGTGCCAGTAGACCATGCATATCACAGACATGCAAGGGTGTCAGCTGCACAGGCCACGAACGGTCTGACAGGGGTGCCATGTGCACATTGCAGGCCCTGTGGACCACTGCACACAGGCATCCAGTGCACAGAGTACAGCACACAAACCACAGACAGTGACTGATCCCCCTGCCCACACCATAGGCGGTTGGCTCTGCACACACACACACGCACGTGCGCACGCACCACCCCTGACGCCATGCACACCACTGCAGCTGAGCACCTGTAGCCTGCTGCAAATCAGAGACCACCACAGTTGTCATAACAAAATGCATATATTTAAAAGAAGTAACAAAAACTATTTACAGCTACTTACAAGGGGGCCACATAACAGGTGGGGGGCGGAGGGGCAGGGTGAACATATGGGAGAGGGAAGAAGGGGTGTAAGGGTGGGTCAAAGGGGGGGAAGGTGGTGGTAGGGGCACGGGGACATCAACGTGCGCCCCAGTCCTCCTCATCATGGCGCCGACGTCTGCTGCTCCTCCTCCTCCTCACTCCGTGGCGGTGGATCCTATGAAGCAGCTCCAAAGTTTCCCTTGCCACCTGGAGCAGCTCATGAATACCCCTCTCAATTGCCTGGAGTCGCCTTCCACCTAGGACGAGAGAGCAGAGTCAATAAGTGTGACTGTCCAGCCCCCTGCAGTCCACCCATTGTGCATGGCATACAGCCATGTGCCACGCCCCTGTGATGGTGTGCGACCACCCACAGTGAGCGCGTCCCCAAGACCGGCCCACCCAGGCAGCCACAGCCATGTGGACCACTGCACACACCCACCGCTCATGTCCTGCACAGCACCACCATGGCCGTACAGTGACTTGGCTATGCGGTGTGAAGACACTGCCACAGCCACATGCCCGGTGCACACATGGACCACCATTGATGCACTCCAAGACATGCAGTGCCACTGGACAGTGTTGACTGTAACAAGTTGCGTGCATGACAGTGGTGTCAGTGGATGGTGGCTATGTCCCGCTGCCCATCCAGTTATACAGCATGCAATAGTAATAATGGATGTAAGGCACTCACCATCATCAGGCTGGTCCATGCACCGCTGACCAAGATTATCCCTCCTGGCCTGCTGCTCCTCCAGGCGGCGCCTCCGAGTTTGGTTCTGCCGGCGTTCTTCAGGCCCTAAGGTGCAAACTTGGAGAGAGGAACATCAGTACAATCCGGTAGCAAAGTCCCCCCACCCCCATGTGTGTGCAATCACACACAGCCATACCCATCCACCCCACACCCAGATACCATCACTACGGCCAACACCGGACGCCCCCCCCCCATGTGCCGGACACATGCAACTGTGATACCCATATGGACGATAATAGTGTATGGATGTTGCACCTACCTGACTGTGGCACCATGCCCCTCCTGGCACGTGCCCGCAGGCGGGCAAGCAGGTCTGGGTCCCTGCGCCTCAGGTCCCTGTAACAATGGCGGCACTGCTTCGCCATGCGCCGCATACCGGTGGCCTCCTGCAGGGCATCGGCCACCTCTTGCCACAGCGCACTCCTGGCCCAGCATGGGGCTCAACTATTGCTACCAGGTTGGCTAGCTCAACCTGGCTCCAAATGACCGCACACCTTCACACCATCTCTTCTGTGTGGTTGAATCAAAGTGGCGCTCGGCATAGCAGTCCTGCCACGTGCAGGTGCTGCGCGGTACAACGCTGCCATTCCCTATCACACTGTCACCGAACAGCGTGAAAGTGGTGCACCCATGCCTGACGCATGGCACCTAGGGGGCAAAGGTCGGGCACAGGGTCAAGGGTCTCAGGCGCACGGACAGCCACAGCACAATTGGAACCCAATGCATGTAGCGCAATTGGGTGCCTGTGTGCCACCTCCTGTAGCGGTCTACAGCGCTGTTGCCCCAGTGCACATACGACGCCCCAGTGCCACAGCGCCGTATATGTGAACAGCGCTGTAGCGCTACTGGCACAACGGTGGCCGTGCCCTGCATTGCCTCCCGCACACAGCACGTCAGCAGCACTGCAGGTGCCTGCATCATCAACCCGGACATGCGCAGTTAGGTGTGTACTGTGCATGTCACAGAACTGCGCCCTTGGCTTAGCAAGTTCAACACAATTGCGCAAAGCGCAACAGCACGATATTCAGCCGGCATATTCAAATCGTCTAATCAGCCATTCCATGGCACAGTCACTGCATTTGCATCCACTTAAAGATGCACCTTGCCTCATTTGCATGGGTTGTGCTATAAAAATGCAACATTGGGCTGCACTGGCCATAGTCGGTTACTGCAGTCTATTGCGGTGAGTTGCATGCTGTTTGGGAGTGTGGACTGTGGTGTTTGGGACATGCATGGGACTGCACAGTCACAGGTAACACCTGTCATTCTCACAGGATGAATCATGACTGAGCGTGAGGTGGAGGACAAGAAACAGAGACGTGGGAGGAAGAGGAGGCCAAACCTCTCAAAGGCAGAGACAGATGCCTTGTTTGAGGCCTACCTCGACCAGGAGCCGCTTCTCAGCGGACGCCAGGGAACACCACAGGCCCATGCTGCTGCATGGGAGAAGGTGGCGCGTGCTGTCAACCTGCATGGCAGCCACCTGCGCTCCGTGCAGGAGTGCAAAAAGAAGATGGGCACGGACAGGCGGATAATTAAAGAGAAGGTGGCTGCCATCAGGGCAGCACAGTCTGCGACCAGTGGGGGACAGCCAGAGGTACAACGCCTTACCCCACAGGAAGAGCAGGTTGCTGGCAGCATGCAGCATTATGCCATTGAGGGTGTTCCGAGTGGTGGATTCCAGATGGGTGTTAGCTCGTCACTGCATGGTAGGTCATGGTCTGTCAATTGGGGGGGGGGACAGGGTAGGTCACATGCAGTAATGCTACTGTTTTTCCCTTATAGCTCCTGAGCATCTACATGGGTCAGCGGTGGTGGGCTTCTCCACTGAGGCCAGTATCATGGAGATGGAGGAGGGCCCGTCCACCTCCACAGGCATACAGGGGTCAGGGTGACAGTGGGACCGCCTGGACATCCGGACTGATGTTGGTGGAGCAGGTGCAGAAGAGGCCCTGCCCATGTTCCTGCATGCCAGCATCCATGGATGCCAGCATGCTGAGACTCAGGCTGGTGCTGGATCCATCACCGAGGATGACGGTCCTAACGTCATGGGCAGTGATACGTGTGGGCCACAGGATGGCCACACAGCAGGTGACATTGCGGCCATGGCTGTGGGTGGTGCTGCCGTGGAGGCCTGCATGACATCACAGTCCCAGCCTGTGCCTGTCTGCACCTGTGGGGCAGCACTGGTGTGTGTCCAGGACAGTGGGACTGTTGCGGCCACTGCGGCGGCACCATTGAGCCCTGAAGAGTGGCAGCTGGAGGGGCAGTATCAGCAGTCGGCCAATGGCCATGGGGGTATCGTGTCAGGGGGTGGCGTCAGTGCACCACCTGTGGACATGCCCAGGCTTGGCCCTCGTGAGCTGCGCACACCGTCAAGGGGTGATGACCATCAGGGGCGCGAACACCCTGAGGGACAGCATGCCGATCAGGCAGATGACCTCTTAGATGAGCACACCCGCATACTGCAAGCATCAATCAGCAGATGCGGCTTGTGACAGCGGTGGATGCACTGAGTGCGGCTCTGCACCAGGCACAGGAGCAGCGCAGTAGAGACACCGCTCTGCTTCTGGCACAGATGGACCAGTTGCGGGAGGATGTGACCGCTGCCATTGACAGGCAGACACAGGCATTCACAGCTGTCATGGCCACAATGGGCACACAGTTATTTGACCATACATTGCAGACACTGCGCAGTGCAGTGTCCACTCCCTTTCCCGGCATCATGCGATACCATCCTTGTCGACACCGGGTTCAGCTGTGGGCATCCCGAGCAAGCCTGGTGCAGGCATGTTCGGTGTGCTGCAGACCCCTGCGTGAGCACGGTCGCGTTCACGCAGTGGAACCCCTGGGGGACCGTCAGTGCCACCCCATGAGGCCAGTGGTCAGCCTGTCACTGCTGGCGGGTCTCGGCGGGGCCTCCCACGCATCCATGGTGGCAGTGGTACTGTGGCGCATGACTGACCTGTCTTCCAGCATGGCTACTGTCTGATGCCCTGTGTACATTGTGTCATTCAGTGGGTAATGTACGGGTTGGTTACCCAGCCCTGCATGCACACACTCGTTTCATCTGCACACCCTCCCAGCTGCTGTCCGCTGTGGCGTGTGCATGATGATGCCTGCGTTGCGCTGTATGCCACTGTGCAATGGTGCCCAGCGTCTGACACACAATGACAGGCAGTGGGCATGTGTGTGATTAGGGGTGGTGGTCTGGGTCGGTGTGCCTCCTACCCTTTGTGCATGTCTTGTGAGGTGTGTGTGTGTGTATGACCGCGTGCCATGTTAGACCTCGCCCATCCCTGGCGGTGTGTGCGGTTCCATGCTCAGCCACTTCCCTTGACAGCATGCACCCCTGGTTTGTGTCCATGCGTGTTTGTGGGTTGTGCCTTTGCCACTGGTGGTTGCACATGGCCCCATGACTTACCTGGGTTGGCTGAAGTGCTCCTCTGTGATGGTGACCTGGTGCAGCTATGCCAGCCAGAGCAGTCGGGGTCCTGTCGTACAAGGGGGGGCTGCCCATCACCATCTTCACCAGCGTCCTCATCGTCCCCATCGCTGTCCCCCTCTTCGACCTGTACGGCTATCCCACAGTCATTGGCCATGTTGTGCAGGATGCAACAGGCCAGGAATAGCCCGCAGGCCTTTGAGGGGCTGTACTGTAGGGCACCACCAGATGTGTCCAGGCAACAGAAACATGTCTTCAGCACCCCGAACACCCGCTCAATGACATTACGTGTGGTGGCATGTGCCTCATTGTAGTGTTGCTGCGATGGTGTCGTGGGCCACCAGTATGGTGTGAGCAGCCAGGGATGGAGTGGGTATCCACTGTCACCTGTGTGTAGGGGGTGGAGGTTAGTTTGGTGATCAGCGTCATCCTGCCTTGGGCCATCTAGGCCAATACCCATGTCACCTCTGACCATGCCCCTCCCAGGCTCTATGTTTTTCCATGTGGTTTGCATACTCACCCACTAAGTGGCCAGTGGGGATGTCCCCACTCTCAAATCTGTGACACAGTGCCAACTGGTGCCAGATGAAGGCATCATGTGCTCCTTCAGGGTGCGTGGCACAGACATTGATTATGCACCCCCTGGCATCACACACCACCTGGCAGTTGATGCTTGCATTGCCCTTCCGATTGATATATGCGGCCCCCTTGGGGCCAGGTGGTGTGCGGATGGCCACATGGGTGCAGTCTATTGCCCCTAGCATGCCAGGCATATATGCTACCCTGTGGAACTCCTGTATGTTTGCTGTGCGCTTCGCCGGTGTGCTGGGGAAATGGATGTACTCCACAGCATGTGGCAGCAGTGCGGTGAGGAATTGGGTGAGGTGGCATGACGAGGCTGACTGGTTTTGCCCATGGTGTCCCCTGTTGGTCTCTGGAAGGTACCTCTGGCGAGCAAGCACATGCAAGCTGTCACTTTAGTCTCCACTGACAGAGCATGGCTCCATCGTGTGGGTACCTGCATCACATCACTGCTCACCTCACAGAGCCACCTCAGAATTGCCTGATTCAGGCAGTACCAGCCCACGATCTCGGTATCGCTGTACAGCTCGAAGCTTGTGCAGGCTCGGTACTGCCTGTTGGGGGCATGCCGCTGATGGGCCCTTCCACGGCTGCGCCCTTCCACTGCCTGCCTTCTCAACCCCCTCATTACTGCCTCCATTTGGATGGTGGCACTGGCCATGTCCCTGGCTTGTGCCCCCCCCTCCCCAGCAGCTGTTTGTGTATTCCCCCTGCTATCCTGGCTGGTACTTCCCCTGCACCAGGAACACTTTCCTGTGGTGGCCTCAGTGCTCTGTGACACTTCCCCCTTCTGCACTGTGTTTGGCTGTGGCTCCCCACACCTTCCCTGTGCCTGTGGGTTCAGGGTGCCCTTTCCCTGCCCTGCCATGTGTGTCTGTCCTGCCCTGTGTGTCTGCCTAGAGGTCAGCCACGTGCCTTCCCTGTAGCGTTCTTGTGCCTCTCCCTTGTTCCTTTTTATTTTGGCTCATTTCCGCTATCGCGCAACTTCCACTTGCTCCCCTATTGCGCATGGCGCATGTTGTTGAATATCACACTGCACCATTTATGCATGGTTCCTCCCCCTTCAGTTGTGCATGCATTCATTATCATTGCGCTCTTGCTCAGCATGATTTGGGGGGTGTATCTGCCTCCTTCTGAATATAGCAGAATGGCACATTTTTGGACTTGTGCTGGAGCAACCCTATTGCACATGGCACAACCCTTTTGAATATCTGGGCCCCTGTGTGCACCTCATGACAGCTGCCATCTTTTGTGGCTTGTAACATGACTAATTCCTTTCTTTAGAAGCAGTTTTATTTATTTATTTGTAAGAGTCTCTGTGTGTCACCTTGAAGACAGGGAGTGGCCTCACAATCCACACAGGGGTTGTATACAGACCCCCATCTCAGGGAGAGGAAGTGGGTGAGAAAATGATAGAAGACATTCTCAGAATGGCTAAAAAAAGGGGAGATATTGTTGATGGGAAACCTGAATATGCCAGATGTTAACTGGACAACATGTATTGCAGCCACATCCAAGAGCAGGGTCATTCTCAATGCCCAACAGGGGGTATGCCTTAGACAGCTAGTGTTGGAACCCACTTGGGAGGGAGCAGTATTAGACCTGGTACTCTCAAATGGAGAGAGTCATAGATGTAGAAGTGAGTAGCCATCTGGGAACAAGCGACCACCACACAGTGTGGTTCACAATAAGTACATCCATGGAGACAAGCCATACAAAAACAAGGATACGGGACTTTGGAAGGGCTGACTTTGGAAAAATAGGTGAATACCTAAGGAATGCACTAGCAAATGGCCAGAAAGGAGAGATGGAAGAACAGTGGAGAAAAATCAAAACTGCCATCATGGAGGCAACAAGCCCTTCTTTGTATGAAACAAATAAAGAAAACAAAGCGGAGTAAAAAAAAAAACACTATGGTTCTCAAAAGAGGTGGCAGGAAAGGTTAGGGAGAAAAAGGTATCATTCAAAAAGTATAAGGAATCATAGAAGGAGCACGACAGGGAACTGTATCAGTTAAAGCAGAAAGAAGTGGGGAGGGCAGTCAGAATAGCAAAGGCCAAAACTGAGGAAAAGATAGCCAACTCAGGAAGGGGGATAAAACCTTTTATAGGTACAGTAGGGAGCATGGAAAGGTTAAGGGAGGGATAGTGAAGATTAATAAAGGAGAGGGGAGGTGGGCAGATGGAGACAGTGAAAAGGCAGAGATACAGAATGAATACTTTTGCTCAGTATTCACAAAAGAAGAAGAAGAGGAGTTACCTAAACCAAACAATAGAAACGCTCTGGGCAGGGGGTTGACACCAGTCCATTTACAGAAGAAAGAGTCCTGAAAGAACTCTTAAAACTCAAGGTGGACAAAGATGTGGCCTGATGGGATTCACCCAGAATCCTAAAAGAACTAAGGGGGGACCTAGTGACACCACTGACCACCCTTTTTAACAAATCATGGGAGGATGGGGTGGTACTGGAGGACTGGAGGAGGGCGGATGTAATTTCCCTTCACAAAAGTGGGAGCAAGGCAGAAGGAGGAAACTACAGACGTGTTAGTTTGACCTCAGTGGTTGGGGAAATGAAGGAATCACTTCTGAAAGAAAGAATTGTTGACTACCTAGAGGCCAGTGGGCACAGGACCCAAGGAAGCATGGATTCACACCAGGAAGGTCATGTCAGATGAATCTAATAGATTTCTTTGACTGGGTGGCCAAAGTAATAGACCAGGGAGGGGCTGTGCATATGGCCTACCTGGACTTTAGCAAGGCATTTGACTAAGTCCCACACAAAAGATTAATAATGAAGTTAGCCAGCCTGGGAGTGGGTCCCAGTGTGGTAGGCTGGGTAGCAAACTGGCTGCACAATGGTACAAATGGTAATAGTAAATGCAACTCACTCTGAAGAAAGGGGGGTTACTAGTGGAGTACCTAAGGGTTCAGTACTAGGTCCAGTCCTCTTTAATGTCTTTATAGGTGACATTGCAGAGGGTCAGGAAGGAAAGGTATGCCTCTTTGCAGATGACACAAAGATCTGTAACAGAGTTGATACACAAGGTGGGGTGGAAAGGATGAGAAGGGACTTGGCAAGGCTGGAGGAATGGTCAGATGTATGGCAACTTAGATTCAATGCAAAGAAATACAAAGTAATGCACATGGGAAACAAAAACCCAGGAGAAGAGTACCCAATGGCAGGGGAGGTACTAACAACAACAATGGAAAGGGACCTGGGGTAGTCGTATCAGATGACCTAAAGGTGGGCAAATAATGTGAGAGGTCAGTAAGGAGAGCTGGGGGGATACTGGGATGCAGAGGGAGAGGCATCACAAGTAGAAAAAGGGAAGTGGTTATCCCTCCGTACAGACAGTTGGTGAGACCCCATCTGGAATACTGCATGCAGTTTTGGAGATCCCATCTCCACAAGGACGTAGACAGGATGAAGGCAGTCCAGAGGAGGGCAACTAAAATGGTTCAGGGTTTACTAGGTTTGCTAGGTAAGTGAGGACAAAAGGAAGCTGTGAAGCCTATCTTAATTGTCCCCTACATTTGTGAGAAATTACACTTTGTTGTAGTTTTTGGAGGGCCAATGATCTATGCCCTTTTTAAAGGATTCAAAGGTATTACAGTCTACTAGCTCTTGTAGCTGGTTCCAGAGCCTTAGTGTTCTTACCGAGAAAAAAATGAAGCCTCCTGTTTGTTTTTGCTTTACACACCATTAGTTGTTGATTGTGAAGTCTAGGTACTATTTTTCTTTGTGTTTTAACAATACCACATTTGTCCATCAGAGAGGGTGATTTGAGAATTTTATATAAGAACAGATCATCACCTCTGGAGCACCTAAACTCCAGTGAATGTAAGCCTGTTTTTTGAAGCTTCTCTGGATATGGTAGTGATGCTAAATGGGGCACCATTTTTGTTGCCCTTCTCTGAACTCTTTCAATCATTTGAATGTCCCTGACTATGTATGGACTCCACACTTGTTACCCATAATCTGTATATGGTCTGATGTATGCTTTAAACAATGGGATAATACATTCCTCTGTCTTAGATATAAAGGTATGGTTAGTGTACCTAAGTAGTGAATTAGCGGTTTTAGCTACATGATTACAGTGATTGGAGGAGGATAATTTGTCATCTATCAGGATGCCCAAGTCTCTTTCACATATTGAATATTTAATGATAATATTGTATAGTGTAAAAGTTTATTAAAGGAATAATGCTGACAGGGTGGGTGTTATGCTGGGATAACATCCCACCTCGGGTGGTTGGGCCCGAGGCCACCGGACGAGGGCATCCAACACCCGAGAAGGGATGTTATCCCAGTATAACACCAACCCTGGAAGGGCATTATTCCTATTATACAATGGCTTATTGTTTTATAGTTAAAAAAAATAATTTTAAAGAATGTTTTTGTTAGTGTGTAAAAATAGTTTTGTTTCTAAAGAGAAAAAAAAAAGGGCATCAGCATGCTCCATATCCTACAAACAATCAGCAGGGGGTTATGCCAGGATAACATCCCTGCGGTGACAGCCAACTGACCAATCAGAAGCAGGATTCTTTCTTGCCATTGTATAATTGGTATTATTGTAACCTAAGTGGTGAACAGAACATTTGTCTGTATTGAATGTCATTTTGTTTTTCTGTGCCCAATGCTCTAATACTGAGAGGTTGTTTACTAATAAGTCCATATTATAGTCGGAATCCACCCTACCACCTAATTTTGTATCATCTGTATATTTCCAAAATATGTTCCTGGAGCTAATCTGTATGTCTGGGATGAAAATATTGAATAGCACTGGACCCAGAACTGATCCCTGCGGCACACCACTGGTCACATTCATTTTACTGGAATAGGCACCATTGATCCTAACATGCTGGGTCCTGTTGGTTAACCAGTAATTGATCCATTTTATTATGTTACAAGAGAAACCTAGGTCTGATAGCTTCGCTCGGAGAATATTGTGAGTAACCTTATCAAATGATTTGCTATAATCCAGGAGGATGGCATCCATGGGAATCTTATTGTCTAGTTCTTGGTTGACAGTATTGTAAAAGACCGTTAAATTGGTAGTGCAAGAAAAGCCTTACTTGAACCCATGTTGTGAGTGGTCAGTAGTGCCTAGAGTTTGCATTTCTGCCTCTAATATGCCTTTAATAATTTTTTCCATTACCTTACATGAAATGGAAGTAAGGCTGATGGGGCCGTAATTACTCGCTATGGAATGGTTACCCTTTTTAAGTATAGGCACAACTACAGCAATTATCCAATCAGATGAAACTGATCTTTCCACTAATGATTTATTAAGAATAATGTAAAGTGGTGTGGCAATATTTTCAGCTGTTTCAACCAGAAATCTAGGATTAAGTCTGGTCCATAGCTAGTATTTGGTTGAAATTTTTTTAACAAGGAAACTACTTCAGAAATAGTTATGGTGTGGTTATTTTCAGTAGAACTTGATATGATAGTATTTGTATCAATTATGACTGTATGCATTGAGAATACTGGTGCAAAATAGGTGTTAAATGTGTCGTCTGTCTCTTATCAGATGTAATGGTGTTTGTGCCATTGGTCAATGGGCCAATTTGTCTGTTACTGCCTTTTTTACTATTGAGATTAGAAAATAGGGATTTGTGATTATCTTGGGAATGGGCTATGCAGAACTCGAGGTTGCGTTTTGCCTTCCTGATAGTCCTTTTTAGTTCTTTAACAGCAGTTTTGTATTATCCCAGTATGAGTTCTTTTGTGTCTGTTGTGCATTTTTTAAATGAGTAAATAGTTTCTCTTCTGTTTGATTTTCCTGTGAATATCATTATTTAACCACAAAGGAATTTTACCTTTACTGTTATATTTTATCTGGGCTGGAATATAAGCTTTTTTTTAGATCTATTATTTTGTTTTTAACATGTACCCAAGAGTCTTCCAGGGTTAAAAGTGATACAATTGTTTCCCATAGGGTATTTTTTTAGGCTGTTGTTTATTGCCTCAAAGTTGGCTTTGTGGTAGCTATACAACTGAGCATTATTAACTATTATGCTAGATTCATACTGTAGATCAAATACAATAGTGTAGTGGTCACTATTCCCTAGTGGGTCTGATATTGAAAGATTTAAGACTTTGTCCTCAATATTGGTAATCACAAGATCTAGTATATAACATCCTCTAGTGGGTTATTGAATAATTTGCTCAAGCCTTGATTCATTTATTGTTGAAATAAAAGTTTTTTTGACAGCTGTTGTGCCGTTAGTAGTAAACCAATTTATGGACGGCATGTTAAAGTCTCCCAAGATCAGGATATCACCTTTATTCGTCATGTGGCTGATGTCCTGTATTAATGTGTTTGTATATTCTGACTCAGAGGATGGTGGGCGATAACGTGCCCAAGATTAGTTGTGGGTGTCCCTGAAACTGAATGGCTACCCATATACTTTCCGTTGGTAAAGTATGTGGGTATTCATGTGAATGAATTGTGTCTTTAATATAAAGACATACACCACCTCCTTTTTTGTGAAATCTATCTTTTTGGTATAATTTAAAGCCCAGTAAGTCTTTCATCCAGGTTGAATCTGGGTCCCACCATGTCTCTGTTACTGAAATTATGTCAGTATCCAGTAAGTGAATTCTGGTTTCAAGCTCAGAGATTTTTAACAAGTTTAAGGACCTTGCATTAAGAGATAATATTTTACAAACCTTAGATGTTGAGGGCTTATTTGCTAGATAGAGTCTTGGATGTCACCCCAAACTCCCCCCCTTGATGTCAGTTTAAACAGCTGCTAATGTGTGAGAGAATTATCTTGCCTAAGATAGAACTACCTCTCCTGCTCAAGTGGAGCCGTTCCCAACAGAAGAGAGAAGGGTTGTCTACAAAATTTTCCCAATGCGTAAGGCATTTTATTTCCTGTGACAAACACCATTTCCTCAGCCACTCATTGTAGGATTTAATTCTGTTAGTAACATATTCAGTAGCTCTTGGTACTGGCAAAACCTCAGAAAAACACATTTCACAACCCATTTCGGTCAGGATGTTGTTAAAGCAGATGGTATTTATCTTCATTTGGTTTAGGTGTCATCTATTGATATCATTTGTACCAGCGTGTATTATTATCAGGGGGTTTGCACCAGAATGTTTCAGTATGTTTGGAGCCATCAAGGTTATATTGGATATACCTGCTCCCCTGAAGCTGCAGCAGGTACGTTTACTTTTATCTGGATTACACATCGTCCTGTCGATGTGCTTAATAATGGAGTCCCCTAATAAAAATACCTGCCTGGGAGAATTCTCCTTGCTAGTTGTTGTTGTTCCAAGGTTAAGTGTAGTCAATTCTAGGGGGACTGGGCTTTTGTTGTTGGATTTCACCTCCATCTGAGTGAGTGTAGGTACAGAGGTAGAGATATTTTTTTGCTTGTGGTCATAAGAAGTGGAGGTATCTAATTAGTCTGGGCCCAGAGTATCATCGTCTGGTGTTAGGACTTCAAACTTGCTATGTATCTGCACCACTGGGGCACTATTGAACACTTGGCCACCCCTGCACTTTGTTTTACCTTTGGGGACCTGTGACCATGTTTCATCCTCTGGGTTGGGTACAGGTGCTAATACTGAAATGGCTACTGAATTTGTTGGTTCTAGTACTATATTAGTGCCGCTACAGGGATAGTAAAGAGATGCCATTTTGTCAGTGTATGACTCTAATGAGTGTAAGTCTGGGTCAGAGGGGCTTTTAGTGTGCAGAATGTTTAATTCGTCCTATAATACCTTGAGCAACAGACATTTATCGCATACAAAATTCTCAGTTTGTGGCCCAGTGGTGTATATTTGACAACTACCACACAGATTTTCATGGGTCCCCATGTTATGTTATGTTTGGCCACACACTTTCACTTAATGTACTCGTGGTCTGCCTTAGGCCCTTCTTAGCGTCTATAGTATTTGCTACTGTGGTGAAAGGTATATACACAGTTGTAATTTGTCTGACCTACCCCCTGCCGACCCAGCTGACAGTAGACACGCGTGTCTCTGCGCGCATCTCCACGCAAATACGTGCGCTTACTCCACTCATGCTCGCTCCGCTCGCTGGAGCTGTGCCTTATAAGGAGTGGGGGCAACAGAAAGTAGTGTGTCACTTCCTGCCGACCTCTCACCCCAACACAGAATGTTTTAAAGTTCAAAACAGTTTGTTTTTAATCCAACACAGTTGCCACCTCATGTGGTAGTTTTAATATGCTGTTTCTGCACTTCCCTGCAAAAAAGCCAACTAGCAATGAAGGTGCTGTAACTGGGATGTGGCCTAGGTACTCCACCTTCCCAAGGGTCTGCATCAGAAACCATACAAAGAGAGAGACTGAGCGAGCTTATTATGTATACCCTTGATGAAAAGAAAGACGGGGTGTCATGATAGAAACTTTTAAGTACCTCAAGGGAATCAACAAAGTCCAGGAGGGTAGCATCTTTGAGAAAAAGAGATGTGCAAGAAAAAGGGGGCATAATTTAAAGATAGAAGGGGGATGACTCAGGGGCAATGTGAGGATTTTTTTTTTTTTTTTCACAGAGATAGTGGTGGACGCATGGAACCGCTTTCCTGGGGAGGTTGTGGGGTCTAAAACAGTGGGGGAATTCAGACATGCATGGGAAAGACATAAGGCAATTATAGTGGGGGTAGGAGGAAGTAGGCTGTTGGTTAACTAGAATCTGCAGCTTATCCAATAGGTAGGTAAATGTGCAGACTAGGTGGGCCAAGCGGTCCTTATCTGTCATCAAAGTCTATGTTTCTGTGTCCGACCAGCAAAGGTACACCAAGATGTGACAGCTTGCAACTGGTTTTATTTATTTGTAATGTTTGACCAGGACAGGTACAAGACGTGACAGCCTGCAACTGTTACATCCTGGTTCAGGAGAATAAAGATGCAACCTTGGTGAGTGGCACTGTGTTTTGCCAGCTGTTGAAGTGCCTCAAGGTTAAGAGCTGTACAGAGACTTTATAGAAGAGGGACCAGAAGGAAGACAGTCAAGGGGAAGAAGACTCTTCCCAAAATAAAGGCCAGGCTTCGTCCCCCAATCAATTTGTAATCCAGGCTGTAAGTGATGAGTTGTCCTAAAACGTTATTTGGGGTATGGTGAATTTTCAAACTGTTGAAGGGATTTTGGAAGCAGGCATAGTTAGGAGTAGAGGTATTAGGGCAGGGTGAAATGGGCTACAGCAGGTAAGTTAAAGCCCTAGCATCCTTTCTATGGTGGTGTAAATGAGCAAACAGGTTAGAGGATTTGAGAGTTCTGTGTAGGAAGGGATTGTAAAGTAGCAAGCAGCAGCCAAACATCCCCCGAGCTATGCTCTAGCTGAGGGGTCAGTGCCCTAACCGTAGGAGAACTACGGAACTCCAGTTGCAGCTGGCAGCAGTACACAATGAAATATGCTGGCTGTTTAGACAATGGGACTGGAGTCTGCGATCACATTCTGCCCCTCTCCTCCCCAAGAGGCTCACTGGCTCGGGGTGTAGAAGGAAGGAAGTAAAAGAAGTAATGCAGTTGGTGAAGAGTCCATCAATCACAACTGCTAACCATTCTGCACCCTGGAAGAGGCGCAGGTACCAGAATCTCCCAAGGGAGGCTGTGAGCCAGTCAGGAGGAAGAAACAAGCTGGAAGGCAACATCTAATATGAGGGACAGGAGAAACGATGCCAGTAAGGCACTGGTAGCTGGCAACTCAGTGCTTAGGGGTGTTGAGAGGGTGGTGTGTGAGGGACAGAAAGCAGGAGTGTGGTCAGATGCCTACCAGGTGCCTTGGCCAGGAGAGATGGATTAAGAATTGGGGGGATAAGTCCAAGGACAGGGGGAGACAGATGTGTCGGTACACTCAGGTACTAATGACCTGGCCAGTCTGCAACTGGAGGTGGTCAAACCTCTGGCAGCTGGGGGACAGATTGAGGGGGAAGGCAGCTTTGCAGACCTTCTTGGAGGTCCTACCAGTGTGGAACATGGGAAAGAGAAGGGTGTGGCAAGAGAAAGCAGCGGCTTTCCATGACTAGTTGAAGGGATAGTGTCAGGAAACGGGTTTCAGTTTATAGGTGACTGGGGTGACTTCTGGGAAAGAAGCATCTTTAAAGAGCCCCTGACACCATTAGAAAAACTTGGAAAAAATGTGAGATTTAGACAGTTCAGTTTATATTTCATGTATTTTCTATAATTATTTACCTTTTTTCTTTATTACTGAGGACAGCTGTATGAAAGAGACTTACTGTCCCTTAGACTTTATCTGCTCTTTCTGCTATCCTACATATGACATCATAATCCGGGTTGCACATGGAAAAGAGCTTCTGATCATGGTGCTTTTCCCAGTTACCAACTTTTAAATAAATAAAATAAATAATTCCCCCATATATGGCATCGTAATTATCCCCACAGCAACAGACTGTGATGTCATAAACAGAACTGTGATGTCATATGTAGGCAAGCAGCCAGAACAGATAGGGCAGTGATCTTGTTTACATGTAGATGTCCTTAGTAATAAAGGACGCTAAGGAATACAGAAACAATATTAAAATATAAGCTTACTTGTGCTAAACATTACATTTTCTCAAAGTTGTCACAATGGTGTCAGGAGCTCTTTAAAGGAAATGGCCTTCATCTCACAAATGAGGAAACTAGTGTGCGTGGATAGAAGTTGGATGTTTACATAGTTAGGCATTTAAAACTAGTGTGCATGTGTATTGGGGGGGCTGGAGCTAGGGGAGTACTTGGAAGGGGGAGGAGAAAGGGAGCCTAGCTGGGACTACTCCCCAAAACAAGGAAGAGGTACATAGGAGCTACAGATGGTATAGGTAGGAAACAGACTGGATAAGGAAGGTGGAGAGGGTCACAGAAAGCCAACAAGGGGTAGAAGTGATAGGAGGTGAAGGGGGAGGTACAAAGAAGAGGGCACAGGTAATGTGAAGGGGGGACAAAGAAGGAAGGATAGAAGGGGATCTGCCTGACTGATAGAAGCTTGGGCAACAAAATTTTGGAGCTTCAGGCAATAGTGGCAGATACTAAGTTATACTTTGTGACTATAACAGAAATGGTCATTGGTAAATAACAATTGAGATCTGGCTATCCCAGGTTATATCTTATACAAGAGGAATAGGGTTAAAGGCAAGGGGGGGTGTAGTCCCCTACATTAAGCATAGAGGCTACTTAGGACTGTACTGTGAAAAGGAAAGGGGTAGTGGAGCCAATTTTGGTACAGCTAAAAACAGCTGTTGGGGGTTAAGGATGGGCATGATCTGCAGAATCAAGCCAGCAGGTGTTTGACTGATTTTGTATTAATGGGATGGATAGAATTTCAAGTTTGTGTTGAGCTGCTGCCTATATGTATTTGGTTATTTAATTGTATTGTACAGTGCCCAGAGTCCATGGAAATGGGTGCTTTATAAAGAAAACATCTATCTATCTATCTCTCTGTCTATCCATCAAGCAGCAAGGTTGCAGCAAAGGAGAACACTGGAGCCATTGTGTGTCAGTGTGGCAAACTTCTGTTGTACAAGCTCGGCTCATAATCAGGGCACAGCAAGGAATGAACTCGATGAGAGCAACTTTTTATAGACTGAGCTTTTTACCTTACCACTTACCACCTCACACCTTGCTTCAGGCCATGTCTCGGGTGCCCTCAGTCCCATCATATGCTCCCCCAGCTGATCCTGCCAACTGGGATCCACACAGCACAGGACTCAAGAGTTCCCAAGGGCCATCGTATACGGCAGCAGGGGACATATTTTCTGGTTTTCTCCCCATGACACACCGGGGCCTCAGCGACACAGAATCACATGCACATGGGAGCACACATACGCTCTGGAACCAACTACCCCACTTCACCCATCTCACCCTAATGCCAGTCCCCCATCTGCTTGATGCTACCACCAAGCCTCCACTTGGTGGCAACTAAAAGCCGGGCAGGCTTAACTCCCCAATCCAGGAGAGCTGC
Organism: Neoceratodus forsteri; assembly: GCA_016271365.2. Lineage (NCBI taxonomy): Eukaryota > Metazoa > Chordata > Ceratodontiformes > Ceratodontidae > Neoceratodus > Neoceratodus forsteri. Next base: position 524,395,472 of record CM057452.1, on the reverse strand, counting down.
AAAGCAGCTGCTCAGTCCTCTCCCAGCCTGCCCCTCCCCCCCAGCCAACCTGCGACAACCAAGCTCGTTCCCGTACTCTGGCCGCTGGCATGTTAAAAGGTAAGGCATATAGTGCCTCAGCCCTCTCTGCCACTGGGCCGGATAGTGGAAGCAACCTTTGCTGTTAAATGTTTATAAATAAAACATTTTCTGAATAATCCTACAACTGTGCTTCATATTTGCTATGCACTGATTGTGAGCTGAGCTTCTACTACACAAGACAGTCTACAGACTGCCAGGGCAAAAGGAGGAGGTGAGTGAGAATTTGGGGAGGAAATTAGGAGAGGGGAACTACTGGTTGTGGGTGACCTGAACCTTCTGAACATTTACTAGGCTATCCCAGCAGTGAAGTGTATGACAAGTTAAGCACTGCTTGACACAGTGCAGGATTGCTTACTGGTACAGTGCATCAGGGAACCCACAAGACATAAGATAACTTACAAACTAGGTAACAGTAGTAGAAGGAGGATCCTAAGGACAATACTGTATTCTTTTTATTTGTTTATGGAGTGTTCAATCAGACATAGTCCCATTAAGCATACAGTTGTCTGTGGCAGCTTTAGTGTCCTTGATGAAGTGGATACGTGCTGTGGTAGTACTATGGGGTTGTCTAAAGCCATGCATGACTCCAAAAAAACAAGTTATACAGTACTTAAAAAAGTGCCCGGTGACTGGTTGGCAATAAATTTGGCTTGTAACTTGTTAAACACAGACTAGATAGCTACTGGATGCTAACTGTATGTTATTTTAGTGCCCCCTTTCTTGAAAATTGGGATAACTTTTGCAACTTTCCAGACAGCAAGCACTAAGCTAGAGGACTGGGATAGATTATAAATTCTAGCCAAGTTAGGTGGGAGGAGCAAATAAGTGACTGCCATCATAAATAGTCTTGGTTCAAGTCTATTAAAGCCAACCATGTTGCAATTAGAAACAGCATTTATTAGGCATCATACTTTCTTGGAGGTTAGAGCTCTTTTATAGAAGACAGGAGGAAGGGTGAAAATATTAATGGACTAGAACAGAGACATCAACTGTAGGATGAAGAGATTGAGAGCACATAGTAAACAAGTCAGGTGTATGGCAGTTGAACTTTACAAATCTTAAAAATGTTTGTTGAAGCATTGGCAACCATCTCTGTTACTATAATTAATGCCCTCCAGTAATGTATCATTTATGGAGTGGGAAACACATAAAGCATTTCATATGATTCAAAAACTTGCAAGAGTCCCCTGCAGCATCCTGTACCAAATCTTTCAATAGGTGCCCATTACAAGATGAATGGCTTTTTTACAGATATTGCACAGAGTCTTGTATTCCATCTAGTCAGTTGGGAGAGATGAGGATTTTGTATTTAGCATATTTGCCCCTCACCTTTAATGAAGATAGAAATTTGTTGTGCTGCCACGGTGTTGATGCCCCTTTCACTCTGCACTTCACTGGGGGAAGGTGCAGATCCTGCAGTGCACTAAACTGGGATATGAAGTAAGTTTTGGTGTTTGTAATACTGGTGGTGAGAAATAAAGGGGGCCAGTGGGTTTGAATCACGGCAGAGATAAAGGCAATAATGTTAAGTCTGGAGTAGTCCTGAACAAATATTTCTGTTGATGAGCTTGTGGGAGACAAGAGACATGGTCACCAATAGTATCAACAAGAGTACCAGCCTCTCCAAATCTATATTTTCTATTTGTTAGGACCCAGTCACTCAAGGAGCAGTGATTGCTAGAAGTAGTGTTCCTAGCTGGGACATTAAAAAGCTGGATGAGGTGATGCTTGCTTACCAAAGACTCTGGAGTTCTGGAGTTTTTTCTCACACCAGTCTAGGTGAAAGTCATCTTGCAGTATGAGTTAATTTTTGCTTATGGAGGTAAGAGTTTGTTTAAAAAGATCAGTTAACTGGCTATACCACTGTTAGAACTGTAGGTGTGTACTGTATGGAATTTCTTAGTTTCACCTAAAAGCTGGATGGAGTTCAGTACTTCACATGAGGATACTTTAGATATAGAAACAGAAACATAGATTTTGACGGCGGATAAGGACCGCTTGGCCCACCCAGTCTGCCCATTTCCCTACGTAATGGATAAGCTGCAGATCCTAGTTAACCAGCAGCCTTCTTCTTCCTACCCCCACCCCCTAGAATTGCCTTATGACTGTCCCATGCATGCTTGAATTCCACCACAGTTTTTGACTCCACAACCTCCTCCAGGCTGTTCCATGCATTCACAACCCTCTTTGTGAAAAATACTTCCTTAAATTACCTCTGAGCCGCCTCTTCTATCTCTTCAAATTGTGCCCCTTGTTCTTGCACACTCTTTTGAAAGATGCTACCCTCTTGGACTTTGTTGATTCCCTTGAGGTACTTGAAAGTTTCTATCATGTCCCCTCTCCCTCCTTTCCTCGAGGCTATACATATTTAGCTCCTTAAGTCTCTCTTCATATGTCTTCCATGCAGACCCTGCACCATTTTAGTTGCCCTCCTCTGGACAGCTTCCATCCTGTCTATGTCTTTGTGGAGATTGGGTCTCCAGAACTGCACACAGTACTCCAGATGGGGTCTCACCAACTGTCTGTACAGAGGGATAATAACTTCCTGTTTTCTACTGGTGATGCCTCTCCCTATGCATCTCAGTATCCCCCCAGCCCTCCTTGCTGCCCTCTCACATTGCTTGCCCACCTTTAGGTCATCTGATATGACTACCCCCAGGTCCCTTTCCATTTTTGCTGTTGTTAGTATCTCACCCCCCATTGTGTACTCTTCCCCTGGGTTTTTGTTTCCCAGGTGCATTACCTTGCACTTCTTAGCATTGAATCTAAGCTGCCATACATTTGACCATTCCTCTAACCTTGCCAAGTCCCTTCTCATCCTTTCCACCCCACCTTGTGCATCAACTCTGTTGCAGATCTTTGTGTCATCTGCAAACAGGGCTCGAAATAACCAGCTGTCCACCTGTCCCAGACAGCCGGTTTTCAATTGGGACAGCTGATTTTTTCAGTTCGCCTGTCCATTGGACAGGCACTTTAAATTATGCTTGTCATCATACATTTGTGGCACTAGGACCTAGCGGAATCCATGCCGAGTCCTGTCCTGACACTGGGGTCCCTCCTGACGTCTTGCGTGCCCCCGCCCTGCAGGAAAGTGTACCGCCACTCACCTACTCCTCCCGCTAGCTCCGCTCACCCTGCCGTTGCTGTTCTGGGTCTGGTCAGGTGACTGCTGCTACTGGATATCACCTGACCTTCACCCGAGCGACATTGATCCCCATCCTGCTCAGGAAGGGCCATGCGTGCAGCCGAGTTCAGTTCTGCAATCGCGTGTGCGCTAAACACCACTGCGCATGCAAGGTTGCTGTGCCCGAACTCGCGCTAAACATTTTATGTCTGGTGCTTGAATAGTGAGAAGCAAGGAGTGATCCAGAGTGAGTTCTATATAAAAACGACACGAGGCGGCTTGTTTAACTACACAGACACTCACAACAGCCCTTTTCAGGGCTCATTCATTTTTTGTGCTGCTATTCTGTTACACAAAAAAAGTAAATAAAATTTTGACTTCTGTGTTCATTTTGGCAGGCCTGGATCTGCTGTCTGTTGGGTGAGCAGAGCTAAGTGGTGGTGGAGGAAAGAGGAGTGGGACAGGAGAATATCTTAAAGCAAGCGGAGGGATGAGGAAGGAACAAAAGAGGCACTAAAAAAAAAGGGATTCTGGACTAGACAGGACAGATGGAACTTTGAAAAAAAATATAAGACAGACTTAAGAGGCTGTTGTGTTACCATCCCACTCACATCCTTCAGTGACTGAGACAGTAGTGTGTGTGTGTGTGGTGTTGTGTGGAGCCAAGTTGTCTCCCAAACAGTTCTCTATGTGTAGCCAGGGAAGGGAGAGGCAGGGAACTATTTCATAAAAAATGTTTTTATAAAAAACTAACAAAGCAGGCAGGCAGTGTAGTCTGTGAAGGAGAGAGGAGGGGAGGCTGAATAAATCTAGGCTGCAGCAGCTCTAGTCTCCCACTCTCCTCTGTTCGTTTGAACTTCTGCAGTACCTACCTTTACCCTAACCTACCAAAACCAGATTGAGATAGGTCGCTGATCAGATCGCCACCATATACAGTTATTTAGACTGAAACTACCTCAGTCTTTAAGTAGCTTGCTAAGTTAAGTTGCATTATAATATCTTAAAGCAAGGGGAGGGAAGGAACAAAAGAGGCACTAGAAAAAACAAGGGATTCTGGACTGGACAAGGCAGATGGAACTTTGAAAAAAAAATTATTAAAATTTAAGAGACAGACTTGAGCTGTTGTATTACCATATCCCACTAACATCCTTCAGTGAGTAGTGTGTGTAGCTGAGTTCTCTCCGAAACAGTCCTCTTTATGTGTAGCCAGGGAGGGGAGAGGCAGGGAACTATTTGGTAACTAAAAATTAATAAAAACTAACAAAGCAGGCAGATACTGTAGTCTGTAAAGGAGAGAAGAGGGGAGGCTGAATAAATCTAGGCTGCAGCAGCTCTAGTCTCCCACTCTCCTGCTCTGTTCATTTCTTTTGCATCCCAGTATAAACCTACCTAACCTAACCAGCTCGAGATCACTGAAACTGCCTTAGTCTTTAAGTAGCTGGCTGCTCAGTTTATAGCCTTCCAGGTGGCTGCAGCTTGAAAGATACTGTGCGGTTATGCACTCCATCAGCCTCTGCCTACCTGCTAGCCCTCTGCCCCTGCCAGCCTATTAAACAGCTGCTGCCTCCTGCTATACTTTCACTGAGTACTTTGCTCTGCCACTGCCAGTGGAGGGGAAAGGAGGGGGTGGTGGTCCGTATAAAAGGAAAGGCTGGTGAATTAGAGAAAGCAGGCACTCTTAAACTCTGTACACTGTTGTGTGGCTTAGATAACATAACTAAGTAAACCAAAACCAACACAAAAGAGAAGAGATTCATTCTTGAGAAAACAAGTTGGCAGCTTGATAGCTAATTAAGTTTATTCTACTCTAGACTACTTTCTCTCGATATCTCTCTCTCTCTCGATAAAAAAGAAAACTAAACCAAACCTTCACTGTCACATCAAGAGATTATCTGATCATTACTGTAGGGTATGTCTACTGCTTTACTTAATTAAACGTTGTCATTAGCACTACCACAGTAACCCCCATTCCCCCCTAGCTAAGCAGAAGCCAAAAGGGGAAAAATGTCTTTGTTAAAGTTTGGATTTAAAAAAATTACAGGAAAGCCTTCAGTTTCAAGCCAAGAGGGAGGACAGGCTTGGGTTCCTCTATGTGTACTGCTTCTCCATTACTGATGGACTCAGTAGCACCAACTACTCACCCCACCATTGTGGCCACAGATGTGACAACTACTGACACTGCCAGTGCTGATATGCCAGCAACTCTGACTACTGTCATTACCGAAAATGGGACAAAAAGAAAAAGGGGGTTCCAGGAGACCGGGAAGAAAAATAGGGAGTGGCTACTATATGAGCCTGATGTGGGCATGACCTGCTCATATTGCAAAAAATACTTAAGGGAGACAAACACTTTCATGAGTGGCTGTAAGAGCATGAGACTTGAAAATGTACATGCTCATGAACTCTCCAAACCTCATAAATTAGCCAATGAAAAAAATATTGTGTCTAACACTGAACCTTCCAACTTAGCAATAGAACGAGGAACAATACAAATGGAAAAAAATGAGGCGACACAAGTAGAACATTTGTTTAGAACAACTCTTTATTTGATTAATTCAAAACGCCCATTCACAGATTTCCCTGGCATCTTAGAATTACAACATGTAAATGGTACAAATGGAGTCAGTTATAGAAGTGACAAACAGGCAGCAATGTTCACACATTTCAGAATCAATAAGGATAAAAGATACAAAACTGGTTAATAGTAACACTTTTATCTCTGTCTTATGCGACTCGAGCACTAATGCCTCAGTAATAGAAGAGGAGGCAGTCTATATTAGGACAATGGAAAATTTCTGTCCAGTTAACAAATTTGTTTCCCTTCAGCCAGTCTGTATTCCAAATGGTGAAAGCATTTATAACTCAATAGGGGATGCCTTAGAATTCACCTTGGATTGTAAAGACTGGAAAGAAAAAATTGTTGCTTTTGGATCTGATGGGGCACCTGTCATGTTGGGTAAAGTGACTGGGGTGTTTGGCAGGATTTTGAAAGACGTACCTCATTTGTTAGGGATTCAGTGCAGTGCCCACAAGTTGGAGCTTGCTATAAAGCAATCAGCAACATCTATTCCATACATGAAAACAAAAGTTGAAGTCTTAATGGGTATCTGTAAAATATACCATAATTCTCCCAAAAACTGGTCCAGTCTCAAAGAGTTGGCCAGTAATATGAGCTACACCATTCACAAACCAGTTAACGTGTCAGGGACCCAGTGGGTTACACACAGAGAAAGGGCTATGTCTGTTATTCTGTCCAGCTACAAGGCCTTAGTTGTACATTTACAGCACATTGCTTCCACACCAGGGCAAACAAAAGATCAGGCCAGTGGGTTGTTCAAAACAATAAGTACTGTGAGATTTGTCCTCTTTTCTCAGTTTCTGGCTGAATACCTTTCTGTCATGATGGCCTTCAGTCTAACTCTACAGAGAGACAGCTCAACAGTAGAAACAATAGTCAGTAAGGTTGAAAGCACAGTGCTCTGGCTAGAGAACTACCCCTGCGAGGATAAACTTGACAAAGTCTGTAAGGAATTGCTCTTGCTCCCTGACTCTGACACAGCTGACAGTGACACTAGCACAAGTCGACTGACAGGCTCAGCCAGTACTCAGGTTCAGTACCGTGGATCTGATATCTTCCTTAACTTAGAAAGGGGATATTCTATAGATAGAACCAAACAGGCAGTGTTGCGTGATGTTACAAGCCTTCTTTCATCAACAATTGAAAGTATTAACTCACGATTTTCCAATTTTAAAACAGACAGAGTCCTACGGTCATTCAGTATATTTAACCCCTTACAGTTACCAGATAGTGACCACCAACTAGCCCTTTATGGCAATGAGGAAGTCAGAACCCTCACAGAGCACTACAGTGACCTACTGAAGAAACACAATCATAATGTAAACTTGATTGAAGCGCAATGGTTAGTTAGAGCTTAAACCACTTATGAAAAAATCACTGAATGAGCTGTCTCCAAAATTTCACTATTTGGATTTCTGGCAAAAAATTCTCCATAATGATGTACATGAACAGCGATTCCCTGATATTCTAGTCTTAGTCACAATAGCTCTACTGATCCCAACCCAAACTGCAGTAGTTTAGAGAGGATTCAGCTTGATGGGCAGAGTGAAGTCTGACTGGCGGTCCTGTCTGTCTCCTATGACTACTTCTGAACTAATGCGTGTCAAGCTGTCAGATGCTAGCATTGCTACATTTGACCTGCAGGATGCCATAACACTATGGTTCAAATCTGGAAAACAAAAGAGAAGACCTCATGTGAGACCAAATGGCTGCAGACTAGATTCAAGTTCTGATTCAGAAACAGACTAGACTCAATCAGTGTTTTACCTTGAAAAATAACCCCCCAAAAGCAAGTTTTCTCTATTTCCACTTTACAGTCCATTTTATGTTTTAAGTTTAAAATTCACCTCACAAAAATGTGGACAGGTAAAACTTTGTCCGGACAGGCAACATTTACATTCCACCTGTCCCTCGGACAGGCATCTCAAAAAAATTATTTCTAGCCCTGTCTGCAAAGAGACATACTTTTCCTTCCAGTCCCTCTGCAATGTCGCTTATAAAGACATTGAAGAGGACTGGTCCTAATACTGAACCCTGCGGTACCCCACTAGTAACCCCTCTTTCTTCAGAGTGGACTCCATTTACTATTACTCTCTGTGTCCTATTCTCCAGCCAATTCTTTACCCAGGCTGTCATCTTGGGACCCACTCCTAGGCTGGCTAACTTGTATATTAATCTTCTGTGTGGGACTGTGTCAAATGCCTTGCTAAAGTCTAGGTAGGCCATGTCCACAGCCCCTCCCTGATCTACTACTTTGGTCACCCAGTCAAAGAAATCTATAAGATCTGTCTGGCATGACCTTCCCGCTGTGAATCCATGCTGCCTTGGGTCCTGTGCACCTCTGGCCTCTAGATACTCAACATTTCTTTCCTTCAGAAGTGATTCCATCATTTTTCCTACCACTGAGGTTAAACTAACAGGTCTGTAGTTTCCTGCTTCTGCCTTGCTCCCACTTTTGTGAAGGGGAATCACATCTGCCCTCCTCCAGTCCTCAGGTACCACCCCATCCTTCCATGATTTGTTAAAGAGGGTAGTCAGTGGTGTCACTAGTTCTACCCTTAGTTCTTTTAAACTTCTGGGATGAATCCCATCAGGCCCCATTGCTTTGTCCACTTTCAGTTTTAAGAGCTCTTTCAGAACCCTTTCTTCTGTAAATGGGCTGGTATCAACTTCTGCATCCAGAGTGTTTCTGCTGTTTGTTTTAGGTACCTCCCCATCTTCCTTTGTAAATACTGAGCAAAAATATTTAAGTATCTCTGCCTTTTCACAGTCAACCTCTGCCCACCCTCCCTCCCTTTATTAAGCCTCACTAACCCTCCCTTGGTCTTCCTTCGCTCCTGATGTACCTATAGAAGGTTTTATCCCCTTCTTAACTGAGTTGGCTATCTTTTCCTCGGTTTGGGCCTTTGCTGTTCTGACTGCCTTCCAGCTTCTTTTGCTTTAACTGATACAGTTCTCTGTCCTGCTCCTTCTGTGATTCCTTGTACTTCCTGAATGCTTTCTTTTCTTGAACCTTCACTGCCACTTCCTTTGAGAACCATAGTGGTTTCTTACATCGTTTCATTTTGTTTATTTGCTTCACACAAAGGCTTGTTACCTCTGTGATGGCAGTTTTTATTATTCCCATTGTTCTTCCACCCCTCCTTCCTGCCCATTTGCTAGTGCATTCCTTAGAGCTCACCCATTTTGTAAAGTCAGCCCTCCTAAAGTCCAGTACTTTTGCCTTTGTATGGCTTGACTCTATTGCTGTGTTTATTGTGAACCATACTATTCGATGGTCGCTAGTTCCCAGATGGCTACCCACTTCTACATCTGTGATCCTTCCTTCATCTCCATTTGAGAGAACCAGGTCTAAGATTGCTCCCTTTCGAGTGGGCTCCAATACTAGTTGTCTAAGGCATGCCCCCTGTAGGGCATGTAGAATAACCCCACTCTTCGAAGTGGCTGCCGCAGCTGCACTCCACTTAACATCTGGCATATTCAGATCACCCATCAGCAATATCTCCCCTTTTCTGCCATTCTAAGTATTCTTTCTATCATTTCCTTGTCCATTTCCTCCCCCTGAGAAGGGGGTCTGTATACAACCCCTATGCGGATTGTGGTGCCATTGCTGGTCTCCAAATTTACCCACAGTGCTTCTTCTCCTTCCTGTTTTCCATTTTGTTCTGTTGCTTTGATTCCTTCCCTTATGTAAAGAGCTACCCCTCCTCCACTTTTACCCTCCCTGTCCCTCCTGTAGATAGTGTATCCTGGTATGTTTATGTCCCAGTCATGGTTTTGTGTGTACTATGTTTCTGTGACTGCCACAATATCCAGATGTTCCCCCTCCATCAAGGCCACTAATTCAGGAAGCTTGTTTCTCAGACTACGGGCATTGGTACTCATTGCTCTCCATTTTTTGATGGGTTTACCTTCTTTTGCAGCATCCCCCACTGACCTTTCTACCTCAGTCTTTTTCTCATTTAGTACCCTGTTTTGTAGGGAGAGGCTGGGATTTTCCTGCTGCTTATCAGTGCCTCCCCCCTTGACTAGTTTAAAAACTTGCCAATGAAGCATTTAAACCAATTGCTCAAAAGACTTGTTCCCTTCCTGGACAGATGCAGACCATTCTTCCAGATATGTGGCAGAACACTGTTCTGCATGGAAATCCATGCTTAGAACAGCGTTGTTGTGCTGCAGTAGCTGCATCATCTAGTTTTATGTGCTGCACCAGATACGTAGCTAATGCAGCACAACAACTTGGATTGAGTTCGCGCATTCACATTCTGGTGACCTCCGCTCTTCAGGGAATGGCCATGGCAGTGAAAGCTGGCCCACAAAGTGAGCGGCAATGGAAAAAAATGCAAAAACAAGGACACCGACGTTAATTTATGAGTGCCCATACACTATAAAAGACAGTGTATGAGCACTCATACACAGCAAGGATATTTTTAACTCTCAAGATTTCCATGGTAATGAGTCCTCTCGAGCTGCGGTCTTGAAGTCTCCTGTTACCACGAAAACCTCTTGAGTGAAAAACGTCCTTGTTGTGTATGAGCGCTCATGCATGATCCTCTACATGGCTGAAAGTTTAAGGTTCCCTTCATTAAACAAACAAAAACTGAAAAACGGTAGTGGTTGTGCTCAAATCCCTAAAAACTGGGACAAATGGGCTAGATGCTAGATAGCAGGGAAAATTATAAGCAAAAGCATCTACTTTTGTAGAAATGTCTATATGCACACACACATAAGCAAAATAGCACACTAACATTTATTAACCAACGAAGTGTAAGTTTATTTTAGGCAGTACAACATAATTTTATTATCACTTCATGCTTTTAGTAATATTAATAAAAACTGGTTTTGTAAGAACAGTGGAGAAAGTCCGTAAATAACAGCCACTGTACCAGTTCATAAGGAATGACTATTTTTCTTCTTGGCTGTATTGCCTAATCCAGTGTGTTGTTCAGGATTTCATTGCTCAATTGCCTAAATCCACTTTTTTATAGGACCCCTCAAAATGGAGAGTCCAAGTTTACTGATACAAGCCAAAATAAACTGCAAGCTGTAGCTGACCGTGACTTCTAGGACAGGAACCCGCTATGCATGATTTAAGCGCTCTTGCTCCAGCACCAGGCCAGGGGCTTCTTCAGGCTTCACTCCTGCTGCCTGAACCTGTCCACAGGTATGTGGTCAGCTTACATAGTAACGTGCTGGCAATTCAGAGCTGGAAAACTCCATCCTCAGAGCTTACCATATGTGGGAGCTGGACTATATAAAAGGATACCACTCCCCCATATGGCCAGCTCTGAGGATGGAGTATAGCGGGTGGAGGAACTATTTTACATCAGACTACAGTAAACATTTTAATTTTTTTCTGTTTAAACATAAAAATTAAGATCACTACATACATGTAATATAGAAAGGTACATTTTATAAGTGCAGTAAGACACTCCAGGGTGTGCATTAGACAGTTATAATGCATGGTTAAGTGCTGCAGCCTCGTGCCTCCCTATGGACCCTATCCATGTGGTGGAACTCTCTGACACACACCCTATTGTATCTTGTTGTTTACTTGACCAGTTTTGCACAACCCAACCTAAAATTATTTAAAACAGCAGAATTTCCAGTGAACTATATTCCAGAAATTGTGAGCACACCAGTTGTAAGTTAGGCCCAGTCTGTACCTGTTCTGACAGTACAACTGCCCATTTAAACAGAGGAATAGTATCTTAATAGTTAATGTTTTATCTGTATTTACCATCCTTTTTGTATTACTAGATCCCAAACTATGAAAACTCCATTGCAAAACCAATGTGGCTGAACAAGATCAAGTATAACCTGGCTGACGGGAAGTACAACACATCAGGAGGGTTCATACGTGATGTACGGCAAGTGTTTCAGAACTGCTCTGAATTCAACAAGGTAACCCCCAGTTTTTCTCATCCGTAGTATATGTAACTAGTTGAGGTGTATCAGGCTTAGCATACGACAGTGTGCCTTTTCATAGTTACATTATGAGAAGATGTGGTAACAGACCAATATACTAGAACTTGTCAATTGTTTTGCATTTTGCTTCATATGGTTTTTGGAAAATGCACAAAATGTTTACAAAATCTTGTTAATTTGGGAAGCTGCAACAAAACTGGCTGGCCTACTGACAACTGCAGAACTGTTGTAAATCTAACCTAACAGAGACCATGGTTAAATATATCAAGGCCTTGCAGATCAATAACTCATGAAACCCTGAACACTTATTGTCACAAGTAAACAGTATCTTAGCCTTTAGGATGCCAACAGAATTAGAACACATAGTAATTATGGACTAATATATCAATCCACAGCACAGCAGGTGTTAAAAGGGTGAGTGGAAGCCCCTACTTGAAAAATTCTTCATAATAAAAAGTCAATCCATTACACAGAACATTAGCTCCCATTCTCCCACTCTCTGTGTCTGGAACAACAAATATCCTAGCCCTCCCCCTAAAATCGCCATGCCGAGAAACATGTTTTGACCCCACTGCCTTCCTATCTCAATCAGCTGCCAATTGGAACCCTGTCAGAACCCTGCCTGATATAGACCAGGCTTTGGAATGTTTCATCAGTACCTTAACAGACATAATAAATACTAATGCCCCCTTCACTAAAAGGAGGTCCAGGGGTTTAAAGGCACCCTGGATTAGTAAGGATCTAAGACATCTCATGTCCCTCCATGACTCAGCTTGGAAAAACTTTGAAAAATCTAGCAACTCTTTGATTGGACAACATATAGGCACCTTCACAACACATGTAAAAGTAAATTACATAGTGCAAAACAGATTTATTTTCATTCCTTGCAAACAGAGCGGCTAGCTAATGCTAAGACTTTCAGGAAACAGATCAATATTCTAATGAAAAGTCACTCTCCCCAGCAGCCCCTAGCTCCCTACACAATGAAGGCTCGACTCTTTTGGACCCCCAATCTATTGCTAATGGCTTAAACCATTTCTTCACTGATCTTTCCAGCTATACTGCACACTTAAACCCTCCCTTGGACTTTGACCCCACCTCCCTCTCCCCCATGCAATTCCCTTCTGACCCTCAATTTCATTTAAAATTAGGTACCGGCAAAGAAGTTTTACAATGTCTCCTAAAATTAAAGGTGGAAAGCTCCCTTGGTGACGACTCAGAACCTCGGTTCCTAAAACCAGCCCTCGCAGTCCCCATCCGTGACCTAATAAATAGGTCGGTCATCAGTGGGACTGTTCCAGCAAAAATGGCGATTGTAGTTCCACTGCATAAGGGAGGCATGCATGCTGTAGAAAACTACAGTCACATTTCAATCCTGTGCCCATTACCTAAGATAGAAGAGCGTATAGTTTTTAAACAGCTTCAATCATATCTGGAACATCATCATATCTTAACCAACTGCCAGCACAGTTTCAGAAAGAATTGTAGTACCTTAACTGTCCTAAGGTGTCTTCAGATATCTTAGATGCTCTTGACAAAGGGCTCTTTACTGGTGCCATTTTCATGACTCTCATGAAGGCTTTTGACTTAGCTAATCATAGCATCTTGCTGGACAAGCCTCACTCACTTAGCCTGGTCACTCTCCTAGCTTAACTGTTATCTCTCTGGCCGCTCCCAGGGAGTAAAATGGTCTGGTGCCCTCTCCTATTTTCAGCACATCTCTCACAGCATCCCCCAGGGATCCATCTTGGGGCTTCTTCTGTTCTCGCTCTTTATTAACAACTTAGCATTGCACTGCGATGGGTCCAAGGTGCAATTTTATGCTGACGATGCTATCTTATACAGGTCATCATGCAATATCCAATGGCTAAACCAAAACTTGGCTTTGGACTTCCATGCATTAGAGAAGTGATTTCTTAAGAACCATTTAGTCCTCAATACCAAAAAAAAAGCTAAGGATATGCTCTTTCAAAGCTCTTCCATAAAAACAAATCAGTGCAGCTCATTTCTTATTTTGTCCACATCTGGGGACATCCTCGAAACTGTTCAGACATTCAAATACTTAGATATGATGCTTGACCCCTCTCTCTCTCTTTTCAGCAGTGCATAACACAGACTACCAAAAAACTCAACCAAAAACTCAGCCTACTTTACCGTGTTCATCCACATCTCTCTCATGCACTGTGTCATAAAATTGCAACCTCCTCTCTCCTTCCCATCCTACTCTACGGCACCACTCTACTCTGTGGTGCCAAGCCCACCATACTCTCCTGCCTAGAACATTATATTACAGGGTGGGACATTTTGCCCTTGGAGCCTACCCTTGACTTTATCACTGTGATGTGTTAACTGCACTAGATTGGCCTGATTATGACCAATGACTGCAGTTCACCACCCTTACCTTCCTTTTCTCTCCGCCATGCGTGAGAGAGGTACTGTGGTTCAGACCTTCCCCCCCATATACTTAGGTCCTCCTCAGCCCCACTACTGCACACCTTATCCCTGTCTAGCAGTTGGCAAGCGGTCATTTGCCTGCTCTGCACCCTCCTCTTGGAATGCACTCCCCTTTACATCTATCTCCCTCACCTCACTGGCCATGTTCAAGCACTCCCACTTTGTGCACCTCTTGCAATCTAAACCTTGCACTTGCCTAGCCTAATCTACTTTACTTCTCTCAAATCCTGAAATTTGATCCTTCTAGATTACCTGACCTGATGTTACTTGGGTCCTTACTTCATTTCTCCTGTGTTGGATAATGTTATATTAATGCTTCAAACTGTAATTAATGGTCAGACTTGTTATATGTATAATGATCATATATTTGTCATATGTATAATTGCTGTATTCTGCATCCTCTCCTTACTATCATTTTTGTATTTGTTAATGAATTGTATTTATGCACCTGATCTTATGTTGTACCCGAGCCGGGTCGCCCCTGAAAAAAGGACCGTATGGTGTCAGTGGGCTTACCTGGTTACCAAAATCCAAATAAAGAAATGAATAAAGAACAGGTGACTGAAGCATTTAAGAGTCTCTATTGTTACTTATGAGTCCAGCTCATAATTCAGATTCTTGTATGCGTGTGCTGAGTAAGGAAAACACAGGGCAAACAATAAAGGAAATATTTATTACGATACTCATGCCAAAACATGTAACAAGGAGTTACAAAATGATGATTTCCACCAGTCAGCCCCGGGGTTACACATACTAAATAAATTTAAACATGAAACAAACAAATATACAGAAAGAACACTAAGATCTCAGAGACTGGGGAGGGGCTGGCTGGCAGTTACATATATAGTCTGCTAATAAGAATGTAACATTTGGATAAGGCAGACAAATACAATTGGATATAGTATACAGAGCGTAATATCTGGGTGGACCCCAGGAAGTAAGAGTGCATGGTTGGCATATATCTTAGAAAATGATAGTTCAGCAAGAAAAAGCGTTATCTGTTTTTATTTCCAGACAGTCTGGAAATATCTGCAACATAATCAGAAAAACACACTCCATGTCACAGTAGTGGAAAACTACAGAATATGAGTGATCATGAGTATAGCAGAATATATGGCAGAAGCATAGCATATAATCCCTCAAATCCCTTTGTGATGAGCTAGGTCTTGGGCAATTAGTCAGTGAACCCACCAGGAACAACACTCTAAATACTGCCAACAGTTCCATTCTAGATGTGGTACTAACCACCCATCCACACAAAATATCTCATTCGGCAGTGTTTCACAATGACATGAGCGATCATGGAATTGTTGCTTGCATAAGATCTCAAATTAAGGTCTGGCCGCAACCCTTTTTTATAACAAAAAGATCCTTTGCAAATTTAGTGTAGTAAACTTCCCATCTGACCTGAGCATGATCAGATGGCAAGATCTCTACCTAGCCAAAGATGTCAACAAGGCAGCTTACATCCTTAATGACAAACTCACTACAATAATAAATAAGCATGCCCCTTTTATCAAAGTAAGGGTATGGAACAGTTCCAACCCCTGGTTCACCTCAGATCTCAAGGCAGCCCTTATATCTTGAGATAAGATCTGGGCTAAAGCTAGACATTCCAAAGAATCTTCAGATTGGCAGGCCTTTAGAACAGCCAGGAATAACTGTGTGAAAAAACTTCGCTCTGCTAAAGCTAACTATTATGTTTCTACTCTCGAACAAGCTAAAGGTAACCCTCATAAAATATGGAAGACTCTCAAAGCTATAGAAGGACGGCCCAAGGCCCCCTCTGTCCCAACAAAGATAGTTGCAAGTGGCAAGATTGAGGAAAACAAGTCCCTAATCCTGGAGGAATTTAACTCCACTTTGCCACAGCTGGATTAGATTTTGACTCATCACCTTATGCTGGTGCAGGCGTGAGCCAGTACCCCTCCCCTACATCTAGTCCTGCACCCAGCCCCTTCCAACCGCGAGATAACTTATAAAGAAGTAGAAGATTCTCTTCTTAACTTAGACACCAAAAAAAAGCGCAGGGACGATGGCTTGGAACCCTTTTCCTAAGGTCAGGCTTCATCCACTGCCCCACCTCTCCACATCTTCAATCTTTCCATTACATCTGCTACTGTGCTGTCCTGCTGGAAATCAGCACATATCCTCCTCTATTTAAATCTGGTGACCCATGCGATGTAAACAACTATAGGCCTATCTCCATATTGCCTATCCTTTCTAAAGTTCTCGAAAACTGATCCATATTCAGTTAAACTCTCTTGGAAACCTTCTCTCTCATTAACCCAGCTCAATCCAGCTTCCGGCTAATCATAGCACAATCACTGCACTAGCAAAAGTAACCAATGATTGGATCTCTGCTATAGATGCTAAGAAGGTAACTGGCACAGTCTTTTGGACCTCAGCAAAGCTTTTGATACTGTTGATCACAAACTATTAGTCAATTGCCTTGCAAAGTTGGGTGCCACATACCATACCACCCAGTGGTTCTCTAGCTACCTAACTGGAAGATTACAAAAAGTAAAGGCGGAAGGCTTTTTTTCTGCTGCCTTGCCAGTTGCAAGAGGAGTCCCCCAAAGATCCATCTTAGGCCCTATCTTGTTTTCTTTGTACATTAATGACTTGGATGCTAACATATCTACTCCCAATCTGCACTTTTTTGCAGATGATACTGTATTGTATACTTCTGGCTCATCGTTATCTGAAGTCAAGGGAGTGCTTCAAGCGGACTTCGCACAACTTGAGCATAATCTAATAAAGGCAAAGCTTCTGCTCAATGCTAAGAAGACTAAAGCAATGATATTCTTCCGCAGTGCTGTCACAGGCCCCACCCAATACCCTTGCCCAAGACTTCATTGTCACCACGCTAAACGAGCCTCTGGAAGTTGTAACCAAATTTAAATATCTGGGTATGTGGATCGACAATAAATTATCTTTCAATGACCACGTCGAAGATGTCTCTAGAAGGTTAAAAGCAAGGTTAGGTTTCTTCTACAGAAATAGTAAAAAAACAAAGACAAGGCGCTTCGTCAGCATGTGGTCTAAAAGCAAAACAAAATGGTTATATTAAATGCACGCTGAAAATAGAAAATAGAGTTAAAAATCTACGTTTCGACCTTAGGTCTTCTTCAGGAAATATCTAAAAGAAAAAAACAAGTTAGTGTAGAGGAGAGGTAAAATGAGAGAGATATATATGTGGAGAAAGAAGAAGGGAGGCAAAGGAGAAGAAGTGATAAATGGTAAGATTAAGAGAGAATCTGTGAAACAAAAAGGTGATGATGGGAAAGATAAAACATAATGGGAGAGAAAGAGCTGGGAAGTTCCCAGGTAGAGACTGATTAACAGGGCCTTGTAAGAAGGCTGAAAGGTGACAAATGTGTGAGAAGGAGACAGAAATGGAGACATATGGTGAAAATGAAAAATAAATCAGTACAAAACACAAATTGACTTTAGGGAAAAATAGGGAAGGCTGAAAGATGTTAGTGGAAAATAAGTCTATCATTTAAACCAGAGGGCTGCTGGGAGCCAAGGCGGATGATCAGCTTGGCTTCCATGTTTTTTCTATGGTTAGGATCCCGGAAGCCCTGCTGAAGGACACAAACAGAAAGGTCATTGACATTGTGGTCCCTGGAGATAAAGTGGGATACAATGGGTTTAGCAGTTTCACCATTCTGACCCTCTGTAATGTTCCTGAAGCAGTCAACAAGGCAGCCTACCAGTTTCTCCGATGTAAATAGCTGAACACCTCCTGCAAAGAATACAGTACACTACATTAGTGGAGGTACATGAGAACTCCTTGGTGATGTGAAAAACACCTGTAGGCCCCCGAATCTCAGTTACACTGGAAATAAATTTGCAGGTGTAGCAGCGAGCCCTGTTGCAAGGTTTGGTACCTGGGGGGGAGGAACTGTTAGGAGTGGGTAGGCTGCTTTTTACCAGGAGATTGCGCAGGTTAGGTGGCCGGCGGTAGGAGGCAATAGGTGGTTCTGTAAAGGAAGCACCAATGTTAGGGTCAGTTTGCAAAATGGGAAAGTTACTAGTGATGATCCTGTGAAGAGAAGGTGTGCTCTGATGGAAAGGAAGAACTAGTGGAATTACACGTTGTTCTTGTGTGACAGTATCCCTCCTGCGGGGTCAGGTTACGGGGCATGTTACTGACCCGGAGAGTGCTCTGTCCACTGTGCTTTAGGGTATCCCCTGTTGATAAAAAACTATGCATTATTTGGGTCTTGCTCAGCAAAATCATCCTCTTCACTGCATAACCTGCGAAGTCTAAGAAACTGTAAATAAGGCAGGCCATTCTTGACATGTTTAGGATGGAAGGAGCTATGGAGGAGGAAACTGTGAGAGTCAGTGGGTTTGTAATAGACTGATGTCTTCAGACCAGTGTTCTGGACTGAGAGCTGGATATCCAGGAAAGGCAGTGTAGAGGAGGATACTTCAACAGTGTACTGAAGGGATGGTCTGACAGCTTTGCAGCATTTCTTGAACAAGCGGGAAGTCCAGCAGCCACCCACACACACACTAACTCGACTGGCAGAACTGGTTCTAACACTCAATGCTTTTTCTTCTAATAACAGGAAAAGCATTGAGTGTTAGAACCAGTTCTGCAGTGAAGAGGATGATTTTGCTGAGCAGACCCAAATAATGCATAGTTTTTTTATCAACAGGGGATACCCTAAAAGCACAGTGGACAGAGCACTCTCCCGGGTCAGTAACATGCCCCGTAACCTTGACCCCCGCAGGAGGGATACTGTCACACAAGAACAACGGCGAATTCCACTAGTTCTTCCTTTCCATCAGAGCACACCTTCTCTCTCACAGGATCATCACTAGTAACTTTCCCATTTTGCAACTGACCTCAACATTGGTGCTTCCTTTACAGAACCACCTATTGCCTCCTACCGCCGCCACCTAACCTGCGCAATCTCCTGGTAAAAGCAGCCTACCCACTCCTAACAGTTCCTCCCTCCAGGTACCAAACCTGCAACAGGGCTCGCTACACACCTTGCAAATTTATTTCCAGTGTAACTGAGATCTGGGGCCTACAGGTGTTTTCACATCACCAAGGAGTTCTCATGTACCTCAACTAATGTAGTGTACTGTATTCTTTGCAGGAGGTGTTCAGCTATTTACATCGGAGAAACTGGTAGGCGCCTTGCTGACGCTTCAGGAACATTACAGAGCGGCCAGGAATGGTGAAACTGCTAAACCCATTGTATCCCACTTCATCTCCAGGGACCACAATGTCAATGACCTTTCTGTTTGTGTCCTTCAGCAGGGCTTCGGATCCTAACCATAGAAAAACATGGAAGCCAAGCTGATCATCCGCCTTGGCTCCCAGCAGCCCTCTGGTTTAAATGATAGACTTATTTTCCACTAACATCTTTCAGCCTTCCCTATTTTTCCCTAAAGTCAATTTGTTTTTTGTACTGATTTATTTTTCATTTTCACCATATGTCTCCATTTCTGTCTCCTTCTCACACATTTGTCACCTTTCAGCCTTCTTACAAGGCCCTGTTAATCAGTCTCTACCTGGGAACTTCCCCAGCTCTTTCTCTCCCATTATGTTTTATCTTTCCCATCATCACCTTTTTGTTTCACAGATTCTCTCTTAATCTTACCATTTATCACTTCTTCTCCCTTTGCCTCCCCCTTCTTCTTTCTCCACATATATATCTCTCTCATTTTACCTCTCCTCTACACTAACTTGTTTTTTTTCTCTTTTAGATATTTCCTGAAGAAGACCTAAGGTCGAAACGTAGATTTTTAACTCTATTTTCTATTTTCAGCGTGCATTTAATATAACCATTTTGTTTTGCTTCTACAGAAATAGGCCCCTTTCCCCCTTGAAACAAGCTTGTACAGACCACTTTTCTCCCCCTACTCGACTATGGCGATGTAATCTATTCCTCCACCACTCTTGCAAATCTAAGTAAACTGGACATCCTTTATCACCATGCATTATGGTTCATTACCAACTCTCCTTACCGTTCGCACCACTGTGACTTATATGCAGCTGTTGGTTGGACATCCTCTACTACTAGACGCCTGCCCCATGCTGGGCTATGGACTCTTGAACTGCTCCTGCAGAAATTGCCAAGCTATCTCTCTTCCCTTATTAGTATCTCACATAGTGCATACTCGTTAAAAAGAAATCTGACTTATTATGCTTAACATACCAAGGACGCAGACCTCCTTTGGTAAACGTATATTGCATATGCCCTTCCCTCCATTTGGAACCAATTACAAACCGTACTGAAACTAACTAGCACAGTTTCAATAAACTTCTACAAATCGCTAAGTTCAGCCAAAATAAAAGACACCTGTAACTGTCATTAAGTCTCTTCCTTCCCCGTGTGTGCCATATTTATCCACTGGTAAGGTATAATTGCTTTGTCATATTAACTGCTTTCCCTTCCCCTTCTACTCCTGGCTTTATCTATGCTTACGCTCCACTGCTACTCTGTCAAATCACTCCTCCCCCCATATCAGTTGTAGTCTGTTGTTTGTTCTAGCTGCCAAAATATATGTATTGCACACACCAGTCATGATGTTTCATTTATCAGTAGCAACCTGTAAGTCACTTCCCTGTCTCATATTAATGTTTACCACCTACGGTCACCCTATGTGGTACCCTTGTATGTATATCCAGCCTGTATCATGTAACGTGCGTCTCATGTATATACTGTTATTACCTATCTATGTTTGTACTTTAAGTGTTTATGTCACAGGACCTCCTTGTGAATGAGCTTGTTCAATGGAGTTTTCCTGCAATAAACTTGAACTTGAAAAAAAATATAGACAAATGCATTACAGACAAATATAAGCATAGCAAATATAATAAAGAACACTAATATACATAATAAAACAAGATAAAACTTAAGACTGTATAAGGCACTAATACTTGTAGGTGTATAAGGTTACAGTTACATGTGGGTCAGTTGGTGGTATATAACCCAGGTATAACAATCCCCTCCTTGTTGCCTTGCTGAAAGGGCAACACAAGAAAAAGAAAATGAAGAAGGTTAGGTGTAGTAATGGTATGTCTTATTTCATTGACAAGCCCAAGGTATGGGACTTGTAAGGGAAATCTAGTTTCCGTCTGTGTTGTTGTAGTGTTTGCCGAAGACAGCAAAGAGTTAGTATTTCAAAGAGGGTCAAACAGGATTGAATTAGACAGATATTTTAAATGTAAATTCAACAATAGGATTGTCTAAAAAGAAACCAATATCATCATCAATTAAATCATTCAAAGATTCAGTAGCTTTTGCAATATCATTACTTATGTAAATCAATTGAGTATCAGTACAATTGAGAAGGGATTGAAGAGACAAATTCAGAGGTCCTTTATGGACACTGTAGATAGACACATATTGATATAAAGCATTCAGGTAGTCTGGGTCAGACTCAATAATGTCCATTTCCATAGAACGGACAGGTGTGAACACTGTGTGACCAGTAATACTTCCTAGATGAGGTGTGAGACAAAAGTTCAGTTGAAGAATGTCACAGTGTTTATCACCATAGTGGAATGTTTTCAGGTTGGATACAACACAAAATTCTCCATCGGCTGAATAAGCCACTTTAGCAGAAGGCACAATCCATTTGCGAAGGCAAACAGGACAAACAATGTCAATTTTTGTGTCCACAATCCATGCGCCAAAATTTGTTCCAGGGATAAATCCACTGTTTCTTCCAGTGTCAAAAGAAGAGTTAACAGGTGTCAAAGCATCAGTATTTACACCAAAGTCCCATAAAGAGATGTTCAAAGTTCCATTGTTCAGAAGACCCAAATCGGAGGCATATGACCAATCCAAGTTCATCGGTGAAGAACCACAAACAGGGCGGATGACATCAAAGACATCACATATGCAGAGAAGATGATACCCTTTTTTCAGGCACAGCAATCAGTGTGGAGAGCAGCCCAAACACTGAGTATAGGGTGGACCACTAACCATGGAGGAAGATCCAAACGTTCACGACAAATGTTACCATCAAGATGACCAATAGAATGGATAGTTGCCAGACGGTCAAAAATCACTGATGAAGAATCAAAATTGCAGTAAGGAGATGGTAAATGTCACATATAGCACATCCTGGATTGAGCATGAACGAGGTGCAAAGCATGGAGAAATGTTCAGGTGTGGGGTAATATATGCCAGATTTCTTGCCGTTGATAACTGCATAGATACAATTTGTTTCAAACATGGTGCCACACATGACGTAGAAGGAGATTTGGGGCAATACCATCGTCCAAGATGTCTATCATGGAAGAGATCTGGAATACGTCCAGATTCCAGATCAAGTAACAATCCCTTAATCGTAGTTTCAATGTGGGAACCATATGCAGTGCATAACATTTCCCTTCCAATAGAATGCTTTTCTGCTTCCTTGTTGTGAGCAGAAATCAGTTGATTAAATTTTAATCTCGTGTTCTCAAACTCTTCAAATATTTCTTTTATATTATAAACTGTGAAACGTTCTTCCTGGCTTAGACCATCTACACCATGTAACAGTGGTGGAAAATGTTATATTTAAATACTTAATCAGTTTTAGACATTAGGGATTTCAAACTGGCCACATCAGCCCTATTCCAAATAGACATACCAGAACCAAAGAGGCTTGTGACAGTGCCGGTAGCTGCACCAGCCAATGTCATATCAAAACGTTTATAGTGTTTTGGTTTACCTTTTTTCACTCCCCTAAGTTCAGTACTAAGGATCCCAGTTAAGGGGTCACTAATGTGTGCTTAATAAGCAGCATTATACAATGGCAAGAAAGAATCCTGGCTTCTGATTGGTCAGTTGGATGTCACAGCAGGGATATTATCCTGGCACAACATCCCTGCTGAGTGTTTTTTGGATTTGGATGATGATCTCTTATTTCTCTTAAGAAACAAAAAATATTTTTATACAGTAACAAAAACATTCTTTAAAATTATTTTTGTAATTATAAAACAATAAGCCATTGTATAATAGGAATAATGCCCTCTAGGGTGGGTGTTATGCTGGGATAACATCCCTACTCGGGTGTTGGACACCCTCAGCTGGTGGCCTCGGGCCCAACCACCCAAGGTGGGATGTTATCGCAGCATAACACCCACCATGTCGTGCATTATTCCTTTAATAATATCAGTAAGTAAAATGTGAAAAAAACTTGAAACATTTGTTTCAGAACATAAATTAAACAATTTCATGTCCCACAATGAGAGGCTCAAAAGAACAGAAATGTGCGTGAACTGCACATTATTAATCAAAGCACCCGCTAAGGAACTAGCAATTAAGCCACTGGTTGGACCCGTTGTTTGTTTGGGACAATCAGCTGCCGTGATAAACCAATCTTGATCTCTAAGAGATTCAATTTTAGGTATAACTTCTAGTTGAATACTAGAATGTGCCAGGAAATGTAAGATACAGAATTTTTGATCATCAAAATTTTTAAAATGATCAAACCAAGCTGTAATGTTATACAGACCAGAATGTGAGGGGTTTGCATGCCGGATGAAAAGAGTACCGTTAGGTGCCAGTTTGGTATTGGGCAGTCCTTCAGAAGAGCTATTAACCAGGTGGGCTACTTGTACTTTTTTCCGTTGTGATCTATATGCCATACAATATCAAGGCTGATTTGATCTGAGGCGGTAACCATAACAGTCAGTAGTGCTTCTTTGGCCTCCTACAATGATCTTTGATCTTGAGACATCAATTTGGGCTCCATGAGGCATCCCCTCATTGGTTTCAACATTGATGTTGGGTACCCCAGAATCAGGGTCATGGGGAGATTTATGATAGACCACAGAATGTGGGGTCATGAACAAGACTCCACAAAGGAGTAGGTGTTGGGTCACCATCTCAGTTAGGTAACTAGAAGAAAAAAAAAAGAAAAGAAAAACATGATTAGTTTGGTGCTATTCCGTCCGGTGGGGTTAGGAAAAGTAGTTTAATCTCCTTTATATAGCTTAATCTGATTGGCGTGTAGCCATTTGTCAGTGAGCTTCTTATTACATGGCAGTCTAAGTTGGTAGACTGAAGGACTGAGCTTATTTACAATAGGACAGGGACCTTCCCATTTGTTTTCGAAACCATGAGTAGGAGCAGCAAATCTGAGAACCATTACTTGATCTCCTACCTGCCAGTCCACATCATGGACCATCTTGTCAAATTGTATCTTTGACTGTTGTTGGGCCTTGCCCAATCATTTTGCAGCAAACAAGTGTATCAGTTGGATATCTTGTTTCAGTTTCTGGACATATTTGTCTACTAATACTCTATCATTAGTTGGAGCACACAAATCCAGAAGTAGATGTTCTGGTAATTTCATTGACCTTCTGGTCATGACCTCAAATGGGGTACATTTTGTACTCATTGAGGGTGTAGCCCTTATTGCCATAAGGAGCAAAGGTAATAAGGAATCCCAGTTCTTGGGGTTGTCCTTAGAAAATTTGGATAGCATAAGCTTGATCTGCCTGTTTGCCCTTTCCACCTGTCCTGATGATTGTGTGTGGCAAGGGATGTGAAACTTCTGACTGGCTCCTAGGAGTTTGAGTTTCCTGCATCAGTTCACTTGTAAAACTCGAACCTTAATCAGAGTTTATCTTCAAGGGGAGATGCAATCTGGTGAAAAGTTGTTCTACCAGAACCCTGGCAATTATTTTTGCAGTGTTGTTTCTCATTGGGAATGCCTCTACCCATTTAGAGAACATATCAGTGACCACCAATGCAAACTTATTGTTGTTTCTGGTCATTGGGAGTGGCCCAATGTAATCAATTTGGATAGAATTCCAGGGACCTGAGTGCCTCTGGGGCAACAATTTGACATTTTATTTTGGCCAAATTTGGGTTATTTTGTGTGCAGATCAAACAATTATTGATGTAGTGTTCCACATCAGGTTTCATATGTGGCCACCATCCAAAAGTAGTTAGTCTAGCTAGGGTTTTCTCCACTCCTTGGTGCCATCCAGTAGGAGTGGCATGCACTTGATGGATAAAATCTGCCTTCAGTTGTCCAGGAATAACCCACAATTTCTCAGAATTGTTGGGGTTACGATACCATATGAGTAGATTATCACTGGAGAGGTGAAGGTGATCCCTTACTCTCTTATAGGGACTGTGTGGTGAAAGGTGTTCCTCAGTTCCTTTGTCAAGGAATTTGACTACTGCCCTCAGATGAGGGTCCTGTTTTTGTGCGAATGCTAGATCTAGCAGCACAAAAGGTATTGTTTGCTGTTTCACAGCAGCAAAGTGTACAGTACCTGTAGTAGAGGGGGTTTTCAGTTCCCATTTGTCCACTCCTCGAGCACCGGCATTCACAAGAGAGTCAGCATGATCATTGAAAGAATGGTAGGGCTCACTCTGAGAGTGGGCACAAATTTATGGATGTACAGTTTATGCTTAAACTGTTGTGCCAATGTTACGATGTACACTAACAAGTCTCTGTATTTTACAGGTGTACCATCAGAGGATACAAAGTCTGTTTTCTCCCAAAATGGTAAGAATTCAGACAGGGAGGAACAGATCCAGTTAGCGTCTATAAAAATGATTGTGTCTGAAGTGCATTGTTTCAGCAACTCCAGAGCACAGGCCACAGCTGCCAATTCAGCTTACTATGAGGAAATGACAGTACAGTTCCAGGCAATGCGGACTGTGTTATTGTCAGGGTGCACAATGAGTACCCCAGATCCCGCTATCTGATCCCCATTGTTGTATGAGGCTGAGCCATTAGTGAAAACATGACACAAGTTGGTGTCATTTGGTACTTCCGGCATTGCAGGAAGAAAGGGTCCTGGGTCAGGCAAGTCAGGCGGTTGGAGGGAACACTCATGTGCGTCACCTGTATATAATAGGCCATGGGCCAACAGGGATGGTAATTTTGTAGAGTGTACTGTAATGTGACAATCCTGTAAAAGAAGAGACAAGTGTGTTAGTCTGGTGTTAGAGACAGAACCAACTTTGACTCTATCTGACAACATAAAATTAGTGGGCTTATGATTGGTATGCAGAACAATGGGATCATAACCAATGATGTATGAAAAGTGTTTCACAGCCCAGAAAGTAGCAAGGAGATTACAGTCACAGAGGTTATACTTCTTCTCCACTGGAGAAAGCATTTGTGATGCATAGGCAATAGGACTAATGTGTCCATTAGATCTTCCCTTGTCAGTCTTCACCATTCATTACTGTTGGTTAAGCCAGAGGCGGCACCCGCCACGGGAGTTTTTTTTTTTTTAAATTGCTCTGCCAGCACCGCCTCGAGGACTCCACGACCGCGCCATGCGCGAGGGCAGCCAGTTAGTGCCGCAAACTCCTCCTATATCCCATTTCTGTTTCTCCCGCCATCGAGGCTGCACCTGCTGCTGCTGTAGCGTGATAGTACTCTCGTTCTTCAAGACTCCTGCTTTTCTTAGAAGGTCTATGGACTACTCGACGTCAGACACCGGTAAGACTGCTCTTTTGTTTTCTATTCTACGGGCGCCGAGTGCTTTATTGCTTTTTTCCCTCATTTAGTTCGCCTCATGTCCGGTTCGGGAGCAAAGCATAAGTCGAAGGTGTGCCGCGCCCCTATGCGCCGGTACTCCTGTGGCCGGCATTTTTCCGTCTCGGACCGGCATGATGTCTGTCTCCGTTGCCTGGGACCCAACCACAACATGGACGCGTGCGACGCTTGTTTCTCCATGGACCTTCATGTCCTCGAAGTCCCCGTGTTCAAGCTCGGCAAGGCCCCGCCGACCTTCGGGGATGGCGTCGCTCCAGGGATTCCAAGGTAAGTTCTCTAGGCCCTTCCCCCGGGTCCCCTCCCAGGCCTATACAGTCCGAGGAGGAGGAGGAGACTTCCTCCTCTTCTCTTGCCGTAGAGGAAGCCTCTCTCGTGGGTGTCGGGGGAACGTCGTAGTCCCTTCCGGGGCCGCGATGGGGACACCGCCTCGGCAGTCACCTCCTCGGAGGTGCAGGCTCCCCTAGTGTCAAGGCCCACATCTGCTGGGCCTGGCACCGGTGGACCTCGACACCGCCTCCCGGCGCCATTTCGGATCCCAGCGCAGCGCCGCAGGCCCGGTTTGCGCTCTCGGCAGCGCCGGGTTGGGTTCTGACACCAGGGGCGGCACCATGGGCCTAACTGGTGCGGCAGGGGAGCGGGGGCCGGGCCCAGCTGTTGCGGGTGGGCTAGGGTCGTCTGGTGCCATCCCTGGTACGGGCGCCGTTCGCGGCGCCATTCCTCCGGGGACCCCTGGGGTTGCCAGCATCGAGGTTCTGCTGGTCTCGTCCTCTTCGGAGGTCGATGACTCGGATGTGGACCCATCCTGGCTCCCTGACTCTTCGTGGTCGGGGTCCCCGGTGGCACGGGGTGCTAGGCGGCACAGTGGGCCCCTCCTGCTGTCCCCCCCTCCCGTCCTCCCCTGAGGGCCCTCGGGCTAGGGGTGACCCTGGGTCCCAGGGGGGTGATGTGGGGACTGAGGGGGGGCTCCTCCTCCTAGGGGGTCTGTGACAGCTACCCTCCCGGGTGCTGTTGCAACCCCTCGGTGTGGGGGAACGCTGGAGTCGAGGAGGAGGGCTCTCTCGGAGTCTGAGGGGTCAAGGGGCGGGAGACGGTCATCGTGGTCTCTGGCCACCCCTCGTGGGGTGGCTAGGAGCCGTAGCGCCGAACCCCGCCTTTCCCTCTTGGGTCCCGGCATTCCCTCCGGTGGCGTTGCTGTGGACTGCCCTTCTGGATCCATGCAGTCCCGGGTTCATCACAGGGGAGGATCCCCCCCGGGCTCTTCCAGGCATCGCATCCCCAAGGTCCCGTCTTGCGGCCTGGTTTGTTGTCCAGGATCCCGCCAGCTCGGGCTCCGTTCCCCGGATTTCAGAGCCCTAGCAGAGGTCAGTTGCCTCTTCGCAGGTGCCCTTCTCCAGTACCTCTGCAACCACCCCCCGCTCTTCCAGGCCATGTCGGTCCTTCGGGTCCGTTATCCTGGGAGCAGTTCAGGGGTTCTGTGGCGGCCTTCCCCTCATACGTTAGACATATGCATGAGCGGGTCTTTCGACTCTCCCCACCACCGCAGGAATCTTCTGGACATTCGAGCTCTCCATCATCCTCGTCTTCCTCCTCTGAGGAAGAGGAACTCCTTGCTCACCTTTCTTCCGATGCTGATGTCACTGAATATCAGCGATTCCTTTCGAGGATGGTGAGGGATCTTCGAATCTCTTATGTTAGGCAAGACAATACTGAATGGGTGACGCGTGAATTCCTTGGAGAATTCAGTGCCCAGCACCTGGTGGTACCTTCCTGGCCTATCCCCTTCCAGGAGGCATCTATCCGTTCCTGGCAGTTGCCAGCCGCCCTTTCTCCAGCCCCGGCAGACTGTCGTCGAAGGTATTGTGCCCCCTCGGAATCCCTGGGTACCCTTCCCAACCCGTCCCTCGGGTTTGGCCTACCTAGACTCTCCTTCCGGGCGTCGCCGCCTGACGCACGACCATCCACCGGATTCGGACTCCCTACAATTCGACCGGTGGGGGCGAAGAGTGTTCTCTTCCTCTCGTGAGGTGGCTTGCATTGCATCACATCAGGCTCACCACGCTGCCTACAATTGGAATCTGTGGTCATTGCTCTCCCAGCTCTTAGCATCAATGCCTGATACGGAGCACACCAGACAGGCTATTGCCCTCTCTGCTATAGGCCTGGAGCTGGCAAGACACCAAGCAAGGGCATCTTATGATGCCAATGAGGTGGCTTCCAGGCTTGCGGGGACAGCGATCTGCATTAGGCGGACGGCATAGCTTTGTCTGTCAAGGTTGTCACCCCTGGCCCGGCGTAGGGTGATGCGCTCCGCTTTCCGGGGGACCCGTCTTTTTTTCCTCCAGAGCTAGGAAACTTCTGCAGGGGCTTCCTCTGTCTCCCCGTCCTCGGAGGGCACCTCCTAGCTCTTCTCCCACTTAGGCTTCTCTCTGTATTAACCAGGGTCTTCCCCTTTTGTTTCTCACCAACAGAAGGCTGGGGGTCTTGTTCCCTCAGGGTTCTACCCCCCCTTTTTAAGGGGGGGGCTTGGTACTCACCCAAGCAGTAATGAATGGTGAAGATTGACAAGGGACGTACGTCGTCCTCGAGGGCGGCGCTGTTGGAGCCGATTTAAAAAAAAAAATAAAATAAAAATTAAAAAATTCCCGTAGCGGGTGCGCACCTCCAGCTTAACCCAAGCAGTAATGAATGGTGAAGATACAAGAGAAGATCAAGAATTATGGTAGGTACATCATTTTCATATTTCTGTGCTAGAACTGCTGAAATGGCTGCATATGTAGCTGCTGTTTCCAAATGATAAGGCAAAGATGGATTTGGATTAACCAAAGCAGGAGCTAAGGCCAGCGACTGTTTTAGGCTGGTTACAGTTGCTGTATGTGTTGGACCCCATGTCCAGGGACATACTTTTTCAGCAACTCATACAGAGGTACTTCCTTCTGTGCGAAATTGCAAATTAAATCACTAGAGTAATTTACCATGCCTAGGAAACATCTAAGTGTTGCCACACTAGTTTGTAGGGGCAAGTCTTGTAGTCCTTGAATCTCATTCAAGTCTGGGCTTCTGCCTTTTTCAGTCATGCAGAGTCCCAGAAAGGTGACTTCTTTCTGGCACAATTGTGCTTTAGAAGGGCTGCATTTGAGGCCTATCCTCTGTAAGATGGTCAGTAGCTCATCATGTAAAACCAGATGTTCTGTTTTGGTAGTTGTGGACAATAACAAATCATTCACATACTGCAGAAGGCATTCCGGGGCTGAAAATCCCCATAATGCATCTTTCATGTGTAAATGAAAGAGGGAAGGGCTGTTATGAAACCCCTGAGGGAGACATGTCCATGTGTACTGACGCCCTTCAAATGTGAAGGCAAATTTATATTGGCTTTCCTTAGCCAGTGGTAAAGACCAAAATCCATTGAAAATGTCCAATGCACTGAACCATTTGCAGTCAGGTGTTAACATTCTTAACACATCTGATGCTGATGCCACAGTTGGGGCACAGCTTGGGGTTACTTGTTTAAGTTTCTGATAATCAATTGTGAGTTTCCAAGCCCCAGTTGGTTTCTTCACAGGCCAAATGGGGAAGTTTGTGGTTGAAGCACATGGTCTAATCACTCCCTGTTGGAGTAGAGACTGGATAGTCTTTCTCAATAATGGCAGGGCTTCTGCAGGAAAAGGGTATTGTTTTTGTCTAACAGAGTCTGGGCATGTTACTTCAATGGATGTTTTCATCCTGCCACAATCATGTTTGTTTGTTGCAAACACATCTTGGTGTTTTGCACGTGTATGCTTCAGCTCACTATGAGTCATGATCCTTGTGGATATCTATGACATCATACTCAGTGTCATTGTGTGTAATGGCAGCCAGGACATGTGAATCACATATCACGATAGTATGGTGCTGGCCTGGAATCTGAATCATTAGCCTGTTAGCTAAATCCACAACATGGGCATGCTGTGCAAGGAAATCAATCCCTAAAATACTGGGATGATGATGTAATACCATGAGGTCAAAAGTGAATTGGGTGTTTAGAATACCCGCTACCACTGAAATGGGGATGGACCTGTATGTCTGCAATATGGTACCATCCACACCTTGAACACCAGTCAACCTTCCGGTGGACCAGTGTGAGGAAGCTGGGTCCTCATCATGTAGTAATGACATAGCTGCTCCTGTATCAAGCAGCATTACCTGTCGGCAGCCCCCTACCATGGCCTCTACACAAGGCCTTATACTTGTATCCACAACCAAAGAGGAAACAATGCAGACTGGGAGCTCTTATTGTCTTTGTGACATATTAGGGCTCCCCCCTGTGAGTTGTGCAACCATTGCTTGCACTTTCTTACCAGTTCTGGCTTTATTCACATTATAAGCATACTACCAAAATCAATATAGGTTTAGTATACAGATCACCTTCAATTGCCCCATTGGAGGATTCCCTACTGACAGGCTTTATTGAACAATTGGCGCTATCGAAAAATGTTATACTCCTAGGTGTTTTAAATCTCCCCAGAATTAACTGGGAAATGCTACAAGTTAACACTGATATTGAGTTGGATTACTGTACCTAGAAGTGTTCAACTTGGCTGGGTTGGAACAGTTCATGTTATATAATACCAGGGGCAACCATATCCTGGACTTGGTCCTAAGTAATCTGGGTGACATGATCCAGAATTGTACACTCTTGGTTCAAGTGACAACTCAATGGTTAGCTTTAATTACATGGGATTAATGGGCAAAATTACTGGCAAAACATCAATTTATAGGTTTGACAAGGCAGATTTTGATGGTATGAGAAGGGACCTGACTAACTGGAAATGGGAAAAGGAATTTATAAGTGTGTCATTACCAAGTATGTGGGAAAAATTAACCACCAAAATAAATAGCTTGTTTCAGACATAAGTGCCCACTATAAGTAAATATAATGTGGCAAAAAATCTCTTTCCCTATGGATGACTTCTTCAGTCAGGAAGGCAATAAAAAAGAACAGAGTATTTAGAATGGCCAAACTAAGAGATAATGAATCAAGTTGGGATAATTATAAAAAATGTCCAAGGGCTACGAAGAAGAGTATAGAGCAGGCTAAAAGGAAATATAAGCTCAAATTAGCAACAAAAGTAAAGGACAATTATAAGTCCTTCTACTTGTATATAAATAGCAAAAAGGGAACCAACAGAACAATAGGTCCTTTACTGGGTCTGGACAGGAATATAATATCAGAAAACTAGAAAATGGCAGAACAGGGTAATAATTATTTTTCCACTGTTTTTAGTCATGGTGCAGTAACTACCACTTTCCAGCACAGTAACTCCTTATATGGGTCCAGCATTATTCTAGGTAAATTAGAAGTGGAAAAAGAACTAAAAGTTGGACCAAAATAAGGCACAGGGTCCTGATGACTTACACCCAAGGGTGATCAAGGAACTGGCAGAGCAATTGGCAGGTCCTGTAACATGCCTTTTCAGAAATCATTAAATGAAGGGGATGTCCCAGAGGTATGGAAACAGGCAGTGGTCGTCTCCTTACGTTAAAAGGGTTCAAGGCAGGAAGTCGGGAATTATAGACCGATTGGTCTGACATCGATACTGGGGAAAATTTTAGAGGGTATTATAAAAGAATATATTATTGAATTCCAACACGTGTTTGGTAATATCAACACTACACAACATGGGTTCATGAAGGGGAGGTCATGTCAAACAGACCTCTTGGAATTCTATGGGAAAGTAAATAAAGCTTTGGACGAAGGTAGATATGTGGATGTAATTTTTTTTTTTCTTCGCCAAAGCATTTGATAAAGTCCCGCATGATAAATTGGTCAATGCCCTAATTAAGCTGGGAATACACCGGAATATCGCCCATTGGATTGACTCATGGCTGGCAGGTAGAAAGCAGAGGGTCTGCATCAAGGGGGAATATTCAAGTTGGGCAGACGTGACTAGTGGGGTCCCAAAAGGCTCAGTCTTGGGTCCATGTCTTTTTAATTTGTTCATTGGGTCCATGAGCACCCCACCAGATATATGGCTCTATAAATTTGCTGATGATACCCATATTGGCCATGTGGTAGATAATAGAGAGGATGCCAATACCCTACAAGCAGCCCTAACGAATTTGGAAGCCTGGACCCAGGGACAAGGGTCAGCATTTAATGCTGATAAATGCACTGTGATGCATATGGGGAAATAAAATAAGCAACATCAGTATAGGCTGGGGAGTAAGTTATTAAAGGTAGTTAATGAAGAAAGAGATCTTGGTATAAGAATCAGCAATATCTTAGTTTTAGGCCACATGTCATTAAGAAAGCCAGTAGTATCCAATACTGCATTCACAAACATATAAAAAGTTGTAATAAAGAGGTTCTCCTGCCACTTTATACCTCATTGATGCGCCCACATATGGAATACTGTGTTTCATTTTTTGCGGGAAGGGGTGACACCAAGACTTTGGAAAGGGTACAAAAGAGAGCAACTCGCAGGATCAAGGAGGTCCAGGGTCAGGATTATGAACGTCGGCTACAGAATCTGGGATTATATTCACTGGAGTTTCGAAGACTACAAGGCGATATGTGTGTGATTTTTAGGGTGCTTAATGATGCATAATTGTGGAAACAGTTAAATATGGTATTGAGAGAGCAGACATACAGTACTAGAGTCCATCCTTTACAGATAAGTGGGGAGAGGTATAATACAGCTAGGAGAAAGTATTGGTTAACAGTAAGGGTAACTAAAATTTGGAATAAACTCATGATTGAAATTGTGGCCAGTAAAACAATGAATGAATTTAAGGTTAAGCTAGATAAATATCTGATAAGTAACAACGTTTTTGGATATGTCTAAATTGTGGTGAGTATATGGACTTCGGTCTACAAATGCTCTGAAAAACCTATGAAATCTATAAAATTCATCATTCTCCTGAGTCAAAGACTCATTAGTATTAGACAATACATCATTCATTTGTAAAACTTGCTGTCAATCAAGCTGACGTTTATTACAAAGTCACTCAGCTCATGTACTTTCATGTCAGAGTGTTCATCTGGGGTAGCTAACAGACAGTCATACTGCTGATATAATGCCTGCAGCTCAGAATGAAGTATGTTTACATTTCTAGAATATTCTGCAGTGTTTTCACCAACAAATCTCTTATAATCAGTAAAACTAGACTTCACAGAAATCAACATCTGTAATGAAGCCTCTAACAATGCTAATACCATTGCTAGGAGCAAGCCCTTAGCGGACTGCTTGTTAGTTGATTGTCTCAGTGTAATATACTGCTCACATATCAACATAATCAGATCTGAAACATTTTTGATTAACTCATCTTTAGTTAATACATTGTAGCATTCCCAACCACCGTGTGTATTGAGATAAGCCAAGATATCTTCACTCAGCTCCTTGCTAATTACCAGGGACATGTCTGATAAGCTGGGGAAACCTTTAACAATTTGCTGGTCAGCTGCTGTGTTCCGAACCACAGTAGATGAACACTGGCAAATGGGAGATGTGTTTGGATGATTGGATGACTTTAAAAGACAGAAAAAAGTTACTACAAACAGTTGCGTGTTTTTTTTTTTGTTTCTCTACTCACTCCTTTGTTATTGTAACCAGTAGACAAAGGCAGCCTGTCCGAATAAAAACACTGGTCCCTAGTGCCTTATGAGTCGCCCTGGAAAAACACTGACTGAGAAGAATTAAACAAAAGACACACACAGCAACTTGCCTATTATGAATTCCTTACTAGTCACAGCATCATCCACAGTCACCAATAATGTTAATTATGAGTTCAGTTCATAATTCAGGTTCTTATGTGCTTGTGCTGAGTAAGAGAAACACAGGGCAAACAAGTAATAAAGGAAATATGCCTTATGATACACCAAAGCATGTAACAAGGAGTTACAAAAAGGATGATTTCCACCAGTCAGCCCCGGAGTTACACGTACTAAATAAATCTATGCACGAAACGAACAAACTTACGGAAAGAACATTAAGATCTCAGAGACTGGTGAGGGTCTGGCTGGCAGTTACATATATACTCTAATAATAAGAATGCAACAGTTGGATAAGGCAGACAGATACAATTGGATATAGTATGCAGTATACAGAGTGTAATGTCTGGGTGGACCCCATGAAGCAAGAGTACATGGTTGACATATATCTTAGAAAATAATAGTTCAGCAAGAATGAGCATTATGTATTCTTATTTTCAGACAGTCTGGAAATATATGCAGCATATTTGCCAAGGGCCATGACTTGCCCCACCAATGAGTGTGCATCATGCTCCTTCGGCACCCGCCCTTCCCCAACTCACAGTCCCGTGAGTTTCCCTAACGGTCACTACTAATGCAGGCTGCCTGACCATGCCCCCTCACATCCCAGTATTTTACTCTAGCACGTCTTCTCCCCTCAGCCTCCCCTCACCCCACCATTTCTCCCTATACCTTATCACCCTTCTTCCCCCACCCTTCACCTCCACCGCAGTACATACCTCTCTCTCATACCTCCTTTCTTCACCCCACTGCCAGCTATCCCCATCCCTCTGAACTACTGACAATGCTTTTTGTGGCTGCTTATCCCCCCACCCAACCCTCATAAAGTGTGTTTCTTGTTATTTAACTTGTACCTATGTTTTGAGTGATTCTGTAAGTTCTGAATGCAAGCTGTACCATTCATTGTAATGTACCTTTACTTTCTCCTATTGTACTTTGTTTTGCAATCTATGATATGGAACCTATGATATGGAACCTTTGTAAAAGAGCTTGTGCTCAAAGGTCTCTTCCGAATCACTAAATAAATTTAAAAAAAAAACAATCGGAAAAGCACACTACGTCTCACAATAGTGGAAAACTACAGAATATGAGTGATCATGAGTATAGCAGAATATATGGCAGAAGCATAGCATATAGGCAAATGCATTACAGACATATATAAGCATATCAAATATACTAAAAAACACTAATATAAGTAATAAAACAAGATAAAACACAAGACTGTATAAGGCACTAATACTTGTAGGTGTATAAGGTTACAGTTACATGTGGGTCAGTTGGTGGTATATAACCCATGCATCACAGTCCCCTCCTTGTTGCTTTGCTCAAAGGGCAACACAAGAAAAAGGAGAAGGTTAGGTGTAGTAATGGTATGTCTTATTTCATTAACAAGCCCAAGGTACAGGACTTGTAAAGGAAATGTAGTTGCCGTCTGTGTTGTCGTAGGGTTTGCAGAAGACTGCAAAGAGTTAGTATTTCATAGAAGATCAAACAGGATTGAATTAGAACAAATATTTTAAATGTAAATTCAACAATAGGATTGTCTAAAAAGAAGCCAATATCATCAATTAAATCATTCAAAGATTCAGTAGCTTTTGCAATATCATTACTTATGTAAATCAATTGAGTATCAGTATGATTGAGAAGGGATTAAAGATACAAATTCATAACCCAGGCATAACACTCTGGATCTAGATGTATTCAAGGATACCCTAGCTGGCCCTCCCTCTGCCACCCCTGTCAACTTGGGTAGTCATCCTAACTTCCACCTTAGCCTGGTTAGTCAGAGGGAGGTTCTAGATGAGATGCAGAGTATTAAAACTGATAATTCTGCAGGTCATGGTAAATTTGAACCCAGACTTCTAAAGTATTCCATCCGTATCCTAGCATTTCCACTTATGAAGCTTTATAACATGTCCTTGCTTCAAGGAGGAGTGCCGCAAAAGTGGAAGGTGGCTATATGTTCCCATTCACAAAGGGAGAGCCAGGGAACCAGTAGACAATTACCATATCATATTCATGCTCAGTACTCTGGCAAAAGTTCAAGAAAGACTGATTTATAACCAGCTGCAAACCTTCATTGAATCAAACTCCAAGCTCACAGACATCTAACATGGCTTTTGGAAACATCATGGCACAGATACAGCTCTGGTGTAGAGATGCAGCAAAGTTTTAATTCACCTGCATAGTGAACGCAAAGTGGTTCACTTTGAATGTGCATATCACTATACGAAATTTCCAGTAAAAAGTCAAAATTCTCCTTCCTTTGTGCTATCCTCTTCGAGTTCCAGTTTGATAAGGCGAAGTTAGTAAGAAACAGCTCACTGATCACATGCCTGACTGTCTCTGTAGGTCCACAGGTTACATAATTCAGGTAGGCAGTTAAATAGGCAGGAAGGACGTTCAAACTCCTCCTCCTCCTCCTCATGCCTGTAGTAATCCTCTGATGTTATTTCTCCACTTTTACAGACATGGCTACTTACACTAAAGGAAGGGGATACCATGCTCACTAAGGTGGCTGTTGGTGAACGCCCCACTTCGACATTAGCTCCCCTCTAGTGTCGAGTCCACAGTGCCATGTGCCTGCTCTTGAGATGAGTATGCTGGTCCCCAGTGCCAGATGGCTACCCTTTTTGCCATGCTTCACATGCACTTGGCAAAGCTGACAAATCGCCACTGTTTCATCACCACAATCTTGCACAAAAAAATCCCACACTAGGGATTTGATGCCCTACTCTTTATATGTTGCTCCTGGGGTTGCATATGGAACGGCAGTTTTGGTGGCAATGAAGTGGGTGGTGAACTGCATGAATTCTGGTGTTGTGCACACTTGGACTTTGACCGAACATCACAATCAATAACTATTACTTCAAGGTCAGTAACAGAAACAGCTACATCAGAACTTTGGTGGGGATTGACGAACTGATGGTTTACAAACAGCCACCTTCACTTTCTTTTTGTCTGGTTCACAAATGGGGTTGCTAGCATCATCATCCACAAATTCCCTTTAGATGCTGCTCTTCTCTGATGTTTGGATGGCCTAACCTCAAGATCAGTGGAAACATGAAATTGTGAGTCATTAGCATGATCAGAATCATGTTCAACTACTATGGGGAGTGGGACATCAACTACACTCAAGTCTGCAGGTTCAACAACAGTTTTCTCATCTGATAAGTTTGCCCGGGTTGAACTTGTAGCAATACTCATGCTGTTATCAACCATGCCGTCAGTAACTTTACTACCAAGATGGACAACAGCATCTCCAACCAGCACTGAAGTGACTGATTTTGCTGTAAAAAAAAAAAAAAAAGAGTCAAAGAAATCCCTTTGCATGCAGCAACTGCTAACTTTCCCTTCTGCTGCATACTACCACGGCCACGACCACTACTCTTAACACTGCTAGACTTGCTACTAGCCTCTGATGAACCTGCCTCATCATCACAACTTCCGCTGCTAATAGTCGTATTGATAGTCTTATTGGCAGCAGTGCCACAGCCAGAAACAGCTTTGCATGAATGTCTCTTCACCAGCATTCTTTAAGATTACACAATTAACAGCAACTTATTATTTCATCTGTTTTTGGTGGATGGGAAGCAAAAAATGCAAGAGATGCAGCTGCACAGGCACAAGTAACACAAGATCTGAACCAGTCTTCAAAAATCCAAAAGTCACAAAACAATACCTTGTTTTACGGGAGGTGGGTTGGGGGTGCTTTAGCTAGACCGACAGAAGCAGGGAAAAAATTCCAGACAGGCTGAGAAATTCAGAGCACTGCTATTGCAGTGCCGCAGTAAAATGCATATCAATTTACACAACACATATACACATTAAAGGTTATTCACAGAAACTTTAACTGTTCAGTAAACTACAATACAGTCTTTTAAAACGACTGAAAAAATGCCCAGCAAACAGAAAAAAACCTATATAAAATTAAGTAAAAATGTACTTTGAGTACCTGAACACACAAATAATAAAATACTTGCCAACAAAAGTTGGAACAACTGCCTTTCTCACTAATCTCCCTTCTGCACCACAGATATGCCCCTCCCCCAAAGCATACTTCTACAGTGTCTGTCACTACAGAGACTGAATGTACTAAATTAACATTAAATATTCACACAAAATCAATAAATATTCAATGATACAAACACATAAGGGTTTCCTACAATCAGTGTACTAAATTGTGACAAAATTTTGTGGCAAAAAAGCATTTTTAAAGGTTTTTGAATGGTTTGACTCTCGGTGCTATGAGAGCAAACTATCTTCAGCTTTGCACTATACACGCTACACTGAACTGAAGCTGTGTAAAACAATGTAGATCCCATGTGAACTTAAATCCCTTGAATCACTGTGAAATTCTCCTAAAAGAGCAAACAAACAAGGCAAAGTAATGTGAAGTCCATAGAGAATAATGGGAACTTTGCATTACTTCGGGATGTGAAGTTTTTTGCTTTGCTATACAGCAAATTATGCAAAATTCAGGTTCTACATGAAATACTATGCGTAATGAATTTTAGCGACTTCATCTACCTCTACTCTGGTGCAGCTCACTACAGACATTTTCAGTGCCATGAATAATGGCAAAGTCACAGGATCAATTTTCATTGATTTAATGAAGGCCTTCCACCTGGTAAATCATGAAATCTTGCTGGCCAAATTAAGAAGCTTGGTCCTTAACCATCTGTCCAGCTCATGATTCAAAAGTTTCCTCATGGGCCATAATCAGTTGGTTAAGTGGGGGAAGGGGTAACCTATTCTCCCTGTATGAGATTACCAATTATTTACCACATGGCTCCATACTGGGATCACTGTTTTTTTTCTCTATTTATCATTGAGTTGCACTCCAACTGTGAGGTTGTGGGCCAAAAGTACTACTGTACGTGGATGATGTATTGTTGTATAGAACTGACTCCAAACAAGCAGTAGTTAAATCTAGGCTTAGTGCGCTTGAAAACTGTCTTAAGTCAAATCATCTCTTTCTCAGCTCAGTGAAACTATAGGCCATGCTGGCTGGGTCTGAAACACTGGACCCAGACAGAAAAGAGCCCCTAAAGATTAGTACCACTAAGGGTACCCAGTTAGAGGTCATGAACTTCACAAAATATCTTGGCATCCTTCTGGATCAGGAGTCTCATTCAAACCTCATTCTGAAAGTGTACCAAAATTCCTCAACCAAAAGTTGGGCTTAATCCACAGACTGAGTGCCTACCTCACTAAAGAAGCATTTCTCTCTCAGTAGTTAGCAGTGTCTTACTCCCTGTCCTTTTGTTCAGCGTGCCTGTTCTCTCCTAACTGAGGTATGTGGGAACGGGAGTGGGCTACACGGTTTATTTGCACATCAATGTTAAAGAAAAAAGAAGGTGTACAGCATATACCAGGAAAACAAAACTGAGAAAGACTGGAAGTCGTACAAGGAAAAAATGAGTCAAACAGATTAGAATGGCAAAAGCCCAGACAGAGGAAAAGATAGCAGAAGAGGCAAAGAGAGAAGACAACTCATTTTCTAGATACATTAGGGAATGTAGGAAGACAAAAGGGGGATAGTAAAGATTGCTACTGAAGAAGGAAAATGCACCAAACATGACCCAGAGAAAGACGAAATCCTCAACATATATTTCCGCTCGGTGTTTACCAAAGAGGACACGGGGCATGGCCCAGCCCTGAAAAACACAACACCCCAGGACCAGGGGTAGACACGAGTCCCTTTTATAGAAGTCGAAGTAAGGGAGGCACTAAATAAACTAAAAGCAAACAAAGTCATGGGATCAGACGAGATGCACCCCCAGAATTTTTAAGAAACTGGGGGCAGAATTAGCAGCCCCTCTGGCACTTCTATTCACAAAATCTTTGTAGAGCAGTGTGGTACCTGAAGACTGGAAAAAGGCAGTAGTGGTTCCAGTTTACAGATCAGGCAGTTACAAAGAGGCTAGTAATACAGATCGGTGAGCCTCACATCTGTAGTAGGGAAACTAATGGAAACACTACTCAAACCGAGGATCATAGCATTCCTCAAAACTGGCAGCTGACAAGACCCTAAACAGCACAGTTTCACAGCAAGTAGGTCATGCCAGACAAATCTGCTCGAATGTTTGGACTACGCTACAAAAATAGTGGACGATGGTGGGGCAGTAGATGTGGTCAACCTAGACTTTAGTAAGGCCTTTGACTCAGTTCCACACAGAAGGCTGGTAAAGAAGCTTGACCACACAGGGTTGGTCCAGAAGTAGTCAGATGGCTACAAAACTGGTTTCAAGGCAGAACCCAGAGTGTACAGGTTAATGGAGTGCAATCGACGGAAGGATAGGGTGACAAGCAGGGTGCCTCAGGGCTCAGTGCTAGGGCCTGTGCTCTTCAGTGTTTTTATAGCAAACATCACCGATGGACTGGAAGGGAAAGTTCGTCTGTTCACAGAGGACACCAAAATATGTAGCAGGGTGGACACCCCAGAAAGTGTGAACAAGATGGAAGCTGACCTCAAGAACCTAGAAGAATGGTCTGGAGTGTGGCAGCTGAGATTTAATGCCAAAAAGTGCAAGGTCATGCACATAGGAAAGAAAAATCCAAGAAAGGAGTATTACCTGGGAGGTGAAAGACTGGCGGCCTCAAACTAGGAACAAGATCTGGGAATCATAATCTCAGATGACTTGAAGGTAAGTAAACAGTGTGAGAAGGCAACAGTGAAGGCCAACAGAATGCTGGGCTGCACAGGGAAGGGAATCACGAGCAGGAAGAGAGGTGGTACTACCACTGTATAGATCGCCAGTCAGGCCTCACTTGGAATATGGTGTCCAATCCTGGAGGCCTCACCTCAGGAAGGACATTGACCAGGTGGAAACAGTACAGAGAAGGGCGACAAAAATGATTCGGGGTCTGCAGTACATGTCTTATGAGGAAAGACTTAGGGAACTGAATATGTACTCCCTGGACAAGAGAAGAGAGAAAGGGGACATGATTGAAACATTCAAGTACATAAAAGGCATTAACAAGGTACAGGCACAGGAACTTTTTCACTTCAACAGGAGCTCCAGGACCAGGGTACATGACTTCAAGCTGCAAGGAGGGAGGTTCTTTATGAACACCAAGAAATCTTTCTTCACAGAAATTGTGGTAGATGCTTGGAACAGCCTGCCCCAAGAGGTTGTGGGGGTCAACACTGTTGGGGGGATTCAAGAATGCATGGGATAGACACAAGGGAGCCCTAACTACAAATGGCAACTAGAGTGTCAAAATAGGTCTAAAACAAATAAGCAGACTAGATGGACCTAGCAGTTTCCTTCTGCCATCATCTTCTGTGTTTCTAAATGAGTTTTCTTTGCTTGAGTCCCAAGATAATTTTTGTAATTGTTATTTTTCACCATGAAAGACGTGCTAAGATTTGACAGTTTGTCTCCAGACAGTTTGTCTCCAGGTATTAAACAATCACAAAATTGGCAGCTCCACCCATGCTCATTCACAAACTTTTAATTTAGTCAGGCACAGGGCGATTCTGGACCTACTACTGACAAATGGTGACAGACTCACAGAAATCCTGGTAGAAGGTCAATTGGGGTCCAGCGACCACCACATAGTGTGGTTTAGCATGGGGACAGGGACATAGTCAAGTCACACAAAGGCAAAGGACTTAGATTTCAGGAGAGCAGCATTAAGAAGATGTGGCGGTGTATCAAGTGAGCACTGGTGGAGAGGAAAGGGGGGGGTTGAGGCCCAGTGGGAACACCTAAAATTAGCCATAGAGGAGGTGAAGAACCAATACGTCAGGTTGGTAAGCAAAGGCAAGAGAAGGAGGAGGAAACCACTATGGTTCTCGAAAGATGTGGTAGACAAAGTAAGAGCCAATAAGGGTTTCAGGAAATATAAGGGATCTTAAAAGGAAGAGGACAGGGAGGTGTACCTTAAGTGTCTAAAGGAAGCAGGGAAGGCTGTTAGGAGTGCAGAGGCGCAGACTGAGGAAACATTAGCAGACATGGTGATTAAAGGGGACAAGACATTCTATAGGTACATCAGCAAAAGAAGGATTGGGGGGGGTTGTAAGGCTGAGAGGGGATACAGGGGAGTGTAAGGAGGAACACCTGAAAAAGGTGGAAATACTGAACAAATACTTCTGTTCAGTATTCACTGAAGAGGGTCAGGGACCATGGTTGAGTAACAGATATGAAGGTGTCGGGAGAGGTAAATACAAGTCCATTCACAGTGAAGAGAGTCATGGAGGAGCTCACAAAACTGAAGGTGGACAAAGCAGTGGTGCCAGATGGCATGCAACCATGGATATTAAGGGAGCTGCAAAGAGAGCTAGCAGTGCCTCTGGCAGCCATGCTCACCGAGTCTCTCAGCACAGGAGTGGTTCCAGAGGACTGGAGGAGGGCACACGTAGTCACTCTACACAAAAGTGGTAGCAGAGAACTATAGGTTGGTCAGCCTCACCTCAGTAGTGGGTAAGATTATGGAGGCACTGCTTAAAGAAAGAATAGTGGCACACTTGGAATCCAATGGTGCCCAGAATCTGAGGCAACATGGATTTACAGAAGCTAATGTGTGTCAGACAAATCTGATAGATTTTTTTGACTGGGTGACAAAGGAGGTAAATCAGGGGGAGTGGTGGACATCACGTACCTTGATTTCAGCAAGGCCTTCGACACCGTCCCACATAAAAGACTGGTTAACAAGATGGGTAGTCTGGGCATGGGACACAAGGTGGTTAACTGGTTAGGAACTGGTTAATGGACAGGAGGCAGAGGATGGTGGTAAATGGGATCCAGTTCAGAGAGAGGGGGTGACCAGTGGGGTACCTCAGGGATCAGTCCTTGAGCCAGTCCTGTTTAGTATCTTCATTAGCAACGTTGTGGAAGGCCTGGAGGGAAAGGTCTTCCTGTCTGTAGATGACACCAAGATCTGCAATAGAGTGGATACTCCAGACCAGGTGGAGAAAATGAGGAGGGGCCTGAGGAAGCTTGAAAAATGGTCCAAGCTATGACAACTGAGGTTCAGTTCAAAGAAGTGCAAAATAATGCACCTGGGATGATGGAACCCTGGTGAGAGCTACAGGATGGGGGGGAGGAAGTTGCTGACAATCACCAAGGAAGAAAGGGATCTTGAGGTTATTTCAAATGACCTAAAGATGTCTAAGCAGAGTACAAAGGCTGCATGGAGGGCCAATGGCATGTAGGGTGCATAGGCAGAGGTATCACTAGCAGAAGGCAGGAGGTGGTGATGCCATTGTATAAAACACTAGTGAGGCCTCACCCAGAGTACTATGTGCAATTCTGGAGGCCGCACCTTCATAAGGACATTTTATTTATTTAGTTTTTGTTTACCGGGTAGGTGCACTAGCCAAAACTGACTATTTTCAGGCACGACCCAGGAGAGTACAGAGACATAGTAAAACAAATACAGATAACAGTTTAAGCAGGTACAATTCCAAGGTAGCAAAACATAGTACAGAAAGTGCAAAAACATTAGTGCTAACAAGGGTACAGAAAATAGAGGCAACCTGTAATACAAATACAATTTCATACAATTTCACATTCATGTAGAGCCTGAAAATAAAGCAGGTGAACATGCAGTGAGATAGTAGACAGGGTGGAAGCGGTCCAGAGAAGGGCAACAAATATCGTACAGGTCTTGCACCACAAAATATATGAGGAGAGATTAAAGGACCTAAATATGTACTTATTAGAAAAGAGTAGGGAGCGGGGTGACATGATAGAAACATTCAAGTACGGCGAGATCACGTGATGCATCCAGTCGGGTAGCAGCACTCCGGAGAACTCCCATGGCTTTCCCTGAAAAAATCACTTTATCTACCAGTTTGTTTTCACTCCAGAATCTCATAGTTTTAAATGAGGGTGTCGGAACAAGAGGACTCACCAATTCCATTGCTATAGAGTGTTTTACTCGAGGCATGGAAGCAGAAATTTGCTCCGCTCCTCCCTGACACACTCCACTTGCTACGCCGGAGAAGAATGCAAAAAAAGTCAAGGCCCACACTGCACAATTACCCAGCAAAGCCTCTCAGGCATTGGAGCAATCTCTCCTCACCTTGGACAGATTCCTGGAGGAATTCCGCCCTTTCAGGGATGAAGTTAGAACGT
Source organism: Neoceratodus forsteri (assembly GCA_016271365.2). NCBI lineage: Eukaryota > Metazoa > Chordata > Ceratodontiformes > Ceratodontidae > Neoceratodus > Neoceratodus forsteri. The sequence continues at coordinate 524,350,974 of CM057452.1, read as the reverse complement.
TGACAGACGAGGTCAAAAATATTTCTAACAAGTTAGAGGATCTTGCCCTAAAGATGGGAGACTGTGAAACATGGATCATCTCGTTAGAAAAAAGAGTCAAGAAATGTTATCCTGCCATGGCAGCCACCCGACAATGGATAGCTAAAATGAAAGTCAAGATAGAAGATTTGGAGGGCAGGAGTTGCCATAATAACGTAGTAATTATTGGCCTTCCTGAAAAAGAAGGCAGCTCCCAGCCTATCCAATTTGCTCAACAGCTGGTAGCAAAAATTGCAGGCCCTTTGGCTCAGAGTATATAGACACTGAGACCAACTCCTCCATCAGGCGCCCCACCAAGAACATTTAGCTTTAAATTCTTAAATTATCAAGAACGTCAACATCTTCTTGCAAAGGTTAAGGAATTAAAGGAGGTCTTGTGGGAGGGGAACCCGATACGTATCACACAGGATCTCCCATTATCGGTGAGACAGAATAGGGCAGAATATCATGGGGCAGTCGCTAAGCTCTTGGCAGCAAATGTGCGGTTCAGAATGCTATACCCCGTGTCCCTTCAGGTCTCTCTGGATGGAAAATGGATACCCTTGGAGGACTCAAAAATGGCTGTGTCTGAGCTGAAGAAGTTACTGCCTAACCTTTTTCAAGATCGCTGACGATGAAGAAGTCGCATGGGAATACAGCATTCATTTCAGACTGTCTGTATGGAGAGTGTATGGTAGTACTCGGGACAGTGATCGTCGCAGAGTTCTTACAGCTGATTTTAGTTAGCTCTGCTAGTTTGGATTCAGTTCCCAGATCGTGAAGGTCTTTGTTGTTTTAGAAAACTACAATTTTTTGCGAGAAGGTACAACAACAACTTGCAGCAATATTCTTAAATGAAGTATTCTTGCCCACCAAGACCTGTAAACATATTCCAGAAATCTTAACTCTGGATGTCTTCTTTTTTGTGTTTTCCCTCCAGGTATTGTGGGCGCTACTGATATTTTCTCTCTGTTCCCAGTTTACTTTCCTAGGTGCAGGTGCCGCTGCCTGCGCCTAGTGAGGTATGGGGGGGGGGTTGTTTTGTAATGGTATGTTGTTTCAGGGTATTATTTCAACTGGAGACATAGTAATTTTATTTATTTATTTTATTTTATTTAAAATTTTGATGACCGGGAAAGGCACACTGAGCTGAGGCTCGTTTCCAAGTGCGACCCGGGTACAGTTTGTACAGGGAGTAACAAGAGAAACAGGAGACACGGGCAGTTAACACAGTCATTATTGAATAGAGCAATACAAATTTCGAGGATGTATCATTTGGTCAGCGAGAGAGATGAAGATAGGTCTACCTAGTGGTGGCGTTTAATGGTGCATTGGAAGAGGCCAAGTGGTGCCTACGGGGTGCACTGGGACCGTTAGAGCACATAGGACAAAGCAAGTAGGGTAGGAGCATGAGGAGCTTGGTAAAGGCTGTACTAGAAGGGGCCAGGCGAAGGTTGGAGGGCAGAGAAGGGGGAGGCAGTAAGAGAAGGCAAGTTGGCCAGAAAGAGAGCGAGGGCAGGGGAGGTGGAAGGTGCAAGGGTCCCTGTGGCAAAGAGAGTAGATTGGAAAGGAGGTTGGGTTGAGCTGGGACATGAGGTATGGGGGGAAGGAGCTAAACCAGAATTTCGCTAAGAGGGGGGCGCAGTGGATGGTACGCCTGTGGGAAAGCGAGTCGAGGGAGAGTGGGGCGTAAAGCAGGCAATGGTGAATCAGCAGAAGGAGTTGTGCAGGATATCGAGTCTGGAGAGGGAGGATGAAGGGGCCATATAATAGACTACGTCTGCATAGTCTATGAGCGGTTAGATAGTTTTGCATACAAACTCACAGCGGGTGGGGATCGGTAGGCGGGATTTGTGGCGGTAGAGGATTGCAAGCTTTGGCTGGAGTTTAGTGCAGATTGTCTCGACATGAGTGGAGAAATGGAGGTGACTGTCCAGCCATACACCCAGGTACTTGTAGGCAGAGACTCACTCCAAGGTGGAGCATCGGGGGGGGGGGGAGGGTAGCCAGCTTCTGCCTTGTGCCAAAAACCATGGAGAACTTTTTTATTTGCATTTAGAGTGAGTCGGTTTTTGAGGAGCCAGGATTGGACTCTGTTGAAGTCATTTTGAAGAATGGGGAAGACACTGTCATGGGAGGGGCCAGACGCAAAAATGACTGTGTCATCTGCGTATAGATGAATGTTGGAAGAGAGACTGATGGCAGGAAGGTCATTTATTAAGAGAGAGAGAGAAAAGGATGGGGCCCAGAATAGATCCTTGGAGAATGCCAGATAGGATATGGAGAGGAGAGGAGAGAGTGTCGCCTAATTGGACAGATTGTTGCCTATTGTGAAGATACGAGTGGAGCCATGCAAATGCTGGTGGGCCAATGCCAAAAGCGGGGAGTTTGCGGAGTAGCAGCTGATGTGATACTGAGTCGAACGCTTTTGCCAGGTCTATGAATACGGCAGCTGTGATTTGACTATGATCCATCGCCGAAAGTATGGAGTCGGTTACACTTAGGATGGTGGTTACGGTGGAGTGGTGTTTTCAGAATCCTGACTGGAAAGGCGAGAGTAAGTTGTTAGCTGTGAGGAAGTCAGTCTGTACAAAATGAGGGACTCCTGGACTTTGGCTAGGGCAGGGAGGAGTGATATAGGCCTATAGTTTCCAGGTTGGGAAGGGTCACCACCTTTGTGCAGGGGGATAATTTTGGATGATTTCCAGGCTACAAGTACAGTGGCTGAGGTTAGGAAGAGGTTCAGTATGTGAGACAGGGGAGCAGCAATAGCTGCTGCGGAGGTGCGAAGCATTTTAGAGTGGATACCGTCTGGGCTTGATTTGGTAGAGTTGAGGGCGGAGAGAGCATTGTGTGCTTCAAGGGGCGTGATGGAAGAAAAGACAAAACCAGTGGCTGGGTAGGCAGGTTCAGCTGAGTTGGGAGAGGGGGAAGGGATGGCACAGAAGATAAAGAACTTGTTGAAGAGGTCTGCCACGGTGGTGGGATCAGAGACAGTATTGCTGTCTACTTTGAGGGATGGACAACCCTGTTTCATAGGGAGGTCTAGAAGGGAATTGATCAGCTTCCAGAAAGAAGCAGGTTGAGTTTAGCTGTGAGTGAGTGAGTAGAGTTTTAATGTATGAAGATTTCAATTGCCGGATAGCTTTGGTGCATTTCTTCCTGAGGAGTTTGTACGACTGGAGATCATGTGCTGTGTGGGAGGATTTGTAGAGTCTCCAGACTTTGTCCCTGGAGCGACACAGGGTGATGAGGTTGGCTGTGATCCAGGGGTGATAGTGCCGTTTAACCTTAAGTTTTCTTAGGGGTGCGTGTGTGTCCCAGATGCTCAGCAAAATACAGGAGAACTGAGATAGTGCCAGGTCGACATCGGACAAGGAGAGGACCGGCAGCCAGTCTGCGCAAGTCGGGTCATGTTGTAAGACAGGGACATTTATGCAGTGAAAGGATCTGGACCAAATAAATTTGGGCTGGGAGACAGCTGTGTGGATTTTGCGGATACAATAGGTGACACAGTGGTCACTGAGGGCATCAGAGTATATGCCTGAGGCAGAGGTTTGGTGGGGATGGGAGGATAAGACCCAATCCAGGAGGGTGTGGTTTTGGGACCGATGATGTAGGCATGTGGGTCCACAGATTAGCTGGGATAGATTTAGGGCTTCGATTTTTAGGGGTAGTGGGTTTGGTGGAGGGGGAGAGCCAGTCAAGGTTGAAATCACCTAGTAGCACGAGTTTGCCGTTTGATGTTTTGGTGTAGACAGAAGTTATGGCCTTAATGATGGAATCGGGTGAAGCCTTAGGGGTAGCATATAGGGCCTCAGTGAAGAGGGGGGAGGAGGAGGGAAAGGATAGATATGCCACAATTGATTCGTGGGACGAAGGGCAAGATTCAGTAAACACGATGGAGCACGACAGGGACTGCCTAACATATAGTGCCTCACCCCCGCCTCGTTTTCCTCAGTCCTGATGGAATAAATTGTAGTCTGGGATGGTGAGAGAGGAGTTTGGGATCTTGGCAGATAGCCATGATTCCGTGATACAGAGTATGTCTGGGTGGTATTGGGTAACCCATAAAGTTAGGGCATCCATTTTAGGGAGGAGGCTTCTGGTGTTCAGGTGAAAAATGCGGAGGCCCTTGGGAAGTGAGTTGGGGGACAGGCTTGGTGACAGTCTGGTAGAGGCGTTCATAGGTGCTAAAGGGCCGGGGTTGGGATGTATGTCGCCCGCATGGAGTTAGAGGAGGACTGAGTATGTGAGCAGCGGGGTAGGTTTGGACGTACCGGTAACAGCACTTAGAGGGAGGCACTTGGAGGTGTAGGCATCGGTATAGAGCTTCCAAGTTCAGTAGGTGGGATTTGAGGGGGTTATTTATACGGATAAGATGTAAGACGTGTCTGCAGTTAATAGTAACTTTTACTGTTGTCCTCTGGGAACATCTTAGGCAACCATTTCATCTAGACTACTACTTCAATGGTAATGCAAGATACTGACCTCACTAAGAGGCTTTATTAGCTGGTATATAGCTGTGATTTGGGAAACCCGGAGCAAAGTCTAGTGGGCCTTTAAGTTTAGTCTATAGCTAGGGAATTGAGAACATAGTAGGAGGTCCAAGGTTGTAAAGATATAAGTGGGCTTTTAGGGGGAAGTCTGTGGGAGGGGGTTTGAAGTTATTATATGAGGGTTATCACGTACTGTGTAAAAAATAATGTGCGGGAGAGGATGTAATCATTTGTTTTCCTGTCTGTATCTGGAAATCTGTAAACAGATTTGTAAGAGGGTAATGCAGGGACTTGGGAGATGGGGAGTGGGGGAGGGGGGGGAACCTGGCTTGGCACTTGGAGAATTCATGTTAATGTTGTAATGGGTAAATGGAATGTAACGACTGATAGTATTTTTACTGTAAATGGTATGTTATAGTAATTTTGTTTCATGGACTGTATGGGGGCTCGGATCTAAGGCTAAACATTAGCAGGTATTGAAACATATCAGCTTACTAAAGGGAAGAATTTCCTTCCTCCAGGAGATCCACCTTCTGGATTCAGAAGGAGACTTATTATGGAGGCAATACGTGGGCCAAGTTTTTAGTGCTGGGAATGGCTCTCAGAGTTGGGGGGGGGGGTGGCTATATTGGTACCCAGGAGTATAGCATTCACTTCTGTACAGATCCTCAGGGATCCACAAGGTAGATATATTATTGTTAAAGGTGTACTGAATAGATCCGAAATAATATTAGGATCCATATATGGTCCGAATGTAGACTCCCCCTCCTTTATCATAGACCTGTTGCAGGTCTTGACACCCTATTCATTCTTCCCATGCATACTTGGTGGGGACTGGAACCTTCCCTTCTCCCCAGATATAGACAAATCTGATTTAAAAAAAAAAAAAAAAAATAAAGTGGCCTCTCCCCTGCACAGAGATCCATTAGGGATCTAATGGACTCTCTAGGCTTATGTGATCCTTGGAGGACACTCTTTCCTACATTAAAAGAGTTCACCCTTAGATCCATTGTCCATGGCTCCTCATCTAGGATAGACTACTTTTAAGTTAGCTAGTCCTTGCTAAGAGGCCTTAGGGAAGAGAGGATTGAACCAGGGATGATCTCCGACCATTTGGTAGTACTGTGTACTTTAGACATCATCTTAGATAAGCCTAAAGATTCTCTTTGGAAATTAAATAACCAGCTTCTCAAAGAGGAGAAAATTACCAAAATTATAGCCCAGGAAATTGAAAGGTTAACCTGAACTCCATCCAGAGACCCGATTTAGAATGGGGGGCCCTGAAGTGTGTTCTGAGGGGAATTCTCATTAAAGTGGCTTCACAAAGGAACAGAGAGAGGGACCACAAAGCTGTTACCCATTGGCACGGATCCATAGTCTAGAGGCTTCAATGTCTCCTACAACTATAAATTCAGATAAAGCAGCATTGGTTGGACTCCACGATCAATACAACTCTCTCCTAAGAGAAAAAGCAGAGTATGCAGTCTTAAAAACAGGGGCAAGATATATCGATCAAGGGGAAAAGGCCAGTCTCCTTCTCGCACTATGATTAAAAAAGGTAGAATCTTCTAGGAATATAAAAGCCATCAGGCCCCAAGGTCAGGGGTCTATTTGCCTTACCCCTAGGGCAATAAATGTGGAATTTGTTAAGTTTTATAAAGGCCTATATGGCCTTAAGCCCAATCTTCCGGACTCTTCTCAAGTAGAGGAATATCTCCACCCCTTAAATCTCCCAGTTCTTAACCAGGCTCAACAAGAGTTAATTACCCCTATAACGGAAGGGGAAATTCTGTCAGCTATCAGCAACTTAGTGGCAGACAAAGCTCCGGGACCGGAGGTTATTCTCCTAATTTTTTAAATCATTTAGTAAACAAATTGTCCCTTGGCTCTGTCATTTGTATGCGTGGATGATGGATGGGAATACTACCGAGACTGGCTTGTTAGATGCCTTAATCATTGTATTACATAAGCCTGACAAAGATCGCGAATTAGTAAGTAGCTACCACCCTATTTCCCTTTTAAATTGCAACATTAAAATTATGGCAAAAATTCTCGCTGTAGATTGAAGATGGTGCTCCCTTACATTATCCATGCTGACCAAGTGGGCTTTATGGAGGGAAGGAATTTGGCAGACCACTTTCAAAAATTGGCACATGTCTTCTCCACGTCTGGGGAATTGAAGCTAGTTTGCTCTCCCTCGACGCAGAGAAGGCGTTTGATTGGGTTGACTGGCAATTTCTATTCTTGTCCATGAAAAAGTTTGGACTCCCCCCAACCCCAATTCATCAAATGGGTATCCTCCTTATATAAAGCTCTGCATGCCAGAATTTATTGTAACGGAGTACTTTCCAACAAATTTCCCTTACATTCTGGAACCAGGCAAGGCTGTCACCTCTCTCCACTCCTGTTTAGTATTAATCTTGAGCCACTACTATTTACCTTAAGAGCTCTTGATGGGGTCCAGGGAATTCCTATTGGTAGGCATATTTTTAAACTTTCTGCATATGCTGAGTGTGTTATTCTTCATCTGATTCACCCTGCCAGTTCTTTTCCTGTGGTTTTGTCTCTTATTATAGAATATGGAAGGTTTTCAAATTATAAAATCAACCCAGCTAAAACCATAGACTTTCCCCTTAACCAAAAGCTTCAGAAAAGTGTTGTTTCCCATTTGGGTTTTCAGTGGAACTTAAGTATCTGGGTCTGACACTGTCCAGGAGTGAAAAATTGATGAGACAACTGAATTTTGACTCCCTCCTGAACACCATCCAACAGGATTTTAAAAGGTGGCAGTCCCTCCCTATATCAGTATGGGGCCGTAGTAATGTTATTAAAATGAACGTACTACCTAGAATTTTTTACCCACTCAGTATGCTAAATTCTTGACTACCGCTAACCTTTTTTAAAAAGACTCATGCTTTAATTCTGTCCTTCATATGGCAAGGGAAATGCCCTAGATGTGCCTATTCAAAATTAGCAGCATCTCCATTTTCTGGAGGACTGAAACTCCCACATTTTGAACTATATTACTGGGCTAGTCAAGCAGCCAAGTATTTTAAATGGTTTATTTCCCCAGATGTGCTTGCCTCCTACCCATATATTCTGGACTGGTTAACCCTGGAAATGGATTTAATAGCTATTACGAATATCATTCCGGAGGCCCTACTTTATATCACTATTAGGGCTGTCCCTTCTAAGCTGAATAAGTCTCCGTTATCTTCTTCTATACGAATTCACACACAATTATGTGCCTTCCTTAAATACTGGAATACAAGAGATCCTGAGCAACCAGTGATAGTTAACCCTAATCTTAAGGTGTGTGGCAAGTTCATCTCTTCAATATGGCTCCCCCAAATCACTAATCTCAAAGTGAAAGACGTTTCTGTGGAGGGGATTTGCTTAGATTCTGGGACAATAATGACAAAATACAAACTGGATAGAGGTAACATTTTCAAGGTGTTTCAATTACGTCACTTACTGGTGCAATATTTCTCGAACCCACGAGGGTTGGAGACAGGCCAAAATTGGTTCAACTCCCTGATTCCTCTTAGTGGAAGGCCCCATGCCATCTCTTTAATGGTATTCTTTCTTTCAGGAGAAAGTACTTAATGTGACAGCCAAACCTCCTAGATACTGGGCTGTTCAATTCCCTTCTGCTTTAGAGAACTGTGGCTTGATCTGGGTGTGCTTGCACAAATACATCTCACAAGATATATTGAAACTCACCCAATACCAATTTCTTAACAATATGTATTGGACTCACAGCAAACTTAAGCTCATGGGAAAATCTCAGGAAGCCCTTTGTAACAGGTGCTGCCAGCAGATTGGGGACCTCAGGCATATTTTCTGGGAGTGCCCCACTGTAAAAGCCTTATGGGATATGATCAGACTTCGGGTGGACCCCTTGCTGAGCCTTGAAGACTCATTTACACCCAAAATTTGTCTACTGAGTGATTTTTCCTGAATATCGGTTAGATAACGTAGATTCCATATGGCCGTGATAACCCTTACAGTAAAGAAGCTGGTATTATGACACTGGTTGGATAACTATAGTATAACGTATACTGAATGGTTGGGAGATCTCCTTTTTAATCTCAGGGCTGAGCAACTCAAGTATAACCTTAGAAATTCCTTATCCCATTATAAAAGTACCTCGGAGGGTATGCATACATTATATCTTCAGATTGGTGTGCCCCCATAGTAAACAAGTAGGGGTTGTCTTAGCTTTTATTTACCGGTTTTGCAGCTCATGCCAGTTTCTTCCTTTTGGTGTTTAATTTTGGTATTCGTGCAATCTTATTGAGAAGTACACGATAATGCTTCTATGTTACCGAATGATGCAAGTTTTGTGCCAAGCTGGGGGACCTTGACATGGATCTTTGATTCTTATGTTTTTCATTGTATTGAAATACAATTGTTGACCCATGTTAAGGTTTAACTGTAAAACTTTAATAAATTGTGATTTAAAAAAAAAAGAAACATTCAAGTACCTTAAGGGCATAAACAAGGTGCTGGGGGCCGACATTTTCCAATATAGGAGTAGTACAAGAACGAGGGGGCATGACATGAAATTGGAAGGTGGCAGGTTGAGGGGAAATGTGAGGAAGTTTTTCTTCACAGAGAGGGTGGTGGACACATGGAATAGTCTGCCACAGGAGATTGTGGGAGCAGCCACAGTGGAGGGATTTAAACATGCCTCGGGCAGGCATAAGGGAACCTTAGAGGCAGGAAGGAATGCTGAACAGCTATTGACCAGGAAGGGTCAGAGGCCGCAAACAAGTGTAGGGTTTACAGGCAGACTAGATGTGCCTGGTGGTCCTTATCTACTGACAGTTTCTATGTATCTGTGTTTCTATTCATTAAGGATGCTGCTTTTTTTTGATGTCAGTTAAAACAGAAAATTCCGTGCACACCCTGCTCCCAATGGCAAATCACTCAAATATTACAAATTTATTTCTGCCTGAATTGAGTACCTGCTTGTTGCATCTTAAATACAAGTGGGCATTTTTGGTGTTTATTTCAGAGCTCTAAAATGACTTGTGTCCCAGCCACTAAACATCACAGCGGACCACCCATGATCTAGGTCCATGTTCTGAAATGTAACTGCCTGAACTGGCTTCTTTTAAATGAGGCACACCGCCTAAATTGGCTTCCTTAAAATAAGGTGCAATCCTCTACCAATATCCTAGTGATTCGAGTGGAGCTTGCTAATAGAGACAGCCATAAACACAATGTTAGCAGTTTGACACCTGCTCATTCACAAACGTTTAATTATTTATCTCATTTAGGGTACTACTGGTATGTATCAGTTAACACAGAGAACTCTGTGCACAGCCTCCTCACTCAAGGCAAATAATTCAAATATCACAGTTTTCTTTCTGCCTTAATTGACTACTTTTTTGTATCTCAAAGGGCATTTGACTACTTACTTATTTTATCTTAAATGGGAAAGGGGACCCCTTGGTGTTTATTTCAGAGCACTGATGTGAATTTAAGCCCAGCCATCAAATGTCACACTGATTAACCTATCAGCTAGGTCCCTATTCAAAAAATAACTGCCTAAGTTGGTTTCTGTGCACTACCTTAATTGACTTCCTGTAAATGAGGTGCAGTCCTCAACCAATGGGCAGCGCTAGCCACTCTGAACCCATTGTGCCCCCTGCACAGGATGCATGAAAGAGGTGCGCATCCCATATGCACCCAGTGCATCGGGGGCGGGCAGGGGTCCCGCACTATGCACCATGCAGAAAGGCACACAGTACTGGCCGAAGGGGTGCATAGGGCAGGGGTGTGCAGGTTACGGCAGAGGGAACCCTGCCGTAACCACTGTACATGCAGATGTGCACACCTTCTCCCGCCTGGTCCAGACAGACTGTCCCAGTCCCACACTAACAGAACCCCAGCACCCTTCCCCATGCCTGCCCACCCACCACTGTACACATCTTTGCCCATCCCCATCACTGCAGATCCCCCCACATAAACATGCACACAAGAGGGCATCGATCCAGCGAATGCCGAACACCCCCTCCCCACACACTCCGATGCCCCATCCCTGTATATGGGCACACACACTCCCATCCAGTACAACCCACCCCATGTAGTGGAGCCCCCGATGTACACAAAACTGTCCACGTGCACCGGGGGCATAGATATTAGTGTCACCGGGGACAGGGCACAGATGTGTGTGGGAGGGTTACTTCACTTTGTCGCAGACGGGGCATTGCTGTGTGGTGGGGGGGGCCCTTCACAGGACTGCTGGCCACAGGTGCATGGCCGTGTGGGTCCAAGTGCTGTCAGGGACTAGTTATGGACTCAGACCCACACCATGGTGCACAAATGGTCCAGTTTGGGACCCGAGACAGGCAGCCAGGGTCCGCTACTCCATCCCCAGCCACTCTGCATGCTGTGGGGGCAGGGCCGTGGACAGGTGCCCCGTGGTTGCTTGCGGTTGTGAGTACTGTGACCCTTTGCCTGTTCGAGGCCATGGAGCTACGCCGGAAGGATACGTGCCTCAAGTGCATAATTCCCACCCATTCATACATAGGACCCAGTATGCAGGCAATTAGTGGGGAGCCTGCTAATGAAGACAGCTGTACATTTTTCAAGCATTAAATGGGACTTAGAAATTATTTCCTGCCTATTTTAAACAAAGAGAATTAGCAGCTCAACCCTTTTCTTATTCAAAAACTTGTAATCACTTTTCTCATTAGGGACCATTCTGGTTTATAACACATATCAGTTAAAACAGTAAATTCAGTGCACACCCTCTTTCTAATGATAAATCTTTCAAATTTAATTTTCTGCCTGCCTGCATTGGCTAATTTTTACTTATTTTATCTCAGATGGGTGTGGGGTCACTTGGTGTACATTTCAGAGCTCTGATGGGACTTTAAGTCCACCCACCAAATGTCATGGTGACCCACCCATCGGTTAGGTCCCAATTTTAAAATGTAACTGCCTGAGTTGGCTTCTTTTAAAGGGACGCTATCAATCAACCCCTTATGCCTCAAAATGTCTGGTTTACAAAACATGTAATGGTTTCTCACAGGCTGTAGAATTTCCTGATGTAGCTGGTAGTTTAATTCTGATTCCTTTTTTCTTTTTAAAAGTTAAAAACAAACTGCCCACCATGCTGGTGTTCCCTCACAAAACCATGTTTTGGTTCCTTGATTAGCTCCCACTTCATCTTTCCTGGACATGGGAACACCCCCCAAAGTGTAGCTACTTATGATGCAGTGGGAGGAGAGAAAATGATTGCATCATTAGTGGCTACACTATTTTGGGGTGTTTCTAATGCTTAGGAAGTATGCAATAAGGATAAATCAAGAATTTGAAACAAAACAAGGATGGGTATAACAACATCATTAACATGCATTTCAGGTCTACTAAATAAGGAAGCAGATCAAAGAACCAGCAGTATCAATGAATTTTAGAGAAAATAAGCAATCAAAATGTGGATTTTCAGCTAGAATAACATAATGCAAAAATTGTTGACCATGTCCCTTTAAGTAATATAGAAAAATCACACATACCCCCATAATGCATGGTATCATGGGAGATATATATGCAAATATCCATTACATTTTGGCTGGTTCTGCTTTAAGTAGGAATGCATAGAAACATGGAAACAGAATTTGACAGCAGATAAGGACCGCATGACCCACCCAGTCTGCCCATTTTTCCCTGACTGCAGTATCACTGCAGACCCTGCTTGATCTAGGACTCCTCCCTTCCCCCCCACCTTCCTTTTCACTAAGATCTTCTTTTGCTGATCCTATACATTCTTGAAGCCCACAACTGTTTTGCTCCCACCACCTCTGCTGAAAGGCTGTTCCAGGAATCCACCACTTTTTCTGTGGAGAAGTACTTTCTCAGATCTCTCCTGAATCTACCCCCTTCTAGCTTCATAGAATATCCGGGATGTCCCGTTGTTTTTGAGCTCCTTTTTTTCTGAAAAAAAATACTTCCCTTCTGTACCTTATTTACTCCCTTGAGGCATTTAAGGGTCTCTAGCATATCTTCCACTCTCCCTCTTCTCTTCCAGGGTGTACATATTGCAATCTTTTAGTCTCTCCTTCTACGGCTTTTGGTGCAGACCATGCACCATTTTACTTGCCCTTCTCTGGACTACCTCCACTCTATGTCCTTCCAGAGATGTGGTCTCCAGAACTGGATACAGTACTTTAGGTGGGGCCTTACCAATGATCTGCCTTATCAATGATCTATACAGGGGAAATGTCATCTCGCTCTTTCTTCTGCTGATACCCCTCCCTATGCAACCCAGCATCCAACTAGCTATCCCAACTTCCTAGCTGCACTGCCTGGTCACGTTTATGTCCTCCAACATGATTACCCCTAGGTCTCTTTTCTGCTTGGTAGTCATCAACACCAGTGGACCCATTTTGTACTGTGTCACGGTGTCTGTGCCCAAAGTGCATTATTTTGCATTTTCTTGCATCAAAACGCAGCTGCTCTACCCTTGATTAATCTTTGAGTTTTCTCAGGTCTCTGCTCATCCTTTCCACCACCCACCCTGAGTGCCCACCATATTGCAGATTCTGGTGTCATATACAAAGAGCAGACCTTTCTTTCCAGCTGCTCTGCAGTGTCTCTCACAAAGACATTAAAAAGTGAGGCACCTTGCTAGTCATCCTCACTTTCTTGGCATGAACTCCGTTTACCACCGCTCTCTGTTACCTTTCCTCTTAGCCAATTTCTTACCAGGTTTACCACCTTTGGATCCACTTCTAAGCTAAACAGCTTGCTTACTAGTCATCTATTTGGAATAGTGTCAAAAACCTTATAGAAATCTAAGATGGCCACGTCCACCACTACACCCTAATCTAATTCCTTGGTCTCCCAGTCAAAGAAATCTATCAGATTTCTTTGTCATGACACCATACCCTGCCATGAATCCTTAATGCCCCATCCTTCCAAGGAGTCAGGTTTAAGCTATCCCTCCATCAAAGTCCATTTGGCCACTATCTTGGCCTTCCATGAACCTCTAGATGGCAGATTGCTGTACCAACGCCATCTAGCCAAAATGTTTTTGAAAGGAATGCTACACATCAAAGCACCTGTTAGAAGACCCACTCCCTTGTGGGATCTCAATTTTCTAATAGAGAAATTAACTTTTGAGCCCTTTGAACCAGCGGCCACTTGTGACCTCTGTTTCCTCTCATAGAAAACTTTGTTCCGAGTGGCTGTCACTTCGGCTTGACATAGTTCTGGGCTACATGCCCTTGTCTGTAGAGAACCGAATCTAATCTTTCACAAAGATAAGGTGGCACTTCATACCAACCCTTCTTTCCTGCCTAAAGCGGTGTCTGAACAGACTCTAAATCAGTCCCTGGAGTTACCAGTATGCTATCCTGAATACTTCGACCAAGGTGAACATCTATCACATATTATAGATGTCCATCGTATATTGAGTTACTATACTGATCAGAAAGACTTACCAGTTTGTCACCTTTGCCTCGGGCCAAGAAGGGCTTCCAGTTACTAATAGAACCCTTTCTAACTGGCTGGCATATTGTATTGCAGTTTGTTATAAAAAATACAATAAACCCTTACCAGGACCTGTCCAAGCCCATTCAACTAGAGCTATGGCCACTACTGTGGCTTGCTTTAAAGGAGCCTCCATTTCAGATATCTGCAATGCAACTACCTGGTCCACAATCCTTACATTCAAAAAGCACTACAATTTGGATATTGCTTCACACCGTAGGACGGCCTTTGGCCGAGCAGTCCTACAAGGCCTTCTGTTATAATGTCCACCCGTCTTGGGTATAGTGCTTGGAATTCATCCCAAGTGTACTACCTACTGCAAGAGACTACTTCATGGAAGATAGTACAGTTACATAAGAACTTACCGTAACAGTAGATCTTTGAGGAGTGTCTCGCAGTAGGTCCAATCCTGCCCTCCATCCCCCTCCTTCTCTAGGAGATAAAATTCTGGTCCAGTGACTGTGGGTTGGGATGCCTCTGGTACCTCAGGTTCCCCTCAGCCCTCGCTTAGCGAGCTGAATCCGGCGGGAGAACTGAGGATACCAGGGACTGCCCACGCTTATATAGGAAACAGGAAGCTAATGTCGTGTGTGGGCAGCCCCTGGTGAAAGACTGCTAGAAGAACTGCCATGTGCCACAGCCACCTCTGGCGACGACCCAAGTGTATTACCTGCTGCAAGAGACACTCCTGAAAGATCTACTGTTACAGTAAGTTCTTATGTAGCTATACTTTCTTGGAGTGGTTCATCCACACAGACCCACCTGACCTCCCCAGCTTCGATGCACAACCTAAGCTTCCAGCAGGCAAGATCTGGCATCAAGGGGCAGAGCCGAGCCATATACCACCCAGGTTGGTGGGAGGAACCAGCTTTTAGACCATCCAGCAAGAATCTTAAAGGGAAAGGACATGCCAACAAGTGTGGATGAACAACATATACCACTCCTAGAACTACTGTTATAGATGAGTAACCTGTTTTTGCTGTGGCCCTACTCCCAACTCACACTGACTTCTCCAACCGTCTATGTTATCCTGTCACAGTATAAGACCACTGCACGAAAAAGTACAGTTTCGTATTTACCATAACGGTAGATCTTCAAGAGGATCTCTTGCAGCAGGTGCTACTCTTGGGAGCTTGCTAGAGGTCGCTGTTACAGACTGTCACTTTCTTCCAGCAGTATATAGTGGGGGGCCGCCCACCTGTCATGTAATCACACCTGTTCAGGTATAAAAGGAAGTGGGCAGCCCCCAGTATCCTCAGTTCTCCACCAGCTACCAGCTCACTGAGAATGGCGCTGATGGGGAACCGTCAGTGGTGCCCTCCTGAAAAATAGATTACTGTCCCTGGGAAGGCAGGGGAAGGAGGGCAGGAACATACCTGCTGCAAGAGATCCTCTCGAAGATCTGATGATAATAATAATCTTTATTTCTATAGTGCAATTCATAAATCAAAGCACTGTAAAAAATGTATAAATTAAAACAAATAAAACAGTCCGAATTCGAAATATATACCAATACATAAGATAAAATATTATATAATATTTCCAAAGGCAAGGTGGAAGAGATGTGTCTTAATGGCCACCTTGAAGCTCTCCACAATCTGGCACTTACGTATTCTACCATACGGTAAGTACAAAACTGTACTAACTTCATCGAGGATATCTCTTGCAGCAGGTACTACTCTTGGGATGATTCCCAAGCAGTTGTTTGTCATGTAGGGAGGTAGTTATGGGATGAGTCCACGTAACACAGCCGTCCAAAGGCTCTGTGGCACCTAGAGGTGATATCTAGGCTGTACTGCCTTGTGAATGTATGAATGGTGGACCATGTGGCTACACAGCATATGTCTGAGATGGACACTCCTCTGAAACATGCTGTTGAGGCCAAGGCTGTTGTGGATTGTGCGTGCACTGTTACGGGCAATGGCTTATGTGATTTTTTTTTTTAAATAACAGTAAGTTATACAATTGGCTAGCCATCTGGAAAAAGTTTGTTTTGTGACTGGCAGCCCCTCTTTTTGGGTGGCATATGCCATGAAGGGTTGGTCCAATTTTCTAGTAGGTTGAAATCTGGTAAGATAAATATTCAGAATACGATGGACGTCCAGGGTGTGCAGTATTTGTTCCCCTGGATTTGTATGGTTCAGGAAATATACTGGTAGATCTATGGTTTGGTTCAGAGTGAGCTCAGAGACCACTTTTGGTAACAGTGTTGGGTTGGTTCTCAGGGAAACCCTGTCTTTGTGGAAGATTAGGTAAGGTTCCTTGCACATAAGTGCTTGGAGTTCTTAGATACGTCTCATCGATGTAATGGCTACTAGTAATAATGTTTTCCATGATAGGTAGTTAATTTCTGCTTGTTCTGCAGGTTCGAACGGCTCCTTTGTCTGTTGTTCTATGACAAAGTTCAGGTCCCATGGAGGGATAGGACATTTTATAGGAGGTTGTAAATGTAAGATTCCTTTTAGGAACATCTTTGTCAGGTCTCTTTGGTCTACTGAGTTTTGCCCAATCGGTTCATGAAATGCTGATATGGCTGACATGTACACTTTAATGGATGAATATCCCAACTTATTAGTTGAAAGATCAGTCAGATATTCCAAAATGTCCTGTATGGACATGTGAAGGGATAAAGTGATCGTTTGGTCGCCCATATGGCAAATCGCTTCCATTTATCCTAGTAGCATTTTCTGGTAGACTGTTTACTGGCAGCTAGCAAGATGAGGGCTACTTTATCTGAAATTTTATTTCAAGTTATGAATGAGTGCTCAGGAGCAAGGCATGCAGATGTAGGGCTTTTAGGTTAGGGTATAAGAGCATTTTCTTCTGCTGAGTCAGGAGGTCTAGACTGATGGGAGGGGAATAGGATCTGTTTGTGTCATCTGTTGTAGTAGCGGGAACTAGATCTGCCTCAGCCAGAAGGGGCTATAAGATCATTTGTGCCAGTTCCTTCTGTAGTTTTATGAGTACTCTTTGCAGGAATGGCATGAGGGGAAATGCGTATAAGAATTTTCATTTCCAGGCTTGGAATAGGGCATCTATAGAATGACCCGTCCTGTCCGGCATAATGGAATAATATTGAGGCAGTTTGTGATTCTTTGGGGGCACAAACAGGTCTATTTTTGGGGTCCCACATACTTGGAATATTGCTTGTAATATTGCTGTTTTTATACTCAATTCATGGTTGTGGGCACTTCTGCTGAGTTGGTCTGCTAGCACATTTTGTGTTCCTGGTATATGTGCTGCAATAAGCTTTATGTTTTGTTGTAGTGCTGTGTACCACAGTCTCAAGGCTTCCTGCCACAGTGAGTGGGATTTTGTGCATCCTTCCTTGTTGATGTAATAAACCATTGCCATATTTTCTGACAGTACCATGAGTTACCCAGGCTTTATGTATGGTTGGAATGTGTGAAGAGCAAGTGGGACTGCCCTCATCTCCAGTATGTTTATATGGAGCTTTGAGGTATATGTCGTCCAATTGCCATGCGTTTTGTGTCCATCGTCCAGATGTGTGCCCCATCCTTTGATGGAGACATCCATTGTTAAAGTTTGCTCTGGGGCAGCTGTTTGGAAAGGCACACCTACCTCCAACTAGAAACATAGAAGTTGACAGCAGAAGGAGACCGCTAGGTCCATCTAGTCTGCCCATTGTGTTAGACCTATTTTGACACTCTAGTTGCCCTTTGTAATCAGGGCTTCCTTGTGTCTATCCCATGCATTGTTCATGTGATCTGACCACCAGCAGAGTGCTGTAATGATCTGATGAGTTATAATAACTATGTCCTCCAAGTCTCCAGTTTTTTGGTGCCATTGTTGTCTGAGAGCCCATTGTATGGGTCGTATCCAGAGGTGGGCAAAGGGCACTGTATGAATGGCTGCTGCCATGTGGGTGAGGAGCTTGAGGAACTGTCTGGCAGTAATTGTTGGTATTGCACCATACCACCATGCCAGTTGTGACAGGGTATGAACTCTGTCTTCTGGAAGGTAAGCTGTTCCCGTGGTAGTGTCTAGCACTGCTCCTGTGTATTGGAATGTCTGTGCTGGAGCCATTTGGGATTTTTGGTAATTTATTGTAATGCCCAGTTCTTGGAAGAGTTGCATGGTGGCATGAAGAGATTGGAGCAGGCCTGCTTTGGACAGAGCTTTTATGAGCCAGTCATCCAAGTAAGGAAAAACAAACTGGCCTCTTTGCCTCAGGGCGGTGACTACTACCACTAGGCATTTGGTGAACACTCTGGGTGCTGATGAAAGACCAAACGGAGGTGCTCTGAATTGGTGATGGTGACCCAATAGGTTGAACCTTAAGTATTTCCTGTGGGCTGGATGGATCAGAATATGAAGGTAAGCGTCCCTCATGTCTAGTGCACACATCTAGTCCCCTGTATGTAGAAGGGGTAGAATGGTTGCCACGGTCACCATACAAAATCTCTTGTACTGAATATGAATTGTTTAGCGGTCGTAGATCCAGTACCGATCTGAGATCCCCCGTTTTCTTGGGATTAGGAAAAAATTGGAATAAAATACTTTCCCTTTTTGATTGGGTGGTACTGGTTGGATTGCCCTTTTTTTCTTGTAGGGCCTGTAATTTTTGGTGGTGGGTGTGCAGGGGTAATCTGATGATTCCAGTGTGTGTCCTGACTGAATAATTTGTATTACCCACCTGTCCTTTGTGATGGCTTTCCAAACCTGTAAATGATGTGAAAAATGACTCCCGACAGCCTCTGAGGCTTGTAGAGGAGATCTGTGGAGATCAGTGATGGGTCAGTTGGTGGGGGTGGAACAGCCACCTCTAGAAGCCCCAGAGGAAGGTCTGCGTGTAGCTTCCTGACCTTGCTTGCCTCTGTAAAACGGCCTGCCAGATCCACGTTGTCTGCCAGATCCATGTTATCTGCCAGATCTTTGAAATTGGTATTGCTGGTAATACCTGGATTGACCTGAGCCTTGGCGTGTATGGTACATCCCATGTATGGATTTTAAGGTATGGCCCAATGCTTGGAAATCATCCAGGATTGTTTTTGTGTTTGTACCAAATAGTTGTTCTCCATTGAATGGCGCATTCATTATTTTGTGTTGAACGTCATGAGTAAATCACGAAACCCTGAGCCAGGCATGGCATCTGAGGGTGATTCCAAGTGCGGAGGATCTAGCCGAGGTATTGGCAGTGTCATAGGCAGCACACAGTAGGTTTCTGGACAGGCTGCATCCTGTATTAAAGGTGTTTAAGTTTGTCTTTTTCTTCTGAGTCTGGAAGCCTGCGTACAATTTCTGAAGCAGCTGTCCAGAGTGTCTTTTGGTATTTTAGCATATGACCCACATAATTACTGGCTCTAATATTTAATGCGGCTCCTTGGTACACCTTTTTCCTCATATAATTCAGTTTCCAGGATTCTTTGTCGGGGGGGTAATGAGGTCATGTGTGTTGGCTTTTTTTGATCCATCATGAGCAGCATCAATGACAACTGAATCTGCCTGTGGTGTGATGACCAGTTAAGTGTGATCTGCAGGAGCTTGGTAAAGGTGGTCTGCCTGCCTTGGAGCTGCAGGTATATCTGCTGGCTTTTGCCAGGCAGCCAAAACAGCATCCTGGTAAGATGGTATAAAAGGGGGTACCACTATTGCTGGATTTTCCGGTAGTTCTAGGTACTCTGCCAGGCTTTGTTTCTGTCTATTGGGTTCCTTAGTTGTGAACCCCATGACTTTTTGGATCTGGGACATAATGTCCAGAAATGTTGGATCAACGGGTGGGAAACTGTGTTCAAGTGGTCAGGGTTCCCATTGACCGATGACATAGTAGAGTTTGTAGATGGAGGGTGTAAGCCATCCTCCTAGTCTTCTAAATCCTCCTGATAGTCTTCTTCCTCTTCATGGAAGTATTCGTCTTCCAAAGAATGATAGGAGGGTGACCTGGACAGACTTCTGTCAGGAACATATGTGGCCTCTGGATGAAAACACTTCGGTGAAGGTGAAGAAGAGGGAGAAGGGGCCGGTCTAGTCACCTTTGGAAAGTGGGCTGGCCATAAGTTCTGCATGACTTATAGGACAATTTGTACCACTGTTGCCACGTCCACTGATGATAAATCAGTTTTTTAGCTACTGGTGGTTCCTGAGTCATGTACTGCTGATAACTGGGAGGTTAATGGAAGGATAGAAGAAATAGGTCATGGGTGGGAAACCAGGTGTGAACCTGCCGTAGCATAACCTGGTCCCCTACTGTCCATATAAGGGCTTTTATATGATGCCACCCGAGTAGGGGGTGGTATTTTGGGAAGGACTGTTAAAGAGAAGCCTGGCTCTTTAATGATATGTCCTTGACCTTTCGTCGATGGGGACTGAAATGGTGAAGTTTCAGCATGTCTGAATATGGCCGTCAACGGCAATATGTAGTGGTCCTGCCTTGAGGAGCACTGGACTGTCGATGGAGAGCATTCCTGTTGACGGGCGCATGTCATCATTGACGAATGGGCTGGGGTAAAGGTAGTGACCAGGGAGGAAACCACAGTAAGTGCAACCTTGGGTGTCATTGACGAGGACTTATGCAACTTCGTCGATGACTGTTCAGAAGTCGTAGTCAATGAATGTGAACGTTTCCCCTTCCGTTGAGGGAGTCTTGTCCTGGTTCTTGTGTTTTGCACTCTTGTGGGACGATTGAGAGGATGAAGCTGGGGTGTGAGAGTGGGTACCCCTCCTTATCAAGGATACCAATCTTCTGCTCCATTATTTATTTATTTATTAAATTTTGGTGACCGGGTAAGCCCATTGGGCCCCTAAGGTCCCTTTTTCAGGGGTGACCTGGGAAGTTACATAACATGAGAAACAAATACAGTGTTAGCTCAGTTTACAGGAATCACAACAACACAGTTATGGTGACAGGACAGAAGCATAGCAGTCCAAGTGGAATAAATAGGTTGATCAGCAGTGGTAACATTGTACGAATATTAGCAGTTTGGCATAGAGTTTAAACAATGTTGGAGGAATAGGACCTGGTAAGTCATTTATCTCCGGGTTCCTGTCAGGTGCCGGTGTAATGGCAGGAACTGGAAACCGATAAGTGGGCCTTAAGCCTAGTGTGGAAGTTTTTGATAGTGGGGGCTTCCTGCACCCCAGGAGGGAGCTGGTTCCACAGTGTGAGAGCAGTGAGGGCAAATGACATACTGCCCGCCTTAGTTCTAACCCTGGGGACGTCAAGGAGAGTTCGGCCAGTTGTGTGGAGGTGTCGGTGGTTGGCCTTAGGAGGAACGAGTCCAGAGAGGCTGTGGGGGGTCAGGCTGACTGACTTGTAGGCTAGACAGAGCAGGGGGTATTGGATGTACACTTCCAGTGAGGGCCAGTTTAGGAAAGCTAGGGAGTCGCATTGGTGATCCATAGGGTTGGATTGGGAAGCAAAACAAACCACCTTGTTGTAAAGTACCTGAAGTCTGTTCCTCTTCAGCTTTCCCAGCCCTTGCACAACTGGGGCAACATATATGAGTGTCGGGAGGAGGACGTTGGTGGCGATTGAGATTCTGGCTTCGTCTACGAGCTGCTCTTTCAGATGGTAGATGGTTCCCAGTTTCCCGTGTAGAGTTTTAGTGACTGAGTCTACATGGTTCCTCAGGGTGAAGCCCTGGTCCAGGGCTAGACCGAGGTGTTTCAGGGAGGGCACTACTTCTAGGCTTTTGCCAGACGCAGTGGTGAGGTGTAGGTGCTGTGTTCTGTCCTGACCAAGGGATCTAGGGCCGAATAGCATTGTCTTAGTTTTGAACTTGTTGAGGACCATTCTGTTCTCGGTGAACCAGTGCTCCAGTGACCGGAGGTCATCTTGGAGTAGGGGGCAAAGGCCTCCCAGATTAGCGGTGGGCTGGTAGATGACTGCATCATCTGCATACTGGATGACGGAGCTTCCGCCGCAGTGGTCCAGTAGTTCTTTGGTGAACAGGGAGAAGAGGAGGGGGCCAAGTATCGACCCTTGGGGCACCCCTTCTTTTAGTGGAAGTGGCCCAGATATGGTGTCCTTCCACTTTACCCTCTGCATGCGGCCGGTCAGGTAACTCTCGAACCACTTCAGGGCGTGGCAGTCTAGGCCTGTGTTGCTTAACTTAGTGAGCAGGAGATTGTGGTGGACCAGGTCGAAGGCCTTGGAAAGGTCTATGAAGATCGCACCAGTGGGGGTAACCTTGTCCAGGTCTCGGAGTACGTCTATTGCAAATTTGGTCAGAGCTGTGTCTGTCCCATGGCTGGTCCTGAAGCCATGCTGGGAGGGTGACAGGATTTTATGGGCCTCTAAGTAGTCACATAGTTGCCCATAGATCAGTTATTCCTGGATTTTAGACAGGATGCAGAGTAGGGAGTTAGGTCTGTAGTTGCCAATAGACTCCTGGCGGCCGCCCTTGTGGATCAGGACCACGTGGGCCTGTTTCCACTGTGTAGGGATGGCGCCCTTCTTCACTGAGTGGTTGATAATCCAGGATAGGGATCTGGCCAGGGCCCCATCCTTCAGCAGCTTGGGGTGAATCCAGTCAGGTCCCCTAGAACCAGAGGCTTTTAGAGTTTTAAGTTGTGATAGAACCTCTTTAAGCTTGACTAGCCTAAGATGGAAGGATGAGCGGTCGAGATCAGGGGGAACCCTTGTGCTAGGGTCAGTGGAGAGGGGGATAAGGCAGCCTTGTATGGGTCTAGGTTAGTGAAGTGGTGGTTTAGGGAGGTAGCAATTAAAGGGTCCTCATGAATTAGTTATCCACTGACCTCAATGGGGCCGGGTTCGGACTTGCCGTTACCCTTCACCAATTCATTGATGTGGGCCCGGAAGAGTCTAGGGTTCCCTAGGTTATTTTTCTGAAGGCACGTGACATACTCTTTTTTTTTTTTTTTTTTTAGCTTTTTTTATGGCCAATTTGCATTTGTTCCTGAGGGTTTTGTATGTCACGAGGTCTGCCTGAAGGGCAGAATGCTTCAACTTTTTTCCAAGCCTTGTCACGGTGCGTCATGAGTGCCTTTAGTGGAGTGGTTATCCATTTGTAGCAGCTTCCCTTGGCACAAAGTTTTTTCATAGGGGCAAGGAGGTTGGCTGCCATATTTATCGACCCCTGGAAGAAGGCCACAGCCTCGTCCAGGATAGGGAGAACGCTTGATTGGGCTCCAATCTAGGTTGCTTAGATGATTGGAGAATTGTTCGGGTGTGTAGTGGATGAAATCCCTCACGGCCAGAATACGTGGTGGCTTTCTGGGCACCCTGTTCTTCCAAATACAGATGATAGGAGAATGATCACTCAAAGCATCAGCCAGGATGCCAGCGGACTGGATATTACAGGGGTTCGTCACTAGAGCCCAGTCGAGGGTAGAGTGATTCCCTGTTTTGTGGTTCAGTCTGGTGGGTTCAGAGATTACCTGTACAAGGTTTGCATATTGTATGTGGCCCAATAGGGATTGGGTAGAATCCTGGGCCCAGTTCAGGTTGAAGTCTCCCAGGATGAGGAGTTCATTGGCGACGTGTTTAACTGTATCCTGTAGGATTGCCTCTAGGGATTGAAGAGCGTTCTTAGGAGGGTGGTATACACACCCTATGGTGAGGTGCTTGCAGAAACTCAGGGTGATGCATATGAAGATTGATTCACTCTCTGTACTGGCATCATGTTGCAGGATGACCTTGGTTGAATTAAGGGTATCTTTTACATAAATGAGTACCCCTCCCTCTCTTTTTTTGGTCGCGTCTTTCCGGTAGGAGTGGTATCCAAGGGCAGTGACCTCATGTGGGAGGACATGAGGTTTGAGCCAGGTTTCTGACACAGCCAGGACATCTGGATTGTAAAGATCCAGCCAGGCTTGTACTTCATGCATCTTAGGTCGCAGGCTGCACTTGTTCATATGCACGATCCGCAGGCTTTTTGAGGACACCCACTGAGGGTCATGCAGGGAGGATATCTGGAGATTTCCAGGACTGGGACCTGGGTTCAGTTGAATATCTCCTGCCAGGAGCAGGAGGGCTCCAAAGAGACATAGTGAGGTGGGGTTAAGGAGCGAGAATAGTCCTCTTGAGCGCGACCTCTCTGCATAGTGGGTGATAGAATACCAAGTGCCTTTCTTGACAAGTTTAGATACCGTCAGTAAGGATTGGAGACTGCTTTGGTAGGGGGTTTGGTCGTAGTAGTAGGAGAGGGTGTTGGGCTGTTGGGGTTCATGTAGGTTAGGGTCGCCTGTGCTAATGAGCCTATCCACCCAGAGGAGGGACCAGATGTACATAGTTGCCAGAAGTAATCCTCTGTTGAGCAGGTAGTGCCAGGGTGTGCCAAACTTCGTCGACATGTCCTTGAGTAGTGGGAACCCTGGGGTTACTGAGGCTAGAATTATGGGTATCCTCAGTTGGCTGTCTTAGGCCACCATAGGTGTGACTACGATGTGTCTTGATAGGTGCAACTCGATTTCCTGGAGTCGTCGTCGATGATGAGTTGCCTGGTTAAAGGCTTTACAGATATTGCTTTCTAACATGTTGTGAGCGGCCACCAGGCACCGCACACATACAGGGTGCTTGTCGTTCCTGAAGATTTTCCTGCCACAAGGGCGCTTTCTGAATAATGCTTCTGACATTCATCAAAGTAGAGGAAAAGATGGGAACGGTGTATCATCTTGGTAGTTCTAGTTGTCGTCGATGGCTTCAACACACTGCTGGCTGTAAAGCTGTCGTGCTGCAAGCTGGCAGATGGCAAGAATAGAACTGAGGATACTGGGGGCCACCCACTTCCTTGTATACCTGAACAGGTTCGATCACGTAATAGGTGGGCAGCCCCCACTATACACTGCTGGAAGAAAGTGATCATCTGCAACAGCGACCTCTAGTAAGCTACCAAGTGTACTACCTGCTGCAAGAGATACTCGATGAAGATACATAGTTCTGTTACAGGTTTCTTCTTGTCTGTTCTAACTCCTCTTCTTTCCCATACTCTCCCGTGTCTGCTTCTGCTAGCTCATCCCAGTACCCACTGTTTCAGACTCTTGCACGACTTTTTGCCACATGTGATAGTTTATAAATTATTTATTGTATTTCCACTGCTTTTAAATCAGCAGTGCATGACAGCAATAAAAAGTTTGACCTATCCTTTTTTATTTCTTCAGTTTTTGGTGCTGAACTTTATTTCAAATTCTGTGAACTGGCACATCACAGGAAAACTATGACTAGATGGAGACTGCAACTTTTGGATGATGTAAGTGCAAATGCATTTGCATTTGTCCAAAATGTAAATTAATTTTTTTTTTTTTGCAGTCTGACCATCAGCCACAACCTGCTTTGCCCTGACACTTACCTGGAGACTCCCTACTGCATGAATACCCCCAGCTCACCCCCCAGGAGTAGGGCCAACAAGGTGGGCCCTCCCCAGCAGACTTTAGTAGGTAGCTTGGTAGTGGGAATTTGGTTGGTGGCGCAGAGTCCATTGTGGGGCGTCATCCTGTGGCAGCCGAATCCTCTTTTTTTTTTGTTTTTATTTGCTGCTTTGCTCCCTGGGAGGCAGAATGTGCACTGAAGTCTGTTGGACAAACCTGACATCTGTGCCACCTCCCACAAATTCAGATGCCAGTTACTGCTGATCCCCCAGCCTCTGCCAGGGGTCCATCATGCACCAGACACTTGACCCCCCCCCCCTTCCCCCCAGAGAAGGAGCATCATCCCTGGGATGCTCCATGTCCCCCCCCCCCAGCCTGCCGTCTGACTCCCGAGTCCATTCCTGAACTCAGGTTATTAGCGTAGCAGGCAGAAGCCCTACTGCTGCACTGGTGGACCAGCCCAAAATGTAAATTTAGGTATCATTATGAAAATGTGACCAGAATACCAGATTGATGGTCGTTTATGCTCTATTGGAGTGTCCTCTACTGAAAATTTTAATTATGTGTTTTTTTAGGTGATGGGATTTATACAAAACGCTGTATAATTATTGTACCTGAAATAATTCCTTGCTTTTAATGTACTGTATTGTATATTGTGTGCTATTATTGTACATTTCACGTGCAAGGATGATTTTTTTTTTTTTTTTGTATATGGTAAATAAACTATTTGGTTTAGATTGCCCCGTATCACCTGACATGTAAATCATTCATTTCCCATTTTGGGCCTGCTTCAGCACTTTTTTTCACATTTGAAATTGAACTAATAAAAGGAGAGCTCTTTTTAGTATGGCTCTAAGTTGTTTTTTATCAGTATTTTCAGCTGCTTTTGTAAACTTGTCCCATAGAGTAACCAGGGAACAGCCTGCCCCAGGAGCTGGTGGCATCAAGGATGATTGGAGATGTCAATCTTGCATGGGATAGGCATTGTGGGCAGGTTAGCTTGCAGACAATGTTGGGGGGGGGGGGGGTCTTTTGGGCAGACTAGATGGATCACATGGTCCCGATCTGCTGATATTTTTCTTATGTTCTTAAAGGAAAGCTGTCTAAAATTCTGGCTCCTGCCCCCACAAGGCTTACCCCGGTTTGCTTTTTACTAAGTAGTATTTTTCTCGTTGCAAAATACTATTTAAAAGGAAAAGTCCATCAAGAAGTATGGTGGATGCAGGGGGTGCTTCATTAACTGTAAAGGTGCAGCACCACTTACTTCATTACATTTGTATTAGGCGAGCAGTGTAGTGCCGTGCCTTTAACTGTAAAAGTGCAGCACTGCACCGCTCACTTCATTACATTTGTATTGAAGCGAGCAGTGTGGCGCCGTACCTTTACAGTAAATGGAGCCCCCTGCCTGCATCCACCATACTTCCAGGTAGCAGACGTTTCCTTTTTAAAATAAAGTACTTTGCAGCACGAGAAAAACGCTGCATTTCATGTAAAAAGCTAAATCGGGGGTAAACCTTGCATGATTGGGAGCCAGAATTGAAGACAGCTTTCCTTTAAGTTCAGTAGTGTCTGTTACATTTACATATTGCAGGTCTATAGTAAAGTAAAGAGAATAGTGAGGGCTAGGAGGGTGAGAGCCTCTTAGCATCTGAGCTGTCCAGGCTGCAGAGGTGAGAGCTCCCCAGTATTTGCTGAGTTATATCTTGGGATAATTTATTGACTTCTGGTTAGAATGTGGATTGCCATTGACAAGTTCTTCATATATTTGGGACTTGGACTGAGCAGGCCAAGAACTTTTACTCTGTCAAACCAGTGCTTTGTCCCTTTTTGAGGACTTTATTTATAATTGTTTATTTGTGTGTTTCTGTGTTTGGGGGTGTATATGTGTGTGTGAAAGGTGTGTTATTGTGAAATTGAGGTTGTGAGTGGGTGGTTGAGAGTTCTGTATTCAAGTTTGCTGGATAATTTGAGGTGTTTTTGGGTGGTTGTGGGGAATTTGAGGATTGGGTTTTAGTGGAGTGGATTTTTGTTAAAGAAATGTGCTTGGGACAAGGGCCTATATGGTGCAGCTACTTGGGTGGAAACCTATGCAAACTCTGCCCCTTCGAGCCTCCAGCATTGCTGGTTGTGGCCGATCGCGTTGTAGGGCCTTGGGGATAGCTCGAGGGGATCCGGGGAGGTTCCCAGGTGGCAGCTGGGGTGTCTGGGATTCGGGTGGTGAGATCAAGGAGATGCCCTGGAACGAAATGGGAACTTGAACGGGGATTGCCATGCTTAGTTCCCATACCGAAGGTCTCCACCTTAGTGTGGGCAGATAGCTGGTTCAGTTGCCCCACCTCATCTTACTCGTGCAATGCCAGGTCGATAAGGAACAAGACTGCCATAATGGCAGACTTGATATCCTCGATTGACCTGGCTTGCATCACTGAGACCTGGCGGGATGAAAATGCTGCTCCTGTTCTGAAGGCAGCAGTGCCGGCTAGGTACTCTGTGATACACAGCCCAAGGAAGGATTGCAGGGGTGGGGTGGGGCCATTTGTTTTAAATCTAGCCTGAACTTCATGGTGCTACCTGTAGGTCCTGCACAGTCCTTTGAATGTGTGGCCACCCAAGGTGGTGTTGGTGCGGACTTCTGGGTTCTCCTGATTTATCATCCTCCAGGAATAAATATGGACTTTTTGCAGTAGGTTGAGGAGCTTGTCACTGGCCTGGTTTTGGAGTCCCCCAGGTGGTTGATTCTGGGGGACTTCAATGTTTGGGTCGACAGCGGGCTCTTGAAATATGGAAACAATCTCTTTATGAGCATGGAGGCCCGGGGCCTGACTCAAAAGGTAACAACAGCAACACACTAGGGTGGTCACACACTGGATCTGTTTTTTTGCTTCGGTTTAGATATTATCAACCTCAATGTAGATCCGGTTGTTTGGTCAGATCATAGTGTGACGTGGACAGCCAGTTCTGAGTGCTGTATCATTTTTTTTAATATAAAATGTATTACTGACCGTCTCTGCTGAAAATCTGGTGCTCTTAGAATGACCTCACTCATCCCCCCCCCCAGGTTTCAGCTGAAAGATGAAAGCTGTGAGAAAATGCTGAAAACAGCATGTGAGATCACGCACACACAGTTTAAGATACTAGGTGTTACACAGAAGGCCTTAATCAGGATCTCCTGTTTATCTGAGTTAATTACATCCGTAGTTGCTAAATCATATCCATTTTATGACGCTGGAGGAAAAACCCAGGTTATTACATGGAAGTGCGAAATCATAAAGATGCTTTCATGTCCTGGAAGGGGAAAGCTTATTATGAGATCCAAGTAGTGTCATTTGAAGGACATGATTTATGCTGAAGTTGCAGAATGTAATACTTTGAAAATACATCCTGTTTTTGTATGATATATATATTTTTTATATATAATCTGACAGAGAAGGAGCTAGATGACCTCACACAAAAAGGGGTTGGCAAATACAGTTTGTTTAAGGAATATTCTGTTTTACTTCAGACACACTTTTTACCTAGACTCTGACAAGGACACATCTGTGAGCACTTTTAAAAACAGGTATTTAGAAAGCTAGACAAATCTAAATATTGTTTTAGGAATTTGCACTGTTTAAACCTTGTTCTTTTAAAAGATTTGTATGTCTTGTGATATAAGAGTTCTGTATTTTGTGTTTTACATATTTTTATCTATTTTAGTAAAATTCTTTTTAGAACATATTTGGTCTGTCTTTGAATTTCTTTTAGTTGTAAGAAAAGTATATGGTTATAGCAGACAGCAGGCATAAGCTTGAATGGTGGTACCAAACTGGAAAGAGGAGCCTTTTAAATCTGAGGTCTTTATTAAAGTTTTCAAGGGTTCATCTCTGTATACCTGGTTAGGTGCCCATAGGCAAAGATATCTTGTCCCCCGAAGACAGAAATATCTGAGCCTGTGCAATGGGTACGCTAGTAAGAGGTTCACAGTTTGAATCCCTCCAAGACTTGAGACCAAAGGTTGATCTGAACTCACAAAACAGACAAGAGTTTTGTTAAGCTGTTCACAAGACTGCTCTCGGAGTTTGGCACTTTGGGAGTAGACGGCCTGAACTACTGAGTGGGTTTGTGACAGCTAGCACCGTGTGGTTCAGGTTTAAGGCCCCCGATGGTCCTGCCCCTTTGGAGATGGTCTGATACCAGCCATTAGGAGGAGTTTCCTCTGTGGACTTGTCGATGGTGCTGGACCTGTTGGGTGTCAGGGTGGCTTGTGTGATTGGGTCAGAGGAGGCAGTGGCAGCCTATAATGGGGCTGTTGATGTGGCCTTTGACTCAGTTGCACCCTTTCATGTCCGGCCCTTGTCTACTCATCGGAGACCTCCTTGGTATGATGAGGATCTCCGAGGTTTAAAGATTAGGGGGTGGAGGTTAGAGAGACGCTGGAGGAGATCTGGCTTGGTGGAGGACAAATTGGCCCTGAAGTCACATTATACTGACTGTCGGGGGCAACCTCCTGAAAGAGGGCATAATTTCAACTAGGGAGATTGCTGCGGTGAGAAAGAGACCAGCTCAGCTCTTCCGCACAGTGGACGGGCTTTTACATCCAGCCTGTCTACATGCTGGGGGGCAGGTTCTAGCACTCGGTACGAGGAGCTAGCTCTGTTTTTTGCCAACAAGGTGTCCTCTGTCAGAGCTGAGATCTCTTCAGACGTCTCTCAAAAGGGATGTAGGGTCAGCCTGAGTCGTGACAGAACACTCCTCCTGTATGGGATGAGTTTGAGCTGGTTGGGGTTGGGGGAAGTGGTGGAGATAATCTCAAAGCTACTGCCTACACAGTGTGATCTGGACCCAGGTCCGACCTGCCTTTTGGTTGTGTGTTTGGACCTGATTGGACCTGTGGTTGCTGAGGTTGTCTGGAGTTCATCGAGGAGTGGGATCTTCCCACTAGCCCTGAAAGAGGCTTTGATTAGGCCCCTTTTGGAAAAGCCTTCTTTGGACCTGGACTGCCTCCGCAAATACAGACAGGTCTCAAATCTCCCATTCTTAGGGAAGGTTATAGAAAAGGTGGTGGTCATGCAGCTTGAAAGACATCTTGCCGCTTCCTCCACCTGTGAGCCTTTCCAGTCTGGGTTCCATGCAGGGCATAGTACAAAGACTGCCCTGGAGAGGGTGTTAAATTATCTCTTGATGGCGAGGGACAGGAGAGACCATAACTTCCTGGTCCTCCTGGACCTGTCTACTGCATTTGACACCATGGACCATGAAGTGTTACTTGACCGCCTGTGGTTCTGGTGTGGCCTGTCCGGTAATGTCATCAACTGGTTCAGGTCATACCTGACAGATAGAGTGCAAAGGGTGACAATGGGACTTGTCTCATCTAACCCGATGCCTCTGTGCTGTGGTGTGCGGAAGAGTTTGGTCTTGTCGCCTGTATTGTTCATGGTGTACATGCTGCCATTGGGGGAGATTATCAGGTGGTATGTGCTGGGTTTTCACTGTTACGCAGATGACACCCAGCTGTCCTTGTCCTGTGCGCCCCATACCCAGGTGTCGGACTCAGTATTTAACAGCTGCGTCGAGGAAATACTGTCATGGAGGACTCACAACTGGCTTAAGCTTAACCCAGACAGGACTGAGGTACTGGTTGTGAATCCAGGTCATCGGGGCGGGGGTTGGGGTTACCCCCAACCTAGTGTTGGGGGTGTGACCCTAGCCCCCTCTAGACAGATGACTGATTTTGGTGTGATCCTGGGTGACAGCCTGTCACTTGATGCTCAGGTGTTGGCCGTGGTTAGAAGCGGTTTTATCATCTCAGGAATATTGCCTGAATTCGAGCCCTGATCCCGCCTGAAGACCTGACCACACTGATGCATGCTTTTGTCACTTCCAGGTTGGACTACTGTAATGCCCTGTACCTAGGGTTATCTGGAGGCAACCACTGCAGGCTGCAGCTGGTGCAGAATGTGGCAACAAGATTGTTGATGGGGGTGAAAAGGTGTAAGCATATCACCCCGGTCCTCCGCGGACTGCACTGGCTGCCGGTCCAGTGGAGGGTTGACTTTAAGATAGGGCTGTTGGCCTATAACACCCTGCACAAAAGGGGTCCTGTCTAACTGCAAGATCTCCTTGTCCCCTACCATCCGGCCTGGGCACTCTGTTCTGCCAGGGGAGGCCTCCTAGGAGTTCCTAGAGTGAGGTTGTCACATTCTGGGGACATTGTATTCTCAATGGCTGCACCTACCCTGTGGAACTCCTTGCATGGTTATTTAAAGGAGACTCCCTCAGTGGAAGCCTTTAAAAAGGGCCTTAAAACATATTTCTTCCAGCAAGCATTTTATTGATGTTTTAAAATTATTTCTAGGGTCATGGATATGTTGTTCATCCACACTCATTGGCAGGTATCCTTGCCGCTTTAAATCTTGCCGGAAGGTCTTCAAGCTTGCTCCTCCCAACGACCCGGGTGGTATAACTCTCGGCTCCGCCCCATGACGCCAGATCTTCCTTACCGCTTGGAAGCTCAGGTTCCCTCCTTAACGCTCTGCGTTTGAGACTGGTTCCTATTTCTCCGTTTGCGGATTTAAAAATAATTTTGCAAAAGACTTCAGTCTTCGATCCCTCTGCTGCGATGGACAATCGACTCCGGTTTGGAGATGCCTGTGCGGGCAGAAGATGTCTCGGACGGATCCACACTCCCGCGTGTGTCTACTGCTTAGGCCTTGAGCACGACCGTCAGGATTGCGACCTGTGCTCATCTTTCGACCTCGTCACCTCGAGGCCGTGCTGCCGATTGCAACTGGGCCGTCCGAAGCGTTCCCTCCGGTGAAGTCCAAGGAGGCCCGTTAGCGGTGTCCTGTGGCCGGAGGTTCGCGTGATCAGCTCGAGCAGATGATCGCCCTCAAAGAGGGGCGGCGCGGGCAGTATCTTCCTCGACGCCGGCATTTATCCGCTCTCTCTGGGTTCTTCCTACACGGCTTCTTTTAAGGAGCTTTGTCTGTCCCTCTCCACTAAGGGAGAAGGGCCTCGTCTGCTGGACCTTATTCTCAGTCCAAAAGAAGGACAAGGGTAGTCCCTCCGTCGGCGCTCTTGGGAGCGGAAAGGTCCCTCTCCCGAAGTCGCCGACCGTCGACTTTGGTCGATCGTCAAGCCCGCCACTGGCCTCACGGTGTCCCCCGCCAGGTCAGTTGACCGAGACTCCCACCGACAGTCGAGATTTTCTCTACCCGTTGGACGGGCTGTCGCCTTAACAGCCGAGATTCC
Source organism: Neoceratodus forsteri (assembly GCA_016271365.2). Taxonomy (NCBI): domain Eukaryota; kingdom Metazoa; phylum Chordata; order Ceratodontiformes; family Ceratodontidae; genus Neoceratodus; species Neoceratodus forsteri. The sequence continues at coordinate 524,318,434 of CM057452.1, read as the reverse complement.
CCTCTCCCGGTTCCCCGGGAGGAGGAGTTAGGATCCCGTGGGCTCGCCTGTGCCTCCGGTTCCGGAGCCCTCGGATGGACCATCCGAGCCGAAGGGAGTGCCGGTTCCGGCCGACACCTCCCCGCACCGACCTCGGAAATTCCGGGACTCTCGGTCTCGGTCTCGGACCTCTTCGCGGTCCAGCCGATCCCACCGTCATAGGCGGTCTCGGTCTCGGCACCGCGGTAAGCGGCGTCGCCGCTCGTCCTCGTCCTCCTCCTCGGACGAGGGGAGGCTTCGGCGTAAATTACGTCGACGGTACGAGGACCTTATGTTGCAACAGCTCCTCTTGGCCAGGAGTAAGCCGACCCCGTCGCCTTCCCCGGCCATTAAGTGGCTGTCACCGGAGCGGCCGACACAACCCCTCGACTTATCCGAGGAGCCTATACCCAGGCCAGTTGTTCGGCCAAAACCAGCTGCTCCACCAATTCCGGTGGAACCTCCGCCTCCACAGCCACTAATTGGGGCTCCGACCAAGGATTCTCGGTCGGCTAAAGGTTCACCCCATCGCTGTCAGTTACCCTCACTCCTGACCGACCTCGGCAGGTGAAGGGGTGGCTCAGGCCAGAGGCAGCTCTTCGAGGACTCTTCCGAGTCCGAGGATGATTCCTCCTTTTTCTCCAAGCGACTGGACTTGGAGTCTTCAGGAGGTCAGTCAATGGACGATAGCCCGTCGTCCTTCTTAGGACTGCTTCGGCTCATCTCGGAGTCCACCGGGATGGAGCTCGAACCCGTTTCCAAGTGGGCCAGGTATCCCCTCACGGAGATTCTGGACCGAGGGGATTCTCCGACGGAGGCCTTTCCGGTGGCCGAGGCCATAGTAGGTCCGGCACTGGAGCTTTGGCAGTGCCCTGCTTCCTGCCCTGCGTCTTTGGCCAGGATGGCCAGGAAGTATGCAGTCCCTACCGGTTCCCTGTCCGGTTTTGAACACCCTCTGCTGAGGGGTTGGTTACCGACAGCGTTTTCGGCCAGCGCCGGCTGGCCAGGGATGTGGACAAACCTCCTGACAAGGAGTCCAAGAAATTGGACTATGTCGGGCGAAAAGTCTACGCTGCGTCCTCTCTCGGCCTTCGTCAGGCCAGTTTGGCCGTCCTCATGGCACATTTTTCTCATGCCCTGTTGGGCTCCCTGGATGAGGTCATCCCTCATCTCGCCGATCTGCAGACTACGGTCAAGCAGGTGCGGGACCAGGGCAGGGCAGTGGCCAAACAGCAGCTCCAGACTGCTTTGGATATAGGGGACTCATGTGCCAGATCGGTGGCGGCCGCAGTGGCTATGCGTCGGCGGGCTTGGCTAAGGATATCCACCTTTACTTCGGATACCCAGCACAAGTTGGCGGATGTTCCCTTTCTGGGGACTGACCTCTTCGGCCCTGGGGTGGAAGGTCACCTGTAGAGGATCGAGAAGTCCAATGCTACCTTGGACTCGGTCTCTTCCGCTCAGAAGGACAAAGGCCGCAAACCACAGCCTAAGCCCTCGTCCTTCTGCGCCCGGCGCGCCCCTAGCGACGTCAGGGCCAGCAGGCTCGGCCTTGGCATCCCAAACCCAAGCCGGCTTCCTCTAACAGGAGGCAGGGAGGAAAAGGCCCAGGAGGTCCTCGGCGGTCCCTCCTCCAAGCCTGCCCAGTGACGGGCTGAGGGGTGTCGCCCCATCCCCGCTACTTCCCTAGGTCCCCTGGGGACGGCTCCGCACTTCCATTCCGCCTGGTCCGCTGTTTCCACGGACAGGTGGGTTTTGAGGTGGTGGGAAGAGGCCTGCCTCTGAATTGAGCAGGCACCACCCTTCAGAGCTGTCGCCTCGGGGGCTCGGGTCCCCAGCCTCACTGGCGGCTCGTCGAGCCGACATCGCTCTCCTCCTCCAGAAGGAGGTGATAAGAAGGTGGCGGACCCTCCCTCAGACCCAGGTTTGTGTCCAGGTACTTCCTGGTTCGAACGGACGGGGCTGGCGCCCATCCTCGACCTACGACCTAAATAAGTTCCTAAGGTCTCGAACCTTCAGGATGGTCACTCTGGCTCAGATAATACCATCCTTGGAGCGCGGCGTGTGGTTCTGCTCTCTGGACTTGCAGGACGCGTTTTTTCACGTCCCTATCCGTCCGTCTCACCAGAGATTCCTTCGCTTCCGAGCGGAAGGATCCCTTTTCGAGTTCCAAGCCATGCCCTTTGGCTTGTCTCCAGCTCCCAGGGTCTTCACCAAATGCATGGCAGTGGTGACAGCATTCCTGCGGCACCGAGGGGTCCGGGTGTGCCCTTACCTGGACGACTGGCTGATAGCAGCTCCCTCCAGGAAGGAGGCGGAGTGGTCCAGAGATCTGGCCCTCCAGGTCTGCTCTCAACTGGGCCTCCTTATCAACGAGGCCAAATCGGAACTCGAACCGAAGCAGGTGATTCTATTCATCGGGGCGCAGCTCGACTCTCTTCGAGCCAGAGTGCGGCTCCCGGCGGACAGGGCCGAGGTTCTTTCCTCCTTTGCCCGATCATTTCTGGTTGGGCAATCGCGCCTGCCCGGACTTCCTGCGCCTCCTGGGTCTCATGGCGGCCTGCACCAGCGTGGTCCGTTGGGCCGGCTGGAACATGCGTCCCCTTCAGTGGGGACTGGCCAGCCAGTGGTCTAGCGCTGCGATCCTTTGGACCAGCTGGTGCCGGTGACACAGGGGATGTGAGCAGCTCTCCAGTGGTGGACCGTTCCAGATCATTTGCAGGAAGGCATCCCGTTCTTCCGCCCGAGCGACGGTCTCTATCGACCGATGCCTCTCTGATGGGTTGGGGTGCCCATCTGGGGAACACGGCTCATGGCCCTGGTCCCCATGGAGTCCCGATGCCACATCAACCTGCTGGAGCTCCGAGCAGTCCGCCTAGCTCTCACCGCCTTTGCTCCGTTCCTCCGGGGTCAAGTGGTCCAAGTCCAGACGGACAATACCACGACCATGTACTATCTAAACCGCCAGGGCGGGACGCGCTCCATGCTTCTATGCAAGGAAGCTCTCCGCATCTGGTCACTCGTGCGCAGCCTGGAGGCAGATCTCCTAGCCATTCATGTGGCAGGAGCATCCAACACCCTGGCCGATGCCCTGAGCCGGATAGGGGCTGCATCCCACGAGTGGTCTCTCCTGCCGGAGGTAGTACAGCATCTGTTCTCCCATTGGGGCACACCTCAGGTGGACCTGTACGCCTCCAGGGAGAACGCGAGGCTGAGACTGTTCCATGCCCGCCCCCCTCAGCAGGGCTCACTGCAAGGGGATGCCTTCTCGAGGCAGTGGACCCCGGGCCTCTTTTACGCCTTTCCCCCATTTCCCTTGATCCACAAGGTGCTTCTCAAGGCGAGGAGGGACAAGGCGCAGGTGATTCTGATAGCCCCAGACTGGCCTCGCCAGTTCTGGTACCCAGATCTCCTCAGTCTCAGCTCCAGGACTCCGCGGCAGCTTCCAGCTCGCCCGGACCTGCTCTCTCAGTCAATCAGGGGAAGGTGTTCCATCCGGACCTTCAATCCCTGCACCTCACGGCCTGGTTCCTGAGCGGCTAGAGTTCCAGGCCTTGGGTCTTTCCGACGAGGTCCTCAATGTAGTTGAGGCGTCCCGTAAGGAGTCGATCAGAAAATGCTATGCCTTCAAATGGAAAAGGTTTTCCATTTGGTGTCAGAGGCAAGGCTTGGACCCTTCCTCCTGTTCCTTGGCAAGCATCTTGGACTATTTATGGTCCCTTTCTAATCAAGGAGCTTAGGTCGGCGACCCTAAGGGTGCACCTGGCAGCCATCTCTGCTTACGGTAGCGGGCCGGGGAAGCAGTGGCATGAGGAGAAGGTGGTCTGGCGCTTTTCAAAGGCCTTGACCACATTTCCCTCCAGTGCGGGAACCCCACCTCCGTGGGATCTACTGCTGGTACTGGCAAAGCTCATGGGCAAGCCATTCGAACCTATGCACAGGTGTGCTCTCTCTCACCTGTCGTGGAAGACCGCCTTCTTGGTGGCTATCACGTCAGCCAGAAGGATGGGAGAGCTCCAGGCCGCTTTCCATCGAGTCTCCTTACCTGGTCTTCCACAGGGACAAGGTTGTCCTGCGCCCCACCCGAAATTCCTTCGAAGGTGGTGTCGGAGTTTCACCTTAACCAGGTGTTGACTCTGCCGTGTTCTACCCCAATCACACCCGTAGGCCAAGTATAGGCTCCATACTTTGGACCCTAGAAGGGCGCCGCCATTACAAAGAGCGACAGCTGAAATTGGGAGAGGTTCGCCAGCTGTTTGTCACCTACGCTGAAGCCGCATCTGGCAGACCTGCAGCCAAGCGGGACGTATAAGCAGGTGGGTCACCTCCGCATAGATCTCTGCTATAAGTTGGCGGGCATGGAGCTCCCAGAGGGATAAGAGCTCATTCTACCCGCCATACTGCTGCAACGGTGGCTGCTTCCAGGGATGTCCCTATCCAGGAAATCTGCAGGGCTGCTACCTGAAGTCAGAAACACCTTCATTACCCATTACCACATCGACCTTGAGTCACGCCGGGATGCTGGTTTGGGGCCTCGGTTCTCCAGCTCTCTTTCCCAAGTAAGTATTGGGGTGTGCGTCTTGCCTCCTCCTCCCGGAGAACTGCTAGGAGTCTGCCAATGAGTGTGGATGAACAACATATCCATGTCCTAGAAATACAGGTTACTCACCTGCAACAGGAGTTCTAGGAATGGTATATGTTGTTCATCCACACCCACCCGACCTCCCCGGCTTCGATGCACAACCTGAGCTTCCAGCGGGCCAGATCTGGCGTCATGGGGCGGAGCCGAGAGTTATACCACCCAGGTGGGTGGGAGGAGCAAGCTTGAAGACCTTCCGGCAAGATTTAAAGCGGCAAGGATACCTGCCAATGAGTGTGGATGAACAACATATACCATTCCTAGAACTCCTGTTACAGGTGAGTAACCTGTATTTGTTTTATATGGGATAGATAGATAATTGTATGCTCCCAGTTGTATTCTTTTTATACAGGTATGTACATTTGTGCACAATTTTAAATTGTATGGTTTTATATTGTATAGAGCCCAGAGTCTCTGGAAATGGGCGCTTTAGAAATAAAACATCTATCTACATGCTAGTTCATTGTAGTCAAAACAAATGTGACTGTAAACAATGGGTGTTCAGAAATCACAGGTAGTACTGATGAAAACCTGGTTCAAGCCATATTAAAAGGAGTGTTCCTTTTATTATTAAAAAAGTGGTAAAGTGGACTCAGAATGTGGAAAAAAAAGGTATTGTGCAAGCCAGGAGATAAGTGGTGATCTAAAAATTAAATAAATAAGTACAAGTCAAAATGTTCACCGCTATCGTGCACTGCTGCTTTAATATCTATGAATGTTTTTTTTACTAAGATGTATAAACCAGTATATATTGGATTTGCTTGCTGTATTCTGGTTCCCATGTATACTTCTCCCAACACGCATCTTATCTACATGTGCCCTCCTATCCAAACATTGGAAATAAATCGACATATATTCATTGTCATCGAAGGACCTGATTCTTTGCTGTAGTTGGTCTGACCTGTGAATTTGCTATCCATAGTATAGTAGGTATGATTGGGGAGACCCCTTTGAACAAACCAAGGAATGGAAGTTAAGCATTCCAGCTGTTACTGTATGCAAACCCAAGCAAACTGAGTCTGTGACAGTAACTGCACAGTATGACCACAGGCTTGTCTGAGCATGGTGGTGCCAAGTAATGCACAAACATGCATGAGCAAGTCTACCACACATACCTGTTCCCATCCACTACATCCATAACGTTGGTCTGTGTCTAGACCCAGTAGCAATGGTCATCATTTGCTCCCTCATCGTTACCCCAGTAGTACCCCAGATAAACCCTAGCACCATGCAATCTCTGGTATAACAGTAGATCCTCCCCCCTCTCCCTAGCTGCAATTTCCAACATTCAGCAGTACAACCAGAGGATTCCTCATTAGTTTTAGTCCTCTGATATCTGTGCACATCAGGTGCAAAGTTCTGGAGCCCCTGTAATCTGTTCTTAACGTTCCTGTGGGCAGTGCACATCAAAGAATTCTGAACCTGTTGTGATGGGTCACCATGCTTCTCAGTGGCTCACTGTGTGCCATTTCCATAATAGCCTCACCCTCCCATGCACAACCACACTGTATGCTGACACAGGAGGGGTGTCTGACCCCCATAGCTTGGGAAACGTCTCAGCCAAGAGACATGTGATAAACTATGGCACAGTGAGTTACCCCACTGGGTCGTGGGGCAAAAGTATTGCATAGGAAAACCATGACTTCTTGATAGCTCTTGGGGATTTATTTCAAAATAGTGTATTTTTATTACATGGCCAAGTACTCTTCTGTGCACCCATACATTATACATATGAAGCATACCTGAGTATAAATGTTAGCATCCACATATTCTTGTAGTGTTGTATGTCTAAATGCAGAGTATTTTCACCAATGGCCTTACAGTATATTGTACTCGTCATGCTCATTTCATTACATCTTGTATGTTCATTTCAGACAATCATATATGTATCTTTACATGGTATATATGTAGGTTTAAATCTGAGCATGTAAATTTATTACCTACAGTTTTATTTCACAAATCATTGGCTATTCAGAAAATACTGAACAGACTCACTCAATGGTTACTTAATGAAAGGGAACACAACCTTCAACTTGGTTTCAGTTCCATAGAGACATGGTTTCTTAACCATAAACTGGTCCTCAATGACAAGAAAACCAAATCTATGCTCTTCTGCAGCTCTCATAACCCACACAAGCTACACCACTTGGCTATCTCCACCACCCAGGGGAACACTCTAGATCAGGTGGTGTCCTTCAAATACTTAGGGATACAGCTTGACCTTAATCTCTCCTATGGACTTCATGTAGATAATGTAGCTACAGCTGCTAATACACAGCTTGGTCTCCTCTACAAACACAGACCACACCTCACGCCAGAGAAGCTTTGAAGGTTGCAGTCCTGAGCTCTGTGATCTCTGTAATAGACACTGGTCTCGTCATTTATGGCTCAGCCACAACCACAACCCTTAGATGCCTCTCAACTGCCTTAAATAAAGCATGTCGGCTCATCACTGGTGCTCACCGTCTCACCCACACATGTGACCTGTACACTCAGACCGTCTGGCTCCAACTATCAAACTGCATAAAGTTTCTCACCTGCTCCATGGTAAAAAAAAAAATCTACCTTGGCCTTGCACCTTCTGGGGTCTCAACTCTGTTACAACACCGAGTTAACAAATGGTGCCTTAGGAGATCCACGCTACAGCTACTGAAAGTCCCCCACTGTCACACTTCACAGGGACAACGCTCTTTTGCTTAACGAGCACCACTCTGGTTCAATGGCCTCAGCCCAACCATCTCCTCTGCCCCAAATATTGGTATGTTTAAAACTAGGCTCCGGGACTATCTCACTACCAACAGCTCCTGTGACTGCCCAACTTAACCTTGTTTCTCCACTTCCCTTTCTGCTGTAGTTGTCTCCCCCCCACTGGATTCTACCCTCACATCTTGGTATACCCAATGCTGCACTTTTCACCCTCTTGCCACCCTTCCTACATTCCTTCCCCCCCCACCCTCTTCTCTCCTATGACTCTGGCACTTCTTATCTGTTGTCTGTTTCTCTGACAAATGCCGCTGGCTGCCTTGTTACAATGCTACCCTTGAACTGTATTAATCTGTACTCTGTTTGCAATGTCCACATTGTTGTAATGCCTGTCTTGATGTTCCCCATAATTTGTATTTCTCTGATGTGGAACCTTTGTAAAAGAGCCATGGCTCAAAGGTATTTGTAATCCTAGACTTGATAAATAAATAAAATAAAAAGGGATGGATATGCTACTGTAATTACTGGTGACCCCCTTCATCACACGGTTTACAGGTACTGCATGTGTCAAACACCTTAATAGCCCGAAAACTGGTTATTATGGCATTCTGAAAACAGTTTCTTATTTGCCCTGTCCTCGAGCATTGCAATCACTTTCACTTGTTTCATTAGTGTAATGTGACTGTGTGGTGTTCATTCCAGTAAATAATATGCCACAAAATGTACAAAAAGAGCAATGCTTTATGTGAAAATCCCATCAGCTATAGGGGTTGAAGTCAGTTTTCTTAGTTTTCAGTTAGAGAAGCCGACGAGTGTAGACTGAGGAGAGTGAGTGGCTCCTTTACATTTGCATCTAGTCTTCTGAAGCTGCCAAGTCACTCACTCTCCTCAGTCTACACTCAAAGACTTCTCTAACTGAAAACTAAGAAACTGACAACCTATAACTGATAAACTTATGCAAAGCATTGCTCTTTCTGTATTTTGTGTCATATTCTTTCCGGAGTGAACACCGCTTGGTCACTCTTCACTGAGGGACCCGCTGAGTCACTCGTTCTGGGTGTACTGTTCTGGAGACCTTACCTACTTAAGGACATAGACAGGGTAGAGAAGGTTCAGAGGAGGGCAACAAAGATGGTACATGGATTGCATCACAAGTCCTATGAGGACAGGTTGAAGGAACTGAACATGTACTCCCTGGAGGAGAGGAGGGAGAGAGGGGATATGATAGAGACATACAAGTATCTTACAGGGAGGAACAGGGTGCAGGAATACACTATTTTTAAGTGAAAAAGATGTTCCAGGACTAGAGGGCATGGGATGAAGTTGGAGGGAGGACAATTCAGAGGAAATGTGAGGAAGAATTTCTTCACAGAATGGATGGTGGACAAGTGGAACACCCTGCCAGAGGAAGTGGTGGGGGCTGAAACAATCACGGGATTTAAGAATGCATGGGATAGACATAAAGGAATTCTGGAGGTCAGGGGTAAGGGGCAACAGACTTCTAGGAAAACATAAACTGAACTTACATGCTCAAATGGGCAGACTGGGTGGGCCATAGGCCCTTATCTGCCGACACTGTCTGTGTATCTATGTATCTATGTTCTACACTCCATGGCTTCTCTTACTGAAAATAATGAAAACTGACCTGAAACACCACATCTGACATGATTTTGCAACAAAATCTTCCTCTTTCCTACAGTGCAGTCTTTACTATTTCACAAAAATTAAACAGTGTAACATCAGCTGTAAGTGCTTTTTTCCCCGCTCTCTCTTAAAGTACTTTTACATAGGAAGTCCATGCACCAGTAATTATAAAAAATAATCAATAGACAAATGTGTGTTTATGGATTTTTTTTACTCACTCTTGGTGTGTGATGACCTCTTAAACCTCACAAAGTTTATTGGCCATCATACACCTTGGGTGTGTTTAAAAAAAAAAAAAAAAAAACACACTTGCCTATCCATTATTCTCTATATATTTTAACATGGCCTTGAGAGAGAAGCAGTGTGAAGAACTGCTAAACTTGACAATAGATGGACATGTATGTTTTCAAACCACATGAAGTCTTGCTGTATTCTGACCATTGCCGTTAGCCCCAGCACTCAAACTGCCCCTGAGAGAAGAGGGTTAATTTTCCATGCAGAGCATAGAACACTGAGCTCCAGCTTGGTTCCAACCTCTGTCTGCCACACTTTGAAGCACAACCGTCAAATTCTTTACTCCGACTAACTGAACGGACGCTCCAGAGATTTCTCCTTTGCTCACGGTTCGAAAGTCGGTTAAAGTCCTCAGTTTTACTGATTATTTTTCGCAAGTTTCGGTTCAGATCTCTGTCTGTGGTACAGTAAGTACTAGGTAGTGAACTTGACATAGTAAACTTGTGGGAACTGTAAAAATGTATTTTTTCGATCGGCTTGGCTGAACCAGCCATTTAGTAAATTACATATTATGTCTTTGTTTCTAAACTTAGAGTGTAGTTACCGGTCCTTATTGGTTTAAAAAAAAAAAACACATTTTCTTGTGTTTTTTTCCAATACCCGTGACACAGTTAGAAACTGATAAGGGTGTCTTGCCTGGTTTGCCATAAAAAGGGTAAGTTTGTGGTTAGGATGGCTATGTCTGAGAAGCCCAAAAGAAAAACCGGGCCCACTGGGTTTCAACACTGCAGTGTGTGGGGGGAGGTCTTTGCTAAGGCTGATCCCCACACCACTTGTGTTTATTGTCTGGGGTTTGACCATCTCAATTCAGACTGCCAAATCTGTAAAAATGTCCCTAAGTCTACCCTGGAAAAAAGATTAGGTAGGCTTAGGAATAAGGAGGCCGAGAAGTCTGCTGACCCAAATGGCCAGCCCGGTTCGGTTCGGACTGAACCTGAGGGAGTGCCGTCTGACCAGGGCGATACTTCTTTGGGCAAGAGGAGAGCCAATCCTGAGGGATCAGTTCCACAAAAAGACAAAGAAAAGAAAAATCAGCTGGTTCAGATCCAGAGACCTATTTTCCAACTGCCGAAGAGATTGTGAAAGCGATAAGGATTGTAGAATTGCTTTGCCCGGTTCCATCTGATCCGGCGCCTTCTGGCAGGCGCTCGGTTTCTCTGGGTCAAGGTTATGCCTCTGAAGATTTTTATGAACCGGATTTGGAGGGGGATGAAGATTTTGATGCTGCTGCTGCTGATGATGATGATGACAACAACGATAATGATGGTAGGGAAGGTCTGGATGGGCCCATTGAATCGGACATCTTCCCAGACAGGCCATCTGGTGTTTCCCTTCCTAGGCTTTCTGAGTCCCCTTTCCACTACATGTTTAAGTGGCAGAAACCCTCCGGCTCCCTGTGGAAGAAGCAGTGGAGGAACAGGAGGAACCTGATTATGTGGAGATGATGGATATCCCAGAGTCCAAGAGACTGTCTATTCCCTTTCATAAGTCTTTTGGGTAAACAGACACAAAAGATTTAAAAAACTCCAAATTCTCTACCTCCTGTCAACACAAGGATGGACAAAAGGCACACCTTATTAGATTCAGGTACAGAGTACTTGTATCAACAATGCAGCCATGTTGGGGTTGTGCAGGCTGCAGCCTATGATAAGGCTAGTATACACTTGGCTTCACATCCCCCAGATAAAGACTCTAGGAAGCTGGATGCCATGTTAAAGAAACAGTACATGGCATCCGCCTTGGGACTCAGGCAGGCTAATTATGGCCTATGCAGCCAGGTACCAGAAGTCCAGGTGGGGCACTGTACTGGCAATGGCTAAGCAGGCCTCCCCCCCAGCTAGCCTCGGAGCTGGAGGGGGTGGCTGCTGATGGGACTGAAGCATCTAAGGTACAGTTCCATGCTGCTGTGGATTCCAATGATGTGTCATCTAGAGTCATGGCTACATCTGTGGCTCTTTGGAGAATGGGCTGGCTCAGATGTACTAGCCTTTCACAGGAAACCCAAGCTAAGGCCATGGATTTCCCTGTGGTGGGTAATTCTCTGTTTGGGGAGCAGACAGAGAATTACATGAAAAAGATGGATGCACAGGCCAAGGAAAGGCAGGCAACTCCTCAAAGGCAGCAAGCTAGGAGCAGGGGCAGGCCTTTTCATTGGCCTTTCTACCTAGCACAGGCCTCTTCTCCTTTTCCTCAAAGGGGGTTCTTTAGAGGGAGAGGCAGAAGGGGGATGAGCAGGGCTACAGCCACCCCTCAACCTAAGGCTCCTGCTAAGCAGACACCCTGATGTGTCAGCCCGGGTCGACTTCCCCCATTCCTGTAGGAGGCAGGCTGGCTTACTTCGTCCAGGACTGGATGTCTGTTACGTCAGACAAGTGGGTCCTGGAGGTGGTAAGCCAGGGCTGGTTCTCGGCTTCAAGAAATTTCTAAAGCTGAGGGCCAGATCTTTTCCACCTGGAAGCATCTCCGAAACCATTGCCCTAGATGCAAAAGTTTAATTTCTACAGGCTCTAAAGGCTGTAGAGAGAGAGTTCCTATATTGCTCATGGGCAAAGGTCTGTACTTCAGGTACTTCCTTACCCCAAAAAAGACAGTGGAGTGGCGACCCATCCTAGGCTTAAGATACCTGAACAAACATCTTTTAAAACCAAAATTCAAAATGGTGACTCTGGGAATAATCCTTCCCTCTCTAAGGTCAGGGGACTGGCTAGCCTCCCTGGACTTAAAAGATGCCTACTTTCACATTCCCATCAGGTGCTCCCACAGAAAGTACCTCCGGTTCGAATTGCCTTCAGGCCATTATCAGTTCAAAGCTATGCCCTTCGGCCTGACATTAGCTCCAAGGGTATTCACAAAATGCCTAGCAGTAGTAGTGGCCTTTTTATGAAGGAAGAATATTTCCATATCTGGACGACCGACTGATTGTGGATCAGCCCCCAGACCAAGTCAAGTCAGACCTGCAAATGACTCAGCAAGTGCTCACTTCCCTAGGATTCCTTCTCAGTCTTCCCAAGTAAGTTCTCAAGCCTGTACAGCTCCTCACCTTCATAGGTGCAGAGTTGGATGCAGTCAAAGCAAGAGCTTTTCTTCCTCTGGAAAGGGCAAGGACTATTGTAGAGCTGGCTTCTTCATTCCACCTTCTGGTCTCTCGGCCAGCAAGGCACTTCCTTCAGCTTCTGGGCCACATGGCAGCTTCTACAGCAATGGTCCAAGGGGCTAGATTTCAGATGAGGGACATTTAGTTCCACCTGAGGGCCTTTTGGTCTCAGAAGAAAGATTCTCTAACCAGACTAGTTCCAGTGACTCAGACTCCGATCCAGGCTGTCCAATGGTGGCAGGATCAGGGCAGCCTCAGACAAGGAGTCCCATTCATCACTCAGTCTCACACTGTGGTCCTACCCATGGATGCTTCTCTGTTGGGGTGGGGAGCCCATCTGGGGACTTTCACAGCCTAGGGACTGTGGTCCCCTCAGGAATCCCTTCTTCATATCAATCTCTTGGAACTCAGGGTGGTCTTTCTGGCCCTGCAAGCTTTCTCTCAGTCAGTGCAGAACAAGGTGGTTCAGGTCAGGACAGACAACACCACCACCACATTGTACATCAACAAGCAGGGGGACACTCAGTCCACGGCCTTGTGCACGGAAGCCATGAAACTGTGGTCCCTAGCTTATTCTCTGCAGACCTCTCTGATAGCAGACCACCTTCCAGGGAAGAACAATGTGCTAGCAGATGCATTGAGCAGGATCTCCCAGGGCCATCACGAATGGTCCCTGGACCCTCCGGTATTGAAAGTAATTTTTTCAAGGTGGGGCACTCCAGAATTAGATCTTTTTGCAGCCCCAGACAATCACCAACTTCCTCTGTTTTGTTGCAGACCCCCAGTCTTGGACTCTGTCCCTCTGGATGCTCTGATTTTGAACTGGGAGGGGAAATTTCTATATGCCTTCCCTCCCTTTCCTCTACTGTTCAAGGTTCTGGTCAAGATAAGGTCAAAACCCTGCAAAGTGATTCTGATTGCTCCAGACTGGGCCAGGCAGCCTTGGTACCCCATGTTGCTGTCCCCAGCAGTCCATTTTCCCCTGTCTCTTCCCAGGAATTACAATCTGTTAACCTCCTCTCAGGGGAGGATTTGGTACCCCAATCTTCAGTCTCTCAATCTCAAGGCATGGCTCTTGAAGAGTTAGAGTATGCAGATTTGCATCTGTCCCAAGGGGTTCTGGATATTCTCAAAGCCTCTTGAAAGCCTGCCACCAGAAAAATGTATAACTCCAAATGGAAAAAATTCGGCATTTGGTGTTCCAAGAAGCATATATCCCCAGACACTGTTAAATTGTCTACAGTTCTGGATTATATGGTTCATCTTAATGGCCTAGGCCTCAGACCAGCTACTCTCAAAGTACATTTGTCAGCTGTTTCTGATTTTCTGTCAGTGGGAAAGCCTTCCTCACTGTCATCTCACCCTGTAGTCTGTAATTTTTTCAAGGGATTGCTTCATATCAATCCCCCCTTTAGGAATCCTACCCCTGCTTGGGATCTTAATGTTTGCATTGCTCAGCTTATGCAACCCCCTTTTGAGCCTTTGTCTTCAGCAGAGCTTAAGTACTTGACTTAGAAAACTGTGTTCCTGGTAGCTATTACCTCTGCCAGGTATATCAGTGAATTGCAAGCTCTGTCAGTGGAGCTTGATTTTTATCTCATTCCATAGAGATAAGGTGGTCCTTAGAACCAACAGGAGGTTTTTACCTAAAGTGGTTTCAGATTTTCATCTGAACCAATCTATGTCTCTCCCTGTGTTCTTCACTGATCATTCTTCTTCTGGAGAAAGAAGTTTACACAGTTTGGATGTTAAAAAAGCCCTTAGTTACTACATTGAGCATACTAAGGCTCACAGGTTTGACTCCCTCCAGTTGTTTCTCACTTATGGGGAAGTGGGGAAGGGCAAACCTGCCACTAAGAGAACTATTGCCAGGTGGATTGTCTCTTGTATTCAATTCTGCTATGAGAAGTTAGGCAAAATACCTCCCTCAGGTCTGAGGGCTCATTTGAATAGAGGTACAGCTGCTTCCCTGTCTGCGGTCAGGGATATTCCTTTGCTAGAGATATGTAAAGTAGCCACCTGGAAAACAGTCCATACATTTACCAAAAATTACTCCCTCGACATCCAGGCTAGGAGTGATGCTCGGTTTGGTACAGCAGTACTGCACAGCCTATTCCCAAGGTAGGTTCGATTCCCTCCTCCATGGAGGTACTGCTTAGTAGTCTGCAATAGTCAGAATACAGCAAGACTTCATGTGGTCTGAAGAAAAAATTACTCACCTTAGTAATTATGTTTCTTCTAATGGAGTCTTGCTGTATTCTGACCTCCCTCCCTAACTCCCCTCTCAGAACCTGTTTTTGGGAAGTGGGCTGGCAGGTGCCGTGTTGCACCCCAGGGGTGCATTTGGGCACTCCCTACTTTTAGAAAAGGGGAGTGGGTGATATTATTAATTTAACAGTCTTAAGTTGTTCATTACCTGGTTTTTGACTTTGGATTTCTTGACTTGAGTCTTTTGGGGATCCAAAATATTTGGTGGCCATTTGGCTAGAAAAATTTTACAGTTTCCACATAGTAGTTAGTATTAGCTCATAAGAATCTGACGGTTATGCTTCAAAGTGCACCAGACAGAGGTTGGAACCGAGCTCAAGCTCAACGTTCTATGCTCTGCATAGAAAATTAACCTTCTTCTCTCCCGGGGCAGTTTGAGTGCTGGGGCTAACTGCAATGGTCAGAATACAGCAAGACTCCATTAGAAGAAACATAATTACTAAGGTGAGTAATTTTTTCTTCTCTTTTAGAATAATGAATTTGGACAGGTGGGAAGAAAACTCCATGAAGATTTTGAGAAAAAATTCTATGATGTGTTTGACATCCGGGGAGAGAAGCAGTGTGAAGGACTGCTAACCTTGACTATTGATGGACATGTATGTTTTTTTTCTTTTAGAATAATGAATTTGGACAGATGGGAAGAAAACTCCATGAAGATTTTGAGAAAACCTTCTATGAAGTGTTTGACATCCGACCACAAGGCCATTAGATGTATCTTCACCAATTATAACATGGAATATTGAAAATAAATATTTCCATCTTCAAGTCCTTTAAATTGTAACCAGTTACTATGTTTTATGTTTCTAAGTCTTTTAACCCTTTAGAAGTGCATCTTAAGGATATAATGTACCAAAATGTGCCTTAGCAGATTTTTATGAAATGGGAAAAACTTAATCTTTACTTGTAATACTGCTTTAGTTCTTCACAAATAAAATGATTTAAAAGCATTTCTACCTTAAACACTTTGTAGATATTTGGTAGGGGTTGCTGACGAGAACCCATAACATTGTCAGCACATTGCTCTGTAAAACTACTTACGTTTGCCTAATGTTTTATTTTGCACTTCAGACTCTAAGGCCCTGTTATTACAAATAAAATGTTGTGCTTGCCAGCTGAGAAGATCAGCACCATATGTTTCACTGTATGTACATCTTTCAGAACCATGTAGCTTCTAAACAACCCCATAAAACACTTTATTCTTTGCTTCTTTTTACAACCCTCCATTTTATAACCCTCAGTGCTGTTTTCAAAATTCTAATTGTGGTGCCACAGAGTCAGTTGCCAGAGTTGGCTGACAGTGTGTTCACATTTAGTAGAAAGAGCAATCTCAGCCACAAATGATACAGGGCAGGATAAGGGGGGTTTCTGCATAATGCAACTTTAAATAAACCTTATTTTTAGTACCATATCCTGAGCTGAGCAGTTAAATGAGCTATGAAGACAGCGGGTACTGTGAGTGGACTAGGGGAGTGATCAGCAGGGCTGCAAACAGTACGTCCATTTTGTGGGTTTTTTGGATGAATAACTGAAATTAAATCAGAGTTACAGTGTCACACTGTATTTATTTAGTACATAGAATCATATTTCTTACTTTTGATCCCTTTTTCATCTGCACTGTGTTTCTCCCACGCCATTTCCTTGATTATGGCTCCCAACACATTGACATGCTGACATTGTTGTTTAGTCTTGATTCTCAAGACCTGCTGATATGATGACATGCCAGAAATCTAAGATAAGCCAACCTGACAAGTGTGCTTTTTCTCCTTCTTTCTTTTTATTTAAACTTTGTTTAAAGTGCTTTGACAGTCAAGTGGTGACACATGGATCAGACTGGCAGGTTGAGGCTTTTCTTTAGATATCGGATGGCAGGAGATGAGAACAATTACATAAAACTGCTTAGAGTTATAAAGGGAAAAACACAGTAAGGTGAGAGTGAGGGCAATAACCCTGACTGGGAGGGGAACCACAGCCCTTAGTGAATGGCTTCAATGTGACTTTGAAGAACATTTAAACTAGCCAAGAGGGTGGTGGAAGAAGTACGGCAGGACAGGAAGAATCGGTCTCCCCTCACAGGCTGAGATAGAGAGTAGAGAACTCCCAAGTGGTGACAGTCCACCACTGTGCAAGTTAATCAAGGTGGAGAGGTGGGGGGGAAGCAGTCAGAAGAGGGAGGAAGGGAGAACAAAAGGAAAAAGCATTTGTCAATGCTGAATGTTGTTTTGCTGGCATTGGTAATGCAGGAGTTGGAGAGATGCATAATAGGAATGGCAGTGAAGTATGGAACTGATGTCAACCCGCCCCACCATGCAGAGACTGATAGGCATTGAGGTGTGCCTTTGGGTCGTTGGACATAACGCTCACCCCATTTCACCTCACCCTATCCTGCAGACACTGACAAGTGTTGCGGTGTGCCTTGGGGTCTTCGGGTCTTAGGCTCACCCCATTCCATAAGGAAATATGCTGAGCTGGGTGCAGTATAGGAGAATGGGGTGAACTTTGGGGATAAAGACTCCAAGGCGCACCTCGATGCCTGTCACTGGCTGCAGGGTGGGGGGGTGAAATGGCATGAGCATTACAGCTGACAATCCCAAGTCACACCCCTGATGCCTGTCAGTCTCTACAGGGATGGTGTACGGTTGGAAACCCTAACACCCCAGATGTCTGTTGGTATTTTCACTCCAGATTTTCAATATGAACAGTAGTACTATCAGTTCGCTATCCGAAAGGTGATTTTGCACAGCGACTTCACCATTTGGTGCCACATGTGCAAAAACACATTTTGGGCAGGATGTGAAAAATGACAGTTATACTGTTCATGAAGAGGTGTAAAAAAATGGCAATGTTGAAAATCTGGAGTGAAAATATGAAAAATTGGTGAAGTCACTAGCGTGCATAGAAACTTTCCCACGCATGCCCATAATGCAATTATTTTGGGGATTTTTTTAACCAGATTTTCAACATAGGTATTTTGGGACCTCCGCTCATGAACAGTGGCACTGAGATTTTGTTAATCTGTCCAGAAAGTTGATTTGCCACAGCGACCATGCCATTGTGCACCAGATGTGTGAAAACACATTTCTGGCAGGGTGTGAAAAATGATAGCTGTATTGTTCATAAGGAGGTGTGAAAAATGGCAATGTTGAAAATCTGGAGTGAAAATATTAAAAATTGTCAAAGTTATGAGCGTGCATAGAAACTGTGCAAAACATAGAAGGTTGTTGGTTAACTACGATCTGCAACTTATTCTATAGGTAGGGAAATGGCAAACTAGATGGGCCAAGCGGTCCTTATCTGCTGTCAAAGTCTATGTTTCTATGTAACACACACTCGTAATGCAGTAATTTTTTGGACATTTTTTCACCAAATGTCCAACATAGGCTTTTTGGGACCCCACCTTATGAACAGTGGCACTGTCATTTCATTAATCAGCCCCGAAAGGTGATTCCACACATTGACAGTGAAATCACCTTTCGGGATGAATAATGAGATGACAGAGCACGTGTTCATGAGGTGGGGTCCTAAGTCCATGTTGAAAATTTGAGCCAAAATTCAAAACCATGGCTGAGAGATCCACTTAAGTTGAACCCCCCCCCCCCCAGTTGATGCCATTGTAACTTATTGGCATTTCTTCATTTTGCAGTTCGGCTTTGAAGAGTCCAGACGTGTCCCGCTCCACAGATGATTGCAGTGCAGACCTCTGGAGATAAGAGTCCAGACGTGTCCCGCTCCACAGATGATTGCAGTGCAGACCTCTGGAGGTAAGTATAGGGTGAGGGGGGTGCAGGGAGGTGGGGTGCACAGAGGGTGGGTGTGAGTTAGGGAGGGGGGTGCCAGGGACTATGAGGAACCATTTTCTTTTTTACAGGAAAAAACAAAAAAATGGACATCGAAGGACGGTTTTCTTTCTTTACAGGTGAACTAAAAAAAAATGGGCACACTGGAGTGGGCTCCCAGTGTGCCCCATGAGTTTTGTTTTTGAGGGGGGATGTTGCACTCTGGAGTGGGCTCCCAATGTGCCCCATGAGTTTTTTTTGGGGGGGGGGATGTTGGGCACACTGGGGTGGGCTCCCAGTGTACCCCATGAGTTTGGGGGAGGGGCTGATACTGATGGGGATTGGGCCCCGTTGGCAAACAGTGTGTGTGGAGGGACTGATGCCAATGAGGATAGGGCCCCATCGGCAAAGAAAGTATATGGTGTGGGGGAACATGCTGACATGGATTGGTCACCCCCGATGTCAGTATGGGGACTGTGTGTGGCAGACGGCAGGAGCTGCATGTTTATTGAAAAGTTTCACCAGGAAAGGCACGTTGCGGAAGTGTGTCATCTGCCACTGCATGATGAGCTTATCTCCGATTGCAGCAGCATATTTCATTCAACTAGGTGGCACTTTCCGTAATTTCTGTGTCAGTGCTAACATGCTTGCTAATTGGTGGATGAGGGACGCACCTAATAAAGCATGCCCTGCATTCGCCAACATTGACACACCTCTCAATGTGGTACTAGCGCAAGATGTTGCTTACGCCTGTGCGCAAGACAACATAAGGAGAATTGACTAGCAAAGAGCTAACAAAATCTGGAAAGCTATGTATGTTAATGCTAGAAGTCTGGGAAATAAAATTCCAGACCTAGAAGCCATCATAGCGGAGGCCACCCTGGGTATTTTGACCATTACGGAGTCATGATGCACTGACAACCACAACTGGAACGTGGTCAAACTCTAGACTACACGATGTTCAGAAAGGAGAGGTAGGAAGAAAAGGAGGGGGTGTGGTGTTTTATTTGAAAGAAAGCATAAAAGTAACAGAAATACAGGAAATTCAGCAAAGGCAGGGAACAGAGGTGTGTTGTGGTTCACCCTTGAGTCAGGATACAGAGCCACTTTTGGACAGGCATGATCTACAGGCCTCCTTCACAGGGGAAGGACTTAGATAAGGAAATGTTAGAAGCAGTTGATAGAACGGCTGAAAAAAGAGGAAGTGTTACTAGTGGGGACTTCAGTCTGCTGGATGTGGATTGGTGATCCCCAGCTGTGACTTCTCCTAGAAGCAGGGACATCTTGGGCTCCATGCAGGGGGTGTTCTTCAGGCAACTAGTCAGTGAACCCCACTCATGATGGGGCAATATTGAACCTCATGCTTACTAACAGGGACAGTATTGCAGATGTCAAGGTAGGAAGCCATCTGGGGACATAAAGTGACATTCGTAGTGTGGTTCAACAAAAGAACAGTTGCAGAATACAACCACACAATGGTGAGAGTACTGAACTTCAGAAGGGCTAATTTTATAAAGATGGGAGACTGCCTCAGGAATGACCTGGCAGGGGGAGGATGACCTGGGCATTGAAGAAACAGTGGACCAAACTGAAAGAAACCATAGTGAATGCAGCAAACCTCTCTGTCAAACAGGTAAGCAAAAGGAAGATTTTTATTTATTTATTTATTGAAATGTTTCACCAGGAAAGCACACTGAACAACAAGTTGCTCATCTCCCGGTGCGACCTGGGGGAAGGGGTAAATAGAGTATGGACAGAATACATTTAAGATGCAATAAACAAAAAGTTACATATGTCGAAACAAAACTTTTGGCAATAACAGATGGCATTTAGAGTCAAGGATGGAGAAACGAGAGCATCACAAACAGGAATCTAATACAAAAATAAGGAGTGGTAGTAGGAGTAGCTTTGGTATAGGTAGAATTGAGAAAAATGTGTAGAGGGGATTGGTACTAGGGGAGGCAAAGTAGTATATTTATAAGTGCTTAGGTAGAGGTGATTCATAAAGTGCCAGGTGGAGAGGTGAGATGGGCAAGATTGGTAAAAAACAAAATGCCATAATTATAGGAAGGGGGGAGAGAAAACTGGACCCAGGGACCCACAGGACCCATTTAGGATGGGGCGGGGGGAAGGAGGAGCAAGAGGAAGGGGATACTGAGCCCTGGGGGGCCCCTCCAGGATGTTGGGAACCCTGCAAAGGTGTGGGCAAGGCAAGAGGAGAAGGGGAGTAGTAGAAGTGCCAGGGGGAGGGAGGAAACTTGGCAGGTAGGAATCAAAATGCCTGGGACAGAAATAAAGGGAAGGCCAAAATGAGAGTGAGAGAGGGGCTGGCGAGTGGCAAGGAGTGCTGAGCCCACAGGGACTCCTTCAGGATGCTGAGAACCCTGCAAGGGTGCTAAGGGAGGCTGCAAAGGATGGAGAGAAGGAAAGAATTAGCTGCAAAGAGATGGAGGTGGGAGGAGAAAAGAAGGGGAAGGGAAGGAAGAGCCGAGCCCACAGGGATTCCTTCAGGATGCAGGGAACCCTGCAAGAGGCTAGAGGGGCTGCAAGGGATGGGGTTAAGAAAGGTTAGCTACAAGAGTGAGGAGGAGGATCAGTAGACCGGGGGAGGTTATAGGTAAGGGGTGAGACCATGCATAGGTGAATGCATAGTTAGGGAGGGTCATGGCTGGAGCAGCTCAAGAGATAATTGTGTAGGGCAAAGCAGAGGGAATAGGAGGAGGAGGAGTGATGGATTTGAGGAGTGAGGAAGTTCCAAATTTTGAGAAAGTGGTGTGAGAAGCCTGACTGACTGATTAGGGTAGAGTGCCTAGGGATCACCAACGTACATGAGTCAGTGGATCTAAGGGAATGAGAGGGAGGGGAAGGGGTGATAAAAGAAGAAGAGAGGTAGTTTGAGAGAACTCATAGCCAGTGTTTAGAGGTGAGCTTAGCGCAGTGGGATAGGTGTCTGTTTGTAGGAGAGGGGAGGGACAGTGTATGGTAGAGATCACAGAGGTGTGTGTGAGAAGGGGCATCTAAGGCAAAGCAAAAGAAAGAGTGGAATAGTGCGTCCAATCTGGTCAGGGAGGATTTGGGAGCAGCACCATAAACTACATCACAGTAGTCAAAAATTGGGAGGATCATCTTCTGGACAATTTCTCACCTAGCCGTAGGAGGGATGCAACTACAGTTCCTCAACAGGGCACCAAGCTTGGGGCGCATTTTGTTCAGGATTTTACTTAATTTTTTATTTTATTTATGGCATTAATATGCCCAGAGAAGTTGAGATGTTGATTCAGCAGAACCCCAAGGTATCTGAAGAAGGAAGTGTTCTCTAGATGAGACCGCTACAGTTCTCAAAAGAGCTTGCAGAAAAGACAAAAGCTAAAAGAATGGCACTTAGAATGTATAAGGACACCCAGAGATGAGAGGATAAGGAACTGAATCAGGAAAAACAGAAAGAGGCAAGGAAAGCAGTAAGGAGTGCAAAGGTGCTAACTAAAGAAAGAATAGCATAGGCAGATTCAAAGCGGGTCAAGGTATTTTTTAGGTATGTTAGCAACAAGAGGAAAACAATTGGTGGGATTACATAGTTAAAGGGGGTACTGTTAAGAGAGGGCACAAGAAAAGACAGAAAACTTAAAGTAATACTTCTCAGCATTCACAGTAGAATGGGAAGGCAAGAGAACACAAAAAGGCACCAGGGGCTTTGTTGGAAGGGAAATGGACACTAGTCCTTTTTCTGTGGAGAGAGTTAGGAAAGCACTCACTAACTTGAATGTGAACTAAGCTATGGGACCAAAGAGATGCATTCAAGGGTAGTGAGGTAGTTCAGGGAGGTACTAGCTGTACCTGTGATAGCCCTATTTAATAGATCACTGGAGACCAGAGTAGTCCTTGGAGACTGGAGAATGGCAGATGTAGCCCCACTTCATGAAAGTGTTAGCAAGGAAGAGCTGGGCAATTATAGACCTGTCGGCATGACCTCGGTGGTGGGTACGTTAATGAAAACACTAAAGGAAAGGAGTGGGGAATATCTTGAATCAGTGGGTTACAGGATCCAAAACAACATGGATTCACAGGGGGGAAGGTCATGCTAAACAAATCTGATGGATTTCTTTGACTAGGTGATCAAAAAGTTCAATCAGTGAGGAGCGGTGGACATATGCTACCTGAATTTCAGTAAGACGTTCAACAGTCTTCCACATAGCAGTCTCGTGAACAAGTTGGGTACCTTAAGGGTGTGCAATAATGTAGTAGCCTGGATAAGAAACTGGTTAGAGGATAGGAGACAGAGGGTAGTGGTAAACAGAGTTCATTCTGAGGAAGAGAGGGTGACCAGCAGTGTACCTAGAGGCTTAATGCTGGAACTGGTCCTCTTTAATGTATTTATAAGTGACACAGTGAAGGAGATGGAGGGGAATGTCTGCAGCTTTGTGGATGACATTAAGATCTGCAATTGAGTGGAGACACTGGGGGGATGGACAGGGATCTGAAAAAAAACTGGAGGAGTGGTCATGGGTATGGCAGCTGGGTTTTAGTGCAAAATAGTGCACTTAGGCCACAGAAACCTGGAGGTGGAGTGCCAGATGGGGGTAGTGATACTAACAATGACCAAGTTGGAAAGAGACATGGGATTAATCATACTGGATGACCTAAAGGTGGCCAGGCAGTGTGACAAGGCAGTTTGGAGGGCCAGTTAGATGCTAGGGTGCATGGGTAGGGGTACCACCAGCAGGAAGAGGGAGGTGGTGTTTCCCCCATATAGATCAATAGTAGGAACCTCTTTGAGTACTGTGCCCAGTTCTGGAGACCACATCTCATGAAAAACAGAGTGGAGGCGGCCCAGAAGAGGGCTAATAAAATGGTGCAGGGTCTGCATTAAAAGCCTTATGAGGAGAGGCAAAAGGAGCTCAATACGTACTCTCCGAAGGAGATGGGAGGGGGGATATGGTAGAAACCTTTAAATACCTTTAGGGGGGTTAAGGTACAGGTAGGGAGTATTTTTCAGAGAACAAGGTCCTCTAAAACAAAGGGGCATGCTATAAAGCTGGAGGGAGGTAGATTCAGGAGAGATGCAAAGTACATCTTCACAGAAAGGGTAGTGGACTCTCAGAATAGCCTTCTACCAGACGTAGTGGGGAAAAAAACTGTGGTGGGACAAAAAAATGCCTGGGAGAGGGTAAGGAAGGTAAGGAAGAGGCAGTGCTGTAGATCATGTAGGGCCACAGCAAAAATGAAGAGAGCAAAATTGGACAGACTAGATGGGACCAGCGTCTCTTATCTGCTATCAGTTTCTATGACTAGACATTAGGTCCTGGGGTAGGATAGGGTAAAATAGAGAAGACTAGATGAACCAATGGCCCTTCCCCACTGGCATTTTCTTTTTTCAATTTAATTTGTGTTTACTGTAAAATATTTTTGCCGAAAGCTTTGCACCCACAAATATACTGTAGCAAAACTATTTATGCAGTGAAAATTCCTTGTTTTAGGGTACTTCTGTAATAGGGACAGTATAGTCAGAGGGCCTGATTTTCAAAGAGACCATAGATCAATGCAAGGTGCTTACAGGCAGGTTGCATTAAATCATGTTGCAGCAAACAGCATGCGCTTGATTCTGGAACATTTGTGATCAGCGTTGATTTTTCCAGAAATGACACAAGCCGCAAGCTGCAGCATAAAAGGTGACACACTGGGGGGGATAGACACAAGGTGCATCAGAATAAAATTAGAGCAGTAGATGGCAGAGCAGAGCAGGGAAACAATGGCACAGGAAAGGGCTGGCAGCCTAGAAAAACTTCACTGGTGAGACAGACAACCTCAGTGAGGAGGTGTGGTTGCACAGGTTGACCTGCTAACCGGAGGTGGGGACAAGGAGCTCAGGGGCCAAAGGAAACAAGCCAAGGATAAGGTTGCCAACAGGGTCAATGCTATAGGCCCTGTGAAGTAGTCCATCAGTGAACTCCAAAAGAAGTACCATGACATTAAGTGGAGATCAAAAGAAAAGTTGGCCCATAAAAGGCAGTGTGCAATGGCAACTTGAGGTGGTCTAAGCCAGCAGATTCCCCTGAGCAGCCAGGAGGAGCATGTGGGGGCATCATTCAGCAGCCACACCATTGAGGGTGACAGCAATGTGGATGTCTTCTGGCTACAGTGGTCAGCAGGTATGTAAAAGGGCACAGTAGCAGCTACAAGGGTTTGGATGGCAAGCACAGAGCATAGGCACATTATACTTGTGTACAGCGCCCTACGTATGCACAGCACAGAATGACTAGGAAGACTGGTGTGCCTGCAATGATGCACACAACCTATGGCAGCACACAAATGTGGCATATGTGTCAAGGACCACACACATGCCCCACAGATGAGAACATGGAGCACCTATAGTTCACATTTAGCTGGTATGTGTGCAGACCCGAGCATGTGAATAAGGGATGGAAGCCTGAACCATGGTGTGAACAGTGCCTGATGCTGTAAGTTGGACAGGACAAGACTGCCAGCTGTGCAGGATGGACACAGGGCCAGGCTACATGCAGATGTGTATACCATAGTGGTGACACTGGCACCAGGGTACGTACAATGATGTGGAGCACAGACTGGTAGTCTGGATGTGGATGAGAGCTGGAAGTGTGGTGAGACAGAGAGGAGCAACAGTACAACTGTGAACAGCAGTGGCATGACCCCCCAAGGCCACATGGGGCAGCAACTCTGGACAAGAAAATATGTAGGTGGCACCAGTAATGTGGACTGCAGACTGACAACAGAGACCTGCAATGGATGGTGTAAGCCAAGCGGATGGTGGTGTCTAGATGAGGGTGGCTGATGTGGGTAGACCTGAACAAGATACAGGGTTGGCTTCAGGGGTAGCATGCATGCCAGAGGCATGGTACATGAGGATTGTGGGTGCACCAAAGGGTAGAGAAGGTGCATGGACCTGGCTGGATGCTGTGTGGGGTGGGGGGGAGTGGCAACATTGTGGAGGTACAGCATCTTGCCCTGCAGACACATGGACCACTGATGTTAGCATGGCCATACAGAACTCCACCCCTGTAGCATGATACAGAAGCTCACACAGCAGCCTGGACAAAACCCAAATGTAGTCAACACTACAGGTGCAATGTGCTGGACATGCCACAGCATGTCTGGCCCCTGTACTGTGTGGACTGTCCCTGGATGTGACGGCCATACTGGGGCAATGTTTGGCAGCACTCAGCACAGTAGCAATGTACTGACATGCAGTGTGCACCAGGGGTGTCAAACACGTGTGGACAGGACGGTAGCCCACATACACCCTAATGATGGAAGACATGCAGGCCATCACTGCAACAACTTGCACAGTGGTGCAACATACAGGGGACAGTAGGGTGGCCATGACAGACAAGACAGGAAAAACATCATGTAATAACATAGTCTGCAGCCAGTGCCAGCAGCCAGGGACCCCAAAGGTAGAATATGTCCTAGTGCAAAGACACACACACTGCCATGGATGGATGATGCAGTGACTGACAGAGGCTATCCTGTCTCCCAACGGAAGTCCCTGAGGAACAGACAGAAACAGCTACACCAGGCACAAGCAGCATTACTGCCCAGCCACAATATTAAGGACAGGGGCCTGCTGACAGACTCAGAGAGCCACAGACACCAGGGGAGGCTTGGAGATAGGGGATGCAGTGGACCAAGAGAGCTGTGGCCAGAGGGAGATGCTTGATGTGACACAGCACCAAAGTGACAGAGAAAGTGCCTAACAGGGTGCAGGGGCCAACGATGAGGGGTCAGAGACAGACATGGCAGTCAATATCCCAGAGAAACGCAGAAATTGTTGGCATATAAGAACAGCATGCCCCATCTAGTCTGCCTGTAAGCCCTTGTACTGGATTATAAACTCTTGTTGTTCTTAACTGTATTGTAACAAATATTTTACCTCTGCTGTAATTTCTTTGTACCCATGTCACACCTGGAAACAAGCCTCAGCTCAGTGTGCCTTTCCCAGTCACCGGTTGTAAATAAATACTGCTTCCACCCCACCTGTAGCTGTACCTCTATGGTTCCCCTATGCCTGTCCCAAACATACTTGAATCCATCCACAGTGCTCTCTCCCACCACCTCCTAAGGCAGACCATTCTGTGCGTCCACCACACTCTCTGTGAAGAACTTCCTCACATTCCCTCTTAACCTCCCACCTTCCAATTTCATGTTAAGTCCCCTTGTTCCTGTGCTCCTCTTGTAATGGAAAATGTCTCCCCCCTGCACCTTGTTTATACCCTTTAGGTACTTGAATGTTTCTATCATATCCACTCTTTCCCTCCTCTAGTCCAGCGAGTGCATATTGAGGTCCCTTAATTTCTCCTCATAGGTCTTGTTTTGCAAGCCCTGTACCATCTTAGTCACCATTCTCTGGACTATCTCCAGCCTGTTAATGTCCTTACAAAGGTGTAGCCTCCGGAACTGCACACAGTACTCCACACTCTGTGAGGACACAGGGGGGTTGAGAACATTGTCCAAGACCTCAGCCCATTATTTATTTATTAATTTATATTTCTTCACCTTTGGGCCGGGGCATCTCTCAGAGGTACCCTCTTAGTCTGTCCTCTACTCCCCACCGTGACCCTCCTCCTAAGTCCCCCCACAGAATTTCCCAGCCTCCCCAGATCAAGGGCCCACCCCACCTATCTGGTAGCTCTTTCTGGTAATTAGATGGTCCATCCTTTGGGTGGTGCCTGGACCGTCGGAGGAGGGTCCAGTATTGGGGATGTGGGGCCTAGACCCTTGGTGTCCTTGTCACCCTCCCGGTCTTCCAGGGAGGGTCTGTAGTGTTTCCCCCCACAGAGCATGGACGTGCAATGGCATCCATATTCCTAATGTGTGGATATATACCATGGCCACATGGTGGAGCTTATGGCTGGGATACTGAATGGCATGCAGACTGGACTACACCAGAGTGCAACCTGGCATGTGAAAATAATGGCAGTACTTCAGCGTCCCCAGATATGATCACAGCACCACATGGATGAGGGGGAGTACCTCACAACTGTGATGGAGAGGAGCATTGCTGTGCAGCAAGCAAACCAGTGTCCTAACATCTATGCTGCAGAACATCACAGTGACATAGGAAACACAGTAGTGCAACATGGCCACACCACCATGGACACACTGCCTATGAGATCCTGTTGACTAGTGAACCAGCCAGCTGGTAGTAAGTTGCCCACACCAGCCACCTACTAACTGGGCACATAGGATAGGCATCCAGTGCCCTAGAAGACAAAGCAGGCCACAGGACTGTGTACATCACCCCCAGTTTAGTTTTTGACACCAGCCCCACAGGATCTTGCCAGACAGGCCATAGCATGCCCACCAACACTGGGTTATGTACCCCCAGTGCTGACAACACAGGGTGGTCCCCTACACCATGCACAGTGCAGCAGATCACCCTGCAACAACAGGCCCAAAACAGCAAGGTGCAACAGTGTGATGGCTGTCCACAAAAGCTGGCCACAGAAGCACCCAACAAGCAGGCCAGAACTACATTGCAGCCACCAGTACTGCTACAGACCACAGTCCAGATTTCAGGAACCCAGTTGCCAAGACAACCCAAGGACAGTGATACACAAGCAACTAGCACCCAACATGTGACACTGCAAGGGCCAACAGGCACCCAGAGCACCAGCACAAGCAGTGCAGTGGAAGGCACATACAACACAGGCATGGCAGCAGCATCCATCACATAACAGCAATTAGGCCACCAACATCACGGGCCAGCAGTGAGTCTCAGCCTGACGACCACAGGCAGTAGAGCACCATCACCACAAGAGTATCAGCCACATCACTGGAACAGATGGTGATACCGTTACAAGTGCCTCCCCAAAAAGCAGGGTAGGAAAACAAAGCACACTAGGATGAAGGATGCAGCACATGAAGCCATACCCAGCGATGCAGGGGCTGCAACAAAACAGTTGCAGTGGATGACAGGCCACCACACACGGGATGCACAGGAGGAAATCACAGAGGAGACCTGCATTGTACACCCAGCCTCCGCATACACAACTGAGGAGAGCAGGAAGACCCAAGACAGTTTGAAGTCCAAGGATGGGGACAACACTGCCACAACAGGCCATACAGACACTACACTATGGCACTATTTGCCATACAGCTCAAGGGGACAGACAAGGCTAATCCTGGATACCATGTGAGGGTGGGACACTGTTCGCTTAAATCACTGGCATGGCTGTACTGCATACCATTTGTGGGGGTGGGGACACAGGAATAGTGGAGTAGTGTGGGGTAATATTGCATGGAGATGTGCATATGCCCAATATTGCTAAATGACCTAGAGGGCAGTACAGTGGATGAAGTGCAGGAAAGGTTCAGGGAGGCGGGGAGAATCTGCAATCAGGTGGGAAGTTCGATGGCATTCTCTGAGGTACTCCCAGTACCTAGGATAAGCACTGCTAGGAATCTAAGAACAGAGGAGTTCAGTAGGTGGCTAGGGGTGCTTGTGTGTGCAAAAATGGGGTACAGAGTTGTAGGGGAGAGACATGGAACAATAAGGGTCTTTATGCCAAGGACAGGCTGCATCCAAGCATCGATGGTACAAGGACATAGAAACAGGGGCTGGAGAATTACCTTAAAACTAAAATAGATTTAAACTGAGGAGGGGGGGCAGAGTGGGACTGCAAGAGGGAGTCACCTAGTATGGGAGACTGGAAGGCCTTACACCCCAGGAAAAGAGTGAGGTGAATCTACCAAGGAAGAAGTGTAGGGGTGGAAGGACCAAGAGGAGAAAGGTACAAAGTGGATTGTTGTATCTTTCAATGCAAGGAGCTTGGCAAACAAGGTAGCAGAGTTCCAGGCAATGATGGTAGAAGGAGAAGTAGATATTGCCACATATCAGAAACCTGGGCCACCCAATACCATGACTGGGCTTTCACGATCCCAGGATACAAGGTGTACCACAGGGACTGGGAAGGGGGAAGAGGAGAGGTGGCTATTTATGTTAAGAAGGTGATACTGTGTATCAGGGAGGAGGGGGAAGAGGGGAGGCCAGAAGCCATATGGGTGCTGCTCCAAAGGTAAGAAGATCAGGATGAGTGTGGTGTACAGGCTACCCTCACAAAGTGAGGGGATGGACAGGGAGCTGGGAGAGCAAATTAGGAAGGTCAGTGGCAAAGGTAGTATGCTCTTACAAAAATATAGGTGTGCTGTGTATGTGCAGAATGCATTCTACATGCTTAATTGTGCAATGTTTGCATGTGGTTCGCATACATTAAGTGAACATATGTGAACCAGGTCTAAAAAGCAAATCAGGTTTGCATGCTGCAAGATTGACATGTGCACAGCAGGTAAGCTGGTGTGAACATCTTCTAAAAAATGCATCAGGTTCAAGTGTTGCATGCTTGACATGAGTGCAGCAGTTAAGCTAGTGGGAAGATCATTTAAACATCACATCAGCTTCACATGCCGCGTGCTTGCCATGTGTGCAGCAGCTAAGCTGCTGCAAATCTCTTC
Organism: Neoceratodus forsteri; assembly: GCA_016271365.2. NCBI lineage: Eukaryota > Metazoa > Chordata > Ceratodontiformes > Ceratodontidae > Neoceratodus > Neoceratodus forsteri. Next base: position 524,288,517 of record CM057452.1, on the reverse strand, counting down.
TAAGAAATACAGTTTCTATTTCTTATACTACTGCTAGCAATTAGCCAGTAAAATACATTTTTATTTGAATTCCCATAAAAATTAGGTAAACTCAATAATTCTGATCCTTTTGCAAGTTGTTTAATTGCTTTTGATTTTTGTCATTAAATCGCCATTAATCTGTAAAGTATTGTTTGCTTATTGCATTAAATGCCTAGGATATAGCCAGTCAATATCCCCATTCCAGATGTACGAAGAGGGGCCTCTGTGTTGTGAAGCCTGACCTTTTTGTTTTGGACCATGCAAATCCCTTATGCATATTTAGTGCTATAAATGTGTTTCTCCATGACTGTTTTATCTCACTTACTGTACTTTCCCTTTGTCATTCTGTACTGAGCATATACACTATGGCAATACTCCACCCTAAAGTCTGTTTGCATGTAAGCATTCAAACCTATGGAGAAAAATATAGTAGGAGTACAGGCCTGACATTATTTATTTATTTATTTATTTATTTATTTTACTTACAAAATGTTTCACCAGGAAAGACAACATGAGCTGCGGAGCAGCTCGTTTCCAGAAGTGTCCTTGAGGGAGGTGGGGTACAAAGGCTGGGAGACAAATAAACATCACATAATATAAACGTAATACATAAGTACAATTAACACAATTAATGACAGAAGTAATTAAGTGGTTTTGTGGGTAAGTTTGTGTATTGAGGGTGGGAAAAATATGTGTTTCCATTGGTATACAATGTGAGAAGGCGGTAGGGAGGGCTGGGGGGATACTGGGAAGTATAGGGAGAGGTATCACCAGCAGAAAACAGGAAGTTGTTATCCCTCTGTACAGATAGTTGGTGAGACCCCATCTGGAGTACTGTGACCAATTCTGGAGACCCCATCTCCACAAGGACATAGACAGGATGGAGGCAGTTCAGAGGAGGGCAACTAAAATGGTGCAAGGTCTGCAAGAGAAGCCATACGAGGAGAGACTAAAGGAGCTTAATATGTATACCCTTGAGGAAAGGAGGGACATGATAGAAATGTTAAAGTACCTCAGTGGAATCAACAAAGTCCAAGAGGGTAGCATCTTTCAGAAAAAGAGATGTGCAAGGACAAGGGGACACAATTTGAAGATGGGGGGGGACGGCTCAGGGGCAATGTGAGGAAGTATTTTTTCACAGAGAGGGTGGTGGATGCATGGAACAGCCTTCCTGTGGAGGTTGTGGGGTCTAAAACTGTGGGAGAATTCAAGATTGCATAGGACAGACATAAGGCAATTTTTGTGGGGGGTAGGAAGAAATAGGCTGTTGATTAAATAGGATCTGCATCTTATCCTCTAGGTAAGGAAATGGGCAGACTAGGTGGGCCAAGTGGTCCTTATCTGCCATGAAAAGTCTATGTTTCTATGTATGCGTGCTACAGTTCCACTGTGAAAATGAGATGAGGGAGAGAATAAAACTGAAAAGCATACACTGGCTACGAGCATGCCGCATGCATGCAGATGTATTCAGATACAGTATGTATTGAGGTACAAGCTAGCTATATGTGTGTAGACAATATGACTTAGTGGTTAAAGGCACTGAACTACAAGCCAGGAGACTTGGAGGCGTGAAGATCTGGGTTTGAATCTCATTAACTCCCACTTGTATGTGGTGTGATCCTGAGCAAGTCACTTAATTTTACATAGAAACATAGAATTTGACGGCAGATAAGGACCGCTTGGCCCACCCAGTCTGTGCAGTAATCAGTGACCACTTGCTTTTTTTACATGCATGCAGTCTTTCCCAACTTAACATAAAAATCATGGTTTACACGCTTGCTGCACGCATGGCATATGCATGCAGTTGGTTCCAATTTAACATTTAAATCATTCTTGCAGCACGTATCTCACTTGGGTAGATTTGTGTGTGCAGCATGAAAACATTTCATACAATTATTTCTGTGAGGGTGGTTATTGTGGGGGACTTCAACCTACATAAGGTTGACTGGAGGACTGTAACTACCACAAACGCCAGGGAACAGGTACTGCTGGAGGCTATCCAGGACAGCTACCTAGTGCAGGGAGTGACAGCGCCTACCAGGGAGGGGAACATACTGGATATTGTGCTAACAAATGGCGACCAAGTCCACGAAGTGGTCGTACAGGACCCACTAGCAGGAAATGACCACCACTCAGTGTGGTTCCTCCTCAACACAGGGAGGGAGTCAGCTAAGATCAGGACAAGAGTGGTAGACTTCAGGGAGGCAGATTTTGCCAGGATGAGCAACATACTAGAGGGGTATTTAGTTGGAATTAGCCCATGAATTGATGCTGAACAGAAGTAGACCGTCATTAAGAAGGGTCTAAATGAGACCACAAACATTTTTATTTATATATTAATTTAGTGATTTGGAATAAACTTTTGAGCACAAGCTCTTTTACAAAGGTTCCACGTCATGGATTGCAAAACAAAGTACAGTAGGAGAAAGCAAAGGTACATCACAATGAATGATACAGCTTGAGTTCAGAACTTACAGAATAACCCAAAACATAGGTACAAGGTAAATAACAAGAAAAAACACTTGATGAGGGTGTGGAGGGGAATAAGCAGCTACAAAGTGCCTTTTCAGTAGTTCAGAGGGACAGGGATAGCTGGCAGAGGAGTGAAGAAGGGAGGTACGAGAGAGACAGGTAAGTACTAAAGTGGAGGTGAGAGGGTGGGGGAAGTGGGACGATAAGGTATAGAGAGAAATGGTGAGGGGAGGCTGAGTGGAGAGGACATGCTCGAGTAAAATGGTGGGGTGTGAGGGGGCATGGTCAGGCAGCCAGCATTAGTAGTGACTGGGAAACTCACGGGACTATGAGTTGGGGGAGGAGGTGGCAGGTGCCGAAGGAGCATGACGCAAACTGATTGCTGGGGCAAGTCATGAGAAGAGACAGAGGGAGGGGGTACCTGACGCCTGCTTAGTGCTTGCTGGGAATTAACTTGTGTGCCAAGTCCCAGAGTAAGCAGTCCAGATTAAAAAACAACGTAGAATGTTCAGCAAAAAGTGGAGGGGAAGGTGAGGGAAAAAGAGTTTGGTCTTCACCAGGTTCAAAAAATCAGGACATGAGGAAGACAGGGAGGTGTTCACAAAGGCATCTAGGGAAGTGAGTAGGGCAGTCAGGGCAGCCAAGGAGCTGAAAATGGCCCAGAGGATCAGGGAGGAGGAGGAGAAGGAGTTTTCCAATACATAAGGGAGAAGAGGAGTTGTAGGGACAAAACTGTTAGACTAAAGGGGGGCTGGGCAGAAAAAGGGGAAGGCCTGGTGGAGGCACTCAACATTCTTCTGCTCAGTGTTCGTGAAAGAAAAAGATGGCCAAATACCACAAGAGAAAGGGGGAAGGGCAAGGGAGGCCAGAAATAACAGATGGGGTCATCAGTGAGGATAGAGTTCTGAAAGTCCTCAAAGCCTTGTGGGTGGACAAGGCAATGGGGCTGGATGGTGTACATCCAAGGGTCCTGAAGGAACTGGTAGAGGTGTTGGCAGGCCCTCTGGCAGACCTGTTTAACACCTCCTTGGAGACGGGGAATGTGCCCAGAGACTGGAGGATGGCTCACGTGGTGCCCCTCCATGAGAGTGGGCCCAAGGATGAATTGGGCAATTACAGATCAGTGAGCTCGACTTCTATAGTGGAGAAGTTGATGGAGACCATTCTAAAGTAGAGGTGGATCACCTTTCTTGAAAGTAATGGACTACTGGATGAGAGATAGCATGGGCATGTCTCGGGAAGTTCTTGCTAGACTAACCTAATTGATGTCTTCAACTGGGTCACTAGGGCAGTTGACAAAGGCCATGCTGTGGATGTCCTGTATCTGGACTTCAGCAAGGTTTTCAACTCAGTGCTGCATGGGAGGTTACTGAGCAAGCTGAGGGACCTGAGGGCTGGAGAGAAACTGGTTGGGTGGGTTGAGAGCTGGCTTCAGGGCAGACAACAGAGGGTATTTTTTTATTTATTTATTTATTGAAGTGTTTTACAAGGAAAGGCACACTGATTAACAAGTTGCTTGTCTCCTGATGCATCCTGGGGGATAGGGTACAGGGATACATACATATGAACATTTGTCTACCAAACCATTAATACAATTTACAGCTGTGATGCATGACAATATGAACATACAGAAGAGTACAGGTTACAACAGTTATATACAATTAAAATACAGTAATGATAGTACAATTGTTGACCATCTGGAGGGAACTGATAAGTGCTACCAACTAGAGTGCCAGCTTTAGCCGATTGGAGCTAAAATACATTTGGGCAGCTGGCTAGAGAACAGAGCAGTGAAGGAAGGGAAAGGAATTAGCCACAGGTACAGTTTACTGAAAGGAAGTTATGCAGGGCTAATGAGATCAAGTAGGGGGAAGATGAGTGGTGAATCTGAGGAGGAAAGGTGTTCCACAGCTTAGGGAAGTGATGCAAGAAGGCCATCTGGCCTACTGCAGTTGACTGATGAGGAACTACCAACAAACAAGTCATAAGATCTAAGGGCATGGTCTGGAGGTGGGAGGATGGATAAAGAGGGAACAAGATATGAGGGGAGCATACCAAACCAAAATTTATATACAAATTTGGCGCAATGGAGGTGGTGGCCATTATCTAAGGAAGAAAAGGACAGGGAGTGATAGAGGTTACAGTGGTGGGTGGAGGGGGGGGTCAAGAGTGAAGTGACAGAAAGAGTTAAAGAGGGTGTCCAATCTGGCTAAGGAAGACTTGGGAGCAGCACTATAGACTACATCACAGTAGTCAAAAATAGGATCATCTTCTGGACAAGTTTGTGCCTAGCCAGTAGCAGGAAGCAGCTATGGTTCCTGTATAATGCTCCAAGTTTGGGATGCAGTTTCTTCAGGATGGTTTCTGTATGTGCAGAGAAGTTGAGGTGTCGGTCGAGCCAAGCCCCCAAATGCCTAAAGGATGAGGTGTCCTCAAGAAATGTCTCATCAAGGATCTGGAAGTAGGGAAGGGAGGGGAGCCAAGTGAGTCTCTGCATAGTGCCAAAGGTCATTGAGACCGTCTTCTTGGTGTTGAGGGAGTTGATGGGAGCTGAGCCAGTGCTGAACTTTTTAGAATTCTGGTTTCTACATCAACAGGGTTGTAAGGAGGGGGTGACATCCAAGCCAAGGCCAGTGACTAGTTGGTACCATAGGGTTCAGTGCTCGGCCCTGTTTTGTTCAATGTCTTCACTGGGGACATTGCAGTGGGGGTCAAGAGTAAGATCAGCCTGTGCGCTGATGGCACAAAGATTTGTGTAAAAGTAAACGGTGAGGAAGGGAGGCAGGCACTCAGGGAGGATCTAGCTAAGCTTAACCACTGGTCAGAGGAGTGGCAGTTGGAGTTTAATGCTAAGAAGTGCAAGGTCATGCACCTCGGAATCAGAAATCCCAGGACCAGCTACTGTCTGGGGGAAGTGGAGGTAACAGCTTCAGAGGAAGAGAGAAACCTGGGGGTACTAGTCACAGGGGGACATGAAGTTATCAGCACAGTGTAGGATGGTGGCAGCAAGGGTAAATCAGATGCTGGGATGCTTTGCCAGGGGAATCACCTCCAGAAAAGAGGAGGTCATCCTGCCCTTGTGTAGATCACTGATGAGCCACACTTGGAGTACTGTGTACAGTACTGGTGCTCTTACCTCAAGAAGGATGTGAGTTTGCTGGAGAGGGTGCAACATAGGGTGACAAAAATGATCATGGGGCTAGGGGAGATGCCTTATGAGGAAAGGCTGAGGGAGCTCAACATGTTCTTGCTGGAGGAGAGAAGGGAAAGGGGGGGGCACGATCGAGACCTTTAAATACTTGAAAGGCATTAACAAAGTCAGAGTGGGAGGATTATTCCACTTAACGGGGGGAAGGATCACTAGGGTGCACAGTCAGAAGTTGGAAGTAGGGAGGTTCAGGAGGGAGATTAGGAGGCACTACTTCACAAAGAAAGTGGTGGTGAGATGGAACGCACTGCCAAAGGAGTTAATCAAACTAAGGACAGTGAATATCATTAAGCAGGGATGGGAAAGAGTTAGTGGAATGGTAAGTACAGACAAGAATATAATGGATGATAGACCCAGGAGAGGGAAGGGAGGGAGGGGATTGGGCAGGGGGGGAGTAGCTGCAGTGGTATTAAAGTGAGAGTTGCACACTCAAGCAGACTTGATAGACCTGTGAGCCCTTTTCTGTCAGCTATTTCGTATGTTCTTGTGTTATACAGTATGTTCATGTATACAGAGCACAGTAAGAGTAGTTGGAGATTGTGCACATTGTGATTACCACTGTGTGTATAAAAAAGGTCACAAGAGAGTAAACCTGTGGATGTTAGTTTCTTCCACACACCCATGGCACACACAGACATGGAAATGTGAGCCACAGACAGGCAACCCTCTGCATAAGTCATGTCCATATAGTATTAACAGCATCGTGGGGATCTCCCACCTGGTACCCAGCTCCCATGTCAACAGAGAACCATGCTGACACTCCCAAAACCCTGGACAGCCATGGCAGTCCTGCGCGTGATATGTGTGTGAGTGCAGCACTGAGGCCCAGCATGGCAATGACATGTACAGGTACATGACACGGCCCTGTATGGGGCCTAAGAGTGATGTCATAACCATGGCAGTGGCATGATACCATATGACATGGCTCTATGAGGACCACTCTGTGGATGACACGGCATGGTGCACGGCATAACACTGCCCATGGCATGTCCAACCCCCCCCAGTCCATACTATTGTCCTTGGCAACCACAGAGAGTGTCAAACAGGGCCTTGAGTAAGTCCTACATCCGGCAAGGTCTGCATCAATAGTCTCAAGCTGATGCACTATTGTGTCCATGATGCCCCCTGATAGGGCACCCCCCAGAGCTGCATCTTGCTCCTGTGACCCCTCCAGTGTCTCATGGGATATGTTATAGGCTCCAAACCCCACTCCATCACTTCTTTCTCCTCCTCAAGTGCAACCCCAAGTCCCAGGTCTGGCAGTTGGGGGTTAACTGGTGCCAACATCACATGCTGTGGTGGCTGTGTGGGTGCATCGAAGATAGGGGGCACCGCCTTCACCACACCAACATGGGACACCTCTTCCACTATGTCCCCAGCCCAATCTCTTTAGTGATGGGCTACACTTTAGGGTTGGTGGGTAGTGCCACAATGTCCACTTCCACATCCTGCTGCCCTTGCCGGGAGTCAGTATCCCCCACCGCAGTGTCCTGGGCCTCCTCCATCCACTGTCTGGTCTTGTCAGGATAGACCCCTGTGTCCATGTACTTCTGTCTTTTGTCTCTACCTAGCCACCTCTAGGGCACATAGCCATGGGTCAGGCATCCACCAGGCACATAAGGCATGCTGATTCCCACCTGCAACAAGAAAGGATGGGAGGCATTACTGTGATGTAGTGGCATGCTCCTTGCATGACTCTGTCATGTGTGCAGTGAACAGGGTTAGACCCCAGGTCAGGTCAGGATATACTGCCCATTCCATGGAGCCATTGGAAGGTCCTGCAGCTGGCCTGTGTGCACTACATCATGCCACAGGGTTCCACTTGTAGCACATGCAGGTGGCACACTGGCGTGGAGCCCCAGCCCAGGTGCACCTGTAGGACCATGGGGCAGAGGTCAGGTACCACTGGTTGCAGAGGTGATAGTGTAGGCACAGGATACATGGGTGGTCATGTTTCCCACATAGTGTGGAGGCATGACACCACATATGTGCCGGGAACTCCATGAAGTGGCCCAGTGGGACCGAACAGCATGCAGAGTTTGAGTCCTACACAGCAGCCCTGTGTGTGGGACAAGGTCATAGGACATTGTGTGGGACTGATTCCAGTACCCTACAGGGGTCCTGATGGTGGTGTCACAGAATATTTGGCAACATATATCCCACACACGTGATGCACCTGGCCAGGGTTGGGGCTGGGCCTGGGTAATGTGGTACAGCTGGAGGCTTCGGGCATCTATGTAATTCTACCTGAGATGTGGTAGAGCTCAGCATATTGCCCATGACATGCAGGGGGTGTCACTTGGTGCTGTACTGTGCATGCCTGCTCCAGTGGCATGTGCCCTACAAGCAGCCCACCCATTATATTGTGGCTGGAAATACTGGCAGTCCCACCTGTGTGACAGCTGTTCAGACATGGATAAGTGGGGAGTGTCCACAGGCATGCATACCTAGAGAGGCCTTTGGCATCCTGAGACCTGGTAAGCTGAGGGGCCATCCTGCCTGGTAACAGTGTCCCGTGGATGTCCCAACAGCAGAACCCCTGACCCATGCAGATGGCCCCGGAGCTGAGTCAGGGGATTGTCTCCCATGGGGGCACCTGGAGATGCAGCCTGTGTGGGCCATACCCTAGCAGGATAGTGTTGTTTGCAGTGGGCTGGTTCACATGTTATTGTGGCACGTCTGGCATGCATGGCATGGCAGTTGTCAGTGGGTGGTACATGTACCCAACATGGGGTTGTCTGCTAATCTGAGTCCCTGTACAGTTGGTTCTGAATCACGCAAGCCCTGGCCCATCCTGCTGATGTCAACAACTGCATGTGGGTCCCTGGGGCACACGGTCAGGTAGGGGTGCATCTGGAACTGCTATTTCCCATGATATATAACCTGTGGTTAATGCTGCAGCCATGCTCATGGACCTGTGAAGTACACTGTAGTGGTGGTGGCCAATGACACCATACTGCACCACTGCACTGGCTGCAGTCATTAAGTCATTTCCACAGAGGGACTGCATATGTGCTGCACCCTGTCACACCTGCAGGTGACACACATGGGTATGGCACTGGCAACGCCATCCGGGTGCTGGGGTGTGCACAGCACCAGACTGCAGGACACACATGCCTGGTGCTGCATATCTATGAGGTTTTGATGGGTCGTAGGTGGGTCACCGGTTTGAGGCACAACACACATGTACTGTGGTGGTGTACAGTGTGTTGTTCTCATCAAGGAAGCAGATCAGGAAGCATAGAAAAACCAACAGCAGGTATAAAATTTGCAAGTAGTGTTTTATGTTTTCCAGTAACAATAAAATAAAAAAATAAAATGATTCAGTACAACTAGTTACAATGGCAGTACAAACAGAAAACAGAGTCCTCCTTCTGAGGGTATCTCTTAATTCCAAGTTTCAGTCTCAGTCTCTCACTCTTCTTGTCTCTCTAGCAAAAGCATTGGTGCTCTTTTTATAAGTCTTTGTCTGGAAACTCGTTTAGAGAGTCTGTTTCGAAAAGAATGTTCTTGTAAGGTTACAGAATATTCTTGTCAGTTTCGATGCAGGTGTAGCAAAAAGAACATATCGACCAAGAACTGACCTCTTGTTTACAGCTCTGCAAAAGGCTTAAAAACTGCATCTCAGGTTAACTCCTTGAGTTCTAAATAACTTTTTGCAATCATTTCAGCGGTATAACTATGTGCAGTTTTAAACAAAGGAATCCCAGTATAGGTGACATTCCCACATAAAGATTCACATATATTTTTATACCTACAGATATGCAAGGGGGAAGAAAAGGCAGAAATCGCAAGGGGAAGCACAGATAGCGAGAAGCAGCGAAATGCAAAACCATCAGAATGATCAGTTCCTAGGTTTCACAGGAAAATTTAGTTGTGCAACCAGACAGACAGGAGACAGAAAAAGAGATGGTAGAACAGACCCTTGCATTTAAACTCTTTCTGCATAAGTTCCAAATAGGGCAGGGCCTTATTCAACCCTGTCACAGTTCTGTTGCGCAGCTGGGGTTCAGCTGTTCCATATGTGCAATTCTGCATGCCACTTTGTGACCCTGAGTGTGCTGTCATGAGTGTACTGCTGGCACACCATGCAAGGTACGGCACCACCAGGGTCCCTGGATGGCATTGGGGTGCACCTGATGGCCATGCCTACCCCATGCCATGTATGTGCACCTTGTGCACATATAGGTTAGGTCTCTGATGAGTGACACTGTATGGCACTACACTGAGGTTGCACCCAAACTATACAGGCAGACACATACACTACAGTACACTGCCAGTTACGAATGATATACACAAGCTTTACATAACATCCAGACTACCTACTTGTGATATGGACTCCCCCAGTACAGCCTTCAGTGCTGGACATGGACCAGCACACTGGCAGCACAGCACATGAACCCTAACCCCCCAGTACCCCCCCAACAGCCACTTATTCTCTATGTGCACACTTGCATCCAATTGTGCCACTATGGAGGGTGTTGTTTCCCACCCCAGGGCATATTACCCTAGGGCACATCTCAGCAGTGTCTGTGCTGGGGGTTCAGTCCCACCCTGTGGTGCCCACTGGTCCCATTCCTTGGCAGCTCTGGACCCCATGGCCAGAATGTACAGTACTCCACAGGTGTCCATGTGTGCGGGCCTGCAGTGGCTTATTGCCATGGCATGTGTGGCCCACTCCATTCCCATATCAGAGCAATGTCCTGTGGGCCCCATCCCAGGGGATAGTGTGCTAGATATGCCACACCTTGACTGGTTGCAGGTTACATGCCATTGTTACACATATGCACCTGTCTATGCTCCATCCGTGAAGGTTGTCCCAGCCCCAATACATACTGTGCACCATGCACAGACACAGGGCCAAGCAGCATGCCTGCTGCCCACTGCACCAACATTGGCAATGGCCAGTGTACACCAGCTACATTTGTTTCCCTAGTTGATGTCATGCCATCCACCTGTGGACTGCTGACTACATTCATGTGCATGCCCTCTTGTGCATAGTGCACACTGTGTCCTGCTATGCAGTGTTTCCATGTCGCCTTGGTGGCAGGACAGATCACTACACCGTGAGCCACAAGCACAGGGCATGTGAGCCTGTGATTGTCACCAACCCCACTTCACAGGCCCCAAGGCCTGTCATGCTAATACTCTTACCACTATAGTGTGTGCACAGGACCCTGCCCCCTTTGAGCAGTACTGCAGAGTTTCACAGCCTCCTGAGGTATGCCTGTGTGGGACATGAACTGGTGTTGCTGCAACCATGGAGACTCAGGGTGGCTGCACACTGAAGCCAGGGACACAGGCACTGTGGTGGTGGTGCACAGCACAGCTGTGGCCTGTCCTCTCTGTACCAAGATGTGTGGATCATGTGTTGGCCAGTGCTCATGTCGATACCACTAACTAGTTTCCTGACCTGCAGTGCACATGAATCTTACCTTCAGCACTGGGTCCAGCTATGTCCTCCTGCCAGGTCCCTTGGGTGTTGCTACTGCCCTCTCTGTCATTTTTCCACCATCCATGGAGAGTGCTGCACTTCTGTGGAGACACAAGTTGTGAGAACATGATGTTACTGGGGAATACTCCACAGCTGTGGCACAGGGTGTAGTACATGACATGGTATGTGTCTCTTAGCACCTATCTTGTTCAGGTCGCCGATCTCTGAGCATTTTCCTGTGTGCCTCCCAGGCCATATCTCATAGCCCCTGCAGGATGGAAGGGGTCCCTGTGTGCAAGGTCATATCAGCAGTACTGCAGCTGCCTGGGTGTGTCTGTCACACCAGAGAGCTTGTGTATCCTGGCACCTATTAAGTGCCACACCCTGTTGTGCTGTATGTGGGTGTGCCTCCTGTTCTGAGGGGGCAACAACAGCCTGTACCACTGCTGCACTAGGCTAATGACCAGAGCAATCTCCTCTAGGAAAGGTTTGGTGCCATGGATCTACTGGTAGCCATTGTTCAGTTTACTCAGACTCTGGTTACTATAGCAATCTGTGTGGGCAATATGCTCTGCTTTCCCACTCTGGTGGCATCGCATGTGATCAATTTTTTTAACCATTGCTGGCAGTGGAATACACTACCACATTCAGATGCAGTAGAGGTCAATTTGCATGCAGCTGTAGCATTTTTTGTGGCCCTGTGAAGAATGCATCATATTTCCCTTGAATCTGATGCATGTTGCATCAAATTTTGTCTTGCTTGCCTTTTCCACCACCTTTTCCATGTCAGGGTTTGACGTGATTCACCCAGCTGTGATGCATGTTGTGCTGTTGCCTCACATGATGATATGCTGTGTTTTGCACCTCCTCCTTGTGCCGCACCACCCAGTCCAATGCAGCTGCCTCAAAGGATGCCGAGAACGAGGAGCACTTGGATGACAGTGGGCTCAGGGAGGGTTAGAGCAGTCAGGCAGAGGTACATCCCAGATCCTATTCCTCTCAAGAACTCATATGCCACACTGGCAAATGAGGACAACCAAATAGAGGTACCCAGGGAAGTGGAAGGAAAGGATGTGGAGGTTAGGCAAGGAGGTGACTCAGTGGGGAAAGCAGGGACCCCAGAGGAGGAGAGGAAGGAATCCTGGTGGGGGACTCCATCGTGAAGAGGGATCCAGCTAGGAACACAGGAGGGGAGGACAGGGAGGTGAGGTGCCTACCAGGTGCCACGGCATGGAGGGATGGAAGGAAGATACTGGGATCACTGGGAAGGCAAGACGGGAGGGTGAGCTGGATGTCATTATCCACCTAGGTACTAATGACTTGGCAAATGGGGAGCCAAAGGAAGTTCAGGAAGAGTTTAGGAAACTGGGAGGGTCTCAAGCAAGTAGCTACTTCTGTCACTTTCTCGAAGTACTACCTGTGAGAGGCAAGGAGAGCATAGGAGTGCATGCACTAGGAACTTTAACTCATGGTTGAAGAACTGGTGCTGTGAGGAAGGGTTTGGATTCATTGGTGACTGGGGACCCACCTGGAGGGATGAAGGTTTGTTCAAGCCTGACGGCCTGCATCCATCCTGGAGGAATCAAGCACTCAATGATAAGTTTAAATGCTACATTGACAAGCATTTAAACTAGCAAAGGGTAGGCCAGCAAGGATGGTACCTACTTGCTCACCCCCAGCTAGTAGTGGAACCAGTGAACCAGAGGAGTGGCTATCTCTGCAAAGCAGTGTGCAAAAGATGGAGATTAGTGTCCAAAAGGTGGATAAGCAGAAAAGGGGCAAAATTCGCAGAAGGGCAAACAGCAAGGAGAACCAGGGATAAATGACAACCAAGGAAGGGGCTGGAGTAGAACAGTGAAGCAGTCTAGGGAGGTCAAATCATGGAAAGCCATGTGTGCAAATGCCAGGAGCCTTAGCAACAAGATGGAAGATCTGGAGGCCGTCATGGTACAGTCAGACCTGGACATTGTGGCCATCACTGAAACCTGGTGTAATGATAACCATGACTGGGAGATGGCCATACCTGGCTACAACATATTCAGAAGAGACAGAGCAGGCAGGAAGGGAGGAGGAGTGGCACTGTATGTAAAAAATGACATAAGGGCCACACAGATCCAGGAGGAACAAAATGGGGGAGAGATACTGTGGGTTAAGCTGGAAAGGAAAATGGGGCCAGCCATCCGCACAGGTGTGGTCTATAGACCACCAGCCCAGAGGAAGAAACAGATAGGGAGCTGATGCTAGCCATCCAAAGGATGGCAGACAAAGGTGAGTAGTACTGGTTGGAGACTTCAATATACCAGACGTGGACTGGAGCATCCCAGCAGCATCAACTAGGAGCAGATTTATCCTGGACTCCTTCAGGGTGCCTTCCTCAAGCAACTGGTCATGGAACCAACTCGCAGAAGGCAATACTGGACCTTGTGCTCACAAACAGGGACAGTGTGATGGGAGTAACAGTGGGGAGCACCTGGGTAAACCAGTCATTGTGGTTTGAAATCACAGAAAGAGCAGAACCAAACCACACAAAACACGTATCCTGGATTTTAGGGGCAGACTTTGGGAAAATGGGAGATACTTGAAAGAGGCATTAAGGGAATGGGACAGGAATCAGGGGTTGAGGAACAGTGAGCAGTATTTAAAATGGGGATTATAAGAACAACAGAATTATGCATTAAGCAGGTTAGCAAGAGGAAAAGGAAGAGACGACCATTATGGTTTTCAAAGGGTAGCAAAGAAAGTAAAGCCAAAAGATTGCATTCAGGCAATACAAAAGACACAGGCAGAAGGGGATAGGAAAGTACCAGGAGAAACAAAGGGAGGCAGGGAAGTCAGTAAGGAAAGCCAAAGCTCAGACAGAAGAACACATTGCAAAATCAGTGGGTAAAGGGACAAAACCTTTTACAGGTACATAAGAAAAAAGAAAGACAAAGGAGGGATAGTGAGACTGAAGGGGAGGATGGGAGCCACGTGGAGGATGACAACAATAAAGCTGACATGAACAGGTATTTCTGCTCAGTCTTTACTAAGGAAGAGGGGGGTAATGGGTCTGAAGGAGTACAAGGGTGAGAGATGGTGCAGAAATGGACACAAGTCCTTTTACACGAGAAAGGGTCCTGAAGAAACTGGAAGTACATAGAGCTGATAAGCAATGGACCAGATGGAAAAAACCCCAGGTCCTTAAAGAACTAAGAGAGGTGTAGGGCTGAACCTCTGGCTATCCTGTTCAGCCAATCACTGGAAACAGGGAGGTACCCAAAGACTGGAGGACAGCAGATGTAGTCCCCTTATACAAAAGTGGGAACAAAGAGGAAGCAGGAACTACAGACCAGTCAGCCTCACCTCGGTAGTGGGAAAGATCATGGAAGCACTACTGAAGGAGAGATTGGTGGAACATCTGGTTGTCAATGGACTACAGGACCCAAGGCAGCATGGTTTCACCAGGGGAGGTCATGTCAGACCAACCTCATTGAATTTTGACTGGGTAACTAGGGAGGTGGATCAGGGAGGGCAGTGGACATGGCCTATCTGGACTTCAGCAAGGCCTTTGACACTGTGCCACATAGAAGACTATTACACAAACTAGGGGAATATGGGGTGTGGGCAGGACAGTAGTGTGGTGGGTAGGTAACTGGCTGGGTGGCAGGACACAGAGGGTGGTGGTAAATGGCTGTCACTCCACAGAGGGAAGAGTAACCAGTGGGTACCACAGGGATCAGTGCTGGGACGGTCCTATTCAACATCTTCATCAGTGACATTGCACAGGATCTAGAAGGCAGAATTTCACTGTTGCTGATGACACAAAGCTCTGTAACAGAGTAGACACACCAGAGGGTGTAGACAGAATGAGAAGGACCTGCAGAAACTTGAAGAATGGTCAAGGGTTTGCAGCTGAAATTCAATGCAAGAAGTGCAAGATAATGCATATGGGGCACAAAACCCTGGCACAATATATCAGTTGGGGGGTGAGGATATATCATGCACCAAGCAGGAAAGGATCTTGGGGTTGTCATCTCTGATGACCCCAAGGTAGGGAAACAGTGTGACAAGGCATCAGGTAAAGCAAATAGGATGCTGGGATGTATAGGCAGGGCATCACCAGCAGGAAAGGGAGGTCATAATTCGCTATACAAGACACTAGTGAGGCCCCACCTGGAGTACAGTGTACAGTTCTGGAGACCATACCTACGTAAGGACATAGACAGGGTAGAAAGGTTCAGAGGAGGGCAACAAAGATGGTGCATGGGTTGCATCACAAGTCCTATGAAGACAGGTTGAAGGAACTGAACATGTACCCTGGAGGAGAGGAGGAGAGGGATATGATAGAACATACAAGTATCTTACAGGGAGGAACAGGGTGCAGGAAAACACTATTTTTAAGCGAAAAGATGTTTCAGGACTAGAGGGCATGGGATGAAGTTGGAGGAGAGACGATTCAGAGGAAACATGAGAAAGAATTTCTTCACAGAACGGGTGGTGGACAAGTGGAACACCCTGCCAGAGGAAGTGGTGGGGGCTGAAACAATCACGGGATTTAAGAATGCATGGGATAGACATAAAGGAATTCTGGAGGTCAGGGGTAAGGGGAAACAGACTTCTAGGAAAACAAACTGAACTTACAAGCTCAAATGGGCAGACTAGGTGGCCATAGGCCCTTATCTGCCGACACTGTCTATGTATCTATGTATCTATGCATGTAGGGGCACCCTACAGTGCACTGCATGTAACTACCTATCATAGCTGTAGTCCACCTGTGCACAGTTGTCCAGGTCTCCCTACTCCTGCATGACACCTACCTCTGTACATCATGGGTACCCATCTTGGCCATGGGGGCAGGCCACAACCATGTGCATCATTATGGTACATCAATGCTGTATCATGCCAATCTGGCAATGCCTACTCAGTAACTGGGGGAACAACACAGCCCTCTGCCACTGCCAGTGGTGGCATTGTTTCTTGGGACACCCACCTATATTGCATAAATGTGTCTGTTGTGTGGCAATCAGGGGGGTTGACCTGTACAAGGTGGCCCTGGCACTATCACAAGGGCTGGACCAAGCCGTGCTGCAAGCCTTTCCATATGGGGCTTTGGCCACCTGCCACAGCTGTCTGGGGTGGGCTGGCCATGCACTTCTGGACCATAGCCAGCTATAACCAGGGCGCACATGACAGCCATGGCATCATTCAAGCTATGGTGTTGTCTTGTGCCCTCTGGTGTTCCACCCTTAATCCCCTGCCACAAGACTTTGCCATTCTGAGTGGTGTGCATCATCTGAGGTGTCAACATCACGTACCATGTGTACTGTCTTGTGGCATGCCTGTTGTATTGATCTTGGACCTCACACCACCTGTTATTGTTACACAGCTGTCCACACTCATCTTGTGCTGTCTCTCATACTTCTCTGGATATGGTACCTGCTGTAATGCATTCCAATGTCACCTTGTGCCACATACAATGGGCACCATACCTGCAACAGCACTGCCATCACCTGTAGGCCACACCAGGCAGCATGACATCCTCAGCATCCTGGCATGCAGTCACCTGGCCATTCCATTTTCCCGGGAGCAATGTGTATGCTGTTCACAGGATGTGCTCCACCACTGAAGGTGCTGCCCAAGTGATGTTTCTGTCTGGTTGGCTGAAGCGGCGGTTTAGCAGTTTTGCTCTGGTGCACTGTCCAGATGTTGCAGTCCTTGCCTGTGTGATACCCTGGGCAGGTATGTCATCTGGCATTTCTTCTGCTTCCTTGTCCTTACCCTGCTCAGCATCCACTTCTGGAAAGGGTAGTCATTGCGATATGGTGATGTTATGTAGAATACAGCATAGAAACGTAGAAGTTGTCATCAGAAAAGGACCTTTTAGCCCACCTAGTCTGCCCTAAATTCCCTGCCTACTGTACTACCGTAGACCCTAATTGATCTCTGGCCTAACCCCCCCCACCAAGCCCTGTTACTAAGGTCTCCCTGTGTCTATCCCATGCATGGGACAGATATAAGGCAAGTTTTATGGTGGGTAGGAAGAAATAGGCTGTTGGTTAAATAGGATCTGCAGCTTATCTTCTAGGTAGGGAAATGGGCAGACTAGGTGGGCCAAGCGGTCCTTATCTGCCGTCAAAGTCTATGTTTCTATGTCTATGTTTCTATTTTGAAACCTGTTACCGTTTTGGTACCCCTTGCCTCTGTGGGGGGTTGTTCCAGGTGTCCACCACCCTTTCTGTAAAGAAGTATTTCCTTACATCCCCCTCTATGTCTCCCCACTTCCAGCTTCATATCATGCTCCCTTGTTCTTGAACATCTCTTTCTGTTCAATATGTGACCCACCTGTACCTTATTGATGCCTTTCAGGCATTTTAATGTTTCTATCATGTCCCCTCTTTCTCTCCTTTCCCCCAGAGAGTACATATTTAATTCCCTGAGTCTTTCCTCATAGGGTTTCTGATGCAGGCCATGCACCATTTTGGTTGCCCTTCTCTGTACTGCCTCCACCTGATCTATGTCCTTCCAGAGATGGGGCCTCCAGAACTGGACACAGTACTCCAGGTGGGGCCTCACCATTGATCTATACAGGGGTATCACTATCTCTCTTTTTCTGTTGGTGATACCACTCCCTATGCATCCAAGCATCCTACTAGCCTTTCCCACTGCCTTTTCATGCTGCTTTGCTACTTTCAGGTAATCTGATATGATGAGCAGATTTCAGTAGCCTGATGGTCCTCCCATTCACTGACCATGAGGAAGTGAATGCTTCATTGTAGCATTCCTTTGTCTGCCTGAGTGGTATCATGAGCTGTGGCAGCTAAGAGTATCTTTTGTCACCTGTGGGCATGGAATGCATAGTTTATCCATTGTTGCCTGTCTGTATCATGTCATTCATACAGAGGTGTGCAGGCTCCTCGCCAGCAATGCAGACCGCCATCTGCCTGGCGGCCCTGCCTGTGGTGGCCCCTTGCACATCACTCCCTCAAATGGTCACATGTGAGCTCCCCAACCTCCTACATGCTCTACATGGTGAATGATGCCCACCACCAATGTTCCCCATGCCTTCTGGTTAGACATGTTGCATGCAGGCCATATGGCATGGTCACTGTACCATGTATATCATGACATCACACAACATGGCCATGTAGTTTGCATGATGCTACCTGACTAGCGTGCCATCTGCACATGTCAATGTCTGTGTGTGACTCCTGTATATGGGCTCCATGAAACATACCATACTGGTGTGTGGCACATGCACCTACCTATCAGTCATCCTCCTCGTATGTCTTCACGCTCCCAAGGGTTGAAATAATAATAATATTGATCTGTCGGCGTTTCTGTAATCAACTAATTTTTTAATGAACTTTCAGCTTGACTGATTATCTGTATGCATTTATGAACATGTGGGTTTCTGCAAGCCTGTTTCCCCATACCGCACATTGGTATGTTATTCATGGGTAAGACAGTTAGGAAATTAATTGCTCAGCTGTTTTTCCATTGATCTTACATGCGGGGGTATTGTCCTGATCTTGGGGTGTCAATACATACTCCTAGTAATCTTATGACGTGTTTGTGTCTAGTTATTCACCAATTCAGTACAAAGGATTTAGCAAGCTCAACCCATCACATTTACAATACATCTTTATAAGATTTACAGGGGTGTACCTGGTGTGTGTGACCAAACAAAAGCATATTTTGATTTCAGCAAGGCCTTTGACTCTGTGCCCCACAAAAGGTTGATCAGGAAGTTGGTGGGTCTTAGGGTTGTGGAAAAGATAGCCAGATGGGTGGAAAACTGACTGAAGGACAGAACCCATAGGGTGGTTGTGGGGAGAGAGCTATCTGGCACAAGACAGGTAACCAGTGGGGTCCTGCAGGGCTCAGTGCTGGGGCAGGTGTTGTTCAATGTCTTCATCAATGACAGTGGAGATGGCATTTAGGGCAAAATGTACCTATTCACGGATGACACCAAGCTCTGTGGGAGAGTGGACACAGCTGAAGGGATACAGGACCTACAGGAAGATGTGGAAAAGCTAGGGAGGTGGTCCAGAATCTGGTAGCTTGGCTTCAATGCCAAGAAATGCAAAGTTATGTATACTGGAGCCAAGAATCCTAGAACAGATTACTACCTGGGTTGAGTCTGAGTATCTGCATCAGAGAAGGAGAAGGATCTGGGAGTGATGATCACTAGTGACCTGAAGCATTCCATGCAGTGCAAGAAAGCAGCAGCAAAGGCAAACAAGATGCTGAGATGCATATCTAGGGGATCAGTAGTAGGAGAGAGAGGAGAGAGGGGATTATACTGCCCTTGTACAGATCACTGGTAAGACTGCATCTAGAGTATGGAGTTCAGTGCTGGTGCCCACACCTCAAAAAGGACATTAACCTGCTGGAGAAGGTACAGAGGAGGGCTACAAAGATGTTAGCTGGTCATCAGGGCAAGGCATATGAGGAGAGAATGAAGGAACTGAACATGCACTCCCTGGAAGACAGGAGAGAGAGAGAGGGGGGGGGGACATGATTGGGACCTTCAAGTACTTGAAAAGGATAAATAAGGTTGATAAGGAGAGACTCTCTAAGCTGAGTGGCAACCATAACACAAGGGGGTACAGTCTTAAGCTGGAGGGAGGGAGGTTTAGGAGGGAGGTCAGCAAGCAATTCTTCACAGAGAGGGTGGTGAACACTTGGAATGTGCGGCCAGAAGAGGTAATCTCGTTGAAGACAGTAGGCAGCTTTAAGAGAGGCTAGGACATGTATAGTGGGAGGGTAAGGGTCATGGGTAGGGAGGATGGGAGGAGTGGGGAGAGGGGGCAGGGACAGTAGCTCAAGCTGTGGACCCTGCAGCACAAGCAGACTTGATAGACCAAATGACCTTCTTCTGCTGACTTCTTTGTATGTTTATATATAATTAAGGTACCAGTGCCCCCTCACACTCTGCAACTTAAAAGCCTACAATTTATTCAAATAACACCAGTATTTTTACTTATTTTAGGTTATTAGAATGGTTCTTGATCTCATCTTTCAGCTGAAATATGTTCAAGCCTGACCACTGTGACAAAGTGACCACCTCATCAGTCTGAAAAGGCATCACATTTTGCCTTGCCATTCTGAGCTGTGGTTCCTCTGCTTTCTCTATATCTTATGGAGAATCCACTATCTGGCTTCCTTGCTTATATCATGTGCCCTGGCCAATTAGTTTCACATTGGAGCTCACCAGTTAGGAGAAGACCACAGTTCTCCTGCATGCAGTTCTGTACAAAGGGTTTGGCAAGCTCAACCCAACACATTTACAATACATCTTTTTAATATTTATAGGGGTGCACCTGGTGTGTGACCAAACAAAAGCATATAATTAAGGTACCAGTGCCCCCCCCACTCTGCTGCTTAAAAGCCTGCAATTTATTCATATAACATCAGTATTTTTACTTATTTTTGATTATCAGAAGGGTTCTTGATCTTATCTTTCAGCTAAAATATGTTCAAGCCTGACCACTGCGACAAGGTAACTACCTCATCAGTCAGGAAAGGCACCGCAGTTTGCCTTGCCATTCTGAGCTGTGGTTCCTCTGCTTTCTCTATATCTTATAGAGAATCCACTCTCTGGCTTCCATGCTTATATCATGAGCCCTGGCCAATTACAGGTTCACATGGGAGCTCACCAATGAGCAGAAGGCTTTTAAGCAGTGGAGTAGGGGGGGTAGCGTTGGTACCTTAGTTATATGCTTTTGTTTGGTCACACACCAGGTGCACCCCTATAAATCTTATAAATCTCTTATACATCTCCCAATTGGTGAGCCCAGTGTATATTATTTCAGTCTACTATCTCCTGTTAAAGGGGCAACTGCAGTCTCTCCAGTTAAAGGGGCAACACCATTTATTTACTCATCCCTCTTATAAAGGGCTACTCCTCCTTCAATCACACCTTAGTAAACCTGCACAATGATAGGTGTCCTTCTTTTGAGAGGTGCTTTTGTGCTTATCCTCCTTACTCATCCACCCACTTGGGTGAAAATCTGCTCCCTCCTGCTAGTCCATCTCTACAGGGAATGACCCTCACCACCCACTGTACCACAACATTGACTTATTGCAACAAATCTCCTATACCTCCCTGTGAGTTGCCTACACCAACTTTAATGGAGCTTCTCTGCCAATTACCATGGCGGCTGCACCCCTTGACTCTCTTTCCTGCTATTTTTAATATTCAGAAAAAAAGCTTCCTCCTACTCAAATCAGTGTATGATACTCAAATGTAGCAGCAAACACCTGAAAGAATATCTAGGCTGCATGGCACTACTTTTATTGCTACTATCTGGGATTATCCATCCTAATCTGAGCCCACTAACACTCACAGCTGAACCTCAAAGTTATGTCAGGCAACTCACAATTGGCTTTATGAATATCTGCAGCCTCCTTCCTAAAATGGATATCCTAAATGCCTGTTTTTTACAACATAACCCTGATGTCCTTTTAGTGGTAGAGACCTGGCTCTCTCCTAACATTGCTGATGCATCAATTTTGATTCCAGGCTATACCGTTTACAGGATGGATCATCTAATCAAACATGGGAGCAGATGTGCAATCTACATTAGGGAGAACCTACAAGCTGTCATACTGCCTGTTCCAGATGCTGGGACCAACCTGCAAGTCTTAGCTTTAAAATTGCTACTTTGGAAGCACAACAGAATCCTCACAGTTCTCTCAGTGTACATTCCACCTTGTCAGAAGACCCCTGGGCTAAACTCACTGATGGAATGCCTCGGTACCTTGAACTTAAACAATGAAACAGTGCTGCTGGGTGACTTTAATGCCAGTTGGCTTTCACAAGCCTCTGATCCCTATAGAGATACAGTTTCTGCGGTGCACCTTTCCCGGCTTGTCAATTCTCCTACCAGGATAAACTACAAGACTGGCACCTCCACATTGCTTGACTGGGTACTGTCTAATTGACCGGACCACATCTCTCATGTCACGGTGCTCCCGGATGCATATAAGGACCATTCGCCAGTTCTATTTCACTGGGCTAACAACTTCTCCAAACCCCCACCAAAAACAATTATCCATAGGATCCTCAAACATGGTCACATTGAATTGCTAAAAGCTGACCTTCACCTGCAAAACTGGTCAACAGTCTACTTACTGTTCCAGTTCTGTTGATGCAGCCTTCAACTAATTCATCCTGCAGTTTAATAGGGTGTGTGACCAGCATGCTCCACAAGAAAAGCACACAATCAAAGGTTACAACAACCCCTGGCTCTCGCCAGGGCTTCTTGAATGAATAAAATCAAGGGATCATCTGTGGCATATAGCCAGATCTATCAGTAAACAAGTAGACATTCAAGCCTACAAAAGAGCCCACAACGACTGCACTAGGGCCATACTCACAGCAAAAAAATATTACAAGGAAGCCCTCACTCACACTTGGCATGATGGTAGAAAATTCTGGACAAACCTTAAAGATGTCACTGGCAAGGACACTAAGTCATCCCCCACTATGTTGAACATTGATGGTGTATCCACTACTGACCCCAATTCCAATTAGTGGTGGGCTAAGTGGCCTCAATTTGCTCCGTGAAGTGATTCGCGGAGTCAAGGTGAATTCGCAAAGTGCTCCACAATGCCACTGCTGCCACTGAATTGTAGGGAAAGCTGACATGGGCTATGTCTTTATGACTTTCTATATTCCAATATGAAATCCAGTACAGCCATAGGCATTCGCTTTCCCATACAGTTTCATATTGGTTATCTCACATCAAATCACGTTCTTCATCATCACAGTCACAAATCACGATTCATGATCATGAATCACAAAATACATTTTTTTACTAGTTACTTGCATGTATTATAAGCCTGTTTTGTAGTATCTCTCCAGGCTTCACACAATCACCATCACTGTACTCCTTAATATGAGTTTTTAAATTGGGTAGTTTTATGATACAGGCACAGCTCATCGGGGAAGTTCAGCCATAGGAATTCACATTCCTGCCTGTACAGCATGTGAGTTACAGTACTGTAAGTAGTGGTGGGCGAAGTGGCCAAAATTCGCTATGCGAAGTGATTTGCGGAGTAACATGGAATCTGCAGAGTACTCTGCAGTGTGAACTGGAGTACTTTGCGCCATAATGAGGAACATGAAGTCCATTGAAACCAATGATTTCGCGTTATTCTGCCTTCCCCAAACCACTTCTCCACCAATTTTAAGGTGAAGTACATTGAACTCAATGAACTTTGCCTCACTTCACCTTGTAATTGAGCTCCAAATGAAATTCTGCAGTGATTTATAGGATTGCAGGTCACATGGGCTCTAGATTGTTCTGCACAGCCTTAGTTCTGGCCTGGGTAATGTCTGTATAGTGGTAGCTGGAGACAGTTTGCTCTCAGATTTCTATGATTCAAAACCTCTAAAAGTTGTTAAAAATGCCTTTTTGAGTCATTTGCTCACAATTTAGTACAGCGATTGTAGGAAACCCTTCTGTGTTCATATCATTGAGTGTTTATTGTTTGTGTGTGGATTTTGAATGTTAATTTAGAACAGTCAGTCTGTGTACTGTGAAGTGTGCTTTGGGGGAGGGGTGTATTTGTGGTGTAGGTATATTAACTGGTAGAAAAAGGCAATCTTTCTTTTTTGGTTATATTTTTCTTGTATAACTGTGTTAATGTACACACAGTAATATTTTCAGGAATTCTTGAAATTTTTTTTGCTGATTGTTGTGGTGTAGCAGTGTATAATTTGTTTAAAACATTTGGTTATATTGCTAAAGGTTTTTAATTTGCTGCACATTACTTGTAGTGTGTGTGAGTGTATTTGCAATGCGTGCCATTAAATCAGACACCTTTTATTGTGCCACAGAGTAATTGTAGCAGTGTGAACCTGCTATCCACCGCACCTGCATGTATGTTTTGTACTGCTTAGTGGTATCTTTACTGGTAGTGGATTGTTACTGCTGTGCACTAATCCCCCAACTGGCAAAAAGCATTCCTTTCCAGATTTGGATTTGTGACTTGTTGTGAACACTGGTTAGGCATTGTTGTACCTTTTCGTATGCATCTCTTGAGTGAGCAGTGCAATCTTAATCTGTCTGTGCATTTGCAGTGCACCATTAATTCTGGGAAACTTTGCATTTCTTGTTATGCTCTCATTTCATTTCATCAGCACCGGGAAATTTTCTGGACACAAGACAGTAGCATTTCGTCAGCACTGGACAATTTTCTGGACACAAGACAGTAGCATTTTGGGGATGCATATAAATTCTGGTGACTGTGTGTGACCACTATGCACATGACTGAGTGAGCCATTAATTCTGGGAGACTTTTTATTTCTTGTTATGCTCTCATTTCACTTTGTTAGCACTGGGGAATTTTCTGCACACAAGACAGTAGCATTTTGTCAGCACTTGTGAATTTTCTGGACACAAGACAGTAGCATTTTGGGGATGCACATTAATTCTGATGACTGTGTGTGACCACTGTACCCATGACTGAGTGCACCATAAATTCTGGGAGACTGCATTTCTTGTTACACTCTCATTTCAATGCGTCAGCACTGGGGAATTTTCTGGACACAAGACGGTAGCATTTCATCAGCACTGGGGAATTTTCTAGACACGAGACAGTAGCACTTTGGTGCGTGTTGGGGGCTGACAATATTGTTGTCACTTCACCTTACTTCACCTTAAGGGGGAATGACAACACCCAGTAATAATTAAAAGGCAAAGTGAGCCATTCATATGGGTCACTCCTCGTAGTGAAGTGACAATGCAAGGTGCCCACTTCGAAAGCACTTCGCCTGTGGAATTTAAATTTGCTGCATCTCTAATTCCAATGAAGATTCTCTCAATAAAGACTAATCAGACCTCAGTGGAATCCTCCCCCCCTGATTTTTTCCTCCAAACAGTCTCATCCTCTAAACCAAGCCCTGTAGTCCTACCACTCTCTCATCCCCCTCTCCACTTTAGAACCATCTCTCGTGGTGAGGCTAGGAAATATCTTCAAAAGGTCCTGGGTAAGTCCTGATTCAGTGGTGACTCCCTTGACCTCAGATTTGTGGCTGTTACCCTAGAGGACATTCTGGCACCGCTAACATACATAATCATCACCTCACTCAGACTATCTCCGTCCCCACAGTTATGGAAAGTGGCCCTGGTGACAACCGTCTTCAAGAGTGGTGATTGAACTTCACTAGGTATCTATCGGCCCATCTCAGTACTCTCGCCTTTATCTAAGGCTCTTGAAAAAATAGTTGCAGACCAATTGACTGAATACATAGAAAAGTACAATATACAGTATCCACAGCAGCACAGGTTTTACAAAGGTCACAGCACCACTACTGTGTTGCTAGAGTTTACCAGTTATATTCATAATTTCCTGGATCATGGCGCACTAGTCGGTGCCACATTTGTTGACCTGTCAAAAGCTTTTGACATGGTTAATCATGACCTACTAGTCAAGCAGCTTGCATCGATTGGTCTGTCTAATGATACAGTTACCTGGTTTAAGAGCTACCTCACAAATTGTTCTCAACAAGTTAGGATTGATCGTGTCCTATCTGACAGTGGAACCGTTTGCTCCGGTGTGCCCCAGGGCTCTATCCTGGGCCCCATATTGTTCAGTTTGCACCTGAACAGGCTCCCACTTGCCAGTAGCTGTCTGATTCTGCTCTATGCAGTTGATGCATTCCTGTATACAAGTGACCCTGATCCCTTTACCTTGGAATGCAAGATCCAGGACAGCTTTACTACAGTTGAAAGATGGTTCAGAGAACAAAAACTCATTATGAACTACAAAAAAATAAAAACAAGACTATGTTGTTTTCCAGTCCCCAGAATAAGCATCATTCACACCAACTCAATACAATAAAAGAATCTGGAACTACATTGGAACTCGTCCAGCATTTCAAATATTTGGGGGTCACAATAGACAGCACTATGTCACATGCCTACCACATTGAAAATGTTGCAAAGGCTGTGAACATCCGTATTGGATTGCTTCATAGACATAAGCAAAGTCTTACCCTGGAGGCCTTAAATCTTGCTATCCAGAGTTCGGTGGTCTCTCATGTTGATTACAGCATAGTAGTCTACAGCTCAGCTATGAACACAGCCCTCCACCATATTAAAGTTGTTCTAAATAAAGCATGTCAACTCTTAACTGGCTTTGCATGGCTTACACATACTTGTGACCAGGCTAACTGACTCCAGTTCACAGGTAGGCTCCGGTTCCAAACATGCCTCCTGGCCAAGAAAGTGTGTCTGGGCCTGATGCCAATGGGCATCCAGAAGCTTCTTAACCCCCCTATGAAAACAGCCATTCCACCAGATGTTCAGATAGCATGGTCTTTAAAATTCCTAGTTGTCGCACCTCCCTTGGCCAAAGAGCTTTTGACCACTGTGTTCCCAAATGGATTAATACTCTTCCTCCTGCCATCACCTCTATAACAGCATTAGGCCCCTTCAAACATGAGCTCCAAAAGAAATCTCAATGCTAATGCCAGCTGTTACTGCTTCCCTCAGCCCCTCTGTGCTGTTTTACCTCGTGTCTAGGCAGCACTCCCTCATGGCCACATTGCCCCTAGTATCCAGCACTTAGTATTTCTCTCCTGTCTTGTGTCTATTATAATCTAGCTCTTCCTATCCTTCCTCCGTCAAACTCCCTCCCACCCACCACCCCTTTCTCCTACAATCCTCTCCCCACCTGCTTTCAGCTCCTACCCCAAAAGCTTCATCAAGGCCTTCCAGGGCTGATATTTCTCTACTTCTTGAGTTGCTGTGGCTGTTCTGGGCTGCTATAATTCCCATACAATGCCCTCCATCCTGACAACACCATGTGCTGCTGTATGTCTCTCTTCCTTTCAGACTCCCCCCAGTCTGAGTTGTCCTCTCTCCCTTAAACTGCTTTAACCCTCTCAGATACTCTTTGTGCTTATAATAGCCTGTTGACATAGTCCACTGTCTGTGTCAGCTTGTTTATATTTAGATTTATACTTAGACTCCTATTTGTTATTAGCCTGGACTTACAACTCTACTGTATACCCACATGTCTTTTTTAAATCACTGTTATTGTAATTCTGACATGGAACCTATGGAATGAGCTTGTTCTCAAAGGTGTTAATCCAAGATCACAATAAATAAATAAATAATAAAATGTGTCTGTCATCTGAAAGCATTTATACACATTCACAAAGTGAGATAGATACCACTTTTTGCAATTTAGGATCATCCTCAATCTTTATTACACCCCAGTTAAATTGCATAGGATGGGTCATTTACCTGCCGACTCTTGCTCCAGATGTAATAAAGAGCCTGGTACCTTGCATCATATCTTGTGGTTCTGTGAGAGAGTAGCCCCCTTTTGGAATTCAATTTGATCTTGCCTAGATCCTCTGTTGGAGTTGTCTGATGCCTTTCTTCCTGAGATATATATTTTGTGTGAATATAATGATACCCTGATTGGAAACCAGAGGTTACACATGGCCTTAATTTTGGCATGCGAGAAAAAGGTCATTCTTTGGCACTGGCTCGATCAGTGTACCCCTCACTTCCTAGAATGGTATAGGGAGATCCTGTTTGCTTTGCAGGCTTGAGTGCCTCATAGCCAGTATGTCAGGCACATTGTCTAAATATAAGAATGTCTGTGAACCATTATATGTTCTATTAATGGTATGAATATATGTTTTACTGTCACTGCAACACTCCATTAGCAGACTTGTGCATACCAAGTCAGGTGCCCTGATCTGTGCTCCCTTGTAGCTTTACTCAGTTTCCTCTGGTGGCAGGGGGTGGATGATATGGGGGGTTGGGAAGGGAGTAAATGTTGTTATATTGTAAAATGTATGACTCCTGGCTTTGTTCATGATTTCTTTTTCACCTCATTGTACCACCATTTTACTTGTTTCTGGATGAGTTTTTTTCCACTTGCTTTGTTCTGATAAAGTTTATTCAATTTGAAAAACAATAATTTGCTGTTTTTATATTTCGGCCTGAAAAATTATCTGTTGTGGCTCTGTCATTACGTGCACTGACCTGCTATTACCAGAGTGCTGGCTAAAGAGAGAGATTTGTGCTGGCCATTCTATCATTGAAAGGTGTTCTATGAGAAATAACATATTCAGTCATGCCCAAACTGCCCCGATCCAAACTGACACAGTTTCCAGTCTCCCCCCTAACCAAGACAGCCCAGAAGTTCTTGTGCCAGTTTTAACTCCAGGTCCTTCCTCAAAGATCTGTTCAGGAGCACTAGGCTGCTTTGACATGCCTAGCATTTCTGGTGCTCAGAATCCTGCAGGTGCTGTTTCCAGTGTAAAATCAGCAATGAAACCCATTAAGCCTGCAATTCTCACCCAATCACAGATTCAGAAATCACTTAGTGTGCCAGGCCTGTCCCTAAATGGATCTGCAGCTGCTCTGGAGGCTCTTTAGCAGCAGTATTCAATGTATAAAGTCCCCAGGCTCTGCTGATTTACCTATTGTCTCTGCAGTTATTGCAGTCACTCAGCTGTGATATAGGCAGTAAGCTCCCGCCCTCAGCTCCATGGCAATGTGATCTCTGATGCTCTTCTTTCAGAACATCAAGTCAGCTGCAGACTTTACTGTAACCTCAATACCCTCCCATTCAACAAACACTATGGAGGATACACAGGTTGTTAAAGGTATTGGCATGAGTAATAAACCACTGCACAACATAATGCACAGTCACCACTTCTTGCTCTGCTACCTCTGTAGCTGATATACCTGCTGCTGCCTTTTTCAGGGACAAAGATGTGAATATCATGTACATTCCAAGTGGTCGCTCTCTCTCTCTCTCTCTTTTTCTTCACTACCTCTCCCTCTCTGACTACCCTTAATGTGTCAATGAGAACTGGTCCTCAGTGCTGTGGGGTGACAGAAATACAGAAAATGCAACATTTTAATTTGTGTTGTCTAAGTAGAATCTTTCCCAGTGATGTCCAAGACTTTAAAATTGTACATGAATTGCATGGGTGACTACTTGATCTGTTTGTTTAATTTTATATGAACACATGATAAACAGTAAAAAATTACATCTATGTGGGGGACACCAAGGTGTATTACCTTTGCTACTTGCAGCTCTGTAAATAAACAGTGCAGGTTTAGCAAATCTGATATCCTTTTATTGCGATCCTTCAAGACAATATCATTTCTGCTCATTAATTTAATTGATCTGAATGGTACTTAGAAAGATTTTGTATTATTTGCAAGAATCAATTACCTATTGCATACTGGAGTGACAAAATACAAGGGGAGGTGCAACTATAAATGGAATTGCAAACACGATTCATCAGTGTCACAGATAACCTATTATAACAACTGCTGATCACAAATGGCTCACACTGTACCACTGCTTATCCCTCTTTCACTCACTCTAAATAAATATGTGATTCAGTTTAGAGTCTGTGCCTGAATCTCTCTATATCTCTATTCTCTATTAATTCCTATCACAAAAGGACAGATAACAAGTATTAGCTTGACACAGCTAATTTTTCCCCTGGTGTATCACTAATCATGTATCCACTTTCTGAACTCATACGTGCAAAGATTGTAAATTCACAATGAAAATTAATGGAATGTACTACCTATGATAATTGCAAAGCAGTACAATTAAGTGATTACAGCTAGTGTTGTTTGTAAGTCACATTGCTGCATATTTGACAGTTACATCGCAACCAATTCCAACCATTTTTCTGAATAACCAATATTTCTACCAACCTGTGAATCACTCATTTTGTTTTTTTTTAAACAGAAGATAGAGATCACCATGATACCATGACTAACAATTTGCAAACTAATGTACAGTCAAACTGAATGAAATTAATTGTCAGCGATTGCCTGAGTATGTTCAACTGCTTGGTTCAATAGGAGATCAAATGACAGGCAATATTGATAACAGTGAGCACGAGCAGTGTTAAAGCTGGTCCCGCTGTCAGATGACCCTCGAGTCATCAGTCAAGCATGAGTATGCCAGCAGGTCATAGAGCTGATATGTGCTCATGCATGAGTCTTTACAGGCAGTTCTTTAAATGCTGGTTTCTGTTGGTAAATGTTTTAGGTTCATGAAGATAAAAATGGCACACTCAAGGGGTAAGAGGAGTCTTTTCTAATGACATACCATGCCACATACAAACAGAGAAATTGCATAACTTTTCGGTGTGTGTTTATCTACTACCAAATCAGCGTACGGTATATGACAGTGAATTAAAAAAATACATTGAATTCCGACAGTATTAATTTAAAAACCTCTTTGTGCAAATAAGATTATTTTATATTCAAAGGGAGTCACAAATGATAAAAGTGTATAAAAGCACACAGCAGCCAATTTACAAATGGTCCATATCTCCAAGTTCAATTATTTTAAAAGGCAACTAGTTAAAAGCTATAAGTTTTGCTTTGAAAAGCTCTTGACTTTTGGCTACAGAATTCATTGGCATCACCAAGTCTATTTTTACTAACAACGTGTAAATCAGAAACACCAGTAAAAATGTAAGCAATATAAGACATGACATTGTGTGCATTATGGTGACCTAATTGAACTCTTCAGGTGAAATGTAGAAAGTGATGGCAGAAGGAAACGATACGGTTTATCTAGTCTGCCCATAGGTCTACCCCCCTTAACTGCTAGTCAGTGTGGTAGTGCATTTGTACCTGTCCCAAGCATTTGTAACCCCCACCTTGTTCTCAGGGGTTACTAGAATCCCAGTTAGAATTGGTGGCAGGAAGGGAAAGGCAGCTAGTGAAATGCCAGTTAAATGGGTTTCACACTGTCATGCTCTGATTTCAGTCTCAGCTGAGCTGGAAGATGATGTAATCTTAGAACTCTCACAACAGCATAAGCTACACTCTTTGCCAGCTCTAGGGAGATAGCTTTAGAATGTTTCATTAGAGTGGAGTCAGTCCTGAGTAGGAGTTCCAGGAGGTGGCTGCAGCCTGCTGTGCAGCTCCTCACCTACCTCTGAGAGAGAGCTACCTCTTTGTTTTAGGTAGTTTGTTCTCACCCTAGAAGAAGAACATAGATGACAGTGATTGAAGTGGTGGAGACTTTGCCAAGTGGGTTTTCCTTTGCCCCATCCCAGGAGGGATGGGGGAGATCTTCAGGATTCAGGGACAATCCCCTCAATCCAGTCTGTTTGGTGAAGCTGCCTTTGTACAACTTCAGAACTGTGAGTACTACTTTTGTGTAAGCCTAGGAGGGGCACCTGCAATACCTATGGTGCATTTCTCTGACAAAGGGACCCTGTCACCTAGACTGTTTCTGTTTTAAAAGTGTCTGCCTGTGTTTGGAGTCTAGTGAGAGACTATCCAAGTACAGAACTTTTAACTTTCTGGCACCTTAGAGGTGTGTCATGTAGTATGTTAAGTGTGAACAACATTTCAAGATAGCATCCACAAGTTTCTGTGAGGGTGTTATTAACCAGATGAATGGCTGAGTATAAACTTGGAAGCAAAAGGTGGGAGACCACCCCATTTGGAGTAAACAGTTTACCTCTACGGGTTCAGTTTGGGCACCAGTTCAATTTTCAGCCAGTTCATTTGGCCAGTGCCTGATGGAAATATTTACCCAGACGTGGGTTTTGAATCCTCTCTTTTCAGTTCACCTCAGCATAGTGGGTGCTGGACAATTTCGAGCCTGGATGTGCTCTTTTGTGGTCATATGTACCACCTTTATTCCTCATGAAATATGGGAATGTGTCCTAGTATTGGCCATGTGTGCCAAGTCGATGGGACATGTACCAGTAACTGGCCATGTGTGCCAGTCTCCATTTTCAGGACTAGAGTGTTTGCTGTTTTGTGTCTTTATCCTATGCTAAATGGGAATGTCAGGAATTTCCGTACTCTGGAGAATCTGCAACACCAGTGTTTGTAGCTCTGTGGGAGTCCATCTTTGCTTTGTGATTATTCCTACTCTGTTATGTGAATAAAAGCCATACTCGAGAATCCCAACCTGGTTTGGACAGTATTGTTATTGCTTCCATTGTGTCTGGATTTACTTGGGTGCCCCTGACCAGAAGTGCAACCCTAGCACAATTATGAGCAAATGTTTCTCCCAGGGACCTTAGTTGCCGGCCATGGTAAATGGTCCCACCAGGTGTGTGCCAGGTAGTTGCCACACTTGGTTGCCTGTCTGTGATAGCAGGCTTAGAAAATAAATATGTGTATTTGTTATGTAAACCACCATCCCCCTCTTTTGCCCCTAGATGCTGTGTAGTGAGAGGAGCAGCCCTGCTAGTGAAACAAGGGGGGGTCAGTGGGAGGGGGCTACAAAAATGGGGGCTCGTCCAATGATGTGTTTTGAATTTGGGAGAAAACAAGAGATGTTTGCTCAAGTTGCGGCTATCATTTTGTCTGTCTGGCAGTTGGTAGCCAAAAATTGGGAGCTTTGTGCAGAAGGAGTTTGCCCAGAGTAGTGCCATCCATATGTGCCGCTGTATGCCTGCTGTTCAAGTGCTGCTGTGATTGTGCCAACATTTACCAGTGAGCTGCAAAACCAAATGGTGTGTTCTCCTTATCCTGCATCAATCAGAACATTTACCAGCTTTAATTTTCAAGTTGTGACAGAAAAAAGTATTGTGGACTTTGGGAAGCAAAGAGAAATTGTGCCCTGAAAAGTTTCAAATGCTTGCTGTGTGAACTGGGAGAGTCGCTAAAGAAATAGCCAAGAAAAATGGTTCAAAATGTTGCTCCTGCCATGGAAAAGTTCAGTTGAGAAAAAAAGTTGTTTTTGCAGTTTAAACTTTGCCTGCTGGACAATTGACGTGAAGGAGAAGAAAACGAGAAGGCAGAGAGGCTCATTTGCATGGCGTTGCGTGATTGGTGAGACTGCAATCAGCCCCGCCCCCTAGCCAGCTTCAGAGTGCTGCCCAATGTTTGAGAGGGAGAGAGAGGTAGTGGTGTGCAAGCTGGTAGCAGGAGAATCATCATGGTGACTGTAAACATTCCAGTTCTGTAAAAACAGACTATTTCTGTGTAAGTTCGGGCTCAACCCATAATCCAACCAACTGGGAAGTAAGAGTGGTGTTTGTAGTGACAATCAGTGGGATTGCCAGCCGGCTTCAACCCAGAGGCCTTCCAGGATTGGCTTTAGGCCAAGATTTTCCATCGTAGCAAGCCAACTACTGATTCAGTGAGTATCATTCAGCAAAACTGAGCTCAAACTGTGTTGTGATTCTCAAAAGCCAGCTGGATCTGTGTGTAAACAGTGCGATTGTTCTTGCAAAGAAGAACTGTAAAGTGATCAAAACAAGCAAGAATTCTGAGTAATAGACTGTGTGCATGTATTATGGATTCAGCAACAGTGTGATTTTCTGAGCAATCCATGAGACTGTGCATTGTATGAGAGGCTGCAACAAACAGGCAATCCTGTTCAAGAAATACCGTGGCTTTAGTAACTTTAAGCAAGTAAAAAATGTATTGAAAGCTAATGGTAAAGTCCATAAATCATATAGATGTGCTGAGAGAGACAAAACCAGTGCAGTCAGTACAATTTGAGCAAAATTTATCAGTATGCAGTAAATCAGATGCGCAGTGGCTTGAGTCAGATACAGAATTGTTGATGTGCCAGGAGTACTGCCACCACCATTACAGGGTGGGGCAGTAATGTAAACACAGCAGCAGGGAGCCACTTTGTGAGACTGTTCCAAGTACAGTGAACTCTGTAATAACAGTGAACTTTTGTGTGTTTATTTACAGTCATGGCTTTGGGACCATCCCACTGCCTGGATCATGCCTGGGCTATGATAACTGAAGAGGTTACCAAACTTAAAGAAATTGAGCAATGTTCTATGGTGGAAGTTTGCCTCCTCATGTTGTGATTCCCGGATACTGTGTGACAGTATGCATAATGTGCCTCAAGGCTGGAAGGGATGATTTCATGATTCCTCACTATTCAGCGTGTTTAGAGAAGCAAGGTCTGTCCAAGACACCTAAAATTAATTTGGCTCCCACTTGTACAAAGCTACAAGATCCTGCAAGTAGCAGCACACAGCACCAGGTTGAACCTGTTAGGGGAGGCCTAGCAGAGTGTGGCACAAAGGAAGAGGGTGTAGATTTACTCCTGGAACAGATTCCTCATGATGTCTCCATGTCTATGTTATAGATGGACAGTGCAGAGGGAGAGTCAGGGATCCATGAAGAGAGGGTCCTAGCCCTAGCCTCATTGGAGAGGATGAGGTTTGAGAAACTTTAGAATGGGAGGTTCGACCAGCTCCATGGCGCCGAGCAAAGGGGTTCATTTGGCATGCTGGCGACCCGGGTTTACACCCCAAGCCCGGGCACCAGGAGCGGAGATAGGCAAGGGAGGGGTTCTATAAGTGCCCATTGGACGCTTCCCTCCTGGGGGATGGGATTTGCCTGGGGACCTGTGGGCGGATTGGTGGCGAGCTTGGGATGTGCTGCCTCAATGTGCCCACAGCATGCCCCCACCCCAGGAATACCCTGTGTGCTTACACAAGGCTGAGAACTGCAGTAGCCGGGGCACAGAAAATGGAAATTATGCCTCATTCCGACCGGATGATGAGCGCCTTGGCCCCTGCAATGCAAAGCTCCGGAGCCAGCCCGGATCCAGCCCCGCAACACCTGGGATGCAATGTTGGCCATAAGGCTATTCCCCCCCGGAAGAGAGGGACCCTCCTGGCATAGGAATATGCCAGGCTATCCAAGGTAGGCTGCAATTGGGGCTGGGAGAAGGTGGCAGGAGGTTGAAGGGTGGAAGGAAGGTGCTGGTGCTCCAAAGAAGTGGCCGGTCGGGGTGTGTGGGAGGCGCATTAAAAAAAAGAATGGGAGGTGTCTACCTCCACACCCAGTGAAGAGTGGACTGTCTCAGGAGTGAGGATGACTGCTCACTCCTGGGCCCAAATTCTAAGTGAGGAAGAGGAAGAAATGTATTTCTCTGTTGAGGGTCCCAGTATGCGGCCTCATGCTCTTGCCTCGGAGGAACCAGAAGAAGAACTTGGTGCCTCCACAGCCCTGCCCTCAGCAATGGTCAGGGACAAGTTCTAACTAGCTTTGAGTAAGCAACACTGGCAGAACCAGGACTGGCCACCCCCATGCCAGACCGAGGGTCATAGACTGATGAAGAGTAGTAAAGAGGAAAGGCTGGTTCATAGGAAGGCAAACAGAATCTATGGAATGTCCTTTCCCAACTTTCCTCAGAGATTCTGGGAGGAGATTGAGAAAAACAGATAGCCTAGATGACATCAACCCAGCTGTATTCCTGATACATCGCATGGGATTTTTGATGACATCAATCCAGCTGTTCCTTTCCTGTTCCAAGGTTTCATCTCCTAGATGACATCGACCCAGCAGTTTCCAGACATTTATCCTGTTTTCCAGAAGATTTCCACCCAGCTGTATCCAAAACATGCTGTCAGGGAGAGTCTTCAGCTGGAGAACCAGGTGCTGTACATTTTTTTTGTCCTTCAAGGGACTGGTAAGTCCAGACTTTTCTTACTTTATTTATTTATTTATTTATTTTATTTTATTTTATTTAGTTTTTGTTAACCGGGTAGGTGCACTAGCCATAGCAATGACTATTTTCAGGTATGACCCGGGAGGGCACAGTACAACAATACAGGGTAACATTTCAAAGCAATTACAAACATAGCTGACAGTACTATACAGAGCAGTCTAGCAAATGTAATACAAATGCGGGTAGTAAAAAATAAATAAAAATGAGAGAGCAACAGTACACACCAGAAAACTACATTACCATGAGCTTTAAGGAAGAAAAAACTTGCAACAGATTGAACATTTAGTGCTAAATAAGGGAAAGAATGTAGTCCAATGGGTAGGATACTAGTAAGTTATAGAGCTAGGAACAAGAAAAAAGGGATGAGAGTGAAAAAAAGGGAGGGAGGTGGGTCAGATAGGGAGGAGAAGTGCGTAGCATATAGAGGATCATATTATACATGTCATGGAAGAGAAGACTGGGAGCAAAAGAAGCTATTGAGGTTTGAAATAGGAGCACTTGTGGGAAGAATCAAGATAGTTTTGCAGCCTTTTTTAAAAAGTTGTATGAGATGATGATTGGTGTAAAGCTAGTGGACAGGAGTTCCAGTATTTGGGGGCATGGCAGGAGAAAGCGCTGGCGCCTTTAGTGGTTTTGTGTCTGCGGATAAAAACCGGGGCCTGGTCAACAGACCTCAGTCCATAGCAAGACATCCAATTTTGGAAAAGTCCTGCAAGGGATGTAGGTATTTGTAGGTGGACAATGTTATCAATGACAGATCCATATGCGTGAAGCCTTAATTCATTAGGAGGAAGCCAGCCCAAGTCAGAATAGAGGAGACTGTGGTGTTTCAGACTATGTGAGGAGGATGCATAGTGACATATATTGTTATATGTGATATCCCATTTCCGAAGGATAGATTTGCATGCTGAGGCATAAGTTGCAGCACCATAGGTAAGTGATGGAAGGAGTGTGCCACAGGCTATGGCAAGCCTTGCTGAGGAGGTGAGCACATAGCTGGTTTGGTAGGCTATTCCAAGTTTGGAGTTGACCAGTTTGCAGGTCTGGTTGATGTGTAGGTCAAAATTTAGAGACTGATCAAAGGTGAGGCCCAGGGAGTTTACCACCCCAACTACCAAGTCATTTAACGAGGTGACTTTAAAATTAGGATGAGCATGTTTGAGTTTAGTATTTGTCCGAAAGAGCATAGCTTGGGTTTTGGACTCATTTAAAACATGTCTGTGGGTAGATATCCACCCCTGAATTAACTGAAAGTCAAGAGAGAGAGAAGATTGTGTATGTCCTCAATGCTTTTCACGCTGGCATACAGAACAATATCATCTGCATAAAGCAAGGAAGTTGTCCTGCAGAGGTCAGTGGAGATGCTATTTATGAAAAGAGAAAAAAGTAGGGCCCAAAGATGGAGCCTTGCGGAACCCCAATGTTTATGATGGTCTTGTCCAAGAGAGTAGAGTTGTATTTCACAAATTGAGTCCTATCAGATAGGTAGTTCCCAAACCACCTTACGACATTATTTGAGAAGCTTAGTGATCCAAGGGTGGTAAGAAGGATGGGGTGATCAACAAAGTCAAAAGCCTTGGTCATGTCTATGAAAATAGCCCCAGTGAGTAGCCCAGAGACCATAGCTACAAGTGTATCTGACATGAATTTGAGAAGGGCAGTAGTGGTGCTATGGCCCTTGAGGAAACCATGCTGGGCTGGGGAAAGTAGATCATGTTTCTGAAGGAAATCCATTGTCTGGGTGGCTACAATCTTCTCGAGAATTTTATTTAGGACAGACAGTGTGGCAATGGGCCTATAGTTAGAGGGATCTTTGCGGTCTCCTTTTTTGAAAACAGGGATAATCCTAGTTGACTTCCATATCTCAGGGATATAGCCCTGGCAAGGGGAGAGTATGAAAATCCTGGCTAGGGGGTCAGCAATGAAGGGTGCTGTGATCCTGAGGAGCTTTGGTTCAAGATTGTCAGAGCCAGCTGCAGTGCATTCCTGGATATTGTTTTGCAGTCAAAGCACTTCACACTTAGTTACTGATTTGAAGAAGAAATGAGGACCATTTGCATTTTGTCAGTTGGGTACAACTGGTTGGACAGAAAAGGAGGAGATGCAGTTAGTTAAGTCCAAGAATTTGTTGTTGAAGAAGTTGGCAATGGTTCTAGGATTATTACAGTGCACCCCATCAAGTGACATGTCATTAGGGGTGGATGCTACAATTGAACCAAGGAAAGATTTAATATGTGACCAAAATGTTTTGGGGTCTCCATAGGAGTTGGTTAGTAGGTCTTTACAGTAGGAGCTTTTGGCTTTTTTGATGTCCTTTTTGCAGGCATTCTGCAGGGCCCTGTAGGTGTTGAGGTCAGAGGTTAGCCCAAAGTTCTTATAGTAGAACCAGCTTTTATCCCTTGACTTGCGTTTAGCTAGCAGGTCTAATTTCAGCCAGCGGGTTTGCTTGTTCCTTACCCGTTGGGTCACAAGTTTACAGTGCATATCCTGCAGCACTAGGAAGTGTTTTAAGAACAGATTAAGGGCAGTTTGAGCATCATCGTACGTAAGAATGGGAGACCAATCAGTGGCAGTAATGTTGCTGAAGAAAGACTAAGGGTTAAAGTTAGCATAGTTGCGGAAGGTAGTGAAACGAGGTCCGGTCAGTGAAGGTTTATTTTTGCCCCAGATACAGTATATTGGGGAGTGATCAGTGATGGCATCTGGTAGTACTCCAGAGGTAATTACATTTTCAGGGCGATTGATCATGATCCAGTCTAGTAGCGTGTTCGTGCTTAAGAGAAGGGTGTGTCTGCTGGGTTCGCCTATCAGTTGGTGCAGGTTATAACTCTGCAATTTGGCCATTATTGTGGATTGGTTACTGCCCAGCCAATTTATGTTTAGGTCCCCAAGTATGAGGACCTCATTTCTTCCAGCTAGGCATGAGATTTGGTCTACTAGTTCATCCAGTCTTGTTTGCCCATTGCTTGGGGAACTGTAGGCACATACAATGTGCAATTTTTTTGGACCCAAGAGTGAGCAGAACATGAAGTGTCTCACAGTAGTGTAAGGTAGATGATTTTAGGGCAGAGACATCAAGATGATCTTTATAGTAGACAGCTATCCCACCCCCTCTTTTGGGAGTAGCTCTTTCAAGTCTTAATAGATTATATTGAGGAAGAGAGCATAGGGAATCAGGTATGGATGGTTTCAGCCAAGTTTCCATTATGCATAGAATGTCAGGCTTGTATAGGGTGGTCCAGGATTCAAGCTCAGCCAGATTACATGTAAGGCTCCTAATATTGTGGTGTGCTATAATAAGGCCTTTAGCATTGCTAAAAGCATTGGGCAGTTCATTAGCCTGTCCAGGATTTAGTTGAAAATTGCCTGAGAGTAGTATAGCAAGTAGGAGAAAATACCATAGCTTGCGGTGCAAGAGGTGACCATGGGCATGGCGGTGCCAGTGGCTTTTCTTTTGGACATGGGCAACCATGTGGATCAATATTCTGTTTAGTAGCATGGGGTTTGGGTCATGGCAAGAAAGGTAGTATCAGAAGATTCAGAGTAGTAAAAGTCTTGTGGCAAAAAGCCAGGGAGGGTCGCTTCGGTTTGAGGTGTCATGGGCATGGAAAAGTGGAGAAGGGGTAGCATTATCGCAAGAAAATACAATACCGTCTGAAAGGTCATTTTTGTACCCTTATCAGCATGCAAAGAGAATAGGTGCCACCAGCAACAAGCCAGAGAACAGATGTGCACTGTTTATGAGAGAATAGGACTGTCTCAGAAAGGTACTTTGTAATGGGTCACACAAGGTCCTCAAAAATACAAGCCTGAAAGGGTAGATAGGAAATACGTAGGGTACTTAAGCAGGTGGAGATTACACACGTCCCACTTGGAGTGGGGTTCAAAAACCTGTGAGCTTAGAGAGGTGATGGCCACCTCACTGGGACAGTAGAAATTATAATGTGGGACAGAAGAAATTGTGACAGGAAACTGATAGGTCAGTTAATCTGGGTAAGAAGCTGGAGCTAAGAGCATGTAAAGAAAACAAGAGGAATACAGATTATGCAGTTTAGGTAACAGCTAGGTCAGGGGTTGGAGATAAGCCAATGATATGGGAATCGGAGGAGGAGCTACTGACTATTTAATGGAGGCGGGGGGGTGGGAGAATTCAAGCTAGAAGAGCTAGGATTCAATAGATTACAAAAAAAGGCCCTGAAGCTCTGTAGTTTGATTAAAAAAGGCATTGAATCGCTGTAGTCTCAGTCAGTAAAAGGTGCTCAAATGAGCACTGAAGCCCAGCACCGGTGGTCCAATCAGCGATAAGCACTCGGGGAGCCACACCAATCGATAGGCCCCACTGGAGAGTGAGTGCAGAAATCAGAAAGCGTCAAGTACCTGCTTGAGAATCTGACCTCAGGGACCAGGTGAATGGCTGAGTTTGGTGACTTCCAGGTGGGCAGCGGCTGGCGTGATGGCCGTCCTGCACCACCTCCAGAGAAGGGGCACTGCTCAGGTGGGGAGAGCCTGAAGAGAGGAGATAGAAAAAAAAGCAGTTAGGAGCTGTAATTAAAAGACCTGGGAATGGGGGTGGGGGCTGGCGGCAGACCGCCAGCAGCGGGTGGAGGTGGAGGTGATCAGTGATAGACAAAGGAGATGAAAACAGGGTTAGACAAAGAGCAGGAGTTAAGGATAGCCAGGGGAGGGGTTGTAGAAATCAAAGGAGAAAGGAACAGAAGAGATGCAACAGGGAGGTGGGGGGGGTCATACTGGAGTTCATACTGGATTGTTAAGACAACCAGAAGGCATAAGCCCATGTAGGCTATCCCCACCATTTCAGTGGAGGAAACTGAAGTTACCAACTGTTATGTACCTGTCCAAGCTTGTTTTAAAAGTATTAAAGCTAGAAGATTCCATTATTTCAGTGGATAAATTATTCCACAATCGGACCGATCTAGGTCCAAAGATAGCTTGTCTAAGCTTTGTCTTACATAGTTCTTCTTTTAATTGATATTTATGCCCTCTTAGGTTATAACTTTGATCCTTGATTTGAAGGCCAAGATCATTTTTTTATTTTTCTTGTCCTAAGATTTTATATAACAATAGTAAATCTCCCCTTACACATCAAGTATCCAGTGACCACAACCCTAGGTCCTTCAGCCTCTCCTCATATGATTTATCTTTAAACACTTTTATAAGTTTTGTACAAGCTTTCTGAGGTTTTCAACCATTTTTATGTCCTTTTTTAAGTATGGACTCCAAACTGTAGAGCAGTAATCCAAAATGAGGTCTCACATTAGTCTTGTAGAGGGACATTAACACCTCTTTGTTTTTAGAATAAAAACTTATTCCAATGCAGTTAACCAGATGCATGGCTTTGTTTGCTACTACTTTACAATGGTACCCCTTTCTTAAATTAGAACTAATGTATACCCCCAGGTCTTTTTCATAATCAGTATTCTTGAGTTTTACACCTTGAATATAGTAGTCCTGCTCTATATTATCCTTCCATATATGGATTGTTACACATTTATCCAAATTAAAGCACATTTTATTTTTGTTTGCCCACTCTAGTACATAGAGTAGGTCTTGGCCAAATTGTAATCTGTCCTCAAAGGTATTAACAACCCCTCCCATCTTAACATCATCTGCAAATGTTATTAATTTGTTCCTTCCAGTTATATTTAGGTCAGCAATAAAAATGTCAAACAACAGTGGTCCCAACACGGATCCCTGCGGCACACCACTGGACACCTCAACTTCATTCGACATAAAACCCTGAATCCTAACTATCTGAGTTCTATTGGTTAGCCAATGACTGATCCATCCAATAATTTTACTATCAATTCCCAGATTTTCTAATTTTTGGATCACTATACCACGAGGAACTGTATCGAAAGCTCGACTGAAATCCAACATTGCCATGTCTACATTATTGCCCTGGTCTATTAATTTTCCAACATATTCATAGAAACTGACTAGATTAGTCTTGCAGGATTGATTTTTAACAAACCCATGTTGGGCATTATCAATCAGTCCCTTACTTGAGATATATATTTCAATCTCTTCATAAATTATGCCTTCAATAATTTTACAGATCACTGATGTCAGGCTTATCAGTCGGTAATTTACTGCCTCATATCTTCTCCCCTTCTTATTTACCGGGACCACATATGCTGTTCTCCAGCCTCTTGGCACATACCCCTCATCCAAGGATTTCTGCCCTATTATTTGGATAGCAGGTGCTAACACATCTCCCATTTCCTTAATGAATCTTGGGTGAACCCCATCTGGACCAGCTAATTTATCCGTCCTGATTTTTTGTATTCTTTCAAGAACTTTATCAATAGTAAATATATCATTATGAACCTTGTTATTTATTTCATCCTCGCTTTTGTCTCTTGTATAATTATCCTTGACAAACGGCTTACTAAATATCTTACTAAATTCTTTAGTCATTTTGTCAGGTTTATCAGTCAATTCACCATCGATAAGGAGTGGTCCCACAGCATTAATATTCCCCCTTTTATTGTTCACATAAGCAAAGAAACTTTTTGTATTATTTTTTGATGTAGCAAGTTTGTATTCCACCTGTTGTTTTGCTCTTCTTATTTCATACCTGACTTTCTGCAATGTCCTTTTATATCTCACCCAACTAGTCCCTGATTCTAGTTGCTTCAT
This sequence comes from Neoceratodus forsteri, assembly GCA_016271365.2. Classification (NCBI taxonomy): domain Eukaryota; kingdom Metazoa; phylum Chordata; order Ceratodontiformes; family Ceratodontidae; genus Neoceratodus; species Neoceratodus forsteri. The sequence goes on along the minus strand of CM057452.1, from coordinate 524,246,275 downwards.
CTGTCTATATAGTATTTTCTTTTTCTTACATAGTTTAATGATCTTATTATTAATCCAGGATGTTTTTTCCCCTACTATTGTATACTTTTTTCATTGGGATGTATTCTAGTGTCACTTTGTTTATTATATTAACAAGGACTTCCCAAGATTCTTCAGTAGATTGCTCATGCATTATCCTATCAAATTTAATTTACTCAATATATTTCTTATTTCAGGATAGTTAGCTTTATTATACATTATCTGGGTTGTCTTGCCCTTAATTATTTTATTTGTCTTGTTAATTGTGAACATAATAGTTCCATGATCGCTTGTTCCTATCGGCGGTCCTATTCTAATATTTTCAATGTCACTGGGTATATTAGTTAAGATAACATCCAAGGTATTATTACCTCTAGTAGGTTCGTTTATACATTGTTGAATGCCTGTTGATATCAACTTCTCATTTATTCTTGATCCCAACGAGTTGTTACCTTTTTTCTTTTTCCACCTACTTCAGGAATATTCAAATCTCCCATTAGCACTATATCAGTATCTTCTGCCAAGGTAGTAACCATGTCCATGGGTCGAGAAATTCAGTGCAAGTTTTCAGAAAAGGGGTTCACAGACAGGACTGTTTGCAAATTAGAGAGATGCAGGGTCAGGTAGTTAGATAAAAAAGTGGTTTGGTAGGATTTAGGAGAAGGAAGTCAGAGAGAAACAATTTGAATTAGCTAGTACATTCAAGCAATTACAGACTTTTGCATGGTAGTTTACAGCTGAGAAAAGCAGGTTAGCAAACTACAAATACTTCGGCTTTGCATATGTAGATAAATTAAGCAAAATTCAAGCTAGAAGAGCTAGGATTCAATAGATCACAAAAAGGCGCTGAAGTGCTGTAGTTTGATTAAAAAAGGTGCTGAATCACTGTAGTCTCAGTCAGTAAAAGGCCCTTCAATGAGCACTGAAGCCCAGCACCGGAGGTCCAATCAGCGATAAGCACTCAGGGAGCCACACCAATTGGAAGGCCCCACTGGAGAGCAAGTGCAGAAATCAGAAAGCGGCAAGTAATTGCTTGAGAATCTGATCTTGGGGACCAGGCGAATGGCTGAGTTTGGTGGCTTCCAGGCGAGCAGCGGCTGACGTGACGGCCGTCCTGCACCACCACTGGAGAAAGGGTGCCGCTCTGGCAGGGAGAGCCTGCTTGAGAATCTGACCTTGGGGACCAGGCAAATGGCTGAGTTAGGTGGCTTCTAGGTGGGCAGTGGCCGGCGTAATGGCCATCCTGCACCACCTCCGGGGAAGGGGCGCCGCTCAGGTGGGTACAGCCTGCTTGAGAATCCAACCTCGGGGACCAGGCGAATGGCTGAGTTTTGTGGTTTCTAGGTGGGCAGTGGCCAGCGTGACAGCCATCTTGCACTGCCTCTGGAGAAGGGACGCCGCTCAGGTGGGGAGAGCATGAAGAGAGGAGATCCTACACCTGGCAGACTACAGACTGTTGAACTTTCCTCAAAGACTCTCCCCTTTGGGATTACAGTACTTCAGGAACTGTGCTTCACCGGGCTCCAGCCCAGGAGAGACTTTTTCACGGACCTTGCCTTCGGGCATCATTGTTGTCACTAGTGTGGACATTTAGGGCCTTCCATCCCCAAAAGGTATATTGTACATACTGTTGATATTTTCTACTGTTTTCTACTTTTCTAAAGAATATTTTTGGGATTCTCTGGTGTTTTGATGGTATGGGTTATTGTTGTTATACTGTGTGTTTTGCAGATTTGGGGTGTGTTTTGTCTTTTCTCATTCAGGTTGATCCTGGTGAAGAAAGAAGAGAAGACAAGAAGAGGATTGAAGGGACTCATTGGAGTTCCTTTGTGCATTAAAGTGTTTTTTAAAGTATAGTAGTTGTTAACATGTGTTAACCTTTTCCTCCCATAGGTGTATTTGTTGGGGAGTGTAGGAGTATAATGCTTATGTATAGTGGTAGCTCTGTGTTTTTGGTTTGTAGGTGTCCTGGGCTGGGGGGAGGTCCTCCCTTTGGGTAAGTTTCTGGTTAGATAGGTTTTCCCTAGAGGTAAAGCTGCTAACTTTCCGAGACCTAAAACTGGGACAGGGTCCATCTGGTATCCAGTGACAATAACGATCATATATGGGTGACTGTCAAAATGACGACCCATATTACAGTGCTATTATCATGGGCTACCTGCCAGGGTAGCCAGGATTGCGACCGCAAGGGAAGTAAAAGGCGAGTGGAAAAAGGAAATAGCAAGGGGAAGGAGAGGGATAGGGAAGAGGGTTATTACTCTCTACTGTGCTTGCTCTGCTGAGCCAACCATGTGGTGTGGTGGGTAGGGAGGCTGGATGGAGCAGGTCCTGGGTTTGGAGCTGGGGGCCATAGAAACATAGAAACATAGAATTTGATGGCAGATAAGGACCGCTTGGCCCACCCAGTCTGCCCATTTCCCTACCTGATGGATAAGCTGCAGGTCCTAGTTAACCAGCAGCCTACTTCTTCCTACCCCCACCCCCTAGAATTGCCTTATGACTGTCCCATGCATGCTTGAATTCCACCACTGTTTTTGACTCCACAACCTCCTCTGGAGGCCTTCGTTCCATACAATGACAACCCTCTCTGTGAAAAAATACTCTCTAAATTACCTCTGAGCCGCCCCCCTCCTATCTTCAAATTGTGTCCCCCTGTTCTTGCACACCTCTTTTTTTGAAAGATGCTACCCTCTTGGACTTTGTTGATTCCCTTGAGGTACTTGAAAGTTTCTATCATGTCTCCCCTCTTCCTCCTTTCCTCGAGGCTATACATATTAAGCTCCTTAAGTCTCTCTTCATATGTCTTCCGGTGCAGACCCTGCCAGGAAGATTTTTTTTTGTTCCCACAATTGCGGGACTTACATTTTTTTTTATAACGGGGCTTTGCCTCCTCTCCGACATGCACCCCCTGGAGTTACATAGATACATAGATACATAGACAGTGTCGGCAGATAAGGGCCTATGGCCCACCTAGTCTGCCCATTTGAGCTTGTAAGTTCAGTTTGTTTTCCTAGAAGTCTATTTCCCCTTACCCCTGACCTCTAGAATTCCTTTATGTCTATCCCATGCATTCTTAAAATCCCGTGATTGTTTCAGCCCCCACCACTTCCTCTGGCAGGGTGTTCCACTTGTCCACCACCCGTTCTGTGAAGAAATTCTTTCTCATGTTTCCTCTGAATCGTCCTCCCTCCAACTTCATCCCATGCCCCTAGTCCTGAAACCTCTTTTCGCTTAAAATAGTGTTTTCCTGCACCCTGTTCCTCCCTGTAAGATACTTGTATGTCTCTATCATATCCCTCTCTCCCTCCTCTCCTCCAGGGAGTACATGTTCAGTTCCTTCAACCTGTCTTCATAGGACTTGTGATGCAACCCATGCACCATCTTTGTTGCCCTCCTCTGAACCTTCTCCACCCTGTCTATGTCCTTACATAGGTATGGTCTCAGAACTGTACACTGTACTCCAGGTGGGGCCTCACTAGTGTCTTGTATAGCGGAATTATGACCTCCCTTTTCCTGCTGGTGATGCCCTGCCTATACATCCCAGCATCCTATTTGCTTTACCTGATGCCTTGTCACACTGTTTCCCTACCTTGAGGTCATCAGAGATGACAACCCAAGATCCTTTCCTGCTTGGTGCATGCTATATCCTCACCCCCAACTGATATATTGTGCCAGGGTTTTTGTGCCCCATATGCATTATCTTGCACTTCTTTGCATTGAATTTCAACTGCCAAACCCTTGACCATTCTTCAAGTTTCTGCAGGTCCCTTCTCATTCTGTCTACACCCTCTGGTGTGTCTACTCTGTTACAGAGCTTTGTTTCATCAGCGAACAGTGAAATTCTGCCTTCTATATCCTGTGCAATGTCACTGATGAAGATGTTGAATAGGACCGGTCCCAGCACTGATCCATGTGGTACCCCACTGGTCACTCTTCCCTCTGTGGAGTGACAGCCATTTACCACCACCCTCTGTGTCCTGCCACCCAGCCAGTTACCTACCCACCACACTACTGTCCTGCCCACACCCATATTCCCAGTTTGTGTATAGTCTTCTATGTGGCACAGTGTCAAAGGCCTTGCTGAAGTCCAGATGAGGCCATGTCCACTGCCCTCCTGATCCACCTCCCTAGTCACCCAGTCAAAAATTCAATGAGGTTGGTCTGACATGCCTCCCCTGGTGAAACCATGCTGCCTTGGGTCCTGTAGTCCATTGACAACCAGATGTTCCACCAATCTCTCCTTCAGTAGTGCTTCCATGACCTTTCCCACTACCGAGGTGTGAGGCTGACTGGTCTGTAGTTCCCTGCTTCCTCTTTGTTCCCACTTTGTATAAAGGGACTACATCTGCTGTCCTCCAGTCTTTGGGTACCTCCCTGTTTCCAGTGATTGGCTGAACAGGATAGCCAGAGGTTCAGCCACCACCTCTCTTAGTTCTTTAGGACCCTGGGGTGCACCCCATCTGGCCCCATTGCTTTATCAGCTCTTATTACTTCCAGTTCCTTCAGGATCCTTTCTCGTGTAAAGGGACTTGTGTCCATTTCTGTACCATTCTCACCCCTTGTACTCCCTTCAGACCCATTACCCCCCTCTTCCTTAGTAAAGACTGAGCAGAAATACCTGTTCAATATGTCAGCTTTACTGTTGTCATCCTCCACGCGGATCCCATCCTCCCCCTTCAGTCTCACTATCCCTCCCTTTGTCCTTCTTTTTTCACTTATGTACCTGTAAAAGGTTTTGTCCCCTTTAACCACTGATTTTGCAATGTGTTCTTCTGTCTGAGCTTTGGCTTCCCTTACTGACTTCCCTGCCTCCCTTTATTTCTCCTGGTACTTCTCCCTATCCCCTTCTGCCTGTGTCTTTTTGTATTGCCTGAATGCAATCTTTTTGGCTTTCACTTTCTTTGCTACCTCTTTGGAAAACCATAATGGTCTCCTCTTCCTTTTCCTCTTGCTAACCTGCTTAATGCATAATTCTGTTGTTCTTATAATCCCCATTTTAAATACTGCCCACTGTTCCTCAATCCTGATTCCTGTCCCATTCCCTTAATGCCTCTTTCAAGCATCTCCCATTTCCCCAAAGTCTGCCCCCTAAAATCCAGGATCGTGTTTTGTGTGGTTTGCTTCTGCTCTTTCTGTGATTTCAAACCACAATGACTGGTGGTCACTGTTGCCAGGTGCTCCCCACTGTTGCCCCATCACACTGTCCCTGTTTGTGAGCACAAGGTCCAGTATTGCCTTCTGCCGAGTTGGTTCCATGACCAGTTGCTTGAGGAGGCACCCTGGAGGAGTCCAGGATAAATCTGCTCTAGTTGATGCTGCTGCTGGGATGCTCCAGTCACGTCTGGTATATTGAAGTCTCCAACCAGTACTACCTCACCCCTTGTCTGCCATCCTTTGGATGGCTAGCATCAACTCCCTATCTGTTTCTTCCTCCTGGGCTGGTGGTCTATAGACCACACCTGTGTGGATGGCTGGCCCCATTTTCCTTTCCAGCTTAACCCACAGTATCTCTCCCCATTTGTTCCTCCTGGATCTGTGTGGCCCTTATGTCATTTTTCACATACAGTGCCACCCTCCTCCCTTCCTGCCTGCTCTGCCTCTTCTGAATATGTTGTAGCCAGGTATGGCCATCTCCCAGTCATGGTTATCATTACACCAGGTTTCAGTGATGGCCACAATGTCCAGGTCTGACTGTACCATGACAGCCTCCAGATCTTCCATCTTGTTGCTAAGGCTCCTGGCATTTGCACATGGCTTTCCATGATTTGACCTCCTAGACTGCTTCACTGTTCTACTCCAGCCCCTTCCTTGGTTGTCATTTATCCCTGGTTCTCCTTGCTGTCTGCCCTTCTGCTGAATTTTGCCCCTTTTCTGCTTATCCACCTTTTGGACACTAATCTTCAACTTTTGCACACTGCTTTGCAGAGATAGCCCTCCTCTGGTTCACTGGTTCCATTACTAGCTGTGGGGGTGAGCAAGTGGGTACCATCCTTGCTGGCCTGCCACCCCCTTGCTAGTTTAAATGCTTGTCAATGTAGCATTTAAATTATCATTGAGTGCTTGGATTCCCCTCAGGATGGATGCAGGCCGTCAGGCTTAGACAAACCTCCATCCCTCCAGATGGGTCCCCAGTCACCAATGAATCAAACCCTTCCTCACAGCACCAGTTCTTCAACCATGAGTTAAAGTTCTAGTGCATGCACTCCTATGCTCTCCTTGCCTCTCACAGGTAGTACTTCTGAGAAGTGACAGAAGTAGCTACTTGCTTGAGACCCCTCCCCAGTTTCCTAAACTCTTCCTGAACTTCCTTTGGCTCCCCATTTGCCAAGTCATTAGTACCTAGGTGGATAATGACATCCAGCTCACCCTCCTGTCTTGCCTTCCCAGTGATCCCCAGTATCTTCCTTCCATCCCTCCATGCCATGGCACCTGGTAGGCACCTCACCTCCCTGTCCTCCCCCTCCTGTGTTCCTAGCTGGATCCCTCTTATGATGGAGTCCCCCACCAGGATTCGCTTCCTCCTCCTCTGGGGTCCACTGCTTTCCCCACTGAGGTCACCTCCTTGCCTAACCTCCACATCCTTTCCTTCCACTTCCCTGGGTACCTCTATTTGGTTGTCCTCATTTGCCAGTGTGGCATATGAATTCTTGAGTGGAATAGGATCTGGGATGTGCCTCTGCCTGACTGCTCTAACCCTCCCTGAGCCCACTGTCATCCAAGTGCTCCTCGTTCTCGGCATCCTTTGAGGCAGCTGCATTGGACTGGGTGGTTCCTGGACAGGGGTGATGGTACTCCTGACCCAGTTTACTTCCGCTCTGAGTCTGGCTACCTCATCCCATGATCCGAGAGATGCATGCAGATAGGGCAGCACCTCAGTGTCCAGAAGGTCTGCCTGAATATGGCTGCTCCACAGCCACTGCATTGCACCACTCCCCACATTATACTGCAGATTCCACTACTTATCTGCTACTAGCTCTCTTTAGTTCTCTTTTATTTATTTACAGTACTAAAAATCCTGTAACTGATCCTCAGATATATATTTTTTTAAGGAAAAAGAAACCAGTAAATAAATAAATGAGTCAAAACACTTGTCGTGCTGAGGGTGGTCTTCTTCCCCCTTGTGCCCCTCCTACTTCACACCTCTTACTATACCCTATGTTTAGATCCTGTCAATCAGATTTATCAGGGCATCAGGGCAAAATTTGCAGCAATTAAAGACAGCACAGAATTACACAGAATTAAATTTTCAACAGCCCAAAAACAATTATAAGTAAAGACAACACAGAAAGAAAGTATAGTGTCACTACAAGCCTACAATCTAAGTTTAAAAGAAAAATACCAGTTACCAGTTACTCTGAAGCACTGAATTGAATATGTTTATTTCCTTCACCTTCTGGCTTCTTCTGAGAAGATGAACTTCTGTTTGCTGCTTTAACTGTGACTAAGCCCCACCTCCAGTTATCACGTAGCTGAGGTCAGAGGCCAGACAATTAACACCCTTCACCCAGCTACAGGACAGTCAGACAAGCCAAGATAAAATTTGCAGCAATTAAAGACAGCACAGAATTACACCACCACTATTTTTTAAATTTTCAACAGCCCAAAAACAATTATAAGTAAAGACAACACAGAAAGAAAGTATAGTGTCACTACAAGCCTACAATCTAAGTTTAAAAGAAAAATACCAGTTACCAGTTACTCTGAAGCACTGAATTGAATATGTTTCTTTCCTTCACCTTCTGGCTTCTTCTGTTAACAATCCTTAATCGGGGGGTGCAGGGGGCAATGTGTTTGGTGTGCCCAGTTGCCTGCAAGAGTATATCGCCAAATTGCTTTTCGGCGATATGCACTCGCCATAATAGTGATCACTGTAATGCATTCACTATTATGATATAGAACCAGTCCATCCTGACCATGCCCCCCCCCCCCACTGTGTCACTTCCACGGGCACCGCCATAGACAATGCTGCACACAATTAAATTTTGCTGCTTGCTCTGGCCATGCAGCCCCACAGTAACACCAATAGCAAACATCCAGATTAAACAATACATCATTCTGCTGCAGCAAGTTCCAAATCATGATGTACAGAAAGTTCATTAGAAGCAAAACTGCATTAAATTGTGTTCAGACATTTGAGCTGCATGTGTTGCTCCTCCTGACATTCCCATCCCAACCTGCTTGCAGTCACCTTATTTGCTGAGCAAACTTCACTTTAGTGACTCCCACCACAACACCAGATTGTTTTCACACACTTCCCTTCAGCTGATCAGGTTCGGGTACCTTAGTTCACTGCTGTCAGTCTCTTCTGTCTGGAGTCCCTCTCAGCTGCTGGCAGGCAGCTGTCCACATGCATTTTTTTGCACTACTACTCAGTCTAACCTAACAGGAAGGAACACGCTTTACTGTGCCCCCGCTGACATGCTTGCGGTGCAAAATAGGCGGAGGGGTTGAAGTTGCAAACTGTTATTCAGCTCGAGCAGTGCCACAGAGGTGCTGAAATAACTGTCATTCACAGATTAGCAGTCAGCAAAAAAAGGGACAAAACTGGAACAAGTAAGAAAAAACCAAGACAAAAGTGACATTTTGCAAAACTTGTGGGGACACTGGGACATGCTGCCTAAAATAGGGACTGTCCTGGGAAAATAAGGACTATTGGTAGCTTTACCTAGAGGGCTAGGAGGCTAGACAGGCTGTGTACCTGACCGGCTGGATGGGCTGCAGTGCTGGTCTATTAGGGCTATGCTCTGGACAGTTCCTCCAGGGCCACTGGTTATCCATAGTAAGATTATAGTGCAGGGCCTGATGTGTCAGCCAATGGCTTCTGGGCCCTTAGTGTTGCCTGCCTGTGCCTGGCACATGGAGAGGGCCTGATCACCCCTCTCCATAGGTAACACATAGGGTAGGATAATCCAGTGCTGGGTAGGTAATGACTGGGGACAGTCATTTTCCTGACTGAGGGGTGGGTGTAACCCCCTTGTTCCCAGGGGTTACTAGAATCCCAGGCAGAACCAGTGGCAGGCAGGGAAAGGCAGCTAGTGAAATGCCAGTTAAATGGGTTTCACACTGCCATGCTCTGGTTTCAGTCTCAGCTGAGCTGGAGGATGATGTAATCTTAGAACTCTCGCAGCGGCATAAGCTACACTCTTTGCCAGCTCTAGGGAGATAGCTTTAGAATGTTCAGTTAGAGTGAAGTCAGTCATGAGTAGGAGTTCCAGGAAGGGGCTACAGCCTGCTGTGCAGCTCCTCACCTAGCTCTGACAGAGAGCTACCTCTTTGTTTTGGGTAGTTTGTTCTTACCATAGAAGAAGAATATAGAAGTTAGTGACTGAAGTGGTAGAGACCTTGTCAAGTGGGTTTTCTTTTGCCCCATCCCAGGAGGTATGGGGTGATTTTCAGGGTTCAGGGGCAATCCCCCTCAATCCAATCTGTCTAGTGAAGCTGCCTTTGTACAATTTTAGAACTGTGAGTACTACTTTTGTGTAAGCCTAGGAGGGGCACCTGCAATACCTATGGTGAATTTCTCTGACAAAGAGACCCTGTCACCTAGACTGTTTTTTTTTTTTTTTTTATAATCTTTTTATTAGGTTTTCAACAAAAACACACAAAACAGGTAGACAGCAAGCAGGACTTAGACATAGACAAACAAGAAAACAAACCCATAGTCAACAACAAAGTGGTGCAATCCCTTATACATTTTAGTTTAGTCATTTAAAACATCTCAATCTCTTATTTTAAAAGTCTAATCATACTAAAAAATATTATATAGACATAAACTTAAGTAAAAATAGAAATAAATATAAATAAATATGTATATTTCTATTATCCTGAATGCATTCCTTAACCATAGTAATTCCTTGCTATCCCCTTATCACCATCTAGGTCACCTCTATATTGCCTTTCCTTTCCTCTAGTCAAGGCCCATTTGCAATGTATTTTCCTCCAAATTGCTAAGCAAGGTTAGAAAGGGGGTCCATTCTCTATAAAAAGTCTCCTCCCTGTCCCCGGGAACCAAGGTCAATCTTTCCAAAGCTAATGTCTGTATACTCAGACTACGCCATTGCTGGATAGTAGGCACCTCACAACTCACCCATGTATTCTGTATGCAGTGTCTGGCTAACACCAGGAGCACCCTACATCATCTTGGGAGTACTTCCCAATCCCTGTCTTCTCCCTGTGTCATTCCGAATAGCCACATAATCACTTCCACTTGCAAAGGGAAGCCCCCCATATTTGAAACTTCATCCAGTACTCCTCCCCAAAAGAGCTGTAATACCTTACATGTCCAGAAGCAATGCATATAGGTTCCCCTTTCCTCTTCACATCTGCCACACATTGGGGAAACTGAGGGGTGAGCCTTATGCACCATCACATGAGGATAATAGAGCCAGTGTAGAAATTTATAAAAAGCTTCTTTAAATCTGTTACAGATCAATAGTCCTCCCTGTCCTTCTAACAAAAGTTGCCAATTCTCCTTTGTGATATTATGGGCTAAATCCCTCTCCCAGAGTTGTTTAACCTTTGCTGTATAGTCTGGATAATCCTATTTCCCCAACTTTGCTGCTTTCAGAATAAAGCCCTTGGAGTCCTTTTGAGCCATATTAATCAAGGCCTCGGTCATATCCCATCCTTGTGGTTGAACCTTATCCCGTCCCATCTTCTGTATAAAGGCCCTAAGCTGCATATAGTGGAATAACTGATGTCCATGTAATCTGAGCCCTTGGACAATATCTCCCAATGGGTACAACACCCCATTCCTCAGAATGTTTCCTATATTCTTTACCCCTTTGTTTTCCCACTCCCGAAAACCTCTGTCCTCCAATCCTGGCAGAAAAAAGGGATTCCCACCACTAGGAGTAAAAAGGTTTCCCCCATAATTGCCTCCTTTTTTGTAAGACATTCCCATGCCTCCAACACTGTCCTCACCAATGGATTACCTCTCTCCCAAGTGGAATAAGCTTTAAGGCCCTTACTATGTAAGTATGCCGATAACCAACCCTCACAGCCCCATTGCTCTAAGTTCACCCAACCTGCTACTGCAGGTCGGTGCACCCAGTCAGCCATGTACCTTTGTTGAATAGAGAGGTGATAATTCAAAAGATCTGGGAAATTATGCCCCTCCTGCATCGTCTCTGCCTTTAGCCTCTGAAGTCTGGCCCTTGGTCATTTATCCCACCAAATAAATCTAGAAAAAATTTTCTCCAGCCTATTTATATCCCCTTTCACCAAGCCCATCAGCAACATTTGCATAGGGTACAATGTCCTGGATAGGAAGTTCATTTTGAGAAGGTTTATACATCCCAGCCATGAGATAGAGAGCTGCATTCACCATCTCAGGTCTGCCTCCACCTTTTTAATTAGTGGTGAGTAATTTAACCCATACAAAGATTCAACAGTCCTTCCCACCTGTATTCCCAAATAAATAATACCCTTCTGAGCCACCTTAATGCCCCACTGCTCATCCACCTGTTTTGGGTTAGGGAAGCACAACATCTCTGACTCAGAGAGGTTAATCTTATACCCTGAAAATGCTGCAAAGGTATTTGCCAACTCCAAAAGGGGAGGCATTGAGGTCCGTGGTTCTCTCAAAAAAAGGAGCATATCATCCGCATAAAGAGTCACCTTATGCATAGTGCCCTCCATCCCCTCGACACCTCTACCTCTGAGCATTGTTGAATCACTGCAGCCAAGTGCTCAAGAGCCAGTAAAAATAGTAGTGGAGAGAGGGGACACCCCGTCTTGTACCTCTGCCCAATTCAAAATACTCAGTGGGGGCCCCATTGACCAATATACAAGCTCTGAGTGCTCAATACATGGCTCGAACCCACTGAATGTATGAGTCACCCAAAACAAACTGGGCCAAAACCTCAAAGAAGTATTCCCATTCCACCCTATCAAATGCTTTTTTGGCATCCATAGACAGGACATATGTTTTCCCCTGTATCTGCCCTGCCCTCCATATCACTTTCAACAGCCGCTGCATATTATGATAGGAGTATCTTCCCTTAATAAACTTGGTCTTGTCTGAGTGCACCAACACATGCAGCAGGTCCTCCAGCCATGTGGCTAAGACATTTGCCAAAATTTTCCAATCACAATTTTAGAGGGAAATTGGCCTGTAGGATGTATATTCTGCCTTTCTTTGCCCATCTTTGGAATCAGACAAATCATAGTGTCATAGTAAGTTTGGGGTAAGCTTGGTTGCTTCCCCCCTCCACCACCTGAAATACCTCAGGCAGGGCCTCTGCCATCTGGCCTGCCAGTGCTTTATAATACTCCACAGGGAACCCGTCAGGTTCTTGTGCCTCCCCCTTTTGGAGTTTCCCTATTGCTTTTATAATTTCTTCCTTCATGATGGCTTGGTTTAGTTGCACCTCCTGAGTCCTGGTAAGCTTGGGGAGTACCACTTTATCTAAAAAATCCTTTGCTAGGGTCCCCCATTGGTACATTCAGCTAGATACAGCCTACTATAAAAATCCAAAAAGCATTTCTCAATTTCATTTGGCTCCCTCTGCAATACCCCCAGTCGATCCCTAACCCCTAACACTCTGGTAGGGAATTTACCCCCTTTCATAAGCTGTACTAGCAATGGGCCTGGTTTGTTAGACCACTCAAATATTCTTTACCTACAATAAAACCCAGAGGTTTTTGCTTCCCCCCTCACCAATGCATTCAGTGCTTCCCGTGTAACCATTAGGAGTTGTGTAATTTCACCCTTCTCTCCCTTAGCCATACGCTTCTCCAATTCCTTTAATTGTTTTTCCAGTCCCAACCGCTTCTCCCTTTTTAATTTTTTTTACCTGAGCCATATACCCTATAATAGCGCTCCTCATGAAGGCCTTCCCTGCTTCCCCAATATATTTCCTTCGAAGCCTCACTGCCTTCATTAGTTTCTTTATATAACCGCCATTGATTCCCCAGAAACTCCCTAAACTCCTTGTTGAGGAGCATATAGGAGGGGAACCTCCACTGTGGTGGCTGGTCCCTCTCCCCCCGAATCTGCATTCTGGCTATTACCATTGCATGGTCTGATATGTGAATTGGACCATGGGAGGCATCTAAAACTCTCTCATGCCATCCCCTTAGCACATATATGTAATCAATGCAGGACCAGGTACCATGAGGGTTGGAGGAAAAAAGTATACTCCCTGGCTCCAGGACTTAACAACCTCCAACCGTCAACCATGTCCATATCAGCCAGCCCAACCTGCCATTGTTTGAGGCCCTCTGGCATCCAATCTCTGCCCTAAGAGTGGTCCAACACTGGATCCATCGTGCTGTTCATTTCACCTCCCAATATTAGGTCTTGGAATTGTTCCTTTATAAGCTGATTCAAGATTGAGGGAAAAAACTTAGGGTCATATACAGCTGGCGCATAACTATTACCTAAAGTGATTTGTTCCCCATATAAGTGCCCTACCCAAAAAAAAATACACCTTCTTTCCTTATGAGCTTTCTCAACTCTGGTGATTTCCACTGGTAGATGTTTGCTCACCAGTATGGCTACTCCACGTTTTCGAGAGGAATAGGAGGCCGTAACACATTTACTAACCAATCCCTGAGCAAGTTTACTATGTTACAAATCCGACAGATGGGTCTCCTGGAGTAGTGCTATCTGTGCTCCCTTTCTCTTCAGGGTTGTAAGAACATAGACCATTTAATTGGATTAATAATCCCTCACACATTCCAAGAGACCACTGTCAATTCTTTTACATTAGCCATATCCATTCCTTTGTTGTTCCTTTAAGTGGGTCCGTCCCTGCCTACTCTCTTTCACATACCCAACATATTGTAACATTCAGTATTCTAACAGCTTCCATGTCATATTTACATTTTGGATTGCACCATGTAAAACATACAAACATCCTGTATCTAAAACATAAACTTTAACCCCAATTTCCTCCCCTTCCCACCTTCACCTCCCGCCATTTTCCCATCCTTCCCGCCATCCCAACCTACCCCCACCCCTCCTGTTATTACTCTGCCCTGTATACACATCTCTTTCTCTGAACCACCATGTACTCCCCCTTCCTTGTATTGACACTAGTTACCCTTAAAGCATGAGTGTCTACAATCCCTCTGTTGATAGTGGTACCCTGCTGCTCCAGTACCGACCGGCTGCTACCTATGATATCCCTTTTCACTGTATTACAGCTAACTTACAATAAACACTTTAACAAAACATATTCATGGATTATGCCTAGACTGATAAACCTCCAGCCTATAAACAAGAAACTTTTATAAACATAAACATATTCTGGGTTCGAATTCCCCCTTCCCCCCTCTCCCCTTCCCTCAGAGTGATGCTCCAATTTAAAACGTCTCTTATCCTGTTCTTTCCCATGTTCCATATTTTAAATAATAAATAATAATCAGTTATTACTTCTCTGGAAATCTGGATATACTGTGCGCCATGCACAAGGGAACAGGCCTCGCCTTCAATACACGTGCTAGGCCCTTCCCTCACCCAGGCCCCCTTAAGATTTGATAGTAGCAGGCTGCTGTGAACAGTGCACCACCTCCTACATTTGCATGGAGTACCCCAGATATTTTACCCAAAAAATTTGCCCTTCAACCTTGCCCACCAAACACCCCAGAGGCAGCAAACATCCCTTTCCCCAATGAATTCCTAGTCCAAACTGTCTCGTCTGTTTCTGTTTTAAAAGTGTCTGCCTACATTTGGAGTCTAGTGAGTGACTGTCCAAGTACATAACTTTTAACTTTCTGACACCTTAGAGGAGTGTCATATAGTATGTTAAGTATGAAAAACATTTCAAGATAGCATCTACAAGTTTCTGTGAGGGTGTTATTAACCAGATGAATGGCCGAGTATAAACTTGGAAGCAAAAGGTGGGAGACCCTCATCTGGAGTAACCAGTTTACCTCTCTGGGTTCAGTTTGGGCACCAGTTCAATTTTCAGTCAGTGCATTTGGCCAGTGCCTGATGGAAATAGTTACCCAGACGTGGGTTTTGGATTCTCTGTTTTCAGTTCACCTCAGTATAGTGGGTGCTGGAAGATTTTGAGCCTGGATGTACTCTTTTGTGGTCATGTGTACTACCTTCATTCCTCATGAAATATGGGAAAGTGTCCTAGTACTGGCCATGTGTTCCTAGTCAATGGGAAATGTACCAGTAACTGGCCATGTGTGCCAATCTCCATTTTCAGAACCAGAGTGTTCACTGTTTTGTGTCTTTACCCTATGCTTATGGGAATGTCAGGAATTTCTGTACTCTGGAGAATCTGCAATACCAGTATGTGTAGCCCTGTGGGGGTCCATCTTTGCTTTTTGATTATTCCTACTCTGTTACATGAATAAAAGCCACACTCTAGAATCCCAACCTGGTTTTGACAGTATTGTTATTGCTTCCATTGTGTCTGGATTTACTTGGGTAACCCTGACCAGAAGTGCAAACCTAGCACAGTTATGAGCAAATGTTTCCTCCCAGGGACCTGGGTTGCTAGCCATGGTAAATTGTCCCACCAGGTGTGTGCCAGGTAGTTGCCACACTTGGTTGCCTGTCTGTGATAGCAGGCTTAGAAAAGAAATGTGTGTACTTGTTATGTAAACCCCTATCCCTCAATTTTGCCCCAAGAGGCTATGTGGTGAGAGGAGCAGCCCTGCTAGTTAAACAAGGGGGACCAGTGGGGGGGTTACACATTCTTGAAACCTACCACTGTTCTTACCCCCACCACTACCTGAGGAAGGCTGTTCCAGGCACCCACCGCCCTCTCAGTAAAGAAAAGCTTTTGTGTGTTATCTCTGAATTTGTTCATAGTTCTTGTGTGCTTTCTGACTTGGAACAGTTCCTGAACCTGCATGTTGTTTATTCCATTTAGGAACTTGAAGGTCTCAATCATGTCTCCCCTCTACTTCCGCTGCTCCAGGGAGTACATGTTCAGGTTTTGCAGACGCTTTTCATAGTTTTTGTTCTGTAGACTGTGTATCTTTTGTAGCTCTCCTTTGCACTGTCTCCAGTCTGTTGGTATCCTTTCTAAGTGTGGTCTCCAGAACTGCACGCTGTACTCCAGGTGTGGCCTCACCAGAGATCTATAGAGTGGCAGGATGATCTCATATTTTCTGCTGGTGATCCCCCTACCTATGCAGCCCAATATGCCATTTGCCCATAGTGCTGCTTTCTCACACTGTTTGGCCATCTTTAGGTCATCCATTATAATTATTCCCAGATCCCTTTCCTGTTTGGAAGATTCCTGTTGTACTCCTCCCAGGTAGTAGTCCTCTCCTGGGTTGGTCCTTCCTAGGTGCATGACCTTGCATTTTATTGTATTAAATTTTAGTTGCCACATTTCTGACCATTTTTCCGGAGCCTTAAGGTTGCCCTTCATCTTTTCTACCCCACCTGGAGTGTCTACTCTATTGCTTATTTTTGTGTTGTCTGAGAATAAGCTCACCTTCCCCTCTAGTCCTCAGTTATGTCACTAATAAAAATATTGAATAGGATCAGACCAAGTATTGATCCTTGTGGAACTCCACTATCTATTCCCCTTTCTTCTGAAAGTGAGCTGTTTACAAGTATCCTCTGTGTCGTTCCAATGAGCCAGTTCCTTACCCATTTCAGTAATTGCTGTCCTACTCCCATTCTGTCCAGTTTGTTGAGTAGCCTTCTGTGTGGGACCAAGTCAAAGGCTTTGCTGAAAGCAAGATATACTATGTCTACTGAATTTTGTCAGATTGGTTTGGAATGACCTTCCTGTTGTAAAGCCATGCTGTTTTGTGTCTAATTTGTTTTCTTCTAGAAAGGATATAATCCTCTTCTTGAGCAGGGTTTCCATTATTTTGCTCACAATTGAGGTTAGGCTTACTAGGCTGTAATTGTTTGCACTTTCCCTGCTTCCACTTTTGTGCTGAGGAATAACTGTTGCCTTCTTCCAGTCTTGGGGGACCTCCCCCAGCTTAAAGGATAGATTGAAAAGATCAGCCAGGGGTGCTGCCAGCTTGTCCCTTAGGTCTCTTAGTAATCTAGGATGAATTTCATCTAGTCCCATGGCCTAGTTTGTATTGAGTTTCTCTAGTTCCTTGAGGATCCTTTCTTTTGTAAAGGGACCCGAGTGTATACCAATTCCTTCCTTGTTGTGTGTTGCATTGCTGGGTCCACATCCTTCCTCCTCCTTGGTGAATACAGAGCAGAAATAACTGTTGAGGATTTCAGCCTTGTCCTTGTTATTTTCTGTGATCTACCCATCCACCCTTGTGAGTCTAACAATACCTCTTGATGTCTTTCTCTTCTTACTGATATATCTATAGAATGTCTTGTCACCCTTTACAATAATCCCTCTTTACAAGACACTTGTTAGGCCCCATCTGGAGTACTGCTTGAAGTACTGGAGGCCACACCTTCACAAGGACATTAACCAAATTGAGGCAGTCCTGAGGAGAGCAACCAAAATGGTGCAGGGACTGCATCAGAAAACATATGAGGACAGATTAACTGAACTCAATATGTATACCCTAGAGCAAAGGAGGGAGAGACATGATATGACTGAAACATTCAAACACCTTAATGGCATTAACAAGGTGAAAGAGTCTAAGATGTTTCAATATAAGAAAAATAGCAGGACAAGAGGACACAGCATGAGGTTAGAGTGAGGCCGATTAAGGTGTAACGTGAGGAAGTTCTTTTTTACAGAAAGGGTTGTAGATGCATGGAATGGCCTACCTCAGGAAGTGGTAGATATGAATCCAGTGCATGGCTTCAAGGAGGCATGGGATAGGCATAAGGGAGCAATACAGATGAGTATGAATAGATAGGCCATTGACAGTAAGGTAGAAAAAGAAATGGGCAGACTGGATGGGCCTTGCAGTCCTTATCTGCCGTCAGCTTCTATGTTTCTATTTTTTTGACCTCCTTAGCTATCCTCTCCTTGGTTTATGCCTTTGCTGTCCTGATCACTTTGTTTGCTTTCTTCTGGGTCTCCTTGTATTCTTCTTGGTCTTTTATGGTTCCGGTTTGTTTATATTTCCGGAAAGCCATTCTTTTCTCCCTAACCTTAAAGGCTACTTCTTTAGAAAACCAGAGTGGTTTTCTTTTCTTTAAAGCTTCGCTCACCCTTCTTATGCAATGGTTTGCAGTATTTAGTATAGCTTTTTTGAGCTGTGTCCAGTAGTCTTCAACATGTTAGCAAGACTCAGCTTTAGATTTTACTTCATTTTTGTGAAGTCTGTTCATCTAAAGTCCATGATTTTTGTATTGGAGTGCATTATGTTTGTTTTTGTCTTGACCTAGAACCACACCATACAGTGGTCACTGGTCCCCAGGTGGCTCCCAAAATCTACCTCTATGATATTGTACCAATTTTTTAGTAGCAGGTCAAGGAATGCTCCCCCCCCCTCTGTTTTGTCCTTTGCAATCTTCTTTCAGGCCCCTATATAAGCAGGGCTGCTAGAAAGTCCTTACTCCTGGTTGAACTTGCTGTACATGTATCTCAGTTTGCATCAGTTAAATTGAAGTCAATCAGTACAATCACATCCCCGTTGTCACTCATGAAGGTGCACAAAGCACAGCTGAGTGCCAGTAAATCCACCAGTGAAATGTGATTATATCACCACCATGGCAAACCCTGGAGTGTCTTGCTGCACTTTGCCATTCAAATACTTGACTAAAACAGAGAATAATGGATAGGTAAGTGTGTGTTATGAATTTTGTTTTACACACCTGAGGTATGTGATGACCCATAATCCTCAGGAGTGTAGCTTGAGAGGTTTATGTGGTCATCACACACTGAGGGTGTGTGAAAAAAATCCATAACATCAAACCTACCGATCCTTTATTTTTTATAATTGCTGGTGTGGAGGCTTAGACTGTATTTCTAGCAGCTTGAAAGGAAACAACGTTTTTTAGCTATAGTGCAGTTTTATTTTTGAAAAACTTTAACTGAACATGAATAAAACACAGTTGAAATACTTTTTGTGAAACAATGGAATACAAGAATTTTAAAATCTTTTCTTTGAGGAATGTCATATCAACTGGATTTTGGGTTATTATAAAGTGTCATACCAACTGGATTTCGATTGTTATTGTCTTTAGAACATAATAACCCCAAATCCAGTTGATATGCAGTTTTAACAAAACAGTAATCAGGTTGATATTTATGGTCACCAGTAATTACATAAAAATAAGAAGAACTACAAATCAGATTTGCCTTTGTAGCTGAGTTTGTAACTCACAACACACTTAAAATCTGGCCTCAATTATCTGTACTGATATTTATCCCCTGTACACTCCCCCCAGGATGCCTCTGGACCCCAGCTGTCCTCAGAAGAGTATCCTACTGAAAATATTAGAAGTACCTCAATGAATTACTAGTGCAAGTGAGGGATTGGATTTATGCTTTGTGCCAGGGTATTGCTGAGGTGTGTGCGTGTGTGTGTGCTCTGACCAGGGCTTGTTTGTACTATAGTTATTGCTATGCCTGTGAGTGATGTTGCCCTTACCTTTGACATAAATTTTTAGTTTTTTTGTTGACCGGGTAAGTGCACTAGACAAATTCTGCCTATTTTCAGGCATAGGATACAGATGCATGCCAACTGACCTTGACCCAGATTAAGCTGTTGGTGGTATTTTTAGTGAGTGGGGGGAAATTTGGCCAGAACATTAGGGAAATTCCCCTTCTCTACTGGAGAGGGCACTGTGATCATTGTCATGGAGGAGCAGGAGCCCAGTCAAGCACTGGGCTCTGAGGTGGAAAGAAGTCAGGAGGCTACGGTGATAGCCGCAGAAAATATACAAATAATAGAAACTAGCAATGTATTGGAGCAATCTCTGAGGCAAGATGATGTCCATATGTGGGATACAGACCGGAGTCCCAAGGTTATAGCAGAGGGGGAGCTACAATGAGCAGTAGAAGAAAAAAAAAAGTTCTAAAAGCCCAACAAGAAAAACTAGACCTGGAGTATACCAAAGCGAGGCATTGCTTGGACAAAGTGAGAAAACAGAAGCACTTAACAGGAACGCCATCTCTGCTGTCAGCCAAAGTCTTTTTTTTTTCAAGTTGGAAAGGGCCAGACGAGGAAAATGTCTTCTGTCCCGCAGACACCTGGAAGTACGTTGGATCCCCACATGCAGCTGTAGTCACTTGAAGGAGCTCTACAAGAAGCAGGATGGCTGCATAAAGGAAAAAGATGGATTCCAGACCCCACAGTGCCTATACCAGGCATGGATTCTCACCCAAAGCCTGTAAGTACTGAGACAGTAGCTCCTATACTACCTAAGGGGTTAGGGTGTAGCATGATGGAGAAAATGTTGGTTTCAGGAATGGGGAATGTTGCGGTGTTCCCCAGCTATTCCCTGATTATTAGCCAAGCAGATGAGTTTTTCAGTACCCCACTAGGTCCTGTAATAGGAGAAAACACTATTGTGGAGTGGGGGGAGAAAGTAATAAATGTTGAGAACGTGGCAAATGATGTGATTAATGAGGACATAAGAGCTCAAGGTGGTACAAGTGTGGATCCCCTTGCACAGAATAGTACTGCACAGCATGTGGAAGGGTCTGAAGGAAGACCAGATAATGACTTGCAAACAGATCCTGCTCCTTCTGAGGAGTAACAGAATACCCATACACCAAATGCTGCCCCCACTTATGCCAGCTTGTTCCACAATCCCATAGAGTCAGCCAAAAGACATAACGTGGTACGTTTAAGATACTTGAGTGGCCTGGAAAATATTCCAGATAGGGTATATGTGGGGAGAGAGTTAATCAAGAGGTCTATGGGTTTTACCCAAGTGAAGGTGTATGCCTTCATACATGCTCCGGAGGAAAGCATGTTTGACATTAGTTTTTGTTCCCCTGAACTTTTGGAGAGATTCTGGGGAAAATATGCAGTACTAAAGACAAACCCACTGTGGGTTCCCTTCCAAGCTGTTCCTGTCAGAAAAAGTCCTACTAAGATTATTACCATCCTATTTCAAAATGAAGGGGTCAATATGGCAGACATTATATATTGGCTGGAGCAAAGCTATGAAGTACATGACACTCCAGAGCCCATCTTTGACACAGAGGGCTTTTGGAATGGTGGTTGGTGACTGAAAGTGACATTGCAACAATCACTTTCAGGAATGACTCATCTACCCAACTGCTTCTTCCTAGGCAGAGACAAAGGGTTCATATTTTATCCAGGTCAGCCTCGTCACTGCTACAGATGCGGGTCTGCTAGTCATCTGAGTAGTCAGTGCGATGTCATTAAATGCACACAATGTGGTGACATTGGCCATATCAGACGTGATCGTATGGGTAGCAAGCGTGGTGGCAGGCTGCTACTTTACTACAAAGTGCACCTTGATGTGTCCTCCATTGACCATCCTCCTAACCCCCCAGTGAGTTCCTACACGCCCTTCTCCTACTGGGGCACACAAAGAAATTACATCTGATTTGCACCTACATCCCTCCCAAGGGTGGTCTACCAGGACTCTTCTCTCTTCTCCACAGTGCCAGTGACTTAGTGGGTACAAATGAACTCATACTCATAGGTGATTTCAACTTGGTCTGGCTGGCACCTAATCGCAAACTTTATGAGCCTCTGCTCTCGGATCATGCCCTGTGCCAGATTATCACCGAGCCTACCAGGCCCTCTTCCCATGGGGCCAAAGGATCTCTAATCGACTGGATTCTGACTAACAGACACAACAGAATCACATCCTTTGGGACCCTCCCTGACGCCATCTCCTACCACTCGTTTATCTTCTGCATATGGGGCATCTCTCAGTCCAAAACACCCAGTAAAGTGATCCAGATGCAGGACTACTCCAAGTTTAATACCCATCACTTCCTCTCGGACCTCTCACTCATTGACTGGTCAGGGGTCACTGCCCTCGATGACCCAACACAGTCACTGGATGAATTCTTTACTAAATTCATCCCCGTGCAGAACAAGCATGCCCCCCTTACCAAGAGGAGAGTGAGGAGCACTGTTACCAAATAGCTTCATGGTGGTCTCTTCGCCCTTATGAAACTCAGGGACAAAAGCTGGGCTACCTTTAAGGCCTCCAAAGCTCCGCTGATCTCATGGCCTACAGGACCCTCAGAAATTCATGTAAAAAAGCCATCTGTGCTGCAAAAAGCGAGTACTGCCAATCTGCCCTGCTCTCCTCAGCAAGCAACCCGAGGAGCTTCTGGCAGAATATCAGAAGCGCGGTTGGGGGGTCAGCCAAAGTGCAAGTCTCTGACTTACTCTTTGGTGGGGTCAGTTGTAATAACCCTCTCACCATCTCCAATGCCTTCAACTCCCAATTTTCGAACTCTCTGCCCTGCCTTCCCATCACACTGCCCCCAAGCCCCCTGACTCCCTACCTACTCTATCAAACTCCCACCCTCCACTCTACCTTCAACCAGTGTCAGCCTCGGAGACCCTGAAGCTCCTCACCAACCTCTCCCCCCCATGGTGGGGCAGGGCACGACAGCCTGGAGCCGAAACTGCTCAGACTAGGGGCCCACCTCCTTGCCAGGCCCATCACGCACATTTTCAATGCCTTCCTTAGCTCTGGGATCATCCCAGATATCTGGAAGGTGGCAAAGGTTGTCCCAGTTCTAAAACAGGGCAACCCCAAGGATCCCTGAATTACAGACCCATTGCCATTCTGTCTGCCGCCTCAAAAATTCTCGAGAAAATTGTGGCCTCACAACTGACCCAGTACATACAGAACCACAACCTCCTCTCTCCGGCTCAACACGGGTTCAGAAAAGGGCATAGCACGTCTACCGCCCTTGCTGTTGTCACCTCCACTATCAGAACTGCTGCCGACCAGGGCAACCTCACTGGTGCCATCTTTGTGGACCTTTCCAAAGCCTTCGATCGGGTTGATCACTCACTTCTCAGCTCCACCCTCCTATCCCTCGGTCTCTACACCCCCGCCCACGCTTGGTTCCTCAACTACCTCTCCGTCAGGCAGCAGTATACTAACTTCAATCGCACCCTCTCTACTGTCCGCTACGGAATCCCCCAGGGCTCCATTCTCGGCCCTACCCTCTTCTCTCTTTTCATCAACGAACTTCCCGCCATCATGGTCCATGGCCATTCCACCCTTTATGCGGATGACCTCGTCATCCTGGCTAGTGCCCGGGACACTGCCTCCATTAACTACCAGCTAAATGAGGACTTCAAATGCATACAGTCCTGGTTGGTGGAGCACAGACTCACCATCAACCTTAAGAAAACCCAAGCAATGCTCTTTGGCTCACAGAACAAGATAAAATTCTGCCTCACCCCCCTTCTCATTCATGGCACTGATGGCACCCCTCTGCAGACAGACAAGTACCTGGGGGTCACCCTGGATCCGCAGCTTGATCCTACCCTGCAAATTCGTAATGTCTGCAAGGCTACCAACTGTAAGCTCGGCCTCGCCTACAGAGCCCAAAACTGCCTAACTCCAGCAGCTCGCATGGCCCTTGCCAGAGGGGTTCTCCTCCCCACCCTCTGCTACAGGCTTGTTACCTTCGGCCCTGTACCCTCATCCAGCCTTCTGAAATGGGATTCTGCCTATAATAACATCTGCTGCTTTGCCTTCTCTGCCCCTTCCCTCACCCACCGCTGTGATCTCTACTCCCGTCTGGGGTGGCTCCCTCCGGCTAAGCTCCGCACCTTTGTGTTTGGCAATTTCTTGACAACATTATCCGTTCGGCCACCCCCGCTACCCTCGCCCCTTCCCTCAATCCTGGCCCCCCCTCCTACCATCTCAGATTGAGGGCGGCCCTAGATCGCCAGGTTCCCAGAACCCGATCCCTCATGGGGGATTGCGCCTTCACCTCCTATGCCCCTAAATTCTGGAACTCGCTTCCAGTCCCCACTCGGTCCTCCCCCTCCCATCGCCACTTCAAAACCTCTCTCTGGAACTTCCTGAATTCTTCCTCCACTTGTCCCTGTACCTCGTAATACACCTGACCTTCCTGTATATTGCGGGCTCTCAGCACCCACTGCACTTACCCTCCTAATTGGTGGTGGACACCCGCTCTCTTTTTCCCTCCTTACCTCCCACCCTCCCTATCTGGCTTCTCCCATTCTTTCTCATCTGACTCCCCTTCACCCCACTGTTCCCCCCCATCTTCCCTGCTCTTGCCTCCCCCCCTCCAGGCACTTACTTCCATTGCACTTATTGTTCCTGTTATTTATCCAGCGGCACACCCCAAACCCACCTAATATGTGTCCTCACCCTTCCCTTATTGCCTGATGAACTCTAACAATGTCTTGCTTCCATATTCCTTCCAGGCTATGTCCTGTTGTTTTTCCTGTTGTTGTCAACTTGACCTGTAATTTCAGCTGCCTATACTACTCCTGTTAAGCCTTCTTGCATTATCTGTATGTAACCTGACTTCATCACTGCTGTATGTATGCCTCTACCTTTGTAACCCTCCTGGGTCGCACCTGAAAATAGGCACATGGCTGTCTAGTGTGCCCTACCTGGTTAACAAAAACAAATAAATAAAAATAAATAAATATGAGCCACTTTTGTAAAGCAGGGGTGAAATGTAACCTTGTGAGTGTGAGGGACATAATTTTGCAGACTGTCCCTGGGCCTCTCACAACATGGATGATTCAGATTATGGTGTACAGGACTACTACCTTCATAAGACTGGGTGAAAAACAAGACCCAGAGTCCACCTCCACCCCACACCCCCCAACTACAAACACAAGGGTGGAAGTAGTGAGTCAGAAAGACATTTTAGAAGATAGTGCACAGTTAAACCTGGTGTTTGTCCTGAACCACAAAATTGCCTACTGACAAGGAAGAAGGTGAAATGTTGCCATCACCACCACCACCACAAGTGGCAGACACTGCCCTTCAAACTGTCAAAAAGAACGGTCAGTCCTCCAAACTGGTACTGACACCAGTACAAGCAGAATAAATTCCTCTGTCTAATAAATTCAAACCTCTAGAGTGGGGGGGAGACAGAAATGGAAGGGGAATCAGACACAGCTTCAGTTGCCTCACTGCAGAAAGAAGGTGGATCAATGTCAAAAATCAAGCTAAAGAACCTATAGAAAAAGAAACTGGGAAGGGTGAACCTAAAAGATGAAGGATGGGATCCAGAGCATGTAAAAAAACAGTTTTTAGAAACAAAACCTGATTTATGGATACACCTCATTATAGCCTGAGTCTGGCATCACTCAATACTAATAGTATTCTCTCTGATAGGAAAAAGATTATCAATCTCCTGTTTATTTTCTGAAATAAAGTGTGATATTGTGTTTTTACAAGACACTAGACTCAGGAACCTACAGGATGTGCAAGGAGTTAAGAAGGCATGGATATGGGGAGAATCTTATTGGTCGATTGGGGACAACTTATGTAGCAGAAAATGAATTGCCTTTAAGAATATAAATGCCAAGATACTACATATGGTAGATCTAAAGCCAGGAAAGGCTTTAATGTTGGACATACAGATGGATGCTACAGAGTTTAGACTGATCAATTTGTATGCCCCACAGACTAAGGCACAGAGAGTGAATTTGTTCAGCTTAGTGCAACCATTTTTATATACATTGAAACACACACTTTTGGGGAGAATTTAATGTTAGTAGGTTTAAGGATGACAAGGGTTTGAACACATGAAAATACACTGCAACACCACTTTCTTAAATACATTGATAGGTCAAGCAGGGCTGCCATGATGTGTTTCACAAAAATGGTGTAAAAAGTCAACACACTTTTTTTAAAGGTCATTTATCTACCAGGACTGACTACTGTTTTTTGTTACTCTTGCTTCCTGTACAAGAGGCAAAGGTGACTATGGTGGCTTCCTCAGACCATGGCCTTTTGAGTGTCCATATTTCAAATTACAGGGCGGCCTCCAATGGTCGGAGCACTTGGAAACTTAATATTAGTCTGTTGGAAGACCCCTTCACACAAGAAGGTTTCGAATATCTGCTACAGGATAGACAGTCTGTCTATTTTTTTATATGATACTTGTATGGAGTGGTTGGAAGACACCGAGACTGACATAACAGATTATTTTAAAATGATGGGGAGAATAAGGGGGAAGCATAAAGGGATAATTATACCAAAATTAGAGAGGAATTCTATAACATTCTATCACAGCAAAACAGGGCCTACCCATAGACCAACAATATTTAAGCAGACTTAACAACATAGCTAAGTTACAATATGACAGCATGAAATCTCTTGAAAATGAACAGAGATGTGGGACATACTGGATGGCCCACAAGACATTATCAATACCCTAGAAAATTGTGCTGAAAGAAGAAATGCTAAAGTAATTCACTTGTTAAAAACACAAGAGGAAGGTTTTGACAAATATATCTTAAAAGAAAAGGAACAACACATTACTACTTTGTTCAATACCTCTACCACCTCGGAGGTTGCCATAAAGATTGGTTGACGCAAGGCCTCTCTGCCATTAGAAGCATATCAAAAATGTGAATTAATAAAACAAATAACTGAACCAGATTATAAATTCCTTACATAAAAACAAAGCACCTGGAATTGATGGCTTACCAAATGAAATCTATGTAAAGATTTTTTTCTAAATTTAAAACACAAATGGTGGCATTGTATAATGAGATATTACATAATGTAATCTTACCTCATAGCATGACCGAAGGTTTAATCATTTTCATATATAAGGATGGAGATGGACAAGAAATATCAAACTGGAGATCAACAACATTACTAAATTGCAGCAGACCAGACCTGGGTTAGAATCCCACAGCTTCCACTTGCATACTGTGTGACCCTGAGCAAGTCACTTAACCTCCTTGTGCTCCCAGGTCACTCCTGTAAAAAAGCTTTCAGCTTAGTGTGCTATACCTGGTTAAACAACTAAATTAAATTAGTTAAAAATTGTGATTTTAAAATCTTAACTAAATTATTAAGCAAAAGAATGGCTGGTACGTTACACAATATTACACAATGGCTAGAAGGAATCCTGGATTCTGATTGGTTAGTGTGTGCCTGAAACAGTGATGATATCTCTGTATAACATCACTGTCATTGATTAGCATTAGCTTTTTTTCCTCTTCTCTTAAGAAACAAAGACATGACAGCTAAAGGGGAGGTTCTGATAATGGGAGACTTCAACATGCCAGATACAGATTGGTCAATACCAGCAGGGACATCTGCCGGAACTAGACACATGGTGGATCACCTGCAGGGGAAGGCCTCGAACAACTGGTACAACAACCCACTAGAGACAGGCCTATCCTAGATCTAGTACTGACTAACGGGGAAAGATCACAGATCCCCATGTAGAAGGTCACCTGGGGGCCAGTGACCATCACATGGTATGGTTCAATTTGGCCACTAGAACAAAATCATCCCATTCCAAGGCAAAAATATGGGACTTCAGAGGAGCTGACTTTGATAAGATGGCCAACAGAGTTAAGCTAGCACTGCCAAAAAGAAATATAGTTGAGGGGGTACAGGCAAAGTGGGCAAGCATTAAAGATGCAATACTTGAAGCAACATCCCATTGTGTTAGTGAGAAAAGGAAGTGCAAAAGAATAAGGAAACTACTTTGGTTCTCAAACACAGTAGCAGAAAAGGTCAGAGCCAAAAGGCTGTCCTTCAGGAAATATAAGGGAACGCAGCAGGATGAAGATAGGGAGGCATACCAAACTTCCCTAAGGGAAGCAGGGAAAGCAGTAAGGCAGGCAAAGGCCCAAACTGAGGAAACACAAGCACGAACAGTAAAAGAAGGTGACAAGACTTTCTATCTATTTATTTATTTATTGAATTTTGATAACCGGGTAGGCCCACTGGGCCCGAGGGTCCCTTTTTCAGGGGCGACCCGGGGAGATATTAAATAGTAATTACATGAAATTATTGGTACATGGTTAAGAGACAGATATATTAGTGAAAAGAGAATGTCCAGAGGGGCTATTGCTAAGATCAAAGGGGATAAGGGGGCATGTGAGGAGGAGGACCATGTAAAAGCATCTATGCTAAATAGATACTTCTGTTCAGTATTTACTGAAGAGAAGGTAGGGCAGGACCCACATCTCTGCACCATGTTACACGGGGGGCGGGGAGGTGTGCACTATCTAAAGATTGCCTACCATGTCTTGGCCATACCGATCACGCACCTATTTAATTTGTTCCTTTCCCAAGGGACCCTCCCCAAACTGTGGAAGACTGCACATTTTATTCTGCTATTCAAATCCAGAGACCCTTGTGATCTAAACAATTACAGGCTCATCACCCTTCTCTCAGTACTATCAAAACTCCTGGAAGAAATTGTGAACTTACAGCTAAAATTGTTCATAGATGTTACCAACCTGCTAAACCCAATGCAATCTGGATTCAGAACTGAACACAGTACAATCATGGCCCTGGCCAAAGTGACAAATGATTGGCAGTGCGAACTAGAGAACAAAAAATGTGTCTGTGCCATTTTTCTAGACCTGTCGACCACTGCCTCCTTCTCTCTTCATTAAAAGATATTGGTCTAGACTCTACCTCCTTGTGTTGGTTCCATAGCTACCTTTCTGATAGGTACCAGACCCAAAGGTGAACTTTCCTCCTCAAATCTATTAAAAAGAGGTGTCCCGCAGGGATCCATCCTGGGGCCACTCCTATTTGCCATCTATATCAACAACATAGACTCTGGCATCAGTGAGGCAAAAACCCATATATTTTTAGATGATACAGTGATCTACTTAAGCCGCTGTACACCTGAAACTGCCTGTGGTGACCTGCAAGCTGACTTCAACATACTTCAATATCAGCTTCTCAGTCAAAAACTGCTACTTAATGCCAAAAAGACAAAGGCAATGCTTTTTTTCACCTTTCAACCATGTAGCCTACCCTGCTCTGCCCCCCCATCACCACCCTCCTAGGAGAAACCTTGGAATTCATACCAAAATTCAAATACCTGGGGGTCTGGCTTGACTCCAAACTCTCTTTTGCTGACTACCTGGAGGATTTGTTAAAAAAACTGAGGCAGAGGTTAGGTCTCTTTTTCAGGTTAAACCACCTACTAACTGCAGAGGCCAAGAGACAGCTAGTTCAGTCTATGTTCCTTTCCCTAATTGAGAGATGGAGTGGAATTCGAGCAAGATCTTGACGCTCTGGAAAGTTTACTAATGGGAAACGATGGGACTCCCACAGTTAGATCAAGTGGTAATGATGCTTCTGATGTGGGATTTGACTTTGACTTGAGGAGAAAAAATTATTTTCGTCCCGTATCACAGTTTTGTCCAAAAATATTTAATAATGCGATATACACATATGAAAAGGTTGTGACTAAACAAGTATTTGATCTTTTGCATGAAGCTAGTATACCTAAAAGATTTAACCTCAGTCAAAGAGAACAGGAAGCCCTTGAAGGTATTTGTAATGACAATACTATAGTATTAAAACCTGCAGATAAGGGGGGCAATATTGTTATTATGGATGGGGAGATGTATATAAAGATGGTACCAGATCTTTTGTCTGATGAAACTAATTACAAGTTACTCCCCAATAATCAAATGTATGATGATAGGAAGACCCTTAATATACTTTTGAGATGAGCAGTGGTAGAGACTCACATTTCTGAGGCAGAATTTGGCTTTCTGTGGAAAAAGTCTCCGGTTGTTCCGAGTTTTTATGCACTACCAAAGGTGCATAAGAACAAGGAAATACCTCCCGGACGACCAATAGTTGCAGGTATTGACTCTTTAACCCAGAACTTGGGCAAATTTGTTGATTTTTTCTTACAGCCATTTGTTTCTAACCTTCCTTCCTATATACAGGATAGCTCTGACTTATTAAGGAAACTTAAAGAGGTTGAATGGAATAGGGACTTTGGTTGGTTGGGGATAGATGTGGAGTCCTTATATACTAGCATATGCCATGATGATGTATCAGAGCTGTAAGGGAATATCTTTATTTATATGAAGTGGAAGATGTCCTGCCAAGGGAATTTGTTCTGGAGTTACTGACTTTTATCCTCACACATAATTTTTTTGAATTTGAGGGTATTTTTTACCAACAACAACGTGGCACTGCTATGGGGGCCTCTATGGCTCCAAGTTATGCAAATTTATTTTTGGGGAGTTGGGAAGTGAAACGTGTTTGATGTTAATAGGAATTCCTTTTCAAATAATATTGTAAAGTCGTACCGTTTTATTGATGATATTATATGTATATGGAGAGGAGATGAAAGGGAAGCCTGCTCCTTTATTGATTATTTGAATGATAATGAGTTAAATCTGAGATTCACTCATACCTTCAGTTATGAGAGTGTTAATTTTTTGGATTTGAATCTCTCAAGTGAAGTTATTGGGAATGTTTTTGATATTAGTTCAAGAACATTTAGAAAGAAGACAGCCACAAATTCCCTACTACATGCGGATAGTGCCCACCCCCCAAAACTAAAAGAATCTATACCCTTCAGTCAATTTTTACATGTTAGAAGGAATTGCAGTACTGATGCAGATTTTGAGATTCAATCTAAGGAATTGTTATCTAGCTTTTTGGACAGAGGCTATGACAGAAAACTTCTTGTTGAAACCTGTGAGAAGGTTAGAGGGATGGACAGAGATGCAATTTTAGAAAAAAGAAATAATATCATTAAGCCTGAGATTTGTAGCTTTGTCACTGAATACAATCATATATCAGGTTGTGTAGGCAATATTATTTATCAGTATTGGCCTATATTGATGGGGGATGAACTAGTGGGACAAGCAGTGGGCTCTAAACCTCGTGTTTCATTTTGTAGGGCAATGAATATCAAAGACAAAGTGGTTCATAGTAGGGAGAAAAAACTTGGTGGGTCTGACATTGTTTCCTGGTTGCCTAAAAGAACTAATTGATTTTTTACTTGCAAGAGATGTAATATCTGCAAGTATGGTGTAATGGGAAAAACTTTTCAACATCCTAAAAAACAAGATATTAAAATCAATATAAGGGAATTAATTACATGTGATACACCATATGTGGTGTATATATTGTGGTGTCCCTGTGATTTTTTATATATTGGCAAAACTGTAAGACCTCTCAAACAGAGAATCCAGGAACATGTTAGGACCATCTTTAACAAACATCAGGATGAAACATAGAAACATAGAAGTTGATGGCAGATAAGGACCGCAAGGCCCATCCAGTCTGCCCATTTCTTTTTTTTTTTTTTCTCTTTCTTTGGGATACACCCATTGGCATGCATTTTGTCTTGTATCATAATTCCACTCCGAGTTATTTGAAATTTATGGGACTTGAACATGTTTCAAACTTATTGTTAGGAGGGGACAGAGCAAATAAATTACTGAAGAGGGAATGTATGTGGATTTTTAAAATGAATTCTATTAGGCCAAATGGCCTTAATGAGAAATGGGATATTAAACCATTTCTAAAAGATTAGGAAACTTTTTTTCTGGTCTCCTGAGTGTTAATAGTGCTAAGGTTGTTTATTCTCATTGTCCCTAAAACTATTGCCCTGTATTGAGAATGCTAAATTTATTATAATATTTTTTTTCTCCTTTGTTTCTCTTGCAACAGGACCTCAATTGAACTTTGATCTACAGTACCTGTCCTTTTCAAAAATCTAAAAATCTATAAATGTGTTTGCAAAATATAGAAAGAAAAAAAGAAAAAAGAAAAAAAAAGAGAAAAGGAATACAAACGAATTTTGAAAATTACTATTAGGTTCTGTATATTTATGTGAGTTCATTGTTATTGTTTATAATTTTTATTGTTTGATATTAGATGTAACATGTCTCTTTAAATGTTGTAGTTATGAGCTCATTAATTTGTAATTAATTCAACGTTTATAAGTGCTTTGATCATTGGTTCTGGTACCCCCTTTGAAGACTCGTGGGAGTCAAGGCGCTAGGGGTGTTTTGTTTTTTGCAGTACTCTGCACTAGATGTAACATATAAATTAGTAAAAGACTAGTAAAGACTGTATTAAAGTTTGAGTGTTTTTCAATTACAAACGCTCTTTTGTGATTCATAGTCTTTACTTATACTAGACATTTATTTGGTGCTACTGGCTCTTTTGCGCTCTCTAACTCTGGATTTGTTCGCTTTTGGGTTGGCCGCCCTATTGAGAGCTGCATGATTACTTATTGGATTTCTGTTCGCGGTGAACATTTGGACTTTCCTAATTGAGTACACCGACTTTATATACAGCCAATGTGCTACTTCTTACCTTGGCAAATTGGATATACTTTACCACAGATCCCTGCACTTCATCAGTGGTCTCTCCTTCTCCACCCACCACTGCTCTTTATATGCGGCCGTAGGTTGGACCTCCCTACAATATAGAAAAAATAAAAATGTGTCTCTCTGGACATACAGAGCTATCACTGGTAAACTTCCGCAGTACATTGTTGATTGTCTGACTTTCAATATGCCTGGAACCTATGCCCTAAGAAGCTGTTCATTGATCTCTCTGAAAGTGCGCAAATCCCTAATGTGCATTGGGAGAGCTGTTACAGAGTTCATACTACCATCACTCTGGAATGTATTACAGAAATCATTGAAACTGAGGACTCCTGTTAGTCTTACTGGTATTTAAGACCCTATATTCAAAATACATTAGAGAAGCCTCAACTGCTTCCAATGATCCTAGCTCTGGAATGTGCTTCAGACATCATTGAAACTAGGAACTCCCATTAGTCTTCTGTGTTTTAGACCTCACATTCAAAATATCTCTCAGGAGCCTGCACCTGCTCCCAACGATCCTAGCTTCTTTCCCCACACCCTCCCTACCTTCTCCCACCACCCATCCTTTGGTATCCATGCACAACTTGTCCTTGAGCCTCCTACCTATCCACAGCTCTAAATCTCACCCTCCCTTACCTTCCTGTTCTGTGTACATCCTCAGCATTGCATCTGTTCACTCCTAGTATTTCCCATCACCAGACACCCCCCCCCACACTGACTGCATACTCCACCCTAGTCATGTCTCGCCCTTAATACACCGAGGTCTTCAAAATTACTGTGTACGCCTCTTCATTTGTAGCATCCGCTACAACTAATCTCTACGCTGGTCTATAATACCCTTACTTTACAGGAATATCAAAACAGGAATATTGTTGTATCTGGTATAAACTTTTGCTGACTTGCCACCTTGTTGTTTTTTATACCCTGAACCCAAATGTATTTTTATTTATCCTGTCTATTGCAGGCCTACCTGCACTATTGTTCTCTTCTCTTACTGTCTATTACTTTGTGTATAAATGTATTGTTACTTGACTTGACTTGTGTAATGCAGGTCCACCTTGTAAATAAGCTTACTCAATGATGTTCACCTGGATAAATAAAGAATTTGATTGATTGATTGATTGACTAGTCCCTTCACAAAAGAAAAGGTCCTACAAGAGCGTGATAAGCTCAGGGTGGACAAGGCAATGGGCCCTGATGGTATACATCCCAGGGTACTAAAGGAGCTAAGGGTGGAACTAGCAGAACCATTATCAGAACTGTTTAGTGAGTCTCTGAGCACAGGAGAGGTCCCAGAAGACTGGGGAAGGGCTCATGTGATCCCGCTGCACAAGAGTGGTAGCAGGGAGGAGGCAGGGAACTACAGACCAGTCAGTCTTACCTCAGTAGTGGGCAAGATTATGGAGACACTCCTGAAGGGAAGGATAGTGCAACACCTGGAATCCATAGGAGCACAGGATCCAAGACAGCATGGGTTTACAAAAAGGAAGGCCCTGTCAAACTAATCTCATAGATTTCTTTGACTGGGTAACCAGAGTGGTGGACCAAGGGGAGGCAGTTGATTTTGCCTACCTTGACTTCAGCAAAGCTTTTGATACTGTTCCACATAGAATATTGATTAATAAGCTGGGTAGGCTCGGGTGGGTCAGACATTGGTCAACTGGGTGGCAAGCTGGTTAACGGGCAGAAAACAGAGAGTGGTGGTAAATGGTATATAGTCAGAAGAGATACAAGTTACAAGTGGGATACCTCAGGGATCAGTCCTGGGGCCAGTCTTCTTCAATATCGACATCAGTGACATTGCAGATGGACTGGAGGGTAAGATTTGTCTGTTTGCAGATGACACCAAGATCTGCAGCAGAGTAGATGACCCAGATGATGTGGGCAGAATGAGAAGAGATCTGTATAAACTAGCAAAATGGTCGGAAGAGTGGTAACTGGGGTTTAATGCAAAGAAGTGCAAGATCATGCACATAGGGAAGAGAAACCCTGAAGCCACCTATAGGCTGGGAGGGGAGTTGCTGGCAGTCACAAGGGAAGAAAAAGACTTGGGCGTCATCATCACCGATGACCTGAAATCATCCAAGCAGACCTCTAAAGCAGTAGATAAGGCTAGAGGGATGTTGGGGTGTAATAGTAGGGGTATCACAAGTCAGAAGAGGGAGGTAATAATCCCTCCTTACAAGACACTGGTTAGGCCCCATCTGGAGTACTGCATGCAGTACTGGAGGCCACACTTTCACAAGGACATTAACCAAATTGAGGCAGTCCAGAGAAGAGCAACCAAAATGGTGCAGGGGCTGCATCAGAAAACATATGAGGACAGATTAACTGAACTCAGTATGTATACCCTAGAGCAAAGGAGGGAGAGAGGTGATATGATTGAAACATTCAAACACCTTAAGGGCATTAACAAGTGGAAAGTGTCTAACATGTTTCAGTGTAAGAAAAATAGCAGGACAAGTAGACACAGCATGAGATTATAGGGAGGCTGATTAAGGGGTAATGTGAGGAAGTTCTTTTTACAGAAAGGGTGGTGGATGCATGGAACGGCCTACCTCAGGAAGTGGTAGATAAGAATACAGTGCAGGGCTTCAAACAGGCATGGGATAGGCAAGGAGCAATACAGATGAGTATGAATAGATAGGCCATTGGCAGAGCAAAGGCCTATAGCACATTCATAAGGTAGAAAAAGAAATGGGCAGACTGGATGAGCCTTGCAGTCCTTATCTGCCATCAACTTCTAGGTTTCTAAAGATATACTGCCTCACTAAAACTCTACTAAAAATATTGTTTACATTTTTTTATTTTGTATAACAATGAGCCATTGTATAATAGCAATAAGGCACTCCAAGGTGTGTGTTATTGTGTAATAACGTCACTCCTGGAGCGGTGGAAGCACTTGGCTCTCAAACTACTTTATGGGATACCATAAAAACAATATTTAGCGGGGATTGTATTAAATATGCTGCATATTTTAAAAGACAGCAAAATCAACAGTTAGCCTCCAAACCAACTGCGTGACCTACAGAAACAACACGCAGATGGTGATGTCACAGTGTTCATGACCATGAGAGAAGTTAAACAAAAGATGCAGAAACTGATAAGATATTAAGACAGACCATGCATTGCAATGCATGCATCAGCATTTTTATGAATGTGGCCCATGGGCATCTCGCCTCCTGGCTTACAGATTGAGGCAACAAACTTCCCAGTCCACAATCACTCAGATTAGGGACCCCAAAACGGGTCATTTGGTGCAATCCCCAGATAAAATATTGCCAGGATTTGAAGTGTTTACCAGAACCTGTATACTCCTGAACAATCCCCAAATGAATCACAAATCCAAAGATACCAAGATGGGTTTAGATTACCAAGACTGACACAGGAGATCAGGGATTCCTTGGAGGTGCCAGTCATGCCACTGGAACTGGAGACTGCTATTAAAAACGAAAACAAATAAATTCCCTGGCCCAGATAGGTACACCTCAGAATTTTTTAAGTTCTTTAAAACATAACTTAAGACACAGCTATTGGAGGCCTGCAGAATGGCACAGTCCAGGGAAACTTTCCCTGATACCTGGAACTATGCAGTTATTTCAAGCATAACAAAGCCAAGCAGAAATATCAAACAATGTAAATCGTTCCACCCTATGTCTGTCCTCAGTATTGATTACAAACTGCATGCATCCATACTGGCGAGACGCCTGGAAACTGTGCTTCCTAAATTAATTGAATTTGATCAGACCAGATTTGTCTCAGGAAAGCAAATCTAGGACAACATAAAAAGAACCCTACATATATTGCACCATGCTGCCCGTCAAGATCCTCATTCCTGCTTTTAAACTTAGACATGGAGAAGGCCTTCGACCGGGTAGCATGGAAGTTCCTGGAATTAACCTTAAGTAAATTTGGCTTCTCAGACCCTTTTGTCAAAGCGATAAATAGTATCTATACAAACCCCAAGTCTTACATTAAAATTAATGGATGTGTGTCTGCCCCAATATCCCCATATCGAGGCACTAGACAGGGTTGCCCTCTTCCTCCTTTCTCTTTGCCCTATACTTGGAACCGTTAGCCCAGAAGATACGGCAGAAGGAGGGGGTGAGGGGTTGGGAACTTGGGGGGGAGACACACAAGCTGGTCCTATATGCAGATGGTCTGCTCATATATCTTAGAGACCCAGAACACTCCTTGGGCCCACTGTGGAAATGCCTAACTGAATTTAGTAGCCTATCAGGATATAAAATAAACACTGCCAAGACTGAGGTGCTGCAAAATCAATTTGTACCCTCAGATAGGATTCAAGGATCCTTTCCTTTTAAATGGAACCTTACCCATATCAAATACCTGGGGGTACACCTCAGTCTCTGTGCCGACCAGCTCTTTATTCTTAGCTTTATACCAATCTTAGAAAAACTTAAGAGAGAACTGGAGAGGTGGGCTTCAATTCCTATTCCTCTAGTGCAGAGGATAGAGGCAATCAAGATGGTGCATCTCCCCAGGCTTCTATATCTGGCCCAGACAATACCATTGCCCATCCTGGACTCGTATTTTATTTCACTACACAGAAGAATATCTCATTTCCTGTGGGGTTCTGGGAAGCCGAGAATACGCCTCTTGGCTCTCTAGATTCCAAAATGGGAGGGAGGTTTATCCTTGCCCAACCTGAAAATACACCCCAGGCAGCCCAGTTAAGAACAACCCTGTACTGGTTGGACCACACATACCTAGCCAAATGGAAAACATTGGAGCTGTGGGAAGGGGGCTTCACAAATTTAAACCACACTCTCCTCATGCAGAGAGAGAGAATGCCTGCAAATGGGTTACAAATCCATACACAGAAGCCACGCTAAATATCTGGCATGGAACTTTGTCAGATAGATGGGCCAGGGGACGGAGGCATCTACTGATGTCGGTACCATACATAAAAACATTCAACCCTGCCAGAAGGGACAGAGGGTTTAAGAGATGGAAGGAGAGAAACCTACATTTGATGTGGCATTTTCTGGAGGGAGGGGAGGTCCAGGCCTTTCAAAACTTAGTTACTAAGTACAGGATATCTTGGCAGGATAGATTTTGGTATTTCCAAATCAGAGATTATATTAAATCCCTGCAGGCACAGTTACCACCTGGGAGATGTCCTCCACCCCCGAGATTTCAGAGATACTCTGAACAGCAATAGAAGTAAACCTGCCTAGAGCCCATATTATCTCTGTCCTATGCAGTGCCTTGCTTGCTTGCTTGGAAGGGGGATTCTATCCAGGCTACGAGGAGAGCATGAGAGGGAGATATGGGATTCCAGATACATGATAAGCAATGGAGTTGGTCGGTGCAAAGAATACATTGGGGGATTACAGCTATCAGTTGGAAAGAGTTTTCTTGGAAGATCTTTAGCAGATATTTTAGACCTCCAGCAGTCCAAGGGAAATATCAGGGAAAAGGAGCCTCTACTTGCTGGAGGGGCTGCGGATACTCTCCGGCAGCAATGGGACATATATTCTGGGACTGTCCAAAGATTAATTCTTTTCTTATGGAACTGCAACAAACCTTACAATCCATTATGAACCCAGGACTTCAAATAACCCCATCTCTGTACTTCTTTATGGACGGCCCGAGGGGTTACAGAGATCCTAATTCAAGCAAATTTCTAAGAATTGCGTGCCTAGCAGCTCAAAAAGTGCTAACAAATAATTGGCTATCCCCAAAAAAATATTACCTTACAGATGTGGCATGAAACCATGATCAGTATATACAGTATAGAATGGAAGCCCTAACAGCAGCCCTTAACAAAAGACTCACCCAATTTGAAATTCTATGGAGAAGATGGATACTCTATATGACAAATGAGACCCCTAATTATATTCCCTAAATTTAACCTTAACTAAATCTGAACCTTGACCTTCCAAACATTATCCCTATTTATTGTATTAGGATATTGATCCAATTACTCACTAAACTGGGCTCCACATTATAAGACTTGTTGCAACCCCAGCTTAATATAATAAATCATATTTTAAATTTGATGTATTAAACAAACATAGATGGGGCTAACTCAGAGCTAACAGTGACAACAAGATTAAATGAAATAAGGAGATTATGGATCCTGTGGTCAAAATAAGAACTTAACTTCATGTCCTTCAAACTATATTGAATGAAATTGAAAGTATTAAGCTAAGTGATATATGCATGTATATAGTCCTTGTACTAGTATGTTTCCCCAGTAGGTTATGTTGATATATGTTATCTGTTGTAATACATTCTTAAATAAAGAACATTTTGAAAAAACAATAAATGTCTGTGTAAGGGGTGGTTACAGATGGAAAACAAATCAAAATGAACTGGATGATGGAAACAAAGTGCTGAGTACGAAGGGGATGGGGAGAGGGAAACCGTCAAAGGGTGTAAATGCATACAACTGACTTTTCTACTTTAAACCACAGGATATCAACTAGGACAAACCTCCCCAATAAAAAAGTAATTATTATGCAGGTGGGGAACTATTTTTATTGCAAAAATTACTTTAATAAACTATTTCACAATATTTATTTTTTTTCATACCCCATTTTATAAGCACAATAATATCAGACAGGGTGGGTGGTATGGGAAATATCGTACCTTCCAGGGGCTATAAGGACCTCCATCTACAGCATCTGGCCTCATTACATCCCTGGGTGGTTCACTATTTCCTAATACCGCCCATCCTCTTGGATATTATTGCTTACATAGATGACCATACATTTTTTGGTGGCTAGAACCCTCCCCCCGGATTGCGGCAACTTTATACCTGTTAGACATGGGACATTTGAAGGGGTAAATTTTGTGAAGTGCCACCACAAAGGAAAACTAAGATGCTTGCACTGCCACAGAAATTTGCTAGCCAGCCAATGCATGATCAGGGCCAAGGCAGGAGAAAAGAAAGGACATGTCATAAAAAAAGAATATGTGGGTACATATTGTGATGCGTGGCTAGTTGG
This sequence comes from Neoceratodus forsteri, assembly GCA_016271365.2. Lineage (NCBI taxonomy): Eukaryota > Metazoa > Chordata > Ceratodontiformes > Ceratodontidae > Neoceratodus > Neoceratodus forsteri. The sequence continues at coordinate 524,207,171 of CM057452.1, read as the reverse complement.
TTATGATTATTGTATGATATTAGTATTATAAATACATGGTCTGTGTATGACATTTCAGTGTGTGAGGAATTTGGCCTGTAACTTTAAGTGTCAGTAGCTGAAAACCAGGATGTAATTAAACAGACCAGAAGGAAACAGTTAATTGGAACATCCTTCTAGAGAGACTGTTTATGGCCCTCATCACCTGCTACTGCTTTTGAAGTTAGAACTTAAATGCAAATTTTATTACATCAGGAAAGGACATAATTTAGCTGATTCCTGTTGGCTATCTCATACCTGGGTGACGGACTGCAGGGCTGTAAACCTCAAAGGAACTGGTTGATCAAAGACTCATAATTTGGAAAATGGGTTTTCGCTGATGTTCACATTAATTAAATTACCTCCTGGTAGGAAATCATGTTCGTAATTTTATATTCTAAAAGGAGGAGCTAGATGACTCACAGAAGGGGTGTGGAGACACAGAGTTTAAACTGATACTTGTATCTGAAATGTAGGATATATCTTTTTGGGCTCTTAAAAACAAAGATCTCTCTAATTTAAAGACACTTACAGAGGTAATACATTAGATAGACAAGATTTAAATGTATTGTGGTAGGAGTGTTGGTCTGTAGTTTTCCTTTTTTCTTTCATGTGATTGTGATGCTCTATGATATTTGTTCTGTATTTTATCTTACTGTTTTTATCCATTTTTAGTAAACATTTTTTTAAGATACTACCTGGGTCTCCTCAGTCATTTTTGTGCATGTTATTGCTGAACGGATATTAAGTCTGACAACTGTTCAAGGGCTTGATGGTGTTACTAAGCTTGGTAAAAGGTAAGAATATACCTAAGGTCTCTTATAGAGTTTTAAGGGTTCATTTTGGATACCTGATTAGGTGCCCTTAGATATATTGTATCCCCCTGAAGAGAATATTATCTGAGCCTGTACATTTGGGTATGCTAGCATAAGGTTCACAGTTTGAATCCCCCCAGAACTTGATACTAATGGTGATTCAAACCCAAAAGCAGACAGGAGGGTTACCCTGTCTGTTACCCCTTCACACTATTGCACTCTGAGGTTGGCACTTGTGGGAGCAGAGGGCCTGATGTGCGAAGTGTGTTTGTGACACATATCTCAATTAGAGTGAGAATCAAGGATTTACTCACATTTTTATTACAGTACTAAATTCCAGTTTTGAAACATATACTCACCAGCACTGATCGTCCACAATAGCCTGAAGGACATATAATGCCCATCACTTTCTATTAATGAAATCACGATAACCATCCTGGTAGAAAGAACAATTATGTGGGTGCCATCAATATAGCCCATCACCTGAGGAAGACCATAAGCATTCCTGAATCACTCTGTAATAATAACCGCCTCTTTCTTCGTAGGCATTTTAATTAAATTGGGGCTTAAATACTTGACAACACCATAGCAGAACATGTGGACAAACTTACAAACAGTGCTTTTATGAACGCCAAACTGGTTTGCTACTACCTGGTATTCGGCACAGCTGGCCAGCTTATACAGCACTATACCAATGCGATGCATAAAGACACTGGTTTCCTCACATAGTCAGACGCAGGGCCCATGAAAGCACTTACATCATGACACAGGTGTTCAAATGATGAATGTGGCATCTGAAAGTTCTTCAGCCAGTCATTTTTTTTTTGTGTGTGTGATTATTTATCTCCTGCAGCGGCTGCCCCCATCAGCCTGACTGGCCCCCCCCAGTCCCAACATCCCAGAATTACCGGGGCTTACCTTAAGCCAGGCCTGGGACTGGAGCCTATTGAGGGTCGGGCATCATTCTGCTGCTGGCTCCATGATTTTATGTTTTTCTGAGGTCCTCCCATTCTTACCCCAGGGCCCCAGGAGTAGAGACACATGCGCACAGAGGCGTGCATGTGTACTACAGCCCTGGTGGTGGCCACATCTGCCCACTGATTGGCCTAGCATCTGGTGCTCCCCCTGGCCTGTGCTGCCCCCTGGCCTCCACCATGGGGCAGTCAAGAGCTGAGGGATACCACCTACCCTCCCTGGAGAGGAGAGCTGTCTTTCGGCAGCTCCATCCAGCTCTGTGTCCCTCCCCCCGTCGACCTCCGATGGTCCGTGCTTATTCCCGAACACTGGTCATTGGTGTGGCAGGAGGTAAGGCATCCAGCACCATAACCCTCAAAACAACTGGGCTGGCCCCACCCAGTCATTTTCAGTGAAATGATGCTCAACTACAGACTCCAACTATATACCACTTCTATGCTTTACCCAGCACAAGTGAATAACTTGTCTGGTGGAACACATTAAATACATTTGCTAAAGATGACTTTCAAAATATGAATGCATGTCTGCATCACCAGCTTCCATTAACTGTCTCTCAAAGATCCCGTCTGATGTTTTAAAAAATTCGGCACAAGCTGCAGCTCAATTTCAGTAATATCTGTAATTACTGTAGCCAGAAGGAGGACCAAATCAGGGTTTTATTTAACTCTAAAAATTGATTAGTGTTTTGCTAATAAAAGTTCTAAAACACTGTGAAAATGCATAGCACTTGTCTCACTGTGTTTAACAAACATAGCACTTCTAGAAAACCTATATAAATGCTTTCTGTACAGTTTATATTGTCCCAAGAAAAAAACTGCTAATCAATTATTTAAAACCCTGCAAATGTCTGAGGTTAACTCCTGAGGGGAACATCTTAGACACCAACACAACCTGCTACATCGCAATCACGCGCATGTGCACTCAAATCGCTCCCCCTTTCTCGATCAAAAAGGAAGTGCTATGTAAACACAAGCGGAGCTAGCGACTGGGTGCAGTGCAGCATGTAAATGGGACTGCATTGTGACCCGACTAGGAAGCACTGATTGTCAATACCCCAAAAGGCACTGCATGTAAACTAGGTAACTGAACAGTCACCATTTGTAGTGTAAAGACTGCATGTCTACTTTGTTTTCTACCACCAGGTATGGCCCACTAGGCAGAATGCTTTTTTCAGATGCAACCCTGGAGCACTGGGAAGGTTAAGTGACTTGCTCAGAGCAAGACATTATGCAAGGGGAGTCTGTGGGAAACAGACCCAGGTCTGCTGGATGTACCAAGTTCATTCTAGCTCATTACGCTAACCTCTAAACTACATTTCTCTTAGTGGAACACTTCCTGGACTGGCTGTGCCCACTTAATTAGCCTTCTACAAAATGTCAGAGACTCTGCCCAGGGCCTGAGTTACTGGCTGGACCCTTCTACTCCTGCTGTCCCATTGGGGCTTGGTGGGGGCTTAGAAGTGATACAAGGGGAATCTACAAACAAGACATAAAATCTCCAGACTCTTCTAGGTGGTCAGAGTTATTCAAATCAAAAGGGATAGAAAAAAGTCTGTCATACTTACTGTGATTTATTTTTTTCTGTTAGCTATAACATTGCCAATGGGTAATCTTTATACATGGGTATACATGCACCCTGACTAGGAGTTCACTGATACAGCTATAGCTTTTAGAAGCTGTGCCTACCAGCTTGGAGTATTGTTGTCAGTGGTCCGAGACTCCATTTTCCTCAGTCAACCCATACTGCGAGGGAATAAAAACCAGCTACCTGGAACACCTCTAACCACAAATGACACACAACAACTCTATGATGTACTTTCATAAAAAAAGAAATGCCTGTCTTACTCTGATGTGCTCATATAAATGAAGTATGGAAGGTCTGTCATACCTTGCCAGAGCTTGAGTCACCTCTTTTCCTCTCATAGTCTGTGCAGGAAGATGTCATCTAAGCAGTGTGTCATATTTTGTTTTGTATCCAGTTCTAAACATGGAAGTAGATCACTTCAACATGAATGGTAATAACTTTGCTTCAGTGAAAAAGGAAATGAACAGTTCCCGAAGACAACAGGGAAGATTGTTCACATGCCTGCTAGTCACCAATAAAAACTGGAACTGGAATTCTTACTGCCTTGCTTTTCTGAAATTTTCCAAACTCTTGGATATACATGCTTATCTGAAAATATTCTCCAGGTAGAGTATCAATGACTCTCGGTGCTGGAGCTAACAGAAAAATAAACTGTGATATGTTTGATTCATAGGATTCATGTTATTCAAAGGAATATATGAGCCAAATCAGGCATTTGCCTATGTACAGCTCACCCTTTACTCAAAGGAAATATCCACCTATATTGTTTGTTGTACAACATGCATCTAGTTTGGTCTTGTATTCATGTTTGCAATTGCCACCACATCCAAAGGGAGTTTATTCCAAATACCACTCTCTGGTTAAACCATGTTGCTCTTTTCTTGGTGTGACATGTCTCCCCCTTAACTGGAATATATCAGATCTTGTGTTGTGAGTATTACCCTTAAAATCCAGACCTAGACAGTCCCACAAGTCATTGCTTGTAAATGCTCTGTATGCCAGACACATATCTCCTCTTAATCATCTGTACTCCAGAGAATACATCCCCAAAGATTACAATCTATCGCTGTAAGTCAAATACTTTACTGTTTTAACCATTTTAGTGGCTCTGTGCTGGACTCACTTCAGCAGCAAAATATCAGATGTATTATTGGATGATGTAAACTGAGTGCAGTATTCCAGGTGTGGCCTCACCAACGAGGAATACAGCTGCATCTGCACTCTCCTATCCCTGCTCTCGATGTGCCATCCTATGCATCCCAATACTCCTCTTGTACTTCTTGCCATGGCCCAACAGTTTTTATTTGGCTTTAGATTGTCAGTTATTATTACCCCCAGATCCTTCTCCTCATTTGTTTTCCTTAAGATATGCCTGCTTAAAGTGTATCGTGCCCTTGTATTTGTTTTTCCCATGTGCATAAAAGCACATTTCTCTAAATTAAAAACATGTATATTGTTAGTTGCTCATTGATCCAGCTTTGCAAGTTCTTCCCACAAATTTGTAATGTACCTAGAACTCCGTACCACAGATCAAAGTTTTCCATCATCCGCAAATTTGGTCAGCCATATCCCATCCCTGCATCTCATGGATGTTATGTGGATATTGAAGAAACACAGTCCTAGGACTGAGCCCCACGGGACTCCACACAGGACCCCTCTGCCAATGCTGACTTATTTCCCCTTTGACTCACATGTTGTCTCCTACATGCCAGTCATAAATTAATCCACCCTATAATGCTTGCAAGTAACCCTAATTGCTGCAGGGCCTCAATTAGTTCTTTGTGCGGCACTTTATCAAATGCCTTGCTGAAGTTTAAAAATATAACATCAACCAGCTTTCCACTGTCTAGTGCCCTGCTAACTTTATCACAGAACTGCAATAAGTTACTTTGGCAAGACCTGCCCAATAATAAACCCATGCTGCATCACATCATTTGCCTCCACTCTCCTCAGATGATTCTCTATCTCCTCTTTCAAAATCCATTCCAGAACCTTCCCCAGGACAGACGTCAAATTAACTGGTCTGTAATTTTGATATTCCTCCCTACCTAAGAAATTCTTCTTTCTGTGTTGCTACATTTTGTCAGTGGGTACTCTGCACATGGGTTTTATAAAGCAGTACCCCTCTGGAATATTGGAGGGGAGAATATTGGCCCATTTGTGACCCTGTAGGTCTTAATCTTTTATCTATCTATCTATCTATCTATCTATCTATCTATCTATCTATCTATCTATCTATCTATCTATCTGTCTATTTTATTAATTTATTTGTCTTAAAACTGTTAGCCAGGAAAGGCACACTGAGCCTGGGCTCATTACCATGTGTGACCCAGTGGTGGGGAAAATGGAGTAGATAAAGGCAAGCCAATTATGGTACATCCAAATATACACAATGCGGACATCTGAAAATGCAACTTCATAAACATATCAGCACCACCAAAAATTCACAACTGCATTATGTACACAGTTTGCAAGAAATATTCCAAGTGTGCAGTGCAATTAATACAATGACTGGGACCTGTCTGAACCAGAGTACAGGTTATTTCATAGGGACAGGGTCATTGGGAAAGGAGGGGTGGTGGCACTATATGTGAAGGTAGGACTGAAGTGTGTAAGGGAGGAAGGTGAGGATGGTAGTATGGGGTCACTTTGGATGAAAATCCAGGATTCCAAGAATATGATTCTCAGTATGGGAGTGGTGTACAGGCCCGCCATCTCAGATGGAGGAGTTAGACAGGGAACTAGCGGGACAGATCAGGAGGACCTGTGAGAAGGGTAGTGTGGTGATTGTGGGGGACTTCAACATGCCAGGAGTGGACTGGAGTACCCCAACGACCAGGAACAGAAGGGAGCAGGTACTTCTGGATGCCTTCCAGGACAGCTTCCTACTGCAAATGGTCAGTGAACCAACCAGGTTAGGGAATACCCTTGACCTTGTGCTGGCAAATGGGGACTTTGTGAGAGAACTTATGGTGGAAGAACCACTGTCAGGGAGTGACCACCACTCAGTATGGCTAACATTGGATATGGGCAAGGAAGGAGTGGAATCTGGCACAAGAGTGCTGGACTTCAGGAGGGCCGACTTTGGAAGGATAGGGGAAGTGGTAAAAGGGTACCTGGCCAGAATTCAACCTAGTATGGACACTAACCAGAAGTGGGAGCTCATAAAGCTGGGGATAGTGATGGCAACCAAAACCTGCTGCAAGGCCCAGAGCAAGATTGCTAGGGTTAAGAAACCGAGCTGGTTGAGCAAGGAGGTCATGGAAAGGTAAGGAGGAAAAGAGCTGCCTTTAGGAGGTACAAGAAAACAGAGAGGGAGGAGGACAGGGCGGAGTACTTGACGGAATCAAAGGAGGTGACATGGGCAGTAAGGGGAGCCAAGGCATGTACAGAGCTCAGGCTGGCACAAGGCATTAAGAAAGGGAAGAAGGAATTCTTTAGGTACATCAGAGAGAAAAGGAGCTGTAAGGACCACATAGTAAGGATTAGGAAGAAGGGGGGTTGGGTGGAAGTAGGGTGCGATAAGTCAGAAGCACTAAATGATTACTTCTGTTCAGTATTTACTAAGGAGAAGAGGGGGATGATACCCAAGGGGGGAGGAATGGCAGAAACAGGAGGGGAGGGGGTGACACATGGGGAAATCATGGAGGCAGGAGTTCAGGAGGGCTTGAAGGCGCTTGAGGGTGGACAAGGTGCCAGGCCTAGATGGCATCCACCCAAGGTACTGAAGGCTGGCAGAGGTCCTGCAGGACCTTTGGCAGACCCATTTAATGCCTCACTACACTCAGGGTGTGTACCCTAGGACTGGAGGATGGCTCATGTGGTGCCCCTCCACAAGAGTGGCTCAAGGATGAACCAGGGAACTACAGACCGTGAGCCCTCACATCCATTGTGGATAAGCTCATGGAGACTATCCTGAAGGAGAGGCTGGTGGCCCTCCTGGAGGCCAAAGGACTACAGGACAGCAGACAGCATAGCTTCATATGTGGCAGATCCTGCCAAACCAACCTGGTGAGAGTTCACGACTGGGTAACTCACAACTGGACAGGGGCCATGCAGTGGATGTCCTGTATCTGGACTTCAGTAAGGCATTTGACTCGGTGCCACATAGGAGGCTGGGAAGTAAGTTAGAAGGCACAGGGGTGGGTGCAAAGCTGGTGAGATGGGTAGGGAACTGGCTTCAGGGAAGGCAACAGAGAGTGGTGGTGGGTGGGGAGCTCTCACACCCAAGGGTAGTGACGAGTGGTTTCCACAGGGCTCTGTGTTGGGACCAGTGTTGTTTGGGACATTCATTGCCAACTTATCATTGGACATCAAGAGCAAGATCAGTCTGTTTGCTGATGATACCAAGATGGGAGCTGTGGTGGACGACCTGGGGGGGGTGGCAGGAGTTGCAGGATGATCTGGCAAAGCTAGAAACCTGATCAGACACCTGGCAACTGGGGTTTAATGCTAAAAAGTGCAAGGTGCTGAATTTTGGGATGAAGAACCCAAGGAGGAGTTACCAGCTGGGGGAGTGCAGCTAGCCCAGACAGAGGAGGAGAAGGATCTGGGGGTACTCATTACAGGGTCAGTGAACAACTTGGTGCAATGTAGGAAGGCAGCTGCACAAGGGCCAAAAAATGCTGGTTGCCTTGCAAGGGTATATCCTCGAGGAGAGAAGAGGTGATTCTGCCACTGTATAGGTCATTAGTTAGACCACACCTGGAGTACTGCATGCAGTACTGGGGCCGTATCTGAAGAGGGACATTAAGTTACTGGAGGAGGTGCAGTGCAGGCTGACAAAAATGATCAAAGTGCTGGGGGACTTATCATACGAGAGGAGGCTGAGGGAGTTGAACATGTACTCGATGGAAGAGAGGAGGGACGGGGGACATGATTGAAACCTTTAAGTACGTGAAAGGAATAAACAAGACAGGTACAGAGGGGCTGTTCACAGTAAGGGAGGAGAGGGACACCAGGGGCCATGATATGAGACTGAAGGGAGAAAGGTTCAGGAGGGAGATGAGGAGACACTTTTTTGCAGAGAGGGTGGTAGCTGGGTGGAATGCATTACCTATAGAAGTGGTATCCAGTAGAACAGTGGACTGCTTCAAAAGGGGATGGGACAGGACAAGGAGGAGGGTCAATGGAGGGGAAGGGTGGAAGGGAGGGGCAGCTGCAGAATAAGGGGTGCTAGCTGCACATTCGAGCAGACTTGATAGACCTCTAGGCCTTTATCTGATGGCAAATTTCGTATGTTCGTATGTTCATATGCAAGAAGGGTTGACAGTGCTTTTGGATACAGAGGGGGAAAAAAAGGGTGAGAGTGTTTGAGCCCAGATTTAGGGAGGCCTAAGTGGGAAGGAGGCAGCAGCAAACAGAAGAGAGAGGTCAAGGAGGGAGTGACGGGGGTAGGGGAGCAGGAACAAGACTCTATAGAAGTCTGAAGGAAGAGAGTGAGGGGGAGAGACAAAGAGAGGAGGGCTGCAGGTTCTAATGTGAGTGTAAATGGTAGGGGAAGGCAGCCTTCCCAGCATTGAAGTGAAAGTGGAGAATGGCAAAGGTATGGGAGTTCCTGGAGTGCAGTGAGTAGGAAGAAGAGAGGACAGGGGAGAGGAGTGAGTGAGGAAGGGTAGGAGGGGAGGGACCCCAACCAGTATTTTGTGATGAAGGAGGCAGAATGGGTCTGGTGACATGAAAGTAATGGAAGGGCTGACTGGGAGAAGCAGTGATGAGTACAGGGAGGAGAGTTTGTAGTGAAGTCACAGAAGGCATTGCACAGGGCATTCAGTCTGGCAAGGGAAGAGGTGGGGAGGTGCCATTGACTACATCTGCATAGTCAAAAATGGGAGAAGTATTTTGGTGACCTGCTCCCTGTGGACCTGGAGGGAGAAGCAGTCTTTATTGTGGTACAGGGCACCAAGTCTTGGCTGTAGCTTGGCATGGATGGCATTGACATGGGTAGAAAAGTCAAGCTTGCTATCTCACACATCAAGGTACGAAGGCAGGGACAACTTCCAAGGGAGTACCATCCAGTCTGGAGAAAATAGAAGAAGATGAGAGTGAATCCAGTTTCTAACTGGTACCGAAGGTCGTAGACAAAGCTTTCTTTGTGATGACCCTGAGCTGGTTGGCCTGGAACCAGTGCAGCACATGGAGGAAATCATGCAGGAGAGAAACCGCCACAGCAGAGGTTGATGGGCCAGAGGTGTAGATGACAGTGTCATTTGCATACATGTGTATACACGATGAGACACAGGTAGAGATGGGGTCATTAAGGAAAACAGAGAATAGGATCAGACCCAGGATGGAGCCTTGTGGTACCCCTGTTAGGATAGGGAGAGGTGGGGACAGGACACTGCCCACCTGAATTGACTGTTGATGGTCCATAAGGTAAGACTGGAACTAGTCCTACACAGGTGCTGAGAGGCCAGCAGAGTTTAGCTTGTCCAGGAGGAGTGGGTGAGACACCAACCCAAAAGCTTTTGCTAAACTGATGACAATGGCAGTAGTGATGTGTCCCTTGTCCATTCCAGTGAGGATAGAATCCCAGTTACATGCAGTAGGGATGGTGCAAAGGAGTGATTCTTTCTAAAACCCAACAGGAAAGATGAGAGAAATTTGAGAAGTTGAAGAAGTCAGCAAGTCTAGAGCACACAATAGTCTCTTGAAGCTTTGCAAGAGAGGGGATGATTGATATCTGTCTGTAGTTGCCTGGGGAGGAGGGGTCATCCCTGTTTGTGCAAAGGTAGAACCTTAGCAACTTTGCAGGCAAGGGGACAGCACAAAGGGGAGAATGAGTGGTTCAGAAGGTGAGAGAGTGGGAGGGCAATGGCTGGTGTGGAAGTTTGTAGGAGTTTAGGGTCCAAGACATTGGAGTTGGACTTGGAAGGGATAAGTGATTTCAGGGTGAGGAAGACTTCTGGGGGGAAACAGGAGGGAAGTGGAAGCCTTCTGATGTGCAGGATGAGGGGGAGAGAATGTGATCAGGAGATAGATGACAGGGTAATGCACAGGTTCTGAAAAAGTTGTAAATATGAGAAGCAATGGAGCTGAGAGATCAGAGACCAGTGAGCTATCCACCAAGAGGACCGGAGGGGTGGACTGGGCAGAAGGGTAGTGAAAAGGGAGTGGTTCACTTTCCAGAATTTTGAGGGGGAGGAACTGGACTGGAGGTTATTTTGAGGTAGAAGGCCTTTGCAGTGCTGTCAGCCTTTGTACAGGAATTCCTAAGAGACCTGTGATATAGGAGGTCTAATAGGGATTGGGATGGCTTGAAGAATGCCTAGGCAATGTTCTGAGACTTGCACAGAGTGATGAGGTCAAATGTACTCCAGGGTTGGTGAGAGCATTTGGCCCTGGACTTTCTAAGGGTGGGGGCCAAAATATTCCAGGTATTGTTAAAAATGGCAGTGAATAGTGAGAGGGCTGTGTCAATGTCTGGGGCTGAGTAAACAGGGGACCAATCAGAGACAGCAAGATCATGTAGGAACTAGAAGGGGGACAGGATCAGATCTACAGTACAGTAGCTTCTTATTTTTATTTTATTTTATTTTATTTTATTTAAACAGCAGTTTGGAAAACCTTTGAGCCATAGGCTCATTTACAAAGGTACCTTGTCACAGTAAGACAAACCAAAATACACAGTATAGCAGAACAACACATAAGTATAACAGTAAATTAAGACATAGATGCAAACAAGCTGGTACAGGTAGGATGGATGCAAACAATACCAGAGTTATGTTGTCATAGCAGCTTAGTAATAAGCTTTGTCAAATAAAGTGTTAGTCTGGCTTTGACTGGCGGCAGTTACAGCGTCGGGTGTTAATAAGTGCAGCCATTGCAAGGAAGTTTGTGCTACACGTAGCATAGTTGGAGCCTGGAGATGGAGGGGCAGTGTTGAACCAGGAGGGGCCCCAAAGCTGAAGGCTCTTTGGCCGTGAGAGGTCCTAGCTCTAGGGATAACAAGAGAGGTTTTACATTGTTTTTCATGGATTCTACTTGGTAGAATGTTGTTTATTTTCTTTCTTACTACTAAGGGGCTAGCAGGGTATTGTTTGGGGCTGTTGTAATTTTGAAACCTGTTTTGGTAGCTGTAAGTGGGCTCATTTGTTTGGTTCACTGTGTGGTAGGCTGCATTTGTAGAGGCCTATTTCTTCTGTTTTAAACATAATTGGTGTAATTTAACTGGGTCTGTTTCTTTGAATTGGAGACCTATATCTTCTAATTCCAAGCCTATTTTGATGTATTGTTGGTGAAGCTGTTTGAATTGGTGTCCTGTTTCTTAAGGTAGCAAACCTATTTTGGGGGCTTGAGTAGAATTGATTCATTGTTGCTAGCTTCACTAGCTGCAAAGTTTGAGTGCACAGTGGAGGGAGGGTGCTAATGGTCTGACTAGAGGCCTCAGCTACCTGATTGTTTCCGGAAGACTTGGGCTGGTCCCACCACCTCACCCCACACACCCTGGTCCATTATTTCCTTTTACTATGGTTCTGACATCACTTCCTCAAACAGGCAAAGGATATGCATCTGTGACCTGTCATAGCAGAAGCAGACATCCAGGAAAGGAACAGCAGCAAGTGAAGAGTGACTGCTCTCTCAGTGGAAGGGAAGTAAATGCAAATCTAGGAGCTTTCATTATTACTTCTTCACATTGATATTGCATTGGGGAAAGAAGGAGTAGGAGTTTGAAGAAGGTTGTGCAATGGCTACTTAAAGTCTATTTTTGAGTGTGGATAGGAAGGCTAGGAATATAAAAGCAGTTGCTCAATATATCTAAGCGTGTGCAACAAAGCAGGTAAGGAAATAAAGAAATGTTTTGCACTGATAGAGGGGAGAGGGGAGACTTGGGGGAGTGTTTGTTATCTGCATCTGAAGGGTGGAGGTTGCTGTGGGCAACGACAGCAATGGGTAGGGTGGTAGGCTGCAACAACTGCAGTGCACCAGTCTTTCTAAACATTGCCTGGAGTGTGGGAGGATGTTTAGTGTGCAACCACATAGAGAAACTCAGAAAGGAGATTGAGGGTCTGCAGGAGGAACTAAGACAGGCAAGGCAGATTGGGGTGGTTTAGCCCAATACTGGAGGGAGGAAGAAGGGGAGATGAGGGAGGGCGATTTAAGCCAACAGTGGTGAGGAGAGGGTCAGAAGAAGGGAAGCAGAGACAAAGGGGCCCAGGCCAGGAAGAACGATTGCCGGGGAAACCAGGTCAGGAGACAAAAGTCAAATGGAAGGAGGCGATAGGGATTTGTGAGGGGAGGCGAAGAAGTGGCAAAAGTCGTGGGGTGGAAAGGAGAGAACAGGTTACTATGAAGAGAGAGGGAGTGGGCATTTGTGAAGGGTCTTCAGAAAACAGCTCTGCACTGCTAGAGAGGAAGAAAGTGGAGGAGGGAAATGATGAAATTAGAGAAGTAATTGATAAATGCCTGGACCAAACTGGAGCGGGGGGAAGTTCTGCTGGGAGAACTGCAACAGGGGTAAAAGGGGGAAATAATGTGCAGGAGGAAGAAGAGAAGCTGGAAATGAGGGAGGGAGATGAATGGAAGCAAGCAGGGAGTAAGAGGGGTGGAATCTTAGTGCTGGGGGACTCAATACTAAGAGGAGTTAGGTGGGGTAGCAAGGGAGAGAGGCATAGTCGCATTTGGGTGGAGGCCATGCCAGGAATGACAGCGGAAAGGGTGGGACAGTCTGTTCTGAAATATGCTAGAAGGGGTAGGGACAAGCCTCATTTAATTATACATCTTGGGACAAATGACCTGGCTTGACAAGACAGTAGATATAGTCCAGAGGAGGTTTGAGGAACTAGCACAATTATGTGAGGGGCAGGAAGATCAGTAACTTTTCGAGATACTTCCGTGCCAAAGGCAAGCACAACAAAAAGCTGAGAATAGAGGAATTTAATGGATGGCTAAGAACCTGGTGCTTGTGCTAAAGGTATGGGCTGTTGGGGGGGTGGGAGGGACCTGGGAGGACAGTGAGTCTCTATGCCAATGACAGACTACACTTGAGTGAGGATGGAAAGAAAGTGTTGAAACAGAGGATGGAAGAATATATAGAGGAACTTGGGAATTTAAGCTAGGAGTGGGGGTGGCAGTTGGGAAGAGATATGCAGAGACCACAGGTTGGGAAATCATGTGAGCTTACCCCCATAACAGTGACAAAGGACAAATGGCAAGTACTATTGGTGATGCTAGGAAAGGAGGGCAGGATGGGAGGGGGGAAAAGGGTGGAAGGTGCTAGGCTTAATGCTAGGAGCCTTGGGAGGAAAACTGCTGAGTTACAGGTTCTCATGGCAGAGGGAGAGGTGGACATTGCAGCCATCACGGAAACATGGGCCACCCAATATAATAACTGGGACCTGTCTGTACCAGGATACAGGTTATTTCATAGGGACAGGGTGACTGGGAAAGGAGGGGGGTGGCACTATATGTGAAGGAAGGACTGAAGTGTGTAAGGGAGGAAGGGGAGGAGGGTAGTACAGAGTCACTTTGGAGGCAAATCCAGGATTCCAAGAATAGGATTCTTAGAATGGGAGTGGTGTACAGGTCACCATCTCAGATGGAGGAGTTAGACAGGGTACTAGCGGGACAGATCAGGAGGACCTGCGAGAAGGGTAGTGTGGTGATTGTGGAGGACTTCAACATGCCAGGAGTGGACTGGAGCACCCCAACAATCAGTAACAGAAGGGAGCAGGTACTGCTGGATGCCTTCAGGACAGCTTCCTGCTGCAAATGGTCAGTGAACCAACCAGGTTAGGGAATACCCTGACCTTGTGCTGGCAAATGGGGACTTTGTGAGAGAACTTACAGTGGAGGAACCGCTGTCAGGAGTGACCACCACTCAGTATGGCTCACATTGGATATGGGCAAGGAAGAGTGGAATCTGGCACAAGAGTGCTGGACTTCAGGAGGGCTGACTTTGGGAGGATGGGAAGTGGTAAAAGGGTACCTGGCCAGAATTCAATCTAGTATGGATACTAACCAGAGATGGGAGCTCATAAAGCTGGGGATAGTGGAGGCAACCAAAACCTGCTGCAAAGCCCAAGCAAGAAGGCTAGGGCTAAGAAACCGAGCTGGTTGAGCAAGGAGGTCATGGAAAGGTAAGAAGGAAAAGAGCTGCCTTTAGGAAGTACAAGAAAACAGGGAGGGGGAGACAGAGAGGAGTATTGACAGAATCAAAGGAGGTGACAAGGGAAAAGGGAGTCAAAGCATCTACGGAACTCAGGCTGGCACAAGGCATTAAGAAGGGGAGAAGGACTTCTTTAAGTACATCAGGAGAACAGGAGCTGTAAGGACCACATAGTAAGGATTAGGAAGGAGGGTTGGGTGGAAGCTGAGGGTGCGATAGAGGCGGAAGCACTAAATGAGTACTTCTGTTCAGTATTTACTAAAGAGAAGAGGGGGTGACACCCAAGGTGGGAGAAATGGCAGACGAGGAGGGAAGTGGTGACAGATGGGGAAATCATGGAGGGCAGAGTCGAGAGGGTTTGAAGGCACTGAGGGTGGACAAGGCACCAGGCCCAGATGGCATCCACCCAGGGTACTGAAGGGCTGGCAAAGGTCCATGCAGGACCTTTGGCAGACCTATTTAATGCCTCCACTACGTTCAGGGTGTGCACCACAACAGGACTGGAGGATGGCTCAGTGGTGCCCTCCACAAGAATGGCCCCAAGGATGAACCGGGAAACTACAGACCAGTGAGCCTCACATCCATCGGGTAAGCTAATGGAGACTATCCTGAAGGAGAGGCTGGTGGCCCTCCTAGAGGCCAAAGGACTACAGGACAGCAGACAGCATGGCTTCATACGTGGCAGATCCTGCCAAACCAACCTGGTTGAGTTCTATGACTGGGTAACTAGGCAACTGGACAGGGGCCATGCAGTGGATGTCCTGTATCTGGACTTCAGTAAGGCATTCAACTCAGTGCCACATGGAAGGCTGGGAAGGAACTTAGTAGGCACAGGGGTGGGTGCAAAGCTGGTGAGATGGGTAGGAAACTGGCTGCAGGGAAGGCAACAGAGGGTGGTGGTGGGTGGGGAGCTCTCACACCCAAGGGCAGTGACGAGCGGTGTCCCACAGGGCTCAGTGTTGGGACCAGTGTTGTTTGGGATATTCATTGCAGACATATCATGGGACATCAAGAGCAAGATCAGTCTGTTTGCTGATGATACCAAGGTCGGCGTGGTGGTGGATGACCTAGGTGGATGGCAGGGGTTGCAGGATGATCTGGCAAAGCTTGAAACCTGGTCAGACACCTGGCAACTGGGCTTTAATGCCACAAAGTACAAGGTGCTGCATTTTGGGATGAAGAACCCAAGGAGGACTTACCAGCTAGGGGGGTGCAGCTAGCCCAGACAGAGGAGGAGAAGGATCTGGGTGTGCTCATTACAGGGTCAATGAACAACTCAGCACAGTGCGGGAAGGCAGCTGCAAAGGCCAACAAAATGCTGGGTTGTATTGCAAGGGGTATATCCTCGAAAGGGAGGGAGGTGATTCTGCCACTGTATAGGTCATTAGTTAGACCACACCTGGAGTACTGCGTGCAGTACTGGCGTCCGTATCTGAAGAGGGACATTAAGTTACTGGAGGGGTGCAGAGGGCTACAAAGATGATCAAGGGGCTGGGGGACTTCTAATACAGAGAGGAGGTTGAAGAGTTGAACATGTACTCACTGGAGGAGAAGAGAGACAGGGTGACATGATTGAAACCTTTAAATACATGAAAGGAATAAACAAGACAGGTACAGAGGGGCTGTTCAAAGTAAGGGAGGGAGGGCCACCAGGGCCATGATATGAGACTGGAGCTGAGGAAGGTTCAGGAGGAGATGAGGAGACACTTTTTACAGAGAGGGTGCTGGCTGGGTGGAATGCGTTACCTGCAGAGTGGTATGCAGTAGAACAGTGAACTGCTTCAAAGAGGATGGACAGGACAAGGGGAGGGTTAATGAAGGGAAAGGGTGGAAGGGAAGGGCAGCTGCAGAATAAGGGGTGCTAGCTGCACATCCGAGCAGACTTGATAGACCTCTAGGCCTTTATCTGCTGGCAAATTTTGTATGTTCGTATGTAGGAGGGCATCGTTGTCAAGTGACCTGAGAGGTGTATACCAAGGGTATTTGGGGGAGGATTGAGGTGGATGCACTTTCCTGCCACAGTAGGTTAGACAGTGGTCATTGAAGGCATCTGGAAGAGTGCCTGCAGCTATGATAATGTGGGGGTGGAGGAGAGCACACAATCCAAGAGGGAATGGTTAGAGGAGTAATGATTGGATTAGGTGGGTTCAGTGATAATTTGTATGAGGTTCTTGGATTCCATCTTTTTGAGTGTGGGCCTGGAAGCAGGGGTGATCCAATTTAAATTGAAGCCCCCAAGGAGGATGAGCTCACCGGAGGCAGCATGAAAAATGAGAGTTGAGAGGGCATTGACAAGGGAGGAGTGCAAGATCTTAGAAGAGGCATAGATAGCACCAAAAAAGATAAGGAGTGTGGAAGGGAGGGATAGCTTAGCTAGCAGGATCTTATGAGAGGAAGGGAGTGCTCACTGAGAGAGATGAAGCAGGAAAGCATTTGATGAGTATGTAGGGCAACCCCCCCACTGCTCTTGCCTCTGTTCTGACAAAATATGTGGTAGTCAGGGAGAGCTAGGCTGGAATCTGGTACCCTGGAGGAAAGCCAGGTTTCAGTAATGCACAGATGTCTGGGGAATGGTGGGAGACCCATACTTTAAGGAAGTCAGGCTTTGGTAGGAGGCTCCTTGTACTGAGATGGACAAAACTTTTGAAGTTATAATTTGATGACTGCATTCATCACTCTGCCCCTGAAAGCTGCATCAGCTGACACTGTTATGCCTACATTGTTTTGGGACAGCCAGAGGGACCAATGGATGCCCTGCAAATTCTGACACTGAAGTGTCTGATCTTCCAGCCCCTGAGGTATTTATTTATTATTTGTTTGCTTTTGTTAACCGGGTAAGGGACACTAGACAGCCAAGTGCCTATTTCCTGGTGTGACCTGGGAGGGTTACATAGGTAAAAGCATACAAGAACAGTGAAGGAGTCAAATTACATACAGTGAGATAACAGGCTTAACAGGAATTGGGTAGGCAGCTGACAGTATAAGTCAAATTTAACATACAAGAAAATAACAGATATAACCGGGAATGAATAGGTAGTAAAACAGCATTAGAGACAATTAGCACATGATAAATACAACTGTGGAACATACAGGGTGAGCATGGCAGTGAGCAGCAAAATACATAACAGATGCAGATTAATGCAAACAGAAGTAAGTGCCAGCGGAGGCAAAGACAAAGGGGGGTTGCACTGGGGGGGGGTGTCTAGATGGTCAGGTGAACCCTTGGGGAAGGAGGGCAGCGAGAGAGCATGGTGAGAGATGTCAGTACTGGTTTCACTACCAATACTGGAGGATAAGTGCAGTGTACGCTGAGACACCCCAGCATACCAGTCGCTAGTGTACTATGAGGTACAGGGACATGTGAAGGATAATTTCAGGAAGTTCCAAAGGGAGGCTTTGAAGCGGGGATGGGAGAGGGAGGACCGGGTGAGGGCTGGAAGCGAGTTCCAAATTTTGGGGGCATAGGTGGTGAAGGCCTGATCCCCCCGTAAGAGAGCGTGTTCTAGGAACCAGGTGATCCAGTGCTGCCCTCGACCTAAGATGGTAGGATGGGGTGCCAAGGTTGAGGGGAAGGGCGAGGGCAGAAGGGGTGGCCGATCTGATGATGTTGTCGATGAAGTTCCCAAGTAGAAAGGTGCAGTGCTTCTCTGGAGGGAGCCACTCCAGGCATGTGTAGAGATCACAGCGGTGCATGAGGGGAGGGGCGGAAAGCACGAAGGTGCAGGTGTTGTTGTAGACAGTGTCCCATTTCAGGAGGCTAGATTTAGGTACTGGGGCAAAGGTTACTAGCCCATACCAGAGCATATGGAGGAGGACCCCTCTGGCTATGGCCATACGAGCTGCTGGAGTTAAGCAGTTTTTGGCTCTGTAAGTGAGGCCAAGCTTACCATTAGTAGCCTTGCAGATGTTCCAAATGTGTAGGGAAAGATCAAGCTGCAGGTCCAGAGTGACGCCCAGATACCTGACTGCGGCCACTGTCTGCAGGGGGGAGCCGACAGCCCCGAAGATTTGAAGGAGAGTAGTGCAGGATTTTGTCTTGTTCTGTGAATCAAAAAGCATGGCTTGGGTTTTCTTGAGATTGATGGTAAGTCTATGTTCCACCAGCCAGGATTGAATGCGCTTGAAGTCAGCATTTAGTTGGGAGTTAATGGTGGTGATGTCCCGGGCACTGGCCAAGATGACAAGGTCATCCACATACAGGGTAGTATGCCCATGGACAGTGATGGATGGTAGTTCATTAATGAAGAGGGAGAAGAGGGTAGGGCCAAGGACAGAACCCTGAGGGACCCCGCAGCGAACTGGAGAGGGGTTGGAAAGGGTCTGATTAAAGTTGGTGTACTGCTGCCTGCCAGAGATGTAGTTGAGGAACCACACATGAGCAGGGAGGAGAGACCAAGGGATAGAAGAGTGGAGCTGAGGAGTAAGTGATCGACCCTATCAAAGGCTTTGAAGAGATCCACAAAGATGGCTCCAGTAAGGTAGCCCTGGTCAGCAACAGTTCTGATAAACAAGGTAACTACAGCGAGGGCGATGGACATGCTATACCCTTTCCTAAACCCATGTTGTGCCAGAGAGAGGAGGTTGTGGTTCTGTATATACTGGGATAGCAGGGAGGCCACAATTTTCTCAAGAATCTTGGAGGTAGCAGACAGAATGGCAATGGGTCGATAGTTCAGGGGATCCTTGGGGTTTCCTTGTTTTAGGACAGGGACAACCTTGGCCACTTTCCAAATATCTGGGATGATCCCGGAGTTAAGGGAGGGTATTGAAGATGTGCGTGTGTGAGGGCCTGGCAGGAGGTGGGCCCCTATCCTGAGCAGTTTCAGCTCAAGGCTATCATGCCCCACCCTGCTGTGAGGGGAGAGGCTGGCGAAGAGCTTCTGGGTCTCATTGACAGACACTTATTGTAGGTAGAAGGGGGTCGGGAGTTGGGTCCAAGGGGGAGGTGTCAGGGGACTTGGGGGCAGTGGACAGGGAAGGTGGGGCAGACAGTTGGAGAACATGGAGTTAAAGGCATTTGAGATAGTATGGGGTTATTGTAACTGACCCCGCCAATGAGTAAGTCAGTGACTTGCACTCTGGCAGACCCACCAACCGCACTTCTGATATTCTGCCAGAAACTCCTCAGGTTGCTGGCTGAGGAGAGCAGGGCAGATTGGCAGAACTTGCTTTTTGCTGAGCAGATGGCTCTTTTACAGGAGTTTCTGAGGGTCCTGTAAGCAAGGAGATCAGTGTTGCTTTGGGAGGCCTTGTAGGTCTCCCAGCATTTGTCCCTGAGTTTCATAAGGGAGAATAGGCCCCCATGAAGCCATTTGTTAACGGCGCCCCTCACTTGCCTTCTAGTGAGGGGGGCATGTTTGTTCTGCATGGGGATAAACTTAGTTAGGAATTCATCCAGGGCCCGTGCTGGGTCATTTAGGGCAGTGACCGCTGACCAGTCAACTAGTGTGAGGTCAGACAGGAAGTCATGTAAGTTAAATTTTTAGTAATCCCTCATCTGGATCACTTTGCTGGGGATTTTAGCCTGTAAGATGCCATATGTGCAGTAGATAGGCGAGTGGTTCAGAGATGGCATCAGGGAGAATACCTGAGGATGTGATCCTGTCAGGTCTGTTGGTCAAGATCCAGTCGATTAGCGACCCTTTGTCTCCCCCCGGGAGGAGGGCCTAGTAGGTTCAATGATAATTTGGCTTAGGGCAAGACCCGAGAGCAGTGGCTCATATAATTTGCAGTTGGATCCCATCCAGTCAAGGTTGAAATCACCTATGATGAGGATTTCATTGGGACCCACTTTGTCACTTGTACCATGTAGAAGTGAGGAGAGTTCTGGCAGTCCGCCCTTAGGTGGGTTGTAGGTGCATATCAGGTGTAATTTCTTTGTGTGCCCAAGCAAGAGAAGGACGTGCAGGAACTCACTTTTGGGGGAGGTATTTGGTGGGTGATCAATGGTGGACACATTAAGGTGCACTTTATAAAAGAGTAGCACCCCGCCACCTCGTTTGATCCCCACGCGATCACGTCTGATGTGGCTGTACCCCGGAAGGGTGCACATGGCATCAGGAATATAAGGCTTCAGCCAAGTTTCCGAGATACCCAAGATATCCAGTTTGTAGTAGGCAACCCAAGCAGTAAGTTCTGCCAGGTTGGCTAAAAGGCTATGTACGTTTAGGGGGACAACTTTTAGCCATTTTGAGGAGAGCCATGCAGGGGGTGACTTGAAAGAAGGCAGGGAGGCAGGCTGGCTTGTTAGGGTGGCCGCGCCCCTGGAGGGTATGGTGGGGGGAAGAGTCATGATGAGAGCTGGTAAAAAAAACTGTCTGATAGGGCAGGGGGCAAGGGACTACCTAAAAGGATTGCCAAGGGGCGAGAGCTAAGGGAGAGCAGGGAGCAATGTACAGGCAGGGATATAGCACTAATAGGGATACCAGTGGGAGAGAAAAACAGAACAAGGTGCTGTAGATAAGTCACAGGGTGGCAGCAGCATCAGAAAGAAAAGAAGAAAAAAAGACATGAGATGAGATGGGATACTGCAGAGTAGCAAGCCAGAAAGGCAGCTAAGGGGGTGTGGAATATGTTTGGCTGGAAGGGTGGCCACTAGTGGTGGGAAAAGATAACCTGCAGATGGGAAACAGGGCTGAGTGGCCCTTGCAGGGCTTTCTTTTTTCGTTACACTGTCTTATGGAGGGCAAAAGATAATCCTAACAAGGAATTCCACCTTTCTTCTCTTGAAATAGATTATCCGTGCACTGCAAAGATCCAATTTATGCATCTGTTTTGGAGACTACGCTCAAGAGTGCTATATACTATGTCTGAAAAGAAAGGATTGCTTGTGGGAAGGCTCCTGACACTCACCAATACATCTGACTGAACACTTGCTGTGATACTAACACATCCTGTAAAAGATGGTCTCCTTATAAACTAATGGCAAAGGTTCAGAATGTGACAAGCAAGAGCATTGGTCACTACAGTACTGTACAAAGACAGGCAGTAACCGTAGAAGCAAGAGAACATCATGTAGAGTTTAACTGCTTAAGTATATAAATCATCTCGGGACATCCAAATGGGTGCTTATAAGAGGACAGACTAAGGAGTCCAAGACTACACTTTAGGTAGATGCCTGCTCAGGGAAAGAGCTGAAAGAAATAACATATCAGCTCCAGTCTGTAGGAATCAGGAAATTTGCTGCATTGAAACCTTGGAGGGTGGATACTCATCTTTTCTTTGAACAGGTAAAAGAAAAAAATCAGACTAGATCCTGTCATGTATTGAATTGATTGCCTGAAAGCAGCTGTAGGTTGGTTAGACTGTAGTATCCTTTCCTCTAATAAAGAATGAAAAAAAGGGAAAAGGGACTCAGAACACTGCAATGAAACATTCCCCAAAAGGTGTTCCTCAACTCATAAATGATATATCTTGACTGCCCACACAGTAGTTAGCATGGAAGCATCACCTCAAACAATGCTAGCCTTTTGATCAGCTGTGCTGGGCTAAGCTAGTTGCCTGGTTAGAGATTCAGATGCATGGTTCTGACTTCCAAGAGAAACAACTTTATAATTAAAATGTCCTCATGATTTTACAGCATCTGATGCCCCACATTGAGCACTGCACAGAATGGAGCTCAAGCTAGTAGGCTGGGTCTCACCACAGGAGCTGCACTGTAAAAAAAGGGAATATTTATTTTATTTATTCATTTATTTATTTATTGAAAAGTTTCACCAGGAAGGCACACTGAGCAATCGTGATCACTCGTCTCCTGGTGTGTCCTGGGGAAGGGGTTTAGAAATCACATTGATGAAATAAGTGATAATAAGGACAACTCCATAAGAAAAGAAACAGAAATAAACAAGCATTTGTCAATGCTGAATGTTGTCCCGCTGGCACTGGCATTGGTAGTGCAGGAGTTAGAGATGCATAGTAGGAATGGCAGTGAAGTATTGAACTGACTCCAACCCCACTCCTACCCTACACAGACTGACAGGCATTGGAGTGTGCCTTTGGGTCTTCAGCTATAATGCTCATGCCATTTCACCTCACCCTACCCTGTAGACACTGACAAGTTTCGTGGTGTGCTTTGGGGTCTTTGGGCCTTATACTTACCCCATTCCATAAGGAAATATGCTGAGATGGGTGCAGTATAGGAGAATAGGGTGAACTTTGGTGCCGAACACTGCAAGGCACACCTCAATGCCTGTCACTGGCTGCAGGGTGGGGGTGGGGGTGGAATGGCGTGAGCATTACAGCCGATTATCCCAATTCATACCCCTGACAACTGTCAGTCTTTACAGAGTGGGGTGTTACAGTTGGAAACCCTAGCACCTTAGGCGTTTGTTGGTATTTTCATTCCAGATTTTCAACATGGGCTTTTTGTGACCCCACCTCTAGAGATGCAGTGAATTTTAAATCTGCCATCGAAGTCGACGGGAAGTGGCTACTTCACATTGGTGGAGCACAACATGAAGTGGCCACCATAAAGTGCTCACTTCGCTGTCTCATTATGACTTTGCATTGTCATTCTGCCTCAACGCGAAGTAAGGCGAAGTGACAACAAAATAGGCAGCCCCCTACACATCACATGGCTTACTATACTGTAAGTCACATGCTTTAGCCAGGCAGGAAGGAAGTGAGTCAGAGAAGCAGTTACTTTCACTTTCTCCTTTGCAGTTGTAGAGGGAGGAGGCTTTTTTGGTGAGAGAGGAGAGCAGTTTGTTTCACAGTGATTTTGTGCAGAAAAAAACAGCTTTTTTAAAAGCTACATCTTTATTTAGTTTTTGTATTGTGTTTGTAATTTTTTTTGGTACTGAATTTTTTTATAAGTTTTGTTTTGTTTTGTGTGTGTTTGCGACTGTGTGTCAGTGTGTGTGTGTCTGAGAGTGCAAGACTGAGTGCAGTGAAGGTTAGGCATCAACTTGGGACTCGTTGATAGTCGGAGACTTGTGTGCGATGGACCCTGGACAAGGAGAGTCTCTGGTCTGTGGGCGCTGGCAGAGGAGAGAAGTGCGCACATGTGGTGGTGGTCGGGTGTTACTGGACCGCTCCCGACTCTTGGGTGTTGCTTCCCCCCCATGAAGCAGCAGCAGCACCAGTGCCACTGGTGGCTGCTGTGCATCCACCTACTCCGCCACTACCACCACCACCAGTAGCAGCTGCAGGGGCTCCAGCAGCACCTCCTCCACCACCTCCACAGCCACAGGTGGAGCCCCAGGAAAATGTAGGTGATCCAAGGATTGTATCTGGCCCCCCCCACAGTTCCCCAGTGTGGGAGTTTTTTAACTGTGTGGGGGAGACAGCACAATCATGGTTTGCTGTCTGTGCGGTGTGCTGGTGCACCGTGGCTCAGGGGACACATTTGGGGACTAGTGGCCAGCGCATGCACATAACAAACCACCACAAGATGGAATGGCAGGCTGCCACTGAAGGGGCCATGTGTCCACCTGCTGGTTCTTCTGTGGCGGTGGTTGAGGGTGCTGGGGGTGAAGTTGTGCCTTGCTGCCACAGCAGGAGGAGGGCAACTGCAGCAGCTGCTCCACCACCACCACAGCCACCAGCACCACCATCTCCACCACCACCACTATCTGGGTTTCCACCTGCAGTGGACCCCGCCACAGTGCCTGCAACACAGGCCGACATTGCTCTGGTGCGGGCGGCCCTAGAGGAGAACAATGAGAGGGTAGGTGCTGTGCAGCAGCAGGTAGATCAAATCCATCAACAGCAGCTGCAAATAGTTACAATGCTGCACCTGCTGCTTGAACACCACGGCATCCCCCATTAAGGGATTGTTTTCTGGACCCCACCCCACTACTGTGCTGTACTGTTTTTGTGTGTGTTTTTTGTTGTTTAATAATATACATTTTCCCTTCTGTTGTTGCAGTGTCTCAGTAATGTTGACTTTTTGTTTTGGAGTGCTTGTGGACAAGCTGTTGTGAGCGGTGCAAGTATGATATGTAAAATTGCATGTGTGCAGTCAGTGTTGTTTTTTTTGTGTGTGTGTGTGATATCAGACATTGTGCAGCGTGTTGCAAACATATATTGCTGTTGCTGACTTGTTGCAGTGTTTATGCTATAAAGAATAGAGAGCAGAATATGGTATATTTTATTGTCACCATCATCATCAGTGGAATAAGTGATACGATACTTTTCAGAGGTGTCTGGCCAGAGTGCACCTTAGTCACTTTATATACTATACTGCACACATAACTTTTAGGAGAGCATGTGTTTTTTGTGCTATGATCTCCACAAAGTCATGTGTGCACTGTGAGTGACTGAGGTGCACAGTGAACCGATACCTCTGAAAAAATATCATATCACTTAGTCCGCTGGTGCTGATGGTACCAATAAAATATACATCAGGTATTCTTTGTTATCTTTATTCTTGATAATGCAACAAGTCTTACCGTATATGTTTGCATGAAGCTGGACAACGTATGCACACACAGGAAAGAACAGTGACGGCACACATGCAGTTTAGCACAACATACTCACATTGCTCAGTCTTCATGCTGTTTGCGAAACACTTAAAATCCGATTCATGAGTCCGACACAAAGTAAACATTACTGAGTTTCCATAACTATTTTGCTTGTGAAATAGACATGAAAGAGATTCACCAACTTACAGCATTGCACCAAATATATGGGTGACTTACTTCCAGGGGAATCTTTCTTTCTCCACATGTCCTTACATAGTGCAATACATTTCTGTGAAAACGCCCATAATTTCATTACAGTGTGTCATGTCACGGAGCAATTCCCATTCATAAAAGCTGGCCCAATTCTGTCCCCCTTTCTCAGCAGCGTTAGGACATGATGCCAGGGAGAGTGCGGGTTCGTGTTCCATTATAGTGAATGTCCGATTGTCCGGCAGCTTTCCAAATGTTTCTTTATGTTATAATGGTCAGTTTGTGGTGAAACGTGTTCCAGTAAGAAGAGCCTTGTTAGTGGAAATGTGCCCACATTTCAGAACAAGGTGAACCTTATAACATAAAGAAACATTCGGATAGCTGCTGGACATTCACTATAGTGGAGCACGCACCTGCGCTCCCCCTGGCATCACGTCCTAATGTTGCTGAGAAAGTGGGTCAGAATGTGGGCTACTTTTCTGAATGGGAATTCCTCCATAACATGACACACTGTAATGAAGTTATGGGCAGTTTTCACAGAAATGTATTGCACTATGTGGAGCAAGAAAGATTCCCCTGGAAGTAAGGCGCCCACATATTAGGTTAGGTGGAACACCATGACTATGTAACGTGGTGAATCTCTGTAAAGCAGCAGTGCAACAATCTGTTGAGAACTCTGACCTAAATCTTTTAATGCTATGTTACAACTTCCTTTGCTTACATCCTGACTGGAATGATACTATAATTTCCAGTATTTGAGTCTGTTATACTACCTTTTTTCATGTGTGAAATAATGAAAGGAGCACTCCTTTTAATATGGTGCTGACTAGGATCTTTGTCAGTGTTTTCCACTGCTATTCTCCATCACATCAGTTAGTTGTTATATATCACTTCTGTTGTAAATTAACAGTTATGCAGCAGGCAGTGTTTTATGACCCCACAGAACAATATTTATTGAAAAGCAGCTGCAGATAAATGCAAACCTGGTCAGAACAATATTGAAAGGTGTGCTCATTTTTTTTCATACATGAAAACAGTAGTCAACTAAGTAAAGCAGACAGAAATTGTGAAAATAAGTGTATTATTCAAGTCACAACTTGGAGGTAACTAGTGGCTGGCAATGTAAAGTAGCATAAAAAAGTACAGTTCAAAATTGTCACGACATTCTTGCAATGCTGCTTTAATTGATAATGTTAGTATGACATCATGAGCTTACAATCACACAACACACAAAATGCATCCGCCTTGTGTCCAGAAAATTGACAAGTGGTAAACTGAAATGGGATAGTTTCAGCACAAAGTCCCACAGAATTAATGGCACACTCAGTCATGCACGCAGTAGTGGCACAGAGTCCCCAGAATTTTTCTGCATGCCCAAAATGCATCCACCTTTTGTGTAGAAAATTGACAAGTGGTAACAAAGTGAAATGGGAGTGTTTCAGCACATACAAAGTCCCCCAGAATAAAATGATGACCATGAGCAAACTGTCGCTGGTCCAATGTGTGCTACGATTCAAGCAAATGCAATGTGATCATCTCAACTGGATGGAAGGGTGCCCTTTGTCTGTATACTAATAGTAGCCTTGGTGAGTTGATATATACAGATGTATATTTGTGTATTTTGTAAGTGAGGGGGGTTGACATGGACATGTACTCATGGTATTGTTCTGTATCACAGGTCACAGAAACTGTTGGTGTGTACATTTCAGTGCTCAATGAGAACTTTTTACGTAGAAATTTGAAATGGATAACTCTCAAGCACATGAAAGTAAGTATTTTTTTTAGGGTGGGGGGAAGCATATTTGTAGGTTTGTCTGTAATGGTTTCTTATTTTGTTACCTCTTCACAGATTGCATCTGCATCCTTCTGGAGTCTGGTTGTTAATGATGGTCATGGTCATCTAATGAAACAACTTCTGCATGTTGCATGTGTGCCCCAGCCCGGGGGAGGGGGGGCTGATGTTGAAGAACTTGTTTGGATAAGGCCACTTTGACAGAACAACAAAGCATCTGGAAGTTTCCTAAAAAATGAAATGAATGACTTCTTACAACTTAATTGTAATTTGTCTCTGGTTCTCAATCTCAAGTCAAGTTACATTTCAAAACCACATCTTGTCAAGTAATACAACCTATGTGCAACTTTTCAAAACTGTCATGGTCAGGGCTGCACAGCTGCAAGTTGAGAATACAGTGCATGAATGATATCTTACAGAAATAGTTTTGGTGACGTACACATGTCACCCAGTTTATGAATCATACTCAGTCGAATTTGCTGCAGTCTTGCCAAAACAATAAAATGGATTAAATACAATCTTCATACTTACCAGAATGGATTTCAAATGGATATTCCATAGGTTCCACTGTACTGTACGGTACAGCTGCAGTACCATTCCCACCAAGTTTCAGCGAAGGAGAGTTTGTTTGTTAACCGTTAAAAAAACCAAAATAAGTGTACCGTATGTGTTTGACCATTGCGGCTATGACAAGCTACAGAAAACAAAACATACAACTAAAGAAAGTGAAATAGCATGACAAACATTAGTACACATCCTCACTTTATAGTTTAAATATTAAGAGGCTTTTGTCTGTAGTTGATGGATGTGGTGGTCCGAGGCGGGGGCAGATATACTCATGCTCAGTGGTGGCAGTGGCTAACATCAGTCCCGGTGGTGGTAGTCCGGTGCGGACAGACTAGTGCTCAGTGGTGGCAGTGGCTAACATCAGTCCGGGTGGTGGTGGTCCAGGGGCGGACAGACTCATGCTCAGTGGTGGCAGTGGCTAACATCAGTCCTGGTGGTGGTGGTCCAGGGGGCGGACAGACTCATGCTCAGTGGTGGCAGTGGCTAACATCAGTCCTGGTAATGGTGGTCCAGGGGGCGGACAGACTCATGCTCAGTGGTGGCAGTAGCTAACATCAGTCTTGGTGGTGGTGGTCCGGGGCAGACAGACTCATGTTCAGTGGTGGCAGTGGCTAACATCAGTCCTGGTGGTGGTGGTGGTCCGGAGTGGCACACCTCCTTTTAACAACTTCAGTTAAAACCTGCCAACATTAGCCACATCATCATCCTCATAAAGAAAGCTTCCCTCACAGTCATCTATGTCTGAAGTCTGACCACTGGGAAATTCTTTCTCCATTGTGTCATCATCTACATCAGTGGTGGGCCGTTTCAGGCAGTCGCTGCCAGTGTCACCAGGATGGTCCATATCCACATCACCAAAACCACCATGACTAGGCCGGGGTACGAATACCGAGGTTGCAGACTGTGCTGGTATGTGCCTCTCATTCATTTTAATGAATGTTAGCAAACTAACATTTGCAGGAGATGGGTTTGTCCGATGATCCCTGACTATTGCACCTGCTGAGCTGAATATCTACTCAACACTTACACTGGAGGGTGGGCATGTGAGGTACTTAAGTGCCACTGCAGTTAGCTCTGGCCATTCACTGACCTTTCCACTTCAGTACAAAAGAGGATCTTCATTTAACATCAAGGCCATGCTGTACATTCACCAATGTCTGCCTCAGCACCTGCAGCAGTGGAATTGATTGGCAAATGGAGGCAGACTTGCCACTCACTGCTTGTGTGGCATGTTCAAAAGGCTGCAAAATTTTTATTATAGAGTCTATGAGGCACCGCTGTTCAGTCATCATAGACATGGAGACCCCGGAACTGTCACGGCTAGTATGCATAACAAGATATTCTGAGATTGTTTTGTATTGTTCATACAATCTCTCTGCTATGTATAAAGTGGAGTTACATCGGGTGACAACTTCCAGCTTCAAGCGGCACTAAGGCAAGCTGTTTTGTATCTGCAACTGCCGCAGTTGGTTACAGGCCTTTCCAGATCATGAAAAATGAGAGCAGATATGTCATGCAATGATCAACATTTCCTTTACATCAGGATGCTGCAGAAACTCCTGCACCACAAGACTTTAACAATGGGCCATGCATGGAACACGAAAAAAAAAACACCATTCATGATGCATTTCACCACATTTGACCCATTGTCACTTGCTATGAACCTAGCTCTCAGGGACAGGGGGTTTAGCCACTTGTAAATTTCAGTCAGTATCATGTCCAACATGTTCTCACCAGTGTGTGAACAGGTCACATTGCACATAGCAATCGTTGCATGCTGTTGAATTCCTGGAAGATTGCTAGCGTGACAATCCACCTTACTGCACTGATTATTCACACTACCAACATCACAAACAACCCCCAGCTCCTGTGCCCAGTGTGCAGTTATACACAAATATGAACTCCCCACTGTTTTGCCACTTGTCCACATATCCATACTTAAATGGATGAATGGAGAGGAGGAATGTTGAAGGGCATATCATATTGAGTTGGACACAGTGCAGAACAACTCGGGGACAGCATAGGTAGAAAAGTATGTCCTGGATGAGTCTTTCCATTTTGGACAGGCACATGCAGCAAATTGTCAGAACCCAGAATTCTCCACAAAAGAGAAGGGCAAAAGATCAATTGCCAACATTTCAGCTGCAGCAGCATTAAGTTCACGTGACACTGTATGATTGGGGGGGTACTTCAGCTTATGCACAAAAACGCTTTGTAATGTGGGCTGACTTAAACGTTTTACATGGGGTGTGATCACAAATGGTTGTGCTCTGTGAAGAATGGCATTGGCAGGAAGTAGAGTGTGGATGTTTGATGAAGATGGTTGCACAGGTGATGATGACATACCCAGAAATGCAGTTATTTTGCCAGATATGCCAACCGGGGCTGATGTACCACTTGCACTAGACATAGAAACATAGAATTTGATGGCAGATAAGGACCACATGGCCCACCCAGTCTGCCTATTTCATTTCCTGACCTAATGGATAAACTGCATATTCTAGTTAACCAGCAGCCTACTTCTTCCTACAACCACCCCCTATAATTGCCTTATGACTGTCCCATGCATGCTTGAATTCCACCACTGTTTTTGACTCCACAACCTCCTCCAGAAGGCTGTTCCATGCATCCACAACCCTCTCTGTGAAAAAATACTTCCTTACATTACCTCTGAGCTGCCCCCTCATCTTCAAATTGCACCCCTTGTTCTTGCACACCTCTTTTTTTGAAATATTCTACCCTCTTGGACTTTGTTGATTTCCTTGAGGTACTTGAAAGTTTCTATCATGTCCCCCTCCCCTCCTTTCTCGAGGCTATACATATTAAGCTACTTAAGTCTCTCTTCATATGTCTTCTGGTGCAGACTCTGCACAAATTTAGTTGCTCTTCTCTTGACAGCTTCCATCCTGTCTATGTCTTTGTGGATATAGGGTCTCCAGAACTGCACGCAGTACTCCAGATGGGGTCTCACCAACTGTCTGTACAGAGGGATAACAACTGCCTGTTTTCTACTGGTGATGCCTCTCCCTATGCATCCTAGTATCCCCCCAGCCCTCCCTACTGCCTTCTCACATTGCTTGCCCACCTTTAGGTCATCTGATATGACTACCCCAGGTCCCTTTCCGTTTTTGTTGTTGTTAGTATCTCACCCCCATTGTGTACTCTTCCCCTGGGTTTTGTTTCCCAGGTGCATTACCTGCACTTCTTAGCATTGAATCTAAGCTGCCATACATTTGACCATTCCTCTAACCTTGCCAAGTCCTTCTCATCCTTTCCACCCCACTTTGTGCATCAACTCTGTTGCAGATCTTTGTATCATCTGCAAAGAGACATACTTTCCTTCAGTCCCTCTGCAATGTCGCTTATAAAGACATTGAAGAGGACGATCATATCCTGAACCCTGCAGTACCCCACTAGCAACCCCTTTCTTCAGAGTGATTCCATTTACTATTACCCTCTGTGTCCTATTCTCCAGCCAATTCTTTACCCAGGCTATCATCTTGGGACCCACTCCCAGGCTGGCTAACTTGTATATTAATCTTTTGTGTGGGACTGTGTCAAATTCCTTGCTAAAGTCTAGGTAGGCCATGTTCACAGCCCCTTCCTGATCTGCTACTTTGGTCACGCAGCCAATGAAATCTATTAGATTCACTGGCATGACCTTCCTGCTGTGAATCCATGCTGCCTTGGGTCCTGCGCCCCTCTGGCCTCTAGGTACCCAACAATTCTTTCCTTCAGAAGTGATTCCATCATTTTCCTTATCACTGAGGTTAAACTAACAGGTCTGTAGTTTCCTGCTTCTGCCCTGCTCCCACTTTTATGAAGGGGAATGACATCTGCCCTCCTCCAGTCCTCAGGTACCACCCCATCCTCCCATGATTTGTTAAAGAGGGTAGTCAGTGGTGTCACTAGTTCTACACTTAGTTCTTTTAGAATTCTGGGATGAATCCCATCAGGCCCCATTGCTTTGTCCACCTTCAGTTTTAAGAGTTCTTTCAGAACCCTTTCTTCTGTAAATAGGCTGGTATCAACTTCTGTATCCACAGTGTTTCTATTGTTTGTTTTAGGTACCTCCCCCACTTCATTTGTAAATACTGAGCAAAAGTATTTTGTTTAGTATCTCTGCCTTTTCACAGTCACCCTCTGCCCACTTCCCCTCCCCTTTATTAAGCCTCACTATCCCTCCCTTGGTCTTCCTTTGCTCCCTGATGTACCTATAAAAGGTTTTATCCCCCTTCTTAACTGAATTAGCTATCTTTTCCTCGGTTCGGGCCTTTGCTGTTCTGACTGCCTTCCCAGCTTCCTTTTGCTTTAACTGATACAATTCTCTGTCCTGCTCCTTCTGTGATTCCTTGTACTTCCTGAATGATTTCTTTTTCTCTAGAACCTTCACTGCCACCTCCTTTGAGTACCATAGTGGTTTCTTACATTGTTTTGTTGGGTTTATTTGCTTCACACAAAGGCTTGTTACCTCTGTGATGGCAGTTTTCATTATTCCCCATTGTTCTTCCACCCCTCCTTCCTGTCCATTTGCTAGTGCATTCCTTAGGCACTCATCCATTTTGGCAAAGTCAGCCCTCCTACAGTCCAGCACTTTGGCCTTTGTATGGCTTGACTCTATTGCTGTGTTTATTGTGAACCATACTGTTTGATGGTCGCTAGTTCCCAGATGGCTACTCACTTCTACATCTGTGATCCTCTCTCCATCTCCATTTGAGAGAACCAGGTCTAAGATTGCTCCCTCTCGAGTGGGTTCCAATACTAGTTGTCTAAGGCATGCCCCCTGTAGGGCATCTAGAATAACCCCACTCTTAGAAGTGGCTGCTGCAACTGCACTCCAGTTAACATCTGGCATATTCAGATCACCCATCAGCAGGGACTGACAAATTTCAAAATGGCATGCTAGTCCAGGACAACTGGCCTTACCAAAAATGGTAGTCCCTGAGTTTCAAGTGGTAGTCCAGTGCATTTTATTTATTTTCCTTAGGCACTAGCAGTTAGACTTGCCATTTACTTATGGGCAACAACACAAAGCTTCGTAGCCCCCTTGCTCTCTTCCTCCTTTACTGCTGCCTTTGTTTCTCTGATTGTCTTTCACTTAGTTACACTTGTATTCTGCCCAGTGTCTTTTCTTTTTAGGCAGCAAAAAGTTCAGTTCTTGCTCTCCGCTTTGCCTCTATAGCGTTTACTGCTGCTTGCTCATTCTCAGTGATCTCTGGTCCATCTCCTCTCTTTATTAAGTTATTTTTTTTTAATCACATGTGTTCTGCAGTCACAAGAGCAGACACAAAGTTAAGCATCCTCCTCCCGAGTCTCTCTTTTGTTTCTGTACCTCCAGTTAGGCCTTTTTACTATGTATTTATTTTTTAGGCAAGTTGTTATTCATTAAATCTCAAGTTATTTGTAAAAATAATGGCTTCTGCCTATTCTGTTAGGAAACACAAAAAGCAGTCGTTCTCTCCTGAATATTTACCCTTCCCCTCCTTTGTCACTCGTGTGTGTGTGTGTGTGTGTGTGGGGCGGGGCGCGGCACCGTCTGGCATGAAGATGATTTGGTCTGGTGAGGTTAAAGGCATTTACATTAATTAATCAAACCGCTGCCTCCACGCCAAGGCTTCAACCCCTACTCCTTCCCCACTGATGCTCTTCACTCACACACTACCTCTTTAGTTCTCATTCCTTACTCCACACTCTAATTTTTTTACTGCTGCTCAATTCAAAAAATATTTTTTTTCATATGCTCCACACAGAAAACAAAGAAATCATGACAGCCAGTGGTCTCTGTTTATTGGGACTAAAATTCAACAGTCTACTAACCGACGACAAACACCGAAAAACACAA
The DNA here is from genome assembly GCA_016271365.2 of Neoceratodus forsteri. Taxonomy (NCBI): domain Eukaryota; kingdom Metazoa; phylum Chordata; order Ceratodontiformes; family Ceratodontidae; genus Neoceratodus; species Neoceratodus forsteri. The sequence goes on along the minus strand of CM057452.1, from coordinate 524,173,858 downwards.
TCACTGCACGAGTGTACAACTCTTTCTCGCAACGGAATTAAAGACGGATTGAGCACGTCTCTGATCTGCCTCACCAACCAAATCAACACCGTGGCCAGTGGCACTTACCAAAAGGAGCCTGATCACTGATTTACTAGCACACCTGCCAGGCTGGTGACTTGATCCTCCTCTGTATCCACGTCGCGGCCATTTGCTCCTGCCTGGTGTTTGCTAGCTCTAAGCCCACTGATCATGTGAGCGCCGCTGTGGTGGGTTAGACAACAACAGGAATGTCTGGAGCAGTGAGTACCCTACAGGAGGAAGCTTGTACTGCACAGGAAAATTGTTTTACACTTTAAAAAGCAGTACTAGCCCATGGACGAGTAGCTCAGCTAAAAGTGCTTGTCCCTGGATGAGAACTGGTAGCCTGGAACCTCGGGCTATGGGATTTGTTGAACCCTGCCCATCAGCAATATCTCCCCTTTTTCTGCCATTCTAAGTATACTTTCTATCATTTCCTTGTCCATTTCCTCTCCCTGAGAGGGGGGTCTGTATACAACCCCTGTGCGGATTGTGGCGCCATTGCCTGCCTCCAAATAGATCCACAGTGCTTCTTCTCCTCCCTGTTTACCCTTTTGTTCTGTTGTTTTGATTCCTTCCCTTATGTAAAGAGCTACTCCTTCTCCTCTTTTACCCTCCCTGTCCCTCCTGTAGATAGTATATCCTGGTATGTTTACGTCCCAGTCATGGTTCTGTGTGTACCATGTTTCTGTGACTGCCATGATATCCAGATGTTCCTCCTCCATCAAGGCCACTAATTCAGGAAGCTTGTTACCCAGACTATGGGCATTGGTACTCATTGCTCTCCATTTTTTGATGGCTTTACCTTCTGTAGCAGTGTCCCCCACTGACCTTTCTATCTTTGTCTTTTTCTCATTTAGTACCCTGTTTTGTAGGGGGAGGCTGGGATTTTCCTGCTGCTTGTCAGTGCCTCCCCCCTTGACTAGTTTAAAAGCTTGCCAATGAAGCATTTAAACCAATTGCCCAAAATACTTGTTTCCTTTCTGGACAGATGCAGACCATCCTGCCAGTATAGGCTGGTGTCCCTTCAAGTGAAACTCCAGTCCCCGATGAAACCAAACCCCTGTGCTCCACACCATTTTTTCAACTATTCATTAAACTGCATGGTGCAAAGTACCCTTGCCTCACCCATGCCATTGACAGGCAGCACTTCTGAGAAGGATACTGTGTGTGCTACTTGTCTTAGGGCCCTTCCCAACTCTATAAAGTCCTCCTGCACTGCTCTAATCTCATGATGAGGCAAGTCATTTGTCCCTAGGTGGTCAATGACGTCCAGCTCAGACTCCCATGCAGATGTTCTCGTGATCCTGAGGATGCGGTTCCTGTCCCTCCAAGCCATGGCACCAGGCAGGCACCTTACTTCAGTTTTCCCTACTCCCCCCAGTTCTATCCCCCTAATAACTGAGTCCCACACCAGGAGCTGCTTCCGTTCCCTGTGGTGTCTTCTGCCTCCTTCTGCTTTCACCACCACCACCACCACCACCACCACCAAAAGTGCTACTCTCACCAGCACTGGACAAAATTTCAAAGTCATTATGCTCCTCCACCTCTTCATGCCTGTAGTAATCCTCTGCTCTTATTCCCTCACTACTGCACCTGTTTAATTAACTACTGGACTTAACAGTCATGGAAGGGGATAACATGCTCGTTATGGTTGCTGGTGAGGAGGGTGAATGCCCCACTGTGGTATTAGCTGCCAGCTTGTGCTGGGTCCACAGTGCCAAGTGCCTATTCTTAAGATGCATATGTTGTCCTCCTGTGCCCAGATGGCTCCCCTTTTTACTGTGACTCACATGCACATGGCAAACCTGGCAGATTGCAACTGACTCATTATTTGCACCTTGAACAAAAAAATCCCAAGCTAGGGATTGTGATGCTCTACTTTTTACATGTCCATGATGCTGCTTATTTAACTCCGTTCTTTTAAGCACTGAAGTGGGGGGGGGCACGTGATGTTTCAGGCACTGCACACCTGGACTGCAACTGACCACTAAGACTACCTATCATATTGATTACTGGGTCATCATCATCAACTAAAACTGGTAAATCACAAGTTTTTACAGGGGGAGGATTCCTGCAAACAGACTCAGACACAGTCACTTTGAATTTCTTTTTCTCCGGTTCCCAACTGGGGCCAATTACATCGTCATCATATTCATCAATGTCACACACATCCACATCTTCTGCTTGGATGCTAGCATGTGGACTGCATGTTGCAACAACAGCAACATCATTGTCATAATCACATTCATCATCATCATCATCTACACCACCATCACCTGATATTGTTTCACCACACTGTGAATCACTGCATGGAAAATGCATGCCATTAACTGCCATGGTGGACGGAATATCATATTGTATGCTACCATTGACACGATCATCAGAATCCTCAAGTTCAATTGCTGGGATGTTACTGGGAAGTATGACATCAGCTACGCTGCTACTCACTTGTACTGCTTCACACTTCACTATATTTTTGGATATGGTACACTGGTCAGAATTCGAACTTGAGGCACCAGCACTAATACTACCACCACCACTAACACCACTAACACTAACACCACTGACTGGGAAAACATCATCTCCTCCAACTATAAGTGAAGCTACTGATTGGGCTGTAAAAAACATTGCAGGAGAAATACCTTTCCTCACATCAGCAATGCACTTCTGCATCTGCGTACTACCATGCCGACTGACTATCTTACTGGAAGAAGTGCCATGGTGAGAACCAGCTTTGCTTGCACATCTCTTTACGGGCATTTTCGGGGATCAACTTCAATATTATAAACAAATTTAGATGTTGTTACATTCACAGTCTGATTGGGGGGATGCTGGATGTGAAGCCAAAAAAAAACTGTGGCTTCAGCAACAGATAGAGACTGTCATGCAATGAAAACAACTTCAGTAATCAGTGGTGCTGATGAGGTCATGAACAATCCAATCTGGTAAAAAATTCCTTTTGCCAGTGGGGGTGGGGGGAGCACTGATTGTAGATTTTTACAGCAGTACAAGCAGCAAAACAAAGAACAGATACCACGATCGCAGTACAAAATCAGGCAGCTGCAGCGGATAGCAGGTTCACACTGCTGCACCTGCAATTACACTAGTCTGTGGCACAGTAAAAGGTGTAATACTTGATGTCACACAACACCACTCACACACACATGGAACAGATTGGGTGGGATATTCAGAAATGCGCCAGATGCCAGCACAAAGCCAGTGCAGGACAAATCCAATGAGCGCGATATGCAAAGGTTGAGCATGGTGATGTGCTCTAATGCAACATGGCTGAATATCATATGGATGCACTAGATGCAGTCAGAGGTGCACCAGGGAACAACCCAACATGCACATTAGTGCAACCATGGATGCGCAAGGGGCTGAGAAAGATGCGCCAAGTCACAAATAGACCTGCCACAGGCACAGCAGGGAGCAAGGCACCGGGGAAGAGGGTGTGGCCACTGAGGAGGCGGTGGAGCCAGGCCACAGTGGAACACTGCCCAAGGAGCATGGGCATGTAGCCAGCCCCCGACCATGTGCACCAGAGCGGTGGATGTAGGAAAGGCGGCACCAACAGTCAAGGGTGGGCTGCCACCAGCCACCCCCCACTGGACGGCATGGTCCATCCCACCTAGGCCACAGCCAGCCACACCCTGGCACACAGCACCCAACACATACGCCACACATCCCGAACAGCCAGGCCATGGCCACTCTAGGGCACAGGCACTGACCGATGGGCAAACACCACCATGCACAGCCCACAGAACAACACAGGTGCACCACACAGCCACCCACCACACCACTGCAGCATGGCTCCACTTGCCAGCCACAAAGCAGACCTGAACACAGATGGGTAACCATATAAAACTGTACTAAATAACAAGATAAATAACACAACAGGGAACAAGGCAGGGGAAACAATGTATAAAGCAGGAACAGGGTAGGTAAGAGAAGGATGGGGATAGGAAACAGGGCTATACAAAGGGACAGGGGAAGGCAGGGGAAGGGTGGACAGGTGCAGGAGCATCAGGAACAGGAACAACAGTCCCTACAGGTAGCCACATTCCGCCACTGCCTGGCACTGACCCCTGTGCTGCCCCCACAGCAGGAGCCATCTGGTCAGCTGAGCAACCTCCAGGGTGGCGGTAGTGATAGCCATAATCCGCCACAGGAGGTGGCCGTAGTTTGGCTGGCAAAGTCCCCATCTGACACCTATGGCAAAGGAGGGAACAGGTGATCAGTGCATGTCCAGGGCACCCCAGGCCACCCATTGTGTGTAGCAGACAGTGGGGACACATGCCCCTTGGGCGGCACCCTGGCCACCTGCAGTGGGGAAGCCTACAACTGCCACTGACCTGGCTTGCCACAGCAATGCAAAGTGCTGGACACTGGCGCCCATGGGCCAACCACCAGCACAGTGGCAGGCAGGTGGCATGGTGCAGCAGCGGGACAGCAGCGGCACAGGTGGCAGCCAGACACACCCACAGCCCACCAACAGCTGCCACACACATGTGCAATGGCCACCCCATGGTGCCACACACACCATGGGCTGAACACAGCAGCCACAGCTCAGTGCACAAGGAGCTGAGGTCACACCCCCACCCCACCGCCCACCCTGCACAACAATGTATAGAAGCATAGTGCCTACTTGCCCGCTGTGGCACAATGCACACCAGTCTGGTGGCTCCACCCCTCTGTTCTGCAACTCCAGCTGTAGGTCCTGCAGCAGCCTGCCATGACCCGCCAGGTGCCTCTGCCGACCTGACTCTCCTCCGGTCCTCAGGGCCTAGGATGGGAACATAAACAAGCACACATCAGTAAGTACACAGCAACACCATGTGCCCACTGCCCTCACCCCCCAAGCACAGAGTGTACCCCGGCCTGGCATGGCCGCAGGGCAGTGGTGCAGCGCACCCAGTGACGTGCAATCTAGGCCAAAGGCCACGTAGTGACAGCAACCCCCCCCCGGCATGGCATGCAGCCCTGCTAGCCCCATGGAACACTGGACATGCACAGACGCAGGCGGAGCACACTTACCTGGCTGTGGCACATCCCCCCTCTGGACACACACCTGCAGTGACCTGAGCCTCTATGGGTCCCACCTCATCAGGTCTCCATAATGGTGGCAACACTGCTCCCTGCTGCACTGCATGCTGGTAGCCTGTTCAAGGCCATCCGCCACATCTTGCCAGACCTCGGTCCTGGGCCTGGCGAAGGGCTGCTGCCCAATTAGGCTGGCAGCATGAGGCTCCAACTGGGCCACCAGGTTGACCAACTCTACTTGGCTCCAGTTCTGAGCCCGGGGTACTGTGCACTTTGGCATGCCTACTCCGCAATGTAGCAGTTCAAAATGGTGCCCTGTAGCGCACAAGATCCACATGCTTTGGATGTGTGCCTCACTCGGAGATGCGCTGCCTGCATCAATCACGCAGCCCCGGGGATGCGCGGAATGGGCATGGCCACACTGGCATGTGGGGCAGAGGTCCCTGGAGGGCATAGGGCAGGACAGTGGTCAGGGATCAGCATGCGCTTTGTGCACATATGCACTATTGGGACCATGATGCATGTTTCACAACAGGGACCTGAGGGCACCATGCCCAACAGGCCATATAGCGATGGGCACTATAGGGCCTATGGCACCTGAACACCATAGGCCCTATAGCGCCTGAGCACCAAAGGCACTATAGTGCCCGAGCACCATAGACCCTATAGTGCATAGGGCACACCAGCCACCAATAGTGTACCTAGCACACGCTGCGTAATAGGTGGTGGTACATGCTGTGGCGCATGCATGGTGACGGGTGCACTGCGCATGTCACAGCATTGCACTATGACTTGTGCCAGCGCAAGTCTATTGTGCAAGGCACAACAACGTGATATTTAGCCGGAATATGCAGATTAGCTCATCTGCCTATCTGCAGTGCACAAGGGGAATAAGCATCTCATTACTGTTGCGCATCAGCCCATTTGCATGCGATGCACTATAAATGTGCCGCAGGACTGCAAAGGCCATGGACTGGAATTGCAATCATCCAAGGTAAGTTGCGCCCACCGAGGGGACAGACAGCACAGTGGGATGGGCGGCTGGTGTGGGCCGCTGCTGAAACTAACCACATGTCATTGCCCACAGGTAGAGCATGTCCGAACGTGAGGAGGGTGAGGAGCGTGGGCCTGCCCACAAGCGCAGGCCCAACTTCACGAAGGCAGAGGTGGATGCCCTGTTTGAGGCATACCTCAACAGCGAGCCTCTGCTGAGTGGCACAACTGGCACACCCCAGGCCAGGGCCATAGCCTGGGAGGAAGTGGCAGAGGCTGTGAACCAGCAGGGCAGCCACCAGCGATCCGCACAGGAGTGCAAGAAGAAGGTGGGCACCGACAAGCGTCAGATCAAGGAGAAGGTGGTGGCCATTTGGGCTGCAAGGGCAACCACAGGTGGGGGCCATGCCAACATGCCACAGCTCACACCACAGGAGGAGCTGGTGGTGGCAACCATGTGGCACAGCACTGTCGAGGGTGTGCCAGGTGGTGGCTTCCAGACTGGTGGGAGCCCATCACTGCATGGTAGGTACAGTGGCATCGGGTGTGGATATTGTGGGGGGGGGCAGTGCATCGGCAGCACTAATGCATCAGTGTTCCCTTTCAGCACTGGAATGCCAGCATGCAGTGGCAGGGGTGGCGGTGACTGCCATGGGGCATGCCCAGCCCTGGTGGACCAGCCATCCACCTCCACTGCCGTCTGGGGCCCGATCAGCTGCAGCACACCACAGTCGTCTGGCTGGATGTCCTGAGCATGGTGGCAGACTAGGCCCTGGCTGTGTTCCAGTGGGACACGAGCCACGGCGTGCAGTGTGCGAAGACACAAATCGGGGTCGGATCCGACACCGATGACGACGTGACCATTGTCCTGGACAGTAGGGGTATTGTTCAGGAGGAGACACCGATACCATCCACCATCCCTGGCAGCGCAGACAGTGGCCTGTTGATGGTGGGTCAGCTGCCTGCCACCACCCCTGGTACCACTGTGTGCAACAGCAGCATGGCGCTGGGGAATGGTGGTGGTGGTACAGCTGCACAGGTGATGTCCAGCACACAGCGGCTGAAGGGGCAGCAGCAGCAGATGGCTGGGGACGTTGGGGGGCCAGGTGCAGCGTCTGCTGCCAGTGCACTAATCAGTGAGCAGCCCCAAGGGAACTACACTGTGCAGTGCCCACCTGAGTGGGGGACTGGGCAGCATGGCCGTACACTAATGGTGGGTCGGCACAATGCCCATGTGCCCCCGGGGGCTGACCCCTTGCACGAGCATAACTGATTGCTGCGGGCCTCTGTGGACCAACAGGTGCTGCTCATGGCTGGGGTGCATGCACTCCGTGCAGAGGTGCACCAGGCAGCTGAGCAGCATGAAAGGGGCTTCATGCAGGTCCAGGAGGCCATACATCACCTGTAGGAGGACATGACCATGGTCCTGGATTGCTTAGCCACTGCAGTCACAGTCGGCCTTGCCCCATTGGCTGCCATGGCATGTGGCTGGCTGCTGCAGACCCCAAGGAGTGCATTGTCCACCACACAGTCACGGTGTCGTGTGACACCCTTGGTGTCGATGCTGGGCTCCGCTGTTGGCATCCCAGGCATGCCCAGAGTGGGCCTGTTTGGGAGCCTGCAGACCCCTGTGAGGACATGGTCGCAATCCTGCAGTACCACCCCTTGGGGACAGTCGCAGATGCCCCCTGTGGCCGTCGTGCAGCCTGGGTCTACTGGGCGGCTGTGGCGAGGCCGTCCACGTGTCCATGATGGCTGTGTGTCCACACGGCGGACCTGATTTGCCCACCACCCTGTCCGCAGTCCACTGCCACTGCCCTGTGTGCACATGGGCGTTGTGTTTGTGTGTGTGTGTGTCTGTGTGCCTGCCATGGACATGGCATCCATGGACTGAGCCACACACTGACCATGTGCACACATGCCTGACCGCTGGCCTGTGTGGCATGTGCGTGATGATGCCACCACAGCACCAGATGCACATGTGCACCAGTGCTCTGCATCTGATCCACACCAGGTGCTAGCACCTGGGCGTGTGCCTGTGGGTGCCAGTGTGTGTGTGGGTGTGGGTGTGCTGTGCTGTGCTGTGTGTTGATGCATGTGGCTGTGTGGAATGGCCCCACGCCTGCCCCTGCCCCCTGCCCTTCTGTGCAGGCCACAGGGCACACCCACACATGCCTGTGTGCCTTGCCACTGTGGCCATCCCATACATGGATGTTTGTTCACCTACCTGCATGCGCCATAGTGCTCCTCTGCTATTGTGTCTCGGTGCTGGTGTGCCATCCTTGTCAGCCGGGTATCCGTCTGCTCAGGGGAGCTGCCCACCACCACATGGCCTGTCAGTCACGTCGTCCCCACAGCTGTTCCCCTCTTCAACCTCAACAGCTATCCCATGGTCAGTGGCCATGTTGTGCAGCATGTAGCAGGCCAGGAATAGGCTGCAGGCCTTCGAGGGGCTGTACTGTAGGGCACCGCCTGACCTGTGCAGGCAATGTAATTGTGCCTTCAGCAGACCAAAGACACGCTCAATGATGTTCCGCGTGCTGGCGTGTGCCTCATTGTACTGCTCCTCCACAGGAGACGATGGGCACCAGTAGGGGTGAGCAGCCAGGGCCAGAGTGGGTAGCTACTGTCACCTGTGTGGATGTAGATATGGTTAGCCTGGTGTCCTCTGTTGCTGTGCCCTTGTCCTTCCCAGCCACACTCTGCTGCACCCCTACCTTGGCTGCCCTCCCATGTCCTGTTGTACCCAGCTGCCCATGGTCTTGGCATACTCACCCACAAGGTGACCAGTGGGGATGTCCCCACTCTCGAACCTGTGGGACAATGCTGAGCTGTGCCAGATGAAGGCATCATGTGCTTCCCCAGGGTGTGTGGCATAGACATTGATTATGTGCCCCCTGGCATTGCACACCACCTGGCAGTTGTTACTGGTTAGCCCTTTCTGTTGATGTAAGCTACCCCCTTCGGGCCAGCTGGCATGCGGATGCCCACATGGGTGCAGTTGATGGCCCCTAGCATGCCAGGCATACCTGCTTCCCTGTGGAACTCCTGCATGTTCACTGTATGCTCTGCCTGTGTGCTGAGGAAGTAGATGTATTCTGCAGCATGTAGCAGCAGGGCGTTGAGGAATTGTGTGAAGAGATGTGACGCGGACGACTAGGTTATACCTGTGGTGACCCCTGTTGGTCTCTGGAAGGTGCCCATGGCGAGCAGGCACATGACAGCTGTTACCTTTGTCTCCACTGTCAGGATGTGGCTCCGTCTAGTGGGTGCCTGCAACTCCTCACTGCACAGCTCACAGAGCTGCCTCAGAATTGCCCGATTCATTCGGTACCAGCCCACGATCTCAGTGTCAGTGTGGGTCTCATAGCTTATGCGGGGTTGATACAGCTTGTTCCGGGTGTAGTACCAATGGGCCCTTCAACGGCCACGCTGCCCTACCTCCTGCCTCCCCACACCCCTCATTATGGCCTCCATCTGGAATATGGCACTGGCCATGGCCTCTGTTGTCCTGTCCCCCGGGCATCCATCTCCACAGGCCCACCCGGCTGTGTGTGGCTGTGTGTGCTACTCTGCAGGGCCCACACCTGTGTACCCTGCCCCCAGCTGACCACCTGTTGTCTGCGGCCTCTGTCTCCCACCCTTGTGGGTGCCTGTGTCACTCCTCTTGGGCCTGGTGCCACTGTGTCATGCCCACACACTCTCATACCCACCATTGCCTCCCTGTCTGTCACACTCTTACTCACTCACTCTCACACACTGTCACTCCCTCTCTGTCCCTGTCTCTGTCTGTTTTTCTCTCCTTGTCCCCTACTGTATGGTCTGATGGCCTGTCTGTCTCCCTCTGTCCTGCTCCCCTCTGGCACAAGTGCCCTCCTCCTATATGCTCCCTGTTTTTACAGGCTCAAGCCTGCTTCGTGCAACTGCCATTTGTTCTTCACTTGTGCCATTGGTCCGGTGTTGAATATTGCACTGTGCCACATATTCATGGGTATGCCCCTTGCCCTTGCAAATGCATACATTCCCATTGCACATTGGCACACTGCTACTTGCATTGCACAGTTGCTGCCACTGAATATCACTCTCTGGTGCATTTCTGCAGTTACGCATGCACAACCCAGTTGCACAATGTGCAGCTGCTTTGACTATCTCACCCTTTGTCTACAATGGTGAACAAGTAATGCGTAGCAAATTGAAAACTTCAGTAATATGCCACGTATTGTAATGTAAACAACCGGAAATTATGAACTGCTGCACCCGATCCACACAACACACAATCAGCAAGAAAATGTCAACAATTACTAACAATATTACTGTGTGTACATTAACACAGTCAGTCATATAACAAAAATATAACCAAAAAACAAAGAAATCACTATTTCTCCAACTCAAATCTACTTACACCACAGATACACCCCTCTCCCAAAGCACACTTTCACTGTCTTTCACTACACATACTTAATGTTGTACATTAACATTCAAAATCCACACAAAAACAAAAACGCTCAATGATATGAGCACAGGATGGTTTCCTGCAATCGATGAACTAAAGGTGGAGCCCCCCAAAAATGCAAAAATGCTTTTTTAATAGGTTTTAGAAGGTTTCAATCACAGACAACTCTCAGAGCATACTATCTCCTACTGCTTCCTACACACACTACCCCGAACTGAGGCTGTGCAGATCAATATAGAGCCCATGTGATCTGAAATCCCATGAATCACTGCAAAATTCACCTTTGGAGCTCAAAATCAAGGCGAAGTGAGGCGAAGTGCATTGTTTTCAGTGCACTTTGCTTAAGATTTTGGTGGAGTAGTGGTCTGGGAAGGCAGAGTAATGCAAAGTCATTATTCTCAGTGAACTTTGCGTTACTCATTATAACGCGAATTACTCCGCTTCACATTGCGGAGCACTCCGCGAATCCATCTTTACTCCACAAATCACTTCGCAGAGCAGATTGAGCCCACTTCACCCACCACTACCCACCTCATGAAGAGCGGCACTATCGGTTTGTTAGCTGAAAGGTGATTTTGCAGTGACTGCGCCTTTTGGCACCACAGGTACGAAAACACATTTTGGGCAGGATGTGAAAAATGACAACTGTATTGTTCATGAGGAGGTGTAAAAAAATGGCAACGTGGAAAATCTGGAGTGAAAATATGAAAAATTTAAGTCATGCGCATGCATAGAAACTGTGCAACGTACATCCGTAGCCCAATTATTTATTTATTTTTTTTAACCACATCTTCAACATAGGCATTTTGGGACCGCCCCTCATGAAAAGTGGCACTGTGATTTTGTTAATCTGTCCCAAAAGTTGATCTCCCACAGTGACCACGCCATTGTGCACCACAGGCGCAGAAACACATTTTGGGCAGGATGTGAAAAATGACAGCTATACTGTTCATAAAGAGGTGGGGAAAAATGCCAGTGTTGAAAATCTGGTATGAAAATATTGCAAATTTGCAGTTACAAGGGTGTGTTGAAACTGTGCAATGCACGATTGTACCACAATCATTTTATGGACTTTCATCACCAAATTTTCAACATAGGCATTTTAGGACCTCTGCTCATGAACAGTGTCACTGTCAGTTTCTTAATCTGTCCCTAAAACTGATTTCCCACAGTGACCATGTTATTCTGTGCCAGACATGCGAAAACACATTTCAGCCAGGATATGTAAAGTGACAGCTGCACTGTTCATAAGGAGATGTGGAAAAATACCAATGTTCAAAATCTGGAGTGAACATATTACAAATTCACGAAGTTATGAGCGTGCATGGAACCTGCGCAACACACGCTTGTAAAACAGCCATTTTGGGGATTTCTTTCATCAAATTTGCAACATAGGCTTTTTGAGAGCCCACCTCATGAACAGTGGCACTGTTGTTTCGTTACTCAGTCCCAAAAGGTGATTCTCAGTGACCGCAAAATCACCTTTCAGGACCAAATAACACGATGAACTCATGAGGAGGTGTCCCAATAACCCCATGTTGAAAATTTGGTGCCAAAATTCCCAAAATTGCTGAGATATGCATTTCTTCAGTTTACGGTCGGCTTTGAAGAGTGCAGACATGTTCCCAGTCCACCGAAGAAGGTTGCGCCTTTCTCCAGAGGTGGGGCATGGGGGTGAGGAGGGGAAGGCAGGGTGCACAGAGGTGGGCACAGGTTGGGGAGGGGCAACTGGGCTCAACGAAGGACCGTTTCTGTTTTACAGGTTTAATAAAAAAAGAAAAACATTGCAGAAAGTTTTTTTTTACAGGGACAGTTGGCACACTGGGGTGGGTTCCCAGCATGCCACCTGAGTGTTCTGGGGGGGGGCTCTTGCCAACGGGGGATTGGGCACCCCATCGGCACATACTGATTGGGGGGGCAAGAGCCGAAGGAGATTGGGCACCCCCTTGGCACACAACAAATGGGGGGGACATTATGCCAATGGGGAGGGCTCTCCATTGGCAGATTGGATTGGGAACGAGGGTACTGAAGTCAATGGGGATTGGGCCCCCCCATCGGCAAAGAAAGACTGTTGAGAGGGGCGCATGATGCTGAGGGGGAATGGGGACCCCCTCGGCACACAATTGAAATGGGAGGGGGCATTATGCCTACAGGGAGTGGGCTCCCCCTTTGGCACATGAACTGGGTTGGAGCATGCCAACAGGGGAATTGGGCACCCCTGAAGTCGGCATTGTAGCAGGCGGTGGCGGCAGTCACTGCTGCCATGTTTATTGAAATAATTCACCAGGAAGGGCATGTTGGGAGGCATGTTATTGTGCCGCTGCATGACAAGCTTGCCTCTCATTGCAGCGGCACTTTTCTTAGATGTGGTGACCACTTTACATATGGCTGGTGTCAGCGCCTGCATGCTGGCTTATTGTGGAATGAGGGATGCACCTACTGATGCGTGCCCTGCATTTGCCCCACAGTGACCGTACCTCCAAATCTGCTACTACTGCAAGATGTAGGCTGGCACGCAAGTAAGAGCCAACATAAAAAGGAGCTTAGGAGACAAGTTATTGTTTTTGCAATAAATTCCTAGTGGTTTTCATGAGAATCTACAACTGGAATTCATCAGTCCCATAACTCCATAAAGTTCTGAGAATGTACAGATGCCATAGCATACCCAGTTTTTGCAAGGAGCTGAGGGGTGGAATACACCCACTATCCATACTGAATCTATGCCAGGTTCCAGAGAAGCTAATCACTTGAATGGAGAGAAGCATCCTTTTTAAGAGAATCATGCTCCCAGGATACACCAGGTCTGAAAAAAAGGAAAACCTTAGTGTGTAGGACCTGATAATAGTCTAAGATTTTACTCAGCATATCGCTTAGACTAGGGACTATGCCCTAAAGGTACCATCATGTAAAATAAATCTATAGAACTGCATCCAGACTCAGGATAGTCTGGAATAGGTGGTAGACTGAAAAGGCTTCATGAGTCAGTTGGATGGCACATGGGGATGGGAGACTGTCAGATTGAGCAGGGCTAGCTAGCTAGGTTTCCTAACAGTCTCTTTTGTTAGCATAAGGGAAGGACCAAGCTATACTGGAATTATCACAGTTCTGATCTACCATAGTGAATCTCAACGTCCATTCAAAAACTAAAATTTACTCTGGCACTAAGGGGGAGGCCAAAGAGAAAAGGGGAAAAACAGCGATCCACCTTCATAGAGGGGGTATGGAAACTTCTCTTCCAATGGAAATCTACTAGAACCATGTAGAATCTTATATAACAGGCACTATCCTAGGAAAAATATGGCATGTTAGGTGCTTCCACGGTAGTCCTGTTATCTGTTGCCATGGAGAAGATGCAATGACATCTACATCTGCTCCAGGAATTAGGCTAGGGAATCAAACCTAATCTGACTAGGGACTATGCCCCCATGTCAGGGGGAGGGAATTGATAAGGATATGATAGAAGGCATTCTTAGGATGACAGAGAAAGGGGAGATACTGTTGATGGGAGACCTGAATATGCCAGATGTTAACTGGAGCACATTTGCTGCAGTCACATCCAAGAGCAGGGCCATTTCTCGATGCCCTACAGGTGGCAGGCCTCAGATAGCTAGTTTCAGAACCCACTCATGAGGAAGCAATCTTAGACCTCGTACTCTCAAATGGGGACAGTGAGAGGATCTCAGATCTAGAAGTCGGATGCCATCTGAGAACAAGTGACCATCAAACAGTGTGGTTCACGTTAAACTCAGCTACAGAGTCAAGCCATACAAAAGTGAGGGTACTGGACTTCCGGAGAGCTGACATCGGCAAGATGGGAGAGTGCCTCAGAAAAGCACTAGCAAACAGGTTAGAAGGAGGGTGGAGCAACAATGGGGAATCATCAAAACTGCCATCACAGAGGCAACAAGCCTTTGTGTGAAGCAAATAAACAAATCAAAATGAAAGAAAAAGCCACTATGGTTCTCAAAAGAGGTGGCTGGGAAGGTCAGGGAGAAAAGGATATCATTCAGGAAGTATAAGGAAACACAGAAGGAGCAGGACAGAGAGCTGTACCAGTTAAGGCAGAAGGAAGCAGGGAGGGAAGTCAGAATAGCAAAGGCCCAAACTGAGGAAAAGATAGCCAACTCAGTTAAGAAGGGGAATAAAACCTTTTAAAGGTACACCAGAGAGCGTAGAAAGACAAAGGGAGGGATAGTGAGGCTGAATAGAATGAATGGTGGGTGGGCAGAGGGGACAGTGAAAGCAGGAATACTGAACTGAATATTTCTGCTCAGTATTCACAAAAGAGGAGGGGGAAGTGCCTAATCCAATTAACAGAAGCACTCTTGATGGGGGGGGGGGGTCGATCCCAGCCCTTTCACAGAAGAAAGGGTTCTGAAAGAACTCCTAAAACTGAAGGTGGAAAAAGCAATGGGGCCTGATGGATTTCACCCTAGAATTCTAAAAGAATTAAGGGGGGAACTAGTGAAACCACTGACTACTCTTTTTAATAGATCATGGGAGGATGTTGTGGTACCCGAGGACTGGAGAAAGGTGGATGTGATTCCCCTTCACAAAAGTGGGACCAAGACAGAGGCAGGAAACTACAGACCTGTCAGTTTGACCTCTGTGGTAGGGAAAGCGATGGAGTCACTTCTGAAGGAAAGAATTGTTGAGTACCTTGAGGCCTGTGGGGCACAGGACCCAAGGCAGCATGGGTTCACAGCGGGAAGGTCATGTCAGACGAATCTAATAGATTTCTTTGACTGGGTGACCAAAGTAGTAGACCAGGGAGGGGCTGTGGACATGGCCTATCTAGACTTTAGCAAGGCATTTGACACAGTCCCACACAAAAGATTAATAGTCAAATTAACCAGCCTGGGAGTGGGTCGCAGGGTGGTAGCCTGGGTAAAACATTGACTAGACAACAGGACACAGAAGGTAATTGTAAATGGAGTCCAATCTGAAGAAAGAGGGGTTACTAGTTGGGTACCGCAGGGTTCAGTATGGGGTCCAGTCCTTTTTAATGTCTTTATAAGAGACATTGCAGAAGGACTGGAAGGAAAAGTATGCCTCTTTGCAGATGACACAAAGATCTGCAACATGGTTGATACACAAGGAGGGGTGGAAAGGATGAGAAGGGACTTGGCAAGGTTGGAGGAATGGTCAGAAGTATGGCAGCTAGGATTCAATGCAAAGAAGTGCAAAATAATGCACCTGGGAAACAAGAACCCAGGGGAAGATTACACAATGGGGGGAGGTAGTAACAACAACAAAAAAGGAAAGGGACCTGGGGGTAATCATATCTGATGACCTTAAGGTTAGCAAGCAATGTGAGAAGGCAGTAGGGAGGGCTGGAGGTATACTAGGATGCATAGGGAGAGACATCACCAGCAGAAAATGGGAAGTTGTTATCCCTCTGTACAGACAGTTGGTGAGACCCCATCTGGAGTACTGTGTCCAGTTCTGGAGACCCCATCTCCGCAAGGACATAGACAGGATAGAGGCAGTCCAGAGGAGGGCAACTGAAATGGTGTAGGATCTGCAAGAGAAGCCGTAAGAGGAGAGGCTAAAGGAGCTTAATATGTATACCCTTGAGGAAAGAAGGGAGGAGGGGGGATATGATAGAAACTTTTAAGTACCTCAGTGGAATCAACAAAGTCCAAGAGGGTAGCATCTTTCAGAAAAAGAGACGTGCAAGAACAAGGGGACACAATTTAAAGATAGAGGGGGACGGTTCTGGGGCAATGTGAGGAAGTATTTTTTCACAGAGAGGGTAGTAGATGCATGGAACAGCCTTCCTGAGGAGGTTGTGGGGTCTAAAACTGTGGGAGAATTCAAGAATGCATGGGACAGACATAAAGCAGTTTTTGTGGGGGGTAGGAAGAAATAGGCTGTTGGTTAACTAGGATCTGCGGCCTATCCTGTAGGTAGGGAAATGGGCATACTAGGTGGGCCAAGCGGTCCTTATCTGCCTTCAAAGTCTATGTTTCTATGTTTCTGATGACTGTTAACCACACATGAAGCACATATAAAGGCCTCTCTCCTCCTGTATGGGAAAGGGGGACAATGGTCTCTGTTCCCAAATGCAACCCGATTCAGAAAATTCCGGTTATAAATAGCACTCTGAAAACAGAATGACTTACAGTAGTTAATGTTTCTTGCTAGTAACGAGGGAGAAGTAGAAAACAAAGATCTTGGGTGTTTGAACACGGGGTCAGAGCTATTAACTATGAAGGTAAACATACAGTAAGACAATGGTAAAAACATTGAGGATACTGCTAATATGAGACAACCTTTGAGGTAGCTGAGAACTGAGCCCCTTAATAGAATGCTACCTGGCCTGAAAAGGTTAAGAACCAGTCAGAGGAAATGGATGTAGCCTTACAACAGAAAACTTGCAGGGCAGAGCCTGACTGGCCAACATGCTAGGAAAATAACAAAAGGCAACCAGGTTTTTGTAATACAAAGAAAAAATCTACATGAACGTCATTGTGCTGCTTTCTTTTTATACTACCAACAAAAACACCAGGCTGAATATAGGAAATAAATTTAGCAGCACATTGTTTTACACAAAAAGGAAAGGGGAGGGGTGGCAGTTTATATCAGGGAGGGATTAACTTGCACAAGGGAGGAGTTGGAGGAAGGGGAGGTGGAGGCATTATGGGTTCAGTTAAGGTCCAACAGAGAGAGAAAGGTGAGGTTGGGGGTAGTTTGCAGACCATCCAATCAGGATGAAGAGAGGAACAGGGAACTGAGCTTACAAATATTGGAAGCTGTGGGGAAAGGAGAGTGGTAATTGTTGGGGATTTCAACTTGCCCAAGGTGGACTGGAGCATACCTTCCACAACATGTGCTAGGAGTCAGGTGGCCTGGAAGGACTGCAAAGTGGGTTCCTGATTCAGGGCATCACTGAATCAACAAGAGCTGAGGCAATTCTTGATATGGTGCTCACAAATGGGGAACATGTACAGGAAATAATGGTCAGGAAGCCACTGGGTGGAAGTGACCATTGCACAGTGTGGTTCCAGTTGGATATGGGCAGGGAAAGCATCCTGACTAAGACCAAAACCTTGGATTTCAGGAGGGCAGACTTCATGAAAATGGAAGAAGTGTGAAGGAGTCATCTGGCAGGCATCAGAGCAGATATGGGGATGGACCAAAGGTGGTCCATCGTTAAGAAAGGAATACTGGTTGCCACAGTTGAGTGGATTAGGCTCAGAGGGAAGAACACAAGGGCCAAAGTGCCCAGCTGGTTCAGTTCTGGGATTGCCCAGGCAGTAAGGGAAAAGAGGTTGACCTATAGAAAATTCAGGAAGACCAAGAGCGAGGTGGATAGGGAAAATTACCTAAGGTTGGCTAGTGAGATAAGGAAGTCCAACAAGCAAAGGCACAGAACGAGCTGCAGATAGCTGAAGGAATTAAGAAGCAGGAGAAGGCTTTTTTTCACTATATTAGTGAGAAAAGGGACAAGAAGGAAAGGATTGTTAGGCTTAAGAAAGGGGTGGAGTGGATGGAGGATAATGGTGAAAAGGCAAAGATACTAAATTAATGCTTCTGTTCTGCCTTCACCAGGGAGAAGGATGGACCAGTGCCTTCAGGAGGGAAAAGAGGAATAGGGGGTGGGGGGAACACAGATGTAGTGATAGAGTAGGATAGAGTGAGGGAGGGGCTGCTGGCATTGAAGGTGGAGAAATCACCAGGCCCGGACAGAGTACATCCAAGGGTACTAAAGGAACTGGCTGAGGAGCTGACAGGGCCACTGGTAGACCTATTTAATAGTTCAGTAGAGTCAGGCGTGGTACTGCAGGACTGGAGAATAGCACATACAGTGCTCCTTCACAAAAGCGGTCCCAAGGATGAACCAGGAAATTATAGATCAGTCAGTCTGATCTCCATTGTGGGCAAACTCATGTAGACCATACCAAAGGAAAGGTTGGTGGAATATCTAGAGGAATATGGTCTCTAGGATGAGAGGCAGCATGGGTTCATGGGGGAGATCATGTGAAACGAATCTGATTGACTTCTTTGATTGTGTCACTAAGACAGTAGACAGAAGCCAAATGGTAGACATCCTCTGTCTTGAGTTCAGCAAGGCTTTTGACACTGTGCCCCACAAAAGGTTGACCAGGAAGTTGGTGGATCTCATGGTTGAGGAAAAAATGGCCAGATGGATGGAAAACTGGCTGAGGGTCAAAACCCAGAGGGTGGTTGTGGGGGAAGAGTTATCTGGCACCAGAGAGGTAACCAATGAGGTCCCACAGGGCTCGGTTCTGGGGCCAGTGTTGTTCAATGTCTTCATCAATGACATTGGGATGGCATTAAGGGCAAAATGTGCATATTCATGGATGACACCAAGGTGTGCAGGAGTGTGGACACAGCTGAAGGAATACAGGACCTACAGGAAGGTCTGGAAAAGCAAGGGAGGTGGTCCAGGATCTGGCAGCTTGACTTCAATGCCAAGAAATGCAAAGTCATGCATATTGGTGCCAAGAATACCTGGACAGAGTACTACCTGGGTTGAGTCCGAGTATCTGCATTGGAGGAGGAGAAGGACCTGGGAGTGATGATCACTAGTGACCTGAAGCACTCCACGGAGTGCAAGAAAGCAGCAGCAAAGGCAAACAAGATCCCGGGATGCATAACTAGAGGGATCAGTAGTAGGAGAGAGGAGGTTATACTTCCCATGAACAGGTCACTGTTAAGAATGTATCTAGAGTATGGAGTTCAGTACTGGTGCCCACACCTCAAAAAGGACATTAACCTGCTGGAGAAGGTCCAGAGGAGGGCTAAAAAGATGATAGTGGGTCAGCAGGGTGAGGCATATGAGGAGAGGTTGAGAGTACTGAATGGGTACTCCCAGAAAGACAGAAGAGAGAGAGGGGACATGATTGGGACCTTCAAGTGATTGAAAGGGATAAATAAGGTTGATGAGGAGAGTCGCTTTAAGCTGAGTGGCAGCCATAACATGAGGGGGCACAGTCTTAAGCTGGAGGGTGGGAGGTTTTAGAGGGAGGTCAGGAAGCACTTCTTCACAGAGAGGGTGGAGGACACTTGGAATGCGCTGCCGGAAGAAGTCATCTCATTGAAGACAGTGACAGGTTTAAGAGAGGCTGGGATAGGCATAGCAGGAAGGTAAGGATCATGGGTAAGGAGGAGTGGGAAGGGAGGGCAGTGACATTAGCTCAAGCTGTTGACCCTGCAATACGAGCAGACTTGATAGATCAAATGGCCATCTTCTACAGCCTTCTTTGTATGTTCGTATGTTCATACAAGGAGGATGACCCTTGAGGTATGTTTGCAACCATTTTCTGCCTTAACAAAACAAGGCACAACCAGTTACAGAAGTGGAAGACTAAAGGAGGTTCTTACAGCTGTTGTCTTTCTACCACAGTAAAGCAAGTTATTCAAGAGTTCTTTTCCTCAGGAGGACTGCTAATGTAAATTGTTCCATTCCATGCATATTCACTTATTAATGTATAGCATTTCACTATCCTGCATGTTCCAGAGGAAAACTCATGGATACCAACCCATTGAACTGCAATAAACCTGAAAGGCATTTTCCCAGTAGAAGCTGTTTTTTCCAAATATTGGTTCCAGTTCTATCAATGTTCCATCTCTATAGGCCTATTAGTAACCACAGCGGGTGTTTCTGATTTGCACTCTGTATTTAGTACCATTTTATAACTGCATGATATAGTTTATGTCCCTTGCTACTACGGAGTTCTATAGTAGTACTACTACTACCTCCTTAGGAGCATCTCCCATATCTCCCTTGTTGTACCTAGAGTTAGAACACACCTTGGAGAAGCGTCTATAAGTCATGTCCTGCCCATCCTTTCAAACAACATCCAAAAGACCTTTACAATTGAGATCCTTGTTACTTTAGCCACCTTTAAAACTTTGTTTACTCGTTCCTTCTATGAGTTCTGTAAATGTTGCCATTGGGAGCCTACAGGCCTACTCCTGGTACCCTGGCTCCTCTATGCTCATACTGAACTGTAACTCCTTCCAGTCCTTATGCTGCTCTCTAATAAACTTTGTTGCTCAATGCTCATAGCCTTGACATATTGTTAAATTGTACAGTGTAGTCTGCAGATATAATGTTTTATATTATACTCTGTATAACCTTACTGAATTCCCTATCCTGTTTTTATCATGCTTGTGTATACTACCCAGGTCCATCATGTAAATGAGTTGTACTCAGTGGTGTTTCACCTGGATAGAGATTAGTTGATTGATTGAGTAGACATTTACCAAAGAAATGCACATATCTGTTGATACTAAAATAGATTTTTAAATCTTTGAATCCAGTGTGATGACTGCATCCCTCTTAAAAGGTTTGTGTGTGCCTGAAACTTTTTTGTCTCCCTTCTATAGTAGAACTTGAGTGTATTGTATGAACAATGGAAGAGCTGAGCAAGGCACATAAACTGCATCATGCAATTCTAAAATAGTACTTACTAGAGGAATGCAAAACTGGGAAGGTTTTGGTTTTGCTAAATCACCCCTGATTTTGGTTCTGGTTTTTGTTTTGGATTCTCGGCCACCAATGTTCATTCAACATAAAATGTGGCCTGTACCTTCATTTTAAAGTAAAATGTAAAGGAAAACAGGTAGAATTTGGTAGAAAAACAATCTTTATTTAATAGGACTATACAAAAATATATGGTCCTCCTGTCCTGACTCCTGCTTGTGTGGGAAATGGCTGGTGACTGTGCAGACAGTCGCTACTCAACTAGCGAACTGCCTCCTCCCTCCAAAATGTTTCACACATGATGCAAGGCCATATGCCTTTATTTGACAGTATTACACTAAAAAACCAAAAACATGGTCCTCTTGTCTTGACTCCCACTTGTGTGGGAAATGGTTGGTGACACTGTGCAGACAGAGGCTACTCAATTGCTCGGCTGACACCTCTCTCCAACATGTTTACACATGACGCAAGCCTTTATTTCACAATTTGACAGGACTACACAAAAAATATAATGTTCTTCCTTTCCCGAATCCTGCTTGTGTGGGACATGGCTGGTGACACTGTGCAGACTGATGCTACTCAACTGCCAGGCTGCCCCCTTCCTCCAAAATGTTTCACACATGATGCATGGCCACACATCTTTATTTGACAGAACTATACAAAAAACATATGGTCCTCCTGTCCTGACTCTTGCTTTTGTGGGAAATGGCTGGTGACACTGTGCAGACAGAGGTTAGTCAACTGCTGGGCTGCCCTCACCCCAAAACATTTCACACTTTATGCAAGCTTTTATTTGACAGGACTACAGAAAAAAAATATGCTCCTCCTTTCCTGACTCCTGCTTGTATTGGAAATGACTGGTGACAGTGTGCAGACAGAGGCTAGTTAACTGCCAGGCTGCCCGCTCCCCCCAGCATGCTTCCCATGTGATGCAAGCCTTTTTTGACAGGACTACACAAAAAGACCACTGTGGTCACACCAATGCACAAAGGTGAGGACTGTACTTCCCCCGGGAATTACAGATCGATAGCCACCATGCCTCCCCTTTCAAAAACCTTAGAAAAGCCCATGCTTACCCCACTCCTAGCACTTCTATACTTTTTTTTCCATGCCCAACTTATGCACTCACCACTGCTCTGTCTTGACAAGGCTATCTAGGCTGCCATACTCTGTCCCATCCCCATCCTCTCTTCTCCTGTCTTCCATGTTTTAATACACCTCCTAGTGTATCATGTACTTGTACCTGTAACCAATTTTTTGTAACCACCAATGTCATTATTGTTTTATTCTATAATTTCATATCCTGTATTGTCTGTTCTTACTGATGTGGAACCTTTGTAAAAGAGCCTTGGCTCAAAGGTACTTTGCAATACTAGACAAATAAATAAATTAAAAAAAAAAAAAAAAAAGTTGTAGCTGACCAAATGACCAAATACCTTGACAAACGCAATCTCCTCTGTGTGGAACAGCATGGCTTCCACTGGGGACATAGTACCACTACTGCCGTCATCGAATTTTCCAACTACTTACACACAGCCCTGGATAAAGGGCTCCTCATGGGTGCAGTCTATATATCAACCTATCGAAGGCTTTTGAGCCATCTGCCACCCACTTTTCTTATCCACCCTCTTCCAATTAGGTTTCTCACAAGGACCCTTGTCCTGGATCTCCAACTACCTCTCCTCCCACTCATAGTGTGTGAAAATCAACAGTACCATCTCCAGCACCAGGCAGGTCTTCTTGGGTGTCCCGCAAGGTTCGATCTTCAGACGATGCTATTCAGTCTGTACATAAACACGCTCCCCAGCTCCTGCTCAGATAAAATGCTCCTTTATGCGGATGATGTTGTCCTTTTCACATCCCACCAGGCTCCCACCCATCTCCAAAGTGCCCTACAGAGCTCCTTTAACCAGGTGAAATCCTGGTTTCTGGACTGACGCCTCGTCATTAAAGTAAAAAAGACAAAGCACATGCTTTTCTCACACACACAAAGTAAATTCAAGGACGCCCCTCTCAATATCCTGTCTGGTACCCTCCTTCCTCTCGAGCAGGTAAAAACCTACAAGTACCTGGGCATTACCTTTGACACTGCTCAATCTTTTCATGACCACATACGTATCCTTGCAGCAGCCATAAACACACGTGTTGGCATGCTGTATTGCCACAAGAGCTGCCTACGACCTGCAGCCCTGAGGTTGGCCGTCACCTCTTTAGTGTTATCCCTAGTGGACTATGGCATTCTGGTATATGGTGCAACAGACAAAACTGCACTTAATGAAATCAAAATGTCTCTATACAAGGCCTGCTGACTACTTACTGGCTCTAGCAGACTCACCCACACTTGTACCTTATATGACCTGGTGGACATTCTCAGCCTTGAGGAGAGGTTGTGATACCAAACCTGCCTCCTCTCCAAGAAAATAGTTACTGGCCTGGTACCACCAGGCCTAACTACCATCCATACCCCCCATGTCGCTACCATCTCCACTCGGAGTGCACACAAATGAACACTTCCAGTGCCCAGAGTCAAGACATCACTGGCCCAAAGATCCTTCTACTACCAGGCCCCGACCTGGAAAATGCCCTTCCCCTGGTATCTCCTCTCAACAAAGGATAGGGCCTTTCAAATTGGCCCTTAGGCAACACCTCATTGCCACCCGCAGCTGTAATTGCACTTAGGTATTGCATATAGCTGCCTAGGTATCTCCATTCATGCTCTAAGTTACTACCTAAATAATTTTAACTGAGTTCAAGCCTCTGTTCTAATACACTAGGTGACTAGCTACTCTGCTGTATAGGACCTGTATATAGTTTCACCCTCCAGTGCTTAGCTACTTCACTGTATAGGACATGTATATAGATACACTTTCAATTACTTAATACTTGTATATATACATACATACATACTGTACAAACGTGTATAATTGAATCTCTGTGTTGATCTGTAACTTTTTAACTGTACTGTCTATGTACAAACTGTCTTTGTTCCATGATGAGGAGCCTTTGTAAATGAGTCCTTGACTCAAAGGTTTGCAATTTTGATTCTATTAAATAAATAAATAAAATATGGTCCCACTGTCCCGACTGCTGCTTGTGTGGGAAATGGCTGGTGACACTATGCAGACAGGAGCTACTCACAACAGCTGTGCTGCCCCCTCCCCCAACAATTGAACATGTTATGCAAGCCTTCATATGACAGGACTGCACAAAAAAACAATATGGTCCTCCTGTCCTGACTTCTGCTTGTGTGAGAAATGGCTGGTGACACTATGCAGAGGCTACTTAACTGCCAGGCTGTCCCCTCACCAAAACGTTTCACATGTGGCACTTACTGATATCTTTTTTTGACAGGACTCTGAGTACAGAAAAAAATATAGCCCTCCTGTCCCAGCTGCTGCTTGTGTGGGAAATTGCTGGTGGCATTATGCAGAGGCTACTCAACTGCCAGGCAGCCCCCTCCCCAAATATGTTTCACATGTGACTCTGACACCTTTATTTGACAAGAAAGGAGTACAGAAAAAAAATATGGTGCTCCTTCTGTCCTGACAAGTCCCAGCTACTACTTGTGTGGGAAATGACTAGTGACACTGTGCAAACAGATACTCAACTGCTGGGCTACCCCACTCCCCAAAACATTTCACACATTCACTGACGGCTGACACAAGCCATTATTTGACAGGACAGACTCCTCCTGTCCCAACTCCTGCCTTTTTGGCACTGCTATCTGTAAGCAAAAGTGCCAGGGGTGACCCAGCACTCAGGAGCAACTTGATCAGAGTCACATAGTATGCAACTGGAGGCATCAGCTTCTGTTGCCTGGAATAGAACTTCCCATCTCCCCCAACACACAGAGTCAGTTCCTTCCGTGGCTTGAGTACCAACCCTTCCAGTTTTTTTTGTATTCTCAACTTTTTTTCCAATTCATTGATGGTGTGGGTGGAAACCTTGGAGCCCTTGCCCCCCCAACATACACTCAATCAGTCCCTGGCCCAGGTCACAATCCTCTCAGTTTGCTTTTTTTCTCTCTTCCTGAACTTGTTATTTTACTTTTTTACTTCTGTTTCATTGGTGATGTGGGTGGATGGAGTCTTTGTATTCCTTCCCACCCTCTACACACAGTCAGTCCCTGGCCCCATTGCCCGATTTCCAACCCCCTCCCTTTGTTTTTTTTTTTAATTTTTTAATATTCCTTTTTTCCTGTCTGTTTCTTTTTTCATTGATGGTGTTATGGGAGTCCAGGCAAGATTCCTTGGAGCCTTGCTTCCCACTCCACAGTCTCTCCCTGTCCCATGTCCTTCCAAAATCTCCAACCAATTCCTTTTTTTTTTTTTATTTCTTATTTTTCCCGATCTTCCTTCAAGTTCTTCCATTTGCTGTATATGTATAGGGTATTCTCTTCAATGAAATGTTGGAATATTTTCCCCTGTTGATTGATGCCCTTATCTAGGCTCTATCTCTCACCCACCTCCCCAACATCTATTTATGTTTCCAGTGATTTTAAATTATCATAACTGGCAGTTCTGGCTTTGAAGTCTCCAGCGGCCAAAATTGCACCATTAGGACATTTTTCAATTACAGACTCTAGGTCTTTAGATAGATTCTCCCAAATTCCTTCCTGAGCCCTGGAATAATCCTTTGGTAGAATATATATGTTTGTAACAATGAACAGCTGCTGATCCCATTTTACCATCAAAATTATATAGTTTTGTTTTACTCAAAATTTGTCTAGTAAAGTAATTCCTTTTCTAATTTGAATACAAGTAACTAATCTACCCATTGCTCAGTCTAGCAAATTTCTTTTTCTTCATCATTGGACGGTGCAATGTTTGATAACCGTTTATGTTAACTACATCTTGAGCCCATGTTTCTTGTAGCAAAATTACATCATAATTCTGTATAAATGACATCCAATCTGGGTCTGATAATTTGCCTATTAGACTAGAAATGTTCTAAGACATGAGCTTTGTATTATCGTTGAAACCAGAATGTGTATTATTATTATTACTACCTGTAGAGACCTCATAAGTCTCTTTTAGTCCTTTCTTTCTGTCAAAGACAGTTTGTCACTTTTGTACATATTGTTTAAATCAACAATCAGTATATTAGCAGGGTTTAACATTGGTGACTTGTGCCATATCTACTGTGCTATCGAGCAAAATCGAAGCCTAATATTTATCTGGTCTCCCCTCCAGTGTGGCTGGACGCTCTCCACTCTCTCTCTACAGTTTGGCTATTGAGATTGATATTTAATGCACAGGTCAGTAAGGTAATCACAAAAGATATAAGAATATCATCATCCTATCCTTCAAGTTTCTCTTTACCAACAACAGAGACAGGAGGCAGAATGGCGCAGTGGGTTAAGGCTCTGAACTGCAAATCTGGAGACCTGGGTTTGAATCCCACAGCCCCCTTGGTACATACTGTGTGACCCTAAGCAAGTCACTTAACTTCCTTGTGCTCCCAGGTTGCACCTGCAAACAAGCTTTCAGCTTAATGTGTCTCACCTGGTAAAATAATTGGTAAAAATAAAAAAAAATTAAAAAAGATAGTGCATGACCCATGTGTCAAATTCCATTTAAAGGTGGATAGTGCAGAGAGAATGTTACCATATCAATTAAGTCCTTGTCTCCAGTATTAATGTGTACTTTACTGTGAATGGTCTGCCAAGTTACAGGAGATAAAATCTCCAGCCCTAAAAAAGATAACCTCTGCTGCTTGAACCATATATTTTTTGCAAAGATCACGTTTGAAACCATAACATGGACTGGGGTAACATCCTCACTAATGTCTCTACATGCTGCTAGAACATCTTCTTCAACTTGATCCAACTGTAACTCTGCTGATACTAAGTATCTTATTAATTCCTTTAAAGAGTCTGTTGTTTCACTGTATTTAACATACATGCCACAGATTCTAATCAGCACTTCATTTCCTGATAACCTTATCATTTCTTGCCTATTTCCTATTTCTTGTTTTCTTTTAGTAGCTTCAAGACCTTCATAGTGTATGAGTAAGGCCTATTGTGTATGAAAATCGATGGAAACACAATGCTGTTGTACCATCAATGTGACGTCAACATGTTGTTGTACCATCTTGAGTACATCACATCGATGGTACAACAGCACTGAACATGATTGCGCAAGTGCAGATCTCGATTGCACTGGACTCAGGGAAACAGCCATCACCAAGAGTGCTCACAAAAGAAGAACTGCATGGAGCAAATCCATTACAGTAAGAGCAGCAGTCACTTTTTATATAAAAACAATGTTTGTGAGAGCAAGAGGTATAATTTAATAAAAAATGTTTATGTGTAGGCGAGGGGGTGTGATGAGTGGGACCTGGTGCGGGGGAGGGGACAGAAATTGTGAAATGAAGCAGCCGTTGAAATTCTGAAATGAGCAGCTGTCAATTTTATTGTTGCCTCACGCTATGCAAATAGAGTGGATGGGCAACAGTAACTCAAGCAACAGTTGTTCACTCTTTGAGGTTGTATTGTGACAACTGAAAACCTCTCGATGTTCACTCTTGAGGTTTACATGGTTGTCATGACAACCTCTCAAAGGTGAAACAACATTGTTCACTGTTGCTTATCCATTATCCTCTATTTCTTTGTTGTGTGGTGATATCATTTTCCCACCATTTTTTGGTTCATTGTATATCTTGTGATGTTATTCGAATTGAGTGTACCCTTATGATCCCTTAAATTTTCTTCTGATCATGGAATTCCTTTAGTTATTCCTTCCTTGCTTTTGTTTATTTACTATTATGCTTTCTGGATTTAATGGGATAGGTAATGAAACAAGCCTATAGCTTCCACTATGCTTCATTATGTTAGGCTTTGTTTCTTATCCTTTTTCTTATTTCTTTTTCTTCCCTTTCATGAAAGTTTTTGTTCTTCATTTGATCCTTATTTACAGTTGGTTCTGGTACATGGATCGTTGAAAATGTTAATTTTGAAATTCAATTGCTGCTCTATTTTCTCAATTTTTTTCTGTGTAATTTTGAACTGTGCTTGTACCAGCTTAGTAAAGCCTTCCATTCTATGTTTGATGTCATTTACAGCTTCCAGAAGCACTATGTTTGCCATCACAGAGTCTGCTAATGCTTTAATGGTATATTTAGATAAGCTGTTTGGGCACTGTGCTAAGAATACTGGATCTAGTTCTATTTCTTCAACTTCTTTGTTCTTTGACCAATTTCTCAAATACTATATTTGGAGATCCTGCTATCACTAATGATAAATCAGCAACTGATCTTTCAGAAATTGCTATACTAGAATTAACAGAAATAATTAGAGGGCTAAACATCTCAATTCTATTTTTACCAGTCTTTTGATTTTTCTGTGAGTCCATCAAAGCTGAATCCTGGATGGGCTCCTCAGTGATTCCATCTGTCTCTTCCCTTTTCTGTACCTCCTGATTCTTAGATGTGTGGTGAGAGTGATTTTTAGTAATAGGAAGAAAGAAATCAGTGATCATATTTTCTGACTGATTTCTATCCTAGCTTTTTTTTAATTTCTTTGTCTTTTTACTATCTGATTCTTTATTAACTGCAACTTTTTCTATACTCTCATCCCTTAATCTAATTAAATGTTCCTTAGATTTGCAGCTTAGCACAGAGCTATCATATTTTTTTTTGTTTAAAATTGATTTGTTGAATCTTCTCTAAAGGTTCAAGGAGGCTGTCACCATTTTGTTTTCTCTTTCCAGATTCAGTTTAGTTATCTCTGCATATGTGATTTTTTTAAATTTTTGCAGATGGGGGCAATGCACCTTCAGGTGCCAATCAGCCCCAAATCACTCTGAAATAGTGAAATGGAGTTGAACAGATAGCTGTCTCCAACTCTATAATGGAGACATAGTGACCTGTAGAGGAAATGATCAGGACTCCCACAATCTGGATGCTAACCAGATGGACTCAGTCTGGGATGCACCACGGTCAAAGGGTCACTAGCACCACACAGAGAGAGGCAACAAGTGCAGAAATGTTTATACCCCGCCACCATTATCACCATTGTGGAAAATTTGAAGTAAGAGATATTTCCTCAGTCAGAGCTGGTCCTTCAGGAACTCCAGTCTACTCAATGCCAAAGCTTCAGCCCTCCCTCTGGAACACATGACACTACACAGCCACAAAGATAAAACTGGAGAAACTAGGGGAGTCTTATAGTAATACTATGAATCTTATCTGGCCAGATATCTTTCCTGAACTGCAGAACGTGGAATTCAACTCAATAAATGGAGCTATCATGGCTACTGGCCCACAAATTGAAAGAGATAGATAGAGCAACAACAGCTACAACAGGAAGTAGATGAATGTAGAGGAGAGCACTAGCAGCAAAAGTAACCAGAAAAAGTGGTTACTGGAATGAGGCTCCAAAGGCAGCATTATACTGTAGTATCACTCTAATCCCAGAGGAGCAAGGTCCAGGACTCAAAAGAAAGGAGGCCGAGGCATAGCCAACTGCAAGGAATGGCAAGGGCCAGAGACAGGAGGCAGAGGGCATTGTCAACCACAAGGAATGGCCGAGGAAGGCAACAAAGATAAGGCCAGCTCAGAGACAACCCTAAAAGAAGACAAATTAACGGTGAAGCAAACAAACAGAGCTGCAGGCAAAAGAACCAGAGACATCTATTACAGTAGCATGGGGGAGCAGACCAGTTAGCTGGATGACCAGGAGAACATAAGGATGATGAACAGCCTCCATGCAGTCTAGGAACAACAGGCAGGGAAGCCTCTAATACAGTGATACTCACTTCATGGCTCATGAGATGCAAGCGGCTCTTTAGTGTAAAACTTGTGGCTCTTTAACACCTAATCACATCCTTATCACCCGTGGCTCTTCAACATAAAAAATATGGTTCTGTGCAACCTGATCACACTGAACACTAGGGCTGTAGACACCTAATCACATCCTTATCAGCTGTGGCTTTTCAACATAAAAAAAACATTGTTCTGTGCTACCTGATCACACCAAACCACTGTAGGGTTGTAGACACCTAATCACATCCTTATCACCTGTGGCTCATCAACATAAAAAAACATGGTTCTGTGCTACCTGATCACATTGAACCACTATAGGGTTGTAGACACCTAATCACATCCTTATCACCTGTGGCTCATCAACATAAAAAAACATGGTTATGTGCTACCAAATAACATTGAACCACTGTAGGGCTGTAGACACCTAATCCCCTCATTATCACCTGTGGCCTAACTACAGCTTTCCCGCATCTCTGTATGATCCAGCCAGACAGACAGCCCCTGACTACACAGCGACACTGCAGACACCCTGAGTGCTGGGACCTCATCTGGCCCATCCACTCATGAGGAAGATAGTGGGTTCAGCAGAAAAGAGGCAAGGGAAGAAAACAATACAAAGCTGAAGTCAGGCTGGTAAATAGTGAGGTACTGAACCACTTCTGGAGCTGCCATCATGACTCCCCATCATCTATTTATTTAGTTTTGGTAAGTCGGTAAACCCACTGGGACCAATTATTCCTTTTTCAGGAGCAACCTGGAATTAATGACAGATTATACAATCACTCAAACAGACATATTGTATACAGGGAGCATTTCTGCAAAGAATAAGTGAAATACATAAGAGGTGAAAAACAACTGACTTGGGTTGTTAACATTTGACATATAGGTGATGACACTACTCAGACGCAGAAGGATAGACAGTAGTTCAACACTTTAAGATGCCTTACTAGAGTAAATGTAAGTAATCAAACACTGGAACATCACATTAGCACACCTCATTAAGAACAGTAGTGAAAATAAACTTGCACCACTGGACATCAGGCAGTAGGAGAAGGCAGGCTATCAGTGATAGCAGGTGCATATACATTTTCTAGGTAATACACCCTTAGACCATTTTTAATGAGTCTAAGGAGTTAGCTATTTGTAGGTATGCCAGGAGGGCATTCCACAGACTGGGAGTGGATTAGGGTGAAATAACTCATTTCAGCGTATATCTTGACCCTTTGCACTTCAAGCAGTTTTTTTACTAGAGGTGCACAATAATCTATTTGTGTACTTTGAAACAAGTAGACCTGTCAGTTCAGGAGGTTGTTGATTGGAGGTCAGCCTGTAAGTGACACATAGTACAGAGCACTGTAGCCTAACTGTGTCCTCCAGCAGCCATTCACTGGTCCACAACCTACTGACCTAGAATTGGTTCGAACCACTGTGCCAGACTCATATTCCTGAGTGTGCTGCTGATACCAGCATGCAGAGTACAGTGATTCTCACTGGTATAGATTTACACCACTACAAGAAGTCCTTGACAGTACAACCATAGAAATCCTGGGCAGAACGAGCTGCAACCTCACCATCACAGTCTACTAAAAATCTGACCACCTTGCCTGCTCCACGCATCTTCAATATACAATTATCTCCAAAAAAGCAGCTGGGATGAGATCCTGTCACAGTAAATGTTTATTAAAGTTTAGTAAAAAAACTGTTTATTAAATGATTGTTTATTATACTTATGAAGTGCATGTGCCAAAATCTTGTATTTCATATTGCAGTTCCTTGGCTAATTCTAACAATTCATGGCTCCTGAGCCAATCAGGACTGAGTGTAACTGCCCTAGTAGGTAATATACTGTATAGTGGTGTCAACCAGAATGCAACACAGTAATGCTACAGTAAATCACAAAATGCCTCAGTATACTGCTGGGAAAAGTGGAATTAAATGGCAATTAAGCCATTGTGTCATGCAATATTTTGTGACATGTCATTTGCTGAAAGTTATTGTATTGTATTGTGTCTGGTTATGCTGTAGTTGAAGTCCATGAGAAGCAGGGACCCAAAGATGGAGGTGGAATGCAGAGGCTGGCCAGGGCAAATGAGCCAAAATGAGATACAGGGGTGGTAACACAGAACAAGCATTGACTGTGCCCAGAGACATGATGAGAATGGCAGGCATCTGTGAGCTTCACAAGGATAGAAATGTAGAGGAAGGCTCAGGAAGGGGCAGCTGGATGGGAAAGAAGCTCATAACACCCCACAAGAGCTACAGCATCATGGACAAGCAGATAAGGGTACTGCAGCAAAGAAAACAAGTGCTTCAATGGCTCTTCAGCATGTATACTCTATATACAGCACTGGAGGGTGGGGGTGGCATGGCCTGTGTCAACTAATGCACCGTCAAACCACAGGCAATTGTCTTTAAAAAAAATTAATTCCTATTGGGATTCAAAGCCCTGATCTCTTGCTTTCTGGACTACTGCCATATGTGTTGTGCCACCAGGGTTCACTATAGTGAATGGTGGCTACTTTAGTGTAAAGGTTGTATCACATACCTAGGAAGCAGGCAACCAATTATGTATTTCAGATATTCCCTAAAAGTTCTATGATATCTCTTGAGAAAGTTCATGTGTATATCCAGTACCTCTCTAGGGCTACGAGAGAGTCTCTTCAAAAATACCATGAAATAACCAGAACTATCCAGGCAACTTAATGGCTACAATTGTTCCTGACTAGGTCTGAATCCATGGAATTTCTTTGAGGTAACATATAAGCAACACATTTGGAGGCAATGTTGGTTGGAGTTTTGTGCCTTTAGCTGTGCAAACTCTCACAGTAATTTCAATTTAACTGTACTTAAATAGTTTTAAGAATGTCTTTTTTTTGTGCTGGCAGAAAAGTAAAACTTAGGTATTGGATTACATTTATAGTGTATTTGCTCCCAAACTTTACCCTTGCAGATAATTGGTCTGTCAGTATAGCCTAGAGCAGGGGTTCTCAAATGGTGAGGCCAGCCTCCCTTGGGAGGCCCCAACTTGTTCCAGGGGAGGCTCAAGCAAGTCTTAAAAAATATTATATATCACTTTTGAACTTTATAGATTTTGTGTGAAGGGATAAGGCAAACTGAAAGAGGATAATAGATGAATTTATGTATTTATTCACAAGTCTGTGACCGGAAAGGTACTGTACACTGAGCCATGGCTTATATCAGGTGTACCCAAGGAAGGGTAGTGAGAGAATACAGTCAGAATGTAACTGCAAAACACTCAAGCAATACAAAATGAATAAAAGTGCAAATAAATTAACAATAAACTAACAATGTTAGAACAATTTATTAATTAGCTGGCTGCAGAACTGTCCAAATACACGAAGTTAACCATACAGGTACTAGGAATAAGAGCAGGTGGGAGCAAAATGATCCCTGAGAAGTTGCTTAAGAGCAGGGAGAGGCAGAGGTCATCAGGAAGGTTATTCCAGTTAGAGAACAAATGGAAAGCAATCTGATCCATGGAGGTATGGCAGTAAAGGGTAACAATGGTTTGAGAGTCAAAATATTGGAGCAAGTAGGTTGTCCTGATAGGAGGGGTTACAATAAGCTTAACATGAGAGCCAGGTATGCAAAGAGGTTTCAATTTATTCCTGATGTACCTGAGAAAAGTAGGCTATTTTTCTATGGGGAGGCCCAAAAATATTTCAGTATTTTGGGGGAGGCTCAAGATCTTTTCCATGGCTTAGGGGAGGCTCACTATGACAAAGTTTGAGAACTGTTGGCCTAGAGGTTCGAGTAACAAGCTATAAACGAGCTTGGTACATCCAGCAGACTAGACCTGGGTTTGATTCTCACAACCTCCACTTGCATACTGTGTGACTCTGAGCAAGTCACTGAACCGACTAGTGCTCCCAGATCGCCCCTGAAAACAGGCACTTGTGCCTAGTGGGCCTTACTCGGTTACCAAAGACTAAAATAAAAAAATAATCTCTTTAGATTTGGTTTTATTTTACAGTTACCAGAAGGGACTGGCTACTCTGGTTCTTAGATATATGCCAAGCAGGCAATTCATAGGAAGGTCAGTCTCAGGGAAGCAAAGCAGCTGACAGGAGAAGAGGCATATGTGCTGTTTTCCTGTTTCTCTTTACCTTCCTCAGAATACCAGAAGGAGTGTCACAGTCTTTGGATCAATCAGCTTGTACAAGTGCTATGTTTGTCTCAGGATATAATTTGGCTGGTGAAGGTTTGACATAGTCTACCTGTAGATAATGGAAGCCTATGTGGTTGATGTGGAACATATCTGCACCCTAACAAAACCTGTGCAGCCTACACAACTCCCATCTTTTGAAACCAGCCCCAGAAAATATCCACCTCCATTGTGGACTGGAGGTCAAACCAAGGATGACTTAAAACAGCACAGAGTAGCCAGTCTGACAGCTCTGAAAACAATAAGACAGAGATATTGAAAGATGTACAGAATGACTGGAAATTAAGACAGCTGAGAACGCTCCTTTTTGATAACATGGTTGGCTGGTTCATGCCTACAATTTCAACATTTGTCACTGGAATGAGTAATCTAAGGAAGCATTCCTATACAATTCACCGTCATTATCTGAGCTCTATGCCTACAGGGTCTTCTCTAATCTGCCACTGGTCAAAAATCTCCAAGAAGCCTAGGACTGTCTTCCAACCAGATACAATGAAAACAAACATTTACAGTATATGATCAAATAATTAGTAATTCAGAGACCCACTACATTACTAATGTCCTGCTTGGGGTAAGAGTGAGAATGGTAGCATCTATGCAGACATGTTTACTCTGGGAGGGATACTGAGGCTTTAAAAAAAAGGGAGGGATACTGAGGCTTAATAAAGCAGAAGGAATGTGGGCAGAAGTTGACAGTGAAAAAGCAAGGATAGTGAACGAATACTTCTGCTCAGTATTCACAAAACAAGAGGAGGGGTAGGTACATAAACCAAACAATAGAAACACTCTGGATGCGGGGCTTGATATCAGTCCATTCACAGAAGAAAGGGTTCTGAAAGAACTCTTAAAACTGAAGATGGACAAAGCAATGGGGCCTGACAGGATTTACCCAAGTATAGCCTAGAGGTTAGAGGAATGAGGTGTGAACGAGCTTGGTACATCCAACAGACCAGACCTGAGTTTGATTCTCACAACCTCCACTTGCATACTGTGTGACTCTGAGCAAGTCACTTAACCGCCCAGTGCTCCCAGGTCACCCCTGAAAACAGGCACTTGTGCCTAGTGGGCCTTACCAGGTTACCAAAGACTAAAAATAAAAAAATAAAAATAAGGGTAGAACTAGTGACACCATTGACTACCCTCTTTAACAAATCATGGGCAGATGAGGTGATACCTGAGGAATGGAGAAGGGTGGATGTGATTCCACTTCACAAAATTGGGAGCAAGGCAGAGGCAGGAAACTACAGACCTGTTAGCTTAATCTCAGTGGTAGGGGAAAATGATGGAATCACTTCTGAAGGAAAAAATTGTTGAGTACCTAGAGGCCAGCGGATCACAGGACCGAAAAGCAGTA
Organism: Neoceratodus forsteri; assembly: GCA_016271365.2. Taxonomy (NCBI): domain Eukaryota; kingdom Metazoa; phylum Chordata; order Ceratodontiformes; family Ceratodontidae; genus Neoceratodus; species Neoceratodus forsteri. The sequence continues at coordinate 524,138,547 of CM057452.1, read as the reverse complement.
CGGATTCATAGTGGGAAGGTCGTGTCAGATGGATCTAATAGATTTCTTTGACTGGATGACCAAAGTAGTAGACCAGGGAGGGGCTGTGAACATGTCCTACCTAGACTTTAGCAAGGCATTTTACACAGTCCCACACAAAAGATTAATACACAAGTTAGCCACTCTTGGAGTGGGTGTCAAGGTGGTATCCTGGGTAAAAAATTGGCTGGACAACAGGACACAGAGGGTAACAGTAAATGGAGTCCACTCAGAAGAAAGGGAGTTACTAGTGGGTACCGCAGGGTTCAGTGCTGGGTCCGTCCTCTTTAATGTCTCTTATAAGTGACATTGTGAGGGCTGGAAGGAAAAGTATGTCTCTCGGCGGATGACACAAAGATTTGCAAGAAGGTTGATTCACAAGGTGGGGTGGAAAGGATGAAAAGGGACTTGGCAAGGTTGGAGAAATGGCCAAATGTATGGCAGCTTAGATTCAATGCAAAGAAGTGCAAAGTAATGCACATTGGAAACAAAAACCCAGGGGAAGAGTACTCAGTGGGAGGTGAAATACTAACAACAACAAAAATGGAAAGGGACCTGGGGGTAGTCATATCAGATGACCTAAAGGTGGGCAAGCAATGTGAGAGGGCAGTAAGGAGGGCTGGGGGATACTGGGATGCGTAGGGAGAGACATCACCAATAGAAAACAGGAAGTTGTTATCCCTCTGTACAGACATTGGTGAGACCCCATCTGGAGTACTGTGTGCAGTTCTGGAGACCCCATCATTGCAAGGACACAGACAGGATAGAGGCTGTCCAGAGGAGGGCAACTAAAATGGTGCAGGGTCTGCACCAGAAGACATACAAAGAGAGACTAAAGGAGCTTAATATGTATACCTTTGAGGAGAGGAGAGAGAGAGAGGACATGATAGAAACTTTTAAGTACCTCAAGAGAATGAACAAAGTCCAAGAGGGTAGCATATTTCAGAAAAAGAGATGTGCAAGAACAAGGGGCACAATTTGAAGATAGAGGGGGATGGCTCAGAGGTAATGTGAGGAAGTAGTTTTTCACGAAGGGTTGTGGATACATGGAACTGCCCTCCTGAGGAGGCACTGAGTCAAAAACAGTGGGGAATTCAAGAATGCATGGGACAGCCATAAGGCAATTCTAGTGGGGGGAGGAGGAAGTAGGCTGTTGGTTAACTAGGATCTGCTGCTTATACATTATGTGGGAAATGGGCAGACTAGGTGGGCCAAACGGGTCCTTATTTGCTGTAAAATTTCGCGTTTCTATGTTTCTCTCTCTAGGAGGAACCACGAGCAAGGAGGGTCAGGACTGTCTCTCCTTTGAAACATCTATTGGAGATGAGTCCTCAGATGCATTTGTATTCTTAGTTGGGATGGATCATGGCTTTTGTAAAGCCCTCAAGAATAACCTGTTTATCAGTAACACATACTCAGGGGCCCAGATATTCAAAAGGGTTGTGCCCCGGTGCGATATTCAAATGGGAATTGTGCCTGGCACAAATCCCGATGCGCTGGAAGCATCAGTAATGTATGCGAGGCATGAGTGAGAGTGTGCCATACTCTTCACATCCCGATATTCAGCCCTGGATGTGCTGAGCCATGCATGACAAATCCCTACTTGCCGCACAAAAGTTGATCAAAAAAAAAAAAGGAGCAATGGCCAGCCACCCACAGGTGAGCTGCAGTATTACAGGGCGCAACATGGCAGCTGCCACCTGTGGGTGGCCACCCGAGCTACGGCAGCACCTCCGTGGTGGCACCCCCCTCAATGCCCGATCGAGGGCATTGGTATGAAATAATAGAATCCGATATCCCTGGTGATCCAGTGGACCGCTGTCAGTCCGATCGAGGGCTTAAGTAAAATAAAAGTAGAATCCTATATCTCTGGTGGTCCAGTGGACCACTGTCAGCCCGATCGTGGCTTCAGCAAAAGTATAATGATTCCTATATCCCTGGTAGTCCAGCGGACCCTCCCACCGCCCACTGATCCCCACCATCCCGCTCCTCCCCAGTCATCGGCGGGTGGCACTCCCCCGCCTGCCGCCCGCTGCCCGCCGACTGACACCATCAGTAGAGCAGTACGCCCATTGGTCCACAGCATGAGCCAATGGGCGTGCAGCCCATACCATACTACACATTCCAGATATGTGAATGGATACATATGTACTGGTGCAGAGGTAGCAGAAGAACCCATGTGGATGAGCACTGCTGCACCAAGAAAGGTATGGGTATTTGAAAGTCACCATCCTCAGAACCTCTAGACTAAAAGGGGCAATCTAAAAATGGGGGTTTGCACGTTTGCAGTTGCAGTATTTGGAAACAGCTAGTTCCAAACTAAGAGGATAGATAGATAGATAGATAGATAGATAGATAGATAGATAGATAGATAAATAGATAGACAAGACAGACAGATAGACAGATACAGAGAGAGAGAGATATTTTATTTATAAAAGCACCCATTTCCAATGACTCTGGGACGCTGTACAATAAAACAACAACAACATAATAATACATAGTAATGTACAACTATGTACTTAACAGTTCAGCCGGGAGCGACATTAAAATTCATCTGTCATTAACAAACCACTAGTCAGTCAATAAAAGCCTGCTGGAACAGATAGGTTTTTAACTCCTTTTTAAAGGCTTCCAACATGGGAGCCTCCCTCACATAAGCAGGATATGAGTTCCACAGGGTAGGCATGGCCACTGAAAACACTCTATCACCCGAATGCCACAGCTTCACCCTGGGAACTCTAAGGAGGCCTCCCCCGGTAGAACAGAGTGCCTGGGGTGGACGGTAGGGGACAAGGAGATCTGGCAGATAGACTGGTCCCCGATCGTGCAGGGTCTTATAGGTCAAAAGCCCTACTTTGAAGACAATCCTCCACCTACCTGCAGCCAGTGCAGTCTGTGGAGAACCAGGGTGATATGTTCACACTTCTTCACCCCTGACAATAACCTTGCCACCATGTTCTGCACCAGCTGCTGCCTGCAATGGTTGCCTCCAGATAACCCTAGGTACAATGCATTGCAATAGTCTAGCCTGGATGTGGCAAAAGCATGCACCAGCATGGTTAGGTCCTCAGCTGCGATCAGGGCTCAGATTTGGGTGATATTCCTCAGATGTTAAAATCCACTCTTGACCACAGCTGAAACCTGCCTATCAAGCATCAGGCCATTGTCCAGGATCATGTCCAAATCCTTCACCTGTCTAGACGGTGCAAGGGGAATGCCACCCCAACACTAGGCTGGGGGGAGACCCCATGCCCCCTCCTCCACCTCAATGACCTGGATCCACCACAAGTACCTCTGTCTTGTCTGGATTAAGCTTAAGCAAGTTCTGAGTCATCTGAGACCAGATCTCCTTGAGGCAGGTGTTAAATACAGAGGCCGACACCTGGATATCGTGTGCACAGGACAAGTACAGCTGGGTATCTTCTGCATAACAGTGAAAACTCAGTTCATATCACCTGATAATGTCCCCCACTGGCAGCATGTACATCATGAAAAAAAAGGGCGACAAGACCAATCCCTACGGAACCCCACAGCACAGAAGCTTCGGGTAAGAGGAGGCTAACCCCATCATCACCCTTTGCACTCTGTCTGTCAGGTATGACCTGAACCAGTTGAAGACATTACTGGACAGGCCACACCAGACCCGCAGATGGTTAAGCAGCACCTCGTGGTCCACAGTGTCAAATGCCATGGAGAGGTCCAGGAGGACCAAGATAGTGTGGTCTCTCCTGTCCCTCACCATCAGGAGATCATTTAAGCACCCTCAACAGGGTAGTCCCCATATTATGCCCTGCATGGAACCAAGACTGGAAAGGCTCATAGGTGGAGGAAGAGGCAAGATGCCTCACAAGCTGAATGGCCACCACCTTCTCAATAACCTTCCTTAAAAATGGGAGGTTCAAGATCTGCCTGTGGTTGCTGAGGCAGTCCGGGTACAAAGAGGCTTTCTCCAACAGGAGCTTAAGCAAGGCCTCTTTCTAGGCCAATAGGAAGACCCCGCTTCTCAAAGAACTCCAGATGACTTCAGCAACCACAGTTCCAATTATGTCCAGACATCCAACCAAAAGTTGGGTCGGACCCGGGTCTAGATCACATTGTGTTGGCCGCAGCTTTGAGACTATCTCAGGCACCTCCTCCTCCCCAACCAGCTCAAACTCATCCCAGACAGGAGTGTTTCAGTACAACTCAGGCCAGGCTCTGCATCACTTTCCAGAGGCACTCGAGGAGACCTCATCCCTGTTAGAGGACACTTTATTGGTGAAGAACAGAGCCAGCTCCTCGCACCTAGTGCTAGAACCTGCTCTCCCTACATCAAGACAGGCAGGATGTAAAAGTCCATTTCCCAACTGGAAGAGCTGAGCCGGCCTGCTCCTCATTGCAGCAATCTCTCTAGACAAATAGTTAGCCTTCTTATGGGCGATTGCCTCCTGATAGTTGACATAATGCGACTTCAGGGCCAGTTTATCCTCCAGCAGGTCAGATCTCCTCTAGTGCCTCTCTAACCTCTGCCCCTTAGTCTTTAAACCCAAGAGATCCTCATCAAACCAAGGAGGTCTCCAGTGAGTAGACAAGGGGTGAACATGAATGGGTGCGATGGAATTGAAGGCGGTAGTGATAGCCCCATTATAGGCTGCCACCACTTCCTCCACCCTAACTGTACAAGCTGCCCCAACACTTGATATGTCCAGCACCCCTGACAGCCCCTTAGAGGAAACTCCTCTTAACAGGCAGTACCGGACCATCTCCACAGGGGCAGAACCAACTGGGGGGCCTCTGAACGCGAACCCCATGGTGCTATGATATGACCAAATTACCAGATCTACTCTGAGGTTGTTTATATCCAATCCTAAAGAAAAGACCAAATCCAGATCATGGCCACCCAATAACAGAGGACACCAGCAAACCAGTGTAGAATGAAGATGTGCCTTTCAGCAAGCAACAACCCCAACTCACTGACAATGTGCTGAAGGTTATAATAATAAAAGTGGGTTGAACCATGATCCAAGAACAGGAACTGAGACTCTGCTTATAGTGTCTCTGCATCCCAGAAACTTCAGAAGAAGACCTGCAGTCTAAAGTATGGCTAGCTGGAGTATGAGTACAGCTTCATATGTGATCCCTACTTAGTGGGAGATGTGTGTGATGTGCACAGCATACAGATACCAAAACTAGCAGTGGGCTAAAAGAAGGTAATGCATGGCATGTTAGTCCTATTCATTGCTCCATTGTATTCCCTGCTGCTGGTTTGGTAAGATGCAAAGTACTTTATTATTTCAGTATCATTTCAGAGACCCAGTGATAATCATATCTGATGATGTAAAGGTGGACAGGCAGTGTGGCACAGCAGTTGGGAGGGTTAGTGGGATGCTGGGGTGCACAGGTAGGGGTATCACCAGCAGAAAGAGGGAGGTGGTGTTGCCTCTGTATAAATCACTGGTAAGACCCCACCTAGAGTACTGTGTCTAGTTCTGGAGACAACAGTCCCAATTCAAGAAGGCATCAAGCCCTGCGTCAAACCCATTTTTGTGCCAAATTCGTTGGCACAACTTGCACCCGATTCAAGAAGATCTGATGCATTTGCAACTCTTTGCCCACTTTACAGCAGCTTGCACCAAATATTTGGTGCAAGCCATATAAAAAGGGTCCCAAGACTGCCACAAGTTAGACCAGCAAAAAAGCTGGTCTAACTTGAGGAAACTGGCATACGGGATGGAGAATTCTGACTTCTAGCCAGGAAATGCGACAAGCCCCTTGTACCATTTGTTTGGTGCACCCAGGGCTTGCAGCATTCCCAACCCATTTGTGGATCAAGCCCCACATCTCTGGAAGGACATAGACAAGGTGGAGGCAGTCCAGAGGTCGGCATCTGAAATGGCCCAGGGTTTGCCTCAAAAGCCCAATGAGGAGGAACTAAAAGCATCTAAATATGTACACTCTGGAAGAGAGAAGGGAGAGGGGTGATAGAGACCTACAAATATCTCCTGGGAATAAATAAGGTACAGGAGGGGAATATTTTTCGGATAAAAGATGCTTAAGAACAAGGGGACATTCAATGAAGCTGGAAGGCAGTAGATTTAGGAGAGATGTGACAAGTACTTCTTCACAGGAAGAGTGGTGTATGCCTGAAACAGTCTTCCAGCAGAAGCAGTGGAGGCAAAAACAGTGTTGGGATTTAAGATGCATGTGATAAGCATAAGAGAATCTTAGTAGAAAGGAAGGGAGTAGAAAGAGACGGAGATCAATTAGGGTCTGTGGTGACACTGTAAGTACAGAAAAATAGGCAGACTGTATGGCCAGAGTGATCCTTATCTACCATCAGATTTTATGTTTCTATGTTTCATTAACGCTTTTAAGCTCAATGTATCTTTTCAATAAAACATACTACAATACCACTACAGACTAATACATACCTTTTATATAATGAAACTGTATCTTGAAATGAGGATCCTAATAATGGCTTGGAGCCGTAACTTTTTCTAGTGGCTGTAGTTTTATGCAATCCAATAAACAATGACAGCCTTTGTGCAGTATACTGCTGCAAAACTCAGCATAAGAACACATTCTGGTGCAAGTAATTTGCATGTTTGGGGGTGTCTCAAAAATCCCTGACCCCTTTTTCTTTGCCTTGAGGTTATTGAATAGTTAGAGCATTTCTCAAATGTTTCCTCATGTACTATACATAAATAGAGCTTTGCAGTCATGACAATTTATGAGAACATTTGACATGATTGCATTTCAGTTTGAAAGTTCTACATTTGCAGCATTGCCCCATCCCTATGCAGTTTAACCAATCTGTGAGAAACAAATACAGTTCTGATTTATGGACCAACAGACTGTAAGGTCCCTTTCTTCAAAAGCAAAAATTCATATATATAGAAAAATATTAAGTATGAAATTACCTGAAAATTGAAGACTTGTACAGAACACATTGAATTTATATATTTGGTACATTTTCACTAACTGCTAATTCACATGAATTGTATAGTTTTTACCCAAAGAGCTAAGACATAAAAGAAAGATTGATCTATATTGACCAAGATCACTTCAAAATTGTGTCCCCAATTCATAGTTTTCTTTTCTGCAGAATCTGCAATTTTTACAATGCTCCACTAAATATGGGAAAGTCTGCATTTTCCTGCATTTCATTCAGTTTTTCCCTCAAACTGTAAAAAACATATTGGGCAGGATTTCCATACAGCAACATCCAGGACCACCTTGAAAATGAGCTTGCTTAATGGTGTTTATGCCTGGTTAAACAAAGTGATTGATTGATTGATTGATTGATTGATTATGGACATGACCATGCAACATCCACCCAGATAGTTAGACCACCTCATGTGGTGTAACTCCTAGGCGTGAGTGCTCCAGCTTGAGTTCTGGAAATGATGCACACATCTAAATGACGTGCATGTGTCACCATGAAAAGTGGTGTTGCAAATACATTAAGATGTTTGTAAATATGTTGCAAGCATCCCGATACAGTTGCCTGAATGCAGCTGCATCTGAAATATGGATGTGAATGGTGCATCCATCTTTTTGAAAATCCCTCTTCGTATATCTCCCAGTGAAACATTTCAATAAATAAGATATATTTAAATATTTTTCAGAGAAACACTGTCATAGTTTCTCAAGTATTAGCACTGCCTAAGGAAGCTTTGATGTGTCATTTTCTTTGAGTAACAAGGCAATGCTGATATTAGGGTAATGGCAACCCTGTGTAACATGGTCATTGATACCCCATGGATTACCACACCACTGATTTGCCAAGTTTCCAGACTTTGAATCCTAATATTTAATTTCCCAACTTTACACTAGTCTGGAGCATTAAACATCACTAAGCAGCTGCTTCACAAGTGGCCTGCAGGGCCACTCATGAAGAAAGCAACAGGTCTGGTGCAATGAGCATTATTATGTAGCTGCTTCATTTGTGACAAGATCATTCACAAAACAAGCTTCAGGTCTGGTGTAGTGAGCAACAGTATAAAGCTGCTTTTAGATACCTTTTCCAAAAGTAAGAAGTTAATTGCTATACCAGGGTTTCTCAAATGGTGAGGCCAGCCTCCCAGGGGAGGCCCCAACCTGTTCCAAGGGAGGCTCAAGCAAGCCTTAAAATGTACTATATTTAAATGTCAGGTTTTGGATGTTTTGTGTGATAGGATGCAGCAAACCAAAGTGAATAATGGCATGCGAATTTATATACATAATGGATGGCCAGGAAAGTCGCACTCAACAAACACTTGTTTCCTGGTATGACATGGGGGAAAGCTGAATGGAGGAAGTACAGATCTTGGAAACTGTGCAAAACCAAATGCAAAATAATACAAATGAATAGGTACAGGGTAACAACTGACCCATTATACTGGCTGCAGAAAAGCACAAATGCAAAGGCTAGGTTGAGAGGTACTAGGAGCAAGAGCAGAACAAAGCAAAATGGTCCCTGAGAAGGTGTTTAAAAACAAGGTAAAACTGACAAAGAAAGCAATCGGACTCTTGGAGGTATTGCAACAAGGGATACAGTAAATAGGCTCCAAAACCAGAAGTGTGGTGTGAGTAGGCTGACATGGGGAAGGGGTTATACAGATTGAGAATAATAAGTTTAATAAAATGAGAATAAACTCAACTACTCAAATGCACTTCATTGTATTCTTCCTGTAATGTGTGAAGTATGATAGTTGTTCTAACTATGGGGAGGCCCAAAATTATTTCTATATTGGGGGGGCTCAAGATCTTTTCCAAGGCTTGGGGGAGGCTCACTATGACAGTGTGTGAGAACTACTAAACGATGCTAATGCATCTGTTACGGTTGAGCTGCAAAACATACAAAATACTGTCCAAAGATTTTCAAGCATAATGACAATTCAGTGTACTGGCACTGGTAGTTAATCCAGTACTGCATGGGACAGGGGAGGGTATTTTTGTGACTTAATATCTATATCATTTGCTACCTAGTATCATTTCAATGCAATTTGACCAACAATATTAAGTATTGCAGACATCCACATTTAGAGTACATGCATACCCATATTTCATATTACCTTTATATTTCAAATTATGTTGCCTAAATTGCCAACCTCTCTGCACTAAGAGGGATCAATAACAGCAATAGTACTGTACTGTTTGAATTAGAATGTCAAAACTTTACTGACCCCAGGATCTCTGGACTTTGAGATATACTGTGTGTATATATATATATATATATATATATATATATATATATATATATATATATACAATGGGGGTGAGGGATAAATGAGTGAGATAAACCATGTTATTTCCACAGCAGTGAGGATAAATGCTGATGACGCCAGCAGAGTGAAAATAAATGTGGATTTATTACACTTGCACTAAACCAGCACAAGCCCGTTAAATCTGCACAAATTATACATTTTGCAAGAGGCACCCATTACATAAATCGAATACATGATGGGCAGATCACGGAATATGGAAAATATTTTCGCTCCTGCCTCGTGAGCACTGTATATTTCACTCGTGCCTTTGGCACTAATGAAATATCCAGGCTCACACTGCAGGAGTGAAAATATTTTCCATATTCCACTCCTGCCCATCATGTATCCCCTATATATTAGGGTTGAGTACCCCATTTAAGGTTAAAGTGTGAAAATTTGCAGATTAATAACTTTGCCACTGTATGACAGATTTGCCTAAAAGTTGGCAGGCATGGAGCGATGCCATAGATCTCTGGATCTGCCATGTTTCGTACCAGTCGGATATACAGTTGCGGAGTTATAAAGAGACATTCCATAGTGCACTTATGCTTTTTTGCGCATTCTTTGCTCACATCTACAGGTCGCATGGTTTGTGCGACCAGTCAGAAACCTTCAGGGAACATGCAGCTGGGGTCCCCAATGTGCCTTTTGAAGATTTCGTGAAAAAAAATTAAACGGTTCGAAAGTTATTCAAAAAACAAGTTTCCCATTATAGTCAATGGGCAAAGTTAACAAAAAGGTTGACAGTGTCGCAAAAGCAGTTTTTAGTGTTGCAAATTATCCCTGTAGTGTCATGAGTCAGCCATTTTTTTTCAGTTAGTGGTCACACAATTCTTTTTGTGTTCACCTAGTCTTTTTTGGGGGGTTAAACACCCCAGAAATATGTTTTTTCAAATTTTTGTAATCTGTAGTGTCACAAAGTAGTGTCGAACTTGTGACACTTTTGTGATTTTTTTTTGCAAACGTGTCATGATTTGCGACACTACTTTGCGACACTATGGCCAAAATAACAGGAATTATTTGCCACCCTACTGGAAAAGAACGGTTTAGTCTTTTGAGATGAAATTTGGGGGGAAGAAAGCCAACATCCCACACATGTGCCTTTTTGTGGTTTGGTGACAAAATATTGCAAGGATGCAAAGTTACGGTACTCCAAAGTTGACCATTTTTCCCATAGACTAACACTGCGGCATCCACCGCACCTTTTGGGGCCCGTATCTCAGAACTGCTTTGAGATATGGACTTTTTGTCAGAAAAAATGCTTAGCCCCCCACTATGGGGCTAAGTACAAAACTAGCAGAGAAGTCATAAATCATATGAAATTTTAATTTTTTTTCTACGTCGTGTGGTTCCCGAGATGTAAGCAATTTAATATTCCAAGTGCTCATTTTCTGCTCCGAGGCCCATTATTATGCATGCATTCTTTGTCTCACTGAGCTTCTCTATACAGCTGATGGGCAAAAACAGGGTGTGTGCTTCCATTACTGCTACAGTTAGCGTTCCCACTTGCATTTCCATACCCGTTTGCATTAGCGTTCCCGTGTACGCCACCGTGTGTATTTCACTTTGTATTTTTTTTGCGCTTGGTTTGCATTACTGTTACCATTTGCGTTTCCACTACTGTTTCTGTTTGTGTTTCGTTTTGCGTCACCGTGTGCATTACCATTTGCATTTGCGTACGTGCTTCCATTTGTCTTTCCTTTGACATCATCATTGCTGTTACCACTGCCATTTTTGCATTTCCAATTGTGTTACCATGACCATGTGCATTACTGTTTGCGTTTCCGTACCCGCTTGCGTTTGTGTTTCTGTTTCCATTACCATTTGCACTTATGTTTTTATTGCCATTTGTGTTATCATTTACGTTTGCGTCACCAATTGCATAACCATTTGCATTTGCGTACGCACTTCTGTTTGCATTTCCGTTTGCATTTTTGTTTCCTGTGGCATCATTGTTGGTGTTACCATCAGCGTTTGCATTTCCAGTTGCGTTACTGTGACTGTGCGCGTTATGATTTGCATTTGCTTTAGCGCTTGCACTTGCATTTCTGTTTTCAGTAATGTTTGCACTTGCATTTCTATTACCATTTGCATTACCGTTAATGTTTGCGTCACGATGTGCTTTACCATTTGTGCTTGCGTTTGCGTTACCGTTACTTCACTCTTTATAGTGCACATTCTCAAAAAGAAGGGAAATTCATGGCTAAGAACTCTGTTTAATGCATCAGTTAGGGTTGTTCCACAGCTACAAAAGTGAGGAAATTTGATTTTAGGGTTGCCACCTTGCATCCCACCCCACCCGCCCCACCAATAGGCAGCCGGGTGTGCGTGGTTCTGGCCAGTCCTCTCACCCATTCTCCATACTGCACCACCTCAGCTTGTTTACACATGGGATGGGGTGACAGGACCGATGACCCCAATGCACACCCCAATGTCTGTTGGTGGGGGTGGGTGCAGGTGGCAACCCTAAGATCTAATTTCCTCGCTTTTGTCAGCTGTGGAACAACTCCTAACTGATGCATTAAACTGAGTTTTTGCCATGAATATATATATATATGTATATATATATATATATATATATATATATATATATATACACATATACATATATTTAACTACAAAAACTTCATTAATGCATCAGGCATCGGGAGGTGTGCCATGCGGTCATTCAAACCCAACTCTCACATTCCATGTATGTGAGCTGACATGGTACAGCATAGGAGAATGAAGTGAGAGTTAGACCTAACTCTCATGGCACACCCCAGTGCCTTTGGTCTGTGCAGGATGGGGGTGGGGTGGTAGGTGGGGGGTTAGCTCAACTTTAACGTCTCAATTTCTACTTTTGTCACTTCAACCTAATTGATCCATTAACAAAGTTTTTGCAATGAATATATATATATATATATATATATATATATATATATATATATATATATATAGTGGCATGGTTGTGCCACTATAGTTAGGGTTCAGTGGCCAGTTACATACTATATATATATACAGTATATATACTGTATATATATAGATATATATCTAAATGCATATATTACCCTTGTTTATGTTCTTCCTTTCATTTTATTTACCTTGAGTTACAGTGTAGTTATGCTACTTATTGATAATAATTGTCTCTAGTTTAGTAATATAATTGTATGAAAATGAAAGCCGTTGATCTCACTTCAATATTCTACCTTTTTTTATTTTTATTTTTTATTTATTTCAGATTCAGATTAATACCTTTGAGCCATGGAGCTCTTTTACAAAGGTTCCAAGTCAGTTATAATGCAGTACGAGACATAGGGTACAGGCAAGTTTGCAAGACAATACAGTAAATACTCAGAAATACATTACATTGACAGTTTCAGAAGTGTGAGGTGGTAACAATAGCAGCAATATGTGCAGTACAGAGTAGTTTTGAGATGAAATACACAGTCATTATGCTATGAAAACACTTGAGTTACTTAAGTGCAAGACAATGGGGTAGTGGCAGCCTGTGTAGGCTTTGTCAGGGTGAAAGAGGGGAGTATGGGGATGGGGGGTGTTGGGGATATGATGATTGGACAGGAGTGAGTCTACCAGTGGTTGGGCATGGGACAACGTGTGACTAAGTGGGGCAGTCACAGTGATTTGCTTGAGCTAGAAGAAGGCAAAGCTCTCTTTTGAAGGGGTTAATCTTTCCACATTCTATGAGGGAGGCCAGGAGACCGGGAGGTCATTTAACCACTGAGGCCCTCGGTAGGATAGGGCTCGCTGGGCAAAAGTGGTGCACTCAAATGGGACATGAAGTATACCCTTAGCTGTGCTTCTTGTAATTTTAGTGGTTTGGGCACATTGGAAAGTGCCTGCGATGGAATTGGGGGGGGGGGTCCTAGCAGGGACTTTTTACTGAGCAGGCAGGCCTGGTATCATACCCTTAGTTGCAGTGGGAGCCACCCAGTCTCAGAGTATAGACTACAGGTGTGTGTGTCAGATACTCTGCCCCTATGACTAACCTGCAGGCCTTATTTAGGAGAATTGTAATCCTTTTCAGGGCTGTGTCAGTATCAGTGCTGTAGATTACCAGCCCTGAGTCAATAGTGGACAGTATCGAGTTCCCACTTACTAGGATCAGGGTCTCAGGAGACATTGCCTGCCTGTAGTGATAGAGAATTCCAAGCTTGATGTTTGCAGTTTTAATTACGTGATCAATGTGCCAGGAGAAAGACAGGGTGTCATCAAGGTATATACCTAGGAAATTTGAAAGAGTTGACTTGCTCAAGCATGTCTCCTTTTTTGGCTACGGATGATCAGTAGGCCATTATTTTTTCTTGCTATGAGGCATTGTAATAGCATATCTTTCGTCTTTTTATAGTTAAGGAGGAGTCTGTTTTGTGATAACCATGTCTCAAGTTTTTGGAAGCTGTCCTATACAGCCGCTGTTATTTTGGTCAGTTGTTTTCCTGGGACAGAGATTACGGCATCATCAGCGTACAACAGCATATTAGCTGGACATGCAGAGGGTAGGGAGTTAAAGAATAAGCTGAAAAGCAGTGGACCGAGTATGGACCCTTGGGGGACCCCAAGGGTCACTTCCCTAGGGTCGGAGACTGTTTCACTTATTCTCATGCACTGTGATCTGTGGGACAAGTAGCTAATGAACCAAGATACGGTTTCATGGGACAGGCTACTGGACAGTAGGTTAGTGAGTAGGATCTGGTGGTTTACTGTATCGAATGCTTTAATGAGATCTATGAGGATGGACCTCACTGCCATACCATTGTCTAGAGCATCATACAGATGTGTAGTGTAGTCTATCAGCATGGTCATGGTGCTATAGTTTTTTTGAAACCCATGTTGTTGCGCACACAGGAGGCTGTACTTATTCAGATAATCAAGTTAATTGATTGGATACAATCTGCTCGAGGGCCTTTGACAGATAGGGTAATACAGATATGGGTTTGTAATTTGCCAGGCTGGTTCTGTCTCCGCTTTTGAACATGAAGGTGACAAGCGCTGTCTTCCACCTATCTGGGAAAACTCACGTTCTTATGGATATATTAATTATTTTTGTAAGTGGTAAAACTAGTTCATCTAAAGTGAGAGCAACTAGCTTCATGTCAATCATGTCATCTCTGATCCTTGTTTTTCCTAAGACCCTCTTAATGTATTTTATGGTTTCTACCCTAGAGATTTGCTTGAAGTAAAATGGGGTAAACCGGTGTTTTGGGGGGGGGTCACCTTAGTGGGCTTACTAGTAGGCTGGGTTGTTAGGTACTCTGGGGGCAGTACCGTGCTTAAGTCCTTAAAGGTGATATTGAAGGTGTTTGCCAGTTCCTTTGGTTCTTGTAATGTGCTGGACGCAGTGACAATCAGGTCTGGTGGTGCTTTGACGTCCCAACCCGTAAGGGTTTTTATTTAGTTCCCGAAATCTCTTCTGCATCCCCAGTTTCTATCCAATAGTTCTTTATAATAAGTGGCTTTTGATTTCCTTATCAACTTAGTGCACTTGTTTCTGGCCTCTTTATAAGCAGTAAAGTCAGGCTGTGTACTAGTTGCCCTAACCTTGTGCCAGAGGTTGTCACATGCTTTCATTTGCTCAATAAGGGAACCTGAGAGCCATGGGTTGATAGACCTTTTGACCTTCGAGGATTTGAATGGGGCAAATATGTTACAGGCATTGGTGAAGGTTGTAAAGAATTTGGGCACCTGATTTGCATCATCTACGCTATCTAGTGGGGTCCAATCAGACCTTTTTAGATATTGTTTAAAATGCTCTAACTGCTCTTTCCTTAATGATCAGTTTTTAATGATCTGTTTGGTGCATTACAAACCCTTATTTCTCCACAAGCACATCACTTGGGAATGGTCACTTAGGGAGTCTGGTAGAACTGCTACGTCTGTTATGTGTTCAGGGCAAGTGGAGAATTGCCAATCAATAAGGGAGCTTGCATGTGGTAGTTCCTCCTAGTTGCTTGGGAGTCCATTTGTGTGAGGTACAGGCTAGAGATTTGGTCTCTGAGGGTTGTAATGTCCTATGCTAGCCAATCTGTTTTACAATCACCAACAACAACTTATTCCCAGCTCTGTTCAATCTGTTTAATTTGGTCAATGAACTATTCTATGCCTGTCGTTTGCCTTCCAGGGGGTATATAAACTGTGGTGAGCACCATTGTCTTGCTCTGGAGGCCTATGGTAAGCTTGATAGATAGTATTTATGCCTCATTTGTTATGAGACTGTTTGGCAACACCTGACCTTTGATTGTTAGAAACTAACACAATTTTATTATTTCTGCATTTGTTTCATGTAGATTGATATCTAGCTAAAATAAAAATACTGGAACTATAGATCATTCACAGTATATATCAGGCAGCCTTGCATAAGGTGGATGTTTCCATATTTCAAATATTATGCTGACATTTGTGACTTTATTTATTTATTTATTAGCTTTTGGTAACTGGGTAAGTGCATTAAGCATTAGTCCTGCCTATTTTCAAGCATGACCCTGGAGAGTACAGTAACAATCAATGACAATCAACAAGAACACATACAAAACAGTTGTCAGTACAGGCCTGCAAGTAGCCAGGTGAATAAATTCATACACGAAATTGAACAATACAAAATGGTCAGAAAGAATACAATAGTGACCACCTCAGAGGGAGTCAACAGCAAAACAACTAGCAGTGACCATCCACGCGGGGATGGAAAAATAGCTCATTTGATACAGTAAGACAGTACAGTTCAGTTAGGAGAACCCAGAGGGTCTAGGAAGGTAAGGCAGGAAGGAGAGAGTATGAGGGTTAGGCACATATGTAGGAGTCAAGTGCTTGGAGGTGGGAAAAAAGTGCAGATTTAAAGACAAGGTGAGATGAGGAGCCCTTTAAGGTGTCCAGTAAAGTGTTCCAGAATTTAGGGGCGAAATGGGTGAAAGCTTTTTCCCCCATTTTGGTTGAGCAGTGGGGAACAGAGAACAGATGCGAGTTAGAGGACATCAGAGTACAGGCCGGAATCCCTGTGGTGAGCATGGCCCCAATGCAGACAGGGCGGGGGAACCTGTTCATGGAGTCAATAAAACAACCCAGAGAGAAGGAGCGCTGGGCCTCAAGGGATAGCCAGTTCAATGAGTAGTATAGTATGCAATGGTGGGTAAGGCGAGGAACAGAGAGTGCTAATCTGCAGATGTTGTTATATGTGGTGTCTCAGTGATGGAATATACCCACATTGGCATGAGAGAGACTGGGGAGAGTGTATAGAAGTCTAGAAAGCAGTACGCCCCATGCTACAGAGATTCTGGCAGTGGGAGTTAGGGAATGACACACACGGTAGGAGTCTCCTAACTTGATGTTAACCGACCTACAAACCTCATTTATGTGCAAAGAGAAATCAAGGACAGGATCAAGAGTCACACCTAGGTATCTGAAGGAGCTAGTAGACTTGATCACCGATCCATCACAAGCTAACCACACGGAGCTTGGTGGTCTCAGCAGAGACTTTCCTAGTGGACCCAAAAAGCATGGCCTGGGTCTTAAAGTAGGTAGGTTGAGTAGGAGTGAGTTGGAAGAGAGCCAGAGTTGAATCTGTTGGAATGCAGAAGTGAGGTGGGAGTTAATGTCCGGGACAGAATGAGAGGCAGTATAGAGTACAAGGTTGACAGCATACATGATGATTCGACAGTGGGGAAAGGATGAGGGAGTGTCATTAACAAAGATGGAAAAGAGTAGAGGTCCCAGAATGGAGCCTTGAGGTACGCCACAGGAGACAGTAGTGGGGGATGACAGAACTTTGTCAGAGGAGATGGTTAGTGAGATAGCTACTAAACCATGAAAGAGATAACATTTATTTCAAGAGTGCAGAATTTTCTACAGTGTAAAAGCATATAGAAGTATTATACAATTTGGGTGACCAATACATGCTGCAGAAAACAATAAAAGCTTTAGGGGAGTGCACTGGGAATGTTTCATGGAACTCCAATTTCCCACACTATTTCTAAAGGTCTTCTCATTATCAATATTTTTTTGGCAGTTTTCTACTGCTCTTGGTGCTGTTCCCACCCTTCAATAATACACTTTTATACTTCCAGCAGGGGGTCCCAAGGGAAATTCCTCCTTATGTTGCAAAATATGCCATCTGGAGTTTTACATTTGAGAATATTTAAACCAACTGGTGACTGAAATTCAGTGAAGCTACAGATAGAGACTACATCTTTGAACATATTTTTATCAACTGTTTCTGATGCTCACACCTGCGCTGTACCCAGGGAACATATCTTTGTGCTTGTATAGTTACCAAGAAACTGTTGCTAACGTCCCCACCTGGGCAATATCCAGGGGATATACTGTATTTTTGTACATATTTATTATTTTGTTTAATCCAGCAGAATCATACATAGATACAGTACATAGGGAAATCTAATTTACAGATGCATCCTGGGGAAAATGGATTGGGATAACATCATAGTACAAGAATTATAGAACTAGATAGCAACACATTGAGTTTACATTTGTGTAACATCAAGCAGCACCAAACACAGTCAATTTATTTATTTATTTTATTTATTGAATTTTGGTAAGTGGGTGGGCCCACTGAGACAAGACAGTCCCTTTTTCAGGGGCGACCTGGGAAGTGCAGTACAGTGGCTGTGCAAAACATCAATAACAAGATTGGTACAGGGATCCGGTACTTATACAGCTACAGTGAGCAGTTGTTACACTTGAACCAATAGGAGAGAAACAATGGTACACCAAAACATCAAACACTATAAACAAGCAGTAACTTATATACATTTTTGAATAAGTCACAGTACAAGGGAGAGCAGATTTGTGCAAAGAAAACGTGCCAGTCAATGGAAGACATTTAAAGAGCAACAGCAAATAAACAGGCAAAGGAGTACACACAGTTCAACAGTTACACAAACTGGAAGAAGCAGAGTGAGAGCTCAAGTTTAAGTTTGATATTACGGATACTGTACTGTTTTCAGCTGCATAATGATTGGTAGGTCATTCCAAATATGGTGGCACAAAACAAAAGCAATTAAGATTTAGAAGTTGTTAGTAGCAAGATGGTGTGAGTTGATGTGCTGAAAGAGGGATTGGGTTCTATATGTTGCTCTGATGTTGTGGGAGCTTGTTGTGCCAAAACTCTGCAGGAAATAGTGCTGCGCGCAAACAGCATTTTTTTGGCCATATAGGGCCACTTCAGTTTCATGTACATTGAGCAGTGGTGAGTATGAAATTTACCCAAACTGTTTTCCAATGGCACAAACAGGTTAGCAGCCAAAGAATGCACTGAGAAGTGGAAATGGACTGAACCTTTTCTGTTCACCAAGTAAAATCATATTCTGAGAACTCCCATAATGTAATGGGCTTTGCCTCAGCCTGCTTTGCTCTGTGCACACCACCTTAATTCTCTGAGAGTTTATTTGTCTTTTCTCTGGGAGCACTCTGGATTAAAAACTCTTACTCTTGCCTCCTTAGTTCTGGCTAAGTTTGGTCTCCAAAACAGTTAAATAGATTTCAGTTTGTTAATTGGGAGGCAGTATAGCACAGTGGTTTAAGGCTCTGAGCTACAAATCTGGAGACCTGGGTTTGAATCCCACAGCCCACACTTGCATATACTGTGTGACCCTAAACAAGTCACTTAACTTGCCTGTGCTCCCAGGTTGCACCTGTAAAAAAGCTTTCAGCTTAGTGTGTCTCACCTGGTTAAACAATTGAAAAATAAAATATGGCTGAATTCTATTTCCCTAACTATCCGCTTTTGTGAGGTTTAGCTCCAGTCAAAGCAGGCAGATTATCTTTAACTCTGGTCTTGTAGACAAGGAAACGTCATCTTTTAACTGGTCATCTGCAACTTACAGGCTTATACACTGGTCAGAAAATGGGGTGGGGGGTCTTTTTGGGCCAAGGTGGAACTGTGGGCACTGGGCACCACAAGTTGTGCTGATGTGCAAGGGTATCGCTATGAATAAGAGGCAGACTTGGAGTTTCCAGTAAAGCCTGCTAGCAATGCATTGAAAACCAGAGACAAGAAGACCAGTCACCAGCTGCAGTCCTTCAGGTTGGTATCCCAGGTAGGGCACAGGAGCTGGTGCAGTGGCTGCCAGTGGAGGACTGACTGGAATAGGATGCGTTCCTCCTCTGGGGAGGGATGGATGCTACCTGTGCTGAGGAACTGCCACAGGGTCCATGGGTGCCAGTCACAATGGCTGGGTGGAGGATGCCAGCATGCACTCAAGCCAGTGTCCTGAGGGAATACATAGGAATGAGACCACAGAAAAAGACTGCCAGGCCCACCCAGTCTGCCCAGTGTGGCTAGAATCGACTAGGCTTCTGATGTGACCCCTTCCCCTTGTTCCAGCAACCCCTTGTGTTTATCCCAAGACCTTTTGAGCCCTCCCACATTCTTCTCCTCCACCACTGCCCTAGGCAGCCCATTCCACTTGTCTCAGTAAAGAAGAACCTCCTGAAGTTACTCCTAAATTTCCCTCCCTTGATCTGAAAATCATGACCCCTCGACTTCTACCTCTCTTTCAATTGGAAAAGCTTCTCCACTGGCACCTTATTGATACCCTTGAAGTATTTAAAAATCTCGATCATATCCCCCCCTCCCTCCTCTGCTCCAGAGAGTACATGCCCAGCTCCTTCAGCCTCCCCTCATATGGTAAGTGCTTCGGCCCCCTCACCATCTTTGTTGCCCTCCTCTGAACTCGCTCCACCCTCTCTACATCCTTACTAAGGTAGGATCTCCACAACTGGACCCAATACTCCAGGTGAGGCCTGACCAGTTCCATGTACAGGGGTTCTATGACTTCCCTCCTCCTACTGGTGATCCCTCTCCTTATGCAACCTAATCTTCTGCTTGCTCTTGCCACTGCCCCTTCATACTGCTTCCTCATCTTCAGGTCCTGTAATATTATGATGCCTAAGTCCTTTTCTTCTTCTGTTACCTGTAGGAGTCTGCCTCCCAATGAATACTCTGCTCTCCCATTCCTTTTGCTGAAGTGCATAATCTTACACTTTTCTGTACTGAATGACAATTTCCACTCTTTGGACCAATCCTGCAGCTTCTCCAGGTCCCTACGCATCATGTCCACAGCCTCCCATGTATCCACTCTATTCCTGACCTTCGAGCCATCCACAAAGAAACTAATCATCCCTTCCAGCCCCACCACTACATCCCCTATAAAGATATTAAACAGAAGAGGCCCTAGTACCGACCCCTGGGGAACCCCACTGATGACCTTTTACTCCTCTGAAAATGCCCCATTTACCACTACCTTCTGCGTTCTTCCCTCCAACAAATTATCAACCCACTTTATTACCATCTCCCCCAGTCCCAAGCAGGCCACTTTGTGCAATAGTCTCTTGTGCGTCACCGGGTCAAAAGCTTTTCTGAAATCAAGGTAAGTCCCCCTGAAGACACAGGAAAATGGCCACAGGAAACATGATTCCTCTCAGGCTAAATACGTGACTGTCCTTTTCACCACTGTGTATCCCAAGGGGGGGCACTGAAATCCAAGGGCCCTTAGGGACAAGCAGTGGGGCAGAGATATGTGAGAAATGGGATAACACACATTTAACTCAAACATAAAAACAAAGTTCAAATTAGTCAGAAATCAGAAACCATCATTGCCAGTAGCCGCACTGTACGGGGTTAGACACACACACACACACACACACACACACACACAGCAAGTTAGTTCCAGCCAACCAAATCAAGAATTCATTAAAGCTGGGTGGCAAAAATGCATCTAGAAGAACCGGACTAACAATTGACCAGACCAGACCAGACAAGTCACCAGGCAGCCGTTGGAACTTGCACATGAAAAAAAAAACTGCCCCCCCCACATATGGGCCTGCTGCACAGCTGTCCCACTGATGCCGATTTGCATGCAGAGTATTCACATAGTCAAATCAAATACCGCCTTGCTACAGTCCCACACAGCAGTGCCCCTTAAGTAGCACAGAGATCATGTATTAAGTCCTTTGCATTGAACACTGAGAATGGCTGCTAGGGTGCTTACTGGGAGTGGTGAGGGTTGGTGCGGTGATTTATTTATGTTAAAGGTGGCCAGTACACTGGAAATCAGCTGGTTGATAAGGATGCCATGGGGAGGAGGATGGTTACTTTTGAACTGGTTGCAAAAATTGGGGGCATTAGATGTGGGTCAATGGGTGTGGGTCAGCCTTGGTCCCCTAAACCACCAACTCATGTGTAATACAGTATTGCCAGCCCATGTGACTGTAGTAGGACTGTAGTGTAGGGGAGTCCCTGCTGAGACAGTGTGGAGACAATGGTTTCTGTGCTTGTATATCCACATCTGGGTGCTTGTACCAAAAAAAAAAAGGAAAAAAGGAAACAGAGTGGAACGCTAGCTCTCCTGTGTGTGTGTGTGTGTGTGTGTGGTGGGGGGTCTTGAGAATCACCAGAACCTCCCGCAGCTTATGGGCCTGACTTAAATGGCCCCTTTTAGGACTGATAGCTCATTAATAGAGACCTTTCTTTTCTGCCTCTGTATTGTTTTAAAAACAAATTGAAAATTTGGTTATTATCATTGCATACATGTAAATATTTCTAGTAAATGTATGTATTAATTGTTAATGTTTAATGCTTAGTGGCAGGTCGGACCTGAGAAAGTGGTTGTCTCAATGTCCCCACTTGGTTAACAAAAACAAACAAACAAAAAGTTGTGAGCAGAACAATGGGCTACCATTGTTCCTGTAAAGCAGCATGTCCCCAGACAGCTAATATTGTATGAGTTAGAGACAAAATCCACCCCCCAAGACAAAATTAAAATACAGTAACATACATTCTGCTTTGGGGCCCCATTTTCAAAGAGGATGCACAGGCGCAACCCGGGATTCACTACGCAAACATGAAAATGCGGCAGCTGGGGGTGTGCCCATATTCAAAGGGCTAAGATACACTGTGCACCTTCGACAGCACTGACATGCACAATACTGTGCTGCACCTATGAAAATGAGGGGTACCCCATGCATATGCAGCGTAGCACAAAACTGAAACATTTTTCAGAAGCCCAAAATGGCCCCAGTAGTGGTGCAAATTTACTCTTCTGAAATCCTGCCCTAACTAGTGCACAGACCCGGCTGCCCGCTGTTAAGGGCAGGAACCCTGGAGGTACAGCAGTCTCTCTCTAGCCCCGATCACTGTGATAATAGTAAAAATCCCTTCCACTCCCCATATCTTCAGTAGTCTGGTGGTTCCCTCCCGGCTCTGATCACTGTCATAATAATAAAATCCCTCCCAATCTTTGTGTCACTGGTAGTCTAGTGGTCTCCCCCTCAGCCCTGATCTCTGTCAGAATATTATAAAACCCCCTCCTGATCCCTGTATCCTTGGTTGGCTAGTGGTTCCCTCCCAGCCCCAGTCACCACCAGAATTATAAGAAACCCCTGATCCCCATATCCCTGGTAGTCTAGTGGTTCATCCCTACCCAGTCCCGATCCATTTAATAATAAAAAAGTCCCTGGTCCCTGGCAGCCCAGGTCAAAGTGAATTAGTTATGTTCAAGTTTTTTGCCCTGTATGTGCTACCTTCCTACTGTACCATTGTGTGCCATCATTAGGGCTTGGTTTGTGCCTGAAAATGGTCCCTGGGACCAGTGAACCTACCTTGCTAATAAATAAATAAATTAATAAATAAATAGTGGCAACATCCTGCATTTTTCTGGTTCACGTTGCAGTTTTACTCATTTTTTATTTTTTTTTTATTTTATTAAACTCTAGGACAGGGTGCAGGAATACACTACTTTTAAGCGAAAAAGATGTTCCAGAACTAGAGGCAATGGGATGAAGTTGGAGGGAGGACGATTCAGAGGAAACATGAGGAAGAATTTCTTCACAGAATGGGTGGTGGACAAGTGGAACACCCTACCAGAGGAAGTGGTGGGGGCTGAAACAATCATGGGATTTAAGAATGCATGGGATAGACATAAAGGAATTCTGGAGGTCAGGGGTAAGGGGCAACAGACTTCTAGGAAAACATAAAACTGAACTTACAAGCTCAAATGGGCAGACTGGGTGGGTATGGGCCTTATCTGCCGGCTTACTGTCCTATGTATCTATGTATCTATGTATCTATGTAGTATTATGTATCTATGTAGGATTACAATACCTTTGAGCAGGAACTGCTCATTTACAAAGGTTCCATGTCAAAGGATGTAGGGTAACATACATACAAAGGTCAACAATGGTTACAGTCTTAAAAACACAAAGATGTCTAAGCATTTATTATACAGCCAAAAATGGAGAGAGACAACATAAGCCAGCTTCAGACAAGTTTCAGGGTGAACAGTATATAGTTAGTATAGAGTAGGAGGGAGTCAGGCAAAAGTAGGTAGGCTAAAGGGCCATTGTCAGCGGGTAGAGGAGGGGGCAAAGTGCAAGTTGGATGGGCTGGAGGGCCCCATATCTGAAAGTGCCATTAGAGAGAGAGGTGGGTGAGGCAGTGTGGTGGGGGTCAGGGTGAGAGTGGGGAAACTGGTGCCAAAGGTGGAGCTCTAAGGAGGTTCCAGGTTACCTTGACTAGGAAGTAAATGAGGAGGCAGTTACTTAGGAGAGGCAGTCACATTGAGTGGTAGAGGCAAGGAATAGTCGGAGTTGCCTTTTAAAGAGACCAAGCGTTGCAGTTGTAAGTGTTTCTTTGTTAAGGGCATTGTACCACTGAGGAGCCCTGTGCATGAATGACCTCTGACCCATTGTGGTCCAGCATCTGGGGACCTGGAAGGTTTGATATAGAGCACTGCGTGTAAGCTGGGTACTGCTGTTGGCAGTAAGGAGCTTTGCCACTCCTGATGGCATGAGTCCGAGAACTTTTTTGGTTAAGAAGCAGGTCTGGTATTGTATTCTACTAAGGAGTGGTAGCCATCCGGCCTGGGAGTAAAGGTCACAGGTGTGTGTTAGGTGGGTGGCACCTGTTAGAAGCCTACAGGTCTTGTTCAGTGTCACCAATATTCTCGGAAGGGAGTAGGGGAAGCAGAGCCATAGATGACAAGACCGTAGTCAACGGTGGAGGTGATGGAGCTGTAGATGGCCAGTCTAAGGGCATAAGTGGTCATGCAGTGTTTGTGCTTGTGGAGCAGGCTGATCCGTATGTTGGCAGCCTTAGCTACATTGCCAATGTGCCACGTGTAAGAAAGGGAACTGTCCAAGGTGATACCGATATATTTAAACTCAGGAACATGTTCAAGTGAAGTCCCCATGTGGTTCTTGATGGTGAAGGACAGAGGTTTATACTTGCTCTGTGCGTTGCAGAATGTCACGACCTTAGTTTTGCTGTAGTTCAGGACGAGTTTATGTGAGCTAAAATACTCTTCAACATGCCTGAAATCACACTGCAACTGACTCTCAAGTTGTTTAGAGTCTTGGTTGCTAGTAAACAGTACTGCATCATCCACATAGAGTAATATTCTCTGTTGGCAGATGCTAGGGAGACTGTTCAGGAAGAGAGAAAAGAGTAATGGCCCCAGTATAGACCCTTGAGGGACACCTGAGAGGACTGTTTTTTCATCAGATGTGACGCCAGCAATCCTAACACGTTGGACCCTTCCCCCGAGGTAGCTAGCAAACCAGGGTAGTGCATCCTTGGAGAGCCCAAGAGTGGTCAGTTGCCTGAGTAGAAGTGGGTGGTTAACAGTATCAAAGCTCTTTGTCAGGTCAGTGAATACTGCCCCCCCCCACAGATTCCTTGGTTGAGGGTGTCATGGATGAATCCGATAAATTCCAACAGTGCCGTGGTGGTACTATGCCCTTTTCAGAAGCCATGCTGTTCTGGGCACTGGATTTCATATTTGTCCAGGAACTCGACAAGCTGGTCTAAGACTATTCATTCCAGAGCTTTAGATAAGGGGGATGGAGATGGGCCTGTAGTTGGTGTGCCGTGACTTGTCTCCACTTTTATATTTTATAGAGTCTAATCATTTCTTTTGTGTCTCTCTCTCTTAACTGTGTGCACTGTGAGTGCCCCTGCACTTTTTTTTACTGTTTCCTAAATTCCTTTCTGTTTGTTGACCTGCATTGTTTATGCTGTTGTACTGCCCTGTATCTGATAAGCATGATTTTTGTGTATTCATTACTAACCACTGCCAAGCTGTGAGTCATCTACATTGGTACTTAATTTTGTTGCTGCTGAATTCTGACCTAGCCAGCCAAGTTAGAAGTCAGTAGACATCTGGGAACAAGCAACCACTGCACAGTGTGCTTCACAATAAACACAACCATGGAGACAAGCCATACAAAGACAAGGATACTGGACTTTAAAAGGGCTGACTTTGGCATAATGGGCGAATACCTGAGGAATGCATTAGCAAATGGCCAGAAAGGAGGGGTGGAAGAATAATGGAGAAAAATCAAAACTGCCATCATGGAGGCAACAAGCCTTTGTGTGAAACAAATAAAGAAAACAAAGCAGAATAAAAAAACACTATGGTTCTCAAAAGAGGTGTCAGGGAAGGTTAAGGAGAAAAAGGCTGCATTCAAAAAGTATAAGGAATCACAGAAGGAGCATGACAGGGAAATGTATCAATTAAAGCAGAAAGAAGCGGGGAAGGCAGTCAGAAAAGCAAAGGCCCAAATCAAGGAAAAGATAGCCAACTCAGTGAGGAAGGGGGATAAAACCTTTTATAGGTACATTAGGGAGCATAGAAAGGTTAAGGGAGGGATAGTGAAGATTAATAAAGGAGAGGGGAGGTGGGCAGAGGGAGACAGTGAAGAGGCAGAGATACTGAATGAATACTTTTTCTCAGTTTTCACAAAAGAAGAAGAGGAGGAGGAGGAGTTACCTAAACCAAACAGTAGAAGCACTCTGGGTAGTGGGGTTGATGCAAGTCCATTTACAGAAGAAAGAGTCCTGAAAGAACGCCTAAAACTCAAGGTGGACAAAGCAATGGGGCCTGACGGGATTTACCCTAGAATCCTAAAAGAGCTAAGGGAGGACCTAGTGACACCACTAACCACTCTTTTTAACAAATCATGGGAAGATGGGGTGGTACCTGAGGATTGAGGAGGTCAGATGTGATTCCCTTCACAAAGCTGGAGCAAGGCAGAAGAAGGAAACTACAGACCTGTTAGTTTGACCTCAGTGGGGGAAAATGATGGAATCACTTCTGAAAGAAAGAATTGTTCAGTACCCAGAGGCCAGCAGGGTACAGGACCCAAAGCTGCATGGATTCACAGCAGGAAGGTCATGTCAGATGAATCGAATTGATTTCTTTGACTGGGTAACCAAAGTAATAGACCATGGAGGGGCTGTGGATATGGCCTACATAGACTTTAGCAAGGCATTTGACACAGTCCCGCACAAAAGATTAATAATCAAGTTAGCCAGCCTGGGAGTGGGTCCCAGGGTGGTAGCCTGGGTAGCAAACTGGCTGCACAACAGGACACAGAAGGTAATAGTGAATGGAACACATTCTGAAGAAAGGGAGTTACTAGTGAGTACCTCAGGGCTCAGTACTGGGTCCAGTCCTCTTTAATGTCTTTATAAGTGACATTGCAGAGGGTCTGGAAAGAAAGGTATGCCTCTTTGCAGATGACACAAAGATCTGTAACAGAGTTGATACACAAGGGGGGGTAGAAAGGATGAGAAGGGACTTGTTAAGGTTGGAGGAATGGTCAGACACATGGCAACTTAGATTCAATGCAAAGAAATGCAAAGTAATGCACCTGGGAAATAAAATCCAGGAGAAGAGTACACAATAGCAAGGGAGGTACTAACGACAACAATAATGGAAAGGGATCTGGGTGAGTCATATCAGATGACCTAAAGGTGGGTAAGCAATGTGAGAAGTCATTAGGAGAGCCAGGGGATACTGGGATGTATAGGAGGGGCATCACAAGTAGAAAGGGAAGTGGTTATCCCTCTGTACAGACAGTTGGTGAGACCCCATCTGGAGTACTGTATGCAGTTTTGGAGACCCCATCTCACGCAAGGACATAAACAGGATGGAAGCAGTCCAGAGGAGGGCAACTAAAATGGTGCAGGGTCTACATCAGAAACCATATGAAGAGAGACTGAGAGAGCTTAATATGTATACCCTTGATGAAAGGAGGGACAGGGGGACATGATAGAAACTTTTAAGTACCTCAAGGGAATCAACAAAGTACAGGAGGGCAGCATCTTTCAGAAAAAGAGTTGTGTAAGAACAAGGGGGCACAATTTAAAGTTAGAGGGGGGATGGCTCAGGGGTAATGTGAGGAAATTCTTTTTCACGGAGAGAGTGGTGGACGCGTGGAACCACCTTCCTGGAGAGGTTTTGGGGTCTAAAATAGTGGGGGAATTCAAACATGCATGGGACAGACATAAGGCAGTTATAGTGGGGGGTTGCAGGAAGTAGGCTGTTGGTTAACTAGAATGTGCAGCTTATCCAATAGGTAGGGAAATGGGCAGACTGGGTGGGCCAAGTGGTCCTTATCTGCCATCAAAGTCTATGTTTCTATGTTTCTACGTTTCTAAGTGATGAATCTGACACCTCTGGGAAAGAGAAAACAAGCACACATGAGGGCTTGCCTTTAATATTTTTTTTGGGGGGGGCAAGCTATGGGAGAGTAAGAATTGTTTGTTAGAAGTCAAACACTTTTGGTAATAATTAGAACATGCTCTGGTGCTAAATGGCTTTTCCTTTTTTTGATTTAAGATATTTTATTGAGTTTCACAACAATACACAACATGAATGAATACCAGGTTGAATTGAAGAAATATTACATGTAGATGATGTATTATAAATGGACACCAATCCTCTATCAAACCTTGTTAGGATAAATTGAAGACTATACTCCCACTCACCCACCCCATCAATCTTCCCACCCACAATTACCCTTTGCCTAACAAACTATTAATATTTCTCCATATCAAAGCAGTCTTTATCATTTGGAAAAAAAATATCTGAGGTATTTTAAGGTGTCCATATTGCCAAGAGGGCTTTCAATGAACCCTATCTATCCATGTAAGCTTGATTTCTATTAGCTAACATAGCAATATGTTTTTCAAGTTGTAAAGCTAGTAGTACTTCTCTATGCCATTCTATCATTGGTGGTGCGGATTCATCTTTCCAGTGCCCCATAATGATTAATTTGGCTACTGCAGAAATGAAAGTCATGTGGGCTTTTCTGATCTTAATGGTTCCTGGTGGGAAATCATTAAGGAGACATATGTTAGAAGTGAATAACCCTTGTAACCCCAGTAATGGGTCTAATGTGCTGGATATGTTATTCCAAAATGTGGAGATTTTGGGGCAGGACCATAACATGTGAAAAAGTTCACCTGGGGATCCTTTACATCTTTGGTACTGGGGCGATGAAAACCCAATCATTTTAAACAGTCTATCGGGTGAGAAATATAGATTGTGCATAATATTATATTGCACCAATCTGAGTCTGTCCTGTTTGATACATTTATACATATTGTACCACATGTGATGCCAGACTGATGCTTCAGTAGGTAGAGATAATTTATCCACCCAGTAATGACAGATACCTTTAGGTAAACCTTTATCCAGGGTTTGCAATTTCTTGTATACCATGGATCTCGCATGTGGTTGGTTTGCTTTAAGTAGTAGATGTTGCAAATCAAAGTTAGGGATAAGTACTTGAGGGGTATGACTTAAAAATGACAAGATCACTTGTCGAATTTGCCAACATTTAAAGGGATTTATATCTTGTATATTAAAGTTTTGGCAAAATTGTGAGAAAGGGATAACTTTGCCATCAGGAGCTATATCATTTAGTGTGAGATTTTGTAAGGGGGCACAAAAGAGCGATAAGATATGCATTTGTGCAATTTGGAAATTTGGGTTGTTAAAGAGGGGTTGTTGCAGAGATTTGTACCACTTGAGATTCCAGTGTTTTTGCAAATGGAATAACACTTTAAGAAACAAACTTATAGGAGTATTTCTAAGGGCTTTGGGAATCTTACATGGGGGTGAATATATTATTGCTTGTAAACTGCAATGTTGGGTTTCTGTCAAGAATCGTTCGATATCCAACCAGAGGGGAGAGAGGGAACTACCCCGACTTTGGTCATGCGGTAAAATCCAGTGTACTAATTTAGTTATATGTGTGGCACAGTAGTATGTAAAGAAGGATGGAAGCGATAGACCACCTTGTAATTTCGGAGCAGTAAGCTTAAAATATGCTCTCTGGGTTTTTCTTCCCTTCCAGAGGTATTGGTTAACTAGGGCTTGTAACTCGGTAAACCAACGCTTTGGAAGAAAGACACCTAACATCTTTAGTGGATAGAGAATGTGTGGCAACACGTTCATTTTAATGGTGGCTATTCTACCCCACAGTGAGATTGGTAGAGTGTCCCATCTTGCTAGGTCAGTCTTAACGATCCCCATTAGCTCCACAAGGTTTCTTTTTATTATTGACGGGATTTCTCTAAAGATCTTTAAACTTAAATATGTAAGGGATTTAGATTCCCAAACCAAATCTGTTCCCTCAGTGTCAGATGGCAAGGTCCTCCTATTCATTGGAAAAACTTTTGTTTTAGAGGTGATAAGTTTATAAAAAGACACTTTGGAGAGAAGGTCAATTTCTCTGATTAAGGCCGGTACTCCAGTAGCCGGATTTACGAGGTGTAATAATAAATCATATGCATAAGCAGAAATAAGGTGGTGATCAGGACCAATTTGTATACCCTGGAGTTCGGGAGAGGCGATGACTCTTTGGATGAATGGTTCTAGGTGTCACAGGGTGCTGTAAGATCATTTATATTTCTGGAACCTTCTTCTCTTTCTCCTGTTTCAAGTCTGCTGCAGCAGCACCTTCTGTATCTATCCTGTCTCTATTGACTTTGCTTTATTTTCCCTTTCCCAGACAGGCCACCTGGGAAAGCTCTTTGTACTATCCCTGTGATTCTTTATGGTTTCAGGAAGAAAAATGTCTTCATGCCCCCCCATGGAATACCTATAATAGTGAACTGACTAAGTCAGTTCTTGCTGCAGAATGTATTATAAGAGAATGCAGCTGGCAACAGTGATGTAAATGCTGTCCTTTCCTTACTCATTAAAGTAATGGTCTGAGTTCCAAGGGAGTAATGTAAGTGAAGAATATTCATGCTGAATGGGAAACATGACACTGAGGTACATTTTTAGGTTCTGAATGTCTGTTTCTACAGTGTAATCTTTAGCAACTTGATGCAGGCATAGCATAGAGAAGTGCTGGAATACACGGAGCCCTTCTCATATACATACCAGTGCACACTAAAGGAGAAGGTAGAATAGGAAGTTTGTTTTTGTTAGTTACAGCTATCTTGGAACTCTCTGAACAAAAAAAAAGAATACTTATTTGTGGTTTTATGTTTCTGGATGACAGTTAGCTAGCAGCTAGACAAAGTTCTGTGGTACTGTGCAGATATACCAGGCATGTTTAAGGTAAAACAGTAAAAACCCAGTTTATATTTATGTTGCTTTATGTCTCTTTTACATATGTATAAATAATACAAGTGTGGTGTATCACTCAGTTGCTTTTTACTGAACTGAATAAACTGAATAAAGTGCTATAAGAAAAGCATATAAACAATGAATAGTGACCAGAAAGCACTACCTAACCTGGCTGCAGAACTTCCTCCTTGGTCTCTCCATTGTTTCTAGGAGCTGGCCATCCTTGTTTCTCAGTCCTATATAATGCTCAGTTCAAGGGGAGGAGTCTGCTACCAGGAACAGCATTACAATAAAAGGAACAAAGCATATTTATTGATATTAAAAGCTATACTACATAGTCTTATGCTGAATTGAAGCTGTCCTGTGTTTAATATGTGAAAATAATGGTTAGTTTTAAAATTAAGGATTTTGGAAGTAAGTGGGTGAAGCTTCAAGTAAATCACTTGACCCCCACTGAGATAAAAGGAGCAGCTTTTATGCATCTCCTCAGATAGATAGTGAGTGGAGAGGTTGGTAGTACTCTGACCTGCTGTTATGCTCTAGCCATTTCTAGAGAAGTGTATGTTGATATATTGTTTTTCTTTTGCTTCTGTTTATTTTTGTCGTATTCAGTTCCCCCCCCTTTTTTTTTGCTTTGATTATCATGCTGGCTTAAAATAAATTTGCCTAGCAATTGCTTGGTCCAACCTGATACCTTTTGACTCTGCGTCCATCCTTGACCACTTCCCTCCGACACTAGGTATAAATTGAGAAGTAAAGGGGGAGAGGGGGCTGCCCTGTCTGGTGCCACGGTGAAGAGAAAGGGGATCAGACAATAGACTGTTGCACCAGACATGGGCAGTAGGGGCATTATAAAGAAGTTGTACCCAGTGAATAAAATCGGAAGGAAGCCAAATCTGTCCAGCGCTAAAAATAAAACGTCCCATGAAACCCAGTTGAATGCCTTTTCAGCATCTAAAGAAATTAAAACAGCAGGAATATCCAAATGGCTGGTAAAAGAGAGTAGATGCAACAAGCGACGAATATGATCACTGGAACATCTACCCGCCATGAAGCCAATTTGTTCAGGACCAACTGGGGTATTTATAAGGGGGGCTGATCTATTAGCAAGCACTTTTGCAAGTATCTTAATATCAGAGTTTAAGAGTGAGATGGGATGATAGTTTTCTGGATGAAGGGAATTTTTATCAGGTTTAGGGTTTAGTGTAATAATAGCTTCTTGGAAGTAACGTTCAGAGAATCCATTCAGAAACCAGTAATTGTAGACTTCTGTCAAAATAGGAACCAGATCGTTAACACACTTTTTAAACAAATTGCTTGTGAGGCCATCGGGGCCAGGGGATATATTTTAAACGGGTGGTGGACAAGTGGAACACCCTGCCAGAGGAAGTGGTGGGGGCTGAAACAATCACGGGATTTAAGAATGCATGGGATAGACATAAAGGAATTCTGGAGGTCAGGGGTAAGGGGAAATAGACTTCTAGGAAAACAAACTGAACTTACAAGCTCAAATGGGCAGACTAGGTGGGCCATAGGCCCTTATCTGCCGACACTGTCTATGTATCTATGTATCTATGTATCTATATATCTAGGGGAAGTTGGGTGATCACTGCTTCAACTTCCATCACTTGGCTGGATGAACCAAGGAGGGATATCAAGTTGGGAGTAAGTTGAGGGAGGTCAATTCCATCCAAATAATTAAGTATGACACTGTGAGTGGCTTTATCCCCATTGGGTTCCACATATAACTTTTGGAGATATGATTGAAAAATAGTTGAAATTTGTTGGGGGGGGGTGTGACTATGGGATCCCGATCAGTGAGTTGTAAGCTCGGTATGCATCAGCTCATTTCTGCCTGTTTGATTCTAATAGCTAACAGTTTACCTGCCCTTTCACCGGCCTCTAGGTATTTAAGTTTAGTTCTATGTATTGCTAATTCCGCTTTCTGAGACATAAGTTCATAAAATTGGGCATTTAATATATGTAACTTAGTTCAGTCTTCCTTCAGAGAGTTGCGGCTGATATTTTTTTCTAGGGCTTTAATGTCCCTCAGCAAGCCTTCAGTTTTGGTTTTAGATTGCCCGGCCCTAGTAGAAGCCAGATGAATACATTCACCAAGCAGAGCACAATTAAGTGCTGCCCATATCATGTCTATCCTGGGTACTGAATTTTTATTGGATATAAGTAATTGGGAGACAAATTCTTTAATGTGCATTAGGGTAGTTGGGGATTTCAGTAACTGGTTATTTAGGCACCAATGTGAGTCTGTTCATATACCAGGACCCAAAAGGTAGGAGACTGAAACAGGTGAGTGATCTGAGATCACCCTGGCCTGAATTTGGCTATATATTATACCTGGAAGCAAAAAAGTACTGATCAAAAAATAATCGATTCTAGAGCAGGTGTGGTGAGGCATGGAGAAAAAGGTGTAAGACTTTTCGATTTGGTGTAATATTCTCCATACATTAACCAAACCCGCACCATTCATAAGGTCTCTAAGAACCCTTTGGGTGGGAGAAAGTCCTATTTTTTTGGCATCAGATCGGTCTAAATGGGTTTCGGGTGTTAAATTCCAATCCCCTCCCAGAAATATAGGCTCTTGTAAAAAAGGGAAAATCAAGTTGAGGAGTTGTGAGAAAAAGAGAGGTGAGTCTGTGTTGGGGGCATAAATAGACCCTATCAGGAGAGACTGTGATTGCAGAGTGCCCTGCAATAGCACGTATCGACCTCTTGGGTCCCAGATTTCCTGTGTCACCCTAAAGGGGATGGCTTTGGCAATAAATATGGTTACACCCCCTCGGTTGGTGGAAATTCCAGCACTGTAAGCTTGCCCCACGCAATTTCTACACAAAAGAGATCTGTCTTCTCTCTGTAAATGTGTCTCTTGTAGGCATACAATGCCAGCATGTAACTGGGATAGATGCCTTAGAATCATTTGTCTCTTACACCTGTCTCTAGCCCCTCGGACATTCCAAGTCATAAGATTGTAAGGGCCCCCATTATGGCATTTCAGGTTGGAGTATCAGTATACCAAAACATTTTAGAAAGTTCCAAATCAAGTACATAGCAGTTAACTCACTTCAGTTAAAAGGAAATAAGTTTGGCATAAGCCCACCCCACTCCCATCTACCCTTTAATATCCCCATGTTACTGTAAGACTCCAATTTAACTTTACTCACTTATACACAAAAGAAAAAAATCAGAAAAAACTAAAACTAAACTTTACCCCCAGTTCTAGCAACTGCACTTACTTAATATACTGCCAGGTGATGTTAACTTGCACCCCAGCGACAACATTAACTTGCCCCCCGAACCCTCGCATTCCCTCCCTTAAACCTCTATCTAACAAGTTATGTCATAAAATTCTGTAATTATAAAATTTATATAAATACCCAAGGGGTAGATGACTTTTAGTAATGTAAATGCTATTTAGGTTTTTCATATAAGGTATATACATGCCTCTCGATTTGTGAGGGCCATCTTATAAGATTTAATAATATGCTATTGTTAGTTCAAATAAAGTACCTCATTGTCACCTGCGAAAAGAATAATAATAAAATTGGACCTTAATACTGTTTAAGAATCCCCACATGAATTAGCATATTTGGAAAATATGATTATAATGTCAGGAAGTATATCCATAATGCTGTAAATTGGGCCCATTGAAGTTTGCAGTCCAGAGCCGCCCCATTGCGGGGAAGCTGACAGGCAATCTGCCGGCTCATCACTCCATCTAATCCGTAGAATGCCAACGAGGAGCTCACGATTCCTGGAGATAATAATTGTTTGCATGGCTATGCAATCCTTAGATCCCACTGGTCACTGCATATATTGAGGCTCGCCGTTGTAGTCGAATCTAAGCAGTTAACAAACTAGTAGGCCAGACCAAAGTCGTTCATCGCTAAGTTCAAGACCCAGTCACTTAAACAGGTTGGGGAGTAGCTTCTTGAGTTCCAGCTGTGCATTTTCTAGTGTTTCAAAAGCATACCATTGATCCTGTAGTCTCACTTGTAGAGTGGCTGGGTATCGAACCTGAAACTGTTTCCCGGCTGCTATTAATTTCGATACTATGGAATGCAATTCCTGCCTCTTTATTCTGACTGACTGCAGTAAGTCCTGAGATATTTGGATTTTCTTACCCTCCCACTGAACTTCTTGCAATGTTTTGATTTGAGCCAGTATGTGCTGCTTATCAAGTAAATTGAGTAATTTTAAAATCAAGGGTTTAGGAGGCGATCCAGAAGGTGGCATCAGGCATAACGCTCTATGGGCTCTCTCTATGGTGTATGTTGTACCATTAGGTGAAGGTCCCGATATTTTTTCACACAGTTTCTGTAAGAATATAATCGGAGAGTTACTCTCTTTTCTTTCAGGAATCCTGATAACCAGTAGGTTATTTCGGCAGCTTCTGCCCTCGAGGTCCTCCAGTTTCTCCTCGATTTTTTTAAGTTTCCTTGTCACACTGCTACATTTCAGTTCTGTCTTGTCTTGTTTTTTTTCCAAAGAGATTATACGAGACTCTGAATCTGACATTCGTAATGCCAGGGAATCCACTGAGGTGTGCACCTGATGCAGCTCATCAGATATGGCTGCAATGAAACTCTGGAGAGGTTGCATGATCTCTAGAAAACGTTCCTCAGTAAGCGCTGATGTCCCCGGGGTAGATTTACCACTAGTGGCCTGTTGCTCTTTAGGTCTTTTGGCGGACATGTCTTTCTCCGGCGTAGGGGGAGGTGAATGGCATTGCGGAGCCTTGCGCATGTATACCTCCATATTTTTGAAATTTTCTTTGTCCCTCTTGCTGTTGGAGTGTTACCACAATCTTTTCCTGCTGTAAAACGGTATGAGAAGGCTAGTTTGCAGTGGAAAAACATGGGAGGAATGTGGAGCGGTGGGAGCTAGCTGTTGCTCGTTAGGCTGCCATCACGTCTGGCCTAAATGGCTTTTCAAGACTGCAGTCACCCTCACTTAAAACACTATGCAGCATAATAATTGTCATTAATGTTGCAGGTTAATGCTTTTGCTCATGCAACCAGCTCTCAGTTTCAATTTTTAGTTTTTATTATGGGTTAAACCATTGAGCACAGCTTACTTGCAGTGGTGTCCTGGCAGACACACATCAGTTACAGTAGTAAATCACAAACATATCAATGACAAAAATAAATATCATTTATTTATTTTATTTATTGAACATATCAGAATTACAAACCTTGAATCATGATGCAACATGTAGTAAGTGCAGACACTGGTTTCTCCCACGGCATCCTCACTACCAGAAGTTTACTGCCCAATTTCTATTTTGTGTTTACTTACTTTTTATTTCTTTTTTCTGTATTTTCCCACACACCCACTGCAGCAACTGTCATAGTAATTCATAACCAAACTCACTTCTATACTGCCAACTTTCCTCATTTACGTATTGAACTCCACACTTAACCCGGGTTAGGATAGCAAAACTGCCGGGACTAGCAGGCAATGCTGCAGAACTACTTTTGTCCCTTGCTATAGTCCTGTTTCTTCACCTCTCACATATTAAACTGCCAAACAACCACATTGCCTTCTCTCACCTGCAACATGCCAGGCCAGGCCGGTGGGAAATGTCAACCAACATGTGTCTCCCCTCCCTCTAGGACCAGCAGCACCTACGGGCCATAATCTACCCTAAACTGACTTCTACCCCTGCCATGCATCTTACTCTGACCCTATCCATCCAGCAGGGGATGCAATCAAAGAGGAGTTCCCATCAGCATGTGCAGAGGGCACATAGAGGACAGCTATTCCCTAGGATCTCCAGGAAATTGATTCTAGCACTTCTACTCATTTCAGGGAACATACACCCTAATCCTGGTCCCCAGCCAAATAACCCCCCAGACTACACCAGTGACCCAACAACTAAAGACAATGTCCATGAACATTGGCAGCCTCCTTGCCAAACTAACTCAGTTCAAAGCCTGGGTGGCCCAAGTCCAACCAGATGTTATAGCCCTAACGGAGACATGGCTCACCCCGCGGACAACTGATGCTTCAGTCTCACTCCCTACAATATCCACAGGCTGGATAGGATTCGAAAAAGAGGAGGTGGCTGCCTAATCTACATATGTAACAGCCTTCAGAACCACAGAGTTCACTGTGAGTGACTGTGAATGCCTCACAGTCAAAATCCTCCTAGGTAGGGTACAAAAATGACTGGTCCTAATTAGAAATGCAGCGAATTTTAAATCCACTGGTGAAGTGGACATGAAGTGGCCAGTTCATGTTGGCAGAGCACAACATGAAGTGGGCACCACAAAGTGCTCACTTCGCGTCCTCAGTATTACTTCGCGTTGTCATTATGCCTTAACGCGAAGTAAGGCGAAGTAACAAATAAATAGGCAGCCCCCTACACATCACATGGCTTACAGTACTGTAAGTCACATGCTTCAGCCAGGCAGGAAGGAAGTGAGTCAGAGAAGCAATTTCACTTTCTCCTTTGCAGTTGTAGAGGGAGAAGGCTTTTTGGAGAGGAGAGCAGTTTGTGTGTCAGAAAGTGCTTTATTGCTTTTGTGCTGGAAAAAAACAGCTCTTTTAAAAGCTACATCTTTATTTAGTTTTTGTATTGTGTTTGTGATATTTTTTTGGTACTGAATTTTTTTTTATAAGTTTTGTTTTGTTTTGTGTGTGTGACTGTGTGTGTCTGGGAGCATGAGAGTGAGTGCGGCTGCCGGGTGAAGGTTAGGCGCCGATTATGGTTGGACTCATTTATAATTGGGGTTGGGGACTTGTGTGGGAAGGATGGACCCTGGACAAGGAGAGTCACAGGCCCATGGGCGCAGGCAGAGGCAGGGAGTGCACACACATGGGGGTGGTCGTGTGTTGCTGGACCACTCCCGACTCTTGGGTGTTGCTTCCTCCCACCGTGGAAGCAGCAGCAGCACCAGTGCCACTGGTGGCTAACCTACTCTGCCACTACCACCACCACTGGTAACAGCTGTAGGGGCTCCAGCAGCACCCCTTCACCACCTCCACAGCCACAGGAGGTGCCCCAGAAAAAATGTAAGTGGTACTAGGACTGTATCTGGTCATCCCCCGGAGCTCCCCAGTGTGGGAGTTTTTTAACTGTGTGGGGGGAGACAGCCCAGTCATGGTGTGCCGTCTGTGCAGTGTGCTGGTGCACTGTGGCCCCCGGGGGACACATTTGGGGACTGGTGGCCAGCGCACCCACATGTTGAACCACCACAAGGTGGAGTGGCAGGCTGCCATGGAAGGGGTCAGGCATTCACCTGCTGCCCTTCTGTGGCAGTGGCCGAAGGTGCTGCTGGGGTTGAAGTTGTGCCTAGCCACTGCAGTAGGAGGAAGGCCAGAGCAGCAGCTGCTCCACCACCACCACCGCCACCACAGCCACCACCACCACCACCTTCTCCATCACCACCACCACTACCTGGGTTTCCACCTGCAGTGAACCCTGCCACAGTGCCTGCAACAGAGGCCAACATTGCTCTGGTGTGGGTGGCCCTGGAGGAGAATAGTGAGAGGGTAGGTGCTGTGCAGCAGCAGGTAGATACAATCCAACAACAGCAGCTGCAAATACTCACAATGCTGCACCTGCTGCTGGAACACCACGGCATCTCAAGGCCACATTAAGGGATTGTTTTCTGGAACCCCCCCACCCCACTACTGTGCTATACTGTTTTTATGTGTTTTTTTTTGTTTAATAATACACATTTTCCCTTCTTGGTTGCAGTGCTTCAGTAATGTTTACTTTTTGTTTTGGAGTGCTTGTGGACAAGCTCTTGTGAGCAGTGCAAGTATGATGTGTAAAACTGCATGTGTGCATTCAGTGTTGTTTCGTGTGTGTGTGTGTGTGTGTGTGTGTGTGTGTGTGTGTGACATCAGACATTGTGCAGCATGTTGCAAACATATATTGCTGTTGCTGACTTGTTGCAGACAGTGTTTATGCTATAAAGAATAGAGAGCAGAATACAATATATTTTATTGTCACCATCATCATCAATGGACTAAGTGATATAATACTTTTTCAGAGGTGTCTGGCCAGAGTGCACCTTAGTCACATTACATACTATACTGCACTCATAACTTTCAGGACAGCATGCGTTTTTTTTTTTTGCTATAATCTCTGCAAAGTCATGTGTGCACTGTGAGTGACTGAGGTGCAAGGTGACCCGATACCTCTGAAAAAATATCATGTCACTTAGTCCGCTGGCGCTGACGGTACCAATAAAATATACATCAGGTATTCTTTGTTATCTTTATTCTTGATAATGCAATAAGTCTTACCATATATATTTGCATGAAGCTGTACAATGCATGCACACACAGGAAAGAACAGTGATGGCACACATGCAGTTTAGCACAACATAATCGCATTGCTGTCTTCATGCTGTCTGCGAAACAGTTAAAATCTGATTCATGAGTCCCGACACAAAGTAAACATTACTGAGGCTCTATAACTATTTTGCTTGTGAAATAGACATGAAAGAGATTCACCAAGTTACAGCATTGCACCCGGCCGATATATGAGTGCCTTACTTCCAGGGGAATCTTTATTGCTCCACATAGTGCAATACATTTCTGTGAAAACTGCCCCTAACTTCATTACTGTGTATCACGTCACGGAGGAATTCCGCTCATAAAAGCTGCCCAAACTCTGCCCCCCTTTCTCAGCAACATTAAGACGTGATGCCAGGGAGAGCGCGGGTGCGTGCTCCATTATATTGAATGTCTGATTGTCCGGCAGCTTTCCAAATGTTTCTTTATGTTATAATGGTCAGTTTGAGGTGAAACGTGTGGGCACATTTCCGGTAAGAAGAGCCTTGTTAGTGGAAACGTGCCCACATTTCACCACAAAGTGAACCTTATGTAACCCCTAGATGGCGCTATCCCAGGGGCTACTACCCCTGCCTGATTTGCCACTAATAGGTTGAGGGGCCTGGATCCAATGGCGGGTGCCTCCACCCAGAGGTCAGGGTTTACAATAGTTAAACTAACTTGGTCACAGCCCTCTGGGATACTGCAACCCCCCTTTCTTCCCACTAGTGGCCCACACAATACATCAGAATTACCTTTACAGTATACACTTACCCCCAGGACTGGTTCCGGCACTGGGACCTCCTGTGAAATAAGATACAGTGCAACGATCACAGTACAGTACTTTAACATAGACAAATACCTCAGGCAGTATAACTTGGCTGAAACAAGCAGCTCTGATTTATTTAGGGGGATATAACAAGGACAGGGGGAAATCAGGTTAATTAGCTTATCACTCTACTCCTCTACCTATGGCTCTGTGCACAGGCCTATCCCTATCAGTTACTGTCCCTGGGTACCCAAGCCCTAGTGGCTAGTCCAAACCATGGCAGCTGGTAGGGGCCTTTCACACAGAGAAAAGGAGAATTAAACAGTCAGCAGTACAGTAATTCCATTTGGATTTAATGTGGCAATTCAACAGGAGCGACCCTGAATTAGTACTCACGACTCCAAATAAGATAGGGTCCTTCAATGTCAGCAGGGCTACTCTTGAGCTCCAAGAGACTCCTCACACATTTATATGGTAAACAGTCACAGGCAAAAGTCACTTAATGGCAGCAGGATTCACTTGAGGTACACAAACCTCTTCACACATTTATATGGTACAAAGAAAGCACTATACCAGGCAGGCTGCATCTGTATCCCGATCGCAGTTACTGCACAATACCCGGGAGAACACACAGCAGATTCAGTTCCTGACAGACCGAGTGCAATTTTCATCAATTCCTCCAGTCTTCTACAGGGTGAGCCTGGTTTCTACTCTTCAGATATTCTTTGATTCTCTTCACAGGACGGATTCAGTCCTAACAAGCTGCAGACCAGAACTCTGGACCTTACACATGTTTTTTGACTAAAACTGTGCACTGAAGGAGCACAGGGTTCCTTTCCCCTTCACTGCCAAAGCTCAACTGAAACTCCTAACAGACAAAACCGGGCACTTCCTTTGAGTTCCTCCCAGTTCTTGACTGGATTGGCTGTCACTCACAATAGACTGCTGCTGTTGGTCCAAAAAGGCGCAAGTCTAAACTACATCTCCCAGAGTCACTGCCCATACAATCCTCTTGTGGCTGGCTCAGATTATGAGTCCAAGTTCTGATTCATCCAAGGCACCATTTTAGAGCTAGCTTACCCCCACACTGATTGGTCCAGTTCAGCAGTTCAAAACCAGAATGGGGAACTAGGCAGACACAGTTCTGACTGCAAAGAAAGCAGGTTAGACAAACTGTAATTTCATTATTACTGTAAATGATTTCTGGCAAACAGTTACATCTTTCAGATAGGTTCCCTTTGCACTCCTAGTGACTGCAAAAATGGAGTGAATTGGCAGCAGCTCGAGTGGTACTCAAACAGAGAAGCACACAGTCCCCCATACAAACTAATTATGTCTGCAAGCAGACAGCTCTTAAAGAGACAGTACCAGAGGTTCTAAAAACACTCACTGATAAATGGCTTAAACGCCAAACACCATTCAGGCTTGGAGCATTCAAGCAAGCTCCTGGAAGTCTTTTGGGAACCCCCATTTGCAGGGGGGTTACACTTATAACATAAAAAAACATTCGGATAGCTGCCGGACATTCACTATAGTGGAGCACGCACCTTTGCTCCCCCTGGCATCACATCCTAACCTTGCTGAGAAAGTGGGGCAGAATGTGGGTGGCTTTTCTGAATGGGAATTCCTCCATGACTTGACACACCGTAATGAAATTATGAGCGGTTTTCACAGAAATGTATTGCACTATGTGGAGCAAGAAAGATTTCCCTGGAAGTAAGGCACCCACATATTAGGTTATGTGCAACACCATAACTATGTAACGTGGTGAATCTCTATAAAGCAGCGGTGCAACAATCTGTTGAGAACTCTGACCTATATTTTTTAATGCTATGTTACAACTTCCTTCACTTACATCCTGACTGGCATGATATGAGAATTTCTAGTAGTTGAGTCTGTTGTACTACCTTTTTTCATGTGTGAAATAATGAAAGGAGCATTCCTTTTAAATTGGTGCTGACCAGGTCTTTGTCATTGTTTTCCTCTGCTTTTCTCCATCACATCAGTTAGTTGTTATATATCACTTCTGTTGTAAATTAACAGTTATGCAGCAGGCAGTGTTTTATGACCCCACAGAACAATATTTATTGAAAAGCAGCTGCAAATAAATACAAACCTGGTCAGAACTTGGTTGGAGACTTCAATATACCAGATGTGGACTGGAGCATCCCAGCAGCATCATCAACTAGGAGCAGATTTATCCTGGACTTCCTTCAGGGTGCCTTCCTCAAGCAACTGGTCATGGAACCAACTCGGCAGAAGGC
This sequence comes from Neoceratodus forsteri, assembly GCA_016271365.2. Classification (NCBI taxonomy): domain Eukaryota; kingdom Metazoa; phylum Chordata; order Ceratodontiformes; family Ceratodontidae; genus Neoceratodus; species Neoceratodus forsteri. Next base: position 524,096,594 of record CM057452.1, on the reverse strand, counting down.
AATACTGGACCTTGTGCTCACAAACAGGGACAGTGTAATGGGGGTAACAGTGGGGGAGCACCTGGCATAACAGTGACCACCAGTCATTGTGGTTTGAAATCACAGAAAGAGCAGAACCAAACCACACAAAACACGTATCCTGGATTTTAGGGGCAGACTTTGGGAAAATGGGAGATGCTTGAAAGAGGCATTAGGGAATGGGACAGGAATCAGGGATTGAGGAACAGTGGGCAGTATTTAAAATGGGGATTATAAGAACAACAGAATTATGCATTAAGCAGGTTAGCAAGAGGAAAAGAAAGAGGAGACCATTATGGTTTTCCAAAGAGGTAGCAAAGAAAGTGAAAGCCAAAAAGACTGCATCCAGGCAATACAAAAGACACAGGCAGAAGGGGATAGGGAGAAGTACCAGGAGAAACAAAGGAGGCAGGGAAGTCAGTAAGGGAAGCCAAAGCTCAGACAGAAGAACACATTGCAAAATCAGTGGTTAAAGGGGAAAACCTTTACAGGTACATAAGTGAAAAAGAAGGACAAAGGAGGGATAGTTAGACTGAAGGGGAGGATGGGAGCAGCGTGGAGGATGACAACAGTAAAGCTGACATATTGAACAGGTATTTCTGCTCAGTCTTTACTAAGGAAGAGGGGGGTAATGGGTCTGAAGGGAGTACAAGGGGTGAGAATGGTGCAGAAATGGACACAAGTCCCTTTACACGAGAAAGGGTCCCAAGGAACTGGAAGTAATAAGAGCTGACAAAGCAATGGGGCCAGATGGGGTGCAACCCCAGGGTCCTTAAAGAACTAAGAGAGGTGGTGGCTGAACCTCTGGCTATCCTGTTCAGCCAATCACTGGAAACAGGGAGGTACCCAAAGACTGAGGACAGCAGATGTAGTCCCTTATACAAAGTGGGAACAAAGAGGAAGCAGGGAACTACAGACCAGTCAGCCCACCTCGGTAGTGGGAAAGATCATGGAAGCACTACTGAAGGAGAGATTGGTGGAACATCTGGTTGTCAATGGACCACAGGACCCAAGGCAGCATGGTTTCACCAGGGGAGGTCATGTCAGACCAACCTCATTGAATTTTTGACTGGGTGACTGAGGAGGTGGATCAGGGAGGGCAGTGGACATGGCCTATCTGGACTTCAGCAAGGCCTTTGACACTGTGCCACATAGAAGACTATTACACAAACTGGGGAATATGGGTGTGGGCAGGACAGTAGTGTGGTGGGTAGGTAACTGGCTGGGTGGCAGGGACACAGAGGGTGGTGGTAAATGGCTGTCACCCACAGAGGGAAGAGTGACCAGTGGAATACAGGGATCAGTGTGGGACCGGGTCCTATTCAACATCTTCATCAGTGACATTGCACAGGATATAGAAGGCAGAATTTCACTGTTCGCTGATGACACAAAGCTCTGTAACAGAGTAGACACACCAGAGGGTGTAGACAGAATGAGAAGGACCTGCAGAAACTTGAAGAATGGTCAAGGGTTTGGCAGTTGAAATTCAATGCAAAGAAGTGCAAGATAATGCATATGGGGTACACAAACCCTGGCACAATATATCAGTTGGGGGTGAGGATATAGCATGCACCAAGCAGGAAAGGGATCTTGGGGTTGTCATCTCTGATGACCTCAATGTAGGGAAACAGTGTGACAAGGCAGGTAAAGCAAATAGGATGCTGGGAGGCAGGCAGGCATCACCAGCAGGAAAAGGGAGGTCATAATCTCCGCTTATACAAGACACTAGTGAGGCCCCACCTGGAGTATAGTGTACAGTTCTGGAGACCATACCACATAAGGACATAGACAGGGTAGAGAAGGTTCAGAGGAGGGCAACAAAGATGGTGCATGGGTTGCATCACAAATCCTATGAAGACAGGTTGAAGGAACTGAACATGTACTCCCTGGAGGAGAGGAGGGAGAGGGGATATGATAGAGACATACAAGTATCTTACAGGGAGGAACAGGGTGCAGGAAAACACTATTTTAAGTGAAAAGATGTTTCAGGACTAGAGGGCATGGGATGAAGTTGGAGGGAGGACGATCTTCAGAGAAACATGAGAAAGAATTTCTTCACAGAACGGTGGTGGACAAGTGGAACACCTGCCAGAGGAAGTGGTGGGGGCTGAAACAATCACGGATTTAAGAATGCATGGGATAGACATAAAGGAATTCTAGAGGTCAGGGGTAAGGGGAAATAGACTTCTAGGAAAACAAACTGAACTTACAAGCTCAAATGGGCAGACTAGGTGGGCCATAGGCCCTTATCTGCCGACACTGTCTATGTATCTATGTATCTATGTCTATGTATAGAACAATATTGAAAGGTGTGCTCATTCTTTTTTCATACATGAAAAAAAGTAGTCAACTAGGTAAAGCAGACAGAAATTGTGAAAAGAAGCGTATTATTCAAGTCATGACTCGGAGGTAACTAGTGGCTGTGGCAATGTAAAGTAGCATAAAAAAGTACAGTTCAAAATTGTCACGACATTCTTGCAATGCTGCTTTAGTTGATAATGTCAGTATGACATCATGAGCTCACAAGCACACAACACACAAAATGCATCCTCCTTGAGTGCAGAAAATTGACAAGTGGTAACAAAGTGAAATGGGAGCATTTCAGCACATGCAAAGTCCCCCAGAATTAATGGTGCACTCAGTCATGTGTGCAGTGGTGGCACAGAGTCCCAAGATTTTTTCTGCAGGCCCAAAATGCATCTGCCTTGTGTCCAGAAAATTGACAAGTGGTAACAAAGTGAAATGGGAGCATTTCAGCACATACAAAGTTCCCCAGAATTAATGGCACACTCAGTCATGCATGCAGTGGTGGCACAGAGTCCCCAGATTTTTTCTGCATGCCCAAAATGCATCCGTCCTGTGTCCAGAAAATTGACAAGTGGTAAAAAAATGAAATGGGAGCATTTTAGCACATTCAAAGTCCCACAGAATAAATTTATGACAGTGAGCGAACTGTTGCTGGTCCAATGTGTTCTGCAAGGCAATTCGAGCAAATGCAATGTGATCATCTCAACTGGATGGAAGGGTGCCCTTTGTCTGTAAACTAATAGTAGCCTTGGTGAGTTGATATATATATAGATATATGTTTCTGTATTTTGTAGGTGAGGAGGGGGTTGACATGGACATGTACTCATGGTATTGTTCTGTATCAAAGGTCACAGAAATTGTTGGTGTGCAGATTGAGATGCTCGATGAGAATTTTTTGCGTTGAAACTGGAAATGGATAACTCTCAAGCACATGAAGGTAAGTATTTTTTTGGGGGGTGGGGGAAGCATATTTGCAGGTTTATCTGTAATGGTTTCTTATTTTGTTACTTCTTCCCAGATTTCATCTGCATCCTTCTGGAGTCTGGTTGTTAATGATGATCATGGTCATCTAATGAAATGACTTCTACGTGTTGCATGTGTACCCCAGCCCAGGGGAGGGGGGTGCCTGATGTTGAAGAACTTTTTGGGATAAGGCCACTTTGACAGAACAACAAAGCATCTGGAAGTTTCCTAAAAAAGAAATTAATGACTTCTTACAACTTAATTGTAATTTGTCCCTCCCTGGTTCTCAATCTCAAGTCAAGTTACATTTCAAACCCACATCTTGCCAAGTAACACAACCTGTGTGCAACTTTTTCAACACTGTCATGGTCAGGGCTGCACAGCTGCAAGTTCAGAATACAGTGCATGAATGATATCTTACAGAAATAGTTTTGGTGACATACACATGTCACTTAGTTTATGAATCATACTCAGTCGCATTTGCTGAAGTCTTTCCAAAACAATGAAATGGATGAAATAAAATCTTCATACTTACCAGAATGGATTTCACATGGATATTCCATAGGTTCCTTTGTATGGTACAGCTGCAGTACCATTCCCATCGAGTTTTAGCGAAGGAGACTATTTTTGTTAACTTGTAAAAAAACAAAATAAGTGTACCGTATGTGTTTGACCATTGCTGCTCTGAAAAGCTACAGAAAACAAAACATACAACTAAGGAAAGTGAAACAGCATAACAAACATGAGTACACATACTCACATTATGGTTTAAATATTAAGAAGGTTTGTGTCTGTGGCTGATGGATGTGGTGGTCTGGACAGACTCATGCTCAATGGTGGCAGTGGCTAACATCAGTCCCGGTGGTGGTGGTGGTGGTCCGGGGGGGTGGACTGACTCATACTCAGTGGTGGCAGTGCCTAACTTCATTCCCAGTGGTGGTGGTGGTCCAGGGGGCGGACAGACTCATGCTTAGTGGTGGCAATGGCTAACATCATTCCTGGTGGTGGTGGTGGTGGTCCGGGGGGAGGACAGACTCATGCTCAGTGGTGGCAGTGGCTAACATCATTCCCGGTGGTGGTGATCTGGGGGGCAGACAGACTAATGCTCAGTGGTTGCAGTGGCTAACATCATTCCTGGTGGTGGTGGTGGTGGATCGGGGGCAGACAGACTTATGCTCAGTGGTGGCAGTGGCTGACATCATTCCCAGTGGTGGTGGTCCAGGGGGCAGACAGACTCATGCTTAGTGGTGGCAGTGGCTAACATCAGTCCCAGTGGTGGCAGTGGTGGTTCAGGGGGAGGACAGACTCATGCTCAGTGGTGGCAGTGACTAACATCATTCCTGGTGGTGGTGGTGGTGGTGGTCCGGGCGGAGGACAGACTCATGCTCAGTGGTGGCAGTAGCTAACATCAGTCCCGGTGGTGGTGGTGGTGGTGGTGGTGGTCCAGGGGCGAACAGACTCATGCTCAGTGATTGCAGTGACTAACATCAGTTCCGGTGGTGGGGGTGGTGGTCCGGGGGACAGACAGACTTATGCTCAATGGTGACAGTGGCTAACATCATTCCTAGTGGTGGTGGTGGTGGTCCGGGGGGAAGATGGACTCATGCTCAGTGGTGGCAGTGGCTAACATCATTCCCGGTGGTGGTGGTGGTGGTCCAGGGGGAGGACAGATTCATGCTCAGTGGTGGCAGTGGCTAACATCATTCCCATGGTGGTGGTCCAGGGTTGCACACTGCATTTTAACAACTTCAGTTAAAACCTGCCAACATTAACCACATCATTATCCTCATAAAGAAAGCTTCCTTCACAGTCATCTATGTCTGAAGTCTGACCACTGGGAAATTCTTTCTCCGTTGTGTCATCATCTATGTCAGCGGTGGGCCGTTTCAGGCAGCCAGTGCCACCAGGATAGTCCATTTCCACATCACCAAAACCACCATGACTAGGCAGGGGTATGAATATCGAGGTTGCAGTCTGTGCTGGTATATGCCTCTCATTCATTTTAACGAATGTTAGCAAACTAACATTTGCAGGAGACAGGTTTGTCTGGTGATCCCTGACTATTGCACCTGCTGAGCTGAATACCCTCTTAACACTTACACTGGAGGGTGGGCATGTGAGGTACTTCAGTGCCACTGCAGTCAGCTCTGGCCATTCACTGACCTTTCCACTTCAGTACAAAAGAGGATTTTCAGTTATTGTCAGATGCCTATTTTCAGACAGATATGACTCAACCATTCTCTGAGCCACACTAAGTTCAGTTGTTGATGCATCTTCCTGTTCTCCCGAATCATTTATTTCACAAATACCCAATTTGGACAAAGCTTCCCAAAGCAGGTTAACACCAGCCACTTTGGATGACAGACCACCTGGAACTGCAGTCCCTTTCCCCTTGCAGGATATGCTTGATAGTTCTACAGGTACACCTTCAGCCAGATTATGCTGCTGAGGTTTGCTGACCTTGGCACGTGACTTCTGTGCCCCATGAACCAAGCGTACAAGTTGACCACTGATATTTTTTACCTGTTCAGGCCCTCCCTTTGGTACTGATGCAATTCCATGTTTGTATCGTGGGTCCAACATTGTTGCTATGGCAAAGGTGTCACTACGCTGAATGCTCACAATGTGACGATTCCGGTCGAATACTGTCAGCATGTGTTGCAGCAACATACTGCCACCACCGTCTCCGGCAACATCAAGGCCATGCTGTACATTCACCAATGTCTGTCTCAGCACCCTCAGCAGTGGAATTGATTGGCTAATGGAGGCAGACTCACCACTCACTGCCTGTGTGGCATGTTCAAAAGGCCACAAAATTGTTATTACAGAGTCTATGAGGTGCCACTGTTCAGTTGTCATAGTCATGGAGGCCCCGGAACTGTCATGGCTAGTTTGCATCCCAAGATATTCTGAGATGGCTTTATATTGTTCATACAACCTCTCTGTCATGTATAAAGTGGAGTTACATCAGGTGACAACTTCCAACTTCCAGCGGTGCTGAGGCAGGCGGTTTTGTATCTGCAACTGCCGCAGTTGGTCACGGGCCTTTCCAGATCTTGAAAAGTGAGAGCAGATATGTCATGCAATGGTCAGCATTTCCTTTACATCAGGGTGCAGTAGAAACTCCTGCACCACAAGATTTAAACAATGGGCCATGCATGGAACATGAAAAAAAACACCATTCATGATGCATTTCACCACATTTGACCCATTGTCACTTGCTATGAACCCAGCTCTCAGGGACAGGGGGTTTAGCCATCTGTCAATTTCAGTCAGTACCACATCCAACATGTTCTCACCAGTGTGTGAACAGGTCACATTGTGCATAGCAATCATTGCATGCTGTCGAATTCCTGGAAGATTGCTACCGCGACAATCCACCTTACTGCACTGATTATTCACACTACCGACATTACAAACAACCCCCGGCACCTGCACCCACTGTGCAGTTATACACAAATATGAACTCCCCGCTGTTTTGCCACTTGTCCACATATCCATACTTAAATGGATGAATGGAGAGGAGGAATGTTGAAGGGCATGTCTTACTGAGTCAGACACAGTGTGGAACAACTCAGGGACAGCACGGGTAGAAAAGTATGTCCTGGATGGACTTTCCTTTGACAGGCACATGCAGCAAACTGGCAGAACCCAGACTTCTCCACAAAGGAGAAGGGCAAAAGATAAATTGCCAGCATTTCCGCTACAGCAGCATTAAGTTCACGTGACACTGTATGATTGTTGTGGTATTTCAGCTTATGCGCAAAAACACTCTGTAATGTGGGCTGACTTAAATGTTTTACACGGGGTGTGATCACAAATGGTTGTGCTCTGTGATGAATGGCATTGGCAGGAGGTGGAGTGTGGATATTTGATGAAGACGGTTACACAGGTGATGGTGACAAACCCAGAAATGCAGTTATTTTGCCAGATTTGCCAACCGGGGTTGATGTACCACTTGCACTAGACATACTGCATTCACCACCACCACCACCAAAACTGCTACTCTCACCAGCACTGGACAACATTTCAAAGTCATTATGCTCCTCCACCTCATCATGTCTGTAGTAATCCTCTGCTCTTATTACCTCATTACTGCACATGTTTAATTTACTACTGGACTTAACAGTCATGGAAGGGGATAACATGCTCGTTATGGTTGCTGGTAATGAGAGTGAATACCCCACTGTGGTATTAGCTGCCAGCTTGTGTTGGGTCCACAGTGCCATGTGCCTATTCCTAAGATGTGTATGCTGTCCTCCTGAGCCCAGATGGCTCCCCTTTTTACCTCGACTCACACACGCACATGGCAAACCTGGCAGATTGCAACTGAATCATCATTTGCATCTTGAACAAAAAAATCCCAAACAAGGGATTGTGATACTCTGCTTTTAACATGTCCTTGATATGGCTTATTTAAGTCCATTATTTTAAGCACCGAAGTGGGGGGGTGCACATGATGTTTCAGGCACTGCACACCTGGACTGCAACTGACCACCACGACTACCTATCATTATTACTGGGTCATCATCATCAACTAAAACTGGTAAATCACAAGTTTTTACGGGGGGGGGGGATTCCTGCAAACAGACTCAGACACAGCCACTTTGAATTTCTTTTTCTCTGGTTCCCAACTGGGGTCAGTTACATCATCATCATTACAGTCATCAACATCACACACATCCACATCTTCTGCTTGGATGCTAACATGTGGACTGCATGTTGCAACAACAGCAACATAGAGGATTGTGTATGCGCTAGCATATACAACAAGGCAGTTGCGATCGAGAGGCTCGGTAACCAGAGACCTCAGAGCGTAGTTTCAGAGGTCCGCTACCACGGAAAACCTCAAGATCGCATAACTGTCTTGTTTGTGTATGCTTGCTCATACACAATCTTTATAGTGTATGGGCAACCTACACGCAGTACACCGGGACAAGTTTTTGTAAAAAAGGCGGCTTACTTCAGTTTCTGCTCTCACGCTTCGCTTCCGCTTTGCCGCGGCGCTTACTCAATTGCGCATGCGCAATTAGTGGTCGATTTGTTGTGCTGCACCGTGACGCATTCGTGCAGCACAACAAGATCGCGGACGCATCGAAAGTGCAGGAACACAACGCTGTTCCAGGCATGGATTTCTATGCGGAACAGCGTTCTACCATACACTATATCATTGTTATCATCACATTCATCATCATCTTCTACACCACCATCACCTGATATTGTTTCACCACACTGTGAATCACTGCATGGAAAATGTGTGACATTAACCACCATGGTTGACGGAATATTACATTGTATGCTATCGCTGACATGATTATCAGAATCCTCAGGTTCAGTTACTGGGATGTTATTGGGAAGTATGACGTCATCTATGCTGCCACTCACTTGCACTACTTCACACACCACTATATTTTTGTATACAATACACTGGTCAGAATTCGAACTTGAGGCACCAATACTAATACTACCACCACCACTAACACCACTAACACTAACACCCCTGGCTGGGAAAACATCATCTCCTCCGACTATGAGTGAAGCTACTGATTGGGCTGTAAAAAACATTGCAGAAGAAATACCTTTCCTCACATCAGCAATGCACTTCTGCATCTGCGTACTACCATGCTCACAGACTATCTTATGCCAGCATTGCCATGGCAAGAAACAGCTTTGCTTGCATGTCTCTTTGCAGGCATTTTGGGGGATCAACAACAATATTATAACCAAATTTAGATTTTGGTACGTTCACTCTCTGACTGGGGGGGGGACGCTGGAAGTGAAGCACAAAAACAACTGTAGCTTCAGCAACAGATAGAGACTGTCATGCAATGAAAACAACTTCAGTAACCAGTGGTGCTGATGAGGTCACAAAAACAATCCAATCTGGTAAAAAATGTATTTTCTGGTGGGGTTGGGGGGGAGCACTGACTGCAGATTTTTACGGCAGTACAAGCAACAAAACAAAGAACAGATACCATGATCACAGTACAAAATCAGGCAGCTGCAGTGGCTAGCAGGTTCACACTGCTGCGCCTGTCCTGCAATTCCACTAGTCTGTGGCACAATAAAAGGTGTATTATTTGATGTCACGCAACACCACTCACACACACACAGAACAGTTTCTCTACAATGGTGAATGAGTAATGCGTAGAAATTGAAAAGTTCAGTAATATGCCACGTAATGTAATGTAAACAACAGGAAATTATGAACTGCTGCACCAGATCCACACAACACACAATCAGCAAGAAAATTTCAACAACTACTGACAATATTACTGTTTCTACATTAACACAGTCAGTTATATAACAAAAATATAATCAAAAAACAAAGAAATCACTATTTCTCCAACTTAAATCTACCTACACCACAGATACGCCCTTCCCCCAAAGCACACTTTCACTGTCTCTTACTACACAGACTCAATGTTGTAAATTAACATTCAAAATCCACACACAAGCAAAACCGCTTGATGATATGAGCACAGGAGGGTTTCCTGCAATTGATGAACTAAAGGTGGAGCCCCCCCAAAAAAGCAAACATGCTTTTTTAACAGCTTTTAGAAGGTTTCAATCACAGATAGCTCTCAGAACACACTGTCTCCTACTGCTTCCTGCACACACTACCCCAAACTGAGGCTGTGCAGTTCAGTATAGACCCCATGTGACCTGAAATCCCATGAATCACTGCAAAATTTGCCTTCTCAGCTCAAAAACAAGGCGAAGTGAGGCGAAGTGCTTTGTTCTCAATGCACTTCACTTAAGATTTTGGTGGAGTAGTGGGCTGGGAAGGTAGAGTAACGCTAAGTCAGTGTTTTCAATGGACTTCGCGTTCCTCATTATAATGCAAATTACTCTGCTTCGCATTGTGGAGCACTCCACGAATCCACCTTTGCTCCACGGATCACTTCACAGAGCGGATTGAGCCCACTTCACCCACCACTAGTCCTAATGGATTTATGCATTCCCCCTGGATAGCAGCTACCTGGGCTTGAAGCCTTTTGCCAGTTACTCCAAACAGGCCAGCCAGAATATGGACACAATCATAATGGGTGACTTTAACATCAACTGGCCCTCCAGCTCTGGGTCCAAGCACAGGGACCTTATAGCTGGACTTTACCTCTCCCAGTTGGTTAATAGCAGTACCAGAACAAATTACTGAGCAGGAACAAGCACGTTAATTGACTGACTGCTAACAACCCACCCTGAAAAAATAATGGAGGTCAAAGTACTCCTGGATGTTATGAGTGACCATTCGTCAATTCAGTGTTGCTGATCATCCAAGCAGATAAAGTACCCCCCCCAGACAAGTGTGAAACAAGGTTATCAAGAAAAGGGCAATGGTTGATTCTAAAAAATACCTTGGGGGGGGATTGACTGGAGCTTCTTGGACAGCTGCCCCAGCATTGATCTTGCCCTTGAGTTCTTTATTAATTATTTTAATACAGCTGCAGATGTGTTTGCCTCATTCCGTAAGAGGATGTTAAATGGCAGAAATATGGACTGGGTTTCCCCACCCTCCTTGACATGATGCAGAGCTGTGATGCCCTTTGGCACTGGGCCAAAGCCACAGGCTCAGCCACAGACATCCAGAATTACAAAGCTGTCTGCAATAAATGCACTTCGGCAATCAGACAGGCCAAGGCCACATTTCATAAAAACAAGCAACTGCAACACTGGGGAGATGGGAAGAGATTCTGGGCCTTGGTGAAAGACCTTTCAGGGACAGGTGATAAGACACCCCCCTCAATGCTAAACCATAATGGTGAGATTGTCCTAGAGGATGCCACCATTGCCAACATTTTTAATAGAGCATTCACTGACTATAGCATAGTTCTCCCCTCTAAGGAGGACGCAGACTCCCACTGGGAATCATTCCAACAGAACCCTCCCACTAACCCAAACATATTAGTTAGCCCAAACTTTTACTTTAGACAGATAATTGAGAAAGAAACTAGCGAGAGTTCTGGCAAAACCTGGATGGGGAGTGATGGGATCGACATGAAGCTGGTTGCAATAGCACTCACAGAGGTTATCAAACCCATCACCAAGCTCTTCAACCTATTACCCCGACTCTCTGAATTCCCATCTTGGTGGAAAACTGCACTGGTTATTCCCATCCTAAAAAGTAGTAATCGAGCAGCAGTCACCAACTACAGACCCATATCAATCTTATCCCCTCTCTCCAAAGCACTGGAAAGAATTATAGCTAACCAACTCATAGGTTCATAGGAGGGGATTCAAGTTCAGTGAGCAAAGGCCCTTTTTTGAACTTGCCACCCGTTCAAAGGTGGAATTCATATTTCTTATCACTAGTGATGCACGGATATCCGACCCGGAGATCCGATCCGGTTGGATATCAGGCGTTTTACCCATATCTGACCCGATCGGTTTTTAAATTTAAATCAGGTCGGGTCAAGTATTTTAAAATGCATCTGCCCAGGAAGCTTGGGACAGTACTGGTATATATGCTAGGTTAGGATGTTTAGGAATAATTATTTTTTATTATTTAAATCCTACAATCCACTCAGCAGCAGCTGCTGTTACCATCTCTCTCAGTGTGAGTCTGGCATAGCTCAGGAAACTTTCCGTGTCTAGGGGTAAGGTGACATGCACAACGGAGGATCCCCTGCAAGATGGTAAATACACTCTGTACACCTCTTCTCTCCCATGTGCCTTGTGATGATAACTGCTTTGTGATTTCTGGATGAATCTGATTTGTACAAGAGCTTTTCACAGCCATTATCTATATAATATAAGCTATGAACAATATTACAACTTGAATTGCTGCTTTACAAATAGTCTGAAAATTAGTTAATTTTGGTATGAGAAGTACAATCGCTTCAGTGCCACAGTTCGTCTCTGCTGTCCCTCTTCACCGCTTTCCTTGTTTTCTCACCTACAGCTGTTAAAGTAGATTAACTTATTTAAGAGAACTATTTATTTATGTTGTGCATTGTATAGACTTTGACTAGAAGTTGACGGCAGATAAGGACCGTTTTCTCCTTACTTTAAAAGGTATGGAAATATTAATGCATAATACTGTGTCTTTCTGACTGCCATTGCCGAAGCTCTCCTTTCCAATCCAGCACTATGAGAGCATACTTTTTTTAACGTCACACTAACTACTATCCAACCCGATGTTGAACCGATCCAATCGGATAGTAGATGCAGGATATTCGGATCCGATATCGTGTAAAAGTGATATCCGTGCATCTCTACTTATCACCCATGTATTCATCCAGATACTTTTTAAAAACTGTCATATGTGCGCTATCCACTATTTCCTTTGATAATTCATTCCATTTGGTCACAACCCTTTGTGTATAAAATTTACTTCTTTTGACTGTTTTATTTTTGTCACCCTGTAGCTTATATTTATGAGACCTAGTAGATATTATACCTGTATTCAACTTTAGTCCAAATGTTTCCCTCAGCAATGGATCATTCTTGGTCCTATAGATAAGACAAAGATCTCCTCTAAGCCTTCTGTATTCCATCGAATACAAATTAAAGTTTCAAAGTCTTTCCCTCTATCCAGATTCTTAGTTGATTGTATCTTTCTTGTAACCTTTCTCTGGACTCTTTCTATTGACCTTTGTGATCTTATATTTTGAGGGGCTGTAAATTGCACACAATATTCCAAATGCGAGTCTGACAAGGGCAGTATACAATGGTATAATAACTACACTTTCTCTGCTCTTAATATTCCCCAAAATACATCCCAATATCTTATGACACTTCTTAACTGTCTCGAATGTGTGTTTATCACAGGAGAAGTTATCAGTGATAAGTACTCCCAGGTCTTTTTCTTCCTTTACAGACTGAAGAATTGTGTTTTCCACTGTGTATACATGCATGGGGTTATTTTTACCTATATGCATAACTTTGCATTTTTCCATATTGAAAAACATTTTGTTATTATTAGCCCCTATATTAAATCTATGCAAGTTTTGTTGTAATATTTTATCATCTTCAATGGTCTGTATGGGCAGTTGTTTGGAGAGTGTATATTATAATTAGAGATGCAGCAAATTTTTAATTCACCGGTAAAGTGGACGCGAAGTAACCACTTTGTGTTAGCAGAGCACACTGCAAAGTGGGCACCGCAAGGTGCTCACTTCGCATCATTATCATTACCACTTCGCGTTGTCATTATGCCTTAACGTGAAGTAAGGTGAAGTGAGAAGAGAATAAGCAGCCCCCCCACACAGCACATGGTTTACAGTACTGTAAGTCACATGCTTTAGCCAGGCAGGAAGGAAGTGAGTCCGAGAAGCAGTTTCACTTTCTCCTTTGCATTTGTAGAGGGAGAAAGCATTGTGAGAGGAGACTAGGAGTTACAGTGCTTGATTGCCTCGCCACTTGCATTTCAGAAGAAAGCCAACAGCTTTTTTAAAAGCTATATCTTTATTTAGTTTTTGTATTGTATTTGTGTTTCTTTTTTGTTAGTGAATTTTTTTGTATAAGTTTTGTCTTGTTTTGTGAGTGTGTCTGACTGTGTGTGTCAATGAGTGTCAGTGTGTGTTTGTCAGCCCGGGGACTTGTTGTGTGTCAGGATGGACCCAGAAGAAGGCGAGTCACTGGCCTGTGGGTGCGGTCGGAGGGGAGTGTGGACCCATGGGGGTCGGGGTGGTCATGTCATGCTGGACCACTCCCGAATCCTGGGTGTTGCTTCCCCCCATGTTGAAGCAACAGGAGCAGCAGCAGCACCAGTGCCACTGGTGGCTGCTGTGCATCCACCTTCTCTGCCACTACCACCACCACCACCACCGGTAGCAGCAACTGTAGGGGCTCCAGCAGCACCTCCTCCACCACCTCCACAGCCACAGGAGGTGGCCCTGGAAAATGTAGGTGGTGGGACTCGTGCGAGGACTGTGTCTGGTCCCCCCTGCAGCTCCCCAGTGTGGGAGATTTTTAACTCTGTGGGGGGAGACAGCACACTTTTGGTGTGCCATGTGTGTGGTGTGCTGGTGCGCCGTGGCCCCTGTGGGACACATTTGGGGACCGGTGGCCAGCGCACCCACATGCTGAACCACCACAGGGCAGAGTGGCAGGCTGCCACGGAAGAGGCCAGGCATCCAACTGCTGACCCTTCTGTAGCAGTGGCCGAGGGTGCTTCTGGGGTGGGAGTTGTGCCATGTCACTTCCGCAGCAGGAGGAGGGCTAGTACAGCAGCTACTCCACCACCATCACCACAGCCACCAGCACCACCCTCTCCACCACCACCCCCACTATTTGGATTCCCTGCTGCAGTGGACCCCGCCACAGTCCCTGCAACAGAGACTGACATCGCCCTGGTGTGGGCAGCTCTTGAAGAAAACAATGAGCGGTTTGGTGCTTTGCAGCAGCAGGTGAACAGAATAGAAGAACAGCAGCAGCAAATAGTTTCAATGCTGCACCTGCTGCTGGACCACCACGGCATTCTCATGGCCACAGTAAGTTAGGGGTTTGTTTTCTGCCCCCCACCCCACCTGACCCCACAACTGTGTTGCACTGTTTTTGTGTGTTTTTTCTTTGTTGTTGTTTAATCATACACATTTTCCCTTCCAAGGGAATCTTTCTTGCACCTCATAGTGCAATACATTTGTGTGAAAACTGCCCGTAATTTCATTACAATGTGTCACGTGATGGAGGAATTCCCATTCTGAAAATCTGCCCACATTCTGCCTCCCTTCTCAGCAACGTTAGGACGTGATGGCAGGGAGAGCACGGGTGCGTGCTCCTTACAGTGAATATCCGATTGACCATCAGCTTTCTGAATGTTTATGTTATAATGGTCAGTTTGTGGTGAAACGTGTGGACACATTTCCAGTAAGAAGAGCCTTGTTAGTGGAAACATTCCCACATTTCACCACAAAGTCAACCTTATAACATAAGGAAACATTGGGATAGCTGCCAGACATTCACTATAGTGGAGCATGCACCTCCACTCCCCCTGGCATCATGTCCTAACATTGCTGAGAAAAGGGGGCAGAATGTAGGTGGCTTTTGTGATTGGTAATTCCTCCGTCACGTGACACACTGTAATAAAATTATGGTCAGTTTTCACAGAAATATATTGCACCCTGTGGAGCAAGAAAAATTCCAGTGGGAGTAATACCCCCACATATTAGTTTATGTGCATCACCATAACTATGTAATGTGGTGAATCTCTGTAAAGCAGCAGCGCAACAATCTGTTGATAACTCAGACCTATATTTTTCAATGTTATGTTACAACTTCCTTTACTTACATCTTGACTGACTGGAATGATATGAGAATTTGCAGTAGTTGAGTCTGCTGTACTACATTTTTTCATGTATGAAATAATGAAAGGAGCATTCCTTTTAAATTGGTGTTGAGCAGGTCTTTGTCATTGTTTTCCTCTGCTTTTCTCCATCACATTAATTAGTTGTTATATATTACTTCTGTTGTTAATTAACGTTATGCAGCAGGCAGTGTTTTATGACACCACGGAACAATAGTTATTGAAAAGCAGCTGCAGATAAATATAAACCTGGTATGAACAATATTGGAAGGCATACTCATTTTTTTTATACATGAAAAAAGTAGTCAAGTAAGTAAAGCAGACATAAATTGTGAAAAGGAGCGTTTTATTCAAGTCACAACTTGGAGGTAACTAGTGGGGCTGTGGCAATCTAAAGTAGCATAAAAAAGTACAGTTCAAAACTGTCAGGACATTCTTGCAATGCTGCTTTAATTGTAAAAATGTCAGTATGACATCATGAGCTCACAGCAACAATCACAGAACACACAAAAGTGGCACAGAGTCCCAGAATTTTCTACAGGCCTAAAATGCTTCCTGCATGTGTGCAGAAAATTGACAAGTGGTAACACAGTGGAATGAGAGTGTTTCAGCACATACAAAAGTCCCCCAAAATTAATGGTGCACTCAGTCAGGCAAGCAGTGGTGGCACAGAGTCCCAGAATTTTTCTGCAGACCCAAAATGCATCCTGCTTGTGTTCGGAAAATTGACAAGTGGTAACACAGTGGAATGAGAGTGTTTCAGCACATACAAAGTCCCCCAAAATTAATGGCGCACTCAGTTATGCACACAGTGGTGTTACAGAGTCCCGGAATTTTTCTGTAGGCCCAAAATGCATCCTGCTTGTGTGCAGAAAATTAACAAGTGGTAACACAGTGGAATGAGAGCGTTTCAGCAAATAGAAATTCCCCCAAAATTAATGGTGCACTCAGTCATGCGTGCAGTGGTGGCACAGTGTCCCATAATTTTTCTGCAGACCCAAAATGCATTCTGCTTATGTGCGGAAAATATACAAGTGGTAACACAGTGAAATGAGAGTGTTTCAGCACATAGAAAGCTCCCCAGAATTAATGGCGCACTCAGTCATGCGAGCAGTGGTGGCACAGAGTCCCAGAATTTTTCTGCAGGTCCCAAATGCATCCTGCTTGTGTGCAGAAAATTGACAAGTGGTAACACAGTGGAATGAGAGTGTTTCAGCACATACAAAGTCCCCAAGAATTAATGGCACACTCAGTCATGCGACAGTGGTGGCACAGAGTCCCAGAATTTTTATGCAGGCCCAAAATGCATCCTGCTTGTGTGCGGAAAATTGAAAGGTGGTAACACAGTGGAATGAGAGTGTTTTAGCACATACAAAGTCCCTCAGAATTAATGGCGCACTCAGTCATGCATGCAGTGGTGGTACAGAGTCCCAGAATTTTTCTGCAGGCCCAAAATGCATCCTGCTTGTGTGCAGAAAATTGACAAGTGATAACACAGTGGAATGAGAGTGCTTCAGCAAATACAAAGTCCCCAAGAATTAATGGTGCCCTCAGTCATGTGCACAGTGGTGGCACAGAGTCCCAGAATTTTTCTGCAGGCCCAAAATGCATCCTGCTTGTGTGCAGAAAATTGACAAGTGGTAACACAGTGGAATGAGAGTGTTTCAGCACATACAAAGTCCCCAAGAATTAATGGCGCACTCAGTCATGCGAGCAGTGGTGGCACAGAGTCCCAGAATTTTTCTGCAGGCCCAAAATGCATCCTGCTTGTGTGAAGAAAATTGACAAGTGGTAACACAGTGGAATGAGAGTGTTTCAGCACATGCAAAGTCCCCAAGAATTAATGGCGCACTCAGTCATGCAAGCAGTGGTGGCACAGAGTCCCAGAATTTTTCTTGGGTCCCAAATGCATCCTGCTTGTGTGCAGATAATTGACAAGTGGTAACACAGTGGAATGAGAGTGTTTCAGCACATACAAAGTCCCCCAGAATTAATGGCGTACTCAGTCAGGCGCGCAGTGGTGGTACAGAGTCCCAGAATATTTCTACAGGCCCAAAATGCATCCTGCTTGTGTGCATTGACAAGTGGTAACACAGTGGAATGAGAGTGTTTCAGCACATATAAAGATCCCCAGAATTAATGGCGTACTCAGTCATGGGCACAGTGGTGGCACAGAGTCCCAGAATTTTTCTGCAGGCCCAAAATGCATCCTGCTTGTGTGCAGAAAATTGACAAGTGGTAACACAGTGGAATGAGAGTGTTTCAGCACATACAAAAGTCCCCCAGAATTAATGGTGCACTCAGTCAGGCGCGCAGTGGTGACACAGAGTCCCAAAATTTTTCTGCAGGCCCAAAATGCATCCTGTTTGTGTGCGGAAAATTGACAAGTGGTAACACAGTGGAATGACAGTGCTTCTGCACATACCCCAGTATAAAATGATGACTGTGAGCATTGTGTTGCTGGTTCAATGTGTTCTGAGAGATGATTTGAGCAAATGCAATATGATCATCTCAACTGGTTTTGAAGGGTGCCTACTAATAGTACTGCAGTGAGATATATATATAGTATATAGGTATATATATATATATATATATATATATAGTTGTGTATTTTGTAGGTGAAGAGGGGGTTGACATGGACATGTACTATACTCATGGTATTGTTCTGCATCACAGGTCACACAGAAACTGTTGGTGTGCACATTCCAGTGCTCAATGAGAATTTTTTGTGCTGAAATTGGAAATGGATAACTCTAAAGCACATGAAGGTAAGTATTTTTTTTTGGGGGGGTGGGGGAATCATATTTTTAGGTTTGTCTCTAATGGTTTCTTATTTTGTTACTTCTTCACAGATTTCATCAGCATCCTTCTGGAGTCCGGTTGGTAATGATGGTCATGGTCATCGAACGAAACTACTTCTGCGTGTTGCATGTGCGCCCAAGCTCGGGGGAGGGGGTGCCTAATGTTAAAGAACTCTTTTGGATAAGGCCACTTTTATAGAACAATAAAGCATCTGGAAGTTTCCTAGAAAAGAAATGAATGACTTCTTACAACTTAATTGTTATTTGTCCCTCCCTGGTTCTCAAATCTCAGTCTAAAGTCAAGTTACATTTCAAACCCACATCTTGTCAACTAAGGCAGCCTGTGTGCAATATTTGCTGCAGTCTTTCCAAAACAGTGAAACAGATTAAATATAATCTTCATACTTACCAGAAGGGATTTCACATGGATATTACATCGGTTCCTCTCTGTACAGTACAGCTACAGTACCATTCCCAACGAGTTTTAGCGATGGAGCCTTTTTTTGTTACCCTGTAAAAGAAACAAAATAAGTGTACCATATGTGTTTTACCATTGCGGCTCTGAAAAGCTACAGAAAACAAAACAGACAACTAAAGGAAGTGAAGCAACATAACAAACATGAGTACACATACTCACTTTATGGTTTAAATATTAAGAAGCTTTGAGTCTGTGGCTGATGGATGTGGTGGTCCGGACAGACACAGGCTTAGTGGTGACAGTGGCCAACATCATTCCCGTGGTGGTGGTCCGGGGGGCAGACAGACTCAGGTCCAGTGATGGCAGTGGCTAACGTTAGTTCTGGTGGTGGTGGTCCAGGGGGCAGACAGACTCAGGCTCAGTGGTGGCAGTGGCTAACATCAGTCCTGGGGGTGGTGGTCCAGGGGGCGGACAGACTCAGGCTCAGTGGTGGCAGTGGCTAACATCAGTCCTGGTGGTGGTGGTCCAGGGGGTAGACAGACTCAGGCTCAGTGGTGGCAGTGGCTAACATCAGTCCTGGTGGTGGTGGTCCAGGGGGCATACAGACTCAGGTTCAGTGGTGGCAGTGGCTAACATCAGTCCCGGTGGTGGTGGTCTGGGGCAGACAGACTCAGTCTCAGTGGTGGCAGTGGCTAACATCAGTCCCGGTGGTGGTGGTCCAGGGGGTGGACAGACCACCTTTTAAAAACTTCAATTAAAACCTGCCAACATTAACCACATCATCATCCTCATAAAGGAAGCTGCCCTCACAGTCATCGATGTCTGAAGTCTGACCACTGAGAAATTCTTTCTGCATTGTTTCATCATCTATGTCAGTGGTGGGCCATTTCAGGCAGCCACTGCCAGTGCCAGTGCCACCAGGATGCTTCATTTCCACATCAGCAAGACCACATGACTAGGCCGGTGTATGAATACCGAGGTTGCAGTCTGTGCTGGTATGTGCCTCTCATTCATTTTAATGAATGTTAGCAAACTAACAGTTGCAGGAGACAGGTTTGTCTGATGATTCCTGACTATTGCACCTGCTGAGCTGAATACTATCTCAACACTTACACTGGAGGGTGGGCATGTGAGGTACTTCAGTGCCACTGCAGTCAGCCCTGGCCATTCACTGACCTTTCCACTCCAGTACAAAAGAGGATCTACAGTTATTGTCAGATGCCTGTTTTCAGACAAATATGACTCAACCATTCTCTGTTCCACACTAAGTCCAGTTGTTGATGCATCGTCGTACTCTCCCGAATCTTTTATTTCATAACTACCCACTTGGGACAAAGCCTCCCAAAGCGGGTTAACGCCAGCCACCTTGGATGACAGACCTCCTGGAACTGCAGTCCCCTTCCCCTAGCAGGATATGATTAATGGTCCTCCAGGTACACCTTCAGCCGGATTATGCTGCTGAGGTTTGCTGACCTTGGCACGTGACTTCTGTGCCCCATGAGCCAAGCGCACCAGTTGACCACTGATATTTTTTACCTGTTCAGGCCCTCCCTCCAGTACTGATGCAATTCCACGTTTGTATCGTGGGTCCAGCATTGTTGCTATGGCAAAGTTGTCACTACGCTGAATGCTCACAATGTGACGATTCTGGTCGAATACTGTCAGCATGTGTTGCAGCAACATACTGCTACCACCGTCTCCGGCAACATCAAGGCTATGCTGTACATTCACCAATGTCTGCCTCAGCATCCGCAGCAGTGGACTTCATTGGCTAATGGAGGCAGACTCACCAGTCACTGCCTGTGTGGCATGTTCAAAAGGCCTCAAAATTGTTATTACAGAGTCCACGAGGAGCCACTGTTCAGTCGTCATAGACATGGAGGCCCCGGAACTGTCACGGCTAGTGTGCATAACAAGATATTCTGAGATGGCTTTGTATTGTTCATACAACCTCTCTGTCATGTATAAAGTGGAGTTCCATTGGGTTACAACTTCCAGCTTCAAACGGTGCTAGGCAGGCTGTTTTGTATCTGCAACTGCCGCTGTTGGTCACGGGCCTTTCCAGATCTTGAAAAGTGAGAGCAGATATGTTGTGCAATGGTCAGCATTTCCTTTATATCAGGGTGCTGCAGAAACTCCTGAATCACAAGATTTAAACAGTGGGCCATGCATGGAACACGAAAATAAACACCATTCATTATGCATTCCACCACATTTGACCCATTGTCACTTGCTATGAACCCAGCTCTCAGGGACAGAGGGTTTAGCCATCTGTCAATTTCAGTCAGTACCACGCCCAACATGTTCTCACCAGTGTGTGAACAGGTCACATTGTGCATAGCAATTGTTGCATGCTGTCGAATTCCCAGAAGATTGCTACCACGACAATCCACCTTACTGCACTGATTATTCACACTACCAACATCACGAACAACCCCCGGCACCTGCGCCCAGTGTGCAGTTATACACAAATATGAACTCCCTGCTGTTTTGCCACTTGTCCACATGTCCATACTTAAATGGATGTATGGAGAGGAAGAATGTTGAAGGGCATGTCTTACTGAGTTGGACACAGTGCGGAACAACTCGGGGACAGCATGGGTCGAACAGTATGTCCTGGATGGGACTTTCCATTTTGGACAGGCACGTGCAGCAAACTGCCAGAACCCAGATTTCTCCACAAAGGAGAAGGGCAAAAGATCAATTGACAGCATTTCTGCTACAGCAGCATTAAGTTCACGTGACACTATTTGATTGAGGTACTTCAGACTATGCATAAAACTCTGTAGCGTGGCTGACTTAAACGTTTTACACGGGGTGTGTTGATCACAAATGGTTGTGCTCTGTGATGAATGGCATTGGCAGTGGGTGCAGTGTGGACATTTGATGAAGACGGTTGTACAGGTGATGATGACAAACCCAGAAATGCTGTTACTTTGCCAGATTTGCCAACCGGGGTTGATGTACCACTTGAACTAGACATACTACATTCACCACCACCACCACCACCACCAAAACTGCTACTCTCACCAGCACTGGACAACTTTCAAAGTCATTATGGTCCTCCACCTCATCATGCCTGTAGTAATCCTCTGCTCTTATTACCTCACTACTGTACACGTTTAATTTCCTACTGGACTTAACAGTCATAGACGGGGTAATAACATGCTAGCTATGGTTGCTGGTGACAAGGGTGAATGCCCCACTGTGGTATTAGCTGCCAGCTTGTGCTGGGTCCACAGTGCCAAGTGTCTATTCTTAAGATGTGCATGCTGTCCTCCTGTGCCCAGATGGCTCCCCTTTTTACTTCGACTCACACGCACATGGCAAACCTGGCAGATTGCAACTGACTCATCATTTGCATCTTGAACAAAAAAATCCCAAACAAGGGATTGTGATGCTCTGCTTTTAATATGTCCATGATGTGGCTTATTTAAGTCTGTTATTTTAAGCACTGAAGTGGGGGGGGGGGCACATGATGTTTCGGGCACTCCACACCTGGATTGCAACTGACCACCACGACTACCTATCATATTGATTACTGGGTCATTATCATCAACTAAAACCAGTAGATCACAAGTTTTTACTGGGGGGATTCCTGCAAACACACTCAGACACAGCCACTTTGAATTTCTTTTTCTCTGGTTCCCAACTTGGGTCAATTACATCATCATCGTATTCATCAACGTCACACACATCCACATCTTCTGCTTCGATGCTAGCATGTGG
Source organism: Neoceratodus forsteri (assembly GCA_016271365.2). Taxonomy (NCBI): domain Eukaryota; kingdom Metazoa; phylum Chordata; order Ceratodontiformes; family Ceratodontidae; genus Neoceratodus; species Neoceratodus forsteri. Next base: position 524,074,111 of record CM057452.1, on the reverse strand, counting down.
ACTGCATGTTGCAACAACAGCAACATCATCATCATCATCACATTCATCATCAGCATCTACACCACCATCACCTGATATTTTTTCACCACACTGTGAATCACTGCATGGAAAATGCATGACATTAAGTGCCACGGTGGACGGAATATCACATTGTATGCTATCCTTGACATGATTATCAGAATCCTCAGGTTCAGTTACTGGGATGCTACTGGGAAGTATGACATCATCTACGCTGCCACTCACTTGCACTGCTTCACACTCAAAATTTTTGGATACGGTACACTGGTCAGAATTAGAACTTGACGCAACAATACTAATACTACCTCCACCACCACTAACACTAGTAACACTAACACCACCAGCTGGGAAAACATCATCTCCTCCAACTATGAGTGAAGCTGCTGATTGGGCTGTAAAAAACATTGCAGGAGAAATACCTTTCCTCACATCAGCAATGCACTTCTGCGTCTGCGTACTACTACCACGCCCACAGACCATCTTACTGCCAACATTGCCATGGCGAAACAGCTTTGCTTGCACGTCTCTTTGCAGACATTTTGGGGGATCAACCACAATATTATAACCAGATTCAGATTTTGATATGTTCACTCTCTGATTGGAGGGATGCTGGATGTGAAGCCAAATAAACAACTGAGGCTTCAGCAACAGATAAGAGACTACTCTGAGACTGTCATGCAATTAAAACAACTTCAGTAACCAGTGGTGCTGATGAGGTCTCAAAAACAATTCAATCTGGTAAAAAATACCTTTTGAACGTGAGGGGTGGGGGGAGCACTGAATGCAGACAGTGCAGATTTTTACAGCACTACAAGCAGCAAAACTAAGAACAGATACCATGATTGCAGTACAAAGTCAGGCAGCTGCAGTGGATAGCAGTTTCACACTGCTGCGCCTGCAATTACACTAGTCTGTGGCACAATAAAAGGTGTATTATTTGATGCACGCAACACTGCACACGCACTCACACACAGAACAGTTTGTGTACAATGTTGAACGAGTAATGCGCAGCAAATGCAAAAGTTCAGTACTATGCCACGTTACATATTATAAATTTGTAATGTAAACAACCTGAACTTATGAACTGCTGCACCACAATCACACAACAAACAGCAAGAAAATGTCAACTATTAATGACAATATTACTGTGTGTACAACACAGTCAGTTATATAACAAAAATATAACCAAAAAACAAAGAAAACACTATTTCTCCAACTTAAATCTGCCTACGCCACAGATACGCCCCTCCCCCAAAGCAAACTTTCACTGTCTTTCACCACACACACTCTATGTTGTAAATTAACATTCAAAATCCACACCAAAACAAAAACACTCGATGATATGAGCACAGGAGGGATTCCTACAATAGATGAACTAAAGTTGGAGCCCTCCAAAAAAACACAAAAATGCTTTTTGAACAGCTTTTACAAGATTTCTATCACAGACAGCTATCAGAGCACACTGTCTTCTACTCCTTTCTACTCATACAACCCTGAACTGAGGCTGTGCATATCAATATAGAGCCCATGTGACCTGAAATCTCATAAATCACTGCAAAATTTGCCCTCGGAGCTCAAAAACAAGGCAAAGCGAGGTGAAGTGCATTGCTTGCAGTAGTGAGGTAATTGTTTCCAATGGACTTCGCGTTCCTCATTATAACGCAAAGTACTCCACTTTGCATTGTGAAGCACTCCGCAAATCCGCCTTTGCTCCACTAATTGCTTCACGGAGCGGATTGAGCCCATTTCGCCCACCACTAATCATAATATTAAAAAGTGTTGGTCCCAGGACTGATCCCTGGGGGAACCCACTTGTAATCAGACCCCAGTCTAATGTATATCCCTTTATTATCACCCTTTGTGTCCTCTGATTCAACCATGAATCTATCCATTTTATTATGTTTATGTGGAGATTAATTTTTTTAAGTTGCTCCATCAAGACAAGATGTGATACCTTGTTAAAGGCTTTAGAGTAATCGAGGAAAATAATATCTACTGGAATATTTTTATCCATTGCTGCACTAACAGGCTCAAAAAAGTTAATGACTCATGGACCATCTTAACAAATGTAACCTACAATGCCCTCAGCAACATGGTTTTCATAGGATGCATATCACAAACACTGCCTTAATTGAACTTATAGATTTCATCCATGAGGCACTCGACCATGGTCAGTATGCTGGGGCAATCTTTATTGATTTAACCAAAGCATTCAACTTGGTGGATCACCAGCTGCTGTTTCAGAAGCTAGGTATCCTAGGCCTTTCTGCCAACACTACCAGGTGGTACAAGAATTTTCTGACTGGCCACTCACAGAAAGTCAAAATCAACGGGGCTGTCTCAGAGACTATGGAGGTCACGGTAAGGGTCCTCCAGGGCTCCATCCTGGGCCCCATTCTATTCAGCCTGTTCATGAACAGCCTACCAGATGCCTCTCCAACATCCAGAGTCCTGCTTCATGCAGATGATACCATATTATTGTCCCACAACTCTTGCCAGAAGCGCTCACCGGTAACCTACAATACATCTTCAACTCATTCCAGGACTGGTTTAAAGAGAACCTACTAATGCTTAATTGTAAGAAAACTAAGATTATGCTTTTTACTGAATGCAAAAAGAGAGAAGGAGCACTTCCCCTCACAATAATGAATAACTCTAGAACTGCATTGAAATAAGTGGGCTCATTTAGATACCTTGGGGTCACAATTGATGAAGTCCTGTCCTTCACCAAGCACATCAATAATATCACAAGTGCTGTCACCCGGAAGCTTGGGGCACTCTATATGTACAAATTTTGCTACACACCAGAGGCTAGGCGGATAGCAGTCAGTAGCTCAGTCCTTCCAGTTATAGACTATGGTAATTTGGTGTAAGGAGTGACCTCTGAAACCACCCTACACCGAGTCCAAGTAACTATCAATAAGGCATGCAGATTTGTGCTTGCTGCCGACTGCCTCACTCACACCTGCAACCTGTACTCTGGGACCAGTTGGCTTCCACTCTCTGACAGAATCAAACTCCAGATCTGCCTACTAGGGGAAAAAGGCTTTGTTAGGACTTGAACCACCTTCAATTCAGGCCTTAGTCCACCCTGTCCCCTCCTTGCATGTTACTAGGAGGGTGACAAAGCAGACCCTGATAGTGCCTTTCTGGAAAAAGAGCCTAGACAGGCATGCCTTCTTGGTCAGGGCCCCAACCTGGCTAAATGAGCTTCCTGACACTGTAGTCAGCCCCACACACCTTGGTCACTTTAAAGCTGTTCTATTGAATACCCTTGCTCCCAGGAAGACTGCAACTGCCCAATAAGGCCAGCTGCTTGATCCCCTATACTGCTGCACCCTGTTCCACTACCTGCCAAATAACCATAGTCCGAAGTGAAGCAGAAAGCGAAAGCCTCCTCTCTCCTTCCACTGCCACACCACCCAAATTTTCACCCCTGTCCCACCCCCAAATCCGTTACCTGCCTCTCCACCTAACCTGACCCACCTTCTACCTCTTTTATGCACTTTGGATTGATTGCAGGCATAAACTAGGTTTGAGTACAACCGACACTTGCATCAATGTCATCCTCAATTACTGTATTATTGACAATGCTTATTTGCTGCAATTTGTTTCCTCTTGAAATTGTTGTAATCATTTGTGTTTCCCTGGTTGTTGTTGTTTTTATTGACAAGGAACCTTTGTAAATGAGCTTTTAGCTCAGAGGTATCATCCAAGTACTATACAAATAAATAATAAATAAATAATGTAGTAACAAATTACATATATCAGGCACAATACACATAACACAATTACTGCACATCAGTACTCTACATTATTTAACTTGCAAGAATCCTGGACAACAAACATTTATATCTGGAACTGACTTTAAAAAATACAACATCACCCTATTTAATTGGGGCCTTTTACTTGAGATGACCCTTAACCCTTAACCCTGGTGACAGTTGATTCCAAAATGATGGGATCATGTGACAATAAAAAATACATTGATTTAGTTGTTCTGCCCTGGGAACAACTAGTTCCATGGATGCAGCATGCCACAGGAAAGGTTTCAGGGTACATTTTGTAAGGAAATACTCCAAGTTCTCTGGCACTAAGCCATGAATGCTTTCTTAAGTACAGATTGTCTTACAGAGCTTCTGTATGTGGCACTAAGCCATGGATTATACAATATTGACTGAACATCAGTTGTTTCCTGGTGATTAACCACTGGCTGGGGGGGTGGCCTGAGGCGCAGCTGAGCGCCAACCCCACCCCGCCAGTCATTAACTGCCAAAAAATGACAAGCTGTGGGATTATTATTGCAATTAACATAGAAACATAGACTTTGACGGCAGATAAGGACCACTTGGCCCACCTAGTCTGCCCATTTCCCTACCTACAGGATAGGCCGCAGATCCTAGTTAACCAACAGCCTATTTCTTCCTACCCCCCACAAGAATTACCTTATGTCTGTCCCATGCATTCTTGAATTCTCCCACAGTTTTAGACCCCACAACCTCCTCAGGAAGGCTGTTCCATGCATCCACTACCTCTCTGTGAAAAACATTCTCACATTGCCCCAGAACCAGCCCCCTCATCTTTAAATTGTGTCCCCTTGTTCTTGCACATCTCTTTTTTGAAAGATGCTACCCTCTTGGACTTTGTTGATTCCACTGAGGTACTAAAGTTTCTATCATGTCCCCCTCTCCTTCTTCCTTCCTCAAGGGTATACATATTAAGCTCCTTTAGTCTCTCCTCTATGGCTTCTCTTGCAAACCCTGCACCATCTTAGTTGCCCTCCTCTGGACTGCCTCTATCCTGTCTATGTCCTTGCAGAGATGGGGTCTCCAGAACTGGACGCAGTACTCCAGATGGGGTCTCACCAACTGTCTGTACAGAGGGATAACAACTTCCTGTTTTCTGCTGGTGATGCATCTCCCTATGCATCCCAGTATACCCCCAGCCCTCCCTACTGCCTTCTCACATTGCTTGCTAACCTTAAGGTCATCTGATATGATACCCCCAGGTCCCTTTCCATTTTTGTTGTTGTTACTACCTCCCCCATTGTGTAATCTTCTCCTGGGTTCTTGTTTCCCAGGTGCATTATTTTGCACTTCTTTGCATTGAATCCTAGCTGCCATACTTCTGACCATTCCTCCAACCTTGCCAAGTCCCTTCTCATCCTTTCCACGCCTCCTTGTGTACCAACCCTGTTGCAGATCTTTGTGTCATCTGCAAAGAGGCATACTTTTCCTTCCAGTCCCTCTGCAATGTCACTTATAAAGACATTAAAAAGGACTGGACCCAGTACTGAACCCTGCAGTACCCCACTAGTAACCCCTCTTTCTTCAGAGTGGACTCCATTTACAATTACCTTCTGTGTCCTGTTGTCCAGCCAATGTTTTACCCAGGCTACCACCCTGGGACCCACTCCCAGGCTTGTTAATTTGACTATTAATCTTTGTGTGGACTGTGTCAAATGCCTTGCTAAAGTCTAGGTAGGCCATGTCCATAGCCCTCCCTGGTCTACTACTTTGGTCACCCAGTCAAAGAAATCTATTAGATTCATCTGACATGACCTTCCCGCTGTGAACCCATGCTGCCTTGGGTCCTGTGCCCCACTGGCCTCTAGGTACTCAACAATTCTTTCCTTCAGAAGTGACTCCATCACTTTCCCTACCACAGAGGTCAAACTGACAGGTCTGTAGTTTCCTGCCTCTGTCCTGGTCCCACTTTTGTGAAGGGGAATCACATCCACCTTCCTCGGGTACCACACCATCCTCCCATGATTTATTAAAAAGAGTAGTCAGTGGTTTCACTAGTTCCCCCCTTAATTCTTTTAGAATTCTGGGGTGAATTCCATCAGGCCCCATTGCTTTGTCCACCTTCAGTTTTAGGAGTTCTTGCAGAACCCTTTCTTCTGTGAAAAGATTGGGATCGACCCCCCCTATCAAGAGTGCTTCTGTTAATTGGATTAGGCACTTCCCCCTCCTCTTCTGTGAATACTGAGCAGAAATATTCGTTCAGTATCCCTGCTTTTTCACTGTCCCCCTCTGCCCACCCACCATTCATTCTATTCAGCCTCACTATCCTTTCCTTTGTCTTTCTATGCACTCTGATGTACCTATAAAAGGTTTTATCCCCCTTCTTAACCGAGTTGGCTATCTTTTCTCAGTTTGGGCTTTGCTATTCTGACTTCCCTCCCTGCTTCCTTCTGCCTTGACTGGTACAGCTCTCTGTCCTGCTCCTTCTGTGTTTCCTTATACTTTCTGAATGCTATCTTTTCTCCTTGACTTTCCAGCCACCTCTTTTGGAGAACCATAGTGGCTTTTTTTCTTTCATTTGATTTGTTTATTTGCTTCACACAAAGCTTGTTGCCTCTGTGATGGCAGTTTTGATGATTCCCATTGATGCTCCACCCTCCTTCTAGCCTATTTTGCTAGTGCTTTTCTGAGGCACTCTCCCATCTTGCCAAAGTCAGCCCTCCTGAAGTCCAGTACCCTCACTTTTGTATGGCTTGACTCTGTAGCTGAGTTTAACATGAACCACACTGTTTGATGGTCACTTGTTCCCAGATGGCAACCCACTTCTAGATCTGAGATCCTCTCACTGCCCCCATTTGAGAGTACAAGGTCTAAGATTGCTCCTCATGAGTGGGTTCTGAAACTAGCTGTCTGAGGCCTGCCACCTGTAGGGCATCGAGAATGGCCCTGCTTTGGATGTGGCTGCAGCAAATGTGCTCCAGTTAACATCTGCATATTCAGGTCTCCATCAACAGTATCCCCCTTTCTGCCATCTTAAGAATGCCTTCTATCATATCCTTGTCCATTCCCTCCCCGACATGGGGTCTGTACACAACCCCTGTGCGGATTGTGGTGCCTTTCCAGTCTCCAAGGTGACCCACAGTGCCTCCTCTCCTTCCTGTTTACTCTTGTGTTCAGTTGCTTTTATCCCTTCCTTTACATAGAGACACTCCTCCCCTCTTCTCTCTTGCCTGTCTCTCCTGTAGGTTATGTACCCTGGTATGTTAACATCCCAGTCATGGTTCTCTGTGTACCATGTTTCTGTGACTGTTATGATATCCAGGCATCCTCTTCCATCAAGGCCACCAGCTCAGGTGACTTGTTGCCCAGACTACGAGCATTGGTACTCATTACCCTCCATTTCCTGATGGCCTTACTCCTTTTGCCGCTTCCCTGTCCTTCTTGCCTTTGTCACTTTCCACATTTACCCCTGCCCTTCTCCCTATCGCCACCTCTATGTTGGTGTTTACCGCACTTACTACCATGATTTTTTTTGGGGGGGCTAGGATTTCCCTGCTCCTTTCCAGTGCCCCCTCCCGGCTAGTTTAAATGCTTGCCAATGAAGCATTTAAACCTATCACCTAGGATCTGGTTTCCCTCCTGGACAGATGCAGCCCATCATGCCAGTGCAGGCTTAGATCACTCAGGTGGACCCCTGATCCCCAATGAGCCGTCCTGGGCTCTGCACCAGTTTTCAACCACTGATTGAATTCCATGGTGCAGAACACTCAGCATCTCCTACGCCATAGATGGGCAGCACCTCCGAGAAGGTTACCGTGTGTGCTACTTCCCTCCCCAATTCCACAAACTCTTCCTGCACTGCTCTAATCCCTTTCTTAGCCAGGTCATTTGTCCCTAGGTGGACAATGACATCCAGCTCCCTCTCCTGTGCAGCTGCTCTGGCAATCATGAGGATTCGCTCCCTGTCCCTCCAAGCCATGGTGCCAGGCAGGCACCTTACCTCCCTCTCCCCTTCCTCCCCCAGTTCTACCTTCCTAACAATGGAGTTCCCCACCAGGAGTTGTTTCCTTCCCCTGTGGGGTCCCATGCCACCCTCCTGTGGGTCTCCTTTGTGGAGGTTCCCAGCATCCTCCTTGGTCTCCACTACAGGTGCCTCCATAGAGGAACCACACTTTGCCAGAATGGCATAGGGATTGTGAAGAGGTACAGCTGGAGGGATGTGCCTCTGTTCCACCACCCTCACCCTCCCGGAGCCCACTCTAATCACAATCATTTATTGTTTTATTGACAGCAGTGCTGAAAGCAGTTCTTGTTTTGCTGCCCCACGGCCCATCTAATCTGCCCAACACCCTACCTCCCCCCCTTCTGTTATGCTTCCACCCTCTTTTCCCAACCCCTTAAATCTATCCCAAGCCCTCTTGAACCCCTCCACTGTTTCAGCTGCCACTACCTCCTCCGGCAGCTTGTTCCAGGCCTCCACCACACTTTCCATGAAAAATTGCCCCCTGACATTACCTCTGTATTGCCCACCTTCCAGTTTGATGCTATGTCCCCTCGTGTTTGCTCCTTTCTTCAATTCTTCAATTTGAATAAGCTATCACCCTCCACCTTATTTATTCCCTTCAGATACTTAAGGGTCTCAATCATGTCCCCCCTCTCCCTCCTAGTCTCCAGAGGGTACAAATTCAGCCCTCTCAATCTTCTCCCATAGGGTATATCCTGCATCCCTCGTACCATTTTGGTTGCCCTTCTCTGTACCCTCTCCATCAACTCAACATCTCTTCATAGGTGAGGCCTCCAGAACTGCACCCCATGCTCCAGATGTGGCCTGACCAAGGTTCTGTATAATGGCATTAGCACCTTCCTCTTCCTGTTATTAAAACCCTTTGTAATGCAGGCCAGCATTCCATTTGCTTTTCCCACCACCCTGCTATACTGGCTGCCCACCTTGAGGTCATGCGATACCATAATCCCCAGGTCCCTTTCCGTTTCCTTCTCCTTAATCACCCCCCCCAAGGGAGTAAGTTTCCCTCCTATACCTCCTCCCCAGGTGCGTCAGTGAGCACTTTTGTGCATTAAACTTCAATTTCCAGGTGTCAGACCACCTCTCCAGCCTCTCCAGTTCCCACCTCATGGCTTGCACCCTACTAGGTGAATCCACCCTATTGCAGACCTTTGTATTGTCCGCACACCCATCCCTCCAGACCCTCCACTAGGTCACTAACATAGATGTTAAAAAGTATTGGTCCTAGCACTGACCCCTGTGGCACCCCACTGGTCACTGCCCATTCCCTGGAATGTGTCCCATTTACCACCACCGTCTGACTCCTTCCCTTCAAGCAGTTTTCCACCCACCTGGTGATCCTGAGGTCTACCCCTAGTCTGTCCAGCTTATGCACCATTCCACCATGCGGAACAGTGTCGAAGGTCTTATTGAAATCCAGATAGGCCATGTCCACCACTCCTCCCTGGTCCACTGTCTGTGTCAACCCATCAAAAAACTCTATCAGGTTAGTCTGACAGGACCTTTCCTTGGTGAAGCCATGCTGCCTGTCATCCTGCATGCCATTCATCTCCAAGTATTCCATTAACCTGATCTTAAGTAGTGTTTCCATTACCTTCCCCACCAGCTAAGACTAATGGTACGGTAGTTTTTGACCTCGTCCTTCTACCCCGCCTTATGTAGTGCGACCACCTCTGCCCTCTTCCAGTCCATTGGCACCACCCCTGTGACCAAGGACAAGTTAAACAGCCTCGCCAGATGCGGTGCCAGTTCATCCTTCACCTCCTTGAGAATCCTTGGGTGTATTCCATCAGGTCCCATTGTCTTGTCCACCCTAAGTCTACCCAGCTCTTCCCTTACTCCTTCAACTGTGAATTCTGCCACACCCACCTGCCTGTGGCTGTCACCCCCCCCAGCCTGTCTTGGTTCCCTGCCTTCTCTTTCCTCCGTGAAGAGTGAGGCAAAATTGCTATTTAATACTCTTCCAGTAATGTTCCACTTCCCCCCTTATCCTCCCAATCCCATGCTGTGCCCACCTCCTTTCTCCAACGTAACTAAAGAAGGTTTTGTCCCCCCTCCTTGCCTGCTTCGCTATCCTCTCCTCAGTGGCCTCCTTAGCTCTCCTTATTTTTTGCCCTGCCTCCTTTCTTTTTTCCCTGTAGGTTTCCCTGTCATCATCCTTTTGTGTCCTCCTGTACCTCTTGAATGCTCTAGTCTTCTCCTTCACCCCTAAAGCCACCTCTTTAGTGAACCATAGAGGTCTTTTCTGTCTTCTATTCCTTATTACCCTTCTTATACATGAGTCCATGGCTTTAAATACCCCTCTCCTGATGGCTGCCCATAATTCCTCCACCCCCTGCACATTCCCTATCCTCAACATTTCTTCCCCAACTACCTTCCTCATTCCATGAAAGTCAGCCTTCCTGAAGTTCATTACCTTGGTTCTCATCCTAACCCTCACCCTGCCCACTCTCACCCTGAACCTGACAGCCCTGTGGTCACTGGTGCCAAGCTCTTGCCCCACCTCCACCTCCTCCACACTGTCCCCATTTGTGAGGACCACATCCAACAGGTTTACACCCCTAGTGGGCTCAGTGACCCTTTGCTGCAGGAATATGCCCTGAAAAGCCTCTAAGATGCCCCTGCTCCTTGTGGAGATTGCTGTCTGGGCCTCCCAGTTGATGTCTGGAAGGTTTAAGTCCCCAACTAGCACAATTTCCCCTTTCCGTGCCATCCTCACTACAGATTCCACAAAGTGTCTATCCCCTTCCTCCCCCTGCATAGGAGGCCTATAGACTACCCCTCTGTCCCCTGTCTAGGGTGACCCACAATATCTCTGTTTCCCCCTCCTCATTCTGCCCTTCCATGGCCCCAATCCCTTCCCTGACATATAATGCCACCCCTCCCCCCTTTTCCCCTCCCGATCCTTCCTAAACAAACAATACCCTGGGATCACCGTCTCCCATGTGTGGTGCTCATTCCATCAAGTCTCACTCACTGCTACAATGTCTCCGTTCTCCTCCATCATAGTAGGATGTCATACTAGAAAAATATAGATGTACAAAAGGCTAAGTTGTCCATTTATATATATATATCTCCTGCCATAGCAGAATTTTTCCCGTCTTCCTGGGTTTAGCAGAAAGTCATCAAGTTTGTTCTTAAAGCAGTTAAAGAAATCGACTTCTACAATATCCCTGGGAAGAGTATTCCATATGGGGATAACTCATTGGGTATAAACATTTCTTCTTAACTGGCCTTTGGGGTTTGTAAGTCTTAATTGTCTGCTGTGACTTCTTAATATAAAGTCCCTTTGGACCTGAATGAAGCCTAGATCCGATAATAATAATGGGTCCCTTATTATTTTGAACATTAATAAAAAGTCACCTCTTTGTCTCCTCATTTCCAGAGGATAAAGATTTAAAGAATGTAACCTATAACCATAATCAGCTCTATGGAGTTCATGAACCATTTTAGTGATCCTCCTCTGGACCCTCTCAATTTTCTTAACATCCTTACGTAAAAAAGGGCTCCACAAAGGTGAACAACAGTCCAAGATGGGCCTTGCAAGCCTTATATAAGGGAAACATTCATATGATGAATGTCTGATACAGCCAATAAGTTTATTTGCTTTCTTAGTTAATTCAGTGCAATGAGAACTGAATTTAAAATCACTCGAAATAATAACCCCTAGATCCCTTTAATTTTCTACGGACTTCAACGGTTGACCAGATAATATGTATTTATAATATGGATTATGATTTCCCAAATAAATGACAACACTTTTATCCAGGTTATACTTCATACCATTACTGTCTGCCCAACATTCCATTGTTATAAGGTCATTACAAAGTTTTTGATACCCATCCTTGCTACTTACATCTATAGCAATTTTGGTGTCGTCTGCAAACTTTACTATATGTCCATTCAAATCCTTGTCCAAATCGGAGACAAAGATAGAGAACAATGAAGGGTCCAGTACAGATCCCTGAGGCACCCCACTTGTCACCCTCCCCTTATCAGAAACGAAACCTCTAATTTTAACAGCCTGCTCTCTATCCCTTAACCATTCATTAACCCATCTAATAATAAAACTATTAATCTCAAATTTCAACATGTTCTCTATCAGGGTTGAGTGCGGGACCTTATCAAAGGCTTTACAAAGTTCTAGAAAAACAATATCAACTGATTTTTTGTCCTCCAGAAGTTTACTAACAGTTTCCTAAAAACACAAATTTGCAGTTAGACATTACCTATAAGATTTAAAGCCATGTTGAGATCTATCTATAAAGTGTCTTGATTCAAGATCAGAAGATAGTTTATCCTTAACGACGGCCTCCATTGCTTTTCCTAGCAACCATTGTGGCCTCCAGTTCTCCCATTTTGTTCCCCAGGCTCCTGGCATTTGCAGCTAAAGCCCTCCAACATGTAACTCCATTGCATCCTTCCCTGCTGCTAACTGTTCCCTTGATGAGTGTTGTGACTTGGGGGGAGGCTGATAGCCTCTCTGCTCTGCCTCATGTAAGGATGGCCTTGTTCTTAGCCCCCCCCTTTATTTAGTTTAAATTGAACTTCCTTGCCATGAAGTCCCCCAGTTTACTCTTTAGTGCAGCTGCCCCTGAAGAGTTCAGGTGCAGCCTGTCTTGGGCATACAGCCCCTCCTCCTCCTCCCATGTAGAGCCCCAGTCACCTATCCAGCTGAACCCCATCCGACTGCACCAACTTTGTAGCCAATTGTTGAATGCCCTTATCTTCTCCTTTCTGGGTGTGCTCGCTCTTGGTACTGGCAACACCTCAGAGAAGGAAATGGAAGGAAAAACAGTGTTACTCCTACAGAACCTAGTGAGTTCCTTGAACCTTGCCTGTACCTCCATCAGACTGTTCCCCTCCAAGTCATTTATGCCCAGGTGAAACACCAGATGTGTCCTTTCATCCTGCTGCTTATCCCAGGAAGGACTATGATGCCTCACCTCCAGAGCCATCATCCCTGGCATGCACTGTACCCATACTGCATTGCTTTTTGCTCCCTTCCTTCCCAATTTTAACCCCTTAATTATTGAGTTCCCCCAAAAGTGCCACCCTACTGCCCCCTGCTTCCTGGGTGTCCTTTTGGCCTCTAGCTTTGTGTAGCGAGGTTTGGCTCCCTTTGGACTCTTCCTCCTCCTCATGTTCTACCCTGACTTGGTTTCTGCCCCTTCTTATCTTTTGTTCCCCATCACCTAACCTATCCTGATTTTTACCCACACCCAGCATCTGTCCCTCTTCACCCTCTCCCTTTAGCCTTTCCTCAGGCTCCCTCCTCCTGTACCTCTTCATCCCATGTACTTCCGCCTGGCTTTCTTCATCTCTGCAAATCCCTCCTGCACCACTGCTTGAGCATGAGCCTACTTCACCTGACCTCCCCTCTGTCTGCTCCTGGCCTTCCCCCATCTGCATCACTGTGCGAGATTGTGCCAACTGTGCTTGATCACCTTCCAACTGTTCCTGTCCCGACCATCTTTGCAGAAGGTGTTGAGCACTGTACCCCACTTGGAGAAGACTTCCTCCTCACCACCTGCCCTGTCTGTATATTTCCCCTCTCCTGCACCCTGCCTGGCACATGCCCCAGCCTCCTACTGCAGCTCCTGCCATGCAGGGTTTCCTCACATTCATTTTCAGCCTCCCAGGAGCTCAACTCCAGCTTTTCAGGTGCTTTCTTCCTGCCCCTTTTCTTATGCCACAGTTCCCCTAGTGTCACCCTCTGGTGTGTCCCTAATGTGCCCGTCCCCTCCTCCACCCCTTCCCCTGCATGCAATGTGCCTGCCCCCTCCTCCCCCTTCCACTGCACCTGAGATCTTCCCCCCACATCCCCAGCCGCTCTGCCCCCTCCTTCTCTGATGGCCCCTGCTGGCCCCTTCCTCCAAAATGCCCTCAACTAGGATACCTAGGAGGGCAAAACTATTTGTTACTTCCACCCTCTGGCCCATTTCACCTATGCCTATGTCATCCTTCATTCTGGGCATCCGTCTGCCTTTTCCTGAGCCTACTGTCTTCCACTCCTCCTGATCCCCGGCTGACCCATTTTCGCTAGCTACAGGCATCATTTTTGTGCCTCCAGACCTCCTGCTGTCAGTTCCCACTGACCCCTTTCCTCCTGTCTCGGGCATCCCTGTCCCAACTCTGGACTTGCTGCTGTCTGTTACCACCTCTGGTCTAGCCCCTCTGGATCCCCCTTCCATCCTATCCCTCCCAAGCCCTTGACTTCCAGAACAGTGTATCTGATCCTCCAGTGAATCCACTCAACCCTTCCCACTCCTTCCTTGGCTTATACCGTCCCTGTCTCTCTACCCCCTTTTCCCAGCTTCCCCCCATTTAACCCCCACCTTAGCCTCACCACTTCCTCCCTCAGCTGAGTGAGCTGCTTACACATCATACAACCCCCTATACTCCAAGCCCATTTAGGACCACAGCCATTCCACAGCCATGGCACCCCACCACCCTGCCAAAGATCCCCCTCCCTTGGTTGCCCTCCCTCTGTGCTACCCTACCATTTCATCTCTGATACTCAGATACAGTCCTAAAATCACACCTTATGTATTTTTGGACCCCTGACCCTCACCCCCTCCTCAGCTCCAACCCACAGTCAAGACTTTTTAGAAATAATAAAGCATGTGCAAACCATAGGCATCAAGAATTAATAATAACCATAGTCACCCAGTTCAAGTCCAAGACACCAAGTTCAAGTCCAAGTCCCCAGCACCTCCAGCATCAGTAGTCCAAGATCGAGTGACCTGTAGACCTGTGACCTGTTAGCTTCTCCACCTGTAGACCTGTGACCTGTTAGCTTCTACACTTCATATATGGTTCCTCTTCCCCTCCGTATTTAATAGGAGTATTTCATATATGGTTCCTCCTCCTCCCCTCTGTATTTAATAGGGGCCGGGGAAGGAGGACAGGAACAAACACAGCTTTCAGCTCTGTGGTCTGGCTGTTTTTTTAAAGCCTGACCACCTTGGCACCCTCTCCCTGATTGGCCAGATCCTACACCATGGACTGCGGTTGGTTGGCTGTCCTTGCTTCAGTCGTCAAACTGTGACTTGTGCCCCTTACTAGTTCAGCTCCAAACAGCTCAGCTCTCCTTCCTCTGGTCACTGACTGTGAGCCCACTGCCGACTGCAGCCACAGCTCTGCACAGCTCTCCACTCTCCTTTCTCTGGTCATCGACTGCGACCCAGTCCTCTGCTGCCGGCACAGCTAAGAAACACAGTTCTCAGCTCTGTTGTCTGACTGGCTTCTTTAAAGCCTACTGCCTTGGCGCCTCTCTCCCTGATTGGCCTCATCCTACACCACGGTCTGCGATCTGCGGTTGGCCAGCAGTCCTTACTTCAGTCGCCGAACTGCGACCTCTGCCCCTTACTAGTTCTTTTATTTTTAAAAAGCACTGTACATTTTTATCTAGGAGCCAAAATATGCCACATTGAGTTGCGGCATAAACATGTTTTAATTTTAACTCTCCATTTCAACCAGAAAATAGGATTAGGCATGGAATACAATTTACAATTCAAACTATTAAACTGGCATTGTGCATGATATAAATCTGCTGATTGTGAGGTTTTGGTGTTGTGGGAGCTAGTATGAAAGGGGATGATCAGTAATTATACTAAGGAGTTATACAGTCAGTGGGATCCTTGCACACTCATCTCTCTCTCTCCTCAAATCTGACTGAAGGAGTCCTGACAGAACAGAGATGCAGCCATTCAGTTCTTTTGCCTCTCGCTCACAATCTGATAACAAAAAATGATAAATATGGTAAATGCTACAGCTTAAAGGAAAAAAGCAACCCTCTGTTTCATTTTTTTTATAACATATCCTAAAACAGAGATTACGCTGTATGTCATTAAATGTCATATGGGCTTCCAGATCAATCTGATATTTTTCCTGTTGCTCTAGGGTAATTTTCTTATTTTTTATTTCTTTTTCCTGTAGATGAACTGCTCTATTTTCTAAATGCAAGTCTATAGGAACAATTTCTCTGTAGATGGCTCAATTTATCTGTAAAATACAGGAATCCCTGTAGATCTGAGGGCCCAGTAAAACTATCCACATCACTATTGGACTTGTGTTTCTATGTATAGCTGTGTTCTAAATGAACAAACTCTGGAGAGAGCCCAAATGGTTGCCAATGCATTTATGTTACATGGAATATCGAAGTAATGTATGGATGGGATAGTAGCAAATAGTGATGTACACACACAGACACACATTACACACCCTCTGGTTCCCCCAGTTCTGCTCTGTACATTTTAATTCAGATACACTTTGCACGTTAGCTCCCTACAGTTAAAAACATTTAAACATTTATTGAAGTTTATTATATATATTAACAAACACAGTACATGGTACAATATACAAATAGAAGAATACATTATATGATATGTAATGCAGGCAATTATATGGTTGACATATGATAACAGCAATAAAATATTATGATAATTGTAACACCTATAATCGAGAGGCAGGCTTTACATATATGATTAAATCCACATATAATTAAATGCGCAGTACTGTAAAAGAAAAAAGACAAAGAAAAGCTCTAATCGGGTAACCGAACAATATCATAAACAAAAAAAAAAAGAGCTGCATGAGAAGTTTATTATAAAGGATAGGGTTATATCTATGAGATGAAATCAGGGTAAGGAATCTGATAGTGTATATTACCTAGATGTTTGAAGAAAGTTTAAATAATCCTGCCAGCAGAGACTGAATTCATTCAGTCGTTCCTGTGCCAGGTATGAGAGCCGTTCCAAGGAGGCAGTATGGGCTAAACTGTTCAAGTTATCAGTCAAAGTAGGTGTTAAGTGAGATTTCCAATGCATTAAAACCAATCTTTTAACTTGCATAAATAAAATATGTAACCATCTATGCTGATATTTTGATAGTTTTATATCTTTGTTTATAATACCTAGTAAGCAATATTTGGGTTCAAATGGGATAAAGCATCCAATAATTTTGGAGCCTAGGCTGTGGACAGATTGCCATAGTTTAAAGATTGGTTTACATGACCAGAGTATGTGTAGAAGATCTCCCTTTGATGAGTTGCAGCACCAGCAGTTATTGTTGGGTAGTAACCCCATTCTATGCAAACAAGAAGGTGTTCTATACCAAAAATGTAAAATGTTATACTGAATAAGCATGCTACATATATCTTTAAAGGTGCTGTGGCAAAGTTTCCAGCATTCATCCCATTGAGAGTCTGATATGTTATCATTTAAGGCAAGATTCCAGTTATTTCTAGCTAGGAGGGATTGGTTCGGTAATATGTCTCTGATTTGTTTGTAAATTCTGCTAATTAAACCAGAAGAGACTTTGGTCCATATACTGATGTATGAGGAAGCCGGAAGTAACCTATTAGTTTGTTGTATGATAGGGAGTGTAGCAGAGCAGACCTGTAAATACTTCCAGAATTCTTGCCTAGGAATGTTCCATCTTGTTTGTAGGTTACTAAAAGAGTTTAGTGTATTACCATTATCAGTCAAGATATCATTTAGAAAGAATATGTTCCTATGTTTCCATGAGTTACAAAATAATGGTTTATCCCCTAAAGTAATTTTCGGGTTTTCCCAGATAGGAGTATGAGATATGGGAGTAGGATTAGTTTTGAGCCACTTGTGCATTCTAAACCAATAATGGGTAGATGTGGTGATTGTGGGATGTTTTCTTAATTTAGAAGCTAGGGTAAAGTATATAAAGCTAGTAGGGATCTGTCCTGGGGTCATGGAAGCTTCCATGTCAAGCCATAATGGGGAATTAGAATTAGGTTTGGAGAACCATTTAAAAGTTTGTGAGGCTCTGAATGCTCAGAGGTAGGCCAGAAACCAGGGTAGTCCAAAACCACCCTGAGACCAATGACAGCGTAATTTAATATGGTTAAACCTTAGTATGTAGCCTTCCCATAGAAAGCCCCTTATAACTTTGTCAATTTTGTGAAGAAGAAGAGGAGAGATTTTAAGTGGAATGTTAGCAAACAAATAGAGAATCTTTGGTGTGACATTCATTTTTATAGCAGCTATTTTGCCAGACAGAGATAGGTTTAAATTTTTCCACTTAGCTAGATTCGTTTTGATATTTGCTAATAAGGGAAGAAGATTAATTTCCCAGATTTTATTAAGATTGGGTAAAATTTTTATCCCTAGGTAGGTAAAACCTTGTGGAGCCCAATGAAATCCAAGAGGATTGTTCATGGAAGGATTACAATATTTATTTAATGGTAATACCTCAGTTTTTTGGTAGTTAACTGTTAGTCCAGAAAGTTTAGAGAACATATTAAGTGTATGAGTAAGTGGGTGTGAGGACAGTTCTAAATTTTCTAATAAAATGAACATATTGTCAGCATATGACAGTGAGGTATAGTGTGTATGCCTGATAGATATACCTTTAATATCTTTATTTTGTCTTAAAGAGGTAGCCAGGGTTTCAACAGCTAAGATGAAAAAGGGATGGGGATAATGGACATTCTTGCCTGATGCCCCTAGCTAGTTTAAATGGTTGGGATAACGTGGAGTTAGTAAGTACCTTGGCTTGGGAAGAGGTATAAAGAAGTTTGCTCCAAGAACAAACAAGTTTACTAAAACCAAATCGTGATAGCACAAGGTAAAGAAAGTTCCAATCTAAAGAGTCAAAAGCTTTTTTGAAATCCACAGCAATAACTACTGCAGGGAAATTAAGAGATTTGGCTTTGTACATTAAATTAATTAGGGAACGAAGATGGTCAGAACCCATCCTCCCTTTGACAAAACCCACCTGTGATCGATTAACTAATTTGGGAATATGGGATTCTATACAGTTTGCCAAAATCTTGGCAAAGATTTTGCCATCTGTGTTAAGTAGGGACATAGGACAGTAATTAGATGGAAGGGTAATATCCTTGTCTTTTTTTATGGAGAATTGTAATAATTGAGTCTGTCATAGTTTGAGGTAAATAAACCACCTTAGAAGATTCATGAAATACATTACATAACAAGCGACGTAGTTGTTCTGCCAAAAGCTTGTAAAATTCAACTGAGAAACCATCTCCACCAGGAGAACATCCAGACTTACAGTAAGAGAGAAAAGTGCCTGTTTTACTTCTTCTGTAGTAAAAGGTTTATCTGGGGAGCATGCTACATCATGAGAGAGATGAGGAAGTGATAAGTTATCGAGAAAAGAGATGATATTCGGGGGTGATGCTAAGAAGGAAGAAGAATATAGATTTTTATAAAAGGTTATCATAATTTTGTTGATGGAGGAATTATCCGTTCGAATTTTCCCTGCTGGATCTTTTTTTTTTTGTTACTAAATTTTTATTAGTGCACAGAAGATACAACAATTTAACTCACATCACTTGGTACACTACTAGAGGAGCCTTGATAACACCAGATATCTAAAACTGTGACTTAAAATTATATAAACAAAATAGAGTCCCATACAAATGAAGCCATTAGATCCATGGTTGTCTTTCCTTATATAGTCCCAATGTTTTCCTTTTTCTTCTGTTATCATTCTCCAGAAGTCCAACTATTGGGGACATCTACTAAAGAGAGGAGTACAAGCACAGATAGACACATCTGCATGCAAAGTTATATCTGGAGGATCCTCCCTTTCTAACAAAAGGGAAGAGGAACCTCTGCACAGAATTGATTGACATTGAGGATCGAATACTTCTTAAGACTCTAGAATAAAGCAAAGCTCTTCTTTCTAAACAAAAACATCTAGATCTATCAACTGTATACAATTCTATTGAAGTTGAAAACTAGAGCAAAAATAAATTAATAATTAAAACCATAACCAATACCATGTGTGTGATGAGTTCTTTATCAATTTTAGGATACCTATCACTTGATACCCTATAAGTTAATTAACTGTTGCGATAGTTGTACTTATTAATAAATATGTATGATCAGAGGAAGATGTAAGGGTTGGCCCCCAGCTCCCCCCTCACCCACATTGGTGCCGTCTCTATTAACCCAAGGGGAAGGTAGTGGTTTGCCCCAGATCCTATGGTTCCCCACTGGGAGCCCAATCAAGGGTCCACAGTTCCAAGATCACTGGGCTGAAAACCCCCTCTCATGCCAATCTCGCCAGACCTCTTGGAACTTCCCTATATTGAGTCTAAGAGATGCATTTATTTTTTCCATCTCCTCCAACTCAAGTACTTTATTCATCCATACTTGGGTGTTGGGAGGAGTCACTGACATCTAGCAAACTGTAATACTCTTCAGAGCTGCCAGTCTGAGGATGTGGTGCAGTTTCCTTGAGGTCTGGAGAGTTTTAACTGGTCTGTACTAAAAAGACCTAAACAAAGGTTGAGGAAGGACATGGACAGAGATACCCCCAATATCTTTTGGATACGGTCATGGACCTGTTGCCAGAAATGCCTGATCTCAGGGCTCTCCCAGAAAATGTGGAAGTGGGAACCCACTCCCCCACATCCCTTCCAGCAAAGGTCAGAGTGTTCAGGGTTGAAATGTTTAGTGATTGTTGGAGTCCTGAAAAATCGTATCAGGACCTTCCAGTGGTATTCACCCCGTCGTGTGGGGGAAGCTGAGATACACCAACTTTGATTAAGGGTTCTCTGCCAGTCTGAGCAGTCAGTTTGTAAGTTGGACTCTCTCTCCCACTGGGACTTAATTAAGTTAACCTGCTCTGATTGTTGAGTAATGAGTAGCCGATAGACCTGGGAGATAGGGTGTATCTTTGCTGTCAAAGTTATCCAACTGTAAAATAATTGTTCCAGGTCCACCAAGGAACTTAATAACTGTTGCAGATGTGGGGGCTGCTGGATAAAGTGTCTTACTTGTAGAAATCGGAAATGGTCCTCCCTTCTAAGGCCATACTTTAACACTAACTGTTGGAAGGTGGTACAGGTACCTTTATCCAGGAGGTGGGAGAATCTAGTGAGGCTTTTACTCTCCAAAAATTTGTAGCCTAGGTCAATTTTAGGGGATTTAAATGTTTCTTGGTGGCGGATGAAGGACAGGGGGCCCACACCCACTGAGATCCCCAATCTTTTATGTAAAAGTAACAGAACCCCCAGGGTGTGTCTTGTCCATGGGTTTGTTACTTTATTCAATATTCTTGGGGACAGAGATGCCATGGATAGGGTCCATAGAGAGAGAGTGGGGCTTGCTCTGACTCCATGGTGTACCATCTAGTGTCTACCCTTTGCTTCATCCAAGCATAGAGCTAAGGGGTCTGTGCAGCCAAATAATAGTTGGTAATGTCTGGGAGGCTAACCGCCCAACTCTCGTGGTGTACAGAGCAGCATTCTATTTAGTCTAGGCCTTTTACCATTCCATACAAAACATGTTAGCGTGTGATCTAGGCCTCTCATAAAGGGTGTTGGAAGAGGTATCGGGAGTGTTTGGAAAAGGAAGAGCAAGCAGGGGAGCACATTCATTTTAATGGTGTGCACCCTTCCTAACAGAGTCAAAGTGAGTAGTCTCCATCTTTCTAGGTCTTGTTTTAAGGAGTCCAGAAGTCTAAGGTAATTAGAAGAAAAAAGTTGTGTTGTATCAGCTGATACCCTAATACTTAAATACCTAATGGTATCATGGGCTGCCCATGTGAATTGAAAATGTGATGGTATCTCCGGGGGAGGACAGCCACTAAGCAGAATGGCTTCCAATTTTGAGGGATTGGCTTTGTAACCTGTTATTGTTTGGAATTGTTCCAAGATTTCCATGAGGGGAGGTAGAGAATTGACCGGGTCCCCCAGATAGATCAGCGTGTCGTCTGCATACAATGAGATTTTATGGGATTGAGATCCCACTACAATTCCCTCAATTCAAGGGTGTTGTCTAATTTGCTCTGCTAAGGGCTCCAAGGTAAAGGCAAACAAAAGAGGGGACAGAGGACATCCCTGACGTGTCCCTCGAAACAGGGGCCTGCCGGATCTTTTAAAGCAGCAATGTGTCTCTCCATTTGTTGCATTCTGAGTCTGTAGGCTAGTATTTTACTCCCCTTTTCCCCTCCTTCCCAATACTGCTACTTGATTCTTAATAATGCTATTTCTGTTTTTTGAGAGATTAACTCATTAATTTGCATGTGTAATTGCAGGATTTCGAATGCAGAGGAGAGGAGGGGTTAGGGTGGGGGTTAACTGAATATTGTGTTTGTTTTGTGCTAAGTAAATTCTCAAGGTTATTAAGTTGTTGCTCTCTTAGTTTCTTCCTGTGTGCTGAAAAACTAATTATTTTACCATGAAGGGTGACCTTAAGAGCTTCCCAGGTTATACCCATGGAGGTATCTCCGGGATCGTTGTATACCATGAATTCTTCTATTTGTGTTTTAATCCAGGGTAAAAATTCTGGATCTTTAAGTAGTAAGGGGTCTAATTGCCAAGAAGGAGATTTTAGGGGAGGAGAATCCCACGTTAGTAAAAGTTTAACCAGGGAATGATTGGATATGAGTAAGGGAAGAATGGTAGTCTCTATTACATTAGTTGTGATTGTGGGGGAGGCTAACCAGTAATCTATTCTACTGTAAGTCCGATGGCAGGGAGAATAGATGTGTAGTCCCTGTGTCTGGGATGAAGAATCCTCCAAATATCTGATAGGCCCAAATCTTTCATTAATTGGGATATTGTAGCTGTACTTTTAGGGTGAGCTTCATGGGAGCCATTGCTCCTGTCCATATATATGTGTCCAGAGTAAGGTTAACGTCCCCTCTGATCAGTAAGGGAGAATTGACCAGATTCTGTGAAATTAAAAGTTGAATCAGTTTGTGATGGTCATCGGAGTTTGGGGCATAGATATTGACTAAAGATAATGGACCTGAATAAGTATCAAAGGTTGTGATAAGCCATCTACCATCAGAATTCCTTAAAATATTAGAAAGTTTCCATTTCAGGTTCTTATGAATTAAAATAGCTACACCTCTTTTCTTGGAAGGGGCAGAAGCTGCATATACTTGACTGACCCAATCACATTTTAATCTTGCGTTATCTGCAGCCAAAAGCTTAGTTTCTTGCAAAAGGGCGATCTGTGTTTTATGCTTTTTGAGATGATTAAGAACTTGTTTATGCTTACTTGGCGCATTGAGTCCCTTGACATTCCAAGTATAAAGTATTAGATTAGCCATCAAACTTTAAATTACCTAGTTTATGATGGGATAAATGTGGGATCAAGGGACTCCAATTGCCAAGTATACTTAGAAAAGGTATGCAGATCAGATTGATATATAAGATGATTATAAGAAAACTATTGTCAGAGTTATTTAAAACAATCAAAAAAGAACGGCGTATAAAAATTTTCAGATTCCTTCCCCCTGCAGCTCTTTCCTAACAATGCAACCACAATATTTTTAAACATACGAACTATGAAACAATATAACATTAAAGTCATCTGAGATGAGCAAGAAGAAAAGGTCAGTCCAAAAAAAGGAAACAACGGACCAAGACCACTTCTCTGTTCTCTGGGATGCAGCTTAACAGCTCAAGGAGATTGGATAATACTAAGAGTAAAAGTATAGTTCAATATTCCCTGATAACAGTTTGTCTAACGAGAATTGTATAACGATACTAGAATATTTATAATCTAACCAGTATCTAACCCTAGAGCAGAGTAATATAGTTTGTGGTTATTTTACTCTTATAGATCTAGAGTTTAATCAAATAACAGATATCATTAGCTCATCTGCCATCATCTATATTATAAAGGGACCAATAACATGCTAAAGATATGAAACAACAGCAAGGATTTAAAAGATTATTATCAATTCTTCATATGTAATATAGAACTATCCTATAATGGAGAGTTTAAAAGAAATTAACTAAGGTGGATCCAGAAGCTACTATGGATTCTAAGAAGTAATTTCTTTAAAATTAGTAACCAACAACTACTGTAGTAAATAATATGTGGAGGCAACAACGAGGCTGATAAACTTAGAAGATGTTATGCCTGTATTGACTTAATTACAGAAATTGTGACAGGCTTGAACGCACAGTACATAAAAGGGATTAATTTGTACTGATCATTAGGAAGATTCTATACTGGAGTTGGGTCTGTCAGAAAAAGAAACGTTCAAATATTAAGATATAAGTAGACCTGATGTGCATTAGGCACAGCAAGGAGGTATAACATATAATGTTATAATTGATCTCTTATAGTTAGGTTAAATAGCATACTTTGTCCAGCAGGGGGAGTGCCTCCACTACGTAATCGATTGAGAAGCTCATAATGCAGAGATACAGAAATCTAGCACAGGTAATACCATAATAACAGTTGCGTGTCACTATCTCTTAGGATGATGTAGGAAAAAATATTATCTATCCTATCATAGCTGGTTCACCGTGGCAATGAGCGCTGTACAGAATGAACCAGGCAAGCATTTACACTCGCAGACTGGAGTATGTGTCTACCATGCCACCTCAGATCTGCCATTTGATCTGCCATTCAGTCATAATCATGTACTTTTGGTCAATAGCGAACCGAAACATAGTAGAGAGTATGGTGCCATGCAATATTGACTGGAAGGTGCTAGACAAAATCGGCCATCAGGTTTCATGCAACACAGGAACCCATAGTTTCATTAAACCAGGAGCAATCAAGCCTTGTTGCCACATGCTAAAAAGTATTAAGTTCTGACAGCGTGAAAATAGCCTCTACGTGCACACATTAAGTTGGTATATTAATTTAGTTATGTAGCCAAATGGAATTGCTATCAATAAATGTAGACCTACTACATAATATTTATTTTTTCTGTTAATGGTTATTACTAACTGGTACTACAACAATTCTTGATGTTAACCTTGATGTGTTATTTCTCCAATTGTCATTTTGAGATGTGATTAGTCTATAGTTATGTTAGTTATCTCTGACTCCCTACATTGTTTTTTGTAACCTGTTGCTTGACTGCTTGCCATACCATGTTTAAGCATGAGCTGTACCTCCCACCTGTTGGAGCCTGTGGCTCCTGTTTGTTACCTTGACTCTATATTTTGTTTCCTGTATGCTATGTAACTCTCCCGGGTCTCACCTGAAAATAGGCACCTGTGTTGTCTAGTGTGCTTCTCTGGTTAAAAAAGCAAATAAATAAATAAATAAATAATAGAGCAGCAGTGACCAGCCAATTGTCCGAGGCCCACAGACAAAAGGTCTCCCAAGCTGCTATTCAAAATAAAGCTAGGCAGTAGTTGCTGGGGTTATTAAGGTTACAGTAAGTCATCGCGAGTGTTTTAAAGGTGTAGTGTCCCCTTTATTTTTACCCCTACTACGATGCTTCTTTTTTTGGGGTTCCTTAAGTTTGAAAGGTGAGCTTGCCCACTATCAGCCCGAGAAGAGTCTACTGCAGTACAATCCATTTTGGATCCCATGAGGGTGTTCACTTTTGCAGAGGAATTTCCGTTGGGACTGTAAGACAAGGACAAGTCTTGCAGTAATGCATATTTATTATGCACAGGGATATTAGAGATAATTTGGTTTGCACTGATGGATTTAGGTACATTTCCATGTATGTCTTCAGGACTGCAGCACCAAGGTTTAGAGTGTCCTGTACCGTAGGATAGCTTTTCCTGCACCCAATTGGACTGCCTTCTCGGTTGCACAAAAGGAGAGTCGGAGGCAGCAGATTCCTTCCTAGGGGCTAAAGTAAAGGAAGGCACATCAGTACCAGTATCAGTGATGATCAGGGATGCAGATGCAGAGTGAGCCACTGAGGCAACTGAGTCTCCAGGGTGAGTTGTGACATGACTGTGTAGGAAGGACATTAGAGACTCTGGTGTATGAAAGTCCTTGTGGGAATCTCCAGTAAAGATCCTCATAGTCACGGGGTATCTAAGCGAGAAACGTAGGCCTCACTGATGCATTAGCTGTCTGGCTTGGGTAAAGGATTTCCATTTTGCAGATAGTTCCCTGGAGAAGTCGAGTGTATATATAAATGTTATGCCCCTGCCAGGAAAGTTGACTGATCTCTCTCAACTTCTGCAGGACAAGTTCTGTATCAGCATAGTTGAGGAATCTGGCAATAATTGGCCTAGGCCTTTGTCCTAGAGCAATAGTTCTTAGACTTTGTCACAGTGAGCCTCCCCAAATCCATGGAAAAGATTTTGAGCCTCACCAAAAAACTGAAATAATCTTGGGCCTCCCCAAAGTAAAATAACATACTGTACTTCACGTAATACACCATGAATAAATTGAAACCCTTTTGAGTACTTGGCTCACATTCAGTTCTTTGTGTTATACTGAAGTGGAACCTTTGAAAAAGAGCTCATGTGCTCAAAGGTGTTATCTGAATAACAAATAAATAAGATAAACAAATATTATTATTCAGCTTATTGTAACCACCCCCACAGGTCAGCCTACTTGCTCTGCTAATTTCATTCTTGAACCATTGTTACCCCTTGTTGCAGTACCTTCATGGGTGAGAATATCTTCTCTGTTTCCTCTCTATATGAAATTACCTTCCTACATACTTTGCCTCTCCCCCTCTTTCCCTGCTCGTAAGCAACTTCTCTGGGATTACTTTGCTCCTTTCTGCTATTGTTGTTAGCGCTTCTATGACCAGCCCTTGAATTTGGGCTGTTCTGCCATCAGTCTACTTTTTCAGACTTGCTTGAGCCTCCCCTGGAACAGGTTGGGGCTTCCCCAGGGAGGCTGGCCTCACCATTTGAGAACCCCTGTCCTAGAGGAGGCTTAGGGCCTAATGAGCGGTGAGAGTGTTCTATAATTTGGCTTTTATCAGTCTGGAGACTAAGAACTTGCGGTAGTGCATGTAGTAGGAATGCAGTTGTATTTTTGGCTTCCACTTCCTCGGGGAAGCCAAATATCCAGAGATTATTTCTTCAATTCCTGTTCTCCATATCATCTACCTTGTTTTGCAGCTCTTTAATAGTATGGTCTTGTAGTCTAATAGTAGCTTTTAACTCTTGTATTGATTCTTCATTAAGGTGAGATTTATTCTCTGTAGAAGCAAGCCGAGAGTCGATAGTTTTCATTGTCTGAGTGTTTTGCTGGGTAGCATTTTTCAGATAATTCATGTCAGAAGATAACTTAGTGAACATTGTTTTAATTTTGTCAAGAGGGTTCAGCTGCTTATCAGAGTTAGCCATGATGCAGAGCCTTCAGTCAGAGTCCCAAAAGTATTAGCAGGAGTATAATAGACAATAAAGATGACCTAGAACTGAAATAGCCTTGCAAAGTTGCTGTAGAATTTTTTATCTATGTAATCTCATTGGTAAAGTTACTTAATCTGACTTAGATGGCTGAAGATGATGTTACATTGTTATAGTTGGTGAGGAGTTCTAGAATCAGACATCCATGTTGCTCAGTGCCAGGCCTCGCCCACCTCTAAAAATTTATTTAGTTCCATATGCTTGTAGTTTCAGTTAGACAGAACATCCTCCTCACTCCTGGAGGCAGAGGGGAGTGGATGCGTATGCAGCTGCCCCAAATGGGAAAACAACTATTAGATACAAACAGACACCCCCAAAAAAAAAAAAAACTGCAGCAGAGGCAGCACCACACCTCCACAAACTCAAGTCTATTATATTTGACTGTTTAGAAACTTCTTGCCATCTTAATACAGTAGAAACACAGGCACTTGTCTCAGCAAAGAACAGACAGAATAGTATTTTTTTTTATCAGTTTTATTCAAAAGGAGGCATTCATAGAATCATAGAATCATATGATTCAACTACACTGTGCAAGTATTAGCAGACCACAGGGACACACACGAATTAAAAAACATTTGCTGATGCTGATTGTTGCCAGGACAAATTATAACAGCAGCAGTCAAGGGTGGTCACAGGTGTGCAGAGTTAAGTCAATTTTTCATTTATTTAATTTATTTTAAAAGTAAAAGCTGCACTCCAAACCTGGAAGTGAGTGCAGAGCAAAAAAATAGTGCGTGAGGGAAATGGGGAGTGAACGTCACTGTGGTGAATGACCAGGACCACACGTGCTTCAATTACACTATGTAAGGACACGGTCTACGTATCTGGTCATGTGCTCATAGCCCATTCTCTCTCCCCTACGTCATAGCAACACATCAGCATGGCTCATCCATCCAGCCATTACAGGTTTTTTGCTTTAAGCCATGATTCCAATAGGTGGAAGTCAGCTTTGAGGTCACTCTTGACTAAGATGATGTCAGAGTGGCTTTTGTACAGCACTGCATCATCAGCAGAGAGAATGACACTAGCACTGCCACAGTGCTCTGGTAGGTCATTTACGAAGCAAGAGAACAGTAGGGAGCATACCTCTCAACCTCTTGCCTCATAAATCAGGGACAGGGCTTAAAAAAATCAGGGACAAAGACCCCAAATCAGGGACACATCTTAAAAATTGGTAATATTCACCCAGAAAGCTGATAGAATAAGAGGATTAGTGTAAGATGCATTTTCTGAAGAATAACAAGTTCGTAACTTTAATGTTTGACATTGTTTTGTGCTTACAATCTTCACTGTTCAGTCATAAAAACACAGATTTTACGAGGGGCAGAGGAAAATCTTGAGGCAAAATCAGGGATGTCCTTGAAAATCAGGGACAGTTGAGAGGTATGGTAGGAGGCTGAGGATGGACCCCTGTGGGAACCCATCCATGATATTATGCAGGGAGGAGAGGCACCCTCATCACTTTACCAACTGCTTATGGCTGGTTAGGTAACTAGTGAACCATGAGCAGGACAGGTTATCAAACCAAAGTTTTTAAAGTTTGAGGAAGAGCAACTTGTGATTGAACAAGTCAAATACCTTAGTCAAGTCTATGAAAATTGCTCCAGTGGCTCTTTTAGACTCCAGAGCCTCAGATATATCGGTTGTCAAACAGACTAGAGCAGTGTTGGTCCCGTGGTTCTTGAGAAAGCCATGTTGGACAGCAATAACCAGACAGTGTACTTCAGCATACTCCTAGATCTGATTGAAGATCAATTGCTCCAGTATTTTGGATATGGCACTTACAGTAGTATGCAGATGGGTCGGTAGTTTTCACCTGGTTCCCTAGCATCACCTTTGTGTGTGGGAACTACATGGGCAACCTTCCAGCCACTTGAAAACTCACCATGCAGTAGAGCCATGTAGAATAGAGTGGTTATGGGGGCAGTGAGGATGCGGGCTCCAAGTCTGAGCAGTCTGGGCTCTAATTTATCATGGCCTGCAGATCCCTCTCCCTTGATTCTCTGGAGCTGGAGTAAGACTTCCAAGTGAGAGATGTGCCTAAAGTGGAACTCATACCTATGGAATGAGTGGAAGTTGAGGGAAAAATTGGTGGGGCAGGGGGGAGGAGGTAACCTGAGAGGAATATTTGAACTGGGCCAGATCCATGAATAACTTATTAAAAGCCTCAGCTGTAAGGGCAGGTCATTCATTGAGTTTGCATTATACAGTGTATCTTTGGGAGGGAGGCATGTTTGCCTCTGAGGAGTCTATCAATCTGTGACCAAAATTGCTTTGAGCTTTGCAGGTTGAGAGGACTGTAGTTTCTTGAGATATAGCACCCCTGGCTGTCCTGAGATTGGACTTGCAGCAATTTTGTAATGCCCAATAATTTTTCCACTCAGGGAGAAGGCCAGAAGCCCTGGTAGAATACCAGGTCTTGTCCCTATTCTTCATGAGCACACGTAATTCTGAGGAGAGCCATTTGGAAGACAGACCCTTTTGTGACTAAGACAGAAACTATTAATCTAGTTTGTCCAGATTCTGCTCTGACAAAGGGGATGGAGTTAAAAGATTAACATCCAAGAGTTATTTTTAACGGACCAACCAGATTTTTCTCCTGCTCCTCATTAAAAGTGAGTCCTCAAATCTCATCCTCCAAATTTAATACTTGACATAATTTACAATCTACAGCTTTCAGTGCTGGTTGCATTATACTTTCACCAAATGTACAGTTAAACCTTATCAGATCTTGTTTAACAGTTGGGACAAGTTTGGTTGTATGGTGCCAATGATCCTTCCATTTCAAGTTTGAGGTTCCAGTTAGACCTAAATATACATATTAATTTGCATTATCTGTTACTTTGTCACCCATGCACCATACATGCTTTTGCTTTTCTTCATCAAGAACCAAAACTTTAGTTTTTTGGTACTTATTTTTTATGTTTGCTTGCATGCACATGCAAGAAACATGTGACAGCTTGCTGGAGAAGCAGGTTGTGGATGTGCAGTCGTGTGGTGGCCAATGCCGCCACTGCTTTTGAGGGCTTGTGTCTGTGGCACCACTAAATGAGCACACTGTCTATGACAGCAGCTCAGATGCATGCCACCAACTTGAAATGATTTTGCCACTGCAATGAGGGAGTGCCCCCTCATTGCAGGACGTGCATTGCCTGGTATTACATTTCAATGGTGGCAGCTGTCTCCGTCCACCTCTCACAGTCACAGGAAAGCCGACATAGGGGGTGCCCAATCCCCCTGTCAGCATGGCCCTTCCCCAGTTCATTTGCCAATGGGGGAGCCCAATCCCCATCGGCATACTGTCCCCCCATAATTTGTCTGCCGAGGGAGGTGCCCAATCCCCCTCGGTATCATGCACACCCAAACACAGACCCTTTTTCTTTGCCAATGGGGTGCCCAATCCCCATCGGCTCCAGTACCCCCTCCCCAAAAATACAGGTGGCACACTGGGAGCCCACTCCAGTGTGTCAAACATTCCTGTAAAACAAGAAAACCTTCCCACAATTTCTTTTTAAACCTGTAAACAAGAAAATGGTCCCTCATTGTCTGCCGTGCCCCACTCCCCCAACCCACACACACACACCCTCTGCACACCCACCTCCCCACACCCCTCTCACCCCATGCTTACCTCTGGAGCCCAGTGTGACAATCTTCTGTGGAGTGGTAACATGGCTGCACTGTTCAAAGCTGACCGCGAACTGAAGAAATGCTGGTAAGCTGTATAATGGCATAAATGGGGGATTTTCAACTTAGGTGAATATCTCGGCTATGTTTGTGACTTTTAGTACCAAATTTTCAACATGGGTTCTTGGGATGCCACCTCATGAACTCAGTCACTGTCATGTCATTATTCAGTCCTGAAAGGTGATTTTGTGGGTACTGCGTGGAATCACCTTCTGGGACCGATTAACAAAATGACGGTAACTGCCGAGTAGACTGCAGAAACAATGGCGTGGTAATGGGGGCAGAGCAACAATGGCATGTGCCAAAAATGACTGCACAGAGCAGCCGAATGATAATATAAGGGCGAAACACACAGCAGGACTGCATGGGCAAACACCCATGCTGGGACACCAAGCACAATGACCATGACAGAGCGAGAGGCAGTAGGATGAGCACAGGCAGGACGCTGCAGCCACACACCAGGTGGCAGATACACCAGAGCCCCAAGCCCACAGTACATAGATGGAACACCCTGGCACAACAGCAGTGACAATGCACCGACAGAGCCCAGGCCACTCCCCCCAACACAGTACACAGGATACTCACCAGAGCAGGGTGAAGGTCCAGTACAGGCACCCAGGGACAGGCACAGATCAAGGGGCGGGGGCCGATGGGCGACCACCAGATATACAACCCAGACAGGAAGGGGTGGCAACAGACAGCAGTGGGTGGGGGAAGTGGACCACAGACAAATGGGGGGGACGGGCATGGTGGAGGCAGGAACGCCATCTGTGATCAAGGATGTCAGTTAGATATATCCAGAGCCAACAAGCAAACTGCTAGCTGAATACAATGGCTACATCTACAGAAATGACAAAGCCAGCCCAGAGAAGGTGTATTGGTGCTGTGCCAAGGCATGCCAGTACAGCTGCCTCGCCCATCTGCACACCCTGGATCACACTGTGGTTGCCACCGTACTGGGAGCATAACCATGCTCCCGATACAGCAGACATCGGTGTGCACCAGGTTCTGGGGTTACTACGGGACAGAGCGCATAGTTCACTGGACAGCACATCACAGGTGGTCACAGCGAGCACGTTGGGGATACCTGCGGCTGTTGTGGGTCACCTACCAGGGATGTGCCTACTGTGATGGACCATGCAGCGCATGCAGCATGTAGCACGGGGGTGGCCCACCACACCGGCCACGGTCACCGACCTTGCCATACTGGCCGAATTTACCATGATGGAGGAAGGGGGATGGTTCCTACTCCATGACAGTGACCAGGACCGGGACCGGCTGGTGATATATGCCAGTGACTTGGGTCTGAAGCAGCTGCAGGACTGCCCAGATTGGTTCATGGATAGCACCTTCAGGGCATGCCCGACACTGTTTGGGCAGCTCTACATCATCCACGCTGTCCAGTCTGGCACAGTCCTGCCAGTCATCTATGCCCTCACCTGCACCAGGAGGACCCAGACCTACAGTTCCTACTGGGCCAGCTATGGCACCACCATCTGGCACTAGCCCCCACCACCATGCTGATTGACTTTGAGCATGCCAGCTGGCATGCACTGTCCAGCGCCTTTCCAGACGCCAGCATAAGGGGCTGTTTCTTCCACTTCTCACAGGCTATCTGGCGCAAGATCCAGCAGTGCCCAGAAGTGCTGCACTAGTACTCCATGGACCCAGACCTTGCCCTGCACCTCCGGATGCTGCTGGCATTAGCATTCGTGCCACCCAGCAATGTGCCAGTGGTATTCCTGGAGATGCAAGCCTGGCAGTACTTGGTGCAGAATAAGGAGCTGCTGCGGCCTGTCATGGACTACTTTGAAGACACCTGGATCAGTCGCCCCAGCACCCACTCAGGGCGTCATAGGGCAATGTTTCCAATTAAGCAGTGGAACTGCCATGCTGCAACTGTCCAGGGGCTGGCCAGGACTAACAATGCTGTGGAGGGGTGGCTCTGAGCATTCAACACCAGGCTTGGTGCCTGCTACCCCAGTATCTGGAGACTGCTAGAGTGCCTCTGTGAAGAGGAGCAGCGGACAGTGGTCCGCTCCGAGCAGCTCGTCTCGGCGGCAGAGGTCCTTCAGAGCCGGCGTTGCTATAGGGACCTGAATGCCCGCGTTGCCACTGTTGTCACCAACTATGCGACCCTGAGCCACTACGACTACCTCTGTGGGATGGCACACAACTTCACCTTCCACGTGTGACCAGCCACGGCTGTGTGGTAGGCATGCCCTGTGCTCTGCCTCCCATGGACCACCTCCTGACACTGCCATCACGCCATAGGCTATGGGCTGGCTCCTTGCCCAGCAGTCGAGTGGTGCCACCCAGTACGGGCATCTGTTCCACCTTTCCTCTTCCCTGTAGTCACTCTTATGACACTTGCTCCCCTCGCTGTAGCCCATTGTGCTTTTGCCTGTTCAGTACCTTCATCCTGTGTGCGCGTTCACCACCGCTGTGTGCTCGCCCCTCCCCAATCGCCCGCTGTCAGTCACTCTGTGGGGACTAATCGCATGAGGGGTCACCCACATCACATAAATCCCAAAATGACAGTGTCACTGTTTATGAGGTGGGCTCCCAAAAAGCCTATGTTGCAAATTTGGTGAACAAATTCCACAAAATGACTGCATTACAAGCATGCGTTGTGCAGTTCCATGCAAGCTCGTAACTTTGAGAATTTTTTATACTTTCACTCCAGATTTTCAACATTGCCATTTTTCCACATCTTCTTATGAACAGTATAGCTGTCATTTTTCACATCTGGCCCAAAATGTGTTTTCGCATATGTGGTGCACAGTGGCTCGGTCGCTGTGCGAAATTAATGCTTGGGACAGATTAAGAAAATCACAGGGACACTGTTCATAAGGAGAGGTCCCAAAAATCCCATGTTGCAAATCTGGTGAAAAAATTCCCATAAATGACTGCGCTACCAGCGTGCATTGTGTAGTTTCTACGCACGCTGGTAACTTTGCCAATGTTTTATATTTTTACTTCAGATTTTCAACATTGTCATTTTTGCACACTGCCTGATGAACAATACAGCTGTAATTTTTCACATCCTGCCCTAAACATGTTTTCGCACCTGTGGCACACAATGGGCATGGTCGCTGTGCTAAATCAATGTTTGGGACAGATTAAGAAAATCCCAGTGCCACTGTTCATGAGCAGAGGTCCCAAAATGCCTATGTTGAAAATCGGGTGTTAAAAATCCCAAAAATAATTGCATTACAGGTGTGCATTGAGCAGTTTCTACACACACTTGTGACTTCACTAATTTTGTTAAATTTTCACTCCTGATTTTCAGCATTACTATTTTTTTACACCTCCTCATGAACAGTACAGCTGTCATTTTTCACATCCTGTTCAAAATGTGTTTTGGCACCTGTGGCAGCAAATGGCACAGTCGCTGTGCAAAATCAACTTTCGGCTAAAAACTGATAGTGTCACTGTTCATGTGGTGGAGTCACAAAAAGCCCATGTTGAAAACTTGGAGTGAAAATACCAAGAAATGTCCAGGGCATTAGGACTTCCCACCATAACACCCTACCCTGTAGGGACTGACAGGCATCAGGGGTGTGACTTGGGATTGTCGACAGTAATGCTCATGCCATTCCACACCCACCACCACGGCATTGAGGTGTGCTTTGGACTGTTCGGCCCCAAAGTTCACCCAATTCTCCTATACTGCACCCATTTCAGCATATTTCCATATGTAATGGGGTGAGTGTAAAGCCTGAACACCCCCAAGACACATCTCAACACTTGTCTGTGTCTGCAGGGTAGGGTGAGGTGAAATGGTGTGAGCGTTGTGGGCAATGACCCAAAGGCACACCCCAATGCCTATCAGTCTCTGTAGGGTGGGGGTTGGGTTGGTGTCACTTCAATACTTCACTGCTATTCCTATTCTGCATCTGTCTAACTCCTTCACTTCCAATGCTAATGCCAGCAAGCAAACATTCGGCATTGGCAAATGCTTGTTAGTTCTCATTTACTAGTCAATAACTCTGTATGTGCCAGCTGCCTTTTTAAACCTCGGGGCAGGCAGCACAACAACAAAATGTCAGCTGTATAAATTAACCAAGAATTGAACAGGCTTTATTAATAATTGCATATTAAATACATGTAAGATTGTATTAAAGTGTAGTGCCATAATAGAATCAACTAACCAACCATCCAAGGATGACAATCTAATAGTACGTTTCTAGAAAAAGTGTCAAATGTTTTAAAATTGATGAAAGCCCCAAATACTGCAGTTTAGATTTCTTAAAATAACATATTATTTAACCAAATGTTACAAAGTGTAACAGTAATCTGTTATACAGTAACCACTACAAAACTCTGCCTGTGCTTCAGAGAAAATGTTGTTAGCCCTCTCTGCAGCAATCCTGGGTTCTGATTGTTGCAGTCACCCAAACCTGGCTTAAGACTTTAACTGCATGCATTCACCACTAGCAGTCACATGATCTCCTTCCTTAGACTAATGGTGGAGATTCAGCTGCCAGGCTACCTCCCCATAACCTCCCACAATGCAATCCTTGTGTTTCTAGACCTCCATCACACCACCCTACAGAAATCTTCAGCAAAACATTTTTTTTTTCCAAAAACCTCAAAACAATTTAGAATGGTCTCTTATATATGAAAAGGGCGGTAGCCATCTCCAACCACGGATGGCACAAGTTCCAGACTTGCTGGGGAGCTCTATACTCTTTTTTGAAGGCTTCGTCAGCTAGCTAACTGTTTTTTCCTCTGCATGAAGTACAGTTATGCTTTTTGGTACCTACTCCAAGTCATTTGAATGCTATCCAGCCCAAGCACAGGGACTTTGGCCACAAGGTCAGTGGGAGTGGGAGGGAGGGTGGGTGTTTTGGCCTGTTTTTCTTTTAGTTCGATTTGCTTTTTATAATTGTTCTTATTATGTTTTTAGTTGTGGACATTCTCTATTTTGTTTTATTATAGACAAGATGTTTCTGGACGGTCTCCTTCAAACAATGCAATCCTCAGGCTTCCCATCCTCCCCTTATCCAATCTCCACATAAAACAGCAGCTGAACATTCTTTAAAAAAAAAAATGAATAAATAAAACAATTTAAAATGGTCTGTTAACCCTCTGATCACAGCTCCTGGGTCCTGACCGGTACTCTGACCTGAAAGAATATTTTCAAAACTCAGACTGATAATGTATGATTGGCCACTAGTAGGGCATAAGACCTAGCCTGTCATACAAAGGTACCGATTCTGCTGCCTGGCTGTCACCCCTCCTGCCCACAATGCAGTCTTCCCACCTGCTGACCTGCTCTTATGCCAGACCCCACAAAAACAACAGGAGAACCCCTCCCCCCAAAAAAATCCCTGAACCAATTAACATGAGCTGTTAGCCCTTTCACTACCATTCCCAGGTCCAGATTGTTGCTCCAACATGAACATGGCTTCTCTAAAGTCCTGACTGGTAGCTTGCATGCCACTTTCAGTCATGTGAAATTGCTCCTTAGACTAACAGCACTAATTTGGCTGCATGGCTGCTATCTCTCACCCTCCCACACTGCAGTCCTACCAGCTCCTGACCTCCACTAACAGTACCTCAGCTCCTACAAAAACAGCTGCAGAGTATTTTGTAATGCATGTGTAAAGATCACAACTGACATGTAGTCTTCAAAATAATTTAATGGGAGCTCATTACAATCTGAATCCTCAAAATCAAATATGGACTAAAAATGGAAGTGATCAGTGACAATAATGACATTATTAGAACTGAATGTGACAAGAACTGACTGAAGAATGGGTTATAATTACAAGAGTCTCAATCTTATTGGAGGAACTGGGAAGGGAGGTTTACACCACAAACTAGGATTGTGGGAGAATCACACCAGGGATATCCTATAGGATATGTGATTTGATTAGTTACAGGTATTATTGTTTCCATACAACATACAGTACAATGCCTCTGTGGCACCATTTGATATATTTACTTATCTTGGTACTAATTACACAATTCAACAAAAATACTACTTCTAACTATGATGCAGTGAGACCAGTCTTTGTACTGCAAATGGGACTAGTAATTCCAGTAATGCCTCCTGGTGTGGAATCCCTCACAGCTCAGCATGGCAGGCAGGGTGTCAGCGTGGCTCAGTTGGTAGCACATCTGCCTCTGGACCAGAATGTCATGGGTTCTCGTCCCACACCAGGATTGGACTTGCACCTAAAAATTGCTGGCATCCGAGTGCAGTATTGGGGGGTGCTGTACTGCTGGGGTGTGCCGTCCTTCAGATGAGACGTTAAACCGAGGTCCCTTCTGCCCATCCTGGTGTTGTCCTGGTGGGTGTCCAGGTGGAAGTAAAAGAACCCAGGGCACTCTTCGAAATGAGTAGGGAACATTCCCAGTGTCCTGGCCAACATTCCCCTTCCCATAAACCGGTTCATGCAATTATCCAGGCTGTGTGTGGGTGATGATGTGTGATATGGCCGCCACCACACATTCAGTCACTTCACTACCAGTCTAGCATTGCTTATAAAGTGCTTTGGATGTATGAAAAGTGCTATATAAATGCTGATTCTTCTTCTTCTTCTATTAGTGATCAAAGAGTCATCACTGAGGAGGAGGAGGAGGAAGAGGAGGAGGACAGAGCAGTTTTATTGTCGTATCCCCTCAAGTGTAACAGTATGAGACCATTTCCACAGTGAATGTGTCATTAAATATGCCAATGTGCTCCATGGTATCTACACTGTAAACTCACATCCACCCTTCCCCTAGTCCAGCTACACAGCCAGCTGCCTGCAGAGAGTCCTGATCTGGGGAGAGGGGATGCAGCAACATAATGATATTAATCAGGCTATCACTGAGGAGGAGGAGGAGGAGGACACAGCAGTTTTATTGTTGTACCATATCCAAGATAAAAGTATGGGAATATGTTCTCGGTGAATGTGTGATGAAATGTGTGGATGTGCTCCTTGGTATCTGTGCTGTAAATGGACAGTTGCCCTCTCTCATAGTCCAGGTACACAGCCAGTCGCCTGATATTGGGAGTCAGGGTCAAGGGAAGAGAGGAGTCACCAACATAATAATTTCCAAAGAAATCCTGACCCACAACCCAGAATCCATTCTCAGGTGTCCATGCACACTCTACCTTCCTCCTCACAGACTCCTTGACTGCTCCCACAACCCACCCCCCACCCCACACCTCCATCTCCCAGTAATGCCTCCCAGTGTGGAATCCCTCACAGCTCAGCACGGCAGGCAGGGCGTCAAATCGCTTGTGACTGTAAGGCAGTTTATGTTGGGCATGTATCCATATCCAGCTCACAGCAGAGCAGTCCACAGACATGGTGAGACAGGGGTGAACAGTGTTTGGGTCCAGGGTCAGACAGGCTGGAGCTGTAAAACACAGAAAAGATACCAAATTATTAAAAAAAATTGCTGTCAGAATAAATGGGCATGTTTATTAGCATTAAAGCATCATTGTCTTCGGTTCTGTTCACAGCTAAAACATTTGTTAGGTTTCTAATTTCACCATATTTCTTCATTACATTTAGCCTAAAACAGAGATTGACCATCACAAAAATGTTAAATTCTCTCAGGAGTTATGAGGTCCCAAGATTCAGCTTTTCTCTGTAGTCTGGGACACTAGGGGTCAAGTTATAAATCAGATTAATTTGCTCAGGGAATCAAAT
The DNA here is from genome assembly GCA_016271365.2 of Neoceratodus forsteri. Taxonomy (NCBI): domain Eukaryota; kingdom Metazoa; phylum Chordata; order Ceratodontiformes; family Ceratodontidae; genus Neoceratodus; species Neoceratodus forsteri. The sequence goes on along the minus strand of CM057452.1, from coordinate 524,035,882 downwards.
ACCTTCTAACCAGTTTGGTTATATGCATATTAATTCTAACTCAGCACAGTAAATTGTAATTGCTCATACAGTACTTAGTTTCTGTCTTTGTGTCTCTGATGTCTCTGTTTTTAGTAATTTATTATCTTCTGATGCTTTCACACATGACACCTGTGAAAGCAAGGAATAATTGGTACTGCAATGGTGGGGGGAGTGAAAAGTTAGCAATGTGATTTAAGGTGTAAGATTAATATTTATGGATATTACACTTACATAGATATCGATTATATTATTGAGATTAATACCAATATTCAGAAAAGTGCAAATATTTTTAAAACTTTAAGATGCTTTCAATGGCAACATTAAAAAGTAAAGTTATTCTTTACCATTATGAAAACAAGTATATTGATAACATTTATTTTACAAAAAGAACTTCTGCCACGATATATCAATAGAGCTAGAGAAAATTGTCTGTTTCTATATCGATAGCATAATTACTACCATTGCATAATGATAATATTAGAACAGCACCATTTCTTAAAGCAGCAGTACTAGATTAAAAAATTGGGTCTTTTGCAACAGTTTGCTCCCTGTATTCTGTTGAGCACTTACCTGGTAATCTTTCTTGTTTTCACTGTGCTATCACCTCATAATTTGCTCTGTTTTTCTTTGTTTATGTTTACATTTCTCCCTCCTGCCATGTTGAACTGAAACTCTCTGCTGCCAACTGCACATGCACATGACTTACAGTACTACACAAGGACAGTGGTAACATGCAACACAGGGTCCCATGGAAGTAAATAAAAGATGTGATGCGATGTGAGGGGGAAGCTCAGCTACAAATTAGGCACCTACCATATTTACTGTGGATCCGCAACAATGGAAATACATTTTAAATATCTAATAAACTAAAGATTGCTAGTAAAAAATATTTACATGTATGGAACCTGGAACTATGGCTGCATGTGTCCAGCCAAAAAGCAGAATTTTGATAAGCACTTCCTGATTATCTAGTACTGCTGCTTTAATCTTTTAAAGGGTATTTTCTTTAAAATGGGATAACTTGGAATGGTTAGCGCTAGAGACTTACTTTTTTTGGAACCATAAGGGCTAAAGACTTACTTTTTTAATGAAAGATTGGACTCAGCTAAGTATATATATTATTAATATAACAGTACAATGACCATATATCGATATAAAACAAAATAAAATGTTTCAGATTGTTGTAAAAAAAACATAAACTGGTACACTGCATGTTTAAAGTAATCATTTTTAGCATATTATATTGACATGTATTTGTATGTGACAACACATAAGAACTATTACCTGCTCAAATGTTACAGTTTTCAAAATGTTGTTTCAAGCATTATATAAATATCATATAAGATTATTTATGGCAGTGATTAGATGATACTAGTGGATGTTCTATCTAAGAATAAACACATTCTAGATTTCTATTTTCTGTTGTATTTAGTAACTGCCTGTAGTGCCCATTGTGCTGTCAACAGATGAAGCATTCAAAAAAAATATTGTTAGTTTGCGTCCACTGTGGCAATAACAGCAGGTCTTAGGAAGCCATGCTATATATGACAGGACAGCTAGAAGCTTCATATTTTACACAATATATAGCGTGACAGTCTATCACAGATAAGTATGGAGATATTACTTTTGAAACAAATGCTACTTTTTCAACATGAAGTGGTAATGATGAATGCCTGACTGCTTTCCTCTTGCCTGAGATACAGTGTTCTGGGCTCTTAAAAGGAGAGGAGGCTTAATTATTTAACAGACTTTTCTTTGTCATTGTATAAGGAACATTTTTTCTTATTTAAGTAAGTCTGGGTTGTGAATATTTTTTTTCTTTTGTAACAATAGTACTGCTTTAATATGCAGGTGCAGTAGCAGTTTAATGTTAACCGTTTTTTGAGCATTAACAACATGGAAGTCCTTGGTCCGATTTGCCTGACATTTGGAAAGGGCTGAGCTGGTGTCAGGATCTTGCTCCACTTCTCAAAATATGCAGAGATCATTATGAAGACTAGCTATCATTTCTTCAGACGTAAATTATAGTCAAGTCAAGTCATTTTTATTTTTAAAAAGCGCTATTCACAAAACTAAAGTGCTTGTACACAGATAAATAAAATAAATATTAACTTATCATATAATTAAAATTAATAATTGCATTAATAAAACAAGACAAACTACTCTAAGAAACATCTGGAAATGCTAGACTAAATAAACGCATTTTCAACATAGATTTAAAGGACTCAGCGGTCAGGCATTCTCTAAACAAATGAGGTAGAGAATTCCACAGGGTTGGAGCCACAAAAGCAAATGATCTGGCCCCAGAGGACTTCAAACAGATCCTGGGAACCTCCAGCAATCCCTCATTTGGAGCGGAATGGACGGAGGGGGCAGTAGGAGCAAAGGAAATCTTGCAAATAACATGGACCCTGTCCATGTAGGACCTTATAGGTCAGCAAAATGACCTTGAAGGTGATCCTCCAGGGCACTGGCAGCCTGGGCAGTCCACAAAGCACAGGTGAGACATGGCTAGATCTAGACAAACCAGTCAACAACCTGGCTGCCATATTCTGCACCAGCTGCAGGTGGCAGATGTCCACCTCTGGTAGCCCTAGGTACAGAGCATTACAGTAATCAAGGTGGGGGGTCACAAAGGCATGGACCAACACTGGAAAATCATCAGGCAGAATGAGATGTTTTATCCAAGTAATATTCCTCAGATGGCAAAATGAGGTGTTGATAATGGCCAACACCTGGGATTTAAATGTCAGCCCACCATCAAGCATAACACCCAGATTCCGCACCTGCTCTGTCATCAGCTGGTTGCCTCCCAGCCAAAGCCAGGAAGGCTGACCAGTAGAAGACCCCTCTACCTGATGACCTGGGTCCACAACCAACACCTCAGTCTTGTCAGGGTTCAACCTCAACCAGTTGGCACTCATCCAGTCTTGAATTTCAGAGAGGCAGTTGTTGAACACTGAGACAGCATCACACTGTTCGGGTACAAAGGACATGTATAGCTGAGTATCATCTGCATAGCAATGAAAACTCAGCCCATACTGCCTTATAATGTTCCCCAATGGCAGCAGATACACTGTGAACAACATGGGTGATAAAACAGAACCCTGTGGTACCCCACTGAACAAGGGGAGAGGGGCTGAGGAAAAAATCCCTGACACCACTGTCTGAGTCCTGCTCATGAGGAAAGAATGGAACCATCTGAGGACTATACTAGACAGTCCACAGATCATCCGTAGGTGCCCCTGTAACACATCATGGTCCACGGTGTCAAATGCTGCAGGGAGATCAAGAAGAACCAAGATCAAATGGCTCTTCTGAGCTCTCACTATCAGGAGATCATTAAGTACCCAAACAAGTGCTGTCTTGGTACTATGCCTCTTCCTGAATCCAGACTAGAGAGGATCATAGACATTGTAGGTGGTAAGACAATCCTCCAGTTGCAACGTGACTACCTTCTCAATAACCTTGCCCACAAAGGGCAGGTTAAAGACAGGTCTGTAGTTGGTGAGACAGTCATCACTGCCTCCTTCAAGGAATCAGAGAACACCCTTGTCTCCAACGAGCACCAGACTATCTCAGCTATGACTGGACTGATGACCTCCATGCACCCCATGAGGAGGCGGGTAGGACCAGGATCCAAACTACAGTAAGTTGGTCACATACCCTGAATAATCTTTACAATATCCATGATCAAGAGCCAGTTAAAGTCTGATCAGACAAACTGGGTGCTTGTCACCTCCCACTGCCACACTCATTACAGCATGCTGCACAGATCTTCGACCTGATGGTGGCAACCTTATCTTTGAAAAATCGAGCAAACTCATTACACTTAGACTGTGAAAAAGCTCCCCAATTCTGAAGAGAGGTTGGATTGCACAACCTTTCAACAATTTAAAAGAGCTGAGCCAGTTTGTTTCTCACAACGGCAATCTCCCTGGACAGGAACTCTGCCTTCTTACGGAGACTGCCGATTGATAGCCCTTATAATGGAAGATTAATCTAAGTCTGTGATCAACCAAGCTGGATTTCTGCCAGTGGCGCTCCAGCCTTTGGCCCACTCTCCTCAACTCCTTCAAGGTTCCATCAAACCAAGGGGACCAAGGATGGAGAGTGAATGGATGAACATAGACAGGGGCTATGGAATCCTAGGCCGCTGATACTGTCCTATTATAGTCCAGTAGCAGATCACCTAGATCCAAGCTTTCCAAAATTATAATAAAGTTCTTGTAACCATTCTTGATAAGAAGTATCATGCTGATTTAACCATTGCCTAAGAACACTCCGTTTGTTAACAGACATAGAAATCATAGCCATAAAGAATGTGTGCTGATTAACAGAAAAGCTGTCATAATCCCCAACAAGGCAAACATCAGGAGTAAAAAAAAGTCAATGCCCCAAAGCAGGTCAGCTGAGGATATAATAATCTCCCATAAAGACTGAACTCTGGAGCATTTCCAAAAAATAAGGAAAAGAGTGCTGTCTTCCCACACACCTTACACAATGTGGAGAGGAAAAATGCTGCATTAAAATAATTTATGGGTAAAATAATAAAGACTGTGAAAAATGAAAACCTGACAAAGTCTATCATTAGCAGTAAACTTATATAAATCTCCCCAAATTCTGTACCAATTAAACTGTCTGTCCAAAAAAACTTGACCCCAGTAAGGACAATCTTCTGAAAAGGTTGAAAAACAATGAACTTGAAATACATTGTATAGTCTAAAAACTACATGAGACTGGAAAGTTATCACCTCAGCTGAGCACAAAAAATCACTACAATTATGACACCATGGTTGTGGGCCAGTTTAATAGTTTGAGAAAATATTTATTACCCACCCCAAAACAACTGGATATTTCTTTTAAAGTTTTAAGTCTGCCTTCATGAAGCAGACTGCATACTGCATGTTAGTATGTCTGAGCTGGGGAAACCAGTCTCCAGAGAGGGGGATTCCCACCCAATTTAAACTTAAGGTTACCCTAGATAGGTTGAGAAGTATCTCTACTAAATTAGTATCAATAAATCTACCCAGTTGACTGTGGAATTTAAGAAAAGACCAATGGAGGAATTACAAAGTCATTTTGGAAGTAAGCAACGGTTAATAAAAGGCATTGACAAGATGATAAGCCTAGTTGTTTCAAGAGGTCCAATTCCAACTCCAGCCATATAGGTTTATACGCAAAAGTATAGTTCTCAGTGATAACTGACCATCTAAGATAATTACTCACATGACTAGCAAAGTAATATAGGAAAAAGAGGAAGTCTAAGCTCACCCTGATACCCAGGAACAGCGAAATTGGCATAAGACCATCTAGTTTTTTATCAAGCCAAATAAAATGAGAAATTAGAGTATGTACTTCCTGAATCCATCTCAAAGGAAGATATAAAGTTTACATATTCAAAGGATAAAATAACCAGGGAAAAACATTCATTTTAATAATAATAATTCTACCCTTAAGTGACAAAGGGAGCCCCTTCCACCTGTCCAGATCCTGATTTATATTCAACAAAACATCATCAAGATTAAGTTTCCTTAGTTGAGATAGGTCACTTATAAGATATATTCCCAAGTATTTAAAATGGGACGAGGCCCACGATAAGCCTAGGGCTTGCATCTCAGATTTAAACACCCCAGCATTTAATGGTAACACTTCTGTCTTAGACAGATTGAGTTTATAATTATATACTCTGCCAAACTGCTATATAGTATCAAAGGCAGCAGGGATAGATTTAGTTGGGTACTCGATGTGCAACAAAATGTTATCGACATAAGCCAAAAATTTGAAAGAGTTAGTGCCCAATGTTATACCTCTTTTATGGAGATTATATTTAAGGTTATATAATAAAGGTTCTAGGTACAAATTAAATAGTAATGGGGATAAAGGGCAACCTTGTCTTGTAACCCAAAGTGATGTAAAAGCAGAAGAAAAAACACCACTACAATAAATTTTTGCGGTATTAAAAGAATAACGGGCTCATAACCAAACAAGAAAAGAACCTGAAAAATGAAATTTAATGAATGTATCAAACAAAAAAGGCAAACTAACTCTATCAAAGGTCTTCTCCACATTGAGGGACAACAACACCGCAGGTACGCTGGGGTCCCAAGATGTGGAGAAGATATGAGTTAACTTACAAAAATGATTTGAAGACAATCTTGTGGGCATAAAATCCACTTGTAACACGGCATCAAACAGAAATGACAAATAGAGAAATCTCATTGGACCAAATACAACACATGACCAAAGTTGGAGTAAGGACCGTTCCAACTATTGTTCATAGGGTCACCGGGTCACACTGTAGCACCACTAGGTGTCACAGCTGCAAACAGAACACACATCGTAGCGAATACTTGTTTTCTCCAAATAAGGGTGGACCAGACCTGATTAAACCATGTAGATGATACTTTAGCTAAGATTTTAATATTGTAATTCATAAGAGACATTGGGTGACAGCCACCCTGCTAGGATCTTTACCTGGTTTTGGCAGCAAAATAATCATGTCCTCCAAAAGGGCATTATCAGAAAAACTATGAGCATAAATAGCTGAGTAGAAATTCAATAACATAGGGGCTAGTTCCTCTACAAAACCTTATAAATAATTGGCTGATAAACCATCTGGGCCAGGTGCCTTATCAGGTGTTAGACCCTTAATAGCTGTAAGTTTATCAGACAAATATATAGGTCTGACCAATATTTCATGCTGAGCTGATGCCAAAACTGGAAGATTCTATCTAAATTTCTAGTAAAGAGGGTGGATCTTGGGGGAGGGGGGCATAAAGAATATAGTAAAAACTTTTCAAATTCTGAAGCTATATTACTAGGTTCAGTTTTGATACTATTATCTGAGTCTGAAATAATAGTCAGGAAAATTCTAGATGCCTCCAGCTTTTGAAGTTGTGAAGCTAGTAAACAACCTGTATTTTCACCCTGATCAACATAGTTTGAGCGCATCCTAAATAAGGTGTACTCAGCTTGATCATGGAGAAGGTCTGCATATGTATCCCAAAGGAAAACCAGTTCACAACATACCGAGCCTGTAAGTTAGAAGTTAGGCTATTTTCCAAGTCACCTATTTCACTTTATTTCAGACAAAAGTTGAGAAGCTTTTGTTAGCTGCTGCTGTTTACGTTTAGCTGCCATACGAAGAAGTTCTCCTCCAATACAGCATTTAAAAGCAGCCCATTCTTTATCTACTTTAGCTATTGAGTCTTTATTAACATTATATAAAACATTTTAATAATTTCCTTAAGATGGGCCAACATGAATTCATCTTTTAAGAAGTGTCTGTTAATTTTCCCAATAGTGTCCCTGTGGTTTGTTGAAATCAAAACATGTTACAACCAAACTGGAGAATAATCTGATATGACCCTTGAGGCAATCCCTGCATTCCACAGACTTCGAAGAATCTCCTTACTCACTAAAAAATAATCTGTCCTGGAATAAGAAAGATGAGGAGCCGAGTAAAAAGTAAATTCTTTACTGTTAGGGTTAAGAACACTTCATGGAGCACACAAACTTCTTGAATCAATAAAATCATGTAAAGCACATTGTCTGGGGATTAAGCCAACACACGGCCTAGAAGACCTATCAAGGTCCTGAGTAAAAGTTAAATTCTAGTCCCACCTATGATAATGGGAAGGGATAAAAAGGGGGTTAACAGGTTGGTTAATTTGGTGAAAAATGAAGCAGCATCAACATGCTGACCATAAACACAGCCCAAAAGGACTTCAGTATTATCAAGTAAGCCAGAAATAAAGATATAATGACCCTCTGGGTGCATAATAAGTTGCTGAAATGTGAAAGTAATACTTTATTTAATTAGTATGCCAACCCCTCTCTGACATGTCTCATCGCCAGCCCTGTAAGCATGTTGAATTTCAAGTTTTTTAAACAAGTAAACCCTTGATGATAATAAGTGTGTTTTCTGCACAAAACTAATCATATGATCTTAATAATTTATGTGTTTAAGAATTTGAAAGCATTTAACCAGGTATCGAGCCCCTTTCATATTCCAGGTAACATGTTTAAAAACATAACTCATAATCCTTCAGAATTACAAAACAATTGATCAATATCCCAAACAAGCAGGTTTGACATATATTGAGTATAGATGCTATATACCACAGTGCTCTGTGGAGTACCCCAAAACCCAAGTAATAGCCGAAGCTTAAATAACCCCCCTCAATCCACACCAAGAAGAGTCCTCCAACAATAACAAACAATAGGATAAAAGCTAATATATAAAACACTACAACACCCAATTCTAACAACCACACTCCAAGACCAACTAGATCCATAATGAAACACATTAACCTAACTTGGACCCACTCTGACCCTAACCCTATAGGACCAAGTCATGCAAGGAACAATAAAAGAGGGGGATTTAATAAACTATTTGGTAAAACTATCCTTAGAGGGACAGAAACCACCATAAAATCATCAAATCTAATATATCCAAGACATAACTTAAAATTTATTTAACTCATGCCAGAGAATATAAACAGTCAGAAAAAAAATGTAATAATAATGATAAAATCTACTGGCATTGAATCAGTTATAAAAACAACCCTAATCTCAAGGGTATATGAAAATGTTATTTTAATAATGGAAGTAGGATGAGAGAGAAAGCTAGATGCCTATCCTTGCTAAAACTGAAAACATTCACAAGTTTCCAGGTATCATTTAAATGATGGAAATAGCATAACCTTTCCAGCAAGTCAATTATACATATATGGACAAACTCTTTCCTCCTGAAAGACCATCCTCCCATTGCCTCACAGGAGCTCCAAGAGACATAATTATAATGTGCATTCTCAGCAATTAGTTTAATAATTGCGATCTGGTTTTGCCATTGTCAGTACTGTCATCTGACTAATTCATGGGGCTCTGGAGAGCAAGAATATTCCAAAACCAGACAGAGTTAGCATGAAGTGCCCGACAATCATATAGCCTGCTATGTCACTTAACATAATGAGACAAGTAATCGGAATGGCAGCCTCCGCTCCCTCTCTCCTATTATTAAATAGATAAGAGATTTGATAGGAATAAAACATAGATGAAAAAACAGTACTGTATCTTTATTCGGCAACAGTGATGAAGAAAAAACACAGCAAGCAGTCAATCACTAAAACTTGCTAAAAAAGTTAAGCCCTTACTAAGGGATCTGTCCCATCCAGAGAGGTGACAGCCCACTGTCAAAAGTAACATTTCTAGAAAAAAAAGCTAACTAAACTGTTAACATTCACTCCCCTTATTAACACAAACTTGCAACCAGCTATTGTGTAACTAAAAGAATAATCTAGTAAGGGGTAAGACTATTCATTTTCTCTTGAGATCAGAACAAAAAAATAAATTTGGGAAAGCAAGCAGGTGGAAATAAACCAGAGACAAATGCTGAGAAAATGTTAATCAAGGAAGCTCAGTTATACCTAACCACACATTACCACACCACTATGGAATAGTACAGAAAAAAAAATAACTATTTACAAAAGGCAGACTGGCCTTGGTAAGGCAGTTCATGACTGCTGGAATTATCAAGAAAGTGCAAGGTGCTACAAGAGAAATACAACATATGATACACAGTTTATATCTCCTCACAATCACTTGGCAAAAAAAGGGTAAGCTAACAGGCCTTTCACTTATACTGGAGCAAGAACTCCTATAAAATAAAATATAGCAAAATGGAAATAATAAAAAGGGGGAGTGATTCCCGATAAAATCAAAATGATTAAATATAAAACCAAAAAAGAAACAAAACAAAGGGAAACCTTGCTCAAGGAAATCTTTGATGTTAAACCTGGACAAGCAGCTGAATAAAGTGAAAATGAACCCTAGCATTATTAATCAGTAAAAGAAAACCTAAAAATCAACATGAGGGCAACCAAGGGAATCATTAACAATGTCAATAAAGACAGTATAATAAAAACCTGCTGTATTCAACCTTTTTAACCAACCAACCACATTATAATTATTAAGCAAAACAGAGCTAACAATTATAGAGAACCCTGTAATGTTATCTAAAGGTACCAGAAAAAAGTATAATATAAAAGGTATTAGATGACCACAATGACACAACTTCAGGTGGATTTAAATAAATCAGGTAACACAATGGCCAATTCATGTTTAGCTTTTTCTGACAATTTGAAGCTACGCTAGGTTCCACCAATAGATAATTGTAGCTTGGCCGGGTAACGCTTCCTAAATAGAAGATGGGCAGCAATCAGTTTTGATATAATAGATGTGTAGACTGCTCATTGTTGTTGCACTATTTGCGGCAAGTCTTGAAAAATCTGAAGCTGTGAGTCTTCCCAAGAAACATCCTGTAGAATGCGTACCTTGAGAAGGATATGTTGCTTGTCTAAATAATTGAAATATGTACAGTAATTATAAATGGATGGGACTTTGTGCCTTACAGTGGCATCGGGCGTAAAGATCTGTGCACTCTTTCAATAATGTATAATGGTCCATTAGACGAGGGGCCAGCAATTTAGTAATTTTGTCACACAATTTTTGTGCAAAGATGAGAGAATTATTACTTTCTGATCTCTCCAGCAAACCAGTAATAACTATATTGTTTCTTCTACTGCATCCTTCTAAATCCTTGATATGTGATTCCAACTTGGTTATTTTCTGCCAAAGAATCACCACACTGGGATCCAATTGATGACACCAGTCTTCTAATGAACTAACTCTGGCTTTGGCATTGCCCATATGTTGTGATAATTCCCCAATAGCAGCACAAATAGCTTTAGTATCCTCAGTTAAGACTAGGATAGCCTCATTCAAAGGGGTAAATTCTTGAATAAATTTCTCTTCTGCAGGTGCACCTAGTAAAGGAGAAGGGCTGCCAGTACTCACAGAAATGGATACCATCTTTGAACGCTTAGAGCCACAGGTCAGGAGTAGGTGGTGGAGTCTGACGCGCCATAGCTGTCTTCATCTCCACATCCATTTTTCAATCTAAACTTAAATCCTAAGCTGCTAGAGTAAGTCACCGAGTATGGAATGCACAAAAAGCAACACAAAAAAATAATAAACAGGAGGAAAAAATTGGGTAATTTATGCAAAAAGGGTAGGAGTAGTAAACATCCACTCCTCCAGGCAACGAGATATCACGGGACTCCTAGAGGGTATTTAAAAGCCTGCAGTTACATACTTTTATGTCAGACACTGACATCCAGCTCTTTTACAGTTTTTTTTTCATTATTAGTTATTTAGAGAGCAGAAGCTTAGTGTACAATCTATGTGTGAGAATGATGAGCCATTTGCCATTTGTTATACTTTATACAATTGCTATTTACTGCATGTAACTTTATTCCGTAAACCACTGTTATATTGTGATCTTTTGTTATCTGTATTGCACCTGTATGTTGTCACTGTTGTGTCTCACACTGTAACCATGTCTATCCTCCCTGTGACGAGGTGCCTTTGTAAATGAGTCCCTGACTCAAAGGTCGTAAATCCGACTTTCAAAAATAAATAAAAAATAAAATAAGTACTGATTAATCTTCTCTGGGAGTGGGGGTTGGGGAAGGTTTTCTACATTTCATATGATCCCAAACATCCTACAGCTGGATTAGAGTTCCTCCTTGAGAGAGTAGGGAGATAACTGCCCCTGCCAAGATGGGGGGGGGGTATGGCATTAGATCATACCATGTACTAGCTTTCAAGGGTTGTTGCACAGATTGGGGATGAAAGGGTATTGGAATGTTAACGGCTGTTTTCCAGTTTGTGTTTATGTTCACTGTTAGTGGTAGAGGTATGTGCAGATCTCATGTGAATGCTAATTCTTTCTACAGTTATGTCTGGGGAACTCAGGGATGAGGGGACAGTTGCCTTGAATACCGGGCTCAGATCTATGTCATGGGGGTGTTCCCACATCCAGGCTGCTAGCTACATCCCACCATGATGAACTGGCACTATGCTTCTGTAATGTCCAGGGGTTTACATTCCCTATAAAGCATAATATGGACCAGATTGAGCTAAAGTAACAACATATACAAGCGGCAATGTTTCATGAAACCCATCTCACAGGTGGGGAACATCACAATTTTGTATGAGAATGGGTGGATTTGCAACATTTTTCATGGGCATCAGAGGGGCTCACCCTACTTACACATGCAGTCTTCCAGTTCCAGACCTCCAGGATCATTGCTGACCCGAGCAATTGACAATGCATTTTTGTTCAGGGTCTCCTGGATGGGGAGGCAGTTATGCTGGGCAATATATATGCACTTGTGGAATGTGATCCAGTATACATTGTCTAGCTAAACACCCTGTGGCAGAAGGCACATTTCCCTAATCTCATTTTGGGGCAAGATTTCAATTGTGTCCTTAGCCCTACTCTTTACAGATTCCAAAGGGGTTCCCATCAGGAGTGGGGTCAGGGGTTAGCCTTTGTAGCAAAGCTCCCTGGGCTGGCAGTATTACCTACAGGTTAGCGTAATGATCTGTGAATGAACTTGGTACATCCAGGAGACCTGGATTTGATTCCCACAAACTCCATTTGCATACTGTGTGGCTCTGAGCAACTCACTTAACCTCCCCAGTGCTTCCAGATCATCCCTGAAAACAGACGTTGTGCATAGTGGGCCTTACTCAGTTACCAAAGAATTAATAAAAAAATCAGTGTATGGAGGGAGACACACCTAAGTTCAAGGGACACCCTTTTTATTCAGTCCTCATAAAACATGGTTCAAAATAGACTATCTGATCTACTCCCGTATCCTTTACTACAGGGTCAATCAACTCGAGAGCAGCCTATTGCAGTATTAGATCAAGCTTACCTTCTCAGCCAGGAACAACTTCATACTTACCCCTAGAAGCAGTGAGATGTCTACCTATCTTGAGGTCAGCACCTCTACAATGCTGTCTAGGATTATGCTATGGGTGGGCTGGGAAGGCCTACATGAGGGGGGTGGTAACATAGTAGTTGACGGCAGATAAGGACCGCTAGGCGCCCACCTAGTCTGCCCATATTCCCTGCCTATATTAGCAGCCATTGACCCTACTTGGTCATTGGCTTTTGCATCTCTTCCCCACATCTAGGGTTCCCTTATGTCTATCCCATGCATGTTTGAATCCCTCCACTATGTTAGCACCCACCACTTCCTGGGGTAAGCTATTTTGAGTATCTACCACCCTTTCTGTGAAGAAAAACTGTCTCACATTTCCCCCTATCTTGCCCCCCTCCAGCCTCTTATTGTACCCTCTTGTCCTTGTACAGCTCTTGTACTGAAAGATGTCAACCCCCTGCACTTTGTTCAAGCCTTTAAGATACTTGAAGGTCTCTTTCATATCCCCCTATTCCCTCCTCTCTTTCAAGTGTATGCATATTTGTAATAACTTTAATAGTAGCTAGGGCTAAGCGCAAGAGAGATAAGTATCTGGAGGTGAAGAGAGTTGTGAATGATATGGAACAAAAGATCTTAGCAAATTTAACAGAACAGTCCAGGTGACCGACATCACACTAAGACTAATGACCAATATGTTCTGATTCTCCCCCAAATGTTGTAAACTCAGGAACACTCATCAGTCTGTAGATAAGTGAAAAAAATCCTTTATTGGTGCAAATCGCAAGTCATAATAAAAATCCAGTGCAGATTTAGCATTAAAATGGACAGTGTCTTGCACATCCTAAATTACAAATCTTCCTGCTCCACCGCACTTGTGTGACATCAGCACATCAATCACCTGATATGTTTTGCTCTCCCAAGCTTTCTCAAAGGTACCTCATTAGTCTTAGCATGGTGCTGGTCCTCTGGACTGTTCTGTCTACATTTGCTACGTCGTTGCAATTGACCCGGCACAGCTCTGTCCCTGGTGTAGCGGTACCGTTTATGCACTTTACAAACAAAAGATCTTGCATGGGCCAATCAGCTGAATGCCTGCAGCAACTAAAGGGAACCTGCAAACTGGTAAGTATGCTTTTGAAAAGTGGGGCCCAGTCCTCGGTATTTTTCACCAGTGATATGAGTGGAATAATAATCCTAGCCCTCTGTTGGCTAGATTAGCTACGACCTGGTGGACCTCCATTGTTATTCCTATTATTTGGTCAACCAAAATAACAAATTAGATCTGCATTTATGACCTTTTATAAAGTCTTGTGTAGTCAGGAATGCAACCCATCTGAAGAAAAGGCAGCTCCCTTCCTCTAGGATACCCTTTTGCTGCAGGCTTCAGGGGACCAAGTTACTGCCCTTGGAGTCCCTATTTCAGAGCTGGATGCTGCACAGGTGATTTCAAGACTGGGAAAGGGTAATGCTTCTGGGCTGAAGGGTGGACCATGTTGTCATGTCTCTGTCAAGTAAATGATGAGACTATGGAGACTGGAGTGCTTTCCGCAACTTGTTATCAAGTTGTAATTCGTGTTCTTCTGAAACTGGGTAAGGACCCCAAGCTTGCTTAGCATATCAACCTATCTCTCTACTGAACTGTGATACAATGATCCTGGTGAGAAGGTTGGAGGTGGTTCTAACATACTAACATACTAGCATACTAAATGTCCGCAGAATAGACCTGTTGGTCTTTCATGTCTGCTCGGTAGCCAGCCCCTATTGGTCGCTAGCTCCTCCTCCCTCCCTGGCCCCCGAGAGGGTCTACCTTGGCTTCTGTACACCCAAGCATCTGTCCCTCCCCCTCTTGAGGCCCTCCACAGTGCCTTGCTTGACTAGACTCCCAGGCAATGCAGTCCATAGCTCCACCACCCTCTCAGTGAAGTAATGCCTTCTACACTCTCCCCTGTAGGTTCCTCCCTCCAGCTTCCATTCGTGGTCTCTGGTTGTACCCCCTTGCTTTAGCCTGAACATTTATCTGGCTCTTCCCTTGTTAATCCCTTTCACATATTTGAATACCTCAATCATGTCCCCCTGTCTCTCCTCTCCTCCAGTGAATACAGCCCAAGGGCTTCCAGCCTCTCCTCATAGGTCCTATCACTCATGCCCTGGATCATCCTGGTTGCCCTCCTCTTGACCCTCTCCAACAGTACTATGTCCTTCTTAAGGTGAGATCTCCAGAACTGCATGCAATACTCAAGATGCAGTCTAACCAAGGCATTATACAGAGGTAGGCTCACCTCGCTCCTCCTGGACGTAATTCCCCAGGCTCTACAGCCCAGTATCTTGTTTGTCTTTGCCGCCGCTCTTCTGCAGTTCTCACTGTTTTCATTCTGGTGTCTACCACCACCCCAAGGTCCCTTTAACTCAAAGTGGCTTGCAGTGTGACCCCTCCCATGGTGTATACATGCCCTGGGTTTCTGACCCCCAGATGCAACACCCTACACTTCCCCAGATTAAACCTCAGCCCCCACTTCCTTCACCAATCCTCCAAGGTATCCAGATCCCTCTGGACTGCCACCTTCGCTTCCTCCCTGTCAGCCAGTATTCCCAGTTTGGAGTCATCTGCGAGGAGGCTCATCCTACTCCTAACCCCTGTCCCTATGTCGGAGACATAGGTGTTGAACAGGAGTGGTCTCAATACTGAGCCCTGGGGCACCCCACTGAAGACCTTCCTGGGGGAGGAGACTGTCCCACCAACCACCACTCTCTGTGTTGTATCTGTAAGCCAGCGTTCCACCCATCTAAGCAACTGTCTTCCCACCCCATCCCCCCCAACTTTGTCAATAACCCGAAGTGAGGTACCGAGTCAAACATCTTACTGAAATCCAGGTATAAGATGTCCATTGGACTCTGTCTGTCCAGGGCCCCCATCAGCCAGTCATAAAAATCTATGAGGTTGGTCTGGCATGATCTCCCCTGGGACGAAACCATAGTGTTTGTCGTCTGTGTGCCTCAGCCTATCCAGCTGCCTCCCGAGCATCCCTTTGATGAAGCCCTTCATTAGTTTGCCTATCACTGACGTTAAGCTGACAGGCCTGTAATTTCCCATCTCCTCCCTAGACCCTCCTTTGTGGATAGGCACCACAATGATCACTTTGCCACTGCGGGGCTTGCCTTTGACACCTCAGCTATCAGCAAACTTAGCCCGGCAAGAGACTACAGTGTTGGCTTTACTGATAACCACAACCATAACGAACCACATGCCACCCCCTTTAGCTTCCTCACAATTACGTTCAAGCAAGTGGAGGACCTCCTCCTTTCTCTGGATACAAAAAAGAGTGCGGGTGCAGATAATATTGAACCTTACTTCCTAAAACTTGGCCATACCTATCTGACCACCCCCATTACACACTTATTCAACACCTCTCTGATTCAAGGTGAGTTACCTGTCTCGTGGAAAACTGCCCACATCCTACCATTATTCAAGACTGGGGATCCGAGTGATCTGAACAATTACCGGCCTATTTCTATACTATCCGTCCTCTCTAAATTGCTTGCAAAATTGTCAACATCCAACTTAGAGAACATTTGGATTCATAAAAGTTGCTAAATTCGGCTCAGTCTGGCTTCAGAGCCAAACACAGTACAGTATCAGCTCTTGACAAAGTAACTACAGACTTGCAAATGGCCTTGGACTCTAAGAAGCATGTATTTGACCTCTTCTTTGATCTAAGTAAGGCCTTCGATACTGTGGATCATACCATCATGCTTACTGCACTGAGTAACATCGGACTTGATAGTTCTGCCATAAAATGGTTCACCAGCTACCTAACCAATAGGTTACAACAAGTCAAAGCCATAGGAGATCTGTCCCCACAAAAATCCTTGTTATGAGGAGTCCCACAAGGCTCCATCCTGGGCCCTATCCTCTTTGCAATATACATCAATAATCTGGACTGTGGCTAGGCATATGCACTTATTCATAGATGATACTGTACTCTATACACAAATTCATCCTTGTATTTGAAAGACTTTGTCACTCTCCAATACAACCTTATCACTCATAAGCTCCTCCTCAATGCCAAAAAGACTAAAGCAATGATTCTCTCACCAAAGTCTACTTCTGGATGTCCACACATCAAACAGATCCGAACACTCTTAGATGAACCCCTTGAAGTAGTTGATACCTTTAAATACCTAGGGTTCTGACTGGATAACAAGCTCAACTTTCTGTGCCACTTAAATGAAACCTCGAAGAAACTAAGACAGCGATTAGGTTTATTCTATCGCATTAAACACTTACTTACGTTAGAAGCCAGAATGAGACTAGTACAAGCTACATTCCTACCGATACTGGACTACACTGACTTCTTTACAGTCATTTCCCATCAACGATGCTAAACAAACTGGACACTCTTTACCACTGGGCTTTCAGATTTATCCTAAATCTACCCTACGGTACATATCACTGTCGTCTATACCAGGTTTTGGGAAGGACCTCATTCTCAACTAGGAGAAAAAGGAATGCTCTCCTCTGTTTTTTTACAGCATTATCTGATAACTTCCCTGCATACATCTCAAACCTCTTCAAATGGGCTAAAGGTTCCCATGGCCTGAGATGCTTCTCCATAATCTGCTTCCAGATTCCTAGAGTGAAAACTACCCTTGACTTGGCAGCAATCAACTTCTCACTTCCATCACTTTGGAACACTATGCAAGACTCATTAAAATTATCCTCACTTCCAAGCATTTTCACATTCAAAGCTCTATTAATGGATTATCTGAAGGAATCATGCAACTGTTTCAGATGCCTATGACCCCTAAGCCCCGGGTGCCACTCTCAAATCCTACACCTAAGTATCTCATCCACCCCACATTCCTAACAACAGAAACCTAGGACCTACAAGCCTAGTTCCCTTAATCTGAGATGGCCCTGCCTATTCTCTACCTTTTACCTGTTCTGGCGTCCCTCTTGGCTGCCTACTCTTTCACCCCAATTTCTACCCTATTCCTTAATACCTCCTTATTTTTTATCATTTAGGTATGAGCTCTTACTTAGCGGAGACTGTATGGGATTGTTGTCTCTTCTAATTCCAGTAAAGCTTATCATTATGTATGTTAATTATGTTGACCGGTATGTATAGGCCCATATTGACTGGAACCTTCACAATGTTTTTTTTGTTTTGCACGCTGTCCACCGTAACTGTAATCTTATGAAGTGTACTGTATTGTATTAATGCCCAGGACCACCTTGAAAATGAGCTTCCTCAATGGTGTTTATGCCTGGTTAAATAAAGTGATTGATTGTTTGCTTGATAGGCAACCATCCAATCTTGGGGCACCCACCCTGTCTGGAGCGAGGTGTTGAACAGCGCAGCTAGTGGAGCCGCTAGTTCGTCTGCCAGTTCCTTCAGCACTCTTGGATGCAGCACATTCCAGTCCTGATGCTTTGTCAGTTTTCAGCACCCATAGGGCCTCCCTCATGCTGCCCTCTGTGATTTTATCCTCCCTAGCCTCCCTCTCTATAATGTCCCCATCCTCCTCTGGGCCTGGCCCACCTGGTACACCAGCCCCTTCTGGTCCTCTCATCTCCCCCTGTCCTCCCCTCTCAGCTGTCCCCCCCCCGCCTTCCGGGTGAATGCAGCCCATGTCTCTCCCTAAATACCAAGGCAAAGTACTTGTTTAGTACCTCTGCCTGGTTCCCCACCTCCTGAGCCCATCCTTCCCCAGTCCTAATTGTTGAGATCTGTGCTTTCCCCTTCCTCTTTTCCCCTATGTATCTATAAAATCTCTTTCCACCCCTTCAGATATCCCTGGCCAGGTTGTGCTCCATCCCCACCTTGGCTCCCCTCACCACCCTTGTGACCCTTCTAGCTGACAGCTCATACTCACCCCTCTCCTTTTCCCCCCTTGAGCACTTAAAACATGCATAGGCAGCTTTATTTTTCCTCACTGCCTATTGCACCTCCCTGGTCCACCAGCACGGCTTGTTGGCCCTACCATTTTTATGCCTTACCCTTGCACACAAGCTAGTAGCCTCCTGTACCCCTTTTTTAATGGTCTCCCACAAGCTGCCCACATCCATGTCTGGCCTAATCTGGCTCAAACTCCCCCCCAGTATCCTGCCTATGCCCACGAAGTCTGCCCCCCTGAAATCCACTACTACTGTGTTTGATCGGTTGTCTTCCCCCCTTAGACACAGCAGAAACCAGACTGTGGCATGGTCTCCTCCTGCCAGTGGGCTACACACCTCCAGACCCCTTATTTGGTCACTGTCTGCAAGGACAACATCCAGTATCCTCCCCCCCCCAGTAGGTTCCCCCACCTGTTGGACCAGAAAGGCATCCTGAAACACATCCATCAGCCTCTGCTCCCTGGCCACCGCTGATGTCATGGTGTCCCAGTCTGCCCCTGGCATATTTAGGTCCCCCATGACCACCACCCTACCTTTCCATAGGCACAGTGCCCCTTGATGTTCTCAACCAATTTTCCCTCCAGTTACTCATCCATTGCGGGTGGTCTGTATACCACCCCTGCTTTCAATCTCCTGCCTCCTCCCGATTTTAGGGTTACTCAAATCACTTCCACTCCCCCTTCTGCCTCCTCCGCTCTGCTCACCAGTATGCCCTCCTTGACTATCAGTGCTACACCCCCTCCTCTACCCATTTCTCTATCCCTCCTGAATATTTTGTAGCCCTCCAAGTTTAGGTCCCAATCATTCTTCTGGGTAGCCCATGTTTCTGTAATCACTGCTACCTCCACTGATCCCTCTGCCAGCATCGCCTGGAGCTCGGGCATTTTGTTGCCCATACTCCTGGCATTGACCAGGACCATCCTCCACCCTGCCCCCCCCCGCACCACTGACTCGGACCCGTGCACTCCCTATTTGACATTTCCTGAACAGCTTTGGCTTTGTGACCTTTGGAGCTCCCTGCCCTCATTTGCCTCCCTAGACCAGGGACCTCAGTCAGTCCTTCTGTCCCCAGTCCTTCACTAGTCCCTCCCCCCTTTACAAGTTTAAACCCCACTTCTCGTTAATGAATTCAGCTAATTCCAGTTTCAAGATCTCCTTCCCTTCTAGGTTAAGATGTATCCTATCCCTAGCATATAACCCCTTATCATCCCATGTGTCCCCCCAGTCCCCCACCAGCACATACCCTTCTGTCCTGCACCAATCCCTGAGCCACTGATCCACACCTCTTTGTTTGTGCTTGGTCTCCCCGGATGCCCTAGGCACTGGCAGGATTTCCGAGAAGGAAATTGAACTCCCCATAAAATGGCAGACCCTGGCTAGCTCCTGAAACCTCGCTTGGATTTCCAGATCGCTGTTCCCTTCCAAGTCGTTTGTGCCCAGGTGCACTAGGAAATCAGGGGACCCTCCGCATTCCAATGTTAATGAATATAGCTGGAATTTGGCCTTGTGACTAGATAGTCCAAGAATACATTTAGCCCTGATCGGGCTGCTTTTACCCTTCCCTACTCCCTTTCACTGGATGCCCCTGATCATGGAGTTCCCCAGCAGGATCACCTTCACCCCCACCTTACCGGCCCTTTTGACCCCTTCTAGGCTCTTCCTTCTATCATCATCGTCCCTCAGCTTACTCCTCTTACCCCCTTCAGTCCGGGTATCACTAGTCTGTGCATGTCCTGCCATGCTCTTCCTTCTGCATGCGGTTCCCAATTTACTCTCCCCCCAACCTCCTGGTCAGCACAGCTGTCTGCCCCCCGATCCGCCCTGGACTCCTTTGGGCCAGAACCACAAATCCCCCACCCCTTCTACTGCTTCCTCCTGCTTCCACCCCCCAGCCTTGTTTCCCGCCTCTGGCATAATCTCCTCCTCCCCCGTCCCCTTCCACCCTCAGCAGGTATCTCCTCCTGACACTGGCCCTCCTACAGTGTCCTCCCACCCCTTCCCTTGGCTGACTTCCCAGCCTGAGTGCCTGTTCACTCCCAGTTCCCTCCCGTCCCTTCACCCCTCTTGCCCCCACTGCCTCTAGTTTACTTGTATCACTCTCCCTGCCTGTCTTCCCTTCCAGTGTCACTTCCTCTTACTCCCACCCTCCAGCCTTCTAACCAACTGCTCTCCGACTTTCTGCTTCCCCCCACCATCCTCATCCTCCTCCTCACTTGGGTACAGCATGCTGTATCTGTTGCTAAGAGAGATGCCTGCCCCGGCACGTTTTCTCCTCCCCTTCCTCCTTTGCTTCCCCTGGCCGGGCCTCTCTCCTGTGTGGCATTTTCCATCCATTGCTGTTATTACGCCCTACCCCTCTGGAGTCTCCAGAGGGCCCATGCCTACCTGCACCCTAGGGTATGCTGTAGTGGCCTCGCCCCCCTCCATGGGACCATTTCCACTCCCATCCCCCTCCCTCCCCGATGCCTTTCAGTTCTCTTCTGATCCACTCTACCTCCCCCAAGTCCTGCCAGCTGGAAACACACTGGACACCCTCCGTTCTTCCATTCCCAATTCAGGATTATTGCTGCCCCGAACCCCGTACACTCAATCACCCTGCCGAAGATGCCCACTCTGGCCAGCCCTGAATCTATCCTAATTCTGGTACGAGCAGGACCAACCACTTGCTGCCCAATATTTCTTGCCCACCTCATGGGATCAGACAACATATACAATCGGTAGATATCACAATCCACAACTTATCAAAGCCCATAGTACTATACACATCATCAGATATCACAATTCACAACTTTCAAATCCCACAGTCGTATATGTAGATAGCATGTGTTCAACAGTGTTCAAGCAGACTCAGCATACGTTTTTGCCTACCCCCAGAGTCCAGCAGCAGTATACAGTTCAGCACAGAATCAGTTCACATGCACATATCTCGCAGCTTTATAGTGCTCAGTTTACAGTCACCTTTTCCTTTAAATGCCCTCAGTCTAGACCCACACAGTCCACTAGCTCTTCAAAAACTGTTCTTGCTCTTTACAAAATGCCCACCCACTTAGCTTGCTCCTCCCAGATCCAGACAGCTGCAGCAGTCCAGAGCACCCACAGCAGTCCAGGATTCCCACTCACAGCCTTCCCCCATGCCAAGGCTCCACCCCACCGACTATTTAATAGAGGTTGGGGCCGGGGTGGGTGGTGTAGGACCAAGAACACAGCAAGCAAGGAAGCAGCACTCACAACTGGGCTACTGGCCTTTATAGCCCAGTCAAATCGTTCCAGATTTGCACGCTCTGCACTGATTAGCCCCACCACTCCTTGCTCCTGAGCAGCAGCTGCCCTCTGACCGCTCCCCACCTGCCAATGTGGCTTTCCTCTGCCTTGGGTCTCCTCTGACCACAGATATGGTCCCTCCTGCTCCTGCTCCTGCCACTGATGCGGCCTCAGAATATGCAGCCCACACATGCACAAGAACACAGCAAGCAAGGAAGCAAGTTCTCCCATCTCTTTTTCCATTCGGGCCAGATGAGGTTTGTGCAGGGGCATTTCTTCTTTAACAACCTTAGGCACCTGTTAAATATGGCCCAGTGGGGCTCTCACCATTCATGTGAAGCATTTGTGCTTTGCTTGGATGCCTAGAAAGCCTTTGATAGAGTGGTGTGAAAAATACTTGTTAGGTAATTTTTGTCAAAGGGGGGCTTCTTTCTAGTATACATTACACTCCTGTATAGGGACCCAACAGCTAGCATCCTTGACAATGTAGGTCTCTCAGAAGAATTCTCACTATAATGTAGTGCAAGGCAATGTACCCGTTTTTACACCTGTTATTTGCAATGGCTGTTGAGCAACAGGTTGAGCACAATCATAGATGCCCAGAGAGTCATGAACTCCAGACTGGGATCTGGGAACACCGCAAGATATCATTGTACACAGATGATATTCTCCTGTTGCTAATGCAACACAAGAAATTCATGGCTGCAGTCACAGATCTAATTGGCTGGTTTGCCTGCTTCACTGGTTATAAAATTAATTTTGGAATGAATGGCCCTGACACCAATCAATGGAAGGGGAGTAGAGTAGGAGGTGGGGCAGGTATCCAGTACAGTGCTTACATCCCATATAAAATACCAGAGAATTTGAGTGGACTCTGTGCTATCCTGTCCATGGGGTCTATGCACAAACGTGCATGAACTGTGCCAACATGTGATGTAACAGCGGTGCACACCTACATGCTGTGCAGGCTGGTGGAGGTATGTGTTATGCACAAATAGACTAGCAGGACAGGAGGAGGCATGGGTGGTGCATACAGAGGCATGCAGGGCTGAGCAGAGCAGATGCCAGGACATCCTACAGTGTGCATCCATGCCTCTTAATCATGCCATATATGGACATCTGCACTGCCCTGCCAGTGCAGAGTACACATATGGAGAAGTGCATACCAACATTGAAGCTGAGGGTCAAGTTCTTTAAGAGGGCAGCATACCTGTGCCACCACCAGGCACTGAATGCATGGATCATGGCCAGACAGAGACATATGGACATGGACAGACATGGGGCACTGGCTATTCACAGTCTTCAAATTTTTTGAGTGGACAGGTTATAGCCATGGTTGCTGACATAAAGAACAATGTCATCCTTTATGAGGCATGGTCTCTAAAGGCACCATCAGAGAAAAAAGCCTGCCTTTTCCTTGATACCCAGGCTGCCAAGAATGCAGCTGGGCTAGAGGCATGCACACTGGCTGTGATCAAACACAAGTGGCATGATCTCCTGTCTGCCAACATGTGCAAGCTAGAAGCTGTCAAGTGCTCACAGACTGCCACTGGAAGCCACCCACCCAAACAGCAGCATTTTCCCAATAGAAAGGGTGATAGCAGATACCCTCACAAAGGTGTCAATGCATGGTAAGGAGGAGGGAATGGATACAGTGCCAGGTATGTAGTACTCCACAGGGACTGGCGGGGGGCCCAGGACAGCACATCCATGCTAACATTTTAATGTCTTTATAAGTGATATTGCAGAGGGACTGGAAGGAAGAATATGCCTCTTTGCAGTTGACACAGAAATCTGCAACAGGGTTGATACACAAGGGGGGTGTGGAAAGGATGAGAAGGGACTTGTCAAGGTTGGAGGAATGGTCAAAAGTTTGGCAGCTTAAATTCAGTGCAAAGAAGTGCAGATTAATGCACCTGGGAAACAAAAACTCAGGGGAAGAGTACACAATGGGGAGGTGGTACTAACAACAACAAAAATGGAAAGGGACTTGTGGGTAGTCATATCAGACGACCTAAAGGTAAGCAAGCAATGTGAGAAGGCAGTAAGGAGGGCTGGGAGGATACTGGGATGTACAGTATAGAGAGAGGCATCACTAGTAGAAAACAGGAAGTTGTTATCTCTCTGTACAGACAGTTTGTGAGACCCAATCTGCAGTACTGTGTGCAGTTCTGGGGACCCCATCTCCACAAGGACATAGGATGGAGGCAGTCTAGAGGAGGGCAATTAAAATGGTGCAGGATCTGCACCAGAAGCAATATGAAGAGAGACTAAAGGAGTTTAATATGTATACCCTCAAGGAAAGGATGGAGGGGGGAACATGATAGAAACTTTCAAGTACCTCAAGGGAATCAACAAAGTCCAAGAAGGTAGCATCTTTCAGAAAAAGAGATGTGCAAGAACAAGGGGGCACAATTTGAAGATAGAGGTGGGAAGGCTCAGGGTCAGCATGAGGAAATATTTTTTCATGGAGAGGGCAGTGGACACATGGAATGGCATTCCTGAGGAGGTTGTGGGGTCAAAAACAGTAGGGGAATTCAAGAATGCATGGGACAGACATAAGGCAATTCTGGTGGGGCTTAGGAAGAAGTAGGCTGTTGGTTAACTAGGATCTGCAGCTTATCCAATAGGTAGGGAAATGGGCAGACTGGGTCGACTAAGCATTCCTTATCTGCTGTCAAAGTCTATGTTTCTAACCACCCAGTGTTGCACCCTACAGACCCTGTGATGGAGCACACTCCTAATCTGGTGGCTATGACACCTGTGGATGGCATCAGTGTCCGAAGATTGGCACTGGCATCTAGGTCAGGAGGATGACACAGGTAGGTTTTACCCATGGGGGCCTGCAACACATCCTTGTTATGCCCAAAACTATGCCACTGCTTGTAACACCTGGCTTGTCTCCCCCCTCAGGTGCTCCACAGGAACCCATGTTCATGGCAGAGGAGTAAGGTGAGCTGAGGACCGAGATGTACACCCAATCCAGGAAGTGGACACACAAGAGGCTGAAGAGGAGTTGGACACCCCCGCCACTGACATTCACCCAACCCCTATACATAGTCCTGATCCCTGTCCACAGCCACACCCTAGATTGACAGCTGGGCCCTGCTTACAGGGCACCATGGAACCCCGCATGCAGCTGAATATGGATGGCATATAGCCATGGCCAGCCAGCACCATCAAGCAGACACCTGAGACAGTCTGGCCACCAGGCAATGACAGACAGTGGAACAGAGGAGGACTGTGGGGAAGACACACCATCCCAGGGACAGTGAAAAACATAGAAACATAGAATTTGATGGCAGATAAGGACCGCTTGGCCCACCTAGTCTGCCCATTTTCCTACCTAACAGATAAGCTGCAGATCCTAGTTAACCAACAGCTTACTTCCTCCTACCCCCCACTAGGACTGCCTTATGCCTGTCCCATGCATTCTTGAAGTCCCCCACTGTTCTTGACTCCACGACCTCCTCAGGGAAGCTGTTCCATGCATCCACAACCCTCTCAGTGAAAAAATACTTCTTCACATTACCTCTGAGCCGGTGAAAGAAGAAGAGGTGAAAAAGGCCCTCCAGCTGTGCCATGCACCTTACATGGGGTGGACTGTAGGGTTATACTCCACACTTATCATCCCACAGTATAGCAGATGGAATGGGACAGGCTACATGCCCAGCAGGAAAGTACAGAGCAGCTCAAGAAGCAAACCATGGAGGAGAAGGACATGTGGTACAGCACTCATCGCATAGGGGACCTCCTTGAAATGCAAGTAGAAAACATGCTAACCTGGGCCGGCATACACCTCCTGCCAGTAGCTGGGGCAGGAGGGACCCATGCCACACACACTAGTACCACACCTGTGCAACCCTGACAGACAGGAGGACAGCCACATGTCACTGATATCCAGGACATGGATAGGCACTTGAGACAATGCTGAATGGAGAGGCCACAGCCAAGACATGGCATCTGACACACACATATTGTCTGGTCCCGTTTATGATATTTTATCAGTTTTTAATTGCCTTATGTATGATATTTCATCAGTTTTTGTCTTATATTTTAGTTATTTTAAACCACATTAATGAAATTTTATATTTATGCATTGTATGTGTATTGTATTTTTCTGTGAGGCACCCAGAGCCTCTGGCAATGGACGCCATATAAATAAAACTTGCCTTGCCTTGCCATGCCTCTACATGCAGAGGGCAGCAATCGGGCCAGAAAAAGTGAGGCCCGCCACCAAGCACAAGCACTGAGTACCACCCAGGCACATACTTTACTTGCCCCCCAGCACATATATTCCCCCAGCACTTAATGTATATTACCCAGGCACAAGCGTTCCGCAGCACATATATTCCCCCAGCACATATATTTCCCCCAGCACATATGTCCCCCTAACACATATATTCCCCACAGCACATACACCGATAGGCCTCTCTTATCATGGGTGGTATACATAGCACTCAGGGTGGGTCATCATCACAGTGCTTCACCTGCCTCCCCCCACCCCATGCGGGTGAATGTCCCCTGCATGAGTCAATGCCATGCCCCTGTCCAGACAGTAACTCTGCATCTCACCACTGGAAGGCCTCTCCTCCCTAGTCACCCAGTGGAACATCCCATTGTCCCTCCTGTGACATGGGTAGAGGCCACCACACAGCTACTATATGTTGTGCAGCATGGCATAGGTTGTGAGCACTTTTCATGCCCTTCTTGGGGTAGGCATCATCATGCTGCCTGTCAGATTCGGGCACCTGAACCACATCTACAGTAGCCCTGTCATCTTCTCGATCACGGACTGTGTCTTCCTATGTGCTTCATTGTATGCATCCTCCACTGCTCTGTGTGCCTCCAGGCACAGTGTTAACAGGTATAGCCATAGTGGAGATTCACTGCTACCAATGCAGTGGGTAAATGCAGTGCAGCTGTATGGCATCCACCAGTGTACCACCTGGGTGGAGTACAGATACTCCCTATCAACCATCCATCCTTGCACCAATGTGCACTGAGGAGGGTGCTCAGCCTGGACCTATCAAAGATACAGGCATCATGGCATGACCCTGGGTACATGACACACACATTAGTGATGATATACATGGAATCACAGACTATCTTTTGGTTAATATTGTGATACCCTTTCCAGTTACGGTATGCCTCCTCATCCACTGATGGTGCCAGGATCACCACATGCATATAGTCAATGGCCCTCAGTATAGTGGGCATGTCATGCATAGCATAAAATGCCTCCTTCATGGACAGTACATCAGTCTGTGTGGTGCGGAAATCTACGGTATGTGCTCATGCACAAGCAGGAGAATGGTGTTGGTGACCTGGTGTAGTGCCCTTGATATGGGAGACTGGCTGATGCCCATGATATCCCCACCACCCTCTGGAAAGGCCTTGTGACATTGTATGCCAATGTACATAGTACATTTGTCTTGACCAACATTATCCATGACCGACAGGTAAGTGGGGTGACATGGGCACGACCATATCACACAGCCATGTGCTCATGAGACAGGTCAAACAGAATCTCTTGAGACAGTGTGTTCCATAGAAGGGTACTGACAGCTAGCCATGGCCAGAATACACGTGGCTGTAGCTTTTCCCTCAAAGGTTGTTAATTTTCCCTCTCGCCATCCAGTGGGAGGGTGTTCATTAATATCCCTGGGCACATCTTCTGTAACCCTGTGTTGTGGCCCTGGAATGCTAATATACAGTGTGTGTCCCATGCCTGTCTGTGCTCTCTGTGACTGTGGCCCTGACAGGGATGCTGCACAGATGTCTCATGTGAAAATGAACCTCTTTACAGGGGTATATACTAGGCATGCCTGCAGGGTGACGCAGTGTGTACTGGCATCACTGCGTCATTCCTGACAGTGACATGGCAGCAGTGGCAGTGACTGGGAGCTCTGTGGGGAGAGTGGAAGAGTTTTCCAAGATGTTGTGGTGCATGTCTAAGCTGTGCTGCTAAGACTCTGAGGCAGGGAGCACCATATGGGGGGGTTGGAGGACTGGGGGGGTTTGAATAAAACTAGCAAGTGCTGAGGGAGCATGCATGCCATGTGTTGTGTGTCCTGTGTCAGTGATGTTGTTCCATTATGAACATATCTCACCAGCAAGCAAAGGGAAACCATCACAAGGACCAGCTGCAAAACAGCTAGGGAGATGGGAAAAAGTTTTGGGTGAATATAAATAACCTCCTTGGGAAGGAAGAAGAAAAAAAGCACCCCCAACTGCTCAACCTAAATGGCTTGCTCACTATGGACGTGCACACTATAGCTGAGGCTTTCAACGCCTCTTTCACAGACCTTTGCTCTGTCCTACCACCCAACTATCTGAAGTGAGAGAGAGTCCAACTTAGTTGTGGGCCAACAATGCAAAACCACCCCAATTTCTACTTCAAACGGGTGTCCACCAAGGTCTCAAGGTCCTATGTACTGAAAGCGCTGGGCAAGACTAGGATGGGAAGCGAAGGGGTCGATATGAAGCTGGTAGCACTTTGTCCTCGATGAACTCATGGTCCCTATTATGAAACTTTTTAAAAATCACTCACACTAGCCAAATTACGTACAGTTTGGAAACAAGCTCTGGTAACCCCTGTTTATGAGAGTAGGGATAGGTCCAACATTACTAACTATAGGCCTTTATCAATCCTCTCGCCACTATCCAAAGCACTGGAAAGGATTGTGGCGGACCAAATAAACCGATTACCTACATAACTTATAAGTACCAGCTGCAATGTCCGCAGCAACGTGGCTTCCGAAAGAATCACAGCACGGCCACTGCTCTGGTTGATTACACCAACTCTGTGCACCAAGCACTTGATGAAGGCAAATTAACTGGGTCAGTCTTTATGGACTTAACTAAGGCATTTGACACAGTCAGTCATCCCTCTCCTCTTGGATCAACTAAAATACATAGGAATGGCCCCAAATGCTGTGGACTCGTTCAAGGACTACCTGTCCCACAGATCCCAAGAAGTCAAAATTTACAAAGTCGTATTGGGATCCAAAGAGGTGTTCATAGGCATCCCCCAAGGATCAATTCTGGGACCCCTCCTATTTAGCTCATTTTTGAATTATCTTCCCAAGACTTGTAACAGCAAAATCATCCTGTATGCAGATGATGCTGTTCTCCTCAGTAGCAACCCCCACATTGAACATCTTTAACAGGAACTCCAGACCTCCTTCCATAAGACTGAGGATTGATTCAGTGCACATAAGCTACTCATAAAGTATAAAAAAAACTAAAACACTGCTCCTATCCAGCACACAGCTAAAGAAAAAATGTCCTGTCCTATCCATCAAAAACAAAGCCAATGCACTGCTCGAACAGGTTCACTCATTTAAGTACCTGGGTGTCACCATTGACGATACGCTATCTCATGTTCAGCATATAGACATGGTGGTCAAAGCTGTTAACTCCAAGCTTGGAGTCTTATATAGACATCAGAAAAACCTCATTCCAGATGCCCTCCATCTCTTTGTCACTAGCTCGATCTTATCCATCATTGACTATGGGCTGGTGGCTTATGGATCAGCCACGAATACTGCACTGCAACGGGTGGCAACAGCACTAAACAAGACGTGTAGACTTGCCACTGGTGCTGACTGACTTACCCACACCTGCTTTCTGTACTCTCAGGCAAACTGGCTGTCACTGGAGCATAGAATAAAATTCCAAACCTGCCTACTTGGCAAGAAGGTGCTTCTGGGCTCTGCCCCCTCTGCATCTCTGACCACCTCCTCTACCAAGCAGACCCAAAGTACTGAACCAGGAATAAGGCATTGGGTGTGCTTGCTGTCCCCTTCCGCAGAACCGCACATGGGCAGAGGGCCTTTGCATATAGAGCCCCTTTGTGGCTCAATGAGTTCCTGGAAGTCTCACATGGAACTACAAGCTTGTTAACCTTTAAGTCTGAACTTAAAAAACAACTCCTCTCCAGGAACACTTGGGACTGTCCTAGTGGCACCTAAGATGGCTCTTGCCCCACGAACACTCCTCAAAGGTGTCTCTGCACTTGTCTACATCATCCACCCCTCAAGTTTCGCTCTAAGCAGCCTATATCATCGGATCCACGTCGGGAGTACAACAAAAATTTTGTCAAACACCCTGTCAGCAACACCAGCAGGTTGACCGCATTCTGCAGTCGGCTGCCTGTTCGCACTGTGTTTTGTTGTTTTCTTAGGGGGCTTCACCCCCTGAACCTCGCACGTGGGGGACTGTGCCCTCTACACCCCCCTCACTTAAGGATTCTCAACTCCAGTCGGAGCTGATTGGAAGGATACAGGACACCCGACAGATAGCGTCAGGTTCCTGCGGGTCTCCCACAGTGGCTTGGCACTGTAGTCATTGGTGAAATGTCGCTGTCGGGGGGGTAACCCTATATCGTCCACCCCTCGACCTCATCTACCCCCGCACACCTACCACAGTCCCCCCACCTCCTTACCTGTCCTCGCAGACCACGCCCCATATCTTCCAGGCCACCTCCTCTCCCTCCTTTCCCCTTAACTTTTGTAATCACCCATCACTTTTGGCCCCCTCCCCCTTCTGTTGTCACCTACCCTCAGGCTTTCTCCAACCTTACTTACTGTTTCCACTTCCCAACTCCCACATTTCTATTCTGAAAAAACCTTTCTACTGGACTGCTAACCTTTCCTCTCACCTCTATCCCGCTCCTCCTCACAGACCACATCTCATACCCCCTCCTCTCCCTCCCCCCCTAACTTCTTGTAATCACCCATCACCATTGGCCCCCTATCCCTTTCTGTTGCTACCTACCCTCTTGCTTTCTCCAACCTTCCTCACTGTTTCACATCCCACCCCCACTTTCTTTTTTGACAGAGTTTTCTAACAGACTGCTAATCTTTCCTTCACCTCTACCCTCTCCTCCCACCTGCCCCTGGTTCTCCCTTGAACCCATCTACTCTCCTCACTGCCAAGGATCCATGTCACCTTAACTGTTTCCCTATGTTAATTGTTATTGCTTCACCTCAGTGAACTGTTTGTTTATTATCATGTGCTGTATATTATGTATTTTCTACTGTTTTTATTCTCTGACGTAGAACCTTTGTAAAAGAGCTTCTGCTCAAAGGTAGTTTCTGAATAATTAATAAAAAATAATTATTTATGTTTCTGCAGAAATAGAGCAGCAGGCCTGATCACGTGGTTGAATGGCAGAAGCAGCCAGATGGGGCAGCTACTGTGGTGATGGCCCTGTTGGCCAAATGGGCCTTACATGTCCCAGACTGGCTTTCATAATAATAATAATAATAATAATAATAATAATACTTTATTTATTGTGCGCCTTTCTAGTATCAAGGCACAGTACAATAAGATAATAAAATGCAAAAAGTCAACATAATAAAACCAAACAGAATCAAATCAGTAAACAGTACAACCATAAGCTTTTTCCCAAAGGAAAGATTTCAAAGCCTGTTTAGAACTCCCCACGGTCGTGCACTCCCTAATCCAACGGGGCAGAGAATTCCAAAGGGAAGGGGCCACAGACATAAAAGCACGGGCCCCAGCAGATTTTAAAGTCACCCTTGGAATCTCTAGCAACCCCTTGTCGGCTGAACGAAGTGATCTCACAGGGTGGTAAGGGATCAGGACTTCTTTCAGGTAGTCAGGGTCCAGTTCATGCAGGGCTTTAAAAGTCAATAATCCGACTTTGAAGGTGATCCACCACTGAACTGGTAGCCAGTGCAGTTCCTGCAGCACTGGTGTAATATGGGAAGATCTAGAAGTACCCACCAACACCCGTTCTGTGGAATTCTGCACCAGTTGCAAGCAGCGGATATCAACCCCCAGAAGCCCAAAGTAAAGTGAGTTGCAGTAGTCTAGGCGCAAGGTCACAAAGGCGTGGATTAAAGTTGGCAGATCACTGGACGGAACTAGGTGCTTGATCCTTGCGATGTTTCTTAGATGGTAGAAAGATGACTCAACCACCACTTACACCTGGGACCGAAGAGTCAGCCCCGCATCTAATATCACCCCCAGGTCTTGCACCCATTTAGAGACCTGTAGCTCAACATCCCCAAAAAACAGTCCAGATGGGGAGCCTGCCCCAGGTCCACCTATCCGGCGATCCAGATCCAAAACCAACACCTCCGTCTTCCCAGAGTTCAAATTCAGCCAACTGGACCTCATCCAATTCTGGATTTCATTGAGGCAGCTATTAAATACTGAGATGGTTCCTTCCTGGTCGGGTGCAAAGGACAGGTATAACTCGGTATCATCGGCATAACAGTGAAACCTCAGCCCATACCGTCTCACAATGTCTCCGAGGGGAAGCATGTACACCGCAAACAACATGGGGGACAATATATAGCCCTGAGGAACTCCATAAAACAGAGAGATGGGATCAGAGGAAAAAAAACCTAAAACCACCCTCTGAGTTCTTGCAGTGAGGTATGAAGTGAACCATCTGAGGACAACCCAAGAAAGCCCACAAATACATCTCAGGCACTCAAGTAGGACCCCATGGTCAATGGTGTCAAATGCTGATAACAGATCTAATAGTACCAAAATGGATCATTTTCTCTGGTCTCTCACCATCAGGATATCATTGAGCATCCGAATGAGTGCAGTCTTGGTACTATGCCTCTTTCGAAAACCTGATTGGAGAGGTTCATAGATGCTATGGATGGTCAGGTGGTTCTCCAGCTGGTCCGCCACTACTTTCTCAATCACCTTCCCCACAAAGGGGAGGTTCAAGATAGGCCTGTAGTTAGCAAGACAGTCTGGGTCCAAAGAAGCTTTCTTCAACAAGGGTGTCACCACCACCTCTTTCAAGGAACAGGGTATTCACCTGAGTCAAGGGAGCACCAGACTATCTGTGCTAGAACCAGGAGAACCACACCCCAAAATCAGAGAAGTAGGACCTGGATCTAAACTATAGCAGGTAGGGTGCAACCCTTGGACAATCTGCATAACATCCACGATTTCCGGGCAGTCGAAGGTACTCCAGGAAAATGAAGGGGTGGTGACCAAATAGAGGAAGGCTATGCAGGATGCATTCTGTTAAGATGATATCAGGGCATACCGGGCCCTGGCTGAGCCCTGTACAGTAAGTGATGATTGAGGGAGCACCCTGTGTGCTGACTGCATTCTGCTGTGGCCCTGCATGTGTATCCGGCTCATGCCTGTCCTCCTTGTTCCTCTTGTTCCAGGGTTATCAGGGACCATTTAGAAGAACAGTGCTGGTCTAGAGAGGATACACTGCCACCACCACCATCCCCATGGGCTGTAGTGAAGACTTCCAGGAGGAGACTAAGTGCTTGTCCATGCCCTTTTAGTATTTTAGTTATTTGTTGCACTTGTAGTCCCCATGGTTTCATGAGGGCCTACTACATTTAATATATTTTTTCCTTTCTGTCATTTGCTTGTTTCTTCATGTTTCTGCCTGTTGACAGGATCTGGATCTGGATAAACTAGCAGAATGGTCAGAAGAGTGGCAACTGGGATTTAATGCAAAGAAGTGCAAAATCATGCACATAGGGAAGAGAAACCCTGAAGCCACTTATAGGCTGGGAGGGGAGTTGCTAGCTGTCACAAAGGAAGAAAGAGACTTGGGCATCATCATCACTGATGACCTAAAAATCATCCAAGCAGACCTCTAAAGCAGGGTAAGGCTAAGGGGGTGTAGGTGTATTAGCAGGGGTATCACAAGTCATAAGAGGGAGGTAATAATCCCTCTGTACAAGACATTGGTTAGGCCCCATCTGGAGTACTGCGGCAGTATTGGAGGCCACACTTCACAAGGACATTAACCAAATTGAGGCAGTCCAGAGAAGGGCAACAAATGGTGCAGGGACTGCATCAGAAGACATATGAGGACAGATTAACGGAGCTCAATATGTATACCCTTGAGCAAAGGAGGGAGAGAGGTGATATGATCGAGGCATTCAAACACCTTAAGGGCATAAACAAGGTGAAAGAGTCTAACATGTTTAAATATAAGAAAAATAGCAGGACAAGAGGACACAGCATGAGATTAGAGGGAGGCCGATTAAGGGGAATGAGGAAATTCTTTTTCACAGAAAGGGTGGTAGATGCATGGAATGGCTTACCACAAGAAGTGGTGGCTATGAATACAGTGCAGGGCTTCAAACAGGCATGGGATAGGCATAAGGGAGCAATACAAATGACTATGAATAGATAGGTCACTGACAGAGCAAAGGCCGATGGCACATTTATAAGGTAGAAAAAGAAATGGGCAGACTGGATGGGCCTTGCGGTCCTTATCTGCCGTCAACTTCTATGTTTCTATACCTACTTAAAGATGGCATGCACAGAGCCAGCAGTATCCTGTGGAATAAACAGACATTTGCCACATATGTGTCATGTTTGAGTGTCTCTTCCATTCAGTAGTGGCATGCTGCTGTCTGTGACTGTCAGGCCCATGGTGGTGTTTTTGGTGTGTACTGCTGGGGGTGGGGTGGGTGGACAGGATATCCATGGGTCTTATTGTGGGGCAGGCAGAGGTGCATGGTAGAGGGAGCACTATGGAGCTTGCTATGGACATGGAGATCATACACCATGTTGGGGACAGGGCTCATGTGTATGGGCGGGGGGGGGCGTTCCTTTTCCCTTACTGTGCTACAGTATTTTTGTGTTGTGTTTTTTTTCTGGGTTTATATACTGTACTGTTTACTTAATATTACACTGCCAGATTTGGACCTATGTAACACAGCAGGTCTTCCTCGGTGGTCCATCAAGACCTATGTCCATGGGGTTCCATGTCTTTTCCGCGTAAAACATTTTGTCACGGTCAATTACCGCACGGCAATTACATCGCAACACCATTCAGCGACCGACTCTGCCACGCATGACAGTTGAGCGCATATTAAGTCGGTGTTTAGTGCGCACCCCCTCAGTGCATTCAGAGGTGATACAGGTGCTACAGCTATGCCGCTCGAGTTTGTTAGCAGTATCAGAGGCCAACCATTGCTGAGTAAAAATGGATTTTTGTATTGACTTGAGTGTACATATGGGGAAAAGCAGTACTGGAAGTGTCGACAATACGACACATATAAGTGCCCTGCCAGAGTTCACATGAGTGCTGAAGAGATTATTAAATACATACCGGAACATAATCATGTTCCTGATACTGGTGCTACTTTGGCACTAAAAGCGGTGATTGAACTGAAAGAAAAAGCAGGCTGCTGTCAGGAGACCACCCAGCAGCTCGTTGCAACCGTTACCAGTGAGCTCAGCCAGGCAGTCTGTGCCAAGTTGCCATTGGTTGCGAGCCTTAAGCGCACTGCACAGAGAGAGCGACAGGCAGCTGCAGTCATTTCATCTCAGCCTGCATCACTGTCAGACTTACATATTCCAGTTGAGTACTGGAATACTGAGAGAGGGGGGAGCTGTTCCTCCAGTACGACTCCAGGCATGATGACAAGCACCGATTCCTAATATTTGCAACCACATGGAACTTGCTGTATATCCGTGTAACCCCACACTGGTATGTATACGGTACCTTCAGATGTACACCAACACTATTCAATCAGCTGTATACAATATACGGTGTTCGTCAATCCATGGTTATCCGCTCTGTATACATATTAATGTCTAACTGTACCACTGAGAGCTATACAAGGGTATTACAACAATTAAAAAGGCTATGTCCCAAACTAGCTGCAGTAAAAGCATTTTCGACTGAGTTTCCTGCGGCTGGCACTAGGGGTTGCTTTTTTCGCCTATGCCAAGCCGTATGGAGCAAAGTACAAGAAAACACAATCATTCACAAAAATTACACTGTGGATGCAGATTATGCATTGCAAATCAGAATGCTTCCAGCATTTGCATAGGTGCCACCAGCAGACATTGTTGAAGTATTTAAACAACTGAGGGCAACAGAATTTTATACAACTAATGACGACCAACTGGCTCCCTTAGTAGATTATTTCAAAGACACATGGATAGGGAGGCCAGTTGGTTGTCGCGGTCATCAGTGACCTAATTTTGCAATCGAGTTCTGGAACTGTAGCACTGCAGTTAGTACTAAACTACCACGCACTAAAAACTCTGTGGAAGGGTGGCACAGAAGTTATAATAGTCTTCTTGGTGCATGCCACCCCACCGTTTGGAAGTTTATAAGTGCGCTGAAGGTGGAACAGAACCTAAATGAGCGGCGTATGGAGCAATACCTGGCTGACATAGAACCTCCAGCTCCCAGTAAAAATTACAGAGACACAACACAAAGGAGTGTCAAGGTGATAGAATCTTACTGTGATATCGAGCGGATGGACTTTTTACAAGCAATTGCACACAACTTCCAATTGCAGGTATAAGATGTGATGTTACAACAATGATTTTAATAATAAATGAATAAAGATTTATCTTTTAACTCTGCACGGACTTTGGAACTTTGGAATACAGTGAACTGATTGCATTGGTGCACAGCTAACTGAATGACCTGATTGCATTGGCAGACAGCTAACTGAATGAACAGATTACATTAGTGGGCAGCGAACTAATATCAGATTTCATTGGTGGGCAGAAAACTAACATCAGATTTCATTTGTGGGCAGTGAACTGACGAATCACAGAGTGCTTTGGAAAATGAATCAAGCATCATGCATAATGCATAAACAAACAGTCATGATCTCTCCTTCTGTGTCTGCTGCATAACATTAAGGTAGGATATTTTTGAGTTTTTGCAAGCATCTCACATTTTTGACTGAATGTCTCTTGCGACAAAATGTGCAATGCACTGATATTCATTGTGATTAAGTTTTTTCAACAAAATGATTACGATGAAATGATTGAGCGGAGTTGACGTGGTACCGTCTATGGCCTTTACAGTCCTAGCAGTTTGTTCTACACACCTCTAAGCCTTGCATGCCAGCCTGCATGTATGCAGTTTATGGCAGCCCTCTGCATTGCATAGTTCTCCTCTCCAGTCCCACGTGCCAAGGCGATGTATTGCACATCATGTCTTACACAGCCATACCCATCTGCCTGTGCATGGTGCTGCCTTGGCTGTAGTACACATGGGCCACATTTGTATGCTTCTGCATCATGTATGTGCATGCTGCATGGCTATGGACTACATGTTTGGGTGATATATCTCCATACATGCAGAGGATACATGCAACATAGGGACTGCCTGACATTCGTGTATAAGCCCCTATATTCTCTGTATTACAGTACAAGCCCATTCTCTCCTCAGTGTAGGCTGACTTGGCATGATAGCAGGTGATCACCATCTTATGACTACTTTATCCACTCCAAATTCTCTCCATTGGACTCATAAAAATATGTGTAAGCCCTAGAGGCCATGTGGTTTGAATATGTCTGGTTTAAAAAGTGGCTATTTAACTGCATTTAAAAAATGATGATAACTAAATGATTGCTTTTGGGTCACTGACTTTACTTCTTGCTATCTGGTGACTCACACATGTCAGATTACAGAATAAATTGTGGAGGGAAAGGGTGTGAGTTGGGTCACTCTTGAGTCAATGGGCAGGGTGGGGACCCCTATATACTTATTTTAATCTGCGGACTCGTCAGTTCAAAGCTTATCCAGATACAAATCCACTAATTATTTACTGCCTCAAGGCATGGGAGAATGTAAAGAAGACAATGGGTGGGCCAGGTGTCACACAGTTTTGGCTCCTTTGTATGCCAGTGCAGACCTTCTTCTTTGTCTGGAAGACCCTGGTTTTCTCTTGTGGAAAAATAAAGGGGTACAGTGCTCTAAAGATCTCTCTGGCCTGAACGGCTTAAAACTTTTCAGGCAGTATCACATGAATTGCAGTGTACCCTCGCCATAGATTTTAGTTCTTATAGGCCCGAGATCTGCTGAAGAAACATGGAAGGGATTTCCTTGGAGACTTCCCATTACACGTAATGAAGCCCTTGATTCTGACATCTCAGGGCTGCCCTGCAGGGGCTATGTCAGTCATATGTGATCATTAGAGATAAGCTAGTGTGGTGGTTATACAAAAGTTGACCAGTATTGCGATATACCACAGTGCTTGCACTGGCAAACTGTACTGTTTGCATGGACAAATAAATTTTATTTACGCACTAATGGTGTGCAACACCACAGTTTGCCTGTGAAAACATGGTGCAGTATGTGATGCTCTGCCCCCTGCTTAATATTATATTTATAAATTGTGATATAAATATATGGTATGTGAAGGTCTGCTTAGACAAAAAAAGGCTGGCTATTGCAGTGAGTGACCTTTGACCTCAAAAATGTCAGTGTGGCTGAAAGCAGCAGGATGTTATAAACAGACCAGGGAAACCTAATTAAAAGCCTTCCTTCCACAGGGACAGTTTATTACCTTTTACAACCTGCTCCTGCCTTTGAAGTTGGTTCCCATGTATGCATTTATGACATAGCAGGAAGGGAA
Organism: Neoceratodus forsteri; assembly: GCA_016271365.2. Classification (NCBI taxonomy): domain Eukaryota; kingdom Metazoa; phylum Chordata; order Ceratodontiformes; family Ceratodontidae; genus Neoceratodus; species Neoceratodus forsteri. The sequence goes on along the minus strand of CM057452.1, from coordinate 523,997,537 downwards.
GTAATTTGACTGATTCCTCTTGGTTTTCTCACCTAGCCGAGAATTAGTGACATCATTGTGGGATTGTGAAGCATCAAAGGAGATCTTTTGATTAAAGACTGTCATGTTTGGGAAATGACTAGATGCTGATTTTTCACAGTAATAACATACATCCTTGTGGATACAGTAATTATGTTAAGAAGAAAAAATTAGGAGGATCTAACTGTGACCTCACCACAAGGAGTGGGGAGATGGATTCTGAAATGGGCATGCATCAGAGGGAAACATGGCATATTATTTTGGACTCAGATAGAGACTTAATTCTCTGGACTTTAGAAGGCTCTTAGTGGTAACATCTAGATAGGAAAGAACTTTTTAAGTATTTTGGGTAGGCATATTTGTGTTCTGTAACTTCCCTTTTATTTTATGTGACTGTAAGTTAGTGATATAATTGTTCTGTGGTTGATTTTTCCTGTTTTACAATTTTTAGTAAACAACATTTTCTTTAAAATACTGCCTGTGCTTTTTCTCATTTTTTTTACATGTGAATGCTGAACCTGTGTTTAAAGTCTGACAGCTGTTAAGGGATTGAATGTGTTGCTAAGCTTGCTAAAAGGTAAGAATATACCTAGGTCTCAGATTGAGTCATAAGGGTACATTTTGGAAACCTGGCTGGGTGCCACTGGGTGAAGGATTGTATTGCATTCCCAAAGAGGGTACATATCTGAGCCTGTTAACTGGGTATTCTAGCACAAGGTTCATATTTTGATCCCCAGGACTCGAGGCTAGTAGGTGATTCAGACCCAAAACAAACAGGAGGGTTATCCTGTCTGTCTCCTGTTTTAAATCGGATTTTAAGACTTATTTGTTTTACCAAGCTTTTTCTGTATGATTTGTATTTATATTATTAATTTATACTGTATTTTATTGTAAAGCGCCTTGATAATTTGAAAGGTGCTTAAAAAAATTACCTTACCTTTACCATCCTGTTCACACTATTGCACTTCGAGGTTGGCACTGGAGGAGCAGAGGGCCTGATCTGCAGAGTGCATTGGTGTACCAGTTAAGGCAGAAGGAAGCAGGGAGGGTAGTCAGAATAGCAAAGGCACAAACTGAGGAAAAGATAGCCAACTCGGTTAAGAAGGGGGATAAAAACTTTTATAGGTATATCAGGGAGCATAGAAAGACAAAGGAAGGGATAGTGAGGATGAATAGAATGGATGGTGGGTGGGCAGAAAGTGACAGTGAAAAAGCAGGGATACTGAATGAATACTTCTGTTCAGTATTCACAAAAGAGGAAGTGGGGAGGTGCCTAATCCAATTAACAGAAGCACTCGATCCCAGTACTTTCACAGAACACAGGATTCTGAAAGAACTCCTAAAACTGAAGGTGGACAAAGCAATGGGGCCAGATGGAATTCACCTCAGAATTCTAAAAGAATTAAGCAGAGAACTAGTGACACCACTGACTACCCTTTATAACAAACCATGGGAGGATGGTGTGGAACCTGAGGACTGGAAGAAGGCTGATGTGATTCCGATTTACAAAAGTGGGAGCAAGACAGAGGCAGGAAGCTACAGACCTGTCAGTTTGACCTCTGTGGTAGGGAAAGTGATGGAATCACTTCTGAAGGAAAGAATTGTTGAGTACCTAGAGGCCAGTGGGGCACAGGACCCAAGGCAGCATGGGTTCACAGTGGGAAGGTCATGTCAGATGAATCTAATTGATTTCTTTGACTGGGTGACCAAAGTAGTAGACCAGGGAGGGCTGTGGACATGGCCTACCCAGAATTTATCAAGGCATTTGACACAGTCCCACACAAAGATTAGTAGTCAAATTAACCAGCCTTGGAGTGGGTCCCAGGGTGGTAGCCTGGCAAAACATTGGCTGAACAACAGGACACAGAAGGAAATTGTAAATGGAGTCCACCTGAAGAAAGAGGGGTTACTAGTGGGTACCGCAGGGTTTATACTGGGTCCAGTCCTTAATGTCTTTATAAGTGACATTGCAGAGGGACTGAAGGAAGTGATGCCTCTTTGCAGATGACACAAAGATCTGCAACAGGGTTGGTACACAAAGAGGCGGAAAGGATGAGAAGGGACTTACAAGGTTGGAGGAATGGTCAGAAGTATGGCAGCTTGGATTCAATGCAAAGAAGTGCAAAGTAATGCACCTGGGAAACAAAAACCCAGGGGAAGATTACACAATGGGAGGGAGGTAGTAACAACAACAAAAATGGAAAGGGACCTGGGAGTAATCACATCAGATGACCTTAAGGTTGGCAAGCAATGTGAGAAGGTGGTAGGGAGGGCTGGGGATTCTGGGATGTATAGGGAGAGTCATCACCAGCAGAAAACAGGAAGTTGTTATCCCCCTGTACAGACTGCTGGGGAGACCCCATCTGGAGTACTGCGTCCAGTTCTGGAGACCCCATCTCTGCAAGGACATAGACAGGATGGAGGCAGTTCAGAGGAGGGCAACTAAAATGGTGCAGGGTCTGCAAGAGAAGCCATATGAGGAGAGGCTAAAGGAGCTTAATATGTATACACTCGAGGAAAGGAGGGAGAGGGGGGACATGACAGAAACGTTTAAGTACCTCAGTGGAATCAACAGAGTCCAAGAGGGTAGCATCTTTCAGAAAAAGAGATGTGCAAGAACAAGGGACACAATTTGAAGATAGAGGGGGACGGCTCAGGGGCAATGTGAGGAAGTATTTTTTCACAGAGAGGGTGGTGGACGCATGGAACAGCCTTCCTGAGGAGGTTGTGGGGTCTAAAACTGTGGGAGAATTCAAGAATGCATGGGACAGACATAAGGCAATTTTTGTGGGGGGGTAGGAAGAAATAGGCTGTTGGTTAAATAGGATCTGCAGCTTATCCTCTAGGTAGGGAAATGGACAGACTAGGTGGGCCAAGCGGTCTTATCTTCTGTCAAAGTCTATGTTTCTATGTGACACAGTATACCACAATACCAGTCAACTTCAGTATAACTACCACTGTACTTGATCAGGAGACCCAGAGGGAAGAGCATAGCGAAGTGTGTCTGGTAAAACAATGGGAGGCAGGGAAAGCAATGAGTCCAAAGGTGCAAACTGAGGAAAGAATAACTCAGGGACTAGTAAAAGCAGACAAGACATTTTTTATGTGTGTTATCAAGAAAAGAAGACCAAGGGAGGTATTGTAAGGTTAAGAAAGTGGGGGGAACTGTTTATTTATTTATTTTTGTAACATTGGTGACCGGGAAAAGCCCGGCTTGTCTCCAGGTGCGACCTGGGGGACAGGGAGCTTGGGATCAAAATAAAACAAGTACAACAGTATACAACAAGTACAGAGTTATACATATCAGTATGACTAATACAGCAAAACAGGCTATACAAATGTTGATTGAACATTGTGAGATAACAGTCACACACATTTAAGTGCTGAGTAATATTATGGGGACAAGTAGGGAGGGTCAGGAAGTGCAAGAAAGATTTGACAGAGAAGTGAGAGGGAAGAGTTGTGAAGGAGAGGAGTTTGAGAGTTCCAAAGAAAGGGGAGGTGAGGTAAAGGTAGATTTGTGCATGTTGGAAGATGGAGTGGGGAGTGATAAGGAGCGTGAGTCTCTAGAGTGAAGGGAGTATGACGAGATTGGGCCGGAGTTGGCGGGAGGAGATGTGCCATTCACTGTGTTGTTTAAACTACTGTACCTTGTGATTTGTGCTATTGTCTTGGGTCTTGTCCCCCAGGTTGCATCTGGAATCGAGCAAACACTGCTCAGTATGCCTTCCTGGTTAAACTCGTAAATAAATAAATAAGAGGGGAACAGGTTGAATCTGAATTTAGAGATGAAGGATACAGAATGAATGAGGTGCCTGTGTGTGAGTGGAGGAAGGTCAAGGCAGAAGTTTGCAGTGTCAGTGACTCAGTAGGTAGCACACTCGCCTCTGAGGCTGGGAGATCAGAGGGCTTTGGGTCCAGTTCCCACATCTGGCACTTGGGTTAATATTCCAGTACTGACACTGCAGTGCAGCATGAGAGGGGTGCTGTACTTCTGAGGTGCCGTCTTTCGGATAAGACGTTAAACCGAGGTCCCACCTGCCTGGATTGGTGGTAGTTCAGGTTTGATGTTAAAGATCCCATGGCACTTATCAAAAAAGAGTAGGGGAATTTCCCCGGTGCCCTGGCCAAATTTCCCTCATTCACTAAAAAATACCACCAATAGCTTAATCTGGTTCAAGGTCAGTTGGCATTCATCTGTATCCCCCTCCCCAGGGCCGTGCCTGAAAATAGGCAGGATTTGTCTAGCGCACTTACCTGGTCAACAAAAAATAAATAAAATAAAATAAAAAAATAAATAAAGAAGGGGAGGGAACAGTGATGAGTAATGTAAGGAGAGTTGGAGGCAAAGTGACAGAAGGCATAGTAGATGGAGTCGAGTTGAGAGACAGAAGTGGAGGGCACGGTACAATATACAATATTGGCATAGTCAATAAGTGGCATAATCATGTTCAACAGAAGTTCACATCTGACAGGGAGGGGGAGAGAATCTCTATTCCTGTAGAGTACTCTGAGTTTTGGGCAAAGTTTAGCAGTTAAACAGTCAATGTGAGCTGAGAAATGTAATTAAGGGTCCTACCAGATGCCTCGGTATTTATAGGACATGATCACATTTAGAGGGGTGCCATCAAGAGAGGTGATAGGGGAGCAGTGATGGCTTTGGATCATTTTTGAGAGGATCCAAAGGTCATAGAGACAGTTTTCGATGTGTTAAGTTTGAGTTGTTTTGACTGGAACTAGGACTGAACTAAGTGGAAGTCATTTTGCAGTGAAGAGTAGATAGTGGTAGGATCAGGGTCGTAGGCGAACAGTATGGTATCATCCACATACATGTGGATGAGGGAGGAGAAACAGGCAGAAGGGAGGTTATTAATGAATAGAGAACAGGATAGGGCTGAGTATGAAGCCTTGGGGAATGCCTGCAAGGATAGGGAGGGAGAGGTAGAGTTGGTGATTTTAACTGTCTGTTGCCTTTCCTAGAGGTAAGAGTGAAACCACCGTATAGCAGGAGGGGCTAGCTCTACTTCCTCTAGTGAGTTCAGAAAGAGAGGGTGAGATATGGAGTCAAAGGTTTTAGCCAGGTCAATGAAGACCGCGCGGCAGTGAGATGGTCTTTATCGGCGGCTGATTGAAGGTGACCAGTGACACGGAGAAGGGAGGATATAGTAGAATTATTTTTTTCTGAAACCGGATTAGTAGGGGGATAGGAAGTCGGTGGAGGTGAGGAACTCTGTCAGTCTGGATTCCTGTAGTTTAGCCAAGGTGGGGAGGAGGGAGATGGGGCGATAGTTTCCAGGAGAGGTGGGATCGCTACCTTTGTGGAGAGAGATGACACACACCGATTTCCAGGCCTTTGGAACAGTGCTTGAGGAAAACAACAAATTTATGATGCAGGTAAGGGGGAGAGCGATGGCTGGGGCAGAAAGTTACAGGAGGCTAGGATGCAGACTATCAGGGTTAGGTTTAGTCGTGATGAGGGATAGGAAGGTAAGCAGCACTTCAGTAGTGAAAGCAGGAGCAAGAAAGAAAGTTTTATTAGGCCTTCAGTGTGGTGTAGGTTTGAAAGGAGGTGGGGAGGAAGAGGTAGGTCTGGGGGGAAGCACAGGTAGTAAAGAAAATGTTGAGGGTATTAGAGACTTGAATTGGGTCAGTTATAACAGTACCATTGTGCTTAACATTTGGAATGCTGGATTGCAGATGAGGGTCGACAATGGAGTGGACTATATTCTAGAAGACGGAGGTGTGAGCAGTGATTATAGTAGTCTGCCTTTACACGATGAATAGACTTGGTGCAAGCATTTCTTGCTGAGTTGTTATGCTTGTCTTGAGCATGGGGTCAAGGAGATCTTGAAGAAGGATCAGGCTTGATCACGAGCTTTGCATAGGGGGACTATAGGAGCAGTTATTCAGGGGTGGTGACGCTTCCTTGCTCTGGCTTGTCTGAGCGGGGCATGGAAGTCCCAAATACTGCTCAAGATACTTAGAACTGAGCTAGGGCAGTATCAACAGTTGTTGCAGAGTAGACTGGTGCCCAATTGGCATTTTGTAATTCAGAGAGTAGGCAGTTAGCGTCTAGAGTGGATAGAGGGCATGTTTCAATATACTTTGGTGCGGACTTGGGTAAGTCTATTTTTCTAACACAATAGGTGGTGCAGTGATCACCAGTATGGGATTGAGGACTCCAGCTGCAGATATACAGTGGGGATGGGAAGAAAGAACCCAGTCTAAGTGGGAGTGATTAGAGGAGCAGGAGGCAAAGGGAAGGATAGTGAGACTGAAGGGGGGAGGATGGGGGCCACGTGGAGGATGACAACAGTAAAGCTGACATACTGAACAGGTATTTCTGCTCAGTCTTTACTGAGGAAGAGGAGGGTAATGGGTCTGAAGGGAGTACAAGGTGTGAGAATGGTGCAGAAATGGACACAAGTCCCTTTACATGAGAAAAGGTCCTGAAGAAACTGGAAGTAATAAGAGTTGATAAAGCAATGGGGCCAGATGGAGTGCACCCCAGGGTCCTTAAAGAACTCAGAGAGGTGGTGGCTGAACCTCTGGCTATCCTGTTTAGCCGATCACTGGAAACAGGGGAGGTACCCAAAGACTGGAGGACAGTAGATGTAGTCCCCTTATACAAAAGTGGGAACAAGAGGAAGCGGGGAACTACATACCAGTCAGCCTCACCTCGGTAGTGGGGAAGATCATGGAAGCACTACTGAAGGAGAGATTGGTGGAACATCTGGTTGTCAATGGACTGCAGGATCCAAGGCAGCATGGTTTCACCAGGGGGAGGTCATGTCAGACCAACCTTATTTCATTTTTTGACTGGTTGCCTAGGGAGGTGGATCAGGGGAGGGCAGTGGACGTGGCCTATCTGGACTTCTGCAAGGCTTTTGACACTGTGCCACATAGAAGACTATTACACAAACTAGGGAATATAGGTGTGGGGAGGACAGTAGTGTGGTGGGTAGGTAACTGGCTGGGCGGCAGGACACAGAGGGTGGTGGTAAATGGCTGTCACTCCCCAGAGGGAAGAGTGACCTGTAGGGTACCACAGGGATCAGTGCTGGGACCGGTCCTATTCAACATCTTCTTCAGTGACATTGCACAGGACCTAGAAGGCAGAATTTCACTGTTCGCTGATGACACAAAGCTATGTAACAGAGTAGACACACCAGAGGGTGTAGACAGAATGAGAAGGGACCTACAGAAACTTGAAGAATGGTCAGGGGTTTGGCAGTTGAAATTCAATGCAAAGAAGTGCAAGATAATGCATATGGGGCACAAAAACCCTGGCACAATATATCAGTTGGGGTGAGTATTTAGCATGGCCAAACAGGAAAGGATCTTGGGGTTGTCATCCTAATGACCTCAAGGTAGGGAAACAGTGTGACAAGGCAGCAGGTAAAGCAAATAGGATGCTGGGATGCATAGGCAGGGGCATCACCAGCAGGAAAAGGGAGGTAATGATTCCACTATACAAGACACTAGTGAGGCCCTACCTGGAGTACAGTGTACAGTTCTGGAGACTTTACCTACGTAAGGACATAGACAGGGTAGAGAAGGTTCAGAGGAGGGCAACAAAGATGGTACATGGATTGCATCACAAGTCCTATGAGGACAGGTTGAAGGAATTGAATATGTACTCCCTGGAGGAGAGGAGGGAGAGAGGGGACATGATAGAGACATACAAGTATCTTACAGGGAGGAACAGGGTGCAAGAATACACTATTTTTAAGCAAAAAAGATGTTTCAGAACTAGAGGGCATGGGATGAAGTTGGAGGGAGGACGATTCAGAGGAAATGTGAGGAAGAATTTCTTCACAGAACGGGTGGTGGACAAGTGGAACACCCTGCCAGAGGAAGTGGTGGGGGCTGAAACAATCACGGGATTTAAGAATGCATGGGATAGACATAAAGGAATTCTGGAGGTCAGAGGTAAGGGGCAACAGTGTTCTAGGAAAACATAAACTGAAGTTACAAACTCAAATTGGCAGACCAGATGGGCCATAGGCCCTTATCTGCCAACACTGTCTATGTATCTATATATCTATGAGTTGTAAAAGGTTGGTTTCATGAGTAACTGTGTGAGATTTAGGGATTCTACTCTGGAAGCAGTAGATTTGGATGAGGGGGACAGCCAGTCGAGGTTGTAGTCCCCAAGTAGCATAAGCTCACCAGAGTGAGCTAATGGTGGGAGAGCAGAGATGCACTCTGTAAGGGCTTCTTGACTGAGTTGAGAAGCATAGACTACCCCAATGAATGTGGGGAGAGTGTGAGGGAAGGAGAATTTAGTGAGAATTAGCTTGTGGGATCCGATGCTCGATTTTTTTTTCATTACTGAGTAAAACAGGTGTTGCCTAATGAGCATGGCCACACTCCCTTCCCTCTTGCCACAGTCTTGCCGGACAATGTGGTAGCCAGGGAAGGAGACGTGAGTTCAGGGTTTTGGCTGATTGCCATGTTTCTGAAAGGCATAAGATATCCCGCGTGTTCTGGGTTAACCAGCTGTTTAGGAGGTCTAGTTTAGGAAGAAGGCTCCTAACGTTGATATACATGATCTTTAGGCCTTTGTGGGGTGGTGTGTGTTTCGTGGGGCCAGAGTTCCTTTCAATATCATCTGTGATTAGCAAAAGGAAAAAGAGTACAGAAAACGTAGCAGGTAGTTTTCTACCTTTTATGGTATTGAGGGCATAGGGATTGCGCCTGGAGCATCAAATTAGAGTGTAGCAAAAGCTTATATGGGGAGGTAGAAGGCAAGGGGAGATCAAATGGTAGGAAGCAGTGGGAAGGGGATTAAGAGAAGGTAATGATAGAGCAAGACTGTGCAGAGGGGGAACAGGAGAATACAAGCATCTTGAACAAATATGTCTACTCAGTATTCATGATACAAGGGTAGGGGGAGGACCTCAAAAAGACACTCAGGAGCTTTTATGAGAGGGAAGTTAACACCAGTCTGTTTTCTGAGGAGAAAGTCTGGAAAGCACTCACTAACCTGAAGGTGGACAAAGCTATGTGACCAGATGGCATACATCCAAGGGTACTGAGGGAGCTCTGGGTGATACTGGCTGCACCTCTGACAGACCTGTTTAACAGATCAGCTGGAGACCAGCATGGTCCTGTGGGACTGGAGAAGGGCAGAGGTAGTCCCACTTCACAAAAGTAGTAACAGGAAGGAGGCAGGCAATTATTTATTTTTTTATTTTATTTTATTTAAACAGCAGTTTGGAAAACCTTTGAGCCATAGGCTCATTTACAAAGGTACCTTGTCACAGTAAGACAAACCAAAATACACAGTATAGCAGTACAACACATAAGTATAACAGTAAATTAAGACATAGATACAAACAAGCTGGTACAGGTAGGATGGATGCAAACAATACCAGAGTTATGTTGTCCTTAGCAGCTTAGTAATAAGCTTTGTCATAAGTATTGAGTACGGCTTTGACTAGCGGCAGTTACAGCATCGGTGTTAATAAGGTGGTTACGTAAGGAAGTTTTGAAGCACCGATATAGTTGGAGCTTGGAGATGGAGGGAGCAGTGTGTTGAACCAGGAGGGGCCCCTAAAGCTGAAGGCTCTTTGGCCGTGAGGTCCTAGCTCTAGGGATAACAAGAGGTTTTCCCAGAGGTCCGAGTATGAACTAGTGGGACAGAGCGGCGTATGGTGGTGGTCAATCCTGGTGGGGAAAGCCCAAGGAGGGTCTTTTTTGTAAGGGTACAGGTAAGATATTTGAGGCACTCGTCGAGATTAAGTACCAGCGCTTTAGCATACAGTAGACAGGTGTGTGTCATCCTAGGTGCTCCAGTAATTAACCTGCAGGCCTTATTCAGAATAGTGCGAATTTTATGGAGTGCGGTCTGATCAGCAGCACCATATACCGGCAGTCCATAGTCCACTAGGGACAGGATAAAGGAGGTGACTGCGAGTCGAAGAGCCTCCGGGGGGAGGCAGTGTTTATACAGATGTAAGATGCCCAATCGGATATTAGTGGCAGTGGCTAGGGCAGCGATGTGTCCATGAAAGGAGAAGGAGGGGGCAAAATGGATCCCTAGGTATTTATAGGAGCAAACTTGTTCGAGTGGGAATGAGGACCCAGAGTGAATGAGGAGTTTGAAGTTGCAGGACTTGTTTTGGGGATGAGAGAAGAACATGGTTTTTGGTTTTTTAAGATTTATCACCAATCTATGTTCCTTGAACCAGCCTCGGCTTCAGTGAAGGACTTTGCAGCGAGTCCTGGAGGGCAATAGGGTTACGACTTGAGGCAAAGATGACTGCATCATCAGCGCATATAGAATGTTCCCGAGCAAGAGCGTGGAAGGGTGTTAAGGTAAAGGGAGAATAGTAAGGGGCCAGAATGGAGCCCTGGGGAACCCCAGAAAGATGGGACAGATGTCTGAGTAGGTCCCATTAATTTTACCGCTGTGAGCAGTCAGACAGATAACTGGTGCACCAGGAGATAGGCCCAGCAGCAAAACCAAGAGACTAAGGGCATCAAGAAGGAGGGTGGGAGACAGTGTCAAAGCTTTGAGAGGTCAATGAAGACAGCACCAGCCAGAGAACCAGTGTCTAAGGAGGAGTGGAGAAAGTTGGAGAACTCTAGGAGGCTGTGTTGGTACTGTGGCTCGCCTGAAGCCATGCTGCTCAGGACAAAGGACATTGTAGGTGGAGAGGTAGTCAGAGATTTGAGAGGCCACCACTTTTCCAAGGCCTTGGAGAGAGGAGAGAATGGAGATCGGTCGATAGTTTCCAGCCACTGTCCTATCACCACCTTTAAAGATAGGGGTGACAGTGGCGACTTTCCAGGCAGTTGGAACCTTCCCAGGCAAAGAGAGTGGTTGATGAGGCATGTGATGGGGTAAGGACTGTGTCTAAGACCAGCCGTGGGATACGGATCCAGGGTGTCACTGCCTATACTATTACTCTTGAGGCAGTGACAAGGTGCAGCCTAAGTTCTTGGGCAGAAACACAGTGGAGGAGAAAATAAGGGCGAAAGATTTATGGCAGGTGCTGGGGAGGAGGTCAAAAATTTGTAGGGAGGATAGGCTAAGGACAGTGAATGAGGTGTTGAGGTGGTTGGCTATGAGGGCTGGGTCTGAGGAGATCACACCATTAATGTTGATCTGGGTGGGTGGGGAGTGTGCACTCCATTTAACTGTTAATGTTATCCCAGAAGGTTCTTGGATTCCCCATGAGGCAGTGAGTGAGGACCGATGGTGCTCAGACTTGCCTTTCTGATGGCCCAAGTGCACTTGTTTCGGGCGGCAGCAAAACCACCTGTCATTGGGCGGCCAGTCTCAATGGCACAGTGCCATAGGTTGTCCCTATGTTTGAGCTGGTGGATCAAAGCTGGGGTAACCCAGGGGCATTCTTCCTTTTAGAACAGTGGGTCAACATGGGGCAAAGATATCACAGGCATTATTAAAAGTTTGGGTAAAGAAGAGAGAGCTGTGTCGATGTCAGGAGTTGCCAGTTTAGGAGACCAGTCAATTTGGGACAGAAGTTCCTTAAGTTTTATCAGTCCACCAGGTATTAGATGCCGCCGGCATGTGGACTGTGCTATGGGTTTGGGGACTGAGGTTGACCAGTGGAATAGAATGGGGGAGTGATCGCTGAGAGAGTCTGGGAGGACTTGTACATTGGGGATCCAATTAGGGCGGTTGGTGAGTACCACACAAAGCAGGGTACTGGAGCCTCTCTTGGGGTTAGTCCTGGTAGGGTGGGTAACTAGTTGCGTTAGGTCTATTGCAGAAAAGGAGTCTCGGGTAGAGGAGGAGGAGGGGCTGAGCCAGTTGGCATTTAAGTCACCCACCAGAATTTGATCAGCGGAAGGAGGTAGAGAGGTAAGGTATTCTGTAAGAGAGGCAATGGCCTGCATTTGGTCCCTGGGGGGCACATATGCAGTAGTCAGATAAAGGGGTCCCTTTAGGTAGGTAAGCTGATGGAAACGCTACTAAAGGAAAAGACCGTGGAATGCTTTGAATCCAACAGATTAGAGGATCCAACGCCACATGGTTTCACAGAGGGAAGATCAGGCCAAACAAATCTGATAGATATCTTTGACTGAGTGACCAAGAAGTTGGATCAGGAAGGGGCGGTAGTCGTGGCCTACCTGGATTTCATCAAGTTTTTTAACCATTTCCCATAGGAGACTAGTAGGCAAGTTGGAAAAACTTGGTGGCGGGTAATAAGGTGGTAACCTGGGTAAAAAAGTAGTTAGTGGACAGAACACAGAGGGTAGTGGTGAATGGAGTTTGCTCCGAGGAAGGGAGGTGACCAGCAGGGTACCTCAGGGATCAGTGCTTGGACTGGTCCTCTTCAATGTCTTTATAAGTGATGTAGCAGAGAAACTGTAAGGAAAGGTTTGCCTCTTTGTGGATGATACCAAGATCTGCAACAAAGTGGACATTCAGGGGAAGGGGTTGAAAGGATGAGTAGGGATCTGAAAAGACTGGAGGAGTGGTCTAGAGTATGACAGCTGTGCTTTAATGCAAAACAGTGCAAAATAATGCACTTGAGCCATAAAAACCCAGAAGCGGAATACGAAATGGGTGGAGTGATACTGACAAAGACCAAGCAGGAGTGATCATGTCAGAGTAAAACAGGAGTAATTTTGGATGATCTAAAGGGGGGCCTAGGTAGTGTGACTAGGCAGTTGGAAGGGTGAGTGGGATACTGGGATGCATAGGAAGGGATATCACCAGCAGGAAGAGGGAGGTGCTACTGCTGCTATACAGATGACTGGAAAGACCTTACCTGGGATACTGGGTCCACTTCTGGAGACTACATCTCTGGAAGGACACAAAATGGAGGCAGTCCAGAGAAGGGCTGCAAAAATGGTGCAGGTTCTGCATCAAAAGCCCTATGAGGAGAGGCTAAAGGAGTTAAACACGTACACCCTGGAGGAGAGCAGGAAGAGGGGGACATGATACAGACATTTAATTACCCAACAGGGGGTTTATTAAGTACAGGAGGGGAGTATTTTTCAGAGAAAAAAGGTGCCCTAGAACCAGGGGGCATGATATGAAGCTGGGGGTGGGGTGTTTAAAGCATCAGTGCAAGAATGTGGTGAAAAGTTTGATCCATGCTTTTTTATTCTGTTTTGGATTGCTCCTTATCTACTGACCTGTGTGCTACCCTTCATTTCACAGTTTGATTCCACTTTAGTACTTTTGCTTATAATCTGAAATAATAAAAGGAGTGCTACTTTTAATATAGCTTTGACCATGTTTTCATCAGTATTCTTGGCTGCTTTTGCACATCAATTATTTAAAATCACTTCTGTTGGGACAAAAATGAAGTAGCATGCAGCAGGCAGTGCTCCCTGACCTTACCGAACAGTAGGTGTTCAAAAACAGCCTGGAATAGCACTGAAAACCTGGTCTGAGCCATATTAAAAGGAGCACTCCATTTATTGTTTCAAATGTGAAAAAAAGTTCTAAAGTAGACTCAAAATGGAGAAAGAAGGGTATTATACAAATCAGGAGATAAGGGTCAAGCTAAAATAGCATAAAAAGTATAGACGTCCTTGCACTGGTCGAGGCCTGGCTCTCCAAGTCCACCCCTGACGCCTTTGTCTCCTTTCCCAGATACTCCTCTTCAGATTGTACAGAGAGGTCTAATGGGGTGGTGGCTGTGCAATATATCTGCATGACACCTTGCTAGTTCAATCCATGCCCCCACCAGCTCTGGAACACGGAGCATAAGCCATGTCCCTAAAGATCACCCCTGATTCCTCAAAGGCCCCCCTTATAGTCATGATGACCTATATCCCAGCATGTAAACAAATGCATGCACTACACTCCCACAGAATACATTGCCAGCGTCCACCACAAAGTTGAACACATCCTTCTGGGTGACCTCAACATAAACTGGCTTGCCAACATTGCTGCTAAAGATGCACTTGCAGCCCTAGACCTCCACCAGGTGGTAACCCAACTGACTAGATGCAATCCTGTTACTGGCACACACAACTTGCTGGACATTATACTCTCCAATCAGCCCCATAAAATTGTGGACATCACAGTCCTACCAAACTCCCTCAGTGACCACTCCCCAGTAATATTCTCATTGTCCAGCAGGCCACCTGCGCGTAGACCCAAGGTCGCTCTCTGATGATGCCTCTGCCTGGGTAACATCTCAATGTCACCTTTTACTGCTTATCACCGAAAATGCTTTCAGTGATAATGCAGGTCACGATAATAGGGATCGCCTTTGACAGCTGCTAATATCACATAGAAACTTTTTTTTTTCCTGTAGACCAAACTTGATCTATGGTGCTAACTCTTTTCCTCCCTTCCTTATCCCTACAATTCACTTGTGCTTGTTCCAGGCATTTTTAAACCCTTCCACTGTTTTCACCTTCACTACTTCGACCCTACAAAAAATACATTATTAGATGTACTTCTAGTAAGCAAACCCCATTTCTTCTCCCATACTGGGATCTTTTCTGTCGATGTTAGTGACCATTGCTTTATTGCTGGCATAAGAGCAGTCCCTAAACCAACAGCCTCAACAAAGTTCTCTACCAAAAGATCAAAATGGAATTTTGACCCGCTTACATATATCAATAACCTGAAAGCCTCCCTGCTTTGGCAGACCTTTTATTTAGCCAAATCAGTAGAAACAGCATATGCCATTTTCCATGAAATTGTATCCAGTGTTCTTAACACCCACGCACCCTTAGTCAAAACCCACATAAAGGCTAGAAAGTGCCGTTGGTTTACAGCAGACATCAAGGTAGCACTATTAAAAAGAGACAAGCTCTGGAAGCTAGCACGCAAATCCCACAAAGCCAAAGACTGGCATCTTTTCAGAACAGCCAGAAACCACTGTACAAAGCTAATTTGGGAAACCAAGTCCAACTTCTATCACTCTGAACTTGACACTGCCTCCAACTACCCTACCAAGTTCTAGTCCACAATAAAAGAACTTTCTGGTAATACCACAGGAAACACTCTCTCCTCAAAAATTATTTCTGAAAATGTAACTATCAACAACAATAAAAAGATACTACAAGCCTTCCACAATCACTTTGCTACTGCAGGGCTAGCTTTTGATAACTCACCTGCACACAACCTACGCTCCCAGCTTACCACGCAAACTTCAGAATCTAATCCCTCAGATGCAATCTTTTCATTCTCTCCTGCCTCACAAAAAGAGGTCGAAGATCTCCTCCTCCTCCAGTTGGACACCAGAAAAAGTGCTGACACTGACATCTTCGATCCATACTACCTAAAGATTGCCTATCATGTCTTGGCCGTACCTATTATGCATTTTTTAACTTGTCCCTTTCTCAAGGGACCGTCCCCAAACTGTGGAAGACGGCACATGTTATTCCGTTGTTTAAATCTGGAGACCCCTGTGATCTAAACAACTACAGGCCCATCTCCCTTCTCCCAGTACTATCAAAACTTCTGGAAAAAATTGTAAATGGCCAGCTGAAATCTTTCATAGATGATACTAACCTGCTAAAACCAATGCTATCTGGTTTCAGAACTGAACATAGTACAATCACGGCCCTGGCCAAGGTGACAAATGACTGGCAGCACGAGCTAGAGAACAAAATATTTGTCTTCGTTGCTTTTCTAGACCTAGCAAGGCCTTCGTATACCATCGCACTACAGCCTGCTTTCTTTTTCTTCATTAAAAGCTATTCGTCTAGATTCTACCTCCTTGCATTGGTTCCTTTCTGATAGGCACTAACAAGTCAAGGCCGAAGGTGAACTCTCCCCCTCAAATCTGTTAAAAAGAGGTGTCCCGCAGGGATCCATCCTGGGGCCACTCCTATTTGCCATCTACATCAACAATATGGACTCAGGTATCAATGAGGCAAAAATTCATCTGTTCGCAGATGATACAGTGATCTACCTAAGCCGTACAACTCCTGAAACTGCCTGTAGTGACCTGCAAGCTGACTTCAACATACTTCAATACCAGCTCTTTAGTAAAAAATTGCTATGTAATGCCAAAAAGACAAAGGCGATACTATTTTCACCTATTAACCATGCAGCCTACCCTGCTCCACCCCACCATCACCACCCTCACAGGCGAAACCCTGGAATTTGTGCCGAAATTTAACTACCTGGGAGTCTGGCTAGACTTCAAACTCTCCTTTGCAGACCACCTGGAGGATTTGTTAAAAAAACTGAGGCAGAGACTAGGTCTCTTTTTCAGGTTAAACCACCTACTAACTACAGAGGCCAAAAGACAGCTACTTCAGTATAAGTTCCTTTCCCTAATTGATTACACCGACTTTATATATAGCCAATGTACTACTTCATACCTCGGTAAAGTGGACATACTTTACCACAGAGCCCTGCGCTTCATCACTGGTCTCCCCTTCTCCACCCATCACTGCTCTTTATATGCGGCCGTAGGTTGGACCTCCCTACACTGCAGACGAAATAAAAATGCAGCTCTCTGGACATACAGAGCTATCACTGGCAAACTTCTGCAGTACGTTGTTGATTGCCTGACTCTCAATATGCCTGGAACCTATGCCCTAAGAAGCTGTTCACTGATTTCTCTGAAAGTGCCCAAAGCCCTAACACATTTTGGGAGAGCTGCCATAGGATTCATTCTACCTTCACTCTGGAATGTGCTACAGAAATCACTGAAACTGAGGACTCCTGTTAGTATTATTGTGTTTAAGTCCTTATACTCGAAATACATTACAGAAGCCTGCAACTGCTTACAACGATCCTAGCTTACTTATGCCCCTCTTCCACATCCTCCCTGCTTTTCCCATCCTCCTTCCTTCTTGTATCA
The DNA here is from genome assembly GCA_016271365.2 of Neoceratodus forsteri. Taxonomy (NCBI): domain Eukaryota; kingdom Metazoa; phylum Chordata; order Ceratodontiformes; family Ceratodontidae; genus Neoceratodus; species Neoceratodus forsteri. The sequence goes on along the minus strand of CM057452.1, from coordinate 523,980,756 downwards.
GTGCATAACTTGTTTCTGAGCCACCTACTTATCTACTGCCCTAAATCTCACCCTCCCTCACCCACCTATTCCTTGTATACCCACAGCATCTCATTCCTTCGCTCCTAGTATTATCCCAGTTCCAGACCCCCCACTGGCTGCCCACTTCTCCCGACACATGTCTCCCCCTTGATACGCCTGGGTCTTTTTAAACTGACTGTGTATGTCTCTTCGCTTGTAGCATCTACTTCAACTAATCTCTTCGCTGGACTATAATGCCTTTACCTTACAGGAATACTAAACCATGTATGTTGTTGTATCTGGTATAAATTTTTAGTGACTTGCTTCCCTATTGTTATGTATACCCTTACCGACTCTCTTTTAACTGAACCCAAATGTATTTTTACTTATCCTGTCTATTGCAGGCCTACCTGTACTGTTGTACTCTTGCATCTACTGTCTATTTGTCTGTATATAAATGTATGGTACTTGACTTGTGTAATGCAGGTTCACCTTGTAAATGAGCTTGCTCAATGGTGTTAGCATGGATAAATAAATAATTTGATTGATTGATATTAACTTATATAAGAAGATCCAGTACAAATGTCTTAACTGTTTATATATGCCCCTGCACAATGTAAGTAAATGTAATGCTGGTGTCTCACCTAAATCCATAAGATGGAAGAAAGCATGGGGCACTTACATGCACTGTTTTGGTGATTGCCTCATATTATGATCATTTTGATCAGAAATAGTGAGGAAGGTAAGTCAAATTTCAGGTATACCACTGATGGACAATGCACGTCCCCTACTCTTTCGGACTCAGAACAGTTTTGAGGATAAATGGGACCCATATCCTACGGTAATTAGAATTCTTGCCTTTATATTGCTTGCTCTCCTCTGGCTCTATCACTCCCCCTCTTGACCCCTCCTGACTTCTTTCTCCCACTTCTGCTGACCCCCCACTTTGGTTTCTCCATACAGTGGCAATTGGTGCTGTTGCCCTTGGCCTTTTCATTTGCAAATTTCTTGCACATTTTTATACATAATATTTTGTGAACTGAACTTGACTCATATTATGTACCCTTGATGATGTTCTGTGTATTGTGTTTACCATATTCTGTTGTTTGAAATTGTTACCTTACTGTACCCTTTCCCCGGTGTTAGAACTGCCAACAAGCCTCGGCTCAGTGTGCTTTCCCAGTTACCAATTTTAAAATAAACAAAATAAAAAAATAAATATTTTGCCTCTATGTCTCCCATTGAGGCTGGAGCAGGGAATGTTGTGACACTTTGGTATTTCTGAAATTTAGTAAAACATGATGTCAGTGTAACATAGATAAAAGCAAGCATGTGTCAATGCTGAATGTTCACTGGTGGTATTGCTGTTGGCTTGTACACATTTTCATGGAGGCCTCCCCCTCCACAGTGGAGCATCATATTGTGTATTTTGCATGCACCTGAATTTAGGGGTTGGGACCTTTAGTCCCTGTCATAAAATGGTTAAATGGTTGCCACCCCATGGGGCAGAGTTTGCAGGGACAGAAAAGGGCTAGAACCCAGGAAAGTGGGGTCCTCTGCCCAGAGGAGGATACAGAGAGTAAGAAAGGGTTAGGTGCGAGTGGGGTGATTGCCTGCTCAAGTAGAGGGACAGTTTTCATTCTCAGAGAGGCTGGGACAGTATGGTCCTGTGGTGACATAATGGGGGCCACTGTATTGGAGCCCTGGTCATGGGGATTGAACATTGAAACCCCTTTGGATACTGATAGGTATCTGGGAAGTGAGCGGCCAGTTGTAGATGGGGTCCGAGGGGCAACATGGTGAAGGCAAAGATGTGGTGAGCCACCATGCTTCTGGAGGCCACTGCTTGGAAGAGTCATCTGAGACTGAGAACAGAGTGGAGCCATAGCCCCAAGAGAGTGTGTGGGGTCAGAACTTGGACAGTGACAAGAAGGAAGAGATCTGCTCCACTGTGAATTGGGATTCAGGGAACAGTGAGCATTGGCCCCGATTTGAGAGGCCAGCTAAGCCCAAAATGGAACAAGGAATAAAGAGCTGGGACCCATGGGACAGTGAGCATTAGCCCCAAAGTGTAAGGCTACTGTAGCTGAGCCTAGGGGAGGTGAAACATTAAGTGGAATGTGAGGGCAGGTACCTTGCATCTGGTGTGATTTCTATCCCTTATTAAAAGAGTATGAACTGTGCTGCCTGGAAATAAGGGGTCATATGGATTTTGCCCCATAAATGGACTTTAATTCAAGGATTCTATAGATTATGTGACCTCCTCAGTCCTTAATATTCTGATTACCTGACTGTGTACCATATTAACTGCTCCATGGAGTGAATGTGTTTGTACCAGTTATTAAATGGGGTCCCGTGTTTTGTTGAAGTTAGTGTTGATGGTTCACCCATTCTGCAGCGACAACCAAGTTGCCGGAGTAAATTATGTCACCAGCACTTGGCCAACTCCAAGCAGAGCACTCCAACAATCTGCCATCTGGCAGTCAAAGTGATGGTAATTGTGGGTGGCTATGCCCTCCGCACCCCACATATATTTAAATAACAAACTCCGGGTCACACCCTGGTGGTAAGAAGGACAACCTGGAGATCAGCAACAGTGCCCGATGGCAAAAAAAAAAAGTCACACAAGATATGTGCAACATTATTGCCCCGACAATATTTCAGCAGCAATATTCTGTCAGCACATTAACAGACTACTGGTGTTAACTGCAGTTTGTTTAGTAAAATGTTAGTGCAAGATAATTGCTTTTCTTCTAGGCCAGCACCTGAAGATGCCAGAACCCCTGTGGACACAATGGACAGAATCAAATGTAAGCCATTTCATACTGAGGTTCATACTGAGGCAGAAAGCGGGCAATGCCCCTATGAGCTCCTGTCCTTTAATCCTGATAATATCTAAGGATGGCACCAGAATGGACATTGCCTACTCTTTAAATTCTGCCTTGGTTTTACTTATAATTATTTCTTCAGGTAAAGAATTCCAGGTATTTACCACCCGAGATGTATAAAAGTATTTTCTTTGATTATGATGAAATCTGCTCCCTCATCTGCAATTGGTGACCCCTAGTATCTCTATCTCCTTGCTTAAAATTGATTCCTAATTCAGATAGGAGAAGGGAGTCCTGCATAATGTCATACAAAAGTAATAGGTCTGATCACATTCGTCTGGTTTCTAAGGACATTAAATCAAGTTGTAATAGCCTATCCTAGTATCCTCACCCTTCATGCTATCTATACACTTGGCAAATTTCCTCTGGACCTTTTCCAGCTTATCTCTTTCACTTTTTTTGAATGGGAACCCTAATTGAAAAGTGCATTCTACAAGACGGTGCACATTTGCTGTATAGAGCAGAACTTATACTTTTTTCTCTCTTGTAACAATGTTTCTCTTTATGTCCCATATTATATTGTTAGACTTTGCAGTAACTTTGTTTGTCTGGTCCACCATACTCATGGTATTAGCTGCCAGGATCCCCAGGTCTCTTTCAGATGTTGACTTACACAAGAAAACCCCACATATTGTATAATTTCACATACAATTGTCCCTACCCACTTGCATCACTCTGCATTTTTCTTTATTAAATTTAATTTCCCATTTTTCAACTGCACTAGAAATAGTATTTAGATCTTGCTGCAGATAATTTGAGTCAGTTGAATTTTTGCACGGCCCGCCAATTTTAGTATCATTGGAGCACTTTATCAACCAGCAATTTAAATTTGTTGTTAGGTCTGCAATAAATATAGGGCACAGCTCAGATCTCTGGGGGATCACATTAGTCACCTCCCCAACCTCAGATATATGTCTGTTAACAAGCCCTCTCTGGCGCCTATCGGACAACCATTCTATGATTCAGTTTACAAGAGTTGTGTTGATCTTTAAGGATTCCAGCTTTTCTATAATTACCCAATGAGGTGAAACATCAAAGGCTTTACTGAAGTACAGATAAATAACATCACATGGTATGCCATTGTCCAATGATGCACTAATGTTTTCATAGAAACACAAAAGGTTGGTTGTACAACTCCTACCTTTTTTAAACTCATGTTTGTAACTGTCACATTTCTCCATACAGGAGGTTAGTTTATCTTAAATAAAGCCTTCCAAGATCTTACATACACTTTTCAGACTAAATGAATAGTTACTAATTTGTGCTTTCAATCCCTTTTTGTAGATTGGCACCACATATGCTATCTTCCAGTCTCATGGAATCATACCTGTGTTTATGGATTCTTCAAATAGCTTTTTTAAGGGTAGAATCAAAAAGACAGACATAATCTGTAACATACGTGTGCATTAGGCTTTAGTTTGCTTATTTTTGTATTAATTTCTTCAGCAGCTATTTAAATTCTGCTGTTGCTAACATGTTAGTTTATCAATTGATTTTATTTTATGTCCATGGACCCGGCAGACATATTTATTAAACAGTGTTTCCATTTCAGAATTAGTCATTATGAGAGTATTATTTATTTAATTTTATTTATTTAAAGGATACCTAAACAGTATTTTGACAACAAACTATTCAAAAATCTGACTCCGTAGGTGACTAAAGAAAAGGTTGCTGTATTCATTAATGCTAAAACTACATTTACATAATTTACCTAAATGTGGTTCCAGAGCATTTGAAAATTGTAAAATCAGCCTTCCAATTTAAAAAAAACTGTCTTACCTGCTTCCTAAAATGGCCACCAAATGTGTTATGTGATGACATCATTGGAGTCAAAGTCAGAGAGATATATGGCTCCCTATAGTGCTAACTAGTTCTTTTTTCTCTTTGTATAGAATTGTTTCACCCAAATAGTCAAAACAATGTGCATTATTTTGTATAATGCACATGTTAAGCTATGGTTCTGTTCATTTTGTTTACTTTAACATGCTGAACATGTGTTTTAATCCAACCAACCTTCTCAGTGGCAAACCACAGTGCAGTACAAATCTTGAATAACCTGGTGGTCTAGTGGTTATGGTGGATCCAGAATGCTACAATGGGGGTGCTGGGGTGGTGTGCATGCTTAATAAGCACTTTTTAACATTTTTATTAAACCTTTATATTTTCTGCTATTATTCTTTTCTAGTTCATTTTTGATAGAACCTACACATGTAATCCATAGTATGAATGCAAACATTTGTACAATCAATAAATCAGACTTCTTCAACAAAGTGAAATGCAGCAGCAGCAGCAGCAAGCAAGTACATTACTATGGGGGGTTGCAGCCACGTCCTTCACCACCCCATAGAGCCACCACTTTTTTGTAGCAAAGTTCTTGTGCAGTCCAATGTTACAGTTCATATTTTCTTGAAACTCAAATATATGTTTGTCTTCTTTTTCCATGGAAATAATAATAATGAGACTCAGCATTTATATAGTGGACAAAGAACCTCTGTGTGCAAACACTGAGGCAAGGGTTACCCCAAAGGGCATTTGGCTGAGAAGCCAAGTTTCAAGAAAATACAAAATCACACATGCCCACACAATGCAAGACATCATGGGCTGCATATGCAAATCACCACAGAATGTTATGCTGGTTCAACTATAAGCAGAATTGCATGGTGCCGAAACGCCTCTCACACAATTTGCAAAGGGTGCTAACAGATGACATAGACACATGTTTCATCCTACCAGGACTCATCAGTATGCCTCATCTGTTTGACACCCCAGTGGAATGAACCAGCTACCCTAAGACAGTCTGTCTGGGTAATGTTGTGGTGAACCCATTAAAATAAAAAACTATTTAAAAGACAAAGAACCTCTATGCGCAAACACTGAGGCAAGGGTTACCCCAAAGGACATTTGGCTGGGAAGCCAAGTTTCAAGAAAATACAAAATCACACATGCCCACACAATGCAAAGCATCATGGGCTGCATATGCAAATCACCAAAGAATGTTATGCTGGTTCAACTATAAGCAGAATTACATGGTGCCGAAAGGCCTCTCACACAATTTGCAAAGGGTGCTAACAGATGACATAGTGGTTTATATAGTGGTTTTCATACACATTGTATCCCAAAATGCTTTACAAGCAATACTAGACTGGTAGTGAAGTGATTGAATGTGTAGTGGCAGCCAATTCATACATTAATATCCACACACAGCCTTGGACAATTGCATGCACTGGTTTTATGGGAAGGGGAATGTTGGCCAGCACAATGGGGTCAGGTAGTGATCAAGGTGCTGGCAGCGCCACATCCTTATTTCTCACAGTAATCTGCTCATATCTCTCTCCTTCTGTCTTACCCCTTCTCTGAATATAGCAGTGCATTGGAAGAGTGGCCTTCTCAGTCCCCCTCTGGTATTTATTCTTCACTATTCCTCCTCACACTGAAAACTGGTGAGCTCATCACCCTTCTGCATCATGAATGCAAGCAGTACAGTCCCCATTTTATTTTGACATGTCAAATATAAACATATCTTTCCAGTAAGTTAGGCTCATAGCATCAGGGAACAAGGGAAATGATGGCCTTTCCTATCCTTAAAAGATCTAGTCTACCTTTGATTAGGCACTATTAAATGATGGTTGTGCACATCATCATGCATGTCATTTAATTGTGCCTAATCATAGGTGGCTTAGATCTTATATGGATAGGAAAGCCTATTTTTCCACTTGTGCCACGTTGCTATCAGCCTGGCTTACCAGAAGATCATGTTTATTATTAATATGTAAATATAACATGGGAGACTGTACTAAACACATTCATGATGTGGAAGGGCAGTGAACTCACCAGTTTTTGGTGTGGGGAGCAGGTGAGAAGAATGAATGCCAGAGAGGGACTGAAGAGGCCATTCCAGCAGGGTACAGCTATATTCAGATTAGCTGAAGACATGAAGGAGGACACAGAGCAGATCACTGTGAGATCTGAAATGTGGGTCTGTCAGCATCATGATCACTACCTGACTGTGGATGAGAGCAGCCAGTGATGACAAATTCTCAGAGTGGCAGGGCTGCACCTAAACTGTTACTTGAATTCAGTGTAGGGAGATCACCCTCGGGTGGGGGGGGGATGTTGACATTTGTTAGGACAGTATTCAGGGAGTTGTGTATAGCTCATTCAAGATTTGGAAGGGTGGTAGACAGCCAATTCACATTGTGGAGCAGAGCACAGAAAAGTACTGGAGAAGAATTGCTGAGAACTGTCCTGCAGGGTTCTGCAGATCATAAGCAAAGGAGCAGACTAACACTGGAAGTCAGGTGGATTTGCTCAAGGTATTAGTATGCCTCTCCTGCTAATAATATTGTTATCCATTGTAAGTGCAGCCATTATGAGGGCATGAACAGCAGTTTTTCTGGTGGGTCATAATGCTTATTGCTTGGCCCTCCAGGAAGACCTAGTTGTTGGTTAATGAGGTAGGGAAAAACACAACAGGGAACTGTACATACTACTTTCACTGTGCAGAAGGGTGGTGATCCACTCATTGTTTACTATGGGAGCAGAAGTCAAACATAGAGAATGTGAACTGGAGAGTGATTTGGGAGGCATTTTTTAACAGTGCTGCTGATGATGCATACCAGTATAGGTGTGCACAACCCTCTGAGGTACAAGATTACAGTCTGAGGTGTGATAATTCACTTCATGAGACTACAAGCTCATATGCGGCCCCTGGCAGAACTAAGGACAGGGTATGGATGGTGGGGTGTTCAACAGAAGGCAGGCTAGGTGCAGGGCGTTCACATGAAAAAAAGAAAGCCTTATTTGTGGATTAACTAGAGAGCATGAGCTTTGGAACTGAACAAGACCAGTACTTTGCTGTGTGACCCTTAGCAAGTCACTAAATTTCCTTGTGCTCCCAGGTCACATCTGTAAACAAGCTTTCAGCTTAGTGTGTCTCTCCTGGATAACAAAAAACAAAATTCAGTGTATCATATAGCCACTAGATCATCAGGTATTTGAAGTGTTGTACTGTAATGCAGTTTGCCAAAGAAAAGTCAGCTGGATTGCAAAACATTTTCTGCGAGTTAAAGTAAACAAAATGAACAAAATCATAGCCTAACATGTGTACTGATCAAAATAATCCACGCGATAATACATGGTGTTCATCATTCTGGCACAACAAGTCAAAATAAAGAGGGAAATAACTAGTTAGCACTGTAGAAATATAAGTGCATCTCTGGCTCTGGCTCTGATGATGTCAGCATGACTAATCACATAAAACACTTGGCAGACATCTTAGGCAGAAGCCAAGGCTGTTTTTTTGAAAGTGAAAGGCTGCTGTTTACATTTTTTAAAAGCTATGAAACTGCATTTATGTTATTTACATAAATGCAGTTTTAGCATAAATGTAAACAGCAGCCTTTACTTTACCTCGATATGAAACCAGAATTTGGAGTTTGCAGTTTTAAAAAACTGCTTGTTTAGATACCCTTTAAGTCTTTGGTAACCGGGTAAGTGCACTGATTCAGGGGACTGTTTTCAGGCATGACCCGGGCCACACAAGCAGCAGTTACAGAGGTAGTAACAAGTTCTACAGTGAATACAAGCCATATGGAAATACAGACATAATTGGAGAAGAAAGTGGATATGCAGACATCATTGGTGAACAGAGAAAGTGACATAGGAAAATAAAATTAATGAAAGGTTGAAAAAAAAAACAATCAGTACATCATGATAAGCAACAATCATTACACAATTATTTGCTAAGGATAGGTGGCCAATGCAAATTAATGCATGATGTAGAAAACAAAACAAAAAATACAAGATTCCTATTTATCACATCCCTTATCTATCCATTTACATATTATTATGTGTAAGAGGCCCTACTCTATTTTAAATTTTTTTAAGTGGGTTCATGTAGGCATAAAAGGCAGTGTAATTCTCCTTTTTGCATTTATTGCCAATCTAAGTTGTCTATTGTTTGCCTTTCCTATTTTTCTTTTACAGTTTTTGTGCCTGTTTCAGTGCTTTGAGTGTTGCCCTTGTTCCTAACTTCAGATTCTTTCTATATAGTCTGTTTTTTTTTGTTAATTTTCTTAATCTATTGTCAAGGCACAGTTTTTTTATGTTATTTTTTCCTCTTTCTTGTTTTTGGGATGAATTCTTCACTAGTTAGCAGTATAGTGTTTTTTTTTATTATGTCCCACATTTCGTCCACTGATTTCCTGTCAAATAAGAGATTCCAGTCAACAATGATCAATCTTTGTTGTATCTTGGTTACCTCTGCCTTGTTGTAAAGTTAAATTTCAGTACATCCATCTTGTACAATAAATTCTTATTTTATTTTGAATTTAATAGACTTATGGTCACTGTTACCTAATTGCAGGCCTGTTACACAACCAGCTATATTTATATTACCTGAACATAATACGACATTCAACATATTTAGATTCTAGTGGGTTCTGTTATGTGTTGTGTTAAATCTGTCCTGTTACAGCAATCCAGAAATTTCTTTCCTACAGTTCCAACTGCTATATTTTTTGCCAGTTTATTGCACTCAAATTTATGTCTCCCAATAAAACAAAGTCACCAATTTCTCCTGCAGTTTTGATTTCTTGAATTATGTTTTCTGTAACATCTATTGTGCAAGCAGGTGGGTGGTAAATGGTTCCTATAATTATGGATCAAGTACAGCCCCCACAGATATGGATCCACAAAGTGTCTGAATTTGATTGATTCAGCTTAATTTTGTTGTGTATTATTTATTTATGCCCCCAAACCTTCAGCCGACTACTCCTTTGGGTAGCTTGGGCCCTGCCACCAGTCCCATAACCATCCTGGTGCCCTTATTACTGCTGCAGCCCAGTTGACCCAATGTATCCCTTTGCTGGGAGGCCCCCCCTGAGACAGGGGAATCAGGAAAGGAGACTTGCCCAAGGGCTTCCTTCTATGCTGGACATGCAGAGAGGGGGTCAGCGTGGACACTTCTGGGCTTTTTTGGTGATCGGGGACCAGCTGCAATCATCTGGTCAGCCAAGCAGCAGTGTCTTCCCATTTTCCTCCCCAACCCACCCCCCACTCCCAAGTATTGGTCCAACCATGGCGGTGTCCAGGGTGGGTGTTTGGCAATGTGTTGAGGCTTCATGATGCCATGGACACCAGCCAAAACCCTCCACCAGGAGTCACTCAACAAGCAGCCCAGGACCGCCCCATCACACTCAGAGGGAGGTGCTTATAGGATGCTCATATAACCCCTCGATGCCAAAACTCCACTCCTAAAGTCTGGGCTTGGGGCACGAACCCAGGTCACCAGCGCGTGCTGAGCCAACACCAATTGCTCTGTGCCATGGAGTCAGCTTTAATTTAACGAGTGACTTCAATAGAGTTTATATGATGTTTTACATATACTGCCACACGGTGCCACTCCTCCCCCTTTTTTGTTTGTTCTGCTGTAGCTGTATAGAGTGTAGCCATCAAGATGGACACTGCAAAGTTTAGATTTGTCTGAGCACCATGTTTCGGTGATTGAAATTATATCAGGTTAACACTGATAGTTGTACGTAGTTCATCTATTTTGTTATTCATAATCCTGGCATTTAGTAACAGGACAGTTAAATCATACAAACTGTTATATTTTTGATGTTTTTACCCTTTTTTAGTGGAATGTCATTTTCACATCTAACCATGTTGTTCACCCTCATGTTAGTTAGTTTAAACTTAATAGATTTAAAGTTTCTTCCAAATTCTCCACAAGCAGACTTATCCCTATTTTGTTTAGATGAAGGACATCTCTTGAAAATAGTTTGTTTTTGTTTTTAAATACTTCCCAGTTATCTATGAATGTCAGATCATCATTTTTACACCAGCTGGACAATCTAGTGTTCATTATTTATATTGTGGGATTCTTTTCTGCATGTGCCCTTGGTATATGTAATATTCCTGAAATTGTAGCCTGGTGCCCTTTCTTCTTTATGTTATTCCCAAGAGCCAAGAGATTAGTACAAATATCTTTTTTGTGTGCCCAACCTATATCATTTGTCCCAATGAGGAGCATAGCAACCTATTTATCTGATAATGTTATCTTCTCCATGCTGCCTGCTATATCATTTACCATTGCCCCAGACAGGCAAGTTACAGTTGTATTTTCTCTTGCAGTTTTACAGATATGACTGTCAGTGAATGTAATTATTGAGTCACTAATAACTAATCTTTCTGAGAATTTTACACTATCTTGTATAGTAGTCAAGTCTCTCTCAATTTGTAGCACTGTTAGAGGTTGAGACTGACAGTGAAACATCTGTTAGGGCTCTAGCTTTTTTCTTTTTTCTGTATGTGACTTGTGTTCATACAGTATCCTGTCCTGAGTTGTCATCTCTACCTTTTTTTTAACAGTGCTCTTTTCCAACAGAATCTGTAGTGCTTTCATTAAGTTCTCAAAGTATTTTCCTTTCTGGATTATTTAGTCATTCAATTGAGATGCCTCTGCTTCAATAGAGTGCACAAATTGTTCAATACATGCCATTCCACTCATTTGACTCAGTTCATACTGTAATTTAGCATTTTCATTATTCATAGTACTCAGTAGTTGACATTTTGGGCATAGAACATTGAGTACCCTTTTGGGAGGCTCTTCTAGTGTATACATGTGACATTGGGAGCACTTGGTGATAGACCCTGCTTGTTCCAATAAAGTTAGCATATCTTTAATTCTAGCTGTACTCATGATGGCAATTCAAGATCTCAGCAAATAGTGAGAAAACCTTCCTAACGGTTCCCTCACCTAATTCTAATGAAGCGCTGCTGCATTGTCAAATTTGATTAATGATATTTTTTTTCTTCTCAGGAAGCTTTAATAGGGAATACTATTACAAGGGGACTGATATCAGATTATTTAACCATGACTTAGGTGCAAATTACTACAAGGCTGTAGATCCAGAGCAGTGATGTCATCCTGGCGTCTATTCCTTTGTATTACATATTAAAGCTACTCTTCAACAGTAGATGTGCAGGCCACTCAGGCAGCTCACTTTTGTACATAGCCAAGGATAATTTACTGATGGTCAAATTTACTAGACATCATGCAAGTATTGCGTAGGGCAGTACAAAATTAATTAGAAACTGAGGCAGTAGTCTCTTTGGTGAATGTACTGTAAGTGAACAGCTTAGTTACCTAAGGTTTCTGCTGTGGTTGCCCCTCCCATGGACTGCTTGCCATCTTATACCCCTAGATGCCATGGAAGGGGTGGCTTTCAAGTTGTGGCTTGTCTGGGATGTATTTTTGGGGTGCCTGTGGTTCACTTGGATGCTGGCAGTGGTGCTGGCTGGACTGGATTGCAGGGTTTATGGTGAATTGCTACTTGCTCAATATGGCACTGCTGAACTGAGAGATTTTGCATCTTTGGATGGACTGGGGGGCACCAGAGGGTCTGCAGAGTGAAATCTCATGTCTGGCTCATGTGAGTACCATGATAATGGTCTGAAAAAGATTTCTGGATTGGCCTCTTGGGCTCTTGTGGGCTGGAGCCCATGTTTCCTGTGCCTCATACTTGTTTTTGGAAACAGAGGTGACCACCGTTTTGGACTGGTAACCGCTGAAGAGGTTGCTGTCTGGGAAATCTGTTTGTTCCTGCTGGTAATATCTCTGCCTGTGTATTCTGGAATCGTGTTTGCTTTACCCATTGCCTTGTTGCACTGACTCCCTACCTTGAGGTCATCAGAAATAATGACCACTAGGTCCCTTTCCTGTTTGGAGCATTCTACATTCTCCCCAGCTGATATGTAATCTTTGGGGTTTTGTGTCCCATGTGCATTATTTTACATTTCTTTGAGTTAAATTATAACTGCAACTCCCTTAACCAGTCTTCAAGCTTCTGCAGATCTCTTCTCATTCTATCCACTCCCTCTGGCGTGTCCATCGTTGCAGAGCTTTGTGTCATCAGTGAACAGGCATATTCTCCTTTCCAGGTCCTCTGTTATGTCACTGAAAAAGATGTTGAAGAGTATTGAATCCAGCACTGATCCCTGTGGCACCCCACTGGTCACCTTTCCCTCTGCAGAGTGACAGCCATTTACCATGACCCTCTGTGTCCTACTGAACAGCCAGTTTCCCACCCAGTGCACCACTATCCTACCCATTTCCATGTTCTCCAGCTTGTTTAACAGCTTTCTATGTGACACAGTGTCGAAGGCCTTGCTAAAGTCCAGGTAGGCCACATCCACTGCACCCTCCATCCTCCACCCTTGTCACCCAGTTAAAGAATTCAATGAGGTTAATCTGGCATAACCTTCCCCCAGTAAAACCATGTTGGCTTGGGTCCTGTAGACCATTAGCAACCAGGTGTTCCAGTATTCTTTCCTTCAGTAGTGTTTCCATAATCTTTCCCACTACTGAGGTCAGGCTGACTGGTCTGTAGTTCCTCACCTCCTCCCTGTTCCCGCCTTTGTAAAGGGGGACTTCATCAGCTGTCCTCCAGTCCTTTGGTACCTCCCCTGTTACTAATGACTGGCTAAACCATGCTGCCAGGGCTACCAGGGGTTTAGCCACCACTTCCCTTAATTCCCTCAGTGCTCTGGGGTGTACCCCATCTGGCCCCATAGCTTTATCGACTCTGTTGTGTTGGGATACTGTTGTGTACAAATGGTTAACCCTAATGCATTTGAACAGCCTGAGCCACTTTCAAAGCAAATATTTAGGGGTTAGGAAGGAACTCTGCATTGAAGGCCACCTGCTCCACATCTGCTTTTCTCCACAAAGCTGGGGAGTCAGGCAAGGTTGTTTCCTTTTTATCAGACCTAAATGTAGGGTGTCAGCAGGAGCTGCCTGGGTACAGTAGCATTTCTTTGGTATTTCTCCTGTGCAGCCACTTGGGAATCAACTGTGGGTGGGCAACCATAGCTAACACATCCTAATGACTGACAACCCATTACAAAGTGGTGATTATGGTTCAGATTATCACCGGGAGACTCAGGCAATGGTGGGCATCTTGTAGGAGTACTTGGCAGATGTCACACAACAAGTTGGCCATTGAATAGTAACTCTATTGCAAATACTTCGGCATTCAGTAACTCAACTAGGACAAACACCAATATGTATTATACATTATAATCATTTGAATTGGCTGCAAGTGATAGACTGATGCCTTACACAAATAGTTGAGCACTTCTGAATTAACTCCACCCCTGAAGAAGGAGTTGTTTAGCTCTTAATGCGCACAGGGCTTTTTTTTTTTTTTTGCCAAGTGATATACACTGACTGCACTCTATCTTGTAAGTAATGGCAATAAAGCAATATTAAATATTAAACTGAGCTCCTGAGTGCAGAATCTTTTTTTTTGTCTGCTGCATCTCTAGTTACAATAGAAGAAATCAAGGATATCATTAAAAAAATAAAGCCAGACTCTTCACCAGGTCTAGGCAAAATCACAAGCAATATGATTAAAATTAATGTTAAACCATACTGCACTACCTCTGAAATATATATCTGAAACATCACTTAACACTGGGGAAATCCTAAATGACTGAAAAAAGGCAGATGTGCCAGTCTTCCAAAAAAGGTGACAAACAGCACCCAGAAAATTACAGACCAATATACGTTTGACATCTATACCAGGAATAATTGTAGAAGGAATCATTAAAAATATTATAACTCCCCAGCTATCAAGTGTTGACTCAGACCAACATGACTTCTCATTGGGAAGATCATGCACAACTAACATGCTGTGTTTTCATGACAATATTTGCCAATTATTAGATAATAAATATCTTGGGCTAGATTTTCAGATGGTCAAAAACGTCAGTGGAACTGAGTCCTATGCCACAGTCTGCCAGTGCACAAAAAAGGCTCCACACTAGCAGGCAGTCCTGTTTTCAGCCCACGCTCTGCATGAGTGGCAGGCTCAGCTGCAGAGCATGTTATGCCTGGTCCAAAAAGGTGAAACATTTTGGTGCAGCTGTGCCAAAAAAAACTGCTACATGCTGCTGTAAATCATAGAGTCAGCTGTAAAACAGCTCCATTTTAGAAACTCCAGTGTATGAGGGTAAATCTGTAGTTCCACAAGTGAAAACCCCAAATCCAGCTCTTTTAGATGTTATCTACTTGGACTTCAGCAAGACATTTGACCTTGTGCCACACTGGGTCACAATACAAACATGTAAACCGCAAACATAGGCAAAAGATTAATAAAATGGGCTATTTCATGGTTATCAGGTATATCACAAAAAGTCACTATAAATGGTTGCTCATCAGACAGTGTTAAGATTTCAAGTGGCATTGCAAAGAGATCACTGTTATGTCCATTAATTTTTCAGATCTACATTTCTGATTTAACTAGAGGAGTAAACAAGTGGGCCCAGATATTCAAAAGGGTTGCTCCATGCGCAACAGGGTTGCGCATGCGCAAGTCCTACATTGCGCCATTCTGCGATATTCAGCAGGAGGCAGTTGCTCCACTGGCAACAGGTTGTGCAAAAGAGCAATGCAAATGAATGCATGCTCAACAGGAGGGAGGAACCGGCATTAACCTGCGCAACCCGACATTCAGTCGGAAGTTAGAGTTGTGCATGCGAACCCCCAACCTGCGCCTGCACAACCTTGAGCCAAAAAAAGATTGCTGAGGGCCACTCACAGGTGAGCTGCGCATTGCAGGGCGCAACATGAGCAGCTGCCACCCCTGGCTGGCCCCCAACCGGTCCCTGTGCCCCCACCAGCCCGATCAAGGCATAAAGTAACATGAACCCCCAACACATCTCCCACAGCCCGATCGCAGGCATCACAGTTACATGAAACCCCCACACATCTCCCACAGCCCGATCGCGGGCATCACAGTTACATGAAACCCCCACATCTCCCACAGCCCGATCGCGGGCATCACAGTTCCATGAAACCCCCACATCTCCCACAGCCCGATCGCGGGCATCACAGTTACATGAACCCCCGCCCACCATCTCCCACAGCCCGATCGCGGGCAGGCGTATCTGAACCCCCAGTGTTCGATCGCAGGCAGGAATGTAACCCTCCCCCAACCCGAATATCTCCCTGGTGGTCCAGTGGACTGTAAAGCCCGATCGCGGGCAGAATGTCACATTACAACCCCCAAACATCTCCCTGGTGTCTCAGTGTCCCCCACCCACCCCTAATTTAAGCCCTTCCACTTCGCCCCCCGCAGCCGGGCGGGCGACAGCATCCCACTCGCTTGCCGCGCTGGCTGCCGATGATCGTTCGTAGTTGTACGCTATTGGTGGAGTTACAGCCACTGGGCAGCAGCTTACAGCCGATGACAGTTCAGACGGTGGAATGAACATCATTCATAAATCTGGACTGTCATGTACGGTATGGGCTGCACACCCATTGGCTGTAGCTCTGCACCAATGGGCGGCAGCCCTACCGGATAGTCAGTCGGGGCGGGCGGGCGGCGGGCGGGTGGATGTTGTCGCTGCCACTGCGGGGGTGGGGTGAGGGGCTTCGTGGGTGGGGGGACACTAGACACCAGGGAGATGTTTGGGGGTTGTAATGTGACATTCTGCCCGCGATCGGGCTTTACGTCCACTGGACCACCAGGGAGATATTCGGGTTGGGGAGGGTTACATTCTGCCCACGATCGGGCACTGGGGTTCATACACGCCTGCCCATGATCGGCTGTGAAGATGTGGGGGGTTTCATGTAACTGTGATGCCCGATCGGGCTGTGGGAGATGTGGGGGTTTCATGTAACTGTGAAGCCCGCAATCAGGCTGTGGGAGATGTGTGGGGGGTTTCATGTAACTGTAATGCCCGCGATCGGGCTGCAGGGTGCATTGGTCCCCGATGGCTGCTGCCTGGCAGGGTGGCCAGGCGCAAGTCCTCGGGGATCGGCGCACCTACATGCAAATGGCATGCAAATAGGGCCATAAATAGATGCAAATGGCCCCCCCTGCACCTTGCATAAATTATGGCTCCATTTGCATGTCACCTTTGAATATCGGAATTTGAGCATGGCCCAATGGTACTTGTGCCACCGTGAGTTTAATGCTCAACTCTGGCAACTGCGGTGTTGCCAAGTTCCACTGCACCATCGCAAGTGCTGTGGCTGGGGGTGATATTCAAGGAGTTGCTCAATAGCCAACTCCTTTGAATATCACTCAGCCACACCCCTGCGCAACTATTTTGAGCAGCGAGGGCTTGCACCTCAGAATGGCGAAGTTTGAATATCTGGGCCGTGGTCTATAAAGTATGTGAAAGACACCAAACTTGGTGGTCTGAGTACCACTGTGGAACAAGGCACCCAAATACAAGAGGATCTTGACAGCATTACAAAATGGGAATTGGACTGGGAGATGAAATTTAATGTAGACAAATGTCACATAATGCATTTGGGTAGAAAGAGCACCTGTCAGAAATATTCACTCTGTGGAAATCCCTTAGCTATACCTACCAATGAATGAGACCAGGGGGTAACTATAAAAAATGATGTAGAACACACTACACACACAGATGAATCAATAGCTAGAGCAAATAAAGTTATGTGGGTAATCAAAAGAAATATTAGCTCAAGAGACAGGAGCATCATATACCTGCTATACAGGGCCTGTGTTCAACCTCACCTTAAATTTGCCAGTCAGTGTTGGTGCCCTTCTAAGAACAAGTTCTTTTCAGAGCTGATATGGCTGCTCAGAGCTTTTACAAGCACTCGTCGTGGTAGAACCGGCCATGCTCAAGATGGTGGTGATGACAAACTGATACTCGCATGCACAGTTTGAACTGGCGGCCATGATGACAATGACTGCCACCACTTCTGCAACTGCAGAATAAAAGTAGTGCCCTGAAGAAGAAGGTGTTTATGCAACCAGCAGAGGGAAGGGCCACCTAAACACAACAAGTGGATCTTGTGCGAGAACATTTGGAAGCATGGCGGACAGCCATCCGGGTCACATGCTTCCACAGTGCTCCTACAAAGAATTGTAGCAATACATCTGCAGAGCTCCACCCACACAGCTGTAAAACGAAAAAAAAAAAGAAAAGGTAGATGAAAGCTACCAGAATAATTAAAAGATACGCCTTATGACACAAGACTCATTAAATTAAGCCTAATGATATTAGATCTGTTTTGCTCACCAGGAGATCTTTTAATGATGTACAACATCATGAAAGACAGATACCGGTAATTATTAAACATACTAAACATAAATTTCAAACAAAGCATTACAACTACCAGGTCTCATCCACTCCAAATCATTGAACATAACTTCAAAACAACTAAAAGAAAGCACTTTTTTAGCCAGCAAGTGGTAACCCCCAGAATTCCCTGCCAACTAAGATTATTAACAGTAAAACTGAATTCAAAATCAAACGGAATAAAAACATGAACAATGGTTGGATACTTAGTCATCTTTATTAGCATGAAATACTCATGAGCTAATCCTAATTTGCTCCATACTTCCTTTGTATGAATCTTAGTGTGACGTAATGAATACCTCTATTATTGCTGATATTTGTGAATTAAAAAATGATAGCCTTAGTGTTAGGTCACCTAAAACAAAATAATTAAACCATCACTTTTAGCCTTTTCTCAGTCCTTGAGTTTAGAATGAGAGAAACATAGGCCAACTGTGTGGGATACAGAGCATCCATGAGGAAACTCTCATGCCAGGGAAGGGTGAGGTACCTGGGGAGGGGTAAATTAAGTTTTGCAGCCTTGTGCCAGCAGGGCTAGTGGATGGGAAGATCAACAAATTCCACTGACATTTCAGTTCATGCCAGCAGATCAAAGGAAATGCTACAAGCCCAATACCAAATCTGCTAGCACTTGCCAGCTCTGATGACATTTTCCAACTCGACTTCATCTCTCAGTGAGTGGTGTCTGGTAGTAGCATGGTGGTGTTATCTTGAATGCAGTGGGCAATGATGTGCCATTTTTTTTCGCTCCCTAGGACAGAGACACATGTGCTTTCACAGATGATAGGAGGCGGACTGGAGCAGGGAAAAGTGACCTCTAAATCAGAATGCTGGATGATGGACCCCTGTCTCCACACTACCAATCCTCTAGGTGCACCTCCCCAATTCCCAAACTACCATAATGCTTTCTTCACTGACTACAGCAGGACAATCCTGCCACCACTGACTGGTTATTTCGAAGCTGGGAGCCATCAGAAGAACCAGGAACCTGGAAGCCTGGAGGGCATGAGGGGCAAGTGGGCCCTGCAGTGGGGGGGGGGGTTGATGTGCCCAAAAGAGTAGAGTGCCAGGGGAGGGGAGGGGTCCAGGGAAGGAACAAAAAAGAACCTACAGTATGTCACTTGACTGTCCAGTAATGTGTATTATCAATCAATCAATCAAGCATTAAGTCATGAGAAAGGAGGCATTTACAAGGAATTAATGCATGGTTGGGGGACATGAGGCCGAAGGCCGAGTGCTCCAACCACCCAACCATGCATTCATTCCTTGTAAATGCCTCCTTTTGAGTGATTTAATGCACTTGAAACGTGGCTAATATTTATTAGATATTGTTTAAAAATATCCATGTTCCTCATATGAATGTGGTTATACGCATGGCACAATAACATTGATTTTGGAACCTTTGGCCTCGTGCACCAACCACCCAACCAACCATGCATTCATTCCTTGTAAATGCCTCCTTTCAAGCAGTTTAAAGCACTTGTAACATGGTTACTATGTGTTAGATATTGTTGAAAAATGAAATACAGACACAGTATTCAAGAGTTTAATGTTTATATTCTTCATATGAATGTGGTTATATGAATGGAACAATAACATCGATTTTGAACTGTCCATATTTATATTGCTATTACCATAATAATTATTTATTAGAAACACATCTTTTATTTATTACACTTTTAATTAAGTCCTGCAGTGTCATCGAGGCACAGGTCAAGAAGCGTAGAGAAAACCCAGGAGCAGTTGTAAAATTCCACAAACCTGTTTATTTCTAGTTACAGGAACATAAAATATACCTATTCAGAATAACTATATACAGAAGCAAAATAAAATATCTTATAAAAAAATGTTTCTTGGAAAAATTAAAAAAATCTCTCGGAAAAAAAATCTCTCTTGCAGCTCAGTTTAGCTGTTTTTTATAAGTCTTTTCCAACCCCCATCCTTTATAGGCATCCTGTTCTGTGTCAGTTTCAGAAGCTGCTTAGAACATTGAGAACTTCCTGAGATCTCCACAGCTGCTGCAAAAGGCTCAGGCATTTGCACTCAAATGACCTCTAGCTTTTTACACTTATCTCAAAATATAAATATATACATTTCAACAGAAACAGTTTTACATAAAAGTGATCCCATTATCAGCTACATTTCCATACATTGAGTCTCACATATTTTATGTTAGCAGATATAGATATGCAAGGAAGAAAGACAGCAAGAGAAAACAGAGACAGTAAGAGGCAAATGATTGCAAGACTAGTTGAGTTGATCAAGTCCGAGGTCTCACAGGAAAATTTGGTTGCGCAACCAGACAGAAGAGACAGAAAGATAAAGAATACAGATCCTTGCATTTACACACTTTCTCCAAAATAAATGGGACAGGGACCTCTTCTACCTTGTCACATGCAGCACTTAAAAGTTTGTTAAAAATTATATGCAACCATGCACTTTACTCATTAATAACTATGAAACTTGTGCTCTGCATTCTGGGAAAAATGAGCCACTCTGTATGCCATCCTAAACATATTTCACCCTCATTTACAGCACTTCAACAACTGTTGCTGTTAAATGCACTTTTTAGCTGCTACAACTCTTTCTCAAGTCATATTTTGCTCTTAAAACTATTACATTGCTTCTTTCGGTGTTGTGACCTCACACCAGAAGGACTATTCTTGAAATTACTTATCGGGCAAACTATAATAATTAAATTCACTGGCCCATTCATAGAACAATAGAAACATAGAATTTGACGGCAGATAAGGACCGCTTGGCCCACCCAGTCTGCCCATTTCCCTACCTAATGGATAAGCTGCAGATCCAAGTTAACCAGCAGCCTACTTCTTCCTACCCCCACCCCCTAGAATAGCCTTATGACTGTCCCATGCATGCTTGAATTCCACCACTGTTTTTGACTCCACAACCTCCTCCGGAAGGCCGTTCCATGCATCCACAACCCTCTGTGAAAAAAATACCTTAAATTACCTCTGAGCCGCCCTTCTATCTTCAAATTGTGCCCCTTGTTCTTGCACACCTCTTTTTTGAAAGATGCTACCCTCTTGGACTTTGTTGATTCCCTTGAGGTACTTGAAAGTTTCTATCATGTCCCCTCTCTCCCTTCTTTCCTCAAGGGTATACATATTAAGCTCCTTTAGTCTTTCTTCATATGTCTTCTGGTGCAGACCCTGCACCATTTTGGTTGCCCTCCTCTGGACAGCCTCCACTCTGTCTATGTCTTTGCAGAGATGGGGTCTCCAGAACTGCACACAATATTCCAAATGGGGTCTCATCAACTGTCTGTACAGAGGGATAACAACTTCCTGTTTTCTACTATTGATGCATCTCCCTGTGCATCCCAGTGTTCCCCCCAGCCTTCCTTACTGCCCTCTCACACTGCCTAACCACCTTTAGGGCATCTGATATGACTACCCCCAGGTCCCTTTTCCATTGTTGTTGTTGTTAGTATCTCACCCCCATTGTGCACTCTTCCCTGGGTTTTTGTTTCCCAGGTGCATTACCTGCACTTCTTAGCATTGAATCTAAGCTGCCATACATTTGACCATTCCTCTAACCTTGCCAAGTCCCTTCTCATCCTTTCCACCCACCTTGTGCATCAACTCTATTTGCAGATATTTATGTCATCTGCAAAGAGACATACTTTGTCCTTCCAGTCCCTCTGCAATGTCGCTATAAAGACACTGAAGAGGACCAGTCCTAATACTGAACCCTGCAATACCCCACTAGTAACCCCCCTTTCTTCAGAGTGGACTCCATTTACTACTACTCTCTGTGTCCTATTCTCCAGCCAATTCTTTACCCAGGCTGTCATCTTGGGACCCACTCCCAAGTCTATACTCATAAATCGTAGATTCATCTGGTCCTCTCTGGCTTTATATGAATCATTTGTACTGGCATGGATTATGATTAGTGGTGTGTCAGAATACTTGTTTACCCATTTTGTAATCATGGTGGCAATATCTGCGAACTTTGCCCTTGGCAGGAAGAAGCTTGTTACTGTTTCTTTCAAACTTTTTGTTGTATAAGCATCTGTGTACTTAACAATGGAATCTCCTATAACATAGGCCCTTTTCCCTTCTGTGTAATTTTCCACTTCCATGTCAATATTGTGCCCTTCATTAGTGGGTGTGGTTTCTTGGTTATTGTCCTAAACTTGTATCACCTCTTTAAGTGACCCCTGTATTATTATTTAAACAGTTTTCTCCTTGTTCCTCATTCCTTCACCCCCTGCCATGTATTTTCCTGGCCTGTTATTAATGTTACATCTGTCTGGGTTTCCTCTGTCTCAATGAGGCCTTTCAGTGGCTCAGTATATGTTATTTACTGATAATTGGAGGTCCTAGCCTCCTTCCTTCTTCGATTTTCTGGTACTAACTGGAAACTCCCATTCATTTTCTGTTTCAGTACTGTTTCTATCTCATTTCAATGTCCCTTCTTTACTGTTTAACTTTTTCCCCTCTGACATTTTTATCATGCCATCTTTGGGTTTATAGCATTTTAATTCAAGTTCCAAACCCACAATCCTCACTTTTAATTCCTTAATTTCTGTATGTTGTTTACATATGTAAACAGTTAGGCATGGGCTTTCCCCTACACTGAATTTTAAACAGTCTTTACATTTGATTCCGAGTTCACCAGATTTCAGGGCTACAATGAAACCCTCCATAATTACACTCTTTCTGTGTTCCCCAAATATATTTGCTGCTACCTCAGCCCAATATGATTCTCCAAAGTATAAACCTTGCTTTTTGTAGTCTCACAGCTCCTTTTTGGTTTCCTGACCCACTGTACCCACCCAAACACACATAAACATGTGCTGAGCAGTGCGTGTCCCTGTGCATGTCTCTGTGCGTGTCTCCATGCATGACATCATGTGCTTGCTCCTGCCGTTCAATATATGTGCTGTGACCCGGAAGTACCAATGGAGTTGTGGTCACACAATCCACCAAATAGACTGTTTAACTTAAAATATGGCACCCCAGTTATAAAGCAGAGCACAAAAGCCCCAAAATAGCCCTTATGAATGCTCAAATTAAAATTAACAGGCTTCCCAAGAGTTTGGTAGTTCCTTCTTGATGTCTTGGGAACTACACATCCCAGATCACTTCATGTCTGGCTCCTCTCACTTCAGTGTGCTTTATCAGTCTCTGACAGAAAAAGCAACTCCAGCATTCACCAAGACTGCCTCCCCCCTGTCCCTCCACTTTTGGCTGACACACACAGGCTCAAAGACAGTCCCTGAGTTTACTGGCGCTTGCTCCTGCCGTTCAAGATCTGTACCACGACCCGGAAGTACAAATGGGGTCGTGGTCATACAATCCACCAAATAGCCTGCTTAATTTAGCAACTATTCACCCTGGTTAATAAAACAGAGCACAAAGCCCCAAAATAGCCCTTATGAGTGCTCAAGTTAAAATGAATATGCTTCCCAAGAGTTTGTAGTTCCTTCTCGATGTCTTGGGAACTACACACCCCAGATCACTTCCTGTCTGGCTCCTCTCACTTCAGTGCACTTTATCAGTCTCTGACAGAAAAGCAACTCAGCATTCACCAAGACTGCCTCCCCCTGTCCCTCCACTTTTGGCTGACACAGGCTCAAAGACAGTCCCAGAGTTTACTGGTACTTGCTCCTGCCGTTCAAGATATGTACCATGACCCAGAAGTACAAATGGGGTCGTGGTCATACAATCCACCAAATAGCCTGCTTAATTTACAATATTGCACCCCTGATTAATAAAACAGAGCACAAAGCCCCAAAATAGCCCTTATGAGTGCTCAAGTTAAAATGAACATGCTTCCCAAGAGTTTAGTAGTTCCTTCTCGATGTCTTGGGAACTACACACCCCAGACCACTTCCTGTCTGGCTCCTCTCACTTCAGTGTGCTTTATCAATCTCTGACAGCAAAAGCAACTCCAGCATCCACCAAGACTGCCTCCCCTGTCCCTCAGCTTTTGGCTGGCACAGGCTCAAAGGCAGTCCCAGAGCAAAAAATAAGGACCAGTTATTAAAGCTTGTTTCCAGGTGCATCTTAGTGGCTGGTTTGCAAGGACCTGTTTTTTGACAGGGAATGCTGACCATGACAGAGGAGGAAAGTGTCTACCTTCGCAGGGATGCTATTGTCCATTTTGGTAGGCTGCCAAGATGGCCAACCCAGGAAAAAGAGGAGAGGATGCTGTGCTGGCAGGGGAGCTAACCACCATCCTTGCCATGGAGATTGAAGGAGTTTGATGAAAATATGGCTACTGAATCCAATATGGAAACAGAATTGAATGTAAAAAATGGTGAAGCACTGGTACTTGCCTTGACTGATGCAGAATTGTGTTTGAAAAAGCGTAGTTTAAAAGCTGCTATGCGGACAAACAATGCTGCCTTTTGGATATGATGGCTGAGGGGAAGGCAGCAAAGTATCTCTATGAAAGAGATCACCTTCTCAGCCTAAAGCCACCCCAAAAAGCCACAGACAAGGTCAGCTGAGCCACTTAGGGGACAGAGCTTTGACAGCAGCAGTTGTGTCCTCTGACACATGTGGCAGCAGAAAGACGCTGGGTCTGAGAAAAGGAACCACTCCCAGGGCAAGTTCATCCAAGTTGGTGGAAGAAAAATATGATGCCTTGGTCACCAGGATGGGATTTGCAGGAATCAGGATGGAAACAGACAAAATCTGGAGGCTGGGTACAGATGCAGATGACCCTGATGTTCAGCATTACAGAGGGGAGTGTCTTTCTATCTCTGCAGCACTTTTACCAGTAAAACTTCCAACTACTCCAGTGCATGGCTCTGATGTGCAGTATGGTACAGGAAAAACTAGAAGAGGTGGGATGAAACAAGCACAGAGAATAAAAATCAGAGTGCTGAACAAAACAGGCCCAATACAGGTCAAACTCAGCCCAATGCACTGGAGGTCCCAGATTCCGTGGAGACTAATATGAATGTGCAGGCACCACAGACTATCAGAAAGTCTGCAGTGGAAACAGTACCAGTTGCTGAGTTAACTGGTAGTGTGGAGGTCTTAGCTAAGGGTGACAACAGAGGGCAGCCAGAGAATAACATGCATATGGGATCTTCTCCCGATTCCCCTGTTGCTGGGCCTTCAGGATTGGTCAAAAGTAAGAAGGCCAAATCCATCTCACATGAGACCTGCAGGCTCAGAGTCCCAGGATGATGACAGTGACTTTGCACCTAATGGGAAGGAGCCTCTGAAACCAGCATTTAGACTTACTGATTTGTTCACCAATAAATACGAACCTGCTCCACAAAAAATTGCAGTAAAACTGGTATATCAAGGAGGATTAGAGACTCCTCCTGATAGAGTCAATGTAGCTGGAACTTTGCTTAAAGAACTGTTTAATATTTTTTTTTTTAACTTGCATTTTTCCCCATCCTCAGCTCTCTAAGCCCCGCACCTTTGGAAAATGCCTATGTCTGCCCCTGCTTTCTGCACCTACCTGGAGCCATGACAGTATCCCCATGTAGCTGTGGTTCTTTCCCCCAGGCAGGGACCAGGTGGGGCCAGTACACACCAAACTTCTAGTCTTTGTTGGGTCCGACGATTGGGACAGGCAGGTGGGAGTTGTGGGATCTGCACCGAGCGCTCCGTTTACCCAGTGCCTGGAGAACCATTTTTCCACTTTTTCAGTGTGGGTGTACCATGCACCCCAACATCAAGGCATCACTGCCTTATGTCCATCATGCTCTTCTCTATGTAATGTGGCTGGGTGTTTGCTGTACCTCAGGCCTCCGCCTGGGGCCAGCCAAGCACTGAACCACAACACCTCCCCTATCTTCCCGGAGAAGGTGAGCAGTCCCTTGAATACTCAGCCTCCTGCCTCCTGGCCAGCCCTCCAGCTTCCCGGGCTCATTCTTGAACCTGGGTCAATGATATCTCAAGTGATAGCACTACAACTGTGCTGGCAGGCCGACTTTTTGTAACATTTTTGTTTCTGAAATATACAACTTAATTCATACTGATGATTCTAACTATGATGTAAGTTTTAAGCATATTACTGTACTGGACAGGTTTAGGACATAACATAATCAGCTCAAGGGACAAGGGCGCTCCCTTGTGGACCCCATTTGCTGCTATTCCCTTCACAAGGCCAGCTATTAAAACAATAAATACTTTGTTCAAAAATAAGGGAGTGAGTATTTCTGATAATATGTTTTGGCTCAAGCAGCAGTGCGAAGTCATGGACAAACTTTTTCCTATTAGAGATACTGAGCAAATCTGGATGAGGGTTGGAAAATATGGGTAAAACTGTTTCAGTTTAATGCTGGAGTTCTACACCTGTCTAGCATTTTTTTCTCAGCTGGATGGGGTACCTGTTCTATCAGGGTCAGTCAAACTTCTGCCATAAATGTGGGGCACGCACTCACTTAAATAATGTGTGCAACAGCTCGAGATGTACAGTAACTATTGTTTGAGTACAGCCATACATCCCTAACATGTAAGAATATGTTCCACTGTAACTTGTGTGAGGGTCAAGGCCACCCCTATGTGTGATGTCCATGGGCCTCACATAATAGGGAGGATGGGCTACCCCATAATACCTGGATACACATGCTCAGCAAAAAGGCGCAGCACAGGCATCTGAGAAATATTTTTCCTCAGTGATGATGGAGACCTTGTCTGATGATATGGTCAGGCCATCAGCTGAGCAGGTATCAACTTCTCCCCCACCTCACCACCTGCTGGTCCAGTTAGTATGCCTCTAGATATGAGTTCACATGCTGAAACATCTACAGTAGCTTCTTCTGCCACACCACAGGCTCTTGCATCTGCAGAGATACTTGATGATCCCCCCTGGATACTCCTTTGGAGGTGGTTGAGACAATAGAGATGAGCACTGGAGTACAACCTTCCACAATTAAAATGTTCCCCTGCCCCGCTAAAGGGAGAAGAGGTGGCTAAAAAAACATATCAAGAAACAGGCTTAAGAAGGGTAAAGACCCCAAGGTTGCAAAGGGGAGTAAAGGGCCACTGCCAGTCCCTATCCCCATAATAAAACAGGTTCAGTGTCATAGCTCAAAAAAAATTGGGGGATACTGATGGGGAGGACGAGGACTTAGAAGCTTTGTCCATTGTGTCCTCCCAAAAAGATCTGTACTCTGATAGGAAGATTCTCTTTCTGAAATGTCTGCAGCTAAGAGAACATGTTGGAAAAATAGGTCACAAGAAAACAAATGACTGGGGTGTGCTATGATTGCTATCACTGTTTTTGCTACTTACAAATTCTGCTTTTGAGATTACTACAATCAATGTAAATAGCATAAAGAGTTTAAAAAAATGTGTGACTACCTATGCTGTTCTACAAACCTGTACAGGATAATCCTGCTCCAGGACACCAGGTTTAAGACTGCTTATGAATTTACCCAAGCCACTGAGTAATGGTATGCCGGCTTATCTTTCTGATAGTCTGGCATGGGTCAGTGTGATGGAGTCTGCATTATTTTAAATGACCCTGCTTTTAAAGTCTCCCACTTGGTGGATATACACCCAGGACACGTACTATTATTTGGTGTCATTTATCACTCATGTGGCTGAGAATAATAAATTGTTATACTCCCCAGATAAATGCTTTATGCATAGCCCTGTTTCAGGAAATTCAACCATATTTGCATACATCCCAGATGGTCATCTGGGAGATGACTTTAATTGCAGATTAGCTTTTGCAGATAGAGGAATGCAAACAAACAAGATGTTTTGTGACTCCAACACCCTAAAACAGGTAATGGCTACTGCTGGCCTTGATGTTTATAGGCATGTTCATAAAGCTGGAGGGAATACCTGTTTTAGGAACTCTTATTCAACAAGTATTGATTACATATTTGTTTCCCAACATGATGTCACTTTAAGTACAACTGTAACACAAAGCATGGACTTTTCCGATCATGTGGCCATGCAATGTAGAATAATCTGGCAAACTACTCCCCACACAAAAAGTTTGTGGAAACTAAATAGTGGCATCTTTCAGAACCCAAAGTTGCACAAGAAATGGAATACTCTGTGGAGTCAGGCTATCAGTTTTGTCTACGTATGATAATATCGCCCTCTAGTGGGAAACATAAAAAGTGGATTTTGCCCATTTTTGTCAAAAAATTGTTGGTGATTTCAGCTACTAAAGATTGCTTTAAATGTTTGGATTTGCACAGGCAGCTTCAGAAACTAATTTCTAAAGCTCAGTTAGAAAAGACAGATTACAATGCTCAAATTTTAGTGATTAAAAGTGAGATGATTAAAGTTTAACATAATAAGCCCCAATCTCTCTAGCAGGAGATAATTTGTGGTATGCAAAGAAAGACATTTGACCCCTACCGTGACTGTCAGTAGAAGGAGGCTCATACAGTGTTTCAGGTCCTGCAGGCACTGGAAGGGAGTGTAGGTTCTTCCCCTAATGACTCAGTCAATACAGTAACACGTTTTGTCACTGACACATTTGGTTTCCCAGCACTGAACCACTCAGATACTGAGATTTTGGCTGCTTTAAATTTATTTAAATTTGATGGATACCACTCAGTATGAGTTTCCAAGGGGAGATCTTGCCAAACAAACTTGACGGAATTTTATAATAAGATCAGTATGACACTTGATATTGGTAAACCTGCGGATGTGATTTCTCTGGAATTCACAAAAGCATGTGATAAGGTCCCACACAAGGAAGTGGTCCAAAATTTAGTTAATATAAGATTAGACACTTGATAGTTCGATGGTTAGTCTCATGGCTTACTAAAAGAAGGCAGGCTGTAAATATACCATGGATACATATCACAATGGGCAGATGTTACTAGTGGTGTCCCACAGGTCAGTATTGGGATCCTGTCTCTTTAATATTTATGTTTCATCTATAAGTGGTATTAGTAATATTTTGTTTTCCAAGTATATAGATCAAGACTGTTCCTTCAAGGTTCATGTTGAACAACTAACTGAGACGCTTTACCAGAAACTTGGTCTTCTGCATTGTCTGAGCCCATTTCTCACTCAGACATCTAAGTTAAGGGTGGACACTGGCATGCTCTTGCCCACACTGTTGTATGGAGCCTCTGTGCTATACTCACTGAAAAGCACAGAGATGCAAAAACTGAGAACACTATATCATAGGGCTGGGCATTTTGTCATTGGTGCACTGCCCCAAGGACACCACTGCAAAGTATTGCACTCACTGAACTGGCTTGCTCTTGAGGGCATATTAATGTACCCCTCTCTTTGTCTGGCTTTCAAGCTTCAGCAAACAAGTGCTGCCCCCCAGTCTGACTGATTATTATGCCTAAGCAAACCATAAGAACTTTAAGGTCCTCCAACCAACACCTCTTCTATGTCCCCAGAGTCCGGATGTCACAAGAGCTCTGATCATTCGCAGCCTATATGCCATCCCTCTGGACGACCTCCCTAATAATCTCCAAGAGTGCAGCTCCCTTGGAGGCTTTTAAGAAAGGCCTCAAGATCCATCTGCTGGGACTAAGTCCCTGCAATTGTGACCGCTGTGCATCTGAACACTCCAATGGGCCACCTCATCAACTATTGCTGGCCCCCTGGCTTGCCCTTGCCTTCCAATATTGTGCACCTTATCATTTTTTTATTTAGTGTACTTTTTGTCCCCAGTCCCTCTTCCATCAGTCTCACTCCATTCACCTGCCTCACTCTCCAATGACTGCCTTCTGCCAGCGATGCTCCCTGGCTTACCCCCCCAGGGCAGGGCCATGGCACCATGACCTGCCTGTTTACAACGGGGAAAGGTGTCGGCAAGCCAACATTGCCTCCCTGGCTTCTCCCCCCAGGGTGGTGTTCGGGGCCTGTGGTGGTGCCTGTGGAGCCATAATTAGTCGGTGAGTGGAGCAGCAGAGAGCCACAGAGGCCAGGCGTTGGGGCGGCATCATCCAGAGTGACCAGAGAGGTTTTTCTTGTGTTTTCTAGGTGCGGGATGTGCAATGACATCCAGCATCTGCTCCACCTCCTGAACACTCAGATGCTGGTTGCTGCAGTACCCTCAGCCTCCACCAGGGGTCCATCAACACTGGACATACTTCCAAGCCTCCCCCAGAGAAGAAGGCAGTCCTCGGGACATTCGATCCTTCTCCTGGCCGGTGCTCCAATGATCTGGCCCCCATTCTCAAACCCGGTCGCTAGGCCACAAGCGGAAATCCAACTGCTGTGCCGATGGGCTGGCCTGCCTCTTACCATTCTGATAAGCTATGTGTATTTGTTTTATTTTTCTGTAACTGTTTTATTCCTTATGCTGATTTTAAATTGTACCCTAACATGCCTGTGTGTCATCTATTGTGTCCCTATTGCAATGTATGTATTACCCCATTGCTTGTGCTGTTCTTACTGTTTTCTCTTTGTATGCTAATAATCCTGGGCCGCCTGCAAAAAAAACTGTAATGGTCTCAGTGGGCCTACCCAGCCACAAAATTTAAATAAATAAATAATAAATAAATGAAACTCACTGACAAAGTTAAATTAGGGTGAATTGTCAACACCCAAGCAGAACTAACTAACCTGAAGATTGGGCTACTACACATAAATTAGAGCTAACATTGAGATGTGTGGAATTGTCAGTTTAGGGAAACACAATCCAAAGGAAAAATTATTTCCTCATGGTTCATTCTTAGATCTGTAGATGAGCAAAAGATCTTGGTCAGGAGTAGCCGAAGAGCCTGCACTACCCACCCCCAGAGACCAGACAACAGGCACCCATTAGCCCCCTCGGGCTGAGACCGCTGCCTCGGTCAGGAGTAAAGCCAAAGTGCCTCCATGGCACAAGGAGCATTGGAGCCTGCACTACCCAACCCAGAGATCAGACAACAGACACCCATTAGCCCCTTCGGGCTGAGACCACTTTCGCGCTCAGGAGTAAAGCTGAAGCGCCTCCACGGCGCGAGGAGCATTGGAGCCTGCACTACCCAACGCAGAGATCAGACAACAGGCACCCATTAGCCCCCTCAGGCTGAGACCACTTCCGTGCTCAGGAGTAAAGCCGAAGTGCCTCCACGGTGCGAGGAGCATTGGAGCCTGCACTACCTGCCTCCAGAGACCAGACAACAGGTACAGACTTCGGCGCATAAGCCACAGCCCTCCCTAGGCTGTGTGGAGATAGACATGGACCTCTGTATTATTTTTCAAACTACAGCGTTGTTTCAGGGGCAAGCTCTTATTGGCTGCTTACATGCTTAGAGCTCCCTGATTGGCCGGCTGCATTTGCCCGCAATTTTAAGCTTTCTAGCTGTATTTTATTGTATAATTCTTTTAAACTGCACAGTTTTTATTTTTCCTTTATAACTATTGCTGTTCTCTTGTCTACTTTTTGCTTGCTTGTCCTTTCCTTGCTGAATCCGATTCTCTCGGGTATGCAGTGAGCTGCCTTTAGCTAGCGCTGACATTTCCTCTGCCTCAGCTCTTGCTAGGTCCATGGCCTAAATTACTCAAATTCCTAATTGCAGATATATTGTTTGCCATGTAAGTTGTTAATATTGTATCTCCCTGCTGCATTGTAAACTGCTCTGAATTATGTACATATGCTGAACTGCAAATGTCAAGTTTATTGTGTGAATCCTATTTGGGTCTGTACTTGTGCCACGTACGACTATTTTCCCCCTTGAGTGTCACTGCTCCAGCCTTTGAACTTAAAATTGAATTCTTATTTTTTATTCACTCTTTCTGTGTCCAATCTCCCTTGCCCATCCAACTCCACTTATTTTGTGTTCCCTTGGATCCTCAGAACTGGCCGGTGCCTTGCTGCTGTCTGAGTCCGTCCCCCGATTTAGGACACAATTCAGTGTTAAGCTTCTTTGTGTGCCTTTTGTGTTATGGAACCCAGCCACTGCTTCCAAACACTATCTAAATCCTGTCTATCCCTCTCTCTGCAGGCCACATTAGCCCCCCTCGAGGCTGAGACTGCTGCACGGTCAGGAGTAGGCTGAAGTGCCTCCGGCACGAGGAGCATTGCAGCCTGCACTACCCTACCCAGAGACCAGACAACAGGTAATTGACTTTTAGCGCATAAGCCGTATCTCTCCCTAGCTGTGTGGAGACAAACACGGACCTCTGTTTTTTTCCCCCACCCCTTCCACTCCCTCCCTAGGCCACCTTTAAATGCTGATAATCTCAGCCTACTTCTCCAAGACAATCCACTATTGGTGAATCACTGTCAATATTAGTCCCCTCCTCCCATTGCCTTTAGGTATCACAGTCTGCTGTATGCTTCACTGTACTAACCTGTCCTATTGAAACTAAATTCTAGTTCAGGTACCCTGCATTACAGTAGTCCTAGCAGTGCATCCTGGGTACTAGTCCTATAATGACGGCACTTTATCTGTTCTATTGCCTGTCCCTGCTCATGTTATGTTTCTTGGGCTCAAATTCAATTACACAGACATCTCCCAGGACAGAGTGTGGCTCTCACAGCATGTTGGCCTGCTGGGAAATTCTCAACCTTGTAGAACAGCTTATATGTGACTTAAAATCCCTCATTCTGTAGTTGATTCTTCATCCGCCATGGTATGTAGGAACTCTTATAGAGTCATCTACTAGGGATACGTCCTTTCCACTTTAGTTCCATAACTTCCCTTATCTCCTTCTGCCAAGGTATTATTATATGCAGCATTAGGTCAGCGAGGAGTGAGCCTTAGGGCTATACCAGCTAATTCTTATGAACCCTGCAAATGAAAAAGGACTAAACTGTCCAAACTCCTTCCAGGTCTGTACAGAAAACTTTTGCTATTGCTTCTGTTGTGTTCAGGTAATATTGAACTTAAATCCAGCCCCCTCCCCCCCCCAAGTAGCCATTGAATCCCCAGCTGATTTACAAGGCCTGAAGGAATCAAGTTTTTTGCATGTCAATGTGTGCAGCTTACTGAAAAAAATTACATCAGTACAGGCTTGGATATGTCGTACTGCCCTGGATGTTTTGGTAGTCAAGGAGTCTTGGCTACGACCAGCTGCCAACAACAATGAAATAAACATACCCTCCTACTCTCTGTTTAGAGCTGACAGGTAGACTAGAGGTGGTGGTGTAGCCATATAACATCAAGGATAAATTCCCTGTCTCAGTAACTGACTCTACCTCTGTCCCAAATGAATTTGAAAGTCTGTCTTTAAAAGTTGAAATTGCTACCGGAGTTTCACTTTGTGTAATAGGTTGCTACAGGCTCCCATCAGATGGATTGCAGTTGCTGAAACACCTAGGTAACATCATAGGTCCAGCCTCATTAGAGTATATCATACTAGAGGATTTTAACTTAGACAGGATCTTCAGCACATCTGCTTCTTTTAAAATCTTCTGTGATTCCCTTGGGTTGTCACAGCTGATAAACGGAGCTACTCATCCTAATAAGACTAGCCCTAACAACAGTACTCTGTTGGATATCATTTTAGTTAGCAAACCCCATTTATTTTCTCACACTGGTGTCTTTTTCTCTGACATTAGTGATCACTGTTTTATTGCATGTGTAAGGTCAACCCAGAGAGCTACAACTGCACCTAAATTTTCAATTAAAAAAGGTACAATTAATTTTGATCCCTATGGGTACACTGCAGAGCTAAGAGACTCCCTGCTTTGGCAAGACTTTTATGTAGCTAAGACTCTGACTATGGCATATGACATTTTCTCTGAAATTGTGATAGGAGCTCTAAATAAGCACACTCTTCTGGTGTCAGTCTGTATCAGGAATAAAGCATACCGGTTGGTTATGGAGGACCTGAAAGATGCTCTGCAGAGCAGGGATGTGCTTTGGAGAACCACCAGAAAAACTAATCTCACTGATGACTGGAATCTATTTAGGAACGCGAGGAACCTTTGCACCAAGTTGGTTAGAGTAGCTAAAGCAAATTTTTACCGTTCACAGCTGGAGTTTCCTTATATGTGTTCATCTAAATTTTGTAGCACAATCAAAAATATTGAAGGCCATACCCCTGGAAATCTCCTACCTGATAAAATATTAATTGGCAACACTGTAATCTCTGATAGACCATCTATCCTCGACTTTCTCAACAATCACTTTGCTACTGCTGGACTAGCCTTCAACTCCTCTCCTGCCAGCACTTTCCGCCATCAACTAGGAGAGGATACTCAAGATGAACCCATCTCCAGCCTGTTATTCTCTCTATAGCCTACATCTCTGAAAGAAGCTGAAGATCTCCCCTTACAGTTAGATACTAGGAAAAGCACTGGAGCCGACCTCATGGACCCATATTTCTTAAAGGCTGGCTACCATGTTCTTGCAGTCCCAATTACACATCTCTTTAAACTATCCCTGTCCCAGGGTGACCTTCTGCCCATCTGGAAAACTGTACTTGTGGTCCCTTTGTTTAAGTCTGGCGATCCCAGTGACCTCAATAATTACAGGCCAATCTCCTTACTTCCAATCCTGTCTAAGCTGCTGGAAAATTGTGAGCACTCAGTTACAGAATCACCTGGAATTGACAAAGTTGCTCAATCCATTATAATCAGATTTTAGAGCACAGCATAGTACAGTCTCAGCTCTAGCCAAAGTGACTAATGACTGGCAGCATGAGCTGGATAATAAGAACTTTGTCTGCGCAGTGTTTTGGGATCTAAGTAAGGCGTTTGATACTGTTGACCACAGTTTGCTTCTTTCATCTCTCTGGAACATTGGCTTGGACTCTGTATCCTTTAAGATGGTTTGCTAACTACCTCTCTGGCCAACTTCAGCAAGTAAAGGTGGAAGGGGAAGTTTCTCCTCAAAAAACCCTGTTGAGAGGTGTACCGCAAGGTTCCATTCTGGGTCCTTTGCTCTTCGCTATTTATATTAACAATATCAATGCCATCATCAAAGAAGCATAAATACACCTATTTATGGATGACACAGTGCTTTACATTAGTAGCTGTACCTCTTTATGCTGCCTGCAAAGTCCTTCAAAGTGAATTCAATTTGCTGCAGCTTCAGCTTCTAAACCAGATGATACTTCTAAATGCCAAGAAACAAAGCAATGTTTTTCTCCTCTTCTCATGTATCAAATCCTGCTACCTCTGGGATGCTCCCACAGATCACCACTATCCTAGGTGAGCATCTAGAATATGTAACAAAGTTCAAATATATGGGGGGGTCTGGTTAGACACTAGACTCTCCTTCATTGACCACATAGAAGAGCTGACAAAGAAACTTAAACAGAGGCTTGGCCTTTTCTTTAGGATCAACAATCTTCTCACAAAAGATGTCAAATTAAAACTGGTCCAAACTACCTTTCTTTCCTTACTAGATTATGCAGATCTCCTATATAGCCAGGGTCCTGCTGGTGCACTAGTCAAACTCGACACACTTTATCACCAAGCCTTAAGGTTTATCACAGGTCTTCCATACTCTACCCATCACTGCTCCTCGTATACTGCAGTGGAATGGACATCCCTTAGCTACAGATGATGGAGAAATGCCACATTTTGGACTTACAAAGCCATTTTAAAAAAACTGCCCAAGTATATCTCTGTCAGTCTACTATATGCACACTTGCCAAGTATGCTTTGAGAAGTACCTCCTATATTTCCATATATATATATATATATATATATATATATATATAGCTAATTCATGTTTTGGCAGAGCAGCCATAAGCTACGTGTTACCTCAAATGTGGAATAAGCTGCAAAAACCTTGAAATTAACTCACCCCATCAGCTTAGCAGGTTTCAAATCTCTATACCTACTTCATATAAAGGAACCTTGTACCTGTTTCCCCTGACTCATGACCTTCTAATTATCCCAGCACATTATGAGTCCCTGCTGTTACCGACCTTGCTAGGATTGGTAACTGCCAACATCTGGCTCCCCCTTCCCTTATCTCTCTCTCTCTCCTCATCCTTCACTTCCACATCACTTGGATCTTATACCACTTCCACATCACTTCAACCTTGGAAATGGTGTAGAATTTCCAGCCTTCCATCTCTACCCTATTTTGAACTCTCTGTTTTGATCTCTCTCTCAATGGCTGAGAGTTTTAACCCTAGCTCTTGTTGCTGTCACACATCCTAATCCTTTTGCCATCTCCCTATACCATCCTCCCCTCGATCCTGCTAGTATCACTAACCTCACAAATCCTCTCCTTCATAAATTACCTCCTAGGCTAGCCTTGAAATACTGACCCCTATCCTGGATCATTGTATATATTGCATATTGTGTTCTGGTTATATGTGATGCACCCTTTTGACTCTGTATATATATATATATATATATATATATATATATATATATATATATATATATACACACACACACACACACACGTATATTTGTGTTTTATTTATGATTATTGTATCCTTTGACCTATATCCTTACATACATTTCTTAATGTCTATGCCTCCTACTGTTTTTTTTTTTTTTTGTTGTTTAACCAGGAGTAGCACACTAAGCTGAAAGCTTTTTTACAGGTGTGACCTGGGAGCACAGGGAAGTTAAGTGACTTGCTCAGGGTCACACAGTATGTAAGTGGAAGCTGTGGGATTCAAACCCAGGTCTGATCTGCTGGATGTCACCAGATTTACAGCTCAGAGCCTTAAACCACTGAGCTATACTGCCTCCCTACTTATTGTATATACTGTATGATTTCTTGTTTCCTTGGTGTATTGTATTTTTTGTTATATTATTCTTATTGAATTACCCAGGTCCACCTCAAAAATGAACATCGCTCAATGGTGATCACCTGGTTAAATAAAGATTTTGATTGATTGATTGAATTTGCATAGGAAATAAACTGGAGTTCAAAAAACACTGCAATATAATGGCAGCATGTGCTAATTCCATATTAAATAGTATTAGAAGGAATATCCAAAGTAAAAATAAAAAAGTTATACTTCCTCTGTACACATCACTGGTTAGGCCACACTTGGAGTTCTGCATACAGTTTTGGTCTTCTAGTACAAAAATGGAAATTAAGACCATGAAGAGAGTTCAACATCAGGCAACTAGGATGATTACATTCATTAAAGACCTTAGTTATGAGGACAGATTAAAAGATCAAGGTTTATATTCTATGCAATATAGAAGGTTACGGGAAGACCTGTGTCTAGTTTTCAGTGCATTTGCAAACCATGAGTTATGGAAATGCTTGGGTCTGAGGATGATGGACTCAAACTACAAAACTAGATCATGTACTTTGCAGTTAGGGGTGAAAATTGTCATAGTAAGAGGAGAGCCACTTGGTTTAACCAACAGAAGGTCATGGAAGGGGTGAGGGTCAAGAGGGCAGCATTTTGAAAGAACAGGAAATTGGGGAGGGGTGAAGATAAGGATATATACATGGAGAAGCCTGGGATATTATCAGACTGGTCAGGGTGGCCAAGGCATCCAGGGAGCTGAGACTGGTGCAGGAAATCAAGAATGGAGAAAAAGACTTCTTCCACTACATCACAGAGAGAAGAAGGAGCAAGGACCAGTTGGTGAGGATTAAGAAGGACGGGGTGGGTGGAGAAAGAGGTGGAGCAGGCAGAGGCACTGAACAAATACTTCAAGATACCCCAGGCAAGGGTGGGTGGGTGGGGGGAGATGATAGATGTAGGAATTACAGAGAGCAGGGTACTAGATAAGTTGAGGGCATTAAGGGTGGACAAAGCACCTGGACCTGATGCCATTCACCCTAAGGTACTAAGAGAGTTGGCAGAGGTCCTGGTGAGGCCATTGGCTGACCTGTTCAATACATCCCTGGACACGGGGATGTGTATCACAGGATTGGGGAATGGCCCATGTGGTGCCCATTCACAAAAGTGGCCCAAAGGATGAACCAGGAAACTGGCCAGTGAGCCTCACATCAATCATAGGAAAGCTCATGGAGACCATCCTAAAAGAGAGACTAGTGAGCTTCATGGAGGAAAAGGGTCTCAAAGATGGTCAACAGCATGGGTTTGTAGTTGGCAGATCCTGCCAGACAAACCTTGTAAAGTACTATGTCTGGGTGATGTGGGAACTGGACAAGGGCCATGCAGTGGATGGTCTGTATTTAGACTTCTGCAAGACCTTTGATTCAGTGCCACATGGATGGTTGGAGGGGACTGGAATATGTGGGGGCAGGACCAAAAATGGTGAAATGGATCACAAACTGGCTAAACGGAAGGCAGCAAAGGGTAGTGGTGGGGTGGATCTCTTGTCACCAAGAGAGGTGATGAGTGGGGTACCACAGGGATTGGTAATGGGACTGGTGCTGTTTGGGATTTTATTTGCAGATATTTCACACTGGATCCAGAGCAGGATCAGCCTGTTCACAGATGATACCAAGATGGGAGCTGCGGTTGATGATGCGGAGGGGTGGCAGGAGAACCTGACTAAGCTGCAGAAGTGGGTGGAAACATGGCAGTTGTGGTTCAATGCCAAGAAGTTCAAGTTTCTGCATTTGGAGCCAGGAACCAGGGGAGGGATTATCACTTGAATGGGGTACAGTTGGGAAGATTCACAGAGGAGAAGGACCTAGAAGTGATCATTAAGGGAAGCATGAACAACTCTGCTCAGTGTAGGGAGGTGGTAGCAAAAGCCAACAAAATGCTGGGGTGTATTGCAAGAGAGATCTACTACAGAAGGTGGGAGGTTATCCTGCCCTTGTGAGGTCATTGGTCAGGCCCACTTGGAGTACTGCATGCAGTACTGGCACCCGTTCCTGAAGAAGGACAACAGATTGTTGGAGGGTGCAGTGAAGAACCACAAAGATGATCCAGGGATTAGACAGCAAGCCCTATGAGGACAGGCTTGGAGAGTTGAATATGTATTCACTGGAAGAGAGGAGGGATAGAAGGGATATGATCAAGGCCTTTAAGTATCTGAAGGGGATAAAAAGACCAACACAGAAGGGATTTTCCAGATGAGAAGGGGAGGGACATGAGAGGGCATCGACTGAGATTGGAGGGGGGAAGATTCAGTAGGGAGATGAGGAGACATTTTTCACTGAAAGGGTGTGGACAAATGGAACACCTTACCAGATGAGATAGTGCCCTGTAAGATGGTGGGCAATTTCAAGAGGGGTTGGGACAGGGGTAAGGGAAGGATACTAAGAAGAGAGAGGCGAGAGGGTAGCTGCAAGATGAGGTGCTAGCTGCACACTTGAGCAGACTCAAAGACCATGAGGCCTGTTTCTGCTGGCAATTTCATATGTTCATGCATTCATAAAGGTGGTATTGCTTTGGAACGCTCTCCCACTTAACATCGTAGGAAGTACGAACATAACTGATTTCAAAAGCAAACTTGACAACTTTTGTCTAGTTAATTATATACTGAGATATCCGACTTAAACTTTGGTGAGCTGGAATGGCAAAGCCTTACTCAGCTTGTAATCACCTGTGATACCTATGAAAACTACTCTCACTAAACAGGACACATTTCAATTAACTATGTAACCTTGGAAGAGGTACAAACTGGCATTCACTCTCTGAAAAATATCATGGCCCCCAGGCAGGACGGCCCGATTCCAGAATATTTTAGTCTTTAGCACATAATTGGCACCCACATTCTGGAACTTCTTAATTTCATACTGTAACAAAAATATTTGCTGGATTCTATGACTAAGGTCATTTTGGTAAATATCCATAAGAAAGGGGATAAGAATAATCTTAATAAGTAGAGACACCTTAGTCTCCTAAATTCTCATGTTAAGATATTGGCAAAGATACTAGTAAAGAGCTTGTCTGGAGTCACAAAACATCTTAATACCCCACATCAAGAATGCTCCATACCTACTTATAGAGTGCAGGATAACCTTTTTGGCCCATATTAATTAAAATGTGGAAAATGCACACAAAGGTGACGGAATGCAGGTGCACAGCTGCATGCCCTGACCAATTAAAAAAATAAGCAGCATTCACAAATGTGCATGCAGCAGGAGCTGAGACAGAGGTGTGGCCAATGGATGTGTGCAGGCCTGCCCGCAGAGACAGTGGGGTGGCCCTAACATATGCATCCCCATCACTTGACCCCACCATATGTGGGCATGTGTGCCACCTCACGCAAATACGGGGAAGTGAATACCATGATGGAGGGGCATGCAACAGTGGGAAGTGGAGACAAAGGTGCTGCACTGATGGCCCATGGACCCCTGCAAGTGGCTGCACTCCCAGGCCATGGATAGGCTGAGGATCATGGAGGGCACATGTTGCATAGTACCTCTAGTCACAGTGAAGTAGCTTCACAGGCTACCAGGTGGTAGCCATGGTGGTGGACATTCATGACCACTATCTGGTGTTGATCAGTACAGAGTCCTTAAAAATCCTGGCCAAGGTCTAGACCTGGATATGTCTGGACATCCAGGCCGCTGTCAACTCAGTCTGTTCTGATGCACGGACACTTGCGGCTATAAAGCACAAGTAGCGAACCTCTAGTTGGTCATGAAATGAAAACTGTGTGCACTGAATGGGCACAGCACAGGTG
Source organism: Neoceratodus forsteri (assembly GCA_016271365.2). Taxonomy (NCBI): domain Eukaryota; kingdom Metazoa; phylum Chordata; order Ceratodontiformes; family Ceratodontidae; genus Neoceratodus; species Neoceratodus forsteri. Next base: position 523,940,386 of record CM057452.1, on the reverse strand, counting down.
AGGGGCCTACTCATATAAGTGTCTACACTCTACTCCTCAAGAGGATGGTAGTTAACACCCTTTTAGAGGTCAGCCTACACAATAGATGGAGGGAAGCCAGGTATGTGGCACAATGGAGAGATACATCATGGGGGGTATATGACTCAACAGCGCAACCACCATCAATGTCTTGCATGCTGCATCTCAGGAGACCATGGCTACCACCCATGTGCTGTCAGCAACCTCTGTGGAGGAGAAACCACAGGGAACATAGACACGGATGGTGCAGATATGTGGACTGCACTGTGGCCATCTGAACACATGCCATTACCAACTGATGTACCAGCAACTAACTAGACAATGTTTTCTTGCCGAGAGGTTCAGCACAGGGACATTGGACACAACAGTGGATATGGGCAGCCTCAAGGACATGGACCCTGAGACCATGCTGGAGACACCATAGATCTTGCAGGACCTGCATCAGACACCACAAGGATCCAACAAATACCCCTCCACCTGAACCAATCCCACAGCCACCACACAATGGCCACCCAGTTCTGTGGGACTAGGCACTGAGGAGCAGCTGTCACAGCCCTACATGTTCAGCCAAGCAAGATGACCAGACATTCAACACACACAGCCCAAGGATGCAGCTGACCATTGTGCCACTTCTCAAGTGGCAAGCTGATAGTGGGGATGAGGGCCCACAACATGCCCAACCCGGCCAGGCACACAGGATGACACGACTATCTGTCATGCAGACCTACTATCCCAAACTGTGCCAGTTGTATGTGACTGCCTGCAGGCACAGGAAAACACTGAGGCCCTGAGGGATCAAGCCATGGAGATGCATGGGCTGTGGTATGCCCATGAAAGAACAGGGACATCCTAGAGCAGATAGTTCCCTTATCTGGTATATGGGGCTGGCAGAGCAAGCCAGGCAGTCCCCATGACAGGTGGGATGTGGTGTCCCAGATGCCGCCAGGGGGATTCACAGGGGCCGAGGCACAGCCACATGTCTCCACCCTGCCAACACCCATAAGTGTCCCAGATGCCATAAAACAGGGTACTGCCATGCATTAGCAGTCACCCGCCTGCCCTACAGGCCCAGAGACACCCATGTAGTGTACAGACACAGAGGCATCCACTGGCCCACTAGGGACACAGGAGCTGGAGACCAGCACAGCATCCTAGGAGTCTGATGTCACCCTCATGGCAGTGGATATAGGGGACACACAGGGACAGAAAGGCCCAGAGCCATCTGGAAACTGTAGACCACGTGGGAGGGGCAAGGTAAAAGCAATGTCACACCACCTAGGCATATGCTGCACTGCACATCTTGGGGAAATCATCCAGGAGGCTGTAAGGCAACCCACACATACTGCACAGTGGTACTTATGCACCTATAACTGCCCCAACACAGCCCCAACACACAGCCCTGCACACACACACACACCATCCCAGACCCCTCCCAGGATTGCACTGTACCTATGAACTCTGCCCCTAGGTGGGGGGAACACCTATGGACTCACCTATGAACCTTGCCTCCAGGAGCATGGAACACACCAGTGCCACTGCCCCCTGGGCAGGGCACCAACTGATACCACCATCATAAACAGGCCACTGCCATACATCCCACTACATAGCCTGCAACCTGCAACAGCTGACTTATAATGCAATGCACACCACCACCCTGAAACACCCACCCACTGACACAGACAGTACCGCACAGCACCAATAGGACACGACTCTCAGGCTCCACCTTATGGACACTCAGGATGCAAAGGCCTCATCACTGTGCCACTTTGGTGTACACCCTATCTCTTAAAAAACACATGCATGTGTGCATGGTATGCCGCTCAACCAGACAGTATCTCATGACAACGGCGCTGTGGTTCCTCCCCCTCTCCATTATCCTGTGGGACTGCACCCTGGTGTTCGGGCATGGGTAACCATTTGTGCATGGCCATGTTATGAAGCATGGCACATGCAGTGATCACTCTGTAGGCCTTCCTATGGGTCAGCATCATAGTGCCACCAGTGTGATCCAGGCAACTGAACCACATCTTCAGCATCCTGATGGTCCTCTCAAAAATGGCACATGTCCTACTGTGCACCACATTGTATGCCTCTTCCTTCCCACCATTCAGCACCAGGAATGGCATCATCAGGTATGGTCAAAGTGGGTATCCACTGTCACCTAGGCATTGGGTACAGAATGGACATGTTAGTGTCTCAATGCAGTGTGCACAGCTGTGTAGCATATGTTACCGGGATGTGGTGTCCCAGATGCTACCAAGAGGACACACACAGGGCCCAAGGCACTGCCACATGCCTCCATGCTGCCTACACCTGCAAGTGCCCCAGATGCCATAACACAGGGTACTGTCATTCATCTGCAGCTACCCACCTGGACCACAGGTCCTGAGACACCCATGCAGGGTGCAGACATGCTGGCATCTGCCAGCCCACCAGGGACACAGAAGGTGGAGGCCATCACAGCATCCTAGGGCTCCAACACCACATGCATGGTGGTGTATCTGGGGGACACACATGGAGAGCAAGGCCCAGAGCCATCCAGAAACTGTAAGCCATGCAGAGGGGAAGGGAAAAGCAATGCCACACCACCTAGGAATACACTGCTCTGCACGTCTGTAGTGTTAGTCATCAAGAAGGCTGTATGGCAAACCAAATGCACCGCATAGTGACACTTACGCACCTGTAACTACCACCAGCACAGCCATGCACACACATACACACACACACACACACACACACACACACACTATCCTGGCTATCTCCCAGGATTGCACTGTACACTTATGAACCATGGGGCCACACCTATGGACACACCTATGAACACTACCCCCAGGAAAGGGGACCACACCTGAGCACCCTGCCCCTGGGGCAGGTACTACATCTGTGCAGCCTGCCCCCTTGGGTAGAGGGTCAATTGTTGCCACCATCCTCATTGGGCCACTGCCATACATCAGCCCTTCACAGCCTGTAACAGCTGGCTCACAATGCAATGCACACCACCATCCCAAAACACCCACCCACTAACACAGACAGTACCGCACAGCACACATGGGACAGAACACTCAGGATGCATAGGCCTTATCACTGTGCCACTTTGGAGTACACCCTATTATTTGAAAAACATAAGCATGAGTGCATGACATGCCATTTAACCAGACAGTGTCTCATGACAATCATGCTGTGGGTCCTCCCCATCCTGCACCCTGGTGTTTGGTCATGGGTAACCATTTGTGCATGGCCATGTTATGCAGCATGGCACATGCATTGATCACTCACCAGGCCTTCCTATGGGTCAGCAACATCGTGCCACTGTGTGATCCAGACAAGAGAAGCTCATCTTCAGCACCTTATGGTCCTCTCGACAATGGCACATGTCCTCCTGTGTACCATGCTGTATGCCTCTTCCTCCCACTGTTCAGCATCAGGAATGGCATCATCAGGTGTTGTCAGAGTGGGTATCCACTGTCACCTAGGCATTGGGTACAGAACGGACATGTTAGTGCCCCAGTGCAGTGTGCACAGCTGTGTAGCATATGTTACCGGGATGCGGTGTCCCAGATGCTACCAGAAGTCACACACAGGGCCCAAGGCACAGCCACATGCTTCCACTCTGCCAACATCTGTAAGTGCCCCAGATGCCATGACACATAGTACTGTCATGTATCTGCAGTCACCCACCAGCACCACAGACACTGAGACACCCATTCAGGGTTCAGACGCAGAGGCATCTGCCGGCCCACCAGGGACACAGGAGGTGGAGGCCAGCACAACATCCTAGGGCTCCAACACCTCATGCATGACAGTGGACCTGGGGGACACATATGGAAAGCAAGGCCCAGAGCCATCCAGAAACTGTAGGCCATGTCGGGGTGGGGGAGGGCAATGTAAAAGCAATGCCTCACCACCTAGGAATATACTGCTTCACATGTCTGGAGGGCAAAACATCCAGGAGGCTGTAAGGTAACCCAAACACACTGCATAGTGGCACTTACACACCTGTAACTTCCCCAAACACAGCCCTACCACACAGCCATGCACACACACACACACACACCACACTATCCCTGCCCCCTCCCAAGATTGCGCTGTACAGATATGAACCGTGGGGGCCACACCTTTGAAACACCTATGAACACTGCCCCAGGAGCTGGACCACACCTGGGCACCCAGCCCCTGGGGCAGGAGCCTCAGCAGTGCAGCCTGACCCCTTGGGCAGGGGGCCAACTCTTGCCACCTTCTTAACTGGGCCAGTACCATACACCCCCCCTTCACAGCCTGTAACAGCTGGCTCACAAAGCAATGCACACCACCACCCCAGCCATTGGTAGGGAGATGGGCCTTTAGGAGGTACACAAGGAGGGGTCCTTACCTTGCTTAGGGAGCACAGTAATAGTGGCAGACCACTTGTGGGGGGGGGGATACCCAATATCAGACTCTCTCTTAACATGTCAATCAGGAGATCTATAAGATTATTAGAGAAGGTTTAAAGCAATCAATAGAAAGCCCATCAGGCCTGGGCCTTAATCACCACTGAGGCCCACACTGCTCTCACAACCTCTTCCCTGGTTGGGGGTGCAATTAAGTTATTTGCAGTGTTGAGTTAATGAGTTGCATCTGAGCTTTTGTAAAGAATGTGTCTATTTGATGGGCTGAAGAGGCTACCCCAAGGTATATAGAGCCTTGTAAAAGAGAAGAAAGCCTTTCCTATCTTAGTGGGGTTAGAGGTAAAAGTACCATTGGGGTTCACTGTCTTGGATATGGATTTATCTCCTTCACATTTGCGTAGTTGCCAAGTTTGATATTTCCCAGACTTGCCCCATCAAAGTATGTCCCTGTGAGAGCTAGAATAATGGACCCTTCAGTATATGAGAGCTACTGAGAGAATCAGACTTCCACTTTAATTTTTGAAGGACCATGTACAAAGGAGCAGAGGGCTTCAACATGTGCACCTTTTCACAGACCTTAGTCTTGGTGAGAAGGGTGACAGTTCCAGCTCACTTACTTTTAGGGCTGCATGGGCGGAGCCTGCAGTCCTTAAGAAACACAGAGTGAGGACTCTGCAATTTTCCCTTAATTAAAAAAACAGATTCTCTCCACCCATCACAACCCCACCCTTCTCTGGTGCATGTGCTCTTTTAGAGCTTCTCCTCCCACCAAGCTCTCAAACCCTCCTCTACCACCCACTTTGCACTGTACCACCCCAACCCTCTTTTACTGTCCCTGTTTAATTTTAAGAGTGAATTCTGAGATATACTGTGTTGTGCTATGGGACAGGCAGCAAGCAGCTAGATTAGAAATCACTGCTTTTAACCTCGCTGATGCTTATATTGTCTTCAATGAGCTCTCCACACATGCTCTCTCTGTCTTGTATATCACGCTGCTTCTCCCCTCCCTCAAATGCACACACAAACACAAACACACACACACACACACACACACACACACACACCATTTGGCAGATGAGAAGGCAGGGACTGTGTTGTGACAGCGTGCAGATTTGAAAGTTGTCTCTTTTAAACAGTCTGCTGCCAGCACCAGTGTCTGTGTGGGCAGGGTTCCTTTTGTCTTGTACCATTTATGTAGGGACATCCTGCTGGTGAGGAATCTTTCATTATGTGGGGGAAAACAAAGAAACCTGGAGTTGGAAAGAAGTCATCAAGTTGGAATCGAGGAGCTAAATTGCTTTGCAGCAGGCTGGCTTCAGCTTACATGGGGGAGGGTGGGGGAGGCTGGCAAGGACAGTCAGAGGCTGCTATTGGTTATGTTACAGGGCAGGCGTGTCATCACCAGTCAAGTCTGTGATGCAGGTAGGTGGCGGGCAGTTCAAAACTTGACCGAACAGCACGGCTCGGCTTGGTCTCCTGCACTTATGGTCCAAGTGAGACTCTTGCTGCTGGTAAGCATGATTTATTTACCATTCATCTCTTCTGCTAGAGCAAGCCCAGTAGGTGGTCAATGAGAACAAAGGAGCTGCAGTGGCATGCTGAGAGAGACAGATCACTCACATATTAAACTAATCTCTCTCACAACTGACTAAGTAAAAGAATACTATTTCCAGCCACAGGTCAGCTGGTAAGAAAATGTTCTTATTCTGTGCAAATGTGACCCCAGGGATGTCACCACACCAGGCAGGAGGCTGTTTAGTACAGACATGGCATTTACAACTTCTTGCTTCCAGTTTCTGTGTTTTACGGTGCTACAGAGGACACAGGGTCAGAGTGGTGTGTGTGTGTGTGTGTGTGGATGTAGCTCTACTGGCTCTGTGAGAGGGAAGCAAGTTTTTTTGGCAAGGAGAGAGTTAAGAAAATCCATGGAGAGAGGACTTAAAGTTTTACAACCAGAGGGAGGAAGCAGCTGTGAATATATGGTGGTTGTAGACAGAAAAGAGCTTCTAATTTTCAATGTGGGAGCTTGCTTAACAGAGGAAATGTGTGGTTTCAGTTTCAAGTTGGTTATAGGAGCTGTGGCTGACAATAATGAAAGACTGGAAAGCACTGTTGTAGTTGGGGAGGTGAGATAACTTTTATCTTATGGGAGCAGCAGGGCTACCAGTTGATACAGACGAAACTCATGGTAGTGCTGTGTATCATCATCTTTCTTGTTGCTAAATGTAATTATGATTAGCGCTCCTTTTTTTATCACTTTCTTATTCAAAGTAAATATTTTCTTATTTATTTCTTATGCAACCCCTAGGTGGCGCTATCCCAAGGGCTACTACCCCTGCCTGCTTGGCTAGTTGCAGGTTAAGGGGCCTGGGTACTGAAAGCGGTGCCTCCACCCAGAGGTCAGGGTTGTTAGTAGTCAAGCTAACCTGGGCATAGCCCTCCGGGACATTAACACCTCTGTCCCTTCTAGTGGCTGGAACAATATACAGTAATCACTTTAGCAATGACCCTTATTCACCATGCAAGTACCCACACTGTTTGCACTTACCACCAGGGCTGGTTCCACCAATTTGACCCTGGAGACCCCTGTAAAACAAGGTTAGGCACAGCAAACAACAACAGTACAGTGCTTTCAATACAAACTGGAACCACAGTCAGATTAAATGCAAAAAGAGTTAGATCTGATTTATTCAGGGGACTTGAACAAGGAGGGGTTGATTGGCTTGAAGGCTAAATCAATTAGACAGTCGTGCATGCATTTTAGAGTCAGTACACAGTCACACACTCCGGGTACGTAGGTCAAAAAAAGGTAGGCTAGCCAGAAACGTTGTCCGGGGTAGGCTGGCATCACAGCTGGTTGGGGTCTTGTGATGGAAGAAAGCAACATGCACAACACACTGTTTGTTATCCAGAGCCAGAGGGCTCAGTTCATTAAAGAAAAGACAACAAGGCAATCAGATGACAACACTTTAGATTTAGCTGTTGTTGTAGGGAGCTTCCCTCATGTTTACTCATGATACCCAATACAGGACACAGGCAGGGTGAAATCGAGACTGCAGGTTGTTGACCTGGAGTGCCAGGAGGATGCAGGGCTCACACGAATCACTGAGGCGTCATTCCTGTTCAAGCGTTGAGCAGGGGCTGATCCTCAGGCAAGTCTCTTGTCAGTAGCTTTCTCTGTGGCGGGTAGTCTGGCTGGGCCAGTGTGGCAAGGGCCAGGCCAAATGGAGATGAATACGGATTCAGTCTGTCGGAGCAGGATGCAGCTTCCAGCAAGCAGAACACAGTTCAGCACACAGTGGGGAACCAATTTGCAACCCACCAGCAGCACACAGCACATTTACATGTAAGGATTTCTACTGTACCAGGCAAATGGCTCTCCAGTCACAATTACAGGGTCTCTGCACAATCCGGGAGTTCAGAGGTGGCTGGAAGTCCTGACAGGCCAATCACATTCAGCAAATCTTCAGTCTTCTTCAGGTTGGCAGCCTGGCCACAGTTCAGTGGCTTATCTCGCTCTTCACAATTCAGATTCAGTCTGAATATACTCTAATTTCCCTCCCAGGGACAGCAGGCAGACAGGCAGGCCAAAACTCAGCCCTTTTACAGTTTTCCCATGCTAATCTACAGAGGACTGCTGCTCAACTATCTCGAGCTGTTCACCCTTTCACTTCCCAACTCAGATCTGACTCTAGTTGCAAGCAGCCTGGGACTTTCCCCAGGATCCAAAAGGTTCAGTTGGCTGATCTGTCTGTCAGTTAGAACAGGGGCTCCCCTCCAGGTTCATTTGGGTGCCAAAGTTCCAAAACTACAATCCCTACAGAATTTTCTCCCACAAGACCCCTGGGGACAGGCTCCATTTTAGAGTCCCCAAAGGTACTGATTGGCTCATTTCAGCAGTCCAGGACCAAGATGGTGGTAATAATCAAAACTATCCATACTGCAAAGAAGGCAGGTTAGACAAACTACAACATCTTCACCACTCTAATAAATAGTCAGCAAACAAATACACCTTCTAACAGAACTCCCTCTGCGTAAATAGCGATGGCAGAAACTGAGTGATTATGTGGCAGCCCAGGTGGGACTCAAGTATAGAAACACTCAGGCCCCCCTATAAAAATGAATTATAACTACAATATAGGCAGCTCTTAAAGAGACAATACACAGAGGCTATACAGGCACTCTCTGGCAATAACATTTAAACTGCTAAACGCAGGACACCAGCCTGGCAGTGAGCATTTAGGGAAGCCCAAGGAAGACTTTTCGAGAACCCCCATTTGTGGGGAGGGTTACACCCTTCCCTGCCTGGAGAAAACTTGGCATCAACGTCAAGTCTATACCATCCCAATATCGAAAATGCAATATAAACTAGACATCTATATTATTAGCATGCTATGTGACTAACATCTAATGCATCAGCCAACATAAACCTATATCTTTACTATACGTATTCACTACACTTCACAATACAATATCCATAATGACAATACTTATGCATGTTCCATACATGTAATACTGATTCCACAGTGATTAACATACTTTAAACATTAACATACTGATCCATGTTATAACTTCTTGCACATTAGACAATGTAAGAGGGGGCCCTTCCCTGTCAGCTAACTTTGGGCTGGATGGGGCAGGGGCACCCTTTTGTTTTTCCTTCTCAGTATGGCTTTAGAACATTTAGCTTGGGCTAGATCCACAGATCAAATACTTTTGACAGGGAAATCTGGGTGATGGAACACATTGAACAGCACCCCGCACAATCGAGCAAACTCAGTCTCTAGGAGCCTCAGACGGTCTTCCACAGTAGCTTCAGTGGTCTTACCACTAGCTTCAGTCTCCATACCAGAAACTTCAGACTGAGCCCCCTCCGAAGGCCAGTCAAAGCAGCAGGTCTTAGAGCCATAGCCGGGTCTGTCTCCAATGACTGCTCAACTCTTCTAGTTGCTTGCACCACTAAACAGAAGTCAGGTGCATTAATCAGGCACTGTTGCATTTGCAGCTGAGACATCAATGACTTGGGGTCCACAACCGAAGTCAGTAGCTGACTCATCCACATTCGAGCCATCCCTGAGGGTGTCACCTCCCCTGGGGCTACCATATTCTGCAGTACGCCTTCCATCCTCAGAACGTATGCCGACAACAACTCCCCCGGCTGTTATCGCATAGTAGTGAACCTTTGCCACAACTTCCTCACATCCCAGTCAGGGTCGATTACAGTGCCTAAGGCATCAAAATACTGTTAGGCAGATGCAGGGGTCTCCTGTTCCCGAAGCTTCCATACAACTCGCAGAGCAGGCCCTCTGAGCGAAGCCAAAATTGTCTGCCGCTTCTGGTCATTGATCCCTGGCCAGTCACTTAGCATCCATTCAACATGCATCCTCCAGGTTTCCCGATCTTCCTCCCCATAGGAGGTGGGCACATCCTAGAGAACACACTCTCCATAATTCACCAAAGGCAGGAAACCAGTTGGAGCCAAATTTTCCAGTAAGACAAGATAGTGGTCCTCCCGGCCACTAGGGGGTGCTAATCCCAGTGGTGTCTCCAAGATGTAACCCCTAGGTGGCACTATCCCAGGGCTGCTACCCCTGCCTGCTTGGCAAGTTGCAGGTTAAGGGGCCTGGGTTCTGAAATGGGTGCCTCCACCCAGAGGTCAGGGTTGTTAGTGGTCAAGCTAACCTGGGCACAGCCCCCCAGGACATTGTAACCCCCCCTCTGTCCCTTCTAGTGGCCAGAACAATATACAGTAATCACTTTTGCAATGACCCTTATTCACCATGCAAGTACCCACACTGTTTGCATTTACCACCAGGGCTGGTTCCATTAGTTCGATGCTGGAGACCCCTTGTAAAACAAGGTTAGGCACAGCAAACAACAACAGTACAGTGCTTTCAATACAAACTGGAACCACAGTCAGGTTAAATGCAAAAAGAGTTAGATCTGATTTATTCAGGGGACTTGAACAAGGAGGGGGCGTAATCAGGTTGATTGGCTTGAAGGCTAAATCAGTCAGACAGTCATGCATGCACTTTAGAGTCCCTATGCAGTCACACACTCTGGGTACCCAGGTTGAAAAAAGGTGGGCTAGCCAGGAACATTGCCTAGAGTAGGCCGGCATCGCAGCTGGTTGGGGTCTTGTGATGGAAGAAAGCAACATGCACAAAACACTATTTGTTATCCAGAGCCAGGGGGCTCAGTTTGTGAAAGAAAAGACAACAAGACAATCAGATGACAACACTTTAGATTTAGCTGTTGTTGCAGGGAGCTACCCTGATGTTTATGCGTGATTCCCAATACAGGACACAGACAGGGCGAAATCGAGACTGCAGTTTGTTGAACTGGAGTGCCAGGAGAAGCAGGGCCCACATGAATCACCGAGGCGTTGTTCCTGTTCAAAGCATTGAGTAGGGGGCTGATCCCCAGGCAGGTCTCTCTTCAATGGCTTTCTCTGTGTAGTGGGTAGTCTGGCTGGGCCAGTGTGGCAAGGCCCAGCCAAATGGAGATGAATACAGATTCAGTCCATTGGAGCTGGATGCAGCCTCCAGCAAGCAGAACACAGTTCAGTACACAGTGGGGGACCATATCACGACCCACAAGCAGCACACAGCACATTTACATGTAAGGAATTCTACTGTACCTGGCAAATCGCTCTCTGGTTGCAATTACAGGGTCTCTACACAATCTGGGAGTTCAGAGGTGGCTGGAAGTCCTGACGGGCCGATCGCATTCAGCAAATCTTCGGTCTTCTTCAGGTTGGCAGCCTGGTCACAGTTCAGTGGCTTATCTAGCTCTTCACAATTAGGATTCAGTCCGAATATACTCTATTTTCCCTCCCAGGGACAGCAGGCAGACAGGGAGGCCAAAGCTCGGCCCTTTCACAGTTCTCCTGCACGAATCTACATAGGATTGCTGCTCAACTATCTCGAGCTGTTCACCCTTTCACTTCCCAACTCAGATCTGACTCTAGCTGCAAGCAGCCTGGGACTTTCCCCAGGATCCAAAAGGTTCGGTTGGCTGATCTGTCTGTCAGTCAGAACAAGGGCTCCCCCTCCAGGTCCATTTGAGCACCAAAGTTCCAAAACTACAATTCCTACAGAATTTTGCTCCCACAAGACTCCTGGGGACAGGCTCCATTTTAGAGCCCCCAAAGGTACTGATTGGCCCATTTCGGCAGTCCAGGACCAGGATGGTGGTGATAACCAAAACTGTCCATGCTGCAAAGAAGGCAGGTTAGACAAACTACAGTATCTTTACCACTCTAATAAATAGTCAGCAAACAAATACATCTTCTAACAGACCTCCCTCTGCACAAATAGTGATGGCAGAAACTGAGCGATTATGTGGCAGCCCAGGCGGGACTCGAGCATAGAAACACTCAGCCCCCTCTATAAAAATTAATTATAACTGTAATATAGGCAGCTGTTAAAGAGACAATGCACAGAGGCTATACAGGCACTCTCTGGCAATAACATTTAAACTGCTAAACACAGGACACCAGCCTAGCAGTGAGCATTTAGGCAAGCCCAAGGAAGATTTTTCAGGAACCCACATTTGTGTGTGTGTGTGGGGTTGCACTTATTTATTTGTATTTGTATCATGTTGAAATTGTTCTCTGAGTAAGTGATGTATGAAGTTGAGTGGTTAGACATGGGGGAGGAGAACTGATATGAACTCTTCTCTGTATCCTTGTTGTTAGTTTTCATTAGGGAGATAAAGGACTCTGGTATTCACATCTATCAACTGAATGTCTTTCAAAACATATGCTGACTATTGTAAATCAGGGACTCGTCTTTCAAAAATGTTAGTGCAGAGTGGGTTGCATTGTTGTACTTCTCTGGTTTGGGGCTGCTTTATTAGATTGAATGTCTTGAGTCTGATGAGACTGACTTTTGTGTGTGCGTTTGTGTAATTGCTGAGTCCTGTGTAGTTTAACGGAACAGTTGATTTCTTCAGAGGACAGATTCCAGAGAGTGTTTGTTTTTTTTGTTCAATATTTGCTTTGCTGTATGTATCTCTTTTTGCATCTCCATGCTGTGCCCAGAGTCCCAGCCACCTGAGTAACAGTTGCCAATGCTGCCTGGCTGTCTTAAAAAAAGGGGACTAAATAACTTAAACTGCTACCCTGCCACTGGTTCTACATTTTATAGTGTTCCCCTCCCACCTCCAGCAGACCTAGCCCCACCTGTTTGCTCCAGCAAACCCACTGCCAGCTGCCAACAGTTTGCTTAGCTCAACCCCCCAGCCCAGTGCAGAGATGACTTTGTTGCTTTGCTTGTGTAACTCCACCAGCCAACTTACTTTAACTTTACTTTGTTAATCTTAGCCTTAACACCTAACCCAGACGGCTAAATGCTTTCTTTGCTCAGCCATCCCCAGCAGAGGCTAACTGACTTGCTTTCTTATCAAACTGTTTACTCCCAATGCCCCCCCCAACACACCCACATGCACGCACACACACACACACACACACACTTGGAGAAACTGGTTCTTGAAACAGCCCTTCCCCCATGACAAGTCAGTTAGTCTGAATTTTTACTTTTGTTAGTGGAGTGGTTTTCAAGGAGGGTTTGGGGGTTATTTGCAGCAAACGAAGCCTCTGTCATAGGTTAACAAAGTGGGAGGTGTCAAGATCAAAGTGATTTGACTGCTGGATGAAATAGACAAAAGTTAGGGGTTCACTTAGCACAAATGAATGTATTTTAAAGAACTAGTGAAGCTCAAACAAACACAGAAAAATAAGACAAATATTTAGAAGTAGTCAGTTGCAACTTTTTTCTGAGGTATGTTTTTCTTTCCTTTTGCTCATCGGAAAGTCCTCTATATGATAATGTTGTGCTGGATGTGTTGAACAGCTCTTGGCCTGGCTGCTGACATATCTATCTACTGCCCCACACTACATCATCATCAGCATTGTAATCTCACTGACAAGTGACCTCACAGGTGAATGACTTGGAAGTTACTAAACTGCTGTTCCCTAAGCAACAAGTCAGTGAAGTCAGGTCACAGTGCTGATGATGTAGTGGTGTGCACTAGAACAAGATATGTCAGCTGCCAGACAGAGTGCTGTTCCACACATCACACCTACTAACATCAGGTAAACAATATTCTAGTTATAGAAAGGGAAAAGAAAAAGTACCTCAGATATAAAAGGTAATGATTGGCTGCTTTGAAAATCTAAAATTTGTTTTAAGCACTACACTAGCTCTTTAAACTATGACTCACTTTGAGTCAAAAGATCAATGGGAATTTTGGTGGCTCCAGAGGACTGGAGGAGGACACTGTAACCATATTGTGCTGGGGCCACACAGGCCTGTCTGAAAACTCTTGGCATAGCACACATTGCAGTGCAAACTATTTCCTGAAAGCATTCATCTTTTTATGTTTATATTCTGTTATCTCACAATAACTGTTTTCAGACAGGGAAAACATAGGTCTCAGCCTCTGGAGGGGCCTTGGTGGGATATTCAGCTTAACCACTGAATATGTTTTAAAGAGGCACTCTCAGCTCCCCTGCAGCTATGCTTCGGGACTGTGTGGTTCTGATTTAGCAAAACACAATTTAATATTGGTAGTGGCAGGGGGTGCAAGGATCAACTATTTAAAAAACTAGACGAGTAAGCAAATTAAAAAAAAATATCACTTTGCATTTTGCTAAAGCAGGACCACACATTGCCACAGAATTGTTGTAGGGCAGGGGAGTTGAGTTTATGTCTTGCTGCACTTCTGCAGGGTAGTTGAAATCTGACCTTAAATACATGGGACTAAAGTCTCCAAAATGGTCAGGTATTACAACTCTAATACCAGTGATGCAATAGCCTTCTTCCAAACAGAATACATGCTCTTATTTTATGGTTGAAATTTGACACTACAGTATGCCAAGGCATACCCAGGGTACAATCTGTACACTAGGGCATACCATAGTCGGTACCAGGGCCCTCATGGCCCCATTTCCAGGTGGGCCCTTTGCTACCCAGTCCGACCCTGCCATTTTCTTTTATTCAACAGCAGATCAGTCATTTTCCAGCCATCATAAATAAACTTCTCTGTGATGCATTTTCTGTCTTGGGATTTGTAGAATGTAGTTTACCCATACCTGTATCAAACGCTATTTTCAGTTTTTCAGATGAAGGGTAAACTGCAGTTAATCGTCCTTTCTTATTTCTCCAAATCACAGTCCAAGAGGACTAAAGATGACATCACAAGCCCGACTCCAGTAGTTCTAGGAAGCTAACCCCATGCCTTCTCTCGCATTCACTCTTGCTCATTCTCTCACTATGGCAACGCCTCAAGCATGCGCCCTTGTAGCGTTGCTATGAGAACACAACGGGAGCAAGTGCGGTTTGGTAGGTAGGCAGCAGTGGTGGCAGCTGGCAGCATTTAACTGGCCTGGTGACAGCCTGATGTTTAAACGGTACCATATTTTCATTATTGTGGCATTTGTTGGGCTAGGCACCCAGGCGAGGTTCTGAGAAATGCAAATGGGAGACCGTGAGGCTACAGCAATAACAGCATGTTGGGTCTGAAGTTGTGGTGGCTGCTTAGAGTTTCATGGAAAGATGACTGCAGGTGAGGGGGGATGCTTTTAGTGCAACGAGATAAGTCAACAGATGAGAGAAGCAGCTTTTAGTGCAGCGAGGATGAGTCAACAGATGAGAGGAACATTGCTACTTAAGTGTGCATTTGATTGGCTTTCCTAAAATTAAAGTTGCATTTTAACATCTCCTTCTTTCAGTCCTCCTCATCTAGCGAGGTACTGTAGTCTATCTTTTACTAAACAAGTCCAGAAATATTTCTGAGCAGCCCCCAGCAATGCTTTACATAGACAATATACCCATGTATGAGCAAGTAAAAACTCGGGATGACTGCTACTAGTTGCAGAAATAGAAGAGAATTGCTGGACTGTCCAGCAAAATTTTGGACTAGTCATCACGGCTCTTACTCATGTTGATGTTCTGACTTCTTTGCAGTCCTCCCTGTAACTCTGACAAATGTTTTATTCCTTACTTTTGAAATTAGATGAATAAACTAATTTCTGGTGACTGAAGGCTCATAATATCCAGAAGAACACAGATGGAAAAGTACATCCCACCATTCCCAATTATAAATATCCTCCCCACCCAACCCTACCTCTGTAACCCCCCCATCCCCAACACATGCAGCCCTTTTGGCTCTGGCCAGAGTTTGTTTCTTGTGGGCAGAAAAGGCTATAGCCTGACAGCCCTGAACAGCATAGTGGCCAACACCATTAACTAGCAGTTGGTAGTTGGGGAGTGCGAAGGCTGAACACACTGGAGGGTGAGTACAGGCATGGGGCCATGCAGGGGCAGGGCTGGACATGGACCTAGACATGTGCTGACCTGCAAGTGTTCCACACGGGTGAGGGCCTGCCAGCCCCAGCTGAGGAGGAGGACATCAACACAGTTGAAGAGGGGATCCATAACACCGCTAGGCATGCAGAGTACTAGACACAGAATTCTGTCTGTGGCAGTTACAAAATCAAACTGCAAGCAGATTTAGACTTGGGGGTGGGATAGGTAGCCAACAGCCATTTTAGTTAATTGCTCACTTTGCATTTGGAGCTGAAAGAAGCAGTAGCTACAGTGAGTGTTCCTGGGGACTAAAGGGAAGTATTTAGTCCTGTAGTTTGGTTAGCTTGTAGTTTGGTCTGGATAGTTTGTACTGGGAGGAGGACTTGTGGCCTGTTTTCTCCCACCCCCCACCACTATTAAATAGGAAAATGGACCACTCCCAGTAGTGGTTCCACCTATTAGAAAGGGGCAGGAGGCAGAGTAATTTAAAGAGGGTGAAATCTTGTTTAAAGTCTTAAAGAAATACTGATGCAAATGCAATGGGTGTGCAGTTTATATTTTGAGGTAAGGGCTATTCTGGGGACAATGTTTTGACAGAAATGCAAATTTATAGTTCTTAAGTAATACAGATGCAGTTGTAAAGATCTGTAAAATATTTAGAGCGTAGGGAATACAGGCACAATGTGAAGGCTAGGGCAAGGAGGCAGCTGGATGAATGGGAGGAAAGAGTGGAGGGGTAGGGATGACTGGGGTTGGGGGCACTGGGAGGCCGGGAGGGTTGTGAGCTGCAATGGGTGTGGGGCAGCACTGTTTCTGGGAACCTGGTGGAAGGTGGGGGATGTCCAGTGTGCAGGCTGTTCAGACAGCTTACGCTGGAGATAGAAAGCTTGAGATGGGAACTGGGGGAGGGGACAGGAGTGAGAGGGTGAGGAGGAGATGGGGCAGAGGGGCAGGGAGGGCTCCATCACAGGCTAGACCAGGCTTCCAAGGCCAAGATGGGGGCACTTGGCAAGGGGGACCAAGTCTACAGGATCCTGGGAGAGCCAAAAGGGGGTGTTGGCAGGTGGTAGGAAACATGGGATGACAGAAAGGAAATAGAAAAGAGATTTAGGATAAGCAGAGGCAGGGAGGGATTACAGGGGAGGGCTGGGGCAGGAGGTTGGAAACAACAAACATGTACACAGTACTGACTGATGAAATAGAGCAGGAGGTTGGAGAAGGCACCATGGAACAGGAGTCAGGTGACCAGGAGGGAAGGGGGAAATACAGGGTACAAGGTGAGAGGGAAGACAGCAGGGTAGAAGTGGGGAGTGGCAGGGAAGCAGGTAGAGTTGGCATGAACACACTAAAGGAAGGGGGAGGAAGGCCAAAACATGTTGGGGGGGGAAGGGGAGTAAAAATGCAGGGGGGCAGCAGGAGGAGGTACATGTAGTGGAGGGAGAGGAGTTGTGGAAGGGAGCAAGCACAGAAGGGACGGAGGAGAGCTGGTGGAGGTGCAATTGAAGGAGAAGGGAGGGGAAAAGGCAGTGGATGGAAGGAGAGGACACTGAGGAAAAGGAGCTCATAGGAGGGCAAGGGATGGGGGAGCAAGTACTTGTATTAGGGGATTCTATGCTCAGGGGGTGAGATGGGGAAGTAAGGGAGCAAGGAAGAGCTGAACCTTCGTGGAGTGCATGCTAGGTATGACAGCGGGGAGAGTAGGGTAGTGCATTCAGAAATGTGTGAAGAAGGTGGGAGGGAAGCCTCGTATCATTGTACACCGAGGAATAAATGATCTATAGAACACTACAGTAGAAGTAGTACAGAAGAGGTTCAGAGAAGTGGGGAGTATCTGCAGTCGGGTGGGAAGCTCAGTGACATTCTCCAAGGTACTCCCAGTACCTAGGGCAAGATGGTGAGGAAGCGAAGAACACAGGGGTTTAATATGTGGCTAAAAGGGTGGTGTGCAGAAATGGGGTATGGAGTAGTAGAGGAGTGGGGCGAGAAATGGAACAATAAGGGGCTTTATGCCAAGGATAGGTTGCATTGAGGGTACAAGGGCATTGGGACAGGGGCTGGAGAAGTATATTAAAAGCAACATAGGTGCCAGCCCAGTGGTGCAGAGAGCTGAGGCACTGGCACCTTACCTGAAACCATGCCGGTGACCCAGGTTTTGGAATGGACTCGGGGGTCAGCAGGGAAAGGATAGGATCGAGCGTCCAAAGGACTGCTCTCCTGTCCTGGGGTGGGTTTGGGGATGGCCTCACTCGGCAGCGGCCCCTAGTTGAGACTGGAGGCAGTACAAAAGTGGTGCAATGGGGATCCTAGGAAACCAGAAATACCACTCGGTGGCCGCCAGATGACGGCTCTCTGTGCCCCGACACCTCTGGTGCCTTTTGTGAGCCTACTTCTCCTCAGCAGCATCCCTGGTCCGTATTGAGAGTGCTCTGGGCTGCCTCCCCCGGTGCCTTCCCTCTTGGAGGAGAGGGATCCACCCAGCGAAGGGTTACGTCTGGGATATCCCAGAGACTGGCTGTGATTTGAGGGGTCAGAGAAGCTCAAGTAAGGTCGGTGGGGTTAGGAGGAAATTGAGGAGCCTGAAGGAATGGGTTCACCAAAGCACGACAGGGGGAATAAACAGATAATACAAAAAAAAAAAAAGGAGCATAGATTTAAATTGGGGAGGGGGGATGGCTGAGTCAGATAACAGGGAGGAGGCACCTTCCAGGGAAGACTGGAAGGCCTATCCCCCAGAGAGGAGGGAGGAGAATGAGGGGAAGTTACCAAGACAAAAGTGGAAGGGGGAGAGACAGGAAGAGGAGGGGCAGGGCACAAGCTGGACTGTAGAATCCTTCAATGCAAGAAGCTTAGCAAACAAGGTGGCAGAGTTCAAGACAATGATGGTAGAGGGAGAGGTAGATATTGCTGCCATCTCAGAGACCTGGGCCACCCAATACCATGACTGGGATCTTACGATCCCGGGTTACAAGGTGTTCCACAAGGACCGGCGGGGGGAGGGCTGGAGGGGTGGCTATTTATGTCAGGGAGGAAATACTGTGTACCAGGGAGGAGGGGGATGTGAGGAGGCCAGAAGCCTTATGGGTATTGCTCCAATGCCCTAAAGGTATGACGGTCAAGATGGGGGTGGTGTACAGGCCACCCTCACAGAGCAAGGAGGTGGATAGGGAACTGGGGGAGAAAATCAGGAACATCAGTGGCAAGGGAAATACAGTTATAGTGGGAGACTTCTACCTACCTGGGGTTGACTGGCAGACAGTAACTGCAGCACACGCCAGGGAGCAGGTGCTGCTGGAGGCTATCCAAGACAGCTACCTAGTGCAAGGGGTGATGGAACCTACTAGAGAGGTGAACATACTGGATTTGGTGCTAACAAATGGTGATCAAGTCCAGGATGTGGTAGTACAGGACCCTCTAGCAGGAAGTGACCACCGCTCAAAGTGGTTCCTCCTCAACACACGGAGGGAGTTGGCTAAGACCAGGACAAGAGTGTTGGATTTCAGGAAGGCAGATTTTGCTAGAATGGGCAGAATCTTGGAAGGGTATTTGCTAAAATTAGCCCAGTGATGGATATTGAACAGAAGTGGACAATCATTAGGAAAGGGATGAATGAGGCCACAAACATGTGTGCCAAATCTCAGAGTAAGCAGTCCAGATCCAAAAAACCTAGCTGGCTCAGCAAGGAAGTGGAGTGGAAGGTGAGGGAAAAAAGATCAGCCTTCATTAAATTCAAAAAATCAGGGCATGAGGAGGATAGAGAGGTGCTTACAAAGGCATCTAGGGAGGTGACCAGATTAGTCAGGGCAGCCAAGGCAGCAAAGGAGCTGAAGTTGGCTCAGGGGATCAGAGAGGGGGAAAAGGGTTCTTTAAATACATAAGGGAGAAGAGGAGTTGTGGAGATTACATTGTTAGAATCAAGAGGGATGGGGGATGGGCGGAACAAGGGGAAGAACAGGCAGAGGCACTCAATAAGGAACTTCTGCTCAATGTTCACAAAAGAAAGGGATGTCCCAATACTGCAGGGGGAATGGGGCAAGGGTGAAGTGGGCAGAGAAAACAGATGGGGTCATCCAAGAGGACAGAGTTCTGAAGGGCCTTAAAGCCTTGTGGGTGCACAAGGCACCAGGACCAGACGGTGTACACCCGAGGGCCCTGAAGGAACTGGCAGAGTTGTTGGCAGGCCCTCTGACAGACCTCCTCAACACCTCCTTGGAGATGGGAAGATACCCAGGACTGGAAGATTGCTCAAATGGTGCCTCTTCACAAGAGTGGACCCAAGGACCAACGGGCAACTACAGAATGGTAAGCTTGACTTCCATTTTGGGGAAGTTGATGGAGACCATTCTAAAGGAGAAGTTGATAACCTTTCTCAATAGTAATGGTCTACAGGATGAGAGACAGCATGGGTTTGTCTTGGGAAGATTGTGCCAAACTAACCTGATCGACTTCTTCGACTGGGTCACTAGGACGGTTGATGAAGGCCATGCTGCGGATGTCCTGTACCTGGACTTTAGCAAGGCTTTTGACTCGGTGCTCCATGATAGGTTAATGAGCAAGCTGAGGGACGTGGGGGTGGGAGAGAAACTGGTGGGGTGGGTTAAGAGCTGGCTGCAGGGTAGACAACAGAGGGGAGTTGTAAGGGGGAGACTTCCAAACCAAGTCCAGTAACAAGTGGGGTGCTGCAGGGTTCAGTGCTGGGCCCTGTTTTGTTCAATATCTTCATTGTAGACATTGTAGAGGTGTCAAGAGTAACATCAGCCTGTTCTCAGATGACACTAAGTTTTGTGCAAAAGTGGACAATGAGGAAGGGAGGCAGGCACTCAGGGAGGATCTAGCTAAACTCAAACACTGGTCTAGGGAGTGGCAGTTGGGATTTAATGCTAATGTAACCCCTAGATGGCGCTATCCCAGGGGCTACTACCCCTGCCTGATTTGCCACTAACAGGTTGAGGGGCCTGGATCCGATGGCGGGTGCCTCCACCCAGAGGTCAGGGTTTGCAATAGTTAAACTAACTTGGTCACAGCCCTCTGGGACACTGCAACCCCCCTTTCTTCCCACTAGTGGCCCACACAATATATCAGAATTACCTTCACAGTATACACTTACCCCCAGGACTGGTTCAGGCACTGGGACCTCCTGTAAAATAAGATACAGTGCAACAATCACAGTACAATACTTTAACATAGACAAATACCTCAGGCAGTATAACTTTGCTGAAACAAGCAGCTCTGATTTATTTAGGGGAATATAACAAGGACAGGGGAAATCAGGTTAATTAGCTTATCACTTTACTCATCTACCTATGGCTCTGTGCACAGGCCTATCCCTACCAGTTACTGTCCCTGGGTACCCAAGCCCTAGTGGCTAGTCCAAACCGTGGCAGCTGGTAGGGGCCCTTTCCCACAGAGAAAAGAAAAATTAGTTTAAACAGTCAGCAGTACAGTGATTCCATTTGGATTTAATGTGGCAATTCAACAGGGAGCGACCCTGAATTAGTACTCACGACCTCCAAACAAGATAGGGTCCTTCAATGTCAGCAGGGCTACTCTTGAGCTCCACAAGACTCCTCACACATTTATATGGCAAACAGTCACAGCCAAAAGTCACTTAATGGCAGCAGGATTCACTTGTGGTACACAAACCTCTTCACACATTTATATGGTAAAAAGAAAGCACTATACCAGGCAGGCTGCATCTGTATCCCGATCGCAATTACTGCACAATACCCGGGAGAACACACAGCAGATTCATTTCCTGACAGACCGAGTGCAAATCAGCAATTTCTCCAGTCTTCTGCAGGGTGAGCCTGGTTTCTACTCTTCAGATATCCTTTGATTCTCTTCACAGGACTGATTCAGTCCTAACAAGCAGTTACACAAGCTGCAGACCGAACCTGGACCTTACACATGTTTTTGACTAAAACTGTGCACTGAAGGAGCACAGGGTTCCTTTCCTTCACTGCCAGAGCTAAACTGAAACCCAACAGACAAAACCGGCACTTCCTTTGAGTTCCTCCCAGTTCTTGACTGGATTGGCTGTCACCTACAATAGACTGCTGCTGTTGGTCCAAAAAGGCTCAAGTCTAAACTACATCTCCCAGAGTCAATGCCCATACAATCCTCTTGTGGCTGGCTCAGATTATGAGTCCAAGTTCTGATTCGTCCAAGGCACCATTTTAGAGCTAGCTTACCCCACACTGATTGGTCCAGTTCAGCAGTTCAAAACCAGAACGGGAACTAGGCAGACACAGTTCTGACTGCAAAGAAAGCAGGTTAGACAAACTGTAATTTCATTATTACTCTAAATGATTTCTGGCAAACAGTTACATCTTTCAGATAGGTTCCCTTTGCACTCCTAGTGACTGCAAAAATGGAGTGAATTGGCAGCAGCTCGAGTGGTACTCAAACAGAGAAGCACACAGTCCCCCCATACAAACTAATTATGTCTGCAAGCAGACAGCTCTTAAAGAGACAGTACCAGAGGCTCTAAAAACACTCACTGATAAATGGCTTAAACGCCAAACACCATTCAGGCTTGGAGCATTCAAGCAAGCTCCTGGAAGTCTTTTGGGAACCCCCATTTGCAGGGGGGTTACACTAAGAAGTGAAAGGTCATGCACCTTGGAGCAAGAAATCCCAGGACTAGCTGCTGGATGGGGGGAGTGCAGGTAACAGCTTCAGAGGAGGAAAGGGACCTCGGGGTAATAGTCACAGGGGACATGAAGGTATCAGCACAGTGTAGGAGGGCAGCAGCAATGGCAAATAGGATGCTGGGGTGCATTGCCAGAGGGATCACCTCTAGAAAAGAGGAAGTCATCCTGCCCTTGTATAGATTCCTGGTGAGGCCACACTTAGAGTACTGTGTGCAGTACTGGTGCCCATACCTCAAAAAGGATGTGAGATTACTGGAGGTGGTGCAGCGCAGGGGTATGAAAATGATCATGAGACTGGGGGAGTTGCCATATGACTAAAGATTGAGGGACCTCAACATGTATTCCCTGGAAGAGAGAAGAGAATGAAGGGACATGATAGAGACCTTTAAGTACTTGAAAAGCATAAACAAAGTCAGAGACGGAGGTTGTTATGCTTAAGGGGGGAAGGGTCACTAGGGGGCACAGTCTGAAGTTGGAAGGGGGTAGGTTCAGGAGGGAAATGAGGAGGCACTACTTTACAGAGAGAGTGGTGGCGAAATGGAATGCACTGCCAGAGGAGTTAATTGAACTGAGGACAGTGGATAGCTTTAAGTGGTGTTGGGATACAGACAAGGGCAGGATTAGTACAGACAAGAACACAAAGGGGGAAAGATCAGGAAAGGGGAGGAAGGGAGGGGTTTGGGTGGGACTGGGGCAGCTGTAGTAATATGAAACTAAGAGCTGTACAATCAGACAGACTTGATAGACATGTAGGCCTTTTTCTGCTTGCAATTTTATATGTTCGTATGTTCGTATGTAAGCCGTGGAGTACAGATGCAGCAAAGTTTTAATTCACTGGTGAAGTTGGCGTGAATTTGCAGAAATTCACATTTTGCAGATCATGAATTTTCTAGCACCTTCACTACTGTAGCCACATGAAATAATCTTTTTTTCATTTAAAACCCCACAAAATGTAATAAATAACCTCCCCCACCCATTGTGTTGTAATACCACCCCCTCTACCTCCAAAAACTGTGCAGTCATCCCTGCTGACACCCATCTCTTTCCCTGCCCTGGTAAACTTCAAGTAATACTAGCATGCACATGACATAAGGGCAATACACTCTTTTACTTACCCACACCCCAAAAAACTCCTTCCCACCTCACCCACATGAGTCCCACCACCAGGTTTGTCAGTCATCATAATACCCCACAAATCACACTTATTTCAGCCAATCAGAGTCTGCTAGGAGCAAAGACATCAACATTCATTCATTCACCAGCACCATTAGTGACTGAACATTGAACAGATTTGATGCTCTGCACCAGGGGCCTGGTTTCTTTATTACAGGGTACATTTTTTCTGGAAGCCAGTGGGAGAGGAAGGTGTTGGGGCCGGGGGCTGGGTGGGGAGGAGTGATGGCTAACAGACCTGTGGTGGGACTTGGGCGAGGGAGGCAGGGGTAGTGTGTCTGTCATGCACGATGGGAAAAGGGTGTATTGCACTTATGTCATGTGCTTGCTTGTATTACTTTTAAGTTGAATTCTCCAGTGAAGAGGGAGAAAGGAAACAGGAGAATACCAGTCTGGAATGGGAAGGAGTCATTTTACTATGCATGACTACAGTGTTTTGGGGAGGTAGTGGTGTAATTACGACTCAGTTTGTGGGAGAGTGTTGTCGAGATACAGGTCAGGAAGCATAGGAAAACCAGGAACAGCTGTAATATTTGCAAATGGCATTTTATTATTAATAACAGCAAAATAAAAAATAAAAATTATTCAGTATAACTATTTACAAAGGCAGTTGAAACTGAGAAAACCAAGTCTTTCTTCTGAGAGTATCTCTTAATTCCAAGTTTCAGTCTCTCATTCTCTCACTCTCCTTGTTTCTCTAGCAAAAACATTGCTGCTCTTTTTATAACAAGTCTTTGCCTCGTTGACATCCTACTTCTCATAGAATGTTCTTGTAAGTCCTAATGTTCTTGCAAGTGCAGCAAAAAGAACACAATGTCCCAGAAGTGACCTCTTGTTTACAACTCTGCAAAGGGCTTAAAAACTACATCTCAGATTTACCCCTTGAATTCCAGTTTTTGCAATCATTTCATAGAGAATAATGGATAGGCAAGTGTGTATTATGGATTTCTTTTGCACAACCAAGGTGTGTGATGACCCATAAACCTCGAGAGTGAAGCTCGAGAGATTTATGTGGTCATCACACCCTGAGGGTGTGCAAAAAAAAATCCAAAAATACACAATTGCCTATTCTTTATTTTTTATAATTGCCGGTGCCTGGATTTGTGGTTTTACTTGCCTGTACATTTTCCCTGATGCTTGTAGTGTGACCGGGGAGTGTCTGGGGTCATAAACAATAATGTTGAATTTATTCAAAAACTTCAGTGCTGCATATAAAAAACATGTCAGGTTTAGTGGCTTACTTCACTTTTCTGAGTTTTTGAGGAGGAAAGCCTGCAGTAGAGACAGCAGAGCGAGTTGCTCGGCAGCTTGCACAGACTTGACGCAAGCAAGCGAGTACAGTATGGCTACGTCGCTAACACTTAAGGCCAAAGCCGCTTGGAGTGACTCGCCTGTCTCTACAAACGGCGGCTTTTTCTCTCTTGAAAAACTCAGAAAAGTGAAGTAAGACACTAAACCAGACATGTTTTTTTACACTCAGTACTGGTATTTTTGAATAAATTCAACATTATTGTTTACGACCCCGGACGCCACTCGGTCATGCTACAGGCATCAGGGAAAAGTGAAAGTACTTTGAAATGCCGTAATAACCGGATTTCAAGTTATTACAGCTTCTTGGAATGCAATAACCTGAAATCTCATTATTATGGCATTTGATCAGTGCTGTAATCCGGTTGATATTTGGGGTCACCAGTAATTATAACAATATAGCAATACACAGTTTTAAACAAAGGGATCGCAGTATCAGTGACATTTCCACATAAAGATTCACATATATTTTTATACCCGCAGGTATGCAAGTTGGGGGGGGGGGGAGACAGGACAGCAAGGGAAGGCAGAGAGATAGCAAGAGACGAAGAATTGAGAAACCATCGGAGTGATCAATTCCTAGGCCTCACATGAAAATTTGGTTGCGCAACCAGACAGAGGAGAGACAGAAAAAGAAAGGACAGAACAGACCCTTGCATTTAGCTCTTTCTGCATAACAAATGGGACAGGGCATTATTCAGCCCTGTCACAGGGAGTGTTTTTCTTACCGATAGAGAGATACAATTCTCATAGTTTTTCACTAAGGAATTGTACAAATTTGTATGGCTAACTATGTGCATTACCTAATTTGTCTTCAGGTTAGCAATTTGCATAGATTTGGCTTATTTACCAGGTAAATTACTATGTGAATTTTGGTCATTAGTGAAGCAAATTTTCTGCAATTCACAAATTATTTTGTCAAGCGAGTTTCAGCAACTTCACACACTTGTACTGTGGAGGACTGAGGCACACTGTGTATTAACTTCTCATCTTCCCACCCATAGGTCCAGATCCCAGTATGGGCATGGACACCCAGGAAGCCCTGTGATATCCCAAACCCAGGAGAGGACAGCACAGAGGATACAGGGGTACACCAGCAGCCCAGGCACCAAATGCAGAGCAACCGGGGCAAGGACATCATCCCAGACACACAGGTGCCACCTCACAGACACCAGGTGGTGATACAAACACAGAAACATAGAATTTGTTAACAGAAAAGGACCTCATGGCCCACACAGTCTGCCCATATATTTATTGCCTATTCTGACTCCCCAGACTTTATCTGATCTCTGACAGCCCTTCCATCTCTCTGCCACTTTTCTAATATACCACTAAAATTTATCCAATGCATTCTTGAAGCCTTGACTGTTCTTGCCTTCACCATGTCCTGTGGCAGTCTGTTCCAGGTATCTTCCACCCTTTCAGTGAAGAAATATTTCCTCACATCTCTCTTGCCCCCCCCCTTCAGCTTCATCACATGCCCTCTGGTTCTGGTGCTGGTCTTCATTTGAAAGACTCCCCACTTACACCCTTTTTAACCCTTTAAGGTACTGGTACTCTAGGTCTCAATAATGTCACCTCTCTCTCTCTCTCCTCTCTTCCAGGCTGCATATGTTGAGATTCCTCAGTCTCTCATCATAGGGCTTTTTGTGCAAACCCACTAGCATTTTAGCTGCTGCCCTCCTGCGGATTGCCTCCAACCTGTCTATGTTCTTTCTGAGGTATGGTCTCCAAAACTGGACACAGTACTCAAGGTGGAGTTGCACCAGTTAGTGATACAGTAGCACCACTGCCTCCCTCCTCCTGGTGAAGTTACCCCTCCCTTTGCACCCAGCATCCCACTAACCTGCCCATTGCCTTGCCACACTGCCCTGCCACATTGAGACTCTCATATATGATATCCCCAAGGTTCCTTTCCGGTCTACACGTAGTTACTGTCAGTACCTCCCCACCCCCATCCTATACCTAACCACAGGGCTCCTGTGCTCCAGGTGTATTATTTTGCATTCTTTGGCATTAAACACCAACTTCCATGACTTTTGCCTCTCCTCAAGTTTTCCAAGATCCCTGCACATTTTCTCCACCCTTCTGAGTGTCAACCATGTTGCAGATTTTGCTGCCATCTGCAGAAAGGCCTTCTTTCCCTTCCAGTTCTTCTGCAATGTCCCCTGTGAAGACATTAAAGCAGACTGGTCACAGTACAGAGCCTAATGGCACCCCACTGGTCTTCTCCCATCTTTTGAGTGAGCACTGTTAACCACCATCCTTTGTCTGCTATCTGTTAAAACACTTCTAACCCAATGCACCTCTTTGTATCCCAGTCCTGTGCTGATCAACTTCTCAATTATCCTCCTGTGTGGCAGAGTGTTGAAGGCCTTGCTAATGTTCAGATAGGCCACATCCACTGCCCTCCTCTGCTCTGTTTCCCTAGTCACCCAGTCAAAGAAAACTATCAGATTCATTTTGCATGACTCCCCGCTATAAATATGCACTATCTACAGTTGTGCAGTGGATAGGATTCAAGATGCTCTAACAGTCTTTTTTCAGCATGGTTTCCATTAATTTTTTCACTACTGAAGTAGGAATTACCAGCCTATAGGTGCTAGCCTCCTTTCTGCTGCTGCTCTTGTGTACAGAGACCACATTAGCACTTCTCCAGTCCTCCGGAACCAAATATTTTTCTAGTGAGCTGTTGAACATGGCCAGCAGTAGGGCAGCCTGAGTTTTTTAAGCATCATGGGGTGTATCCCATCCAGTCCAATAATCATGTCTACCTTCAGGGCTGCAAGTCTCTTCAGGACTTTTTTTCTGAAAATGGACTTGTGTCCACCTTCCCTCCATTTCTGTGTCTACCCAGAGGTCTGTCCCCTCCCGATACACTGTGAAGACTGAGCAGAGGTACCTGTTGAAGGTATCAGCTTTTTCTTGGTCCTTTCTGCACAGTCTACCCCTTCCAGTTATCTAATCCTTATTATCCCTCCCCTTGTTTTCTTGTTCTTACTTATGTACCTGAAGAAATCCCCACACCTCACACCACTGGCACCACATGGCATGGTCATGCAGGGCACACCAGCAGTCAATGTGATGGGAGTGCCACACACCACAACACAGGCACCACCTCAGGGCATGAGGCATGCAGGATCCACAAGAGTGCTTGTGCATGGGCATGGACACCCCCTAGACTTGTGTGCCAAGATCTGTGGTCTGGAGCAACAGCGCGTCTTGGGGGCCAAGGTCAGGTACGATCACCTGTATCACATGGCCGACAGTGCTGGCAGCTGTACATAGGTGTTGTAGGCATGTGGAAGGAGCTTAGAGTGCTTCTGCAGTCCACTGACAGTGGCTTCCTTGACACACTCTCAGCCATTGCCACTTATGGCCTTGCCGACCTGACAGGCAGTGTTGACATTTTGTGACCCACAAGCTATCCACACATAACCACATGCCCTCCACAAGGCAATTATCCCAGTGCAGGATGCAGGACATATGGCACTGGGACAGGCCCCAGATACAGGCACCCCTCCAGGAGACACCGATGGCAGGGGTTCCCCATGGCTGATTGGGAAGAGCACAGAAATTACACAGGGCAGCAGATGGCACAGTACATGCCTGTATAAAGGTACACCACAAGACTGAGCCAACCTGCCAACAGGGATATCACAAGGGGAACATGCAGGGCACACATGGCACACCAGGCACACAGCACATGAGGCATGGCTCATGCTAGGATAGACATCTAGCCTCACTGCAGCAAAGCCCACTACCACAGTACACATACCCACCCAGCACATACAGTGGTAATCACACACATCTCCCATTGCCTTGAAATGCTGCAGTAAATAAAGTAAGGATGCAGCACCAGCTTTCCTGTCTTCAGTTGTAATTTGATTCAGTTACCTTGAGGTATCATAATGTTAATTACAGTAGAAGGCAACTTCTTCATTACTACCACTATACACCACCAGTACTATGTGAAGTAATGTTGCACAACCCCTGCCCTGCATACACCCTTGCATGGGACCAATGGTGTTGCCCAGTAGAACATCTGTGGTGGTTGGGCATGTGTCCCTCAACTTTTCCAGGCATGTCACTGGGCAGTGGCACATAACCATCTGGCATAAACAGAGGTTTCCGTAAAGCTTTTTCACATAGCATGCAGCATACATTGAACAACTTGCACACCTTGCTGGACATGAGCTTCAGTGTCCCCCATCCTGTCGACGCTCCTGAAGTAGACATTTAGGAAGCCAAACACCCTCTCAGTGATGCCTCCTGTCAGTTAATGTGCCTCATTGTATCTCATATTTGCCTCAGACTTGGGCTGCAGGAATAGTGTCATCAAGAATGTGTGTAAAAGAGCCAGCCCGGTGGCACTGAGGGTTGAGGTGCTGGATGCCACACCTTGCGCCATGCCAGTGACCCGGGTTCGGGAACGAACTCAGGTAGCCGGGGGTCAGCAGGGGAAGGAGAGGATGGAGCATCTGGAGGACAGCTCTCCTCTCCCTGGGGAGGGTTCCGAGGCCACTCGGTGTCCTAGCGACCCCCGATGGAGATTGGGGGTAACACAGTAACACCACCTGATGTAAGGGGAGGAGTGCGGCAGACGTCAGCAGGGCAACTGTGCGCAGACGTCATTGCACACCGCATTTCTAGGGGAAAACTTAATGAGAAAATACCTGCCATGGACTGTGGAGATGATGGGGGCTCCAGGGGCAGGACTTACATCCCATCACCGGCCCACCCACTCAGGAGGACTCCAGGCCTGACCCGGCTACCAGGTAAGGCCTCTCTAACTTACAGACAGGCCGTTAGGGGAGAACGGACCCATCCCAGCGGGTGATCTGGGAAGCTAGGTCTGCCTGGGTGGTCGGGGGAGTCTCTCTGAGAATTGGGTTCAGGCAGGGAGTAGAAGTCCCATCGAGAGAGCACCGGAAGGATGTCCGGCCACAGAGGAGAATAAATAAAGCATACAAAAAAAAATGAATCTGCATAAAAGGTATCCACTATCACCTGAGGAGCAGGAGACCATTAGTGCATGCCACTTAGGTATCCTGCTGATGCCTGCCTTGTCTTGTATGTATGTATGTATTTATTTATTTATTTCAATCTTTAGAAAAATAACCTTTGAGCAAAATGCTCTTTTTCAAAGATTCCACATCAAAAATAGGGTACATGAACATTACAACAGAAACACTACAACACAGCCATCACAAAATATGACTGGTACATAGTCAATATATTATGAAGGTACAGTTAGGACAACAAAATTCAGCTATACATGTGGTTATAAAATTTAAGTACAGGATTTAACAAGTCGGTTGGAAATAAAAAAGTGGCAGGAGGATTCAAACCAATGAAAAACAATATTATTGGTGTTCTTCCATGTGGCCCAGAAGGCATTCAGAGAACTTACAGATCAGCAAAGGAAAATAGCATCCAGAGATAGGCAATTGTCAGGAAGTGGGGGGAGGGAGGTAAGGATTTGTTAGCGAGAGCACCAGATTGATTACCCAGAGAGACCCAGGGGCCCCACAGAGAGGCTGAGGTGCAGAGTACACAGAAGTGGTGATATGACTGATAAGGTGATATTACAGATGGGGGGACACAACATCCCCAGCCACTTTACACTTGGTAGAGTGGACGGCCCAGATTACCTTCAGGCACAGGTGCCAGCACCAGTGAGGTGCTGCATCAGTAATAGTTTAAATGCAGTGATGCTGGTGTTATTTATGTGTGCTGGGATCTCATTTAGCCATAGGGGCGCTCTGTAGGCAAATGACCTTTGAGCAAGTGAGGTTTTACTGAAAGGGACAGCTAAGTAGTTTCTGGTCATGCCCTGGATGTGGTAAGAAGAGTGACTAGCCTGCAGCAGGAGTTTTAGATGGTGGGGAACATTTCCAAGTAGGATTTTCTTGCCCAGAAGGCACGTCTGGTACTTTATTCTGTTGCTGAGGTTCAGCCAGTTAGTTTGTTTATAGATTGAACAGGTGTGCATCCTATTGTAAGCTCCCAATGTTAGTCTGCAGGCCTTATTGAGGGCTGTAGTAATATGCTTAAGTACTGTGTCTGAGGTTGACCTATAGATTACCAGGCTGTAGTTGATTATTGACAGGGAACTTGATACTGAAAGATGGAGGGCAGAGAGCATGAGGTATTGTTTGTGCCGGAGTAAAATGCCCATTGACATTGACTGTTTTGACAACATGGTCAATCTGCTGAGTATAAGCAGGGCCCCGATTTTTCTGCGGCACATCGGAGCAAAGTTCTGCGGCAGGGTTCTCATTTGCCACAGAACTTCTGTGGCACTCAACACCAATTTCTGCGGCAATTCTGCAGCACATTTTTACCCTTAATTTTTTTCCTTTTTTTGTTTTTTTGGCCATATCTGACACAATGCACGCTCGTAACACAGTCATTTTATGGGTGTTTGTCACCAAAATTTCAACATAGCCAGTTTAAGACCTCTGCTCATGAACAGTATCACTGTGATTTTATTAATCTGTCCGAACATTGATTTCGAACACCGACTGCGCCATTCTGCGCTACAAGGGTGGAAACACATTTTGGGTGAGATGTGAAAAATGACAGCTGTACTACTCATAAGACAGTGTGGTGAATTGGCAATGTTGAAACTCTGGAGTGAAAATATTGAAATTTCGCGAACTTATGAGCCTGCGTAGGAACTGTGCAATGCACGCTCGTTAAACAGTCATTTTTTGGAATTTTTTCACCAAATTTTCAACATAGCCATTTCAAGACCTCTGCTCATGAACAGTGTCACTGTGATTTTCTTAATTTGTCCCATACATTGATTTTGCACACCGACTGCGCCATTCTGCGCCATTCAGGGTGGAAACACACTTTGGGTGAGATGTGAAAATGACAGCTATACTACTCATAAGACAGTGTGGTGAAATGGCAATGTTGAAACTCTGGAGTGAAAATATTGAAATTTCGCGAACTTACGAGCCTGCGTAGGAACTGCGTAACGCACGCTCATTAAACAGTCATTTTTTGAATTTTATCAAATTTTCAACATGGGAGTTTGAGGCCCTCTCATGAATGATGTCACTGTCATGGTGGTATTAGGTCCTGAAGGGTGATTTAGATCACTGCACAGTCACTGCCGAAATCACCTTCAGTCCCGACATAACGCGACAGTGACATCATTCATGAGGGGTCCCAAAACCCCATGTTGAAAATTTGGTCAAAATTCAAAAATGCCTGAGATATGCAATAAAGTTGAACCCCTCCTATCTAGCCCATTATACAGCTTACCGGCATTTCCTCAGTTCGCGGTCGCTTTGAAGAGTGCAGACGTGTTCCCGGTCCACCGAAGATCATCGCGCCGGAGTCCGGAGGTAAGTATGGGGTGAGGGGTGTGGGGAGGCTGGATGCGCAGTGGGTGGGTGCAGGATGTGGGAGGAGGGCTCGGGAGACGCGCCGTGGGACAGTTTTTGTTTTACAGGGAAAAAAAAAAAAAGACGTCGCGGGACCGCTTGCCACGCTGGGGTGGGCTCCCAGCATGGCACAATGACTTTGGCGTTCAGCCGACGTGGGATTAGGCACCCCGTCAGCAAAAAAACAACTATTAGACGCTTGCCACGCTGGGGTGGGCTCCCAGCGTGGCACAAGAGACTGCTGGGCGTTCAGCCCGGCGGGAGATTAGGCACCCCGTCGGCAAAAAAAAACTATTGTAGCACGTTTGCCACGCTGGGTGGGCTCCAGCGTGGCACAAAGTGGGGGGTGTTCAGCCGATGGGGATTGGGCACCCCATCGGCAAATGAAGCGATTGTTCCTGGTATGCTTTAATTCGCTGGTGATGGCAAATTCCACGGATATTTCCGCAGTTTGCCGCATCCGCGGAATCGCAGAAAACTCGGGGCCCTGAGTATAAGGTAGGGTGTCATCGATGTGGATCCCAAGGTACTTAAAAGTGCGCACCTGTTCTAGGGGGGCGGCCTTGTTGTTGACTATTGTCAGGTCTGGGTTTGATTTCTTGTGCTGAGTGCTCAAAATCAGCATTGTTTTAGTTTTCTTGTAATTGAGGAGCAGTTTCTGTGAGCAGAACCAATCTTCCATGGAGTAGAAAGAGGACTGCAGCACATTCTGCAACTGATCAAGCTGAGGTGCTGCTGCTCAGGATGATCGCATCGTCGGCATACAGAACAATTGTGCTCTTACTAGCCTCAGGTAGTCTATTTAAAAACAAACTGAAGGGACCCAGAATAGATACCTGAGGGACTCCAAGACTGATTTCCCTGGCAGAGGAGATCACAGACCCAATCTTGACACTTTTTGGTATGGGTACGAAAGATAATCTTTAAACCAGAGGGCAACTTCAGATGGAAACCCAGAAGATGTAGTTGTTGGTGGAGTAAGGGATGATTTACAGTATCAAAGGCCTTCACAAGATCTATAAATAAAGATCCCACTAGTTTGCCATTGTCCAGGACCTTATGCACAGTCGGAGAATTTGACAAGTGCCATGGCAGTACTGTGGCCCTTACGAAAGCCATGCTGCTCCAGGCACTGGAGATTGTGCTTCTGAACATACTCATTGGTCTGATCTGCTACGATTCTTTCAAGGGCTTTCGATAAAGGGGAGAGAATTGAGATGGGTCAGTAGCTGGCTGTGCTGGAGTGATCCCCACTTGTAAACGTTGGTGTCACTAGCGCTAACTTACAGGTGGCCGGGAATTTTGCCAGGGTGAGTGATTTGTTAAGTATTATGGAGATGGGGGCAAGCAGCTCTTCAAGTGCTACTGACACAAACTTCATTCATATCAACATTATCACTCCCCAGTCTGATTTTACTGAGCACCTTCTTGACATAGGTTCTAACCTCCCTAATTGAAACACTCCTGAAGCAAAATTTGTATCCTGTCTAGGGTCAACAAGAATGGATCGCAGTGAGAAAGGTAACCAGGAGGGAGAAGTTGGAGAAGCCCACTTAGATTGGTGAATGCTGAATTAAACATTTCAGCAATTGTGCAAGGATCCATGATGGGGGTGTCATTGACATTTAGCAGTGAGGGGTGCTTCCTATGCTCTTTACCCAGCAGTTCCTCGATATTTTGCCAGAATCTTTTACTGTTCCCCCAACTACTGTCTAGCTGTTCTTTGTAGTATTTCGCCTTGGCCAGCCTAGAGAGGAATGTGCACTTGTTCCTGGCTGCCTGGTATTTCTGGTGGTCAAGTGGGTTTCTAGAGTTCCTGTCCTTATTCCAGAGGCTATCTCGTGCCCTGAACTGATACAGAAGGTTGCAGATGAACCATCCATTGGTAGATCCCCTGTATCTTTCTTTCTTTTCCTTAAAGGGGCATAAGTATCACAGATCTCATTGAATTTGTCAATGAAATATTTCAGTGCCAGGTCAATGTCTAGGAGTCTGTCCAGATGGGACCAATCCACCTGTGCTAAGGCTGCTCTAAAGGAGTGCATGAGACCCTGCTTGAGAATGCAGCTACAGATAGTGATGGGGAGGATTTTCTTCCTTATTCACCCACTTACACATGACAGGGAAATGGTCATTGAGGCAATCTGGGAGCACCATGACTTGTCTGATCCTAGGGGGACGGTTGGTAAGCATCCAATCAAGTAGCGTGCCCTTGCAACTTTATAATTCAGTCTGGTATAGTCAGTTACCATCTGTGTAAGATACACACCAGTGACCTGGTCCTTAAGTGCATCTGATTCCTTACAGAGCCAGTTACAGCTGAAGTCCCCTGTTATGATAATGTCTGAGTTCCTCTTAATTTTAGAGAGTGCTTCTAGGACAGGACCAAGCCCCATTTCAGCTTTTCCAGGCAGCAGGTAGAAGGAGGCAATGTTTAATGATTTGTTATGCTTCCCTATGAGGAGGTCCACTGATAGCAATTCATAGTCACTGGACATACCAGAGATTGGTGAAACACACCCCTGTATGCCTTCCATAACATAGATGATGCAGCCCCCCTCCCTTTTTTTTCCCATTTCGGTCAAGCCTGAAGGTGCCATATTCTGGTACTGTAATGGAATTTTCATGAATTTTAGGAGAGAGTCAGGTCTCAGTCAAGCAAATCATGTCAGGGCAATGGAGCCTGGTCCATGCTTGGAACTGGATAATTTTAGAAAGGAGGCTGCAAATGTTCAAAGTGGCTATTGTTAAACTGCAGCCCTTTTGAGGATTCGTCTTCCTGTCAGTGTAAGGACCAGGTTTGGGATGCATGTCACCAGAGAGGAGAAACAACAGGAGAAATGAGGCTCTGGTGGCCAGAAAGAGTAGTCATTTGGTCCAAGTACTCTTTCCATTAGTTGCCTTAATTTGTTGCTCACCTCTTGCGCAATTAGCGGCGGCAGTTAGCTGTGTCAAAACAAGTATGCTCCTGCTGACTGGGAACATAATCACATGGGGGGGCAAGAGGGGCATAAGGCACAGTGAGCATTTTGGCTGTGCAGCATCATAAGAATCTCAGGTTCTCATGGAGGTAGAGAGGTATGGTAAAGCCCATTTTCTAGGGGTGGGGTGGGGAGGAGGTATTGTCCTACCTGGGGTAGGATGGTGAGCAGAAATACTAGGAAGAAAATGGAAGTACTATCTATTCTGATAGTGAGGTGCTGATAATACCTAAAGACAACCTAAGACTGAGTTAGAAAGAGGGCTGTTCTGAGCACTAATTGTAGCCAATTAGGGATCAGGCAACAGATAGTGGGTGGGGTTTAGCAGTATTTAATTAAGGCAGGGGAGGGGTTGGTGTGCATATACTGTAGAATACAAAATATTTTCTGCTAAAAAAAATGTTGCTATATTCGCTGGTAATAAGAATGCGCTAAAATAATGCCACCACATACATTATTTTATGTGATCATGTGTGCAGAGTGACTAGTACAGCGCTAATTTAAAGTACCGCTAAAGTGTGTAGAGACATCTGAGCGCTAAATAAAACTAACGTGACGTAGTTGTATTCTACAGTACCTATCAGCCACCCCAGGCTGGCTGGCATAGTATGCAACAGCTCCCAGAAACCCGAGTTCTCCAATTTGTATGTGTTGTATGTGGAGCCTAGGTATTGGCACAGATGTGCATAATTACACCCGCAGCATCACACTCAACCTGCATGTTCTTGCTATGGTAGTCCTCACAATTCCTGTATGCCTGCTCCAACTGGACAGGTGCAATGAATGAAACATGTGTACAGTCAATGGCCCCGATGACGCTGGCCAAGCCAGCATGTCAGAGATGGTGTGGAACAAAGATAGCTATGTGCAGCATAATCAGCTAAAGGTGCTACCATTGCTGCAAACAGCCAAACTTGGAAAAAAATAAAAATAAAAGGGTGCACTCACCATGATTTGGGCTGGCAGTATAGCCTAGAGGGTATGAGCTGTGAATGAGCTTGGTACATCCAGCTGACCTTGATTTGATTCCCGAAACCTCCACTTGCACAATGTGTGACTCTGAGCAAGTCACTCAGCCTCACCAGTGCTCCCATGTTTTTCCTGAAAACAGGCACATGTGCCTAGTGGACCTTACCCAGTTACCAAAGAATAATAAGAAGTACCCTGTTTATTGCATTAGGAATAAATGTATGGCAGAACACCAAACACCCCTTGTGCGTTTGTGTTTGGCATTTTGGCTTACATTTGTTCCTAATGCAATAAATATTTTATTGCACCAAGCCACAGTGCGTGTACCCTTTTATTTGTTTTTCTTTCATGGCATAGAAGGTGGCCCATATGTCCTGCTGGGCTTGCACTGACCTCAGAAACATTATGTAGTCACTAAAGTGTGCCAGTACAGAATTAGTAACCTGCTAGAGACACCTGCTCATGGAGGACTGATTCATACTAGCAATGGCCCATGTCATACTTTTGAAGGTGCCCATCACATAGTCAGCTAGACCTATTAGCACCCAGGTGCATGCAGTGAATGCACCGCTACAATGGGTTGGTGTCCATAGATGTAGTTCCAATAGCTGACTCAGCTCTCCTCTGGTGTTCACATCGAGCCAGCACCTTCCCATGCACTACCACTGCGTGCATGTCACCATGTCAGCCCTTGGCTGGTAGGTTTGGGGGCATTATACAAGGTACCTGCAGTGTTTCGTCCCCTCATTGTGCATCTGCAGGTGAATGAGGTTCATCAGTACACCCAGACACATTGCTGTACTGTGCTGCTTAATATCCCTGCACACGTATTTGCCACAGCCATCTAGGAATGCCTGCCAAGCCCATTAATAGTCAGGCTGCTAAGGGTGGGACTTGCAAGCTTGGTGTCATACTAACATCCCCATGACCAGTCATGCAGGTACCGGTGCCAGTCTGCACCAGACTCCGGAGAAATGCCATGGATAAAGAAGACAGAGACAAAGGCCAAACCTATGAAACAGGAGGCCTTCACATCCTGGCCCCTGACCTTGAGGGATAATGGGTACTAGCACCAGGATGGGGTCTATTAGCACCTGGTGGAGCCTGCCACATTCAGTGTTACATGGTAAAAGCCACTGCTGTCAGGCATGGTGAACCACTGTATCTTGTTCTCTGCCATGTTCTCCAATGAGGCTAACAAAAATTGTTTATGTCATTTCAGGGTTTGACAGTGCCCATTGTGATCCTAATGCTGCAGAGGGGCAGTAAAGATGACAGCAGGCTGACCTGAGGCAACATGGATTCACAGCAGGAAGGTCTTGTCAAACTAATCTGACTGATTTCTTTGACTGGGTGACCACAGTAGTTGATCAGGAAGGGGCGGTAGACATGGCCTACCTAGGTTTTAGCAAGGCTTTTGACACTGTCCCACAGAGGAGGCTAGTAAACAAACTGGACAGTCTGGGGTTGGGTCCCAAGGTGGTGAACTGGGTCAGGAATTGGCTGAGTAATAGGACACAGAGGGTGGTAGTTAGAGTTCAATCTGAAGAGAGGGGGTTAACCAGCAAGGTGCCACAGGGTTCAGTGCTGGAGCCTGTCCTCTTCAATGTCTTCATAAGTGACATTGTGGAGTGTCTAGAAGGGAAGGAATACCCCTTTGCAGACAACACAAAGATCAGCAATATGGTTTACACTATGGGGGGGTTGGAAAATGTGAAAAGGGAACTAGAAAAGTTGGAGGTGGGGTCAAGAGTGTGGTAGCTTGGATTCAATACAAAACAAAAGTACAAAATCATGCACTTGGGGCACACAAATCCAGGAAAGGAAAACATGATGTGGGGGGATACTGATGACAACAACACTAGAAAGGGACCTGGCTGTAATCATAACTCCAAACAATGTGAGAAGTCTGAGAGGAGAGCTAGAGGAATGCTGGGGTGCCTAGGGAGAGGTAGAAACAGTAGAAAACAGGAGGTGGTGATGCCACTGTACAGACAGTTGGTGAGACCTCATCTAGAGAACTGTGTTCAGTTCTGGAGACTACATCTTTGAAAGAACATAGACAGAATAGAGGCAGTCTGGAGAAGGGCAACCAAAATGGTGCAAGGACTGCACCAGAAACCAGATGAGTAGAGACTGAAGGACCTTGATATGTATACCCTGGAGGAAAGGAGAGAGAGGGGAGATATGATAGAGACATTCAAGTACCTCAAGTGGATAAACAAAGTTCATGAGGGCAGCATCTTTCAGAAAAAGAGGTGTGCAAGAACAAGGGGTCACAATATGAGGCTGGGGGGAGAGACTTAGGGGCAACATGAGGAAGTATTTTTTCACAGAAAGGGTGGTAGATGTTTGGACTAGCCTCCCTATGGAAGTTGTAAGGGCTAAAACAATAGGTGAATTCAAGAATGCATGGGATAAACAGAAGGCTGCCCTAGTAGTGGGAAAAAGAATGGAAGATGCAGATCAATTTGAATCTGGAGGGTGTGCAGTAGGTAGGGAAATGGGCCGACTTGGTGGGCCAAGTGGTCCATATCTGCCATCAAATTGTATGTTTCTATGTGGCCAGTGTACATTCTGAGGATGGACTGGGATGCAGATTATTTACCTCTGATGCGGTATGGTGACAAAGGTACCGAGGCATGGTGGCAGCCTGCCCGTCTGGACTTGGGAAAGACCAGCCTGACTATGGGTAGCAGCTCAGGCAACAGGTCTACCAGCCTGCCACACAGTACTGAAAAGCAATCATGGCAGCAGTAATAGGACCGTTGTGCTGGGGTTAAGCACTGGTCAGACACTGATACAACTGGGGTGTTGTTTAACACTGTGGTGCTGGGACATTGCATGTCAGATAGCTTCCCTACTGGTATGTCGTTTTTACTGTATGTTGACTGATGCTTTAGCACTAATAAATGCCTGTTGGCATATCACTGAAGCTCATGTGTTACCTGCTCAGGGTGCCAGGAGATGTGTGAATAGGGAGAGCAGGAGTTTAATGGAAGGGCAGTGTGTATGGGGGCAGGTGTGTACAGGGGCAAGTGGGTACAGGAGGAAGATGTGTATGGAGCAGGTGTATATAGGGCATATGTTAAAGGGGCAGGTGTCTATGAGGGGAGGTGTCTATGAAGGCAGGTATGTAG
Organism: Neoceratodus forsteri; assembly: GCA_016271365.2. Classification (NCBI taxonomy): domain Eukaryota; kingdom Metazoa; phylum Chordata; order Ceratodontiformes; family Ceratodontidae; genus Neoceratodus; species Neoceratodus forsteri. The sequence continues at coordinate 523,901,050 of CM057452.1, read as the reverse complement.
GGTGGCAGCTGTGTCCAGGGGGACAAGATATATGCAGTGCTGCCCCATTTGTGCATGTCACTGGAAGGTGCATCTTTTTTTTTTATTTATTTAGCACACAATCCACATGCCTCGGAGCACTTTAGAGAGTTAAACAAAATCATCACGAATCACATTAAAGGCAGTAACCAACAAATAAAATACAAAAGTAAGTCAAAAACTATACTGTAAATACTTGATCAAATAAAAAGGTTTTAGTGAGGCTTTAAAGGCCTCCACCATGCTGGCCAAGTGAATACATAAATGGAGTGAATTCCAAAGCATAGGAGCAACCACTCCAAATACTCTGTCGCCTGAAGATTTAAGTCTTCCTGGAAGGATGACTAGCAGACTAGCATCAGTGAAGCAGTGTAGGTGGACTGGGTGGTACGAAATCAGGAGCTCTTTTAAGTTGTCCGATCCCAGGCCATGTAGGGCCTTGTATGTTAACAAGCAAGTCTTGAAGGTGATGTGTGAACACAAAGGCAGCCAGTGCAGAACACGCAGAACTGGCATGATGTGATCACTCCATGAGAAGCCCACAATCCTCTGACCTGCAGAATTCTGCACCAGTTGCAGTCGGTGCATCAAACCTCCAGACAGCCCTAGGTAAAGAGCATCGCAGTAGTCCAACCTACAGGTGACGAACGCATGGATGATTGCCACTTAGTCCTCCTGTGCTAGATACAGTTTGATCTTGGTGATGTTCAACAGGTGGTAAAAGCCAGATCAGACAACAGAAGACACTTGTTGTTCAAATCTCAATCTGTTGTCCAAAATGACGCCCAGGTCCCTAACCGTACCAGCTGCCATGAGAGGGTGGCCACCCAATACAGGGAGAGCCATTCCATCTGCAACAGACAAGCTCCAGTGACCAGGTTCAATCACCATGACCCCTGTCTTGCCTGGGTTGAGACATAACCAGTTTGAGGTCATCCAGTCATTAATTCCAGCCAAACAATGGCTCAACATCAAATCTGCAGATGGATTGTCATGAGCACAAGACAGGTACAGTTGGGTATCTTCTGCATAGCAGTGAAATCCCACATTGTACCATCTAATGATCTCCCCAGTGGTAGCATCTACACAAAGAACGTCCCCATGTTCACCTTATGGTGGTAGTCTGCACCTTTTAAAGTACCACACATACCCCTGGTTGTGTAGGTGTGGGTGCTGCTTTACATCTGCAGAGTGGGGCTTTCATGTTTGCGGATCGGCAGCTGCACCTTGCACACATGCATATGGCATGCTCCATGCCATGGCTATGCTCTGTGGCCCTGTAGTACAGATGCTACTGCGGGCTCTTACATACACCGTTTACATCCTGCTGCCGATCTGCATGATGTGCTGCTCTGGTGGTACAAGTGTATCTATCCACTATGCACCTTTATAGGGCCTCAGCACTTATTGAGAACTGAGCTGTAAGTCTGGTATAGTTTTCTCCAGAAGTGGATCACGGACTGTGGTCAAATAAAAATGGATTACCTGTGCTTACCAACACACAGCATGAAATTCCCTTAAATCTGGTAAAGCTCCTGGGAGTGATGGTTTTTCCGTAGACTTTTATAAACCCCTAGCTGACATCTTATGCCCCTTACTGTTTAAGGTCTTCAAAGAGGCATCTTCACAAGGTAAACTTCCCTATTCTATGACAGAAGCCATTATAACTGTCCTACCAAAAAAAGATAAAGACCCTTCTCTCCCATCCAGTTACAGACCGATATCATTACTTAATACGGACGGGAACGTTTTTGCCAAAATATTAAATACTTATTTAGAATCAATAATTTCAAACTTGTCCACACCTCCAAGCTGGATTTTTTTATTTTTTAATTTTTTTATTTTAGTCTTTGGTAACCGGGTAAGGCCCACTAAGCACAAGTGCCTGTTTTCAGGGGCGACCTGGGAGCACTGGGCAGTTAAGTGATTTGCTCAGAGTCACACAGTATGCAAGTGGAGGTTGTGAGAATCAAACTCAGGTCTGCCCTGCTGGATGTATCAAGCTCATTCACACCTCATTCCTCTAACTTCTAGGCTATACGGCTATCAAAAATAGAACTAGTTCTGATCATCTCCGCTCATTATTTAATTTAATCTACAAAGCTAAATATCTTAAATCACCTGCTGCAGCTGTAGCCATCAACTTTGAAAAGGCATTTGATTCTCTCAACTGGACTTATTTGTATCATGTTCTATCCCACTTTGGTGTCATTAATAAATTTTGTAAATGGATTCAATTACTATACACCCTCCCCCCCTGCCTGGGTTGTTACTAACTCTACTCTGTCCTCATCCTTTCATCTGGCAAGAGGTACCAGGCAAGGGTGCCCCTTATCCCCCACTCTTTTTATTCTAGCTATGGAACCCCTATCAGCTACTCTTCATCAGTCCTCCATGATCCAAGGTATCCCTATCGGTAATTCCCAAAATACTTCACTGTCCTATGTTGATGACCTCCTCATTCTACTTGAATATCTTGAAATTTCAGGACCACCCTTAATTAAGTTACTTAGCAACTTTACTTCACTTTCTGGGCTCGCTCTGAATCTAAACAAATCAGAAACAATGCCATTGAACAATTCTTTTAACCCTTCTATGAATACAATATTAGGTTTTTTTTGGGCCCCTCAAGGTATCTCTTACCTTGGAATACAGATCACCCCTAAATTAGACAAGATATGGGATGCCAATCTTTCCCCATTATTAGCAAATATTAAAAATACTCTCAACAGATGGAAACTGCTGAACCTCTCTTTTAATGGGAAAATCTCTGCTATCAAGAAGTCAATAGCTCCCAAAATACTGTATTTATTTTCTAATATCTCTTTAACCCTCCCTACTTTTTTTGTCAGAATTGATTATTGAATTGGCAATTTTTTATGAGAAAGCAAAATTCCCAGATTTAGTCATAACAAACTGCATTCCCACTGGTCCAAAAGGGGCTTCAGGCTCCTCTGGTTCCAAGCATATTTTTGGGCCTTCCGCACTGCCCAAACTGTCAAATGGTTTAATAAAACCAGCAATAAATAACCGTTGTGGTTCAATATGGAAACATCTCTATGTCTGGCAATGTCACCATTTCCTTCATTTATAACCCAATTTAAAATCTCACCCTACTATAGCATCATCCATATACTACTGGAAAATAATTCATAAATGCCTAAAATCCAATCCAGTCCCTCTCATATATGCCCCCATTTGGGGGAACCGCAACATCACTCTTGATAATCACCCAATGTTTCATTGTAATTGGAAAAACAGGGGCATTTTTTTCTTGGAGGATATTCTTATACCTCAGACTCTCAAATTAAAATCCTTTTCTTATCTGCGCAAACAATGGAATCTTCCCCAGCATGATTTCTGGAAATATTTACAGTTACGCATGGCATGGACCTTTATCTTCCTACTATTCCTCATCAATCTATATATAATGCTTTTATTTCTAAATAGATCAAAATAAATTCTAAATTAAATAGTATCATTTACAAACATATCAGAAATACAATTCCAGATCAATCTATCATTGCAAAAAATAAATGGAGTACCCTTTTAAATTATAACATAATCAATTCACTATGCCATAACTGCTGGCTATCCTGCCATAAATCTTTCAAGGATAATCGCAGTTCACCCATACAAACCAAAATTCTACATCTATGATACAGAACTCCTGAGATTTTGCAAAAAATGGGCTTAATGAACAACAATCAATGTTGGCGCTGTAACTCCCCCAATGCCAATTTACTACATATTTTATGGCATTGTCCTCCCATACACAATCTTTGGTGTCATATTCATTTCTTTGCAATGAAAGTGATTGGTCTATCCTTTGCACTAGATCCAAAACATTGCATACTTGGTATTTTCAATGCTCATGCATACTAAATATCCCATTCTCAGAATAGGTGGTTATCCCTACTATTCCTTCAAGTTAAACGCCTTATACTAATGCATTGGAGATCCAACATCATTCTCACCTCCCGGATATTCTCAAACAACTATCTCAATATGCTATCCTTGATCGTATGTCACACTTAGCCTCTGACCGACTTAAGTTATATAATAAATGCTGGCAGGACTATTTTAAATATTTAAAGACATCTACACAGAGTGTCACTTAATCCATGGGTTATTATATGTTCACACTGGAATCTTGCTTCTAGCTCTTTTGTTCCTTTTTCATCTCCTCTCTTTCTATCTTTTTATCTCCTTTTTTCTTCCCTTTCCCTCTTCATTTTTGTTCACTTTCTTAGATATTTTTCTCTTTTTTATGTTCTTCATTTATACAATCTTACACACACTTGTATTAAATTACAGCATAATAGAAGTACTATCATGACTGCTCATATTTCTTGTTTGTAGCTACTCCTTTTACCCCTCGAACCATAAATTGCCATATTTTTTCTCTATCATACAGATTGTACTGCTACATATTGTTTTCTCAACATTTGTTTCTCTCTTTAATATCATTGTATAATACTTTAGACAACATGTTTTTTCCTTCTCCCATTAAGAATTTATGTAAGTGTATATTGGAGAATGTTGTGTATTTGTATGTATATTAACAATAATTACAATAAAAAGATTAACTGCAAAAAAATGCAGCATGAACATATTTATATTAAATATAAAGTATATAGAATGAGTTTATAAGATATACAGCAAACTGATAAGGGACAGTGCCATCCAGCTGGGCAGAGTGCAAAAGTGCTCAAATGTTTAAGATAATGGAGATAGAACTGAGCTACTATTGCAGTTTTGTATGAAGTAAGGAGAATAAATCTTTGAAAACAGATTTCTACTGCATGGTGTTCAACCATTGCTTTGAAAAGTAAACATTTAATTTATCTAAGCTCTGTTGATTATCAGTCATGTTACCATACTCAAGAATAGGGAAAATCAGTTGTGTAGCAATTGTATTCGTTATCTTGTAGGATAGTATAGATGTACTGTAGATCTTCACAAAACCCCTATCCTAGAGTTTACTCATATAGTTGCTTTTTTAATATGAATATCAAAAGAAAGTGAACTGTCCAAATTTACTCCCAAGTACTTATATTGTTCAGATACAGTTTATGTCCATTTGCTGATAAAATATTTACATCATGAAGACACATGCATTTAGTGAATTTGCTGCGAAAGGACATTATCTTTTTTGTGTAGTATTCAGGACTAATTTAGATATACAGAACCGATTTTGAAGAATTGTAAAATCAGCTTGAAGTCTACTTTTCATTTCCCAATGGCTTTTAACCATTGCCAAAATGATAGTGTCATCAGTGTACAATCTTATAGCTGTATTATATATGTACTAGGGCAAATTGTTTACATAAATTAAAGACAATAGGGCTCACAGGACTGATCCTTGTGGTGCCCCTTCTTCAAGTCACCCATCATTGATAAATGTCTGTCAACAGCAACACATTGCCTCCTTTTATTTAGATAGGATGAGAACCAGGTGATAAGTTCACTAGCCAGGCACATTTTCCTCAGCCTAGCTATCAGAATGTCATAGTTTACCATATCAAAAGCTTTAGACAGGTTAAGGAATAGCATGCCTGTAAACTCCCCCTTGTTTAAGGTATTCTGGCCTGATTCCAAGGTGGGCTATGCCGGAGTAAGGTGAGATATGCCAGACCCCTTGGCGTATTCCACGACTTACACCATGTGGTACACCAGTTGGAATTCCAAGTGGTGACATGTGCCATGGTGGATGTGGGCTGTGACAACTGTGGGTTATGCCACCCATTACACTGCAGCTTGTAACACCTGGTGCAAGTGCATGTTACAACAGCAACTCAGCCCAATTCCATGAAGGTGGTTGTCGTAACCCACAATTACCATTCCAAAAGGCACACTGGCATAGCAAGGTTATGGCAGCTCCTACCTGTCCTAAGTGGAATCCAAAGGCTGGCAACCTTCAGATGCCACCACACAGCATCATGGAAACCATGCTGTCCCCCAAGCCTCCTCAAGTACACCCCTGCCCCTGAACCTTTTGAGGACCTTCAGGGGTCTGTTTCTGGTGTGCCCCCAATGCCTATGCCCTCTGTCCTGCCCCCCATGCCCCCTGGTGTGTGCCAAGGTGGTCTGTGGTAGGGGCTTCAGGGGGGCTGCCTGTCATCAGCTGTGATGTGTGACATGCGGGTTGAATACACCAGGCATGTGGTGGTAGACAATGCCTGGTGTATCCCACATGTCACAAGTGCTGGAACCCTGCCACTCCTGGAATGCGGTGTAGGGTCCCTGGCAGAGGCGAATTGTATAACCCACAGCTGCATGTAAGTTTTGCCATTCATTCTGGAATTGGCCCCCTTGCCACCAAGTCCATGAAGTCCATAAGTGTGATGCAAATAGAAAAACCTCTCTCAAAGCCCAGCTAGCAGCCAACCTTACATACTTCTTCAAGTATTTGTATAGTTAACTGTACAATGTACTTCCACTAATTTATTTAGAATAGGCAGATGAGCAATGTGCTTATAGTTTGATAATACACCTGTCTCTCCCATTTTTAAAATGGGTACTACCTTAGCACATTTCCAACTTTCGGGAAAAGTGCCATTTGTGATACTATGATTAAACAATTTAGTTATAACTGAAGCAATTATGTTTACTGTACCTTTTAGAAATCTAATTTCCTTATTGCCCAGACTACATGATTTTTATTGGCATTCGGTTTCCTAATTTCACTGTTTACATCTTTACTTCTTTAGTTGTTATTTTTCTAAAATAAATGAGTTACTGATTTAACCTAGGCAACCACTAGAGATGGGTGAAGTTGGTAAAATTTGCTCCACAAATTAATCCATGAATTTAGAGCAATTCATGGAGTGCATAGTGATCCGTTAAGTGCAACATTTTTGGTAGAAAAGTTAATGGAATCACTACAGAAGGAAAGGATTGTGGAATATCATGAATCCAATGAGTTACAAGATCAAAGCCACTAGGTTTCATGGGGGGAGGTCATGTCAAACAAATTTGATGTATTTTTCAACTGGTTGACAAAGGATTTAGATCAGGGTGGAGCAGTGGACATTGCCTACCTAGATTTCAGTAAGGCTTTTGACACCATTCCACATAGGAGACTAGTTAACAAGCTGGGTAGATTAGGAGTGGGTCCAGATGTGATAAATTGGATAAGAAATTCGTTAGGGGATGGGTGATAGAGGTATATCTCTTTGCAGATGACACAAAGTACTGCAACAGGGTTGATACACAGGATGGAGTGGAAAGGATGAGAAGGGACTTGGCAAGGTTGGAGGAATGGTCAAATGTATGGCAGCTCAGATTCAATGTAAAGAAGTGCAAGGTAATGCACCTGGGAAACAAAAACCCAGGGGAAGAGTACACACTGGGGAGTGAGATACTGACAACAGTAAAAATAGAAAGGGACCTGGGGGTAATTATATCAGATGACCTAAAGGTGGGCAAGCAATGTGAAGGCAATAAGGAAGGCTGAGAGATACTGGGATGCATAGGAGAGGCATCAATAGTAGAAAACAGGAAGTTGTTATCCTCTGTACAGACAGTTGGTGAGACCCCATCTGGAGTACTGTGTGCAGTTCTGGAGACCCTATCTCCGTGAAAGACATAGACAGAGCGGAGGCTGTCCAGAGGAGGGCAACCAAAATGGTGCAGGGTCTGCACCAGAAGACATGAAGCAAGACTAAAGGAGCTTAATATGTATACCCTTGAGGAAAGAAGGGAGAGAGGGGACATGATAGAAACTTTCAAGTACCTCAAGGGAATCAACAAAGTCCTAGAGGGTAGTATATTTCTGAAAAAGTGATGTGCAAGAACAAGGGGGCACAATTTGAAGATAGAGGGGGATGACTCAGAAGTAATGTGAGGAAGTATTTTTTCATGGAGAGGGTTGTGGATGCATAGAACAGCCTCCCTGAGGAGGTTGTGAAGTCAAGAACAGTAAGGGAATTCAAGAATGCATGGGACAGACATAAGGCAGTTCTAGTGGGGGGTAGGAGGAAGTAAGCTGCTGGTTAACTGGGATCTGCAGCTTATCTGTTAGGTAGGAAAATGAGCAGACTAGGTGGGCCAAGCAGTCCTTATCTGCTGTCAAATTCTATGTTTCTATGTTTCTATGAGGTGGTAAATGGAGTTCATTCCTAGAAAGGGAAGGTGACCAGTTGGGTGTCTCAGGGATCAGTGCTGAGACTGGTCCTCATTAATGTCTTTATAAATGGCATTGCAGATGAGCTGGAAGGGAAGATATGCCTCTTTGTGGATGACGCAAAATTTGCAATACAGAGGACACTTTGGGGGTGGAAAGGATGAGCAGAGACCTGAGAGAACTAGAGTAGACAAGGGTATGCCAGCTGGGCTTCAGTACAAAAAAGTACAAAATAATGCATTTAGGGTACAGAAACCCAAAGGTAGAGTACAAAATAGGTGGTGCAGTATTGACAACCTCCAAGCAGGAAAGAGACATGGGGTAATCATATTGGATGACCTTAAGGTGGCTAGGAAGTGCAACAAGGCAGTATGGAGGGTGAGTGGGATGCTAGGGTGCATAAAAATTAGTATCACTAGCAGAGAAAGGGGGGTCGTGTTGCCTCTGTATAGATTGTGGAAGACCCCCACCTATAATACTATGTCCAGTTCTGGAGACCACATCTCTTGAAGGACAGACAGAGTAAAGGTGGTCCACAGGAGGGCAACTAAAATGGTGGATAGTCTGCAAAAAAAGCCCTACAAGGAGAGACTTAGGGACCTTAATATGTATATCCTGGAACAGAGGAGGGAGAGGGGAAATGATAAAGACCTTTAAATAGCTGACAGGGATAAATAAGGTAGAAGAATCAGCATTTATATAGCGCTTTTCATACACAGTGTATCCCAAAGTGCTTTACAATCAATGCTAGAATGGTAGTGAAGTGACTGAATGTGTGGTGGCGGCCATATCGCACATCATCACCAACACACAGCCTGGATAATTGCATGATCTGGTTTATGGGAAGGGGAATGTTGGCCAGGACACTGGGAATGTTCCCTGCTCTTTACGAAGAGTACCCTGGGTTCTTTTACTTCCACCTCAACACCCACCAGGATGGGCAGAAGGGACCTCAGTTTAACGTCTCATCTGAAGGACGGCACACCTCAGCAGTACAGCACCCCCCAATAATGCACTCAGATGCCAGTGATTTTTAGGTGCAAGTCCAATCCCAGTGTGGGACGAGAACCCATGACCTTCTGGTCCAGAGGCGGATGTGCTACCAACTGAGCCATGCTGACACAGTAGGGAAGTATTTTTTGGAAGAAAAGGTACTCAAGAACAAAGGGACATGCTATGAAGCTGGAGTGGTCTAAATTCAGGAGATATGTAAGGAAGTACATCTTCACAGAAAGAGTGGTGCATTCCTGGAACAGCCTTCCAGTCGATGTGGTAGGGTGGAAACAGTGGTGGGGCTCAAGATTGCATGGGATAAGCACAAGAGAATCACATTGGAAAGGAAGGGTGGAGGGAGACAGAGCTGTAGATCGGGCATGGTCTGCGGTAATAGTGTAGACAGGGAGAAATGGGAAGACTGGATGGGTCAAGTAGTCCTTATCTGCCATCAAATTCTATGTATCTATGTTTCTATGCCCAAAAGACCCAGATACCTCATGGGATCCAGATCTCATTTAGAGCGATACTGGATCACTTCCACAGTCAGAGAGGGTTTCTTAATGGTTCCAGCATTAAACAATATGTTGTAGTGGTTTGACCAAAGGACAGGCTCCACTAAGGTATTATTTACCTTCAATCCAGCTGAGAAGATGAGATTGAGCATGTGGCCTGCCAAGTGCATGACTGTGGTAACGTTGTCTGAAACCAAGTTCACTTGTGAGCTGGAGGAGCTTGTTTGCAAACACATCTAAGGGATCATCAACCCTGGCATTAATGTCCCCCAGGAAAAGAGTCCTTGGGGACTCCAATGCCTAATCTGACAACCCCATCAGCAAACTACTGCAGGAAGTCCCCACCTCTCCCAGAGGGCAGTACCTGAGGACCACTCTGCATTTCAGAACAGACAAACACTCCACAGCCATGCTCTCAAAAGACCCCACATTCATGATGGGAGAGACCACATAGTTTAGGCCATCTCTAATGCAGATGGTTACACCCCCATCCCCGAAATGCAGCCTTGGATGATGTACCACTGAGAACTCCAGAGGGACCAACTTCCCCAAGACAGGCCCCGTGGATTCCTCCAGCCATGTCTCTGTGATACACAGCAGATCAGCACATGAAGCAGAAATGACATCATGTATGATGGCAGCCTTACTCACCACCAACTTGGCATTGCAAAGCAATAACCAGGCAGGGGGAGCCTAGAGGGTTCACCCACTACCTACCTCCTGCTTCCCACATTGTCTTGGTATTGGAATGAGGCAAGACATATCTCTGCCCCTCCCTTTATCAATTGGCAAATGATTTCTGATTCTCCCACCCCACTCCCCACCACCTAACATTCCCTCTCCTTTTCCTACAGTGAATTATATTAATGGCCTTACAGTGTTGCAGCATTCCATTAGGGTTAGCAAAATGTTCCAAATCCCAGGGTGTAAACTTCCAGAGTTCCTCTCTGGAATAACTCTCACACCCAATCACATAATGTATAAGTGCTACTCTGCTGATCACTAGCCAATCCACCCCAGCACAGAAATCCCAGCACTTATAAAGGGAAGCTGGCCTCAGGCACACGGAGACCAACAGCAATACCTAGATTACTGTCTGAGGTCACCATATTCTCAATGGCACTGGGACCACAACAACCTTCACCTCCTGGGATAACCTGCCAGTGGAGGTGGCAGAAAAAAAGGGAGAGAGTCAAAGCTAGATGCACACTAAATGGACATTGAGACCACCAAGACCTCTGGAACCTGTGAACACCCAACACCCACTACATACATGTGCAAACACAAATAAGCAGGGTTTTAAACAACAGACACAAATAAGTCATTGACAGCTCTCAGGTGACATAAAAATCCACACCCTGCCACAGAAAAATTCCTAAATTTAGGGAAAAGGTCATAACAAATGTTTTACTGAGAACAGTGTTTCACTCTTTCATAGATGATACAAAAAAACCAAAAACAAAGACCCCAGCTTCCAAGGAGGATCCAAAAAATATTTCTTGTTCCAGACTCATCCAGATTTAATGCCCCTACTTAATAACCCAGGGCCGACAGTCTTAGTCCTTGAAGAAATTTTAAAGCAGCAACTTATCTCCAGGCAGAGTTCTGCAACTGGCGTAGATTACAAGTCAAGTACACTCCTCTTTTGAAATGCCCCTGCTGAAACCAAAATCCCATCACAGACCAGCAGGGCAAAAGTTATTAAAGGAAGAAACAGTTCATCTAGAAAAGCAATCTGATGACCTAACCAATCGAAGGCAATTTCTCTCATCCATTCGAAGAGTCCAGACCAGCTTTCACATTTGTAGGTTCAGAATCCCCATAGGCAATCAAAGCAGAAGCAGAATGCCCCAAGATCTCTCTCAAGAAGTATTAATCTAAATGTACAGCCATCTCTCACCATTGGCTCTAACACTGCATTTTCCCATGCTACAAAAAGCTTGTAATCAAACAGTTGAGCCTCTCACTCTAAACTTCAGCTTTCACTCGGTTGCTGTTGAAGGATCTGACCTGGATTAAAATGCAAGTTCACAAGGATAGACTGCAGCTGTTCTCAATACAGCCCCCATGCCCAGCAAAGTCATTGCAGAACTGGTGGTCACTCATTTGAGCTGCACACAATGTAACACAAAGCCACAGTGCACTAAACAAGCAATCAGAGCTACAACAGGTGCCTGTGATTTCCGATGCTTTATTGAACTATGGTTTCTAACAGAACTGAAAGCTCTAAAACACCAGCTCACTAATCAAGCTAATTCTAAATTTAAAGAGAATACCAGAGAGAAAGCCTGAATAATCGGAGCACTGCAGTGGCCATCCTGCCACTTGCAAGAAATTTCTGCAACAACTGTGTGCAACCATTAGTGTCAGCTAGTGACCCTAGAACTAACAGCATGGAAACTGTAACAGTCCCATACTATCAGGATTAATCAATCACAAGAGGGTACTAATGGGGTCTTATCAATCATAGTGCATGAGACTTTTTCTTCACAAGAGTTCATACTGTACTAACTCCAGAGTCCCTGGATCAGGATCTGATCAGGTTAAAACTTTAGAATTTGTACATTGTGTGGGGTATGCTTGTTTATTCTGTGAGATGTATATATGTGCTTGTGTACATCTATGTGTCTGTATTGTGCAGCATCTGTATGTACATTGTTTAACATACATTTGTATATTTTACCATAAAAAATGTCACATCCATTCCCTAGCGCCACTCAATACCATTGGTACTTTGATTATATTATTGTATTTATTTTGTAATGCCGGTAAAATGGGCAGACTGGATGGGTCTGACAGTCCAAATCAGCTGACAATTTCTAAGTTTCTATGTTTCTAATGCTCCAGTGTACTTATCCAAATAACCAAACAAAATAAAAAAAAAAAACATCATCTTGATTTATTGTCTTCCACCTTGAAGCATGTGTCATATAGCAGAGCCCCATGCCACATCCCCTAGATCCATTCCAGAGGCAGTACCTCCTGCACTGAAGTATGTACCACTTAGTAGAAGCCAGGTTAGACAGATGGAGAGGGGAAGTCATACAAAAATATGTGAGCTTCCAAAACAGTAAATGAAATACATATTCACACCTACCAAAATGGTTCTTCAGACTTTTTGAAGCCATCTTCTCAGGAAATGATGCCATTTCAGAAGTTTAATGTTTACATGTAAAAACTAAAAACAAAGAACACTCCATTTAGTTTAAACACATTTTTACAATTTCTTAATTCAGCAGTATTTTATTTAGTACAAAAAAACTACATTAAGGCATATATCCTGAGTTACAAAACCACAACGTGAAAGAGATAGGATGATAAGGTTTTCAACCCAGGTGCCCAACCCCTTCCTCTATTCCCTATCTAATGACCAAAGACCAGACTACGGGTCTAAAGTCATGTGGCATGGGTCTGCTGCTTTAATCTACAAGTGTAAGGTCATGCTTCATGAGTGCCATATATAGTAGGAGCCTTATTTGATGTACTCTAGGATATGCAAGGAAGCAGACTTATTGGGCATGGCCCCAGACCTGTACTTAGAAACATAGAAACAAAGACTTTGATGGCAGATAAGGACCGCTAGGTCCATCTAGTCTGCCCATTTCCCTACCTACAGGATAGGCCGCAGATCCTAGTTAACCAACAGCCTATTTCTTCCTACCCCCCACAAGAATTGCCTTATGTCTGTCCCATGCATTCTTGAATTCTCCCACAGTTTTAGACCCCACAACCTCCTCAGGAAGGCTGTTCCATGCATCCACTACCCTCTCTGTGAAATAATACTTCCTCACATTGCCCCTGAAAATAAATACTCCTGGACCACTAGGGGTTGCTACTCAACCTCACCGGGGGTTTTGACATTTTTACTCTCTATCCCCTTTCTAGTATTTCCACTGACTAGATTAAATATCCTCCCCTTATCCCCCCCCTCCTCCCACTATTCCCCCCTGTTTTCCGCCATACACCTCCATTCCCTGCAGAAGGCAGATTTGAACCTGTGGCTCCCAGACCCTGTTTCAGTCACAAGCAGCTTCTCTAATCCTTTAGGCCACAGAGTCTGTTCCTACTTTCCTTTGTAGTTTTGAGGTAGTTGACCTATGGTGTATAGTCCTAAACATGTTGGCTCATCAGTGAAGCAGCAGACCTAAGATACACAACCCTGGACCTCTACTTTGCTTTGTGCAGGGCCCTATAGGATTTATGTGAAGCAGCATACCCATATGGCACAGCCCCGGATATGTAGCTTGCTTTGTGCAAGGTACTGTGGGTCCTATGTGAAGCTACAGATCCATGGGGCATATCCCTAGACCTATATTTTGCTTCACACTCTTTGTCTGCTTTATTTATTTATACTGATGAGACCATGGGCCAAATGACCCATTTTCATGGGTGATCAGTGCATAAATAACAAAAGTACAAGATAACATGTAGACAAAATACAAAAGTATAGAAGTACATTATAAACATATGCAATCCATCACAAGCCAATCATACAAAACAGTTACATTTACATTTGGAAAAAAGATACTCTTTCAATTTGTGTCTAAAGGAGGAAAGGAAACATTAATACAGTCAAAGTCTAGTTGCAGTGCATTAAAAAATAATGGAAGAGAATAAAGTAGTGTCTTCTGACCCATTGAAGTACGCATTCTTGGAATATAAAAAGAGTACGTAACTGATAATCGAGTCATAGCAGATATATTCTGCTTCTTAAATATTGATAATAGAGAGTCAGGCACTTTGAAATTAATATCTTCCTTCCAAATAAAGCCAATCTGCTTGTTCAAGTAGGTTACAGTGATGTGTCCTACGAGATGACTGAGTAGCAAACCTAGCAATTGAATTAAGGAGTACTTTAACCTTAGATAGCATACCCTCCCCTGCGGAAAAATAAACAAACAACCCATAATCAATTAAAGGCAATAGAAAACTTTGAGTCAAAAAATGTCGAGTAGAGATAGTCAAAAGAAGTGATAAGCTATACAATGCTCAGAGTATCTGATGTATTACCTGTGTCATATTGAGAGTCTGTGGCTTGTAGGTTAAACCCGCGTCATTTAATAAGCCTAATTATATAAATTGTTTAACCTGTTCAATGTTTGTTCCTATATTGGTACAAATTGATAATGTAAGATTTAAATTCAATCTTTTTCTTGAATTTTTAAACACAATTGACTTTTTTTGTTTTTATTAAGAACCAACCTGTGTCTTTTAATCCAATTCTGGACTAGTCATCAGTCTAATTATTTTGAACCTCTTCAAAATGGGATCCACTCATGAGTACCACTGCATCATCAGCATATAACAAGATTTGTGATTTTGTCCACACAAGAGGAAGAGTGTTAAGAAAAAGGCTAAACAAAAGGAGACCCAAAATAAAACCTTGAGGAACACCCAGTGCAACAGCAGTAGGAGTAGAGAGTTAACCATTGACCCTTGTTTCCTGTGTACGGTTACTTACTGACAGTTACTGTAATGCAGCAGAGCAACGAAAATGGGTTAAAATTTGACCCCACCTTTTTTTCTTCCTAATTGATGCCAGATGTTTCCTAGTTAATTTTGGTGGTGAAATTCTCAGTTTCTGTTATCATTTAAGAATTTTATGAATGTTTTAAAATAATTATTTCACAACAAACAAAGATGTCTGCCTAATTTCTGCATAGAAATAATATTGAAGACCTGAGAAGGGTAAGAATCCAGACAAAAATGCGAATGTACAGTACATAGCACAGGAAGCATCCAGAAAACCCAAATCAACAGTTCTGCCAATATTTTTTCATAGCTACAGCAGAAAATTAACTTTTTGAAATAACTGTTTTCATTGCACTACTGCTTTTAATAACTTCTGAGCCAATTCTTAACCTCCATTGGATATTCCCAAATTTGTAAATGTAGAAAGTAGAAGACCATGGCTGACCAGATCAAAAGCCTTGGTGAGGTCCACGAACATGCCCCAGAATAAAGCCCTTTATCAAGTGCCACATGAACCATGCTTGTGAACCCTATCAAGGCAGTCATAGTACTGTGTCCTGGCCTAAAGCCATGCTGTGCTGATGTAAGTATGATATTTTTGGACCTGTACTCCATGATCTGAGCCCTGCATGCCTTAAGAGAAGCAGCATACCTGTGAGGCATGACTCTAGATCTGTTGCTTGAGGCAGCAGGCCTGTGGGGTGTGACCCCATATCAGTAGCTTAAACCCATGGCTCTGGACAGGTAGGGCATGACCTCAGTCCTGTAGTTGAAAGCAGAAGTCCCCGCTGGCCCAGTGGCACTGAGGGTTGAGGCACTGGATGCCACACCTTATGCTACACCATTGACCTGGGTTCGTGAATGAACTCAGGGTGCTGGTATGGGGGGGATGGGATGAGCAAGACTTGAGCCATCATCAGGCTGCTCTCGTCTCCTGGTGGTGGTGGGTTGTCGACCCTCCCATAGTTCCATTCCCCACTGGGTGGATGTTTGTTGGGGTAATGTAGGCGGGCAGGGTGGCAGTACATGTGGGTTGAAGGGACTGAGCTGGCTTCTGGTGTTTGTGTGCCTCCACATGCATGTATGGCCATGTGTCAGGGCTCGGGAAATGGGAGAAAATCCAAGAAAAACCCAGAAAAAGCTATATATATATAAAAAAAGAAAGGAGAGATCCCATGAGACATATACCTTGTTCTGCATCTTGGCCTTGGGTCATGAGGGTTGGGGGGAGAGGGTGGCCATTAGGGTTAAAAAACCTAATCCATATTACCCCCTTTTTGACTTTTTAACCCTAATGTATGTACTATTTTAGTTTTTTGCAATGAAGTTCCTTACTTTTTGAGAAAGTATAGTGCCACACATATATCTTGCTTTGCACAGGGCCCTTTAGGTCCTCAGAAGAGTAGTAGATGAGTCATAATTTGCTTTGTGCAGTACCCTCCAGACCCAGCACAAAGCACTAGTTGAGTTATATCCATCAGGCATGACAACAGATGTGTAGCTTGCTTCCACAAAGCCTTGTAGGTTCTGTGCATAGTAACAAACCAGTTGGGTATAATGCCAGACCTGTAACTTGCTTGGCACTGAACCCTGCAGCCCCTACACAAAGTAGTAGACCTACTGAGGACACAAAGCAGTAAACTGATTAGTTATGGTGACAGAGCTGTAACTTAGTTCACACTAGTTTATATGGGTGCAATGCAAAGTAGGAAAGTTATGGAGCACTGCATTGTATATGTAGGATATCATAAACAGGGGCCAGTAGGATGCCTTAGACAGGGTCCTGCAGGCCCTACACAAAGCAAAAGATGATTGGGTAGCTGTGAAGTTGCAATCTAGTTGATTCTGAAGAAGTGGTAAGTAGCCTGTCCCCAAAATTTTGCCTGAATAAGTTAAAAAATATTAATATTTTTTGCGATAGAAAAAAGCAAAAATAATTCTCTAATCAGACTTAGTTCATATTTTTTGGGATATACGTAGAATTACTTTTTTCAATCACCCTTAAATTTTTCTTAAACTTTTTTGTGTTTACAAAATTTGAGGGTTGGAGTGCTTACCTCTCCCTCACCATGACAACATAAGTGTGGTGTTTAACATTGGCATCAAAATATACAATGGTTCAAGTCAAGTGAAGTGGTAGTTTATTCATCAACTGTTTAGGCCATTACAATTTAACAGCAAAAAAAATCTAAACATACAATAAAATGTAAACATTTAAGTACATACACCTGATACAGCAATAAATATCAACCAGCAAGCAAATATGCATATGTCCAAAATTCCCAAGTAGGAAATATTAATCAGGCCATGTCAAATCAGCATGACATAAGCTGATTATTAATTAATTTCTCATTACTTACAATATCACTGGTTTATTCCCAGCAATCTAGCTTAATTAAGGCAAAATTAATTATTGCCCTAGAAAGTGTCAAGACATTCCCCTAAAACATCCATTTCCATGTATATGTTCATCATAATTATGGTTATAATGTATCCTTATATATCATAAAAATCCTATTAATACTGAACTTCATAAATATTTATATAGTGATTTAGTTTGTACAGCAAGTTTAATACATAATAGGGAAGACTTGGTATGCCATTTAAGGATTCATGTTCACTAAAATTCCTTGAATTCCCCAGTCCCATTACTTGTACTTATAATTCATACCTTATTTGATTCATCAGTTCCAAGATTCATCAATTCTGCTGCCATTTGAGGACCTCAATATTTATCCATACTTAATTGTTTTAAATAAAAAAGGAAATCTTAAGAAAGAATCCATGTACTCGGCAGATAACATTGTCTAAAATGTAGGCTTAATAAATGATAGTAAATAACAAAACTACTAACAAACATAAAATAATCTAAAAATTAACATTAATCAGACAAAATTAACAGCTGGAGGCCAAGGGCGGCTGCCAATAGAATTAAATAGTTCACTAAAAATTGTAGTAATATGTACAGCTGATAGATGAAATACTAGCTCCTTTATGCATAATTATGTATCACCAATGAAATTATAATGACAGCATTTTCTTTCTTTATGCACTACACTCTAAAACAGATACGTTCAAAGCAAAATCTGCAGTGCCATTTTTATATAGGGAGTTCGGCTACTAAGCTATCAAAGACACATTGGGGTAATTATATTGTCTCTCCAGTTTAGTACGTAAGGAGATTATTGAAGCAGCAGAAGTAACAACATCATTCTCTATAAAAAGGAATCCATCTGTATAAACTCATGAGAACGCTCACTAAAACAATCACTGTAGTGCTCCAAATCAGTTCTCAACTTTGACATGCCAATGAGGCAATCTAGCCACACAGCCAGTCAATCTCAAGGCCGTAGTTGGGGCCATTCACACCGGGCCCTTCCCCCACACCACAATATCTGGATCCACAGTCAGGAGTCTCACTTAAGTGACTAAAAAAACTTGTTGTGCTCCTTATATCCTGCCAAAGCAATGCAGCACAAAGCGCTTGACATCATAGTATACATTTTATAATCCTGCTTGTATGGGAGTCTTAATTAAGTTTTCCCAAAACCATAATGTGCTGAAATGTAAAAATGTTGGGACTCTGATATTTATGTCCCATTCTTTGTGTAGTGAAGTTAAAGTATCTGTAAGCCTCTTCACTAAAACATTGTTTTATATAACACTCTTTCAGCATCTTGAATCCATATTTCAGGGTCCTGTACAAAGCTTTCTGTTTTAAATTGAACACCTATAGTGCTATACATGAAAATGAGTTCTTTCCAGAGAGAATAGGTGAATATAATCAAGACTCCATTTGAGCACAAGAAACCATCAAATCATTTGGTAATATTTGTAAACCTCAGGAGTTCAGGCTCCATAATAAGAATTCAGACTCCTTTATGCTGAGCTTTGTAATCATGCCAAAAGCACCAAAGCAAAGTATCCTTTCATTAATTATTATATTAATTATAATTATTAATTAATTAATGATAAATGCAGCATCTCTGAAAACATTAGCTCCCACAACCAGTTTGCATCAATTTCTACCATCCCTAGTACAGTGTCTCTTAGTTTATTTAAAATTGGAATCTTCCCAGGCAAAAGGGAAAATGCAGAAAACCTTATTTCCCCTCACTTATTCCAGAAGTACATAAATCCAGATCTCCCACAAAAGCCTCAGTCAGTGTCCTCATCTCTCCATTTTTGGATTTTTCTTCCATTATGGTCCGCCATCCTTGGAATGCCTGTGGAGGCCACCTTTCATTAAAGTCAAATGAGCACAGCAGCACAAATGGTGCATTATCAGCTTTGTGTCTGTTTCTCCTCAGGTCTGCTCAACTTTTATCAGTTATAGGGAAGAGCATGATTATCATTCAACTTCAGTCTTTTTGCCATAATAAAGGTGACTACAACATTTAAACATATAAATACAGTGCAGCCAGGAGCTCTGTATGATACTAAAATGAAAGCAAGCAAACTTTATTTATATAGTGTCTTTCATAATCAAGGTGCTGAACATAATATAAATTACAATAAAAACAGATAATATAATAAATTATTTAAAATCAGTCAACTAATTAGTCAGGGAAGGACAAAGAAAATAAATATGTTTTCAGCATAGATTTAAAACTGCTGATGATCAGGCATTCTCTTAACCAACAAGGTAGAGAGTTCCATAGGGTTGGTGCTGCAAATGAAAAAGCATGAGCACCAGATGTTTAAAGATGAACCCTGGGAATCTCTAGCAGTCCCTCATCAGCAGATCGGAGAGGGTGATTGGGGGAGAAGTGAGTCAGGAGATCTTTCAGGTAGTCTGGTCCCTGTTCGTGTAGGGCTTTAAAGTTAAGCAAACCCACCTTATAGGTGATCCACCACTGAACTGGGAGCCAGTGCAGTTCACACAACATAGGCGTAATGTGACTGGTCCTGGAGGTACCAGTCAACAGCCTCGTCAAATGATTCTGCACTAGCTGCAAGTGGTGGATATCAACCCCAGACAGCCCTAGGTAGAGGGCTTTACAGTAGTCAAGATGGGTGGTGATGAAGGCATGGACCAATGTTGGAAGGTCGTCTGGTGGAATCAGGTGTTTTACCGGGCGATATTCCTCAGATGGTAAAATGAGGATTTAACCACAGCTGACACCTGAAACTTCAGGGTCAAGCCATCGTCAAAAATAATGCCCAGGTTACGCACCCAGTCTGAGGTAATGAGCTGGACATCATCAAGCCATAGGCCCGACATGTGCTCAGCCCCAAAACCCGCCCCCGGTCAACCCGGAGCCATAACAAACACCTCGGTCTTATCCAGATTCAGACTCAACCAACTTGAACTCATCCAGTCTTTGTTCTCAGAGAGGCAACTATTTAGCATACAGATCACATCAACCTGTCCAGGCACAAAGGACATATACAGCTTAATATCATCAGCAGTGAAAGCTCAAGCTGTTTCTCCTGATGAGAGCTCCCAATGATAGCATATACATTGCGAACAACATGGGTACCAATATAGAGCCCTGAGGAACCCCTACAGGACAGGGGAAGGGTGTCCGAAGAATAAATTCCAGTGACCACCCTCTGAGACCTGCCTATGAGGAAAGATCAAAACCATTCGAGAACTGTACCCAACAGCCCACAAAGGAACTGCAGGGTTTCCAAAAGCACCTCATGGTCCACAGTGTCAAATGCTGCTGAGAGATCGAGAAGGACCAAAATGGTATGAGCCTTTCAGTCTCTCGTCATTAGGAGATCATTTAATACCTGAACAAGGGCAGTCCCTGTGCTATACCTCTTCCTGCAACCAGACTGGAGAACTTCATAGACATTGTGAGTGACCAAGTGATCATCCAGTTGCAGCACAACCACCTTTTCAATAACCTTCCCCATGAAGGGCAGGTTAGAGACAGGTTGGTAGTTAGATGGATCATTGGGATCCAAGGAGGGTTTTTTAAGGAGTGGTTGAATGACCATCTCATTTAGGAGATCTGGAAAGATTCCCCTCTCCAAGGATCTCCATACAATTTCAGATAGGATCGGGCAGATAACATCTACACAACCTACTAAAACAGAGGTACTGTAGTGCCCAGATCCAAACTACAACAGGTTGGGTGCAAGGTCTGGACAATCTTCACAATGTCCACGAATTCCGGTTGGCTGAAATCCGTCCAGGCAGGCCAAGTGCTCACCGCCCCCCATTGACCACTGCAACCCCACATAGAGAAAGCCGGGCCAATTCTGGACCTGATGCTGGCAACTTTATCTGCGAAAAACTGAGCTAGCTCTTCACACTTAATTTGTAAAAAAGCTCTTCTGGACTGAAGACAGATTGGATTGCACAATCTGTCCACAGTTTGAAAAAGCTGAGCTGGTCGGTTCTGCGCAGCAGAAATCTCCCTGAACAGGAACTCTGCCTTTTTATGGGTGATTTCTGATTGATAGCCCTTATAATGTTCCATCAATCTAAGCCTGTCAGCATCCAGGCTGGATTTCCATCATGCTCTCTCCAGCCTTCAACCAGCCCACCTCAACTCCTTAAAGGACTCATCATACCAAGGGGACCTTGGGCGGAGAGTGAGTGGTCGAACAGGAACAGGAGCAATCAAGTCCAGGGCATCTCCCACTGCCTTATTATAGGCTAGTACGAGGTCCCCTGGATCTGTGCTTTCACCCAGCAATCCCGATAGGTTCAGCACCACCGATATACCATCTGGGGTAACTCCCCTTAAAGGGCAGTACTGGACCATCTCCGAAAGGCTAGGTCTATTTTGGGGAGCCCCCAAAACTGAACCTTATGGTGTGATGGTCAGACCAACTGACTGGTTCCACCCCCAAGTCAGTGATCTCCATCCCCAGGAGGAACAGCAGATCCAATGAGTGACCTCCTATATGGGTAGAGGAGGTAATTATCTGTGTAAGGCCCAGCCCCACCATTAACTGGAGGAGATTTTGGCCAAACTGTAAGAGTTGATCGTTGATCCAGGCATTGAATCCCCCAGAATTATCCATCTGGAGACTCCAACACCATGTCAATAACGAAGTCTGCAATCTCCTGCTGGAATAAACCCCCATCATCTGGTGGATGGTAAATGAAGAGTATCCTACGGCCTACACCCTCACCCATGACACACTCAAAGGATCTGGTGGTCCCCACTGGAACATCCACAAGGCCCAGTTCGGTCTTAAAAAAGATGGCTATGTTCCCAACCCCTACGATCCAACCTTGGGTAGTGAATTACCGAGAACCCAGCTGGAACTGCAGAGGCCAGTACTGGGCCTGCATTTTCATCCTGCCAGGTCTTGGTAATGCATGCCAAGTCCACCGTTTCCATAAGATCAGCTATAATGGCTGTCTTGTTTTTGATGGACCTAGCATTACATAACACCGGCCGGGTTGGATGAGATGCTGGAGAAGACCTCGACTCCTGACCAGCATCAATTGCTGGGCCCTTGGGTATGGGAACAAGACAGGGATTATCCCTGTCCTGGCACCATTTCGCCCCAGGGTGTTGCCTAGTCCCTACCACCCCAATACGTCCCCCCCTTTCCATTTCCACACCAGGCCCAGTTCTGCCCCCCTTCCTGTGCCTCCTGACAATCCCAAGGGATTGGCAATGCTTGTAAGTCTCAGTTGGTAAAAAGGGGCAGTCAAAGGGGTGCAAGTCCCTGAGCTTGGTGGGGAATACTGCCTGACCATCTTTAGACCCTCCCTAGACATTCTTAAAACACAAGTATATCTACACACAACCAGGAACCTAACACTCAAATTCACAAATACTAAATAATCAAGAAAGAAAAAAAAATAATAATAATACTAGACCCTACCAGTCTCTCTCACAGATTGTAGGGCAACTTAAACATAGTAATACCCGCACTTTAACAAACAAATACCACCTACTAACCCCCAAAATACCAACCCCAAATCAACAAACCCCACAAATTTCTACTTAAACAACAACAATAAATCATAGAATACGGAATAACTATAGTTTGTTATCAGTATAATATTACTGTCCACTATATGCAGTATTGAATCTATAACACTTCAAAGGAGCATGCCACAACTCAATGAAGAAATGTGAAATGAAAAGGGAAAGCTCTCACCACCCCCTTATCAAAAACTTTGTCCAAACAACATAGCCCTCTCACTGCCACCTATTCAGAGTTTTACTTTGTGAGTTTGTCAGAAAGCAAAAAGGGAGGCCCTCTCACTGCCTCCTACTTAGTCATAAGGTTGCATAAATCCAATAAAATTCAGAGAACAGCCAGTTCATATAATACTTGCGTCCACCAGCAAGTGAGCTCACATCCAGTTTCACTTGACAAGATGTAGGAGGTTCTTTAAAATGAGCTAATTCCCAGAGAAAATTGGATCTTAGGAGATAAGTTCAAATTAGCCTGATTCCGCCCGACCCCTAAGCGGACACGCCCGGAATCCAGCAAATCCCTCCCCCCTCACTTAGGCCATCAGGAGCACATCCAACACTGGTCAGACAGACCCTGACAGCCCCAGGAGACCTAAGAAAATACCCACCCTTCAGTCGTCACCACCAGATCACCCCAGGGAAGGAAAAGTTAGACCCAGTATCCACCTCGGGCATGCCGATTCAGCTCTCTGTCTGCAGCACAGATCCTTCTCAACTCACGACCTCAAGTCTGAGCAAGACAATTCCAATAAAACCTCCATCAGTTCAGATGCTGCTGTTAATACACCAAATGTTACTGTTTCAGATTTCAGGGACTCTGAGCATGTCACCATGGCCAGTTCCACCAACGTTTGATTCCAGGCTGAAACCACTCCGAAGACATACCTCACTCCTCATCTCAGAGCAGCACAAAGTAGCAACACCAGAGGAGAGCTCCTGCAGATACACAGTCTGAGTAGTAAGTAAAGCAATTTGCATGTAACAGTAGTTAACATTAAAAGTGTAACACGGTAGATAAAGTAAACAAAATGACCGCGACTCACAAACAGCAGCTACAAATTATATAAATTAAACAAAGGAAAGGTAAAAATAAAACACAACAAATAAAATTGACTCCACAATAGACTCCACGAATTAAGCAAAATGACAGTAACTCCTAAGCACCTAAACTACTCCTGATGGCTGGCCCAGCGTGGCCGCTATCTTCTGGCAGGTAAGAGGCACTTACTGTATAGCTCCAAACCCTCTTCACAGCATTTTCTCCAGGAGCTACAGCAGCACACTATTCAAGCGGTTAATACCACTTGCCCTGTGTCATATCATAGAATTTGAATGAACTCAACTTCTCAAAGTAAAATAAAACTCATATGTTAAATAAAATCAAAGCTAAACAGAAACTTTCTAGACCTAGTGCAGTGTCAAGTCAAGTCAAACTTTGTTTCTTTAGCACCCAATCCCAGAGGCTCTGGGTGCTTTACACAGAGGTGAAAAACAGGAAACACATAAAGTTAAGTACTTTAAAATCAGAATCTGTCAGTCATAAGCATACATGAATTAAAACCATTCAAATTAATTCGTGAAACCTTATCCTACATTAATTAAGACTAGTGGACATCTAACACCAGATTAAAAAGATAAGCTTTCAGGCCCCTCTTGAACACTTCCACAGAAGAAGCCTCCCTTAGAACTCTTGGTAAAGAGTTTGATAAAACTGGTCACACCATTTCAAAAGCATGTTCCCCAGAGGTCTTCAGCCATGCACTTGGGACTACAAGGAGGCCCTCTGTGGAAGAGCGGAATGAGTGCATGGGGCAGACAGGTGTCAGGAGGTCAGACAGGTAACCAGGACCTGAGCCATATATGGCCTTATAGGTAAGCAAGCCCTCCTTAAAGGCAATCTTCCACCTGACCAGCAGTCAGTACAGTTTGCGCAAAACTGGGGTTATATGAGCGGACCTCAAAAGGCCTATCAACAACCTGGCTGCAGCATTCTGTACCAGCTCTATTTGGTGGAGGTTACCTCCACTGACCTCAAAGTATAAAGAGTTACAGTAATTGAGCCTGGAGGTAACAAAAGCATGCACCAATTATGGAGAGTCCTCTGACGGGATTAAGGGTTTAATCTATGCACATTTCTGAGGTGGTAGAAACCACGCCAGATGGCAGCAGTCACTTGATTTTCTAGTGTCAGACCATAGTGAAAAATGATGTCCAGCACAGAGCAGAGAGGAGCAATGTAGCACCACCGCCATCTTTCTGCTCTGCCCCCCCCCAACCATACAACAGTTCATACAATGGTGTAAGGAGCTGGGAAAGGTGGTGAGCCCATAATTGCTCCTTTCCATCTACCCGTAATAGAAAGGTACAGTGGTGCCCAGCAGGATGAAGCGCAGCACTGCAGAAGTTTGCAGTAGAGTTACTGCAGCAAACAATGCAATTTCAATGGGAGTTAATCCCTTTTACCATGCAGTAAACCTGTGACACTGCGCTTCATCCTGGCGGGCTTCACTGCATGTTACCCCCGCTGTTATAAGAGTTGCTTACATTCACTAATTATAATACTAAGAGGAAGTTTACTCCAGGGGTTGGCAGCTGTCTGCGTGTAAAAGGCCTTTCTCTTACTTGTATGGAATTTTTGTGGCCTCAGTTGTAAAGGATGACCTCTAGTACACTGGATATTGTTTTTAAACTCAAAACCCATTTCATTTAACAGGCATTTGTCTTGCATTATATCATAGCATAACAGCAAGTCTTCTTGCCATCTTTTTGTCTCGAGTGACATTAAACCTAGTTCTGTTAATAGTTCCAGGTAGGATAAATACTTGACACACATGTCTATGTCTTCTATTGGCACCCTTTGCAAACTGTGTGAGAGGCCTTTCGGCACCATGTATTTCTGCTTAATATTGAACCAGCATAATATTCTGTGGTGATTTGCATATGCAGCCCATGATGCTTTGCATTGTGGGTGCATGTGTGATTTTGTATTTCCTTGAAACTTGACTTCCTGGTCAAATGCCCATTGGGGTAACCATTGCCTCAGTGCTTGCACACAGAGGTTCTTTGTCTTTTAAATTCTTTTTTGTTTTAATTGGGTTCACCACAACATTACCCAGATAGACCATCTTTGGGTAGCTGGTTCATTCCACTGGGGTGTCAAACAGACAAGGCATACTGACGAGTCCTGGTAGGACAAAACACGTGTCTATGTCTTCTGTTGGCACCGTTTGCAAACTGTATGAGAGGCCTTTCAGCACCACACATTTCTGCTTAAAATTGAAACAGCATAATATTATGTGGTGATTTGCATTGTGGGAGCATGTGTAATTTTGTATTTCTTTGAAACTTGGCTTCCCGGTCAAATGCCCTTTGGGGTAAAAATTGCCTCAGTGCTTCAACACAAAGGTTCTTTTGTCTTTTAAAATGTTTTTTGTTTTAATTGGGTTCACCACAACATAACCCAGATAGACCATAGACCATCTTTGGGTAGCTGGTTCATTCCACTGGGGTGTCAAACAGACGAGGCATACTGATGAGTCCTGGTAGGACGAAACACGTGTCTATGTCTTCTGTTGGCACCCTTTGCAAACTGTGTGAGAGGCCTTTCGGCACCATGCATTTCTGATTTAATTTGAACCAGCATAATATTCTATGGTGATTTGCATATGTAGCCCATGATGCTCTGCATTGTGGGGGCATGTGTGATGTTGTATTTCTTTGAAACTTGGCTTCCCAGCCAAATGCCCTTTGGGGTAACCATTGCCTCAGTGCTTGCACATAGAGGTTTTTTGTCTTTCAAATTGTTTTTTGTTTTAATTGGGTTCACCACAACATAACCCAGATAGACCATCTTTGGGTACCTGGTTCATTCCACTGGGGTGTCAGACAGATCAGGCATACTGATGAGTCCTGGTAGGGCGAAACACGTGTCTATGTCTTCTGTTGGCACCCTTTGCAAACTGTGTGAGAAGGCCTTTCGGCACCATGCATTTCTGCTTAAAGTTGAACCAGCATAATATTCTGTGATGATTTGCATATGCAGCCCATGATGCTTAGCATTGTGGAGGCATGTGTGATTTTGTATTTCTTTGAAACTTGATTTCCTGGCCAAATGCCCTTTGGGGTAACCATTGCCTCAGTGCTTGCACACAGAGGTGCTTTGTCTTTTAAATACTTGTTGTTGTGTATAAGTTTTGTTGTTTTCCTTTGAAATTTATCAAGTT
Source organism: Neoceratodus forsteri (assembly GCA_016271365.2). Lineage (NCBI taxonomy): Eukaryota > Metazoa > Chordata > Ceratodontiformes > Ceratodontidae > Neoceratodus > Neoceratodus forsteri. The sequence goes on along the minus strand of CM057452.1, from coordinate 523,873,800 downwards.
TGTCTATTGTCCCTTTGTTTATCAGTCTCCAAACCGAGCTTCCATAATCTAGTAAGGGTATAATATAATTCCTGTACATAGGCATTATCACCTCTCTGCTCCTGCTCCTGAAAATTATTTTACATGGTGTAACCTATTTTCCTTTACTGAGTTTTGCAATGTGATGTAGAGGTTACATTTTGATTTATTACAATTCTGAGATCCCTTTCCTGTTTGGATGCCCTCAACGGCACTCCATCTAACTGATATGTGTCTACATGTGGCTGAATGCCTAGGTGTAAGACACAGCATTTGTCTTTCTTGAAGGACATTCCTTGTTTGTTAGCCAACTATAGAATGTTATCCAAGTCTTGTTATAATTCTGCCTTTCCCTTCTGTTGTCTGGATAATCCCTGCTAGCTTTGTATCATCTGCATATTTAGTAACCCAATTTGAAATCTGTTTCTCCGTATCTGAAATGAATATTTGGAATAATATGGGTCCCAGGACTAAGCCCTGGGGTGCTCCACTTTTCATTGGTTTGAGTTCAGAATAATAGCCATTAATGCATACCTTTTGTGATCTGTTGTTTAACCATGATTGGATCTACTTAATTATTCTATGATCTAACTTAAGCTCAACTAATTTATGAGTAATGGCAGCTTGGGGTATGGGATTGAAAACTTTTGAAAAATCAAGATAGATGCTGTCTACTAGTGGCACAGAATCGAATGCTTCAGATATTTTCTCATAAAAACATAAACTATTAGTTGTGCACAATCTTCTTGCCTTAAAGCCATGCTGGTGACTGTCTGTTATGCCTTGTTTGTATAAATGATCATTCGCAGTGTCCTTTAGAATTCATTCAAAAATCTTTCCAGGGACAGATGTTAGGTTGATTGGTCTATAGTTGTTATGTGATGACTTGCATCCCTTTTTATTGTATTGGTATTACCACAGCACTCAACTAGTCAGATGGAACTTTGTTATGTATTATGGATGATGAAAATAAACATTTTAGTGGCTTGACTATATGGGGGATTAAAAGATTTAATCATCTGGGAGAGATATCATCTGGTCCTGCTGAATGAGTGTTCTTTTTTTTTTAAACTCAGCTTTATTCAGCATCAGTTCACTACACTGACATCATATTTTTACATTTCCAAGTAGTTTGAGTCAGTTCATGATTAGTGGCTCATACATTCAATTCTGTTAAAATCATTTACAGTAGTGATACAGTTAGAAAAGAAAGTTACTCCATCTCATCTGTTGTGTCATTGTATTAATAAGCTACATATAACAGAAGATTCATAGCTTATTTCAAAAGATATGATGTTTGTAATAAAGCTGTGGTAAAATCAAAGGGCTTCTAAACTCTGCCCCAACATAATGGTTGCATGTTCAAACCCTTCTCTCCCACCTAGTATCGAACTTTATAGGAATGGTTGATTAGTCATCTGTTTCCAATTGGGTGGACATCATACTAACATACTAAAATGCCAGCAGAATAGGCCTAACTGTCTTTCGTGTCTGCTCGTTTGGTCAGCCCCCACCCTGGGTGCTGACCTTGCTGTCCCCCTCGCCTTCTCTGGCTTCTCCCTTCCCAGTTCCGGATATTCTTGCTGCATTGGATTTTGCTTCCAGAACCCTTCCCCTGTACCTGTCCCACCCTCTTGAACCCCTCCACTGTCTCTGCCTCCACCAGCCCCCTAGGCAGTGCATTCCATGGCTCCACCACCCTCTCAGTGAGTAGCACCTCCTTCTTTCTCCCTAGATCTTCCCCTCCAGCTTCCACCCATGCCCTCTAGTGGCCCCTTCCTCCTTCTTTCGAAGCACCCTGACTGTTCCTCCCCTATTTACCCTCTTCATGTACCTGAAGACCTTTATCATGTCCCCCCGGTCCCTTCTCTCTTCCAATGTGTACATGATTAGCTCTTCAAGCCTCTCCTCATAGGTCCTGTCCCCCAACCCCAAATCATTTTGGTTTGCCCTCCTCTGGACCCTCTCCAGGAGGCTAATGTCCCTCTTTAAGTGTGGCCTCCAAAACTGCACGCAGTACTCAGTGCGGCCTCACCAAGCAGTTATACAGAGGGAGTATCACTTCCTCCTTCTGGAGGTGATCCCCTAGCGATGCATCCCAGCATCCTGTTGGCCTTGGCTGCTGCCCTCCTACAAGTCTCTGAGTTGTTCATCTTGACATCCACCACCACTCCCAGGTCCCTCTCAGCCGCCGAGACTTGTAGCATTTCCCCAGAGGTGTACACTTGGCCTGGGTTTCTGCCCCCAGGTGGAGTACCTTGCATTTCCTGCATTGAACCTCAGCTTCCACTTTCTAGACCATCTTTCCAGAGCCTCCAGGTCCCCCTGTAGGGCCACCCTCCCCTCCTCCCCATCCACCACCGCCCCCAGTTTCGAGTCATCTGCAAAGAGACTCATCTCACTCCTGATTCCTGTCCTTATGTCAGATCACGTAGGCGTTGTACAGAAGGGGCCCAAGGACTGATCCTGTGGGACCCCACTAATGACCTCCTTGGGATGAGACTATCCCACCAACTATGACCCTCTGGGTCCGGTCCTGGAGCCAATTGCCTATCCATCTGATCATCTGGTTCCCCACCCCATTTCTCCCAGCTTCTCAACAGGCCCACGTGAGGAACAGAGTCAAATGCCTTGCTGAAGTCTAGAAAGAGGACATCCACTGGTCTACCCAGGTCCAAGCACTTGTCACCCAGTCATAGAACTCCACCAGGTTTGTCTGACATGATTTCCCAGGATGAATCCATGCTGTCTATCGTCCAGGCACCCTGACTTATCCAGGTCCCCCCAGCCTCTCCTTGACAATGCCCTCCATCACCTTGCCCACCACTGATGTCAGGCTGACAGGCCTGTAGTTCCTACCACCTCCTTGATCCCCTTGTGGATAGGCACTATATGCCACCTTCCAGTCTTGGGGCACCCACCCTGTCCTCAGAGAGATGAAAAGCTCTGCCAGGGGTTTCGCCAGGACATCTGCAGATTCCTTCAGCACTCTGGGATGTAATTTATCCGGCCCTGGTGCTTTCTCCGTCTTAAGGGAGCTAAGGGCTTCCCTCACTCTCTGCTGTGATTTCACTTCCGTACCTCTTCTCCTGCTTAGCCCTCCCCACCTGCCAGTGATGCCCCCCTCTCCCAGACCTGCCGATCGGTAAGGTCCCCCCTCCTCAGTATCTCTGTCTCCTCCCATGTATGATGCAGCAGCCCCATTTTCCTGTTGAAAACTGAGGTGAAGTACTCATTTAGTACCTCAGCCTGCTGCCCTGGGTCTTGTGCCCATCTCTCCCTGATTTAATCCTGCTAATCTGCCCTTCACCCTTCGGCTCTTCCCCAATGTATCTAAAGAACTCCTTGTTCCCTCTCCCAATTTCCTGGCCAGGTTCTGCTCCTTCCTTGCCTTAGCCGCCCTCACCACTCTAGTGGCCCTTCACAACCATCAGCTCATACTCCCCTCGATCCTTTCACTCCTTGAGTACTTGAATTGCTTATAGGCTGCTTTCTTTCCCCGCACCACCTCCTGGACCTCCCTGGTCCACCAACAGGGTTTTTGGGCCCTACCGCATTTTCGTCTTACTCTTGCACAGGTGCTGGTAGCATCCTGCACCCCTCTCCTGATGATTTCCCACCTACTATCAGCGTCCATGTCTGACCCAATCCCATCCAAATGCTCCTTAAGGATCCTTCCCATTTCCTTAAAATCCACCCCCCTGAAGTCGGTTACTTCCGTCTTTGTGCAGCCTTCTACCCCTCCTAGGTCCAGGCAGAACCAGACCGTGGCATGGTCACTCCCCGCCAATGGGTCCCTTACCTCCAGGCCCCCAATCTGGTCACTGTCTGCCAGGACCACATCCAGTACCCGTGCCTCCCTGGTCGGTTCCCTCACCTGCTGAGTTAGGAACGCGTCTTGAAAGACATCAACAACCTCTGTTCCCTGGTCACAGAGGATGTCATAGTCTCCCAGTCTGTTCCTGGCATGTTTAAGTCCCCAACACCACCACTGCTCCTCTGCCCAGTCTGCAGTGTCTCCTAACATCTGCCACCAGACTGTCCTCCAGCTCCTCCGCCAGGCAGGGGTCTATACACCACCCTATTTTTACTCTCTTGCCCCCCTTGTTATCAAGGTGACCCAAATCACCTCCACAGTTCCTCCGCCTCCTCTACTCCCCCTATGCCAATGCAGTTTTGACTATCATTGCTACCTCCTCCCTTCCCTCCCCCTGTCCTTCCTGAACATAGTGTAACCCTCCAGGTTCAGGTCCCAGTCATGTCTTGCAGTGGCCCAAGTCTCAGTGACGCTGCCACATCCACTGCTCCTCAGTTAGCATCGCCTGGAGCTCAGGCATTTTATTGCCCAAGCTCCTGGCATTTAGCAGGACTACCTTCCACCCTTCCCTATAGTTCCATTTCCCCTGCTCGTGTTCCCATGGGGATTCTGTTTTCCCTGGTCTGCACTTTGCCAGTTGGCCTCTTCCTGCAATCCTCCTGGTCCCCAGGGGGGTGGAGACAGAGTCCCTCCTTTATCGGCACCCCCTTGACAGCCTTTTCTCCCATCCCACCCCCCTTCACAAGTTTAAACCCCACTTTTACCAATGAACCCTCTATTTTCAACTAAGGATTCCCTCCCTCCAAACTGAGATGTAGTCTGTCTCTAGCATACAGCTCCTTATCCTCCCAGGTCTCCCCCAATCCCCCATCAACCCATACCCTCTGGCCTCACACCACTCCCTGAGCCACTGGTTTATCTCCCTAATTTTCCTTTTGTGTTCCCCACTAGCCCTTGGCACTGGCAGGATTTCTGAGAAGGAAACTGTGCATCCTATGTCATGACAGACCCTGGCGAGCTCCCTGAATCTTGCCTGTATCTCTAGCTCACTATTCCATCAATGTCATTTGTACCCAGGTGGACCAGTATGTCTGGGGAACCCCCACAATCCTTTGCCAGCTGATATACCTCGTGCTTAGCCCTGTGCACCGTTAGTCCAGGGAAGCATCTTGTTCTAACTGGCCAGGCTTCTCCCTCCCTATCCCATTTGATACCCCTGATCATAGAATCCCCCAGCAGGAGCACTCTGACCACTCCTTTTCCTCCATTCCCCCTCTTCCATGTCCCTCATCCTTTCTACAGGCCCCTCCACCCAGCTGGCTCCTTGTTCCTCCCCCTATCTGGGTGCCACATGCCACCCCCTCCTTATTTACCATGGCCACCCCTCCCTCAATCCTATGCCTCTCCTCCTCCTGAGTATCCTTCTGTACCTTGCTAATTCCCCCCTCACTGCTCGCAACTGGTTCTTCTCCCCCATCTGCTAAACTAGCCTGGCTCATCCTCCCTTCCTTCCTGTCTCCATTTAGTTCCTCCTTGCTCGTCGTGCTCCCCTGGCCTAAACCCTCAGCTCCCTTTACTGAATCCTCCTTGTACTTCTGGTCCTTCTCCTTTACCTTTCCTCCCAACTGGTCCTTCTCCTTGCACTTTCCTCCCTCTTCCCCTGCCCCTCCTGCTCTGATTCACTGCTCCCCATTCTTCTGCATTCCAGGTCCCCCTGTTCTTCCTGCTATCTGGCCCCTGCCTCCTGCCTCCCTCCCACTCGCTTTCCATCTCTAACCACCTCTGTCGTGGCTACATCACCCCTCATCCTTGAGCAGAAGAAGAGAATTAGGCGGTTACTGAGTGTAAGGTCTGATCCACCTCCCCGCCTTGCTTCCTTCTGTCCAGCCCTGGCCATCTGCCTACTTCCCTGAGAATGTTGTCCCTCCGCCCCCTTTGTGAGGGGTCCCCAGTTACCTGCCTGCTTCCTTGGTAGTGTCCTTTTGGACCCCCTCTGCCAGGGTCCCTATGTGACCCCTGAGTATTCTCCTGCACTCCTTTCCTATGCCTCACCCCCAATGCTTGGTGCAACCCTGTGGGAGATTCCCAGCCCCTTCCCCAACCATACCACCCCCCTTCCCCAGCTTTCTCCTAATCCCGCAACCTCCTCTCCCTAAGCTGTGCTAGCTAGTAGCACACTGAGCAACCACCGAACTTCCAAGCCCAGTCCAGTATCATGGCTGCTCCACACCCTGTGCACCCCACCACCCTCCCAAAGATGCCGGCCCTAATGATGTGTGGTTCCATCCCTTCCAAATAGGTTTCCTGGGTGAGCCACCAGGTTCCCCCTAGTCCAAGATACCCCTACTGCCTAATCAGGTCACCCACTAATCTTAGAGACAGTCCCACTGTACACCAGTAACCCTGTTACTAGGTGCAGTACAACACATTAAACTTATAAGGGAAATGAACAACTCCCTAAGCTCCTCTCCCAGCCTTTAAATCCAACCCCCAGTGGCTAGAACTGCATGAGCTGCACCTGCAGCCTTTTCACTCCAATTGCAGGGAAGGCGTTTCCCTATAAATTTGCAGACTTCTGGGGACAGAGGGGTGGGGAGGGCGGTCCTGGGCAGACACCTGACTCGAGAGAGAGTGTATCAGCCCTGTGTCTCCCTCCAAGCCCAGCAGCCAAGAACCAGGCCCAAGCAAATCTCACCAAATAGGTTTTAAATCAGAAGAAATAGGCCTCTACCAGCGCAGCCTGTTACACAGTGAAACACCCACAAAATGAGCCCCACTTACAGCCACCAAATCAGTTTACAAACATCCAGCAGCCCCCAAAACAATACCCTGCTAGCCCCTTAGAAGTAAGAAAGAAAAGAACTAACCTACCAAGTAAAATCCACAAGAACCCTGTGAAAACAACAGCAGCAGCTACTGTCCTGGAACACATCAGTAGGAGTTACCATGTGAAGTATGTATATGTCTCACCTTCCCCTGGTGTCCAGACATGTGCCCCTCAATCAGACCACTCAGAGTGAGTGAGGTGGTTGCAGTAGCCAGGACTCCCATCCCAGCCAACACTGAACATGTCTGTTGTGGTGCAGTCTTAATTTGGCTGTGAGAGACTCCATGGTCACCACTTCTCCAACTCTTTTCATCCATTCTGGCAAGGCTGTGCGGGGTCAGGGTTAAGCCACTTAACTGTAATACACTTCAGGCTTACCGCTATAGGAATTAATAGGACCTTACGGGAGTCCCCTCTCAGGCGGACTGCAGTGGGAAGGCCCAGGATCCATTCCTCAAAGACAAGAGACAGAAGAGTCCCTGTTATTCCTTGGATGGCTAGCTGCACTGAGTGCCAATATTCAGAGAGCAAAGGGCAATCCCAAAATATATGCCAGTGGTTTCCCAGACCTCCACATTTTCTCCAGCACATTGCACCATTTGTAAAGTAATGTGTAATTGTTGGCACAAGAAAATACCGGGTGAGCACTTTCCACCAAAACTCTCTCCAACATGAAGATGTAGTGACTTTCCAACCAATTTTCAGTCTAAGGTGCCAGTCTGAGTTCTGTATCTGTATACCTGCCTCTCTCGCTCCCATGCCTCCCTGTATCTCTGTGTCACATCCTCTCCTGTCTCCAAAAGCAGCCTGTATAGACATGATGCATGTTGGACTTTGGCCGCCACTGTCACAAAGCCATACAGAAAATCCTCCCAACCAGAGTATGGTCTGGTCAGATCTACCAGATGCCCCTGGGAATGTATAAAGTGTCTCACCTGCATAAAGTGGAGAAATTCTGGGTTGCCCCAGACAAACTTGCCTTTTGCCCTCTGAAAGGAGACACAGCACCCATGTTCAATAAACTGAGCAAATCTTGTGATACCACTGGTTTCCCATCTGGCATTGCCCAAGTCCAACATGAGGGGAAAGAATTCTGGCTCGTATCTAATAAGGGATAGTGAACCCACCCCTCTGGGGTACCCAACAGTTTCTTAATTTTGGAAAGTATATAAAGGCCATGCCTCACCCATCTTTTCCTGATTCCTTTAATATATTCCAGAGATAAAGAAGACATTGCTAAGGTATAAAGGGGTCTTCCTTCTTGTAACTCATTTTCCATCTTGTACCATCGAAATTGGACCCTCTGTTTGGCCCACATTAATACTGGTCCCATCTGCGCTGCTAAGTAATAATACCTAAAGTTAGGCAATGCCAGGCCTCCCTTCTCTCTGGGAGAGCACAAGACCTTTCTGGCTACCCTAGGTTTCTTATGTTGCCATATGAATCTATGGACTTCCCTTGTGAGCTTATTCCAAAATAATATAGGGATTTTAATGGGAGGCACTGAAACAGAAAAAAGGAGATGTGACAAGATGTTCATTTTAACTGTTGCAATTCTTCCCACCAGCAAAAGTGGTAACAAGTGCCACCTTGCTAGGTCTCTCTCAGTAGCCTCCCACAGCTTTCCATAGTCCAGGGAGAATAGTTTGGCTAGGTCTGTGGATATCTGGACCCCTAAGTAATGGATCTGACCATTGGGAGCCCACTTAAATGGAAATCCTGCCTCAAACTCTGGAGATGGCCGGCCACTCAGAATTATGGCCTCTGACTTAATGAAATTAATCTTATATCCTGAGAGTTCTCCAAAGCTCTGAAGGGTTGTGCAAAGGAGTGGTACAGAATCCCCCAGGGAGGCCAGGAAGAAAATAGAGTCGTCGGCATAGAGTGAAACTTTTTGTTCAAGTCCTCCTGCCATTATGTTCATGATCACCTGTCCCACCTTACCCTTACTGCTAAGGGTTCCAGACTTAAGGCAAATAAGACTGGGGAAAAGGGGGCAGCCCTGCCTGGTACCTTTGGACAGTGAAAAGAAGGGCAAACTCACTCCATTCACTCTCACAAGTGCTTTTGGGGGTCTATACAGTTGGGCAACAGTGTGTAAGAATTTGGGGCCGAATTTCATTTTATCCATGGTCACTTTTAGAAATTTCCAATTCATCCTATCAAATGCTTTTTCGTCGTCCATGGATATAGCTATTTGGAATTGCTCCTGGGATCCCTGGGAGGAGATAATATTCAGTAATCTGCAAATATTATCAAAAAGGAATCTCCCTGAGATGAACCCCATTTGGTCTTCATGTACTAAAGTGGTAATGTGATTCTGTACTCGTCCCACTAACAACCCTGTAAAAAGTTTTAAATCAACGTTCAACAGAGAAATGGGTCTATATGACCCACATTCCAGCAGGTCCATCCCTTCTTTATGAATAACTGAAATATGTGCCAGTTGCCAAGAGTCTGGGGTCTCACCACTGTCTAATATTTCCTGGCATGCCGGTAAGAGGAAGGGCAGGAGAAAGTCCGCAAAGGTTTTAAAAAACTCTGGGGACTCCGTCCAGCCCTGGGGACTTACTGTTTTTCAGGTGGGATATTTGGAGGCATAATTCCTGCTAGGATACTGCACTATCTAGCTGATCTGCTGCCTGCTGAGGACGAGATCTCATCACCAAATTGTCAAAAAAACAGGCTACCTTCCCTGCAAAATCAGGTACAGGTACCAGGGAGTACAGAGTTTCATAGAACTAAGCAAAGGTTGTAGTTATGTCCACTGGGTGACTAATGCCCCCCACTCCTGTTATGGGATCTCTCAGTTGTGGTACCACCCTGCTTGCTTGCTGTTGACATAAAGTGAGTGTCAACAGTGTTCCCACCCTGTTGCCATTCTCATAAAAATTCTGCCTGACCCTGCTGTAGGAAGCCTCTATTTGTTGCAATAATAAGGTTTCTAGTGCTTGACGCCTCTCTATCAGCTGTCTCTGAACTTGACAATTTAAAGAGACCTTATGCTGAAATTCAAGATCAGCTATCTCTGCTTCAAGATCTCTTCTTCTCTGTTCTCTATGTTTTTTCTCCATGGAAGAGAACTAATGATTGCTCCTTGGAGCACCACTTTCAGGGCATCCCATCTAACAGCATGGGAAGTCTCCCCTAAAGGATTATCTTTTTTGTTTTTAAAATTTGTTTTTTATTAAGATTTTTCCAAAAATCAGTGAGACACTTTACAGTCATTGACATTCAGTATACTACTTCAGATTTACAATTCTTTGATGTCCTCTGGTTAAGTTAGAACAAAAACATTTAGATTTATTACATTGATATTTTAGTTATGGTTAAAAGGATATCAAGGGCATATCAATCTTTCCTCCCAATATTTTACTCCCTCACTCTACCCTTCAAGTCTTGCTATGGGCAGAAGTCAGGATCTACCACTGCCTGATGTAGGGGCCATTGCTGCCATTGCCTGGTGAAGGATTGAGACTGATTAATCATCTTGGCTGTCATGCTTTCCGTCTGGTATATGGAGATCATAATTCGTCTCCAATCATGTATGGTAGAAATAACACGAGACAACCATTTTTTTGAAAGAGGTTTTTTTAGCTGCAAGCAAAAAATAGGTAGTAGAGTTTTTGTCCATGGGGAAGGGTGGAGAACGGTCCGGGTAGATAGCCAGTAAAACCATCTCAGCTGTAAGATCAATACTTTCTCTGAGACTGTTATTTCATTTTGAAGGTTTATCCAGAAAGCCATCAATAGTGGACACTGCCACATTATATGTGCAATGTCAGCCATTCCACACCCACAACCTCTCCTGCAAATCTCATACTCTGCTGGAAGATATTTCGTTAGCCATGCCAGAGACCTGAAAAACTTCGACCTACACTTCCATGAATATTCTCTCCATATGTATGATTGGGTTATTTTAACCACTCTAAGAGCTGCGGAGGACTATTCTTCTGTTGATATATTAAGATCTAGGTCTTTGTTCCAGTTTGCCAGTATTGAATTGGTTGATTCTTTGGTTAGATCTCTTGAAATTTTGTTTAGGTTTCCAATTAAATGGTTCCAGTGATTACCTAGGGAATGATCAGAAAATAGTTTTAAAAGGGGAGGGATTGGATGGGTCAAATTGACCTGGACGATATGATTTCATATTATATTATTTCTTATTTGAAAATATCTGAACTGATCAGTGTTTGATAGACTGAATTTCTGTTTTAGGTCGTCAAATGTTAACACCCCTTTGGGACTCAGAAACTGGAACACCTGTTCCAACCCTAGTCTTCTCTAGTGGGAAAAGGATAAGTCACTATGGGATGGGGAAAAGTTCATCCTCTGAAATCACTTTACAGTATTCGTAGATTTGTTGGAATAGTTCTTTTTTACGTTGTTGAAACCAAATTTTCAGAACCAGTGACAAGATTTCTGTGAAGTATTTAAAGGAGGAGTATTCCCCGGGGATGAAAGCAGAATCTTTTTAATATCGTATAGATCATTCAAATGAAATTCCAATGTATTCCAGGGGGATTTTAATTTGTCAGAAAGCCAAAGAAGTAGTATGTGGAGAAATGCCATCTCTGCATAACGTTTGAAGTCTGGAAGATTAGTTCCATCCTGAGATAAGGACAACTTTAAGATAGAGAGCTGTATTCATGGATTTTTTTTTGTTCCAAACAAATGACGATATCACGTTGTCCCACAATTTAAAAAAATATGGGGATGGGAAATGTAGAATATTTTGGAACAAATATAAAAGTTGAGGTAGGACATTGGTTCTAATTGTTTCAATACGTTGAAACAAGGTAAGTGGGAGTTGGGTCCATCTGTCCAGATCCTTCTGAATTGAAATGGAAAGGGGTTCATAGTTAATTAGCTCAATTACCTGTAGATTCTGGGGGATATGTATGCCTAGGTACTTTATTTTTATGGAGTTCCATTTTAAAGGCAAACTTTAAGAGTTTTCGGGGGCGGTGTAGTGAAATAAGAGGGCTTTCATTTTAGTTATATTTCATTTGAAACCGGCTAATTCTTCATATTTTTTTTAGGATTCTCCATGCCTCTACAATTGAGTCTGAATGAGCTAGAAGAGAAAGGAGAATGTCATCCAAAATAGACTGGTTTTATATTCTGTCTGTTCCAAGGGAATTCCCTCTATTTTTGTTGATGCTGTTAATGCTGCAGCTAGGGGTTCAATATATAATACGAATAGTAGAGGGGATAATGGGCACCCCTGTCTTGTACCTTGTTGTAATGGAAAGGGTGAAGATAGTCCTCTCCCTAAAGGATTATGTTGATTGTAGGTCTTAATTGTGGGGACAATAAGATCCTTAAATGCCTGGTTATTTAGTAGGCCAACACTGAGCCTCCAGTGGGAGTTTCTAACTGATGGGGACAGTTTAAAGTGCAATTGTACTGGGGCGTGATCTGAAAATGTTCTAGTCAGGATTTGACAGAACTTTGTAGCATATACCCACTCCTCCGGTATGAAAACAAAAAAATTTATCCGACTGTAACAATTATGTCGGTCAGAAAAGTGCGAGAAATCTCTCTGCACACCATTGACCCATCTCCAGATGTCTGCCAATCCTAGATTCTGGGTGACCCTGTGGAGGGTGTTCCCAGGTTTAGTAGATCTATTCAGTTTGGTGCCTCCCCTTTTGTCCCATGAAAGGGATAGGATAGTATTGAAGTGGCCCCCCCAAGATGCATAGCTGTTCTGAAACTACAAGAGTGTCCCTGAAATTTTATTTTAAAAAGGTAATGGCCTCCTTGTCTGTATTCGGAGCATATAGGCAAGCTAAGGTACAGGGAATACCCAGCAAGGTTGCCTGTATCAAAATGAAATGACCTTCAGGGTTTGTAAGAACAGACTCTATTTGAATCTGGCAGGTCTTATTAATTAGAATGGCTACACCTCGATGGTGTGGGTGGGCCTGAAAGGAGGAGGCGTAAACTGAGCCCACCCAGCTCCTTTGCAGTTTCTGGTGTTCATCATCAGTAAGGTGGGTCTCTTGTAAGAGAGCAACTTGTGTACCTCTCCTGCCCAATTCCCTAAGAATCCTGGCCGCTTCACCGGATTATTTAGTCCCTGTACATTATATGAGATTTTGATTAAATCCCCATTTTAAATGACTAGCTTGCAGACATCTATTCTGTCCTCCCCACCCACTTTCCAAAACAACCAGGTGTTCCGGGCTCATTGGGCAAGAGAGGAAACCCGCAGCATGGTTAAAATACATTGGAAACTTGTCAAAACTAACACAAGGAACATTATAAAATTTCAACCAGTTTAAACTGTTAAACTTGAACCTAAGATGGATATGAGGGATAAAAACCTGTCCCTCATATTGCTTCAAGAGTGCCACGCACATCCTCTCTGCCGTCAGCTGCTGGTGAGGGGTGGTGGTGGTGGATAAAATCCAGCACCGTGTCACCTGAAAACACCTTAGGGTATCAAGGGTGACTTGCATAGAACAGGACGTGTCATACGTGCAGCTCTACTACACTAAACCCCACAAATTATCTTCTGTTAAGAAAAATAGAGTTGTTATGAGGAGTGGTGGTCCGTGGGGCACCTAATTTGAGCATTCCTCTCACCCTCCCTTTATTAGCCTTCCCAAGTTTGCAAGGCAAAAAGATAGAGCTTGGACAAGAAAAAAGAAAAACTGTTATTAAAGATCATGAGAGGAAGAGGCCTCCTGAGAGCAAAATGTGGGAGCTCAGAGTCTCTACTCTCCTGGTTCAAGTAGTTACAACATCAGTATTATGTATATAAGTACTAAAAGAAAAACAGCATAAATTGTCAGGGTTTAGTATGCTGATAGCGGCTGACAGTTCCTTTATAAAATTAGTCCCTTTATGCTAAGAAGGTTAAGTCCAGGTAAGGTAGACTCTGACTTCTTTCTCCTACCTGTGTTAAGCAGGAGATTTAGATTAAAGTATTCAGGTCTCAGAGGCCTCCATGCCGATGGCAGTTTCATCGTTCATCCAGCTGGGGGGAATAACCTTCCCACGTACAGGTTTAGGCATTCCCTCTTGGTTTCTCTTGTTTGCTTGGGCCGATGCTCGCATCTTAGACCAGGTGCACGAGGAAGGGCCGGAGGGAACCAGAGAGATTCCGCTTAGATGTGGAGCTGGATGTGGGGAGCCACTGCCTTTTTTCTATATCTTTAATGACAGAAGGGCTAATGATCTTATCAATCTCTATGCCTAGTGAAGACAGGTACTTTTTAGCTTCCATGACAGTCTCAAATATGTTCACTCCCTGTCTGAGGTAATCCACAGTTTAGCTGAGAAATCCATGCGGGCCTTCATGCCTTTGTTGCACAGTTCTTTAATCAGGGATAACCACATTTTTATCTGGCCATAGTGGGAGGGGCATAGTCCGGCTCTATGAAAAGTCTAGTATCCGCAAAGACTATCTCTTTTAAGGGCCAAGCCTTGTGGAGAACCATTTCTTTGATATGGTAGTCTAAGAAAGCCACAATCAGGGATCTGGGCTTGGCTTTTGGATCTTTGGGGGTGGGGGGGGATCAGTGCCCGGTGAGCCCTGATGATGTTAAGTGGTGTATCTTTGTCTAGGTGTAGTCATTCTTTCAGGAGGCTCTCCACAAATTCTGCAGTGTTCCCAGTTTCTGTATGTTCTGGTAATCCGTGTATGCATAAATTTATTCTTCGTGAGCAGTTTTCCAGATCTTTGATTTTGTTCAGTAAGAGTTGTGACCAATCGTGTAATTGCAAAATGGCCCCATTATGAAGATCCACCGCTTCTGCTTGTGTGGATAGGGTCCCTTCAACTGAGCTCAGCTGCTTGTCGTGTCACTCTAAGTTGGTTTTATTGTCTGTGACTGTCCCTCAGATGTGGTCCAAAGTTTGGGTTAGTCTGCAAACTTCCCTACATAGCTGCCGTGAGGTGATGGTCACCTCCTCCTCCTCCCTCCTCCTCGTCTGAACCATCCTCTGACTCTAGCTTCATGGTCTCTGGGGACCTACTGGAGGTTTGGTCTTTTTTCTGACTCCTCGGGTTGAGATTCAGTTTCTGTTGTTTTAAGGCACTACTCGCACCCGCTTTGGCCTTTAATTTGCTCGCCATGTTCTCCGATACCCTCTAGCATAAGTAGGAAGCGGTAGTAATTTGGGAAGTTTAATTTGCTTCTTTTATTCATGGGTAGACAGAGCTCAGTCCTAAGGCTGTCGCATGGCACGCTGACATCACCGGAAGTCGAATGAGTGTTCTTTAATTGATTTCTTTTTCATAATAACGTCTTCACTAATTTCAATCTCTAACCTAATTGTTGTTTCTGTCTTCCCTTTGTAATGTGCTTCCTTGGTGAATATCAAGGAAAAGCATACATTAAATGTCTCTACCATTTGTTTGGGGTCATCACTAATTTGATTATTGGAGACAATCCGACAGAACCCCATTGGAATTACACAGGGAATTTACGTATCCATAGAATTCTTTCATGCTATTCTTTTTACTGTTCTTAGCTAAACTCAATTCCATTCTTCGTTCCTTTTTATCTTGTGTTTGCATTTTTTAAATTTCTTTATATTTTAACCAATTGGTGTTGCTCCTATCCTTTATATACAAGTTGTAAATACTTTTTTTTAGTTTCTTTAAACTTCTTGTGAGCTACTTAGTCTTTTTTTTGAAATGATAGTTTATTGAAAGTTTTTCAGTTGAACACACATAACAACATATACACAATTCACCTGCTGAACAGTTAGTCTGTTGTATGGACAATAATCAACACACTACAAAACATATTGCTACTACATTATACATAAAACAATACAGTAAGAGAGAAAATAGATAAGAAGACAAACAAACCACCCCTCCCTCACCCCATCCATACACAACCTCCTTGGAATTCATATTCAAATATTAGGAACATCATCTAGCCAATTATAGTTATCTAGGGGAGAGGTCCAGAGCATTTCCAAGAGTGATGTACAGTTACCTTCCATAACCCATAATTACCAACCCAGCCCCCATCATTTAGTCTTGTTCTGATAAAATGTCACACACATTACAATTCTGTTTCACTGCCAGATAATGGAAAAAAGGAAGCCAGCAGCTAACAAATTTCTCTTTCTGAAGCCTTAATTTTGCTGTCATTCATTCCATAATTAGTATACGTGTGAAATTGTCTAGCCAGGTAGTGACTGTGGGTGGTGTAGGGGTCAGCCATCTTTGGGTAATCATTTTCAGTGCTGCTGCTGTCAATATATTATATAGATATATCTGAGCTCTGCACTGCACCGCAGCTGGTAGTAAACCCAGTATCCAATATTGGAGCTCTATAGGAATATCCATCTCTAAAATGCTCCTGACCTCTACCCCCACTTCACCCCAAAATTTCATTACTGTTGGACAGGACCAAAAAATGTGAATATATGTCCCCTTGTCTGGGCATCCCCTCCAGCAGTTATCAGATAGGTGTGTACCATAATATTTAGTTATAGTTGGAGTACGAAAGTGTCTGATGGTTACACACCATTTGAAATCCCTCCAGGATGAGGAGGCTGTTGTGGTGAATACTCCTAACCAAACCATCTCCCATTCCTTCTCTATTAACACCATGTTAGTTTCTAGGTGCCATTTCTGAACCCTGTAAGAGCTGTATAATCTGTGTGATCTTGTTCCTTGTGTTCTGGGCATGGGCCAGATTCAGGATTAGTTGTTTTAAATTTATTTATTTATTTAAGAGTTTTACCAGGAAAGCATACTGAGCAGAGTACCGCTTGATTCCAGATGCGCCCGAGGGGGGGGGGGGTTACAAATGATAAGGTGTACAAAAGCAACATAAATATAAGTGTGGTACAAGCCAGTTGGTGATTGGTTGGGGAGTAGCACTTATGAGTGATTTCTGTTGTCACTCTAATAGGTAATGCCTAAGCTGCAAGAAGCAAAAGTGATCCTCAGGAGACAACTTATATTTCTGGCACAATGAGCAAAACATCTGAGTACATCCCCCACAAAGAACTGTCCTATATGACAGAGACCATGTTTCTTCCATCTCTTGAACCCACCATCCAATGTATATGGTGCAAAATCCACACAAGCTCAGAGTGGTGTGTCCATAGCAATAGTACAACTAAATTGATACTTTCTGCAAACCTCAACCCAAATCTGTTTGAGTGATAGTGCCCAGTGATTTGCCGTATCTGTTAGCTTAATATTGTTGTCATCCATAAAGAACAGATCCCCTATCTTAGTAATACCCCTGGTGTCTTTTTCCAGAACCACCCATTGAGGGAGCTCCTTCTTTTTCAGGTGTGCAATAAGATATTGCACCTGAGCAGCCCAGAAATATTGTTTAAATCCTGGGCGTGCCACCCCCCTCTCGTTTCTGGGGGCAGTTAGAATGGGTCACTTAACTCTAGGCCTTTTCCCTCCCCAAATAAACTTAGTAAGAGTAGTTCATTATTCCTTCCAAATGATGGGATTGCAGAAATAAAGAATAAAAAACACAGTGGTATATTCATACATATCACTTCAACTTTACCAAACAGTGATAGGTATAACTCCTTCCACCTCGTACAGTCTGCTTGCACCTCTTTGAGCAACTTTAGATGGTTCAATTTATATTGTTTCTTAATATCCCTAAGTATTCATACCCCCAAGTACCTAAACCCTTCCATAGTTCACTTCAGGCTACCAATATTTGGTAGCAGATGGGTCCTATCCCCTCCCATTGGAAGAACCTCCATCTTAGCTTCACTTACTTTGAAACCTGAAACAGAGCCAAAATACTTTAAAAGCTCAAGAACTTTCTGGATTCCTTTACTAGGGTCTGACATATACAGGGATATTTTTATCTCCCCCACCCTTATACCTTTTATATTCATGAGATTGGCAGACTAAAGCTACAAGTGGTTCTATACTTAAAGCGAATAGAAGTGGGGATAAGAAGCAACCCTGTTGAAAACCCCTCTGAATCTCAGATGAATTGGACATTGTCCCATTTACCTTAATTTGGGGTGAGGCGGAGTTATGTAAATTGGAGATCCAGGATTGGAAATTTGGATCTAAAGCCGAATCTGTCCAAGGCTGAGTCCAGAAACTGCCTATCAAGGCGATCGAATGCTTTTTCTGCATTGACTGAAACCACATCATGAACTGTATCATTGGGTAAGGCTTTCAATGAGTGCAGAACATTTAAAAGCAATTGAATATTGTTCTGGATGTGTCTACCTGGAATTAATCCAGTTTGACCAGGATGTACCAATACCATGATTATTTGCTGCAGTCTTATACTAATTACTTTTGCAAAAATCTTAGCATCCTGTATCAATAAGGAAATTGGTCGATAGCTTGAGCATAAGGAATTATCTTTGGCTGGCTTGGGCAATACTGATATTATGGCCCTGTTCCAAGTGTCTGGGGTTGCTCCATCTTCATGGGCCACATTGGAGACCATTATGAGCAGTGGAACCAGTTATTTAGAAAATGTGGTATAAAATTCTGCTATAAACCCATCTGGGTCCAGGGCCTTAACCCCCTTGAATGATTTAATGGCCTCCAGTATTTGGGGTTTGGTGAAAGAAACTTCTACCCATTACTGGTGCTCTGTGGACAGTCTGGGGAGTGTTATTTTCTCAAAAAACTCTGTGATTCTCTCTGAATGCCCTACCAACCTTTCCTGACTATACCGTTGAGAATAATATTGAAGAAATTCTCTGGCAATCTCTGTTGCAGAGGTCACCACATTTTGATCTCCTTTTCCCTTGGCAATTTTAGAAATATCTATCTGCTTCCTTTTTCTTTAAATGGAGGGCAAACAATCTGCCCGCTCTATCCCCACCAATAATATTTCTGTCTAATAAAATGTAATGCATTTTCTGTCCGGCAAGTTAATAAGTTGTTTACTTTTTTTTAGCTTTTTTAAGCTTAGGCAAAAGGGCAGAGTTCCTAGTTTTTTTGTGTTCAACTTCTATCTCTCCTAATGGCTTTTCTGCTTTTGAAAGGACCAACTGATATCATTTCTTTTTAAAGGAGGCATATGAAATAGCATGCCCTCTTACCACTGCTTTCAGACTATCCCATATAAACTTGAGGGCAGTGTCTTTTTTGGTATAGCCTAGAGGTTAGAGTAACGAGCTGTGAACGAGCTTGGTACATCCAGCAGACCAGACCTTGGTTTGATTCTCACAGCCTCCACTTGCATACTATGTGACTCTAAGCAAGTCACTTAACTGCCCAGTGCTTCCAGGTCGCCCCTGAAAACAGGCACTGGTGCCTAATGGGCCTTACCCGGTTACCAAAGACTAAAATAAAAATAAAAAAATTTCTCTGAGGAAGTCTTTAATAATCTTTCCTGTGGATATTACAAAACCCTCATCATGGAGGAGACCCACATTCAATCTTCAACTCCCCCCAGGTTGCTGAGACCCCAGCATAAATCATATGACACCATAGCATGATCTGAAAGTGACGTAGTAGGATGTATTTCTACATCTGAAATAATGTGTGTCCATTGTTTCTGTGTATATAATCAATCTAATCTAGAGTAAGAGTTGGTGGCTGTGGAATAAAAGGTATACTCCTATAGACTGGGGTTTTGGAGTCTTCAGGGGTCCACATATCCTCCTTCTGTCCTCAGTAACCTAAGTAGTCTGCAGCATGCTCTCTGTCCCCTTCCCCTGACCAGGACTTCTGTCCAGAGATGGATCTTCTACACAATTCCAGTCCCCCAAGCATAGCACTTACCCTTCCTGTATTTTAGGTAATAGATGGAAAACCCTTTGGAAAAACTCACCCGTAGGTGGCGTTGGTGCATAAATTGCAATCACATGAAGGGGATGCCCCATGAGGATCTACGATATCTGGACTAATCTTCCAGAGCCTTCTGTATGTATCTGTGTTACTTGAAAGGGCAAGCCCTTTCTTACTAGCACAGCCACCCCTGCTCACTTAGCTCACATATGAGAGTCTGCATAAATATTTCCTACCCACATTCTGCGCAGTTTCAAGTGTTCAGTCACTGACAGTTTAGTTTCTTGCAGGCATGCTATGTCGCATCTGACCTTTTGTAACTCTTGCAAGATTTTGGTCTTTTAACCACATTGTTAACCCCTTTTACATTACATGTATATACTTTCAACTTATCCATTTTCATACAGTATTATGCTCCCAATACATCTTTTCCACTTTCGTTGATCTCATCCCCCCACAACCCCATACTGACAGTGAATTCCTGAAAGTAATAGAGACTTACACAAACTAAAAACCCACTCATACAGACAGACATATAGTAGAACACAAACCATAAATCCAACCCTACTGTCCTGAAGCATAGAGAGTATTACTCTAACGCCTGGTAAATGAGAAAAATCAGTGGAAGACACAAGGAAAGTCCTCCGGGGCACCAGGTAGTGCTCTAGTAATGATTTATAGCATCGAAAGAGCACCCTAATTAACAGGATATAGATAGCAGGTGGACAAAGCTTCACCCACTGGCTTTTCTTCTCTCGAGGTGGACCTCGGGGATTCTGGTACATATATCCCCCAGCGAGTGGTCTAGAGTTAAGGTGGAAAACCTTCCAGTATTGTGGATATTTAGGGTCTGAAGGCTGGGGAACCATGCCCCCTTCCTTTCTACCATGCTCCACATCCTGAGTGGATGTCTGGGCAGAATCTAACACTCCACCTTGAGTTCAAAAATGTACTAATATCCTTGGTCATCACCTAAAGCTCCTGGGAAAATAGTGGATATATACTCCAGATGGTATCAGGCCCTTATCTTAACCACTTCCCAAGCTCATCTCTAATACAAAATGATTTTCTGTGGACTCTCCAAAACTGTAGTAGTTCAGTAACCCAACATTCAAATATCTCAATATGTTTAAAAAACATACCATTAACAACATTTTTAAATTTCCAGTCCAAAAAATCTTATTTTTGACAGGATATAGTTCGCCCCTGCAAGCTACAGTCTTTCTAGCATATTCTGACGTATCACTTTGCATGCTCAAGATGCCTTAAGTTCCTAGGATCCCTACTTCCGGTATGGCACAGTTTATAAACAAGCTCATAATGTTTACCAGTGGATGGCCTATTAAAATCCCTTATACTCGCGAGGCATGGATGAACTCTGAGCCTATAATCGCAACCAGTCTTAGCATATATTTTCCCCTTCGTAGTCCCTGATTAAAAGAAGGGGGGGGAGTGATCCTCTGTAGCACTCAATGTGGCATCATTAAAACACTTCATGCTGGAGCAAACAGTCACTGAAAGTTGAGGCCCCCTTGATAGAACAATCCCCAACTGTCCCTCGAAATAAGGAATAACCCCAAAAAAGACACAATTTCAACTTTTAAGATTCAAATATCTGAGCAGTCAAAGGAAGGTTTCCCATTTTTGTTACCTGTATTTTCACGGTAGTCAGGTAACCAATGTAGCCCCCCTGTGATAGCATATGTGGTATCAGCTATCTGGAGCACTTAAAGCATTTCATGTCAGAGGTAATTTCTTCAGCCATTTTGAGAGCTCTGAGTGTAATGGTAACACACTGTGTTAATGTTGCTTGCTTTGTGGAGCTGCAGGGGACCCAATCGACCACAATAGCTCTTCTATCTCCACCTCTGCCACATCCTCTTTAAGTCTGGCACCACAATTTTCATTGATTCCAGGTAGGAGGCAGCCACTACTAAATTGTCAAACCTTTTCACCTTCTCCTGGTCTTAAACCCATAGCTGAGCTGGATAATGCACTTGTGCTTTGAGGCCCTTTTCTTTCAGCTGCTTAACAACCTGCAGTACTTTTATCCTCTTAGCTAAAAGAAGGGGAGGGTAATCTTGATCTGCATAGACCCTTTGACTATCTAAATTAAGGTCCTTCTTTGCCCATGTTAACTTTAATACTTTTTCTTTTACTTGATAACTTATACATTTTATAATAATGGGGGTGTGGGGGGCCCTGTTTGGGTCTGGGAACCATTGCCCTGTGCGCCCACTCGATGCCCAGCTTGGAGTCGTCTGTTAAGTCCAGCTCATTTTGCAGCCAGCACTCCATGAATTGTGCCACATCATCCTGTTTGGCACTCTCTGGCATCCCAAAGATTCTGATGTTATTGCACCTGGAGTATGCTTCTGCATCTTCTGCCAAGCAGTAGGTTTTCTTTCCTGTCTATACCAGTAGGCCAAAGAGTTACCAAAAGCCATATGCTCCTGTTCTAGGGAGTATAGATGGGTCTTCATTTCCATAGTGCATTTTTCTAAAATTTTTTAAGTCATTCTAGATTTCCAAAATGTTGTTGTCTATGCGATGGAGCATTTTCATAATTGCCTTAGTGTCAGTTCTCCCTATTGCTGTGTCCGCCACTGAGTCATATTCATCTTCCTCATCTTCTGAGCCTGCTGTAAAAATAGGCATGTGAGAGGGCCACAGGACTCCTATCTCTAGGCCGTGATTTAGCCATGCCCATTTTTTGCGATTCAGGAGCATGTCTTGTAGAAGGTTTTTCATCAGTAGAGTGGCTCAGCAATTCAGCGATGTTACAGCTAATCACTATTTTTTTGAATTTGGTGACCGATTTAAATAGATTAAACTGCTGGGTGTTCCACACTTGAAATTGGGCTGCCATAACCAACGGTGATGTTACTGGAAGTCAAGCCACTTAGGTTTGATGCCTCTTCAATTAGATTTATTTTTGTTTTTTTCAAGTAATTAGTGCATATAGTGAACATACGGAGCTTAATAATTTCCCATATTTCTTCTATTGTGTTATTGTCAAGTTCTGAATCCTAATCTGTATTGCTTAACTGTTCTTGAATTTTCTTCTGATTTGCTGTATTATAATCAGAAACCTCTCTGCATCCCAAAATGGTCATAGTGCATTCTTGAATTGAGAATAAAATACTATTGTGGTCACTTGCCCCCAAAGGTAAATCCATAACACAGTCGATAATTGTTAAATCCCCAGGAGTCAGTATAATATCAAGAATTTTATCTGCACATGTGGGGAATTATACATGTTGTTTGAGACCTACAGTAAGTGTTCTATGGTTCTTAAAAATTGTTTAATTTGAGGTTTAGTTCCTGTTAGTGTCTCCCAGCAGATGTCACTAAAATTTAGGTCTCCTAAGAAGACTACTCTTCCAAGTTCACAAACACGTTATAGTTCTTGTATTATTGCCCCAAAGGTGTAATTGAAAATATGTTTTGAGGAACGCCAAATTTTACCTTTTTCTGCTAAAATAACATAAGGTAAGGCAAAGAAAATGTATTTATATAGCCTCCAATCCACATGGCTCTGTGTGGTTTACATTGTTAAAATTACAGGGAAATAATTTAATAAAACAGAAGCAGAAAAAGATACATAAAATAAAAACAATAATAAATACAGTCATTAATCGTTATGTTTTTCAGGACTTAGAATTGATTTTTCAATCAAACTTAACTTTTATTATTTAAATTTTTTTTTGGTTTTACAAAATTTGAGGGATGGAGTGCTTACCACTTCCCCACAATGACCACGTATATGTGATGTTTAACACTGGCATCAAAATATGTTTTCAGGAATACCAAATATATTTATATGACATCAAATCTGTATGACTCTGAATGCCTTAAGTGTTAAAATTACACAGAAATAAATTAATAAAACAGAAGAAGAAAAACAACAATAAATAAAAGAAAATGAACAATGAATACAGTCATTAATCATTTTCAGGAAAGGCCAAAGAAAATAGATACATTTTCAATGTGATTTTAGAAGTGTCCACCGAGGGGTCATTCAGAACTCTCACTGACAAGCAATTCCAAAGTAAGGGGCCAGCCACCCTGAAAGCTCTATGCCCCGAGAGCTTCAACCTCGATCAAGGAATGGCAAGTAATCCCATCTCAGTAGACCACAGCAGGTGGTGAGGTGTGCATATGGTCAGGAGAACTTCCAGATAGCTATGGGATAAACACTGTAGGGCCTTGTAAACTAACAAACCAGTTATGAAACTGACACACCATTGAACTGGCAGCCAGTGCAGTTCATGGAGTACCAACATGACCAAGAGGTGCCACATATCAGCTGGGCTGCTACATTCTGGACCAGCTGCAGGTGACATATCAGACTCCCAGACAACCCAAGGTGCAAAATATTGCAGCAGTACAACCTTGATGAGAGAAAGGCATGTGGAATCATAAATCCCTTGCTAGAGGGTGTGAGAGTTTTTTTACTGGTTTTGATCAGTGGTGGATGGTAAAGTAAAAGAATGTGGCAGCCAGCTCTGGTGAAGGGAGGGCCTTGTTTATCATCCACTGTGGTATCCTTGTTTTTAAATGTACTGTGTGCCAGTGTAGAAAAGAAGCATGGCATGATCTAATCAGTCTGGGTAGCAGACAAGATGTCTGCAGCCAGTGTTTGTTATAATACTGCTCTTAACCTTTTACACAGTTTTTAGTTTATTTAACTTGTTTTTTGTATTAGTTTAAATACCTTTATAGAACTTTGTGTAACCCACCCCCACCAGTCCCCCTTGTTCAACTAGCAGGGCTGCTCCTCTAACACATGTCACCATCGAGAGGGATGGGGGTTGTCACTACAGTTCACTTTACCAATACATCTACTTCATAGCCTGCCATCCTCAGACAGGCAAACCAAGTGTGGCAACTACCTGACTCACACTTGGGGGGACCATTTTCCATGGTCATCAACCTGGGTCCCTGGGAGAAAATGTTTGCTCACAATTATGCTAGGTTTGTACATCTGGTCAGGGGCACCCAAGTAAATCCAGACACAGTGGAAACAATGACAGTGCTGTCCAAACCAGGTTGGGATTCTAGAGTGTGGCTTTTATTCACATACACAGAGAATAATCACAAAGCGAAGATGGACCCCCACAGGGCTACTCCAACTGGCATGAAACTATGCAACACATGCTCATAGCACAGTTATTTTATGAACTTTCATCACCAAATTTTCAACATAGACATTTTAGGACCTCTGCTCATGAATAGTGTCATTGTGATTTTCTTAATGTGTCCCAAACACTGATTTCCCACAGTGACCGCGCTATTCTGCACCGGTAGTGCGAAAACACATTTTGGTCAGGATGTGAAAAATGACAGCTATACTGTTCATTAGGACGTGTGAAAAAATGCCAGTGTTGAAAATCTGGAGTGAAAATATTATAAATTCATGAAGGTATGAGCATGCATGAAACACTGCGCACGCTCGTAAAACAGACTTTTTTTGATTTTTTCCACCAAATTTACAACATTGGCTTTTAATTGTCCCAAAAATTGATTCCACGCAGTGACTGCAAAATCACCTTTCGGGACTAAATAATACCATGACCATGGCTGAATTCATGAGGAGGGTCCAAATAACCTCATATTGAAAATTTGGCACCAAAATTCCCAAAAATGCCTGAGATATGCACCAAAGTTGAAAAAACCCTATTTATGCCATTATACAGCTTACCAGCATTTCTTCAGTTCGCGGTCGACTTTGAAGAGTGCAGATGTGTTCCCAGACCACCGAAAATCATTGCGCTGGGCTCCAGAGGTAAGTATGGGGTGGGGGTGTAGGGAGGTAGGGTGCGCAGAGGGTCAGTGCAGGTTGGGGGAGGGGCCACCGAACTTAACGAGGGAACGTTTTCTGTTTTAAAGGTTTAAAAAAAATGGAAAACATCACAGGACCATTTTTTTTCAGGGACATTTGGCATGCTGGGGTGGGCTCCCATGTGCCATCTGAGTGTTTTTTTGGGGGGCTGCAGCTGATGGGGGATTGGGCACCCCTGTTGGCACATACGGAGGGGAGCTGAGGGGGATTGGGCACCTCCCTTGGCACACAAAAAATTGAGGGGGACATTATGACAATTGGGAGTGGGCTCCCCAATCAGCAAATTGAACTGGGGAGGGGGGACTGAAGCCGATGGGGATTGGGACCCCCATCATCAAAGAAAGACTGTTGTGGGCACATGATACTGAGGGGGATTGGGCACCCCCTCGGCACACAACAAATGGGGAGGTGGGTTACAGTATGCCAATGGGGAGTGGGGTCAACTGTCAGCAAATGAACTGGGTCAGGGACATATGGATGGCAAGGTACCACCCAGCAATGATGGGTCGCTCCATCATTGCAGTGCAATGGCTGACACTGCAATGATGAGGCAGCCCCTGATTGCAGCAGCAAAAAGGTTTCAAGGTGGTGGCAGGATGGCTGAACTAGTGTCAGCAGCAGCGTGCCACTGCATTGAGGAAAGCGGGCCAACCCTGAAAAGGCACTGGGACTGCTGGCCCCCACAATGCCACACCTTCAAAGCCCCACTTCTCTCCTAAGCTGTGAAATGTTTCTCATGATGCCAAAAGCAAACATAAGAAAAAGAAATATAGTAGTTGTCTGAATCTTGGGTGTTTGTGTGCAAGGTATGGATGTGGCTCAGACAGTGTATGGTGAGTTAAGAGTTTTCCATGTGCAGAGGAATATTTGTAAGAACCTATTCATTTTGTAAGCTTAGAGGGCTATGTCCCTTTTGGGACTGTCTCCCTCATCACGCAGTTACTTCATAGAAATATGTGGCTAACTACATAATACACAGATTGGAAACTAATTACCAAGTACATTGTAGTTACATGTAACTACACAGTACATACATAGCGGTTACATTGTACAGTAGTTATACTGTAATTACAATGTACTTAAGGACACTTAAAATAAAGTATTACCAAAATGATTAACAAAAACAACAAAAAAGAACAAAAGTAAGTACTATGGCGGGGGGGGGGTTGTTGAGCTCATCCAAAGAAAATAAGAATTCTTATAGCTGTAAGCACTGCTACATGTTAGCAAAAAGAAAAACATTTTTTTATATTTACAAAAAAAAAAAAAAACTGAAAATGTGTAGGAACTACAGGGGTGGCCTTAAGCCTAGCCAAGAAAACTAAGAATTCCTATAGCTCTTAGCACTACATGTTAGGAAAAAATAATAATTAAAAAAAATAATATTTACACAAAAAGTAGAGATAGGGGAGGGAGGAGTGGGTGAGGCTTCAACTAAGCCAAGGAAGCTAAGAATTCCTATAGCTCTTAGCACTACATGTTAGCAAAAAAAATAAAATAAAATAAAAATGTTTTACAAATGAGCTCTTGCCACTGCATGTCAGCAAAATATGAAAAAGAAAAAAAACAACTTGAAAATATCTCCAAAAAATTAAAAAAGTAAATATACAAATTTGGGGAGGTAAGGTCGGCAAAGCAACACCTTTGTATAGTATGATAGTACTTGCACTTTTCTTTCAGATACATATTGTTTGGGAGGGATTTATTTTGAAAACCAGTGTGGAACTAACATGGTACAGAAACTGGCATAAAGGGCAGGCTGAGCATTGAGGTCAGCAAAGGAAACTATGAATTCCTACTGCTCTGAAGGGGGTACTTAGCAGTTGTATGTGTTTGGAACTGTAGCAATCACCAACCATGGCATGCCAACACCACCTGCTATACATAAGCTTTATTAATTCATGCCCATTGTTGACCTCAAGCTTTCTTTCCCTTTTTCTGTAGTGCGTTTTTATGTCATATGCCAGTTATGACATTGGGAATCTAAGTGATTTGACTGAAGTGTCGAAGTCAAACCAAATTTTATCCCCCCGCCCAGTGAAACCAAACCGAAGTTGCCACCAGGACACTTAACTCACCCTTAGCTCAGTGTGGTCACAATGAGTAAGATACATTTCAGAGCATGTTCGGTGACCAGCTTCATTTATCTTGCTCATGTTGCCCAAAATAATATGTTTACTTTGGAATCTTTGTTTTCACACCTGTTGCATAAATTGTTTCTATGATGGACAAAATACGTATGAAATGGTATTGTAAGCTGATCAGTAGTTATCACCTAACTACCACATTTCATAGCTTAAAACCCTTTCTTACTACTAGCACCATATGGCATTGGAACACTCCATTGCTTAACTTGACCCAAAATGGCTGTACAAGATAGAATGTCTTAAGGTTTATTATCTAACTACCATATTTCAGGGCTTACAGTTTTGACATTTCTTCTTTTGGTCATAAGTTTGCCATTTTTACCCATTGTGGCCCCACATTTACGAGGTGTAACTTACTGTACATGGTCTTGAGATGGGATAACAGCTTAGCCACTCAGACACTTTGACGCTAAGAGAGGCAACAATGTTCACATTATGTGCAGAAGAAAAAAAGAAAAACAATTATGTATATATGAACGTGTTGGACAAAGAAAATGTGGAGTGGAGGACTGCTTCAGGCCCCTTGTGGTCTGGTGCACTGTGCGTCACTATGCTGCTTCTTGCTGGGACACTCATAAAACAAGCTACAGGTGCAGTGCACATTACCATGCAGCTGTTTCATGAAAGGCAGTTACAACTGACCTCCTGCTCCGCATAGGACTCACATGGCTCTGTGCTCTGTGCAAAGCATATTGCAAGGTACTATAAAGACAAATGACCTGAACACAAAATCACAGAGGCAAGGGTTACCCAAAAAGGGCATTGGCAATGAAGTCAGGATTTCAAGAATTAGAAAATCACATATAACTGGCTAACTTGTTTTTCCTTGGGGTGAGATACAGATGAGGTACACTGATGAGTCCTGTGTAGGTCAGAAAATGTTCTGTGTCTTCTGTTCTCATCCTTTGCAAGAGTATGAGAGGCCCTTTGGTACCATGCATTCCTGCTTGAGGCAGAACCAGCCTAAATTGTCATGGTGATTTGCATATACTGTATGTCCCCTTATGCTTTGCATCATGGTATTATGTGTGATTTTGTATTTCTTGGAAACCTGGCTTTGTTGCCAATGCCCTTTTCAGGTAACTCTTGCCTCAGTGCGTTTTTGCTGAGGCTCTTTGTCTTTTAGTTTGCTTTCTTATTTTGGACCCAGCATGACCCAAACCCATAAAGACCGTACTAAGGCTGGCTTGTTTTCTTCCGAAGTGAGATACAATATGGCACACTGTTAAGTCCTGTATAGGATGAGACGTGTATCTGTGTTCTGTTTTTACCATTTGCAGATTGTATGAGAGGCCTTTTGACATAATAATAGATTCTTGCTTATGGCAGAACCAGCCTACATTTTTATGGTGATTTGCATATATACAGTATCTCATGGTGCTTTTAGTTTGCAAATCTGGCTTTGTTACCAATGCCCTTTTTGGGTAACACTTATTTCAGTGCTTTTGTGCTGAGGCTGTTTAACTTCTTTGCTTGTTTCCTTATTTTGTGCTGGCTTGTTTTACCCTGGGTTGAGATACAGATGAGGTACACTGGTGAGTCCTGTGTAGGATGAAACATATGAATCTGTGTCTTCTGCTCCCACCCCTTGCAGATTGTATGAGACGCCCTTTGGCACCAAACACTGTTGCTTAAAGCAGAACCAGTCCAAATGTTCATGGTAATTTGCATATGTATCCCATAATGGTTTCTATTATGGGGTTATGTGTGATTTTCTATTTCGCTAAGGCACTATGGCTATCTGTCTTAAAAAGACATGAACACTTATTTTGAAGAACTATGTTAATGTCTAAGTAAGGAGTTTTAAAGCAACAAAAGTCAGGAAGTGTGACGTTAGGGATTTTGAACCCTATCAGTGCCCACCGCTGTGTACAACCCTTGTGAACTCCACTGAATTGAAAGCTAAAGAAATCTAGATTTTAGACATTTGCTTTAATATCCTACATAAATAACATAGTACCAGGAAAACAAGTTATGCTTCACGAGAATTGCTTTGTAAGTGGCCCTCAGTGCCACTAATGAAGTCTATCAAATGTTTCATGAGGTCTGCTATGTGTTCTGTGCACCTGGTGTGACCATGCAGCTGCTTTCTATGCAGTCCACAGGACCACTTAAGGTTGCTATAAGACTGATGCACTTGGTTTAACCATGCAGCTGTTTGTAACAATGCACATTTCTCTATATTCTTGGTATAGTGTGTTTTCTGTGATGATACAGGTGCTTTGTGACCAACGCAAAAGTGCGAGCAAGGCAGAAGCAGGAAACTATAGACCTGTAAGTTTAACCTCAGTGGTGGGGAAAATGATGGATTCACTTCTGAAAGAAAGAATTGTTGAGTACCTAGAGGCCAGCGTGGCACAGGACCCAAACCAGCATGAATTTACAGCAGGAAGGTCATGTCAGACGAATCTAATTAATTTCTTTGACTGGGTGACCAAAGTAGTAGACCAGGGAGGGACTGTGGATATGGCCTACCTAGACTTTAGCAAGGCATTTAACACAGTCCCACACACAAGATTAATAATCAAGTAAGCCAGCCTGGAAGTGGGTCCCAGGGTGGTAGCCTGGGTAGCAAACTGGCTGCACAACAGGACACAGAAGGTAATAGTGAATGGAACACATTCCAAAGAAGGGGGTTACTAGTGGAGTACCTCAGGGCTCAGTACTGGGTCCAGTCCTCTTTAACATCTTTATAGGTGACATTGCAAAGGGTCTGGAGGAAAGGTATGCCTCTTTGCAGATGACACAAAGATATGTAACAGAGTTGATACACAAGGGGGGTAGAAAGGATGAGAAGGGACTTGGCAAGGTTGGAGGAATGGTCAGACATATGACAACTTAGATTCAATGCAAAGAAGTGCAAAGTAATGCACCTGGGAAACAAAAACCCAGGAGAACAGTACACAATAGCAGGGGAGGTACTAACAACAACTATGGAAAACGACCTGGCGGTAGTCATATCAGATGATCTAAAGGTTGGTAAGCAATGTGAGAAGTCAGTAAGGAGAGCCAGGGGGATACTGGGATGCATAGGAAGGGGCATTACAAGTAGAACAAGCATTTGTCAATGCCGAATGTTGTCGCGCTGGCATTGGCAGTGGCGGAGGTGGAGAGGCATAGCTCTGTGAGTTTGTTAATGTGTCCCAAAAGGTGATTCTGCACAGTGAGTATGCCTCTGTGTGGCAGAGCTGTGGAAACGCGTTTTGGGCAGGCTGTGGAAAATGGAAGCTGGACTGTTGATAATGAGGTGTGTACAAATGCCAGTGGTGAAAATGTGGCATGAAAATATTGCAGACTGACAAAGTTACAAGGGTGCATGGAAACTGTGCAATGCACACTTTCAACACTGTCATTGTCTGGGCTTTCACCACCAGATTTTCAACATAGGCATTTTAGGACCTTTGCTGATGAATAGTGTCACCATCATTTCCTCAAAGTGTCCCGAAAGTGATTTCGCACAGTGACCGTGCAATTCTGCACCAAATGTGAGAAAACACATTTCAGCCAGCTGTACTGTTTATAAGGCGGTATGGAAAAATGGCAATAATGAACAGCTGAAGTGAAAGTATTACAAATTTACAAAGTCATGAGCATGCGCAGAAACTGCGCAATGCACGCTCGTAAAACACTCATTGTATTGACTTTCGTCCCTAAATTTTCAACACAGGCATTTTAGGACATCTGCTAATGAACAGCGTCACTGCCATTTTCATAATGTGTCTCCAACACGGGAGTTCCACAGCGACTGCGCTATTGTGTGCCAGAACTGCAAAAACAGATTTTGGTTAGGATGTGAAAAATGACAGCTGTGCTGTTCATTAGGAGGTGTAGAACATTGACACTGTTGAAAGTGTGGAGTGAAAATGTAAGTTTGTGAATTTACGAGCATATGTTCAAACTGCTCAACACACACTCGTAACACAGTCTTTTTATGGAGTATTGTCACCAGATTTTCATCACAGGCATTCTAGGACCTCTGCTCATGAACAGTGACACTGTCATTTTCATAATGTGTCCCGAACAGTGATTTCACACAGTGAACGTACTATTCTGCGCTGGAAGTGTGAAAACACATTTTGGCAAGGATGTGAAAAATGACAGCTGTATGGTTCACAAGAAGGTGTGGTAAAATGCCAATGCTGAGAATGTGGTGTGAAAATATTGCAAATGCGTTAACTTACGAGCATGCGTTGTGCAGTTGCTACGCATGCTCTTAAAACAGTCATTTTTGGGAGTATCGTCACCACATTTTCAACACAGGCATGTTAGCGCCTCTGCTAATGAACAGTGTCACTTTCATTTTTGTAATGTGTTCCGAACACTGATTTTACACAGTGACTGCACTATTCTGCACCACAAGTGCGAAAACACTTTTCGGGCAGGATGTGAAAAATGACAGCTGTACAGTTCACAAGAAGGTGTGGTAAAATGCCAATGTTGAGAATCTGGCATGAAAATAGTGCGAATGCGCTAACTTATGAGCGTGCATTGCGCAGTTGCTATGCACGCTCGGAAAACAGTAATCTTTTGGATTTTTCCCACCAAACTTGCAACATAGGCTTTTTGAGAGCCCCTCTCATGAACAGTGGCACTGTTATTTTGTTACTCAGTCCCGAAAGGTGATTCTGCGTAGTGACTGTGAAATCACCTTTCGGGACCGAATAATGCCATGACAGTGCAATAATTCATGAGAGGGGTCCCAAACCCCATGTTGAAAATTTGGGGCCAAAATTCACAAAATGCCTGAGATATGCATTAAGGTTGAAAACCCTGTTCATTCCATTATACAGCTTACCAGCATTTCTTCAGTTCTTGGTCAGCTTTGAAGAGTGCAGGCGTGTTCCTGGTCCACAGAAGATCATTGCGCTGGACTCCATGAGTAAGTATGGGGTGAGGGGGGTGAGGGAAGGCAGGGTGTGCAGTGGGTGAGTGCAGGTGGGGGAAGGGGCATCGAGACTACGAGGGACTGTTTTCATTTTACAGGATAAAAAAAAAAAGGAAAAAACCATCGTGGGACAGTTTTCTTTTTTTTGCGGGGGATTTGGCATGCTGGGGTGGGCTCCCAGCATGCCACCTAACTGTTTAGAGGGGCAAGGGGTGTCTGTATCCGGCAGGGATTGGGCACCCTCATCAGCATACAACACGGGGGAGGAGGAAGTAATGCCGATGGGGATTGGGCACACCCGTCAGCGCACAAAGAAAGTGGGGGCATGAGCCGAGGGGATTGGGCACCCTCGGCATTCAACAATTGGGGGGGTCATGCCAATGGGGAGTGGGCTCCCCTGTCAGCACACAAAGGGGGGGTTAACTGACAGGGGGATTGGGCACCCCCGAAGTCGGCATTAGTTAGGCAGCTGCCTGCTCACCGACCATGCACATAATGGTGGTGAGCTTGGCAAGAGAAGGACTGCTGCATATGACGAGCTTTGCTTGGATTGCAGCGGATCTTTTCTTAGATGAGCTCACCACATTATGTATGAATGGTGTGGCTCTGGCATGCAAGCTGATTGGGGAATGCAGGACGCACCTACTGGTGTGTGTCCTGCATTCGCCCAACTGCGACCCCACCTTCAAAGCTGCACTTTCCCATGATGTTGGCTGCACAAGCGAACCGACATAAAAAGGAAAGTGGTTATCCTTCTGTACAGACAGTTGGTGAGACCCCATCTGGAGTACTGTGTGCAGTTTTGGAGACCTTATCTACACAAGGACATAGACAGGATGGAAGCAGTCCAGAGGAGGGCAACTAAAATGGTGCAGTGTCTGCATCAGAAACCATATGAAGAGAGACTGAGAGAGCTTAATATATATACCTTGATGAAAGGAGGGACAGGAGGGACATGATAGAAATGTTCAAGTACCTCAAGGAATCAACAAAGTCAGGAGGTAGCATCTTTCAGAAAAAGATGTGTAAGAACAAGGGGCACAATTTAAAGATAGAGTGGGGGCGGCTCAGGGTAAAGTGAGGAAATTCTTTTTCATGGAGAGAGTGGTGGATGCATGGAACCGCCTTCCTGGGGAGGTTGTTGGGTCTAAAACAGTGGGGGAATTCAAACATGCATGGGACAGACATAAGGCATATGCAGTGGGGGGGGCTTCAGGAAGTAGGCTGTTGGTTAACTAGAATCTGCAGCTTATCCAGTAGGTAGGGAAATGGGCAGACTGGGTGGGCCAAGTGGTCCTTATCTGCTGTCAACGTCTGTTTCTGTGTTTCTATGTACCCACAGATACATGCACACATGCACAATGCACACATTGACTCTGTGTTACGTCCTGCAGGTCTCACAGTATATAGTGCAGCGTCCATTATGTGGCCTGTAACTGGAATCCTAGTACTGTGCTGTTTATTTGTGATGTTAAAGCATAGGTTTGAAATTTGGATTGGGCATTGACATTCATTTCAGTAGAGATAATGGAAGTACTGTATGGG
The DNA here is from genome assembly GCA_016271365.2 of Neoceratodus forsteri. NCBI lineage: Eukaryota > Metazoa > Chordata > Ceratodontiformes > Ceratodontidae > Neoceratodus > Neoceratodus forsteri. The sequence continues at coordinate 523,839,998 of CM057452.1, read as the reverse complement.
GGTGGGATGAGGTAGGGTTAAAAACACTACAACATCTCATTGCCTTACTTTTATTCCTTTAATGACCCTAACTGGTGCATTAATTGAAGTAATTATTTAATTTTCTTTGCAGTGAATTTTCAGACTTTTTAAAAAGTACCTTAATGAATGGTTTTGCATAGAGCAATGAATACAGTATGTACTTTAAGATTAGGGAGATGTATGTCACTGGGAATGTCCGTCCACTTAATCTATGTGCTTACAAGTATACATAACTTTTTCCATTACCTGACAGTTGAAAAACGTGACACAATTGCATGTAGTTGCATACAGACATGGACTATTATAATCAGAAGCCTTTCGTACTGTGTACCTTGACTCCACCAAGTTCTGTTTTCCTAGAAGCAAACTTACAAAAATGCCATAGAGTTTCACTAACACAAGAAAAGGTGTAAGTTAATACATGCATTTTCAATCTAAACTGTAATAAATGGATGTAAAAAGTCTCAACATACCTTTCCTGTAAGTTTAAAATCCTCTGTTTTCTCCCAGTGTGAACTATCTGGAGAATGGTTTTCTTCAAGTTGATTCAAAGTTTCACTGATGCAGAAACTGAAACCTAAATGGGTTATTTGCCTTGCAATCATCCCTTTCTATATTACCTCAGTTGGAAATTTGCATTACTGCACCTTTTAAGGCACTGACTGAGAAGCAGAGCTTCAGTATTATATTGCTATGACAGTGCCACCCTTAGGGTTTAATTATGCATGCACTTCTATGTTCATTTTTTTATTTTCAGTTACTTATAACTTAGCCATCTTCTGTGGAACAGTTGTGATATGTAATGTGGTGTACACCCCTCTGTTGCAGATTTTGGAAAGCCTGCATGTTTTGAAACATTCATCTGTAGCTTTGAACGTATGGGGTATAAGAAAACTACCCCAGTTTAAATGTTTTTAGCTCATCAATCAATAAAATGTGGGGAGTTTATTGAAACAGAAGCATTCACATTCCAAACATTTTTTCCCATGGCAGTACCTTTGTTAGATTGTACTGCTCATTTACTATTAGGGTATAAGAGGCATGAGTAGACCTTGAGGTTGTGGCCCATAGAGGCTGCCCTCCACCACATTTCTCAGTGGTTTAAGAGCAATGTACAGCTTGATAAGATTAGAATATCTAACATATGCTTGAAGGTGGTTTTGCTGTCTAATTCAACTATATGGTTTGGGAGTTGACTCCATAGTCTTGAAGTTCTCCAAGTATAGTACTGGTGATACTTACTTGTTTTGAATTTTGTTTGCATTAATTGTTTGTTGTGACCCCTAGTAATGTTTCCAGTTGTATGATATATAAGACCATAAGCTTCTGATCTTGAATAATATCATAAAGGAGGTGCAAATCCCCACTAGCATGCCTAGTCTCTAGTAACATTAGTTTCAAGCCAGTCAGTTGATCCTTGTATTTCTTGTCTTCTAATCCCCAAATAATTTTTGTCACACTACATTGGACTGATTCTGTCTTATGTCTTTTTATGTTGGCGAGCTTGCGCAGTCAACATCGTGGGACAGTGCAGCTTTGAAGGCGGGGTCGCTGTTGGGTGAATGCAGGGCAAGCATCGGTAGGTGCGTCCCTCATTCCCCAATCAGCCTCCATGCCAGCGCCACACCAGGAATACATAATGTGGTGAGCACACCTAAGAAAAGGTCCGCTGCAATCTGAGCAAAGCTCGTCATATGCATTGGACCCTTCCTACGTGCTTGCTGACATTATGAGCATGGTCAGTGAGCGGGCGGCTGCCCAACTACTGCCAACTTCGGGGTGCCCAATCCTCCAGTGGGGTAACCCCTCCACTTTCTTTGTGTGCTGATGGGGGCCCCTCCCGTCGGCATAAACCCCCAACTGTTGAATGCTGAGGGGTGCCCAATCCCTCAGCTTACCCCAGCTTTCTTTATGTGCCTGTGCCAGCCGGGGTGCCCAATCCCTGTCGGCATTACTTCCTCATCCCCCCCTCCGTGTTGTGTGCTGATGAGGGTGCCCAATCCCCCATCGGCTACAGACACCCCCAAAACAGTTAGGTGGCACACTGGGAGCCCACCCCAGCATGCCAAATCCCCTGAAAAAAAAAAAAACCTGTCCTGTGATGGTTTCTTTTCCCTGTAAAATGAAAATGGTCCCTCATAGTCTCGATGCCCCTCCCCCACCGCACCTGCCTCCCTCACCCCCCACCCCATACTTACTGTGGAGTCCAGTGCAGCGATCTTGTGGACCAGGAACACATCTGCACTCTTCAAAGCCGACCACGAACTGAAGAAATGCCGGTAAGCTGTATAATGGAATGAATGGGGTTTTTCAACTTTAATGCATTTCTCAGGCATTTTTGCGAATTTTGGCCCCAAATTTTCAACATGGGGTTTTGGGACCCCTTCTCATGAATTCTTTTACTGTCATGGCATTATTCGGTCCCAAAAGGTGATTTTGCAGTCACTGCATAGAATCACCTTTCAGGACTGAGTAACGAAATGACAGTGCCACTATTCATGAGAGGGGCTCTCAAAAAGCCTATGTTGCCAGTTTGGTGGGAAAAATCCAAAAAATGACTGTTTTACGAGCATGCGTAGCAACTGCGCAATGCACGCTCATAAGTTAGTGCATTTGCACTACTTTCATGCCAGATTCTCAACATTGGCATTTTACCACACCTTATTGTGAACTGTATAGCTGTTATTTTTCACACCCTGGCCGAAATGTGTCTTCATACTTCCGGCACAGAATAGCGTGTTCGCTGTGCGAAATCAGCATTCAGGACACATTACAAAAAATGACAGTGACACTGTTCATGAGCAGAGGTCCTAAAATGCCTGTGTTGAAAATTTGGTAACAATACTCCATAAAAATGACTGTTTTACAAAAGTAGCATTAGCAACTTCATGACGATACACTTTCGTAAGTTAAGCGCATTGCAACATTTTCATGCCACATTCAACATTGGCATTTTTACCACACCTTCTTGTGAATCATACAGCTGTCATGTTTAACATCCTTGCCTAATATGTTTTTTGCACTTCATGAATGGAATACATGGTTATGTGCAAAATCACTGTTCGGGACACATTATGAAAATAACAGTGACACTGTTCATGAGCGGAGGTCCTAAAATGCCTGTGTTGAAAATTTGGTGACAATACTTCATAAAATTACTGTGTTACAAGTGTGCATTGCGCAGTTTGCATGCACGCTCGTAAGTTTACAAACTTATAATATTTTCACTCCACATTTTCAACAGTGCCATTGTTCTACACCTCCTAATGAACAGTACAGCTGTCATTTTTCATATCCTGACCAAAATCTGTTTTTGCAGTTCTGGAGCACAATAGCACAGTTGCTGTGGAAAGCCCATGTTCGAGACACATTATGAAAATGGCAGTGATACTGTTCATTAGCAGATGTCCTAAAATGCCTATGTTGAAAATTTAGGGATGAAAGTCAACAAAATGAGTGTTTTACAAGCATGCATTGTGCAGTTTGCACACACGCTCATGACTTAATGAATTTGTAATACTTTCACTCTAGCTGTTCATCATTGGCATTTTTTCATACCTCCTTATGAACAGTACAGCTGACTGAAATGTTTTTTCGCACGTCCAGTGCAGAATTGCACGGTCACTGTGTGAAATCACTTTTTGGGACCCTTTGAGGAAATGATGGTGACACTATTCATCAGCGGAGGTCCTAAAATGCCTATGTTGAAAATTTGGTGGTGAAAGTCCAGACAATGACTGAGTTGCAAGCATGCGTTGCATGGTTTCCATGCACCCTTGTAACTTCGCCAATCTGCAATATTATCATGCCACATTTTCACCACTGGCATTTGTACACACCTCATTATCAACAGTCCAGCTGCCATTTTCTACAGCCTGCCCAAAACGCATTTCCGCAGCTCTGCCCCACAGGGGCATACTCGCTGTGCAAAATCACCTTTTGGGACACATTACCAAACTCACAGTGCTATGCCTCTCCACCTCTGCCACTGCCAATGCCAGCGTGACAACATTTGGCATTGACAAATACTTGTTTATAGTGATGATGACCAAAACTGGGAGGCATAATCCAGATTTGATCTTACCAGATTTCTACAAAGGGGTAGGATAACATGCTTGTTTCTGGATATAAAGTGACTTTTCAAGCAACACTTGATGTTCCTAGCTTTCATGCTGACAGGAGTACAGTGCTTTGAGTTTGAGAGGTTATAAGTTACTATGACACCCAAGTCTCTCTCAGCTGTGGTTTGCAATATTTTTCCCCTTTAATGATATATTGATAGTTTACGTTATGTTTCCCTGCATGTAACACTCTTTTTGTTTCAAAATTTAGGGCCATGCTTCACTTATCTGACCACTCCACAAAGGTATTTAAATCTGCCTATAGAGACTTGTGTTTCTCTTCTGTGCCTAATATATACCCCAGTTTTGAATGATCATCCAGTTTAATGAGTTACCCACTGATTTCTTGTGCCATGTCTGAAGTGAAAATGCTAAAAAGCGGTGATCCCAGGACAGATCCCTGTGGGACCCTACTTATGACCTGAATTTCTAAGGAAAGAAAACCTTTTAGTTTTACTGTTTGGATCATAGATCTTAACAATTGAGATACCCACTTAGGTGGGGGTTGACATTTAATTTGCTAAGTTTGTAAACAATGTCATGGAACCGTATCAAGAGCATTTGAAAAATCCAGTTAGACAGCCAACAAGAACTGTAAAATCTAGGCAGGTTCGTAAAAGCTAATTAAAGTTGTTACACAAAATCTGTTTTTATGAAAGCCATGCTGGATCAGATTGTGGTGGTTCATTGTGTCTATACGTTGCTGAATGTTATCCTTTATTATTGATTTCACAGCTGTTTGTGTTGTTAAACACTTTGGTATGCAGCGAATAGATCACAGTATAATTCTCAAGTCTCCTTTCTCCTTATTTTTACACAGTGCCACACCCTGCACTAGTGACATGATGATAGTTCAGTGGCAGCAGAATAGGTGACCAGAGGCTGCATGCTTTATTCTGATGCAGAATAGCATTTGTCAGCTTCCTGGTATCAGACTAGGAGACAGAGGCCTCAACTGCCTTGGCCATGACAGACAGGAGGAGGGTGCACTGCATAGGTGCTGAATAGCTGTCATTGCAGTGTTTAGTTGAAGTGTCTGCAATGTTGCCCAAGAGATGGCAGAGGAAGAGATGACTTGCTTGGTCTAGGAGAAGGCAGCAGGACAGGAGACCTAGAGACCTGTGATGACAAGAGTGAATTTATTTGGACTCATGTGGCCTCACAGTATATCTATCATCCACTCCCTGTTGTGTTGTACCTGTGAAAGAAAAAGAGCAAAGAAAAGAAAAAGAAATTCTGGAAGGATACTTAAAGTACCATCAAATTAGTGATGGCCATGCCGTGTAATGGCACAAAAGTGGCAAAAATTTGGTGGAACAGGAGGAAGCTTGATTGCTAGGGTGTTACCTCATATGAACTGTCAGAGAAATGCAGTTAAGCAGACTTGGGGATTTTACCAGCTCTGTAGAATCGTAAATGCTGTAGTAAAGGGGAGGGGGTGTTTAGGTGACAGTGAGTAGGGGGGGGCACTTGGAATACATTTATTATTTCCTTTTTAGCAGCATCTGATTTGGGATTACATTGCCAAAAAAATATCAAATTAGAAATGTGCTTGTTCTGCTTAATTAGAATTGCTGGGTTCTGTTCCTTTTTCTGTACTGAAGTGTTATGATGTTAACTTGAGGCTGACAAGCATTATCAAAATTGCTGGAGTTGCTGCAGTGTCTATATCGGTGTCCCCTCCCAGAAGTGCAACATTTCACTCTTGGCAGTCATTTGTGGTTGTTTAACAATTTCTCAGGCTATTGAAATCTCTTCTGGAGGTTAGGGTTCAATGCTGTTACATTATTGTCTATGAACCATATTATGTGTACTGCCCTACAGAACAAAACTGTTTCCATAACACAGTGAGATAACATCATATACCCCACAGCAGAGCAGAAGCAGTCTTTGATGTCCTCTCACCCAGTGATGGAAATGTCAGCCTTGTGTGTGATTGTCCAGACATTCTTTTGTATAGTATGGACCAGATATTCAAAAGGGTTGCGCCATGCGCAATAGGGTTGCGCCTGCGCAAGTCCGAAATTGCTCCATTCTGCGATATTCATCAGGAGGCTGTTGCACCACTGAAAACATGCTGAGCAAAAGCGCAATGCAAATGAATGCATGCTGAACTAGAGGGGGAGGAACCATGCATAAACTGCACAGCCCGATATTCAGCCAGGCTGTGCAGAGTTGTGCAGGGCGCAATCCCCAACCCGCGCCTGCACAAGGTTGAGCCAAAAAAAGGATCAAGTCGAGGGCCACCCACAGGTGAGCTGCCGTGTTGCAGGCGCAACACAGCAGCTGCCACCTGTGGTTGGCCCTCAACCCTCCCTGTGCCCCCTGCAGCCCAATTGCAGGCAAAGAGTGCAAATCCCACCACCACCCCCCACTGGCCCGATCGCGGGCATAGCTAATTCCCCCCACCAGCCCGAATGCGGGCAGCAATGTGTCTCCCCCAACACATCCCTGGTGGTCCAGTGGACCGCCTAAGCCCGATCGCGGGCTGGAGTAGTAAATCACACCCCCTCCTCCGAATATATCCCTGGTGGTCCAGTGGACCGATAAGCCCGATCGCAGGATGGGTAGTAAATCACCCCCAAACATATCCCTGGTGACTTAGGTCCCCACCCCACCCACTCCATGAGCCCACCACCCGCCTCCCCGCAGCCGGGCGGGTGGCAGCATCTCACCCGCCACCGCCCGCCACCTGCAGACTGACTGCCCGGGGCTACATGCCCATTGGTGCAGAGCAGGAGCCAATGGGAGTGCAGCCTATACTGAATAGGATATTCAGTTTTGTGAATGAATACATTCATTCACAAATCTGTAGCCTGTGTGCAATCTGTGTAGCCCTACTGGCAGTCAGTCTATGGATGGGGCGGCAGGCAGGTGGATGCTGCCGCCTGCCGCCGCGGGGAGCGGTGGTGGGGCCGTGGGTGGGTGGGTGGGGTGGAGGACACTGGGTCACCAGGAATATGTTCGGGGGCTGTGGATTTACTACTCCATCCCTGATCGGGCTTAGCGGTCCACTGACCACCAGGGATATATTCGGAGGAGGGGTGTGATTTACTACTCCTACCCGCGATCGGGTTTCTGCGATCCACTGGAGCACCAGGGATATGTTCAGGGGGCACTTTGCTGCCGGTGATCGGGCCAGTGGGGGTGGGAGGGATGTTTTACTCTTTTGCCCGCGATCAGGCTGCAGGGGGCGTCGGTCCCCGATGGCTGCTGCCTGGCAGGGCATCAGGCACAAGTCCTCGGGGATCGGCACACCTGCATGCTAATGGCATGCAAATGGGGCCATAATCAGATGCAAATGGCCCCCCCTGCACCTTGCATGAATTATGGCCCCATTTTGGATGTCACCTTTTGAATATCGGAAATTTGTGCATGGCGCAATGGTACTTGCGCCACTGCAAGTTGACTGCGCCACTCTGATCGCTTGCGGTGGCACAAGTTCCACTGCACCATGCTCAGTGGCTGTGGCCAGGGGGTGATATTCAAAGGAGTTGCGAGTTGCTCGAGGGCGCAACTCCTTTGAATATCGCTCTGGCCACACCCCTGTGCAACTATTTTGTGCAGCGCAAGGGCTTGCTCCACAAAATAGCACAGTTTGAATATCTGGCCCTATGTGTTTTAATTTACTTTCTCTGTCTTTTTTTTTATCTGTTTTTACACCCTTCTCTGCAACACAGAGGAACTTCTTCAGGGAGCTCTAGGCTGGTATTCCTGTAATTCCTCCCCAGGTACCTCTCAAAGTGTCACTTGGACCCACCTCCATCGTGTCTCGGCCTACCCCCCTGAGCGGGGAGAAGAGAAGAAGAAGAAGAATCAGCATTTATATAGCGCCTTTTCATACATCCAAAGCGCTTTACAAGCAATGCTAGACTGGTAGTGAAGTGACTGAATGTGTGGTGGCAGCCATATCGCATGTCATCACCCACACACAGCCTGGATAATTGCATGAACCGGTTTATGGGAAGGGGAATGTTGGCCAGAACACCGGGAATGTTCCCTACTCTTTGCAAAGAGTGCCCTGGGTTCTTTTACTTCCACCTGGACACCTGCCAGGACAACACCAGGATGGGCAGAAGGGACCTCGGTTTAACGTCTCATCCGAAGGATGGCACACCCCAGCAGTACAGCAGCCCCCAATACTGCACTCGGATGCTAGCGATTTTTAGGTGCAAGTCCAATCCTGGTGTGGGACGTGAACCCACAACCTTCTTGGTCCAGAGGTGGATGTGCTACCAACTGAGCCACACTGACACGTGGTCCCCAATTCCCCCTCCAGTCCAGTACTGAGCATCAGGAGTTCTGTTGTGGCATCTACTGAGATCCCAGTTATGGGTTATCTGGAGCAGCCAGGTACCCTTTACGTCCATAGCGATAAGGTATTTTCTTTGTTTCTGGCCCACCCCCTCAGGATGTCAGCATGCCAGGAGAACCAAGCGGTGGAGCATGTCATGATGTGCAAATGCTCTGGCTTCCAACCGATGTCCTCCCTTCCTTCTTGCAGCTGTCCCACTGCACCTCCACCCATGGTCACCCAGGTGGTGGTAGAGTGGTGGGACTAGCAGCCCACCCTCCCCAGAGGAGGAGAGCAGCCTCTGGGTGCTCAGTCGTCCTCTCCCCGGGTGGCCTTCCAGCCACCCAGGTCCATTCCCAAACCCGGGTCACTAGCACTGCAAGCAATAATCCTACTGCTGTGCTGGTGGGCAGGCGTATACGTTCTCTGTCTTGAACTGTAGTCCAATAAGTGAGTACAAACAGGTTAGAATTAAAAAGGGGTAGTGTGATTTAAAGCAACAGTGCAACAAAACTGGGCAAAAATTTGACCCCACCTTTTTTCACTGCAAAAAATTGCAGCCATTTTCCAGTTTAATTTGGTACAATTTTCTAATTCTAAAAACATTTGATTTTTATAAATGTTTTAATTTATTTTTTCTTAAAAAAGATGGCCACCACATTTCCCAAAGAAATAACATTATAGACTTGGAAAGGGTTAGTACAGAAGTAAATAAAAAATGTTTCATGGTACACTGCATAGGAGGTACCTAGACAAGAATATTTGACAGGTATGCTAATATCGTTCTTAATTGTAGCTGAAACTAGGTGTTTTTTTAAATCATTTTTCATTGCTGTGCTGCTTTAAGTAATAGCTCAGTGAGCTGGCAATATTTTATTTGTCAATCATTTAACAAATCAGTTTACTTGGGGTGTTTCCAGTCTTGCTGACCTTCCTTATGAGGGACTTGCAGTGTAGCATGATGCATCTTAATAGACATTAAATGTGTTCTTGTACCATTGTAGTGACATAGCTGCTGTGGTACACCAGCATTCTGACATCACTACTGTGGTTCAACAGCATCTCGGAGTGTATAGATTTCCGTACACAACACTAGAACATATACTATAGTGTCAGATGCTATTGTGATGTCCACGTGTCACTGTTGTCACTAGCTATGTCACTACTGTGATGCAGGTGCATCAAATCTAATGTTTATTGAGATGCCTTGTGCTACACTGCAAGACACTTCATAAAGGAAGATATGAACTAGACTGAAAAACCCAAACTGAACTCCTTTGTGAAAAAAATGAACCACTAGAAATGTTGCCAGCTCATGTAGCTATTAATTTAATCTTTGCTGTTTTCTGTTTATTTGACCACTGTTCAAGACACAGTTAGACAGAAGGTACATACCATCAATAACAAGGAATGGCAACCACATGCAATTAGGATGTTTCCATCTCAAGGCGAAATCGCATCATACAGTTACCTCTAGTGCATTGCTCTTGATCTATGATGTCTCACTTCTCAGTGAAAACACAATTTTGTATGTTTGGTTGTCCGTACAGAACTCTGTGTAAGTTATACAAATATCAGCTGACTGGGGAAGTCCTGGCAGCTAGACTGTAGCTCCAGGAAAGTTTTGAAGACTACGTGCAGATACAGTATGTAGATATTATTGGCAGGCTGGGCTGCTTTTTTCAGGGATATCTGGGGGTCTAAAGAAACCAGCTGGGAGGGGGCTTACTGCTAAGAGTAAGCTAAAACAAATTCAGCACCAACTGCACCCCCCCCCCCGGAAGTCCACACATATGGTCGAGGAGTGGAGTCACTGTTGGGGGGGGTTAAACTCTTGAGGGAACAAATACATATTGTACAGTGGAGTAGTCTTTTGTTATAGGATAATATAAGATGGTTAACTAGTTAGAATGTAGGGTTAGGTTATTAATATTATGTAAGATAACTAACAAGATGTTAGTCATGTTGATTGAATTGCTGAGGTTTAAGTACTTCCCCTTGCTCAATTCTGTCCTGTATGTGAACTGCGAATAGTGTCATTTCACCTCAACTATTTTCTTGTTTACACAGAGATTCCTGGTTCTCCAGTACTCATTTTGTGGCATAGGCCCAATGTAAAGTTTGTGGTTCAAAAGAACTTAAATCTTTTTTTTCATTGCAGAAGAGGAGGAGAAGGAACAGGATGCTGATGCAGATGATGAGGATGATGATGATGAGGAAGAAGATGAGAAATAATTACGGTTGGGATTATTCAGAACAAGTTTTTCCCACCCCACAGACATGGGTGTTGCTTATTATTTGTTCCTAGTAGAGAAGTACAATTATAGTAAGTTATGTGACTGGACTCTGAGTTAAATGTCATTACATATACAATAATGGATGGGGAAGTGTGCTTAATGAGAAATTAATGGCTGCCCGAGGTGTGGGGTTCTACATAAACCCTGAGAGCCTTCATCTAGTGTCTGTGACTCCCTGAGTTGCACACACAGATACACCATTTTGTTTTTCATTTTTTTATACAGCTGGTTTACTTATTCTTATATTTAATTTGCCTTTGTTTTTGGAGTTATAGATTTGAATGGTAACCGCGATCACCCTTACCTCAGTCAGTGAGGTCGGAGCTATTTACAGTGAGAGTGTTTCAATACGCCATCGGAATGGCAGGATAAATGAAATAGATTTTGTAAGGAAAAAAAGATGTGTTCGGGGTGCCGTATTGTTTTTAAAGAAATCAAATAAAAAATGAGAAACAGACTATGTCTGGTGGGTCCTCTGCTGTGCAGGATAAGGCACTGTCATGTTTCTGATTGCATTTAGCCCTCCCAGCAAGAGTGAAGAGCCAATCAGGATGCAGCTCTTGTCTGAGTGATGTGGCACGTGTTTGCTGTTATAACCTGCAGGTTATAATGGTAAACTATAACTCGGTCAGCCAATTCAAAAATTGCTGACCAAGCCGCCCGTAGCACTGAGGGTTGATGCGCTGGACACCACACCTCACGCCATGCCAGCGACCCGGATTTGTGAATGAGCCTGGGTCATCAGGAGTCAGCAGGGAAGGAGAGAGAGATTGAGCATCCGATGGACTGCTGTCCTTCTCTGGGGGGGGGGGTGCAGCTGCAGGTGTGATGGTGGCCTCTAGTGGAGCCTGGGGGCAATGCAGTAGCACTGGCAATGTAAGGGGGCATGATGGGGCACGGCACCAGGAGAAGCATGCGTGGAAGTGTGCACATTCTGTCCACTGATGCCATTGCATGCTCCACATGCAAGGGGTCCAGAATAGGGAAAACAGCACCAGGTCACAGTGGCTTGATGGCTGTCTCTGTGGGGCACCTGGCTCCGAAGGCACCATGATGCATTACTAGATCTGGTCCTGGTGGACGAGCATGGGGGGGCTGTTCAGCACCCCACCGCAGGGGGCAAGCGACGGGGGTAGAAGCTGCGGGCCCGAATAGGAGCTGGGGTCCTCAGGATGACAGCTAGGGAACTTAGGATGCCAGGACGCAGGTAGGCAGACCGGGGCCAAGGGAGAAAAAGGACTAAAAAAAAAAAAATTGCTGACCAGTCAATACATACATACTAACTGCAAATCTATCATGAAGAACAGTGTGGTAATCTTCAGAGTTCTTTGCTTGACATCCAAATTTCACAAGAGCAGCAAAGAATGAGGAAGATTACCACTACCTGTTTGTCATGATAGAGTAGCAGTTGTTATGTATGTATGTGTGTATGTAGTACCTACCCTGTCAGTGAGAAGGCAATAATACAGCTTTTTTGTTTTGCTCCCAGCATGTTTGCCTCAGTGATGGAACTAGAAGGGCCAGTCCACAACATGATGTATCCAGGCAAGCACTACAGCCTGGTGATGCATTCTAGAGTGTAAATACACTGCTAGAATCCTAAAAATACTAACCTGTGTTTTTGAGTGACATTACACAAATTCCTGAATGTGGGAAACAAAGTGGAGTAGTGGTTTCAAGTTTCTGGTTACTTTACCTTTGAACATGTGGTACAGAAGTTGTTTCCTTGCACAGAACAGTATTAGTAGTTTCGTATATAACACAATAAAAGTGAAAATCAACACTTGGATTTTACACTGATTTCTTCACTTACGGCCCATCTTACTTCTTGAAGTCCTAACAATATGTAGAGAAAAAAAAAAAGATTACCTATAAAGAGGGTTGCCCAAAATAAGAAGGGCAGGCCCCATTGCCCCATGGCCCAAGCCAATAAAAGAGGAAGCTCAGAAGGAAAGGAAGAAGGGGGTGGGGATGGGGTGAGGTTTAGAAGGGGGAGGACCAGTGACAACACAAGAACAATGATGTGGCAACAGCTGAATGGGCAAAGGAAGTAAGGGGTGGGGAAAGGTAGCAGGTCAAAGGGGCTGCACACAAGGGGAGCTCACAATTTTGCTCCATAAGGAAATTCCCTGTGGAAGCACATCAGTCGGAGGCAATAAAAATTGAGCCCTTGGGCATTTGATTTGGTGTTTGAGTAAAATGCGTGGTGAGTAGTAATAGTAAAATAAAAAAAAAAAAAAAAGAGAGAAAAAGGACTACTGAATAACAGCGAGAGGACATTCGGGAACCTGAGGTAAGGTGATGTGAAATGATAGTAGAGGCAGACAGAGAGCCTGTTTTAAAGAAGAAAAAGAAAGGATAATGTGTGGAGGATGCACTGAGAGCGGTGGTTTAAGAGCACCCGTTGTGGTTTGTTGCCGCTGACTCGAGGTGTGGAAGCATTGAGGGGACATGAATTGTCCAGGGCTGCAGTGGTGCAGCATTTCAAGAAAAGAAGGGTGAGGAGATAGAGCTGAAAAAGGGAGGTCTGTTGGTTGCAGGATGATTGCTGTTTCATTAGGTGAACAAGTGAAATCCCCAAAATGAATGAAATGTGTTCGAAAATGTTCCAGTATAGAAAATGCATTCTGAATGGCTGGGGGAGTGGTGCAAAGCAGTCGCGGGGGAGCGGGAAGTGAGACAGGGTAGCGTGGTGAGCACTGCAGCTTCAAAGGGGATAAGGTGAAATGGGGCTGGCGGTGGTGGGTGGCAGCAGGCCCAGCTGGAAGGTAGAGGGCAGAAGCCCTGTTGGCAGAAGCAGAGTCCCTCTGAAGGAGGTTTGTGGCGAGGCTTGGGGTGAAAACAGGCAAGGCTGCAGAAATGAGGGACACTGTAGTGGCTGTGGGGCATGAGCTTGGGGTTTTGTTGGGCCACAGTGGGGCCAAAGAGTTTTTGGTTTTCTGCAACGGGTGAAGCCTACAGTAAAAGGGGCTATTTTGAGGACTGGGAGTCGAAGAGCTGGTGGTCTGGGCCACAGCGTGACCAAAGAGGGGAGGCCTATAGTTTGAAAGCAGTGTAGTGGACTGCAGGATGTGGTTTTTTGCCTGGGGAAGGAGCCGGGCTTGAAAGAAAGAATGGAGGCACAAGAGAAGGGGGGGGGTTTGTGGTCAGAAGGAGCATGGAAGAAAGGAAAAGAAAAGAATGAAGGAAAGGGACCCAAGAGGTAGGGTCCTGACTGCGTGGCGATAGCGTGTAATGTCATCGCCACGTGGGCAGAGAGAAGAACGTGGTACTGGCAACGGGGTGGGGAAGAAACATATAGCGATCCGGGTTCGGGTCTACTGCCAGATGAAAGATGTTGCAGGCAAGAGGGCGGAATCGGCTAGGGGGCCATACACAACTGCAAATACAGCCGTTTTTCATGCCAAAATCAGCACTGAGCCCTGCAAAAACTCCGTTTTGGTTTAAGGAGGCATGTGGAGGGCAAAAGGCGACACAGTACAATGGCGAGTGTTGCCTGGGTAATGTAGGCCCGAAGGGGAGCCAGGAAGCGGCGTGGTGTAGGGAGTGCAAACAAAAGAGACATCGAGGCATCAGGAGAAGCAAGGGGAGGGGCGGGGAGGAAGTAAACTTATCCAGAAGGGGATTACAAAAGAAAGGTGGTGGTACAGGTACACCAGAGACCAGTTGGTTGGGGGTTTTTTTGGATGGTGTGTTTGGGTGTGGCCCAAAGACTGGTAAGCTGGGGTATAATGGGCAAAAAGATAAGGTTGGAGAAGGCCATAAAGGGGGCCGGGAAGGTAGAGAGCTGGTGTGGGGAGGAGCAATTTAAACACAGCTGGCAATGGGCAGCAGGAACAAGCCCCCGAAGGTGGGGGAGAAAAAAAAAGGAGGAATTATTATATAATAATAGATATATAACAAGAGAGTGGACACGTGGAAGGCAGTGCTTTTCTTAACAGATGTTTGTCGTTGTAGATACAGATGCAGGATGGCACCAAGAAAAACAAAGCCCAACAAAGAGGAGTGCTTCAAGGCAGTGATGGTTTTGGTGGAGAAGGCTAATCGGCTGCTGGAGGTGGCAGAGACTGAGGGTGTGGAAAAGGGAAAAAAGCGAAAAGGGAAGATGGGGAAGGGTAAGGAGGCTAACAAGAGGGTACTGGTGCCGGTCATCAATAGGAGCCCAGTGGGTGATTCCTGTCGGAACTACGGACCCCTTCCCTGAGAAACCCATACCTGAGCCATGCCGGACCACACCCTGGGGCAGAGAGGAAGAGCAGACCAGCAGTACTGAGGTGCCAGCCGAACCTACCAGTAGCAAGCTTAGTGCCATCACCGCAGCAAACAAGTGGTCCCCAAGTAACGGAAATACCGACGCCGGGGTCTGGTCCTTCACAGACAACTGCACCAGGTAATCAAGGGGTGACAGTGGAGAGCAGTATAAAAGAATATATAGCACAAATGTTAAAAAGTATGGGGGAGAGTGGCATTGGCCAATTAGAAAAGGCATTGGGCAAGCTAAAAGGGGGAGGGAATGAGGTGGGGGAGGGGCGATGGGGGGTAATCAAGGGCTAAGGAAGGAGTTAGGGGCTCCGAGAGTCCACCTAGCAGACCATGTTCCATCAGCAGTGAAAGACAAGATATGGAAAGGGGAATATGTGGATATTTTTGCATTAGCAAATGTAGATAGCATGGAAAAATATGAAGAAAAAGATAGCTCTGAGAAGAAAGACATGGTAGCGGCAGTAGTGCTGCTCAGAAAGGAAGAGGAGGACAAAACATGGAAGGGAAAAACGTGGGATAACTGGTCCACTGGTTTTACGTATTTCATGGCCATTGTGATAGAGAAACATGCGGAATTAGCTATCCCCCTGCTCACTTACTCCCTCATCATAAAAAATGCATACAAGAAAGGGGGGCATAGCTGGTTACGGTACGATGAAAAATTTAGGAAGAGAATGGTGCATTTCAGGGATGTGCAATGGGATGTCAGACAAATAGATTTGTGGTTGGAGATTTACACGGGGCCTTCAGACAAAGAAATGGAAGGTGAGAAAAGGGCATTGGCAGCAACAAAGGCATGTTGGGGATACAATAGGGCAGCCTGTTCTTGGCCAAACTGACGATTTTGGCATGTGTGCTCCAAGTGCTGGGGGCATCATCCAGCAGCCAAGTGCAGGTACAGCTGGGAAAAAGGGATGAGCAGTCAGGACAGCTCACATCAGCCATCCTTTCGGAGCAGGCAGAATCCCTTTCGGGGGCAGCACTGGGGAAGAGGGAATAGGGGTAGAGGAGCAGGGTGAAAATGGCAGGCCAATCAGCCCCGATATCAGGACATATAGGGGGACCATGAAAGTTTGGTTCCAGCTGGTACAGACACCCATAAACATAGGAAGGTTGAAAAAATGGTTGGGGGGATATCCGGATAGGTTCGCGGCAAAAAAACTGGGAGAGGGTTTTGAATACGGCTTTAACTTGCAGTTTAAAAGGCCCAGGAAAAAGACGGTAGCAAAAAATTTTAAATTGGTACGGGGAAAAGAAGGGGTGTTGGCACAAAAAATTCAGAAGGAAGTAAGCAAGGGTAGGGTCGAGGGTCCGTTCATGTCCCCGCCACTATCCAGACTAAGGGTTTCGCCTTTGGGTTTGGTACCCAAAAAACAAAAGGGGGGTATCGGGTAATACACCATTTGTCTTATCCAGAAGAGGATTCGGTCAATGATTCCATAGGGAAAGAGGACAGCAGAGTCACATACGCCACACTGGAGGATGCGGTAAAAATGATTAAAACAAAACGGGAAGCGTGGGTGGCAAAAACAGACATAGAATCAGCATTTCGCCTCTTACCGGTTAGGCCGGAAGACTGGGAATTACTGGGCTTCAGGGTGGAAGACAAGTATTATTTCAATAAAGCTATGCCAATGGGGTGTTCAATAGCATGTGCAACATTGAAATGTTTAGTACCACTGGCTACAATGGGTTTATCAGAGCAGGTCGGGTACGGAAGGTGGTGCACTACCTGGACGATTTCCTGTTTATTGGGAAGGAAAGGCAGAGACACAGGTCATGCTTAAGAGTTTCAGAGATTATGTCAGGAGGTGGGGGTCCCATTAGGTGAGACAAGACAGAGGACCGAGTCGCAAGATTGAGTTTTTGGGACTGGAACTGGATATGAAAAAGGAGTTATTCCGGCTGCCCGAGCAGAAGGTTAAAAAACTGAAGGAACTATTGAAGACAGTAAGAAACCGCAGGAGGGTAACGCTGCAGCAGGCACAGCAGTTACTGGGTCACTTGAACTTCGCATGTAGAGTGATCACACCAGGGTGAACGTTTACACGGCATTTAGCCTGGGCCACGTTGGGGGCCACACGGCCTCACCACTGGGTGGATCTGAATTAAAGGGCTCAGGAGGACATGGCAGCATGGGAGCAATTTCTGCAGAAATATAACGGGCATACATTTTGGCAGGATGAATGGGTGTATAACACAGACTTACAGTTATACACAGACGCTGGGGGAACAGGGATGGGAGGGTACCTCCAAGGAAGATGGTTCGCAGAACCGTGGCCGGTGGTCTGGAGACAGAGTGGGGTGACAAAAGACATCACTTTTCTGGAACTATTTCCCATATGGATGGCTATGATAGTATGGGGGGCTGAACTCAGGAACAGACAGGTCACATTCTGGAGCGACAACAGAGCGGTCGTGGAAGTACTGAACAAAAAACGGATGAAATCAGAGAGGGTTATGAGAGTATTGAGCAGAATGGTGTGGTTGGGATTGTCCTTGAACATGTCTTTCAGGGCAAAACACGTCAAGGGAGTTGACAACGTGATAGCTGATTGCCTCTCCCGATTGCAGATGGACAAATTCAGGACCTTTGCACCAGGAGCAGAGACAAAACAGACCGCCATTCCGGATCACGTATGGTCGATTGGATTGGGGGAGCTGAGGCATTGTTCCACAACTCCTGGGCCCCTCGGACCCTGAGAGCATATGAAACCTCCTGGAGGGCTTTTCAAAAGTTTCGGGATGAGTGCTGTGGACAGGTAAGTGGTCCAGCAATGGGGAACAAGTGGCACAATTTATAGTCAAGGGTTGGAATCAGAACATAGCACACTCAACCATGGGGGTGCATTTGGCAGCCATAGGTCAAATTTGCACATTAAGGGGTTGGGAGGACCCTACAAAACTAACCTTATTAGGAGAATGATGCAGGGATGGATGAGAGGGAACGAGAAGAGGCAAGATAGGAGAAAGCCGATATCAGAAGGGCTGATGGTAAGGTTACTGGAGGCACTAGGCCACATATGCATGTCCATGGGGAGACGGTGTTATTTCAGGCACTATACACCACCATGTACAGTGGGGCCTTCAGGCTGAGTGAGATAGTGGGCCACAGCAAGAGGACGGAAGGTGGGGTTTACTGATGGGAGGACATGGAATGGATGAGTGAAGCCATAACAGTCAAATTACGGGAGTCCAAAACCGATCAGAAAAAACAAGGGAGGAAGGTGTGGTTGTGGACACACCAAAATAAATCCATATGCCCGGTGGCTGCGCTGCACGTGTATGTGGCAGACCAAAAACACTAGGGTAATGGAAGGATATTTATACATGGGGATGGCAGGCCAGTCTCGGGGTACCAGGTGGCTGTGATATTGAACGAGGTACTCCGGTTTGTTGGGGAGTCAATGGAGGGATATTCCTCGCATTCATTTAGAATTGGGGCAGCATCAACAATGTCTGCGCAGGGCAATGGAGCTGAGGAGATCAAAGAGAGAAGAAGATGGTCATTAGGATGTTATAAAAAATACATACGAGAATTACAGATGCTAAAATGTTTGTTTTCTCCCATAGCAGGTGCATCAAGAAGAGGAAAAGAAAAGGGGGGGGGATGAAGGGCAGGGACAGATATTCATTCTTTGTGTTTTTCGATCAACCAGGTGCGACTAAGAAGCTCGAGGCATGGATTTGCGGGCACTCTTTTGTGCATTGGGCAGAAAAATGGGCAGCCCAGAGACAAGGGGGAAAACAGCTGTACCTGGATATTGACACAATAAGGCTGGTGTGGAAAGGCCGACAGGGCATGAAGTGGGCACAGCTGCTGCCAGAGCTCAGGGAAATCAGGAGGGATCATAGGTGACCAGACCTGATTGTGGTACATCTTGGGGCAATGACTTGGGAACAAGGCCCTGGTTGGACATTTTTTATCAGGTAGAACATGATGTTAAAGTAATAAAAAAATGGTGGCCAGAGGTTACTTTGGCCTGGTCAGACATCACGCCTCGCGGGGTATGGAGGCAGGCAGTGAGCCACAAGAACATAGACAGGGCCATAAAATGCATGAATTCGAGAGTAGGGAGAGTATTCCAGGAGAGTGGGGGAATGGTGATAAAACACAGGATCACAGAAGGGGTTGACGAGTACTACAGAGGGGATGGGGTGCATTTGTCGGGTCTCGGCCTGGCCATGTTCAACACCGAGATTTCAAATGCAATAGAGTCATGGCTGGTACAGAAATAAAGGTAAAAAAAAAAGGGGTTTGGAGAGGGAAGGGAGAAGAAGAAAAGGGGGCAAAGTCCACCGTCCATCACAAGCTGGAGGTGGACTAGTGGAAATAAGAAGCAGGGGCACGGTGTGTACGCCCGTGCCCCCGGTGCAGGATATAAGAATAAGAGGCCAGGATCCCCCCCATGATGTACGTCGGGGGCAGCAGAGATTGAGAGACCTGGCTATTCATTAAGAGAACAACAAGAAAAATTATATAATGTATGTACAAAATGGAAATATAAAGTTGATGTACATATAATGTGGAATATGGAAAAAAGTGTAACAAGGTGAAAAATGGTGAATGATTACAAATACATCAAATCAGTAAAATTATTGCCAAGACTGAGCAACCTCACACTACTGGTCCGTGTATTTATTGGTGGGGTTCTGGGGACAAAGAGGGTTGCCCAAAATAAGAAGGACAGGCCCCATTGTCCCATGGCCCAAGCCAATAAAAGGGGAAGCTCAGAAGGAAAGGAAGAAAGGGAGGATGGAGGATGGGGGGGGGGTTTAGAAGGGGGAGGACCAGTGACAACACAAGAACAATGATGTGGCAACAGCTGAATGGGCAAAGGAAGTAAGGGGTGGGGAAAGGTAGCAGGTAAAGGGGCTGCACACAAGGAGCTCACAATTTTGCTCCATAAGGAAATTCCCACCCTCCACCCAGAAGAAAGGTTAGCGGGCACTGTGGAAGGTGGAGCACAGTGCGTCACTGGGAAAGGTGGATCACAGTGGCTGGCTATGAGAATATTGCCGAAGGTGGACGACAAGTTGAAAAGGGGAGAAAGAGAACAAAATAGAATAAGAAGCAGGGCACAGTGCTTGCCCGTGCAAGAAATAAGCAGGGGCACGGTGTGTATGCCTGTGCCCCCAGTGCAGGATATAAGAATAAGAGGCCAGGATACCCCCCCCATGATGTACATCAGGAGGGGGCAGCAGAGATTGAGAGACCTGGCTATTCATTAAGAGAACAACAAGAAAAATGATATAATGTATGTACAAAATGGAAATGTAAAGCTGATGTACATATAATGTGGAATATGGAAAAAAGTGTAACAAGGTGAAAAATGGTGAATGATTATAAATATATCAAATCAGTAAAATTATTGCCAAGACTGAGCAACCTCACACTACTGGTCCGTGTATTTATTGACGGGGTTCTGGGGACAATGTATTTACAGTAGCGTTGGTACTTTTTTTTGAGGGGGTAGTAGTCCCCAAGTGCTTCCCTGTACTGTGGAACTAGATCCCCATGTGCCATCGTTCTCCCTTCTTCATATTTCTATAGTGTTTTACATATTAGTCCAGATATTCAAAAGAGTTGAGCCATGAGCAATAGGGTTGCACCTGCGTAAGTCCGAAATTGTGCCATTCTGCGATATTCAGCAGGAGGCAGTTGCGCCCCCGAAATCATGCTGAGCAACAGCGCAATGATAATGAAGGCATGCGCAACCGAAGGGAGGAACCATGCATAAATGGCACAGTGTGATATTCAAAGACTTGCGCAATGCACAACAGTGGAGCAAGCGGAAGTTGCGCCATAGTGAAAATGAGCCAAAATAAAAAGGAGCAAGGAAGAGGCGCAAGAACGCTACAGTGAAGCCACATGTGTCAGAGGCAGAGGCAGACAGACAGGGCAGGAGGCACAAATAGGGCAGGCCAGGGAAAGGTCACTCTGAACAGCCAGGCACAGGGAAGGTGTGGGGAACCACACAGCACAGAGGCCAGCACAGGCAGGTGTACCCGGTGCTGGGGAGATAACAGGACAGCGAGGAAATACAGCAACAGCTGCCAGGGGTGAACACAAACCAGGGATATGGCCAGTGCCACCTTCCACATGGAGGCTGTAATGAGGGGGGTGAGAAGGCGGGCGGCAGGGGGGGCATGGCCGTGGAAGGGCCCATTGGCGGTATGCCCCCAACAGGCAGTACCGAGCCCGCACCAGCTTTGAGCTGTGCACTGATACTGAGATTGTGGGCTGGTACCGCCTGAACAGGGAAATTCTGATGCGGCTGTGTGAGCTGTGCAGTGATGTGATGCAGGCAACCACACTACGGATCCATGCCCTGTCAGTGGAGACCAAGGTAATAGTGTGCATGTGCTTGCTCGCCACGGTACCTTCTAGGGACCAACTGGGGACAAAACAGGCTTAACCCAGTCAGCCACATCATGCCACCTCACCCAGTTCCTCAGCGCACTGCTGCCACATGCTGAGGGGTACATCCATTTCCCCAGCACCCAGCGACAGGCGCACAACAAACATACAGGAGTTCACAGGGTGCTTACGTATACCTGGCGTGCTAGGGGCAATAGACTGCACCATGTGCAATACAACCACCACCTGGCCCTGGGGGCCGCGCACATGAATCGCCAAGGGCTATGCCAGCATCAACTGCCAGGTGGTGTGCAATGCCAGGGAGTACATCATCAATGTCAGTCCACGCACCCCTGGGGGAGCACACGATTCTTTCATCTGGCACCAGTTGGCACTGTGCCACAAATTCGAGTGAGGGACATCCCACTGGCCACCTAGTAATGAGTATGCCAGACCACATGGACAATCATAGGGCCTGGGGTGGCATGGCCAGAGGTGGCATGGGTAGTGGACCTACATGGCCTGGGCGGGGCGATGCTGATCCACAAAACTAACCTCCACCTTCTACACACAGGTGACAGTGGATACCGTTCCGTCCCTGGCTGCTCACACCCTACACAAGTGACCCGTGACCCATCACAGCAACACCACAAGCAGGTACCACGCACCACATGTAATGTCATTGAGCGGTGTTCGGGATGCAAGAGCACTTCCATTGCCCTGACACCGGGCGGTGCCCTACAGTACAGCCCCTTCAAAGGCTCACCTGGATATTCCTGGCCTGTTTATCCGCACAACATAGCCAACAATGTGGGATAGCCATACAGGTTGAAGAGGGGGACAGCGATGGGGACGATGGGGACACCGGTGACGATGGTGATGGGCAGCCCCCCCTTGGCTGATGGGACCCCTGACTGCTCCGGCTGGCACAGCTGCACTGGGACACCATCACAGAGGAGCACTTCAGACAACCCAGGTAAGTCATGGGGCCATGCATAACCACCAGTGGCCAAGGCACAACCCACAAACACACATGGACACACACCAGGGGTGCATGCTGTCAAGGGAAGTGGCAGGGCACAGAGGCACACACACAGCCAGGGATGGGTGAGGATTAACATGCCACGCCAAAGGACACACACACACACGCACACACACAATGCAACAAACGTGCACATAGGGCAGAAGGCACACCGACCCAGAATGCACACCCTAGCAGCACACATGTCCACAGGCCACCACACCCACTGCCTGTCCATGTGCGTGTGTCAGATGCAGAGCACCATTGCACTTTGGTGTACAGTGCAATGCAGGCATCATCATGCACCACGCAACTCGCGGACAGCAGCCAGGCGGTGTGCAGGTGGACTGTGTGTCCGCTGCAGCGGCTGGTACCCATCTGTGCACTGCCCACTGACACACAATGACACTGGGCAGCACCAGACAGTAGCCATGCGTGGAGACAGGTCAGTCACGACACAGTGCCATGGCTGCCCACGGATGCGTGGACGGCCCGCCCGAGAACCCGCCAGCACTGGCAGACTGACCACTGGCCTCATGGGGTGGCACCGATGGTCCCCAGGGATTCCACTGTGTGAGCGACCGTGCTCCGCGCAGGGTCTGCAGACACCGAACATGCCTGCACCAGGAGTGCCAGGAATGCCACAGCTGAACCGGTGTTGACAGGGTGGGGTCGCATGGCGCTGAGAGCAGGGGTGGATAGTGCACTGTGTGGTGTCCGCGATGCATGGGCACCTGACTGTGTGCACATTGTGGCCATGACAGCAATGAATGCCTGTGCATGCTGTCAGTGGCAGCGGTCACATCCTCCATAGCGGTCCATCCCTGCCAGGATCCAGTGCGGTGTCCCCATGCTTGATGCTCCTCCTGCCTGCTCCAGAGCCACATGCAGTGCATCCACATGGGCGTCCGAAGCCGCATCTACTGCTGGACCGATGCTCGCGGTAGGTGGGTGTGCTGTCCAAGAGGTCATCAGCCCCCTCAGCATCCTGTCCCTCAGGGTGTGCAAGGCCCTGATGTTCAGCACCCCTTGAGGGTGGGTGCTGCGCACCAGGACCACATCTGGGAATGTCCACAGGCAGTGCACAGACGCCGCCACTGAGCCCTGTACCCCCAAGCACAGTGGGTGACTGCTGATGCTGCCCCTCTGGCTGCCGTACCCCAGGGCTCAGTGGTGCCGCCGCAGTGGCCGCAACAGTCCCACTGTCCTGAATAGAGCTGACAGGCACAGCCTGGGACTGTGCTGACACACAGGTCTCCACGGCAGCACCACCCACAGCCATGGGCGCGAAGTGCCCTGCTGTGTGGCCATCCTGTGGCACACGCATGTCACTGCCCATGATGGTCATGTCATCATCACTGGTGCCGGACTCTGCCCCGGCAACAGCCACAGCGTGCTGACATCCGTGGATGCCAGCACGCTGGGACACAAGAGGCTCTCTCCACCTGTCACTGATGACATCAGTGTGGACAGCCAGCAGCCCCACTGTTGCAATGCTCACATATACCTGTGGAGGTGGATGGTCCACCTCTGACTCCATCCGACTGTCCGCAGTGGACAGGCCCACCACCGCTGACCCATGCAGATGCTCAGAATCTGTAAGGAAAGCAAAGTCAGCGATCACTGCGAGTGACCTACCCTGCCCCCCCCATAGACAGACCATGACTTACCATACAGTGATGGGCCACCACCCGTCTGGAAGCCACCACCCGGAACACCCTCAATGGCACTGCGCTGCATGCTTCCAGCAAGCCTGTCCTCCGCTGGGGTCAGCTGTACCACCTCCGGCTGTTCCCCACCTGTTGCAGCACGTGCTGGCCTGATGGCAGCCACCTTCTCCTTTACCCTCCTCCTGTCCATGCCCGTCTTCTTCTCACACTCCTGCACGGAGCGCTGGTGGCTGCATGCAGGTTCATGGCATGTGCCACCTCCTCCCATGCAGCAGCACGAGGCCTGAAGGGTTCCCCGCCGTCCACTGAGCAGTGACTCCTGATCCAGGTAGGCCTCGAACAGGGCCTCGGTTTCAGCCTTTGTAAAATTCGGCCTCCTCCTCCTCCCACCACTGTTTTCCTCCTCTCCAACAACCTGCTTGGTCATTATGTAGCCTGTAAGAATGGCAGTTGTTACCTGTGACTGTGCAGTCACATGCTTGTCCCTGAATCCACAGCCCACACTCCCAAACAGCATGCAACTCACCAATAAACTGCAGTAACCGACTATGGCCACTGCAGCACATTGTCGCACCTTTATAGCGCAATCCATGCAAATGAGGCGAGGAGCAACTTTAAGTAGATGCAAATTGCAGTGCTACGCCATTGAATGGCTGATTAGATGATTTGCATATGACGGCTGAATATCACGCTCTTGCGCTTTGCGCAATTGTATTAAACGTGTGGAGCCACTCGCGCAGTCCTGTGACATGCGTAGTTTACCTCACTCGCATGCCGGGTTGCTGGCGCAGGCGTCTGCCGTGCTGATGATGTGCTGTGCATGATAGGCAATGCAGGGCATAGCCACTATTGTGCCAGTGGCGCTATAGCGATGGTCACTACATGGCGCTGTGGCACTGGGCCATCATAGGCGCAATGGCCCAACTGCCCGGTAGTCCGCTATGGAGCGGGCACACAGGCAGCCAATCGCGCTACACGCATTGTCATCTGATGGCTGTGCATGGCCTTGCACCAGAGACCCTTGACCCTGTGCCCGACCTTTGCCCCCTTGGCGCCATGCGTCAGGCATAGGTGCACCTCTTTCACGCTGTTCGGTAACAGCGCGATAGGGAATGGCAGCGCTGTACCGCGCAGCATCTGCATGTGGGGAGCCGCACTGCAGAGCACCATATTGCCTACTATAGCTACTAGAATGGTGCGCAGACGGGCAGCACAGTGGACAGCAATTGAGCTGGCCAATCTGGTGGCGATTGTTGAGCCACACCATGGGCCTCTCTTTGGGGAGGCCCCCCTGGACAGGGCCAGGACCCAGGTGTGGCAGGAGGTGGCCACTGCCCTGGAAGAGGCCACAGGATGGGGGCGTAGTGCTGAGCAGTGCAGGAACCGCTATGGTGACCTGTGCAGGAGGGAGCCGGCGCTACTGGCCCAACTGCGGTCACGTGCCAGGAGAGGCACAGTGCCACGTCCAGGTAGGGGTTCCGCCAACACACTTTTATCGTCCATGAGTCACAGTGTTGTATGTGTCCAGCACATAGGGGAGGGACCATATGGGGTTGGCCGTGGCGGTGTTCACAGGGTGTGGGGTGGGTGGGTCTGGCTGGGTGGGAGGCATACACTTGGGGCAGGGGGACTTTGCTTCGGGAATGTACTGATGTTCTTCTCTCCTTTTTTTCCCCACAGGCCCAGACGAACTCAGCAGATTGTGGGCAGAGTGGCGGAGGGGGGAGGACAATGCAGCCAGGCGGGTCGGGGGCCATCAACGCCCACCTGACCGGCCCGATGAGGGTGAGTGCCATACATCTATGATTAGTATTGCATGCTGTGTGACAGGGTGGGCAGTGGGTCATGGCCACCATTCATCTACATCACTGCCATGCATGCAACTTGTTACAATCAACACTGTCCAGTGGCAATGCATGTCTGGGTGTGCGTCACTGGTGGTCCATGCGTGCACCAGGTGCATGGCTATGCCACTGCCTTTGCACCACATAGCCATGTCACTAAACGGCCATGGTGGTGCTGTGCATGACTTAGCCGGTGGGTGTGTGCAGTGTTCCGCATGGCTGTATGCACCTGGGTGGGCAGGTCCTGTGGACGTGATCACTGCGGGTGGTCACACACCATCACAGTGGTATGTCCCATGGCCGTATGCCATGCACAGTGGGCGGGCTGTATGGGGTTGTGCATTCACACCTATTGACTGTGCTCCCTTGTCCTAGGTACACGCCATCTCAGGGACATTCGGTACACCGTAGGGGAGCTCCTTCAGCTGGCCCGCGAGTCCCTCGACATCTTGAGGAGGCTTGACACAACAGGGGTGCTGTGGAGGCACAGAGGCCGGAGGTCCCAGAGCCAGGAACGGCGGTTCAGATGAAAGTCCTTTGGTCCATTACTTCCCCTACCCCCCTGGACCCACCCTCACACCCCTCCTATCCCATCCCATTTGTCCACCCTTCCCCTACCCACCCCACCTTGTTTGTGTCCCCCCCAAGCTTGTATATAGTTTTATTGTTGTACATAGTTCACTTTAATATTTACAATACATTTGAATTTGATATGAATACTGTGGTGGTCTCTGATTTGCAGCGGGCTATAGGTGCTCAGCTGCAGTGGTGTGCATGGCATCAGGGGTGGTGCAGTCATGGGTATGTGTGTGTGTCCGTGTGGAGGTGACTATGGTGTGGGGACAGATATCAGTCAGTGTCTGTGTTGTGTGTGTGTTGTTCCCTGTGCACTGGATAACTGTGTGCAGTGGTCCATGGCATGTGCTCTGTGTCCATGGCGCACCCATCGGCCCATCCATGGCCTGTGCAGCCAACACACATGCCTGTCTGTGACCTGCACGGTCCGCTGGCATCTCAGTGGTGGCATTGCCTGCAGGGCGGACACTGTACCCGTCACTTTGCTGGGTTGCCCCTGTCACTGGTGTGGTGCATACCTGGCTCGGGTGGCACTGTGGGCAACGCAGTCATTGTTCCACCTCCATGCTGTGGCTTGTGTGTGTTGCAGGGGATGTGCCCCACTGTCTGTGGCTTGTGCTCCGGGTGACCACTGGTGGTGTATGGGTCTACAGTGCCTGCGTAGGGTGGCTGGCACCCCAGTGCCATGGTGGACTGCAGGTTGTGTGTACACGGCTTATGTGGGCCCACAATGGGGGCTTGGTTGCCCCACCACTGCGTCCCTGTGTTGTTGTGCCCTTGGGTATGGGTGGGTGTCTGTTCATACCCTGTGTGGCATCTGGTGTGGTGCATGTTTCCACGCACCACTGTGGGTGTCTGTGCTGGCTGTTGTGGCCAGTGGTGGGTCAGGGTGTGTCACTGGAATACAGTGCAGGGCGCTGTACCACTGGTGGTGGTGTCAAGGGCATGCCTGTCCCATGTGGGGTACCTCTTGTGCCAGCGCATGGTCGGTCTCTCAGCAGTACCTCGGGGGGACTGTGCATGGTGGCACTGTGTCTGCCATTGTTGCATTGCCGTGTGCTGCAACCCACTGATGGGTGCTTGTGGTAGGGCTGGCTTGCATGGTTCTGTGGTGCACAGGGTTGCCTTGACACAGTGGGGGTGGTGGCATGCATGGGGTTTCCTGCAGTGGTGGTCACTGCTCATGGGGGGGTGTCTGGGGGTCACAGTGCAGGGTGTGCTGTGCACTGGGGGGAATGGTGTGGCACAGGGTGGTCTGCCCTCCTTGTGTGCCAGTCACGGCTTGCCGGTAGGTGTGATGGGGCACCATGGCCAGGCTGTGGGTTGTTTGCTTGTCTCCATGGGTCAGTGGTTATTCCAGCCCTCCCCCAGTTGTGCTGTGCTTGGGGTGTGGGGGGACAATGTCTGTTCTGCTGTGTGTTCCTGTGTCCATCTGGGGCATGGGTGATGGGCCCCTACCTCCCTGATTGTGCAGTTACATTGCTCTGCAGCTGGGGGGCTCCCTGGCTGCGCTATGGTGCCTCTGGACTGCTCAGCTGAACATCCCTTGTTGCGCTATGGCACATCAGATCTGCTCAGCTTCCCCTCCCTAGTTGTGCTATGGTGCAGGTGGTGTGATATTCAGTGGTCGGCTGTAGGCGCAATTTGGCCTGCTCTGTTTTTGAATATCGCATCTCTTGCGCATGGGCACAATAGACTTGCGCTTGCTCCTGCTATTGCGCACTATTTGGGCACAGTTTGAATATCTGGGCCATTATGTTTGCTTGTGTGCATGCGCAAGAATCATTATGTGGCAGCTTAGGAAAGAAGTGGGTTTTTGGAGGTGTAGCACTATGGCGACCAATGCCCCCACTGCATCTTGGGGCTTGTCCCTCTTTCCCCAATGCGGTTTCATGCTGCTGCTGACACTAGTTCAGCAAGCGTGCCACCAATATGAAATGAATTTGCCGCTGCAATGAGGGAGCGACCCATCATTGCAAGGCGGTGTCTTGCCTGGTGCAACATTTCAATGCACATGGTGGCATCTGTCGCTGTCCGCCTCATAGTCCCCATGAAAGCCCCAGTCCCCCTGTCAGCATGCCCCCTTCCCAGTTCATTTGCCAACGGGAGAGCCCACTCCCCATCGGCATAATGTCCCCCACATTATTTTGTTTGCCGAGGTGTCCAATCCCCTCGGCATCATGTCTCCCCCAACACAGACCCTTTTGTATTTGCCAAAAGGGTGCCCAATCCCTGTTGGCTCCAGTCCCCCCAAAAAAAAACGTGCAGGTAATGCCCTGTAAAAAAAGAAAACCTTCCCATGATGTTTTTATTTATTTATTTATTTTTACCTGAAAAGTACAAAATGGTCCCTCGCTGTCAGTGGCCCCTCCCCTAACCCGCACCCACCCTCTGTGCACCTCACCTCCCCGCACCCCCCTCACCCCATTATTTACCTCCAGAGCCAGTGTGACGATCTTCGGTGGACCAGGAACACATTTGCACTCTCCAAAAGCTGACCGCGAACTGAAGAAATGCTGGCAAGCTGTATAATGGCATAAATGTTTTTTTTCAACTTAAGCAGATATCTCTGCCATTTCTGTGAATTTTGGCACCAAATTTTCAACATCGGGTTCTTGGGACCCCACCTCATGAATTCAGACACTGTTGTGTCATTATTCAGTCCTGAAAGGTGATTTTGTGGTCACTGCGCAGAATCACCTTTTGGGACTGAGTAATGAAACAACAGTGTTACTGTTCATGAGGTGGGTTCCCAAAAAGCCTATGTTGCAAATTTGGTGAAAACATTCAAAAAAATGACTGTGTTACAAGCATGCATTGTGCAGTTTCTATGCACGCTCGTAACTTCGAGAATTTTTAATATTTTCACTCCAGATTTTCAGCATTGCCTTTTTTCATACCTCCTTATGAACAGTACAGCTGTCATTTTTCACATCCTGCCCAAAATGTGTTTTTGCACATGTGGCACACAATGGCACAGTCACAGTGGGAAATCAGCATTTGGAATAGATTAAGAAAATATCAGCAATACTGTTCATGAGCAGAGATCCCAAAATGCCTATGTTAAAAATTTGGAGAGAACATTTCACAAAATGATTGAGTTACTAGCGTGCGTGGCAGAGTTTCCACACACACTCGTAACTTCGAGAATTTGTAATATTTTCACTCCAGATTTTCAACATTGCCATGTCTTCACACCTCCCTATGAATGCTACAGCTGTCATTTTTCACATCCTGCCCATCTATGTTTTCGCACATCTGGCGCAGAATGGCACGGTTGCTGTGGGAAAGCAACATTCGAGACAGATTAACAAAAATACAGTGTCACTGTTTATGAGCAGAGGTTCCAAATGCTTTCATGAGGTGGGAGTCACAAAAAGGCCATGCTGAAAATGTGTAGGCACTAGGGTTTCTAACCAAAACATCCCACCCTGTACAGACTGACAGGTGTCATGGGTGTGCCTTTGGATTGCTGGCTGTAATGCTCATGCCATGTCACGCCCACCTTGCAGCCAGTGACAGCATCGAGGTGTGCCTTGCACTCTTTGGCCCCAGAGTTCACCCCATTCTCCTATACTGCACCCATTTCAGCATATGTCCTTATGGACTGGGGTGACTGTAAAGCCGAACACTCCAAGACACATCTCAACACTTGTCTGTGTCTGCAGAACAGGATGAGGAGAAATGGCATGAGCATTATGCACGATGACCCAAAGGCATACTTCAATGCCTGTCCATCTCTTCAGGGTGGAGGTGGAGTTGGCATGAAGTTCAATTCTTCAATGCCATTCCTGTTCTGCTTCTGTCTAACTCCTGCACTTCCAATGCAAATACCATCAAACAAACATTCGGCATTGACAAATGCTTGTTAATTCTTGAAACATCTTTATTAAAAAACAAAATCAAATACCTAT
Source organism: Neoceratodus forsteri (assembly GCA_016271365.2). NCBI lineage: Eukaryota > Metazoa > Chordata > Ceratodontiformes > Ceratodontidae > Neoceratodus > Neoceratodus forsteri. The sequence goes on along the minus strand of CM057452.1, from coordinate 523,809,616 downwards.
TTTCTAAGCACAATAATATCTTCCAAAGGGGGCAGTATAGGCTATACCAGACCTTACAGGGGCTATATGGCTATCCACCTGTGGTGTTGCGCCTCATTATGTTCTGTGCAGTCCAGTATAGTCCAATACCAGCCACCCTATTGGGTATTATTGCTTGCATATAGAACATACTATTCAGACCACAGTTAGAACAGGTCAGCCTGATACAACTATCTGTTGTCAAATAGGAAGCAATCAATAAATTAATGTACAACTGTACAGTGACATTAAGTTCTATATGCTGGCACTATTGTTCTAATAGAAACATAGAATTTGATGGCAGATAAGGACCTCTTGGCCCACTCAGTCTGCCCATTTTCCCACCTGCAGTCATTCCGCAGGGATCCTACTTGATTTCAACAGATAGAGTTTATACTGGGAGTGTGGTGCTCCAGACAAGTTAAAGCAACAACAACAGTTCAGAAGTCGGGCACTCACCACTTCCAAATCAAACATAGGCACCAGTCTGCAATCCAGTTCAGACTTTGTAGTCCATTTTATTAAAAATTCTACATATTGAAAAGTCAGGCTGTGCTTGCCGGATGCGTTTCGGATCAATACTGAACCTTTATCAAAGCCCACCCTACTTTTTATATAATTCAATAAGATTTATTAAATTATATCAAGAAGACAAACAAACCAAAGAATACGCAAACAGAACAACTACAATCAACAAAACTATAATCAATGGTCACAATCACAAAACCCAAACAAAATACTCCCCCACCCTCTCTCCCTCTCTCCCTCCACCCCCCAGCAGCTCATTGCATCCTGAAAGGAATTGCAGGACAGACTACAAGATTGATTCCCCCTCAAAACAGGGAGGAAAATGTGTGGGCAAATGAATGGACATATAAAGAAATATAGGAAGTAAAAGAGAGGGGCTTAAGATTACAACCCTGCAGTAGAGGTAGATAGATGGGCATAAAACGATTCCCATCTACATAGAAAAAGATGGGGACACTTCTGCAAAGAAACAATATGCTTTTCGGCCATGAGCACAGTCATCACTTCTTGATGCCACTCCTGGAAAGAAGGCAAGGAATTATCCTTCCAGTGATGCAGAATTATTATGTTTGCTGTATCCAAAATTAAGGACATGTGGGCCATGCGAATGCTAACCAAACCTTGAGGAGAAAAGCCCACAAGAGAAATAGAAAGAGTAAATATATCCTCCAATCCCAGGAGTGGATCTAGTACATTCTTAACAGAGGCCCAGAATGGTAACACTTTTACACATTGAATCATTAAACACATGAATGTCCCAAGGTTCCTTTACAAAATTTTTTATAATAGGGGAGATAGAAAATGGAGAATGAAAGTATATACACAAAAAGTCTATCTCAACCCTTAATACATGAAATACAGCTCAATACAGCTCTTTAACAATCATTATACACTTTGGCCCAGATATTCAAACTGTGCCCAAAAAGTGCACAACAGCAGGAGCAAGTGCAAGTCCACTGCGCCCATGCGCAAGAAGCACAATATTCAAAAACTGCGCAGGCCAAGATGCGCCTACGGCCGACGACTGAGTATCACATCACCTGTACCACAGCACAACTTGGGATGTGAAGCTGAGCATATCTGATGTGCCATAGCGCAACAAGGGATGCTCAGCGGAGCAGTCCAGATGCACCATAGCGCAACCAGGGATGCCCCCTGCAGCAGGGCAGCAATGCAACAGCACAACCAGGGATGCAGGGGCCCACCACCCATGCCACAGATGGGCAGAGGAGCACACAGCAGAACAGACGCCATTGCCCCATGCACTGCACAACTGGGAGAGCAAAGTGAACCACTGCCCATGGGATACCAGCAACCAACCCACAGCCGGGCCATGGTGCCCCAGCAAACCCCCTGGCAAGCTGTGGCACCCCATCCCATCAATGCAGAGCACACCCTGCACCACAATCACCATACACCCTTCCCAGGAGTAGCGCCCAACAGTGCAGGACACCCTATGCATGTCACCACCCCCACTGTGACAATGCAACCCTGTGCACCATGGAGCCATGCAAGGCATCCCCACCATGTGCACCCTGCTGCGGGCGGCAGCAGACAGAAGTGCAACAACAGCATACACAGTGCCACCCTGCACGTTCCCCCCAAGGTACAGCTGAGAGACCGACCATGCGTTTCCACACGAGGTACCCCACATGTGACAGGGCATGCTCTGAACCCCACCTCCAGTGGTACAGCACCCTGCACACCCTCCCAAGGACACATCCCATCCCAGCGCTGGCCACAACAACCAGCACAGACATGCACAGTATAGCATGGAAGCATGTACCACACAGGGAAACAGTAGCGGCTCAACCAAGCCACTGGCATGTGCCCACGGCTGACGTGTACACACGGCCAGCACCCCTACATTGCACAGGTGTGCCAGCCACTCTGCACAGGCACTATGAAGCTGTATGCCACCAGCATGCCGCCGGAGCACAGGTGACAGACACTGAAGCACATCCCCCACAACCAACAGCATGGAGGGGGCACCATAACAGCGGAGGCCACAGTGCCACTCGAGGCAGAAGTGCACCATACTGGTGATGGAAGGCAACCTGGCATTGTGCCGGGTACAGTTGTTATCCAGCATGGACAGCCACCACTGACACGCCAGCAGACCGTGCATATCACAGACATGAAAGGGAGTCAGCTGCACAGTCCATGGATGGTCTGACAGGGGTGCCATGCACACAGTGCAGGCCCCGTGGACCACTGCATACAGGCATCCAGTGCACAGAGTACAACACACAAACCACAGACAGTGACTGATCCACCTGCCCACACCATAGGCAGTTCACCTCTGCACACACACACACGCCCATGCGTGCACCACCCCGATGCCATGCACACCACTGCAGCTGAGCACCTGTAGCCCGCTGCAAATCAGAGACCACCACAGTTGTCATAACAAAATGCTTATATTTAGAAGAAGTAACAAAACCTATATACAACTATTTACAAGAGGGGGGGAAGGGCCACATAACAGGTGGGGGTGGGTAAGGGCAGGGGTGAACATATGGGAGAGGGAAGAAGGGGTGTGAGGGTGGGTCAAGGGGGGAAGGTGGTAGTAGGGGCATGGAGTCATTAATGTGCGCCCCGATCCTACTCCACATGGTGCCTATGTCTGCTGCTCCTCCTCCTCCTCACCCCGTGGTGGTGGATTCTCTGTAACAGCTCCAGTGTCACCCTTGCCACCTGGAGCAGCTCCCAAACACTCCTCCCCAGTGCCTGGAGTCACCGTCCACCTAGGACGAGGGAGCAGAGTCAATAAGTGTGACTGTCCAGCCCCCTGCAGCCCACCCATTGTGCATGGCATAGAGCCATGTGCCATGCCCCTGTGATGGTGTGCAACCACCCACAGTGACCGTGTCCACAAGACCTGCCTACCCAGACAGCCACAGCCATGTGGACCACTGCACACACCCACTGCCCATGCCCTGCACAGTACCACCATGGCCATACAGTGACTTGGCTATGCGGTGTGCCTCAGGTCCCCGTAACGGTGGTGACACTGCTCCACTGTGCACCCCATACCAGTGGCCTCCTCCTGGGCGTCGGCCACCTCCTGCCACACCGCACTCCTGGCCCTGTCCAGGGGTGCATCTCCATACAAAGCCCCAGCATGGGGCTCCATATTTGCCACCAGGTTGGCAAGCTCAACCTGGTTCCACATTACTGCTCACCTCCGCGCCATCTCTTCAGTGTGGTGGATTCAAAATGGCACTCGGCAGCGCAGTCCTGCCATGTGCAGATGCTGCGTGGTACAGCGCTGCCATTCCCTATCATGCTGTCACCGATCAGCGTGATAGTGGTGCACCAATGCCTGACGCATGGCACCTAGGGGGTAAAGTTCAGGCACAGGGTCAAGGGTCTCTGGCGCATGGACAGCCACAGTGCGATTGGAACCCAATGCGTGTAGCATGATTGGGTGCCTGTCTGCCACCTCCTGTAGCGGCCTACAGCGCTGTTGCCCCAGTGCGCCTACAACGCCCCAGTGCCACAGCGCCATATATCTGAACAGCACTGTAGCGCCACTGGCACAATGGTGGCCATGCCCTGCATTGCCTCCCACACACAGCACATCAGCAGCACGGCAGGCGCCTGCGTCATCAACCCGGGCATGTGCAGTTAGGTGTGTACTGCACATGTCACAGAACTGCACCCTTGGCTCAGCATGTTCAACACAATTGTGCAAAGCGCAACAGCGTGATATTCAGCCGGCATATGTAAATCATCTAGTCAGCCATTCAATGGCACAGTCACTGCATTTGCATCCACTTAAAAATGCGCCTCGCCTCATTTGCATGGGTTGCACTATAAAAATGCAACACTGGACTGCACTGGCCATAGTCGGTTACTGCAGTCTATTGTGCTGAGTTGCATGCTGTTTGGGAGTGTGGACTGTGGTGTTTGGGACATGCATGGGACTGCACAGTCACAGGTAACACCTGTCATTCTCACAGGATGAATCATGACTGATTGTGAGGGGGAGGAAGAGGAACAGAGACGTGGGAGGAAGAGGAAGCCAAACTTCACAAAGGCAGAGACAGATGCCCTGTTTGAAGCCTACCTTGACCAGGAGCCGCTGCTCAGCGGATGCCAGGGAACACCACAAGCCCATGCTGCAGCATGGGAGGAGGTGGCATGTGCTGTCAACCTGCATGGCAGCCACCAGTGCTCCATGCAGGAGTGCAAAAAGAAGATGGGCATGGACAGGCGGAGAATTAAAGAGAAGATGTCTGCCATCAGGGCAGCATGGTCTGTGACCGGTGGGGGACAGCCGGAGGTGCTACACCTGACCCCACAGGAAGAGCAGGTTGCTGGCAGCATGCAGCGTTGCGCCATCGAGGGTGTTCCAGGTGGTGGATTCCAGATGGGTGGTAGCCCGTCACTGCATGGTAGGTCCTGGTCTGTCAATGGGGGGGACAGGGTAGGTCACATACATAAATGCTACTGTTTTTCCCTTACAGCTCCTGAGCATCTACATGGGTCAGCGGTGGTGGGCTTCTCCACTGAGGGCAGTAGCATGGAGATGGAGGAGGGCCTGTCCACCTCCACAGGCATACGGGGGTCATGTCGATAGTGGGCCTGCCTGGATGTCCAGACTGATGTTGGTGGAGCAGGTGCGGAGGAGGCCCTGCCTGTGTCCCAGCGTGCCAGCGTCCATGGATGCCAGCATGCTGAGACTCGGGCTGGTGCTGGATCTGTCACCGATGATGATGGAGCTAAAGTCATGGGCAGTGAGACGTGTAGGCCACAGGAAGGCCACACAGCAGGTGACATCGCGGCCAGGGCTGTGGGTGGTGCCGCCGTGGAGGCCTGCGTGACATCACAGTCCCAGCCTGTGCCTGTCTGCACCAGTGGGGCAGCACTGGTGTGTGTCCAGGACAGTGGGACTGTTGCAGCCACTGCGGCAGCACCATTGAGCCCTGGAGAGTGGCAGCCGGAAGGGCAGTATCAGCAGTCGACTAATAGCCATGGGGGTACAGTGTCAGGGGGTGGCATCAGTGCACCACCTGTGGACATGCCCAGGCCTGGCCCTGGTGTGCAATGCCCACCCTCAAGGGGTGATGACCATCAGGGCCGCGAACACCATGAGGGACAGCATGCTGATCAGGCAGATGACCTCTTAGATGAGCACACCCGCATACTGCAAGCATCAGTCAATCAGCAGATGCAGCTTGTGATGGCAGTGGATGCACTGAGTGCAGCTCTGCACCAGGCAGAGGAGTGGTGCAGCAGAGACACCGCTCTGCTCCTGTCAGGGATGGACCTGTTGCGGGAGGATGTGACCGCTGCCATTGACAGGCAGACACAGGCATTCACAGCTGTTATGGCCACAATGGGCACACAGTTATTTGCCCATGCGTTGCAGACACCGCGCAGTGCAATGTCCACCCCCCATTCCCGGCGTCGTGCGACACCATCCTTGTCGACACCAGGTTCAGCTGTGGGCATCCTGAGCACGCCTGGCGCAGGCATGTTCAGTGTGCTGCAGACCCCTGCGCAAGCATGGTCACGTTCACGCAGTGGAACCCCTGGGGGACCATCGGTGCTACCCCATGAGGCCAGTGGTCAGTCTGTCACTGCTGGCGGGTCTCGGTGGGGCCGCCCCCACACATCTGTGGCGGCCGTGGCACTGTGGGGTGTGACTGACCTGTCTCCCAGCACAGCTACTGTCTGATGCTGCCCTGTGTACATTGTGTCATTCACGGGTGGGGTACCTGGCCCTGCACGCACACACATGATCCATCTGCACACCCTCCTGGCTGCTGTCTGCTGTGGCGTGTGCATGATGATGCCTGCGTTGTACTGTCCACCACTGTGCAATGGTGCCCAGCATCTGACACATGCACAATGATAGGCAGTGGGCATGGTGGTCTGTGGACATGTGTATGGCTAGGGGTGGCGATCAGGGTCAGCATGCCTCCTACCCTTTGTGCATGTCTTGTGAGGTGTGTGTGTGTGTGTGTATGACCATGTGCCATGTTAGACCTTGCCCATCCCTGGTGGTATGTGCGGTTCCATGCTCGGCCACTTCCCTTGACAGCATGCACCCCTGGTTTTTGTCCATGCGTGTTTGTGGGTTGTGCCTTTGCCATTGGTGGTTGCACATGGCCCCATGACTTACCTGGGTTGGCTGAAGTGCTCCTCTGTGATGGTGTCCTGGTGCAGCTGTGCCAACCAGATCAGTCGGGGATCCCGTCGCCCAAGGGGGGCTGCCCATCACCATCTTCACCAGTGTCCTCATCGTCCCCATCACTGTCACCCTCTTCGACCTCTACGGCTATCTCACAGTCATTGGCCATGTTGTGCAGGATGCAACAGGCCAAGAATTGCCCACAGGCCTTTGAGGGGCTGTACTGTAGGGCACCGCCAGATGTGTCCAGGCAACGGAAATGTGCTTTCAGCATCCCGAGCACCCGCTCGATGATATTTTGTGTGGTGGCATGTGCCTCATTGTAGTGTTGCTGTGATGGGGTTGCGGGCCACTGGTATGGTGTGAGCAGCCAGGGATGGAGTGGGTATGCACTGTCACCTGTGTGTAGATGGTGGAGGTTAGTTTGGTAATCACCGTCGCCCTGCCTTGGGCCATCTAGGCCAATACCCATGTCACCTCTGACCATGCCCCTCCCAAGCTCTATTTTTTTCTGTGTGGTTTGCATACTCACCCACTAAGTGGCCAGTGGGGATGTCCCCACTCTCGAATCTGTGGCACAGTGATGCTCCCCCAGGGTGCGTGGCACAGACATTGATTATGCGCCCCCTGGCATCGCACACCACCTGGCAGTTGATGCTTGCATAGCCCTTCGGATTGATATATGTGGCCCCTTCAGGGTCAGGTGGTGTGTGGATGGCCACATGGGTGCAGTCTATTGCCCCTAGCATGCCAGGCATATGTGCTACCCTGTGGAACTCCTGTATGTTTGCTGTGTGCTCCGCCGGTGTTCTGGGGAAATGGATGTACTCTGCAGCATGTGGCAGCAGTGTGCTGAGGAATTGGGTGAGGTGGCATGATGTGGCCAACTGGGTTATGCCTGTGGTGTCCCCTGTTGGTCTCTGGAAGGTACCCGTGGCGAGCAGGCACATGCAAGCTGTCACTTTTGTCTCCACTGACAGAGCATGGCTCCATCGTGTGGGTGCCTGCATCACATCACTGCACAGCTCACAGAGCCGCCTCAGAATTGCCCGATTCAGGCGGTACTGGCCTACGATCTCGGTATCGCTGTACAGCTCAAAGCTGGTGCGGGCTCGGTACTGCCTGTTGGGGGCATACCGCTGACGGGTCCTTCCACGGCCGCACACCCCTGCTGCCTGCCTTCTCACCCCCCTCATTACTGCCTCCATCTGGTTGGTGGCACTGGCCATGTCCCAGGCTTGTGTTCCCCCCAGCAGCTGTTTCTGTGTTCCCGCCGCTGTCCTGGCTGCCACTTCCCCTGCACTGGGAACACCTTCCTCTGGTGGCCTCAGTGCTGTGTGGCACTTCCCCCTTCTGCACTGTGTTTGGCTGTGGCTCCCCACACTTTCCCTGTGCCTGTGGGTTCAGGGTGCCCTTTCTCTGTCCTGCCCTGTGTGTCTGTCCTGCCCTGTGTGTCTGGCTAGAGTTCAGCCACATGTGCCTTCCCTGTAGCGTTTTTGCGCCTCTTCCTTATTCCTTTTTATTTTGGCTCATTTCTGCTATCGCGCAACTTCCACTTGCTCCCCTATTGCGCATGGCGTATGTTGTTGAATATCGCACTGCGCCATTTATGCATGGTTCTTCCCTTCAGTTGTGCATGCACTCATTATCATTGCGCTATTGCTCAGTGTGATTTGGGGGGTGCATCTGCCTCCCGCTGAATATTGCAGAATAGCGCATTTTCGGACTTGCACTGGAGCAACCCTATTGCGCACGGTGCAACCCTTTTGAATATCTGGCCCTTTATTTATAAGCGAAAATACTTTATAATCTGCTTAATATTATAACGATACTCCATAAAAAACCTTTTTGTAACGTTTCAGAACTTAAGTTCCTTCATCAGACAACAGAGCTTGTTTTATTCTGTAAAAAAATCAAAGAAAAAAAGAGCTAATAAATTTGACTATTATATATCAATAGTAGTAATAATAATACAATTATTTATAGGTAGAACTAACCTGCTACTTATCAATGAACTTAAAGGCTGATTACATTAATGTGCGGCTTCTACCTTTAATTGGGGGGGGAGCGGAATGCTCACCTCAGTTTTCTTAATTTATCAAGTGACTCCAAGTATTCTTTCTCTATAGTTAAAATAAATGAAACATAAATCTTAGTGAATTTCAAAACTTTTCTCAATGAATTCGCCAGTATTGATACACTAAAATAGTGCTTACTTAATGAGTGGTCTTGCTTAGTGCACTTGCTGTGTAAACCGTAAGGAATGCTTGACTATCTCTCTGCATAAGAGAAACAAAGTACCATTCTGAAGACGATTTATATCCTATATTAATTTCATGAGAAATTTAAAATTAATGTCATATTCTTTTCACTAAATGAGAGTACTACCTCAAAATAAGATGAAGATATTCTTTAAGTGAAAACTGGACTCCATATGTCTCTACTTCGACCGGTAAACACTAAAAACAATATCAAGTATTTAAATCACAATGTTGCAATTATAAATCAATACAATTCAGGTATTAAAAGACATAGAAAGCCCTTACCGATTTGATATTTTGTTTCAACATCCAAAGCACACTTTTAGAACAGTTTTTCAAAAAGGAATTAGGTTTTAAGCCGCCGCCATTAACTAACCATGCCAAAATTGCTCTCCTTCTCTGGGGTGGGGTGGGAAGCTTGCCCCGCCACTATACCACCACCACCTGGTGAACTCGGATGGTGCTGGTACGGAAGGGGAAGCAGCAGGGAGGGTTGATGTTGGCAGAGGACAGGATTGGATGCACGACTCTGCCTGCATTTGCCTCATTGGTTCTCATTGCACACTGACATCGAGGGGATGGACTACAGAACAAGGAAACTCCTCTGCACCCACTCCTTGCGATGAGCCCACAGACCACAAGAGGAACCAGGGGCCGATTCTACTGTGCGCACTCCAGGATTGAGATTCTGGGGAGATTGGGGTCCTCCCCACCCTGCACAAGGGTTATCGGGGGCTCTAGAGGTAAGATTGGAGAGATGCACCCTAGGAACAGACCACCTGGTCCTCAATGTGGTGTGTAGTGCTTGGGGGCTCTGAGTGAGGAAATGGGCACAGAACAAAGAGAAGGGATAAAAAAGAAAGTTAAAAAAAAAGGTCTTGAGTCAGGTAAGATAAGCATAGTGACTCTGAGCAAGCCTGCTACTATTTCCAAAATACAGTCTTTAGTTTTATGGCTGTATAAGGTTGTATAAGACTGGGTGGGCCAAGATGTCCATGTTTGATATGTTGAACCATCACATTCTCCTGTCCAGGCTCGCCTGTCTTGGATTATCTAGCCCTGCACCGAAATGGTTCAGGTCATGTCTACAGGATTAATGGCAACTCCTGGAGCTGGGACCACACAGCTCCTCCGCAACCTATATAAAATCAGGAGTGTCCCAGGGCTCCATTTTGGGGCCCCTGCTTTTAAACATCAACGTCAGTGGATTTAGTTTCAATGATGTGGATGTTAAATGTCATTTGTATGCTGATGACATGGTGATATATGCTGAGGGGATCTGTTGAGCATATACAAACTAAACTTCAGTCCGCATTTGATTATACTCAAAACTTTTTTAAGGCCCATCTGATGACGCTTAATGTTAAAAAAACTCAGTATTGTTTAATAGGACCCCTAAAACAGATAGAAACCCTATCTTGGGGATTCAGACACATCATGGGAAAGTAATTAAACAGGTCACAAGTTATAAATATCTCGGAATGTGGCTGAACAGCTCACTAAAATGGGATAAACATATTAAAATAATCTTTGGCAATACCAGAAAAAACTTGGGGCACTCTATCAGGTGAAACATCATATGTCATCGGATGTAAGACTAAGAATGGCAAATACCACAGATTATACTGATCTTGGACTATGGTGATGTACTGTATTCAGGCACATCTAAAATGTGGCTCGATAAAATGGACATACTGCTGAACAGACTGTCTCGATATGTATTGGACACCCCTTTTAGGACACGTCATTGCCATCTTTATCACATTTTAAACTGGTCCAGATTACAACTCAGGGAGAGATTTGCATACTTCATTATTCATGCTTAAAGTTTTCAAAGTTGATGCCCCCAAATACATCTAGGATCTTTTTAAAATCAGACTGGTCAAGCAGTGTTTAAGATCTGCTCGAAGTACAGAATTTCATGTTAAAAACTGCAGGTTGGAAACTGGGAGGTCCTCAGTTCTGTATAGAGGTGTTGTAATATGGAATTCAACTCCATTATGGTTACTGGGTGTCAACAACATAATTAAGAATAGTTAGTTAAAAAAGTGGTACAGGGACTTGGGTAAAAGCCCATTGTCATGCTGCTATACTGGAGTCACCTGAATGCACTAATTGAGTCTTGCTGTCATCAGTAAGATACCTGTAAATCCTGTATACTGTACTTGATATGTCTATCTATTTCCTTCATGTATAGGTCTTTAATTATGTGTGTACTGTGTACATAGCAATTTAATAGAGTAGTTAAGCTGTGATGAATGGCAAAACTGAATGTACTGCATGTACATGGGACCTTTTTGAAAATGAGCACTGCTCAATGGAGTTATTTCCCTTTCATGGTTTTTGAATAAATATACTACTACTACTACTACTACTACTACTACATTCTTCTATAGGGCCACTGTAATATGTGCAGACTTTTCTTTATTAATGTGACATTGCCAACCAGATTGCCTGCAGTAGTTAGTGAAACAGAGAGCCAGTTAACAGATAAATAAGTAATTTATCTATTGAGCCATTGGGTGAGAAAGACAATTAGAAGAGGTGCAGCTGCTCTGAGTGGGCCTGCTGCTGTTTCCAAAAACTAAACCCTGAGAAGAGTTGAGCTGGCTATACCAATTTTTCAAACAACATGAAGTCTTGCTGTATTCTGACAGTATGCCCCAGCAATTGAACTGCTCCGGAGAGGAAAGAGTTAATTCTATGCCAGAGCATAGAACGTTGAGCTCTAGCTCAGGTCCAACCTCTGTCTGCTGCACTTCCCAGTGTAACCATCAGATTCTTTACTCTGCCTAACTGAAGAGTTGCTCCAGAGATCTCTCCTACGCTTTCAGTTCGGTAAAAGTAAAACGTGGTTTTATTCCATTTTGTCTATAAATTCTTTCTGTTCAGATCCCTGTCTGTGATACAGTAAGTAGTATAGGTAGTGGACTGATTGTTTAAATGTGCATTTTTGTGTGAAAATTGTAAAAAAAAAAAAAGTTTCTTATTGGTTCGGCTGAACCGATCGTCCGGTTTTCTTTATTCTGTATAGTGGGTTAGTGTGAGGTACCGGTCCTTATCGGTTCTAAAAAAAAAATGTGGTTTAATGTTTTTTTCCAATACCCATAACACAGTTAGGAACTGATAAGGGAGTCTTGCCTGGCTGAAGTTGAGTAAAGGGTAAGTTTTTTGTTAGAATGGCTTCATCTGAGAAACCCAAAAGAAAAACCAGGGCCACTGGGTTTCAACACTCCAGTGTGTGTGGGGAGGCCTTTGCTAAGGCTGATCCCCACACCACCTGTGTTTACTGTCTGGGGTTTGACTACCTCAATTCAGACTGCCAAATCTGTAAAAATTTTCCTAAGGCTACCCTGGATAAAAGATTCAGTAGGCTTAGGGAAAAGGAGGCCGAGAAGTCCGCTGACCTGGATGGCCAGCCCGCTCCGGTTCCGACCGAACCTGAGAGAGTGCTCTCTGACCAGGGTGATACTTCTTCGGGCAAAAGGAGAGCTGATTCTGAGGGATCAGTTCCATCAAAAAGTAAGAAAAAAGATAAATTGGCCAGTTGGGATCCAGAACCGCATCGTCCAACCGCCGAAGAAATTGCCAGGGCGATTAGCATTGTGGAATCGCTCCGTTCGGTTCCGACTGATCCGACTCCATCAGGTAGGCTTTTGGTTCAGTCGGTTCCTCCGGTTCAAGATTATTCCCCTGAAGATTTTTTTATGAACCGGATTTGGAGGGGGATGATGATTATGATGGTGATGATGATGGAGTGGAAGGTCTGGATGAGCCCATAGAACCGGACATCTCCCCAGACAGGCCTTCAGGTGTTTCCCCTTCTAGGCTTTCTGAGTCCCCTTTCTGCTTTCAAACAACATAAAGTCTTACTGTATTCTGACATATTGCAGTTAGCCCCAGCACTTGAACTGCTCCGGAGAGGAAAGAGTTAAATTCTATGCAGAGCATAGAACGTTGAGCTTGAGTTCGGTTCAAACCTCTGTCTGCTGCACTTTGAAGTGTAACCATTAGATTCTTTACTCCGCCTAACTGAACAGTTGCTCTGGAGATTTCTCCTCTGCTCACGGTTCTCGGTTGGTTTAAATTTGTTGGTTTTACCGATTCTTTCATTGTTTTTGGTTCAGATCCCTGTCTGTGGTACAATAAGTGCTTAGGTAGTGGACTAGCTTTAAAAACTTGGTGGAAAATGTAATTTGAGGTATTTCAACTGGTTCGGCTGAACCGGTTGCTGTGTAGAGTGTGTAGTCTTGTCTTTCTTTAGGGATTTAGTGTGTGGTACCGGTCCTTATCGGTTTTAAAAAAGAAAGCGTGTTTGTTTACATTTTTTTCACATACCCGTAACATGGTTAGAAACCGATAACGGGGTCTTGCCTGGCTGAAGCTGAGTAAAGAGTAAGTTTGTTCTGGTAGTATGGGTACATCATAGAAACCCAAAAGAAAAATCGGGCCCACTGGGTTTCAACACTGCAGTGTGTGTGGGGAGGCCTTTGCTAAGGCTGATCCCCACACCACTTGTGTTTATTGTCTGGGGTTTGACCACCTATATTCAGACTGCCAAATTTTCAAAAAATTCCCTAAAGCCACCCTGGATAAAAGATTGGGCAGGCTTAGGGAAAAGGAGGCCGAGAAGTCCACTGACCTAGATGGCCAGCCCGGTTCAGTTCCGACCGAACCTGAAGAAGTGCCCTCTGACCAGGACAATACTCCTTCGGGCAAAAGGATTGCCAATTCCGAGGGATCGGTTCTGTCAAAAAGAAAAAGAAAAGACAAATTGGCTGGTTCGGATCCAGAACTGCCTCATGTGATCGCCAAGGAAATTGCCCAAGTGATTACCATAGTTGAATCGCTTCTTCTGGTTCCGACTGATTCAGCACCTTCTGGCAGGCGTTCAGTTTGGTCGGTTCCTCCGGTTATGGATTATGCCCCTGAAGATTTTTATGAACCGGATTTGGAGGGGGATGATGATTACAATGATGATGATGATGATCAATGTGGAGTAGAAGGTCTGGATGAGCCCATAGAACTGGACATCTCCCCAGACAGGCCTTCTGATGTTTCCCTTCCTAGGCTTTCTGAGTCCCCTTCCCACTTTATGTTCTACAAGAAAGTGGCAGAAACCCTCCAGCTCCTTTTGGAAGAAGCTGTTGAGGAGCAAGAGGAGCCTGACTATGTGGAGATGATGGACATCCCAGAGTCCAAGAGGTTGTCTATTCTCCTTCATAAGTCTTTTGGGAAACAGACACAAATATTGTTAAAAACTCCAAATTCTTTACTTCCTGTGGACAGAAGGATGGACAAGAGGTACATGCTGTCAGGCTCAGGTACGGAGTACTTGTACTAGAAATGCAGCCATGTTGGGGTCTTGCAGGCTGCAGCCTGTGATAAGACTAACAGTCCCATGGCATCACACTCCCCAGATAAAGACTCCATGAAGTTGCATGCCATGGCAAAGAAACAGTACATGGCATCTTCTTTGGGACTCAGGCAGGCTAATTACATGGCCTATACAGCCAGGTACCAGAAGTCCAGGTGGGACATTGTACTGGCACTGGCTAAGCAGACCTCCACCCAGCTTGCCAAGGAGCTGGAGGAGTTGGCTGCTGATGGGATTGAGGCATTGAAGATCCAGTTTCATGCTGCTGTTGACTCCAATGATGTGTCATCAAGAGTCATGGCTACATCTGCGGCTCTTCAGAGACTAGCTTGGCTCAGGTGTACTAGCCTATCTCAGGATACCCAGGCTAAGGCTATGGCTTTCCCTGTGGTTAATATTTCTCTGTTTGGGGAGCAGACAGAGAATTACATGAAGAAGATGGATGAATACAGGACCACCTGCAGGAGTGCACAGGCTACGGAAAGGCAGGCAACTCCTCAGAGGCAGCAAGCTAGGGGCAGGCCCTTTCACAGGCCTTTTTCCCAAGCACAGGCCTCCTCTCTTTTTTCCCAGAGGGGGTTCTTCAGAGGGAGAGGCAGAATGGGGTTAAACAAGGCTGCATCCTCCTATCAGTCTAAGGCTCCTGCCAAGCAGACACCCTGATGTGTCAGCCTGGGTCGACTCCCCAATTCCTGTAGGAGGCAGGCTGGCTTACACCTTCCAGGACTGGAAGTCTGTTACCTCAGACGAGTGGGTCCTGGAGGTAGTAAGCCAGGGACTGGCCCTCAGCTTCAAAAAATTTCCAGAGCTGACAGCCAGGTCCTTTCCACCTGCAAACATCTCTGAAACCATTGCCCTAGAGGCAGAGGTTTCATCTCTACTGGCTTTAAGAGCCATAGAGAAAGTTCCTACAATTCACAGGAGCAAAGGTCTGTACTCTAGATATTTCCTTACCCTGAAAAAACAGGGGAGTGGCTGCCCATCCTAGACTTAAGATACCTGAACAAACATCTATTAAAGTCAAAGTTCAAAATGGTGACTCTGGGAATAATCCTTCCCTCTCTAAGGCCAGGGAACTGGTTAGCCTCCCTGGACCTAAAGGATGCCTACTTTCACATTCCCATCAGGTGCACCCAAAGAAAGTACCTCAGGTTCGAACTGCCTTCAGGCCATTACCAGTTCAAAGCAATGCCCTTCGACATAACATCAGCTCCAAGGGTGTTCACAAAATGCCTAGCAGTAGTAGTAGCATTCTTAAGGAGAAAAAATATCTCCATATTCCCATACCAGGACGACTGGCTCATTGTGGGCCAGTCTCCAGACCAAGTCAGGTCAGATCTGCAAGTGACCCAGCAAGTGCTCACTTCCCTAGGATTCCTTCTCAATCTTCCCAAGTCAGTTCTCGAGCCTGTACAACTTCTGACCATCATAGGGGTAGAGCTGGATACTGTCAAAGCAAGAGCATTTCTCCCCTTGGTAACGGTAAGGGCCATCATAGAGCTGGTTTCTTCCTTCCACCTTCTGGTTTCTTGACCAGCAAGGCACTTCAGCTTCTGGGCCACATGGCAGCTTCCACTGCAGTGGTCCAAGGGGTCAGATTTCAGATGAGGGTCATTCAGTTTCACTGAGGTCCTTTTGTCTCAGAAAGAAAGATCCTCTAACCAAGCTTATTCCAGTGACTCAGACCCTGATCCAGGCTCTTCAAATGGTGGCAGGATCAGGATAATCTCAGGCAAGGAGTCTCATTCATCACTCAGTCTCATTCTGTGTTTCTAACCACAGATGCTTCTCTTCTGGGGTGGGGAGCTCACCTGGGAGCTCTCACAGCTCAGGGAGTGTGGTCCACTTAGAAGTCTCTTCTCCACATCAATCTTCTGGAGCTCAGGGCAGTTTACCTGGCCCTGAAAGCCTTCTTGGAATCAGTACAGAACAAGGTGGTTCAGGTCAGGACAGACAACACCACCACCATGTGGTATAACAACAAGCAGGGAGGTACTCGGTCTACGGCCTTGTGCATGGAAGCCACGAAATTATGGTCCCTGGCTTATTCTCTACAGACTTCTCTGGTAGCAGTCCACCTCCTAGGAAAGGACAATGTGCTAGCAGATGCATTGAACAGGATTTTCCAGGGCCATCAGGAATGGTCCCCGGATCCCCTAGTGTTAAGAGTGATTTTTTTTCAAGGTGGGGCACTCCAGAGATAGATCTCTTTGCAGCCCCAGACAATCACCAACTTCCTTTCTTCTGTTGCAGACCCCCAGTCTTGGGTTCAGTCCCTTTGGATGCTCTGATTCTGGATTGGGAAGGGAAATTTCTGTATGCCTTCCCTCCTTTTTCCCTACTGTTCAAGGTCCTGGCCAAGATAAGGGCAAAATCTTGCAAAGTGATCCTGATTGCTCCAGATTGGGTCAGGCAGCCTTGGTACCCACTGTTGCTGTCCCTATCAGTCCATCTTCCCCTATCTCTTCCCAGGAATCACAACTTGTTAACCTCCTCTCAGGGGAGGATCTGGTATTACAACCTTCGGTCTCTCAATCTCAAGGCATGGCTCTTGAAGAGTTAGAGTATGCAGGTTTGCATCTCTCTCAAGGGGTTCTGGACATTTTCAAAGCCTCTTGAAAACCTGCCACCAGAAAAACTTATAGTACCAAATGGAAAGATTCAGCATTTGGTGTTCCAAGAAGCATATACCCCCAGATACTGCTGACTTGTCTACAGTTCTGGACTACATAGTTCATCTTAATGGTCTAGGCCTCAGACCAGCTACCCTCAAAGTACACTTGTCAGCTGTTTCTGCTTTTCTGTCAGTGGGAAAGCCCTCCTCACTGGCATCTCATCCTGTCTTCTGTAAGCAAAGCCGAAACCAATCAGAAGGCGAGCGCCTTCTACAGCTACGACTTGATTAGTCCTCGCTACCCGCAGCTTGTAAATCTCTGCTTTTCGCTTTTTGCTGGGACCGGTTGAAAATGTACTAAAAAAGCTGTAATTATGAAAATTGTGGGATTGGGGATTGACTGTTGATGTTTAGGGATTTAGCTGAAGTGATCCCAGCCCCCATAGGCAATTTGTGAAAGAGAAAAAAAAATCTAACATCTTGCCCAGATGTCTCAGCGCCATACCCACTCCACAAGCCTTTGTCTTGTAAATTTTGAGCCCCTGCTGCTTTGGCAGACACCTCTGCCTTGGTGCAGTATTTAATCTGTGCACCTCTCTCTTTTCCCCAGCCAAGGACCGAGCCAGGAAGAGCACCCCCAGCCAAGCGCGGGGGAAAGCTTCGGCCAGTGGGTGGTCAGCCTCCCTTGCTGCCGCTCGGAACCAGCAGCCTGGACACTCAGCACAGACAGGTATGGCAATGCCGCAACTTTTACACCTGCCCAGCCCTCCCTGTCCTCCTGTCATTATTATATAGACTCTCTCCCCGCCTCCTTTCGTTAGTTACACCTCTCGTAAAATTTTCACCCTATAACAGTTTCTCCCCTTTCCCATCAGACTTTTAACCTGTTAGATAGTGGTATTTTCATATACCATCTGCTAGCCATAGCCACACTTCCCCCTAGCATACAGTACATACTGCAAGCATTTATGCCACGAAAACAAATATCACCACCTCTATTGCCGCACACCAGACTGACTAGATCGAAGACCATCAAACCGGGCATCCGCCTCCCTGTTTTACCTATAATGGGTGCAAGGTTGTGGATTCTCCTTCTCCTCCTCCTTTATCCAGACACCTGCAGACAATGTCACCAATCTAACCATGACCCAAGGGGAGACTGGTGGCTGCATTTGCACTATGATGATATAAGTTCAGTCACAGATCCTTCTGTACATATTAATATCTCCCCCCAGTATCAAAGGAGTCCTTGGCTACATCACTATGGTGGGACACGCTCAGACTCTGTATGACCAGATATCCAACCCACATCCCCTACCATGGAATCCTCTTTGCAATGCTCGGTCAGAGTCCTAGTCTCTGTTATTACAGGAGGACAAAGCTTACCACCTAGACGTGGTGAAAAACCAACTGATAGCCCAAGAAAGCGGGGAACAGCAAGAACCCACAAATTATCCTTTGCTGCACTCATGAAGCTCCTGCTTCTGCTATTACTATGCTCTGGCAATGTGGAACTTAATCCAGGGCCCACAGAAGCTATTGCAGCACCATCCGGCATCTCCAAACTTAAAGGTTTAAGCTTCCTGCATATCAATGCATGTAGCCTGCTTAAAAAGATCACTATGACCCAAGCATGGGTAATTCACGCAGTGCCAGATATTTTGGTGGTCTCAGAGACATGGCTTAGGCCAGCCACAATGGATAGGGATGCCAACTTACCTAACTACCAACTCTTCAGAGCAGATCGTCAATCTAGAGGGGGTGGTGTAGCTATTTATGTGAAGAACAACCTTGCAGCAACCTGCATTATGTCAACATCTGTGGCACACGAGTTTGAATGCATATCCCTTAAAGTGGTAATATCTCATTCCACTACACTACAGGTAGTAGGCTGCTATAGACCCCCTAATGCTGGGCTCAATTTGCTATCCCACTTAGGGGACATAATTGAAAAAGGACCTCCAGAAACTGTTATTCTAGGAGACTTTAATATAAATTGGATCTCCAAAGCTGCTACCCTACTCTTATCCTTTTGCGACACTCACGGCTTAACACAGCTAATTAGTGAGCCGACCAGAATTAATAAAAAGACCCCAAGTAATAGTTCACTCCTGGACATTATACTGGTGAGCAAGCCCCACTTATTCACACATGCTGATGTTTTCTTCAATGATCTCAGCGACCACTGCTTTATAGCTGGCATAAGGGCTTCAAACAAACCTATCTCCCTCTCAAAATTCTCAGTTCTGTAGATCAAAAGAGAATTTTAACATACAGACATATTCAGAAGATATGAAGCACTTGACTCGATGGCAAGAATTCTTTCTGGCAAAAATGGTAGATGCAGTCTGCAACGTCCTCAATGATATAATCACAGGAGCCCTAAACAAATATGCACCCCTATCTAAAGCGTGAACAAGAAACAAATCCTGCTAATGGTTTACTACAGACCTTAAAACTGCGCTCCTAGAAAGAGACTACCTATGGAAAAAAACATGGAAAACAAAGAATCAGTCAGATTGGGATCAGTTTAGAAAAGCTAGGAATGTATGTACCAGAAAGATCAGAGACGTAAAGGCAACGTTCTATCATACCGAGTTGGACTCTTCCTTCCAGAACCCTGCTAAATTCTGGAATACCATTAAGGACATAGCTGGATACACACCTGGTAATTCACTTCCAGCCAAGATCCTGTCCTGGATAACCATTATCAATGATAGATTAGAAATTCTAGACTCCTTCAACAATCACTTCATGACTGCAGGCTTTGTATTCTACAACTCACCAGCTAACTTACTGCATCCCCAGTTAGGAATACAACCCTCAGAAACCACGGTGGCAGACTGTAGCTTCTCACTACAACCTCCTATGCTGAAGCAAATGGAAGACTTGATTTGGCAGCTTGACACCAAGAAAAGTGCAGATGCGGACTCCCTTGAACCCTATTTTCTGAAGGTTGCCATCCATGTGTTAGCAGTACCAATAACACATCTGTTCAACCTCTCATTACTACAAGGGACCATCCCTTCTATCTGGAAAACCACTGGTCATCCAGCTGTTTAAATCAGGAGACCCTTATGTCCTCAACAATTACAGGCCAATCTCTAGCCTCCCTGTACTATCTAAACTGCTGGAAAAATTGTAAGTTCTCAACTAAAAGCCTACTTAGAATCTAATAATCTCCTAAACCCTGTACAGTCTGGCTTCAGGGTCAAGCACAGCACCATCACGGCCCTAGCAAAAGTAACCAATGACTGGCAATCGGAATTGGATAACAGAAATTTTATCTGCACTGTGTTCCTGGATTTAAGTAAGGCATTTGACACAGTTGACCATGACCTGCTCCTTACATCCCTGAAATCCATAGGTCTGGATTCTCTTTCCCTGCAGTGGTTCAATAACTACCTCTCTGGATGGCTCCAGCAGGTTAAGGCCAAAGGCGATCTGTCCCCACTTAAGCCTTTACAAAGAGGTGTACCACAGGGATCTATCCTCAGTCCGATCCTATTCGCTATCTATATCAACAACATCGATATTAATATCATCAAGGCCGCTGTACACCTATTCGCTGATGATATGGTACTCTATGTCAGTCACCCCTCCCCAGAGACAGCCTGTAAAGATCTACAAGCCAACTTCAACCTACTGCAGCACCAACTTCTAAGTAAAAAATGTTTGCTTAATGCAAAGAAGACAAAAGCAATGTTCATCTCTCCATATAAGCATGCAGGACATACAGAAGCACACACGCTCCCACACTTATCCACGATTCTCGGCGAAAATCTTGAATTTGCATCCAAGCTCAAGTACCTGGGAGTCTGGCTAGACAACAGATTCTCCTTCATTGAACATATGGAAGATCTATTAAAAAAACTCTGTCAGAGACTTGGTCTCTATTTTAGAATCAAGCACTTCCTCACAAGCAACACTAAGCTAAGCTTGGTACAGGCCACATTTCTCTCCATAATTGACTATGCTGACTTCATATATAGTCGTTGCCCTGCCTCCTATCTGGGTAAGTTGGATACGCTCTATCATAGAGCATTGAGGTTTGTTATAGGACTACCATACGATACCCATCATTGCTGTCTACACGCAGCAGTTGGATGGACCTCTCTCCATTTTAGAAGGGACAGAAATGTAGCATTTTGGACATTCAGAGCTATATCCAAGCAACTACTGCAATACATCTCAGACTGCTTCACCCAAACTCCTATAAGCAAGTATGCTCTGTGAAGCTACTCATCCATCCTGCTCAAAGTACCCAAAGTCAATACCCGCTTTGGAAGATCAACCATCAGCTTCGTGCTGCCCTCTCTATGGAACAAATTGCAGAAAGTCCTAAAGCTGAGTATACCCATATAATTTATGACTTTCAAAACCCTTTACTCAAAGCTTATCAAGGAGCAATGCAAATGCTTTTGATAGTACAAACGTGAATTGTGCCATCTCTGATTCTGTGTCCCTTCTCCTTCCTACCAACTTCCATACGTCTGCAATCTCTCCATACTGCTACTATGACATTTCCATTTTGCATATCCTTTCCCCTCATCCTTTCATCCCTTTACTAACTGATCCGTTCCCCCTCCTTCCCTCCCGGATACCCGCCTCGCTCTCCCCCTCCCTTCGCTCCCTCCTTGAGGTAGTTGCTGAAGCCCATCACAAACCATCACCTGATTCACCTTTGACTATTTCCCTGCACACTATCCAACCCAACCACTGACCTTGTATGCAAGTCAACAAAATTCCTCCATGCCACATTTTAATTTCCAGTCTATGACCCTAGAATTATGTATCTATGTAAATAGGTAAGAATTACAGTATGTCACTGATAATTTCAACTATATATATTGTATAAAGCAACACTATGTATCTTGTTCCTTGCATTGCACTATGTCTATGTAATTGTCCCTGACCTAACCAGGATTGATTGATTGAAATTTTTCAAAGGATTGCTTCATACCAATCCCCTCCTTTAGGGATCCTACTCCTGCTTGGGACCTTAATATTTGCATTGCTCAGCTTATGTAACCGCCTTTTGAACCTTTGTCTTCAGCAGAGCTTAAGTACTTGACTTAGAAAACTGTATCTCTGGTGGCTATTACCTCTGCCAGACGTATCAGTGAATTGCAAGCTCTGTCAGTGGAGCCTGATTTTATCTCATTCCATAGAGATAAGGTGGTCCTCAGAACCAATAGGGGGTTCTTACCCAAAGTGGTTTCAGATTTTCATCTGAACCAATCCATGTCTCTCCCTGTTTTCTTCACTGATCATTCTTTTCAGGAGAGAGACGATTACACAGTTTAGATGTTAAAAGGTCCCATAGCCACTACATTGAGCATACTAAGGCACTCAGGTTTGACTCCCTTCAGTTGTTCCTCACTTATGGGGAAGTGGAAGGGCAAACCTGCCCCTAAGAGAACTATTGCCAGGTGGATTGTCTCTTGTATACAATTCTGCAATGAAAAGCTAGGCAAAATACCACCCTCATGCCTGAGGGCTCATTTGACTAGAGGTACAGCAGCTTCTCTGGCTGCTACCAGGGATATACCCTTACTAAAGATATGCAAAGCAGCCGCCTGGAAAACAGTCCATACATTCAACAAGCATTACTCTCTGGATATCCAGGCTAGGAGCGATGCTAGGTTTGGTACAGCAGTACAGCAGAGCCTATTCCCAAAATGGGTCAAATCCACTACTCAAAATAAGGTACTACAGCAGTAGTCTGATATGTCAGAACACAGCAAGACTTCATGTTGTTTGAAGAAAAAATTACTCACCTTAGTAACTGTGTTTCTTCTAATGGAGTCTTGCTGTATTATGACCTCCCTCCCTGCCTCCCCTCTCAGAACCTGGTTTTTGGGAAGTGGGTGGGCAGGCGCAGTGTTGCACCTCAGGGGTGTATTTGGCACTCCCTCTTTTTATCAGGGAGAGTGTGTTGTTGTTATAATTTGGTAATTATTTGTTCGCTACCTAGTTTTTGTTTTGGATTTCTCGACTTGAGTCTTTTGGGGATCCAAAATATTTGGTTGCCTTTTTGGCTAGTAAAAATGTTTACAATTTCCACATAGTGGGGGTAGTTAGTTAGTATTAGCTTGTAAGAGTCTGATGGTTACACTTCTAAGTGCAGCAGACAGAGGTTTGAAATGAGCTTGAACTCAACGTTCTATGCTCTGCACAGAATTTAACTCTTTCCTTTCCGGAGCAGTTCAAGTGCTGGGGCTAACTGCAATATGTCAGAATACAACAAGAGTCCATTAGAAGAAACAATTACTAAGGTGCGTAATTGTTTCTTATGTTCTACAGGAAAGTGACAGAAACCCTCCAGCTCCCTTTGGAAGAAGCTGTCAAGGAGCAAGAAAAACCTGATTATGTGGAGATGATGGACATCCCAGAGTCCAAGAGGTTGTCTATTCCCCATCACAAATCCTTTGGGAAACAGACATAAAAGTTGCTTAAAACTCCAAACTCTTTACCTCCTGTAGACAGGAGAATGGACAAGAAGTACATGTTGTCAGGCTCAGGTATGGACTACTTGTATCAGCAATGCAGCCTGTTGGGGTTGTGCAGGCTGCAGCCTATGATAAGGCTAACATACCCTTGGCTTCACATACCCCGGATAGGCTCCAGGAAGTTGGATGCCATGGCAAAGAAAGAGTACATGGCATCTTCCTTGGGACTCAGGCAGGCTAATTACATGGCCTACACAGTCAGGTACCTGAAGTCCAGATGGGCCACTGTGTTGGAACTGGCTAAGCAGGCCTCCCCCCAGCTTGCCTAGCAGCTGGAGGAGGTGGCTGCTGATGGTATTGAGGCATCAAAAATCCAATTTCATGCTGCTGTGGACTCCAATATGTGTCATCAAGAGTCATGGCTACATCTGTGGCTCTTCAGAGACTAGCTTGGCCCTGATATACTAGCCTATCTCAGGAAACCCAGGTTAAGGCTATGGATTTCCCTGTTGTCAATAATTCTCTGTTTGGGGAGCAGACAGAGAATTATAGGAAGAAGATGGATGAGTACAGGACCACCTACAGGAGTGCACAAGCCAAGAAAAAGCAGGCAACTCCTCAGAGGAAGCAAGCTAGGGGCAGGGGCAGGCCCTTTCACAGGCCTTTATACCAGGCACCAGCCTACTCTCTTTTTTCCCAGAGGGGGTTCTTCAGAGGGAGAGGCAGAAGGGGGATAAGCAGGGCTGCATCCTCCTCTCAGCCTAAGGCTCCTGCCAAGCAGACACCCTGATGTGTCAGCCCGGGTTGACTCCCCAGTCCCTGTAGGAGGCAGGCTGGCTTACAACTTCCAGGACTGGAAGTCTGTTACCTCAGACAAGAGGGTCCTGGAGGTAATAAGCCAGGTACTGGCCCTCAGCTTCAAAAAATTTCCAAAGCTGAGGGTCAAGTCTTTTCCATCTGCAAACATCTCTGAAACCATTGCCCTAGAGGCAGAGGTTTCATCTCTGCTGCCTCTCGGAGCCATAGAGAAAGTTCCTACAATTCACAGGGGCAAAGGTCTGTATTCCAGGTACTTCCTTACGCCCCAAAAAACAGGGGAGTGGCAACCTATTCTAGACTTAAGGTATCTAAACAAGCATCTACTAAAGCCAAAGTTCAAAATGGTGACTCTGGGAATAATTCTTCCCTCTCTAAGGCCAGGGGACTGGCTGGCCTCCCTGGACCTAAAGGATGCCTACTTTCACATTCCCATCAGGTGCTCCCACAGAAAGTACCTCAGGTTTGAACTGCCTTCAGGTCATTACCAATTCAGAGTAATGCCCTTTGGATTAACATCAGCTCCAAGGGTATTCACAAAATGCCTAGCAGTGGTGGTGGCCTTTATAAGGAGAAAAAACATCTCCATATTTCAGTACCTGGATGACTGGCTCACAGTTGGTCAGTCTCCAGACCAAGCCAAGTCAGATTTACAAGTGACCCAGCAAGTGCTCACTTCTCTAGGATTCCTTCTCAATCTTTCCAAGTCAGTTCTCGAGCCAGTACAACTTTTGACCTTCATATGGGTAGAGCTGGATACTGTCAAAGCAAGAGCATTTCTCCCCTTGGTAAGGGTAAGGGCCATTATAGAACTGGCTTCTTCTTTCCACCTTCTGGTGTCTCTAACAGCAAGGCATTTCCTTCAACTTCTGGGCCACCTGGCAGCTTCCACTGCAGTGGTCCAAGGGGCCAGATTTCAGATGAGGGACATCCAATTTCACTTGAGGGCTTTTTGATCTGAGAGAAAAGATCCTCTAACCAAGCTTGTTCCAATGACTCAGACCCTGATCCAGGCTCTCCAATGGTGGCAGGATCAGGACAATCTAAGGCAAGGAGCCCCATTCATCACTCAGTATCATTCTGTGTTTCTAACCACGGATGCTTCTCTCCTGGGGTGGGGAGCTCACCTGGGAGCTCTCACAGCTCAAGGAGTGTGGTCCACTCAGGAGTCTCTTCTCCACATCAATCTTCTGGAGCTCAGGGCAGTATACCTGGCTCTGCAAGCCTTCTCAGAATCAGTACAGAACAAGGTAGTTCAGGTCAGGACAGACAACACCACCACCATGTAGTACATCAACAAGCAGGGAGGCACTTGGTCTATGGCCTTGTGCACGGAAGCCTTGAAATTATGATCTCTGGCGTATTCTCTACAGACCTCTCTGGTAGCAGTCCACCTTCTAGGGAAGGACAATGTGCTAGCAGATGCATTGAGCAGGATTTCCCAGGGCCATCACGAATGGCCCCGGATCTTCTAGTGTTAAAAGTGATTTTGTCAAGGTGGGGCACTCCAGAGATAGATCTCTTTGCAGCCCCAGACAATCACCAACTTCCTCTCTTCTGTTGCAGACCCCCAGTCTTGGGTTCAGTCCCTCTGGATGCTCTGATTCTGAATTGGGAAGGGAAAGTTCTGTATGCTTTCCCTCCTTTTCCTCTGCTGTTCAAGGTCCTGGTCAAGATAAGGTCACAATCTTGCAAAGTGATCCTGATTGCTCCAGATTGGGCCAGGCAGCCTTGGCATCCCCTGTTGCTGTCCCTAGCAGTCCATCTCCCCATATCTCTTCCTAGGAATCATAACCTGTTAACCTCCTCTCATGGGAGGATTTGGTATCCCAACCTTCGATCTCAATCTGAAGGCATTGCTCTTGAAGAGTTAAAGTATGCAAATTTGCATGTGTCTCAAGGGGTTCTGGACATTCTCAAAGCCTCTCAAAAACCTGCCACCAGAAAAACATATAACTCCAAATAGAAAAGATTCAGCATTTGGTGTTCGAAGAAGCATATATCCCCAGATACTGCTGGCTTGTCTACAGTTCTGGATTACATGGTCCATCTTAATGGCCTAGGCCTCAGACCAGCTACCCTCAAAGTACACTTGTCAGCAGTTTCTGCTTTTCTGTCAGTGGTAAAGCCCACCTCACTGGCATCTCACCCTATTTTCTGTATGCTTTTTAAGGGATTGCTTCATACCAATCCCCTCTTTAAGGATCCTACTCTTGCTTGGGACCTTAATGTTTGCATTACTCAGCTTATGCAACCTCCTTTTGAGCCTTTGGGCAGGATTCATGTATGGCAGGGAAGGTCCTGCAGCTACGGGAAAACCTCGGCGCAAGTGGGTTGCCACTTGTGAAGCCGCAGTTCACCCGTAGCTGCGGGTAGTCACTTAGAAGAAGATGAAGAAGAATCAGTATTTATATAGCACTTTTCATACACAGTATCCCAATGCGCTTTACAAGCAATGCTATACTGGTAGCGAAGTGACTGAATGTGTGGTGTCGGACATTGCACATCATCACCCACACACAGCCTGGATGATTGCATGAACTGGTTTATGGGAAAGGGAATGTTGGCCAGGACACCGGGAATGTTCCCTGCACTTTGCGAAGAGTGCCCAGGGTTCTTTCACTTCCACCTGGACACCCACCAGGACAACACCAGGATGGGCAGAAGGGACCTCGGTTTAATGTCTCATCCGAAGGATGGCACAAACCAGCAGTACGTCACCCCCCAATACTGCACTTGGATGCCAGCGACTTTTAGGTGCAAGTCCGATGAGAACCCACGACTTTCTGGTCCAGAGGCGGATGTGCTACTAACTGAGTCACACTGACACCTACGACTGGCTCCATGGATTCCGGCTGCTTGCGGGTGCTGTTCCCAGGGGCAGCACTGCAGCTGTGGGAGGCTGCTATGGAGAGTGGGACCCACTGTAACAGCCTCCGCAACAGCTGTGGCTGTGGATCGGGCACTCCACAGCTGCGGCACTTTTACAGTGCAACTGGGGTTGCAGAGTGGGACTTGGTCCCAATTCACTTCGTGAATCCTGCCTTTTGTCTTCAGCGGAGCTTAAGTACTTGACTTGGAAATTTGTGTTTCTGGTAGCTAATACCTCTGCCAGACATATCAGTGAATTGCAAGCTCTGTCAGTGGAGCCTGATTTTATCTCATTCCATAGAGATAAGGTGGTCCTCAGAACCAACAGGAGGTTCTTACCCAAAGTGGTTTCAGATTTTCATCTGAACCAATCTATGCCTCTTCCTGTTTTCTTTTCTGATCATTCTTCTTCAGGAGAGAGAAGATTACACCATTTGGATGTTAAAAGGGCAGTTAGCCACTACATTGAGCATACTAAGGCAATTAGGTTTGACTGTCCTCAGTTATTTCTCACTTATGGAGAAGTGGAAAGGGCAAACCTGCCCCTAAGAGAACTATTGCCAGGTGGATTGTCGCTTGTATACAATTCTGCTATGAAAAGCTAGGTAAAGTACCCCCCTCAGGCCTGAGGGCTCATTCGACTAGAGGTACAGCTGCTTCCCTGGCTGCTGCCAGGGATATACCCTTATTAGAGATATGGAAAGCAGCCACCTGGAATACAATCCACACATTCACCAAGCATTAATCTCTGGACATCCAGGCTAGGAGTGATGCTAAGTTTGGTACAGCAGTACTGCAGAGCCTATTCCCAAATTAGGTTCCGTCCCTCCTCCATGGAGGTACTGCTTGGTAGTCTGCATGCTGGCAGAATACAGCAAGACTTCATGTTGTTTGAAGAAAAAATTACTCACCTTAGTAATTGTGTTTCTTCTAATGGAGTCTTGCTGTATTCTGACCTCCCCCCCGCCTCCCCTCTCAGAACCTGTTTTTTGGGAAGTGGGTTGGCAGGTGCAGTGTTACACCTCAGGGGTGCACGTGGCACTCCCCATTTTTAGAGAAGGGGAGTGGGTTATGTTATTTGTTTTTCTGATAGTTATAGTTGTTCACTACCTAGTTTTTTCCTTTGGATTTCTCGACTTGAGCCTTTTGGGGATCCAAATATTTGGTTGCCCTTTGGGCTAGTAAATTTTGCAATATCCACACAGTAGGTGTAGCTAGTTAGTATTAGCTTGTAAGAACCTGACGGTTATACTGGGAAGTGCAGCAGACAGAGGTTTAAACTGAGCTCAAGCTCAATGTTCTATGCTCTGGCATAGAGTTAACTCTTTCCTCTCTGCAGTTCAAGTGCTGGGGCTAACTGCATACTGTCAGAATACAGCAAGACTCCATTAGAAGAAACACAATTACTAAGGTGAGTCATTTTTTCTTTTTGTTTTATCTTTTTTTTTTTGCCTCAGTCTCGTGGGGCGAAGACGAGTTGGGGGCTGATGTAATGTAAGGGAGATGTGCAGCTCCAAATATTTACATCTAATGCTGTGCTATCACAAATTATACTGAGCAGCTTTCCCTTGCTACAGAATCCAGGCTTGCTCCGCATCTTTATCTGAACAGGGGTTACTATTACAGCAACAGCTTTAAGTACCCCTTTCCCACTATTGCTACCATGTGCTGATGTTATGTTTAAATAATTAATTAAATAGGGACGGGGTACCCATCAGCTGTGGACTTCCCTGAAACATAGAAACATAGAAGTTGATGGCAGATAAGGACCGAAAGGCCCATCCAGTCTGCCCATTTCTTTTTCTACCTTATAAATATGGCATCGGCCTTTGCTCTGTCAATGGCCTATCTATTCATACTCATCTGTATTGCTCCTTTATGCCTATCCCATGCCTGTTTGAAGCCCTGCACTGTATTCATATCCACCACTTCCTGAGGTAGGTTGTTCCATGCATTTCGCCACCCTTTCTGTGAAAAGAACTTCCTCACATTACCCTTAATCGGCCTCCTCTAATCTCATGCTGTGTCCTCTTGTCCTGCTATTTTTCTTATATTGAAACATGTTAGACTCTTTCACCTTGTTAATGCCCTTAAGGTGTTTGAATGTTTGATCATATCTCCTCTCTCCTCCTTTGCTCTAGGGTATACATATTGAGCTCCATTAATCTGTCCTCATATGTTTTCTGATGCAGCCCTGCACCATTTGGTTGCCCTTCTCTGGACTGCCTCAATTTGGTTAATATCCTTGTGAGTGTGGCCTCCAATACTACATGCAGTACTCCAGATGGGGCCTAGCCAGTGTCTTGTAAAGAGGGATTATTACCTCCCTCTTCCGAACTATGACCCCTACTAATACACCTAACATCCCCTAGCCTTAACTACTGCTTTAGTGGTCTTCTTGGATGATTTCAGGTCATCGTGATGATGATGTCCAAGTCTCTTTCTTCCCCTGTGACTGCCAGCAACTCCCTCACAGCCTATAGGTGGCTTCAGGGTTTTCTCTTCCCTATGTGCATGATCTTGCACTTCCTTGCATTAAACCCCAGTTGCCACTTTTTGACCATTTTGCTAGTTTATCCAGATCTCTTCTCATTCTGCCCATCCCATCTGGATCATCTACTCTTTTGCAGATCTTGGTGTCATCTGCAAACAGACAAACCTTACCCTCCAGTCCATCTGCAATGTCACTGATGAAGATATTGAAAAGGACTGGCCCCAGGACTGATCCCTGAGATACCCAACTTGTGACTTGCATCTTCTCTGACAGTATACCGTTTACCACCACTCTTTGTTTTCTGCCCATCAACCAGTTTGCCACCCAGTTGACCATAGAAACATAGAATTTGACGGCAGATAAGGACCGCTTGGCCCACCCAGTCTGCCCATTTTCCTGCCTACTGGATAAGCTGCAGATCCTAGTTAACCAGCAGCCTACTTCTTCCTACCCCACCCCTAGAATTGCCTTATGACTGTCCCATGCATTCTTGAATTCCACCACTGATTTTGACTCCACAACCTTCCTCCGGAAGGCCGTTCCATGCATCCACAACCCTCTCTGTAAAAAATACTTCCTTAAATTACCTCTGAGCCGCCCCTCTATCTTCAAATTGTGCCCCTTGTTCTTGCACACTCTTTTTTGAAAGATGCTACCCTCTTGGACTTTGTTGATTCCTTGAGGTACTTGAAAGTTTCTATCATGTCCCCTCTCCTCCTTTCCTCGAGGCTATACATATTAAGCTCCTTAAGTCTCTCTTCATATGTCTTCCGGTGCAGACCCTGCACCATTTTAGTTGCCCTCCTCTGGACAGCTTCCATCCTGTCTATGTCTTCGTGGAGATTGGGTCTCCAGAACTGCACACCAGTACTCCAGATGGGGTCTGACCAGCTGTCTGTACAGAGGATAATAACTTCCTGTTTTCTACTGGTGATGCCTCTCCCTATGCATCCCAGTATCCCCAACCCTCCTTGCTGCCCTCTCACATTGCTTGCCCACCTTTAGGTCATCTGATATGACTACCCCAGGTCCCTTTCCATTTTTGTTGTTGTTAGTATCTCACCCCCCATTGTGTACTCTTCCCCTGGGTTTTTGTTTCCCAGGTGCATTACCTTGCACTTCTTAGCATTGAATCTAAGCTGCCATACATTTGACCATTCCTCTAACCTTGCCAAGTCCCTTTTCATCCTTTCCACCCCACCTTGTGCATCAACTCTGTTGCAGATCTTTGTGTCATCTGCAAAGAGACATACTTTTCCTTCCAGTCCTTCTGCAATGTCGCTTATAAAGACATTGAAGAGGACCAGTCCTAATACTGAACCTCAATACCCCACCAACCCTCCTTCTTCTGAGGACTCCATTTACTATTACTCTCTGTGTCCTATTCTCCAGCCAATTCTTTACCCAGGCTGTCATCTTGGGACCCACTCCCAGGCTAGCTAACTTGTATATTAATCTTTTGTGTGGGACTGTGTCAAATGCCTTGCTAAAGTCTAGGTAGGCCATGTCCACAGCCCCTCCCTGATCTACTACTTTGGTCACCCAGTCAAAGAAATCTATCAGATTTGTCTGGCATGACCTTCCTGCTGTGAATCCATGCTGCCTTGGGTCCTGTGCCCCCCTGGCCTCTAGATACTCGACAATTCTTTCCTTCAGAAGTGATTCCATCATTTTCCCTACCACTGAGGTTAATAACAGGTCTGTAGTTTCCTGCTTCTGACCAACGTCTGACCCACCCCGAGCCTACCCAGCTTATTAATCAGTCTTCTATGTGGAACAGTATCGAAAGCTTTGCTGAAGTCAAGGTAGGTGACATCAACTGCTCCCCCTTGGTCCACCACTCTGGTTACCCAGTCAAAGAAATCTATGAGATTAGTTTGACAGGACCTTCCTTTTGTAAACCCCTGCTGTCTTGGATCCTGTGCTCCTATGGATCCCAGGTGTTGCACTAGCCTTTCCTTAAGGAATGCCTCCATAATCTTGCCCACTACTGAGGTAAGACTGACTGGTCTGTAGTTCCCTGCTACAACTCTTGTGGAGCGGGATCACATGAGCCCTTCTCCAGTCTTCTGGGACCTCTCCTGTGCTCAGAGACTCACTAAACAGTTCCTGATAATGACTGTGCTAGTTCCACCCTTAGCTCCTTTAGTACCCTGGGATGTATGTCATCAAGTCCCATTGCCTTGTCCACCCTGAGCATATCGAGCTCTTGTAGGACCCTTTCTTTTGTGAAGGGACTAGTGCTCACCTCCTCCCCCTGTGTCCTTGGTGCTGAGCTGTGGGCCCTGCCCTACCTTCTCTTCAGTAAATACTGAGCAGAAGTATCTATTTAGGATAGATGCTTTTTGGTCCTCCTCCTCACATGCCCACTTATCTCCTTTGATCTTAGCAATACCCCCTCTGGACTTTCTCCTTTCACTAATGTAGCTATAGAAAGTCTTGTCACCTTCTTTTACTGTCTGTGCTAGTGTTTCCTTGGTTTGGGCCTTTGCCTGCCTTACTGCCTTCCCTGCTTCTCTTAGGGAAGTTTGGTATGCCTCCCTATATTCATCCTGCTGTGTTCCCTTATATTTCCTGAAGGCCAGCCTTTTGGCTCTGACCTTTTCTGCTACTGTTTTTGAGAACCAAAGTGGTTTCCTTCTTCTTTTGCACTTTCTTTTCTCTCTAACACAACGGGATGTTGCTTCAAGTAGTGCATCCTTAATGCTTGCCCACTTTGCCTGTACCCCCTCACCTGTATTTCATTTTTGCCAGGGCTAGCTTAACTCTGTTGGCCATCTTATCAAAGACAGCTGCTCTGAAGTCCCATAGTTTTGCCTTGGAATGGGATGATTTAGTTCTAGTGGCCAAACTGAACCATACCATGTGATGGTCACTGGCCCCCAGGTGACCTTCTCCTTGGAGATCTATGATCCTTTCCCTGTTAGTCAGTACTAGATCTAGGATAGCCCTGTCTCTTGTGGGTTGTTGTACCAGTTGAGTGAGGCCCTCCCCTGCAGGGAATCCACCATGTGTCTAGTTCTGGCAGATGTTGCTGTGGCATCTTGCTGACAGGAAGGCACTCATCACATAGGTAGGTCAGAGCGTTTAGCTGATTGTTTCATGAGGGCACAGTTAAGCCCAACCCTTCCCACCCCTCACCCCACCCACCCCTGGAAATAGTTCATTTATACCTGGGGTTCTGACATCATTTCTCAAGAGGGCAAGGTACACATCACTGTCATATCCTGTCTAGCACACTGCACTGACAATATAAGCATACACATTATATAAATACATATATTTCTATATAACGCACCAATCACACACACACACAAAAAAAAAAAACTAAACAAGGTAGACAGTTATGTGGGGAGTAGTACAATGTAATGGCTGTGGGGCAGCATTCTTCCAGGAGTCTTTCTGGAGGCTGAGATGCTGCCCTGTTTGCAGACAACTATTTGCCCTGAGGGAGGAAGTTGCCCATCTTCAGGCCGCACTGGACAGTGGCAAGGGAACCTCCCCCATCCAGGGAGCACCACTGCCACCACCACTACCTCAGAGGTTGCGAAGAATGCACTGCAGTTGGACCACATTGGGCTCAGGGAGGGTAAGGGTGGTGGAACAGAGGCACACCCAGTCAGTTGTTACACTCCACAATCCATACACCATTCTGGGGGAGCATAGTTCCCCTATGGATGCACCCGCAGAGGAGACTAAGGAGGATGCAGACAACTGTCACAAGGGAGGCCCTCATGAAGGAGGCAGAGGGCACCACAGGGAAAGAAAGCAGCTCCTGGTGGGGGACTCAATTATTAGGGGGATAGAACTGGGGAGCAGGAAAACTGAAGTGGAAGTGCCTGCCTGGTGCCATGGCTTGAGGGACAGGAAGCGCATCCTTAGGATCACGAGAACAGTTGCACGGGAGTCTGAGCTGGACGTCATTGTCCACCTAGGGACAAATGACTTGGCTCATCATGAGATTAGAGCAGTGCAAAAGGACTTTGTAGAGTTGGGGAGGGGCTTAAGACAAGTAGCACACACAGTATCCTTCTCAGAGGTGCTGCCTGTCAGTGGCATGAGTGAGGCGAGGGTACTTTGCACCATGCAGTTTAAAAATGGTTGAAAAAATGGTGTGGAGCACAGGGGTTTGGCTTCATTGGGGACTGGGGTTCCACCTGGAGGGACACCAGCCTATACTGGCAGGATGGTCTGCATCTGTCCAGGAAGGGAACAAGTCTTTTGGGCATTCGGTTTAAATGCTTCATTGGCAAGCCTTTAAACTAGTCAAGGGGGGAGGTCTGATAAGCAGCAGGAAAATCCCAGCCTCCCTACAAAACAGGGTACTAAATGAGAAAAAGACCAAGGGAGAAAGGTCAGTGGGGATGCTGCCACACAGAAGGTAAAGCCATCAAAAATGGAGAGCAATGAGTACCAATGCCCGTAGTCTGGGTAACAAGCTCCTGAATTAGTGGCCTTGATGGAGGAGGAAGATCTGGATATCGTGGCAGTCACAGAAACATGGTACACAAAACCATGACTGGGACGTAAACATACCAGGATACACTATCTACAGGAGGGACAGGGAGGGTAAAGAGGAGGAGGAGTAGTCTTTACATAAGAGAAGAAATCAAAGCAACAGAACAAAAGGGTAAACAGGGAGAAGAAGAAGCACTGTGGGTCAATTTGGAGACAGGCAATGGCACCACAATCCGCACAGGGGTTGTATACAGACCCCCTTCTCAGGGGGAGGAAATGGACAAGGAAATGATAGAAAGTATACTTAGAATGGCAGATAAAGGGGAGATATTGCTGATGGGTGATCTGAATATGCCAGATGTTAACTGGAGTGCAGTTGCAGCAGCCACTTCTAAGAGTGGGGTTATTCTAGATGCCCTACAGGGGGCATGCCTTAGACAACTAGTATTGGAGCCCACTCGAGAGGGAGCAATCTTAGACCTGATTCTCTCAAATAGAGATGAAGAGAGGATCACAGATGTAGAAGTGGGTAGCCATCTGGGAACTAGCGACCATCGAACAGTATGGTTCACAATAAACACAGCAATAGAGTCAAGCCATACAAAGACAAAAGTACTGGACTTTAGGAGGCTGACTTTGCCAAAATGGGTGAGTGCCTAAGGAATGCACTAGCAAATGGGCAGGAAGGAGGGGGAAGAACAATGGGAATAATAAAACTGCCATCACAGAGGTAACAAGCCTTTGTGTGAAGCAAATAAACAAAACAAGCGATGTAAAAACCACTATGGTTCTCAAAGGAAGTGGCAGTGAAGGTTCAAGAGAAAAAGAAAGCATTCAGGAAGTACAAGGAATCACAGAAGGAACAGGACAGAGAACTGTATCAGTTAAAGCAAAAGGAAGCTGGAAAGGCAGTCAGAACAGCAAAGGCCCAAACCGAGGAAAAGATAGCCAACTCAGTTAAGAAGGGGGATAAAACCTTTTAAGGTACATCAGGGAGCAAAGGAAGACCAAGGGAGGGATAGTGAGGCTTAATAAAGGGGAGGGAGGGTGGGCAGAGGTGACTGTGAAAAGGCAGAGATACTAAACAAATATTTTGCTCAGTATTTACAAAGGAAGTGGGAGGTACTAAAACAAACAGTAGAAACACTCTGGATACAGAAGTTGATACCAGCCCATTTACAGAAGAAAGGGTTCTGAAAGAACTCTTAAAACTGAAGGTGGACAAAGCAATGGGGCCTGATGGGATTCATCCCAGAATTCTAAAGAACTAAGGGTAGAACTAGTGACACCACTGACTACCCTCTTTAACAAATCATGGGAAGATGGGTGGTACCTGAGGACTGGAGGAGGGCAGATGTGATTCCCCTTCACAAAAGTGGGAGCAAGGCAGAAGCAGAAACTACAGACCTGTTAGTTTAACCTCAGTGATAGGGAAAATGATGGAATCACTTCTCAAGGAAAGAATTGTTGAGTATCTAGAGGCCAGAGGGCACAGGACCCAAGGCAGCATGGATTCACAGTGGAAGGTCATGCCAGACAAATCTGATAGATTTCTTTGACTGGGTGACCAAAGTAGTAGATCAGAGAGGGCTGTGGACATGGCCTACCTAGACTTTAGCAAGGCATTTGACACAGTCCACACAAAAGACTAATATACAAGTTAGCCAGCCTGGGAGTGGGTCCCAAGATGACAGCCTGGGTAAAAATTGGCTGGAGAATAGGACACAGAGAGTAATAGTAAATGGAGTCCTCTGAAAAAAGGGGGGTTAGCAGTGGGGTACCGCAGGGTTCAGTATTAGGACCGGTCCTCTTCAATGTCTTTATAAGCGACATTGCAGAGGGACTAGAAGGAAAAGTATGTCTCTTTGCAGATGACACTAAGATCTGCAACAGAGTTGATGCACAAGGTGGGGTGGAAAGGATGAGAAGGGACTTGGCAAGGTTAGAGGAATGGTCAAATGTATGGCAGCTTAGATTCAATGCTAAGAAGTGCAAGGTAATGCACCTGGGAAACAAAAACCCAGGGGAAGAGTACACAATGGCTGGTGAGATACTAACAACAACAAAAATGGAAAGGGACCTGGGGGTAGTCATATCAGATGACCTAAAGGTGGGCAAGCAATGTGAGAGGGCAGCAAGGAGGGCTGGGGGGATACTGGGATGCATAGGGAGAGGCATCACCAGTAGAAAACAAGAGTTATTATCCTCTGTACAGACAGCTGGTGAGACCACATCTGGAGTACTGCATGCAGTTCTGGAGATCCAATCTCGCAAAGACATAGACAGGATGGAAGCTGTCCAGAGGAGGCCAACTAAAATGGTGCAGGGTCTGCACCAGAAGACATATGAAGAGAGACTTAAGGAGCTTAATATGTATAGCCTCGAGGAAAGGAGGAGAGGGGACATGATAGAAATTTCAAGTACCTCAAGGGAATCAACAAAGTCCAAGAGGGTAGCATCTTTCAAAAAAGGTGTGCAAGAACAAGAGGGCACAATTTGAAGATAGAAGGGGTGGCTCAGAGGTAATTTAAGTATTTTTTACAGAGAGGGTTGTGGATGATGGAACAGCCTTCCAGAGGAGGTTGTGGAGTCAAAAACAGTGGTGGAATTCAAGCATGCATGGGACAGTCATAAGGCAACTCTAGGGGTGGGGTAGGAAGAAGTAGGCTGCTGGTTAACTAGGATCTGCAGCTTATCCATCAGGTAGGGAAATGGGCAGACTGGGTGGGCCAAGCGTCCTTATCTGCCGTCAAATTCTATGTTTCTATGTTCCTGCGGTATTGACCAATCTGTATCTGGCATGTTGAAGTCTCCCATTATTAGAACCTCCCTTTAGCTGTCATGTTCTGTATATCTTCTAACAGTAATGTGTCTGTGTCCTCCCCTGGTCTGGGGGCCTGTAGACAACCCCAGTTCTTATGGCTGTCCCATTTCCTGTTTCCAGGGTGACCCACAGTTCTTCTGTCTCCTTATGTGTATTCTGAATTTCTGTAGCTTTGATATTTTCATTGACATACAGGGCCAGTCCACCCCCCCTTTTTGCACCTCAGTCTCTTCTGAACAGTACATAGCCAGGTACTGAAGTCTCCCAAGTGTGGTTACTGGTAAACCACGTTTTGCTACTTTCTACTATGTCCAGTTTAGCCTCTGTTATTATTGCCTGCAGGTCTGGGATCTTGTTTCCCAGACTGTGAGCATTTGTGTACATAATTTTCCATTGGCTAGATTTTGGTGTGTTAGTTGTTGGGTGAGGTCTGGCGTTTCCCCTGTGCATCGTATGGGAGCTGGACTTTTTTCTTTACCTGGTGATGAACTGCTAACATGCTGAACTCCTGTTTGACCACTAGCTGAGGGGGAAGGGTGTTCTTTCCATTAGATATATGGGGTGCTGCACCCCTCTCCCCATTTGCTGAATGGTGCAGTAATAGGAGGATGTGGCTAGAGACTCTGTAGCCCCTTAGCCTGGATCACTAACTTATAGGGTTATGACCCTCATTCCTGATGAAATCTCACTATACTCTAGCTGTGCTACAGGGCAGCAGTGATAGAGGTTGCTGTGGCCCCTAGCATCTCCATTGAGAAGACCTCATGGTTGAGTTAAGGTCTAAGGGAAATGAGTTAGTGGACAGCCTCAACTCCCCTTCTTAGAGAGGATATGCTGGACCTGGGCTCCACTTTCATTTTGAATTGTCAGGACTGCAAGTTAACCTCTGCATCCCCACTCCCTAGTACACAGAATCTCTTTTATTTCAAGGCTTCCTGGATCTCAAAATGAGGGTTAGTTCACCTTATTGTAGTTAACACAGCCCTCCCTACCCTGAAAAGAAGTTGATATCATCTAGTTGGTTATCGTTCTTTGTTTACCTTTAGCGATATTACCACTAGAATTCCTGCCCCGGGCTCGAACCCTAGGTCTAATGGCTACCTTTATGGAAGCTGGCTTTATAAGAATTCCAAGCCATCGGTTAATGTTTCTTCTTTACAGGATTCTTGTTGGATATTATGGAGAGGTTAATAAACCCTCCTACAGTGTTAGAAATTTGATTATTGACATGTTATGCATCGTGGCCCAGATATTGAAACTGCACCAGACTGTGGCACAAGCCTAGGCGCAGCTCAACTTTGTTGTGCGGGGGTGTGGCCTGGGCGATATTCCGCGGAGCTGCGCTATGTTGTGGCAACGATATCGCACCTATTCACCCACTGTGTAGTAGCAGTGGCTTGATCTTCAGCGCAAGTGGCCAGAGTGGAGCATGGAGATGCGCTAGCGCAAGTGCCATTGTGCCATGCACAGCACCTGCGATATTCAAAAGGGGATATGCAAATTGGGCCATAATTTATGCAAGGCGCACAGGGGGCCATTTGCATCTCATTACGGCCCCATTTGCATTCCATTAGCATGCAGGTTCGCCGATCCCCGACGACTTGCACCTGGTACCCTGCCAGTCAGCAGCCATCGGGGACCGACGCCCCCTGCAGCCTGATGGCGGGCATTCGTGTAAAATAAATAAAACCCTGTCCAATATCCCTGGTGGTCCAGTGGACCAATCGCCGCCCAATCTTGGGCATCTGTAACACCATAACAGACCCCCACCACCCTGGTGGTCTAGTATGCCCCCATCCCCACCCGCCCACTGGGCCCACCGCCCTACCCCCAGTCAGCGGCGGGTGGCAGCCTCCACCCGCCTGCTGCCCCGCCTGCGCTGACAGCTCGGTGAGGGCTGCATGCATGATTCTGGCATGGCCAATAGGCGTGCAGCCATACCGTACTACTCAGTCCAGATGTGTGAATGAATCATTCACATATCTGGACTCAGGTAGTCTGCTATGGAACTACGCTTGGCTCATGGCTCAATGACAAAGGTGTGCATACGAGCTATCGAGTGTGAGCAGCGGGGCGGCAGGTGGGTGGGGTGCTGCCGCCGATTGGCTGATGGGGGGGCGGGGCGGTGGGGCTCAGTGGATGGGTGGGAAGGGGGGTACACTAGACCACCAGGGTGGTAGGGGTCTGTTATGTGCTTCAGATGCCCCCGATCGGGCAGCGATTGGTCCACTGGACAACCAGGGATACTGGACGTGGGGGGGAACTATACCGATGCCTGCGATCGGGCACATAGAGGTCCACTGGACCACCAGGGATATTGGACGCGGGGATTTCACTCCAGGGATGCCTGCGATGGGGCATGGGGAGGGTGCCACCAGGTGCGGCAGGAACTCAGTTGGCCACCCACTGGTGGCAGCTGCCGTGTTGAGCCCTGTAATGTGGCAGCTCACCTGTGGGTGGTCATCACCTGTTCCTTTTTTTTTTGGCTTAACTTTGTGCAGGCACAGGTAGGGGTTGCACATGCATGACTCTGCACATCCCGGGCATGAATATTGGGCTGTGCAGGTTGTGCATGGGCACCACCTGTGCCTGCGCCATGACTGATCCTTCTGGCGCGTTATTGGGATTTTGGCGCACTTTTCCCTTTTGAATATCGCACCAGGGCGCATCAGTGGGTTGCGCATGTGCAACCCTTTTGAATATCTGGGCCCATGAGTACAAATAGTATGTTAAAATGCAGATGCATACAGTTGAGGTTTGTCTTTTTCCTGTATACTTTGGTTACAATGCAGTCTGACTTATACACTGGCTATACACCGGAAATGTGTTCCATACTAGTTCCCTGCTCACCACGGCATCATTTTCCTGCTCCCCCCAGTCCTTTTATGGGACACAGGCCTTCCCCATAACACCCTTTATACTGTATATATTTAATATTACACAATTTTCCTTATGTCTGACCTTAAATGTGTCTCACTGGAATGTACCAGTTCTTAATTCTCCCATTAAAATGAAACAGGTTCTTTCACACCTTAAGCTGTGAACTAACATAGCTTTCCTTCAATAGACCAAACTAAGACCCTCAGAAGCTGTTAAATGTCACAGAGAATGGGTGTGCTTTGAAGCACACAGCTGTGCCTCTACCTTCAAAACAGGTGTCTCCATATTAATCCACAAGTCCTTACCTTGGACAGTAGCAAAACAGAAGCATAACGCCTAGGAACACTGGATATTCATTCAGGTATCTACCCCTTACCCCCAGTTCTACCTATGGGCCTAATACTGACTACCCAAACTTCTTTAATAATTTCACCCAAAAGTTTTAGGAATTTTCTCCCCCCATGACCCCTTGTCTGATTGGAGGTGATTTTAACACAACCATCTCCTCAGACATAGACAGAGCCTTCCACTCTGCTGAACCACACCCCAGACCTGCCAAAGCTTTGAGCAGTATGTTGGAAGAACACTCACTCTCTTATCTCTGCAGGTCATTCAACCCGACATCTTGAGGTTACACTTATCTATCCCCAGTACATGCTTCAGCGAGTAGGTTGAACCTTTTTTTGGGATCCCTCTTTCATCCAAATTACTGCTGCCTGTGATATTGAGCCTCTGCTTATATAAGACCATGCCCCGGTCTCATCATGAGTGATCTGGGGACTTGAATTGCCCAGACCCTAGCAATGGAGACTGGAACCCTTACTCATGAAAGATGACTCTGTAAGTGGGTCACTTTAGAAGCCACCTGGTGGCCGGCCCCATGGTGCAGTGGTTGGATTTCCACTTGCGACACCGGTGAACTGGGTTCGGGAACAGACTAGGGTCACTGGAGGGCCAGCCAGGGGGAGAAGGATTGAGCATCCCTCGGACTGCTCTCCTTCTCTGGGGGGAAGGGTGGCTTCGTGATCGTGCAACAGCGGCACCCAGCGGAGGCTGGGGTTACCGCACCGCACCGAAGCAGGATACTCCTCAGGGGCGGGGCGGATGCTGGTCATCATTGCACTTCCCCACCCCTGCACACACGGG
Source organism: Neoceratodus forsteri (assembly GCA_016271365.2). Lineage (NCBI taxonomy): Eukaryota > Metazoa > Chordata > Ceratodontiformes > Ceratodontidae > Neoceratodus > Neoceratodus forsteri. Next base: position 523,768,735 of record CM057452.1, on the reverse strand, counting down.
GAAGAAACAAAGGAAAAAAAATTCTGCAAGGGGATTGCCTCTATGAAGCCTTACCTCCGGCTTCAAATAAGCCTCCCAAGGCTTTCTCCTCCACTAGATATTGGAATTGCAGTACCCATAGCCAGGAGTGGGTGCCACGACCCCGCCCTCTGGGGGGGTAAGCCAGGGATTCTGAGGGGGAGCATCAGAGCCGTTGATGGGAGGTGGGAGTTGGAGGTCTGTGACCAAGGCAGATGTCGGTGCCCCCTGCGACGAAAAGCATACTAAATAAAAAAAAGAAAAAAAAAAACAAGCCACCTGGTACTTTTATGAAAATGATACAGGCAAGGTCACCACAGCCACCTTGTGGGAGGCCTTTAAAACAACACTCCAAAGTAGTATTATCGGATTTGCCACCAGTGAGACAGAGAAGCCACCCTTAAAGCACTTGAAGCCACCTTATTCCAAAAAGACCAAGAATACAAATGTGCCAAATACCCCAAACAAGCTAAAGCCCTTTTAGTGGAAGTTACGGATCCATCTTCAGATAAATGTGTTATTAGCACAAAAAGAAGAACTGGCCCTCCTTCACACCAGGCACAGATACTGGAACACATTAGAAAAAATAAGTCATCTGCTGTCCTACCACCTCAGAAAACTGCAGGCAGCATGTCATATTTCTATGCTGAAAGACTCCACAGGTGCTACACACCACAAACCCTCTACAATAAACAAAAGTATGTCCCACTTTTACAAAGCCCTATATAGTTCCTCAGTCTCAGACCAGAACTCCCAAACTGGCAATTTCTTATCCAAACTACTTATTCCCAAACTTACCAAGCAACACAGAGCCCAGTTGGAGGCACCTGTCTCTGTCCCTGAAATCCAAAAGTCTATTAATTCCTTAAATAAAAACAAATCTCCTGGAGAAGATGGCACACCTGCAGATCTATATGCACACCTTGAGCAGGCAGTATCCCCTTATCTCCATAGGCTATTCTCAAAATCCCATGCCACTATGTCATTCCCTCCATCCCTTACAGAGGTGATAATCACAGTTCTACCAAAGGAAGGGAAAGATCCACATCTCCCACCTAGTTACCATCCCATATCCTTAATAAATGTGGATGCTAAAATACTAGTGAAAGCCCGGCAATTTGAATGAACCAAATCCTCTGTATGCTCATTCAGCCGTCCCAAACAGGTTTTACTAAGGGCAGATTAGAATCAGACCAGCTGCAAACTTTATTTTCCATCTTCCCCATCACAAATAAAATGTCTACTCTGCTGCTGCCATTGCCATCGATTTCAAAAAGGCCTTCAATTCCATGGAATGGGGATACATCCTTAGGGTCCTTCACTACATGGGATTTGGGCCATATTTACTTTTTTTTTTTTTAGTTGTTTAACCAGGTATAGCACACTAAGCTGAAAGCTTTTTTACAGGAGCGACCTAGGAGCACAAGGAGGTTAAGTGGCTTGCTCAGGGTCACACAGTATGCAAGTGGAAGCTGTGGGATTCAAACCCAGGTCTGGTCTGCTGGATGTCACCAGATTTGCAGCTCAGAGCCTTAGACCACTGCGCTATACTGGCTTTACCTTGTGGGTGCAAACTTTATACCACACCTCGATGGCAAGGGTTTTGACTAACTCCAACCTATTCCCCTTTCCTACTCCATAGAAGCACCCATCAGGGTTGTCCTTTATCCCCCATGTTATTTGTTTTAGACATTGAACCCCTGGCCATAGCTAACCATCACCACCACAATATATATGGGATTTTATCAAGGGAGTTGGCTTCTGCACCAAGCTACTGTATATGCAGATAACCTTCTAGTATGCCTTTCTCAGGTTTAGGCTGGGATAATCCACCTTATATCACGACCTTCTCTCTGCTTTCAGGTTTTACAATTAACCAAGCAAAGACGGAAGTGTTACCATTGAATGAACTATGCATCCCGACCCCATTTGAAAATCCTGGCCCGAGATGGTCCCCTTTCTCTATCAAATATTTAGGTACACACTTGTCTGGAGACAACTCTAAGGTCCCTGATCTTAATACCACTCCTCTCCTACAAAAATTATCAGCAAACTTGGATAGGCAGAAAATAATTATGGCTTTCACTTACTGGGAAAATAACGACAATCAAAATGATGGCTGGTCCCCAAATCTTCCACTGTCTCTCCATCTTCCCATCAAGTTATATTCAGGTTGGTTTGTGAAACTAGACAAGCTAATAGGTTCCTTTCTATGGAAGTGTACTACTCCCAGACTTAGTCATGCCAAACTTTGTTCACATTGGACAAAAGGAGGATGGAACTTTCCCTGGTTCCTAAGATATCATAAGGCATTCATAGGAGTGCAGACTTGTCTGTGGTTTGTAATGTCTGTAGATCCTCCTCCAGTCTGGCTCACTACTGAATCCCTCCTTTGTTCCTCTGTCTCCAGTGATCTATCTATACTCTCCCCACCATCTATGTCAGAGTCAACCCATACATGGAAATGGTTAGCCAAACACACTGGACACTCCCTGACATCACTACTTTGGCTTCCTTTGTGGGACAACCCCATGGCCTGTATAGGAGGCCAGACCTGACATTGGTCCTCCTGGATACATAAGGGCATAGGTCACCTCAAAGATATCTTAATCCCAGGTACCCTCACCATTGACTCCTTCACGGACCTACAAGCCAGCTTTTCCCTTGCTAAGATGGACTTTTGGAAGGTTCTTCAGCTGCAGAGTGCACTGGCCTCTCTGCTGAAAAAACCCTTAACTACCAAACAACAGTTCCCTGATTTGGACATGCAACACTTACTCTCCACAGCAAAAGGGAGAACAAGTGCACGATATGCATTGCTGCACAAAGCAATTCCCAACCAGACACAACAAACTAGACTGTATGAGACCTGTTTTAGGGATTTCAGCACACTGCTTTGACAACAAAGTTGTTGACGTCCAACACAGCGACAGAAATTTGCAGACAGTGACCACATCACCTGGCAAATCTGTCGAAGGACTACCATGGCACCACAAGCACTGGGGCTCTTCTACATTGTTTACCTCCCACACACTCCAGATGTGGAGGCTCTGCCCCACATACCCCCGGACTTATATATAATCAACTCCAAGGGGTGGGGCAGTTTACTGGGGAGATCAGCCAATACTGGGAGCCACTGTATCTGTACAGCACTCTGACAACCTGTTCAACACTATGGATGTCGAACGGGTTGTGTTGCTGTAATAGTTTTACTTTTTAAGGTTCACTGTAACAATGGTATACCAGTTTTAGGTATACCCATCAAACCACAGGATTGGGATAACACTTGGAAAGTGGTGTATACTGCCTGCCCAGATAATAGGAGCCTACTTATCCAGAATAAGACTCTACATATGGCGTATAGAATGCTGTCCCAACAGTAGGCCATTGGCATTCTTGCTTATGACTCCTGCTGGCATTGTAATTCCACAAGGGGAGATATCTATCTCATCCTATGGACCTGCCCTGACATCCAAACTTACAAGAAGGACATTTTAGTGACCTGTGAACAAGTGGTGGGAGATTTGCTTTCACTTCCTCCCACCTCATGCTGATAGGTATCCCTCCCCCTCACATCCATTATAAGGATCCTTGGATCTGCAGGTGCACCCAGGTGGGAGTAGAAGATAAATGCCTACTCCTTCAGTGATGGTGCTCCACTAACATACCCCAAAATACAGGCTTGGCGACAAGCGATCCAACTGGTAGAAACTCTCTCCTGCATGTCACATATGGCAAAAGGGACAAAGCATCACTACTATAAGATGTGGTCCCCCTATTTCTCTTCTCCACTATGTACTGCAGATCCCAGATGGACATATATCTGAATAAGCCCTACTGAATGGATCAAAAGGAGCTGCATTAACTGTGGTTTGATATGTAACTCTATCTGACATTCTACTGAAATTGTATACTCCTTGTGTTATATCAAACTGCAATTGCAACTGTAGTTGTATAAACTTTTTAAGTACTGTGTTGTTTTCTATATCATGTGGAAAATCTGCAATAAAAATTATAAACAAAAAACATTTTTTTCCCCTCCCTGCCCTTCTGGCCAGCCACTCATTCAAGCTACACAGTGTTAACTCCCCCTTTGCCCACCAGTCCATCCTCGTTGCCATCCATACATTCCTCGCTTCAGTCCACATCCTCAGTAGACCTGGGATAACCCTTCTGGTGGACCCCTCCCCAAGAGGGTGCAGAGGAGGAGAGATAGTTCTTTCTACCTTGAATGAGGACTGGGGGCTAGGAGGATTGGAGGAGGCTGTGAATGGTTACATGGCTCAGGGGAACAAGGCAGTCATCATTCGGCAGCTAGGTGGGTGATTTCTGCTTTTCTGGTCCTACACACTTCCCACATTCGTGCGACCACAGCAGCATCCTGGGGGATGGGGACTTTTGGCAACATGTGGTGGTACAGACCACCTAGAATGCCTCTGTTAGCCACCTCCAGGAGCTTCTAGTAAAGCGATCCAGCACTGCCCCCTCCTCGGTGAGGGAAGTGTCCATAGGACATTGTGATCTCCTCCTTGCTGGTCTCTGTTCCTGACACCTTGGTGCAGGGTGCAAACCTGAGTCACCAGTATGCCAAGTGATCCCCCATTGCTGGGGATGGTGGAGCCAGCCCCCAAATTCTGTAATGTTGGTATACACAGTGGCCCTAAGACAAATATCTTATGCAGTCATAAAAGACTATCTAGGGACAGGGTCAAGCAGTGGAGCTTCTCCAGGCTTCACCAAGGGCCTCTGAATATACAGGGACAGGAAAAATGTAGGCTCTCAGTGTGATTCTATTAATGAATCACAGCTGACCACTGGTAATGTTTCTGCAGGCTTGTAGTACTACAGAGACACATTCATCTCAGCTCTCAGTGCCAGCTGAACGAATCAAGCTTATTTTTTTTCTGTAGGTACTGTAATTGGGAGCTGCTGCCTGCTGGTACTCTTTTTTTATTCACATTTCCAGTTTTTCCACCCCACTGATTTATTCTGCCAGAAAATGGAATTACTAACCCGACCCAGTGGCATGGAGGGCTAAGGTGCCACTAGTGTGCCTTACCTCTTGCCACACCAGCAACTCATGTTCGTTCATGAGCATGGGTTGCTGGGAGTCAGACGGGGAGGGAGAGGATGGAGCACCTGATGGCTGCTCTCATCTCCGGGGGAAGGACTTGCATGATCCATTGCATGACTACTACCTGGTTGAGACCACATAGTAGTGCAGTTCGGGGGAGGGGGCAGAGGAAGGGAGGGCTATTGGCCTCTGTGGTGTGCATGTGCCTCCACATGTGTGCACTCATGAACATACCCCAGCATAAGGGAACATGGGGACAGAAGATGGAAAAACAGGTTGCTTTTGGCTAAATGGAGCCCTGCCAGCCTGCCTCCACCCCACGCTGTTGGCCGATGGCTCTGCCTCATCTGGATGTGTGTCATTGGATGGGGGGAGGATGGCCCTCCCCTTTCTGGCCCAGTCACAGGTGGAAAATCCATGGGTGATCTAGGCACAGCAGTCCGGTGAGACAGATGCCAGGTGAGGGGTGGCACGGACAGAGCAGAGAAAGTCCACCCACAGGAGCCCTGAGGAGGGAGAAGAAGTTGGATTAAAAAAAAAAGAAAATTAAATTACCCTCCTCTGACTATTTTGTTTTTCCAAAATGGAAAAGTAAGCCGGCCTGGTGGCGCAGAGGGTTGAGGCACTGGCGCCTTACCTCAGCCCACGCTGGTGACATGGGTTCGGGAATGGACTTGGGACATCGGGGGCTGGCAGGGGTGGGAGAGGATCGAGCATCCATAGGACTGCTCTCCTCTCCTGGGGTGGGTAGTGGGTTGTTGTTGCACCATAGTGGCGTCTGGTGGAGACCAGGAGCACTGCCAATGCACGCAGGAGGGATCAGCTAGAAAATGGAAATACCGCTACACGGCAGCTGGATGACGGCTGCCCAGCTCTCTGAGGCCATCTAGGTCCTACAGAGCTCTCCATTTCAGCAGGCACCCCCGGGGATAAGTGTTGCACTGGTCTGCCCCCCCCCTTGGCTGGTGCTTTCCCCCTCAGAGGAGAGGGACCCATTCGGCGAAGGGTTACGCCGGGTCACCCTGGGGGCTGGCTGCGATTTGAGGCGGAGGCTCAGAGGACGGATGGGTCGGAGGTCAGCTCTGGTAAGCCTGAAGGGGTGGCAGCCATGAAGCATGCAGGGGCCAAAAGAAATAACACAAAAAAAAAATGGAAAAGTAAGCTTGATAGTTCAGTGGCTGCTCGAGAGCAAACTGCCTCTTTACTATTTCACTCTGGATTCCCACTTCCTGCCCTCCTACTTTCTCTTTTTTTCTTTCAAGATAATTATTTTTTTAAGGTAATTGCAAAAGTTATTTTTTAGTTTGGTTAGCTCACCCTCACTCTGAGGCTAGCTGACTCAAGTCTCCCAGCCTGACTCATCCTGCATGTTGGAGATGGGCTACCCTAGTGCTAACAGAGAGAACAAACTAACCGTTCTCCACGACACCTCACTACAACTGTGTTTCTCTCACACACCAGCAGCTCCAATGCACGGAGACGTCCATGCCCATTGGAGTGTGTAAACAACATGCTGTGCTGCAAAGGTGGTCACATGATGAATGATGTTGCCACGAAGTTTGGGTTAGCTGATGGGTAGTTCGATAGGGTAGGCCAGGTATCAGCCTATTTTAATCAGGTAGGTTACCTCAGGTTATATTCCACTCTACCTGGTTTAGTAATGTTGTAATCGGGTAGGGTAGTTTTAAATTCTATACAAGCAGAGGAGAGAAAGAAGTAAGTGCCTCAGCTGGGACTTGAACCCAGGCCACCCGGAATACTGTTCCATTTGCACCACCATCTGCACCACCAAGGCAACTGGAAACTGGGTCATCCTGGAGCACATTACTATTTCTCCAATGCACAACCTGGTGCAGCGCAGATAATTACATTTTCAATCACAAAGTGTGGTGTGCATTTTTAATGAATGCATACAAACAGAGGAGAGAAAGAGATAAGTGCCTCAGATGGGACTTGAACCTAGGCCGCCCAACTTGACTACTTGACCCAATTGCCTAACCCATTTACAACATTATTAATACCCTTCCAAACTGAATGCAAAAGACACTCTAAATACACACGATGTATATGTTTGTTGTTGAGGTATTGTTATATGTTGAAAATGTAATGAAACCTAAGTTTAAAAATAGGGATTAATAGTGGTTCTCATCCCTGCTCCCACTGAAAGTGTTAAATGTTTTCATAAAAACAGACAAAATAAATGTTGCAATGCTTGGTGCTTACTGTTTGCAGGGAGCTCAATATTCCAAGAACATTCATAAGTTTCAGAACACCTAGTTCCTTGCAACTTACAATGAGCTCCCTGCAAACAGTAAACACCAAGCATTGCAGTATTTAGGTTTGCTTTCTTTATAACTAAAAACTGTTAACACTTTAGCAGCTGAGGGAGAGATGAGGAACACTAGTAATTACCCATTACCTATTGCCTGTCTCAAACTACCCAACCCGAGAATTATACTGTTTTGTCGAGTAGGGTAGTGCATTACACAAACTACTCTACCTGGCCAAAAATAGGTGCTACCCACACTACCCAACCCAGCTACCCATCAGGTAGCTCATGCCTAATAATGTAATGTAAATGTTAATGCCGTATCTAGCCTTATTTATTTACAGGTGTTGGCCAAGACAGTATGCCAAGCAATATCCACCTTTCTGGCTAATTTTGGAAATTAGCTATTAACAGATCAATGCATTTCTCCATGGTTATATACAGTACTCCCTCGCTATAATGAACCTCGTTATACCAAACTCTTAGTTACAATGAATGGTTCCTGTGCCTCCCAACTTGTAGTCTGCCACACAACCTCCCCGTCTCCCCACACACAATGCTGCAGTATTGCTTGCTTAGTGCTGCTGATTGCTGTTGCTGCTTCTGATTCTGCCTGACCCTAAAGCCTAAGCTGACCTTATCACAAACTTCTCTCTATCTCTCTGTCTCTCTGGCAAGCATCTTTTTTAACAACCCGATCTCCTTGTTCACTTGCTCTTGTTCTCTCCCCTCTCACTCTTGCTGTCTATCCTGCTCACTCTTCTCACCCTAACAGGTTAAACTGTATAATTTATACATCCATGTAATAATTCTGCTGAGAGTTGAGTCAGGGCAGTTGGGGAACCATGACTGCGGGCTGGTGGGTAGTCACTGTGAGTACTTTGGGAAGCATTGAGGGTGAGCAGATGGGTGGTTGCTGCAATTATCATTTTCGCTGACAGAGCACAGACAGCACATGCAGCTTATGGTCATTTTCTACTAAGACAATGTACTGTAATACTGATTGAGCCCTAACAATCACTAAAACTAAGAATGAGAAACAGTTGTGGAGTTGGGGGGTGGGTGGGAGACACCATTGCAATCAGTTTACAGGCTTGTCGTCTTTTATCTAATTGTATATCAAAAGAGTATATACTCAAAACTATAAATAAAGTAAAAAGAAACCACTTTTAAAAATACTGTATAGTAGAGACTTCCTGCTGTGATGGCCGCCTGATAGTCACACTTTACATCGCTCTACCAACCCTCCGCTTGAAATCTGCTTATTTATCCACGAGTTGCTTCAACAAGTAGAAGATTTTCTTACCAGTTAATTGGAGTCTACAGCTCAGTCGAATTTGTTTGAGTATCAGGGCGCTTCATCTACAGCAATAGCAATGAAGTCTGAATGGCCCAGACATACGCCCCCACCGTCTCCTGAAAAGGATTTGCCAGCAAAGCGTACTAAAGCGGGCGGCTCTGAAGACTCCTCTACTCCACATTTGCTGACTGAAGTGACCTTTTTTGAAGGACTGGCACTGATTAAAGAATCCCTTCAAGCAGTAGTGGGGGACCTACTTTCACTTAAAAGCTCCATGGCACAGTTAACGATTTGTACTGGAGACAACGAAGCTTGTATCTCCTCTATTGATGACTAGAGGGCCCAACTCGATCCGGAGATGGTATTGCTAAGACAGCACCTATGCAAGACAGAGGATAAGTGAGGGCCAGTCCAGAAGAAACAACTTAGTCATGCTAGGGCTCCCAGAAGGTGAAGAGGGAGTTAACCCTATTTTCTTTGTACAGAAACTGTGTACGAAACTAGCTGGGCACTCTCCTAATGGTCTGACATACATTATGGAAAGGGCGCAACGTGCTTTGAGGCCCACATCTCCAATTGGCTCTCCCCCTTGACCTCTAATATTCAGACTACTAAATTATCTGGACAAGCAGATCATTTTAGAGAAACTAAAGGATGCCAAAGAGGTCCAATGGGACAATACAAAAATCCGAATAGCTCAAGACCTGCCACTATCAGTATGGCAAAAATGCACAGAAATACATCCAGTCGTCAAGCTTATAGCTGCGGGGGTAAGATTTCGTATGCGATACCCGGTGACATTGCAGATAAATAGAGAAGGGCTGTGGATCTCTTTTGAAACCATGAGTAAAGCTACTGCTGAGCTTAAGAAGTTATACCCAGACCTTTTCCAATGAATAGGGGAGACAAATTCAATAACTGAAAGCTGGCATGCGTCATTAAAATGAACATCCTGATGAAGGTCTCTAAGTATTATTAAGATCTGCGAAGAAGCCAATGTTCAGTTATGATTTATTATGATCCAGACCTATAGTTTACGTTGTCCCACACTGTTAGTAACCAAGTAAAGCAGATAACAATTTAACTGAGAAACAACAACCTAACTGGGACAATTTAATAACTACTTCTGTGGACTGCTCTAAGTAGGATTAAGATCCATGAAGAAATGAATGTCTGGACACGCCTTTAAAGGGATTCAGATGTGATGACCAAGATGTTTCATAAGGTTATGCATAGACTTTGAGAGTTTGACTTAATATAAAGAGATGCTAGTCATCAATGTTTACTTCTTTTTCCTGACACTTTTACATGGTTAAAATGTTACTTATTACAGGTTTTTCTAACTGTTGATAGTTAGATCTTAAAAGTCTATATACATATTTCTCAAATTTAAAAGGAAAAAAAAAGTTTAAACCTCGGATTCTGGATGTCTGTTTAAAGGGGGGGAGTTGGAGGGGTGGAGGTTGGCTGTTTGGTGGTGGAACAGGATTGCAACCGAGCAATTAAAGAGAGTACAGTCATTAGGACTAGGGTATATGTTAATTTTGTTGGGATAGGGTTGTTTCTGATTGGAGACTGTAATGTTAGTTCTCTAATATATGTAGATGTACAAAGAGAGACTCTAGATACAAGTTTTATGCTGGTCAACGTGAATTGGGCTTATAGTCACGAAGCAGCCAAACACAGTCTATTAATAATGCCAAGTTATTTAAACTTTTCTTGTTCCAGGCCACATAATTACCTTATTTTAAAAGGGAGAAATCCCCTTGTCCCAGATTATGGATCCAATTCCTTATGACGGTGAGATTCATATCTTGGAATGTTAAGGGGGCTCGAACCCGAATTAAGTGACATCAAATTCTTAGACACTTAGAGACCTTACAATGCAATGTAGCCCTATTGCAAGAAACACACCTTCTAGACAAAGAAGGTAACCTTTTCAAGGGCAGGTGTATGCAGCAGGTAATGCAACGGCACAAAGAGGGGTAGCAATTCTCATTACTAGGGGAACGCAATTCATATTACAACAATCCCAAATTTACATACAAGAGAGATATATATTCCTTAAGGGACTCATAAATCATACTGAAGTGACTCTAGGCTCAATATATGGACCTAACATTGACTCACCTGATTTTTTCACAACACTAACAAAAGTCCTATATTTTTTTCCCCAGTTACCCACAATAATTGCTGGAGATTGGAACCTGGTTTATTCACCAGTACTAGACAGAACAACTTGCAGAGGGTCTAACCTCTCTCCAGCATAAAAAGCTCTAAGGGAATTCATAACAAATTACAGCCTCAATGATACGTGGAGATTACTAAATCCCAATGCAAGGGGGTATACATTTTATTCACTGGTACATAAGTCACTATCCAGAATTGACTATTTCCTAGTTAACAATATAATATTAGAAGGACTAATAGGTAATGGTATGACCCCGAGAACTATTTCCGACCATGCAGCCGTATGGATGGAAGGAACTATATCAACCTAAAAAGCCAAAGTAGCATCTGGAAACTGAATACACAGCTCCTTCAAGATGAACAGGCACTGTACTCCCTTAAAGAAATAATTGCCCAGTTCCTTGCACACAACCAGGACTCTATACAGGATATTGATAAACTCTGGTGTGCCTTAAAATGTGTGGTCAGAGGAGAATGTATCCGACTATCTACCATTCGGAAAAAAAAGAGAGAAGCACTATCCTCCTCGCTCCTTTCACAAACTCAAATTTTAGAAAACCAACAATTAACCCTGCAGAATAAGGATACATTGGAGCAATTAGCCAAACTAAGTTGTCAATATTCAGAATCCCTAAGAGATCAAGCTCAATATATACTCTTTAAGACCCATGTAAACTATATCTAACAAGGAGATAAAGTTAGTCATCTACTAGGCCTCCGATTGAGGAAACAGGAGGAGCCTAGGATTGTGGTGGCTCTCAACTCCCTTAATGACAACTCACTTCTCACCACTCCTAAAGAAATTGTCAAGGAATTTGAGGACTACTACAGATCCTTATACTCTCCACAAAACCCTACTCCCCCTATAACAGATATACAGGCATATCTTAATGACCTTCCACTTCCCTTTCTTCCACAACCACAAGCAGACACCCTTGAGGGGGCCATAACTCAACAAGAGTTGTTGGAGGTCATTAATTCATTACCAGATGATAAGGCACCAGGTCCAGATGACTTTCCACCCTGCTTCTATAAAGTATTTAAATAGCAACTTTCACCCCTATTATTGAGCATGTTCAATTACCTATGTGATTCCGGACTCTCTGACTCCTCCCTATTAGAAGCCCTCATAATAGAGCTCCTTAAACTGAATAAATATCCTCACTTGGTTTCTTATTTTCACCCAATCTCCCTAATGAACTATAACATAGAGCTTTTCACCAAGATCCTAGCCACTGGATTGGCATGAATTTGGACCTCATTACTCAACCCAGAACAAGTGGGATTTGTGGCTAGGCCACTCCTCAGCTGACCATCTCAGAAGCTGTTTCATGTCTTCTCTGCATCCAGACTAGCACCTTACCCAATGGCACTGGTGTCTCTGGACGCAGAGAAAGCATTTGACAGGGTAAACTGGCTTTTTCTATTCGAGGTCCTTAAAAAATGTGGCCTTCCCCATAAATTTATACAGTGGATACAACTTTTATATACCTGCCCTACAGCAAAGGTGCATTGCAATGGCATCTTCTCAGAACTACTTCCCTTATATTCTGGAACGGTCAAGGGTGCCCCCTCTCACCACTACTCTTTAACCTATATCTGGAACCTCTTTTATACCAACTCCAGCATTCCCCTCTGGTGCAAGGTATCCAGATAGGAGAGTGGGGCTTATGCCTTTCAGCATATGCAGACAACATCATGTTACATATTACAAATCCAAAGACTTCCCTTCCCAGCAATAATATGCATAATAGAAACATATGGGACTTTATCTAATTATAAATTGAATACAGGCAAATTGACAATAATGCCATTAAACTCCCACATCTATTGCTCACAAATAGAGGGCCTCCAGTTAAGCTGGTCAACCCAAATTAAGTACTTGGGGCTTACAATAACACCTAATTTAACACAGGTCAAAAAATTGAACCTCAACACCAAATTAGGAATTATACAACTAGACCTTGACAGATGGACACCTATTTATCTTTCCCTGCAAGGAAGAATCAATGTAATTAAAATGAATATACTTCCTAGACTGTTTTATCTCTTGCATATGCTAAATTTCTATCTTCCACAAACCTGGTTTCGGAAACTACAACAAATTATTTCTAAGTTTCTTTGGAAAACTAAACCACCGAGAAGATCCTATATCAAATTAGGTGCACCCAAGCAAAGAGGAGGCCTTAAACTGCCCAATTTTTTCCACTACTATTTAGCAAGCCTCATAGTTAAATACTTTTGTTGGTACCCCCCTAATCCCACCATAACAGATCAGAATTATGTGCCAGTATGGTTACAAACTGAACGCCAAATAATTAGACAAAGTAGTATCTCCCCTAACAGTTTACTATATATTACCCCCTAAGGTGGGTATGAAGGTTCTAAAAAATGAGATACTATGCATGTCCCTGAAAGTACATGCTCAATTATGTAAAGCCCTTAAGTATAACAACACCAAAAATATTTCCCAACCTTTATATTTAAATCCAAATTTTCTACTAGGCAGCCAGTACTTAAGACCCAGCAGTGAATTATTTGAACCAGAAGTTAAGATCTCTGATTTATTGGAACAAGGCAAAATTAAGTCTTCACCTGAACTGCTTATGTCCTTACATCTTCCTTCCAATCAGATACTCAGAGGATTCCAAATTAGGCACCTATTAATCGCCATGATGGGGCCAGGTATCTGGAATGTTGACCAGACGGAACTCCTCAACATGTTCTGTAGGTTGGCATGGAGCCCACACGCAGTTCCCAAGGTAACAGCAGAATTATACCCAATTATCTTTCAAGATATCCAAGGTATATCTTCATACTGGACATCTCAATTCCCAGATAAGCAGCTGTGCTGAGACAGCATATGGCAGGCTGTATACTCCTATGCTTCCAATAATAAACTACACCTTATATAGTTTTATATACTGCATAACATTTATTTCACCCCAGCAAAGCTGGCTGCTATGGGCAAACTGCAAGACCCCAAATGTAATAGATGTGGCTTAAGTGAGGGCACAATATTCCATATGCTATGGGAATGTCCCTCAATTAAAACACTATAGAGTACAATTAAGAGTAAACTTGATCCTCTCCTTGGATTGGAATCACTCTTTGAGCCTGAAATTTGTATCTTGGGTGACTATTCTCAAATCCCAGTCTTAGAAAGAAGATATGCCATGTCCCTAATTTTCTATACAGTAAAGCAACTGGTACTAAGACATTGGAAAGATTCCCAACTTATTCCCTACTCGGAATGACTGAATGAATTTTTATTTAATTTGGGAATAGAGAAAATGATTGCAAGCCTTAGACATTACCTTACCAGCTTTGATAAGAAATGGAACAAAGTTTGTACACTGACATCAATTACTAAATAGAAGATAGATTGGCTACTACTATGTATAAATGTAGTGGATGCCCATAATCATGTAAACTTGGGAAAAACTGTATCTGGCTCATAGAGGGAGGGGAAGGAAAGGGAAGTTTTAGGAAAGTAGTTAGATTTATCTGTATTTTAATAGTTTATTTAGTTTTTGTTGACCGGGTAAGTGCACTAGACAATTCCTGCCTATTTTTAGGCATGACCCAGGGGAAGGGGATACAGATGAATGCCAACCGACTTTGAACCAGATTAAGCTGTTGGTGGTATTTTTTTAGTGAATGAGGGAAATTTGGCCAGGACACTGGGTAAATTCCCCTACTGCATTGCCTGCAGTAGGGGGACTTGCTGTTGTGAGTCAGATCACTTTGTGGTCAGACTTGGTGGAGGATGGACGTCGCAGAGAATGGAGAGCGGTTGGGTTCTCCTATAGTGGTTCAGGAATCTACTGAGCCCGTGGAGCATTTGCATCCAGATAAGGACTTGGGGGGGGGTGAGCTTTTTGTCTCAACTGAGGATTTGTCTATCTACTGCACCAGAAAAGAATGGGAACCTGTCTACAATGACTGTAACTGAAGTCCGGCAGGAACAGCTTAAGCTGCAGCTTGCAGAACTAGCACGGAAGCAAGACCACGTCAAACAACAGCTGTTTTCATTACGCGCAGAGGATTCATCTGTCACTGCTTTACTTGCCGCTGTTAGCGATATGAACTGTGAGTCAGCACCTTCCGTTCCCGACAAAGAGCAGTCGGGTGAGTTGCAAACTGTTTTTACTTTGGTGCAACCTGAGCAGCCTGTTTGTGTTACGGCTTCGGCTGGCAGTGGAGAATCTGACCGGATTCAGTGCCAAAAGCCTTTTTCAGCTGCAGGAGTACTTGCAGTTTCTCCCAATTTACCACAGGTTGCTATAGTACTCCCTAAGGTCCCGGATGTATCCACATTGGAACACGGAGGCTCCAGTTCCACCGGGTATACCGCAACTCTGACTAAAGAAGTGGGATTTGTTTTCAGTGGCCCAATTCCAACATCCTCTTCCAACCTACAAACTACAGAAGTAAAATGTGTGTTCCAGACAGATTCTCTTAAACAGGAGGGAGTCTCTGGCTTTTTTTTTACAAAACGGTCACAGTTAAATCATGAGAAACTTGAAGATGATGGAAAGGAGAACAGAGCAGCAGTGATTTTTTCTAAAAGAAACTTAGGGGCACTAGAAGGGATTCAAGCAGATTCTTCTCCCAATGAAGCAGAGACTGGTTTGATATCTTCAGTTGCTGTTCCTCCTGTACAGCCCTTAACTGATGAAACGTGGTCCCCTCAGCAAGCTTTAAGTGACGCTGGATGGACTTTGGACAAAGGATCCTGGTGACCCACACCTGACTGGGACCCCAAATTGAATTTTTCCCAGAATGAACCTACATGGAAACCACAGTTACCATCTTCACCTGTAATTTCTGCAACTACTGACAGAGTACAGGGGTGTGTGAGGCCCTCTGGTTTTGCCTTACAGGCCACTGCACCAGTGGACGCTACTAATTTAGGAGCTGAGCAACCTGCTGACACCATACAGGGTGACCCTGACTCTGAAACACCCCTGATTTCTGAATTATTCTCTAAAATTAAAAAAGAAGCAGCACCATGTAGAAATGCTGTACAACTGCGCTATAAGGGGGTCTTGAAGTTAGGCCTGATAGGCTGTATGTAGGGAAAAGTTTGTTAAAAGATTCTTTGCATTTTTCTCCCATGGAGGTGTTTGTGTTTATAAATATATCTGGAGAAGATAACTTTGATGTAAGCTTTCGCTCAGCATATGCCCTGGATCTATTTTGGGAGAGATACAACCAGGTGAAATTTTCTCCCATATGGACTCCCTTTTTAGTGATCCCTTTAACAAAACCTTTAATTAAATATGTTACAATCATGTTTAGGAATGAGGGTGTTCATGTGGATGATATTTCATACTGGTTGTCTCAAAAATGTAAGATCTTAAGCCCTCCCGAAGCTATATTAGATTCAGAGCAGTTTTGGACAGGGGGATGGCGATTCAAAGTTAAGCTCAGGCAAACTGATACTGGGATAGAGCATATTCGAATTCTTTTTTGTTAGGAGGGGATGGGGGGGTGCTTTTATGCTGGGCAACCCCGTGCTTGTTACAAATGTGGTTCCAGAACACATTTATCCAGTTCTTGCGACAAGCCTAGATGTGACAATTGTGGTGAAATTGGTCATATCGCTTTTCAATGTGCTAATTTCACCAAATGTGACCTCTGTGAGGAAACTGGTCATGTTTTTTCTGAATGCGTTTGGGCTGCAAAAAACAAAGCATCTAGTGGTAGTCCAGATCTTTTAATTCAAAAAGCTCAGGACCTGGCTACAGGTGTTGCTCAGATAGCCCCTGTGTATACAGAAGAAGTAATAATTCCTTCTTCACATCCTTCCCAAGCTACATCTGAGGTTAAACCCTCTGAGGCTTCGGTTAAGACTTCTCCCATCCTTTCTCCT
This sequence comes from Neoceratodus forsteri, assembly GCA_016271365.2. Taxonomy (NCBI): domain Eukaryota; kingdom Metazoa; phylum Chordata; order Ceratodontiformes; family Ceratodontidae; genus Neoceratodus; species Neoceratodus forsteri. The sequence goes on along the minus strand of CM057452.1, from coordinate 523,752,006 downwards.
GTCTGTTATTCGGCACAAAAAGAAGGGTCATCTCAGGATTCTTTTATTAACCCACCAGTTATTCAGGTGAGAAGGTCCTCCAGGAACCTTAAACCCCCTCTTGCCCCCCAAGTAGAAATGGAAACCAGTAATCCCTTTGCGGTATTGTCAGCACAGTGGGGTGATTCAGAAATGAATTGTCAGAAACCTGACTCTCAACCTATACAGGATAGTCCCCCTTCCCCTTTTCAGGTTCAGGAAGGTTATAAGGGTAAAAAGGAAAAGAGAAGAAAAAAAGATGGCTGATCCACAAAATTCATAACTGACTTGTTTTAAACTAGGTTCATTGAATGTACACAGTTTATTAAACTTAAAAGAAGGCAGGTGATTTATGATTATGTCCATAGTAATTATTTGGGTATATGCCTACTTCAAGAAACCTGGATGTATACCCTAGACCAGGCCAGGTTTTTCCAAAGAAAATGGTGTTGGGGCCCATCCTATTGGTCCTTTGGACAACAAACAGCAGATGAAGTAGGATTTCTTTTTAATTCTTATGATTTCTCTTTAATAAAACTAATGGATTTAATTCCAGGATGGTTAATGATCCTGGATGGGGTTTGGAGATCCATCACATGCCGATTCATTAATGTATACGGTTCACAGGTAAAGGCTGAACGGGTTGCACTTTTTCAGATGATAAAACCATTTTTATTGACTTCCTATTAAATCTTTTTGTGTGGAGACTTTAATTGTGAGTTGAAAGCTGTGGGAAGTCAACCCCTTGGGGTTGGGAAAAAGATTTACTGTGACTCTAATACATTATGTCAACTGATAAAAATCATCTGGACTGGTCAATGGTAGTAGCCATCAGCAAGGTGGTACAAAATTTACTTATAGAAGATACCTCTGTACATCTACTATAGATTATATTTTTCTTTCAGATAATCTTCCCTTTAAATTTTACACCTTCCTGGTTTCCTTTTCAGATCACAAGCTCCTTCAATGTACTTTTTCCTCTCATTCTGTACTGCTTAAACAGAAAGCATGATGGAAACTTAGTGCACTTCTGCTAAAATCCCCTGACGTACTAGTTAATATTCAAGCATTACTTGTTGCTAGACTTTCTGTTTCCTTTTTATATGATGACTTGGGGCAATGGTGGAAAGATTCTAAAGAAGATTTTCGTAGTCTGTTAAAAAATCAAGGGCGGTCTAGGGAAAATTAAAAATGTCATCATTATTTAAAATTGCGTCAGCAGTTATAATATTTAATTTCTGTAGCAAATACCTCAAATGGTGATTTCTCTTCTCAAATATTAACTCTAAAAAAACAAATTCAGGAAGTACAATATAGTAGAGCTAACACATTAAAGGTGCTTTTTCAATATGGAGTGAAAAAGCAGCCTTATGGTGATCCTTATGAAGCTTTTGAAAAATATAAACATAATACACATTTTGTAAAACTTTTGAATCAGGAAGGACAACTAGTGCAGGATACACACGGCCTTCAAGCGGTTATAAAAGCATTTTTATCTTCTCATATGCTGGCGGCACCTCCTAGCATGGAAGATATGAAGAAGTTTTTGAATGAGATAAAACTTCCAGATACACAATTTAATAAATCATTATTAATTTCTCCAATTACATGTGCAGAAATAGTAACTGCTATTAAATCTCAAAAATGAGGTACTTCACCTGGGACTGATGGACTAACTTCTGAACTATATAAAGCTTTCCCTGCGAATTTTCTGAATGCTTAGAACTTGTATTTACGATTTTTTTAACCTCGGTGGAATTTTCAGTTTGGTTCTCTGAGGGGTTGTTAATTTTTTTGTATAAATCTGGGGATAAAGTACTCCTAGACAATTGGAGACCAATTACGACTCTGAACTCTGATTACAAACTTTTGGCTGGAATTCTGAATACTAGGCTTAAACAGTTTGCTGTCACTGTACTTTCCCCCTCCCAATACTGTGGGCTTCCCGGGAAAAAAATTCACCATGCTGATATGATTATTTGATATTTGATAGAACATTCTAATCTGTATAAACTTTCCGGATGTATTATTTCAGTAGACCAAATGAAGGCCTTCGATCGGGTTTATCACCCGTTTCTATTTCTGACTTTAACACACTATGGAGTTCCAGAAGTCTTTTTAAATTGGGTAAAATCACTCTGTAATAATGCTATTACTCACCCAATCATTCAGACAGAAATTGGGGATGGGTTTCATGTTCCCATGGGGGTGCGCCAAGGATGCCCTTAAGCCCTCTATTATATGCTTTTACAATAGATACATTGATTCAATCTCTTTCACAATATCCACTATGGAAAGGGGTCTTTGGCCCTCCCATATTGGAGGAATTATATGTGCAGGCTTATGCTGATGATCTGTGTGCTTTTTTTTCCAATTATAAACAAGTGGCACTATTTTTGGAGTTTATGAATTCTTATTCTTTGGTTTCCAATTCAAAAATTAACAAAAACAAAAGCCAAGGATTGTTTATTGGGGTAGGCAATCCGTCAACACTTATTATCCAGGGACTTCGTATTTCATCAGATCCTATAAGAAATATGGGACTATTATATGGGTCCCAGAATCTTCCAGAGTTAAATTGGGAACGTGCACTAACTTCTATAGATGGGAAAATTCAAATTTGGAAACACTGGAAATTGTCAAAATTAAAACACATACAAGTAATTAAACAATTTTTAATTCCAGGTTTATTATATACGGCAATAATATTTCCATTACCAATAAGATTAGAAATTAGGATTTACAGTTTATTTTTCCAGATGGTATGGGGTAACAGACTCAACCCAATAAAGAGGCAATATACATATCTTGCAAAAGAAAAAGGGGGATTAGGGATGGTGGATCCAGTTATTTTTTTTCTACATTATTTATAACACAAATAATAAGGGTTGGGCTGTTGCCAACTACATCAAGTTATGGGGTATTAATAAAACAGGTGTTGGTTCATTATTACTCTGTTTGGCTTACAAGCCCTTCTATGCCTCTTTCAAAATTATTCATACCACAATACATTTTGCCAGTCGCAAAGAAGGTCTTTAAATAAGGTTTGCTGGCCCAAGCAGTAAAGGATAGTACAGGACCACAGTTATATACCTAAGTAATGTTGATATTATATCCAAGTGAACCCGCCTTTAAAAACTGTCCTTCAATTCGCACTGAGGCAGTGCTTCAGAGATTAAATAATCCTCGACTGCCGGACTATATGTGGGAAATTCTATGGCTACAGTTTATGGAAGGATTGGGGTCCAGGGTAATGCTAAGCATAAAGTCTTAAGTGAAAGAACTTGCCCTTTTTTAGAGTGTGTGGCTCAGGAGGAAACAGTGGAGCATTTCTTCTTTTTTTGCTCATATGCCAGGTCTCTTTGGAAATTCCTAGCCTTTAAATGGAAAATGAGTTGGTTGTTGTATTTAGATTATGATATACTGTTTTTTAGTCATTCTCCTCAGTTAGGGAAGACTTACAATTTAGAAACTTTGCAGATTTTTTGCTGCTCTTTAATATATTATTTATGGCAGGCCAGGTGCCAATGGGTTTTGTATCAAAAACTGATGCCCTTTGATACTGTAGGATTATTGATTCAGGGAGCCATGGAAAGGGTTTTTCTTAACGATTTAGGGATTTCAACCACTAGGAAGGTGACGAATTGGTGGAGAGGATTCACAAGCTTTATAAAATATAAATAGTAAAGGATAGTATTATTAATTATATATTAATTTAAGGGGAAAGGTGGGTTATAAGGGACGAATTATGCTCTTATATTGTTCTGTAGGATTATAATATTATTTGACTACGTTATTTAGACTCTGTTATGTCTTCTGTATGACTCTAATATCTAATTTTTTTTTCTCCAGGTTAAGTGTGTGTGATGTTGCTTTATTGTAAACATTTGCTCTTGATGTTATATTAATAAAAAGTTCCCCTACTCTTTTCGATAAGTGCCATGGGATCTTTAACATCCACCTGAACTACCACCAATCCAGGCAGATGGGACCTCGGTTTAACGTCTCATCCGAAAGACGGCACTTCAGAAGTGCAGCACCCCTCTCATGCTGCACTATGGTGTCAGTACTGGGATATTAACCCAAGTGCCAGATGTGGGAACTGAACCCACAGCCCTCTGATCTCCCGGCCTAAGATGCAAGTGTGCTACCTACTGAGCCACTGTCACTGAGTATAGAACTAGTTATTAGTGGGCCGATGTAACCCTAAGGCCAAATATCACGATTCAGTATATGTATCAATCTTCAAATGCCTTATAATGATGCGTATGTAAATCTAAACAAAAGTAAATCATATTGAATTCAAAAAAATACTGTATAGTACTCATGCAGACTTGATATATAGTATGTAGCACAGAAAGATATAGTATTAAACAAGTTGAACTTGATCACTGATCAGAACTCCCTCAATGTAACGAACAGGGAGCTATAGTGAACTCACATTATGGCTCCCATGGCATTCGTTATAGCAAGGGAGTACTAAAATGTTTTAAATAGATATAGTGGGTGCTAGAACAATGGGTTAACTGATATTTTGTGACACCACCCATAGCTACTGATAATAGGGCTAGTGCCTGTATATACAGTCACAGCCAAAGACATTGTTAGATATTGCCTGAAATTTCTGTGCTATCTCTAAAGAAAGGTCCTGCTTTCTGCATTTCCACAGTAGGGGCAGCAGAGAGAAACTCTTTAGAAATTTCATGAATTATCTGACCATGTCTGTGGCTGCTACTGTATATATCAATGTAGTATACAGTGAAACTGGAAATATTCACTGTGAATTCATTTTTACTGTACTTATGGATTACTATCAACCCACAAAAACATTACTGTGAATATTATGTAACTTTAATATACTGTTGCAATGTGCAAAAGGTATGCTTTTCCTTAACCTCTAACCCATAAAAGAAACTTAGAGGGACTTATTTCACAGACTCCAGTAATATTTTAAAATGTGGTTAAACTCTGTAAATTAAGAACCTTTCTGGATGCTGACCAATCTGCTAATCCACGTGGTCCTGATTGATCCTTGATTGTCACTGCTATGTCCCCACTCCTTCCTTCAGTGCTCAGTTACAAACTAAGTACATTTTTTTACAGTTTATGTTTTTCTGTCAACAAGACAGAGGAAAAAGTGTCTGATGTCCTGATTCCTAATCTCCCAGTCTTTCCAATGCAGCATGAACCTCTCACAACATGAATGCTGGTGGCCAGGTCTGGCAATCAGGAGGGAGCAGTAACATACAGTGATGTTCTTTACTGTACCTACAGGCACTCAGGCTTAATATGGCATTTTTATGTTTGCTTGCATGCATGTGCAAAAAACACAGTGGCAGCATATGAGTTTTCGTAGATGTGCCTCCCCCACTTCCAGTGCCCTGCTGCCTTTTGCAGGCGCTGCCGCACAACACCAATGAATGTCAGAGCTGTCTATGACAGCCGTTCAGATGCAGTGGCTACAGTTGAAAGCGAAAAACCACTGCAATCAGTGGTGGTAACATGTAGGCAATTTGCATACTGCCATTGGCAGTATGCAAAGTGCCTACATGTCGGCACTGCACTGGAACAGCTGTGATAGACAGCTCCCTCCCCCCCAACAAACACCCAAGTTGCACGCCTAACACCATTTACCTTAATTATGGCTTGTGGGGAAGCCTAAACCACAACGTTTCATTGATAAAGGGCCATAAAAGTCAGAAATTGATAGACAACTATCAGCTGCCACTGGTGGCATTAAAGCAAGCCCACTTCATGGGCAATGGTTGGAGAGCCAGCACTGGCAGCATCAAAGCAAGTCACTAGGTAGTCAACAGAGGAGCTACTAGTGGTGGCGGTAAAGCAAGCCTGCTTTCCGGCAATGAAGGAACCACTGCAAGATGTTAAATTAAGCCTGCAAAGGTGGCAGTGAAAGAACTGCCACTGTCGGCATTAAAGTAAGCCCGATCAGCAGGCAACAGCTGATGGTAGTATGGTATTAAAGTAGCTGCTTTAATCTTCAATATCACCAAAAAGTCAACCTTTTTGTAAAAACTGCCATCTTCTGAAGAAAAGCTTTTTGTAAAAACTGACATCGCCTGACAGAAGAGCACCGTATTGCCTGAAAGCGTGTGTGCCGAAAACTACTTTTCCAATAAAATGTATCACATCATGGACTTTATCGTTTAAATTGTGATGGCTATAGATTTGTGACATTGTTAATGATTATTTCAAATGTTAAAAATTATTTGACAACTTCTCGAGAAGGTTGTATTATAGTAAATTGATCAGCATAAAGGAATCAAATGGTTTAAACCAAAATTTAAAGCAACCTAAGCAAGCTACTGTATACAGTATAATGGATAGGTTATTTCCGGAAACACAGACACACCTGTAATACCTTTACTCATCTGCTGTATTAACCAGGACCTTCCTCTCTTGGTGAATCCCTGGGGCATGCAAAATGTGAACGAGCATGTCGAATCCAATCAAACATTGAAAAAGATTGTTGTTTTGCTAAGCCGCAACAGTAGTCCAGATATGTAAAAATAAGGTGTCAATAAATGTATTTTAAATCAAATTGTGCAGTGAGGTTGGCTTGTGTTAGCATACAAAACTGTCTAACCGTCCCACACTGTTGAATTTGGCTTAATTTCGAGTTTTAGGCGTAGTCGAGGTTGAGCAGATGGCAGTTTTAATAATAGAGACTGCTCCTGGTAGGATTTATGTGGTACATATTTCTTATTTGCATTGTTTGAAGCAAGAGGGAATGAAGGTTGAGGCAGATTTGGATGTGGCCAGATTCTTCAGACACTTGTTTTGCAAGTGCCTCAGCAGAGTGCATGTAAAAGAGAAACCCCGTTTACAGTGGCAGAAGATGTCGAAGTCATGTTCACTGGTAAAATATATCAAAATTGATTCATTCACATGGCACCAGCAATTCCTACAAAACTTTTTTTTCTAAATACTGATGTAAAATGCCATGATTATCAGCCTTACTTATGCATGAGAGTTTTACTCCGTTCGGTTAATCAGATCCCCATTTGCCATCAGATCAGGAAACTAACATTCTCTTTAAATATAAAGATGTGGTTAGACAGTTAAAAAAAGCCATCTTACTAGCCAAACGTAATTTTGAATTCAAAATTGTACACACAAAGGACAATTATAAGGCTTTATACACTTATCTAAATGGCAAGAAAAGTAATAACAACGCAATAGGTCCCTTGATATGTAATAATCTGACTATAACATCTGATATTGATACAGCTTCTGAGCTGAATAAATGTTTCTCATCTGATTTCACTCCTGAGCTTATTAAAGCTACTTCTTCTATAGTGGACTTTAAACTTGAAGCATATGAAACTCTGTTTCAAGATATTCAGTGGGTCTTTGATACCCTCAAACATCATACTAGTTCTGGTCCAGACAATATTAGTTCCAGATTCCTTATAGAAACTAAGGATACAATATCTCTCCCCCTGGCTATTATATTTAAAAAATCACTGCATGAATCTTTAGTCCCAAATGACTGGCGTACTGCTATTGTCACACCCATTTTTAAACAAGGCTCCCATTCCAGAATTGAAAATTACAGACCTATTAGCTTAACATCCATACCATGCAAACTAATGGAAAAAATAATTAAACATCAACTTGAAAAAGAGATGGCTATATTAAACATTAATGATGAATAGCAACATAGTTTTAGAACAGGATACTCATGTACTACAAATTTGATTAGTTTTTATAATTATATTAGTTCCAACCTTGACCGTAAAATACCCACTGATGTTATTCTCTTGGATTATAGTAAGGCCTTTGATAAAGAGTAGCATAATATCTTGATCAATAAGCTAAACCAATTAGGCTTTTCATCTCCCATCATATCTCGGATAAATAACTGGTTGTGCAACAGAACACAGAGAGTTAGGGTAAATGGGTGCTTTCGGTATGGATAATGTGACGTGGTGTCCCTGAGGGCAACCGCTCTGGGTCCAGTGTTGTTTAATCTTTTCATCAGTGACATGTATATCTCACCACACAATACAATGGTTAAATTCGCCGATGACACTAAACTCGGAGGAATGGTAAACACCCCTACTAATTGTCATAATTTGACTTTGGATCTCCTCTTAATTGAACAATGGGCCAGTGTTAATAAAATGTACTTTAATGTAGCTAAATGTGCTATACTACATTATGGAAAAGATAATCCAAAACAAAAATATTACTTGAATAACAGTATAATTAGGGCATCATCTATAGAAAAAGACCTGGGCATCATGGTGAATGACAAACTATCATTCTCATCCCATTGTTCAAAAATTGCAAATCAAACAAATGCTTTACTATGTAGAATTAATAAAACATTCATTTCTAAACAGAAGAATGCCTATTGTCACTGTACAGGTCACATGTAAGGCCATGTCTTGACTACAGATCACCATTTTGGAACCCTTACTAAAGGAAGACATAAAAAATTGAACAAATACAACATAGAGCTACAAATTAGTACCACATCTTACTCATTAAGAACATAACAGCAGACTAAAAAACTGGATTACACTCTCTGGAACAAAAGACCAGCAGGTGATCTTTTTACAACTGTTTAAAATACTTAAATCACTTGAACAAATGAAATTATGTGATATTACTTACTCAACAAGAAAAATAGTACCGAGATTGCACAATAGACAATTAGAAATTGAAAAAGTAAACAACAATAAGAGATTAAACTTTTTTACTATTAGAACACCTAGATTATGGAATAAATTACCACAAGACATTGCCAATTCAACAAATATATCAATATTCAAGAGTGAATTAGATAACTGGATGAATAAACGGGACCTGGGTGTATGATCCATCAATGTGGAGAACAATCTCGATGGGCCTTTGGCCAACTTTGTCCAAAACCAAGTAAACCAAGTAAGTAAACCAAGTAAAACATATTACAAGACAGATAATTCCTCAGAAACTTTAACTCTTGGGCTGCAGACAGAATTAGACGTATAATTCTGGACTGATCTATCAGTCCGCGTCCCATCAAGGGTTAATATTTGCCATTTTATATGGAAATAGTCATTTATATTCATTAACAAGATGTTGAATCTTCTTAGTACAGTACAGCTTATTTTGAAGGAAGGTGCTACTAAGTAAGTTTATAGTATGGTTAGGGTTCGTTGTGGCTGAAAAGCGATGGTTTTCCAAATCCTGTTCCATCCACAACAAACCCTAACCATATACCATAAGCCATTACAGTATTAAAATTAGTGTATTTTTCATCATCCCTGCCCCCTTACAAAAAAAAGGCTCTTTGCATTAGAGTATTTTGTGTAAGTTGAGTGCCCATGTGCTTTTCGAGAGGATATCATTACAAACCAGCAGTGCCTATTTATAACTAGACCGTAATAAATTAACAACTCAATGAATAAAGTGCAAATTCTTTGATTAAAAACCGTCAAAAACGACAGCTGCTAGTGCACCATCTAATTACTGACACAGTCCCGGCAAATGACTAGAAAGACTCAAATTCAATAGATTGCAGACAAACTGCCATTCAACACGTGTGACTTCAAGCCACTAGAAGCAATGATTACTATCAATGCAGCTTAACATCAGTGAACACAAATGTGGCAAATCACTAGTTTGATTCAAATTCAGTTAGTTACATATAAAAACACCATTAGAAATGTGCAAGTACAAGTTTTAAAATCATGATTACTTCCAATGTGGCATCACATAGTTTATTCCTGAAACTCAAAACATATTAATGAGTTTTGTATTAGGCTGTTAGAGATGGTGTAATTGATAGTGATACTTGCTTTTAACTTCGCAAACCCGTAAGATCAACCATATATATGTTACCTAAAGTCCATAAATTGTAGACACTCATAGACAGCATTCCATTTCCTGACGCTTGTGGGGTCTGTGTGCTTTAATGATACATAACTGACGAGATGTGGCAACCTCAAAGAACTTTCTGAAAGCAAGCTGATGATGATGCTTGAAAATACAAACTCTGAGAATCAAAGAATAAGTATATTTATAACTTCATTAAAAATACATTTTCTTATGTGTGATCCCCATCTGTTCCACTTCAAATTTTAGAGAAATAAAATAAAACACATTTTATACACCACTGATTAAAACTGTACAAGTAATGGACTGTGCTTCATGCTGTAATGCTAAACAAGCCCACAAAGTCATATGCCTGAAATTATCCATCATTATATATTACTCACGACACTAAGTGATGCGACCAGCCTTAGTGTATCTGTGTATGTCAGATCAAATGTTCTTTTCATCAAGGCAGAGGTCATTTTTTTTGCCATCTAAGGTTTTGCATAATTAATTGTGGTGGCATGCCACACTAATTAAGCAGCAATTGGCAACATTGCAAACGTCCCTTGCTGCTGATTCGTTATCTGGTTTTGTTCTGTTCTTTTGTAGCCTAAAAAAGCCATTAGCTAGCTCCTCCTTGTAAGGAGAGACATAATGAAATGACTCACCATTCTGCAATGTAGCCAATATATTTGTTTGTAATTCTTGGGGTTAGCAGAACCGGAAGCTAAACAGGTTTAATCATTTTCACCTGTGCTGACCAGCTGAGTACTATTTTTTTTCCTACTCAAAGGAGCAATGTTCTTGTGTTGACAGACAAGGTTTCCACCAGGTCCTGTCAACAGTAGTGCTTTAAAATGGAGCCTGCAGAACTACAGTGATCTTCTGGGTGTTGCCTAACCCATTCCAGCTCAGGTCTTCATTTGTTTTTAACCATCACCTAATTACTGCTTCCACTTCCCATTTGCAGGCAGAACTATGGGGGAACTGACAGAGTCTGATGCTCTTTGTTTATGGTGTGGGCTGGCCGGACTGACCAGTTGTACATGGCAAGGGAATCTGGGTGAAAGGTGAGGGACTGACAGCACTAGAGATGAAGCCCTCGCTTTATACACTAGTGTGGTGAAGACAGAGCAGACAGATATAATGCAAGCTTCCTCAGTATTGAATGAGCACCCTATGGGTAAAATAGTTTCTGCCATTCTCTGTTTATAACATAAATCTTAAGAGTGCAAAGGTGAGAGACTGACAGCCCTAGTTAACACTTAAGCTCTTTCAGGTGTCACTGCACAAGTGCACTAAGACATGACAGCACATCTCAGACAGATGCCAACAAACACTGTCACAAAATGCATACACACCTACTGCAGAACATGACAGATAGTTACTTGCAAAAATGTCCCTGTGGTCCTAGTGCCTGGTAACTGTAACTTCCATAGGTGTGGCCTGAGGAAGGAGATATCCTCATCATGACCAATAGATACAATAGGCAGACATACAGTGTACAGTGTTAGTATGGGGACAGTGGCTCAGAAGGGAGCTTGCTCAACTCTGTGGTTAGACAAACAGAGGGTCATAGGTTCTAGCCACACAGCAGGCACTTAGGGGTACACTCATAAGTGACACTGTAGTGCAGTCCGGGGTGGGGAGCTGCACTGTTGAAAATCTGTCCTTCAGATGAGCTGTTAAGCCAAGGTCTCTAATCTCCCATTTGTGGTCACTGTCCAGATGGAAATAAAAGCACACCAGGAAAACAAGCTGCACCAGGAGGCTGGTGCAAAACCAAAGCAAGCTATGTGTTTTCCACTCCTGGACAGGTGCATTTGGATAGTAAGGGGTGGGGTCTTAGGCCCTTAACAAAGCATCTATTCAGGGGTGTAAAACACATGGGAGGATTGCTTGAGAGGGTACTGTACCTTTTCTGAGCTTTTTGCACTTTGGCACAATAGCACTTGTCTGATCCCAGCTTGCTCTGGAAAGAAACTGCATTGTGATATGTAAGCACACAATTTTCTATATAAGTGATGAATATATGAACTCAGTCCATAGTTAGTAAAAAAAAAAAAAAATGGGTCTTGCCAAAAGTGCCAGTATACTGTATATATTAACAGCAGCATCTTAGCCCCCTCCATACACTCACAGTACCACAGCTGTGACTCTTTCAGATGGCTGTACAGTTGTGCAGCTAACACTTATCATACCATGTTATGCTATTACATAGTGTATATTTAGAATGTTCCACACAATGTACCAAGAAATAAAAATAAAATGCACAACCCCTATTTCATAACTGCAGAGTGGGGTTTAAAACAGAGCCCCTGACTAAAGCCACTGTGAAAACCTGAGCATATCTATGAAACAGTGATCCACCACGCCTATGTAAACTTCTGGCTACCACCCATGTGTCATTTAGTAAATGGCAAAACAACAGATACACACACACACACACACACACACACACACACACACACACACACTCACCAGAAAGAACTTTGTGTTGCAGAAAAGGCCCATTATTTAGTAATCCGTACCATTACACCTCATTAGTGTGGTAGTGTGGTGACACCATACCGAATATTGTTCTTCTTTCAAATGCCCATGATTTCAGCCCACTACCGAGGTGAAAAGTTACCAGTTTGTTTTTTTCCAGGAAGGGGTTAGTTATTCTTTGTTTTAATGTCACCCAAGTGAGATGCAACATCTTTGTTTGAAGTCCTGCTACCGCCTACCACCCATTTTCACAGCTTGGTGAACTGGAGCATTTTGGAAGTAAAGTGACTTGTAGAAGGTTAATTTGACTTTAGAAGTGTATTGGGTTGTGCCTGGTCTCTGCAATGCTGCATCTTAATTCTCTCTCTCTCCTTCACCCTTCTCTTTCTGTCTGCTCTGTATATCTCCTCCCCTTTTTGCTTGGTATCTGTCATCCTTTCTGCACCCTTCCCCCAACTCTCCGTCTTCACTTCCCAGAAGTTCTCAGTCATGGGTGTTCTGCTGGCTGCCAGGCTTAGCCTGCCTCAGACTGCTTTTTAGCTCCTCAGGCATCAAATGGAAAAGGACAACAACATATCGTTAACGTTTTATTATTTCTATTGCACCACTAAATGGGGTGGGGGTCCTGCTGCTGATTGGTCAGATAAATTCATTCAGGAATGAGAACAGTTCAGCAGTGTCTCACACATATACACACACACACACACACATGCACACATGTGCACATGTACACAAACACACACGTAAATAAAATTGTGAAATCCAAACAAGTTTTAATTTTGTACAAAAGTCTCATTCTATACATAACAAATGAGATCAAGGCAACATGTTGGTGATAATAAATGTAGCACTCAGCATAAAGAATTCATATAACACCAGGCCCAATATTCACTCAAAGCTGCCACATTGTGCTTCATCACAGGTTTTGATATATGTTAGAACTCTTTCATGCACAGGAATGGTAAGTGGAGTATAGTTCATAACATCAGGATTGCCCGATACAATAAAATTACAAACACATTTCAGTCAGGCAATACTTTTATTAAGCCCAAATTCTTTTAAAGCTCTAATATAAGCAAAGAGTATTTCATTGATACAGTTTATGGCATCAAGTTTGTCCAGAACCTGTTTGACAAAGACTGGTAAATATTACAACAAATTGTTCCTGGGCTCTGTTTTCAACAAGGCAGCATGAATAAAATGACTTGATACCTAATCAGCCTCTGATTATTTGAAACACTGTTTTTTTTTTTTTATGGTCAGAGATGCCGTTAAGTTGTATGAGCTGTAGTTCTTATGGCAGTTGTTTAAAGTCCGGTTAGCGAGATCTGATATTTTTTAACGCTGGTGTCAGTGACTCGAGCATGTAAAAACATCTTGTTCTGTACAACATTATCAATACATTTTTAAAAGAGGTGTTTGAATCCTGTTTTTGCTTAGTGTTTTACTTTTACTGTGACAATAAGCATGCACTACTGTAGCCTAACCTGCTTGTCCAATAATAATGTGCATACTCATTGCTCAAACTCCTAACTACAATCTGAAAACAAATAGATTTCCAGTGCTTGGTCTGGAAAGAAACTGCATTGTGATATGTAAGCACACAATTTACTGTATAAGTTACGAATACATGAACTCAGTCCATAGTTAGTTAGAAAAAATGGGTCTTGCCAAAAGTGCCAGTTTACTGTACGTATTAACAGCAGCATCTTCGCCCCCTCCATATACTCAGTACCACAGCTGTGACACTTTCACATGCCTGTACAGAATGCAGCTAACACTTGTCATTCCATGTTATGCTTATTACATAGTGTATATTCAGAATTTTCCCCACAATGTGCCAAATAATTAAAATAAAATGCACAACCGCTATTTCATAACTGCAGAGTGGTGCTTAAAACAAAGCCCCTGACTAAAGCCACTGTGAAAACCTGAGCATGTCTATGAAACAGTGATCCACCACGCCTATGTAAACTTCTGGCTACCACCCATGTGTCTTCAGTAAATGGCAAAACAACACACACGCCTACGCACGCACATGCGCACACTTGGTGAACTGGAGCATTTGAAAGTAAAGTGACTAGTAGAAGGTTTATTTGACTTTAGAAGTGTAATGGATTTTTGCCTGGTCTCTGTGATGCTACATCCTATCTCTCTCTCTCTCTCTCTCTCTCTCCCCCCTGTTCCTCACCCTTCGCTTTCTGTCTGCTCCCTATATCTCCTCCCCTTTTTCGCTCGGTATCACTCATTCTTCCTGCACCCTTCCCCCAACTCTGTCCTCACTTTGATTCTCTGTCCTGTGTGTTCTTCTAGCTGTCAGGCTTAACCTGACTCAAACTGCTTTTTAGCTCCTCAGGCATCAAATGGAAAAGGATAACATTTCGTAAATATTTTATTCTTTCTACTGCACCACTGAATGGGGCGGGGGTCCTGCTGCTGACTAATCAGATGAATTAGTTCAGGAATGAGAAGAGGTCAGCAGTATCAGTGAATGACAAATGCAACCAAAATGTAACAAAGCCATTTATTTCAGACTAGCTCACTGGTTTTGAACTGAACTTACATTTTGTGCACCTCATTCATCAGGTTTTTACCAAGGGCTCAGAAACGTGACTTTTTAATTTGCATTATTAAAACAAAAAACATATATACAGCATATCTGAGACAATTGTTTTGTAAAACTATTTCTAAGAAACTTTTTTGTAAAAAAACTGTTTTGCTAAAACTATATCTAAGCAAGTTGTTTTGTAACCGTATATTTAAAACAGTTGTTTGGTAAAAAAAGGAAAAAAAAATAACATATAAACATAAACTTTGATTGCAGGTAAGGACCACTTGGCCCACTTAGTCTGCCCATTTCCCTAGCTATTGGATAAGCTGCAGATCCTACTTAACCAACAGCCTATTTCCTCCTACCCCCCACTATAATTGCCTTATGTCTGTCCCATGCATTCTTGAATTCTCCCACTGCTTTTGACCCCACAGTGGCTCCATGTGTCTACCACCCTCTCCATGAAAAAATATTTCCTCAACTGTATTTGGAATTCAGAGTGGCAACTGTGCTGAAAATCAACTCAAACTACGTCATGGCTCTGTTATCCAAGGAAAACTGGGCTAGCTATGTCCTGAATTAAATGGATACTTCCTTACAATGTGGCATAAATGGATACTGCTTTACAATGTGTAAAATCCTCAGAACTTGATTGAATTATATTGTATTTTAATGATATGTTCTTAACATATTCTGTGTAAACGTCCACCACCTCAGTGTAATACTGGAGAATGTTACAGTCCTCATACGTTGTATGTTCAGAAACTCTCCTAAGTCCTTAGACAGTTGTCAGTCACCTGGACACATTAAGTATCACTCACATCTTGTTCACTCACAGATCCAGATGGAACATTTAACCTCTATGGTGCAGTATTGTTTTCAGAAACTGATGTAGTACACTTAATACCCATTCCCATACAGCTTTCAAGAACATGATGAAACAACAATTAAAAGAGGGCAGCAATAATAGTTTATGTTATTTCTTAAGTTAGTTACACGGGCAATGGAGCAGCATAGTAAGAGTATGACACACTATTGACTATGTAAATAACATGACACATAAAACAAAATAAAAAAAAATGTCCTGTGTCTTTCAGTTGCTGTTCTTTTCATTTTCTTCACAACATTGTGTAAATGGGTATTAAAAGTGCCACATCAGTTTCTGAAAAGAATACAGCACCGCAAATGTTATAAGTTCCATCGAAACCCATCTGTGAACTAAATGTGACTAATACTTGATATGTCTGGGTGATTGACAGCTGTCTAATGACTTGTTCCCTATCTCAGTTTCTATCACCTCCTTCTCACCTCCCCTCTGCTGTTCTTAATAAATATGTTTTCAAGCTACTGCATGCCTATGTATTTCTGGGTATTACCGCAACTGAACCTACATCAACAACAGTGCCAGGTCACTGTAGTGTCGATACAGGACCCTGGCACTGCTTTCTGGGGGTCTTGCACCCCCTTCCTGAATCAACTCCAAATTTGAGTTGATTAATTTAGTTACAGTGGAGTGTGGGGTCAGAACCCCCTGCATGGGTGGTTCTGGCGTGATGCCCCTGAAGAAAACATGGTCTGAAGTGTTTGCCTTTATGATGACCACAAATGCGCTCAACATAAAGAAGTCACTGTAATGTCAGTTGACAATGACTGTGTTAACTGACTGTCATGGCTCTGTATTTTTCTAATCATTCACAGACACAGCATCAATACTTTTTTGCTATTCTTTTCATGCATCTCTCTACCTCCTGCACTACCAATGCAAATGCAAGCAAGCAAACAGTCGACATTGGCAAATGCTTGTTTAAATAGATCCCAACTCTCCAGGCCCACAAATAGAGGACATTCAAACCTCCAGACCAGATGATTAATCCCCACTTCAGGAACCTGCTTTGCTACTTACTTTACAGTAGCAGCATCAAGATGTCCAGCTGAAGCTGAAAGAGAGCTGAGCAAGGTACCAGAGACAGAGTCTATGATGCTAACTGGAAACAGTGGTGAGTACTCTCTTTCATTAGAGGCAGTGTTTCAAATGAGCAAATTGCTTTTGATTGCTAACCCCCTACCTGCACAGATTAATTTGTGCAAACACATGCCACACTATCCAAGCCTGAAAAAAAATTAACTAGTTCTACAGTAGTTCTCTTTGTATATGGACAAACAGTGATGTAGTGTCAGCCAGTGTGGTCTACTGGTTAGAGCACTGGCTTGGAAAGCAGGATATCACAGGTTCAAACTCTGCTAGAACCAAATACTCAAGAGTACTACCTTGGGTAGGTTGCTTAACTTCCTAGTGGTCAATTCTGCCAAACTTCAGAAATGAGCAGAAGTACTCCTAAATGGAAATGAAAAGTTAGATCTCTGCAGGACAATACTGGATGAATACATTGTACATTATGCTGCATTCTGGAAAGTTCTATACATGTGAAGGCTAGATACATGTTTTTGTGTTGCTCATAATGTGAGCTCAAAGCTTTATAATACTGGAAAAGAGAAGCTCAATTAAGATTCTCTGCTTATTACTGTTATTCTGGAAAAAAATGCAAAAATGGAAATCAGTTTACTCACCTGGAAAATCCACTGCTGTTTGCCACTGTTATTAATTAACCCTTTAGTTATATGAATGACAGTTATTGAGTCTGTTATGGAAAGAACATTCATATAAACAACATATTTACTATGTCGATAAAATTACAGATTTGCCATTAACCTTAGGAAACATCATTCAGTTCCTGCAAAACAAGCTGTAAAATCCATTGCTAGGTACACAAGGAGCTTCAACCTGCATTTTCTACTATTTCTGATACACTGATTAAAGTTTATGGTTGCCCTGCTTTGAAAATAAAAACTGGTTATGGCATGCAGGTTTGATGTAATGAAAAGTTATTTAGTCTGTTGTGGAACAAACATAAATAGAAAGGCACTATTTGTTAGATTATCGTAATTATAAACTCAAAACTTTCACTGCAGTACGTTAGATGCTGTTGTGACAACTTAGCTACAGTATAAATTCAAAAGTACCTTAAAGTGATGGCTATGACTACTTATAGTTTCTGGCAAATTTACTGATACAATTAGCATCCATGCTGTGCAAAGTGACTTTGATAATCATAACATTTTTTTATGAGGTTATCTACGGCAAAATGGAAATACCATAATACATACACATTATTTTAAATGCAAACTTTGCTTGATGAACTATATCACATACAGTGTTTTTATTTAGTTGTTTAACCAGGAGTAGCACACTAAGCTGAAAGCTTTTTTATAGGAGTGACCTGGGAGCACAGAGAAGTTAAGTGACTTGCTCAGGGTCACACAATATGCACGTGGAAGCTGTGGGATTTAAACCCATGTCTGGTCTGCTGGATATCACCAGATTTGCAGCTCAGAGCCTTAAACCACTGCGCTATACTGCCTTCCTTCATAGTTTGTGATGTTGTACAAAGTCTTTGGAAACCCTGATGTTTAATGATTTAGGGTGAAAATGTTTCTACAGTATACTTTCATTTTTTCAAAACGATGGATTGATGTTTTCTCATTATTCCTGTGAAATGAAAATGGTCTAGGTGCACCACACTTCCTCATTCAGAGAACACATTTACATCAAGATATATGATCTATTCCAGCCAAAATGTATATTAAGAATGTAGTGATGATTTCTATGATCTTCTCTGCAGCTGTCAGGAAATCCATGCAGACTGGGTGTGAACTTCAGAGCCATAAAACAGAATCCTTTTCCAAAGAAGGGGACATTATTATTGGTGGAATCATTTTGGTTCACTCTAAAGTTGCTTATCACGAATTAAACTTTAAAGAACGGCCTCAGCCAATTTCATGCACAGGGTAAGGACCAGTTTCATTTTCCACTGTTGTATTTATTGAAGTTTTAATATTTCGTAATGAGGAAGATATTTACTGGGAAATGGATTAAAATATAATTAAAGTGAGTTTATGTTTGAGAAAAAAATGAAAAACATAATATTTAGACAGTGTCTGATTTCTCTTTCCTTTTTCTTCATTGGTAGGTTAATTTACATGGAAGCAGAATACTTGTCCCCAGAGTTTGTTGCATTTCATTTTTTATTTTGTACTGGAAAGGCATTTGAGCAAAATTGCCCATTTTCACAAGCATCCAGTTATCAACATTTAACAATACAAAAAAGAACAAATTAATATAAACATATACAAAAATGTATAAAACAATACATTAAAAGCATTTGCACACACTTGTGCCAAGTAAGAAATGCTTTAAATTGTTTTAAATGCAGACACAGTAGGGCATTGCACAACTGAAGATGGCAAACTGTTAAAAAGTTTAGTTTCCCTGTATTAGAAAGAAACTTGCCCATGAGAAGTGGGATAAAATGGAATTTGAAATGAATGCTCCATGGCAAACCTAGTGGAGCATCGATTAAAAGGCCTCTGACATAAGGAAACAATACTGTTGGGCATCTTACCCTGATGAATTTTATAGAGGAACATGAAAACGCTACTGTTAAATCTACCTTTTAATGAAAACCAATTAATTAATAGCCTTATATAAATCACAATGGTGAGCAGACCTTAGCAGCATAGCAGTAAAATGAATAATACTATGGTACGTTGTTCTTAATCTTCCCAGTGTTTTTGAATTAAAAGAAGGAAAGACCAACAAACCATAATCTATTAATGGAAGTAATAAACTATTAGCCATTATTGTCCCTATTTCAATGATTAAAAATTGCTTTACTCGATACTACATGACTAGCCTTTGATATAATTTTTTAATCAACTTAGTGTGGTTTTCAGAAGACATATGAATGTCATGAATTACACCAAGATAGATAAACTCTGTTACACTTTCTATCAGATTCCCATCATTATATTAGAAAAACACAAATTTTGTTTCTTTCGAGTTAAGAAGAAAATCACATCTCAAAAACCATACATGTAATCTAGTGAAGTCACTCTGAAATGTATCGAAAAGTGAGGAAGCACTATTGCTTTTACAAACAAACTCTAGAAAGAGCCGATAGGGCTGTGAAGAGCTACCAAGTGATCAAAGTTAGACATGTGCGTAGAAATTGTTCAACGCCAAGGTGTAACTTGACCATTTTTTGGAGGTGTTACACCAAATATTCAACATGGCCTTTTTTGGACCCCTCCTCATGAACAGTGACAGTGTCACTTGTTCAATTGTCCCAAAAGGAGATTGCACAGAGTAATCATGCTATTCTGCACCACAGGTGCAAAAACACATTTTGGGCAGGTTGTGGAATATGACAGCTGTACTGCTTTGAAGGAGGTGTGCAAAAATGGCAATGTTAAAAATGTGGAGTGAAAATATTAAAAATTAGCTACATTAGGAGAGTGTGTAGAAACTGCGCAATGATCACTTGTAACACAGTCATTTTTATGTTTGCTTGCACGCATGTGTAAGAAACATAGTGCCATCATTTGAGTTTTCGGAGGTGTGTCAGCCCTCTTCCAATTCAGTCAGTGCGTTTGCAGGTGCAGCCACAGTTCTCCAATGCCTGCTGGAGCTGTCTATAACAGCTCCAAAATGCAGTGGCGTACAGTTGAAAGCGGGAGCTACATTTCAGTGAGCAGTGATAAGATATCGCCTGCTCATGCGCGCTCCCCCTACACACACACACACACACACGCACATGCTGCCCCCCACGCACACACTGTATAGCTGATGGGGGTGCCCAATCCCCCGTCGGCTGTGCTGCACCCCCCCAAACGCAGTTCTACATGCCACGCTGGGTGCCCACCCCAGTGTGGCTACAGGTCGTATAGCCAACAGGGGTGCCCAGTCCCCAATCAGCTCCACTGTCTCCCCAGTCGTATAGCTGACGGGAGTGCCCAATCCTCCGTCAGCTCCACTGTCCCCCCCAGTACAGGGTGCCATGCTGGGAGCCCACCCCAGCATGGCAACAGATGCTATGGCCGACGGGGGTGCCCAATCCCCCGTCAGCTCCACATCTCCCCCAACCAGCCATCCTCCTGCCATGCTGGGAGCCCACCCCAGCATGGCAAACGTCCCGCGTCCTCGTCATAAAAAACAAAAACAAACCTGAAACTCAAAAACGGTCCCTCGTGGTCTCGCTGCCCCACACAACCGCACCCACCCACTGTGCACCCTGCCTCCCCACATCCCCCCACCCCTACTTACCTCCGGAGCTTGGCGCGATGATCTTCGGTGGACCGGGAACACGTCTGCACTCTTCAAAGCCGACCGCGAACTGAGGAAATGCCGGTAAGCTGTATAATGGGATAGATAGCGTTTTTTCAACTTTGTTGCATATCGCAGGCATTTTTGGGAATTTTGGGCCCACATTTTGAACATGGGGTTTTTGGGACCCCTTCTCATGAATTATTGCACTGTCATGGCATTATTCGGGCCCGAAGGGTGATTTCGAGGTCACTGCACTAAATCACCTTTCAGGACTGAGTAACGAAATGACACTGCCACTGTTCATAAGGTGGGCTCTCAAAAAGCCTATGTTGAAATTTTAGTGGAAAAATTCCTTAAAATGACTGTTTTACGAGCGTGCGTTGCGCAGTTCCTACGCACGCTCGTAAGTTCGTGAATTTTCAATATTTTTACTCCAGATTTTCAACATTGCCATTTTACCACACCTCCTTATGAGCAGTACAGCTGTCATTTTTCACATCTTGCCCAAAACGTGTTTCCGCCCATGTAGCGCACAATAGAGCAGTCGGTGTGCGAAATCAATGTATAGGGCACATTAAGAAAATCACAGTGACACTTTTAATGAGCAGAGGTCTTAAAATGGCTATGTTGAAAATTTGGTGACAAAAGTCCATAAAATGACTGTGTTATGAGTCAGCATTGCACTGTTTCCACGCACCCTTGTAAGTTCATGACTTTGTAATATTTTCAGTCCAGATTTTCACCAGTGGCATTTTTCCACACTTCCTTATGAACAGTACAGCTGTCATTTTTCACAACATGGCCAAAATGTGTTTTCACACTTTCAGCGCAGAGATGCGTGGTCGCTGTGGGAAATCATTGTTTGGGACAGATAAAGAAAATCACAGTGACACTGTTAATGATCAGAGGTCCCAAAATGCCTGAGTTGACAATCTGCTGTAAAAAATCCCCAAACTAATTACATTACGGGTGTGTGTTGCACAGTTTCTATGCATGCTCATGACTTCACCAGTTTTTTTAATATTTTTACTGCAGATTTGCAACATTGCCATTTTTTACACCTCCCCATGAACAGTACAGCTGTCATTTTTCACATCCTGTTCAGAATGTGTTTTTGCACCTGTGGTGCTAAATGCCGTAGTTGCTGTGCATAAGCAGCTTTTGGCTAAGAAACTGATATTGCCACTGTTCATGAGGTGGGGGTCTCAAAAAAAACATGTTGAAAATTTGGAGTGACAATAGCAATGAATGCCTGAGCTGTTAGGGTTTCCAACCATAACGCCCCACCCTGTAGAGAATGACAAGCATCAGGGGTGTGACTTGGGATTCTTGCCTGTAATGCTCGTACCATTCCACACCCTGCAGCCAGTGAGAGGCATCGAGGTATGTCTTGGACTCTTTGGCCCCAAAGTTCACCCCATTCTCCTATACCGCACCCATCTCACTGTATTTCCTGATGGAATGAGGTGCGCAGAAGGGCCAAAGACCCCAAGGCACACCGTGACACTTGTCAGTGTCTGCAGGGTAGGGTGTGGTGAAATGGCATGGCTTTTATGCCTGACAACCCAAAGGCGCACCCCAATGCCTGTCACTCTCTGCAGGATAGTGGTGGGGTTGGCTTCAGTTCAATACTTCACTGCCATTCCTATTATGCAGCTCTGTAACTTCTACACTACCAATGCCAATGCCAGCAAGCAAACATTCAGCATTGACAAATGCTTGTTTTAATTGTTTCACCAAATTTGCAACATGGGCCTTTTGGGACCCCACCTCTTGAACAGTGGCACTGTCATTTCATGAATTGGTCCCAAAAGGTGATTCTGCTCAGTGACCACGAAATCACCTTTCAGGACAGAACAACAAAATGAAAATGACAGTTTTCATGAGGTGGGGTCCCAAGAATCCCATACTGAAAATTTGGCGCAAAAATTCAAAAAATGGGTGAGATATCAGCATAAGTTGAAAACCCCACTGAATGGCTGTATAGCATGCTTGCCTTTAATTCTTCAGTTCGCGGTTGGGCTTTGAAGAGCGCAGACATGTCCTGGTCCAGAGAAGATGATAGCACTAACCTCCAGAAGTAAGTGTGGGGTAAGGGTGTGTGTGGAGAGGTGTGTGCTCTGTGGGAGAGTGACTGAAGTGACAACAAGGGACCATTTTCAACTTTACAGGGGAAAAAAAACAACAATGAGGGACCGTTTTCTAATTTACAGCAAAAACAGAAAAAAAAAACATTTTGGCACACTGGGGTGGGCTCCTCCACTGTGCCACATGAATGTCAACATGGGGATTGGGCACCCCGATGTTGGGCATGACTTGGGTAGGGGTGCACCAGGAAAAAAAAGCGACAATGAGGGACCGTTTTCTAATTTACAGGAAAAAAAAAAAACATTTCTGCATACTGGGGTGGGCTCCCAGTGTGTCACATGAATTGGGAGGGGTTGTACTACAGCAAATTGCATTTGCCATTTGCAACATGAAGACCCACAGAACTGCACATGCACGAAGTCCATGAGCATGCGCAGTTCACGCACCAGAATGTAGATGTATTATTCTATAGGCCGATCGTGGTGGAGGGGTTTAAGATTCATTGGGCTTTTGGAAGGATATTTCCAAAAGTCCAATGGAAGGGGTTCTGTGATCGGCCATTTTTAGAGCTACAGGGCTCTCAGAGAACAGCTGTAGGCTACACCTATAGCTCTAAAAAGTACTGCATCATCTGTGTAAAGGATCAGTTCTGTATGTTAAAAATTTTAGGGAGGGGATTGACAAAAAGTGTCAACAACAAGGGGCCAAAAATAGAACCTTGCAGCACACCACATATAATGGGACAATCCTCTGAAAAAAAAAAAAACATCAATTTGCATCTTGTGAGTCCTATTGAATAAGCAACCCCAAAATCATTTTTTTTTGCAGTTAAACTTTTTATTGTTTTCAACACACATACATACATCATAGCCTATCATAAAGAACTTTTGGGATAGGGTTGCTGGTTATATATGCAGCCGTTCTCCTGTCTCTTTTATATGTAACAACATATTTGACATGCACTGGGTGAGAGTTGCTGGTTACAGATGCAGCCCATGCTTAAATCTGATATTTGTATGAAACACACGCTTATATAAAGGACATATATGGGACTCACCTCTGTAGGCAGTGGATAACTTGTTAGTGGAGAATCATGGCTTCAAGCTTCCACTGTGTGTCCAAGTGTCTGTAAGAGACCCCAGAAGTGGTATGGCAACCTTCACCCTAAACAAAGAGAGTACAGAGCACCACTATTCTAGTCTACTATCAACAACAACTATATACATTCAGGGAACTAGCTATGTTAACCTCTGAGCTTTCATTTCTTCAGTGGCCGGGTGTCTGTTCTGAGGCAGGGTTCCTTATTCATCCTACACCAGTTATGGGGAGGCATATCTTGTAAAGGGGGCCCAACAGGCTGTGTATTGTCTCAGTGTATCCTTAACTAAATGAGAGAGTCTGTCCATTGAGACAATGTGTATTAGGGAGGTAGTGATCTCCTGTGGAGAGGGCACTTCAGTGGTTTTCCACCTACTTAGGAGGTGCTGTTTCACCTGCATCGCCAGCAGTGCCAGCCACTGATGTTCTGGATTAGTGAGGTGGGGGGGGGCTCTGATGGCTCTGATTTCATACCCAGGATTAGCAGTTTGGTTGATTTAGGAATGTGTATTCCTTTAGCACCTTTAAGCCAGGTAGTAGACATGCTCCCACACTTTCTGGACCTCTGAACATGTAAATAATATGTGAAGCATGTCCCCTGCATGCCTGTTACACCTCCAGCACAGATTGGATGGGAGTAGTCCAGCCTTGACAAGCATCACTGGGGTGCGGTGCCATGAATGCAGAATTTTATTCTGGATTAGGGTGCTCCTGGTGTCCCTAAATCATTTGTGAGCTCCACACCAACTTTCCTTCCACTGCTCCTCTGTGATGTCCTCACCCAAGGCCTTTTCCAATTTTTGTTGTGATATGTTTGCTTGGTTGGGGAGTGTGTCCCTAAGTTGTCCATAAATTGATCAGACTACACTTTTAGTTTTGGATGGCCATAGTGGCAGGATGGTGGTGGGGGATTTCTTAGGGTACGTCTTAATGTAGGCCTGCGCCGCACTCCTGAACTGTAAGTACTTCCAAAAATTGGAAGTTCCCATTTGGCTTGCAGGTTGGCAAAGGAGTCCACAGTCAGGGCATTGGTTGTCACCACACCTCCCACATGTCTCAGTCCTTTTTCCTCCCACTCCTTCCAGTGTACTAGTCCCTTGCCTGTGCATAGATTTGTATTATCCCATAGGTGGGCTTGTCTGATGGGGGTTAGATTGGTGTCCAAACGCCAACCCACCTTGGCCCAGTATTGGATAGAGGGTCCTATAGTAGGATAGGACTTTAACTAAAACATAGGTTGGTTGTAGAGTGTGAGGAATAGGTGTTGTTTCTGGCATTGACTTTTTTCTATTGCCACCTGTTGGGGTTGCCTCTCTCCCTGAGGTCTGAACCATTGAAGGCTCATGTTGTTTGGAAGGCTCATTTGTAGCCCACAAACCATGGGGCATGCCACACTCCACTGCGCCAGTGGGATCTAATCTTGTTGTGGTTATACTGTGGTGGTTTCCCCTCCAAGGGGAATGTCCCCACAACCTTGTCTAGTTTCTGGCACCGGTGAGGGGGAAGAGCCAGTGGTATATGTGTTATACATGAATACTGCATGGGGCACCTTAGCTGAGTATAAGAGCTTGCTTAATATCTCAGTATGTGACCGGCTTATACCCTCCCATCCCAGATGAGTCATTATGGCCTTGATCATCTTGACTGTTAATGCAGATCATAGATTCCACATATTTAAATCATAACATTGGTATTATTTTGATCAGTGGAGATTTTAATGCCCGTATCTTTAACTTTGATAATCTTCTATTTCTCCAATCTTGGATGTACACGGGTGACTTAAAATTAAGAAAATCTGTAGATACCTGCTTAAATAAGACTGGGTGTATGTTAAAAGATTTTATCACCAGCAATAATTTGCTGATCTTGAACGGAAGAGATATGGGAGACTCAGATTGGACACACACATATTACTCCCCAAAAGGGAATAGTGTTATCGATTTTATTTTAATGTAACCAGAAAGTTACGAATATGTAAAGAACTTTCAGATAATAGCAAGACCAAAAAGTGATCATGCTATGCTAATGGTCAGTCTCGATACCTTAAAAGATAAAATTATAGTACCACCAAGTGAAAATCATCCTGTTCCTCTAGTCATGACAAGGAAAGATTGACTTTGCTTAAATGACAAAACAAGATGAAGGTCGAACATATTCTTTATTCCCTTAATTCATCACTATTAGATAATCTCATGTATTCAAACACTTCCAGTCAGGTTATTATAAGAAAATTTGAGGAGTTACTCCCCATTATTACATCTAAAATTGATGTCCACACTGCACGAAAATGTTTCCACTGACCTGATTTGATTCTCAGTGTTTAAAAGAAAAACAGAAGTTGGGAAAATTAATTAGGGAGAATCTTAAAAATTCTACCAGGATAGGAAATGCAAATTTAACCCAAGCTCGTAGAGCATATAAAAATTTTCTGAAACTTAAGAAATTTGAGTTCACCCAAAAAAGATGGGCATCCATGCACCAAACTATAGTAACAAATGATGCTAAAGCATTTTGGAGCATGGTTGCAAGGGGAGTCAAATCTTATCAAACTACATTATCAATTTACATTCCTAAGGAACCTGGGTAACCTTTTACTCAAACCTGTTTAATAATGACATTATTAATACTCTAAAAAGGCCTTTGCCTACCTGGGTTTATTCATCAACATATACCCCTCTGGTTATCACAATTAGTGATGTAACATTGGCTATCTCCAAATTAGCAAACAACAAAGCCCCTGGGCTGGATAAGCTACCAGGAAACGTCTATAAAGAAAATCAAAACTTCTGGATACCTTTCTTTTTTTTATAATTAAGTAAACTTTATTTAATTATTTTAATATTGGTACAAGTTGGTACAGACATGATAAGAATTGGAAACATGAGGGATCTCCCCCTTAACATTGTACATAGTTACCAGGAGTATAACCTTGAAATACAGTGTTGTGAGATACATGTCCGACGAAGACCATCCCAGCCCCCTTCCCTCATCTGCTGTCCCTCCGCTACATATTTTCTATCTCCTCTCATCTCCCATATCAAGTGTGTATATCATTAACTTCAATATTATAGAAGAATTTAACTACCAATAAGAACAGAAGGGAAATTAAAAAAAAACACATATCACAGACCCTTATGGTTTGCATGCAATAAGTAAAGCATTAACCAAATTGAGGCAGTCCAGAGAATGGCAACCAAAATGGTGCAGGGACTGCATCAGAAGACATATGAGGACAGATTAACGGAGCTCAATATGTATACCCTTGAGCAAAGGAGGGAGAGAGGTGATATGATCGCGAGCATTCAAACACCTTAAGGGCATAAACAAGGTGAAAGAGTCTAACATGTTTAAATATAAGAAAAATAGCAGGACAAGAGGACACAGCATGAGATTAGAGGAGGCCGATTAAGGGAATGTGAGAAATTCTTTTCACAGAAAGGGTGGTGGATGCATGGAATGGCTTACCACAAGAAGTGGTGGCTATGAATACAGTGCAGGGCTTCAAACAGGCATGGGATAGGCATAAGGGAGCAATACAAATGACTATGAATAGATAGGTCACCGACAGAGCAAAGGCCGATGGCACATTTATAAGGTAGAAAAAGAAATGGGCAGACTGGATGGGCCTTGCGGTCCTTATCTGCCGTCAACTTCTATGTTTCTATGTTTCATCCAGGGAACCCCATCTAGAGCGGTACAAATGAGAACGGTTACTCATATGTAAAATATGCTTCTCTAACTGGAGAGCTATAAGCACTTCTTTGTACCATTCCAAAACCGACAGTCCTGCTTTGTCTTTCCAGTGCCTCATAATGATAAGTTTGGCTATGGCAGAGATCAAAGCTAGGTGTGCTTTCTTAACCCCTAGGGTACCCTTCAGGAAATGGTATAATAAGCAAATTTCTGGAGTGAACAGGGAGTCAAGCCCGAGCAGCAGATCTAGTAGTTGTTTAATAGATTACCACAAGGTTTGAACCACCGAACATTCCCATAGCATGTGATATAAAGAACCCGGGGTTTGATTACATTGAGTGCAGTTAGATGAGGGAAGATGGTCCACTTTGTATAATTTCACTGGCGTATAGTAAAGGTTGTACATGATATTAAACTGTATCAATCGCAATCTGCCCTGTTTAACAAATTTATAGATATTTTTCCATGTGCTTTTCCAAGCCCCTGCTTACGTTGTGAGGGATAATTCTTGGGTCCAATAATATCAGGTCCCCCGAGGTAAGTTGGTGTCAAAAGATTGCACCTCTTTGTAAACCTTGGATACTGCATGGGGCACCTTAGCTGAGTGTAAGAGCTTGCTTAATATCTCAGTATGTGACCGGCTTATACCCTCCCATCCCAGATGAGTCATTATGGCCTCTTTAACCTGTTTATATTTAAAAAAGGTTATGATAGGCACCTCAAAACGTGAACAGAAAACAGAGAAGGAGATCAGTTTACCATTCTCAGATAGATCAGAAACTTTCTTATCAATCAAAAGAGGCCAGAATGTGGGTGAGATGGGTTTATGATTAATTTTAAAGTGTGGATTGCCAACTATAGGTTGCTCAAGGGATGTGTGCCAATTACATGAGAGGTGGACTTGTAATTGATGGAGGGCTCTGACCGACCATCCAATGGGAGTATTCTTCAGCATTTTGGGGAGCCTCTTAGGACTGACATAAATCAGAGAAAAAAGAGTACCTTGATGTTGGGATATTAAGAATCTTTCTACATCCAGCCATAGGGGTGCATAAGCCTGACGCTCTGTCTCCCACTCTGCCTTTGACCAGTAGACTATTTTGCTAAGGTGGTGGGCACAATAATAGGTAAAGAAGGAGGGCAGTGCTAATCCACCCTGCAACTTTGGCCCCGGAAGCTTAGTATAGGATCGTCTAACGCTTTTACCTTTCCACAAGAAGGTATTTAACATGGCTTGTAACTGGGTGAACCATTTTTTGGGAAGAAAACACCCAAGCATCCCTAAAGGGTATAATACCCTAGGTAGAACATTCATTTTTGCAATATTTATTCTTCCCCATAATGTAAGAGGGAGACCCCCATCTATTGAGATCTGTCTTAATGGTTTTAATCAGATCTGTGAGATTAAGCTTAATCATGGTGGGAATATCTCTGGCAACCTGAATTCCAAGATAAGTAAGGGTATGAGGTTCCCACTCCAAGTTGGTGTTTTTTATCACCAATCAGGAGGTTTTGTTATTCAAGGGAAAGACCTTAGTTTTAGATATATTAAGCTTGTAGTGGGAAACAGCTGAGAAGGATTCAATCTCCTCCAAGAGAGCAGGGATTCCTAATACAGGATCCTCTAGGTGTATCGGAAGATCATTCGCATAAGCAGAAAGGGTATAATGTCGTTCTCCAATTTTAATGCCTTGTATTCGTGGGGAGGAATCTAACTTCCAGATCAGAGGTTCAAAATAAAGATTAAACAAGAGTGGGGATAAAGGGCAACCCTGTCTGATCCCTCTCTGAAGTTGGAAGGAGTCAGACAAGATTCCATAGCACCAGACTTGACCCGATGGGCAAACATATAATAACCTAACCCATTTAACAAATACTGCAGGGAGGCCATAATGTGCTAAAACTGCAAACAGGAAATCCCAGGAAACCATATCAAAAGCTTTCTTGGCATCCAAGAACACCAACACCGCAGCTGAGTCAGAGTTCCTGGATACCGAGAGAATATACATAACTTTCCGCAACTGATCAGTGGATGACCTACTAGCCATGAAACCAATTTGTTCATGACCAATAAGGGTAGCTAACACGGGGCTTAACCTATTGACCAGATTTTGGCTAAAATCTTTACATCTGTGTTGATCAATGAAATGGGTCGATAACTTCCAGGGTAAAGGTGGTCTTTACTTGGCTTGGGTATAAGAGTAATCAACGCTTTCAGGAAGCTGTCCTCCAACATACCCTCCGAATACCAAAAATTATATACCTCTGTTAAAAGAGGAGCAATTTCTGATATACACGCTTTATATAAATTATTAGAAAGACCATCTGGTCTGGGAGATTTATCTGACGTTAGTTGCTCGATTGCCTGATTAACTTCTTGTATAGTGACCGAACTACCAAGTGACATGTCACTCTGGGGAGATACTTTGGGGAGCACCACGGAGGTAAGGTAATTAGAAATAACTTGAATTGTGGGACAACCAATTTGGTCTACTGAATATAACCTCTGATAGTATGTCCGCAGCTCCCTTACAATATCTCTAGGTGATGTAATAATTTGGCTATCAGATTTAATACCAGAAATTAAGCGAGAGGCCTAGGTCTGCCTAAGCCGATCCACCAATAGTTTCCCTGCCTTTTCCCCTACATCCAGATACTTGATTTTAGTGTGCTTCAAGGATAGTTTCACCCTCTGATATATCAGGGCTGAATATTGGGCTTGTAGGCTATGCAGGGTAACCCAATCAATATCCAGGGATCTACTATTAAGGGTAGTTTCTAGCTTGCCAATGGCAAAAAGCAGAGTGTCCTGTTGGGCTCTAAACTGTTGGGATTTAGTGGCAGCTAGCCGTAGGCATTCTTCTCTTAAGGCACACTTTGTAGCCGCCCAAACCATACTGATTCTTGTGACTGATCCCCTGTAATTAGATATAAAATTAGAGAGGAAGTCCTTAATCTGTTATAAGGTATCAGGCTTCTGGAATAGTTGATTACTCAACCTCCAGACAAAGTCTCTTCTAACTCCCGGCCCCAGAAAAAACAAAAGTGAGACAAGTGAATGGTCTGATATAACCCTCTCATGAATGACTGAGCTTATGACACTTGGGAGCAAAAGGGAACTCAGCAAAATAAAATATATTCGGGAAAGAGATTTATGTGGAGGTGAGAAAAAAGTTTATTGACGTTCTGTAGGGTGCAATACCCTCCTTGCATACAAAATATCCACACCTCTCATCAGATCATGTAATGCCCTTTGTGAGGGAGAAAACCCTTGCCTCCGAGAGTCAGATCTATCTATGTGAGTGTATGGAACCACATTCCAGTCTCCCCCTAATATGGTTAAGAGCGGTGGGTTAGTAACCACTATACTCAGCAGCTATGTGAAAAACACAGGGGATTCACAATTTGGGCCATATATAGCACCAAGTATGATTGGCTGAGCTTCAATACTTCCACGTAAGAGGATGTATCTCCCGTTGGGGTCATATATTTCTTTCCCCATTTTAAAGGGAACTTTCTTATTCATTAAAATTGCCACTCCCCCACTGTCATTAGATCACCCTGCACTAAAAACCTGTCCCACCCATGCCTTGGAAAATAGATGGACGTCTTCCCACTTCAGGTGAGTCTCCTGGAAACATGCTATCCCTGTTTGCAAATGCTGTAAGTATCTAAGAACAATCTGCCTTTTACACTTGTCCTGGGCACCTTTAATATTCCAACAGATCAGTTTATACGGGCCACTCATTACACTCAACGGCACATAACACTGTGGGTGAATCTACGCCATTCTGTCTGTAGGGTCCCTGATTGGTCCCCAAGCTATGTCCTAAACAAAACTCTGTAGTAATAGATATATTGAACACACTTGATATCTTCCCCCCACACATCCTAACACAGTTATAACTAAGAGAAAAGCAAAACAAACAAAGGAAAAATGATAATATATATATGTATCCCTTTTATTTCCACTACAATGTCCCCAAAATAAGAAAAGCTCCTTTTCCCTCACCCCCAGTTCCAATGAACTGTAACACCTAATTACTAAGGTGAGTGACGTCTTTTTGCAAGAGTGATGTGCACCAAAATCCCCCCTTCCCATCTCCCGCACTCCCTTCTTAAACAAACAGCAAGCTAAACCTTCAAACATTTAAAACTGTTTGAGCATCCTAGAAAACACTGCTACGATAAATGGAGTACAGCTCCTTTAGTTTAGCATTTTCCAATACAATTGCTTTATCATAGTCAACACTTACTGACCCCTCATGCAACTGTATAAATAAACCCATGAAAAAGGGGAAAAAGAAAGAAATTCTCCTGCTTTCAGAATATAAGTTTTATTCCAGTCCCCAAATGAAAAGAAGCACTGACAGCAGACAAGTAATGCTGCAAAAATAGACATTCACTATCTTCTCCGTCTTGATCCGATGTGTCTTGCAGGAGCATGAACAACTGGCTTCTAATGATCCATCAGCAGTCTGTACTAGCAGAGACCCTGACATCCAATCAAGGTTGCATACCTTATTGCCGAAGCAGTCCGAATTCTGGCACTGATTGTAGCTTCTCCTTTCAAACAAAAGATAGGCATCAGGAACAATCTCCTCATTGTGTCAAGCCACTTCTAAGGGGACCCCCGTTTATGTGCTTCAGGAGAAAGACCATATAAAACCTGCATTGTGAGTGATTTCTCTATTTAAGGTGATGATCTACTCTGTTGCAACAAACTAACGGTGACTGCAGCTCTATAAAACTCAGTCAATCACATCACTTGAATAGGTCTGGGAATAGTCCTTTAAGCTCTTTCAGTGCTTGCTGCTTGG
Source organism: Neoceratodus forsteri (assembly GCA_016271365.2). NCBI lineage: Eukaryota > Metazoa > Chordata > Ceratodontiformes > Ceratodontidae > Neoceratodus > Neoceratodus forsteri. The sequence goes on along the minus strand of CM057452.1, from coordinate 523,719,260 downwards.
TTTCGAAAGGTATCCAGCGATCCTCGTATTTGACATGGAGTTCTGTGAGGTATTGCATCCTAAAAGGCTTTCCTGCTGCAATCAATTTTGATACAATTGGGTGCATCTCCTGCCTCTTCACTCTTACTGATTGTGGCAGATCCTGTGATATCCTTAGTCAATGCCCTTCCCACAAAACTTTGTGCAGATCCTTGACTTTTGCCAAAATGTATTGCTTATCTAGGAAATTCAATAAACGGCATATCAAGGGTCTAGGCGGAGAGTTAGGGGGTGGAGGCGGACGGAGAGCCCGGTGTGCCCATTCAATTACGTAGGTGGATCCATTCGGGGAAGGTCCTGCTATTTTTTCTCAGAGCTTCTGTGTAAAGAGTATGGGGTTTGAGCCTTCCTCTTTCTTAGGCACACCAATAATTAAGAGATTATTCCTCCTGCTTCTCCCCTCTAGATCTTCTAGCTTATCTTCCAGCTTTTTGAGACTCCTCCTGAACTGTGTGACCGTAAGCTCATTTTTATCTTGCTTTTTTTCAAGCAATATAATTTTGTCTTCCAAGTCTCCTACTCGTGTTGAAAGGGCTTGGACGGAGGACTTGATCTGTTGCATATCATCGGCAATTTCTGTTATTTTATCCTGCATCGGCTGCATTATTTCTAAAAATCTCTCTTTCGAGAGAGTGACTGCAGGAGAGGAAGTTTTACTCGCACTCACCGACTGATGTTTGTGGCCTTCTCTGTTTCCGGAGTTGATGGATCCGAGTGCCTTGGCGGCGGTTTCTTCATATAGACATCCATCCTGAGATACCTTCGCAGCTTCCTAGGAGTCTAAAGCAATCGGCCAATGCAGGTAAAGCACACTGTTTATGGGGTTATTTGAAGTAGAATACTGTATTAGTTAGTGGAAGTGTGGAGCTGTGAAGAGTTGCTGCTGCCTTTCACCCTGCCATCACGTGACCTGGACACCTTTTTTAGTAAAATTGTTTAATGCATGTTTAAGAGAAAGATTTATTCCCAGCTCATGGAAAAAAATATAATTATTCCTATTCACAAAAAAGGTTCATATTACTCACCAAGCAATTATCAACCAATAAATCTTTTGGACATTGTAGGTAACATTTTTGCAAGTATCATATTAATTAAACTACAACACTGGGTTGAAATAATAAGTCCCTTTCTATTTTTAAAGCTGGATTTTGAAAGAGGTTTTCAACTACAGACAATGTTTTTGTTCTGGCACACCTGTTGGAGAAATATGTTCAATTTAGAAAAATGAATTTGCATTTTTTATTTATTGACTTCTCCGCTGCATTTGATTTGGTGAACAGGAGGACTGTCTGGGAAATACTAGAGAATCGCAGTCTCCCCATCTCTCTGTTGCTCCCCATTTTCCTCTTGTACACCGATACAGTCACAGCGGTGAGATTTGACCAACTGGGACACATCTCTGATTATTTCTCAACTAACAAAGGGGTTAAGCAGGGCTGTTTACTAGTGCCATTATTATTTAATATACATAGATTCTGTTCTAGGTTTTGATTTGATTAATCATTTAGACTCTCCAAAAATACTGAATTTACATGTCCATTCCCTTACATATGCAGATGACTTAATACTTTGTCTCTGTCGCCTAAAGGTTTACAAAATAAATTAGATCAACTGATAACAAAATGTGACAACTTAGACTTAGGAATAAACTTGGAAAAAACTAAATTAGTGTCATTTGGGAATCAAACAGCAAAACCAAGGATTTACTACAAGAACAAATGTATTGGAATTGTTCGATCATATAAATACTTAGGTATTACGCTACATTCTAAAAAAATTTGGAACTTGCATATAAAAAAACAAATTGCTAAAGCAAATCATGTAGTTAAAGCACATCTAAGGTTTAATTACAAATTTGGAGGTTCTTCGGTAGTCCCAGCCATTATGGCAGGGGAGGCAAAAATTACCCTTCTTCTTTTATATGGGGCTGAAATATGAGGAACAAAACATATACCACAGCTAGAAATACCTCTGTCACACTACTATAAAGCCATTCTACAAGTTCCCTCTACAATGGCTGGCTCTATAGTAAGGGCAGAACTAGGTAGATTTCCTTTGGCAGAACTTATTAAATTAGGGATAATTGCCTACTGGCTTATAATAGTCAATAATAACAATAATGGCCTACCCTCACTATGTGTTAAGGAAAAAGAAGCATGGTATAACGAGGATTTTTTCTCACCATGGTTAAAAGCATTTCTGCAAAACCTTGATTATTTTGACTACACACACTTATGGCGTGATAACCACCTTAACATAAAGATTCATGAATCTTATAAGGATACAGTAAAAAAGAAAATATTTCACCAGGCGTTTGTTAGTCAGATGACTTTAGTCCATACACAAAGACAAGCCTTATGGCTTAGTCAGAATAAAATAGATTCAACTCTAGAGATTTACCTTTAAATTCCTCTAGCCCCCAAATATCGGAAAGCAATCACCTGAGCAAGATTTGGTTTAATTACATCAAAATATATATATTATAATGCCTCATCAATACAAACAGATCTAAATGAGACAAAATGTCTATGCAATAAAGGTTTTGCTGAAACTCTTTTCCATGTTTTCATACAATGCCCTTTCTATAATTACCCACGCTATAAATATCTTAAGGATTTTTTGGTAAAATATACTGATTTAGCTTATGACCCAGTTTTTATCTTATTGCACCCAGGGACTGTTGAAGAAGCTACTAGGATTGGAATGTTTATAATGTCTATAATAAACTATAAAAAAAAACCTATTTAAAGAGATCTAGAAGAAAATAGAATAAACCTTTCTGCCTTATTTATATCAAAGATCTCATGGTAGCGATACCTCTTGTATAAGATAATTTACATTTTTATTAAATAAAGTATTTTGCATTAATATTTTTTACCTTTTGCATTGTTAATCATTGTACTCTTACATAACTTATAGTAATTGTAATGTCCAAAAAGTTTTGTCATGAAATTTTTATGGAAGAACAATAAACTTGAACTTGAACTTGACTGCCACAGTCCTGACAGGGATAGGTGTAGTTTGACCCACCTGTGAAGTTCCTCAGTAATCTCAGTCTGTAAGGGATGAAGGTTGAGGTCCCATAGCTCCCTGTTCATTTCATTCCTCAGCTGCCAGCTTATATATACATCCACACCTACTGCACCCCAGCTGGGAAGCCTGCTACAAGGAGCTGCTAGAAGGTATAGAGGTCCTCCCTCCATCATTTTTCATCTGCAGACTTGCAGTAGCCCACCTCCCTCCCAGGATTGGTGCTGGCTTTATTAACTGTTTAACCAACCAGGATAGTTTCCCGTCTGCTCCTCATACAGCTTTTCCACTAGGTGGCGATGTTAGGTTCTGGACATCTTCCATCCCTCTCATTAACGTAAGTTGAACTTTTGTTATTGTTTCCCACCTACAAGCTCTCTTAGCAAGCTCTTCCTGCAGCCCTTAGTAATTCCCTATCTTCCCTTTAGCAGTCCTTTCACTAACCCCCCTGCAAGTCTTGAACCCATGCCCCTCCAAAGCTCTGCCTTACTGCCACTAGAGGCCTTCCTTGAGCACTACCTTCTCCTGAACCTTAAGAAGCAAGAGCTCTCTTCATTCGTCTGTTTTACTGAAACTCTTTACATAACACTGCATAGTCCAAGATGATTCATTCTTGGTTCTCCTCCCTACACCTCCTCCTTCTATTTGCAACCCTTCTGTCACTTGTGCCCCCCTCTCCCTTATAACACTTCCATCTTGCCATACTCCTGCTGCCTTCTGCTGATTACTCCCCATTATAATCTACCTCTGGCACAGCCTTGCTATAGCCCCTACCACTTCTAATTTATCCTGGACCCACTCTCCCTTATGGCAACCTTCTTTTCTTACTTCTATACCTTACTCTTTCACTATTCTCGCCCTTCTTAAATTTCAACACCCCCATAGTACCATCCTATCACCCCACTTTCTTTTCTCCACCACCCAGCCCTGGTACAAAAGTACCAAGATGCATCTTATTATCTCCCTGCTACTTCTCTCTGCTGGTGATATTAATCCCAACCCAGGCCTTATAGTGGTAACTTCCCCTGCCTCTCCTCCTCCCCTCCCCCCCACCTCCATAGCCTCCCCTTTGTCCTTCCCTCATGGCCTAAAAATCCTCCATCTTAACATTTGTAGTCTCCTTCCTAAATTTAACCATTCTACTCCCTCAAGTTAGTTCCCTCACTCCTAACATCCTTATTTTATCAGAGACCTGGCTAACAAACAAAGTCTCTGATGCATCTTTAACAATCCCTGGGCATTCTATTACCCGTCGAGATTGAGTTGGCAGGGGAAGGGGTATAGCTATCTACTCCTCCTTCCGACTCTAAATCCTGATGGTCCTGTCCACTTCAGTCCCAGGTGCCTATGAAGCACTCGTTCTTCAACTATCCCTTCCCTTTTTTGTGCCGATTTTTATAGCCAGGGTTTATTGCCAGCCAGGTTTACACCACTCCTCAGCCACTGACCTAGTTACTGCAATAAGGTCCCTTTCTTCTTCTGGAGAGCTTTATTTGTTAGGTGACCTCAACCTGAACTGGCTGTTGCCCTCCCTAGGTAAACCACATGCTGACATTACTGCTGTCAGCTTGTCCCAATTAATTACTGAACCCACCTGTTTAAATCACAAAACTCTAAACCACACTCTGTTAGACTGCGCCCTCACCTCCCACCCCCACAGGATTGTCCAGTCGGGCTTATTATCAGATGCACTCAGTGATCATCACATGATCTACCTAGTTAGAAAAGTCCATAGACCTAAGGCCCTCCACAAACCACTTACTATCTGATCCTACGACTCCCTGAACCTTTCTCTGCTCCACCACAACCTCACCCATGCTAACTGGACTCCGATAGCCTCTGCCCAGTCCATAGATCATGCTTTAGCATATTTCAAAGATACACTCCTCTGTATTTGGGACTAACATGCTCCATTAAGGCAAGCGAGAGTTCAGAGTTCTCACCTCCCCTGAATTACCCCTGAGCTACTGGCCTGCCAACGTGCTCAAGGCCAAGCCTGGAAGACCCACAAATCCACCAAACTTCCTCGAGATCTATCTACTGCTCACTCAGAAACTCCTGCACTAAGGCCATCCGGCTTGCCAAAGCAGAATATTTCAAATCCACTTTCAACTCAAATATAAATAACCCCTCTAAGTTCTGAAAGATGGTCCATTCCTTCTTCTCCCCCCAAAATAAACCACCTCCTCCTGTCATCAAAATGAACAACCAGCTCACAGTTGAACACCCTGCTGTAGTGGCAGAATTTAATTCTTATTTTATAGCCTGTGCCTCAGCTCTGCTAACCTCCTTATCCTCACCACATACATCTTCAGCTACACCTACCAAACCCCCCTCACCACAACTGCCAGCCATGAGTTTGTCCTTTTCTCCCATCTCTCCACATGACACCCTACATATGCTTCTCTCTAAACCCTACAAAAGGCAACTCACCTGATGGCCTGGTCCCCAAGCTACTCTACCTTTCTGCCCCTCCTATCTCCATCCCCCCAACTGATTTACTCAACTTATCTTTCCTCACTGCTGCTGCTCCTAATGTCTGGAAGCATGCCATTGTTCTTCCTCTACCTAATGGTGGTGACCCCTCTGCTCCAGGGAACTACCTCCCCATCTCACTTCTACCTACCCTGGCTAAACTTCAAGAACACCTGGCTATCTCTCAGCTATCCTCTTTCCTGGATGACTTCTCCTTTTTGACTCCATTCCAGTTTGGATTTTGGAAGAACCACTCCACTGCCATCTCCCTACTTAGGCTTACTGACCCTATGCTTCCTGCTATGGATAGTGGTCATATCACAACTGCCATCTTTGTCGACCTTGCCAAGGCATTTGACAGTTTTGCACACCCTCCTTCTTGAGACCCTCTCCTCAGCTGGCCTATCCCAGTTAGCCTGTAACTGATTTAAAGTCTACCTAGTAGGAAGAACTCAATCAGTTAAAATAGCTGATTCCATGTCCTCACCACTGCCCATCTCAGCTGGTGTGCTTCAAGGCTCCGCACTTGGCCCACTTTTATTCTGTATTTTCCTAAATGACCTGCTGTCAGTATGTTTCTTCTCCCCTATCCATATGTATGATGATGACATGGTCTTGTTCACTTCTGGCCTCTCTCCCTCTGATGTATCCGCCAGCCTCCAGCTCAACTTCAGTAATGTTCAGCACTGGTTTAAATCACATCAGCTTTTCCTGAATGCTAAGAAAACAGTCTCCATGACCTTTGGCACAAGGCAGAAACTCTCTAGGCTTCACTCCCTACCCACCTTTCACACCTGAATGGGACCACACTTGAGGATGCTAACTCTTTTAGATATTTAGGTGTTTGGCTTGACCGACACCTAAACCTTTCTAACCATGTCAATGCCATCCTGAAGAAACTGTACCCCAAGTTTGGTGCCCTTTATAGGAACCGCAGTTGCTTACCTCTGTCTGCTAGACATGACCTTATTCAGAAAATGCTTCTCCCTATTTCTGACTATTGTGACTTAGTTTATTGTGCTGTTCTTAAGTCTTCCCTATCCAGATTGGATTCCCTTTTCAATGCTTTTTGTCGTTTTGCTCTTGACTCTCCCCCCCACCATACCCACTACTGCTCTTTCTACCACTCCCTTGCTTTCCCCTCTCTGGAGTGCAGATGCCTCTTGCACTACAAGAAATTTATATCTAAATTCTGGATTGGTTCTCTCCCCTTTTACCTATCCTCCTCCCTTTCCATTCCGCCTCTCCCACACCATTCTCTCAGATCCACTGACTCTCACAGTCTGGCTATTCCACGACGTACTACTACAAACGCCCAAGGTGCTTTCTCTTATTGCTTCCTAATACTCTGGAACTCACTACCTATGCCCATCTGATACTCTTCATCTCCCTCTTCCATCTCCCAGGCCCTACACAACTTTTACTTTTCAAACTGCACTTGTCAATGAAGATTCTGCTATATTTTATAGTTCATTATACTTTAAGCATATTTTGCTTTGTTGCAGTATATGTATAACCTTGTAAACGTATTTGTTTCATTTCTACGTATGTCTGCATCTTATCCAACCAGTTTTGCATATGTGGATTCACTTTATCTACACTGTTTTGCTATGTATATGCCATAACAAACAGTTATTGAAAATGTACATTTGATTTATCTGTACTGTATTGCCTATGTTCCCCTCTTCCCTCTTCCCCCAGAATGCACCGTGAGAAGAGCAACTTGTCTGCTTGTGTTGCAGGGTCCACAGCTTGAACTACTGTCCCTGCCCCCTCTCCCCAATCCTCCCATCCTCCCTACCCATGACTCTTACCCTCCCCCATACCTGTCCCAGACTCTCTTAAAGTTGCCCACTGTCTTCAATGAGATTACCTCTTCTGGCTGCACATTCCAAATGTCCACCACCCTCTCTGTGCAGAAGTGCTTCCTGATCTCGCTGCTAAACCTCCCACCCTCCAGCTTAAGACTGTGCCTCCTCGTGTTATGGTTGCCACTCAGCTTAAAGAGACTCTCTTTATCAACCTTATTTATCCCTTTCAAGTACTTGAAAGTCCCAGTCATGTCCCCTCTCTCTCTCTCTCCTGTCTTCCAGGAAGTACGTGTTCAGTGCCCTTAACCTCTCCTCATATGCCTTACCCTGCTAACCAGCTATCATCTTTCTAGCCCTCCTCTGGATCTTCTTCCAGGATGGCCTGGTGGTAGTCCCACTCCAGCGAGTGGAAACGCCTTTTCAAAATCTATTGCTATCACTGCCGCTGGGGTGGGGCTACCTCCGGCTCTGTTGTCCAAGTTCACTAAGGTCCTAATGTGGTCTGCACTATACCTCCCTGCATGAAGCTGGGGTAGTAAGGGATTTAGTCTGTAGGCTAAATGTTTGGTGAATACCTTGCTGTCCACATTAATTAAGGATATGGGACAGTAACTGCCCAGTGCTGTGGGGTCCTTACCTTTTGGGGGGAGGACTGTGATCATTGTCTCCCTCATGGTGGGTGGGAAATATCCCATGACTTTGGCTTCCTGATAGACTAGTGTGAGGACCGGGGCAGTTATGTCTGCTAGGGCTTGCCATATTTCTACTGTATACCCCCCCCGGGCACCTTCCCTGGTTTCAAAGAGAGCAGTACCTCTTTCACCTCTGTTGTGGAGAGTGGGGTATCCATGACTTCTGCCTACAGGGGGGTTATGGAGGGTAGCTGTAAGGCTTGAAGGAAGGCTTGAGTGGCCTGGGGGTCTCCAGCTCTCAAAGTAGTGTACAGATCCCTCTAAAAGGTTTCCATCACTTTGTTTACCTCTGCATCAGAGGTGCACATCTTCCCCACTTTATCCCTAAGGCCTGCAATGTGTCGCTCCATTTGCTGCTTCTGCAGGCAGTATGACATCGCCTTCCCCCTTTTTCTCCCATTTCACAATACTTTTGCTTGAGTCTCAAAATGGAGACCTCTGCCTTCCTAGTCAACATGGTAATTTCCAGATGGAACCCCAGGACTTTCCTCCCTATGGGGCCCTGTGGGGTGTGCCGTGTGTTTTGTTTGATCTCTTTTTTTGCTTCGTTTAGTTCTTTCTCTAGGTTCCCCAACCTTTTTTCCCTTTGTTGTCTTTTTGCCACTGCATACTCTATTATGTGTCCCCTCAGGGTAGCTTTAAATGTCTCCCAAGTGTTCCCTGCTTTCATGTCACCAATGGGGCTGTCATGGGAGAAGAGGCTGGCTTCCTCCTTCACCCACTCCACAAATTCTTGGTCTTCCAATAGCAGTGGGTCTATCCTCCAGGAGGTGGAGGGTGGGGGTCACCAGACGAGAGTTAACATAAGAGGGGCATGGTCGGATTTAGTAACTGGGAGTATCTCCGAGGAGAGGACTGCCTCTGTGATCCTGGGGAGAATAACCACAAGTCAATCCTTTTATGTGTGCCATGGACTGGGGAACTAAAAGTGTAATCCTTAATTCTGGGGTGCAATAGCCACCATACATCAGCCAGCCCCTGGTCTGTCATCATTGTTGCCAAAGCTACTCTCCTCTTGGGGAGGGTGCCTTCCATCCCTGAGGACTTTTCCATTGTCAGGTCTAGGACAAGGTTCATATCTCCCCCAATAGGGTTGTATACCTTCCCTGGTCAGATTCAAAACATGCTGGGCTACTTGATGGAAGAAGGCCAGGTCATCTTCATTAGAGGCATACAAATTCCCAATCAGAACTGAGCCTTCTGAGGTTTGGAATTTGGCAAGCACCCACCTCTCTTGCATATCCACTTTTTTGGCGATAAGAGTCTAGTGCAGCTGCTTGTGAAGTATTGCCACCCCACATTTCCTTGTGGGTGCTGCTGCATGCACCACCTGCCCCCACCAAGTCCTTCATCAGGAGCAGGTAATCCTTGTTGTTCAACTTTGTCTCTTGTTGCAGGGCCACTTGAACCTTTTGTTTTTTTAGGTAAAACAATGCCTTTTTCCTCTTCACTGGCATGTTCAAACCCCTCACATTCCATGAGGCGCAGTATAAGTTAGCCATATTGAGTGTTCAAGGGGTTTGCATTGTTCAGGTAAAGCTTAGAAAGGTTGACGAGGAAAAAGGCACTTGCTCCTGGGGTGGCACTCTGCCAGGGTTTTTAACAACCAACCCACTAAATCCACTAAATGTACTTATGCATCCTTGGCCTCTTTGGGTGGCCCCATGTCCTCCCCGCCCACACTAGCTCTCTACCTTCCCAACCTCTGTGGTGTCTCAAATTCTCCCATCTAGCATCCATTGTCCACAACTTCAGTTCTTTGTCATTTGCCAGTGAACCATAGAAACATAGAAACATAGACTTTGACGGCAGATAAGGATCGCTTGGCCCACCTAGTCTGCCCATTTCCCTACCTAGACGATAAGCTTCAGATCCTATTTAACCAACAGCCTATTTCTTTCTACCCTCCACAAAAATTGCCTTATGTCTGTCCCATGCATTCTTGAATTCTCCCACAGTTTTAGACCCCACAACCTCCTCAGGAAGGCTGTTCCATGCATTCACCACCCTCTCTGTGAAAAACTACTTCCTCACATTGCCCCTGAGCTGTCCCCCTCTATCTTCAAATTGTGTCCCCTTGTTCTTGCGCAACCTTTTATTTTTCCCTGTGAACCTATTTATATCTTGCACCATCATGCCTATATGGAGACCCCAGGTGTTTTGGTCAGCCGTGGGGTCCTACAACTCCAGACCTTCCCTGTGTCCCCTATGGCTATGGCATGCAATTGTTTCGACCAGCACCCTGGTCTTTGTTTCCAAGAAACTTCCATCCTAGAGGAAAGAAGGCATTCTTGCTCTTGCCTCCTGGGAGTAAGATGTCTATTCACCCTATGGGTTCATGAGCAACATCTTATCCTTTGCAGGCTTTAATGCAGGCTTTTGCGGTTTCTCCTCCCCTTTCCCCAAAATTGCTGCTATAGAGGTTGGGCGAGAGGGTTAAGTTATTAAGGGGGGAGGTCTATGCCAAGCTCCTCATTTCTTTGTAGCCCATTACTGTTGCCTCTTCACCCTGTGGGGGACAGGATTCTGTACCTGCAGCATCAAGGTTACTCACTGAGAGCCAGACCTGTTCTTTAAACTACTGTGGCTGTTTCACTGGGGGGCTACTCAGACAGTAAGTCTTATGGACTGATACCTTTCGATATGCCTCCCCCCGGTAACCATGATTAAGTTGTTTAGGGAGTCTGTTGAACTGCTGCAGTGGCAGCTGAATGGATTATGCTTTTGGGGATATGCTGTCACAGGTTGGCTCTCATTCATTCTGCTACTGTGTGTTCTAGAGGGACCGGTATAGCTATGTTTCAGGCTGGCAATCTCCAACTCTCCTGTGGCTGTGGCTGAGTAAACAAACAAAACAAACTGACCCCTAACATGAAAATAGTGCAGCTCTGTGGCCAGGGATCTTTTTGTGGATCTGGGGTTTTCTTGAGCTGGAGGGACTGGGGGGAGGGCAGCCGCGTGGCCCTTTCATCTCGGTGTAACATCATCTATGTCTTACTGCCAACTGAGTGTCCACATGAAAAGGGAAGAGTTTAGCAGATGTGCCTCCAGTAGCTGGGTTTGCCTCCAAGGCCCGTCTTTGTAAAGCATACATTGGGTGTCCAACCAGGCCGAGCCCACACTCATGGGTACAGCTCAGTGCAGTCCAGACCCAATTGCGCCACAGATTCCCTTCACCTGGGTGGTCCTCTCTCCTTGTCAGCTCACTTGGCTAAGTGCACTAAGTAGCCAAAATGGTGGGTTCCCCCAATGCAGGTCACAGCAGCTTTTCCCAGGCTTAGCATGGGGGGGTTGAAGCCTGGAGCCCCTTCTCTGGGATTGTCATTCCTGCCCCCCCCAAGCCCCCAACCTGGTTGTGCCTGCTGCACTATTACCACCTATTGATCTCTGAGTCACTTATTTTCACAGTTATTAAAACTGGATTTTATTTATAACATAGGAGCTGATTACTGATCTAATAATCATTCAATCCTGCTGCATACTCCTTTCCCTTCCTTTCTTTCTCTGAGCCATCCGGTGGGGCCTTTGGCAGTCCAGGGGTCTCCACTAGTGGTGCTTATGCCCAGTCTTCTGGTTCCTTTGGGACTGTTTGATCAATTGAGCTGGTATCTTTACACAGGGATCCGCTGGCTGGTTGTTCCACTCCGGGTATCTCACTGCTCCGCTGTTCTACTGGGCTAGGTGACGGAGATCTCAGGAGGTTGTAGCAGTTCTCTGTCATAACATACTAACATACTAAAATGCCAGCAGAGTAGGCCTCATGGTCTATCGAGTCCGCTCGGGAGTCAGTACCCTGAACATGTACTGTCACTATCTTCCTGGTTCCTCCCATGCTCATCCTCCCAACCAAAGTTTCCCCACTCCTGGACAAGCATTCCTCTGCTTTACCCCCCCACCTATACCTGTCCCAGCCCCTCTTGAACCTATCCACTGTAGATAGCCCCACCAGCTCCTCAGGCAGTGCATTCCATGGGTCCACCACTCTTTCAGTGAAGTACCACCTCCTCCTTCCCCCCTGAGTCTTCCACCCTCCAGCCTCCAGCTGTGCCCCCTGGTAACTTCTCCCTCCTTCCTATGAAGGAAACCATTTAGGCTTACCTTATTTCCTCTCTCCAGGTACCTGGAGACCTCAATCATATCCCCCCCGTCCCTCCTCTCCTCCAGCGAGAAAAGTCTGAGCTCCCCAAGTCACTCTTCTTATGTCCTATCCCCCAGCCCCTGGATAATCCTAGTTGCCCTCCTCTGAACTCACACCAGGAGCAAGATGTCCTTCCTCAGGTGCGGTCACCAAAACTGCATGCAGTATTAGAGATGTGGCCTAACTAAGCTGCTGTTCCTCCAGCTGGGCCTACTTTTCCATTTCCCAACTGGCTGAGTCCTCCTGCTCTGAGCAGCCATATGGCGGGTGTCTTTGGTAATGTTTATTATTCAATGGGCTCTTTCTGTTCCTGCGTGGCAGGGCCCAGTCTTTGGCTGCATGGTGCCCATCCTCCATTTCCATTTCTTCTGGGCCTTGAATTAGGTTCCTGTGTGCTGGGCTTACTGGGGGGGGGGTGCCTGCTTCCCCAACTTGGCTGTTTATCTTGGGCCATGTGATTGCCAGATAGTCCTCCAGGGTACTGGTGTTTTCAAAAAAGCAAGGGCTCAGCTGGCCTGGTGGCGCTGAGGGTTGAGGCGCTGGACACCACACCTCACACTACGCCGGCAACCCAAGTTCGGGAACTAGCTCAGGCACTGGTGGGTTGGCAGGGGCGGGTTGAGGATGGAGTGTCCTTGTGGTGCTCTCCTCCCCAGGAGAATGGGTTGGGTCAGCTCGGCGTTCCGGTGACCCCCGGTGGAGACCAGGGGATGTCGCAGCAAGCCGGGCAGCATAGAATCAGTGTGGCTGATGCCAGCAGCGTTACCGTGCACCAGAGTGTCAGGGAGTGCCCACACAGGGGTGGGGGAACCAGTGTAGAACAAGGAAAAAGACCGACTTTGTGGGACAGGCGAGGGCACCTGTCCCCCATGCCCTCCACCGGGTTCTCCTCGGCTGGCCTTCCAGTTCCTCCCTCCGGGACCCACCTGCAGCCTGAGTCTGACTTACAAGAGAGCCCAAGAGGTGAGGCATACCCTCCCCAGGTGGGTGAAACCAGGGGTGCTGGATCTAGGGGGGAGGAGAGGAGGCACAGACTGAGGGATCCACAGGCGGGTAGGATAAACAACCGGATGCCGGAGAGAAGGTCCCACAAGCCGTGACCGGAGCGAAATAGAATTTTAAAAAAAAGCAAGGGCTTCCATTTATAATCAGGCACGTGGCCGACAGATAGAGAAGTGAGTATTGAATCCCCAGCCCCTGCATTCTATTTCTCGCTGCAGAGTATTTCCTCCGTTTCACCAATAGTTCTTTGGAGAAATCCTGATAGATAGATATAGGGTGCCCCTGCCAGCTGAGGTACCCTATTTCCCTGGATCTGGTAAGGATTTTTTGTCTAACTTTATAATCCAGGAGCCTGATTAAGATCGCTCTCGATTTTTCACCTGGCTTTGGGCAGGGGGCCAGTGTCCTGTGAGCCCTTTCTTTGTTGAGAGGGAACTCAGGAGGTCTAGCGAGTATTCCCGAGAAGGCCTTGTTTAAGAAGGCAATTGTTTCCTTTGCTTCTGCCCCCTCAGGAAAATCCAGCAGGCATTGGTTGTTTCGATTGCTGCAAAAAAAACACTATGGTTCTCAAAAGAGGTGTCAGGGAAGGTTAAGAAGAAAAAGGCTGTATTCAAAAAGTCTAAGGAATCACAGACGGAGCAGGACAGGGAACTGTATCAACTAAAGAAGAAAGAAGTGGGGAAAGCAGTCAGAAAAGCAAAGGCCCAAACCGAGGAAAAGATAGCCAACTCAGTTAAGAAGGGGGATAAAACCTTTTATAGGTACATTAGGGAGCATAGAAAGGTTAACGGAAGGATAGTGAAGATTAATAAAGGAGAGGGGAGGTGAACAGAGGGAGACAGTGAAAAGGCAGAGATACTGAATAAATACATTTGCTCAGTGTTCACAAAAGAAGAAGAGGAGGAGTTACCTAAACCAGTAGAAGCACTCTGGATAGTGGAGTTGATGCCAGTCCATTTACAGAAGAAAGAGTACTGAAAGAACTCCTAAAACTCAAGGTGGACAAAGCAATGGGGCCTGACGGGATTCACCCTAGAATCCTAAAAGAGCTAAGGGAGGACCTAGTGACACCACTAACCACACTTTTTAACAAATCATGGGAAGATGGGGTGGTACCTGAGGACTGGAGGAGGGCAGATGTGATTCCCCTTCACAAAAGAGGAAGCAAGGCAGAAGCAGGAAACTACAGACATGTTAGTTTGACCTCAGTGGTGGGGAAAATGATGGAATCACTTCTGAAAGAAAGAATTATTGAGTACCTAGAGACCAGCGGGGCACAGGACCCAAAGCAGCATGGATTAGCAGCAGTAAGGTCATTTCAGATGAACCTAATCGATTTCTTTGACTGGGTGACCAAAGTAATAGACCAGGGAGGGACTGTGGATATGGCCTACCTCGACTTTAGCAAGGCATTTGACACAGTCCCGCACAAAAGATTAATAATCAAGTTAGCCAGCCTGGGAGTGGGTCCCAGGGTGGTAGCCTGGGTAGCAAACTGGCTGCACAACAGGAAATAGAAGGTAATAGTGAATGGAACACATTCTGAAGAAAGGAGGGTTACTAGTGGAGTACCTCAGGGCTCAGTACTGGGTCCAGTCCTCTTTAACGTCTTTAGAGGTGACATTGCAGAGGGTCTGGAAGGAAAGGTATGCCTCTTTGCAGATGACACAAAGATCTGTAACAGAGTTGATACACAAGGAGGGGGGTAGAAAGGATGAGAAGGGATTTGGCAAGGTTGGAGGAATGGTCAGACATATGGCAACTTAGACTCAATGCAAAGAAATGCAAAGTAATGCACCTGGGAAATAAAAATCCAGGAGAAGAGTGCACAATAGCAGGGGAGGTACTAATGACAACAATAATGGAAAGGGATCTGGGTGTAGTCATATCAGATGACCTAAAGGTGGGAAAGCAATGTGAGAAGTCAGTAAGGAGAGCCAGGGGGATACTGGGATGCATAGGGAGGGGCATCACAAGTAGAAAAAGGGAAGTGGTTATCCTTCTGTACAGACAGTTTGTGAGACCCCATCTGGAGTACTGCATGCAGTTTTGGAGACCTCATCTACGCAAGGACATAGACAGAATGGAAGCAGTCCAGAGGACGGAACTAAAATGGTGAAGGGTCTACATCAGAAACCATTTGAAGAGAGACTGAGAGAGCTTAATATGTATACCCTTGATGAAAGGAGGGATGGGGGGACATGATAGAAATGTTTAAGTACCTCAAGGGAATCAACAAAGTCCAGGAGGGTAGCATCTTTCAGAAAAAGAGATGTGCAAGAACAAGGGGGCACGATTTAAAGTTGGAGGGGGGACGTCTCAGGGGTAATGTGAGGAAATTCTTTTTCATGAAGAGAGTGGTGGACGCATGGAACTGCCTTCCTGGAGAGGTTGTGAGGTCTAAAAAAGTGGGGGTATTCAAACATGCTTGGGACAGACATAAGGCAATTATAGTGGGGGGTTGCAGGAAGTAGGCTGTTGGTTAACTAGAATCTGCAGCTTATCCAGTAGGTAGGGAAATGGGCAGACTGGGTGGGCCAAGTGGTCCTTATCTGCCATCAAAGTCTATGTTTCTAGCCAGCCTGCTGGCGCAGAGGTTGGAGTTCCGCCTTGATAAGCAACCCGGTTCGGGAACGAGCCCAGGGCATTGGAGGGCCAGCCGGGGAGGATCGAGCATCCTATAGACAGCTCTCCTTCTCCGAAGGAGGGTAGGGACTGGTCCGGTGCCTGCTGGTCCTTAGCGGAGGCTGGGAGTATCACAGGATGCGGCCAAAGCTAAGTGGGGGAGGAGCGGACGTCGGCGTATGCCATGACGTCACTATGCTGCCCCTTACAGAAAAATGGGAAAATTGCTCGCTGGCTGCCGGATGACGGCTGTTTGTTCCCTGAGTGCCTCCAGTACCTTCCCAGGGCCTTCTGTCCCTCAGCAGCATCCCCAGGCCCTAAAGTAGTGTGTGCTGGGACATCCCCTCTCCCCGGTGCCCTTCCCCCTTGGAGGAGGGGGACCCGCCCGGCGAAGGGATACGCCAGGATATCCCGGGGATCGGCTGCGATCTGAGGACCAGAGGAGGGCTGGGTAAGGGCAGTGGGGCCGGGGAGAACTTGTGGAGCCTGAAGGAGTGGGGGCCAGCGAAGCATGGGAGGTGTAAAAAAAAGTCTATGTTTCTATCGATCTTTTGCAGGAGGAACTGAATTTTAGAATTCTGCTCCCTGGTTTCTGCCCAGATGGTTTCTACTGCAGCCTTGTGGGAGCATACTTTCAGTTTTATGGATCCCAGTCACCCCTCCATTTGATTAATAGCGGAGGTTGTTTGCTGGGATGCCAGTGTTACAGCATCCATTTTATGGATTAAGTAGCTGAACCTCTTGCTAACCTCTGCCACTTCCATCGGCTCACTGTGCGGTGAGGCCATGCTGCTCTCCACTGCAATTGTGACCTTGGGTCCCAAGATTGCAATATACCACTGATCCAGATAAGCAAGGTAGGATTATGGTGCCGCTGTTAAGCTCTTCCAATTAACCAAAATAAATTGCTTTGGGTGTGTAAATCAAAAGCATTATTTTTGGGATATACCCGACGGAGGTTACATGAGCAACGGGATTAAGCGACCTTCTTCCTGATCACGCAGCCACACCCTCTACTGCCCATGTCCCAATCCCCAATGACATGTCTTACAAAGCCCCTGTGGTCTAGTGGCCCCCCATGCCCTGATCCCCGATCCCTTTTTTCCACACCCCACACGTGTAACACGTCAATTTGTGAAAATATTAAACACATTTCGTAGTCCCTATGAGCCCTCGTAGTCTAGTGGCCCCCATACCAGGCAGTGCTAAACCACCCCGTCTTCTCTCATCTATATCCAGTTGGCGAGCCAGCATAGCCCACTCACTACTGTGGTTAACGCTAACTGAGCCTCTGTATGAGTGCGCATTTACTGTAATAGCATGCGCCAGTGAATAACAGCAGCTGTTATTCGCTGAGCTAGTACTACTGTATTTGAGTAGTATGCACTCACAGAGCTCAGTCGGTGGCTGGCTGCAGTAGTGAGAGGGTGGCTGTGCCAGACACCAGCTGGGTATGGGTGGGGGAGAGGGGTGGTCTGGCACTACCAGGTGTGTGTTGGGGGAAAGGGGCCACTAGACTACCAGGGCTCACTGGGACTACAAATGTGTGCCATTTTTTATATGTAGTTTTATGGTGTTTTTCTGTTTTTCTCTCTGTAACCCAGCCCCTATCTCAGACTTGCACATACACATAGAGGCATATGTATGCCACAGCTCAAGGTACCCACCTGCTATGTATTCCTCCCACCGCCTACGCTGACCACCAGGCTGCCAGCCAGTGGCAGCTGGACTACGGGGGGGTGACCACCCTCTGGGGAGGAGAGCTGTCTTCCAGCTGCTCAGTCTTGCTCTGACCCTTCCCCCAGTGCCAGCTCCCTGATGACCCAAATCCACTCCTGAACACGGATCACCAACGTGGCACCAGGTAAGGCGTCCAGTGCCTCAGCCCTCAGTGCCACTAGGCCACCCCAAAATGTGTTTAACATTTTCACAGACTGACCTGTTACACTTGCAGGGTGCAGGGATTGGGGAACAGGGATCGGGATTAGGGCATTGGGGGGCCGCTAACCCAGAGGGGCTTTGTAAGACATTATTGGGGACTGGGACATAGGGGAGTGCAGGCAAGGAGGGGGGAACCATAGCTCTGTGGGGCTTTGACATTTATTATTCCTGGGGAATGGGACTTGGGGGGACCATACCCCTGTGGGACTTTGCATAATTATTGGGGATTGGGGCTGGGGGTGCTGCCTCACCTATGGGGGATTTCTTAGAGGCACATTGGCACAACCCCGGTGGACACAAAATACACTTACACCAGCTAATAGCTGGTATAATTGTACTTTCACGGATGTCCTCCGGGAATTGTTGAATCCCAAAGTAGGGTCTGTGGCAGCCATTCTTGCAGAATAGGGCACAGCTGCTGACATAAACCTCCTTGTACCATGCTGCATCGGGGATTTATGGTGAATCCATGGCACAAGTCCAGTTTGGTGCAAGCAGCCTGCGACATGTTGCAGGTTGCTTTCGAGAATCTCAAATGGTGCAACTCATGGTGCAAAGTGCTACTTGCTTCATTCCTTTTGGTGCAAGTCACTTTGCACCACGTGCAACCTTTCTAGAATTTGCCCCATTATTTTTAATGTCTGTGACTGTTAAAATATGTCACTGTTTTTACAGTGGGGTACTCACAGTCAAATACTACACTTCTGTCAGGTACTGTAGCTGCAGTATATCCCATTGATGTCTCAGTTGAACTTCATGGCTGCATCATTGTTTTTACTGTAGTGTGTGTGTGTGTGTGTGTGTGTGTATCATTCTCATCCTAGTAAGACCACCATCACAGAATAGAAGAAAGTGGCTACAGCAGAATGTCATGAAAACAAAACAACTGCTGGCAAAAACAATCATGGAGTTTCAGTGGAGTTTCAATGATGACAAGCTCTCTGCAGTAAATGTTCACAGTACTGTAAATAAAAGTCCTTACTATGTAAGGCATGTTATGGGTTTGTAACTGGGTTTTAATAATTTACAGTTAGCAGCACTGCATTTTTATGTAAGCCCCCCACCCCCCACAAGGCGAACTTACTAGTCCAGTTGTCCTTCCCCTCCTGTTAGGTGTTAGCTTTTTGGGCATTGTCTGTGTCCTGCCCCTAGGGGCGGTGTTCTTGCCTGCTATATAAGTTGGTGGGTGACAGCAGAGAGAGGAGAGAGATGGCAGGTTTGACATGGCAAGTGTGTCTGGAGCCTAAAACCCCTTGGCCCAGGAGGTACCGGCCTGAACAGCAGAGGCACGTCAGGTGGCGTCTCCATGGGGGAGGGTGGCAGGAGTTGGCGACCGTTAGGGTCAAGGGAACCTTCACTGTTACTAGTGGGAAGGTGATTGGAGGTGGAAACTAGTTCATATCATCTGGAGGCTGGGGTCCCCACACCTTAAATTTAGGACGGAATGGCAGTGCGGCTGTTGTGGTGGTGGCAGGGCCAAGGCAGGGCCCGTTGAAGGTGGCAGCTTCAAGGAGGTCATTTTCTATGCGGCACACTGATGGAGGTAAGGTTGAAGAGCCTGCATCCTGGTATTCACTTTATTGGGCCTGCTGTGCCCTTGTCTGGGGCAGGACCCATGTCAGTCCTATGAAGAGGTGCAGGAGAAAAGTACTGTAGTAACTGAAGGAGGGAGCTGTCGTCCAGCTTCATTGTTATAAGCCACTGTGCAATCCAGTATGGAGGTGGGAACAGCATCTGTTTTGGCTCTGGGAAAAGGGAAACAGAGCAGCCACAGTATGGAATTAGGCTGCAGTAGGCCCCAGTTCTATAAGGGCCGGAGGTGGGAAGGAGTTAGGCACTCCTCCCGGGAAATGATGGTTAAGGAAAATGCAGTTGGCAGGTGTGAGCCTTGATTCCAGCTTGCAGATCTATGCGTGGAGCCTGTTTCAGTTTTATTTTTTCTAGGCCTATGTGATCTACCTGTTCTGGTCTATCCAGTGCCTTGTGTCTGTCAAATTTCCGTGTTCTCTCAGCCTCATGGAGCTACTCCATATATTTATTGTGTATAAATCATTAATAACTTCAAATTAAATGTTATTATAGTTTCCTTTTGTATGATTGTGCTGGGTTATTTAATGAACTAACTTAATTGATCCCTCTGAAGAAGGTTTCCTGTCTCCTTGTCCCTCTCAAAGCCCATCAGAGGAGTGCAGCAGCGTGTGGGTCATCATCAGCCTGGTAAGATGAGTCCTGTTCTAGTGCTTGAAACTCCACCTGCCAGGTAAGGTCTGCGTTTTGTCATCTCTGAAATGGTGTGCTACTGACTGGAGGACTCAGGTTCTGTGCCCCCTCCATGTTTCACTATCAGGACTCCTAGACATTTAGAGTGAGGGGGGGTTACAGACGTGGGGGCTTGTCTGGGATATAACAGCAGTATTTACAATTTCAGTGCCACAGAGTGGATTACAAAGAGTTGAGGGTCTGGCCACTGCCGAAAGCCTGGTTATGTTGCAATGCAACTTTGTGGGTCACCATTGGGAATGTTGGTGCGTCTTCTGCCTGAGTGTATCTAGCAAGGTGCCAGCCGTCTGGAAGGGGTGGTCGGATGGGGTGAGGCAGTGCCTGGGACTGGCTGCTTGTTGGTGGTGCTGGAAAATGTGAGAAGGAGGCACCATTTTCCTTGAGCTTGTGGTGGAGAAAGACACAACCATTGAAAGTCTGTCAAAAATGGCTGAAAAGTTTCCTTCACAGGAGCACCACACTACCATCCCTATTTCTTTGCTGACCTGGCTGTGGAAGTCAGCAGGGAGATGCGTGACAGAAGAAAAATGTGTCCAATGTCATTATTGAGGTGAGGGAGTGGTGCAGCTGCCACTGTGCTTGGTCTGTTCCAGTGGGTCGTCTGTAGGAATTTGGGAAGGCACTCCCTTCGGTTATGCTCAGCGCTACACCGCTGGCATGTCTCTGGGCTGTTTTGCTATTTTCATAGGGAAACTTGGATTTAGGTGCAGAGGTTAGGCCATTGGCCCCAACCACAGAGCCTAAGTTAAAGCCTAAGATGGAGGCCCCAGTTGTCATGTTGGAGGCTATGGAGAAAAGTACCTGTGAGGGTGCTGTGGAACCCAGACATCTGTCCAGTTCCATAGCACCCACTGCCATTGACTATCCCCATAGCAGAGGAAGTGGGTCGGCATCAGGCAACCCTCAGGGCCCAGGGGGTTAGCTATAGGTTCTCTGTCTGGCAACAGTGACTCAGCCAGTGCTTCAAGGGAGGAGGCATCATACTTGTATACCCCTGGACGTATAAAGCAGGAGGGAGCAGGGGGTGAGGCAGTATGGGAGGTGCAAGTTCCCGTGCCCCAGGACAAGAATTTAAGTGGTACCAGTTTTCTGCTCAAGAAGTATACAGAGCCATCCCTCAGCCTTATGAGTGGCCTACAATAAAGCTGCCCAAAACCACTCTGCGCCTTTTGGCACTGTGCAAGGCCCTTCGAGTGAGGATGAATGGCTTGCTGAGTAGTGACCCTAAGATGTCCCATACTGGACACAGGTGTGGCTGGAGCCAGGAGCATCCAGATATACCAGCGTGTGAAACCTGCCCCAGTGGTCGCAGATGGAGAGGTGGGCGCGACAGAGGATCCATCTGGAATACCCCAGAACTGAGTACCCTTAGATTTTTGAATGACTTTGGGACATAACTGAGGAAAAGTGGTTGGACTGGGTATTCTGGGACATGGTGCAAAAGCTTCAGCAGCGCCAAGTGAACTCTGACCGGCCCTCTCAAGAAGTCATCCAGAAGGCGAGAACCCTGTGTTTTTCCATGCCTTGGGCTGGACTCATGTTATTCAAATATTTTGCCCCTTGTGCAAGATGTGGCTGGTTGTTGGATGAAGTACTATGTAATATCCGTGAATTCCTTTGCTGAGGAGACCACCAAGATGGCTCCTGATTATTATTATCCCCATGGCGGAGGGCCCGCTATCTGAAGAGGGAATGCTCTGCACCATTGTGATTTGCCAGGACTGTCCTGTTTTGTAAATGATGTTCTTCAGTAAGAAGTCACCAGGTTAAAAGACTGAGTGTGTTGGGCATTCTCAGGAAGTGTAGGTGAAAGTGGAGAGCTGGGCCTGTTGGGGGACAGGAGGGGGGTGGGCGGATTGAGGTTTTGGGGTTCAGGAGATGCTCTGGGGCAAAATGGGTTCAGGATAGGGGTTACTCATATCTTGTCCCCATAACCAAGGGTTCCGATTTTAATGGACAGGTGCCGCGAGGTCTTCCTCGACAGTTCATTCCACCTTGGCGGTGTTATGTAATGCCAGATCTATTAAAAACAAGACAGCTATTATAGCTGATCTTGTTGGATCAACTGATCTGGCTTGCATCACCGAGACCTGGCTGGATGAAAACCCAGGTCCTATATTGGCCTCGGCAGTTCCAGCCGGGTTCTCGGTGATACACCATCCAAGGTTGGATTGTAGGGGCGGGGGTGTGGCCATTATGTTTAAGAATGAGCTGGGCCTTGTGGATGTGCCACTGGGACGTACCAGATCATTTGAATATATCCTGGGAGAGGGAGTAGGCTGTGGGATTCTCCTCATTTACCGTCCACCAGGTGATGGTGGAGAATTCCTGCAGGAGACAGCAGACTTCATCATCGACATGGTGTTGAGGTTTCCCAGACTGATAGTTCTGGGGGACTTCAATGCCTGGATCGATGATGAACTCTCGCATTTTGGTCAAAATCTCCTCCAGCTGATGATGATGCTGGGCCTAACACAGGTTGTTGCCTCCTCTACCCATGTAAAAGGTCATTCATTGGATCTGGTCTTCCTTTTGTTTATGGAGATGTCTGATCTGGGGGTGGAACCAGTCCGCTGGTCTGACCATCACACCATAAGGTTCAGTTTCAGGGCCCCCCCAATAGGTCTGCCCCTACGGAGATGGTTTGGTATCGCCCTTTAAGGGGTATAAAACCCATTGACCTAATGGCGGTACTGGACCTATCGGGCTTGTTGAGTGAATGCATGAGTCCAGATAATCTCGTACTAGCCTATAATAAGGCTGTGGGAGATGCTCTGGACAAGATTGCTCCTGTTGGTGTTTGGCCTCTCGCCCTCATCCCAAAGGCCTTGGTTTAGCCAGCTCCTTTGAAGGTTAAGCGTGATGGCGAAGGTTGGAGAGAGTCTGGCGGAAGTCCGGTAATGATGCTGGCAGGCTTAGGTTGATTGCACATTATGATGGCTATCAATCAGAAATCACCCGTAAGAAGGCAGAGTTCCTGTCCAGGGAGATTTCTGCTTCACCAAACCGACTGGCTCAGCTATTCCGGACTGTGGACAGATTGTGCAATCCAATCTGCCTCCAGCCCAGAGAAGCTTTTTCTTAGCTAAGATGCAAGGAGTTCGCTCAGTTCTTTGCAGATAAGGTTGCCAGCATCAGGTCTGGCATCGGTCTGACCTCTCCTATAGGGGATTGCAGTGGTCGACGGGAAGTGACATGTACTTAGTCTGTCTGGTCAGAGTTTCACCGCTGGAGTTCAGTGACATTGTGAAGATCATCCAAACACTGCGACCAACCAGTTGTAGTTTGGATCCGGGTCTACACCTCTCTTAGTAGGATGTGTGGAAGTTATCTGCCCAATCCTTGCTGACATTGTCTGGAAGTCTTTGGAGAGGGGGTCTTTCCTGACCCCCTCAAGGAGTGGGTCGTTTGACCGCTTCTTAAAAAATCCTCCTTAGATCCAGATTGCCTAGCTAACTACCGGCCTGTCTCTAACCTGCCATTTGTTGGTAAGGTTATTGAAAAGGCGGTTGCGTTGCAATTGGATGATCATCTTATAACTCACAATGTCTATGATACTCTCCAGTCTGGTTTTAGGAAGAAGCATAGCAAGGAGACTACCCTTGTCCGGGTATTGAGTGATCTCCTAATGGCCAGAGATCAAAAGGCATGTACCATTCTGGTCCTTCTCGATCTCTCTGCTGCATTTGACACTGTAGACCATGGTGTGCTATTGGATCACCTGCGGGTTTATTGTGGGCTGTCTGGTACAGTCCTCAAATGGTTTCATTCTTACCTCACAGACAGGTTTCAGAGAGTTGCCACTGGAATTTATTCTGCTGGCACTCACTCCCTGCCTTGTGGGGTACCACAGGGTTCCATTTTAGCTCCCATGTTGTTTGCAGTGTATATGCTGCCACTGGGAGAAATCATCAGGCGATACTGTTTGGGTTTTCACTGCTATGCAGATGATACCCAGCTTTATCTGTGTATCTGTCCTTTCTGCCCAGCCAGGATGATGCACTCTCCATGCTGAATAATTGCCTTGCTGAGATCAGACTTTGGATGAGTTCCAGCTGGCTTAGACTGAATCCGGACAAGACTGAGGTATTGGTAGTGGACCCAAGTCGTCCGGGGCAGGTTTGGGAGCTGGACAACCATCAGACTTGCTACTTGGTGGTATGTCACTCCCTACCTCCGATCAGGTGCAAAATCTGGGCGTTATTTTTGATGGCAGTTTGACCCTAAAATCTCAGGTGTCAGCTGTCATCAAATCCTCTTTTTACCATCTGAGGAATATCACCTGGGTGAAACACCTGGTTCCTCTGGGTGATCTTCCAACATTGGTCCATGCCTTTGTCACTACCCGTCTTGATTACTGCAACTCCCTTTACCTAGGGCTACCTGGGGTTGATATTCACTGCCTGCAGCTGGTGCAGAATGTGGCAACCAGGCTTTTGACTGGTACTCTTAGAACCAGTCATATTACACCTGTGCTCCATGAACTGCACTGGCTGCCTGTTAGGTGGCGGATCACCTTTAAGGTTGGTTTACTAAACTTTAAAGCCCTACATGACCAGGGACCCGGTTACCTGAAAGATCTCCTGATTCCCTACTGCCCCCTCCAGTCCTCTCCGCTCCACCAATGAGGGATTGCTAGAGATTCCCAGGGTTCGATTAAAGACATCAGGATCTCGTGCTTTTGCTTTTTCAGCACCAACCCTGTGGAATTCTCTACCTCGTTGGTTGAGAGAATGCCCAACCATCGAAAGTTTTAAAACCAGTTTGAGAACATATTTATTTAGTTTAGCATTTGTTTAATTATGGCTGTTACATTTTAATGCTGTTTTAAAAATGTTTTATCAGTATGTATATGTTTTATGTAAAGTGCCTTGGCTTTGAAAGGCACTATAAAAATAAAGTTGATTTGATTTTGATTTGTACCCACTGGAGGTCGCTCTAGGACTATCCCTACCTGGGGGGTTGGAACAGTTCGAATAAACCACTGAGACTGTTGTGGTTGAAGGTTGAAAAAAAATGTGTTTCTGTTCAGTTGCTCCCATTGGAACAACCTTCAAATGATACTTTTAATAATATGTTTAACTGTACTATCTATACCTCAAACATGAATACTGAGAGTGTGAATGTACGAAAGGGTGGTAGAATGGTTTGTGAGTGTATTTTTAATAAAATAGTAATTGTTAGATTGTTTCAAATTTCAGTGTTTGGATAGTTATCTTTTTGCACAGCCTGGACATAACAATTGTACTAAGCGAACTTTGGTTTAAAAGTTTTAGCTGGCCCGGTGGTGCTGAGGGTTGAGGTGCTGGACATCTTGCCTCGCACTACACCAGTTACCCGGGTTCAGGAATGACTTTAATCGTTGGTGGGCTGGCGTGGGGGGAAGGGAGGAGCAGGATCGAGCAGAACTGGCAGGCTGCTTTCTTCTCCTGGGGGTAGTAGGGGTGGGTTGTCACCCTCCCATAGTTCTACTCCCTCTAGGTGGAGGTCCAGTGGGATAGTATAGGTAGTGGCATAGACAGAAGGGTGGAAGGTTCTGAGCTGGTGCCAAGGTGTGCGTGCGTGTCTCCACAATCATGTACAGCCATGTGCTAGGGTCTTGGGTGGGGAAAGTGGGACCTATAAAGGAAAACACCCATAAAAACCTAGAACAACTTGAGATGCCATGAGACCCAGAATGACTTGAGATGCTGTGAGACACAGAACAACTTGGGGAGGCATTGTGTAGTGGAGACACTGCATAGAGTAGGAGAAAAGGTCAGTGAGAACTCAATCAGTACAGAGAATTGACAATGCAGAAATGGAGATCATAGACAATGGCATTTTTGATAGCTGCAGTGACAGTGACAAGGAGTTCATGGGATTCAATGATTCTGATATTCAAGTTGAGTTAATGCCGATGGATCATGACAGTGACTACAGTGAAGATGACAATCTCCCACTTGCAACGCTATGAGGGCAGAAGCAGTCTACTGTGAAGGAACAGGATGAGCAACCGTGTTCCATGCAAAGATGGCAATGGCATTCATCTGAGAGTGAAGAGGATGAGAGACCTCTAGCAATGCTACTGAGCCAATGGCACTTGACTGCTAGGGATGATGATGATGATCAGCCACTTGCTACTGTATGGCAGAAGCTGCAGTCAACTGAGAGGGAGGAGGTTGCAGAGCTACTTGCTATTCTACGTCATGACAGGCACTTTAGTGACAGCAAAGATGATTGTTCTTTGTTCACACTATGGCATGACATTTGACCAATGATGATACAGATGCTGAAGACCCATCTACAAGTCAGAATGATTGTCACATGGACATTTGGGATAGTCAGTTGCAGACCATGCAAACTGATGATTTTAAGGAGCCTGTAGGGCTTGTGACATTACTGAGTGAGGAGAAGTGAGAGCTTGACTTTATGAACCTGATTTTTCCTCTGTCACTGTATGAACTGCTTGCAGAGGAGACCAATTGATACAGTGAATGGAAGCAGTTGGAGGTGAAGAAAGTGTACATGCAGTGGACTTCAGTGACAGCAGGTGACATAAAACCCTTTCTAGGGATTCAGATATAAATGTCTGTGGTAAAGGTGCCGTACTACCACATGTACTGGGGAAGAATCATCTGTATGGACATTTTATGATTTCACAAGTCATAACTCAAAAGCGTTATGAGAAAATTCACCAGCATTTTCATGCCAATGACAACACACAGAATGCACCCAGAGAATCCCCAAACCCTGACAAACTGCATCATGTATGTCCAGTACTGGACCAAGTTCATGGTATGCAAGGAAAAGTACCGTCTACACCATGAAGTATCTGTGGATGAGGCTATGGTAGGATACAGAGGACATCTGTCATTCCGGCAGTACATGCCAAACAAGCCATAGCATTATGGGATCAAGGTGTGGGTTCTAGCAGATGCCCATAATGGTTTTGTCTCAGACTTTCAGGTGTACATGGGAAAGGTTACTGGTGCAGTTGAAATGAGCCTTGGAGAGAGGGTTGTAAAAACTTAATGATGGATCTGCATGGCAAGAACTACCATGTGTACTATGACAATTACTTCACTTCAGTACACTTGGCAAAAGATCTTCTGACATATAGTCTGTACTCATGTGGCACAGTGTGCACAAACAGGATGGGACGGCTGAAGCAATTCAACAAAGTCACAGAGAGGAGGAAAGATAGGGGCCATTATGAACAGCTGCAGAATGGAGTGCTCATTGCCACTGCTTGGAAGGACAACAGTCCTGTTTTCCTTCTGTCAGTGAACCATGACCCAACATCACCATCAAAATCTGTGTCCCAGAGACAGAGAGATGGGACTCTTGCCTCTATTCTATGCCCAGCTGTGCTGCAGCAGTACAACATGCATATGAATGAAGTGGTCATCGCAGACCAGCTTTGAGTGCAGTATCCTAGTGCAAGAAGATCAAAGAAGTGGTGGCTATACCTCTTTTGGTTCCTGGGAGACATGGCACTGGCCAATGCCTTTACTCTCTATTGAGAGAGTATGAACCATGTGCAGTGGTCAAAGAATGGAAACGTGAACAAGCACACACAGCTCAGTTTTTGCATTTTTCTGTTGGAACAGTTGCTAGCGGGGTACAACAACAGAAAATGGAGTGCCGCAGTTGCTGGACTTGAGCAGGACCTGAGTTGTGATGGACCACATTATCCTCTGAAAGTGAAGAAGGGTAGATGCAGAAATTGTGCACTGAAGAAGAGGCATGCTGAGCCATCGTACATATGCTGAACGTGCAACGTCCATCTGTGCATTGACTGCTTTCTGGAGTTCCACAACTACAGGTGAGCTGCAGTGTTGGAAGTGACATGAGAATAGGCTGACATGACAGATGGACATAATGTACTTGCAGGATGACCAGACATCAATACATGAGAAATGACGCATATCAGAGAAACGAGAAGGTGGGACATGGAAACAAAGTGAAATGTCAGTCATTGAATTGGCTTCCCCCATTGAAAATACAAAGAGACTGAGCTAAAAGTGGTCTGGTAAGTGATAGGGGACAAATGGTGGAACAGTGTCATAGGGCGGGGAGTGGTGAGATAAAGGGTGGGTAGTTACTGATTTAAGAAATAAAAAGATGTCTTTTGGCATGAAACGGATTGTTGGGAGTGTAGCCTGTGACTGGGTTCACTCTGTTGGTAGCAGCAAGGAGAAAGGGAATAGCAGAGGTGCAGAACAGCTGTATTGAATAAGGATGCCATGGTGCAAGCAAGAAACTACCAAGGAAAGGGGATAGAGGAAGGAAGACATGTGCGCCAGCAACAAACACGAGGCAAAAACAAAGAACATAAGTTACAAAAAGTCGTGATAAACATACTGTTACTGATTCAGAGAAAAACAGATGTCTGTTTTTGTGCGAAATGGATTGTTGCAAGTGTTGACTGTGACTCAGTTTGTCCCATCTGTGTTTAGGAAATAAAAACAAAAGACAGTGACATGCCAGTCATTGAATGGGCTGTGCAGAATGAAAATACAAAATACTGAGCTAAAAGAGGTCTGGTGAGTGAAAGAAAGGTGCCAGGTGGTGGCAAAGTTACTTTGGAGTTGAGTGATGCTGAGATAAAGGGTGGGTAGATCATAAAGCAGAAATGATCATGAGTGTGGTTGCACACAGGAAATGCTATAACTTGAGAGGGAAAAAAGGAGCACTCAGATGCAGAGAACAGGAAGAGAAGAGGACAGAGTTAGCGTCAGAGCTTATTTCACTCACCAGACCAAGGGGCCCAACTAAAGAACTAATGGAGGGCTGGAAATGGGCATTATTTGGCAGTGGGCTGCTACCTTTTTATATCTGAGACAGCTTCTTTTCCCTTTGGTCAATTTCGAATTGCTGTCACCAGATGTTATGTGTGATGAGCATGTCGGCTGGGCAGCAGACATATCTGTAACTGTCCACCTACTACATCATGTGTGAGCATACTGACACAGTGCCTCAGCCACTCGGTGGATACACGGTGAGCACTTTCAGTGAGGAGATCACAACGATGATGTGTTGTGGTGTCATGGAGGTCACTGTGTCAGATGCCAGACTGAGAACTGTTGTTCGAAAATGTAATCAAAGTAAAGGACTATAATGATCAAAACGAATAAGAAAAATACTTCAGATATCAAAAGTGACAAGTGACTATTCCAGTGTGCCTGTTTTTGCCTCCAGTACCTCTTTCAGTATAATTTACTTGTAGGGGAGGTTTTAGCTCAGTATTTTTTTATTTTTATTCGGCCACCACATAGGCTGCACTGTTTTTTTTTTTGTTGAAGCCAAGTCCTACACGTGGGAGACTGATAAGCAGAAGGCACAAAATGGAGCACATTGCAAAGGCAGTCAAGAGGGAGTATCACTGATGGCACAAGTGGCAGCAGTGGATGGACTGCAGAAATGCACATAGGCGGCAGGTGGCAACGAGGAGAATGGGAACCACAGAGGCACAGAGTAGCTGTATTGAATGATGATGCCATGGCCCAAGTGAGAAACTGCCGAGGAAAGGAGTTGGAGGAAGAAAGGCAGGTGATCCGGCAACAATCACAAGGTGAAAACAAAGAATGAGTTTCAAAAATTGTTGATAAACCTACTGTTACTGATTAATGAAATAAAAAGATGTCTACTGGCATAACACTGAGTGTCTTGAGTATTGCCTGTGACTTAGTTTGTTCCCTCGGTGTTTAGGAACACACTTTAATAGACTGAGTATCGCCTACGGCTCAAATAGCTGCAGCTGATCAACCAGAGAGATGCACAGAGGTGGTGGGCAAAGCCAAGGAGAGACTGCTGAGGCAATTGATTAATATATGACACAGACAACAGAGGAGAGGTTGGAACAACTTTTTTTCACAGAAGGACTCGACAGACAACAGGAAAGGTGCCAAGCGAAACCAAGGAGAGACGGACATGAGAATTTATAAATATATGACACAGACAACAGAGGAGAAGTTGGAACTACTTTTGTTCACTGAAGGAATCAAAAGACAACAGAACAGGGTGGAACTCCTTTATTTACAGAATGACGACACAGACAACAGAGGTTGGAATTTTTGGTATTTACAGAAGTACATATGTCAGAGGCATGAGGCTTTGAGGGTGGGTAACAATCTCATATGGTAAGAATGTTGTAATCTCTTCAGTGCAGATCATCAAGATACGCCATCTGAAAAGGAAAAAACAACTTAATTGTGGTGATGTTAGTAATTTTGTTGTTGATATTCTGTATTCTGTATGCTAAGACTTGTGGCCGCTGTGCCAAAATACCATGGGTGCCGCTGTGCACATATTTGTACATGTTGTTATGCTCACAAGTTGGGCAACAGTACTCATTACTGATACATGAGAGTGTTGCATGAGAGAGTGTGCCACTGTGCACCTGACCATGTTTGTGATGCTACTGTGTTGTTGCATGTGTTCATTTTGGTTATGTGTCTTTCGATAACGTGACTTGCTTCATACTTGGTGTGTATTTCTTATAGTTCAGTTGCGTATGTTGATAAAGCGTTGTGTATGATTGGCTACAAAGGATCGAAACACATGCTATATATCAGAAAGATTTGTATTTAGTACCAGATTACTATACTAAATGCTTTCTGTGTCAGGATACTGAACTTGGTGTCGATATGCAACCTTCGTTGTTATGCAAAAAACACTTTTTAATACTTCAGATAGTGAAAAAAACACATTGATTAGAACTGAATCCATGGCACCATTAGAAAGGTAATTTTGTGCTGAACAACTTTGTCACTGAACAGTGTGTATCACGTATACTTTAGGAGTTATTTGCATTTGTTTATGGCATAGTGTGTCTGACTGACATTTTATCCATCAAGCTTCACCTAAGCACCTTGAAGAAAACACACTTTCGTGGTATTTCAGCAAGTATGCACACAAAAAATGAATGGATTACAATTGATTGCATAACACTGTTGGAAAGGTAATTTTGTGCTGAACAACTTTGTAACTGAGGCTATGTTTGTATCACATATACTTTAGGAGTTACTCACATTTGTTTATGGCATGGTGTTGATCAGGTACATATTTCCCACAAAGAAATGTTTGACCTTGCTTCATATATCTGAGAAAACAAACCTTTTTTTGAATGACATGATAGAAACTTTCATGTACCTCAAGGGAATCAACAAAGTCCAAGAGGGTAGCATCTGTCAGAAAAAGAGGTGTGCAAGAACAAGGGGGCACAATTTGAAGCTAGAGAGGATGGCTGACAGGTAATGTGAGGAAGTATTTTTTCATACAGAGGGTTGTGGATGCATGTAACAGCCTTCCTGAGGAGGTTGTGGAGTCAAAAACAGTGGTGGAATTCAAGAGCGCATGGGACAGGCATAAGGCAATTCTATGGGGTGGGGGTAGGAAGAAGTAGGCTGTTGGTTAGCTAGGATCTGCAGCTTATCCATTAGGTAGGGAAATGGGCAGACTGGTTGGGACAAGCAGTCCTTATCTGCCATCAAATTCTATATCTATGTTTCTATGTTTAGTATAAAAAAAAATGTAGTGAGTAGAATTAATGGCATAGGACAGTTAGGTAATTTTGTGCTAAACAACTTTAGCACTGAGACTATGTGTGTATCATGTATACTTCAGGAGTTATTTGCATTTGTTTATGGTATGGTGTATACACCTGATAATTCTGCATCAAGCCTCATCTAGCCACTCTGAAGAAAACAGGTAAAAAATACATGTTTTATATTACAAACATATTTTTAGTACAGAATTATTCTTGTAACAGTATTTACTGTATGGATGTTTAATTTGTTGTTGATATGTTACATATTACCCCACTAAAAATGGTTCACATTACTATTTTTATTGCTAGAAAACAATGTCTTCACTATTTCAACTTGTATAAAAAGAAGAATTAATTATAATCAAGTGCATAATAGCATTAGAAAGGTAATTTTGTGCTGAACAACTTTGCCACTCATACTTTTAGTGTAGCACTTATGATTCATTAGGTATTTGCATTTGTTTGTGGCATGCTGATTATGGCTTGATTATGCTTTGAAAGCTCCACGATGCAGTGCTAAAGGTATACATGGCACAAGGGGCGGGACTCACAAAGAGCTCCTGAGGAGTTAATGAGTTAACCATCTCTCTATCCACTTCCTCACCTTGATTTGGTGATCTGTAGACCACCCATACCCTTACTTCCTATCCGCCCTGTTTGCTTAAGGTGACCCACCACCACTCACAGATGCCAAAATTCCCTCCTTCACATACAGGGCCACCCCTCTCCCCTTTTTCCTGACCTGTCCCACCTGTAAAGTCCATACCCAGGTATTTCCACTTCTCAACTGTGGTTGTCTATCCACCAAGTCTCCATTACTGCAATTAGACCTAGGTTGTCCACCGCCACCACCACCTGCAGATCTCCTGTCTTATTCCCTAGACACATGGAGTTTGCTAGCAATCCCTTCCACCAGCCCTGCCTTCCTCCATTTTCCTCTCCCCAGTGTCTCCTGTCCCCAACTGTGGGGGAGTACAAGTTGAGTAAGTTGCACCATCTATTTTCTCTGGCTTGCCCCTAGCTTCATACTCCCCCTCTCCTAGATCATCTCACCTTGATCTGAATGAGTGGAGTAAATTACACCTCTCCATCTGGAGAAAAGTCAAATTAATAAAAAATGATTAGGCAGCAAAACTATTTGAACTTTTTCAATGTTTCCAATCCCTGTTGATAAAATCTAGTTTCAAAAGCTAGAAAAATGAATATGTACAGTATCTTTAGCTAAGGAAGCAATCTTCCAAGATTAGCCCTTTGTAAGATGCGGGCTATTTGGAAAAAAAGTGGTTTTAGTACACCTTTGTGGTAATGGTACTATTGGTCCTTTCTATTCAAACAATCAAATGGCTCCAACCACTTCCTCCCACTTCCTTATGACTTTCAATTGAAGATCAGATAGTCTGGCCATTAAAGATTTACAGATTTTATTTTCAGTGCTCTCCCAATTTTCCTTAAGGACAAACAATGCTTCACAGGAAAGATCTACATCTAGAAAAGGATGGTTTCAATTGTAAAATGCCTTCCATACCACTCCATTTATAGCCGTTATGGAAAAACCCACAGATTAAATACAATAATAAACCATTGCCTGACTTAGGATGAAATAAGGCATAAATAACAAATGGAAGAGATCTAATGAACACAGACTCAAATACCCTCTTAACATGTGAGGTGGTCAGGCTAAAATTTGTCTTGCATGAGTTCCAGTTTTGGAACATCTGCAGATCAGATCCTTCAAAAATATCATACTGCATTTTGATCTTTCACTCCTAGAGAACCCTAATGGATACCACTGATAAAACTAGCTGCCCTAAGGAAATTAATTAATCTGCTGTATAAAATAGTAACAGAAAGTAGTGGAAGTCTAACTACCAAAACAAAAATCCAGTTAAAGGAGGAGCTAGATTTTTCTTTGTCTGATTAAAAGTGGCCCTCCCTTTGGGCCAGTGCATACAAATGTGGTAAGGAAACCCATGTTTGGTTGATTTAACACAGAATATTGCAACTCTTCTATTATTCACCAAACAAATTTGAAAATATGACTCTTCTGCCAAATGGGCCCTACTGTAGATGTAATAAAGATCATGCAGGCCTACAGTATAACGCATGTTTTG
The DNA here is from genome assembly GCA_016271365.2 of Neoceratodus forsteri. Taxonomy (NCBI): domain Eukaryota; kingdom Metazoa; phylum Chordata; order Ceratodontiformes; family Ceratodontidae; genus Neoceratodus; species Neoceratodus forsteri. Next base: position 523,685,583 of record CM057452.1, on the reverse strand, counting down.
AAGTTGCCCTAAAATGTCTATTATACAGTTTCAGTCATTGCCATGTCAGAGATTTTCTAAAATTTCTCTGATATAGAGAAATTTCTTGCTGCCTGTATTTCTGCTTTAGGGTCACCAGACAGAATCTCTTTAGAAATATCACAAAACACCTTGAAATATCTCACCATGTCAATGGCTGCAATTTTATGGGTAGAACTTCAACATGTGTGCTCTCAGGTTCTAGGGAAAAATATCATGCTTTTGGCATCAATGTTTTTCATGATTGTACCTCACAACTATATAACTTGACAAACTGTCAGCAGTTACAGATTTTAGCCACAGCACTGGGGTGCAAATGTTTGTGTTTGTCTAACTGGAAATCTGAAAAAATGCCTATACTAGGAGACTATTTATAAGAGCACAAATAAAGAATTACTGTAGTTATGCAGTTCTAAATAACCATGCTACTTTTCTGCAGTATGGTACCCCTTTGTAAAACTATTTAAGACCTACACAGCTTCAAAAATTAATTCCACTGCTTTATCCCTCTATTGACATGTGACCACTGGATAATTACTTCTAACTCATTCCTTTGAGACCCAAGTTTTACGAAATAGTCATCATAGGGATAGTACAAGCCAAGTAAGGCATTGCCTATAACAACTCACCAAAATCTAAAAGGAGTATTCTACTATATTTTTCTTGATATAAAAGGCATTCAGTTTGATTTTTAATTCATGCATACTACTACTCCCCACAATTTTGAGTGGATGAGAATTCCCTAAAGTCACCACTCTCTGATTAAACCAAGCGGCGCTTCTCTTAGTGTGGTTAGTGACACCCTTTAGCTGTAAAATGTGACACCAACTATCAAGTCCCTATATCTCAAACCCAGACAATCCCACAGATCCTGGTTAACAAATGCATCATACACCAAACAAAGGTCTCTGTGCAGTCTTTAGTATTAAAGTGGCTACAGATCTAAGATTTTTAAGCTTTCTTCATAACACTGGTCTTTCACATCCGCTATCATCTTAGTAGCCTTGTGTTGTATGTTTTCTAGGATTTTAATCTCCATTTTAATATATGGAGACCAAAACTGAGCACAAAAGTCCAGGTGTGGCCTAACCAGTGATGTGTACAAAGGGAAAAACTGGCTGTAGGACAGGAAGCAGAGGGTGGTGGTAAATGAGATTCAATCTGAGGAAAAGGGGGTGACCAGTGGGGCACCTCATGGATCAGTCTTGGGGCCAGTCCTTTTAAATGTCTTCATTAGTGACATTGCAGAAGGCCTGGAAGAGAAGGTTTACCTATTTGCGGATGGCACCAAAATCTGCAACAAGGTAGACACTCCAGATGGGGTGGAGAAAATGAAGAGGGACCTAGAAAAGCTGGAAAAATGGTCCAAAGTGTGGCAATTGAGGTTCAAAGCAAAGAAGTGCAAAATCATGCACCTAGTGTGCAGAAACCCAGCAAAGAGTTATAGGATGGGGAGGGGGAGTTGCTGGTAGTCACCAGGAAAGAAAAGGATTTACAGAATATCATCTCAGATAACCTAAAGGTGGCCAAACATTATACAAACACTGTAGGGAAGGCCAGTGGTATATTGGAGTGCATAGGTAGGGGTATCATTAGCAGAAGAAGAGAGGTGGTAATACAGCTATACAAAACATTGGTGAGGCCTCATCTGGAACACTGTATACAGTTCTGGAGGCCACATCTTCATAAGGACATAGACAGGGGGGAGGTGGTTCACAGCAGGGTGACCAAGATGGTTCAGGGCTTGCACCAGAAGACATATGAGGAGAGATTAAAAGACCTCAATATGTATACACTGGAGGAGAAAAAGGAACAGGGAGCTATAATATAAACCTTCAAGTATATTAAGGGCATTAGCAAGGTGTATATGGATGATATCTTTCACTATAAGTGGAGCACAAGAAGAGGGGCACAATATGAGATTGGACGGGGTGGGATAAGGGGCAATGTGAGGAAGTTTTTTTTTCACAGAAAGGGTGGTTGATACATGGAATAGCATTCCACAGGAGGTGGTGGGGGTACGCACAGTGGGGGGATTCAAGCATGTGTGGGATATGGATAAGGGAACCCTAGCGGTTTGAAGGAGAGGCTAAAGCCAATGTCCAAGTAGGGTCAGAGGCCGCTGATACAGGTAGGGTATACTGGCAGACTGGATGGGCCTAGCAGTCCTTATCTGCCATTAATTTTCTATATTTTCTATGGAGTATGTCATTCCTGTCCCTTCTGTGAATATGTCTTTTAATACTATTTAAGATGGTGTTGGTCTTGTTTGCCATTGAGTTGCAGTGTTTCTTGAACACTAAGCTACTGGTGATTAATATTCCAATGTATTTTTCTTCCTCGAGCTGTCTTGCAGTGTGTCCTTGTTTAGAATATTTTATCATCTTATTATTTTTGCCCAAATGTATTTTCTCCCACATTTCTCTAAATTAAGATGTAGTTTGTGTGTTAGGGCCCATTGCTACATATTTAATAGTTCTGCTTGTAATCTGTCAATATCCATTTATCTTCCTACCACTGATCCTAGTTTAATATCATCAGCAAGTTTTGAGAACCAAACTACTTCACTACTTGTTATTGTAGACGCATAGATGTTGAACAGCAGGGTCCCAAGACTGATCCTTGTGGAACAGTGCTGGTGACATCTGTCCACCTTGAAACATTCCTTCTTATATTAATGATCTGCCTCCTGTTAGTGAACCAAGAGTCAATTCATTTTACTATCCAGTTATCTAGCCCTGCAGTAAGTAACGTATTCATCAATTGCTTATGCGGGACCTTATCAAATGCTTTGCTAAAGTCCAAGAAGACCATGTCCACTGTTTTTTCATTATCCAATACCAGATTAACTTTATTAAAAAATTCTAACAGGTTTGACTGGCATCATTGACCCTTGGTAAATCCATGCTGATTTATGTTTGTATAGCCCTGGCTCTTTTTTTAATTTAATAAGCTTTATTAAGTTTATAACAATACACAACTATCAAACAATACAAACAATTATACCACCATCCCCAAACCCCCCAGCGGAGTATACAGCAGCCATACAATGTTCCCATAGAATACAGTTTGAAAGCAAATATAGAAATGATCCCCCTAAAACCTAAGAAAATGAAATCCAAAGTAATATATAATCCTGAACTCTTCCGACGCTGCTCCAGAGGGAACTTAATGGGAGTAGAGAGTGTGCAACTTGCTTCATCTCTTATTATACAAGGAAATCCTATTACAAATACTGATAATCATTTTCTCCACCTGAAGGTTAAACAAGAGCTCTTGCAACCACTCATGGTAGGAGATTAAGGTCTGATCAGTCCAGTGGTGAAGGACAACTCGTTTTGCTGATAGGGACAACAAAGCTACATAGTATCTCCTTTCTCTCACATCTGTTCCACTATAGTCCCCTACAATGCAAATGTCAGGGGTAAAAAGCCTGTCTAACCCTAAAAGGAGGTCAGCCCTGGATTTAATCTGTTCCCATAAAAGTGCAACATAGAATATGAAGTAAGGATCCCTCAGCCTGTCCACATCTTGAACAAAGAGGGGAGCTTAATTTCTCCATTTTAACCAATTTTAAGGGATTAAAATAAATATTATGTAAAATATGGAACTGGGTGAGGCAAAGTCCATCAACAGAGGTATATCTATAAAGATCCTCCCAGGTTTTATCCCATTTGAAAGTATGCTGTGGAAAAGCTGAGGACCAATAAGCCGATTGACCTGTGATATCAGGAAAAAGATTAGTAAAAGTAAATCTGATATATGGGACACTGAATGCGGCTAAACAGCCAAATCCATGAGTGATTGCCACAACTCCTGACAATTACTGTCCCAAGGCATAGGGCCAAACCATCGAAGTGGAACATAACAGAGCTGATAAACCTTAAACACAAATTTGTTAGATAACTGCAAAAAAGTCAATATTTCTAGATATGATTTAAGTTGATCATGCCAGAGCGAGTCACAGACCCTCATCTCAGCCAGCTGAGGTAACCAAGTTATCGACAGCATCACTCCTCCTATTTAAAATTAGGATTACAGCAAAATAACTGAGATACATCTTTGAGGGGATTATGATGTAAATATTTGCATAACTGGGCATGGACTCACAGGGAAATATGTATTACAGAGTCTCGAAGATTCAACGGCAGGGATTTGGGAAAAATATAGAACATATTAGAAGGGGAGAACCCAGGTTCTCTAATTAAGGCCCTCTCTGTGTTTAATCAAATAGGGATATAGGAAGCTGTGTCATTTTCTAAGGCCTGAGTAGGCCACCCAAACTCTTTGCTACCATGGCTGCCTAAATAATAGAGAAGGAAATTGGGTAGAGTCCTCCCAAGGCCATGGGAGCAGACAGGTGGCTATACATCCATCCCGGGGGTTTGCCTTGCCAAATAAACTCAGAAATTAAGCTATGTACGCATTTAAATCAGGACAAAGGATGCATAATATTCCAATTATGAAGAGGGTAAAACTCTGGGGAGCACATTCATTTTGATAATATTAATTCTACCCCAGAGGGTCAAGGGCAGGAATGCCCATCTTTTTAAATCCTGTTGAATGGTGGTTAGCAAATCATCTAAATTTAACCAACCCTGGCTCTTAACAAACTCCTCTATTGACTCTTTTAATACTCCTTCAAGGATTGTCCCAAGCACTGATATAAGGCTTACTGGTCTGAAGTTCTTAAATTATTTTCTCAATCCCTTGTTGAAAGTTGGAATGACTATGGCTTCCCTCCATGCTTTTACTACCGAGCCATTATTTAGTGTTTCCTGAAAGATCCTGGTGATAGGACCTGCCACCTCCTCTGCCATCTCCTTTACCACCCTGGGATTAACCCCATCACGATAATCAAAATACTATTTAAAAATTTTATGAGTCCCTTTGTTTTGTATTCTGTTGCATTGAAGATGTGTAGATTTTACCAATGCTTGTTTAATATTTGGTTGTATCTACTCTGAAAAATAAAATTATTTAATGGAAAAGTGGCACCTTGGCCCATCCTGTCTGCCCTGTCCTACCTATCTATTATGGAATGTAAGAGCCCTAATGGGAGTTCACTCTTTCTCTCCCCTTCCTCCTCTTTTGAAACTGTCCTTATCATAATAATACGGGGGGAGGGGAGAGAGGTGTGCACTAGTCATTTCACAAAAGCAAGGGTCCTACAAGAGCTCGATAAGCTCAGGGTGGACAAGGCAATGGGACCTGATGGCATACATCCCAGGGTATTAAAGGACCTAAGGGTGGAACTAGCAGAGCCATTATCAGAACTATTTGGAGAGTCTCTGAGCATAGGATAGGTCCCAGAAGACTGGAGAAGGGCTCATGTGATCCCACTCCACAAGAGTGGTAGCAGGGAAGAGGCAGGGAACTACAGACCAGTCAGTCTTACCTCAGTAGTGGGCAAGATTATGGAGGTACTCCTTAAGGAAAGGATAGTGCAACACCTGGAATCCCTAGGAGCACAGGATCTAAGACAGCGTGGGTTTACAGCACAAAGGTCCTGCCAAACTAATCTCATAGATTTTTTTGACTGGGTAACCAGAGTGGTGGACCAAGGGGGAGCAGTTGATGTTGCCTACCTTGACTTCAGCAAAGTTTTCAATACTGTTCCACATAGAAGATTGATTAATAAGCTGGGTAGGCTCGGGGTGTGTCAGAAGTTGGTCAATTTAGCTGGCAAACTGGTTGATGGGCAGAAAACAGAGAGTGGTGGTAAACCGTATACAGTTAGAAGAGATGCAGGTCACAAATGGGGTACATCAGGGATCAGTCCTGGGGCCAGTTCTCTTCAATATCTTCATAAGTGACATTGCAGATGGACCGGAGGGTAAGGTTTGTCTGTTTGCAGATGACACCAAGATCTGCAACAGAGTAGATGATCCAGATGGGGTGGACAGAATGGGAAGAGATCTAGATAAACTGGCTAAATGGTCAGAAGAGTGGCAATTGGGGTTTAATGTAAAGAAGTGCAAGATCCTGCACATAGGGAATAGAAACCCAGAAGCCACCTATAGGCTGGGAAGGGACTTGCTGGCAGTCACAAGGGAAGAAAGAGACTTGGGCATCATCATCACAGATGACCTGAAATCATCCAAGCAGACCGCTAAAGCAGTATGTAAGGCTAAGGGGATGTTGGGGTGTATTAGTAGGGGTATCACAAGTCGTAAGAGGGAGGTAATAATCCCTCTTTACAAGACACTGGTTAGGCCCCATCTGGAGTACTGTGTGCAGTACTGGGAGGCCACACCTTCACAAGGACATTAACTAAATGGAGGCAGTCCAGGGAAGGGCAACCAAAATGGTGCAGGGACTGCAACAGAAAACATATGAGGACAGAGTAACGGAACTCAGTATGTATACCATAGAGCAAAGGAGTGAGAGAGGTGATATGATCGAAACTTTCAGACATCTTAAGGGCAGTAATGCTTTAATATAAGAAAAATAGCAGGACAAGAGGACACAGCATGAGATTAGAGGGATCCCGATTAAGGGGTAATGTGAGGAAGTTCTTTTTCACAGAAAGGGTGGTGGATGCATGGAACGACCTACCTTAGGAAGTGGTGGATATGAATACAGTGCAGGGCTTCAAACAGGCATGGGATAGGCATAAAGGAGCAATACAGATGAGTATGAATAGATAGGCCATTGACAGAGCATAGGCTGATGGCACATTTATAAGATAGAAAAAGAAATGGGCAGACTGGATGGTCCTTGTGGTCCTTATCTGCCATCAGCTTCTATGTTTCTGTAACTGAATATTCCTATCAAATCTGCAGAACACCTCTTTTGATTGCCTATTTCACCCATCCACCGCAGTCCCTCTCCCACAAGCTTCATGGAGTTAATCCTAGTGCTTGTATTCCCACTCTGTTTGAACAATTCCCCACTATACACTTTGTTTACCCCATGGAGGTATTTGTATGTCTCAGTCATGTCCCCTCACCTTTCATGCCCCCAGTGTGTACATACAGCTGTGCCAGCCAGGATGCAGTGCAGTACCTTGCAGTATTACTGCAAAATGTCAGAGGCTTAGCAGGTTGCATATTGACCTCTAAGCCCGGAGGATCATAAGGCTGTTTATTCTAGCTCCACACCAGGAACTTGGAGTAAAATATACAATAATGAATGGTGAAGAGTACTTAATGAGAATTTAATGGTCGTTTGAGGTGTGGGATGCTATATAAACCCCGAGGGCGAAGCCCGAGGGGTTTTCTAAAGCATCCCACACTGAAGGCAACCATTAAATTTGAGTTTAAGTCACTTCCCCATTTGTTATTATACATAAGTGCTGGTCAGCAATTTTTTTTACATTTAGATTTATCTCACTGTTGCAATTAGTACTTACCGCATTTCAGCACATCGGAGCTCTTCTCACTGGCACTTGTTCAATGCGGCTGTTGAATGGCAGGATTAACCAGATAAAATGTGTACATAACTGAGAAGAAAGCGACGAGCAGTAATTAAAAAACACAAACGGATGGATGAAATGACTGGAAAACCGACGAAGTTGGTTGGTCTGGTGTGGCGGCTCCTCGCTAAGCAGAAGAAGGAGCCACTATGTTTTTCAAAATGCTTAGCCTGCCCAGCAGTAGGAGAACAGCCAATCAGGTAGTGGCTGTTCTTCAGTGACTCGGCACATGCTCGCCGTTATAACCCGTGGGTTATAACGGCAAATTATAACTTGGTCAGGCAATGGGAAAAATTGCTGACCAGTTATTATATCCCAATAGTGACATTGTAGTGAATTATGGAGGGGGTGCTGCACTCCTTGCTGCACTCCTGAGGTACCATCTTTCAAATGAGATGTTAAACTGAGATCCTGTCTGTCTGTTCTGGTGATTGTTGAGGCTGACATTAAAGATCCCTTGGCACTTCTCGAAAAGAGTAGGGGAATGTCCCCTGGGATCCTGGCTAAATTTCGCATATTCACTAAAAATACCACCCATTGCTTAATCTAGTTCAGTTTCAGTCAACTTCCATCTATACCCCCCCCCCCATTGGGATGAGGCTGAAAATAGGTGGAACTATCTAGTCCCTCTTTTCTCTACAACAAAACAACTAAAAAATGCTGTGGTATGCTGTAGTGAACAGTGTTATTGATTGGCATTTAGGCCTCTTTGTTATGCATTGTTTTGCAACGTATCATTTACTGCAAATTATTACATTGCATCCTGGTTGATGCTGCTGTATTTAGGTGCTTCAGTCTCTCCTCATAAGTCCTTTCCTTCTATCCCTGGATCATCTTGGTTAAGCTCTTCTGTACCACCTCCTCTCTGTTTCTGTCCTTATTGAAGTGCAGTTTCAAAAACTGATCTGGTTTCTTTATAGTAGGTGTGCACAATCCAATGACCTACTATATACAGAGGTGAAAGCACCCTTATTTCTGGTGGCTACTCTCCCTCTTTGTGGAAGAAATTGTGAGCAAAGGTGGTGGGGGTAGGTATCCAAAAGGGGTTCAAACATGGCAAGCTAAGGGGCTTATAGTCTCACCGGTGGGGGGGTACGTGGGGCTGTTTCTGGTGTGAGAGGGTAACAACTCTCAGGTCACTAGGTCTGGGGATGAGGTTGTATAATATGAGCAAAGTCAATGGACCATTGGTCTCTTTCTGCTGACAGATTCTATGTTTTTATGTTTGTATGATCCCCCAACATCCTAATTGCCCTTCCCACTGCTCTTTTACATTGCATTGCTGTTCTTCGACTGTTTTAAAATATCAATACCATATCAGTCCCTTCTGTTTTACTTTCCAGTGCTACCTCCCCATGCTGTATTCAGTTGGCAGATTTTTTTAACCCCACTGTATGTGCATCACCTTGAACTTCTCAGTGTTAATCTTTTGTTTCTCTACAGACCTCAGTCTTGGCTGCCAATGAGCATGAGTTCCTATGACTTTTTTTCTACTTGTAGTTGACAATAGAGAAAATTGCATTGCTGGGCAGAGGGATAAGAAAGGGGAAGGAGAAAACTGTATTGCGGGAGGGAAGGGGCAGAAGGCAGCCATAAACTGTGTCATTGTGGGGTGGGAGGGCCATAATTGAAGCATAAAAATATGGAATTTGATGGCAGATAAGGATTGCTTGCCCAACTAGTCTTCCCATTTTTCCTACCTGTTTCATATACCGCAGATCCTAAATGAGCTATAGCTTACCCTGTCTTTTCTATCGCCAGAGTTCCTTTATGTCTGTCTCATGCATTTTTGAATTCCTCTATTGTTTTTGCCCCTACAACCTTTGCAGGGAGGCTATTCCATCAATCCACCACCCATTCTATGAAAAAATACTTTCTCATGTTACCCCTAAGTAGTGATATGTGATATATTTAATAATGACTGCAGCTGGCCAATAGTGAGTCTGTAGTCCAATAATTATTTCCCACAGGGCCAAGGGACCCCTTATGTGAGCAATCCCAAGGTGTGAAGACTATGACATAGGAGGAATATGTTTGCAATGGCATGCACATGGGATCCACATTGCAACAGGGAACTCTTCCCAGAAGGCTTCAGGTACTCAGGTAAGCACCTATTAGGCAAGCAAAAGGGGGCATCAGATCTAGTAATACAGAACATTTTATTTATTTAGTTTTTGTTGACTGGGTAAGTGCACTAGACAAATCCTGCCTATTTTCAGCACGACCCGGGGGAGTGGGATACAGATGAGTGCCAACTGACATTGAACCAGATTAAGAAGCTGTTGGTGGTATTTTAAGTCAATGAAGGAAATTTGGCCAGGACACCAGGGAAATTCCACTACTCTTTTCGATAAGTGCCATGGGATCTTTAACATCCACCTGAACTACCACCAATCCAGGCAGATGGGACCTCGGGTTTAATGTCTCATCCGTATAGTGAATGGTACTCTCTAACAGACATATGCCTAATTGTGGGCCTAAGCAGGCAATATAAATCCATATTAACTACTACTACCCATCTGGGGTAGGCCCAGCTGTGGTTACAGGGGGCAGTGTAAAGTCTCATTGCCCTTTGCTCTTTATCTGTGCTAGGCTTTGGTTGTAGAAGAGAGGGGCAATCCATGTGGACCAACACCCCTATCTGGGGTAGGTGTAACTGTGGTAATAGCAGTGCAATGTAAATCCTATCAGCCCTTACTCCCTATTTGAGGTCAATCAACTGTGGTATTAGATAGAAGGAATCAGTGCAAGATATTGCAAATGAATGGTCAGGTGTGAAGGGACAGGGTAACAAACTAGCACCTTGAATTAAGGGTAGGTCAGTGGAATTAATCAAATGCATACCAGGGGCCAGATCTAGGACCCAAGAACAGGGGTAAGGAGGGAGGGAGGGAGGTCTGGGGGTGGGACTTAATCTGCTCAAACTGTAGAGACACACTGCAAAGGAAAACACTCCAGATGTGTGAGAGCTTTCCAGTTTCTAGATGGTTAGGAACACTGCATGCTGAATTGTCATAAGCATGGTCTGTGATATGTCAGCTGTAGTGCTGGCTACTGTGGGGCCCAATGAGACCCACGGCCTCTCCCCTACCCTAGCACCCACCAATAGTTAGGGATGGGGTTGGAAGTAGGTAGGCAAGGAGGGGACCCAGGTTCAGCTGGCAGCATGGGGTCTAGTAGTTCTAGCCCAGCATTTTTGTGCAATGGATTCACTGCACTCGAAGAGTTGGATATGGCTGCTTCCATACCTGAGGAGAAGCATGGCAGTGCAGCCAAGGTACTGGTCATAGAGGAAAAGTCTGAGAGGAGAGAGGCTAGGCAGAAGGCTGATGATGAGAGGAGAGTGCATATAGTGTGGGACTCCATTGTGAGGGGAGATAGAGATCATGGTCTGTGTTACAGCCTAGAAGAGGCGAGTTGTGTGCTATATCCCTGGGAGAAGAGCTGGAAAGAGTCATACTAGGAAGGGAGGTAGTCCAAGATGTTGATGGGAAGCAAAACGTGATCACTCATATAGGGGTTATTGACTTTGCTGGATGTGATCTAGGCAAAGCAAATTTTATTTATATAGCGCCTGACTGTGAGCACTTCACATACTTAATAATAAAAATGCATTAAACATCCCAACAATTGAATAATCGAAGAAGATAAAACCTTTTCTGATCGATACGTTTTAAAAGAGGCCTTTAAGGCCTCCACCTTGCTAGCAGCCTTAATATATGGTGGAACAGAATTCCACAACAGTGGTGCAGCCACCCCAAATGCCCTGTCTCCCGATCTTTTTAAGTGGGAGGATGGTACGACTAAATAACCAGCCTCTGAGAAGCATAGGGGGCAGATAGGAGAGTACGGAATCAGGAGCTCTTTTAAGTAGTCAGGTCTCAAATTGCATAGAGCCTTGTATATTAACAAGCCTATCCTGATGGTGATGCATGCACTCATAGGCAGCCAGTGCAGAGTGTGCAGAACAGGAGTGACATGATCCCTCATAGAGGTACCCATCAACATCCTGGCAGCAGCATTCTGCACTAGCTGCAGTCATCGCATCAATCTTCCAGACAGCCCTAGGTAAAGGGCATTACAGTAATCAAGTCAACTAGTAACAAAGGCATGAATAACCATAGCCAGGTCAGTAGGAGTCCAAAATGGGCAGATCCTGGCAATATTACGGAGATGGGGAAAAAACAGCCCTGACGACCGACGAGACCTGTTTTTCAAAGTCAAGACAATCATCAAGAATAACGTCAAGATCCTTAACTGCATTAGTCACTGACAGGGGAGACCATCAACCACTAAGGTGGGCAGTATCCCATCAGTGAAAACACCCCCATGACTCAGCTCAATCACCATAACCTCTGTATTGCTGAGGTTGAGACATAGCCAGTTAGCGGACATCCAGTCGTTTATCTCTGCTAAACACCAACTCAGCATATCTGGGGAAGAAAGGTCACCAGGGGCACAGGACAGGTACAACTGGCTATCATCTGCATAAAAGTGAAACCCCAAATGTTACCATCTAATGATCTCTCCCAGCGGCAGCATATACACTGAGAACAACAAGGGTGCTAAGATAGGACCCTGCGGAACACCACACTGCAGCGCGAAAGATCTCGAGGTAAAATTACCAAGGACAATGCCCTGCAATCTTCCAGTTAAATATGAGTGAAACCAGTGCAAAGCTGCTCCAGTAACACCCACATAGTTCTGCAAACAGTCCAAGAGCATCCTGTGAACTACCATGTCAAATGCTGAAGACAGGTCCAAGAGCACCAAGATGGTATAGTGCCCTCGGTCCCTCCCCATAAAGAGATCATGTGCCAACCAGACCAAAGTCATCTCAGTGCTGTGCAGGGGACCAAAAGCCCAACCGGAGAGGTTCATAAATGGAGAAAGTCTCCAGGCGTTCAACTAGCTGGCCAACCACCACCTTCTCAATAAGCTCCCCCAAAAAGAGAAGATTAGAGATAGGCCTATAGTTTGAAAGAATGTCGGGGTCTATGGCGTGTGGGACTCCATTGTGAGGGGACTGTCCCCTTTTGGAGTGTCCTGTGCTGTTTGGCATCTAGAAATCAAGGATAGCTTCAAGGCTATGTGGGCAATGATCAGTAGGCTGGCAAGGACTAAGAACCTTCTTTGAGGTAGTAATGGTGCGTGAAATAAAAGAGGATAGGAAGCTCAAAAATCACTGCATTTAATGGCTGGTTAAAAGACTGATGTGCAGCAACAGAGTTTTCATTTCCTAGGAGACTGCAGGAACATTCAAGATCACAAGAGTCTGTTCAAGTTAGAGGGCCTTCACCCCAACAGGAAGGAAACCAGGGCATTCATACAGAGGTTTGACGTCTATGTAACATGGCACTTAAACTAGTTGAAGGGGAGGCTAGGAGCAGCCTGAAGTCTTAGGTGAAGTGGTAAGAGCTCCCTTGAACAAAGGGGGTACAGAGGGTAAGGACAAGGGGAATGCCACGGATTGGGGTATCCTAAATAACAGAAAGGGGACTGTTATGGATAGGTATTTCTCAAATAACAGAAAGGGGGGATTCAGCAGGGAAAAATGCAATATAGGGGCAAAGTAGAGGGGCAAGGTGTCATATGTGATACTAGTACTTGTACAGGAATTCAGTGAAAAAGAGGTGGGATGCATGATAATGACAGTATTTATTTATTTATTTAGTTTTTGTTGACCGGGTAAGTGCACTAGACAAATCTGCCTATTTTCAGGCACGACCAGAGAATACAGATGAAAGTATAGCCTAGAGGTTAGATTAACAATCTGCAAATGAACTTGGTACATTTAGCAGACCTGGGTTTGTTTCCCACAACCTCCTCATGCATACTGTGTGACTCTGAGCAAGTCACTTAACCTCTCTAGTGCTGTAGTGTCACCCCTGAAAACAGGCACTTGTGCCTTGTGGGACCTTACCTGGTTACCAAAGAATAAATAAATAAGATAATAAAAGAGGCTTGGAGAATAGCATACTTGAATGCCAGAAGTCTAGGCAACGAGATAGGTGATGGTGGAATTGGCCACTCTAATTCTGCTGGCTCCTTTTTGGCAGAGACAATATTGATTCCCACTGTTACATCAGGTGGCAGTCAAACCTCAAGTCCCCCTCCCATTCCAGAAGAAGTTGATGCTTTCTAGGACCATGACAGCCAATTATACCCTGATCTTCTGTGTGCATCTTCCTGTCTGACTCCTGAAGACATGGAACTGTCCTCTTTTGGAGTGTCCTGTGCTGTTTGGGACATTCTGTTGACAGCTAGGAATCTATCTAGCTGGCAGTGCACACACACTGTATTCTCTAAGTTGGAATTATTATGTATCTGATGCACTTCTTGTTCCCACTCTTGCATGTTTTGGACTGCTTCTTGTTCCTATTGGATTCTGACCTCTGGTACCCTTCAATGAAGGTATATCTTGTATCAATGTTCACCTTTTATAACATGAAAGCGCTTCTGCATCTACTACGCCTCATGGTCCATCGCTCAGTGCTGATCTGGGACCTTAACATGGTTCTTGGAGTCTTGTACTCAGGCTCCATTCAAATCCATTGCCACCTGTGAGCTTCATTTTCCCTCATGGAAAATGCTTTTCTGATAGCCAGTTTCTCAAATTGGATGGCATTTTGAGCTGCAGGCATTGATTACAAATCCTCATATCTTCCGTACTGTACCTTGTTTTTCACCGGAATTGGGTCTCACACCACACTCATCTGCAGTTATATCCTAAGGTAATGTATGAGCTTACTTGTATACCATCGTCACAGTGATTCCTCTATCGCAAAGACCATCATGCAACAGGAATCAGGCAAAACTTGCATGTCGCTGTGATGGTCTTTGCAGTCCCTGAGACTGCCTCGCAGGGTGTATCCCCCTCCCCCGGTTCAACTCTGACTCGGAGTTAGAATCCTAGAGACCAGGGGATGTGGGGGGCATGGGGCATAGGCTCCCTGATAGAAACACGGAGGCATCCCTGACACAGCATTGCCGACACTCAGCACTGTGGCTGTCGCTGTCGGGGATGTCTCTGTGGGAGATGTCGTGGCAGCATGGTAAAACTGAGGTTACCTAAACTGGACAATTACACTTTCCTTCCCATGTTCCTTCCTTTTAGAATGTTGGTGTAGTAGTTATCCTGTATTTTCCTGATGTCCATAGGTCTTTACACTTCTGTCTGGATCCCACAATGGACTACAGAAAGTCCTTGGAATTATGTTTAATTCACCCACAGGATGGCATGGACCTGTTTTTCTAAGCACTGTCTTTCCAAGTAGTTGGCATCCTGCATTTCTTTCTGTTCCTGGAAGTATGGTAAATAGCTTTCTTGTCCTGTTCATGTTCATGCCACTTATGGTATAAACATTTCCATGGCATGCTTCTGCTCCATTTTGGCAGATGAGATATGTTTTGCCACCACCAGAAGTAGGATCCATTCTTTACTAAACATTACAGTTTAGATGTGGTGTCCTATAGATGGGCTGGCTATGGCCTTGCCATTCACCAAAGCCTCATGTCTTAGGGGGCTGAGCATACTCCTCCTACTCCCTGCCTAGACTTCCTCCCACCAGACAGTATCAAACTACTTGGAAATCATTTAATATGTGTGGCTGTATGGAGGGACATGTCCTCAAAGAAGATGGATCAATTACCAGCAATAGTTGATCTTATTCTTTCCCAGAGCCAATCTTTGAGAGAATCCCCTCCATAAAGCCACAGCTCTCTCTTCCAGCTAAAGCTTTCAGTATTTCCAGTGGAATACCATTATAGACATGTTGATTGATGCTCATTTGATCTTCCCCTTTCAAAACCCTCATTTAGGTCTCTCTCTACTCCCTTCTTCCCTGAAGGACTAGCAGTATTTTGGTGTCCCATTTTTTTTTTTTTTTGAAATTGCAATTTATCTCTCTCCCCTACACTGGAGCCCTGCACAGTTGGGAGTCACTATGGGTATTACCCCACTGCTGCCTTATCTGGATCCCTGGTAGACTCCCATGGAGCCGTGTCTATATCCCCCAGGTGGGTACGAGGTGGGGCCCGTACACCCCAAACAATCAACTTCTCATCGGGTCCCTCCAGTGGTCAGGCACACAGCAGCCATACCCAGTGCTCCTTTCCCTCCATGTTCTGGTGTCTTTTTCACTTGTGCTAGGGGAGTGGCTATGCCCAGACATCAAGGCATCCCCGCTGGCATCCTCACTCTCAACCCTCTCTGTGTGCTTGTGCTATTGCTGTGCCTCCGGCTTCCACCAGAGGCCAGACAAGGGCTGAGTCAGAACCCCCCTCCCTCTTGGGGGAGGAGAGCTGTCCTCCGGATGCTCAATCCTCTCCCTCCCTGCCAACCTCCAATGGCCTGTGCTAGTTCCCGAACCCAGGTTACTGGGGTGGTGCGAGATGTGGCATTCAGCGCCTCAACCCTCAGTGCCTCTGGGCTTGCTGGTCTCCCATTTTTGTTGGAATTTAACAGCTTTGAGTTTTGCCTCTGGTGGGAAATTAAGGAGGTATGGGGCCACCTGTATTGTACAGGTGCAGATGATGTACATAGAAACATAGATGATGATGACAAATAAAGACAGATGGACCATCCAGTCTACCCATATCATGCCACCATACCCTGGCATCTATTGTCTCTGTAAGGTCTTCACTTATAATATTCCCCTGAGTTTCTTACTCCCTCATCACACTGAGAAGCTACTATACCTTGACTCTACCCCAGCCATATCTGAAGATGTTTATGGTTTTGACACCCATCACCTCTGCTGGCAGACCATTCCATGGCTCAACCAATCTTTCTGTAAAATAATACTTCCTCATCCTTATTAAACTATCCTCCCATTAACCTCCAGTTGTGACCCCATGCCCTAGCTTCTTTGTTTCTGGTAAACAGTTCCTCACAGTCCACCTTGTTAATTCCTTTCAGGAACCTGAAGGTCTCTATCATATCCCCTCTCTTTTTTCTGGTTATAGGTGAATGCATGTTTAGCACCTTTAGCAAATCCTAATAGGATCTGCCCTCCTGGTCCTGAATCATCTTGATTGCCCTTAATTGTTCGTTCTGTAGCCTGTTGCTGTCCTCGTTTAGGTGGAGACTCCAGAACTTGGCACAGTATTCCAGATTTGGCCTTACCACTGACCTATACAGTGGTAAAAGCACCTCCTGCTTTCTATTGTTGAACCATCTCCTGATGCACCCTAGCATCTTGTTAGCCTTGCTGAAGGCCTTGCTACATAGGCTAGTTTGTTTACGAGAGCCACTAGTGATAAAAGCTAGATCCTTTTCCTCTGATGTTGTGTCCAGCTTGACTCTGCAATACTTTGTTCTGGAGTTTTTGTCCTTAAGTACAGTACATAACTTTGCACTTTGTGGCATTGAATGTCAGCTGCCAGACTTTGGACCAATCCTCTAGCCTTTGCAGGCCTCTCTGCAACTCCCTTATCCCTTCCACCTTGTCAATGTTATCACAGGGTTTAGTGTTATCCGAGAACAGGTACAAATCCACAAATGTACATTACATCAGTGTGGGTTGCCCCAGCTGGGCAAATGTTTCTGAGTGGTCCTGATGCTGATGGCTTATAGTTCAGTATAGAAAAATAGAAATACAGAATTTATCATCTGAAAAGAACTGCTTGGCTCACCCAGTTTGCCCAATGTGTGTAGCTCTTTGGAGGAGATTCTGTCAAAGAACTATTGTTACTGGTAAGTAACTAAATTATCTCTTTGTGATTAAGAAGTCACAGTTGCGTTGTATTCAGTGGTAAAAAACAACAACTGAGTGCACAATTTATGGTGGGAACAGAGTTTTATAATGACCAGTGAACTGAGTATAGGTCAATGCAAAAATAATCTAAACACAAATCTAGTAACAATACTGGAATGGATTACATTTTGGGGAGTTTGGGAACGTTATTATAAGTCCATAAACCAAATATTGGGGAATAGTCACCAACTGCATCAGAGAATAAGCTGACTAAGGACAGTGGGACCCATTTTCAAAGTCAGCCATTTGCAACAACACCTGTTAGTAGTGAATGTGGTATAGTGCACAGTTGGCCTGGGTTCACATTCAGGCAGTTAGCGCACCTCAACTGGTGCATGCTGAATGCCTGATTATGGGTCTGTGTTAGTGATGCACACAGTGACTATGAGCAGAGTAACATATTCCCCTTCAGGAACATGACTTGAAATAACAAAGAGAGAGATGAAACATCCCAAATGAGATAGCACTTTTGCTCCTGTGAGCAATATTCAGCAGCCAGCATGCTTGTGTTCACAAGTGGCACGCAAGGCACTTAGGGGCATTTGCATGTTCTTATGTGGCTATTAGTATCTCCTAACACTACCACCATGCAGAAATAAGCTAAGGCAAGGGAATTGTGCAGAACATGGCTACCCCCTTCTTGATCTCTGAATTGCAGACTAACAGCAAGAGCTGTCAGACCATTGTCTCCCCACTATCCCCCCAACTGGTATAACAATGTGTAGTAATACTTTCAAAATCCATACTCTGGTAGTCTAGTGGTCCACCACCCCCTGGTCACCACACTGATGTGTAGTGTTAATGTCAACAAATTCTCTGGTAGTTTTTCAATTAATCAGTCTAGTGGTTCCCCACTATGATCGCTATATTGATGTGTAATTCTAATTACATAACCTGTCCCCTGGTTGTCTAGTGTCTCCACCCTCACATGATCACTGTCAAAATACCCCTTCCGAGCCCACCCACTCAGCACCCACATCCCACCCCTCCATCAGCAACTGACTCACCCTTCCTAAGAGTGACTAGTAGCTTCTATAGGTAGGTCAAGAGACAGTGACTGGAACAGCCCCTCTGCTCACTACCATGGTCATCCACCACCTGATTGACAATAAGCAAGCATGGGTGTACAGTAGAAACATCTGCTTCTCCAGAATGTGCAAGCTGTCTCCCTGTCAGTCAAGAAGCATCCAGCTGACATGATAAACTGAGAAGCTGTGCCAGTCACCATCTCTGGACCTACCTACTGTATCTACTGGTCACAGTTAGCAGGGGTGATTCAGCTGCTGCTGGGGATGGGAGTGGTGGGTGATGAGTGGGTGAGCTGAGGATGGGGATTTTGATTGTGATTTGGAGTTGGTGGGGGGGTACTAGATGGTCAGCAAATGGGTTGTGTAATTTCAAGAACACAATGACATAGGGATTGGGGGTGCAGGAGTGGAGGACTACTAGACTACCAGGAAATGTGATATGAAATGAATAAAAACATCAGTATGTAGCAAAGGGGGAGATAATGGTGGTGGGCATCTCATTCTGATAGGCATAGACTGGGACATTTAAGCAGTTAGCAGCATTAGAATTCAAACCCTAGTAGATATTTGGCAGTACTGCCTGGTAGTGCAGCTGATCAGAGCACCCACAAGGCAGGCTGCCATTCTAGACATGGTGCTCTCCAACTCAGAAATGATAGGCATAGTGCAGGTTGGAGAACAACTGGGGTTCAGTACATTAAAACTATATATTTTGAACTGTGCCTGGGTAAAAGCATACCCTCCTAAAATTCTTAGGTTCTGGATTTAAGACGAGCAGATTTTTACCACATGAGGAAATTAATTAAGGAAAAGCTGGTTGGTGCGGACAAGATCAGGAGGGTGTGGGAGCAGGGTGGAGAAATTAATGGGGCCATTTTCAGAGCAACTAAATCATGCTTGAGAATATTTACCAGGGGTAGCAAGCTCAAAAGACCAATCTGCTTCTCCGATCAGGTCAGGGAGACAGTTAGGACCATAGAAAGTCCTTATTAGCTACTGTACAAGGAGAAACAGGGTGAAACTAAACACATAGTTGTGTATTTGTAGAGTAGGTCAAGGGATGGGAAAAAAGCTTCCACAGGTACGGCACATCTAAGAAAAAAGGAAGTTAAGATGGAGAAATGTAGGACCGGCATGGAGTAATTGACAGTGGTGGAAGGAAGGCAGATAGTTTAAATGACTACTTCTGCTCAGTATTTACAGTGGAGGATAGTGGGCCTGTGCCATAAAGTGGCATAAAGGCAGCTACAAGGGAGATTTCAGAAAGGTAGCAGGTGGAAATAACTGAATAGAGTATGATACAGCACCAGGGAAAGATGAGATGCACCTGAGGATGCTCAAAGAATTGGCATTGGAAGTTGCTGGACCCCTGGCAGGGCTGTTCAATATCTTATTGCATTCAAGGGTGGTTTGGAGAGATTTAAGGATTTTTTTATTTATTTAAAGTTTGGTAACCAGGAGAGGTACACTGAGCTGAGGCCCATTTCCAGGTGTGACCCGTGGAAGGGAATAGGGAAGTCAAAAATAAAAGTAGTCAAAATACAAGTACAACTTACAAGGTAACCAGCAGGAAACAATAGCCATGATGAGACATTTAGTACAGGTACAGAAATAAAAAGTGATACAGCATGTATAAATAAAACAGGTAAAACACAGTGGTACAATATAATTGTGTAAACAGATGGGGAAGGAGATGGGGATGAAGGACTATACTGGGGAGAGGACTAGAGAGGAGGGTTGCAAGGGCAAGCTGAAGGGAGGAAGAGAGATAGGGTACATTTAAAGGAGAGAAGAGTGGGTGACAGATGGAGTGAGGAGGGGAGAGAATTCCAAATATGTGAGAGGTGGTAATAGAACACCACCTGCCTGGAGTTAGAGTAGGGATGAGGAAGGTCAAAGGTGTGAAGGTCTCTTGAGTAAAGAAGGTAGGAGGAGTGGGGAGAGGGGGAGGGGAAGAGAAGCGAGGACAGGAGAGATAGGGAGGCAGGAACCAAACCAGTACTTGGAGATAAGTGTAGAGGCATGGATCAGTAGGCAGGAGGAAAGGGAGGGGAGAGAGGGAGGAGTAAAGGGTGCAGTGGTGAGTATAGAGGGCATTGCTGGTGAAGCGGCAGAAGATGTTAAATAGCGGGTCCAGACTGGAGAAGGAGGTGGAGGAAGCAGCCCCATAAATGACATCAAAGTAGTCCAGGACAGGTGGAATGTTTTTTGTGAGAAGTTCATGGCAGACTGCAAGAGAGAGGGTATCCTTGTTCCTGTACATAGCACCATGCTTTTGTCAGAGTTTAGAATGGATGTGGTCAATGTGGGTTGAATAGTCAAGTCAGCTGTCCAGCCATACACCAAGGTATTTGTAGGCAATGGACAGTGTCCAGGGTGGTGCCATCAAGGGTGGAAAATGAAGGGATAGGGGAAAGCTTGGAACGTTTTTGAGAGGTGCCTAACAGCGATTAGCTTGAAACAAATGCAGAACTCAGGTGAAGTCATTTTGCAGCTATGCTGTAACTAAGGAGGTAGATGGGCCAGAAGTGTAGAGAATGGTGCTACGGGCATAGAGGTGGACTTGGGAGGAGGAGCAGATGGAGGGAAGGTCATTAAGGAAGATACAACAGAAGATGGGTCCAAGAATAAAGCCTTGGGAAACACCAGCTAGGACAGGGAGGGGGGAGGAGATGGTATCCCCAGCAAGAACATGTTCGGAGCGACAAGACAGGTAAGATCTGAACCAGTGGACTGTGCAGGAAGAATGGCCAGTAGAGCTGAGTTTGCAGAGTAGGAGAGGGTGGGAGATGGTGTCAAAGGCCTTTGCTAGGTCAATAAAATGGCAGCAGCAAGGTGCCTGTATGGATGGCGTCAGTGACTCAGAAAAGTGAGGATATTGTTGAATGTTTTTTCCAGAAGCTGGATTGTTAGAAGGAAAGGAAGTTGCAGGAAGAAAGGAAATCAGTGAGCTTAATGAGGATTAGGGACTTCTGGAGCTTGACTAGCACAGGTAGGTGGGAGACGGGATGGTAGTTACCAGATAAGGCATGATCACCACCTTTAAAAAGGGGGATCATTTAGTGGATTTCCAGGCCCAGGGGACTGTACAGAGAGTGAATGAGAGGTTAAGCAGTTGGGACAGGGAAAAGGCTACACCAGGAGCAGAAATTTGAAGGAGTCGAGGATCCTAGCCATCAGGACTGGCTTTATGTTGGTTCATGGATTAAAGGACATGGAAAAACTCTAGGTGTGAGATGGGGAAAGAATTGGAAACTGTTGGGTGGAGGAGGAGAGGGCAGATTTTGGGGGAAGTGTGTGGGGCTAGTAGCTAGGGCACTGGGTATGAAGAATGTGTTTAATGCAGAGGCAATGGTGAGGGAGTCGGAGGTTAACTTGTCATTAATTGGGGGGGATTTAGAAGGGGGGAGGTTAAGAGGGATGCAAAGATTTGCCAGAATTTGTGAGGAGAGAAACTGTATAATGATAGCATAGAGGATGTAACTGCACTCCACAAGAGAGGAAATAGGGAGGAACTAGGAAATTACAGATCCATCATTCTTACCTCCATTGTTGGTAAAACCTGATGTAGACACTAATCAATGAGGACCTGATGGTTTTCCTGGAAAGCAAAGGGCTTGAGGATGACACACAGTATGAGTTTGTGGCAAGAAGATCCTGCCAAACTAAACTGAAAGTATTCCAATATTGGGTTTCATAGGTGGCTGATAAAGGACAAGCAGCAGATTTACTGTACTTTGACTTCAGCATTGCTTTTGACTCGGTGCTACAATAAAGGCCGCTGAAGAAATTAGAGGACATGGGAAGAGTGAAAGACCTAGTTTAATAGGTAGTATGCTGGCTAGGGAGGAGATATCAGAAGGTGGGGGCTAACAGGGTCTAATTGGGGGTAGAGGAAGGTCAGAAGGTGGGTGCCACAGGGGTCAGTCCTGAGACTTTTCCTTTTTCAGTTGTTTGTCAGTGACATAAGGAAGGAATACAGGACAAGATGTGTCTCTTCACAGACAACACTAAGCTGTAGAGATGGTGAGACATTGGGGTGTGCCTTTGGGCCGTCGCCCATAGCGCTCACGCCATTTCACTTCACCCTACCCTGCAGACACTGACAAGTGTCGAGGTGTGCCTTTGGGTGTTCAGGCTTTACACTTACCCCACTCCATAAGGAACTGGGTGCAGCATAGGAGAATGGGGTGAACTTTGGGGCCGAAGAGTCCAAGGCACACCTTAATTTTAATTTTTTTTTCTGCTGCCTTGCCAGTTGCAAGAGGAGTCCCCCAAGGATCCATCTTAGGCCCTATCTTGTTTTCTTTGTACATTAATGACTTAGATGCTAACATATCTACGTCCAATCTGCACTTTTTTGCAGATGATACTGTGTGTATACTTCTGGCTCCATCGTTATCTGAAGTCAAGGGAGTGCTTCAAGCGGACTTAGCACAACTGAGCATAATCTAATAAAGGCAAAACTTCTGCTCAATGCTAAGAAGATTAAAGCGATGATATTCTCCCGCAGTGCTGTCACAGGCCCCAATACCCTTTGCCCAAGACTTCATTGTCACTCGCTAAACGAGCCTCTGGAAGTTGTAACCAAATTTAAATATCTGGGTATCTGGATCGACAATAAATTATCTTTCAATGACCACGTGAAGATGTCTCTAGAAGGTTAAAAGCAAGGTTAGGTTTCTTCTACAGAAATAGGCCCCTTTTCCCCCTTGAAACTCGAAACAAGCTTGTACAGGCCACTTTTCTCCCCCTACTCGACTATTGCAATGTAATCTATTCCTCCACCACTCTTGCAAATCTAAGTAAACTGGACATCCTTTATCACCATGCATTACGGTTCATTACCAACTCCCCTTACCGTTCGCACCACTGTGACTTATATGCAGCTGTTGGTTGGAAATCCCTTACTACTAGACGCCTGCTTCATGCTGGGCTATGGACTCTTAAACTGCTCCTGCAGAAATTGCCAAGCTATCTCTCTTCCCTTATTAGTATCTCACATAGTGCATACTCGTTAAGAAAATCTGACTTTATTATGCTTGACATACCAGGACGGGACTTCCTTTGATAAGCGTGCTATTGCATATGCCCTTCCCTCCATTTGGAACCAATTACAAACTGTACTGAAACTAACTAGCACAGTTTCAATAAACTTCTACAAATCACTAAGTTCAGCCAAAATAAAAGACACCTGTAACTGTCATTAAGTCTCTTCCTTCCTCATGTGTGCCATATTTATCCACTGGTAAGGTATAATTGATTTGTCATATTAACTGCTTTCCCTTCCCCTTCTACTCCTGGCTTTATCTATGCTTACGCTCCACTGCTACTCTATCAAATCACTCCTCCCCCCCATATCAGTTGTAGTCAGTTGTTTGTTCTAGCTGACAAAATATATGTATTGCACACACCAGTCATCATGTTTCATTTATCAGTATGCAACCTGTAAGTCGCTTCCCTGTTTCATATCAATGTTTACCACATGCGGTCACCCTATGTGGTACCCTTGTATGTATATCCAGCCTGTATCATGTAACATGCATTTCATGTATATACTGTTATTACCTATCTGTGTTTGTACTTTAAGTGTTTATGTCGCAGGACCTCTTGTGAATGAGCTTGCTCAATGGAGTTTTCCTGCAATAAACTTGAACTTGAACTTAATGCCTGTCACTGGCTGCAGGGTGGGGGTCGAATGGCGTGAGCATTACTGTCGATAGTCGCAAGTCACACCCCTGACACCTGTCAGTCCCTACAGGGTAGGGCGTTATTGTTGGAAACCCTTATGCCCTGGGTGTTTCATGGTATTTTCACTCCAAGTTTTCAACATGGGCTTTTTGTGACCCCAACACATGAACAGTGACACTATTAGTTTGTTAACCGATAGGTGATTTTTGCACAGCGACTGCGCCATTTGGCACCACAGGTGTGAAAACACATTTCAGGCAGGATCTGAAAAATGACAGATGTACTGTTCATGAGGAAGTGTAAAAAAATGGTAGTGTTGAAAATGTGGAGTGAAAATATAAAAAAGTTTGGTGCAGTCATGAACATGTATGGAAACTGCACAACACACACCCATAATGCAGTTATTTTGGGGTTTATTTACAACATAGGAATTTTGGGACCTCCACTCATGAACAGTCGCACTGTGATTTTCTTAATCTGTCCCAAACGTTGATTTCACAAAGTGACCGTGCCCATTGTGTGCCACAGGTGCGAAAACATGTTTTGGGCAGGATGTGAAAAATGACAGCTGTACTGTTCATAAGGAGGTATGCAAAAATGACAATGTTGAAAATCTGGAGTAAAAATATAAATAATTGGTGAAGTTACGAGCATGTGTAGAAACTGCATGACGCACGTTGGTAACGCAGTCATTCTTTGAAATTTGTTCACCAAATTTGCAACATGGGCTTTTTGGGCCCTCTCCTTATGAACACTGTCAGTGTGATTTTCTTAATCTGTCCCAAACATTGATTTCACTCAGCGACTGCACCATTGTGCGCCAGATGTGTGAAAACACATTGTGGGCAGGATGTGAAAAATGACAGCTGTACTGTTCATAAGGAGGTATGGGAAAGTGGCAACGTTGAAAATCTGGAGTGAAAATATTAAAAATTCTTGAGGTCACGAGCGTGCATGGGAACCGTGCAAAGCACACTCATGACGCAGTCATTTTTTTGGAATTCTTTCACTAAATTTGCAACATAGGCTTTTTGGGAGCCCACCTCATTAACGGTGACACTGTCATTTTGTTAATCAGTCCCAGAAGGTAATTGTTTGTTTGTTTGCTTGTTTGTTGAATTTTGTTGATCCGGTAAGCCCACTGGGCCTAGAAGTCCCTTTTTCAGGGGTGACTAGGGAAGGGGTACAGATGGTAAGCAACTGAAATTGTTGTGTGGACAGGCTACAGTCAGTTTCAGGCAGGCGACTGAAGGAAATGGTTATCATTTAGAGTCAGAGCCACGGTCTGAGGCTCCGCTTGTGCTTATGGAGAATTCTTGTGTGATGAATGCAGAAGATATAGGAGATGGCGGAATAAAGCAACAAGATATTTCTGATGGTGATTTTGTTTTCTGGTGTTTCTGCATCAGCAAATTTATCTGCGCCCATGGAGCCTACTTCTGAGCAGTCGGTTGAGTTTCAGGCATGAGATGCCGACCGGGAGTGTGCAGTCGGCTCCTTTGTTCACAGAACTGCAGTAGGATCTCCCCTGTCAAACCCAGCTATTGACCCTGTCAATCCACGTGTAGTGCCTCAGCTGTTTCAGGCTGACAGTAGTACCACAGCACTACCACAAAGGAAAGAATGCGGAAGTCTTTCCAGCTTGCTGCTACGGATGCTCCATTCAAAGCAGAAAGTTGGTCTACAGAGGATTCTTTGCTCCATTTGGGCTGGATGTGAACAGAGGACGGGAGATGGGTGCCTGACCCGGACTGGCCATCTTTTTCAGGTGAGCAATGTACTCCCAGTCCCTCTAAACCACCATCAGTAGGCCCTGACTACTTGCCTACCACACCTGTACCAGTGGATTCTCCCCCAGTCAATACTGATGGTGTGCCAGGGAGGCCTGAGACTTCTTTACCTGAATTTGCTCCAGCTGAGGATCTGCCGCTTTCTCCCAGATGGGAGAATCAATGGACAGGCCCCATCTTTTCTGATATTTTTAGGCATAATAAAGTGGATCAGGCACCTAGGAGAAATGCTGTCCATCTCCTTTTGTAGGGGTGGTCTATAGGATCATCCAGATAGACAGTATGTTGCCAAGAAATTATTGAAGGACTCGATGGATTTTGCTCCCTCTGACATTTATGCCCAAATCAACATCAGAGGCGAGGACACTTTCAATGTCAGTTTTAAGACTTTTTCTGGACTAGGCTCTTTCTGGAGAAAATATGATACTTTAAAACATTTACCTTTATGGGTCCCTTTTTGGGCCATTCCCTTGAAAAAACTGTAAATGTCATGTTTAGGAATGAGGGGGGTAAATGTGGGAGATATCTATTTCTGGTTTGTTTTGGTCCTCCTTCTGCTATCATCAATTCAGAAAGTATTTGGATGGGTAGCTGGTGATTTAAAGTAAAATTGCTGATGATGGGGGATGACATCCAACATCTTCCCGATAGTTTTTTCTGTGGAAAGATAAAGGGGTAGTGTTTTACACAGGACAATACAAGGCCTGTTGTTACAAGTGTGGGAGTCATAGGCACTTGAGTAGCACTTGCGACAGAGTGGTTTGTGCATTATGTAGGGATTATGATCACACTAGTAATGTCTGTAGGAATGTTCACAAATGTAATCTTTGTGAGGAATATGGCCATGCATACCACCAGTGTCCCTGGCAGGTCAGAACAGGCAGGGTGACCTAAACAAGGAAGATCTGGTCTCTGATGCACAGGTCAAATATATAGACCTTTTAGGCTTGACCCTCCTAGCTAGCCCCCAACCCCTTCCCTGTCCCCAGCATCTTCAATTGCAGGAAATAGGGATCACGATCCAGGCCAGGAAGACATTGTTGAGCCCTTTCCTGTGGCTGTTCCTAATGAACCCCCTGGCAAGTCGGGAGAAGGGAGTGATGGGTCAAATATGCCTCCTCCCTCTGCTGGTTTTGAAATCCCTTCTAAATGCATTACTAGATCTTCTAGTAAAATTTCTGCTTCTCCAATGCCTGTGCCTACCAAAACTTCCTTTGATATTTTACGAGAGGTAGATGGCAGATTGGAAACCAATGTTTCATCCATTTTGGGGACTGTGTCCGAAATGGACTATGAAGAGGAAGTGGTTGGGCCTCAGGAGGTGAAGAAAAAAAAGGGAAGAAAAGGAAAAAAAAGATAAAGAGATTGGATAAATGTTCTTTTATTTCCAACTGGCATCATTACATCTGGTCTCTTGCAATACTTGTAGCATTAAAAATGCCAAATGATGTCTGACATGGTTTACTTGTCTTGCCACCTTAAGGGCAGATATTATATTTTTGCAAGGAACCAGGTTTAATTCCGTCACTGACATTGTACAATCTAAGTGGTCTAAGCCCTGGGGACCTTCTTTTTGGTCTTTTGGGGCTGATATGGCAGATGGTCTGGACATTCTCTCTTGTACTTATGACATTCGGGTACATAAGTTTATAGACTTGGTACCAGGTAGAGCTATGGTTCTGGACTGCGCTTTTCAACATTTTTTTCTGCGTCTCATCAATACGTATACACCTCAGAGTAAAAGTTCTAGGATCAATGTATTTAATCAAATCAAACCCTTTTTATTTACTACTAAATCTGTTATTTGGGGAGGCGATATGAATTGCAGTTTGGACGTTAAAATTAAAGATAATGTGGAAAAAAAAAACATACTGTAACTCTCATGCTCTACCGGGTATACTGGAAACGGTCATGTTAAGGGATGCTTATCGATCCTTACATAAGCAAGGTGGTGCTACTTATCAAACAAGTGCATATTTCACCAGAATTTATTATTTCTTTATTTCTAGATTTCTGCATGTTTTAAAAATGATTGTATCTTTGAGTGAATTTACTGATCACAGTCTTTGCACTGTACACTTGGTATGGGGAATGTTCCACCAGGTTTCCCTGCCATCCCTCAACGTTGGAAATTAAATTCCTCAGTACTGT
Source organism: Neoceratodus forsteri (assembly GCA_016271365.2). Lineage (NCBI taxonomy): Eukaryota > Metazoa > Chordata > Ceratodontiformes > Ceratodontidae > Neoceratodus > Neoceratodus forsteri. The sequence goes on along the minus strand of CM057452.1, from coordinate 523,657,730 downwards.
TGGAAAACGACATTAAGTTACAGCTTAATAGGTGCTTTATTTTTCATAAATCAGTTGCAGGAATGTATGAGGATTGGGGGTAGTTGGTGGTTGGACACCAAAGCTGACCTTAAAGCCCTCTTTTTAAAATTGGGAAGGAAAACTGGAAATGTGTAGTACATACAGTATTTGTGCTGTAGGGACTTATATAAATTTACGTCCCTTCCAAATGTTAGTGACTGCAGGATTAAGTCACAAATTAATAATATTAAAGAGAAAATGAGGGCATATAATTTTTCTAGGGCAGCATATCTAAATGCTGAATTTAAATTTGGGAAGTCACTTCATCTTTTTTCTGACCATTTTGAGGCGGGTAAATGTAAAACTGGGCATAAAGTAATGGAGGGTCTATTTAATGCAGCTGGGGTTTTAAAACATTCGGAGGTTGAGATTTTGGATATTCTTAAGGAGGCTTTATCTGATTCTTTGGGGACTGGTTTTCATTCTGAGTTATCTTGGAATCAGTTGGTGAACTGTCCTACTCCTCAGCTCTTGGAACAGATTGTTTCAGCCATCAATGGGCCTGTTATGCTCCCTGAAGTACTAGTGGCCATCTCTTGTTTGAGGGATGGGGTTTCCCCTGGGGAAAGTGGTTTAACTAACAATTTTTTTAAAGTGTTTAAGAATGCGCTGGATGAGATACTGGTGGCTACTTATTTTATTTATTTATTTAGGCATTTAACCAGGAAAGCATGCTGAGCAGGCTACTGATCATTTTCAGATGCGTCCGGGGGAGAGGGGGTACAATTACATAGTTGAACAGACAAATACATATAGGATACAAAGTATAGAGATAAACAGCAGATACAGGCATAACATCAATACATTACCATAAAATATATACAGGTGGAACATACAGTGTAGTAAATTACAGCTTTAATGCGCAGCCCAGCTGTTCAGTGATCCGCAAACTGTCTAGACACATGAGCAGTAGAGGAGAAGTGAGAATGGAGAGTGGCATTTAGAAGCGGGGGGAGAAGAGCAGTGATGAATGTTTGTTGGGAGAGAATTCCACAACGTCGGTAAGCAGTAGCCAAAAGCTGCCTGGCCAGCAACAGTGGCCTGTGTGGAACTGCAAAGGACTTGGAGTCTGTGTTTCTGAGTGAGTAAGCCAGGGTGCTGGGGCTGACAAAGGCAGAGGCAAGATAAGAGGGGAGTAGCTGGGACCAGTACCTGGCTGTGAATTTAGCACAGTGGGACAGTCTTGAATTGTCTAGAGAGGGGGAGGTTTGTTGATTGGTAAAGGGTACAGTGATGAGTGGAGTAAGGACAGTTCAGGATAAAGCGACAGAAAGAATGGAAAAGAGGGTCCAATCTGGCTAGGATGGACTTAGGACCTGCACTGTATACTACGTCCCCATAGTCGAAGACGGGGAGGATCATTTTCTGCACAATGGCCCTGCGGGCAGGAGCTGGGATGCAGTCCTAGTTCCAGTAAAGTGCCCCAAGCCTGGGGTGCAACTTCTTAATTATAGAGTCAACATGGGCTGAAAAATTGAGGTGCTGATCCAGCCAGACCCCGAGATACCTGAAGGAGGTGCAGGCCTTGAGGGGCGACCCCTCAAGGGTGTGGAACTGAATTGGGCAGGGGAGCCGCGAGAGTCTCTGCCTTGTGCCAAAGGTTACTGAGACTGTTTTCCTGACATTAAGGAGCAGTTGACTGGTGTGAAACCAGTGCTGAACTGAATCAAAGTCGCTCTGCAATCTAGTCGAGACCACTGTGGCTGAGGGGCCAGATGCATATAGTACAGTGTCATCCACGTACATATGTATTGAGGTGTGAGGACAGGCAGAAGGCAGGTCATTCAGAAAAATGGAAAACAGGAGTGGGCCAAGGACAGAGCCTTGTGGGACCCCTGTATGGACTGGTAGGGGGGCCGAGATGGAGGAGCTGAGTTGGATGGATTGGAACCTGCCTGCAAGGTATGAGTGGAACCAACTGATAGTGCTGCTGGATAGACCAGCGTTGCCAAGTTTGGTCAGGAGGAGTGTGTGGGAGACAGTGTCAAATGCTTTGGCCAGATCAATGAAAATAGCAGCATGTGGCATGGCCAGCATCCATACCAGTGAAGATGGAATCAGTGAGTCTGAGAAGGGAGGTAGTGGTGGAGTGGGATTTCATAAATCCAGGCTGGAATGGGGTGAAAAAGGAGGAGGAATCCAGAAAGGGCGATAGGCAAGAGAGTATTAGACATTCTTGGAGTTTAGCCAGAATAGGTAGAAGGAAGATGGGTCGGTATTTGCTTGGGTTAGAGGTATCCCCACCCTTAGGAAGGGGGATTGCAGTGGCATGTTTCCATTCAGAGGGTACCTCAGCAAGGACAAAGGATAGGTTAAAAATGGAGGCCAGGGGTTTGGCTATGGCTGGGGCCGAGAGGTAGAGCATTTTGGAATCCAACCCGGTGGGGCATTTGCCCTTCCTTGGACTAAGGGCAATCAGTGCACTAAATACCTCACCAGGGGTGACCTGCAGGAAGGAGAAGGGGTGAGCTGATTGCGTATTTCTTGGTAAGGAGGTAAGGGAAGGGTGCTGTGCAGGGAGAGATGATGGCTGGAAAGTGGCATAGTTGTTTGTGAAATGGGAGTTAAACAGTGCTGCCACTGCGGGGGGGGGGGTTCAGTGATGTTGAGACCGCCTACCTTCAGGGTAGGAGTGGCATAATGATTTCTAGTGAGATGCCTCAAGGATTCACTGATGCTATTTTGATTTATTTATTTAAAGGAGGTGATAAACAACACCTTACTAATTGGAGGTCGATTAGTCTTTTAAATTTCGACTATAAAATCTTGTCATATGTTTTATGTAAGCAAGTGCAGAAGGCAGCTATGACACTAATTCACCCAGTACAAACTTGCTCAGCCCCTAGTAGGAATATACAATTAAATTTAAGGCTATTAAGAGATGTCTTTGAATATGGGACACAGGGTAAATTGAAAGGTTTTGTGTTGGCACTTGATCAGGCTAAGGCTTTTGATAATATCTCACATAATTGTGGTATTCTGCCTAATTTGATAACTTGGATTAAACTTTTATATACCCAAGCTTATACATTCCCGTCGGTTAAAATTATTTTGGGTACTCCAGTTTTGTTGCGGAGAGGGGTTCGATAGGGGTGTCCCCTCAGCCCCCCGTTGTATATTTTTTGTCTTGACCCCCTGGTTCGAGTTATTTTGAGTGCTAATGATATTGTGGGGTTGTCTCCCCATATCACTATACCTGCTCTGAAACTTTCTGCATATGCATATGATGTTTGCCTTTTTGTTTCTGATGTGCAATCTGGTATTCGAGCTTTGCAGTATTTTGATGGATTTGCTCGGTTGTCTGGAACTAGTTTAAATTATGATAAAAGTAATGGATTGCAAATTGGCACTGATGATCGAATTGACACTATTGCTGGCATCAGATTACAGAAGGGGCATCTGAAGATTTTGTTTTCTTTAGAGGGGACAGGGACATGGCATTCCTCAACTGGAACACTAAATTGCTTTTAGGTGAGCAAAATGTGTCACACTGGAAATCCTGGGTGTTTGGGAAATTAAAAAGAGTTCAGACTGTTAAACAGTTTCTACTTCCACTCTTTTTGTATTTGGCTTCTGTTTTTCCTGCTCCTAGTGTACTGGAAGCAAGGCTTTTTAGTGTGTTTTTTCAGGTGATTTGGGGTTGTCGGTTAAATCCGGTCAAAAGAGATTTTACGTACCTCCCAGTTAATCAGGATGACTTGGGTATGATTAACCCTCTGGTATTTTTTCATTCTTTTTTTACATTCTTGACTTTTGGACCTTTGATGAGGGATAATAATTTATTGTGGGAACCTTGGACTAGAAGCCTTTTTCAGCCATTTGAGGAAACTTGGGTTGCAGAGGTTCATAAACTTCATGGGGCCGTTTCTATCCCAGGATTTGCAACTACTACTATTAAGGAATTTAAATCATGGGGATTTAGTAAATCTGATTATTTTACTACACAAAGGAAGTCATTATATGTAAAAATAATGTCAAAAGCTCATGCACCTCGGATTGATTTTCCTAGATGTCTTCCAACTAAATTGGATTTGGCTTTAAAACTTTTGCAGGATAAGTGGATTCCGCAGCATATGTGGGATGTACAGTGGCTGAGCTGTCATGGTAGATTGGGGGTGAAGAGAAATTGGAAACATAAGCCATTATCAGAAAGACAGTGTTTGAGGCCTGATTGTAAGGTGCAGGAGGAAACAATGGAACATTTCTTTATACTGTGCACTTATGCAAAGCAATTTTGCAGAGTTTGCTCTATCAGATGGAGATGGGGCCCTGTACAACATATCCAATATGAATGTTTAGTTTTAAGGGAATATACAGGGTTTTATAGAAAATATCATCCGAGCACTTTAAATTTCATATTTCCCTGCCTTAAATATCACTTATGGCAGGCTTGGTGTAAATTTTCGTTACAGCACATTACTACTTTATCATCAGTATTGTTAGCCAGTGTTGCGGCATCCCTGAATCAACTTAAACAAAGGGAACATATGGTTTTTGACAGAGGAAAGTTTAATGAACTCTGACGGCATGTGCATTGTTTGGGGTAGTTATTTTTGCATGTTTTAAGGGGTATGTTCCTTGGATTGCTTTTGTTTCTGTGTTGCTTTGTATTATTTCTGTATCATTATGTATATAGGACATTCTTTGAGTTTATGACTGAATTCCAATGTGATTTTCTTTGTTGATTTTCATTGATTTTTGTTTTGGTGTTTTTTTTTACCTGATGTTACGTATTCTATTTCCAATAAAAAATTCCCCTACTCTCCTGTAGGGGTCCCCTTGTCAGTCTGGCTATGGATCTAGGCATTCGACTGCTGGAGGTGCAAGGAGAAGGAGGTGATGGTGCTCTGAGAGCTGCCTGGTGTTTGAATGTCTTACCTGTTGCAGAGAATTCTGAGGTTTTCAACCCAGTTATGGAAGCTGTTGAGTTGGCTACTGCTGTTTGTGGCATTTTGGGACCCTGTCCGGAAGGTGCACTTCCTTCCCCTGTGTTGGATTTAGCTGGTGGTGATCCTCTTGATCCTGCTCTGAGTCTTTCCGAAGATGAGAAGAAGAGGAAATGGCATGATTTGAGCCCTAAGGTGGTTTGTTCTAAAAAGGGTATGCTGGACGCTACTGCTCCCTGTTCTTTTCTCTCTGATGGTTCCCTTCGGTCAGATTCTCTTCTCTTTCCCCTTGCAACTATTTCTGCTGCTTGGTCACCTGAGGTGGTGCTTGAAAGAGCTGGTTGGATTTTATGTGAGGATATGTGGATTCCTGATCCTGAAATCCCTTTGCCTGGTTTGCCAGTTCCTGACTCTTGATCATTACCTTCTTGATCTCCGGATCATTCCAGACTTCCTGACTCTGTGTACGTACAGCTTGCACTGCCATTTTCTCTGATTGAGCCTCAGGGTGCGGTTCGGAGTTCTGCTGCGCCACCGTCAGACGCCAAGTTGGAGGCCTTGCCTCCAATGGGTGCGGTGCCTCAGGATCAGTCTTCCGCTCTGTCTGGGGGTGATTCTAGTATTCCTACACAGTGTGATTTGCCTGTGCCTCCTGAAGGTATGTCTCTTGTATTTGACACTGACAGTGGGGATGGGGGCCGATCTGTTCCTCAGCCTCAGCGGGCGAGTTATGCCAGTCTTTTTCACAAGCATGAGGAGGCTGCCCGGCACAGAGTTGTAGCTTGTATTTCTTATGAAGGGGGACAGGACTTCCTTCCTGACTGTCATTATGTCGGAAAAGTGTTGCTTATTGACTCTTTGAAGTTCTTCCCTTTGGAGGTATATGCACTGATTCATGCGGCTGGCCACCATATGTTTGATATCAGTTTCAGGAATGCTGGGTTGCTGGATAAATTTTGGGCTGCTTACTATGAGTTTAAGGCTGCTCCTGAATGGGCACCCTTCATAGCTATTCCTATTACTCAGCCTATGTCTAAACTAGTTACAGTTTTGTTTAGCACGGGGGGGGGGGTGAATGTGCTTGACATCGTTTATTGGCTGGAGAATAGATGTAAAGTGAACGGGGTTCTACAGGCTAATATTGATGAATAATAGTTTTTGGACAGGTGCTGGAAATTGGCTGACTGAGGATAGTATCCAACACCTGCCCAATTGCTTCTACATTGGCTGTGACCATGGGATTTTGTTTTACCGGGGACAACCCTGGGCTTGCTATCATTGTGGCTCAACTTCTCACCTTAATTCTGACTGTGATCAAATGAAGTGTTCCATTTGTGGAGTTATTGGGCACTCGGACATGACCTGTATGGTCTCCCCCTCCTGCAATCTTTGTGAGTCTCTGGAGCATGTCTTTTACTCCTGCCCTTGGGCTGCTCACAATTTGGCTGATTTTATAGAACACAATTTCTACTTGAATAAGTCTATTCATAGCCACCACTCTAGTCAGGTGAGGCCAGATGATCCTTCCCCATCTGTTAGGGATTCTGTTGGTCCTCTGCGGTGCCCTCCTGGCCCAGAGATAAGACTGTTTGCTGCTGATCAATGATCTGATGATCCTGTGTCCTCACCCAGCTTGCAACCTTCCCATGTGCATATGGGTCCACCCCCTCCTTCCTTGCTCAATACTGATTTTGCCATTCCTCCTCCTTTGGTTGTGGCTTCTGAGGGGTTCCAGTTGGTTCAAAGGAAGAGAGCCACTGCAAAGAATAGGACTTCTGCTATGCCTCCAGTGGTAGTTCCTATCTCTATCCAATATGATCCTCTACAGAGTTGGGGGGACTTAAGGGACACTACGGATTCAGATGTGTCTACACAGCCCACCCCTAGTGAGGTGACAGTGGGTCCTTCTATGCTTGACCCTGTCCTGGATACAGTAGTGGTCAAGAGGGTGACTTGATCTCACAAGAAAAAGTTGTCCTAATCCTTTTTTCTTTTTTTCCTTCATGGGGGTTTCCACGCTTAGTATTGCCAGTCTGAATGTGAACAGTATTTGATTGCATTTCAAGAGGAAGGCAACGTATGCGATTCTGCATTTGCTTCATTATTCCATTTTTCTTTTGCAGGACACAAGACTTTATTCTCCTCAGGATTTGACTATGGCTTCTTCTGATTGGCATTATGAGGATTCTTTGTGGTCGCTGGGTTTAGATCCCTGTTCTGGGTTGGGTTTTTGTTTTACTGATGATGATTTTACTTTGCAGAAAGTTGTGGATATTGAGATGGGTCGGGCTATGTTTATTGATATTCTTTTGGATGATATTTATTACAGAATAATTAATATTTATGCTCCCCAACAGAAAGCTGCCCATGTTGATTTGTTTAGGACAATTTTGCCTTTTCTTTTTACTAGCAGGGTTGTGTTGTGGGGGGGTTCAATACGCCTTTGGACGCTAAATCAAAGGGTAAAACGTATCGTGACTCGAATGAACTGAGGCATGTGATTTCCTCCTCGGGGCTGGTAGATGTTTTCAGATCTCAATCTGTTTCTACCTTTTTTAAGGGATCTTTATGTACTCGTATTGATCATTGGTTGGTCTCTAAAGCTTTGCATGTTTGATCTGTTGCTCCATTTCCTGTTGAAACCTCCGATCATGCTGCAGTTGCTATTCATGTTTCCATGTCCCCTTATCTATCCACGGAAACGGTCTGTGGAGACTTAATACTGGGTTGTTGCACAATTCTCTCTTTCTTCCATGTCTTAAGGAGGTGGTGGAGATAGGGAATCAGTGCTTTTTCTTTATGACTCTCCGATTATTTGGTAGACTGACACAAAGTTATGACTTATTGATTTTTGTAAATGCTTTTCTTGGTGTTTGGCTGATTCTACCCATCAAGAATATGTTTTATTACATTAAGAGTTTTATACCCTAGTCTCCTGTCCTTCGGGGGCTGAACCGGATGAATTGGTTTCTCTAAAACAGAAATTGATGTAGCTACAATATGATCGTTTGCGTTCCTTGGAAATGGAACAGAAATTTGGGACCCAGGGTAAAAGCACAGTAGTTAATTCCTTTAAAGATTGCAAATGATGGTTGCACACAAAACAGATGAGGGAGCTTCAGGATTCTGCTGGTAGGTTGGTCTCTGGACCTCAGGCTCTCCTTTCTGTGCTTGAATCTTCGATACGTGATCAGTTTGGTACTTCTTTTGGGGTTCAGGATGATATGTTCTCTATACTGCAGGTGGGTGATCTCCCTAAGCTTACTGGCCTAGATAAAGATACTCTATGTGTGGATTTTTCTTTTCAGGAACTGGAGGTGGTGATTCATGCTTTGAAGGATAAGACAGCTCCTGGTGCAGATGGCTTGCCCCCTGAATTTTACAGAATACTTTTGCTTCTTAGGCTTCAAAGTTTACTTTCTGTGTTCAATGCTTTTTTGCAGGAGGATAGGATCACAGAGTCCATGTATGAGGGCATTATGATATTTTTGTTTAAAAAGGTGGATAGGACAGACTTGTCTAATTGGAGACCTATCACTTTACTTAATACTGATTTTAAGATTTTTTCCAAGTTGTTGGGTAACCGACTGCATTTGATACTGGATGGTTTATTACATCCTTCACAATTTTGTTCTGTACCCGGTCATTCGATTCAGGATGCTTTGTTATTGCTTCAGGAATTGTTCACACATGGTCGTCACTGGGTTTTGTCTGGTTACCTGTTTAGTTTTGATTTGGCTAAGGCATTTGACCGTTTGGCACAGGAATTCATTTGGCTGACTCTTCTGGAATTTGATTTCCCTTGTCAATTGGCTTCGTATTTGTTATATTCTTGCTTATATAAAGCCTTCTGTTAATGGCTGGGTTGGGAATTAGTGTTACATTCGTAGAGTGGTCCGTCAAGGTTGTCCCCTTAGCTCGCTTTTATTTGTACTGGCTTTGGATCTGATCATTTGCATTCTTCACCGGTCTCCGCTTCTTCCTGGATTTTTTTGTCCTGTTTGGGGTATGTTGAAGACTGTTGTATTTGCGGATGATTTTTGTGTTGTTGTCCCTGATGTTGGGCGTGGGGTTTTGCTCTGTGCAGTATTGTCATCTTTACTTTGTTATATGGGTTCCCAGATAAATTTCAGTAAAAGTGTGTGTTTTAATTTGGATGACAGTTTGCTGCCTGAAGTGGAGATTGGAGGTGTTCAGATCTCTACTGCTCCATTAAAAATTTGGGGATTTATTTTGGTGCTGAGTTCCCTGCTGTGTATAACTGGGAATGCTGTATTGCTAGAGGGAAGGCCTGGGTGGGTCGATGGATGGCTTGGAGGATGGGTAAAAAGAAACAAGTTTATTTAATTAAGCCTTTTTTGTTGCCTTTATTTTTATATGTTACTCATGTTTTTCTCTTGCCCAGGTCTTTAGTCACACAAGTTTTTAGTATTTGTTTTCATGTTTTTGGGGTAGAAGACTTAACACACACACACACACAAAAACAAAAAAACAAAAATGTGGGGAGTAGTGCAATGTAATGGCTGTGGGGCAGCAGTCTTCCGGGAGTCTTTCTGGAGGCTGAGATGCTGCCCTATTTGCAGACAACTCTCTGCCCTGAGGGAGGAAGTTGCCCGTCTTCAGGCCATACTGGTCAGTAGTAAGGGGACCTTCCCCCAGGCCACACTGGACGATAGGAAGGGAACCTCCCCCATCCAGGGAGCACCAGAGCCACCATCACTACCTCAGAGGTTATGAAGAAAGCACAGCAGTTGGACCACAGTGGGCTCAGGGAGGGTGAGGATGGTGGAACAGAGGCACACCCAGTCAGTTGTTCCAAACCACAATCCATACACCATTCTGGGGGAGCATAGCTCCCCTATGGATGCACCCGCAGAGGAGACTAAGGAGGCTGAGGACAACTGTCACAAGGGAGGCCCACAGGAAGGAGGCAGAGGACACCACAAGAAAGGAAGCAGCTCCTGGTGGGGGACTCAATTATTAGGGGGATAGAACTGGGGGAAGCAGGGAAAACTGAAGTAAGGTGCCTGCCTGGTGCCATGGCTTGGAGAGACAGGAAGCGCATCCTCAAGATCACGAGAACAGCTGCACAGGAGTCTGAGCTGGACGTCATTGTCCACCTAGGGACAAATGACTTGGCTAATCATGAGATTAGAGCAGTACAGAAGGACTTTGTAGAATTGGGGAGGGGCCTAAGACAAGTAGCACACACAATATCCTTCTGAGGTGCTGCCAGTCAATGGCATGAGTGTGGCGAGAATACTTTGCACCATGCAGCTTAATGAATGGTTGAAAAAATGGTGTGGAGCACAGGGGTTTGGCTTCATTGGGGACTGGGGTTCCACCTGGAGGGATACCAGCCTATACGGGCAGGATGGTCTGCATCTGTCTGGGAAGGGAACAAGTCTTTTGAGCAATTGGTTTAAATGCTTCATTGGCAAGCTTTTAAACTAGTCAAGGGGGGAGGCACTGATAAGCAGCAGGAGAATCCCAGCCTCTCCTTACAAAACAGGGTACTAAATGAGAAAAAGACTGAGGTAGACAGGTCAGTGGGGGATGCTGCAAAAGAAGGTAAAGCCATCAAAAAATGGAGAGCAATGAGTACCAATGCCCGTAGTCTGAGTAACAAGCTTCCTGAATTAGTGGCCCTGATGGAGGAGGAACATCTGGATATCATGGCAGTCACAGAAATATGGTACACAAAAACCATGACTGGGACATAAACATACCAGGATACACTATCTACAGGAGGGACAGGGAGGGTAAAGAGGAGGAGGAGGAGTAGCTCTTTACATAAGGGAAGGAATCAAAGCAACAGAACAAAAGGGAAAACAGGGAGGAGAAGAAGCACTGTGGGTAAATTTGGAGACCGGCAATGGCACCACAATCCGCACAGGGGTTGTATACTGACCCCCTTCTCAGGGGGAGGAAATGGACAAGGAAATGATAGAAAGAATACTTAGAATGGCAGAAAAAGGGGAGATATTGCTGATGGGTGATCTGAATATGCCAGATGTTAACTGGAGTGCAGTTACAGCAGCCACTTCAAAGAGTGGGGTTATTCTAGATGCCCTACAGGGGGCATACCTAAGACAACTAGTATTGGAGCTCACTTGAGAGGGAGAAATCTTAGACCTGGTTCTCTCAAATGGAGATGAAGAGAGGATCACAGATGTAGAAGTGGGTAGCCATCTGGGAACTAGCGACCATCGAACAGTATGGTTCACAATAAACACAGCAATAGAGTCAAGCCATACAAAGGCAAAAGTACTGGACTTTAGGAGGGCTGACTTTGCCAAAATGGGTGAGTGCCTAAGAAATGCACTAGCAATTGGCAGGAAGGAGGGGTGGAAGAACAATGGGGAATAATAAAAACTGCCATCACAGAGGTAACAAGCCTTTGTGTGAAGCAAATAAACAAAACGAAACAATGTAAGAAACCACTATGGTTCTCAAAGGAAGTGGCAATGAAGGTTCAAGAGAAAAAGAAAGCATTCAGGAAGTACAAGGAATCACAGAAGGAGCAGGACAGAGAACTGTATCAGTTAAAGCAAAAGGAAGCTGGGAAGGCAGTCAGAACAGCAAAGGCCCAAACTGAGGAAAAGATAGCCAACTCAGTTAAGAAGGGATAAAACCCTTTTATAGGTACATCAGGGAGCGAAGGAAGACCAAGGGAGGGTTAGTGAGGCTTAATAAAGAGGAGGAGGGTGGGCAGAGGTGACTGTGAAAAGGCAGAGATACTAAACAAATATTTTTGCTCAGTATTTACAAAGGAAGTGGGGGAGGTACCTAAAACAAACAGTAGAAACACTCTGGATACAGAAGTTGATACCAGCCCATTTACAGAAAAAAGGGTTCTGAAAGAACTCTTAAAACTGAAGATGGACAAAGCAATGGGGCCTGATGGGATTCATCCCAGAATTCTAAAAGAACTAAGGGTAGAACTAGTGACACCACTGACTACCCTCTTTAACAAATCATGGGAGGATGGGGTGGTACCCGAGGACTGGAGAAGGGCAGATGTGATTCCCCTTCACAAAAGTGGGAGCAAGGCAGAAGCAGAAAACTACAGACCTGTTAGTTTAACCTCAGTGGTAGGGAAAATGATGGAATAACTTCTGAAGGAAAGAATTGTCGAGTATCTAGAGGCCAGAGGGGCTCAGGACCCAAGGCAGCATGGATTCACAGTGGGAAGGTCATGCCAGACAAATCTGATAGATTTCTTTGACTGGGTGACTAAAGTAGTAGATCAGGGAGGGGCTGTGGACATGGCCTACCTAGACTTTAGGAAGACATTTGACACAGTCCCACACAAAAGATTAATATACAAGTTAGCCAGCCTGGGAGTGGGTCCCAAGATGACAGCCTGGGTAAAGAATTGGCTGGAGAATAGGACACAGAGAGTAATAGTAAATGGAGTCCACTCTGAAGAAAGGGGGGTTACTAGTGGGGTACGGCAGGGTTCAGTATTAGGACCGGTCCTCTTCAATGTCTTTATAAGCGACATTGCAGAGGGACTGGAAGGAAAAGTATGTCTCTTTGCAGATGACACAAAGATCTGCAACAGAGTTGATGCACAAGGTGGGGTGGAAAGGATGAGAAGGGACTTGGCAAGGTTAGAGGAATGGTCAAATGTATGGCAGCTTAGATTCAATGCTAAGAAGTGCAAGGTAATGCACCTGGAAACAAAAACCTAGGGAAGAGTACACAATGGGGTGAGATACTAACAACAACAAAAATGGAAAGGGACCTGGGGTTAGTCATATCAGATGACCTAAAGGTGGGCAAGCAATGTGAGAGAGGCTGCAAGGAGGACTGGGGGATACTGGGATGCATAGGGAGAGGCATCACTAGTAGAAAACAAGATTATTATCCCTCTGACAGACAGTTGGTGAGACCCCATCTGAAGTACTGTGTGCAGTTCTGGAGACCCAATCTCCATAAAGACATAGACAGGATGGAGGCTGTCAGAGGAGGGCAACTAAAATGGTGCAGGGTCTGCACTGGAAGACATATGAAGAGACTTAGGAACTGAATATGTATAGCCTCAAGGAAAGGAGGAGGGGGACATGATAGAAACTTTCAAGTACCTCAAGGGAATCAACAAAGTCCAAGAGGGTAGCATCTTTCAAAAAAAGAGGTGTGCAAGAACAAGGGGACACAATTTGAAGATAGAAGGGGGTGGCTCAGAGGTAATTTAAGGAAGTATTTTTTCACAGAGAGGGTTGTGGATGCATGGAACGGCCTTCCGGAGGAGGTTGTGGAGTCAAAAACAGTGGTGGAATTCAAGCATGCATGGGACAGTCATAAGGCAATTCTAGGGGGTTGGGGTAGGAAGAAGTAGGCTGCTGGTTAACTAGGATCTACAGCTTATCCACTAGGTAGGGAAATGGGCAGACTGGGTGGGCCAAGCGGTCCTTATCTGCTGTCAAAATCTATGTATCTATGTATCTATGTAACCCAATTCCCCGAAAAATGTTATACTTACCGTTTTTGGCTAGTGGGGTCTGTATGATTAATCCTTTGGTGTTTTTTTTTCATGATTTTTAATTTTACAGATTTTAGACCACTACTTGGTGACACAAACAAACCTTGGGCTGCTTGGGTACTGACTAGCATTCATGAGATTTGGTTTGAATGGGAACAGGGGGCATTCCTCTATAAAAATAAGAGACGTTATACATTATTGCCTGATTGGGATGGAACATTTGATTTGATTCACCGTTGTTGTGTTTCCTTTGCAGATTTTCGCTGTATGTCATGTAAGACTTTATATCTTGCTATTTTAGATGGTAATTTTTCTGCTGCTCCTTTCTGTACCTTTACTTTGCCTGAGCAGACATATATCAGAGATAGATTGCTAAATCCCAGAATTCTAGCTTCTATGTGGGATGTTACCTAGTGGGAGTTCATGGCCGTATTAACACCTGAGGTAACCACAAGCACAAACAGCTTTCGGATGGATTTTGTTTCCGTCCTACTTTTTCCACTCACATTGAATCGGTGGAGCATTCATATTTTGAATGCCCTTTTATACTGGAATTCTGGGATATTTGGGTTGCTTTCTGGAAGGGTTACCCTTGGTCCCATTGGTCTGCTAAACAACTCTTTTTTGGGTGTTTTCCCTCTTCGTGGGCTGCCTATTGCCCAAGCACATTGAAAGTTATTTCTGTGTTTATTCTTTTTTGGGTTTGGCAGATTAGATGTGGGTTTCTTTTTCTTTTTTTCTTTTTGTTAGTACTTTTTTCCCTGGCCACCAGTCTGCTTACCTCAAGCTTCCAGGCATCCTCCTGAGGTATTTGGCCACTGTCCCAAGGACCCCTCGGCTCCATGTTCGGGTCCACAGCATACCCCCATGGCTTGCCCTCCACGGTGGGGAGGTGAAGAGCTCCCCTCACTCTCCCACACTTAGACAGGATCCAGTAGAGCCACGCACCCTCAGAGCCAAGCAAGTCCCCCTTGGACACGGCCATCAAGCCACCACGACTGGTGCCCATATTTTTCCTTTTTCTTCCCCTTGTGAACATTTGTGATGTGCAGTGACGCCAAGGGACAGGAGCGCACACACAACCGCATGCACCCCTTCCCAGCGTCAGTCACAGTACATCACCTCACATCTGCCTATGGCCTGCTGTTACCCCCAGCCACTGCTAGAGGCCACTAGACCACAGAGGCATTCTGCCCCCCTTCCCGGAGGCGAAGAAGAGCAGTCTTACAGATGCTCGATCCTTCTCCTCCCCTGCCGACCTCCGATGACCCAGGCTCTTTCCCTAACACAGGTCACCGGCATGGTGCAGGTGTGGCGTCCAGTGCCTCAACCCTCAGTGCCACCGGGCTTGCTTATGGGTGGGTTTCTTTTTCAAAAACAGGATACTTCATTACAATTGTTTTTTCTTATTAAAGATCGGATTTTTTGTTTATGGGAGCATGAATTTAGGACTCTGAAAAGAGGGATTTGGGAACATCACTGGAAACATATTTCATGAATGTATTTGCATTTTTTTTCTTCTTTCCATATATTTCTTCCTTTTATGCTTCCTGTATAGTGTTTTATATTATTTTCATTCTCTATTATTGAGATTGTGATTTTGTTTCTTGTATCATTGTTTCTGTTTCTATTTTAATTTTTGGTTTTAATAAAAATTCCCCTACTCTTTTCGATAAGTGCCATGGGATCTTTAACATCCACCTGAACTACCACCAATCCAGGGAGCTGGGACCTCAGTTTAACATCTCATCTGAAAGACGGCACCTCAGAAGTGCAACACCCCTCTCATGCTGCACTGCAGTGTCAGCATTGGAATATTAACCCAAATGCCATATGTGGGAACTGGACCCACAGCCATCTGATCTCTCGGCCTCAGAGGTGAGTGTGCTACCAACTGAGCCACTGACACCACTGATTCCATGCAGTAACCACAAAATCACATTTCAGCACGAATAACGACATGACAGTGACTGAGTTCATGAGGTGGTGTCCCAAGAACCCCGTGTTGAAAATGTGGGGCCAAAACTCACAAAAATGGCTGAGATAGCCACCTAAGTTAAAACACCCCATTGATGCCATTATACAGCTTACCGGCATTTCTTCAATTTGCAGTCGGCTTTGAAGAGTGAAGACCTTTACCTGCTCCACTGAAGATCATCGTGCCAGGCTCCAGAGGTAAGTATGGGGTGAGGGGGGATGTGGGGAGATGGGGTGCACAAAGGGTGGTGCAGGTTGAGGGAAGGGACATGATGGCGAGGGACCGTTTTCTTTTTTTCAGGTTTAAAAAAATAAATAAATATCATGGACCCTTTGTTCTTTTTTTACATACACTGGGGTGAGCTCACAGTGTGTCCAATGATTTGAGGGGTCATGTAAGCCACACTGGGGTGGGCTCCAAGTGTGGCACATAATAAGGTTGGCAGTAACATGCCGACACGATGGGGGGATTCAATATGCCAACAGGGGGATTGCGTACCCTGTTGGCAAGCATGTCTGGGGAGATGATGCCGAGGGAGATTGGGCACCCCCCACAGCAGACTGGGACAGCACTGACACTGATGGGGATTGGGCCCCCTGTCAGCAAGCGTGCCTGTGCTTGGGTGGTGGGGGGGATGATGCCGAGGGGGATTAGACACAGGAAACAGGAAAGGCACACATATGCTGATGGGGAATGGGCTCCTCCAGTTGGCAAATGAGCTGGGGAGGGCGCATGCTGACAGGGGGATTGGGCACCCCTGAAGTCGGTTTGCTGGGGACTATGAGAGGTGGATGGCGACAGCCACTGTCAAGTTTATTGAAATGTTACACCAGGCAAATCACACCCTGCAATAAGGGGTGTTCCCTCATTGCAGCAGTGAAATTGTTTCAAGTTGGTGGCACGCTTGCAGACTACTGTCATAGCAAGCATGCTCCTTCATTGGTGCCACAGAGACAAGCCCCAAAAAGCAGTGATGGCATTGGTGACAACACTGCCACACTTCCACAACCTGTTACTCAACCAAGCTGTCCCAACATGTTTCTTGTGCATGGACGCAAGCAAACATAAAATGGAATTGGTTGTGAAATGAACCTTAAACGGACATTGTCAACCGCCTTAGGCCTCAAAGTGTACCTTGTTTAAAAAACACATTTTATGACTGCCAAACATTCTATAATGACTGCTGATGTAGCTGGTAGTTTGCTTCTGATTCTTTTTTCTTTTAAAAAGTGAAAAACAGACCTCCCACCATACTGGTCTTATCACACTAATACAAGTTTGCATACATTCCTTGATCAGCTCCAACTGCATATTTCCTGGAACTGGGCACACCCACAACACAGTCTAGCCCCTCATGATGCAGTGGGAGGTTAGGTGGCTACTGCCTCATGAGTGACTGCACTGTTTGGGTGCGTTACTTATGCTCGGAAAGTATGCAGTAAGAACAGATCCAGGATTGTAAACAAAATAAAGTTGTTCATAAATATACATTGCCATGCATTTCAGTTCTACTAAACAAGGAGACAGACAAAGCAAACAACAACATCAATGAATTTCAGAGAAGGTAAGCTATCATAAAATGTAAGTTTTTAACTAGAAATAATATGATGCAAAACAGTTTGACAATGTCCCTTTAAGGATCGGTATGGCAATCAGAACGGGACCACTTGACTACCAGGGAATGGGCTTTAAAAGTAACATTACACATCAGTATATGAATTGTGTGTGTGTGTGGGGGGTGCTGGGATACAATAGTCTGATAGCGACTGACAGCTCATACTGTCAGTCCATTACCCAGCCCTTGGTTGTCAGGGGGTGGGTTATCACATACCACTGTGTACTTTGATAAGAACAGGCTTCTGAAAATGTTAAACAGCACTGCATGAGCAGCTTTTTAGCATTCTCAAACCTCAGAATATGCCACTGCCCTCTACAAGCAAGAACAAGCCCTCATTTGCTTGGGTGCAGCAGTACATACCATGTACAAGTGATGTTTTCTTAGCATTGAACACTTGGGGTGGCAGAATATGGTCCCCACCCTGTCTAAATGCACAAACCCAGTTAATGCCCCGCTAACATGTGTAGGGACATGCTAATCTTCCAAACATGGGGCACAGTCTCTCCACTTTAGAGACATTAGCCAATCAAAAGTTGTGTACTTGGCAGATTTCTGGTTTGGTTGGCAAGGTTGTTTTTAGTTGGTGTAACCCCCCCATAAATGGGGGTTCCCAAAAATCTTCCTTGGGTGTGCCTAAATGCCCCCTGCTGGGCTGGTGTTCTGTGTTTTTCAGATTTAAAAAAGTGTTAGAATGCAGGTGCACTGTTAGCCTCCATGCCTGTCCCTTTAAGGGCTGCTTATCCTGCAGAAATAATCAGTCTGGGTAGGGGCCGAGTAGTTTTGGGCTCGAGTCTCGCCCAGGCTGTAGGTTTGTCATTGCTTTATGCCATCGCTATCTGTGCAGAGGAAGCTCTGATGGTAGATGTAACTGACTGCTTATCATCTGCATTGGAAATAATACTACTACTAAGGTGATAAGTGAGCAAGGAAGCTGTACAGCTCATAAAGGCTCACATACTAACCAAGTTTAATAATAGGTTAATTGTTTAATGGATAATAAATAATTATGAAATCTAGCTTTGAAAATGTCTTTATTCTTACTTATTATAACATATAAAGGCAACTTATTCCAAGGTTTGATCACTCTTACAGTATAAAAATATTTCCTTTTAATGTAGTTGAAAGATTTACATGACAATTGGAGTGGGTGGCCTCTAATTATAGGATGAATCCTTGAAGTTTATTCCCAAATCTACCATTAATACAGGGTCCTGAACTATGTCATAAAGGTATAATAAATCACCACGTAACCTAAGAGTTTCTAAAGAAAATAGATTGAGATCACACAGTCTAGTATCAGTAGACAAGTGATTCAAACCCTTAAGATGTTTAGTAAATCTATGCTGGACATTTTCTAATTGCTGTATGTCAGATTTCATGTAGGGACACCAAAGTTGTGATACATATTCAAGATAAGGCCTAACATAAGCATTAAACAAAGACATTAAAACCTTGGAATCTCTAGAAGTAATGTTACGTTTTATAAACCAGACAACCCTATTTGCTTTGTTAACAGATTCATTTATATGGTGAGAAAAATCCATTTAATTTGAAACCGTGATACCCAGATCTTTTTCATCATTAGTTTTACTAAGAGTAAATTGTCCCATTGTATACATTTTCGATGGGGTGGTGTTACCCAAGTGCATAACTTTACACTTGGAATTATTTAGCTTCATACCCCATTCATTAACCCATTCAGAAATCCTATTTAGATCTTGTTATGTAATATCAGAACCCAATTTACTGGTGCATGGGCCAAAAAGTTTAATATCATCTGCATATCTGATAGTCAATGAAGAGCAATTTGATGTCAGATCTGAAACAAAAGCCTGTAATAAACAAGGTCCAATCACTGAGCCCTGAGGGATTCCATTAGTGACACTGCCAGCATCTGATACACTTCCATTGATACTTACTTTTTGGTTGCTGTTTGATAACCAGTTTCTAATCCAAATTATTATATATGGATTTATTTTTAACTTCTGCAATTTAACTTTTAAAGCCCAATGTGGCATAGCATCAAATGCTTTACTAAAGTCCAAGAAGATGACATCACAGGGAATTCGGTCATCAACCATTGAGCTTATGTTCTCATAAAAACATAACAAGTTAGACAAGCATCCTCTACCCTTTCTAAAACCATGCTGTTCAGAATCTGCACTATTCAGTATAGGAGTTATTACATCCCTAATTAGACTCTCAAAAATCTTACATATAGGTGATGTGGGACTTATTGGTCTGTAATTACAGCAGTCTGATTTTCAACCATTTTTGTATGTGGGGATGACATATGCAATTTTCCACTGGGTAGGAACAAAACCTTCTTTCAAACAGGATTCAAAAATTAATTTAAAATGGAAGCAATAAGCATCCAGATAATAGAAATAGCAGGTGACCTGAAATATAATCTGGTCCAATACTGTTTTTTCCTTTTTGTAATTTTCTTTTCAATATCAATTTTTTTTAAAACAAATAAGTTCTGAGCTCTTATTATCAATAGTATGTATACTTCTATCTGAAATTGTGTACTGTTTACAAAATTCCTTGTTAAAAAAGTTAGCCATATCCTTAGGATTTTGTATACTTTGTCTCTCCACCAGCAAGGGGCCCACTTTACACGATGGCTTTTTCAATGAATTTATATAACAGAAAAATAATTTACTATTTGATGTGGTAGCATTTATTGCCAAATTATGTTCCTATTTATATTTTGTCCTTTTAATAACAGATTTACATTGTTTTTGAGCCTTTATATATATTGTCCAATTATGACTAGTTTTTGATTTCAAATAACGAATATATTTCCTATTCTTACGCTTAATCAGTTTCTTAACAGATTTAGTCATCCATTTAGGCTGGGATTTACCTTTATTGTGTTTAGATTTACAAGGTATAAATTCATCCTTAACGAATGATAGGGTATTATACAGAAGTTCCCAATGATCCTGTAAAGGGAGGTTGGCGTGTTCATGCTCCCAATCAATCTGATTAAATACATGTTCCATCTCGGGGATATTTGCTTTATCATGCATATAAATCAACATAGATTCAGACTCAATTTTAATGGGACATTTTAACTTAAAAGAGATGACACTATGGTCACTATTACTGAGGGGTGCCTCCATAGAAACATCATAAATCTCAATACTATCTTGATGGAGAATTATATCCAAGAGGTTATTACCTCTAGTAGGATAGAGAACACTCTGCTGTAAGTGAAGGTGAGCACATGCTGCTAGAAGTTTTTTGCCACTTAAAGTTGTAGCTGTGTTATCACACCAAACAAGTTTAGGTCACCCAATAAAATAACAATCCCAATTTCACATGCAGTCTCTATTTCATATACAACTGCATTCATACAAGTTATGGAAGAGGTGGGGGGCCTATAGCAAACACCTAAAACAATAGATGACATATTTAAATGATTAAATTTGACCCAAATGGTTTCAGTTGTAATATCATGTTTTTTGATTTGTTTTAAAATATCTGTGCTCTTAAGATATCTGTTTAGGATTAATGATACCCCACCTCCCCTTTTACCAACACGTTTAAAGGAGAATATTTTAAATCCCTGAATACTAGGGTCCCATTCCGTTTTGATGTCCCACCATGTTTCTGTGATTGCTACTATGTCAGCATTTGTCATAGCAATTCTAGATACAAGTTCGTTGTATTTGTGATTTAAACTCCTAGCATTTAAGCTCAATATATTTCAATGAGATTTGATGTTTTGATGTTTTAACTATGCTTCCTAGGAATGTGTGGGGAACACTTGATTATTGAAGACCCCTCCCCTCATATTTAAGTTTAAATGTTGATCTATAACATCATATATAATTTTGCCCATTAGGGAATTACCCCTTTTGCTCAAATGTAATCCATCCAAACAGAATAACTCTAGCTGTCTGATAAATTCCTCCCAATAAGTGATGCATCTGATGTCTTGACGCAAACACCATTTACCATTTATGCAACCAATTGTTTAGACATTTTATTTTGTCATTCATATAATCAGATGCAGCTGGACAGGATAAGAGTTCCGATATGTAAATATCACATACCAGAAAAACTAATTTATTAGTTAAAGCTACATAATCCTGCTTGATGGAGTTAAGAGAGTACCTATGTAAATTATTTGTACCAGCATGAATGACAACCATGAGAGTTTTACCAGAATCAGGGATTATGTTGCCAACCATCTGAGTAATGTCTCATATCAAGGTACTCTTAAATGAAGAACATGTCCTATTCTGTTTATCTGCATTGCACAATGATATTGTAGTTTGTCTAACCTGCTTTTCTTTACAGCATGGACATTTCTGTGATGTACTACCATCTTGGTTCTGGACTGCCAATCTGCACCAATCAGTACCTTTGGGGGCTCTGAAATGGATCCTACCCCTAGGGGTCTTGTGGGAGTAAATTTCTGTAGGAATTGTAGTTTTCACCCTTTGGCACCTAAATGGACCTGGAGGGGGAGCTCAAGCTTTGACAGACAGATGGATCAACCAATCAAAACTTTTGGGTCACTGGGAAAACCCAGAGCTGCCTGCAGCAGGCAGGCAGTAGTGAGTTGGAGCTGGAGGAGTGAGCAGCTTAAGCCAGTCAAGCTTCTGCCCCACGGGGTAGCATGGTGATTCGGTGGGAAGGCTGAGTCTGGCCTGCCTGCCTCTAGCTCTCCCTCATGGAGAGATTTGTGCAACCTTAATTCGGACATTCCTATGAATATTTCACTGTGCCCTGCATGTTGGGTACAGTGAGTCAGTGGGCAGTAAGAGTTGAGAGAGTTAGCAGCTCGAGCAATTCGAGCAGCTGCTCCTGCGAAGTGTGCAGGGAAAATCATTGGGAAGGCTGTGTCTGGCCTGCCTGCTACCATCTTCCTAAAGTGAAGAGACTTAATTCGACCATTGGACTTTATCCAAAGTTGAGACCTTTCTAAATTGTGACCAATTTCACCTGAAGAGGACCGAAGACTTGCTTTTGTGCGATCGGCCTGTCAGGACCTTCACCATAATTGCAGAGCATACGGTTTGCACAGGGACACTGTGAATTGCAACTGGACTGTCATCCGAACTGTGGTAATTGTCTGCCTTTACTATAAGTGTGCTGAATGTGGACAGTGGGTCACAATTTGGTTCCCCACTTTGCTGAATGTGTCACGCTTGCTGGAAGCTGCATCCAGCAACCTTACCGGACTGCATCTGAACTGTTCTCTCAGTCTGGGCCCTGCCATCTTAGCCCAGACACCCAGTCACACTGCAGAGAAAGATCCGAGAGACCCACCCGGAGATTTGACTCCCTGATCAACAACACCGAACAGGACTGAGCGCCACATCGCATCGTGTGGGCCCTGCTTCTCCTGCCCATCCAGCTCTTCATCTTGAGGTCTCAATTTCATCCATCCTACATCCAATTTTGGGTAGCATGAGTAAAACCAGGGTAGCTTCCTGCAACCCAGCAAACAATCACAGTGTGTCACCTGATTTAATTGTTGTTAAGCTTTTGTGGACTGAGCCATCTGGCTCCGGATTACAAATTGTTGGTTACTGTGCATGCATGTTTCTTTCCATCACAGGGCCCCAACCAGCTGCAGTGCTAGCCGACCCCAGCCAATGCTTCAGGCTAGCCTGTAGTTTCAACTGGGTACCCAAAGTGTGTGTGACTGTGTTCCAGGGACCTTTGAGTGCATGGCTTATAGTCTGAATTGATCAAAACTGAAATCAACCACCATATTACTGTCCCTCCCTTGTTCACATCCCCCCAATAAATCAGATCTGAATCTTTTTGCAGTTAAACTGGGTGTGTTGTACCTCTGTGTAAAAGTACTGCATCAGCGTTGTTTAATTATTACAGGTCTTGTTTTCCAGGGGGTCTCCAGGGCATTCCAGTTGATCATAGCCCTGGTGGTAAGTGGTTACAAGGAGGGATTCATTGAGTGTTACAAAAGTGTGTTGGTGTGGGGTAGCTGCAAGCTTAGCCAGGCCACTAGGGGTAATGAGGGGGGTATCAGTGTCCCAGAGGGCTGTACCCAGGGCAGTCATGTTGCCAACAACCCCATCCTCTGGGTAGAGGCACCTGTTTTGAGATCCTAGGCCCCTCAACCTGCAGGCTGCTGTGCAGGCAGGGGTAGTAACCCTCAGGGTAGTGCCACCCAGGGGTTACATCAGCTTGACTTCCTTCAGGATTTTCTAGTAGTTGTTAGAGGATGTCCATCACCACAAGTGCGATGCATTCAGTAGGACCAAGCTGGGCCATCAACTTAACAAAATCTATAACATCTATCAGTCAATACCTGAATCTATCCTTCCCATGGATAATCATAATTATGGCACTACCAAAAGAATGCTTTGAACAGATCTAAGACCTCCAGAGCACTTCTTTGGCTTCACCCCCCCCCCACACACACACACACTGCATAGTGTGTGCGCTGGAAGTTTTACTAGTATTCTATGTCCTTGATGATAAAAAATATAACTTTTATTAAACCTTCTTGGAGAAAGTTAGGAGGGAAATTCAAGTGCAGTGATTTTTTATAGCTTTCTGATAAATACCGGGAAGTCAAATTCAAACAATTCTAAATTTATTTTCTGTTTTCTATAAGTATGTATATTTTTATTGTAGGTTCCACGTTAGGTATTATCGAGACATGCTTGGCATGGTTTTTGCTGTACATGAGATAAACCAAAATATGAAACTTTTACCCAACATCACACTGGGATTCAAGATTTATGATTCTTGCTATTCAGAGACCAAAGCAATTCAGGGTGCTCTGTCCCTCTTATCTGGGATACAGGTGCCAGTTCCCAATTACATCTGTAAATCACATCCATTTCTAGCTGGGATTGTTGGAGACCTCATGGCACCATTATCAATTTCCATAGCTAGGATTCTAGGCCTCTACCACTTCCCACAGGTAAGTATAAAAACAATAGTTTGAATGATACTGTTTATAATGTATGGGTAGCCCTTATTACCCACTGAAAATAAGCTGTTTGCAACCTTGTAATCCCACTGTTGTGATGTCAGAATCTTATAAACCTCTCTCATCTATGTCATAGCAGTGAGTTTACAAAACGGAATGCTAGTGTTATATAGAGGATAATGGCTAGGGTTCTGCAGTTTACCAGGTTGTAATTACCTCGAGTGGTTGCCATGCCAAGCTTGTAAACCTCGAGAGCACAGCTCGGGAGTTTTACTGTCGGCATGGCAACCACGAGAAGTGATTTCAACCTGGTAAACTGCAGAACCCCAGCCATTATCTTTTATAGTGTTTGGGGGTTTGAGCTGCTTAAATGAATTGACAACTTCTTTTACACCAAAATATGGCTCTCGTTGATCTTACCTTAAAAATACACAGCACACCATTGATGGTCATCAAAAAAGATTTATTTAGGTCCAATTTGTATTTAGAAATAGTCAAACTTTGTATTTTAAACAAAAAAAGTCCTTTTACTGCTGCTGCTGCTCTTGAAGTGGGATGCGGTTGGACATCATTTGTCATGTGCTTAGAGGAGACGTCAACTGCGTGGAGCAAATGGGTTGTGGGAAATACTTGATGTCCGAGATGGAGACTGCCTGTGGATGGGGGTGGGAGGTAAGAGAGAAAGCACGAAGAAGAGATTTAAAATAAAAAAACAGTTTTAGCCAGTGAATGTGTGTGCTATGTAATGACACTTTTACTTGGCTGTTTTGACTGCTCTGCAACTGAGTTTAAACTGCCGCTAAGGATGCTCAGTTTAAAACTCTCGCATTTAACGTTCTGGGGTCGGAATGTCGGCATGACATTGATTCCATCTTGTAATCTCATCAGTCTGACATAGGCAAGCAAGGTTTACAGCCTGTACGTCAGAACAATGAGATTACAAGAAAATTAAGAGATGCCAGACAATGCGTAACAAGGCCTCCCCAAACATTATTTAGTATTATACGATGGGACTCAAGAATCAAGAAATCTGATTGGCTAAGTGGTACTTTTCACCATGAGTAAATCCTAGCATTACTCACAGGAATAAGTACCAGGCAGACACCATACTTTTTTACCTCATTAAGTATTCCACGGCAACAGTAAACGTAAACAAACTGTGGCCATATTGCAAAGCTATTTACCTCAGCATGGCAACATCAGTCTCACCATCAAAAAAAAAGTTTAAAAATGAGCAACATGAACACATCATTCCAACTTGATACCCCAGAAACCTTAGAGGAGCTTTTCAGTTCATTCAATAAGCCTCATTCACCTACCTGGTTGACAGAAGTTACTGAGCCAACAGAAATGTCCCAGGAGCTGTCAAATGCTGACAGAATCGCACTGGATCCCCCACCCCCCCGGTGGTGAAGCGTCTTCAATGCAGGCGACAACTGAAAAAGGGAAAAATAGCAGCACGAAATCAACAATAAGACATTGAAGCATTACTGACAAAGAAATATTACAGCTTGAAATAGAAAGTAATGAGCCAGCCACACTACAGCAACCTTTTTTACAAGGCCAGCTGCTGTGTTGGGGGACAGACAAGATGACTTTCTGAGAAAGTCCAGCTCTTCGAGGGTGAGAGGTGGGTGCTGGGTAGCTAGATCTTTGCCCTCCCTTCGTTGTCTCTTCACGACACCCTTGAAAATGTTGTTGCTGGTGGTGAACTCTGGGTTTGTCATTAGATTAATGGCATGGCTGGGGGGAAGGGTAATTTAAGTGCCTGTTAAGTCCAGAACGCAAGCTGATGTAGCTGCTTAGACAGTATTCATTGCCATCTGTGTTTCATACTGTGCTGTAATATTTGCGCAATGTGTCATTTAGGTCATTCAGTAGGATTTCTTTAAGGTTCACGCTTACAGCCTTCTCCGTACACCAGTTTAAAAATACATTTACCGCCCATTTTGTTTGCTGTAGTGTGGTTGGCTCATTACATTCTATTTCAAGCTGTAATATTTCTTTTTCAGTAACGCTTGAATGTCTTACTGGTGTTTTAGTGCTGCTATTCTTCCCTTTTTCAGTCGTCAC
This sequence comes from Neoceratodus forsteri, assembly GCA_016271365.2. Taxonomy (NCBI): domain Eukaryota; kingdom Metazoa; phylum Chordata; order Ceratodontiformes; family Ceratodontidae; genus Neoceratodus; species Neoceratodus forsteri. Next base: position 523,631,702 of record CM057452.1, on the reverse strand, counting down.
CTGCATTGAAGACACTTCACCACCAGGGGGATCCAGCACAATTCTGTCAGTGTTTGACAGCTCCTGGGACATTTCTGTTGGCTCAGTAACTTCTGTCAACCAGGTAGGTGAATGAGGCTCATTGAATGAACTGAAAAGCTCCTCTAAGGTTTCCGAGGTATCAGGTTGAAATGATGTGTTCACGTCGCTCATTTTTAAACTTTTTTTTTATGGTGAGACTGATGTTGCCGTGCTGAGGTAAATAGCTTTGCAATATGGACACCGTTTGTTTATGTTTGCTGTTGCTGCGGAATACTTAATGACTTAAAAAGGTATGGTGGCTGCCTGGTACTTATTCCTGTGAGTAATGCTAGGATTTACTCACGGTGACAAGTACCACTTAGCCAATCAGATTTCTTGATTCCTGAGTCCCATTGTATTATTCTTAATTCTACACACCCAGAATATGATTGTTAGTCTCTGTACAGTATTCACATAACATTCTGATTGTCATAGTTTACTGTTACTGAGTCTAACGATCACTATGTCTGATAGATATTTTAACCCTGGTGCTATTTTCGGCCCACTGTCATTCAGTCCGTGTATCCTAATACATTGTTTTCCTACACAATCATGTGGCCATAGTGGTAAGGTGAAATTACTTGTGTTGGGGGGGTTGTAACTTCTCATGTCGAGTCCCATACATTATAAATGACAATGCCTGATGTCCAGCTGATAACCATAGTGACCTATGACAAGACAAGGGCTGTGTACTGACAAGACTGAGTCTATTAAATTTGGTTATCAAGACAAACTGTTAAATAAATTAACATAATAATTCTAGGATAAATAAATTAAATTCTAGGTAAAATAAATGAGAGCTGCGCTCTTGAGGTTTACTGATGCCATAGCAACTACTCAAGGTGATTACACCATTGTTATCACCTGTACATCAAGCACTATCCTCTAGGTTAATTTTGGAATCTACTGATATAAAAAAATATAAGAATGAATTCATTTAATTCGTACCATTAAAATATGACTTGTTTGAAAAAAATTGTAATTGCTATATTTATTGAGTCGTATTTAGTTTAATATGTATATAACTTGTAAGATATTTGCCACTGCTACCATTTCATGAAACTGAATTACTAGCAGATGTCCTTTAAATAGCAAATATCCCCAATACGGGTTGCACCTGGAAATGAGCCTTGGCTCAGGGTGCCTCTCCTGGTTAACAATGTTTAAATAAAATATGAAATAAATAAATATGGTTTACTTTTAGAAACATAATTCCATCAGTTATTAACATTTATGAAGTGTGCAACTGATAAAGTAGGGCCCCATTCACAGTTGCACTGGGACACTACAGAGTGGTTGGAACATCTGCTTTGTGACACTTTTCAGCTTGCACCCCTTTGTACTGTACACAAAGGTTTCACATGGTTTTCTCTGCACTGGTGTAGTGGGGATTGCTTCAGTACGTGGAAAGGGGTAGGGTCTCAGTTTTCATACTCATCACAACTGGACTTGCCCATGCTACACAAGGCTTCCAAAGCCCTTGAGCTGCTAGCCATAAAACAGAAGACATATAAACATACTGTACATGTTATCAGAAATCAAGGGAGGCTCGTAGTCCTCCCACCCATGGTCTTCTAGGCCATGTGAGACATCTAAAGCACTCAGCATAAGCAGCTAAACCATTAAATAAATATAATAATATTTCTCCAAGTTTATCTTGATGACCAAATTTAATAGAATCAGTCTTGTCAGTACACATCCCTTGTCTTGGAATATGATCTGTCCTTTGTACCTGTAAAAAGCAAAAAGAGAAGCACAACAGCATGGGCCCCAATTAGAGATGTTGGGAAATAAAATTCTGCCAGTGAAAGTGCCACGAAATCGGCAATTTCACCATGCAAAATGTTTCACAAAATTCTGGCGAAATAGTGAAATTTTGCTCACAATTTCTCCCCCCACAAATGGGCATCCACATGATCATGTTCTCTCTCTCTCTCTCTCTCTGGTGTCTAGTGCTCACCCCTACCGGCCAATCACCAGCCGAAATTGAATAAAGACAACCCACCCCCAATGACCCTCATCATGTCCCGACTCCTTGTTGTGAAAAAATAAAAAAAATAAAATCTCCCACTCCCTGGTGTCTAGTGGTCCCTTCCTGGCTGATCAGTTGCCAAAACTGAGTAAAGGCACCCCCCGAGTTACCCTCATCATGTCCCGACTCCTTGTTGTGAAAATAAAATAAAATCCCCAACTCCCTGGTGTCTAGTGTAGTTCCCACCCTGTCATAAGATAGTGCTCCCCCCAGTATCCCATTTGGGCCACTGGCACAGTCCTCCACTTACCTCCACGGCCGGCAGCCCTACTGAGTGCTTCAATGAATGAGCACTTGTTGGTACAAACATTCTGTCATTCATTGACAGATTCAGAGCCAGCACTCTCACTACACTACCAATAGTAGTGAGAGCGCTGGCTGTTTGAGTCCAATGAATAATGGTATCAGATCATCTCCACAGGACATGGACTGCCATGGGGAGCCCTGAAGTCAAACCTAATGGCACAATGATCAGACCAGCTAATTGGATCAATCCTGAGGTTTCCTACCTCAAGCCCTAGGTGGAACACCAAGTCCAAGATTTGTCCATATAGGTGAGTCATGGTTCCATGTCATAATAGCGGTTGCAAAATAGCGATCATTTTTATGGCGAGTATATATGGCAGAAAGCAAATTGGTGATAAACACTTCCAGGCGACCCGACATCTGGAAAATATATGTGGATATAGATGCTCAACTACAGTGGGGTGCATGTTGAGGAGGGGGGCACAATCCAGATATCAGCAAAAAATTAAATACCGCAGGCAGCGGCAAAAGTTCCACGCTCCTGGTCCCAAACCCAGTACCTGCTGCACCAGAGCTAGTCACCCACACCACATGGCAAGCTTGATGGCAGCAGGCACACTAGTCTCTGAAAACCCCTTCACTGTCCATCCCTTTCCCCTCGCTATCCCTCCCCTTCCTGTCACTGTTCAGTACCCTCAGATTCACGTTGGGTCGCTACCCTTGCAGGGTAGCCCCAGAAGAAATCACCATCTGCAGATGATGAGTAGTGGCAGCCAGCCTGTCAGCTGCCTGTCCACTCAGTCTGATGGAATCCCTAGGTATGGGGATTAAACACTTCTGCCCTATCCCATATCCATATTTCACCCCAGGGCATCTCCTGGTCCTTACCATCCTAGTTGCCCCCCCATCATCCCTCCCCAATCCCTTGCCTGCCCTTTCAATCACCCCAATTTATTAATACTGCCCTACCTCTCCCCTATGTATCACATAATACAGAAACAGTCGCACTCTGTACATAAATTTCTGACTACCATTCACTCCCTGATCCACTCAAAAACAAAACAACTTACAAATAAAACAACATTATTAATCATTCATTAACTTGTGATGCAAGCAGCCAAATTCATGTAATTAAGTTACAAGTCCTCCTTACCTAGAGAAAGACTCCCAAACAATTGTCCATGCAGATGATTAACTATCTGCCAGATGGGTACTGCTTCACACTTTCACTACTGAGCAGCACCTGAGTTTTCTTGAAAACTGAAACAGTCCCAGTCTATCCAACACAATCATTTCATCTCCTGGATTTTACTCAGGAGACAACTGCCATTTCAGATTGATTGCTTTAACTCCCTGTCATGGAGTCAGATCCCAAAACATACAGTTTAAAATGAGACAGCATAAAGAACAGAAAAAGTGCAGCAGCTCACAGACCACTTCTCTTCACAGTCCAAGCTGCCTTAACTTTTTTTTTTTGTAAATATATTTTTTATTAACTTATTTTATCAAGGTACAGGGTATTGGCAGTCACAAGTTCATCTTTTATACATATGTTCAGATATGCAGGACTTCAGCTCAAAAGATCAGATCAGCACAGAGTCCATGAGATTCAGTCCCTGGGAAAGGACACAAGCAGATCAATACAACAATGCATACAGGAGAGCCCCCACTACCCCACCTTTGGTTCTTTTGATGCTGTGCCAGCACCCTGACCTCCCCAGTTCACTGCGGTCCCCACTTTCACCTTCCGGGGAGTTTGCAATCTTAGGGGACAAAGTGTGGGTCCTTACACATGATGTATAGAATCCATCTGTTCCACTTCAGTGAGCAGAGTTCAGAACAATTATTTAAGTGGAAAGAGATCCTCTCTGTTCTGTAGATGCGATTCATTATTTCTCTCCACTCAGGAATCATGGGGACCATCACTGTGAGCCAGCATCTGGTTATGGCTTTCTTTGCCACCATGAGGGATATCTCTAGGACATGGCGAGTATGAGAGTCCCTGAATCCCCAGAGAAAATGTGTAATATAAAGAGGTAAGCAGTACAGGGGACTGGGTGTCCAAATAGGACCTCCAGTTCCTGTTTTAGAGATGTCAGAAACTGTTGTATTCTAGGGCACAACCAAAATACATGCGAATGGTGTGCCATTGGATTACCACACTGGCTCCAACATTCAGCTGTCCTAATCGCCAAAAAGTGAGATGTTATGACTGGTGTACGGAAATATCTTAGTAGCAGTTGCCACGAAAATAATCGCCAGCTATGGGAGTAGGTGAGTTTAGAGGTCAGATGGCAGCTGTTGCCCCACTGTTGTGGAGTAATATTCGTGCCCAGTTCTGTATTCCATTTTTCAAGTGTTCCCTTGGTGCCCACACCCCTTGTTCACTAAGGACCTGATAAAAGACAGAGATTGCATGTGGCATCTCTGTGGAAAGGAGGAGCTTCTGGAGCAATGTTATTGGGGGACCTTCAGCTCTACATGTTCCAGGTGGGGGGGGGAATAAAACAAGTGTCTCAGCTGATACCTAAAAAATCTGTCTGCCTTAATCCATGGGCCTGTCATAGCTCCTGGAAAGATTTAAAGTCATGCCCCTTTATGAATTGCAAGAGGGTTGTAAGTCGAAGATGGTCCCAGGTGTGAAAGGTGTGATCAATTTGGGCTGGAGTAAAGTTTTCCAGGAAAGCAATCAGGAAGAGGAGCAACAGGTATGGGAAAAGAGAGAAGTGTCTGCGGATCGCATTCCAAGTTCTTATTTGGTGCGAGATTCATGGGCCAGTGGCAGTTTGGTTTGGGGGGGTGGTATAGAGTTGTCCTGACCATATCTTCATATGGAGGGAGACCCTCCTCTAGCTCCCTTCAAATGGCAGAGTTAGTCCTCATATAACGAATGGTAATAAAGGAGAAGTGAGAGGCCCAGTTGTACAGCTTGAGGTTGAGGAGCGCAAGCCCCCCCCTTCATCCTGGGAAGAGAGAGGACAGAGAATTTCACTCTAGGGTGCTTTCCTGCCCATATAATCCCCAAGATAGCCTTATTCCACATTTGGAATGTTTTTGCTAGTATATGTAGTGGTACATTCTGAAAGAGGTAGAGGGCCTGGGACAAATTTACCATCCAAATTACCTCTATTCTCTTGAGAAGATTTAGAGGGAGGACGCTCCATCTAGCCAGGTCAAGTTGGAGTTGAGAGTAAAAGGGGTCATAGTTGTTTCGCATGACTTTCTCAGCATTATGGGAGAGGTAAATACCTAGGTATTTCATCTTTCAACATCCCAGCAAAATGGTTAAGCCTGCTTGAATGGTGGTGGTGGTGGGGGGCTGAAATGAAAGGCAAGGGCATCCATTTTGGAAATGTTGAGCCTGTACCCTGAGTATGACCTGAAGTCCTCAAGAACTTTAAAGACAGCTGGGATGGACTGTAAGGGATTTGATAGGAAGAGTAGAACATCATCTGCATACAAAGCTACACGGTGCTCCACCCCCTGCATCTGGACCCCATGGATTTGGGGGGAGAGTCTAACAGCCTGGGCCAGTGGCTTAATAAAAATGGCAAAGAGTCCGGGGACAGAACAGCCCTGACAAGTGCCCCTAAACAGGGGAAAATAGGCAGAATGGTGCCCATACACCTTGACACAAGCTTGAGGGGAAGAGTAAAGTGCTTTTATCATGGAGATAAGAGGTGCAGGGAATCCCATCCTGGACATAGTGATGAAGAGAAAGGGCCATGAGACCTTATTGGATACCTTCTCAGCATCTAGGCTGAGAAAGACAGATGAGTCTTTGCGTGTCTGCTTTTCCTGGACCAGATTGAGCGCTCTGCGTGTGTTGTCCATTGTGGATCTGAAGCTTACAAAACCCATCTGGTCCAGGTTAATTAATGTAGGTAGGATGGTATCTAGCCATCTGGCCAGGATGGACATAAGGTACTCTTAATCCATATTTAGGACTGAGATTGGTCAATAAGAGCTTTGTCTGGTTTAGGGATAAGAGAAACTGCTGCATATGACCAGTTTGGGGGAGGGGGGCCAGAGGTATCCTGCAAGACATCATTATAGACCTGTAGGAGGAGTGGGCTAACTGTCTGTGAGGTGCACTTTTAAAACTCCACCCTGTGCCCATCTGGGCCAGGAGCATTCTTAGTTTTAGATCTGGAGATGGCTGCCAATAACTCCATTTGAGTTATGTGGAGATCAAACTGGCCTGCTGGCCATGGTTAAGCTTGGGTAGTTCCAATGGGGACAGGAAGGCATTAATAGCAGTTGGGTGTGAGGAATGTCCAGAAGTATATATTTTAATTCAAATCAATTCATTTTAATTTCTATGGTGCCTTTCAAATGCCAAGGCACCGCACATAACAATTAAAATAGCTTCAGCGTGTTACAATTATTATGAATAATATAAAATACAGAACAGGCGATAAGGTAGTATTCCAATTATTCACCAAAAGCCTGAATCCATAAAAAAGTTTTTAGGGCCAGTTTAAATCCCTCCACAGTCGTGCACTCACGTAACTGACAGGGTAGAAAATTCCAAAGGGTAGGGGCACTGTGCAAAAAATACATGGGTCCCAGAAGATTTTAAACAAACCCTTGGAATCTCTAGCAACCCTTCATCAGTTGAGCGGAGCAATCAGCCAGGGCAGTAAGGGACCAGGAGCTCTTTCAGGTAGATGGGACCCAGTCAGTGTAGGGCCTTGTAGTAGTCACAAAAAGCTTGGGAGATGTGCCCCAGTTTTGTGTGGAGGGTACCTCAATTGGGTTCTCTTATGGTTGCTATGGTGCAGAGTCTGCACTGCTTGCACAGCCGGAAGGCTAGGAGGCGAGAAGCCCACGGGCCAATCTCTCCACACCTCTGCATTAAGAAGGCCAATGCTTTCTCTGTCTGCTGAGTACAGAGAGTATCCAGGTCCCTCTTGACCTGTTTAAGCTGGTCAGTGACTGAAAGGTCTCCTTGCTGATGGGCGGCCTGGAGGAAGTGTAGGGTTTATTCCAGGAGTATTTGTCTCTCCTTCCACTGCTTCATGAGGGTGGCAAAGTACTGTATAAGGTGGCCCCTCAGGACCGCTTTTAAAGTATCCCATCTGATGGAGGGTGTAATCTCAGGATCGGAGTTGTCCTCCAAAATCTTTCATCTCATTATTCAGAAATTCGCGGAAGGGTTCACATCTGAGGTGGGCTGGGTTAAATCTCCAGATGGTGTTACACCTTTCGAGTCCCAGTTCCTAGGATGTGATCAAGGGGGCATGGTCAGAGTGGGCAATATCCCCCATGGTGACACCCCTGAGAGCTCCCAGGCACTCTTTTTGAGTATAACAGTGATCAGTTCTAGTATATGTACCATGCATGGCTGAATAGAATGTGTATTTTCTATCTCTAGGACGGAAGGCCTGCCACACATCCAGCCAACCCACCTGATGAACAAAACACTTAAAAAATTTATGCGAGGCTGGCTGTTTACCCCTGGTCACGCTTGTGGAGTCTAAGTTGGGGCTCGGGGCAAAGTTAAAATTGCCAGCTAAAATGAGGGTCCCCTTAGTCAATTCTAATATTTTGTTCAGGAGATACCAAATTGTCAGTGCATTTGATCCTGGAGGAAGGTAGATATTGGCCATGGTCACCTCTTTATCTTGTAGTGGACCCTGGACCAGCAAACCAGATGGCCCTCTCAGTTTGCCCACTCATGGGTTGCCTGAAAGGGGGTATAGCTGGGTACCAGTATGGCGACCCTCTCCTCCTCCCCCAGCAAAGGCAGAGGAAAAAACCTGAGTAAAACCTCTACTGATCAGTTTTTGTGCTCATTAGCAGACATGAGTTTCTTGAATATAAACTATCTCATCCTGGCTCTTCTTAAGCATGGATACCATTCTCGATCTTTTTATAGGATTGCCCAGCCCATTCACATTTAAGGAGTATACTTTAAGTGATTTGTTAGCCAGTTAAAACATGAAACCTAGTGAGGGTCTGCCCAATCTCAATACTAGACCCCGGGTCTGGCTCAAGTCTAGGAAATGAGCCCTGTAGTGAGGGATCATGACTGCCTGGGGGAGTGTGAGGGAAAAGAACCCTCTCCAACATTGAACCATGCAGGTGTTTAACTAACTGAGGAATTGGGGATGAGTGGAGAAACAAACCTAAGCAGGTTCCTGCCAGCTGGGCAGAGTCTACTGAACTATGGGTGGCTTCCATGCAGTTGGATGCTAGAGAACCAGCTCCCAAAGTGTGCCAGTCTTGGCTTGGCCCTACAAAAGGGCACTAGACATAAACATCTACGGGGAAGGGGGGATGCGGTCATGCCTTGGCTCCTCCAAGGCTGTGGAGCTAATCCTATTGGTACAGTTCTAAAATCAACTACTAGGTATGGGATAGCAGCTGCTAAGTGACTATCTGGGCAGGCTAGCCAAATCTGAGCCACAACAGAAAACAATTCCACCCAAAATTAAGCAGGAGGTTAAAGAACCTTGTCCCTCAACCTGCCTGGCCCCCCAAGACACAGCACTGGGGTGCCACAGAGAGTGAAGGAGAACACTGCAGGCCTCCTTTGTGTGCACATGGAATAGGGAGTGTGTCCCCCTGGACCAACCCCCCAGCCATCTGTGTTGACTCAGTGGGGAGGAGTGCCTGGGAGCATGACCTGGTACATCCACTGATGCCCCCTACACTCCAAGTGGCTACTGTCCCTCCTTAGCACACAGGGTGGATTGAATGATAGTCAGCCTGTGCCCAATAACTGTGACCCAAACTCTGTGCTTGGCAGGTGCCACTGTCCGGCCTCAGGCCCCCTTTTCAAGGCCACAAGGGGCCAGATTAAGAGACAGTCTTTCCTCCCCCCTCGCAGTCACCCAGTCTCCATCTCTCAACCCCTTCACCCACCCAGCACTAGTCCAGGGAGTATCCACTCCTCTGGGTGAGGCCCATGGAGCAGGCCATGCCACCACCATAGTGGAGGCAACCAACCCCACCAGGCTTACCAGGAGGGGCAATGGAGCTACATGCTCATGTAAAGGGGCATGCTCCCTGGAGAAATCCCTGTGGAGCAAATGGGAGGAGGAGGTAAACAGGGGAGGGGCAGAGGACCTAGGGACCAGAGGTAGGACCTGTCTGGAGGGAAAAGATAGAACTGGCTCACCTGTAGGGAAAAAGATGGTAAGTGAGTTCATGGAGTCCCTTCATTTAACAGCCTGGGGAAATGTCTCTCAGCGAGTTTTCAGCTGCCTGTTTCTTTAGACCCATCATGACCTGCTGGATAGCCGAGGCTCCTTCTCTGTGACGCTGCTCCTTCTGTGGTATTTTGTTCCACACCTTCTGTGCCAATTTAGTTGCAGCAAGGGATGTGCTGGCTTGCTTCTGTCCCAGCGTGACCTACAGGCCTCATCGAGACAGTTCCTGGGTGGCCTCCTCGGTACTCCCATAGGTTTTGGGGCCTTCAGCAAATTGTACTGTCAGCTTGATGGATATGGAGTCCTGAATTTTATTTTGGCCTCCTTTAGCTTCTTCAGGATGGGAGCGTAGGCTCTGCATCGTGCCGCAATTAAGGAGGGGTAGTCATTATCCATATAAATGTAGTGGTCCTGTTATGTTAAGTCCCCTTGTTGCCAGGACTTATGCAAAATTATTTATTTTCCTTGAAAGCGCAGGAACCGCATAACCATTGAGTGTGGGCAGTTAGGCATCTGTAGGCCCAGCGCACAGTGACCTCGGTCCATTTCCAGGGTTCAACTCTCTGGCAGATCCAGCTTGGATTTAAAAAATTGCTGCAGAAACTGGATCCAGTTGCTGCCCTCACTGCCCTCCAGGAAGCTTGAGACCCTGAGGTTGTTTCTATGACTTCTTGCCTCCGCGTCTTCGGCCCTCTCCTGGAGCTCATGAAATACCTAATATAGTTGGACTATGGCACACTCAGCGCAGCCTATGTGGGTGTCTGATTGTGTGGCCTGCTCCTCCAGGGAATCAGGCTTCCTCTTTATCTTCCCAACATCTGTTCAGAGAGCAGCAAAGGTGGAGTGAGTTTCTTTTCTCAAACCCCAAAGATCCTGTAGGACCATGTCCGCTTGCCAGGCAATATTACGAGCATTTCATAGATCGGCCTTTGGAAGATCACTTAGGCCCAAGATCTGCAAGCTGTCACTGTCTGAATATAATCCATCAGGATCCAGATGGTCCGGGGGCAATTTTGACAGTTCAGGTTTTCGTCTGGGCATCTTGGCGGTAAGCTGGATTGATTTTGTCTCAGATTTAGGCAGATTGTAGTGGTAAAAGAGTATTTTTTAGCCTTAGCGGAGATGGAGCTATTAGCTCAAGATGCTTCCATGGGCATGACAGCACCAGAAGTCTGCCTTAAATTTTTATTGCCAACAGACCCAGGGGGCTTTTTTCCTGTGTCGCCAGTGCCTGCAAGCTGATCTGGCTGCTCCCACTGGCCATGGTGCAACATGTTTTGTCTCCCCAGCTCAACAGTGGCTCCAGAAAACTCAACTCAGGAATCCCACCTTGAATATGCCACTGTTCTTTAACACCTTCTCAACTCCTGCTTACATCTGGACACAGATGCTGGGCACACTCTACTCTCTGCCAGCCAGAACAGACCATGGAAACCTCTGCTCAGCTCCTCAGATTCCACTTGCCAGGTGAAGGAAGGCAGGGGGCAGAAAAATGGAGAAAGAGGTCCATCAACTTGTCCCAGCAGAACCAGAAACCAGTTATCAATATTCTGCATTGCTACCAAAGTTTTTCAAACATGGCAAACCAACAACCATGATATCCAAACTTAGAAAAGGCTGCTCAGGTCCCAATGACCCTCACTAAAAATAAAACACTATTGCTTGCTTCTTACTCACTGAGAAAGCTAGCTAAAACTAAAAATCCTACTACTAACAAACAAACTAAAATACTCCTAAAATCCCAAACAGACTTTCTACAGTAAAGCAAACTGAGCTCACCAGCTCACAAATTCTGAGCTCATAGAGGCTCACCCAGCACAATAACCTTGTTATCTGTTAGCAGATCAGATGTCCCTTGTGAATCTCAACCCAGCCTACATCTGTGCCATTTAGACACTGTGCCCTCATTTTTCATGAAAGGAAAGTTTATTACTGTAACTACAGATCTTCTAGAATATCTTCTCCATAGAGCCATACTCCACTGAGTCCTAACTTGCTTTCACACAGTGGGAACTGACCTCTAGTGTTAACAAGATAATTCTTCATGCAGGTAAAGTGGAGAGGAGAATGACTGGGCACTAGAGGGTGGGCACTAGTGGGGGGTCATTTTTATATTGGTCAGTTAGGTTGGGGGGGCATTAGGGTTTTGCACCCTAATGTTCTGGATTGGTGGAGTGGCGGCAGGACTGAGCATCCACTGCTGGAAAAAGCAACTTTCTGTATGGGAGGGAGGGATATTGGCAATGGGATTGGGAACCCCCACAGGTTAATTAACAGCTGATCAGGTGGAAGGGGGGAACTATGGTGGGAGAGGACACCCACCGTTGATAGAATGAGCTAGGTCAGGATTGAAATTGTTGTCACAAAAAATAGTTGATGTCTGTTTTGAGTGACAATGATAATGTTATCACGAAAAACACCTTATCAGTACAATGCTGAGAAAATGTACTGTACATATGTGATAACAGTATTTTCATTCTGAAATATAAAAACCCATTTTTTAGTGAAACTACCTATCAACAGCACTTCCTTGGGTCAAGGTCAAACTATAACACACCAGAAAGTTTGAGGTCTCAACTGTCAGACATTTTTGAGCTACAACTGAGCAAATAACTTTCATATATTTTTGTTATTTCAACCTTCTAAAACATTTAAACCACTTATCCAATCATTAACAAATGTTCAGAATCTTAAGATGCTGGCCCACAAAGTACATACCAAATTTCAGGCTACACTGTCCAGAGACAGCTGTTTTATTAAGGTGCAAAAATAGGGGGTTAACATGGTGTTTGCACATTTGCAGCCCTAACTATATGGGTATTTTATTTATATAGATATACAGTGTATATCTCAGCAAAGCAAAAAGGTCAGCACTCAGACTAAGGATGAAAGATGAAGCTTGACATAGGAGGAGCGAAACATAAGAGTATGTTACTTGCTGCCTCCTACTGCTACAATAATGATATGAGAGCCAGTTAAAGTTTTTTCTGCACTTTGCACTTTGTTTTAATAAACAAGTTTTGATATTAGTCCTTAATCTGGGTGCTGACCTTTTTGCTTTACTGATTTCACTATTTGTCATAGCACTAGACTGAACTTGGTGCAGCTTTCAATTTTGTTTTTTATCTATCTATCTATCTATCTATCTATCTATCTATCTATCTATCTATCTATCTATCTATCTATCTATCTATCATTCTGGTGCAGTAGCACCAATATAGTTAGGATTGATTGCAAATGTCCATGTTAAAGCCAAATATTTGAACTTTAATAACTTTGGAACCATTCAACGCATGTACATGACATTTGGCATGCATAGTATCTTGGGTAGTCTTTTGATGTGGCAAATATGATGCAAATCTGTTGAATGGTTCCAAAGTTATTAAAGCTCAAAAATCCCTAAATGTATGTGTTTTTTGCCATTTTTTGTCCATCTGTAGCTTAGAAATGGCTTTAGGTTGTGGTCTGAAATTTTCAGGATGGAAAGCCTTTGCCTCACAGATGTGCCTTTTGAATGTTTGGTGAAAAAAATATTAATCCATTCAAAAGTTATTAAATGTTTAATTTTCCCATTATTTCCTATTGAAAAAGTTAGATGTTTCTCACGAAAATACATTTGTTTTCACAGGAGATACTGCATTTTTGCGTGTAGGGTCACATAGAGCCTAGTTTGTTTTTACAGAGCTCCCTTGTTTTTACAGGAGCTACTGTCATTTCACATGTAGGGTCACATAGAGTATGCTGTAGTTTTGCAGAGCTCTGTTGTGTCTGCCATCTTGTTTTCTCTTCAGTGGCAGACAGAAAATTAAGAAAACTTGTAAAAGTAAGTGTAATATAAAAAAGAAACATCAGAACTTAGTTAGGACCCATTTAGCTAGATTCTGATGTTTTTTTTTATACTGGCCAGAAGCACCTTTTGTGGGCACCCAAAATCCCGGGTGCTGAGATCTGTATGAGAACAATGGAATTTTCTTGTCTTGTGCAGCCACAGTTGGAATGCTGCCAGCTGCACTTTTAGCTGTGAGCCACCTTTTTCCTGGTATCTAGTGGCACCCCTCACCCACCGATCACTGTCCCATATCCCTGGTATCTAGTAGCACCCCCCACCCTCCCATATCTTTCTCTGTTATCTAGGGCCACCCCCAACCTCCATAGTTTTATTTTTTAAATATATATTCTGACACTGGGATGCCCACCTTCAATGTCAGATGCCCCCCTGCAGCCCATTCTTTTTAATATGTGCTGACATCGGAGGACCCAATCCCTGTGTCAGCATTACTTGACCCTACCCTCCCCAACAGTGTGGAACACAGGGGACCCCACTCCTAGTATCCCTAAATATACATTTATTTGTACCTATGAAAAGAAAACAGTCCCCTGACATCTTTTTTTATTTACCCTGAAAAAAAGAAAACCGTCCCTTGTGGTCCCCACTGTCCCCTTCCCCATCCTGATCCTCCCACTAAGCACTCAGCACCCCCAACCTCCCTTCACTTACCCTATACTTACCCCCAGAGGTCATGTGTTGTCATCTTCTGTGGACTGGGACAGGATCACTGTCTTCTATGAAGTGAATATTTGATGTTTGAAAATGTGGTATGTGTGAAAATAGGTATAGCTTATTTTAACACATGCTACATTTTCAAGAATCAAATATCCAGTTGCAGTCAAGGATGATGGAGACATTTGATAAGTAAAGAAAAAACGTGTATGTTAGCTATAGTTCCTCTGTGGTGCAGAGGGCAATGCACAGGGATAGAACACCCAAGAGTTCAGGGTTCAAAACCAGTCTCTCCATATTTTTTTTCCATCTACAATGAAGGCAAAAAAATGAGGGAAGAGTGGTACTAAACCCAGAATTCTTGGGTTTACAGTCATGTGCCCTGTTCTCTGCTCCACATGAGAAGCACAATGGCAAAGGTGCTTTTTCTTTGCTTATCAGTGCTGTCAATGATGTGCGTAGCCTGCTCACAAGTGGTTGTCTATGTGCAAAAATGTGGTATATTTTCACACATAACACACTTTCGAACATTATCCATCCACTTTGGGCCACACATGCACATAATTGACAGCCTCAAAGACCCTTCTATAAACTGCTGACATTAGGGGGCCAAATCCCTGTGTTTGCACTAGAAGCCCCCCCCTTCCCCAGTAGTGTGGAGACAGTCCAATGATGTCTTTTTTAATTTTAAACCTGAAAAAAGAAAATGACTCCTCATCATTCCCACCGTCCCCCTCCCCCATCCTGACCCTCCCACTGAGCACCCACCACCCCACACACCCCTCTTGCCCTATACTTACCACCGGAGGTTATCGGCTGTCATCTTCTGAGGACCGGGACATGTCTGTTCTCTTCAAAGCTGAACTGCAAACTGAGGAATCAAGATAAATGCCGTATAATGTATTTCAATGGTATTTTGAACTTATGTTCATAACTTTGCCATTTTTAGGTATTTTTTCACCACATTTTCAATGTGGGCTTTTTGGGACCCCACCTCATGAACACTGTGACTGTTGTTTGGTTAATTAGGCCCGGAAGGTGATTTCATGGTTTCTGTGTGGAATCACCTTTTGGGACTGATTAATGAAATGACAGTGCCAGTATTCATAAGGTGGGGTCCCAAAAAGTTCATGTTGAACATTTTGTGAAAAAATTCCTAAAAATGGCTGAGTTATAAGCATTCATTGAAATGTTTCTATGCATGCACATAACTTTGGTATTTTGTAATATTTTGACTCCAAAATTTCAACATAGCCCTTTTTTTCACACCACTTCATGAACAGTACAGCTGTGATTTTTCATATCCTGTCCAAAATGTGCTTTTGCACCTGTGGCATGGAATGGCATTTTGCCATGAATTTTAACATTTTCACCTATGGGGTTTATGGGTTGGGGTCATAAGAAGACTATGTTCAAAATCTGGGTCAAAATATGGAAAATTGACAACGTTATAACCATTTGTTGCAATTTTGGTACACCCCTCATAACTTCAGAAATTTCAAATATTCTGACACCAGATTTTCAACATAGCCTTCTCATTAACCCACCTCATGTATGTCACAGCTGTCATTTTTCAAATCCTGTCCAAAATGGGTTTTTGCAGCTGTTGTGTGAAATGACATTGCAGTTGCACAGAATTATGTTTTGCTGGGGATTTGAACATTTTCTCTACTGGGTACAAGGGACGGGGACTGTGGGGCATTATATTGTAGCATTGCTCACAAGCGACTGGATGTGCTTTTGTTTCTTGAACTGCTGGTGAAGATTGTGTGCTGTCTGGCATCCCTGTACTGAGAGGATTCCCTTGCTTGCAACAAGGACATTACAGTGTGAGAGACTGTAATGTTCCTTTTTACGACTGTGGGCAGAGCCTACAGGAGTATTGCATGTACAAAAGGAGTGATGTCATGTTTTCCATCCGTGGAACTGACCGAAGGTGTGAATAGTCTCCTCCGCCTTACCCTCTTCCAAGAAATGCTTTCCACCCTCAAATATATATGCTTTCATGTTAGTCATGGTTGCAGGGTACTATTTTCTTTCTTAAATATGTGGTACAAGAACTGGAATCTGAGTAGTGGGAGGCAGCATTTTTTTGGGGGGGGGAAGTAAGGTCCACCCCACCTCCACCCAAGAAGCTCCAAAATGTCCATCCCACCTCTTTTTTATTCATGTGGGAGGGGTATGAGGTGGATCTATCATCCTGAAAGAAGACTCACTTGTTTGGGATGTGGACCAAGGAACAGAACAACAAGTATGGAGTCCCTGCATTTTGTTAAGGACTAGAACAGAAGATAATTAAAATGCCTTCAAACTGACTTAAAACCATTGGAACAAATGATGATCAGAGTCACCTGGTGTCTCAAAAAGAAAGACTAAGAAGTGTCTAAAAACTAAGGAAAATAAACAGCTTTCAGGTATTTCTAAAACATTTATATACTAAAAACAAAGTTTAGCTTTTGGGATTAACAGTATGTGTTTACCATATTCTATCTATATATATATATATAGTTTGTCTTTTTAGAAGTTTCAAAATCTTGAAAGCATTGCTGTTACTAATGCATTTAGAAATACATTGTTTTAATCATCTTTACAGATAAATCATGCATGTTCATGTGAGGGCACATTTTGTGATGAAGTGTATTTTTCTTTTTAAAGGAGTAGTCCATCCAGAATGTGCAAAAAACATATGTTATGTAGAGTATTTTGATATGTATGTTAAATCCTAGTGTGTCCTTTCCTTTGTCTGCTATTAGGAGTTTTTCCTAAATTAGCTTGCTAGCTATATGGTAGTTTTATGACCCCTGGGGATCTCTATAACAAATAGTTTTATTGGCTTTCTTTCTCCTACGATGCCCCCTGTCTCATGTGACAGTTATGTAGCCATGCCCTTAGATTTAGCATGTGTACTTCTTTAAAATTAGTTTAGCAACAGCAGAGCCTTGTAACTGTTCTTATCCAGGGAGCACACATGTCAACAGTTAGTTTAGCAGATACCTGAGAGCAAGCTAACTGGGGTTTCTGCAAGACAACAGCTACTAAATAGCTCTAATTCACTATTTTTGTTTTCTCTGTACATCAGGTCTAGCTAGCAGGAGTGTTTTAACATCAAAAACCAAAATAATGAATTAGAGCTATTTAGCAGCTGTTTTCTTACAAAAACCCCAGTTAGATAGCTTTATATATGTATTACTACCAGTTTGAGTTCTCACTTTAATCCAGTGTTTTGTTTCTGCCTAGGCTGTTAGAGGAATTTTTCTAATTTTCCCTGGGTGTTTTATGACGTCTGGGGGCTGTCATTCAAGTTTGTTTTATTGCATCTTCTCTAAGTTAGTCTTCACAGCATACCCTTTGGTTTGATGTCTAATATCCCCTACAGCAGGCCAGTGTCTTGTTACAGTAACTTGCTTAGCCACAGCAGAGAAAAAAAACACTGCAGCCAGGATTCACAGTGCTATACAATATACTATAGAAAGTTACATGTTTAAACACACACACACACATTCCCCAAGCAGAACACAGCTGAATAAGGTACCAGTATTTAGAAAACTTGTCATCACTAAGCCATATGCAGTGTGGTATGGGTAAAACCCAGACCACCAGACCAGGACCAGTGCTGTAAAATCTGCACTGGGCACAGCTTGTGCAAATATTGCTGATCCAGTGTATCAAATAAATACGTGCAAATAAATAAATACTCGGCTTCACCTCATGCTTCAACCCACCCCAGAAGTGACGTTATTACATGATAACACACACCCTGTCATGCCTTATTGCTTAAATATGCCCTTTCTCAATGTACTATACTTTGATTCAGTTAGTGTATGCAACAGCCTTCCTGTTAACACTCTGGGCTTCTCTTTGACTCCTGATGTCTATTTGCTTTAGCTATTGTATATTGTTTGAACTGCTTTGGTCTTCTTGATATGGTGCCTGTGTGCCTAGACTATGTAATATGTTTATCTATTGCTACCCATTTATCTCCAGTGGATGATTGTTATAACTCTCTGTCTGTTTTTGGACTTATTAACTGTGCTGTCTTTGCATTAGTTTCAACGAGGTGCCTTTGTAAATGAGTCTCTGACTCAGAGGTTTGTAAATCTGATATTTTTAAAATAAATAAATAAATGTTTATGTTTAAGCCCATGAAACACCCTTATCTAGTCAATGCATTCACAGTCATAATGGCTGTGCCAGAGCTTGTTGTTATCTGTGTGAAGGGGGCTCGGGGGGAGCTGATTGATTTCAGCTGAAGAGGCCGGGACTGTGGGGCATTATATTGTAGTGCTTCTTGCTACCGTGAGCATGGTGAGTGGCATGAGCACCACTCGACATAAGAAAAAGCAGCTGATCTGAATCTAATAATAGATTAGATAAGGAAAGTGGCCCTGGAGTTTTACCTGTCTCAGGTTTAGTGCCTGAGTTTGTGCTCCCTTTTTCAGGGGGACATTGAGCTAAGTTCTAAATATGAGTTTTAATATATTAGTCTTGTTTGCATAACTGCAGTTTAAGTGAGAACTGTTTATTGTGTTAACTGTCACATTCAGCTGTAGAGTATAGCTAGATGTGGTTAATTATTTCATATTTGTTTTATGTAATTAAGCTAGGTATGCATTTTAGAATTTGTTTTGTGCAATAATGTAAACAGTTTATTTCTTTTATTTTGTTAGTGTTAATGTGGAATTGTTTAGGGTGTTAATTGGTTAGACTAGTTATTTATTATTCCTTTATTAATTTAGGTTTTTAAATTCAGTGATGTGTCAGGGTCATTTGGGGGAGCCTGGGGGGGGCCAGGATAATGTATGAGGGATCTCTGCTGTATGGTTTGTGGCCCTTCACTTCCCTCCCGGTTTCAGACACTATGGTGAGACATTGCTGGGGGGTGGTGATTTGGAGGGGCCAGAGTGATCATGGGCAGTGGGGTGCCCCATGCATAGCAGAGGGTGGTAGGATAGGAGTTGTTAGATCTAGAAGGCACCCTGGGTTTCGATGAGCACATGGGAGAGGCCAAACGTGTTTGGTGCCTGTCCCCAGGGAATCCACCAGACCGAGTGGTCAGGTAACCCGAGGGGCTGCATCACCCACCAATCCCCTGAGAGTGGTGCTATGGAATGTCAGATTGATCAGGAAAAAGACCACAATTATTACAGACTTGGTTTTCTCGGTTGATCTGGCTTGCATTATGGAGACCTGGGCTGGGGATGATGCAGGCTCAGGTTTTTGAGGCTGCCATTCCACCCAGGTATACCGTGGTGCACTGCTCCAGAGAGGAACGTGGGGCAGTTGTGTAGCTATCTGTTCCAGATCCAACTTGGCATTCACCTTGCACCCAGTGGGAACTCCAGGTTCTTTTGAATGTGTGGCTGTTTGTGGGGGTCTGGGTGCAGGCTGCAGGATTTTCCTTATTTATTGTCCTTCAGGGACAATGGGGAATTTCCTGCAGGAGGTTGCTAAATTCACTGTCAGTGAAACATTGGAAGGCCCCAGATGTATTATTCTGGGAGATTTCAATGTTTGGACTGATGACAAATCCTCTTGATGTGGTCATAACCTCCTCCAGATTATGTCTTCTCTGGGCCTGACACAAATTGTTGCTGCTGTGACACATCAGGATGGCCACATGTTGGACCTGGTGTTCTCACTGGGGCTTGAAATAGATAATCTCAAGATTGAATGGGTGGTTTGGTCCGATCATTGCATGGTGCAGTTCATGTTTGGGGCTCCCACTGGATACCCTCTCCCTACTGAGATGATGAACTGTCACCTTTTATGGGGATTGACCCCTGAGGGTTTTCTGGCAGCAGCTTATCTTCCTACTGTGGGTGATGCATGCATCGGAAGTGTTGGTGTTGGGGTTGATACCTATAATAAGGTGTTATCCGATATCAATGACTCCCTCACACCTGTCTGTGTACGACCCAAATCTTCTTATCTGAGGTCCCCGTAGTATGATGGGGCTCTCAGGGAGATGAAGAGAAAGGGTCAGAGGTTAGAGTGCTGCTGGAGAAGATCCGGTCTGGAGGGGGACAAACTGGCCCTGCGTGTGCATTATAATGCATACCGGGGGCAATCAACCATAGGAAAGCAGTGTTCCTGTACAGGGAGATTGCTGCTGGGAAGAACAGACCAGCTATACTTTTTCAGACTGTGGACAGACTACTTCATCCTGCTTGTCTACAGCTGAAGAAGGTTTTTACTAATGCCGAATGCGAAAAGTTTGCGTCAGTTCTTCTCGGACAGAGTGTCCGGTATCTGGCAGGTGGTTTCTTCAGTCAGCAATGTCGTAGCTGGCAGTGGTCTCTTGAAGTGTTCTGAGTGCACTCCACTTGTTTGGGGGAGTTTAGACCAGTGGAGGTAAGTGAGGTAATTGAGGTAGCAACCAATCTGAAGCACACCTTTTGTGAACTCGACCCGGTGGCGATGCGTTTCTTGATGAGATGCATTGACACCGTTGGCCCGGTGTTTGCTCTGATTGTCCGGTATTCCTTATTCGAGGGGGTCTTTCCTGATTCCTTGAAGGAGGCATTGGTGAGACCCCTCTTAAAGAAACCATCTTTGGACCCGGAGGTCAGGGCATATTACCGACCTATCTCCAACCTTCCTTTTTTGGCAAAGGTAGTTGAGAAGGTAGTGGCACTCCAGTTGGAAGAGCACCTCATGACCCATGAGTTGTATGAATCTTTTGAATCATGGTTTTGGGCTAGGCATAGCACAGAAACAGCACTTGTTCAGGTTCAGAATGATGTCCTCAGAGTGAGAGATTGTAGGGATAAGACAATTCTTGTTCCTCTTGATCTCTCTTTAGCATTTGACACCGTGGACCATTGTGTATTGCTTGACTGCCTTAGGGAGCTCTGTGGACTCACCGGTACTGTCATCCATTGGTTTGAGTCCTTTCTTACCAACAGGAGGCAGTGGGTCATGATGGGAAATTTTTCCTCCACCCCTCGCCTCCTATCTTGTGGAGTTCCTCAGGGACTGGTACTGGCCCCAATGTTGTTCGCAGTGTACATGCTACCTTTGGAAGGGCTCATTAGGAAATATGGCTTGGGTTTTCATTGCTATGCTGATGATACCCAGCTATATCTTTCCTTTGCCCCAGGAACATCCAACACGGTGGACGTGCTAAACAGCTGCCTTGCTGAGATTAACGATTGGATGGTCTCCAGCTGGTTGTGACTGAACCCTGATAACACGGAGGTATTGGTGGTGGTGTCAAACAGAGTGCGTGATAGGCTGGCCTCTGATTCAGTGACTGGACTTGTTCTGGGATCTGTCTCATTGAAGGCCTCCTCTTGGGTGTGAAATCTTATTGTTATTCTTGACAGGGAACTGACTATGGAGATGCAAATATCCTCCATGGTCCACTCCTGTTTTTTCCATGTTAGAAATATTGCCAGGATAAAGCCCCTTGTGCTTCCTCTGGACCTCCCTACCTTGATACAAGCCTTACTTACATCAAGGCTTGCGCTCTGCCTCAGGGTCACAGGGAGGATCTCTCTGCAGACTGCAGCTAGTGCAAAATGCAGCTGCCTGATTACTTAATGGGCAGCAAAAATTTTGCCATATTACACCAGAGTTGTGTGAATTGCACTGGCTGCTGGTTAGGTGGAGGATCCTTTTTAAGGTGGGTCTTCTCACCTATAAGGCCCCACATGGGCAGGATCCTGGTTATCTGTTAGACCTTCTCACACCTGCTCTCTCTGTCCACCCCTCTGCTCTTCCGATAGGGACCCCCTGGTGATTCCTAGGATGAGGCTGAGATCTGCTGGTGACAGAGCTTTTAGCATTGCCACTCCCGTTCTTTGGAATTCATTGCCATCTGGGGTTAAGGGGGCCCCTACTTTAGAGCTTTTCAAGGCCCACCTGAAGGCCCTCCTATTTTCTCAAGCGTTTCAGGACTGAATCACTGAATTTAATCGAACATGATGACTATATGATGTATTGCAAATTTTATTTCTTATATTTAATGTGTTATACATTCTGTGTTATTTGGAAGTTGTATTTATTCATTTTGAACTGCACCCAATGCCTCTGGGATTGGGCATTTTTTAAATACATTTTGCCTTGCCTTACATGTCCTGGGGTAATAAGTTGTCTATGCTGATAATTTGGTCATGCATCTACAGTAAAATATGGAAAATCATGGAGCATGATTGCCCAGGGTCCGAAAGGCCCTGTGCTCCCACTGTGACATAAGGATAGTTATGGAGCGTGGGAGTGCAGGGCCCACAGGCAAACAAAGATACAAGTAAACTATCTGAAAATGTAAGGAAATTCATTGCAAAAACCCATTGTTAATGCATCAGTTAAGGTTGTTAGTAAAGCAACAAAAGTAAGGAAATATGGCATTAGGGTTTCCAACCCTAACACCCCATCTCTACCCTGCAGAAAGCAACAGGCATTAGGGGGGTGCCTTGGGGTTGTCAACCCTAATGTTCACCCCATTTTCCTATACTATACCCATCTCAGCTTATTTATTTCTGGAATGGGGTGAGTATTAGGGTTGACAATCCCTGATGCCTGTCGGTGTCTGCAGGGTGGGGGTAGGAAACCCTAACACCATATTTCTCTACTTTTGTCAAAACAACCCTAACTGATGCATTAATGAAGTTTTTTTGCAGTGAATATCTCTATCTATCTATCTATCTATCTATCTATCTATCTATCTATCTATATGTATATGTGCAATAGCACCACTATAGTTAGCGTTGAGTACCATGTTTAATGTCAAACATCAAATTTTGCAGTTTAATAACTTTGCAACCAATGAATGGATTTGCTCAAAATTTGGTATGTTCTGTCCCATGGAGTAGATCTCTGGATGTGGCAAGTTTTGTTCTGGTTGGATGTGTGGATATTGTTCTGAGAACCAGAGACTACAAAAATCATTAAGTTGCCATTTTTTGCAGTTTTTTCCTCATCACCCTGTGCCCAGATGGTGTGGAATTTTGATGTGATTTTTATGGTACAACCAGCTTGATAACAGAACAGGCATGCTCAGTTTTTTGGAAAAATATTGAGTTATAAGGTTTTTAATTTTCGATTGTTTTCAACGGGAAGATCACTTTTCAGGATAGATGGTAAAAGTTCAACCAATGATTTGTTCTCACAAGAAAGGATTCACTGTTGCAAGACCCGATTATTTTTTATAAGATTTAAATCCTTTTCATGAGAGAAAAATCCTTTTTTCGTGAGCCGCCATCTTGTTTTCCATTTTAATTTTTTTGTTCAGATTAAACAGATCCACAGATCCCAATAAGGTGGAGTGCTATTGTGGAGGTAGAGAAATAGAAGATTTACATCATGTGATGCTTAGGTGTCCTTGGTACAAAAAGGACAAAAAAAAAACACACAGTCGAGGATGATTTTATAATCAGGACAGCAAATTACCTATCTATACAGAACATAAGGAAAAGGATTATAAAAACAATTATAACATAATGGAGTTTTTAGCATTAATGCACTTAAGAGGATAGCCAGAGTAATTCTGCTGAATATGTAATTTTTCTATTATATGTATCCAATTTAAATTGTTTTTTTTTTTATAATTGTTTTATATTTGCAGGAATTGTAAAGCTTGTTTTCTAGGATCAAACAATAAAGAATAGTACTGCTATACTATCTCAAAAAGAAAGGAAATAATTTGCAAAAAACTACATTAATGCATTAGTTAGGGTTAAAGCGACAATGCTGCAGCCACCCAGCTTATGGAACGATGGGGTGAGTGTTAGGGCTGACAACCCCAATGCTGCCCCCGACACCTCTTGGTCTGTGCAGGGTGGGGGGGTGTTAGGGTTGATACTCTTAACACCATATTTCCCTACATTTGTTGCTTTAACCTTAACTGATGCATTAACACAGTTTTTTGCAATTTATATATATTATAGGGCCACATTTGCTGCCCTACAGTTAAAGTTGAATGCCCACTTCTATGTTAAACTCAAAAAATTGCACTTTTGTAACTTTGCAATTGTTCAATCAATTTCTGTAAAATCAGTCATACACCATCAGAGATCAAAGATCTCTTGAAGTGGCAAGTTACATTGCTGTCGGATGCATGGGTCCAGGGACACAAAATGTGAAAAACAATGTGAAAATTACCATTTTTGTCAATTCTTTGTCACATGGCTGCTCAAAAACTGTTTATAATTTTGGTCTGAAACGTTAACTGTGCATTATATACAGTAGGTCTTGGGCACAGATGTGCTTTTTGGAAGTTTAGTGAAAAAATTAAAAATCTGTTCCAAAGTTATAACATGTTTAAGTTTCACATTATTTCCTATGGAAATTTCACTTTCCAGTCAGATGTGAGCCTCAACAAAGGATTCTTTGTCACAAATAGGCAATCTTTTGTCGCAAATGGGAAACTCTTTTTCCATGCTGCCACCACCTTATTTTTTCTTAGTGAGACAAACAAAATTAAGGCAAGGCAGATTTTATTTTAAGGTGCCCAATCCCAGGGGCTCTAGGTGCTGTACATAAAAGCACAGTCAACAAGATATCAATAAATATAACAATGTTAAATAGACAGCTATAATAAATAAAATCAGAAAATACTTAAATAAATAAGTAGGTGGCCTGGGACAAAAGCTGTTATTCAGTAGGTTGCTACCTAGGCAGTAATTAAAAGACGGGGTCCGGGAATGCTTGGTTGAACAAGAAGGCCATGAGGAGGGCCTTAAATACCTCTACTGAAGGGGCCTCTCTTACAGCTGTTGGTAGCAAATTCCACAGGATGGGGCCTGTGACAATAAATTTTTAACCTCACCCTGGGAATCACAAGGAGGCCCCTAGAAGAGGAATGGAGGGAGCAGACTGAGGCAGCAGGTATAAGAAGGTCCACCAGGTAGCCAGGGCCCAGGCTGTATAGGGTCTTAAAGGTGAGCAAGCCCACCTTAAAGAGGATTTTCCACCTGACCGGCAGCCAGTGCAGTTCACGCAGCACCACTGTGATGTGGCAGTATTTAGGCTGCCCCATCAACAGCCTGGCAGCTGTGTTCTGCACTCGCAGCTGGTGGAGGAAACCTCCAAAGACCCTAAGGTAGAGTGCATTACAGTACTCAAGCCTCGACATCACAAAAGCATGCACTAAGATAGGAAGGTCCAGGGGCAGAACTATGGGCTTGATTCTAGCACTATTCCTTTGATGATAGAAACTAGTAAGGGCAATAGATGGCACCTGAGATTCAAGCATCAGTCCACTGTCAAGGATAACGCCAAGATCGCGCACCCTAGAGGAGTTCTTCAATGGCACCAAGCCCAGAAAAAGTCCTGTCTCTTGGCCAAAGGTCATCCTAACATGCCATCTGTTTGACTCCACTACCAGTACCTCTGTCTTAGTCTTCAGTCGCAACCAACTGGAGGCCATCCAGTTGTTGATCTCAGCAATGCAATTATTTAGCACGTCCACTGCGTTGGATGTCCCAGGGGCAAAGGAAAGGTACAGCTGGGTATCATCTGTGTAGCAATGAAACCCCAAACTGTACTTTCTGATGAGCTCTCCCAGGGGCAGCAAGTACACAATGAACAATATTGGCAACAAGCCTGAACCCTGAGGTACTCCACAGGACAGGAGTCTGGGGAGGAGGAGAAATTCCCCATCACTACCCTTTGCCTCCTATTCCTGAGATGGGACTCAAACCAGCAGATGACCATGCCTGTGAGACCACAAAATTCCCTCTGGTGGTTGAATAACACACAAATGGTCCACCGTGTCAAAAGCTGAAGAGAGATTGAGGAGAAGGAGTATTGTACCCTCTCCTCGATCTCTCTCTCCCTGAGGAGGTCATAGACTTAACATAGAAACATAGACTTTGTCAGCCGATAAGGACCACTTGGCCCACCCAGTCTGCCCATTTCCCCACCTAATGAATAAGATGCAGATCCTTGTTAACCAACAGCCTACTTCCTCCTACCCCCCCACAAAAATTGCTTTATGTCTGTCCCATGCATTTTTGAATTCCCCCACTGTTTGTGACCCCACAACCTCCTCAGGAAGGCTGTTCTATGCATCTACTACCCTCTATGTGAAAAAATATTTCCCTACATTGCCCCTGAGCCATTCCCACTCTATCTTTTTTTTTTTTAGTCTTTGGTAACTGGGTAAGGCCCACTAAGCACAAGTGCCTGTTTTCAGTGGTGATCTGGGAGCACTGGGCAGTTGAATGACTTGCTCAGAGTCACACAGTATGCAAGTGGAGGCTGTGAGAATCAAATCAATGTCTGGTCTGCTGGATTTATCAAGCTTGTTCACAGCTCATTACTCTAACTTCTAGGCTATACTGCCAGCCAATGAAATCTTCAAATTGTGCCCCCTTGCTCTTACACATCTGTTTTTCCAAAAGATGCTGCCTTCTTGGACTTTATTGATTCCATTAAGGTACTTGTGAGGTCATTGTGCACCTGAACTAATGCAGTTTCTGTGATATGCCTCTCATGAAACCCAGACTGGAGAGGCTTATATAGATCGTGGGCCACAAGGTGCTCCTCAAGCTGAAGAGCCACAACCTTCTTAACGACCTTACCTAGAAATTGGAAGGTTAGAGATAGAATGGTAATTTGCCTTGATGTCAGGGTCTAAAGATGGTTTCTTCAGAAGGGGTCTCACCAGTGCCTCCTTCAAGACAAAGAACACCGGGCAATCAAGGCAAACACCAGGCCTACGAAGCCGACACATCTCATCAAGAACTGTGTCAGCACTAGGTCTAGTTTACAATATGTGTGCTTCAACCTGGAAATAACCTCAAATACCTGAGCCACCTCCACCGGTCTAAACTTGCCCCAACTAGACAGAGCTCTCTGTGAGCCCAACGTGACCACTGTCAGTCACACTGTGTCTCATTGATGGAATTCCCTACCAGACGGTGGACACCTTGTCCAAGAAGAATTGAGCAATCTCTTCACATAACACATGAGAAAAAGTATTTTTTGGCTGCAGACAGGCAGGATGTAAAAGCCTGCCTACAGTCTGAAAAAGCACAGTTGATCTATTCTTCCTGGCAGCAATCTCCCTGGACAGGAACTCTGCCTTCTTATGGTTGATTGCCCCCTGGTAATCTCCATAGTGATTATGCAGGGTCAGTTTGTCTGCATCTAGCCCAGTCTTCCACCAGCAGCGCTCTAACCTCTGACCCATAATTTTCATCTTCTTGAGCTCCCCATCACACCACAGGGACCTCAAGTGACAAGATTTTGGTTGTTCACGGACCAGTGTGAGGGAGTCAAGCGCATCAGACATTGCTGAGTTGTAGGCGGCAACTACCATGTATTTTCCACTCTAGATAGGTTGGCCAATGCCAGAAAACCCTCAGGGGTCAACCAACTAAAAGGGTGGTAGCTAACCATCTCAGCAGGGGGTAGGGCTCTTGGGGGGGCCCAATCAAGAATGCCACCACATAATAATTGGACCACACAACCTGATCAGTCTTGAGATTATTTATCTCAAGCCCCAGTGAGAAGACCAGGTCCAACATGTGGCTACCCTTGTGGGTTGCAGAAGAAACATTTTGCAACAGCCCCAGAGATGACCTCATCTGGAGGAGGTTGTAACCAAGCCTAGAAGATTCTTCAGCAGCCCAAACATTAAAATCCACCCAGAACTAAACATCTGGGGGCCTCCAATGTTTCGCTGACTACGAACAGCTACCTCCTACAGGAATTATCCTGCCACCCGGGGGTTGCAGTAAATCAGGAGAATCCTGCAACCTATGCCTGGACTCAAACAGACAGCAACACATTCAAAGGAACCCATTGTTCTCACTGGGTGCACGGTGAAGCCTAGCTCATATATAAAGCAGATGGCCACTCCCCAGCCCCTGTGTTCCTCTCTGGAGGAGTGCACTACACAGTCCCTGGGGGGGGCTGTGGCCTCTAAAACCGAGTCACCATCATCACCCACCCAGGTCTCTGTGATGCATGCCAAATCAACCGAAGAAACCAGGTCGACTATAATTGCCATCTTCTTTCTGATCGATCTGGCATTGCAGAGCACTGCCCTAAGGGGATTGGTGGACAATGCAGCCCCTCTGGTTACCTGCCCACTCGGTCTGGTGGGAACCCTGGGGACAGGTATACCAAACACATCTGGCCTCTCCCTTGGACCCGTCAAGATCCAGGGTGCCTCCTGCACTGAACTACCTCTATCCTACCCCAACCAATGTACCCGTGGTGCCCTGCCACAATCGATCAATGTGGCTCCTTCTGATTCCAGCTTCCTGACAGTGATGAGCTGTGGTGGAAGAGAATGGGAGAGTAGTGAAGGGCCACAGATCAAGCAGCTAGGATGACTTATACAGTATATACAATCCTAGCCTGCCCCAGGCCCTCATACTTCCCCCAGACATCCTGCCTACCTGTGAAGTCCCAGGCACACAATACTCTAACTAAACAACCCCCCACATACACACAACTGTACAGTAATACATTAAAAACCTAAATCATTCACACATCACACAAATACTGTAATAGCTAAAACCAAAACACCGACCCACTACCCACACACCCCACCCGCTCCCCAAAAAGCAAAAGCTTGTAGGTTAGTAATCAAGTTCAAGTTAAGGAGAGCAAAGTCCGCAGCTCACATAAGGGTCCCAGTAAACAAGACCACAGTTATTGCACATTTGAGAAAAACAAAAGCACAATGCAGAGAACAAAGTCACAGCCCACCACTTGAAGACTAGGGCCCTCTCACCACCCCAGTCTCTGAGTAACAATAACCCAAGCTGTGTATTAAATAGAATGCCAGAAACAGGATAAACTCCCAGGGATATCCCAGGGCTATTCTCACCAGCTCTAGAAACCAAGGAAAGTCACCATAGTCCAGCGTCCTTAAGGCAGAACCAAACTATAGAAAATGATGTTTTCTGAAGTAACCAACATATGTGTTCTGCTAATCAGGACCCTTTCTATCAGATTCTGATATTAGTTTTTTTATAGATCACCTGGAAATGTTTTTTTTTAACATGTTGAAATCCTTTTTCACAAATTGTGAAAAAAGAAACGACAAAAAAGGATGCTGTTTTGCAATTTGTAAAAGAAGAAATTTCTTTTTTGTAACTTTTGAAAAGACACGAAAAATTATCCTGTTTCACAATTTGCAATAAAAAAAAATGTATGCAGCTCTTTTTTTTTTGTCACGTCAAACTGAAGAAATGGTTTGAAATTATGGTCTGACATTTTCAGGGTACAAAGGGTTTGCTCCAGAAATGTGTCTTTTGATGGTTTGTTGAAAGCAGATTACTTTGCTCTGAAGTTCTAGGGTTTAAAATGTCCTTTGTTTCCCATAGGATAACATTGTAATGTGAGGTGTACCCAGTCATTTCTTTGTCACTCTGCTGTGAAGACGTGGTTTGCAATTTTGGTCTGAAATTTTCAGAGTACAAAGGGCTTGCCCCACAGATATGCCTTTTGCTGGTTTGGTGAAAAGATATT
Organism: Neoceratodus forsteri; assembly: GCA_016271365.2. NCBI lineage: Eukaryota > Metazoa > Chordata > Ceratodontiformes > Ceratodontidae > Neoceratodus > Neoceratodus forsteri. The sequence goes on along the minus strand of CM057452.1, from coordinate 523,602,277 downwards.
CATTTGTTGTGGAGTTACACAGGTTTCAAATTTTCCTGTGATTCCCATAGGATAATATTGTACTTTGAGCTGTTTCTTTTGTCACTTGGCAACACAGAACTGGTTTGGATTTTTGGTGTGTAATTTTCAGGGTGGAAAGGGCTTGTCTTGTGCATGTGGCTTTTGCTGGTTTGGTGCAAAGATATTAATTTGGTCTGCAGTTGTAAGGATTTTAAAATTCAGGTTCTGACCATGCTCAGTGGGACTGTCATACAACTATGGAATGACTGGAGCACAGGAAATAAGGATAACATACATCTGGATGGATGGGAGCACAGAGTCCTCTGAGCCCTGCTGTCCCACATGCAAGTGTGCTCCCACAGGAAATAAAGATAACAACATACATCTGGATGGATGTGAGCACATGACCTGGAGGGCCTTGTGCTCCCACATTTAAATAAGGATACAATTATGGAGGGATTGGCGTGCAGGGCCCTCCGGCACAGGGCTCAGAGGGCCTGCGCTCCCACAGGAAACAAGGATACAGTTATACCATCTCAAAAAGTAAAGAAATTAGTTGCAAAAAACTTCATTAATGCACTAGTTAGGGATGCCACAACAAAAGTAGGCAGCAACAGGTGTGGGGTGTGATGTGGGGCTGTCAACCCAAATGCTCACTCCATTCTCATACTGTATACTGTATTCATCTCAGCTTCCTTATACATGGAATAGGGTGTGCATTATGGTTGACTATATATATATATATATAAGAGATATGCAGCAGTTCAGTGTGTGATAATGCATTTATCTTGTACAGTTTCCAGTGACCTCAAGTAACCTCACGAGTGCCGAAGGCACGAGTGAAATTACAGTCACTAAAAGATAAATGCATATCACACACTGAACCACTGCATATTCCATTTATGCAACAGGTTTAGATGTTGTGTGAACATTTTGATTTTGGTAGGTGTAAATAATTTGTCAAAAAAGGGAAAAGAAAACAGAATTTTATGCTGTTTTTTGCTAATTATAAAAAAACAAAATGGTATCTATATATGAAACACCGCTCATTTTGTAGATATTTTTGAGCTGAACATTTTTCGTGCTCACAGTACCATGCTATCATTTTTTGGTTTTAAGTTATTTATATTTGTTTGTCAAAAAAGTGAACAAAAATTACATTTTCTTCTGTTTTCTTGCTAACCATATACAATATACAGGGTTTATGTAAATGAAACATTATTCATTTTGTAGATAATTTTGTGCTGAACAATTTTCGTGCTCACAGTACCATGTTATCTTTTTCGTTTTAAGTTATTGACATTTAAATATGATTAGTACTGGTTCTGAGGCCGAACATTCTAAATGAATTCTGAAGAGAACTGTGTAGATAAATGAGCTAGTGATGTAGTTACTGTGTGGATAAATGGGTGATGATGTAGTTACTATGTGGATAAATAAATTTATTACCATAGTAGCGAAGATAAATGGTTTTATCCTACAGTTTTTATCCTGACCCCTGTTGCATAAATATATATATATATATATATACATATAATGGGGTGCTGTCACACCTCTATAGTTAGGATAGAGTAGAAACTTTAATGTTAAATCCCAAATTTGCAGTTTAATAACTTTACAACCATCAGTGGATTTGCATGAAACTTTCCATGCACCATTGTCTGGGTACATCTCTGGATGTGGCAAGTTACATTCTGGCTGGATATGCAATTTCTGAGTTCCGGTGAGGTGAAAAAAGTATTGTTTCACTCACTGACTTTGCTGTTTTTTTAACTTGCCTACAGCCCAGATAGTTTGGAATCTTGATCTGAAATTTTCAGGGTAGAAAGGGGCTAGCCCACAGATGTGCCTTTTGCTAGTCTGTGAAAAAATAATAGGCAGTTTGAAAGTTATTGCATTTTTAAAATTAGAAAAAATAATTTCTGAGCATGCTCATTAAGCACTTAAGGACAGCTGTATGAAATGAAAAAGAAATCCTATTTCATACTAGAATATTCCTTTTTTGTTTGCCGGCATCTTGTTTCTGTTTTTTCTTAAAAATATTTTTTTTCCAAAGCCACAGAAATGACATCCTGGAGATTGACTAATACACCTAGCTGGCTGATCTGGACTCTGTTAGGTACAATCTGCACTTCAACGTTAGAGACATGCCTTTGAAATGCTACTTTTTTAATACTATGAATCATTTTTTGTGACTGCATAGTACAAGAAAAGAATAATTTTTTTGTATCACGAGTCATGAAAAAGGATCCTTTTACGTGAAGGGAGATCTTTGACTATGATTCTTCTTGTCGTCTCCAGTAGTCTTAATTATTTCTCCATTGCCTAATGACACCCCACCCTCTGATCATACTCCCCCTCAGAAACATTTATTCCCTGGTGTCTAGTGGCATCCCCCACCTGCCGATCATCTCCCCTCAGAAATCTTTATTTCCCTGGTGTCTATTTATTTATTTAACTTTTGTTCACCTGGTACGTACAATGAGCCAAACGTCCTTTTTCATGAATGACTCAGGACCATGTAACAGCCAAGTTGTTATAAGTAAGAAAATACATACATGCAAGATGCATGAATAAACTTAGATGTCAAGTGACACCCCCACCTGCTGATCAACTTGCTTTCCGAAAAATTAATTTCCCTTGTGTCTAGTGGCCCTCCCACCTGCTGATCACTGTCCCCATTGTATTTATCGATATTCCCTGGTGGCTAGTGGTACCCCCGACTGCCAATTGTGTCCCATTATTTCCTGAAATAAAGAAAACCATCCTCAATATTTTTTATTTTTGCATACAATGGTCCCTTGCCAATCAGCCCCCCCATCCCTCCACCCACTCAGCACTCCACACTCCCCAGTACACCCCCACACACCCTTACTCACCTGAATAGGTCCCAGGCTCGAGAGCCACTCTCTGATCAAAAAGAAATCTTGCTGCTGGAACCAGCGACTAGAGGTTGGCAAACTACTCCCACTTTACTACATGGAGCACTTCACGTATTCAAACATGAAGTCTTGCTTTTTTCTGACTAAATGCAGTTAACCCCAGCACTTGAACTGCTCCAGAGAGGAAAGGGTTAACTCTATGCAAAGGCATAGAACATTGAGCTTGAGCTTGGTTTTCAAACCTCTGTCCCAGGTACTCCTGAGTGTAAGCATCAGATTCTTTACTCCGCCTAACTGAGTAGTCGCTTCGGAGATCCTCTCCTTCACTTCGGTTCGGTCACAGTAAAAATCTGTTTGTTTTTCTAAACTGTTTCTTTATTTTTGGAGTTTACATCTCTGTCCCAGAACAGTAAGTGTATTAGTAGGTAGTAGTGTGTTTTGTGGAGAAATTGTTTTTCTGTTTGGTTTCTTCCTAGTCAGTCTAGTTGGGAACCGAAGTAATCTGTCTACTTAAATTTATTAAATTTTGTGTGTGGTTTCCGGTATCTATCAGTTCCTGAAAAAAACGATGATTTCTGGTTTTTTTTCAACCTACCCATGACATGGTTGGAACCAATAGGTTTTGGTAGTTGCCTGGCTTAAATGCTGGTAAGGGTAACTTTGTTTTATTGAGGCATGTCTGAGAAACCCAAAAAGAAAACCGGGCTCACTGGGTTTCAAAACTGCACTGAGAGTGGGGAGGCCTTTGCCAAGGCTGACCCCCACCTCATCTGCATTTATTGTTTTGGGTTTGACCACCTCAAGGAAGACTGCCAAATCTGCAAAAACTTTCCTAAAGCCACTGTTGATAAACGTTAAAGTAGGCTGAAAGAAAGGGAGGCCGAAAAATCCATTAACCCGGATGGTCAGCCCAGTTCAGTTCTGACTGAACCTGAGGGGGTGCCCACTGACTTGGGCGATACCCCCTTGGGCAAGAGGAGAGCCAATTCTGTGGAATAGGTTCCTGCAAAGAGAAAACACAAGTCAGCTGGTTAGGATCCCGGTCCCCATGTTCCGACCGCTGACGAGATAGCCACAGCGATCGCTATTGTGCATTCGCTTCGTCCGGTTCTGACCGAACCGGCACCAACTCAGGGATGGTTGGTTCAGTCGGACTTCCCTGCTTCTGATTATGACCCTGAAGCATTTTATGAGGGCGATTGGGAAGGAGAAGGAGATGAAGATGATGAAGATGAAGATTACAAAGGCCTAGATGAACCTATTGAGCCTGACATCTCCCCAGACAGGCCTTCCAATGTGTCTCTTCCAAGGCTTTCTGAGTCCCCTTCCCACTACAGGAAGGTGGCTGAGACTCTTCAGCTTCCAGTGGAAGAAACTGAACAGGATCAGGAGGAGCTTGACTATATTGAGATGATGGATGTCCCAGAGTCAAAAAGGGTGTCTATCCTTCTGCACAAGTCCCTGGGAAAACAGACCCAAAAAATATTACAACTTCCAACATCCATACCTCCTGTGGATAAGAAGATGGGCAGGAGGTATGCCCTGTCAGGCCCTGGAATGGAATTCCTGCCCAATCATTGTAGCCATGTTGGGGTAGTGCAAGCTGCAGCCTGTGACAAGGCTAATATTCCCCTGGCATCTCACCCCCCCAGATAAGAATTCCAGGAATGTGGATGCCATGGCTAAAAAACAGTACTTGGCACCCTCTTTGTGACTCAGGCAATCCAACTACATGGCATATACAGCCAGATACCAGAAGTCTAGGTGGGATACGATTCTGAAGCTGGCTAAAAATGCCCCTCCCCAGCTGACCAAGAAGCTGGAGCAGGTGGCTGTGGATGGCATCAAAGCTTCTAAGGTCCAGTTTCATGCTGCTGTGGACTCGAATGATGTTCATTCTAGAGTTATGGCTACATCTGTTTCCATGAGGAGATTTGCCTGGCTCAGGTGTACCAGTTTATCTCAGGATACCCAGACCAAGGCCATGGATTTTTCTGTCACCGGTAACTCTCTGGGGAGAAAACAGAAACTTACATGAAAAAGATGGATGAATACAGAAACATAGAACATAGAAACATAGACTTTGATGGTAGATAAGGACTGCTTGGCCTATCTAGTCTGCCCATTTCTCTACCTACAGGATAAGCTGCAGATCCTAGTTAACCAAGATCCTATTTATTCTTACCCCCCACAAGAATTGCCTTATGTCTGTCCCATGTATTTTTGAATTCTCCCACAGTTTTAGACCCCATAACCTCCTCAGGAAGGCTGTTCCATGCATCCACCACTCTCTCTGTGAAAAAATACTTCCTCACATTGCCCCTGAACCGTCCCCCATCTTTAAAATTGTGTCCCCTTGTTCTTGCACTTCTCTTTTTCTGAAAGATGCTAATCTCTTGGACTATGTTGATTCCACTGAGGTACTTAAAGTTTCTATCATGTCCCCCCCTCTCCCTCCTTTCCTCAAGGGTATACATATTAAGCTCCTTTAGTCTCTCCTTGTATGGCTTCTTTGCAGACCCTGCACCATTTTAGCTGCCCTCCTCTGAACTGCCTCCATCCTGTCTATGTCCTTACAGAGATGGGGTCTCCAGAACTGGATGCAGTACTCCAGATGGGGTCTCACCAACTGTCTATACAGAGGGGTAACAACTTCCTGTTTTCTGCTGGTGATGCCTCTCCCTATACATCCCAGTATCCCCCCATCCCTCCCTACTGCCTTCCCACATTGCTTGCTAACCTTAACGTCATCTGATATGATTATCCCCAGGTCCCTTTCCATTTCTGTTGTTGTTACTACCTCTCCCCCATTGTGTAATCTTCCCCTGGGTTTTTGTTTCCCAGGTGCATTATTTTGCACTTCTTTGCATTGAATCCAAGATGCCATTCTTCTGACCATTCCTCCAACCTTGTCAAGTCCCTTCTCATCCTTTCCATGCCTCCTTGAGTATCAACCCTGTTGCAGATCTTTGTGTCATCTACAAACAGGGATACTTTTCCTTCCAGTCCCTCTGCAATGTCACTTATAAAGACATTAAAAAGGACTGGACCCAGTACTGAACCCTGTGGTACCCGACTAATAACCCCTCTTTCTTCAGAGTGGACTCCATTTACAATTACCTTCTGTGTCCTGTTGTCCAACCAATGTTTTACCCAGACTACCACCCTGGGACTCACTCCCAGGCTGGTTAATTTGACTATTAATCTTTTGTGTGGGACTGTGTCAAATGCCTTGCTAAAGTCTAGGTAGGCCATGTCCACAGCCCCTCCCTGGTCTACTACTTTGGTTTCCCAGTCAAAGAAATCAATTAGATTCATCTGACATGACCTTCCTGCTGTGAACCCATGCTGCCTTGGGTCCTGCGCCCCACTGGCCTCTATGTACTCAACAATTCTTTCCTTCAGAAGTGATTCCATCACTTTCCCTACCACAGAGGTCAAACTGACAGGTCTGTAGTTTCCTGCCTCTGTCTTGGTCCCACTTTTGTGAAGGGGAGTCACATCCTCCTTCCTCCAGTCCTCAGGTACCACACCATCCTCCCATGATTTGTTAAAAAGGGTAGTCTGTGGTTTCACTAGTTCTCCCCTTAATTCTTTTAGAATTCTGGGGTGAATTCTGTCAGACCCCTATTGCCTTGTCCTCCTTCAGTTTTAGGAGTTCTTCAGAACCCTTCTGTGAAAGGACTGTGATCAACCCCCCATCAAGAGTGCTTCTGTTAATTGGGATGAGCACCTCCCCCTCCTCCTCTTTGTGAATACTGAGCAGAAATATTCATTCAGTATCCCTGCCTTTTCACTGTCCTCTCTCCCACCACCGTCCATTCTATTCAGCCTCACTGTCCCTCCCTTTGTCTTTCTATGCTCCCTGATTACCTATAAAGGTTTTAGCCCCTTCTTAACTGAGTTGGCTATCTTTTCCTTAGTTTGGGCCTTTGCTATTTGACTTCCTCCCTGCTTCCTTCTGCCTTAACTAGTACAGCCTCTGTCCTGCTCCTTCTGTGTTTCCTTATACTTCCTGAATGCTATCTTTTTCCCCTTCCCCGCTACCTATTTGAGAACCATAGTGGCTTTTTCTTTCATTTGATTTGTTTATTTGCTTCACACAAAGGCTTGTTGCCTCTGTGATGGCAGTTTTGATGTTCCCATTGTTGCTCCACCCTCCTTCTAGCCTCTTTGCTAGTGCTTTTCTAAGGCACTCTCCCATCTTGCCAAAGTCAGCCCTCTTGAAGTCCAATACCCTCACTTTTGTATGGCTTGACTCTGTAGCTGAGTTTATCGTGAACCACACTGTTTGATGGTCACTTGTTCCCAGATGGCAGCCCACTTCTAGATCTGAGATCCTCTCACTGTCCCTATTTGAGAGTATGAGGTCTAAGATTGCTCCCTCATGAGTGGGTTCCAAAACTAGCTGTCTGAGGCATGCGATCTGTAGGGCATCAAGAATGGCCCTACTCTTGGATGTGGCTGCAGCAAATGTGCTCCAGTTAACATTTGGGATATTCAGATCTTCCGGCAATAGTATCTCCCCTTTCTCTGCCATCCTAAGAATGCCTTCTATCATATCCTTGTCCATTCCCTCCCCCTGACATGGGGGTCTATATGCAACCTCTGTGCAGATTGTGGTGCCATTTCCAATCTCTAAGGTGACCCACAGTGCCTCCTCTCCTCCCTGTTTACTCTTTTGTTCAGTTGCTTTTATCCCTTCCTTTACATAGAGAGTTACTCCTCCCTCTCTTTCCCCCTCTCCCTGTCTCTCCTGTAGGTTATGCACACTGGTATGTTAACATCCCAGTCATGGTTCTCTGTGTACCATGTTTCTGTGACTGCTACGATATCCAGGCATCCCTCTTCCATCAAGGCCACCAGTTCAGGGAGCTTGTTGCCAAGACTATGGGCATTGTACTCATTACCCCATTTCCTGATGGTCCCTCCTTTTGCCCCATCCCTGTCCTTATTGCCTTCTCACTTTCTCCATTTACCCTGCTCTTCTCCCTATCAACATCTCTATATTGGTGTTTACCTCACTTACTTGACTTTTGGGGGCTAGATTCCCTATTCCTTTCCAGTGCCTCCTTGGCTGGTTTAAATGCTTGCCAATGAAGCATTTAAACCTATCACCTAGGATCCTGGTTCCCCTCCTGGACAGATGCAGCCCATCATGCCAGTATAGGCCTGCATCACTCCAGGTGGACCCCAGTCCCAAATGAAGCCAAATCCCTGAGCTCTGCACCAGTTTTTCAACCACTGATTGAATCTCATGGTGTGGAGTACCCTAGCCTCACCTACGCCATAGATAGACAACACCTCTGAGAAGGTTACCATGCATGCTACTTGTCTAAGGCCCCTCCCCAACTCCACAAACTCTTTCTGCACTGCTCTGATCCCTTTCTTAGCCAGGTCATTTGCCCCTAGTTGGACAATGACATCCAGCTCCCTCCCCTGTGCAGCTGCTCCGGAGATCCTGAGGATTCGCTCCCTGTCCCTCCAAGCCATGGCGCCAGGCAGGCACCTTACCTCCCTCTCCCCTTCCCTCCAGTTCTACCTTCCTAACAATGGAGTCCTCCAACAGGAGTTGTTTCCTTCCCCTGTGGGTTCCCATGCCACCCTCCTGTGGGTCTCCTTTGTGGAGGTTCCCAGTATCCTCCTTGGTTTCCCTAGAGGAACCACACTTTGCCAGAATGGCATAGGGATTGTGGAGAGGTACAACTGGAGAGATGCACCTCTGTTCCACCACCCTCACCCTCCCTGAGCCCACTGTGGTCCAACCACTCCTCTTTCTTGGCAACCTCTGAGGCAATGGCAGTGGCCCTGGTGGTCCCTGGATGGAAGAGGATGTCCCACAAGTCCTGGCCAACTCAGCCTGGAGATGAACAACCTCCTCCTTCAGCCCAGAGAGGTGTCTGCAGATGGGACAACACCGCATCCTCCAGAACGTCTCCCGGAAGACTGCTGCTCCACAGCCACTGCACTGCACCACTCCCATCATGTCTTATTTCTGGCCCTTTCACTGTTGTTTGGAATCCTTACTCTTTCCTCTGTTTTTTTTTTTCTTCTCTTCCTACTTACTTATTGCCTGTCTGCCCTTTAAGCTCCTGATTGTCCTGTTCTGAGATAAGAAGATCCTATATTTCTCAGTAGACCCCTTACTTGCTCAGAGGCAGACCTCCAGCAGCTGGGGGTGGAGAGATACTCTTACCCTTCTAGGATGGTGAGTCCTTTGGTGGCTCTGTGATCACTCACTTCCTGCTCCCAAACAGGAAGTTCCTGTTGTCAGTCAAATCCTGTGCTATAAAAGTAGAACTAGCTTTGGGTGGGAGGGTGGAGGGCAATATAGTCCCAGTAGAGAAGTCCAGTCACACAGCACTCTTTCCTCCTGGTGTTCTCTGCCAAGCCTCTACTTGGACCACATATAGGAGTGCTGCAGACAAAGAAAAGCAGACCACCCCTCAAAGGCAACAATCTAGGGCTGGCAGTGGCAGGCCTTTTCAAAGGCCTTTTTACCAGGCCCAGGACTCCTCTTCTTTTTAGCAGAGGGGGTTCTTTAGGGGAAGAGGCAGAAGGGGGATGACAAGGGCTGCATCCTCCTCTCAGTCTAAGCCCCCTGTCAAACAGACACCCTGATGGGTCAGTCAGAGTCGCCTCTCCAATCCCTGTAGGGGGCAGATTGGCTCATTTTTTCCAGGCCTGGAAGTCTATCACTTCAGACAAGTGGGTCCAGGAAGTAGTGAGCCAGGGTCTTGCTCTCAGCTTCAGCAGGTTCCCAAGGCTGAGAGCAAAGGCTTTTTGTCCTTCCTCTCCAGAGAAAACCCAGGATTTGGAGACAGTGATCTCAGCTTTACTGCTTCTGTGAGCACTGGAAAAGGTACCATTCATTCACAGGGGAAAGGGATTGTACTCCAGGTACTTCCTTACCCTAAAGAAGATGGGGAGTGGCGACCCATCCTAGATCTACGATTCCTTAACAAACATATATTAAAGCCAAAGTTCAAGATGGTGACTCTGGGATTAATTTTTCCCTTTCTGAGACCAGGAGACTGACTAGCCTCCCTGGAGCTCAAGGATGCCTATTTCTACATACCTATCAGGCAGTCCCACAGAAAGTACCTCAGGTTCGAACTGCCCTCAGGCCATTATCAGTTCAGAGCAATGCCTTTTGGCCTAACATTTGCTCCAAGAGTATTCACCAAGTGTCTAGCAGTAGTGGTGGCCTTCCTCAGGAAACAAGGCATCTTACTGTTCCCCTATCTGGATGACTGGCTCATAGTAGGCCAGTCTCCAGACCAAGTCAGTTCTGCTCTATGGGCCACTCAAAACCTTCTAAACTCCCTAGAATTCATTCTAAATCTGGAAAAGTCTCTTCTGGAACCAACCCAGCTTCTCACATGTATAGGAGTGGAGCTGGACACTGTTCAGGCCAAGGCCTTTCTTCCTCTCTCAAGTGCCCAATCCCTCATCACTCTGGCTTCCTCTTTTCATCCACCTGTGTCTCGGCCAACCAGACACTTCTTGCAGTTGCTAGGCCACATGGCAGCCTGCACTGCAGTAGTGCAAGGGGTAAAGTTTCAGACGAGAGATATTCAATTTCATCTGAGAGCCTTTTGGTCTCAGAGAAAAGATCCTCTCTCCAAGTTGGTTCCAGAGTCTCTAACTCTGGTTCAGGCCCTCCAGTGGTGGCTGGAAGAGGACAATTTGAAGCAAGAGGTTCCCTTCCTCAGTCAGGTTCCCACAGCGATTCTCACCACAGACGTTTCCCTGCTGGGATGGAGAGCCCATCTGGATCGGCATACTGCTCAGGGAACTTGGTCTCTTCAGGAGTCCCTTCTACACATAAACCATCTTGAACTCAGGGTTGTCTTTCTGGCACTTCAGACATTCTCAAACATAATTCAGGAGAAAGTGGTGCAGATCAGGACAGACAACACCACAACCATGTGGTACATCAACAAGCAGGGGGAACTCGGTCCTTGGCCTTGTGCACTGAGGCCATGAAAATATGGTCACTAGCTTACTCCCTGCAGGTTTCTCTGATTGCTGTACATCTCCCAGGGAAGGACAATGTACTTGCAGATGCTCGCAGCAGGATTTCCCAAGGTCACCACGAATGGGCCCTGAATTCTCTCATTCTTCAGATCATTTTCAAGAGATGGGGCACTCCAGAGATAGATCTCTTTGCAGCCCGGACAACCATCAGCTCCCTCTGTTCTGCTGCAGACTCCCTCTCCTGGGGTCTGTTCCTCTAGATGACCTTCTGTTGGATTGGACCAGCAGGTTTCTCTATGCTTTTCCTCCCTTTCCTCTGATATACAGAGTTCTGGTCAAGATCAGATCCCAGCCTTGCACAGTGATTCTAGTAGCCCCAGACTGGGCCAGACAACATTGGTATCCTCTACTATTGTCACTATCAGTGACAATACCTCTGTGCCTTCCCAGACAGTTCAACCTCCTCACCTCATCTCAGGGGAGGATTTTGTACCCCAATCTTCACTCACTCAGGCTCAAGGCCTGGCTCTTGAAGAGCTAGAATACGCAGGCCTGCATATCTCTCAATCAGCTCAGGATATCCTTAAGGCTAGTAGAAAGCCTTCCACTAGAAAAACATATAGTTCTAAATGGAAGAGGTTTGGGTTCTGGTGCTCCCAGAGGCACATTCATCCGGACTCAGCTGACATTGCCACTGCTTTGGATTATTCGGTGCATCTTAATAGCTTAGGCTTTCGGCCTACCACTCTCAAGGTGCATTTGGCAGCTATTTCTGCTTTTATTTTGGCTGGAAAAGTCTCTTCTCTGGCCTCCCATCCAGTTTTCAAGAAATTTTTCAAAGCTTTGATCCATATCAACCCTCCCTTCAGGGATCCTACTCCCCTATGGGACCTGAATATCTGTATTGCACAGCTGATGCAGCCTCCCTTCAAACCACTTTGCTCAGCTGAGCTCAAGTACCTGACCTGGAAAACTGTGTTCCTGGTTGCTATCACCTCTGCCAGGAGAATCAGTGAGCTACAGGCCGTATCTGTGGAACCTGATTTCATTTCATTTCACAGGGATAAGGTGGCCTTTTGCACAAATAGGAAATTCCTTCCCAAAGTGGTATCAAATTTTTATCTGAACCAATCTATGACACTGCCTGTATTTTTCAATGATCACTCCTCCTCTGAAGAGAGGAGATTATACAGTCTCGATGTAAAGAGGGTTCTGAGTTATTACATAGAATCCACTAAACCCCATAGAAATGACTGCTCCCAGCTGTTTCTTACTTATGGGGAGGTGGGTAAAGGTAAACCTGCCACTAAGATAACTATTGCTGGATGGATTGTTTCTTACATACAGTTCTGCTATTTAAAATTGGGGAAGGAGCCTCCATCAGGCCTGAGGGCTCCTCCACCAGAGGTACAGCTGCTTGATTTGCAGCTTGCCAGGGATTTACCCTTAGTGGAAATCTGTAAAGCAGCCACCTGGAAGACTATTCACACATTTACCAAGCCTTACTCCCTTGACATCCAGTCAAGAAGTGATGCTAGGTTTGGCTCAGCAGTACTGTGGAGTCTGTTCCCAAAATAGGTTTTTGTAGATCCCTCCTCCTTGGGAGTACTGCTTGGTAGTCTGCATATAGTCAGAATACAGCAAGACTTCATGTTGTTTGAAGAAAAATTACTCACCATAGTAATGTTGTTTCTTCTAATGGAGTTTTGCTGTATTGTGACCTCCCTCCCTGCCTCCCCTCCTGGAACCTAGTTGTTTTAGGATGTGGGTGGGCAGGTGCAGTGCTGCACCTCAGGGGTGTACCTGTTTGCCTCTTCATTGAATGAGGTTTGTTGTTCTTATATTTTATTGTTATATACTTTATTTCCTACTTGGATTCTTTTGGGGGTATCAACTTGAGGCTTTGGACCCTAAATTTATGTTTATTGCCTTTTGGCAGAAAATTTTTAAAAAAACAATTTCTGGGTTGTTACTCAGTTAGTTTAGTGCTCATAAGAATCTGACAGTTACACTCAGGAATACCTGGGACAGAGGTTTGAAAACCAAGCTAGAGCTCAACATTCTATGCCTTTGCATAGAGTTAACTTTTTCCTCTCTGGAGCAGTTCAAGTGCTGCGGCTAACTGCATATAGTCAGAATACAGCAAGACTCCATTAGAAGAAACAACATTACTATGGTGAGTAATTTTTTCTTATCCCCAATCCGTGTAGTGTACTGTTTCCAATGGACTTTGTGCTACTTCACCTTGTATTGCAGTCTTCCCCTTAATTGTAATGCAAAGTGCCTTTGATTTTAATGGACTTCGCTTTGCTTCATCTGTTTATTGCTATTTGAGGTGAATTTTGCATTGATTCATTGGATGGCAGGTCACATGGGCTCTATATTGTCTTGCACAGCCTCAGTTCTATGTAGTATGTGTAGTGGAAAGCTGGAGACAGTTTGTGCTCAGAGCCCTGAGAAGCAAACCATTGAAAAAGCTTTAAAAATCACTTTTGATCCAATTATTTTCTTCTAAATTTAGTACATCAACTGTAGGAAACCCTCCTGTGCTTAGATCATCGAGTGTTGATTGTTTTTGTGTACATTTTGAATGTTAATTTAGGACATTCAGCCTGTGTACTGACAGACAATGTTGACGTGTGCTTTGCTGGAGGGGCGTATCTGTGGTGGAGTGAGATTCACTTGAGAAAGGCAATCTTTACTTGAAGTAATTTTTGGTAATTATTTTCTGTTTGTTGTGGTGCAGTGCATATTTTCATTCTGTTTAAAAGATTTGTTTATATTGTGTACTGCACTGTTAAATTTTCTGCGTATTACTTGTAGTACACGAGTGTGTGTGTGTGTGCACCGTCAAGTCAGACACATTTTGTTGTGCCACACAGTAACCACCGCACTCTGAATTGGTTATCTGTCTGTGGTATATTTTACTGCTTCCTTATGTCTAGCTAGTGGACTGCTACTGCAGTGCTCCCCAAACCCACAAAATGTATAATTTATTTTTCCAGTTTTGGATTTGAGAGACCACTGGTTAAGGTGTTTTTGTGCCTGTGCGGCTGCATCTCTTTATAGAGTGCAATCTGTGTCTGTGCATTTGCATCTGTTTAGTGCCCACTCTGCATCTGTAAGCCACAGTCATTTTTTGGCTTTCTATCCACCCCAAATTTCAGAAATCTTAATTTGTTGTGAATTTTGTGTGTAATCCCAAAAGATGTCAGCAAAGAGATGTGCATGCAAAGATGGTTCTGGCCATGGCACTGCTGCCAGTGGCAAGACTAGTCATGGGCATGATAATATGCAGCAGAAGTGCATAGTTGATGCCAGTAAAGGGATTTCTCTGACTATGTTTTTCACAATGCAATCAGTAGCTTCAGTCATGGTTGGAAATGCGGTTGTCCCCGCTGGTGGTAGTGAAGTTGCTGATGGCATGAGTGTTGCCCCATGTTCAACCCATGGCAACAAGTTAACTGGTTTGCCAAATATTGTGGAGTCTAAAGCTTAATATGTATAGCCAGAAGGAAAGGGGGACATGATAGAAACTATCAAGTACTGAAAGGGAATCAACAATGTACAGGAGGGTAGCATCTTTCAGAAAAAGAGATGTGCATGAACATGGGGGCAAAATTTGAAGATATTGGGGAGATGGATCAGGGGCAACATCAATAACTACTTTTTCATGGAGAGAGTGGTGGGTGCAAGGACAAATAAAAACTAATAGTCATTGATATGGTGTGAGAGCACCAGTTGAAGCATGCCCATTATTTGGAGTTGGTGCACCAACATGCACTCCAACCGCTGCTCCACATTGTCAATCCAATGGTTCACATGGTCCAACTTACTCCACATAAGGCCCAAATCAGCATGTGTGGCAGGTATTCATTCAGGGTTGCCACCATCACCTGCAGGTTGTGGAGTAGCCACTTGCTCCATTGCCCACCCTCGCTTGACACCACATGCAAGTGGGGCCGTGCTGCCACCTGTTTCCCAGCAGGTGCATTCCTGTCTTGTTTGGCAAGCTTGGCTTGCCAATCTGCATGGTGATGGTTGTGTAGGTGGGTGCCCAGATGACTTGCCTTGAGGCCACGTGCACCACCTCATCCCACAGATTGCACTTCACTACACTGGTGTTTGCAGGCAGTGTAGAGAAGGACTCCCACACTAATGAGCTTCAGGGAGGACTGGGCACAGATGAGGGGCCCAGATGTTGTTTCTAGATGCTGCTGGTGCTCAATTGGGGCTGGGGGTAGAAAAACCTGCTGCTGCTGCTGCAGCTGCAACTGCTGCAGCTCCTCCCTCACTTCCTGTTGAGTTGCTGGCATAGGGGCCAAGGCAGGTGGTGGCACTGGTGGGGGGGGCACTGGTAGGTGCTACCGGAGTTGGTGCTTCCATGGCACTACTACCTTCTGCTTTGGGGAGGGGACCACTAGCCCAAAGGGTGCTCTGGTTCAGATGCAGGGTTTATATTTTTTGCTATCTCTCTATCTCCTCTCAAACACAGCTCTTCTCCCACACTAGGTAAGGTGAAAGTGAAAGTCTTTTACTCTCTTGCATGACTAACATCCTGCCTGAAGCATGTGACCTGCAGACTGTGAGCCATGTGATCTGTGGGCCGTTATAATGCTCACTCACTCTGCTTTCAAAAGAAAATAAAACAAAGTAATGCAGAGTCATTATAATGCAAAGGCATTATGATGTGAAGTGGCGAAGTACTGCAGTTCAATGGGCACTTCACGTAACTGTATGTCGGAGCAGAGTGGGCCACTTCACCTCTGCTATGCTAGCAAAGTTAAACTTTGCTGCATCTCTATTGGCGACTGCAATATGAGAAACTAAGGTAAATACGTTTTAATGTATTTCAATAGAGGTTTCAACTTTTATTCATAACTTAGCCATTTTTTTGACATTTTGACTCCAAATTTTCAACATGGCCTTTTGGGGACCCCACCTCATAAGCAACATGACTGTCATTATGCAACTCCAGCCTGAAAGTTGATTTCGTGGTCACCTGGCAAATTCACCTTTCGGGTGGGATTTGTGTATTGACAGTCACATTGTTCATGAGGTAGGGTCATAAGAAGGCTATGTTGGAAATGTGTGGTCAAAATATGTAAAAATGGCAAAGTTATGACTATTCATTGCAATTTTGCTATGCATGTTCATAACATTGGACATTTTATAGAGTTTGACCCCAGATTTTGAACATAGACTTCTTATTACCCCACCTCCTGTATGTCACAGCTGTTTTTTTTCAAATCCTTGTCAAAATGCATTTTGGCACAATCAATCAATCTTTATTTAACCAGGTGAAACGACTTTGAGCAAGGCTAATTTACAAGCTGGGCCTGGACAAGGATACAAACAGATCACAGCAGTTAAATACAACAAAGAATACATGGCAGACAAGATTAATGCAACACAGTAATTCAGTGTAGATACACTCCTTGATACATGTGGAAAATATATTGTATAGGTTAATAAGTGCTATCATGGTTATACAGGTTACATTGCAGATATGGTCTAGGTACTCGGTAGAAATATCTCAAATAGTTACTGCTGAGAGTGGGATAACTTGGGAGCGAGCTAAAAAGAAGCTCCTTCTGAAGTGAGGGGTAAGGTTTTCATATAGCTGAAGTCTGGGGGAGTAGGAGGAGGGGGTTAGTAAAGTGAGAGGGTGCTGGTTTCTTATGGCTGGGGCTTGAGGTAGAAGAGGAGAGGATATCAATGGCAGGTTAGACCCATAAGGGAGGAGAAATGATTATCCAAGACAATTACATTGGTCCTGTGGAGAACGTCTAAGTAAAGATTTGAAGTTAGTCACTCTGACCAGTTGTGCAAGCTTAAGAGTTTTTTGTACAAAATTCCAGGCAGAGGGGAGTGTGTGACATATCGAGCTAGCTACATGTCGTATTCTGATTCTTGGAGTTACTAATGTTGTATCGGAATAGTTTCTAAGCGAATAGCTCCTCTGTGTAACAGAAAAAAGGTTCAGATTTATTTGGGAAGCTTATGCATTAAGGCTGTAAGTGCCCAAATGGCTGCATTTTTTAGCCTTCTAGTTTTTAGGGAGTCCCAGCCCACCAAGGAGTAGAGGGAGCAATGATGTGTTTTATAGGAGGCATCGGTTATAAACCT
The DNA here is from genome assembly GCA_016271365.2 of Neoceratodus forsteri. Classification (NCBI taxonomy): domain Eukaryota; kingdom Metazoa; phylum Chordata; order Ceratodontiformes; family Ceratodontidae; genus Neoceratodus; species Neoceratodus forsteri. The sequence continues at coordinate 523,585,286 of CM057452.1, read as the reverse complement.
TAAGGCCCTGTGATAAAGTGTGTCTAGTTTAGACAAGGCATTACTGGGGCTTTGACTATAAATGAAGTCTGCATAGTCTAGAAGCATGAGGAGGGTAGCTTGCACCAGCCTAATATAGGCATCAAGGGTGAGGAGGCACTTTATCTGAAAGAGGATGCTCAGTCTCTGCCTACTTTTTTGGCAATCTCTTCTGTGTGGACAGTAAAAGAGAGCTTGCAATCAAACCAGAACCCCAGGTATTTAAATTTCTCCACTAGCTTCAGGGATTCTCCTAGCAGAGCAGCGACAACTAGTTTTGTACACATTGCTTGGTGACTAGTAGAATGAGCTTGAGAGGATATGAACATAGCCTTGGTTTTCTTAGTATTAAGCAGCAGTTTCAGCCGTACCAGATTGTGTTGCAAAATGTCAAATTCTTGTTGTAGGATAGTGCCAGTTTGTTCAAGGGTGGGTTTGGAGACATAAATAACTGTGTCATCAGCAAACAGATGGACACTTGCATGATTTATACCAACATTAAGACCATTTTGTAAAGAGGAAGGTATAGGCTTCATGGATAATTCAATCACATTTAACAAAACTGCCTTGTTTAAACATGATGGTTTGCACTTAAATTCCTCAGGCACTAGGATATTAGGCAAAACAATTCTCGACGTGGTTAAATTCCATTTAAACTGGAACATGGGGGAAGGGTCACATTTAATAACTTAAACAGTAAAAAGAATAGTCCAAATGCCCAGAATAAAGTACCTGAATGGAATGCTACACTTATCAATGTAAGAAGTCTGGTAAATAAATTTGATGAATTTAAATTAATATTGCACACCCAAAATATACATATTGCACTGGTAACGGAGACATGGTGGAGTGAGAATGACCACTGGGAGATAGCAGTTGCAGGGTACAAATTGTTTTCCAGATGTAGGGGGTATAGAAAAGGTGGTGGGGTAGCAATCTATATACATGAGGATATTAAATGTGAGGAACAAACATGGGATATAGGTTCCCTGGAGCAGGTATGGGTGAAGCTCCTCCCACATAATAGTACTAAAATTATTTTAGGACTAATCTACAGGCCTCTCTATATTGTTAGATGATGATATGGCAGTATTAAGAGCAATTAGTGAACTCAACCCAGCAGACAGAATATTAATAACAGGAGATTTCAACCTGCCTAACATTAATTGGGTAAATGGGCAAGGGACTTGTCCCCTTGATAGACAGTATTTGGACATCATAGATCGGGGGGACTAGAACAATGGGTCCTAGATAACACTAAAAGAAATAATATCCTGGACCTGATCTTTACAAATATGGGGACCCTAGTAAATTATGTCCTGGTTAAAAGTCCCCTAGGTAATAGTGACCATAGTTCTGTCCATTTCAAAATAAGTGAAACCTTATATCCCAAACCTATTGGAATTACTATTACGTTAAACTTTCAGAAGCAGATTTCTATAGTATTAAAAAGGTACTTCTTCATTGGGACTGGGTATCAGATTTTAAGCACAAAACAATTCAAAGTATGTAGGATTCTTTAAAAAACAAAATAAAGAGTTTAACTCTTAAATTCATCCCTAGTGTTCTGAAGTACAACAATAACAACAACAACAACAACACTAAATATTTGGTTTAATGCTTCTATCAAAAGACTTATTAATAGTAAGACTAGACTATACAAAAAATTAAAATTAACTAAATCAGCAAGGATTTATCAATACTACAAAAACTGCCTAAGGAAGGTCAAAATACAAATAAGGAAAGCGAAAGCACAATCTGAGGTTGATCTTGCAAATAAGGTGCATGATAGCAAAAAATCTTTTTTCCCCTATATTAACAATACTAGGACTGTGCATAGCGCTACTGATCCCTTTATTAAAGAAACAGGACAGACAACATCAATTATGGAAATGGCAGACATGCAAAATGATTATTTCTGTTCAGTTTATAATATATATGACCCCAAAGCATATAGACGTAGTAGACCATCTATACCTGGAGAAATAACCATCAAGCCAAAAAGCGTCAATGAATATCTGACCAAGCTCAAGGTCAATAAATCACCTGGCCCGGATGGTATGCACTCTAGGGTTTTGAAAGCACTAGCAGATGTACTGGTTCTACCAATTAACATACATCCTACAAACCTCTATGGACTCAGGATTGGCCCTTAATGACTGGAAAATTGCCAATATTGTCCCCATACTAAAAAAAGGACCAAGGACAAGACCAGAACATTTTAGGCCCATTAGCTTGATATCCCTGATTGGAAAAATTGTGGAAGGCCTAATTAAAGATTTAATTTTGGAGCATCTAGCCACCCATAGTATGATAGATCTGGCACAGCAAGGGTTCACAAAGTCCAGATCATACAAACTAATTTGTTGGCTTTTTATGATAACGTTAATAGAGAGTTAGATCTACTGTATGTAATACAGTGGATGTGATCTTCTTGGACTTTGTGAAGGCGTTCGACAAACTGCCCCATGACGAATTATTATCAGTGCTAGATGGTATCAATCTCAATGGGAACATATGTAATTGGTATCAGATTGGTTTTAGGGCAGAAGGCAGAGAGTGGTTATAAATGGAGTTCCTTCCAACTGGGCTTCCATCACTAGTGGCGTCCCCCAGGGTTCTGTACTGGGGCCTATCCTTTTTAATATCTATATCACTTCATTAAAATTAAATAACCCTAATATCTGGCTATATAAATTTGCTGACGATTGCAGGCTAGGGACAGTGGTAAGTAACAATGAACATAAGGCAGCTTTACAGGAGGCTTTGGATATGATAATAGAATGGACGGTCAAAAATAAATTAGTACTGAATACTACCAAATGTAACATCATGCATCTTGGTAAAAATAATGAAATGATGTCCTAACAACTTGCTAACACTCCACTAGAAATTGTCAATGAAGAAAGAGATTTAGGGATAACTATTAGTAATGACTTTAAGTTCAAATCTCACTGTAGGGCACAACTTAGGAAAGCCAATCACAACCTTAACTGCATCTTCAGGCACATAGCTAGTAGAGATGAAAAAGTGATCATCCCCCTCTACAGTGCATTGGTCAGACCACATTTGGAGTATTGTGTTCAGGTTTGGTCACCGCAGAATAGGGAGGACATCAACTTGTTGAAAGGGGTTCAAAGAAGACTAACTAGATCAGTGAAGGGATTAAACAACAAGACCTATAGGGAGAGGTTGGTTTCTCTCAATTTATATTCCTTATACTACAGAAGACTAAGGGGAGACCTATGTTTACTTTTTAAATTAATGCAAGATGATAACCTTCTGTCTGAAATAGGTTTTAAGCACAATCTGGGTGGGATTAGTACCAGAAAGTATAATAGGCAACTTCTTCTCCAGACTTGGAACCATAATCTGCATAAATACTGGTATAGTCACAGGGTTGTTGGAGTTTGGAATGACCTCCCATCAGATATAGTGGATAGTTTAACCATGACTAACTTCAAGAATGGGTTGGATAGGTACTTTGGGGATAAGATATTTCAATTTTAAAATTTGGGATTTGCAAGCTTTAAAAGAAATCTGTCATCAAGCTTGATTTTACCTATGAAACCTATAAACCTATGAAATTAAGATTATTGATCTACTGTAGATTGCAAAAAGCAGCAGAATTGATTTTAAGGGGGAAGAGTTCACCTTGAACTTTCACCTGTTGTTGTCTACCAGACAGGTAGCACTGGAACCATTTCAAGGCAGAGTCATGTAGGCCGATATTGCACAACTCAGTATGTAGCAGATCATGGTCTACCATATCAAAAGCCTTGCTGAGGTCCAGAAATACAATACCCATTTGATTTTTGGTGTCCAAAGCCAGCTGCCATTCGTTAGTCACACAGGCTATAGCAGAAGCTGCGCTGTAAATTGGTCAAAAACCAGACTGGAATTGGTTAAGCTTATTATGAGAGTCCAGATAGTATTGTAGTTGTGCATTGACTATTTTTTCTAAATGTTTAGAGAGTATGGGCAGGATGGACATAGGTGTGTACTTGTTGAGATTGCATGGGTCTCCAGATTTGAATAAGGGGACGACCTCAGGGTTCAACAAATTGGATAGCCCGACATCCAGGACTGTCATATTTTTAACCGGGACAAGCATTTTTTTAAGTCCCAACTAGCCCATGGACAAGTACTGCCAGAGCTTTAAAAAATACCTGGTACAGTGGTGCTGTTCTCTTATTTTGCCAGCAGGGTGCGTCGAATCCAAGTCACCGACAACAGTCTGTCATGTGACCTACTGGAGTGCTGCAGGTGATCAGGTGCATCGCCAATGTGTAGGGAGTGAGCCTAGTGGCAGAAGAGCTGCCAGAGAATCCACAGAGCTACAGGGAGAAGCTGGAATAGCAGCAAGTAATTGGCAAGTCTTACAGCAAATGGTATGATCTGCCAGTACAGAGGACCAGAACCCTATTGGCTGTGGCAGTGAAGCTGGGGGTTTGACAGACTGTTCTCTGTACTTGGTGCACTAACAACAGCACTTGCAGTCTGACTCAGTGAGAGAGGATCACAGTCATTGTGTAGAGAAGCAAATTGACGAATTTAGCTGTAGACAGTCACAACTCGCTGACATTGAGCAGCATTTCATTTACAGCACTTATTGGGGAGAAATAAATAATTATAAAATAATTATGAGGGTAAAGGCAGGGAGAGAGAGGGAGGGTGTTGGTGATTGCATGGTGGTGAGCAGCAGGCAGAGACAGGGGAAAGGTGGGAGGCGGTCAGGACTCAGGCGGCCAACAGCAGGGACTCAGTACCGTACCAGACGACACAAGGAGTCTCAGGAGATCATACTGATTACTGGTGTAGTGGTGTACTCTGCTGCCACTGTGTGATCCTAAAAATAAATGATAAATAACTTAAAATCTAATAACAGTTTGTGTGGAGAAGGGCAGGCAGATCAGTGATCATTGAGAATTGATGCCACATGGGATTGTTTGTACTGGAGGCAGAAGACCTACATTATGAAGGTGAGGGAAATCAATAATTCTGAATCTACAGCACTTCTGTGCAGAAATACCAACCATAAACAAAACAATAGATAAAAATACAAGCCCCTGCATAAAAAAAATTGAAAATGAAGACAAAAAGAAAACTAGCTGAAGAGTGACTAGTAGTAGTATACAAACTACTTACTGACTGAGAGGAGAAGGAGAGAGGGTTGGGGTTTGGTTTTGTTGTGTGACCACAGCCTCAAAAAAGTGAGGGAAGAAAGAAGTAAGTAAAATAAAAATAAATAGGCAAACTGCTTTTGGTGCATCGTATCGCTTGGCTGGCTAGTAGCCTACCTGCCTGAGGGGAAAAAAAACAACAACTTTCTACTACCAGTATCAGCAGCAGCCAAGCCTGACCAGACAGACTAATATCTGATCACCACCCGCACTGAGGGAGAAAGGAGGGAAAAAATTAAAACAAAAAAGATAGTAAAGTAAACTGAATTGAACAAAAGAAAAGGCAGAGAAAGTGTATGGTTTACTGCATTGAGCATTCATGCAATGTGCCTAAGACAAACAAAATAAGGAATAACTTATTAGTCTAGTACTGACTATAGTACCTACAAGACCAGACCACCAGTCTGTCTCAGACCAGTAGAGGACTACAGTACTGTAGGCTATAGCTAGTAAAAAAATATTACATGAGGTCAGAAGAGCTGTGTGGTGCTGTTGGGAGTGTAGAAACAGGGGTGAAAAAGGGTTGATTAATTTGTTGTCTGCCCTATCTATCCACTGTCCAGTCCACTCCTACGGCAGACACAAAAACAAAAACAAAAAAAGAAACAAAAGCGAAAAAAGATTGTAAAGAAAACAAAAGAAGCCTAGCTGTCTTGAGTGTGGGGTGGGCTGCTTGGAGCAGTGGAGGGAGCGAGAGGAGAAAGGAGTAAAGCTTCAAGCAGGGGTTTGGTGTGACCTGCCCCCCGCCCAGTGTCCTGTGGCTGGCTGGCTAAGTTTGTGACACATAAAAAAAAAATTAAGAAAGATGCTTTTAAACAAAAAAAGGATTTTACAGAACGTAACAGAAGCCTAACTAAACTAACTACTGTGTGCACTGTAAAGGCAAAGTGTGAACTAAAAACCAGAACTCACCTGACCCTCTTAACAGCAAAGCAGTAACAGATGGAAATTAAAGTGTCTAGTCACACTACAGTAATCAAATGTCTGTGAGTGGTGTGAGTATTGGGTGTGTCAGGTGGTTAGCAGGGACAGTCATTCACTGTGGTGGGACACTGGGGCACAGGGACAGGGAGGGCTGGGGAGTGTGTGACTTGCTGGCACTGGACAAAGTGCAGTCTCAGTGTGAAAAACCGTAACCAAAAGAAAAAAGTAAGCAGTGAAGCATAAGCACTAAGCATCAAAGCAACATTGTCCTGGTCCTTCCTAATATTTAGTATAGCTGGCTGCTGTGCTGTTGCTATCCCCTACCATTCTTCCACGGCCTTCCTAACTGACTAAGACTCCTCTCCTAAGTTTGCGCTACTTAGTTACGCCACAGCCTGTAAGACTTTAGTGTCTGATATCTGTCTGTCTCAGTGCTCTCCCTGGCTCCCATTGTCTGTCTACCACCAGTGGAAAAATGACACAGCACACAGTAACTTTAATAGAATAACATTTTATTATAATCATCATCACAAAACAAGTAAGCAAATCACTGGAACAGACTAGCAGAGCAAGCCAGACATAAGAGATTCAAAATGCAGAAGAGTAAGCAGCAACAAACACTATTATCCCTCTGGTCAGCAGCAGCACCATCCTCAAGTTCTTCTAATACACAAACTACTTCTTCCGCAGAATCAGATGAAAGTAATAAAAAGTCTGCAGCAAGTGCATCTTCTGCATCTGTGATACTTGATAGAACAGCTGATTTAAGCAGTGAGGCCTTAGCTGAGCCTGTAGCCCCTATATCACTGCCAAAGAAACACAGTTTAGCACCTGATGAGGTGGTGCATGAGAAAAGAAGTAAAGACAAAAAAGATGACCAAGAAAAGAGGGCCAGGCTGTTTCAGCCTCATTGGTTGACCACTTACAAATGGTTGGGATACAATGAAAAAAAAAAAAAAGATTGATGTACTGTACAGTGTGTGAAAAGCATCCCACTATTGCAACACCAGCCTTTTAAAAAAAAACAAATGTGTTTGCCACAGGCTCTAACAATTTTAGAATTGAGTCACTACGTGCACATGAAAATTCCAGTCCACATGTGCTATGCCAGAACCACCATATTCTGGAAAGTGGTCAGCATGCAGTTCAGTGTGAGATCCATGAGTCACCACTTTATCAAGCCTTTGCACAGCTGGAAGAGGCCATAAAGCTGAAAATAAGGTGCCTGTTTAACACAGCGTACTCCATTGCAAAAAATCTGTGCCCATTTTCCAACATGGATTGGCTATGTGAATTGCAAGAGAAAAATGGGATTCAGCTTGGTATGAATTATACCAATGATAAGCAAGTCAGGGACTTTTGCAGAGCTACTGTATATCTGCTGTTCTATCCAAAACCCAGATGCAGACTCTTAAAAATGCTAAATATGTTATAGTTCTTGCACACAGCAGCACCAATGCTGCTATAATTGAATGGGAAACTGTCTTCCTGCATTTTGTAAATCCTAACACAAAAGATATATGTACATACTTGATCCAGGCTGTGCCCTTGGAAGCCTCACATGCCGAGGGTATCTTTAATGCAATAAGAACTGCATTAGATTCACTACATCTTCCTATCACTGACTTATCGAATGTGAGCAATCCAGGGCCACTTCTGATTTCTGCCTATTCTGATGGGGCAAGTGTAATGCTGGGTGAAAGGGGTGGAACCATCACAAAGTTACGGGAACACTGTCCTCACATCATTGTCATGCACTGTGTAGCACATAAGTTAGAGCTGGCAGTTCTTGATATGTCCAAAACAAAACCCTTCATATCAAAGCTTGAAAATACTCTAAAGGGCATATTTAAATTCTGCCATTATAGTCCCCAAAAAATAAGAGAGCTGCAAGAAATTGAACATGTGATAGATACTGATCTGGCACACTTTAGTGCAATTAAACAGGTGAGATGGCAGGCCAGCAGATCGCGTTCAATACAAGCAGTTCAGGTGAACCTACCTACAGTTGCTCAGCACTTGGAACAAAGTGCAGCTGGTGCTGATGGGTCAAAAGCAAAAGTGCTGTTAAGAGAGGTACAGTCTGTACACTTTGTCAAATCTCTTTATATCCTGCAAGACTTTTTGCCCATACTTAAAAATATGTCACTGCAGCTTCAGAGAGATGACTTAATAATTCTGGAAGTACCACATCTCATAGAGACCTGCCTCTTCTAGCTAATGGAACTGAAATCTAAACCAGGGAAATACATGACAGTTTTTCTGGATCATTACAGACCTCAGTACAGATGCATGGGCGTTGTAATTTCAAAGAAGGGAGTTGAGAAGATTGTTCTCTTTACATTTGGAGGCAACTGCCCTGAAATAAATTTTGGGACAGATACACAACTGCATACTTTAGTAGATGCAGCAATGGGTTACATCGATGCAAGATTTCAACATTTTTCAGAGGTGCCTCTGAAATGGTTCACGTGTCTGGATTTTAAACAGTTTGATGCACTTAGAGAACAACTTGCGGAGTTTGGGACCAATGAAGTGGCTAATTTAGCAGCATACTTTAATTTTTTTCACAGAAGAACTGCAGGAAAATATTAGATCAGAATATGCTGCATTTAAGGTACTGCTGACATCTGCAGTTGACAAACCCTACCTGTAGGTTTTTACAAGATTGCTAAAAGAAAAAAACGTCCCAGATTGCTCACATTCTAGAGTTAGTGGAAATACTCCTGGCAATGAGTGTGTCAACTGCAAAGTGTGAATGAGTGTTCTCCACTCAGAACTTGATAAAGACAAAAATAAGGACACGTCTGGCAGATGACACACTACAGTCGCTTCTTCAAATAGCAGTAGAGGGTCCTGAACTATGTGACTTCGATCCAGATCCAGCAGTAAAACATTGGCTGCTGTCTGGTCCAGGCACTCAACATGTTTATGGGCATGCTGCTGCTGATACAACTGATGCTGTGTCTCCTGCTAGTACTTCTGTTGATCCATCATCATCCTGTCCTAGCACCACTACCGCCAGTACACTTGATGTTGGTGACAGTTCTGAATCTGAGTCCTCATTATCTTTGCCCTACTTATTCTCTGCTTCATTCAGGCATGTGGGACTGGACTGGAGTTGACTGACTGGCATGGCACCCGCACCACTTGGCTCAGACTTTAAATCACTCAACCTTGTAACACAAAACAAATCATGATACACATCTTCATTTTTACTGTTTTATATAGCCTCTTCTACATCTGTTAGTGTTAGTGTTAATAATTCAATGCCACAACCACTTTCTTTATCGCTGCATAATGTTTCATAAGTTCCCCTTAAAATACAGCCTTTCAACCATTGGACTACCACTCACAACAGTGGGACTACCATTTTTAGACAGGTCTGTTGTCCTGGATTACAATGTAAATTTTAAATTTGTTGATCCCTGGACAACCTGTGCTATTTTCCATGAATTGGGGAGATATCCTTGAGAGAGAGAGAGACTAATTAAATAAGTGGGTGATTGAGGCAGTGAAGACATGGTATCCTAGTTTCAACAAGAAGGGGTCAAGTTGGTCAGCTCCAGCACTTTTATTTGGTGTCAAGTGCAAGTAACAAGTCTTCAACTTCCTTGTAGGAGGTAGGGTTGAACCTGAAATTATCGCCAGATATGTTAGTCATGGTTTCCTATCTTATCGGTTCTGATGTAGAGCATTGGGAAAGTAGTTTGCTGATTGGGGAGGGGGTCAAAGGCAAGGCCAGCCATGGCAAACTGAATATTGAGAAGATTCAAAATGGTGGGTGTAAGTGGATGTGTCACTAGTGGTAATTTTACTAGGAAGTGAGGAGTGTGATGTGCTATTCAATGTCTCTCAGGGTTTTCCAGAACTGGGCCAGGTTGTAGGAAGAAGTGTCCATCGAGGTCTTGTAAAAGTTACCTTTCTCAGTCCTAATTAATTTTGTGCACTGATTCCTTGAGATTCGAAAGGCTAGCCAATCATTGTTGAGCTTAGACTTACGGGCATGCTTCCAGAGATAATCTCTGTGGCATAAGGCTATTTTTATTGTGTCGAAAAACCAGGGGGGTGACCGCTTCTTAGTTCTAACTTTGACAGTAGGGGCATACTTATTTATTACATTTCAAAAGAGAATATGGAAAAAGTTGCAGGCCTCTGTAATAGTTTCCACCAGGTAAAAGTCTTGCCATCTTATACGATGCAGTTCTGTAAGGAAACCGTTTATATCAAAGCTCCTTAAATTCCTCTTGGAAGTGTATCTAGAGGACAAAGTAAGTCTGGACGTAGTCCGTATTCAGGCTATGGCGCTATGGTCACTGACATATTTAAAGAATACAGCTGTGTGTGAAAAATTAGAAGGTTTGCTTACAAGGATTAAGTCGAGTAGTAAGCTATTAGCAGGATTCTTGGTAGTAGGTTGGGTGGGTTCTGAAACAAGCTGCGTGAAGCCAGAGATGTCACAGAATTCTTTTAAGGGCCTTGAAATGGGAGAGAGCCAGTTAAGGTTTAAGTGTCCAATAATGATAACTTCAGAAGACCTAGCATTCAGCAGACTGTGCAGATGGTTGAGCAGTTCCAAACCACCTGATGGAGGTCTATAGCATCCGGTGACAGTCAATGATTCGGCATTAGAGATCTGGTTCCCTACTGTTAGACTCTCAAAATGTTTCGGGACAGTGGTGGAATCGATAAGGGTAGTGGGGAATTTTTCCAAGATATAAATTGTGACACCTCCCCTTTTGCACGTCTATCTGTTCTGAACACATTGTAATAGGGTAGATTTATTTCATGGTCTGTTATGGTGCTTTTCAGCCAGGATTCTGAGATGACTAGAATGTCTGGCTTGGTATGACAGACACATGTCTGGATAGAGTTAACATTTTTAATTGTACTACATGAATTGATGTGTATAAAACTCATTCTCTTTATGTTCACCAAGTCAGTTGAGGAAGCAATTGGACTTTGCGGTCCCAGATTTAATTCTACATTGCCAGAGCAAATCAATAAGATAAATAGAAGATTCTTGACAGAATACAGTAATGTCTTAAGTGTAACACTATTTTTCTTTTTTGTGTGGGATAGGGTGGAGGGTGACTGGTGGTATGAAAACTGGCTTGAGGAGTAGACTATGGTGTAAAGGATCACCTTGATGGAAATAAGAAATGGTGCAGAATGGCATTGCAGTTGCACAGAATTACGTTTTGGCAGGGATTTGAATATTTTCTGTACCAGGTACATAAGGTGGGGTAATAAGATGGCTATGCTGGCAATTTGGTCACAATTGTCCTATAAATGGAAGCACAGGGCCCTTCCACAATGACATACATATATGGATCTATGGAAGGATGCGAGCACAGGGCCTAAAGGGCACTATGCTCCCACAGGGAAATAAGGCTACAATTACACTATCTCAGAAAGCAAGGAAATTCTTTGCAAAAAGCTACGTTAATGCATCAGTTAGGGTTGATAGCAAACTGTAAAAAGGAGGGGAAAATGAGATTAGGGTTTCCAGCCCTAATACCCCACCTCCACCCTGCACACACCAACAGGTGTCAGGGTTGTGCCTTGGGGTTGCCAGCCACAACAGTCACCCCATTCTCTTATACTATACCCTTCTCAGCTTATTTACTCATGGAATGAGGTGAACATTGTGGTGACGACCCCAAGGCACACCCATGACACCTGTTGGTGTGTGCAGGGTGGGGGTGGGGTGTTAGGTTGGAAACCTTAACATTGTATTCCCCTCCTTTTTACAGTTTGATATCAACCCTAACTGATGCATTAACATAAAGAGTACGCACACACACACACACACACATATATATATATACACAATAGGGGTGAGTGGTAAATGAGTGAGATAAAACAGTGTATCATCCACTGCAGTGTGATATTTTTACCCTCTGCTCTACTGTGATGATATGATACATTTACACACACAGGTCTCAAAAGGTCACTGATATCATCACCCTAGGCAGCTTTCCTCAGCATGCAAGAAACACCTGTGCTGTTACCATAGACACAAATGCAGAACTATCTGAGACGTCTCACTGCTGCCTACAGCTAACTCAGTGAGCATTACAAAACACACCTATCCCCCCCCAACTTCCAGCTCATTGCTGTGATGCTCTCAACTTGATGCAGCCACAATTCCAAACAGCACAGCTTCACAGAACAGTCTAAACTACTGCTTGCAGCTAACTCAACTACCACTGAAACACACTCTCACTTGTTCCTCAAACTCTGATTCTCACCCATTACAATTACTGTGACAATTTCAACTTCACTGCAGCCAGAATCCTAAAGAGCACAATTTCACAGAACACTCTGCACTCTGCCTGCAGCTAACTTAATTACCACTGAAAACAGTATCAGCTGTTCTGACACTCTGCCCCTCATTTCATTACAATTACATGCTCTTAGCTTCACTGCAGCCAGACTGCTAAACAATACAGCTTCACAAAAGTATGTTTCTCATTCCTATCTGAAACTAACTCATTTAGCATTGCAAAACACACTCAAGTGTCTCTCAGAGTTTATAACACTGCCAGCCCATTCAGAAAAGCTCACACAGAATGAGCAAACACATTAACAGGAACAGAACACAAGACAGCATAAAACTTCTGAAACTCTTGGCCCTATTGTATATATTGAATACATGGTGGGCAGATCATGTGCTATGGCAAATATTGTCACTCCTGCATCATGAGCTTGGATATCTCACTCTGCAGGGGTGACAATATTTCCCATATCACACTCATGCCCATCATGTATCCCCTATATATTTATAGGATATGCAATGGAAGCAAGTGTAATAAATGATTTATCAGCACAAGGGCAGTTTGACCTCGGGTAACCTCATGAATGGCGTAAGCCACGAGTGAGGTGTCCGAGGTCAAACTGCTGAAGTGCAGATAAATCATTTATTACACAAGTTTTCCACTGCATATTCCATTTATGCAGTTCTTTTGTTTTTGCTTTTGTCGGGGGCATTTGTTAGTCAAAAAAGTGAATAAAAATTGAATTGTCTGCCATTTTTTGCTGATTATAGAAAATCTAAAAGGAATCTAGAAATGAAACACCTCTCATTGTGTAGATATTATTATTATGCTGAACAACTTTTGTGCTCAAAGTACCATACTATCATTTTTGGTTTTTAAGTTATTTGCATTTGTTTGATGAAAAAGTGCACAAAAATTTAATTTTCTGTTGTTTTTCACTAATTCTGAAAAAATTAAAAAGTATCTATAAATGAAACACCAATCATTTTGTAGATATTTCTGTGCTGAATAAACGTTGTACTTACAGTACCATGCTATCATTTTTCATTTTAAAGTTATTTACATTTATTTGCAGACAAAATTAAAACAATATGGATTTTCTGCTGTGTTTTTGCTAATTATCAAAAAAATCTAAAAGGTATTAATAAATAAAACACCACTCATTTTGTAGATATTTCTGTGCTGAACAACTTTCGTGCTCATAGTACCATGCTATCACGTTTCATTTTAAAGTTATTCACATTTGTATATGGTTAATACTGCTACTGAGGGTGAACATTCTGAATGACATAAGCACTGTGTACATAAATGAAATTATTAAACGGGTCTCAGAAATGCTGCAATCTGATTGGCTGTTAGGATTCCAACAGCCTTACATTAATCCCTGTTACACTGTCATGTACAGCCTGATCAACATGGGACATGAATTCTTCCTGTCAGCATTCCATCCTCTAGCACTGCTGAATGACTGGAGTGCTGCATTCTGATTTTGAACCAGCATTCTTAAACTGTTTGTGGAAGAACTATGTTATTAAAAATCTCCCTCTAAATGAAGAAACATTCAAAAAGTATACTTTTAGCAATTTCATTTTGGAATATTTTTTTATAATAGCAATAAGGCACTCCCAGGAGTTAGATTAACAGTCAGTTAATCACCTCCTAGGGGAAATATGGCATTCAGCTGTGCCTCATGCTACATTACACCCCTAGGGGTGATTAACAGATTATTAATCTAACCCCTGGTCATGCCTTATTGCTTAATTTATGTACACAGTTACTCAGATGAACAAATGTATCACACTCTGTTAATCTCCACCCCATTGCATAAATATATACCGTATATATATATATTTATATATATATATATATATCTTTATTATAGGGGTGCAGTCACGCCCCAATATTTAGGGTCGAGTAGGCACTTTAATTTTAAACCTCACATTTCGAGCGTTAATAACTTTGCAACAGTTCAATGGATTTGCACAACATTTGGAATGTATGGTCTGGTACTAACATACTAACATACTAATTGCCAACAGATTAGGCCTTATGGTCTATCGAGTCACCTCAGATCCCTAGTTGGGTGCCGAGGCCCTCCCCCCCTTGTATTCCAGAAACCCCTATTATCCATCCCCACCCCCCTGGGCCAGGCCATCATCTGATACATCCACTTTCTGTGTCTGTCCCACCTCTCTTGAAGCCCTCCACTGTGGATCTCTGAACCAGCTCACCAGGCACTGCATTCCAAGGGTCCACCACCCTCTCAGTGAAAATACTCCTTCTCTTTTCCCCTCTCGCCCTTCCACCTTCCAACTTCAAACCATGCCCTTTGGTGATACCTCTCTGCTTTAGTCTAAGGATCCCCTCCATGTTTACCCTACGTATTCCCTTGAGGTACTTGAAAACCTCAATCATGTCCCCCCTGTCTCTCCTCTCCTCCAATGAAAACAGGCAGAGCTCCTTAAGTCTGTCCTCATATGTCAAATCCCCTAGTCCTTGTATCATCTTAGTTGCCCTCTTCTGTAGCCCTCTCCAGGAGCCGATGTCCCTCTTCAAGTGTGGTCTCCAGTACTGTACACTGTACTCAAGGTGTGGTCTAACCAGTCCATTGTACAGTGACAGAATCACTTCCTGCTCCTAGAGGTGATCCCCTTACGATGCATCCCAACATCCTGTTTGCCTTGCTAGCAGCTCTCCTGCACTGCTCAGAGTTATTCATACATGCATCCACCATGACCCCTAGGTCTTCTTCCCCTATTGAGGCCTCCAGTGCCTTCCCTCCCAGGGTGTACCTTTGTTTAGGGTTTCCCAGCCCAAGATGTAACACCTTTCACTTGGTGATATTGAAATTTAATTTCCATGTGTGAGCCCAGCTTTCCAGGGTGTTGTGGTCCCCTTGCAGAGCCAACCTCCCCTCTTCTCCCTCAACTACTGCTCCCATCTTGGAGTCATCAGTGAAGAGACTCATTTCACACCCTATACCCTTCCTGATGTCCGATATGTATGCATTAAACAGGATCAGACCCAGGACCGAGCCCTGCGGTACCCGACTACGACCTCTCTAGGGTTCAAGAGCTCCCCACCGACCACTGCTCTCTGGGTGCATCCAGCTAGCCAGTTTTCAATCCATATGACCATCAATGGGCCTACTCCCAACCCCATCATTTTCTCTACCAGACCATTGTGGGGGACAGAGTCAAACACCTTGCTGAAGTCCAAGAATAATACATCCACAGGCTTTCCCCGGTCCAGTTCTGATGCTACCCATTCATAGAACTCCACAAGATTGGTTTGACATGATCTACCTGGCACAAACCCACGTTGCCAACTATCCAGACCTCTCACCTCCTCCAAGTACACCTCCAATCGTTCCTTTAATATATTCTCCATTAATTTTCCCACCACCAAGGTCAAACTGATGGGTCTATAGTTACCTGGTACTTCCCTCGACCCCCCCTTTATGGATTGGCACCACATCTGCCTCTCACCAATCCCTAGGTACCCTCCCTGTCTCAAGTGACCTGCTGAAGAGCTCTGCCAGGGGTGCAGCCAGTATGTCCACCAATTCCTAGAGTACTCTCAGATGAATGCCATCTGGCCCAGGAGATTTGTCTTTCTTTAGGGCCTTGAGCGCTAACCACACCCTTTCGGCTGAGATAGCATCATCTGTCCCCTCCACCTTGCTGGCCTTTTTATCCTAATCCTCTTGATTTATCAAGTTGTATTTCAGTTGGACATACAGATTTTGCACAGCAAAGCACCACACAATGCACCTTTCCCCATTTTTACTTGTTTTTTGCCTGTGATGCTGTGAGGACACTGTGTAGTGCATTAGTCTGAAACATGGGACATTGAAAGAGTTTGGGCCAAGGAATATGGCAGTTTTTGTTTGGTGAAAAAATATTAATCCATTCAAAAGAGTTTAAAGTTTGAAGTCCCCATTATATCCTATGGGAAAATTTATGTGTATATTTTGCGAAAGAAGAATGGTAATCTGGCCATCTCCTCTTCCCTCACGACTGAAGATTTTGCAGGCTCACAGCAGAAAAATCTGCCATCGCGAGAAATTTTTCGTTTGTGAGAGTCGCCATCTTGTTTTCAGTTTTTGGTTAGAAAAAATGTTGTAGTTTTCTCCACGGGTGACTTTTGGGGCAAATGAGGCATGAGTTTTGCTCAGGAGGACCCCGCTCTATTGAGTCAGGCCTTTGGTGTCCTTTAGTTTTGTCAAAAAATAGAGTTTTAAAATTTGAAATTCTTTGTTTGTGACTCGCTAAAGTTTTTCTACCGCGAGCCTGCAAAATCTTTGTCCATGAGATAATTTTCGGCCGACAGCTTCCTCCGCAATTTGAAGATAAGATAGCCCGATTTTCACAACCAGATGTCCCTGGGGAAGACCATATAGCCAGAATGGGAAGCCCAGATGTCCCCTCATGGACTAGGATTTTCTTCAGCCACAAGATTTTGCGATCTCACAGATGAAAAATTTTAAAATGTTTAAAAACTTGAAAATTGCATATCTCAATAATGATTTAGACTTTTTACTTGGGATTTGCAGGGTGTTGAGGAGATGTCCTAGAGATGTGAATTATGCTGTTTAGGTGTTGGGAATTAATTGCTTGCAGAGATATTCAATGACATAGTTGATGTTTTTCCCATAGGGTTCCATTGAGTGTGTGTCATGCCTTTCCACACCGTTATCTTGGAAATGAAGCGAGATACAGACTATTCGCTACTGGTGGCATAGTTCACTTTTAGGAGATCTAAGCCACTGAAACAATATTACAAACATAGAGTATGCCTGCAGTGGAACTGTTTTCGTAGGGTGCATGGGTCATGAGATATTGTCAAATTACTGTCACAAGGGTTCAAAGAGTGCCTTTCCAGTGCATTTCGGTGCCATATCTCAGAAACGATAGGAGATATAGATTTGGTCATTGATTATTACATGAACTACTCACTGGCATGGTTACAATGACACTTGAATTTTTTTTCAAGCTGTTATGGTTCCCGAAATATGGACAAATTACTGTTACAAGTGTTTGGTGGCATATAGGGCTGTTGTATGGCTCTGTAGCTATGCGTTAGTGGGAGCACGGTCTCCACAGATGCATATTGTTATCATAGAAATTGGCAACTTGAGGTGGGACACTTGGGGTCAGACCCTATACTCCCTACCAATACAATTTTAGTAGTTATATTACACTTTTTTCAAAAGTAAGGAAATTCATGGCAAAAAACTGCATTTAATGCATCATTTAGAGTTATAGCAAAACAAATCAGGAAATTAAATATTAGGGTTGAGTCCCTAACCCCCCCCATACCCTGCACCCCCATCCTCCACAGACTGACAGGCACTGGGGTGTGCCATTGGGGTCATGAAGCCTAAATCTCACCCCATTCTACTTTACTGCAGCACATCAACCTACTTACACACGGAATGGGGTGAGAGTTGGGCCACACGAATCTCAATGGCACACCCCAGCATCTGTCAGTCTGTGAGGATGGGGTGCGGTGTGTTGTGGGTTAGGCCAACCCTAATGTTTCATTTCCTGGCTTTTTCACTTAACCCAAATGATGCATTAAACAGTTTTTTTGCATGAATATATATATATAGACATAAACGTAGAAACATAAAATTTGATGGCAGATAAGGACCACTTGGCCCACCTATTCTGCCCATTTCCCTACCTAACGGATAAGCTGCAGATCCTAGTTAACCAACAGCCTACTTCCTCTTCCCCCAACTTGAATTGCCTTATGTCTGTCCCATGCATTCTTGAATTCCTCCACTGTTTTTGACTCTATGATCTCCTCAGGAAGGCCGTTCCATACATCTATAACCCTCTCTGTGAAGAAATACTTCCTCACATTACCTCTGAGCCGTTCCCCATTATCTTCAAATTGTGACCCCTTGTTCTTGCACATCTCTTTTTCTAAAAGATGCTATCTTCTTGGACTTTGTTGATTCCTTTGAGGCATTTGAAAGTTTCAGTCATGTTCCCCCTCTCCGTCCTTTCCTCGAGGCTATACATCTTAAGCTCCTTTAGTCTTTCTTCATATGTCTTCTGGTGCAGACCCTGCACCATTTTGGGTGCCCTCCTCTGAACAGCCTCCACGCTGTCTATGTCTTTGCGGAGATGAGGTCTCCAGAACTGTACACAGTACTCCAGATGTGGTCTTACCAACTGTCTGTACAGAGGTCCAACAACTTCCTGTTTTCTAGTGGTGATGCCTCTTCCTATGCATCCCAGTATCCCTCCAGCCCTCCTTACTGCCTTCTCACATTGCTAGCCCACCTTTAGGTCATCTGATATGACCACTCCCAGGTCCCTTTCCATTTTTGTTGTTGTCAGTATCTCACCCCCCATTAAGTACTCTTTTGCTGGGTTATTGTTTCCCAGGTGCATTACTTTGCACTTCTTTGCATTGAATCTAAGCTGCCATACATTTGACCATTCCTCCAACCTTGCCAAGTCCCTTTTCATCCTTTCCACCCCACCTTGTGTATTAACCCTGTTGCAGATCTTTGTGTCATCTGCAAAGAGACATACTTTCTCTTTCAGTCCCTCTTCAATGTCACTTATAAAGATGTTAAAAAGGACCAGCCCCAATACTGAACCCTGTGGTACCCCACTAGTAACCCCCCTTTCTTTACTGTGGACTCCATTTACAATTACCTTCTGTGTCCTGTTGCCCAGCCAGTGTTTTACCCAGGCTACCACCCTGGGACCCACTCCCAGGCTGGCTAATTTGTTTATTAATCTTTTGTGTGGGAATGTGTCAAATGCCTTGCTAAAGTCTAGGTAGGCCATATCCACAGCCCCTCCCTGGTCTACTACTTTGGTCACCCAGTCAAAGAAATCAATTAGATTTGTCTGACATGACCTTCCTGCTGTGAATCCATGCTGCCTTGGGTCCTGTGCCCCACTCGACTCTAGGTACTCAACAACTCTTTCCTTCAGAAGTGATTCTATCATTTCCCCTACCACTGAGGTCAAACAGACAGGTCTGTAGTTTTCCTCCTCTGTCTTGCTCCCACTTTTGTGAAGAGGAATCACATCCACCCTCCTCCAGTCCTCAGGTACCACACCAACCTCCCACGATTTATTAAAAATGGTAGTTAGTGGTGTTACTAGTTCTCCCCTTAGTTCTTTTAGAATTCTGGGATGAATCCCATCAGGCCCTATTCCTTTATCCGCCTTCAGTTTTAAGAGTTCTTTCAGAACCCTTTGTTCTGTGAAAGGACTATTATAAACCCACCAATCCAGAGTGCTTCTATTGACTGGATTAGGTATCTACTCCTGCTTTTCCATTGTGAATACTGAGCAGAAGTATTCATTTAGTATCCCTGCTTTTTCACTGTCACTCTGTGCCCATCCACCTTCCTCTTTATTCAGCCTCAGTATCCCTGCCTTAGTTTTTCTTTGCTCCCTAATATACTTATAAAAGGTTTTAACCCCCTTCTTAACTGAGTTGGCTATCTTTTCCTTGGTTTGGGCCTTTGCTATTCTGACTGCCTTCCCCACTTCCTTCTACTTTAACTGATACAGTTCTCTGTCCTACTTCTTCTGTGTTTCCTTATACTTCCTGAATGCTATATTTTTCTCCCTTACCTTTCCTGCCACTTCTTTTTAGAACCATAGTGTTTTTTTCTTTCATTTTGTCAGTCTGTGGAGGATGAGGGTGTGGGGTGTGTTGGGTGGGTTAGGGTCTCACCCTAATGTTTCATTTCCTAGCTTTTTTCACTCTAACCCCAAATGATGCAATTAACACATTTTGCCATGTATATATATATATATATATATATATATATATATATATATAAACATAGAAACATAAAATTTGATGGCAGATAAGGACCACTGGCCCACCTAGTCTGCCCATTTCCCTACCTAATGGATAAGCTGCAGATCCTAGTTACCCAACAGCCTACTCCCCCCACTAGAATTGCCTTATGTCTGTCCCATGCATTCTTGAATTCCCCCACTGTTTTTGACTCTATGACCTCCTCAGGAAGGCCATTCCATGCATCTACAACCCTCTCTGTGAAGAAATACTTCCTCACATTACCTCTGAGCCATCCCCCCTTTTTCACTGTTACTCTCTGCCCAACCACCTTCCTCTTTATTCAGCTGCAGTATCCCTGCCTTAGTCTTTCTTTGCTCCCTAATATACCTATAAAAGGTTTTATCCCCCTTTTTAACTGAGTTGGCTATCTTTTCCTTGGTTTGGGCCTTTGCTATTCTGACTGCCTTCCCCACTTCCTTCTACTTTAACTGATACAGTTCTCTGACCTACTCCTTCTGTGTTTCCTTATACTTCCTGAATGCTATATTTTTCTCCCTTACCTTCCCTGCCACTTCTTTTGAGAACCATACTGTTTTTTTCTTTCATTTTGATTTGTTTATTTGCTTCACACTAAGGCTTGTTGCCTCTATGATGGCGGTTTTGATGTTTCCCCATTGTTGCTCCACCCCATCTTCTTGCCTGTTTGCTAGTGCTTTTCTGAGGCACTCTCCCATTTTGACAAAATCAGCCCTCCTGAAGTCCAGTACCTTTACTTTTGTGTGGCTTGACTCTACAGCTAAGTTTATTGTGAACCACTCTGGTGGTTGCTTGTTCCCAGATGGCTACCCACTTCAAGATCAGAGATCCTCTATCTGTCCCTATTTGAGAGTACCAGGTCTAAGATTGCTCTCTCCCGAGTGGGTTCCAAAACTAGCTGTTTGAGGCATGTCCCCTGTAGGGCATCAAGAATGGCCCTGCTTTTGGATGTGGCTACAGCAAAGGTGCTCCAGTTAACATCTGGAATATTCAGGTTCCCCATCAGCAATGTATCCCCTTTCTCTGCCATGCCAAGGATGCCTTCTGTCATTTCCTTGTCCATTTCCTCCCCCGAGACTGGGGTCTGTATACAACCCCTGTGCAGATTGTGGAGCTATTTCCAGTCTCCAGGACAAACCACAGTGCCTCCTCTCCTCCCTGTTTACCCTTTAGTTCTGTTGCTTTGACCCCTTCTCTTACATAGAGAGCTACTCCTCCTCCTCCTCTTCTTCCCTCCCTGTCCCTCCTGTAGATTGTGTACACTGGTATGTTGACATCTCAGTCATGGTTCTCTGTGTACCATGTTTCTGTGACTGCCACTATATCCAGGCATCCCTCTTCCATCAAGGCCACCATTTCAGAGAGCTTTTTACCTAGACTACAGGCATTGGTACTCATTACCCTAATTTGTTTATGGCTTTATTTCTTTTTGCCCCATCCCTGGCCTTACTGCCTTTGTTTTTTTCTCCATTTACCCCTATCCTTCTCCCTATCGACTGTTCTAATTTGGTGTTTACCTCACTAACTACAAAAACACAGATAGAAGGAGCACAAATGCATTGAAATAAATCACGCCAAAATGCCAAAATCAATTTCCCTTGAGAAAGGGTCACGAGAAGACCCAAGGAGCTGGAGTATCTGTAACTGCAGGCTCCATGCTTTAAAAATTGATTTTGGCATTTTGGCATGATTTATTTCAATGCATTTGTGCTCCTTATATCTGTGATTTTGTAGTCTGTAGCTTTTGAAGTGAGCACATGCATATTTTGAGCACTCCTGCAGTTGTGTTTTTTAACTCACTAACTACCCTGATTTTGGGGGGGGGCTAGGATTTTCTTTCTGCTTTTCAGTGCCTCCCCCTTGGATAGTTTAAATGCTTGCCAATTAAGCATTTAAACCTATCACCTAGATCCTGGTTCCCCTCCTGGATAGATGCAGACCATCGTGCCTGTATAGGCCTGCATCCCTCCAGGTGGAGCTCCAGTCCCTAATGGAGCAAAATCTCTGAGCTCTGCACCAGTTTTTCAACCAGTCATTGAATCCCATGGTGTGAAGTACCTAGCCTCATCCATGCCATAGACAGGTAGCACTTCGGAGAAAGTTACCATGTGTGCTACTTGTTTAAGGCTCCTCCCCAACTCCACAAACCCTGTTGCACTGCTGTGATCCCATTCTCAGCCAGGTCATTTGTCCCAAGGTGGATAATGACATCCAGCTCACTCCACCTTGCAGCTGCTCCCATGATCCTGAGGATTAGTTTCCTGTCCCTCCAAGCCATGGCACCCAGCAGACACCTTACCTCCCTTTCCCCTTCCTCCACCAGTTCTACCCCTTAACAACTGAGTCACCACCAGGAATTGTTTCCTTCCCATGTGGGATCCTGTACCACCCTCCTGTGGGTCTCCATTGTGAAGGTTCCCAGCATCTTCCTTGGTCTCCACTGTGGGTGCCTCCTTAGAGGAACCATGCTCTGCCAGAGTGGCAAATGAATTATGGAGAGGCACAACTGGAGGGATACACCTCTGTTTCACTACCCTCACCCTTTCTGAGCCCACCATGGTCCAACCACTCCTCTTTCTTGGCAACCTCTGAGGTAGTGGCAGTGGTCTGGGTGGTCCCTAGGTGGGGGAGCAGGTTTCCTGAATCCTTGCCAGGTCAGCATGGAGATGAGCAACCTCCTCCCTCAAACCAGAGAGGTGCCTGCAAATAGTGCAGCAATGCAGTCTCCAGAATGTCTACCAGAAGACTGCTGCTCCACAGCCAGTGCATTGCACCACTCCCCACATGTCTGTGTCCCTTCCTGTTACAGATGCTTTTCTTTTTTTTCTTGTTTTAGTGTGTGGAAGCTTGTGAGTGTCTGTACTCCTATTCAGTGTGCTGTGCCTTTAAGGATATGAACAGGTGTATGTTGTTAGCAGTTTTGGGGAAATTATGTCAGAACCCCTGCTATAAAGGAAGTTATGTGCTTGGGATGGGTGGGGTGAAGGAAAGGGAGGGAGGGAGTAAACCTATGCTGTCCAGAAACAATCAACTACAACTCTGACCCTCCACCCCATGGAGTGGCTTTCTTCTTTTTGGACACTTATTTCACAGAGGTTAAGTAACCGGTCTGGTCACAAATGACTGCAAATATCTCACAGCTACAGTTCCTCCCTGGCAAATTAAAGTTTAAACTGAAAAAAGTAAAATCCCCAAAAACAGAATCAATACTAGTTACTTACACAGGTCCAAAAAGTAGTAATTCAATTCAGTGTAGTCTCAAAAATAACCTCCTTGATTCAAGGAAGTTGTGGCTGCTTTTCTCTCTCTCTCTCTCTCTCTCTCTCTCTCTGTCTCAGCAGACAAAGACCACAAACATATATATGCATGCATGCACACACACACACACACACACACACATATATTTTCATGGCAAGAAAATGCATTTAATGCATCAGTTAGGGTTAAAGTGACAAAAGGGAGGAAATTAAATGTTAGGATTGAGCCCCTAACCCCCCTCACATAACCCACACACCCATCCTCCACAGACTGACAAATGCCAGGGTGTGCCATAGGGTCATCAGGCCCAACTCTCACCCCATTCCATGTGTAAGCAGGTTGGCATGCTACAGTAAAGGATAATAGGGTGATAGTTAGGCTTCATGACCCCATGGCATACTCTGGCATCTGTCAGTCTGTGGAAGATGGGTGTGTGGGTTGTGTGAGGGGGGTTAGGGGCTCAACCCTAACATTTCATTTCCTCACTTTTGTTGCTTTAACCCTAACTGATGCATTAAATACAGTGTTTTGCCATGAATTTCCTTACTTTTTGAAAAAGTGTAATATAACTAGAAAAAAACATATATTGGTGGGAGCGCGGGGCCCTTTGGGCCCCGCACTCCCACCAAGTTGGCAATTTCTGCATAACAATATGCATCTGTGGGAGCATGGGCCCTCCAGGCCCACGCTTTCATATATGCATAGCTACAGAGCTATACAGCAGCCCTATAGGACACCAAACCCTTGTAAAAGTAATTTGCCCATATCTTTGGAACCGTAACAGCTAGAAAAAAAAAAATTCAAGTGTTGTTGTAATCATGAGAGTGAGTAGGTTACACAATAATTAACAACTGAACCTGCATCTAACATCATTTCCAAGATAGAGGCACCAAAAGTCACTGCACAGGCACTCTTTAAACCCTTGTGACAGTAATTTGACAATAACTCGTGAACCATGCAACCTGTGAAAAAGATTCCAGTGCAGGCTTACTCTATGATTTCTATTTTTTTCTCCAACAGCATTGATCACCTACAGGTGATCAAAGCTATCAGTGGCAAAAAGTCTGTATCTCGCTTCCCTTTTGAGATAACAGCATCGAAAGTCATGACGCTGACAGCAATGTAATCCTATGGGAAAAATGTAAACTACATAATTGAATATCTCTGCAACCAATTAATTTCCCACCACCTAAACAGCATATTTCACATGTATAGGACATCCTCTCAACACCCTGCATATTTCAAGTAAATAGACCAAACCGTTATTGAGATATGCAATTCTAAAGTTTT
Source organism: Neoceratodus forsteri (assembly GCA_016271365.2). Taxonomy (NCBI): domain Eukaryota; kingdom Metazoa; phylum Chordata; order Ceratodontiformes; family Ceratodontidae; genus Neoceratodus; species Neoceratodus forsteri. The sequence continues at coordinate 523,560,508 of CM057452.1, read as the reverse complement.
TACACCTTTAAAACATTTTCAGTCATGAGAAATCAAATTTCTCGGCTGCGAGAAAATCTTCGGCTGTGAGCTAACAAAATCTTCGGCTACAAGTGGCCATCTAGTCACACCAATCTGGGCCATCTGGTCATCCCTAGGGTTATCTGGTCTTCTCCATGGACATCTGACCATGAAAATCTGGCTATCTGGTCATTCCCTCATGGAGAAAGCTCATGGCAGAAAATCTCTAATGGCCGAAAATTTTGTGCACTCGAGGTGGAAAAATGCTAGCGAGTCACGAACGAAGAATTTTAAATTTTAAAACTCTATTTTTTTACAAAGCTGAAGCAAACCAAAGGCATGGTTCAACAGAGGGGGTCCTCCTGATCAAAACCCATGCCTCATTTGCCCCAAAAGTCACCCATGGAAAGAAGTACATTTTTTCCAACATAAAACTGAAAACAAGATGGCAGCTCTCACGAATGAAAAATTTCTCATGGTGGAAGATTTTTCTGCTGTGAGCATGCAAAATCTTTGGCCATGAGGTTATGACCAGATAGCTCTAAGGCCATTCTTCTTTCGCAAAATATACATATAAATTTTCCCATAGGAAATAATAGAAAATTAAAATTTTAATAACTTTGGAATGGATTAATATTTTTTTCACCAAATCAGTGCTGGATTGTTCCTTGGCCTAACCTCTTTCTATGTTCCAAGTTTCAGACCAATAGGCCACACAGTGTCCGAACAGCGCCGCAGGCAGAAAATGCGCAAAAGTGGCAAAAAGTGCATTATTTGGCACTTTGCTGCGCAAAAACCATATGCCTGATTGAAATGCAACTTGGTAAGTCAAAAGATCTACCATTCCAGACTGTGCATTCCAAATTTCGTTCAAATCCATTGAACAGTTGCAAAGTTATTAATGCACACAATTTGAAGTTTAACGTTAAAGTGCCTGCTCCACCCTAACAATAAGGATGCGACTGTGTCCCTATAATATACATACAGTACTGTGCCTCTATAGTTAGGGTTGAGTAGCCTGTTCAATGGTAAACCCTAACTTTGCACATTAGTATCTTTGGCTCCATTTGATGAAATGAGCTGACATTTTGTATGTGTGGTCTAGGAGGCAAGATCTTGATCTGTGGAAATGTTTGTGATGGCAGCTTGTGTGGTTTCTGAGATCCACATGTATCATTTTTTGTAAATGTCTAACTTTTTGTCCTATACTTAACATGTTTTTTTTTTGCTCTCCCCTACAGCCTACATGGAATTAATTTTTTTCTCCAAACATGCAGGGAACATCTGTCTGGTCTACTATCCTCTCAATTTTTTTGGCATATCTCTTGGCTGAAGTGCTGGGGAGGCATCAGAATTTTACCGCAGATCCATCCAAGCAGGACTCGCTCCTCTAATCATAGAGTCCTCCAGAATGAGTGTTTGTTTTCAGTTCTTTCTCTTCTGCTTCCCTTTGTGTCACTCTGTAACCTTTACTCCATTCTGCCTTGTTTTCTCTGTAGTGTTTGCTTCAGATACTGCTTCCTCTGCTCCTGTGTCCTGCATCCTCTATGGGGAAAAGATAAAAAATTTGGGTTCTCAGACATCTTCAATGATACCACCCACATATAGTTATGGTACAAGAAACCCACATACCAACAGAATACCTTGGGTATTTGAAAAAACTCTGGGTGGGTCAAGTTTTTGGGGTGGGCTCAAGTGCCAGGCAACAAGGGGTGGCTAGCTTGATTCATGAAACTGTTCCCTTTTCTTTAATTAGGGAATGGAAAGACACAGAATGCAGATATATCATAATTCACAACCTTCTTGCTAATATTGAAATTGTCTTAGGTTCAATATATGGGCCCAACTCGGATACCCCATCCTATTTTCCTCCCCTTGCTATTATTTTGAACACTTTTTTCTAATACCCCTTATTTGTTAGGTGGGGATTGAAATCTTGTTATTTCAACTTATAAAATGGGTAGAGCAAGTAAAGCATTTTGATTAGTAGAAAATGGAGTGTCAAATCTGTTTTACACACAGTAGAAAAAAAGCACAGGCAAACAGTACCTAGCCCAATGATGGAAAATCATTGTCCCAAATAGAATGTTCATAGCCCAGCATAGAATGTTTAGAACAATACAGTTAGCCATCTTGGTTTTCAACCTCTGTGGGAACACTGAATTTGAATTGCAGTCTTGTGTTTTTTCACTTTGTTAACAAGTGAAATAATCAGTGTACCATTCAGCTATGTAAACCAGAAGCAATTACTGATGCAGTATAGCTCTGACAGATGTGACACACACAGTTTCAATTTGCTTGTTCATCAACAACGCTCGCTGTATCATGAAAAGAAGGGTCCGCTCGGTTCTGCAGACCTGCATGACTTAAAACAACAGAAATAGAGATATCAACACTTTTACACTTCAACACCTTGACCCTAAAAACATCTATTCTTTTGAGTGTTTTTTTTTAATATTATTATTTAACACCATGAAGCTCACCATGAATCAGAGACTCCATCAAAAAACAAACAATCCCGTCGCGCTCAGCACCAGCACTCAGGAGAGATGCTTCTCAGTCTTGCATAAATAAAAAGAAAACCACTTTACACTCCAGCACAGTCACAAAAAATATACCAGGTTCTCCCCAAACCCGAGTGTGAGTGTGTGTGCTGGGGTTCCTGCCTGCCAAAACCACGACATCATTTTCTTGCTGGTGGAAGGACTATTTTATCAGAAGTTCTGATAAAAATTGCCTTTTGCTGTTTATAGATTTGCTATTTTGTATCAGCAAAAATTTTTTAAAAAAAGATGCCCATTTTATAAGCACAATAAGACACTCCAGGGTGTGTGTTGAACAGATATTACTGTACTTCCAGTGGCTGAAGGCACTCAGCATGTGGGCTTGTGCCTCACTACACCCCTGGGCATGCAGTAATATCTGTTTAACACACACCCAGTTGTGTCTTAATACTTATCGATTTGGATAGATCCCTTCACAGAAAGATATGTCTGTCCCCTGCCTAACATGCTTTAAAATAATTTATTTACGATTTAGGTTTGGTAGATCCATGTAGGCTGCTCCATCCCGAAGTTCAGGAGTATTCTTTTTACTCTTCTCCCCATGGAGTTTACTCCTATATTGATTATTTTTTGATCAGCAATTCTAATATGCAGGGATAGATAGTGTAGTGTTTCATCCCTGGGTGTTGTCCGATCATTCCCCTATCTGTGTTAAAACCCTCATACTTAGACCTTCTACACTGCCTGGCACTTGGACCCTAAATTCCCACCTGCTGTAGGATAACTATATTGTATCCCATATGAAACATTTTATTTCTCAGTCGTGGTCTGAATATGTGGACTCATTGCTGCTACAGATATAATGTGGAGTGCTTTAAAAACTGTGTCTTGGGGGAAGTTTAAAAGATTGACTTCAGTAAAGGAAAAGAAAATAACTAGCTAGGCTGAGGAGTAGCTGTCCCGAATTAAAAGTTTAGGATCCCAGCTAAAGAAGTCCTCCTTGGATCTTGAATGGGAAGAGCTTTATTCTTTGGGAGCTAAATACATGGCCTTTCTCCTTGATAAGGTGACTCGGTCCACATCAAGGTGGGAAGCTATGTTTATAGGCCATGGAGAAAAGGCCGGTAAGTTACTTGCTCATTGATTAAAACAACAACTGGCATCCCACTGGGTAAATTGGTCTGACTTCAGCCAGCCAGTTGTACCTCTCCACAATTCCTATGCCATTCTAGCAAAGTGTGGTTCCTCTGTGGAGGCACCCGCAGTGGAGACCAAGGAGGATGCTGGGAACCTCCACAAAGGAGACCCACAGGAGGGTGGCAGGGGACCCTGCAGGGGAAAGAAACAACTCCTGGTGGGGGACTCCATTGTTAGGAAGGTAGAACTGGGGGAGGAAGGGGAGAGGGAGGTAAGGTGCCTGCCTGGCGCCATGGCTTGAGGGACAGGGAGCGAATCCTCAGGATTGCCTGAGCAGCTGCACAGGGAGGGAGTTGGATGTCATTGTCCACCTAGGGACAAAATGACCTGGCTAAGAAAGGGATTAGAGAAGTGCAGGAAGAGTTTGTGGAATTGGGGAGGGCCTTAGTCAAGTAGCACGCACGGTAACCTTCTCGGAGGTGCTGCCCATCTATGGCATAGGAGAGGCTAGGGAATTCCGCACCATGGGATTCAATCAGTGGTTGAAAAACTGGTGTGGAGCTCAGGGATTTGGCTTCATTGGGGACTGGGGGTCCACCTGGAGTGATGCAAGCCTATACTGGCATGATGGGCTGCATCTGTCCGGGAGGGGAACCAGGATCCTAGGTGATAGGTTTAAATGCTTCATTGGCAAGCTTTTAAAGTAGCCAAGGGGGGGAGGCACTGGAAAGGAGCAGGGAAATCCTAGCCCCCCCAAAATAATCACGGTATTAAGTGTGGCAAACACCAACATAGAGGTGTCGATAGGGAGAAGGGCAGGGGTAAATGGAGAAAGTGACAAAGGCAAGAAGGACAGGGATGGGGCAAAAGGGAGTAAGGCCATCAGGAAATGGAGGGTAATGAGTACCAATGCCCGTAGTCTGGGCAACAAGCTCCCTGAGCTGGTGGCCTTGATGGAAGAGGATGCCTGGATATTGTAGCAGTCACAGAAACATGGTACACAGAGAACCATGACTGGGATGTTAACATACCAGGGCACATAACCTACAGGAGACAGGCAGGGAGAAGAGGGGAGGAGTAGCTCTCATGTAAAGGAAGGGATAAAAGCAACTGAACAAAAGAGTAAACATGGAGGAGAGGAGGCACTGTGGGTCACCTTGGAGACTGGAAAGAGCACCACAATCCGCACAGGGGTTGTGTACAGATCCCCATGTCAGGGGGAGGAAATGGACAAGGATATGATAGAAGGCATTCTTAGAATGGCAGAGAAAGGGGAGATACTATTGATGGGAGACCTGAATATGCCAGATGTTAACTGGAGCACATTTGCTGCAGCCACATCCAAGAGCAGGGCCATTCTTGATGCCTTACAGGTGGCAGGCATTAGACAGCTAGTTTCAGAACCCACTCGTGAGGGAGCAATCTTAGACCTCGTACTCTCAAACGGGGGCAGTGAGAGGATCTCAGATCTAGAAGTGGGTTGCCATCTGGGGACAAGTGACCATCAAATAGTGTGGTTCACATTAAACTCAGCTACAGAGTCAAGCCATACAAAAGTGAGGGTACTGGACTTTAGGAGAGCTGACTTTGGCAAGATGGGAGAGTGCCTCAGAAAAGCACTAGCAAACAGGCTAGAAGGAGGTGTGGATTAACAATGGGGAATCATCAAAACTGCCATCACAGAGGCAACAAGCCTTTGTGTGAAGCAAATAAACAAATCAAAATGAAAGAAAAAGCCACTATGGTTCTCAAAAGAGGTGGCTGTGAAAGTCAGGAAGAAAAGATAGTATTCCGAAGTATAAGAAACACAGAAGGAGCAGGACAGAGAGCTGTACCAGTTAAGGCAGAAGGAAGCAGGAGGGAAGTCAGAATAGCAAAGGCCCAAACTGAGGAAAAGATAGCCAACTCAGTTAAGAAGGGGGATAAAACCTTTTATAGGTACATCAGCGAGCGAGAAAGACAAAGGGAGGGATAGTGAGGCTGAATAGAATGAACGGTGGGTGGGCAGAGGGGACAGTGAAAAGCAGGGATACTGAATGAATATTTCTGCTCAGTATTCACAAACAGGAGGGAAGTACCTAATCCAATTAACAGAAGCACTCTTGATAGGGGGGGTCGATCCCAGTCCTTTCACAGAAGAAAGGGTTCTGCAAGAACTCCTAAAACTGAAGGTGGACAAAGCAATGGGTCCTGATGGAATTCACCCCAGAATTCTAAAAGAATTAAGGGAGGAACTAGTGAAACCACTGGCTACTCTTTTTAATAAATCATGGGAGGATGGTGTGGTACCCGAGGACTGGAGGAAGGCGGATGTGATTCCCCTTCACAAAAGTGGGACCAAGACAGAGGCAGGAAACTACAGACCTGTCAGTCTGACCTCTGTGGTAGGGAAAGTGATGGAGTCACTTCTGAAGGAAAGAATAGTTGAGTACCTAGAGGCCAGTGGGGCACAGGACCCAAGGCAGCATGGGTTACAGGGGACGGTCATGTCAGATGAATGTAATAGATTTCTTTGACTGGGTGACCAAAGTAGTAGACCAGGGAGGGCTGTGGACATGGCCTACCTAGACTTTAGCAAGGCATTTGACACAGTCCCACAAAAGATTAATAGTCAAATTAACCAGCATGGGAGTGGGTCCCAGGGTGGTAGCCTGCAAAACATTGGCTACACAACAGGACACAGAAGGTAATTGTAAATGGAGTCCACTCTGAAGAAAGAGAGGTTACTAGTGGGGCACCGCGAGGGTTCAGTATTGGGTCCAGTCCTTTTTAATGTCTTCATCAGTGACATTGCAGAGGGACTGGAAGGAAAAGTATGCCTTTTTGCAGATGACACAAAGATCTGCAACAGGGTTGATACATAAGGAGGCGTGGAAAGGATGAAAAGGGACTTGGCAAGGTTGGAGGAATGGTCAGAAGTATGGCAGCTAGGATTCAATGCAAAGAAGTGCAAAATAATGCACAATGGGTGGGGAGGTAGTAACAACAACAAAAAAGGAAAGGGACCTGGGGGTAATCATATCAGATGACCTTAAGGTTAGCAAGCAATGTGAGAAGGCAGTAGGGAGGGCTGGGGTATACTGGGATGTATAGGGAGAGGCATCAGCAGCAGAAAACAGGAAGTTGTTATCCCTCTGTACAGACAGTTGGTGAGACCCCATCTGAGTACTGTGTCCAGTTCTGAGACCCCATCTCCGCAAGGACATAGACAGGATAGAGGTAGTCCAGAGGAGGGCAACTAAAATGGTGCAGGGTCTGCAAGAAAAGCCGTATGAGGAGAGACTAAAGGAGCTTAATATGTATACCCTTGAGGAAAGAAGGGAGAGGGGGGACATGATAGAAACTTTTAAGTACCTCAGTGGAATCAACAAAGTCCAAGAGGGTAGCATCTTTCAGCAAAAGAGACTTGCAAGAACAAGAGGACACAATTTAAAGATAGAAGGAGGGCGGTTCAGGGGCAATGTGAGGAAGTATTATTTCACAGAGAGGGTAGTGGATGCATGGAACAGCCTTCCTGAGGAGGTTGTGGGGTCTAAAACTGTGGGAGAATTCAAGAATGCATGGGACAGACATAAGGCAATTCTCGTGGGGGGTAGGAAGAAATAGGCTGTTGGTTAACTAGGATCTACGGCCTATCCTGTAGATAGGGAAATGGGCAGACTAGATGGGCCAAGTGGTCCTTATCTGCCGTCAAAGTCTATGTTTCTATGTTTCTATGTAACCTGCAGTCACTGGCATTATGATGGTCGTCCAGACATTGTGACCAACCTGCTGTAGTTTGGATCCTGGGCCCACACGCCTCCTAGTAGGATGCATAAATAAATCTGGCCCGGTCCTTGCTGAAATAGTCTGGAGGTCATTGGAGAGGGGGACCTTTCTGGATCCCCTGAAGGAGGCAGTTGTTCAGCCCCTGCTTAAAAAATCCTCCCTTGACCTGGACTGTTTGGCGAACTACAGACCTCTCTCTAGCCTACCCTTTGTGGGTAAGATTATTGAGAAGGTGGTTGCGCTGCAGTTGGATGACCATTTGACCAGGCACAATGTCTATGATTCTCTTCAGTCAGGGTTTAGGAAGAGACATGGCACTGAGATGACCCTTGCCCAAGTATTAAATGACCTCCTGAAAGCGAGAGATCATAGGACCCATTCCAGCTTGGTCCTTCTCAATCTCTCTGCAGCACTCAACACTGTAGACCATGGTATGCTGTTGGAATTCCTGTGGTTCATCTGTGGTCTGTCTGGTACAGTCCTCAGATGGTTTTGATCTTTTCTCGAGGGTAGGACTCAGAGAATGGAGTCTGGAATTTATTCCTCAGCCCCTCTCCCCCATCCTGTGGGGGTGCTGCAGGGTTCCATTTTGTCTTCCATGTTATTTGCAGTGTATATGCTGCCATTGGGAGAGATTATCAGGTGGCACGGTTTGAGTTTTCACTGCTATGCAGATGATACTCAACTGTACATGTCCTTTGTACCTGGTCAGGATGTGTTCCTCTCAGTGTTTAACAACTGTCTAACCGGGATCCAGGACTGGATGAGTGTGAGCTGGCTGAGGTTGAACCCAGCTAAAACTGAGGTGCTGATCATGGACCCAGATCATCGAGAGGCAGGTTTGTCGGTGGGATTACCCTCTGGGCTATGGCTTGTGGGTGTTCAGCTGACTGCCTCAGACTGGGTGTGGGACCTGGATGTTATTTTTGATGATGGCCTAACCCTGAAATCTCAGGTGGCAGCAGTAGTCAAAACCTCTTTTTACCATCTGAGGAATATTGCCCGGATGAAACATCTGGTTCCTCCTGAGGATCTTCCAACTTTGGTCCACGCCTTCATTACCTCCTGCCTTGACTACTGCAATGCCCTTTACCTAGGGCTACCGGGGGCTGATATCCACTGCCTGCAGCTAGTGTAGAATGCGTCAGCCAAGCTATTAACTGGTACTTCTAGGACCAGTCATATAATGCCTCTGCTCTGTGGACTACACTGGCTGCCAGTATGGTGGTGAATTACCTTCGAGGTCAGTTTGCTGACCTATAAAGCCCTACATGATCAGGGATCTAGTTTGTTGCAAGATCTTCTTCGCCCTTACTGTTCCCTCTGCCCTCTCCAATCCACCAACGAGGGATTGCTAGAAATTCTCAAGGTCCGTTTAAAGACATATGTGGCACAATCTTTTATTTTTGTGGCCCCGATCCTGTGGAATTTTCTACCTCATTGGGTGCGAGACTGCTTGACTGTCCAGAGTTTTAAAACTGCATTGAAGACACGTTTATTTAGCTTGGCCTTTTCTGGTCCTTAAGCCAGCTATGCAATTTATATAGTTTAAATTGCTGGGTTTTTCAATTAATGGTGTTGCTGTGTTTTATTATATTGTTATGTTGCTAATTTTATGTACAAGCACCTTGGCTCCAGAAAGGCGCTTTTTTATAAATAAAATTTTGATTGATTGATTGATTGATTGATAAATGCCTTAGTGGACTCCAGTTCTGGAATATCAATACGGATCCAACTTCTATTGTGGATATTTTTGGGCAGTTTTTTCAATCCTTATATATGGCATACCAGTTGATCTCAATTATTCAGCCCTATTATCTGATCTCCTTAAAGATGTGACCCTACTTTAGTTTTCCACTTTGAACTCCAATTCTTTGAAGGGCCCAGTAACTGAAAGGAGGGGTACTATCTGCTATTAAACATTTTCCGCTGGACAAAGCCCCCGGCCCAGATGGCTATGTCCCTTTATTCTATAAAGTGTTTCAATCCGAATCGGTGCCTATGTTTTGTGAAGTATATAATTACATGTTTCAACACTCTGTTACAGAAAAGTCTCTCTTTGAAGCCCGGATCATGGTTTTATCAAAGCCTGGGAGAGACCTTACCCTGTCTGAAAATTATTGACCTATTTCTCTATTGAATATTGATATTAAAATTTTCACCTCTATATTGGCATCCCAACTTAAAATAGTTTGGACGGATTTGATTGGACCTGAACAGGTGGGATTTGTCCAAGAGAGACAATCCAGTGATCATTTTCAAAAAATATTTCACCCGACTTGCACCTCTGGGGAAGGGAGTGCCAGTGGAGTGCTTGTCTCCCTAGATGCAGAAAAGGCTTTTGACCAGGAGGTTTCGAATTTCATGTTTGATCTCCTACCTGGGTATGGCCTGCTGGAAGAATTTTTTACTCGGCTTAAAGTTTTTTACACATGTCCCACTGCAACCATCTACAGTAATGGAGTGAGCTCCTCCACTTTTTGATTGTCCAGGGGCATGTACCAGGGGTGCCCCTTCCCCTGTGTTATTTAATTTATATGTCAAACCCCTAGCCTGAAAAATAAAAGCTTCTTCAGGGATAACAGGAATGAAGGTCGGCACTTATGAATCCAGATTATTGATGTTTGCAGATGATGTGCTGCTTCACTAGTAAACTGGTGCTCATCTCTCCCAGCAATTCTAGACCATATTTCAAAATTTAGTACTTTCTCAGGTAACAGATTGAAAATGCATAAAACCACCATTCTGTCTTTAACAACTGATTGTTCCTAGGCAGAGATTTCAGAACTTGGTGTAAAGTGGGCAGCTAAATCTTATACTTTTTTAGGGACTGAGCTTGCGTCTAATCTTGCCACCCTAAAGAAACTTAATATAGACCTGGTGATCTCTCAGATGGAACAGGACTTACTCAGATGGCTTCACATATCCCATATTTCCTCTAGGAGAGGGTGAATATCTTGAAGATGGCAGCTCTTCCTAAATTAATGTATCCTGTTTCAATGCTAAACATGTATTTACCAAAGCACTGGTTTATAAAAGTACATGCACTTTCGTCACAGTTTCATTGATTAGGGAAAAAGCCCAGGAGGGCATTTAACAAACTTTGTAGACTGAAGGAACGAGGAGGACTTTATCTACCTCATATATTCCTTTACTATTTATCATTCCATGCGGTTAAATATTTTAGATGGTACCTCTCGGACAGTACTCAAATCAAAACATCTGACTGGTTGGTGATTGACTGGATCTACTGTAGTTAAAATTGCATCATATTCCACCAGCTGCACTACTATTTGCCTCAAATAGCGGGCTTCCATCTTCCCTGAGAGACCCACCTATAGGGTGGTCATTACAGTCTCACCTTCAACTTCGCCAATTCTATAGACTCTCAGTTAGGAAAGATTTGGGACAGCCACTTTTCGGGAATCCTATTATTCTGCTAGGTGGGAAAGTGTTAGTACCAGCCTTTTGACAGGAATTGCAACCATTTAAATTGCTAGATTTTGTTAGGAAGGACAAGTTTCTTTCTTTTTTCAGAATTTCATGTTATGCACCACCTCCCGGCAACTAAAAGCTTTAAATATCTACAAATTAAACATTGTTCGTAGGTTTTCCTGGGAAAACCTCCCTGGACGAACTCTGCCAGTGCCCTATTTCAGAAAATTTCAGAACTGATAATTCAGGCCAGACTGATATCTAAAGCATATAAAGAACTAGGGAGTCATATCTGGAACAATTGCTCCCCTATAGCTTTCTATTGGCAACAGGCTGCTGCCTTGGGTTATGATTCAGATTTGGTATAATGTCTCTAGATATGTGAAGCAATTAAGATTAGTTAATTTTAAGGTTTTACATAACATGTACAAGGCAATTCTAGGGGGTGGGGGAAGAAGTAGGCTGCTGGTTAACTAGGCTCTGCAACTTATCCATCAGGTAGGGAAATGGGCAGACTGGGTGGGCCAAGCGGTCCTTATCTGCCGTGTCAAATTCTATGTTTCTATGTTTCTATGTATTATAAAAAGGGTCTGAGAAATAGAGCTTTCTGATTGGTTGTAAACATTCTATCAGCCCTATGTTAATCTTTGATTAACATACATGTACAGCCTAATCACATGCTGAACAAGGTTTAACACTATTTAAAAAACATTTTTATTATAATAGCAATAAGGCAGTCCCAGGGGTTATGTTAATGGTCAGTTAATCACCCTCTAGGGGCATGTAGCACTCGGCTATGCCTCATGCCACATTACGCCCCTAGAGGGTGATTAACAGACCATTAACATAACCCTCTGGTCATGCTTTATTGCTTAACTATACCCCAGCAAAACTTTATCAGAAGAATAAATTGACCAAAGTTCAATGCACCAAATGTCTTCAGAGGGAGGGTTCATTATACCACATGCTGTGGACATGTCCCAATGTGACAAGTTTTTGGAGTGCTATTGCACAATATTTTACACAGTTTTTTGGACATACTAATTACTTTACTTTAGAGATGTGAGTTATTGGTAACTATGCAAATATTGGTTTGGCCTAAGATAAAGTTTGTATGGCGGAGATAGATGTCGTCAAGCTTTTGATAATAAGACACTGGCTTTCTAGTAGGCTACCCACTTTTAGGGAATAGATTCAGGAGGCTTTGTCATCTGTGAATGCGGAATGAGTTATAGAAGTACACCATAATATACCACACTTTCTATCTCTGTGGGATCCTTTTCTTTCATTTATTGCCAGGGGGTGATGTTTATTTTTGAAACTTTTATGGCTTTTCCCCTTGACATTCAAAGTTTTTACTTTATTACTCTGCTGTGTAGTGTTTTTATGACTTAAGATGTTATTATACCTTTCTGATATGACTGTTTAATAATATTTCTTATGCCTTCTGAGAACGATTATGCATGTCGGGGAGGGAGGTGGGGGTCACTGGTATTTTTCTTCTCTTTTTGTTGGGAGAGGGGAAGGGGACTTTTTGATACAGTGCTGCCTCAGGGGATTAGTTTACCAGGTTAAACATTGGGGGAAGGAGGTAGGGGGTGATAGTTTGATACTATGTCTAGTTCTCATGATACGCTTCTGAATTAATGTAGGGCGGGACGGGGTCCTATGTACTTTTCTAGTTTTTGTTTTTTGTTCTTCTTCTTACTCTATGGATTTACTTGTGTTCTAATATACAAGGACTTGTCAGTGTATTTTTGAAAACCTAATAAAGTATATTTAATAAAAAAAAATAAAGTATTACATTTGGACAGAAGGAGCATTTACAGCAAAATTTCTTAAACATAATCAATTTACATAGACACATAGAAACTGATGGCAGATAAGGACCACTTGGCCCACCTAGTTTGCACATTTTCCCCTACCTACTGCAATACCACAGATCCTATTATATCTCTGGCTTTTGCCCTCTCTTTCCTATTGATAGGGTTCCCTTGTACCTATCCCATGCATTTTTGAATTCCTCTACCAGTTTTGCAACCACCACCTCTGCTGAGATGCTGTTTCATACATCCACCACTCTTTCTGCGAAAACATACTTCCTCACGTTACCCCTGAGTCTACTCCCCCTCCAGCCTCATATCATGGCACCTTATTCTTGAATTATTTTTCTTTAAAGATGCTACCCTCTTGTACCTTACTTATGCCCTTGAGGTATTTGAAGGTTTCTATCATATCCCCACTCTTTCTCGTCTCTTTCAGGGTATACATATTGAGGTACTCTAGTCTCTTCCTAGATGACTTTTGGTCCAGACCCTGCACCATTTTTGTTGCCCTTCTCTGAACTGCCTCTACTCTGTCAATGTGCTTCTGGAGATGCGGCCTCCAGAACTGGACACAATACTCCATATGGGATCTCACCAATTAATTGTACAGTGGTATCACCACCTCCTTTTTAGGGTTGCAGTGGGCATAACCCTGCAGACATATTGCTATCAAAAAAGGACTCAGTGTATTCCTTCTGACTGAACAACCTGTTGGAGCTGCGCTACAGTTGCTTCTGTGTCTGTGGAGTTTGTGGAACACTCAGCTTGTTGTCTCCAGTCTCACTGCACTATTTTATACTCAAAGTATCAGCGGTGTCCTGTTCCGACACTGGGGGACTGGACATCCCCAGTGTCACACTTATGTTTTTTTTGGGAGGGGTACAGTGGTGGGTGCTGAGAGAGGGATAGCTATAATTTAAATGAAAAAAAAAATGGTGGTCATGGCACACTCTGTCCTGTCCAAGATGGCTGCCGCACTCTACTGCGCAAGTTCTTGTAGTCACGCATGGGCAGCAGAGTGCAGTGGCCATCTTGTACATGGTGGTGTGTGCTGTGACCACTGATTTTGTTTTTATTTTGAATTATAGATATCCCCCACCCATCCCTACCTCTCAGCACCCCCCCCCCAAGAAACAGAAAGAGTGACACTGGAAGGTGCCAATCCCCAGTGTTGCGATCAGGACTACTCTGTGTTTTTTATTTTATATTCCCCACCCAACCCTCCTCTCAGCACCCACCAAACATGGACTCGTAAGTTTGGTAATATTCAATATTTTTACCCCAAATTTTCAAATTAGCCAGTTCTTTACAGCACCTCAAGAATATGACAGCTGTCATTTTTCAACTCCTAGCCAAAATGTGCTTTTGTGTCCCCACAGTTGATTTCATAGTTGCTGCGAGAAATCACCTTTCAAGCAGTAGTTGAACATTTCATGAGACAGGGTCATAACAAGGCTATGCTGAAAATGTGGTGTACAAATATTACAAAACAGCAACTTTATGAGCCTACATTGCATTTCACTAATGCAGGCTCGTAACTTTGCTAATTTTCAATATTTGTACATCAAATTCCTCATCTGAAGTCCTATTGACTCTGTCCAGTTTGTTTCTGCTGGTGATACCTCTCACTGTGCACCCCAGCATCACACTGTCTCTTCTCACAACCTTTTCACAATGCTTGGTCACCTGTAGTTAATCAGATATGATTTCCCCCAGGTCCCTTTCCTGTATGGTGGTCATTATTACCCCCCATCATGTACTACCCTCGGGTTTCTGTGCTCCAAATGCATGATTTCACATGTCTTTGCATTGAATCTTAGCTGCCACACTCTTGACCACTCCTCAAACTTGTTTAGGTCTCTCCTCATTTTCTCCACAAACATACACACCCCGGAGTGTCACACCTGTTGCAAATCATAGTGTCATCTGCAAAGAGGCATACCTTCCCTTCCAGCCCCTTTGCAATGTTGCTTATGAAGACATTAAAGAGGACTGGCCTCAGAACTGATCCTTGTGGCACCTGCTGGTTGTCCTCATGTCATCAGAATGAACTCTGTTTATCGTGACCCTCTGTGTTCTATCCCTTAACCAATTTATGACCCAGTTTGCCACCGTGGAACCCAGTCTCAGGCTGCCCAGCTTGATTACAAGCCTCCTATGTGGAATGGTGTCAAAGGCTTTGCTGAAATCCAGGTAGGCCACATCCACCTCCTCTCCCTGATCTAATTCCCTGGTTACCTAGACAAAAAATCTATCAGATTTGTTTGACATAACCTTCCCACTGTGAATCCATGCTGCCTAAGATCCTGTGATCCACTGGATTCTATATATGTACCACAATTATTTCCTTTAGCAGTGATTCCATTATTTCCCCACCACCGAGGTCAGGCTGACTGACCTGTAATTGCCAGCCTCCTCCTTGCTCCCACTTTTGTGGAGATGGACTGCATCTATCCTCCTCCAGTCTTCTGGAACCACTCCCATTTCCAGAGATTAGTTGAACAGGGCTGTCAGTGGTGCTGCAACCACCTCTTTAAGCTCCTTTAATATTTTTGGATGTATCCTACACAGCATCATTGCCTTGTCCATTCTTGGTTTTGTGAGTGCCTTTAGGACTTTCTGCCTCCCATTGCTGCTCCTGTCATTTAACTGAGTTCCCACACCTTTCCCCTCCTTCTGTGCATACTGAACAAAAACATTTGTTCAGGATTGCTGCTTTCTCCAAATCCCCCTCTGCACACTACCCTCATTCCCCTTTTAGCTTAACAATCCCATCCCTGTTTTTTCTTCTTTCACTAATGTACCTGAAGAATGTCTTGTCCCCTTTGTTACTGCCTGGACTGTTTTTCCCTCCATTCTCCCTGCCTCCCTCTGTTTTTCTAGATACACTTCCCTCTCCTTCTCTGTTTGTGTTTCCTTGAACCTCCTGAATGCCAGCCTTTTCACTCTTACCTTCCCATTTACTTCCTTTGAGAACCATTGTGGTCTTTGTTTCCTCTTGTTTTTGCTTAATTGCCTAACACAAAGATTTGTTGCCTCCTCTATGGCTCCTTTTGGATTCGCCCATTGCTCCTCTACACTACCCATCCTCCTCCCTCCTGAGACATTTCCCCATCTTTGCAAAGTCAGACCTTCTGAAGTCCAGGACCCTTGGATTCATGTGGTTTGACTCCACCACTGTTCTCACATTGAAACACACTGCATGGTGATCATGGGACTCAAGGTGGCTACCCACCACGACATCTGCAACTCTTTCCCCATTGGTGAGTACTAGATCCAGTATCACTCCCTCCTTGGTGGGCTGTACCATGAGCTGCCTGAGGCACTGCCCCTGCAGGGCATCCAGGATGCCCCTTCTCCTGGCTGAGACTGCAGCTGGGATGCTTCAATCATCATCTGGCAAATTGAAGTCTCCCACCGGCAGTACCTCCCCTTTAGTTGCCATCTTATGGATGGCTTCCACTAGGGCACTGTCCGTTTCTTCCCCTTCACTCCAATCTGAACAATAGTGCCATTAACTGTCTCTAGGATGACCCACAATATCTCCATCCCTTTCTGCACTCCCTGTACCTCAGTTGCTTTTATACCCTACCTGACATAAGGCGCCATTCCTCCTCTCCATTACTAATACTAAGACTAATACACACTTTTGTTATAACTATATGCTCGATGAAGGAAATTGCTACCTAAGTGTGAAAGGTTGTGCTTATTTTGACTGAATACAAAGTCAGAAGGCCCTGCAACATCTGTACAACCTGCCACGTATATAGACTTGTGCAGCTCTTAAATGAGAATTGATTATAATAAATGTGAGTTTCCAATTTCTGTCTTGTGTTGCATTACATTAACAAGATCTGGTTTGGTTAATGAAAACATTAATATTTTATTAGCGGCCTCATCCATTTATCTAATGTTTTCTAAGGGAGGTGTTTTAAGTTGCTGTTGCTTTTTTATTCTTTGCCTCGGTGTTATACAGTTATTCTTTCAAAGTTTAGCAACCATTTGCAGTACAAGATTGAGTTTGAATATATTTCTAACAGTTTTTGCTAACTTCACTTAATGATATTGCATTAAAACAAGAAAAGAAACAAAACTCCATAATCATTACATCAAGGGTTGTGTCCACCTGATAGGTTGCTAAGCACTTGTGACTTCAATGAAGTCTTGCCCCTCTTCACCCGAAACCTGCTCAGACTGGCTCAGTTTCAAATGTGCATCTGACAAGGTTGCAGCACCTGAGCTCAGCTCCTGATACCAGCGGGATTTGTTGTACAGTTTGCCCCTACCTTTGCCTACCCTTTCCCCTGTCCGTCTGTCTCCCTCCTCCTCCTCTCTGCTTGAATTTCTCTCATGCTCTGTGTCCTTGATTATATTTTCTGACTGAACTTGCAAAACCACTGCTACTTGCTCTGTATTTTGTCTTTGTTTTTTGCACTTGATCTTGTATTTATACACCAATGCTAATTATAAATCAACCTTGACCTTGTATTTTCTACCATTGCTGATAATTGCTGTGTACTGTATCTTATCCTTTGAATCTCATTTAATCTTGTTATGCCTGTACTTGCCTCACCACACTTGTGGCCCGGGTCATGACTGAAAATGCTCCTTAGGATCAGTGCATCTACCAGGTCAGCAAAGACAAAAATAAATAAACAATCATTTGTCCATGCTGAGTGTTTTCTTGCTGATACTAGCATTGGACATGCAGGAGTTATACACATGCAGAATAGGAATGAGAGTGAAGTACTGAACTCATGCCAACCCCACCTCCACCCTGCAGTGATGGACAGGCCTTGGGGTGTGCCTTTGGATCATTGCCAGTAACACTCATGGCATTTCACCTCACCCTATCCTGCAGACACCGACAAGTGTTGAGGTGTGCCTTGGGGTGTTTGGCTTGATAGTCACCCCATTTCATAAGGACATACATTGAAGTGGGTGCAGTATAGGAGAATGGGGTGAACTCCAGGGCCAAAGATTCCAAGGCACACCTCAATGCCTGTCACTGGCTTCAGAGTGAGAGTGGGGGTGGAGTGGTGTGAGCATTATAGCTAGCAATCCAAAGGCACACCCCTGACACCTGTCTGTCTGTACAAGGTTGTCGTTATTTAGAAACCCTTAAGGCCCAGGTATTTGTTGGTATTTTCACTACAGATTTTCAACATGGCCTTTTTGTGACCCCACCTCATGAAAGCATTTGGGACCTCTACTCATGAACAGTGGCACTGTGATTTTGTTAATCTGTCCTGAATATTGTTTTCTTACAGGGACTGCACCGTTCTGCGCCAGATTTGCAAAAACACTGTTCAGGTAGAATGTGAAAAATGACAGCTGTACCATTCATAGGGAGGTGTAAAGAGATGGCAATGTTGAAAATCTGGAGTGAAAATATTAAAAATGCTTGAAGTTATGAGTGTACATGGAAACTGTGCAACACATGCTCATAACACAGTCATTTAGTGGAATTATTTCACCAAATTTTCAACACAGGTATTTTGTGACTTCTGCTCATGATCAGTGTCATAATGATTTTCTTAGTCTGTCCCAAACATTGATTTCCCACAGCAACTGCGCCATTCTATGCCAGATGTGCAAAAGCAGGATGTAAAAAATGACAGTTGTACTGTTCATATGGAGGTTTGAAAAACTGCCAAATTTGAAAATCTGGAGTGAAAATATTACAAATTTGTGACGTTACAAGTGTTCAGGTAAACTGCACTAGATTTGCAACATATTCTTTTTGGGAGCCCACCTCATGAACAGTGACACTGTTATTTCATTAATCAGTCCTGAAAGGTGATTCCACGCAGTGACCGCAAAATCCCCTTTCAGGACTGAATAACCAGATGACAGTCA
The DNA here is from genome assembly GCA_016271365.2 of Neoceratodus forsteri. NCBI lineage: Eukaryota > Metazoa > Chordata > Ceratodontiformes > Ceratodontidae > Neoceratodus > Neoceratodus forsteri. The sequence goes on along the minus strand of CM057452.1, from coordinate 523,541,979 downwards.
CTGAATTCATGAGATGGGGTCTCAAGAACTCTATATTGAAAATTTGGTGCCAAAATTCAGAAAAATGGCCAAGATACCCACATAAGTTGATAACCCCACATTTATGCCATTATACAGTTTACCGGCATTTCTTCAGTTCACTATCAGCTATGAAGAATGCAGATGTGTTCCTGCTCCACCAAAGATCATCACACTGGCCTCCAGAGGTAAGTATGGGGTGAGGTGGGAGTTTAGGGATGTGAGATGCACAGAGGGTGGGTGTGGGTAAGGGGATGGGGGCACCGTAGACAGCGAGGGACCGTTTTCTTGTTTACAGGGTTTTAAAAAATAAAAAACAAAGCAGGAAGGTTTTCTTTTTTTACAGGTGGTTTTGCACACTGGGGTGAGATCCCAGCTTGCCACCTGGGTGTTTCCTGGGTGTGGGGGTCTGTAGCCGATGGGGATTGGACAATCCATCGGCACATACAGTGTTTTGGAGGGCACATCAGCTGAGGGGAATTGGGCACCCCCCTCGGCACACAACAAATGGGGCGTGGGACATTATGCTGATGGGGATTAGGCTACCCCGTTGGCAAATGAACTGGGGAGGTGGCATGCTGACAGGGGGATTGGGCACCCCCATTGACTTTCATGGGGACTGAGAGGCAGCCAGCGACATCCACCGCTTGATGTCAATATGCAAATAGCCTACACTTTACCACCTCTGATTGCAGTGGTGATTTTCTTTCAACTGCACTCCACTGCATCTGAACTGCTGTCATAGACAGCTCAGCCATTCATTGGTGCGGTGTGGTTACACCTGCAAAATGGATCAGGGCATTGGTAGAGCGGGCTGCATACCTCCAAAAAGTCATATGGTGGCACTATGTTACTTGCGCATGCACAAGCAAACATAACAAATACATAAATAAATGACCAACTGCACTGTACTAGCCTGAAACAACTTACACTAAGGTAAGGGGAACTGGTGGCTTGCGATCTTATTATTGCTGAGAAGCTTTCCTCTCTGTCTTATGCCTGCCTTTACTTCCCTTTTACTATAGGGCTACCTACTAGCACCTAATATCAGCAGGGTGAGGTGGTGTCATATGGGATTCGTTATGCACAAAAATTGCGAAGCGATTAGCCTTAACTAGGGTAACTCTGAAAACAGTTTCATATTATTTCCCCTGAAATGTGTCTATCCTCCTGTCTGTACTAATTAAACTCTGTGGCTTCTAAGGCTTTTTAAATTGGACTCTGGATGCAAGGCAAGGGGATTTAGAGAGGCTCCAGCACCTCTGTGACCCCCTCAGGCAGTGCTCACACAGAATATCCCTTGCTGATGGAGCAAGGCCCCCCTGCTAGTGGGGCTCTGAAGTTTTTCAGCCAGTACCATGGCCAACTGGAATTCCCGCTAGGGTTCAAGGATGTGCCACCAAGTGAAAGGCGACACGTCTATTGTGTAAACTGAGATGGACTGGGTCATATAGAAAAATAGTGAGGTAAAATCATGGATAAGGCTCCCATTCAGCATAAACAGTGTTTGCTGACCAAATGCGATAAGGAGGTCCCCCAATATCTCCAGGCCATTTTGGCTTTAGGCCAAAATAATGACCACATCTCTCTGCTTACCTGCCCCCCCATCTGTAGTCTTTGTTTCCCCCTGGCAGCTGCTGGGTGTAATCCAATCCTCCAGCATGATCCTTGTTTGAATTCCCATCATGGCTAGGCCTTGTAACCCGCATGTGCATTACAGCCTGAAGACTCGCTCATGCACACTATGTCCCAGTGGCCATCTTGTGCACAGCAAATGCAATTGCTCATGGTGAGCAGACATCCCAACTCAAACTCCCATTTGGATATCTATCCATGAATGCTCATCATGGACCTCTCTCAGTCCTTGCTCAATCTCGAATGTTCTGTTCTCATTCCCTCTTACCAAAGGGCCATGCAACAGACCCCAACCCACCTTAAGTGACCCACTCCTCACCAGTTCAGAAAATCATATTGTTGAGGGAAGCCCACTCCTTTTCATACACTCTGAACACACTTACAATAGTGATCTTGCCTGGGCAGGCAAGCCCTGATATTAAAGGGCTATATGCTCCACCAGATCAAGGGGGCGGTTTATATACATGTATAACCTTTTTCAATCATACACAATAAATCACCATAATTTTTAAACTCATACTTTTGCATCTCTTGTGGAAGAAATTAACTTCAGCACCTGCCTCTATGTCTGGTTCTTCTTTTGAGAGGACAATATGGGCAAGATGAAGGTCTGCAGAGACTGCAGCATACCCATCCCTTCGGTGCAGCTAGACTGGCTATGTCCCTCCTCTGTTGAGTAACCCTCTCAGTTATCCAAATGAGGGGTTGTCCAGGGAGGGCTCCAGTGGATCATCTCAGCAACCATCCACCTCCAAACCCCAGTTCTCCATCCAATCCAGCTCTCCCATAGAGCCCATCCTAAGCAAGGATACAGCTGCCATCCTTTTTCAAAACCAGAAGGTTATGCAGGTGCAACAACAGTTTATGGTAGCAATGCTAGAGAAACTGACAGAACTGTTAGGTCTGCACCTCCCCAGCCTGGCAAACCCAGTGCCAAGCAAGTCTCCATCAAACCAAACAAATCCTACACCTGTAGAAACCATAATGCAGGCCCCTCAACCTGACTCTGAAGATGACTCGGGGGATGAGGAGGATAGGGTAGTTGATCCTCAGTCACTAACAGCTGAGTGGTGCTTTCTAGACCAAATCCCAGCACTAGTATGCAACATTGTGTCCACAGCGTGGTTCAACACTCCAGCACTGCTACCACAATCCAAGCTGATTCCCTCCCACCCACTCTCAGCCAAAAATGCTGACATCTTCCCAGTATTTGAGTCTATTGAAGAAGTGGTGACCAAAGAATGGGAATCTGTGAACCCAGCTCGTATCCCTGAATGGCAATCCTGTGACCAAATGTACCCACTACAGGCAAATAAGCTGTCACTGTCATGCACTCCCCCCATGATAGACCCACAAATAACATCCCTAAACAAAAAGACCTTCCTCCCTTTGGAAGGTGCCCCAGGATTGATGGATACATAGGACAGAAAGCTGGAGGACATCCTGAAGAAGAATTTTGAACCGGCCCGACTTGGAGGCAGGGCGGCAGCAATAGCAATCTATGGCACAAGGGCTTAGCTAATCTGGTTGCAGGATGTTATGAAATCAATAACTCAGAAGTCTGCAGAAGTGCAACCTCTGGAAAATGCCATTCTATCAAAAAAATACCTAGAAGACATGGTCGTGGACATACTTAAGATTAACACTAGAACGGCAGCATTCATTAATAGGTTCAGAAGGACACTGTGGCTTAAACTATGGGATGTGGACAATGAATATTTTTATTTTTATTTATTTAAATGTAGTTTCACCAGGTGAGTACACTGAGCAGAATAGCTCATTTCCAGATACATCGTGGGGAAGGGAAGAGGGGTACAAGAATAGCAAAATAAAATATAGCATAATACCACAATTCACATGCCAAATACTTGCCAAATGCAGGATACAGTTGATACAAAAATGCAACAAGACAGTTTACAGTGGAATACAGTAAGTATAATATGCAGTTAACAGTGAGAATGCACAGAGCACGAGAAACATTATTGGCTATAACAAGGCATGTTAATTTGAAATGCAAGAAGACCATGGTATGTGAATAGATAGATGAAACAGAACAGGAATTCAATCAGGATCAAAAGATACCATGTTTAAATGGCAGGAATAGGGACTAGAAGAAATCTGGATTTTGGAGAAAGCAGTATTGCTAAGCTGGGCATGACATCTCAATTCATAGAGAGGAGGGGGGGTGGACCGATGGCTAATTAGGAGACTGCATCAGAGGGTTAGCCAGTTTGGCAGGAACAGGAATCTAGAAAATCTAAATGTATGTTTCATAAATTCCTATTCAAGGGGTCACTACTGTTTGGGGAGGGGCACTAAAAACACCTCAAAGACAAGTAAGATGGCAAAACACTGGGGAAAGAACAAGCTAGCAGATCCACATACCTCCATGCCAGGCATAAGTTTCACCCAAACTCCTTTTGAGACAGGAGAAGGGGCTACTATGGAAACAGGAGAAACAACTTCTGGCCCTTGTACCCCTCCAACAGCTACAGGAGATTCGGAGGTAGGGGAGGAGCTGGCAGGGGCCCGAATAGCTCCAGCCAAAAGGCACAGTAAAAACTATGACTATACCCACTGCCAGAGTAATCAAAACATTCCAGTAAGCATGCATCTCCTTCAATTCACCAATGCATGGAAAAAATCAACAGAGGACAAGTGGGTGTTAGAGATAGTGCAAAAGGGTTATGCCATAGAACTGATGGACATTTTCAAGTTAAACACAGCAACAAGTTAAAGTTAAAGTACAGCAACTGTCTCTTAAACTCCTACTCTTCCTCCTCTTGATATCAGGAAGTGTCCACTCAAATCCTGGCCCTGTCTCCTACAGTACAACAAAGCCTGCCAAAATGGAGGGGGGGCTCAAAATTGCTACCTTAAACATCTGCAGTCTCCTCCCAAAACTGGCCTCCCTTCAAATCTTTGCCAGCCAACACAACCCGGATATCCTTGCCATCATCGAAACTTGGCTGACACCTAATATTCCAGATCATGCCATCTCTATACAAGGCTACAAGATATTCAGGCTGGATAGGACCTCAAAAAGGGGTGGTGGATGTGCAATCTACATAAAGGACTACCTCACCTGTCTCCCTGGTTCTCATCCCACCACAGAAACCTCAGTGCAACTCCTCCCTATCAAGATACTACTTGGTGCCCAAAACAAAGTCCTCATGATTGCTGCTGTCTATATCCCACCAAAAGATCCTGATTCCGGCCTACAGGCTGTCCTCGAGTTTGTAAGTACACAACCTTCTGACATCAAACTCCTTCTCCTTGGGGACTTTAATATAAATTGGCTTGCTCCTGATGAAGGGTCAAACAAAGATGCCATCCTAGCAGCAAATTTAACACAAGTGGTAAACTCCCTACCAGGAAAAACTACAAATCAGGGACCAGCACCCTCATTGACTGGATCCTTACCAGGCGCCCTACCGTATAACCAATGAGAGTGTTCTCCCTGACTAGCTCCAGTGATCACTCTCCAATAATATGTACCTGGACAAATAAGTTTCGTATCAGCCTCCAAAACCATCTATAGCAGAGTCCTACCTTATGGCAACCTTACTCATCTCAAGACCTGTCTTAGGCAGATAGACTGGTCCTTGATTTACAAAACTCAAGATGTTGACCTAGCCCTTGATTACTTTATTACTACTTTCAACACTGCCTGTGACACCTATGCACCAGTAAAAAAGTGCAAAATCAAAGCACTCACAAATCCCTGGCTCACGGCAAAGCTATTGGCACAACTCAAAAGTAGGGATCACCTCTGGGCCACTGCAAGAGCTACTGGCACTCTGTCGGACATTCAAAAGTATAAACAAGCTCAACCACTGTACTAAACAGATCCACTTGATGAAGAGCTCCTACTTCAAGAATACCTCTCCAACTCCTGGGGCGAAGGAAATCCTTCTGGGACAACATAAAGAATATCATGGGTCAGAGTCCAAATCCTCTCCTACAATAATGAATGTGGATGGAACCACTACATTAGACCCAGAGATCATTGCAAAAACCCTAAATGATACCTTCACGGACCTTAGTGGTGTCCTCTCATCTGATTTCTTTACTGATGCTGACCCTCCAATTTCTACTTCTACTACTGCCTCTCCAACCAAACCACCCTTCCATTTCAAACTAGTAAAGGCACATGAAGTCTATAAATATGTAAAGAAGGCCATTTCTAAGTCCCGAGCAAGCAGCGACACTATTGACCTTAAACTTCTGTCCCTCACTCTGGAGGAAGTACTGCTTCCCCTCACAAAAATTTTCAATCTCTCCCTCTGCTACAGCCAATTCCCTAGGAAATGGAAGGCTGCAGTTGTCACTCCAGTGCACAAAAGTGGTGATAAGTCACTGCCTGGTAACTATCGCCCGATATCAATACTACCACCTCTCTCTAAGGCCCTTGAACGCTTGGTGGCGGACCAACTTTCAGACTACCTGGAAAAGCACAACATCCTATGCACTCAGCAGCATGGATTTAGGAAAGGGCACAAAACATCGACTGCCCTACTTCAATTCTCAGGAGCAATCCACAATGCCATGAACAAAGTAAACCTAACTGGAGCAGTCTACATTGACTTAACCAAGGCATTTGATACAGTTCACCATGGCCTACTTATCAAACAACTTCTATCCCTAGGGCTCTCGTGAGGTCCTGGTGACTAGGTAAAAATTACCTTGCTCAGCGCTCTCAATCTGTAAAAGTAGCTGGAGTTCTCTCAGACTCAAAACGGTTATGCTCAGGAGTTCCCCAAGGGATCCATCCTGGGCCCCTCCTTTTCAACCTTTTCCTAAACTCCCTCCCCAAATCCTGCCCTGAACAATTAATCCTCTATGCCAATGATGCCGTGATTCTTGCCACTCATAAAGATCCGAACCTCTTACGCCTCAACCTTCAGCATGTTTTTTCCAAAGTTGAGATGTGGTTCCTTGAACATAAGCTGGTTATAAACCACAAAAAAAACGAAATCCATGCTCTTCTCAAACCCGCAAAACAAGAAACGGCAAGTTCCACTCACCATTAATACACACCTGGGAAATACCTTGAACAAGTGCCAATTTTCAAATATCTTGGAATCAACTTTGATCAAGGCCTAACCTTCGCAACTCACATTGATAGTACAGCAAAACTATTAATCAGCGTAATTGGGATTCTGATTCGGAACCGACAGCTTCTTATCCATTCTGCACTGAGAGTTGCCATCCAATCTTCTATCATCTCAGTCATTGACTATGGCTTAGTTATATATGGATCTGCCACTACTACAGCACTTAGTCGCATTACAACATCCCTAAATAAGGCCTGTCAGCTGCTCACTGGTGCACATCGACGTACCCACACATGTGAATTCTATGCTGACTCAGGTTGGTTGCAACTCTCAAACCGGATAGGATAAAGTACCTTACCTGCCTGATGGCGAAAAAATCCACTCTGGGCCTCACTCCACCCTGTATCCAAGACCTGTTATGCCCGAGCGCTAGCACCCATTTTACTAGAAGATCAGAACACCAGCCTCTCCAAGTCCCCCGATGCCGGACTTCTCAAGGACAAAGATCATTTGCCTATCGTGCCCCCAGCTGGCTAAATGCCCTCAGCACTCATATTACTGCCTCCACCTCTCTAGGTATTTTCAAATCAAGGCTTTTCTCTCACCTTGCCACCTCCAGCTCCTGTGACTGCCCTGATTAAACCTCCTATTCTCCACCACCCTGTTCCGTTATTTGACAAAGACATGTTTGGGAAACCTTTTCTCCTGCTATTGTCTGCTCCCCACACCTTTCACTTAACCTCTCTGTTCTGGACTTTTTCCCTACTTGTTTCTCCTAATCTGGCATGACCTCTTTCTTGTAATAATAATGTGATTATTGATATCTCATGTCCTTTTGCACAAGTGATTTGATATGTATTTGTATATGTTTTCTTGCTCTTGACACAACACAAATTGTTGTGTTATCTATGTAACCTTTTGTACTGTACCTAATTGACGTGGAACCTTTGTAAAAGAGCCTCTGGCTCAAAGGTAGTAATTCCTAGAACAATAAACTAAGCTAAACTAAAAAAAAAAAAAAAACAGACTAACCATCTCACCAGTATCAAAACACAAAGTACAAGCCTGCCACCGACACAGAGACAAGGCGTCCGTCTGTGCTGCCGATGAGCCGGGTTTGGAAATGGACTTGTGACATTGGAGGGCTGGCTGGGGAGTGAAGGGATGAGCTAGAGACAGCTCTCCTTCTCCAGTGGGAGGGGGGTAGAGTGTCCAGCACCCCATGGACCTGCCGGCGCGGTCACCTGAGGGGGTGGGGTGGATGCAGGTCATCATTGTACGTTCCCCACCCCAGGTACTGCCACAAGTCACAAAATTCCAACCCCTGAGTATAATGCCCTGTTCTGCCACCATCCCCGCTGCCAACAGTGTCCTCCATGTGGGGTCCCGCTCCCATGGCCCCACCCTGAGGGACCTGGGGAGGGGGCATTCACCCATTGGCCCTGCCCAGGGTGATAAGCCTGGGCATGGGGCAGGCAGTGTGCAGGCAGAGCTGAGCTCCTTTCTGGGAGGGGGGCCAGCCCAAAAACAAAAACCCCACAAAGTACAGCCCTCATAGATTCGTTATGTCCAACTGAACCTGGCCTATAATAAAGCAATAACAGAGGTACCACTGGCAGAAAGAGGACAAGGAATATATTCCATCTTCTTTATGATGCACAAGAAAATGGGAGGCCTTCGACCAGTGCAAGACTTAACATTTTTTAATCGTTCTATAAAATACAAGCCCTTCAAGATGGAAATGACCAGCTCCACACTGAAAGTCATACGCCCTGGGGACTTTCTAACATTAATAGACCTGAAAGATGCCTACCTCCAAATCCCCCAAGACCTTCGCATTACAAATTCCTCAGGTTCCACATCCTAGGGAAGCACTACCAGTACCAGATTCTCCCTTTCGGACTAGCATCAGTCCCACCGAATCTTCACAAAAGTGTCAATGGTGCTAGAAGCCAAAATGATGGAGCAGGGCATTCTAGACATACCATACTTCATCAACTGGCTTATCAGAACCAAATCCCCCCCAACAGTCAGTCCAGGAGACAGAGGCAGGGGTGCAGTGTCTGAAGAGCCATGGTTGGGTGACTGACTGCATCAAGAGGCGCCTTAACCCCATCCAATCTATAGAACACGTGGGTACCATAACTGATATGGCTGCAGAGCTTGTATGTCCACTGGAACAGCATATCAACAGTGTGATAGCACAAGTATCCAGACTACTGAGACTCAAACGTCCATCACTAGAACTAGTCTCCCAGGTACTGGGACTGATGTCTTCATGCATAGACATAGTTCCATGGCCCAGATGGCACATGAGGCAGCTACTGTCCTTCATAATAAAACAGGGGGCAATACACAGCTCAGTCTCACCAAGACAACCACCATCCCTCCGCAGGTGGCTCACTCCCTGATATGGTGGATGAACAAGAACAGCTTCTCCAAAGGAATGCCACTGGACATTCAGTATGAGGTAAAAATCAACACAGATGCCAGTCTATCAGGTTGGGGGGCAGTCACAGGGCACTAGTCAGCACAGGGAAAATGGTCTCTGCCTGAGTCGAAACTCCCAGTAAATGTCCTGGAGATGAAGGCAGTCTTTATAGCACTATTACACTTCAGCCAATAGGTTAAAGGCAAACAAGTACTAATCAGATTGGACAATCAAGAGACGGTGGCCTACATCTCCAAACAAAGGTGGGTGAAGAGCAGAACAAAGGAGGCCAGAAAACTTCTGTCGTGGGCACATAATCACCTCACCAGCATCTCATTTGTGCATCTTCTGGGTTAATTGAATGCAACAATGAACTGGCTGAACCACCAACAGGTCCACCCTGGTGAGTGGAGGCTTTACCTGCAAGTTTCTGAATCCATCAACAGGCGCCGAGGTCCCATACAATTAGATCTGATGGCTACCAGAAAAAACACACAATGCCCCAACTTCTATTCTCGACTCAAGGACAAACAGGCATTGGTGGTGGACGCCCTGTCATCAGATTGGTTCTTTGATGTGGCATACATCTTCCCGCCATTACCACTGATTCTGCAGGTCCTGAAAAAGATCTGACACAGTAGGTTGAGAGTGATCCTGATTACTGCCTACTGGCCCAGGTGATCCTGGATAATGGATATGGCCCTGGAGCATCTATGGAGACTGCACCTCAGACACGACATTCTTTGACCAGTATGCCACCCCAACATCCAATTCCTCAAACTGACAGCTTGGCTTCTGAAAGGGAGAGACTGCTAAAAGCTGGGTACCAACCATCGGTAGGGCTGTAAGTTTTTCACGGTAAAAATAGGACAATTTCACGGCATTTCACAGTCCTGGTAAGAGGAGCTGAATGTGCTGATATATATTTTTTAAACAAAAATCGGACTTGCAGCCGCAAGTCGCAGCTTAGAGCGGAGACCAGAAACAGACTTGAAACGGACTTATCCATTGACACTGTTTGTGCTGCCTCCCACCCCCTCTTGTCCAATTTAGTCCCATTTGCTCGCTGTGATAGATGCAGAAGGAACCAGGATTCTGAGGGCAGTCACAGTTTGAATTCGGCTGCCCTTCCTCTGCACCGAGGACTGCAGTATTTTTTTTGTTGTTTTGTTTGCAGTCGCAAGTCACAACTCAGGAGACCAGGAGTTGAAAAAGAAACCAGGGGTCTGAGGGCAGTCACAGTTTGAATTCGGCTGCCCTTCCCCTGCACAAAGGACTGCAATATTTGTGTTTTTTGTTCATAGCCGAAAGTCACAGCTCAGAAGACCAGGAGCCGAAAAAGGAACCGGGGTCTTAGGGCAGTCAAAGTTTGAATATGGCTGTCCTCCCCCTCACCACTCAGGACAGAAACCAGAAATGCTGCAGTGCAGATAAGAATCTAGCAGGAATCTAGCTATTTAATTCGGGGACTTTATAAATTCGAAAGAGGATTAGGTATGATTGGTAATTTGGAGATTTTTCATGGGAGACATCCGATTTCATGGTAATCGTGAAATCCATGACTCCCCGTGAAAATAATGCAGCCTTAACCATCGGTAATCAACACCATGACCATGTCCTGAAGGAGTTCTACTACTACGACCTATAAGACACAATGGTCCATCTTCACAGGCTGTTATGCCAGAAGAAGACAACTCCTATAGAATTCATCCATAGCTAACATACTCCTGTTTGTTTCTTCAAGAGGGGCTAAATAAGGGTCTCTCCACCTCATACAAAGAGAAACTATAGGAGCTTGATATGTATATCCTTGAGGAAAGCAGGGAGAGAGGGGACATGATGGAAACTTTCAAGTACCTCAAGGGAATCAAGAAAGTCCAAGAGGGTGGCATCTTTCAGAAAAATAGATATGCAAGAACGAGGGGGCATAATTTGAAGATAGAGGGGGGATGGCTCAGAGGTAATGTGAGGAAGTATTTTTTCATGGAGAGGGCTGCGGATGCATGAAACGGCCTTCCTGAGGAGGTAGTGGAGTCAAAAACAGTGGGGAAATTCAGGAATGCATGGGACAGACGTAATGCAATTCTAGTGGGGGGTAGGAGGAAGTAGGCTGTTAGTTAACTAAGATCTGCAGCTTATCCACTAGATAGGGAAATGGGCAGACTAGGTTGGCCATTCAGTCCTTATGTGCCATCAAATTCTGTTTCTATGTTTCTCATCACTCAGGATACAAGCAGTGGCAATAGGAGCGGCACAAGGAAAAGTAGATGGGGTAACCCTGGGGACACACCCTGATGTCATTAATTTCCTAAATGCAGCCACTAATATACATCCAAAGGTTAGACTAGTGACAGTACCTTGGGACCTCAATCTAGTTCTCAGGGCTATGACAGATGCTCCTCTTGAGCCACTGGCCACAGTGGGTCTCAAATGGTTGAGTCTGAAAACCTTATACCTGGTGACAATCTACTCGGCCAGGCAAACAAGTGAATTACAGGCCTCCTCAAGCAGGGAACCGTATTTGACATTTTATGAGGGCTGGGTGACCCTACGAACAATCCCCTCATTTATCCTGAAAATGGCCTTGCTTTTTTATGTTAATCAGACTATCAATCTTCCAGCCCAGATGCCAGCCTCATAGATTGAGCATGAACCCCATTCTCCAGACACTGGGAATAAAAAGGGTTATCACAACTTATGTTAACAGAACAAATGACATATGCAAGACTGACCAGCTTTTCATCATTGTACAAGGACACAGAAAGGGTCTCCTGGCATCACACTCCATGATAGCATCCTGGCTCAAGGCAGCTATCCTAGAAGCAGACAAGGCAAGCAAAATAGTGCCCCCAGCAGACTTTGAAGCCCACTCCACCACAGTGTTGGCCACCTACTGGACTGAAAGAAATTTTGCACAACCAAGGAGATCTGTGCTGCCGCCACATGGTCATCTATCCATATTTTCAGCAGACACTACAGACTTGATGTAACACAAGATGAAATAACTAACTTCAGCCACTCCAAGAGGTCAAATTGAATCAGTAAGAATGCAAAATGTCTACCCCAACCATGGAAGAGGGTATTGCTTTCTAGAACCCTTGATGCAATGATTGGGGCATTCCTCAGAAATTATCCCCCACAATGGTAGTTTACTCACCTGGCAAAGGTGATTGTGGGGGTCTACATCTCTGAGGCACTCCACACCTCATCCCATAGACACTCATGTTCAGACAGCACAGAACAAGCTACCTACATGCCGTATGGACTGGTCATATCTTAGAGTGTATGAATAGGAAATAAAATAATTTCTGTCTGATCAAACCATTGTTTGTCAAAACATAAAGGATTAAATCAAAAAATAAAAGTATATTCTGTCCTGAAACACCTTAAGAAACATAATCAAGGCCACTGTTTATTTGGTTTTTACCAGAAAGACTGGTAAAATGCTAGAATTTGGACTGCCTTCACACTGGTAAAAACAAAGAATTTTATGGAATTTGGCATTTTGCAATAGATCAGTAAATCTGCAGAACTTCTGTTTTTCTTATAATTGCTTCCAGTGCTATTTTCAGTTTGCTTCATTTAATGGCCTGCATAGTAAGCCTTCTTTTATTTTGATTATTTATCCACATATTAAAAGAATGACAGTAGAATCCCGGCAAAAAACAGAAATTAGTGCAACAATCACCATGCAATTGCTGGAATTTCAAGTCTTGAGAATGGAATTCCATTATTTTAATCATTGTAAATCAGTGGCCTTGAACATAATGCCTTGATAGCTTTTCTCCAAGAAACATACCTTTTTTTTGTTCCAATCCCCCTCAGCAAACTTACCTTAAAAATTACAACATTGAATGAAAATAATAAGTAGGCCAGGTCAAAGGTGCTGGGAACAGCTAAAAAAAAAAAAGAAAAGGCTGGAGTACTTATTCCATTCAAAAGAGGGATTCATTTTAAAATGTCTTCTATTGAAGAAGATAATTGACATTATTTCTTAGTTAATGGTCAGGGGAGAAATTTGTAGCCTTCATAAACATATAAGCACCTATATCTCCAGGTCATAATTATTTTACAGAAATAGGAAAGAAAATATAATTCATAAATAGTACAATTATCACTACAGGTGATATGAACTGCATGTTAAATTCTGTCATGCCAGAAATGACTTACCTAAAGCTAATCTAGATTCACCAAATATTGTGGAATCAGTTGACCTGGTAGATTGTTGGAGAACAATTCATTGTAATGTGAAAGAATTTACTTGGTGGTCACAATGCCACCAGTCAGGGTCAAGGCTAGATCATATATATATTCCTAAAGATATGATACAAAAAGTGTATTCAGTTGTAATTGGTGCCCACATTGTTTCTGACCATGCACTATTGTTGGTCAGCTTCAGCGAAACAGGTAATAAAGAAAAAAGCCGATGCTGGACATGTAATAATTTTCTACTAGGAAATGCAGATCTAGGGAATATTTGCACTCAGTGCAGGATCATGCACATAGCACACAAGAACCCAGGAAAAAGTATAGACTATGTGGGGAGGTATTGACAGTCACAAAGCAGGAAAGGTACTTGGGAGTTATTATCCCGAAGGACTTAAAAAAAACTAGGCAGTGCGATAAGGTGTCTGGAAAGTCTAGCCAGATGCTTGGATGCATAGGGAGGGATATCATGAGAAGGAAGAGGGAGATCATCTTGCCCCTGAATATGCTACTTGTGAGAGAGTGCACATGGAATACTGCATCCAGTTCTGAAGTCCTCATCTGAGAAAGAACATAGACAAGGTGGAGGCAGTGTAGTGGGGGGACAACTAAAATGGTGCAGGGCCTGCGGGATAAGACCTATGAGGGAAGACTAAAGGAGTTAAATATATATTCTCTGGAGGAAAGGAGGGAAGGGAGACATGATTGAAACATACAAATAAATCCCTGATATAAACAGAGTACAGGAAGGAAGCATCTAAGGTAAGAGATGCTTCAAGTCAAGGGGGCACAAAATGAAGTTAGAGGGGGAAGGCTCATGGGAAATGTGAAAAAATATTTTTTCACAGTGAGGGTGGTGGACACCTGGAATAGCCTGCCAGAGGGAGTGGTAGGGGCTAAAATGGTCACAGAATTTAAGAAGGAGTGGGATAGACACAAGGGTATCCTGGAGTCAAGGAGGATCTAAAGAGTTCAGTTTGGGCATGGGGCCTCACACTAGATAGGGAATAATAGGGAATACTGGGTGGTGAGATGCGACTCCCACCCTTCCAGCCCAACCTCCCACTTAGCTCCCACCATCCCATCCACAGACTCCCCCAAACTCCCTTACTCACCTGAACAAGTCCCAGTGTGAAGACCCACTCTTCCATCAAAGACACATCTTGCTGCTGGAACTGGGGACTGCTATACGAGAAATAAGGTAAGTGCGGTTCAATGTATTTAAATGGGTTTTCAACTAGACTTGCCTTTATTTATTTAAGTTTTAGATAACTGGCTGAGTTCACTGCTCCAAAGGACCATTTCCAGACATGACCAGGGCCACAACAATGGGGCAGATCATAAAAATACAATTACATGCAAGTAGAAATGCAGTTTAGAGCTGTACTACACAAGTTACAGAGTATACAAACAGTAATCACAATACATAGTGAGATAATAACAAGGCAATACCTAAAGTGGGGAGGAATGTAGGGGAGATGGAGAAGTGCTGTGCATTAAGTGCAGGTAGAGCTTTAGTTACACACATCGTGTTAGTTAGAAAACATAGGAAACACAGGAAAATACAAAAGCGGGGCAAAGGGGTAAGACACTAGGAAGTAAGCTTGAAGAGGAAGAGGTGTCAAGCAGAGAGATTAGCAAAGCAGAAAGTATGGATAGGAGTAGGTAAAGGAAGAGGAGCAGTGAACTAGCCTAGGTAGGTGAGGAAGGGGACAGGAGTAACGACTCTCCCAGAGGGGAGGGGGTTACCCAGGAGAGCAGGAGCAGCTGGATTCAGATAATAGCCAGGATTTGAGTTGGGATTTGAAGGATGTGAAACGGCCATGCAGAGGGATACCGGTATTCAGTTCCATAGGAAAGGGCAGCAACTGACAGTGTTTTACTTCCCATTACTGTGGAGACTCTGGGGAGGTGGATGTTTCACGAAGACACCTGGGAGTAGCCCTGACCTTGAGGAGGAATGTGTATGGGGACTCGACTCCACCTTGCAGTGAGCCATTTATGATGCTTCTAAGTGCATAATCATAGCATCCCTTAAGTGTGAGCCACCCTAGAGACTGATATAAGTTACAGTAGTGGGTAAAGTAAGGAGCCAGTTATGCAAAGTGGCAAACACTATTGTAGACAGAGTTGAGTCTAAGGTAAAGGGTAAAGTACATAGCTAAGGAGTAGATAGTGAAGCAGTAGCCAAGGTGGGGAAGCAGGTTACCTCGGGCAATGGCTAACCGTGCATCCAGGGTTAGATAATTCTTTATACAATAGAAGGCGCTTAGTTTTTAGTTTATTCTGCATACAACAGTGTTAAAATGTTCGGTATAGGAGAGGGATGGGTCTAAGGTTACACCCAAGTATTTGAAATTGGGGACATTCTGTAGGGCAGGCCCAGATAGGGAAGAGCACAGAGAGGGAGGAATTTGATTTTGTGGTTCCTGCCAGGTACAGCTTAGATCCAAGGAGCATTGCCTTAGTTTTCTTTTCGTTTACCAAGAGCATATTTGACAAAAAACAATTGTGATCAGAATCATAGTATTGGGTAAGCATGGAGGATGTGTTCTGTGCTGACTTATCACTATGGAAAATGACTAAGTCATTGGCATACAGCAGGGCAGAGTAGTTAGGGTTGTTGGTGGGGAGGTAGTTGATTAATATGGAAAATAATAAGGGGCCCAGGATGAAGCCCTAGGGAACACCTGTAGAGACAGGCAATTCAGGGGAGGAAGCGGTTCCTACTGTCACTGATTGGAAATGGCCAGTCAGATAACCCTGGAACTACTGCTGAGTCTCAAGGTAGCAGCCAAGGTGGTGGGGTTTAGTATGCAGTAGAGGGTGGTTGACCAGGTCAAAGACCTTGGTCAAAGTCCACAAACACCATGCCAGTGGCTTTACTCCAATCCATGTTCCTGAAGACATGGTCAATAAGGAGGGCTAGGGCAGAGGTAGTGCTGTGGTTCTTATGGAACCCATGTTGCTGATTGCATAAAAGGTTGTACTTGTCAATGTAATCTAAAAGTTGGCATGGACAGTCTTCTTGAGTAGTTTGCTCAGGTGGGGGAGAATGGAGATTGATCTGTAATTGTCAGAGGACTGAGGGTCCTCAACTTTACATATCCGGATGACTTTGGTAACCTTCCAGGGACTTGGCATGGTTGCTGAGGCCAATGCAAAATTAAAAATGAAAGTCAGAGGTTTGGAGATGGCAGGGTCAACAAGCTTAAACAGGGAGGGGTAGAGATCATCAGTACCAGGGCTACTGTAGGAGGGGAGGCTCTTGAGGGGTTTGGTAATAAGCTTTTTGGAGATGGCCTGAAGTAGAAAGGTGGAGGAGGGACAACAGAGGGAGAGGAGGGAAGGGATGGGTCACTAGCACAATCTTCTGGACTAGGGGTTGCTGTGAGGGGAGTTTGCTAAGGTGGGCAGTGAGGTCAGTGAACTTTATGTTGAAAGCCTGGCAACCTCTTACAGATCTGTCACAGGGCCAGTAAGGCAGTTTAAGTTGATTATAGGGCTATGGAATCATGGAGTAAGGAGGGAGCCAAGGTAGCTCCAGAAATGTTGAGGGTTTGCAAGGTTTTCTGTTTGAAGTCTATGGTAGAAGTTGCATTTTTGAGACTGGGCAGTTTGCTTACATTTATTATGCAATCTCCTATATTCGTTCCTGAGGTCAGGAGTGGGCGCCCCTTTGTAGGTGACCCATTTGTAATCCCTTTCTTTCATGAAGGCCAGAAGCTCCTTTGTGATCCATCTGGTGCAGACACCACTCACTCTTCTAGTAGAAAGTGGGAAGTGGCTATCCTGAATCTTAATGAGGGCATAAGTGAGGATGTTCACTGTCTCCATCACATCAGTCAGGGAGTAATGAGCTGACCAGTTTACAGTGTAGACATCCTATAGGAGGTTAATAGTGTTGGGGTTGTTAAAATTATGGAAGGACAGGCATTTGGGGGGAAGGCACTTGGTTTTGTTGGTCCAGAGAATATATGTAGGCAAGTGGTCACAGATGGAGTCAGACCAGGTCCCTGCCTGGAGTACCTTGTCCTCCCTGTTTGTGGCCACCCAATCCAGAAGTGAGTAATTTTTGGGTGCGGTGTTGTGCCTGGTGGGGATAGAGATAATTAGCAACAGGTTGTGTTGTTTGAGTAGGCTGGTATAGTCAAGTTCCTGGGAGCTTAATGAGTTAAGGTTGAAGTCACCCAGGAGAATGGTATCCCTTGGAGGACAGAGTTGGCCTAACATAGACAGATGATTAATTAGGCCATGTGTGCCCCCATTCAGAGGGGTTGTAGCAACAGTCAGTGCACAATTTTTTGGATGAGCCAAGGGTCAGCTCAGAGATGAGCCAGTCACAGGGAGAGTTGGGGTCAGGTAAGAGAACAAGGGTGGCTGTTGGGGGTTCTCTGGTGTAGAGAGCAACTCCACCACCCTTCTTTTTCCCAGGGTAATCACAGCACAGTAGGGAGTAGCCCAACAGTTGGTAAGTATTGTAAGAGATGTGTGATTTAAGCCATGTCTCAGTAAGACCCAGGACTCGTGGCTTGTAGAGTATTATCCAGGCTTTGAGGTCAGGGTATGTGGATGGGAGGCTGCATATGTTTAGGTAGGCAATCTTAAGCCCTGGGGAGCTGACCCACATAGTATGAGAATGGGCAATAGGGATGTTGAAGGAGCCAGGGTTACTCTCCACATCATCTGCCAGCAGCAGCAGGGAGAGAAATGGGTAGTAAGGGGGAACAGTAATGGGGGTGATAAAGAGAGGAGAACAAGAAAAGACCAAGTTGCTATCTTTCAAGGTTAGAGAGAATAGCTTAAAATAGGGTGCCTGCCAGAGTTAGTTCTCATCTATGTAACTGGGGGGGGGGGCAACTGGTTGTTGGGAGGGTATGCAATGAGTTTGATATATTTGCTCAATAGCAAGTACAGAAGCATAGAAATCAACCCCACAGCAGAGTGCCTAGAAGAGAGGCTGCCAGCAAAGGGAACAAGATAGGCTTCATATTGTGTGTTATATTTACTGATCACCAGTAGCGGTCAAAGGAATACAGTGTGAGTGTGTGTGTGTGTGTGTGGGGGGTGGCGGGTGGGGAGGGACAGTGAGGATAAGAGTTTTGACAAGCAAAGGTATAATGTACCTCTGAGATGGCGTAGAGGTTAGGGTCACTGCCTCTGGTGTGGAAGGTTGAGGGTTTGAAACCCAGGTAGAAAAACAGGGCAGCTGGTGGGGGGTTTCACTTGAGGTTGGCAGGGAAGAAGAGAGGAGCATAGAAGAGGAGCACTATCCAGTACAGAGTTAATTATACTAGAGGTCTAGGAGGAGAGAGTCAGACACAACAGTGACTCCTACTGGCTGTGTAGTATAAACTGTTAAAAGGAAACTTGGGCAATTGTTTCAGGGATGACCAGTCACATGATTGGTGACATGACATAGGCTGCCTATAAAAGTAAAGATGAGGGTGGGGTGGATGGGGTAGTTGCTGCATAAGCATTGATGAGCTAACATAGTTCCACTGTTGCTCTGTACCTGGGCTGTGCTAGCTGATTTTATGACTGTGGGAAAGAGATGCAAGGGCTTGCTGCCTAGGCTGTGCTCGCTGCTTTCCTGGCTGTGGATGGGAGATGTGAGGGCTTTTTGCCTGGGCTATGTTAGCTGCTTTCCATATTTCTTATTTCTCATATAGCAGTTTCTGGTTCCAGCAGCAAGACGTGTCTTCCATGGGACAGTGGATCTACACACAGAGATCTGTTCAGGTGAGTGAGGGTGTGTGGGGAGGTCTGGGGCATGTGGGTGGAGGGTGTTCAGCGGGCAGTCCAGCTGGGCGTGCGGGGTTGCATGAGTGATGAACCTCTTAAGCAGATTAAATCTTTAGTGCCAGCTGGGAGGAACACCTGTCTCACCTAAGGGAAGTGCTGGGCAGGATTCAGAGGACCAGGCTCACAAGGGAGAGATCACCCCATTGTGTACCTCAGTAAAAAGTTACTTCCCAGGGAGCAGGCTTACTCTACTGTGGAAAAAGAATGCCTTGCCATGGTGTGGGCCCTAAAGAAGTTAGAGCCATACCTATACGGGCAGCATTTTGAGGTGCAAACTGATCACAACCCCCTGGTTTGGCTGGCACAAATGGGTAAAATGAATGGTAGACTACTAAGATGGAGTCTTGCCTTGCAAGGGTATGACATGACTGTCTCACACAGGGCTGGGGCAGCAAACAAAAATGCTGATGGTTTATCCCATTGCTTTGAGATGTAAACTGAATTTGGGGAACTCATCCCATGCAGGAATAGATCCCCCAGATTTAGTCTATGGAGAGAGGAGTGTAACGTGATAAACCCTCTAATGTTATTGTATAATATTTTAAAAATAAATATATGGTATGTGAAGGTCTGCTTAGGCAAGAAAACAGCCTAGCAGTGATAAGTGACCTTTGACCTCAACGGTGTCAGTGTGGCTAAAGCTGCAGGATGTGTTAAACTGACCAGGAAAACCCCTAATTAAAAGCCTTCCTTCCAGACGGACAGTTTATTACCCCCTATAACCTGCTCCTGCTTTTGAAGTTGAAACTAAATATACATTTTATGACCCTAGCAGGAAGGGAAGCCATCTGGCGGATCCTTTATGGTTTTCTCACATAGCCGACAACTAGTGACATGGTTGCAGCCTTGTGAAACAAAAAGGGATGTTTTGATCAAAGACTGTCATATTTGGGAAGTAGCTAGTTGCTGATTTTCATAGAATTAACATACATCCTGTGGATAATTATGTTAAGAAGTTAAAGCTAGGAGGATCTAACTGTGACCTCACCAAAAGGGGTGGGGAGATGGAGTTTGAAATGATCAGGCATCAGAGGGAAACAGAGCTTATTATTCTGGACTCAGTGAGAGACTTGGTTCTCTGGACTTAAGAAGGCACGTAATGGTAACATCTAGCTAGGCAAGAACTTAAGTATACCCTTCCTGAGGAGGTTGTGGAGTCAAAAACAGTGGTGCTATTCAAGAATGCAAGGGATCGTCATAAGGCAATTCTAGAGGGTGGAGGTAGGAAGAAGCAGGCTGTTGGTTAGCTAGGATCTGCAGCTTAACCATTAGGTATGGAAGTGGGCAGACTGGGTGGGCCAAGCAGTCCTTATCTGCAGTCAAATTGTATGTTTCTATGTTGTAGGCATATTTGTGTTCTGTAACTTTCCATTTTTTTATGTGACTGAGTTAGTGATATAATTGTTCTGTGTTTGATTGTACCTGTTTTACAATTTATTAAACAATATTTTCTTTAAAATACTGCCTGTGTTCTTTCTCAGTTCTTTTGCATGTGAATACTGAGCCCGTGTTTAAGTCTGACATCTGTTAAGGGCTTGAATGTGTTACTAATCTTGCAAAAAGGTAAGAATATACATAGGTCTCATATTGAGTCATAAGGGTACCTTTTGGAAACCTAGCTGGGTGCCCCTGGGTGAAAGATTATATTGCATTTCCCTGAAGATAATATATATCTGAGCCTGTTAACTGGGTGTGCTAGCATAAGGTTCAAATCTGACCCCCAGGATTAGAGGCTAGTAGGTGATTCAGACCCAAAACAGACAAGAGGGTTACCCTGTCTGCCTTCTGTTCACACTATTGCACATCGAGGTTGGCACTGTGGGGGCAGAGAGCCTGACCTGCGGAGTGCGTTTGTGACGCAAGGGACTGTGTTCTTCTTTTCAGGCTCTGAGGGATATTGGAGGGTGGAGTGTTGCCACTAGACACCTCATTTAAATCAGCAATGATGTGCATAAGTCTGAAACTGATCTAGATAATGGGGGGATGTAGACTAGCAATTTTTGCACTAACTACTGAGCCACTTAACCTCACTTTCTGATAGTTGTGACACACACACGCACATATATACACACATGCATATATATTCCAGTATAATATAGCAGTGCACTGTCTACACACATTTTTACAGATTAAACAAGCATTTGTCAATGTAGAATGTTTGCTGGCATTAGCATTGGAATTGCAGGAGTTAGATGCATAATAGGAATGGCAGTGAAGTACTGAACTGATGCCAACCCCACCCCCACCCTGCAGAGATGGACAGGCATAGGGGTGTGCGTTTGGGTTGTCACCCATAATGCTCATGCCATTTCACCTCACTCTACCCTGCAGACTCTGACAAGTGTCAAGGTGTGACTTGGGGGTCTACAGGCTTTGCACTCACCCCATTCCAAAAGGAAATATGCTGAAATGGGTGCAGTATAGGAGAATGGGGTGAACTTTGGGGCCAAAGAATCCAATTTAAACCTCAATGCCTGTCACTGGCTGCAGGGTGGGAGTGGAGGTGGAATGGCGTAAGCATTACTGTCGACAATCCCAAGTCACACCCCTGATGCCTGTCGGTTCCTACAGGGTAGAGCATTATGGTTGTAAACCCTAATGCCCTGGGCGCTTCTTGGTATTTTCATGCCAAGTTTTGAACATTGGCTTTTTGTGACCTCTCCTCATGAACAGTGGCACTGTGATTTTGTTACTCTGTCCCGAATGTTGATTTCGCATAGCGACTGTGCCCATTGTCCACCACAGGTGAGAAAACATGTTTCAAGCAGAACATGAAAAATTGCAGTTGTACTGTTCATAAGGTGGTGTGCAAAAATGGCAATATTGAAAATCTGGAGTGAAAATCTAAAACACTGGTGAAATTAGGAGCGTGCTTAGAAACTGCGCAACGCATGCTGGTAACGCAGTATTTTTTTTTTTAATTTTTTCACCAGATTTGCAATGTGGGCTTTTTGGGACCTCTCCTTATGAACACTGTCACTGTGCTTTTCTTAATCTGTCCCAACATTGATTTCCCACAGTGACCGCACCATTGTGTGCCAGATGTGCGAAAACACATTTTGGGCAGGATGTGAAAAATAGCAGCTATACTGTTCATAATGAGGTGTGGGAAAATGGCAATATTGAAAATCTGGAGTGAAAATATAAAAAATTCTCAAAGTTACGAGCATGCGTGGGAACTGCGCAATGCATGCTTGTAACACAGTTATTTTGGGGAATTTTTTCATCAAATTTGCAACATAGGCTTTTTGGGAGCCCACCTCATGAACAGTGACAGTCATTTCATTAATCAGTCCCAAAAGGTGATTCCACGCAGTGACTGCAAAATCTCCTTTCATAGAAACATAGAATTTGACGGCAGATAAGGACCGCTTGGCCCACCCAGTCTGCCCATTTCCCTACCTACTGGATAAGCTGCAGATCCTAGTTAACCAGCAGCCTACTACTTCCTACCCCCACCCCCTAGAATTGCCTTTATGACTGTCCCATGCATGCTTGAATTCCACCACTGTTTTGACTCCACAACCTTCCTCCGGAAGGCCATTCCATGCATCCACAACCCTCTGTGAAAAATACTTCCTTAAATTACCTCTGAGCTGCCCCCTCTATCTTCAAATTGTGCCCTCTTGTTCTTGCACACTCTTTTTGAAAGATGCTACCCTCTTGGACTTTGTTGATTCCCTTGAGGTACTTGAACGTTTCTATCATGTCCCCCCTCTCCCTCCTTTCCTCGAGGCTATACATATTAAGCTACTTAAGTCTCTCTTCATATGTCTTCGGTGCAGACCCTGCACCATTTTAGTTGCCCTCCTCTGGACAGCTTCCATCCTGTCTATGTCTTTGTGGAGATTGGGTCTCCAGAACTGCACACAGTACTCCAGATGGGGTCTGACCAGCTGTCTGTACAGAGGGATAATAACTTCCTGTTTTCTACTGGTGATGCCTCTCCCTAAGCATCCCAGTATCCCCCAGCCCTCCTTGCTGCCCTCTCACATTGCTTGCCCACCTTTAGGTCATCTGATATGACTACCCCCAGGTCCCTTTCCATTTTTGTTGTTGTTAGTATCTCACCCCCATTGTGTACTCTTCCCCTGGGTTTTTGTTTCCCAGGTGCATTACCTTGCACTTCTTAGCATTGAATCTAAGCTGCCATACATTTGACCATTCCTCTAACCTTGCCAAGTCCCTTCTCATCCTTTCCACCCCACCCTGTGCTTCAACTCTGTTGCAGATCTTTGTGTCATCTGCAAAGAGACATACTTTTCCTTCCAGTCCTTCTGCAATGTCGCTTATAAAGACATTGAAGAGGACTGGTCCTAATACTGAACCCTGCGGTACCCCACTAGTAACCCTCCTTTCTTCTGAGTGGACTCCATTTACTATTACTCTCTGTGTCCTATTCTCCAGCCAATTCTTTACCCAGGCTGTCATCTTGGGACCCACTCCCAGGCTGGCTAACTTGTATATTAACCTTTTGTGTGGGACTGTGTCAAATGCCTTGCTAAAGTCTAGGTAGGACATGTCCACAGCTCAGAAGTGATTCCATCATTTTCCCTATCACTGAGGTTAAACTAACAGGTCTGTAGTTTCCTACTTCTGCCTTGCTCCCACTTTTGTGAAGGGGTATCACATCTGCCCTCCTCCAGTCCTCGGATACCATCCCATCCTCCCATGATTTGTTAAAAAGGGTAGTCAGTGGTGTCACTAGTTCTACCCTTAGCTCTTTTAGAATTCTGGGATGAATCCCATCAGGCCCCATTGCTTTGTCCACCTTCAGTTTTAAGAGTTCTTTCAGAACCCTTTCTTCTGTAAATGGGCTGGTATCAACTTCTGTATCCAGAGTGTTTCTACTGTTTGTTTTATGTACCTCCCCATCTTCATTTGTAAATACTGAGCAAAAATAATTGTTTAGTATCTCTGCCTTTTCACAGTCTCCCTCTGCCCACCCTCTCTCCCCTTTTTTAAGCCTCACTATCCCTCCCTTGGTCTTCCTTTGCTCCCTGATGTACCTATAAAAGGTTTTATCCCCTTTCTTAACTGAGTTGGCTATCTTTTCCTCGGTTTGGGCCTTTGCTGTTCTGACTGCCTTCCCAGCCTCCTTTTGCTTTAACTGGTACAGTTCTCTGTCCTGCTCCTTCTGCGATTCCTTGTACTTCCTGAATGCTTTCTTTTTCTCTTGAACCTTCACTGTCACTTCCTTTGAGAACCATAGTGGTTTCTTACATTGTTTTGTTTTGTTTATTTGCTTCACACAAAGGCTTGTTACCTCTGTGATGGCAGTTTTTATTATTCCCCATTGTTCTTCCACCCCTCCTTCCTGCCCATTTGCTAGTGCATTCCTTAGGCACTCACCCATTTTGGCAAAGTCAGCCCTCCTAAAGTCCAGTACTTTTGTCTTTGTATGGCTTGACTCTATTGCTGTGTTTATTGTGAACCATACTGTTCGATGGTCGCTAGTTCCCAGATGGCTACTCACTTCTACATCTGTGATCCTCTCTCCATCTCCATTTGAGAGAATCAAGTCTAATATTGCTCCCTCTCGAGTGGGCTCCAGTACTAGTTGTCTAAGGCATGCCCCCTGTAGGGCATCTAGAATAACTCGCACTCTTCGAAGTGGCAGCTGCAACTGCACTCCAGTTAACATCTGGCATATTCAGATCACCCATCAGCAATATCTCCCTTTTCTGCCATTCTAAGTATACTTTCTATCATTTCCTTGTCCATTTCCTCCCCTGAGAAGGGGTCCGTGTCTAAACCCTCTGCGGATTGTGGTGCCATTGCCTGTCTCCAAATTTACCCACAGTGCTTCTTCTCCTCCCTGTTTACCCTTTTGTTCTGTTGCTTTTATTCCTTCCCTTATGTAAGAACTACTCCTCCTCTTCTTTACCCTCCCTGTCCCTCCTGTAGATAGTGTATCCTGGTATGTTTATGTCCCAGTCATGGTTTTGTGTGTACCATGTTTCTGTGACTGCCACGATATCCAGTTGTTCCTCCTCCATCAAGGCCACTAATTCAGGAAGCTTGTTACCCAGACTACAGCATTGGTACTCATTGCTCTCCATTTTTTGATGGCTTTACCTTCTGTTGCAGCATCCCCCACTGACCGTTCTACCTCAGTATTTTTCTCATTTAGTACCCTGTTTTGTAGGGAGAGGCTGGGATTTTCCTGCTGCTTGTCAGTGTCTCCCTTTGACTAGTTTAAAAGCTTGCAAATGAAGCATTTAAACCAATTGCTCAAAAGACTTGTTCCCTTCCTGGACAGATGCAGACCATCCTGCCAGTATAGGCTGGTGTCCCTCCAGGTGGAACCCCAGTCCCCAATGAAGCCAAACCCCTGTGCTCCGCACCATTTTTTCAACCATTCATTAAACTGCATGGTGCTAATTACCCTCGCCTCCCCCATGCCTTTGACAGGCAGCACCTCTGAGAAGGATACTGTGTGTGCTACTTGTCTTAGGCCCCTCCCCAACTCTGCAATGTCCTCCTGCACTGCTCTAATCTCATGATGAGCCAAGTCATTTGTCCCTAGGTGGACAGAATAACAAAATGACAGTGACTGAGTTCATGAAGTGGGATCCCAAGAACCCCATGTTGAAAATTTGGAGCCAAAAGTCGTAAAAATGGCCAAGATATCCACCTAAGTTGAACACCCACCCACCCCTATCGATGCCATTATACAGCTTACCGTGATTTTCTTCAGTTCATGGTCAGCTTTAGAAGAGTTCAGACGTCTCCCGCTCCACCGAAGATTATCATGCCGGGCTTCAGAGGTAAGTGTGGGATGAGGGGTTGCAGAGAGGTGGGGTGCAAAGAGGGTGTGTACGGGTTGGGGGAGGGGTGGTGTTGTGACCATGAGGGCCTGTTTTCTGTTTTACAGGAGGGAAAAAAAAAACAGTGTGTTGTGGGAAGGTGTTTTTTTTTTTTTTACAGGTTTGCCAAATACATTTGGGCACACTGGGGTGGGCTCCCAGTGTGACACCTGTGTTTTTTGGAAAGGGGGTCTGAAGCCAAAGGGGAGTGGGCACCCTGGGAAAAGACAACAGTGTCTGTGATTGGGAGACATGATGCCGGGGATTGGGCACCTTGGCAGACAAAGGGGAGATATTATGCTGATGGGGAATGGGCACCCCCATCCAGCAAGCGAGCAGTTGAGGGGGGCATGCCGACAGAGGGATTAGGTACCCCCAACGTCGGCTTTCTAGGGACTGTGAGAGGTGGATGGCAGGAGCCACTGCCATGTTTATTGAAATGTTTCACCAGGAATGGCACATAATGGAGACATGTCAGATCTGCCCTTGCAATGATGAGCCTGTCTTTCATTGCAGCGGCAGATTTCTTTCATGCTGGTGGCACACTTCTCAACTGCTGTCACAGATAGTGTGCTCATTCATTGGTGCCACAGAAACAAGTCCAAAAAATCAGTGGCGGCATTGGCCACAACACTGCTGCACCTCCACAACCTGCTACTCCAGCAAGCTGCCACAAAATGTTTCTTGTGCATGCGTGCAAGCAAACATAAAAATGGCATTGAGGTACTGTTTTCTTCTTTCTGAGCTCCAAGGGACATCAGAGGGTGGGGGGGGGTTGCCAGTAGACACCTCAGTTAAATCAGCAATGACATGCATAAGGCTATCACTGATCCAAATATAGACTACCAATGTTTGCACTAACCACTAATCCACCTAACTGCACTTTCTAATTGTGATGCACACACACTGACTAATGCATACTGTATATACATGTATGCACATATGCATATATATTCCAGTATAGCATAGCAGTGCACTGTCTACACACATAGAAACATAGAAACATAGAAGTTGATGGCAAATAAGGACCGCAAGTCCCATCCAGTCTGCCCATTTTTTTCTACCTTATGAATGTACCATAGGCCTATACTCTGTCAATGGCCTAGCTATTCATACTAATTTTAATTGCTCCATTATGCCTATTCCATGCCTGTTTGAAGCCCTGCACTGTATTCATATCCACCACTTCCTGAGGTAGACCATTCCATGAATCCACCACCCTCTCTGCAAAAAATAACTTCCTCACATTACCCCTTAATCGGCCACATAGAGCATTGCCACACACAGTAACAGGCATACACTGCCTTGTATGACATTTATTTACTTTTAGATCTAACCCTAACTTTTACTGTATTTAGGATAAGCACTGTGTATTGCACTAAGTCATTGTACTAATCTACGTCATGACTGGATAACTAAGGTAGTGGACCAGGGAGGTGCAATGGATGTGGCCTAACTGGTCTTTATAAAGGCCTTCGACACCATCCCCCATAGAACGCTGATTAACAAACTGCGCAGCCTAGGGGTGGATCTTAAATAGTTCTGTAGGTGGAGAACTGACTGAATGGTAGGAGTCAGAGGGTTGTGGTAAACAGGAAGTACTCTGGAGAGGATGAGGTGATGAGCAGGGTGCTGCAGGGGCCGGTGTTGGGGATGGTTCTCTTCAATGTCTTTAATGGGGACATTGCAGAGGGACTGGAGGGGATAGTATGCCTCTTCACAGGTGATGAAAAGCTGTGCAATAGGGTGGGCATGCTAGAGGGTGTTGAAAGAATGAGGGAAGATCTTAAAAAAACTAGAGAAATGGTCTGAAGAATGGCTGCTGGGATTCAATGCAAACAAGTGCAGGATCATGCGTATAGAGCACAAGAACCCAGGGACAAAGTATGAACTAGGTGGGGAGGTACTGACAGTCTCAAAGCAAGAAAGGTACTTGGGAGTTATAATCTCAGAGGACCTAAGAGAAAACTAGGCAGTGTGATAAGGTGACTGGAATGGCTAGCCAGATGCTTGGATGCATAGGGCGGGGTATAACGAGTTGAAAGAGAGCGGTCACCTTGCCCCTGTATGAGACACTCAGGAGAGATCACACCTGGAGTACTGTGTCCAGTTCTGGAGGCCTCATCAGACAAAGAACATAGATAGGGTGGGGGCGGAGCAGTAGGGAGCAACTACATGGTGTTGGGCTTGTGGGATAAGACCTATGAGGAAAGACTAAAGGAGTTAAATATGTATTCCTTGGAGGAAATGAGGGAGGAGGGACATGATTGACTCATACAAATACATCACCAATATAAACAGAGTACATAATGGAAGCATCTTCCAAAGTAAGAGATGCTCCAAGCCAAGGCAGCACAAAATGAAGTTAGAGGGGGGAAGGCTCAGGGTAAACATGAGAAAATATTTTTTCACAGTGAGGGTGGTGGACACCTGGAATAGCCTACCAGAGAGGGTGGTAGATGCTAAAATGGTCACAGAATTTAATAAGGGGTGGGACAGACACAAAGGTATCCTAGAGGTAAGGGGGAGGGGCTCCAGAGTTCAGTTTGGGCATGGGGCCTCACACTAGATAGGAATTAATGGGACAGACTGGGTGGTGATGTGAGTCCCACCACCCCAATCTGACCTCCCACCACCACCCCCAGATTCCCCCACATACCCTTACTTACCTGAACAGGTCCCAGTGTGAAGATCCACTCTAGACACAAGGGTATCCTGGAGTCAAGGGGGGGCTCCAGAGTTCAGTTTGAGCATGGGGCCTCACAGTAGATAAGAATTAATAGGGCAGACAGGGAGGTGATATGACGCCCACCACCACCCGCAGACTCCCCCACACACCCTTACTTACCTGAACAGGTCTCAGTGTGAAGATCCACTCTTCCACTGAAGACACGTCTTGCTGATGGAACTGTAAGTGCTATATGAGAAATAAGGTAAATGCGGTTCAATGTATTTCAATGGGTTTTCAACTTCACTTACCTTATTTTTTATATAACAGTTGCCAGTTCCAGCAGCAAGATGTGTCTTCCATGGGACAGTGGATCTTCACACTGGGATCTGTTCAGGTGAGTGAGGGTGTGTGGGGATGTCTGGGGAGTGTGAAGTGATGGGTGTTCAGTGGGAGGTTGGGCTAGAGGTGCGGGGTTGCATCAGTGATGGACCTCTTTTGCAGATTGAAAAGAAGATATTGATGGATTGTTTTGTTCTTTTCAGACTCCATGGGACAGCCGAAGGTGGGGGTTGCCACTAGAAACCACATTTAAATCAGCCATGACATGCATAAGACTGAAACTGATCTAGTTAGCGGGGGAATGTAAACTAATCATTTTTGCACTAACCACTGAGCCATCTAACTGTACTTTCTAATTGTTGTGATACACACACACTGACTAATACGGATACACATATGTGCATATATATTCCAGTATAACATTTCAGTATACTGTCTACACACAGAGAATTGCCACACACACACTAACACACATACACTGCCTTATATGGCATCTATTTACTTATACATCTAACCCTAACTTTTACTGTATTTAGTATAAGCACTGTGTTTTGCACTAACTCATTGTACTAATCTATGGCATGACTGGGTAACTAAGGTAGTAGACCAGGGAGGTGCAGTGGATGTGGCCTATCTGGACTTCAGAAAGGCCTTCAGCACCACCCCCCATAGATGGCTGACTAACAAACTGAGCAGTGTAGGTGGTTATCCTAAAATAGTTCTGTGGGTGGAGAACTGGCTTAATGTCAGGGAGTACTCTATAGAGAGAGAGAGAGAGAGGTGATGAGCAGGGTGCTGCAGGGGTCATTGTTGAGGCTGGTCCTCTTTAATGTCTTTACTGGGGACATTGCAGAGGGACTGGAGGGGAAGGTATGCCTTTTTGCAGATGATACAAAGGTATGCAATAAGGTGGATATGCCGGGGGAGGTGAAATAATGAGGGAAGACCATAAAAAACTGGAGAAATGGTCTGAAGAATGGCAGCTGGGATTCAGTGCAAAGAAGTGCAGGATCATGTACATAAGGCACAAGAACCCAGGGGCAAAGTGTGAACTAGGAGGGGAGGTATTGACAGTCACAAAGCAGGAAAGGGACCTGGGAGTTATCATCTCAGAGTACCTAAGAAAACTAGGCAGTGTGATAAGACATCTGGAAAGGCTAGCCAGATGCTTGGATGTATAGGGAGGGGTATCACGAGTATAAAGAGGGAGGTCATCTTGCCACTGTATAAGACACTCATGAGACTGCACCTGGAGTACTGTGTCCGGTTCTGGAGGCCCCATCTGAGAAAGAACATAGACAGGATGGAGGCGATGGAGTGGAGGGCAACTGTGGGATAAGACCTATGAGGAAAGACTAACCAAGCAGATATTTAAAATATTTATTTAATTTGGGCAAAGCATTTAACCCATTTTAAATAGTGAATTTTACAGGATATGCCAGTCGAGATTAAATATGTCCTTTAGAGTGCGGTCATACTTTTACCCATTTTTATGTTGATTGCGCGCATGCGTAAGAAACATGTTGCGGCACCTTGCTGCAGAAGCAGGTTGTGGAGGCGCGGCACTGTTGTGGCCAAAGCCCTTGCCACCATTGCCTTTTGAGGCTTGGCCTGCTTTCCCCAATGGGGTGGTATGCTGCTGCTGACACTAGTTCAGCCAGCATGCCACCACCTTGAAACATTTTAGCTGCTGCAATCAGGGGTAGCCTCGTCATTACAGCGTCAG
The DNA here is from genome assembly GCA_016271365.2 of Neoceratodus forsteri. NCBI lineage: Eukaryota > Metazoa > Chordata > Ceratodontiformes > Ceratodontidae > Neoceratodus > Neoceratodus forsteri. The sequence goes on along the minus strand of CM057452.1, from coordinate 523,511,282 downwards.
CCATTCCGCTGCAATGAGGGAGTGACCCGTCATTGCAGGGTGGTCCCTTGCATTCCCCCGACCCAGTTTGCCAATGGGGAGCCCAGTCCCTGTTGGTTTGTGTTGTTTGCAGAGGGGGTGCCCAGTCCCCCTCGGCATCATGTTCCCTCACCCTGTTTCTTTGCCGATGGGGGTGCCCAATCCCCGTTGGCATGATCCCCCCATTTCTTGTGTGTGCGGTGCCCATCCCTATCGGCTCAGTCCCCATCCCAAAACATGCAGGTGGCATGCTGGGAGCCCACCCCAGCATGCCAAAAGTACCTGCTAAAATGAAAAACTGTCCCACGATGTATGTATATATTTTTTTTCAACCCTGTAAAGAAGAAAACAGTCCTTCGCTATCTGGGTCCCCTTCCCCAATCCACACCTACCCACTGCATACCTCACCTCCCCACACCCCCCTCACCCCACACTTACCTCTGGAGCTCGGCGTGACAATCTTCGGTGGACTGGGAACACGTCTGCACTCTTTGAAGCCGACCGTGAACTGAAGAAATGCCAGTAAGCTGTACAGTGTCATAAATAGGGTTTTTTCAACTCTGCTGCATATCTCAGGCATTTCTGGGAATTTTGGCACCAAATTTTCAACATGGGGTTATTGGGACCCCTCCTCATGAATTCAGCCACTGTTATGGTGTTATTCCGTCCTGAAACGTGATTTCATGGTCACTACGTGGAATCACCTTTCGAGACCGATTAACGAAACAACAGTGCCAATGTTCACGAGGTGGGCTCTCAAAAAGCCTATGTTGCAAATTTGTGGAAAATCCAAAATGACTGTTTGGCTGATGCATGCTAGTACAGTTACTACGCATGCTCGTAACTTTGCTAATTTGCAATATTTTCACGCCAGATTTTCAATATTGGCATTTTTTCACACCTCCTTATAAACAGCACAGCTGTTATTTTTCCCATCCTGGCCGAAATGTGTTTTCACATTTCCAGCGCAGAATAGCATGGTCACTGTGGGAAACAGCGTTCAGGACAGATTAAGAAAATGACAGTGACACTGTTCATGAGCAGAGGTTCTAAAATGCCTATGTTGAAAATTTGGTGACTATAGCCCATCAAATGACTGTGTTACAAGTGTGCATTGCACAATTTCCACACACCCTTGCAACTTCACAGATTTGTAATATTGTCAAGCCAGATTTTCAATACTGCCATTTTTTTACACCTCCTTATGAACAGTACAGCTGTCATTTTTCACATCCTGACCGAAATGTGTTTTCGCACTAATGGCACAGGATAGTGCGATCGCTGTGGGAAATCAGTGTTCGGGACAGATTAAGAAAATGACAGTGACACTGTTCATGAGCAGAGGTCCTAAAATCCCTATGTTGAAAATTTGGTAATGAAAGTCCATAAAATGACTGTGTTACAAGCGTGCATTGAGCTGTTTCCACGCACGCTTGTAACTTCACAAATTTGTAATATTTTCATGCCACATTTTCAACACTGGCATTTTTTCACACCTCCTTATGAACAGAACAGCTGTCATTTTTCACATACTGGCCAAAATATGTTTTTGCACTTCTGGCGCAGAATAGCATGGTCGCTGTGGGAAATCAGTGTTTGGGACAGATTAAGATCGAGCGAATGAGAGGGCTGAGTGACCGAGCTCAACTGAACTCTGTCGGGACTGTTGCAGATTTCTTTGTGGGCAGAAAAAGGCCCCAGTACAGGCAGGAGCCCAGTACAAAAAGGCAGCCTGCAGTGCCAGGAAAAATATAATGAGAGAGCGACTGAGGAAGGGGGAGTGAGCGAACTCAACGGAGCTCTGTCGGGACTGCTGCGGATTTCTCTGTGGGTAGAAAAAGATGTCAATGCAGGCAGGGGCCCAGTACAAAAGGGCAGTCTGCAGCGGTGGGAGAAACAGTACGACTGAGCGAGAGAGAGGGACTGAGCAAGCTCAACGAAGGTCTATCAGGACTGCTGCGGATTTCTTTGTGGGCAGAAAAAGGCACCAATGCAGGCAGGAGCCCAGTACAAAAGGGCAGCCTGCAGCGCCTGGAGAAACAGAACGAGCGAGTGAGAAAGGGGGAGTGAGCGAGCTCAACGGAGCTCTGTTGGGACTGCTGCTGATTTCTTTGTAGGAAGAAAAAGGCACCAATGGAGGCAGGAGCCCAGTACAAAAAGGCAGCCTGCAGCGCCAGGAGAAACAGAACGAGTGAGTGAGAGAGGGGGAGTGAGCGAGCTCAATGGAGCTGTGTCGGGACTGCTGCGGATTTCTTTGTGGGCAGAAAAAGGTGCCAATGCAAGCAGGAGCCCAGTACAAAAGGGCAGTCTGCAGCGTTGGGAGAAATAGAACGAACGAACGAGTGAGAGAGGGGCAGTAAGAGAGCTCAATGGAGCTCTGCCGGAACTTTAGAGTTGCCCACCTTCCCGCCCAGGGTCCTCTGTGGTCCTGTATTACAGCAGGGTCTCTGGAGTGGAGACAAAGCAATGATTGGATATTTTTAGGATTGCTGTAATAATACAGATTAAGTTGTTCTGTTTATTTCTCTAACTGAACTAAGTACTGAGCTATATTGTTATGATTGCTGTAATAATACATATTTATTTGTTCTGTTTATTTCTCTAACTGAGCTGAGTAATAAATTTGGTAGAAAAAATCCAAAAAATGACTGTTTTACAAGGGTGCATTGTGCAGTTGCTATGCACACTCGTAACTTTGTGAATCTGCAATATTTTCACGCCAGATTTTCAACACTGGCATTTTTAGTCACACCCCCTTATGAACAGTACAGCTGTCATTTTTTACATCCTGGCCGAAATGTGTTTTCGTACTTCTGGCGCAGAATAGCATGGTCACTGTGGGAAATCAGTGTTCGGGACTGATTAAGGAAATGACAGTGACACTGTTCATGAACAGACATCCTAAAATGCTTATGTTGAAAATTTGGTGACGATAGTCCATCAAATGACTGTGTTACGAGTGTGCGTTGCACAGTTTCCATGTACCCTTTTAACTGCGCAGATTTGTAATATTGTCACGCCAGATTTTCAACACTGGCATTTTGTCACACCTCCTTATGAACAGTACAGCTGTCATTTTTCACATCCTGGCCAAAATATGATCTTCCCTTGTCAATCTTCACCATTCATTACTGCTTGGAGCAAGCGGAGGTGCCGCACCTACCACAGGAGTTTTTTTTTTTATTTGGAGAAGTTGGTTGCCAGCTCCAGCGACCCACTATGTGGTGCTTGAGGGGTGGCCGATAGCGCTGCAGACTCCTCCATCCCAGTTCTGTTTCTCCCACCATCGAGGTAGCACCTGCTGCACGTGTGAGAGTTTAGAAATTTCGAAGTACGCCTTTAGGCCTAGTTCACTCGAGCGACTCCTTTATCCCAGTTTGTGTTTCCCGGCGCTGTTGACATGGTAAGACCACTCCATTTTAATTTTTTTCTATGGCACTAGGAGCTTTTCTGTTTAAAGTAGTTTTTTCATCATGTCCAATTTGGGAGCTAAGCATAAGTCAAAAGTAGGCCATGCCCCCATGCGTCGGTGCTCATGTGGCTGGCATTTCTCCGTGACAGGCCGGCATGATGTCTGCCTTCGGTGCCTGGGACCTAACCATGACATGGATAGATGTGATGCCTGTTTTTCGATGGACCATCGTGTTCTCAAAGTCCATGTGTTTAAAGTCGGCAGGACTCCGCTGACTTTCAGAGGACGGAGTTGATCTCGGGTTTCCCAGGCAGGACTTTAGGCCCTTCCTCCGGCTCCCCTCCCAGGCCTATACGGCCCAGTGAGGAGGAGGCCTCCTCATCTTCAAGCCTTGCTGAGGATGAGGCCTCTTTTGCGGTGTCAGAGGAACATCGTGGCCCCTCCCGGGGTCGTGTTAGGGACACCGCCTCGGCAGTCGCCTCCTCGGAGCTGCAGACTCTCCCAGTGTCGTGGCCCATGGTTGTTGGGTCCGGCAATGGTGGGCCATCAGCACTGCCTGCTGGTGTCTTCTTGGATCAGGGCGACACCTCTTGCAGCACCAGCTTGGTTCTTGGCACTGTTCATGATGCCACTTCTTTGGTCAACTCCACTGGTGGCACCGTGTTGGACTCCAGGGCTGTGCGCAGCACCGGGGACTCGACCAGGGCCGTTGGCGAGTCGGGGTCGAGTAGCGGTGCCATGGGCAATGTGCAGAGAGCAGTTGGTGTCGCAAGTGACACTGATGCTGTTCGCAGCGCCGCTTCCCAGGGGACTCTTGGGGTAGCCAGCATCGAGGTCCTGTTGGTCGACTCTTCTTTGGAAGTGGACGACTCGAATGTGGACCCAGTCTCGCACCCCGATTCCTTGTAGTCAGAGTCCTTTGGGAGGTGCTGTGTCAGGCGACCCAGTGCCCCCATTCTTGAGTCTCTGGAACGCTCTTCCTCCAAGGACTCCCAGGCTGGGGGTGGCTTGAAGTCTTTGGGGGAAGGTGTTTTGGGGGTCAGAGAGGGGGCCGTCCCCCCAGAGAAGGCAATGGCAGCTGCCAGCCCTGGTGCTGCTGCATCATCCTGGGGTGGACTGGAGGCTCTGTCCCCGGGGGGCCCCCCACGGGGGTCTCGGAGTCAATGGACTCCATCACTGGAGTCGAGGAGGAGGACATCCTCAGAGTCTGAGAGGTTGAGGGGTAGGGGTGAGGGGCATCGGCTTCTTTCTGCCACCTTTCCGGGTGCGGGACAGAGCCATAGTGTTGAACCCCACCTTTCCTCCTTGGGCTCGGAGGACCCTTCCGGTGGCACCACTGTGGGTTGCCCTTCTGCACCCATGCAGCCCCAGGCGCGTCATACGGGAGAGTCCCCGTTTGGGCTCTTCCAGAGTTCGCATCCCCAGGGTTCCATCTTGTGATCTGGTTTGATTTCAGGAACCCTGCCAGCTCGGGCTCCATTCCCAGGATTTCAGAGCCCTGGCAGAGGACAGTTGCCTACTCATAGGTGCCCCTTTCCCATTCCTCTGCAGCCACCTCCCTCTCTTCAAGGCCATTTCGGTCCTACAGGGCCGTTATCCTGGGAGACGTTCAGAGGCACTGAAACGGCCTTTCCGTCATATGTTAGACACATGCATGAGTGGGTATTTTGCCTGTCCCCTCCGCCGCAGGAGTCTTCTGAGCAATGGAGTTCCCCATCTTCCTCGGCTCCCTCCTCAGAGGGAGAGGAACCCTCTGCTCACCTTTCCTCTGATGCTGATTTCATGGATTATCAGCGCTTCCTTTCGAGGATGGTTGGGGACCTCCATATTTCTTATGTCAGGCGTGACAATATGGAGAAGGAGATGCATGAATTCCTTAGGGAATTCAGTGCGCAGCATCTGGTGATGCCATCCTGCTCTGTTCCTTTCCAGAAGGCATCTATTCGCACCTGGCAGTCTCCAGCTGACCCTTTCCCAGCACCAGTGGACTGCAAGAGGAGGTATTGTGCCCCATCTGAGTCCCTAGGTACTCTCCCCAACCCACCCTGGGGATTGGCATTCCTGTAGACTCCTTCCGGGTGCCGCCGCCTGGCGCACGACCATCCACTGGACTCAGATTCCCTACAATTTGACCGGTGGGGGAGAAGAGTGTTCTCTTCTTCTCGTGTGATGTTGTGCATTGCATCACATCAGGCACACTATGCTGCCTACAACAGGGACTTATGGTTGATGCTTTCTCATCTTCTAGCATCAATGCCTGATACGGAGCAATCCAGACAAGCCAGTGCCCTATCCGCAATAGGCCTGGAACTGGCAAGGCACCAAGCAAGGGCATCCTATGATGCCAATGAGGTGGCTTCCAGGCTTGGGGGGACAGCGATCTGCATTAGGCGGATGGCATGGCTTTGTCTATCAAGACTGTCACCTCTGGCTCAGCGTAAGGTGATTCGCTCCACCTTCTGAGGGACCCGCCTTTTCTCTGTCAGGGCTAGGAGGCTTCTGCAGGGGCTTCCTCCATTTCCTCATCTCCAGGGGACACCTCCTAGCTCTTCTCGGCCTTAGACTTCCTGTCTTGTAAGGCTAGGGTCTCTTCCTTCTGTTTTTCACCAGCAGAAGGCTGAGGGTCTTGTTCCCTCAGGGTTTTCCTAGTCCCCCTTCGGGGGCTTGGTACTCACCCAAGCAGTAATGAATGGTGAAGATAGACAAGGGAAGATATGACAATTACATACCTACCATAATTCTTGATCTTCTTTTGTATTTTCACCATTCATTACTGATACCTGCCCACCTTCCCCTCATAGGCCTTCTTCTTCAGCATCTCCTTCTTCCTGCTCATTCCTCCTCCCTCCTTCTCATGGCCTTTAAGCCTGAATTTTCAAAAGAAAAATTAAAAAAATGTTTTAAATCTTCCGTTCTTCTCTTAGAACGGATATCATAAATTGGAAAAGAGAGGGGAATGAGTAGAATTTGGCTTTCTCCTGAGGTAACTCTTTCTGATTGCCCTTGAGGGTGACCTCTTGGATCCTTCTTAAGCCATGTTGTTCAATCTACAGTTAACAAAACCTTTCCTTAGATGGTTCTGTTCCTTTATCCAGGTCCCCTCTGGCATCACTGTATCTCTTTTTCGCCAGTCTCTACTGGTTAAACGCTGTCCTGGCACTCCAATTGCCTTGAGATGGATCTGATTTGCCTTGCCTTCAGGGAGTCAGACTGAGTTCCCACTCTGTTCTTTTTTCACAAGGGGTGCCCTCTGTAGGGCTTCAAATACCCCCCTCCCCACACACATCTGTGTTAGCACACAACAAGGTGCTAGTGGGCTTCCTTCCCCTTTCTACTTGGGCGCTCTACCTTTGGAACAGATTTTCTGCCTTGGCAGTCTGTGAGCTCTCAGCTTGAGTGTAAGGTGTTGGGGATGGCGGGAAGAGTAGAAAGTCTGCTTTTGTGTACCAAGCTATGCAAAGGGTTTGGTTGAACCTTCTTCACCAGTTTTCTTGAGTGGGATCCTTGCTCTCTTGCCTTTGGTTCTGAGCTTACAAGCCGTTAAGCCAATTTTCACAATGTGGCAGAACTCCCCCCCCCCAACATCCCCCTCTCGCTTCTTCTTCCTTCTTCTTTCTTTTTTTTTCAATATAATGTTTATTGAAAGTTTTTACAATACACCAGACGGGATCATGATTATCAGGCTCAAACATGTACATACAAAGCAAGATACATGAGCCCATCCCCTCCACCTCTTCCTCCCCAAGCCCTCCCATCCCCCATCCCCCAACACAGTCCAGAAACCTGCTAGTCAAAAATAAGAGGTTACCTCACAGAATACAACCTAAATGGTATATAATGCGTGTAAAGGAGCCCAAATCTTCTCATATTTAGATTTATTATTCTTGAGACTAGATATAATTTGTTCTGTTCTAAGATTAGCTAGGAACTCATTAAACCATTCAGAGTAAGAGACTGTTCCTGTACTTTTCCAATATGTAAGGACCAATTTTTTAACTGACATGGAAATCAGTGCAATGTGGAATTTCCGGGTATTCACCGATATCTGCGAATAATCTCCTAAGAGACAGACCTCAGGGGTAAATAGTTTGGTTAAACCGAGCAATGGGTCTATATTAGCCTTAATACTGTTCCAGAGGGGGGCTACTTTGGGGCAGTCCGAAAAAATATGGAACAGAGTGCCCTCCTTCTGCAGACACTTTGTACATTGATCAGAGTTTAATATGCCCCACTTGGCCAGCTTTTGAAGGGAATAGTAAAGGTTATGCAAGATGTTAAACTGCATGAGACGTAACCTATCTTGTGTAACAAAACGATGACAATTATTCCACAAAATGGACCAGTCTTTATTCCAATGCGGAAAACAATCAGACCAGAACTCTGTAGGCCCAAATGAATCCACGAAGCACCAATCATAGAATATGTTGTACAATTTAGAAACTACTTTGGAGGTGTTGACTAATGGATACAGATCCGAATGGAAGGAAAGTTTGGGCGATGTAGGGATACTTTTTTCGAATTTATTGATAAGAAGGTGTCTAAGTTGAAGGACTTTAAAATAATCCCTTGCTTGCAACCTAAATTTCAGTATGAAATCCTCTGTAGATAACCATGATCATCTTCCTTAAGGAGTGAAGATAGTCTTCCCTCTCCTAATCTTGGTAACCATGCAGGGGAAAGAGTTTTACCATCTATTTTAAAATCTGGGGAATTCCAGATCGACTGTGACGAATCCAGATACTGTTTATATTTCAAGAATCCACACAACTGTGAATTAATTCTAATGGATGTCACTACTGTGGTATCTTTTAACTTTTTCAGCAAGGTAGATATGTTTAAATATAGTAGTGTGGAAGGAGCTAGGGTACATGACCAAATCATTTCCTGCTCTATCTTGAGCCAAGGAGAAAGAACAGAAGAGGGATTAGGATCTAACCACTTAAGGTATTTGGCCGAATGACTGGCCCAATAATACAGGCTAAGATATGGAAGCCGTAGGCTACCCTTACATTTAGGCGCAGCTAACTTGTAGTAGTATGCTAACCTTGGTTGTTTCTTAGACCCGATGAAGTTTACCATCAATCTCTGAACTTTTTTAAACCAACTCGCAGGTAGGTAGATATTAAGTAATTGCAGGGGATATAATAATTGGGGGAAAACATTCATCTTAATCAAGTTTATTCTTCCCCATAAAGAAATGGGAAGTATCAACCGCCTGTCTAGATCCTGGGCCAATGTTAGTAATAGCGAATCAAAGTTCGTCTAGATGGTAAGTGACATACTCCTAGTCAGCTCAATGCCCAAGTATCGTAAAGAGTCCTTAGTCCACAAGAGACCTAAGGCAGTAATGCTGCTCTTAAAAACCTTGTGGTTTGGGGGTATACAATAGATTTACTTACATTTAACTTATAATTTGAAAGTCCACTGTATTTCTCTATAATATCTAGCATTGCGGGGATAGAAGATTCAGGGTAAGAAAGCTGTAAGAGCAGATCATCTGCATAAGCAGAAACTTTAATTTCGGTATCCAAAATTGTGAGCCTCTGAACCTTTGGACATAGGGACAGTTTATGGATTAATGGTTCCAAATAAAGATTAAAAAGTAAAGGGGAGAGAGGACAACCTTGCCTAGTGCCGGAATATAGGAAGAAGGATTCAGAGATTACTCCATTTCCTGAAATTCTGGCAGTCGGGTTTTGGTAAAGGGCTTTCATCCACCCTTGAAATTGTTGGGGGAAGCCAAAAGAGTTTAAAGTTTGGAGTAAAAAATTCCAATTGACTCTGTCAAAAGCCTTCTTGGCATGCAGGGACACCAATGCTACCCGAAAAGGGGTGTCCCTAGCCATCGAGAAGACATGGGAAAGAGTATGGAGGTGATCCACAGAGGATCTGCCCCTCATGAAACCCACCTGTTGCATTCCTATCACACCAGGGAGCATAGGAGTAAGCCTATCTGCTAAGATTTTGTTTAGAATCTTTATATCTTGATTCAACAGAGAAATGGGTCTGTAGCTCTCCACAAGTTCCAAATTTTTACTTGTCTTAGGCAAAAGCACAATAAGTGCTTCAAATAAAGTGGGGTCCACCTGTGTACCCGAAAGAATGTGTTGGTATAATAAGAGGAGATGTGGTGTAATTTGTTCCTTGAAACATTTATAGAAATTGGCCGAAAAAACATCCATTCCCGGTGTTTTATCTAAGGGAAGGCCCTGTATCACTTCAATAATTTCAGAGGCTGAGATAGGGGCTACCAACTTCCTACATTGTGCTTCAGAAAGATGAGGCAATTGGGCCTCCACTAGGTAAGAAGACACGACCGGATCAGAAGGCAGATTAGGCATTTCTCCATACAGTTGCTTGTAATACCTAGTGAATTCTGAAACAATTTCATGAGGAGAAGATCTCAATACCCCATCTGCCGAAGAACAAATTGGAGGAATGAACCGGGCAGACTCTTGTTGTTTAATTCTCTGAGCCAATAACTTTCCTGCCTTCACTCCTTGATCCGTGTAAGAAGCCCTGGTACGCAAAATCGCAAATTCTGCTTTTTCATTAAGTAGGCCAATGTAAGAATCTTTTAAATTTGTGAGCTTTAGTTTAACCTCATCCAATGAATGAGATTGTGTGCTTATTTCCAAAGCTCTGATCTGGGATAATACCGCCCTCTGTTTCGCCTCCTGCTCCTTTTTCCAAGCGGAAGCCATCCTGATTAAAATGCCCCGGAGATATGTTTTAAATGCACACCATAAAATGTCGGGCTTGGTGTCTGGAGTAAGGTTCAAGTGAAAAAATTGTACGATGTGTTCTTTAATGCGTTCCCGATTTTTTTAGTCTTTAAGCAGTTGTTCGTTCAACTTCCATCTAGTTTGACGTTTGGGCAACGATGTAAGAGAAATTCTGAACAGAACAAGGGAATGGTCAGAAGGAGGGCCCGGTTGAATGACTGAAGTTGTTACTCTGGGTAAGAATGCCTGAGATATCAGCAAAATAGTCTATACGAGACAAAGATCTGTGAACAGGAGATGTAAAAGTAAATTCCTTACTCTTCAGATGTAAAACCCTCCATATGTCGCACAGACCCAGGCGATCCATTAGTTCATGCAACACACGCTGTGCTGGAGAAAGCATTCCTGAAACATTACTAGAGCGGTCCTTATCTGAATCAAGCAGTAGGTTCAGATCTCCCCCTAATATTATAGATGCGGGTAATAATGGGAGAATATTATTAAGTAACTGCACAAAGAAAAGTGGGTTGTCCTTATTGGGGCCATAAATGCTACCTAGTAAGAGTTCCATAGAATAAAGAGTACCCTGCACCAGAATAAATCTTCCATGTGGATCTTTAACCTCTTGCATAACCTTAAACGGATGTTCCTGTTAACCAATATTAAAACCCCGCAGCTATTGGAGGTACCTCGGGCTGCAAAAACCTGCCCAATTTGCAAACTTCTCATCTGAATGGCCTCCGGCTCTAGTAAATGAGATTCTTGTATAAAAGAGATATTAGAGTGTAAGATATCCAAATGCTTCAAAATCTTATATTGCTTTAACTTTTTGCGGACTCCTTTAACATTCCAGGTTGCAAAACAAATATCACTAGCCATCATTCCTGCCCATGAAACGTGAGTGATCTGAAACAAAATGAGATATTATAAGACCATCAAAGTACACCCTTGTTCCGGACTGTGATCCCCAAGCCCTCCCACCCACCCCCACCCTCCAACAACTCCCATTATTCCCCAAAATGAACCAAAAATTCCCAAACTACACACCCTTAGAATTTTCAAACCCTCCCACCCCACCTTCCCCACCCTCTCTTCCATGATTCGCTTTGCAGCTCTATACAACTCCGCCTCACCCTCCTGCCTCCCCGCCTTCTATACTTTCCCCAATAACTCTATATGTAACTAAAGCAAACTAAATAGCAACTAAATGTCGACAGAAGTACATATTAACCTCTAACCTCGATATCCTATTAGACCTATTGCCATGCCTTCCCTTACTATTATCAACCCCTAGTTCAATTGCAACATAACAACACATTTGGGGACATTAGAAATTTCCCCTGTACTATAACCAACTCCCCGAAAACTATAGTTAAGCAGAGATCCCTATCTATTCTATTTTCCTACTAAAATATTCACACCATTTTCCTGTAAGGGGAACAAAAAATAAATATAAAGGAAGAAGAAGGGAAAACAACCGGCTGTTAACAAATGCAGAGCTTCTAAGGGTACTACAACCCTAATTAATCTAGTGATTAACCCACCGAACAGCTCTATTTAACAAGATTACTATATCCAGATTTATAACTATCCCCAAAGTCACCATCTTGTTGCCATAAAGGGATACAATTATCCCTCTACAATCCACAAGTTGCAATAGATATGCTATAAAACTGAGGCTACACTCCCCTCGTGTGGTCATTTAGTGCAACAGCACCATCCCATGTCCCTCGTAACTTTGCGTTGTAACCCCATATTAAGCAGAAGGAAAACTCACACCTTCGGGGCTTATTCTGGAGAATGTAGCTTTAAAATACTCTCCAGGGATATGTATTGCTCTTCCTGGCCATGCTTTACCATCTAAATGGTGCTCCTTCAAGCAAATAATGAAAGCCCCCTCTGAGTTGTCAATCATGCTAGTAAACTGATAACGGGGCATCTATAATAGACTCCGAGCACAAAGGCTCCACTTCCACTACCCGTGGCATATCTACTCCTCCCCTTCCATCGCCGAGGGAGGATATCAAATAGATAAATGAACATAACTCTGAACACCCTACAAATAAGCAGTTATCTCTACCTAACCTATTAACCTACAATGCTGCCCCTTAACGTAATCCTATCTGGTGGACTTTTATCTCTATTTCACCTGGCAATTGCTGAGACACGTAGAACCGCTACTGAAACCGGGTCATTATTCACCTAGTAGGTAAGTCTCAGGGCAGCTCGGTTCAATATGTCACATCCGCAGAGATCATATGAATCCCATCGACTGTCACCTTATCTCTATAAAGAAATACAGTTACCAACCCATGTTCCCCAACTTGACTTCTACGTGCCACCAGATTAAACCTGCACTCCCCTCACGCGACAACCTGGAGTAATAACTACCTTGCCTACCCTTACAAAACCTGTAGTAAACGTAATAATAAAGTAGGAAAAGGGGAGCTTGTGTATTTGAAGCTTATTCTGGGGAGTGCTGCCATACAATCCCCTCTAGCCAAAATATTGTTACTTCCTGACAGCATTTACCATCTAAATTTTACTCCCTATAACGAAATTCACCAGCGTAATTTCGAACATAGTAGCACCCACCAAGTTAACTGCAACAGGACCACTGTTCCCCTTCCAACAATATAACAAAATGTTAAGTAGATAAATTTAACATGACCCTAAATTATATTTCACCTTTATCCCCGTTAATACTTAGGACGTAAATAAAGGTAACATCAGCATACATCTACACTTATGCAGAGCATTGACTCCTATCGTAACCCTGAAAAAGTCCCAGGAATTACAGTTTGAATATGATTGGAGTCACTGGAGACCGTCCAAGTATGCCGATCCGATTGATGCTGCAAATATTTCCAGAGTCCCAGCTGAGAACAATTTACGAGGAAAATGCTTAAGGTGAGGCCAACCACTCACTCATGTATTTTTAAAGAGCTTAGGCATGGCAGACTTGAGACCCGTGGTCGCTGCATCCAGATCCTCAAAGGAGTGCCAGGTACCAGATGCCAGAACCTGCAGTTTTGCGGGATATCCCATTTTGAATTTGATTCCAGCGGCGATTAGTTTTGGTGACTAGAGGATGAAAAGCAGATCTGCGTTGGCGAACTGTGAGCGGTAGGTCTTGGGCTGCTTGGATCCTCGCCCCCCCCCATTGCAGGTCTTGAATGTTCCTTGTTTTTGTGAAGAAATGTTGCTTTTCCAAAAAGTTTAAAAAATGGAAAATTAAGGGATCGGGGGGAGCCTCTATCGGAAGCGTGGGTCTAAGTGCTCTGTGGGCCCATTCTGTAATGTAACGGGTGCCATATGGAGAGGGCCCAACTATTTTTTCCACAAATTTCTGGATGAATAGCACTGCATCCTGCCCTTCTGCAGACTCAGGAAGACCTATGATCACCGCATTATTTCTGCGGCTACGTCCTTCTAAATCCTCCAACTTCAGTTCCATCCTTGAGAGTTTTTGTTTGATGAGCACTACCTTGGGATCCTGTTTATCCACTCTTCTTTCGAGCGAGGTAAGGTGAGCTTCGGTATCAGACGTCTGTAGGGCAATATCTTCAATGGCCTGTGAAATTGTTTTAATTTCTGTTGGGAGGCTCTTCAGCTCCTCTTTAAACGGGTGAAATTCAGCTAAAAAGTCAGCAAGCATTAGGGGTTCCTGGTCTGAGCTATGCTGCAGCGTTGATTGAGCGGTAGCTGGAATGTTAGCTCGTTGTTTCTTAGGGGCCTTTTCAGGCACAGCTGGAGGGGTATGTTTTGGCTGTACTTTTTTCATTTCGACTTCCATCCCTCCAAAAATTACCCCAACAGATGCGCTAGCACTTTCAGTTCCACTGGCTTGTTTTTGTTGGAATCTCTAGTCGAGTTTAAAGTAGAAATAGTCAAAAAATATCGGCGGTAGGCAGGAGAGGTTAGATTAGGCATCCATTCAGGCTAGCTGCATCACGTGATCCCCCTTCCTTCTTCTTTCTCTCCCTTACCTGTTCCTCCCTCGGAGCCGCCCCAGGAGTGAGGCCCTGCTGTCCCATAGGGTAGGTTTTTCCTCTTTCCTGTCCTATAATCGGCTTATTCCTTTTTCAGTTTATATCTTTTCCTTTACCTATCCCTCGACTGTCTTGCCTCGCTCTCCCTTTCTTATCCTTAATTCACCTCTCCAGCTTACAGAACTGGGATGGAGGAGGAGTCTGCGGTGCCTTATGGCCGTCCTCACACACCACATAGTGCACCGTTCTTGGGGCGGTGCCATTAGTGCCACTCCTCTAAAAAAAAACTCCGCGGGGAGGCCTCCTGCTTACACCCAAGCAGTAATGAATGGTGAAGATACAAGAGAAGATCAAGAATTATGGTAGGTACATAATTTCTATATTTTGCACTTCTGACGCAGAATAGCACGGTCATTGTGGGAAATCAGTGTCTGGGACAGATAAAGATTGAGCGAGTGAGAGGAGGGAATGACTGAGCTCAACTGAGCTCTGTTGGGACTGCAGCGGATTTCTTGGTGGGCAGAAAAAGGACCCAATGCAGGCAGGAGACAAGTACAAAAAGGGAGCCTGCAGCACCAGAAGAAACAGGATGAGAGAGCAAGTGAGGGAGGGGGAGTGAACCAACTCACCGGAGCTCTGTCGGGATGCTGCGGATTTCTTTGTGGGCGGAAAAAGGCATCAATGCAGGCAGGGGCCCAGTACAAAAGGCAGCCTGCAGCGGCGTGAGAAACAGAATGAGCAAGTAAGAGAGGAGGAGTGAGCGAGCTCAACGGAGCTCTATCGGGACTGCTGCGGATTCTTTGTAGGCAGAAAATGGCGCCAATGCAGGCAGCAGCCCAGTACAAAAGGGCAGCCTGCAGTGCCAGGAGAAACAGAATGAGCGAGTGAGAGAGAGGGAGAGCAAGCTCAGTGGAGCTCTGCCAGGACTTTACAGTTGCCCACCCTCCCGCCCATGGTCCTCTGTGGTTCTCTATTACAGCAGGGTCTCTGGAGTGGAGACAAAGCAGTGACTGGATACTTTAGGATTGCTTTAATACTACAGATTTACTTCTTCTGTTTCTTTCTCTAACTGAGCTAAGTACTGAGCTATACTGTTGAGATTGCTGTAATAATACATATTTATTTATTCAGTTTATTTCTCTAACTGAGTTGAGTAATACTTGGAGTGCAATAGGATTTCTAACTGGGCTAAGTGAAACTATATGAAAGCCGAGAACAAAAAGTATGGTAGCTGAGGGGTGAAAAACAGACAAGGAGGCTTTAGGATTGCTACAGTAATGCAGTATCTAATGGATGACATTTAAGCCTGAATTACCCCCATCGGCAAGGGGTCAGTAGGGGGACCAGTGGTGGGGGGATAGGAATTTGAGTAAATAGGGGCCTAACAGTTGAAGTAGGGTACAGAACCTGGGAGTAAGAGCCCCTATCATAAGATGGGGGCAAAAATGGGGCAGGTGCCACATGTAAGTAGGGCGGCCATCTTTGGAAGGGTAGAGAGGTTTACAGAGAGTTGGTGTGCCATGATCCTGGACTGGGCTTCGAGGATGGGGGGGTGTTTGGTCTGTAGATGACTGACTAGTTTGAGGGAGGAACTGTGGAGGTTAGGGAGGAATGTAAGTGGCAGGGCAGATGAGTATGGTAGGCATCCTGAGGGGGGGAGTAGGGGATGGCAAAAGGGGATGGAGGAGGAGGAAGAATAACTCGGGACTGAAATCGACCCCAGTATCAGAGGCACTAGCAGGAAAGAGAGGAGAAGGGAAGGGGTGCCCGAGGCGAGGGCGGGGCTGCCTCCTGATGGGGGAAGAAGAGACCACGAGGAGTACCAGGGCAGATAGCAAATGACTGCGGGTAGGGAGGCACCAAGGGTGGCACGGAGGAGAACAAGTATGAGGGGGGAACAGATAGGGGGAAGACATGTAGGACAGGTATCGACTATGAATAGATTCAAACCTCTGCTATGGAACAGAGAGGGGGAGCAGGAACGTACTGAATGGGGGAGGACAAGCGGGACATGAGAGGGATGGCAATAGATGGGGAAGAGATAGCAAGGACAAAAGGGTAGAAGGGGGCTAGTAAGGAAGGAGGGGGTGGTAACTGAAGGAGAGAAGGCTACGGGAAGGGGAAGGCTCTAAATCGACAACAGCGGGGATAGGAGAGTGGTTGGAAATCAGGAGGGGAGAAAGGGAGGTCAGCATGGGAAGCCCAGTAGGAAGTAATCAGGCTGGGAAGGAGTTCAAGGGGGATGGGAGGAATAAGGTAGAGAAAAGGGGTGAGGCGGAAGTAGGGGGTACAGATATAGAAGTCACAGAGGGTGCAGTAGGTGGGGGTAAGGGACAGGAAGAATAAATACTGGGGTGGTGGAAGGGCATTGGAAGGCAAAGGGGTAAGGGGGGGGTACTCATCCTGGGGGATTCTATACTGAAATGGGTGAGAAGGGGGCAGAAAGGGGGAAGGCACAGCCATATTTGGATTGAAGCTGTCCCCAGGTTGACTGCAGGAGGGGCAGGGCAGGCACTGTTCAAGTATGCAGCAAGGGGCAAGAAGAAACCTAATTTATTGTTTCATGTGGGTACAAATGATTTGATGGGAGAACACTGTGAAAGTAGTGAGGGGGAGGTCTGAGTACTTGGGCAGGCAGTGTGAGGGGGTTGGGAAGTCGGTGGCATTCTTGGAGGTACTGCCGGTACCAGAGCCCTCCCCACACACAGATACACACTCCACAAAAAGCTGCATAAAAGCCTGCAATTCATTCAAATCAATTCCATTTTCTTATTTACTTGCTGTTCAGTGCTAACAAGTGTAAAATCATGTGCCTTAGAAAAGCACTAGCAGACAGGCTAGACGGAGGGGCGGAGCAACAATGGGGAAATATCAAAACTGCCATCACAGAGGCAACAAACCTTTGTGTGAAGCAAATAAACAAATCAAAAATGAAAGAAAAAGCCACTATGGTTCTCAAAAGAGGTGGAGGTGAAGGTTAGGGAGAAAAAGATAGCATTTAGAAAGTATAAGGAAACACAGAAGGAGAAGGACAGAGAACTGTACCAGTTAAGGCAGAAGAAAGCAGGGAGGGTACTCAGAACAGCAAAGGCCCAAAGTGAGCAAAAGATAGCCAACTCGGTTAAGAAGGGGGATACAACCTTTTACAGGTATATCAGGGAGCGTAGAAAGACAAAGGGAGGGATAGTGAGGCTGAATAGAATGGACGGTGGGTGGGCAGAGAGGGACAGTGAAAAAGCTGGGATACTGAATGAATACTTCTGTTCAGTATTCACAAAAGAGGAGGTGGGGGAGGTGCCTAATCCAATTAACAGAAGCATTCTGGATAGGGGGCTTGATCCCAGTCCTTTCACAGAAGAAAGGGTTCTGAAAGAACTCCTAAAACTGAAGGTAGACAAAGCGATGGGGCCAGATGGAATTCACCCCAGAATTCTAAAAGAATTAAGCAGAGAACTAGTGACACCACTGACTACCCTTTTTAACAAATCTTGGGAGGATGGTGTGGTACCTGAGGAATGGAGGAAGGCAGCTGTGATTCCCCTTCATAATAGTGGGACCAAGACAGAGGCAGGAAACTACAGACCTGTCAGTTTGACTTCTGTGGTAGGGAAAGTGATGGAATCACTTCTGAAGGAAAGAATTGTTGAGTACCTAGAGGCCAGTGGGGCAGAGGACCCAAGGCAGCATGCATGGGTTCACAGCAGGAAGATCATGTCAGATGAATCTAATTGATTTCTTTGACTGGGTGACGATAGTAGACCAGGGAGGGGCTGTGGACATGGCCTACCTAGACTTTAGCAAGGCTTGTGACACAGTCCCACACAAACAATTAATAGTCAGATTAATCAGCCTGGGAGTTGGTCCCAGGGTGGTAGCCTAGGTAAAACATTGGCTGGACAACAGGACACAGAATGTAATTGTAAATGGAGTCCACTCTGAAGAAACAAGGGTTACTAGTGGGGTACCGCAGGGTTCAGTACTGGGTCCAGTCCTTTTTAATGTCTTTATAAGTGACATTGCAGAGGGACTGGAAGGAAAAGTATGCCTCTTTGTAGATAACACAAAGATCTGCAACAGGGTTGATACACAAGGAGGTGTGGAAAGGATGAGAAGGGACTTGGCAAGGTTCGAGGTATGGTCAGAAGTATGGCAACTTGGATTCAGTGCAAAGAAGTGCAAAATAATACACCTGGGGAAAAAAAACCCAGGGAAAGATTACACAATGGTGGGGGAGGTAGTAGTAGCAATAAAAAAAATGGAAAGGGACCTGGGGGCAATCATATCAGATGACCTTAAGGTTGGCAAGCAATGTGAGAAGGCGGTAGGGAGGGCTGGGTGGATACTGGGATATATAGGGAGAGGCATCACCAGCAGAAAACAGGAAGTTGTTATCCCCTGTACAGACAATTGGTGAGACCCCATCTGGAGTACAGCGTCCAGTTCTGGAGACCCCATCTCTGCAAGGACATAGACAGGATGGAGGCAGTTCAGAGGAGGGTAACTAAAATGATGCAGGGTCTGCAAGAGAAGCCATACAAGGAGAAACTAAAGGAGCTTAATATGTATACCCTTGAGGAAAGGAGGGAGAGGGGGGACATGATAGAAATGTTTAAGTACCTCAGTGGAATCTAAAAAGTCCAAGAGGGTAGCATCTTTCAGAAAAAGAGATGTGCAAGAACAAGGGGACACAATTTGAAGATAGAGGGGGGATGGCTCAGGGGCAATGTGAGGAAATATTTTTCCACAGAGAGGGTGGTGGAAGCATGGAACAGCCTTCCTGAGGAGGTTGTGGGGTCTAAAACTGTGGTAGAATTCAAGAATGAATGGGACAGACATAAGGCAATTTTTGTGGGTGGTAGGAAGAAATAGGCATTTGGTTAAATAGGATCTGCAGCTTATCCTCTAGGTAGGGAAATGGGCAGACCTGGTGGGCCAAGCGGTCCTTATCTGCCGACAAAGTCTATGTGTCTATGTTACCTAGGGCATAGGAACCCCGATGCTGGGTATAGGATGGGGGGAGATACTGATACTCACTAGACATGAAAGAGTCCTTGAGGTTATTATGTCAGAGGACCTCAAAATGGCAATACAGTGTGACAAGGCTATGGGCAGGGCAAATTGGATTCTGGGGTGCATAAGGACTGGCATCTCCAGTAGGAGGAGGAGGAATGTTGTGCTGCCATTGTATCACTCCTGGGTATTCCCCCAGCTGAAGTACTTTGTCCAGTTTTAGAGTCTACACTTCAGAAAGGATGTAGAGTGGAGGTTTTCCAGAGGAGGGCAACTAAAATGGTTCAGAATTTTCATAGGAATCCCTACAAGGAAAGGCTGAAATATCTCAACATGTACACTCTGGAAGAGAGGAGGGCAAGAGGTAACATGATCATACCTACGAAGTACCTCACAGGGGTAAAGAGGGTACAGTTGGGGAGCTTCCTTCAAATGAGGATGAGCACCTAAACCAAGGGACGTACAATGAAGCTGGGGAGGCATTCAGGATAGATGTGAAGAAATATTTATTTACTCAAAGGGTGGTAGATGCCTTGAACAGACTGCCAGGAGAAGTGGTGGAAGCAAAAATTATAGGGAGCATGAAGCATACATGGGATAAACATGGGGTATATTACAGAAAGGGGAAGGAGGGGGTCAATGGACATCAATAGGGCCATGGAAGTGGAGTAGGTTCAAGTTCATTGCAGGAAAAATCCATTAAGCAAGCTCATTCACAAGGAGGTCCTGATGGACGCTGGCAGAATAAGACATGCTGTAACATATACAGGCAGGAGTTACAAGTAGGTAGAGAGCACTTGGCCAGACTGGGTGGGCTGAGCAGTTCTTTTCTGCTGACAAAGTCTATGTTTCTATTACATCATGTGTTAATTCAGGTGCAGTGTTTATTTAAAGTTGGGCCTACCATACATCCAGATGTAAGGTACAGTAAATTACTGAATTAGATGCAGCCCACTTACAGTATAATAAAGAGAACCCCAGTGCTTTGAGAAGCCGTTACTCTTCATAAGGCTACTTAAAGAGCTGGGGTTCTATTTGCAGTGTCCACACCGGAAGCACCAACTTTGGTTGACCACCCGCACAGCGATGGCACAATACTGACACAGGTATTGTGCCGCCCATGCCCCCAGTGTTTTCTGTGGGGGGCTGTGTGCCCCACCTCCCCATGTGGGGGGCTCTACCCCCAAACCCCCCAGACTTTAGAATTCTCAACTCCAGGTCGGAGTTGGCCTGGGGAGGGGGCAGGACACTGGGGGAAAGCATAACATGGAAACAGACCATTACAGCGACTGTCATTGTAATGGTCATTTTCTGTGTTTCACCATCGGGGTGTTGGGCAAAGGGAGGGCCACCCGTCCAGACCAGTATGCTGATCTTAAAATCGACACCACATCTGAATGAGTACTTGATTCTTGCTCACTCCGTTTCTTCCTCACTTTGAAACCTGCTTATCCTGAGTTACTTTTGGGCTGGCAGCACCTCGCCTGTATTGGAAGATGACCAGTAAGCAGCACTGAAAGATGTCAGACTTCATAGACTGTGAAGGCAGCTGCTCATAGACAGACATAAGGCAATTCTACTGGGGGGTAGGAGGAAGTAACCTTTTGATTAACTAGAATCTGCAGCTTATCCATCAGGTAGGGAAATAGGCAGACTAGGTGGGCCAAGCGGTCCTTATCTGCCATCAAATTCCATGTTTCTATATTTCTTACCCACCATCTTGGCAAGAAGAAGGCTGAAACTGTGGCCACTGATGACTGTTGAGGTGTGGGAATGGGGGGACCAAAGGGAACAGACATAAGGATATAAAATCATAATAAAAATTGTGAGACCTTCACCAGCTTTCCAAAATGCTTACCAGTAAAATAACACTCTATGAAGTTTTTCAAATGGCAACACAATCTGGTAAGCCCTCTGTCTGCCATCTAACACCAGGCATCAAACAGCATAAAATTGCCTAAAGAAGACAGTGTTGTCATGTGGTTACTGAATTACTGGAGATTACAGATTTATAAGAACAAAAGAATATCACACAGAATCTGGCACATATGCCTATAGCAGCTGTCTCCTGCTTCTCAGTAGTTATATTTATACGCTTGAGGCACTTGAATGTTTCTATCATATCCCTTCTTTCCCTCTTCCAGTGAGTACATATTGAGGTCCCTTAATTTCTCCTCATAAGCCTTGTGTTGCAAGCTCTGTACCATATAATTCACCCTTCTCTGGACCATCTCCAGCCTGTTAATATCCTTCTGAAGGTGCGACCTCCAGAACTGCACACAGTACTCCATTTGAAGCCTGACCATGGTTTTATATAATGGCATCATTACCTCCCTCCTTATGCTGATAATACCCCTGCCTATGCACCCAGCATGTCACTGGCCCTCCCAGTTGCCTTACCACTTTGACATTTTCAGGTCATCTGAAATAAGAACCCCAGGTCCCTTTCCTTCTTTGTGACTGTCAGCAACTCCCCCCCCCTCCATCCTGTACCTTCCCCCAGGGTTTCTGTGTCTCAGGTGCAGAGTTTTGCACTATTTTGAATTAAAGTTCAGTTGCCAGTCCTCAGATCATTTCTCAAGCTTCCCCAGGTCCCTGCTCATTTCCTCCACCGACTCTGGGGTATCCACTGTGTTACAGATCAGGGTGTCATCTGAAAACAGGCAGACCTTTCCTTTATCCCTTCTGCAATGTCACTAATGAAGACATTGAACAGGACTGGCTCCAGGACCAATCCCTGCGGCACCCCACTGGTCACCTCCTCTCCCCAGACTGTGCCCCATTTACCACCACTCTCTGCCTCCTGTCTCTTACCCAGTTTCTAACCCACTTTACCATCCTTTCCCCCATGCCTACCCTACTCAGCTATTTTATCAGCCTCCTATGTGGGACGGTGTCAAAGGCTTTGCTTACATCAAGGTAAGCATTGT
The DNA here is from genome assembly GCA_016271365.2 of Neoceratodus forsteri. Lineage (NCBI taxonomy): Eukaryota > Metazoa > Chordata > Ceratodontiformes > Ceratodontidae > Neoceratodus > Neoceratodus forsteri. Next base: position 523,489,195 of record CM057452.1, on the reverse strand, counting down.
CCACTGCCTCACCCTGATTTACTTCCTTTGTCACCCAGTCAAAGAGATCAACCAGATTTGTCTGACATGACTTCCCCACTGTGAATCCATGGTGCCTTATGATTCTGGGCTCCGATGGCTTCTAGATGCCCCACTATCCTTTCTTTAACCAATGTCTCCATGATCTTCCCCACTACTGAAGTGAGGCTGACCGGCCTATAGTTCCCCACCTCCTCCCTACTGCTGGATTTGTATAGAGGGACCACATGTGCCCTCCTCCAATTCTCTGGTACCATCCCTGTGTTGAATGACTCAGTGAACATGGCTGCCACAGGTACTGCTGTTTCCCTTCACATTTCTTTTAATATCCTTGGGTGTATGGCATCTGGTCCCATCACTTTGTCCACCTTCAATTTACTCACCTTCTGCGGGATTCTTCTGCTTGTGAATGGACTACTGTCTACCTCTTCACACCTTTGCAACTGCTGTACTGCTGTGGTCCTTGCCCCTCCCCCTCTTCTGTGAATACTGAACAGAAAGACACAGTGGATGACTTTTGGGGGGGCACATGACAGTTCTTAGGCATGGTACTTTCACTTCCAAATACCTAAGCAGCACATATTAGCAATCAACATTTGGCATTGGCAAATGCTTGTTTCTAATGTATTTGCACAATGCATATCTGCTGAGAGGTGGTTTTAATGTGGTCTTCCTTTTACACGTTTTTACAATGAGTTTTCCTAGAATATGCCTGCTGAGTTCTATATATTTATCCTGGATAGTTCACAGAAGATGTGGCATCTTATTTTCAGTGGGGTTCTACACCTACACATTATTATGCTGCATTGTGTAAAATCAGAACACGCTGAAAACAATATTTTATATCTGGACTAGGCTATGTTGAATAAATACACTGTTAAAATGGGCACAATCATGACACCACTGAAAACAAAATAGTGCATCTAATCTGGGATATCCTAAGTAAATACAGAGAAAAAAATGTGTAAAATAAAGATCCCTGTGAGAATGAGATGTAACATCTCCCCCGTGCTATCCAGGATACTAAATATACGACAGAAAATATTTAAATGAAATCTATAATTATTTCTCTACTATCATTATGTAAATCATGTTGTCAAGATGTGGTGGAAGTGGGGAAGAGGCTAAGCTGATGAATATGTTATTTTAATAATTAAACAGCTGAATGTAAATATATAATAATTACATTTACCATGGTAGCAAATTCCACATTGTAAACTGAACTTCACTGTGTTCCATATAACCAAGACTGACATAAACAGTTTATTTATTGTTTTGTAACACATTAGGCTGCAGTATTTATTTTGAATGTAGTGGCAATGAAGATGGTGTGTGTGTTTGTTTGAGTGAAAGGGGTTAAAGAAACAGCTGTCTTCTGATACAGTAAACTATGTCTGAGAGTGCTAATCAGATAGAGTCTTAAGAGGTTAAAAAAAACAATGTAAATCTTTTTAAGAAAATCCTTGCTGGGAAAGGGTGACTAAGCTGGCATATTTATGAGTTATTAATCTTACTTCAAAGACAGTTCTATCCACATTGAAGCTTAACACACAAAATAGTGCATTGCAAAACTGCTTAGTGCAATGAATACAGCAGAGTGGAGGAATAATGCAAAACCTCAAATTTTAACTAGTCTGTTAGGAACCTTCAAAGCTTCTTTTTTTTACTGTAATCACAAAATGTCTGCAGAACTCCACCCACTGCAGCCACAAAGAGGTGATTCTGAAACCCCTGTTACAGGTCACGGGAATATCAATAAAGTCTTCGTGGATTTCAACCACAATCCTTACAAACAAGATCTTGTGAATGCTAAATTCTCCCTGCAAGATTTTATAAAAGGAATTATTATTCCCAGTGTACCACAGGTATACACAGAAATATTGGGCAAAGAAATCTCAACCATTGACATTTCAGAAGCTATCAATTCTTTAGCCCAAAATAAAGCCTCTGGGCTGAATGGTTACTCTGAAATCTACTACTACACCTTCATAAAGGAAGTCTCCCCGGTCTTAAAAAAAGTGAGTAAGTAAGCAATAATCCACAGCATGGTATGGAGTTACTGGGGATTAGTCAACAGCACAGATGAGTTGTGAGGCACGAGGCTGCAGGCCAAGTGTCCTCATAGCTCCTGGGGTGTTGGTTAATCCCCAATAATCCCATTCCCTGGAAGGGGTTATTGCAATTATAACATAGAACATAGAAAGGGTTTTTTCCCCGTTTAAATAGCAAGAAAGGCAATGTGTCCTGCCACTTTGCAAAGCAGGCCCTAACAAATAATGCATACTGCATTGTTGTTATGCAAATATAAATTTCAGAAATACAGTGCTGGCATGATTTCTGACATTTGTTGTGCATTATACACTGTGTTGCACTTGCAACGTGGGTTACTCTGTGCCCCCCCACCTCCAGAGTTCCCATTGTACTGTCCTGCCTCTCACTCTCAGTGTCTCTTTACTACTGCACAGCTGCACTCAAGAGACAGAGACAAAGACAGAGAGAGAGAGAGAGAGAGAGAGAAAGAGACACACACTCTTGGAATTTTGCACTCCCTGTCCGATCTCACTGTCACTGTGTGTGTGTGTGTGTGTGTCTCTCTCTCTCTCTCTCTCTTTCTCTCACCACAGAGTTTCCATGGTCAGGGTCCCTGTGGGACAGGAACTCAACTCTGTCACTCTGACCAGTACCTTTCATGGCTTGCTCTGTTATGGGGGGACAAGAATTTCCATCCATGCACACAGAAAGTGAGCAGCACACCACAATGCTGCAACACCCATTGTGTCTGCTCTCTGTCCCTGCACTCTAGCAGCACAGCAGGAAAATGCAGTCCACAGTGCTGAACTTCTCCCTGTGTCTGTCTTTCCCTCTCCCCGCAGCACTGCTGCCTTCTTCACTATGGGGAGTTACACTGAAAGACTTGCTGGTCAGTTGGGGTTCAGGAAAGGAACGGGGAATTGTGCTGATCTTGTTGCTCGTCTCTGTCTCACTCCCTTTCCCTGCAGGGTGCTGCTGTATGGGGAGTTCTACTGAATATAGACTTGCTGTTGGGTGGGGGCTCATGTGTGGTCACTAACTGACAAGGGCTACCATCACTCCCTCTTGCGCATGAATGGCTGCTGACTGAAACTACTGCACAGCTGCTCCCCATGCTGCAAGCTGCACAGACACACCGACGTAGTGCTCACTTAAGAGATACTGATACTCTCTCGGAATTCAGCAGTCCCTCTCCCAATCTCTCTCTCGGTCTCTGTCTCTGTTGAATGCCCACTGTGTGTCTCACTCACTTGAAGTGCTGTCAACTAAAAACAGGAGGACACTACAAAAGATATGCGTTAATGCAGACTGCTTATAATGTGTATTGTACAAAAGATGTGGGACGGGGATATCGTTGCTGCCCCACAACTTTCAGTGGCTGCCCTTTTCCTTTGCTTGGCTGCTGATGCAATGAGTGTCAATGGCACTTTACTTGATTCACTCCACGGAACTGTGGATTAAATAGGCTATTTAATCTATGGCCACATAGAGCGACTCCACCAACTGGGTTGTGAGTTTTTGACAACCCATGTTATAAATATATTTATAACATGGGTTGTCCAGAACGTGGCATCTGATCAGTGTACATGCCCTGTGTAGCCATGCAATAAATAGCCTTTTTAATGCACAGTTCCACAGAGTGAGTTAGGGAATGTTCCACTGGCTCTTGTTACCTGTAGTGATCCTGGGAACAGAGCGGCAGCCATGTAAAGTTGCCAGCAAGTGAAGAAGAGTGCCCTGGACATGATTTCTGCACAGTAAAGTATGACAGGTGTACAGAATGCACAGTAAGTGGTAGAATTACAGAGCAGTGCACAAGCAATTATGTGTGCTGTCATTTGGCCTTGTTGTGATTGCTGATGACTGATGCTGACACTGTGAGAGAGAGAGCCAGAGTGAGTGGAATGTGGTGGGACAGTGAGGATAGACAGTGAGAGGTGACAAGGTTGAGACCTACAAGTGCCTCACACATGTGGGCCCTCCACATACATTTCACGCACTGCTATATGTGTTGTAGTGTCCCCAGAGTGTGTTCCATGGTGAATTGCTTGACCCTGCATGCGAAGAGTGAAATAGTGAATGGCAGCAGTGGACCATATGGTGCACCTCCACCAAGATTGCCCATTCCCCTCCACCCACCCCCTGACGATACAGTGTACCCCAACTCTGCTGCAGGGCAAGGGAGAGACATAGAGGCAGCATTGCACTGGACAGTAGAGAGAGAGACAGAGAGAGAGACACATGTGAAGGTGTACACCATTCTCCGTTCTCCCCCACCCAAGAGTCTGTCTGCAGCGTAACCCCCTGTTGCATCTCAGTTAAAGTATGCGGGGGTTCATAATAAAATAAAAACAATACAGAACTCTCAGAATTTATTTGCTTTTATCTATTGACTCTACAGACAGACACCGAGAGGCGGCTGCTGTTTGTACAGTTCTCCCTCCACAATGCAGCACAGTCATCGGCAGTGTCACTGTTCCCATGTCAGGTATGTAGTGAGTGAAACAGACTTTTCCCCTGTGTCTGCATGAGTCACCATAGAGAGAGAGAGAGAGAGAGAGAGAGTAAGGGGGTGTTCTGCACCAAGATCCCTCCCCCCCAACAAGTAACACTCAGGATGAACCTCCCTAGAGAGAGAGAGAGAGAGAGACAATGTGAGAGAGAGATCATGATCAAGTGAGCAGCATTGAGCAAGCGAGACAACAACAAGGTTAGCACCTTCACATGACAGTGAGTCATACATGTGTTATTTATGTTGTGAAAATAGAAATGTCACAGATCATTTCATGAGTGTTTTTTTTTTTAACAGGAGAGACACACTAAGCTAAAGCTTGTTTACAGGTGCAACCTGGGAGTACAAGGAAGTTAAGTGACTTGCTCAGGGTCACACAGTATGCAAGTGGGGGCTGTGGGATTCAAATCCAGGTCTCCAGGTTTGCAGCTCAGAGCCTTAAACCACTGTGTTATACTGCCTCCTTAAGTGTATTTGTGGCATATGTTCATAAAGTCAATAACAGATGCATGAGTTCTGGGGGACTACTTTTCAAGTTGGCAGGATACATTGACATTTTCTTTATTTAAACAGCAAAACAGAATACCTTCATGGATATTCTTTGTTGTTTAAACATAACCCATATTATATGTGCAATAACCCATTCCAGGGTATGGGATTATAGGGGATTAATCAACACCCTGGGTGATGTGAGGACACTCAGCCTGTGACCTTATGCATGACAACGCACCCGAGGTGTTGATTAATCCCCAATAACCCCATACTCTGTCATGGGCTATTGCTTACTTAGTATAGGTCATCTGCCAAAAGCAAAGATTCAAAAGAGTATTATTACAGCTGGGGGGATAGATTTAGTCGATTCCTGGAACAGCCAGTTGGTGGGGTTCAATGGGGTTCAAGAATGCATGGGATGAGCATAAGGGAATCATAGTGGAATGGAAGGGGGAAGGAGAAATAGCTGTAGATTGGGAATGGCTTGTGGCAACCTTGTAAGTAAGGAGAAATGAGCAGGCTGGATAGACCAAACAGTCCTTATCTGCCATCAAATTCTGTGTTTCTGTGTTTACACTTTTACACATACCAGGAAAGGTTGCACAGATGCTGAAACTCACAGACCTATTTCCTTATTATGTTGGCTTGCCGCGCTTGCATGCAAGTCAACATCTTGTGAGCGTGCAGATTTGGGGGCGCAGTCGCTGTTGGGCGAATGCAGGGCACGCAACAGTAGCTGCATCCCTCATTCCCCAATCAGCCTGCATGCCCGGCGCCACACCATGCATACATAATGGGGTGAGCACATCTAAGAAAAGGTCCGCTGCAATCTGAGCAAAGCTTGTCATACGCAGTGGTCCTTTTCTTGCCGTGCTCGCTGCCATTATGAGCATGGTCTGCAAGCGGGCAGCCTCCTCGCGTTTGCCGACATTGGGGTGCCCAACTTCTTGTTGTTAACCCCCACTGTGTTCGTGGTGCTGACGGGGAGCTCCACTCCCGTTGGCATTACCCCTCAATGTTGAGATGCCAAGGGGTGCCTAATCTCTCGGCAGGCGCCCACTTTATATTTGTTTGCCGGCAGGGGTGCCCAACCCCTGCCAGCATTACTTTCCCCCATGTTGTGTGCCAACGAGGGAACCCACTCCCGCCAGCATAAACCCCTATGTTGAATGCCAAGGGGTGCCCAACTCTTGGTTCATGCTCCCACTGCTTTTTTGTTTGCCGACGGGGTGCCCAATCCCCATTGGCATTACTCCCTCAGTGTTAGCGCCGACGAGGGTGCCCAATCCTCGCCGGCTACTGACACCCCCCAAAAACAGTTAGGTGTCACGCTGGGAGCCCACCCCAGCTTCACAAATGCCCTGCAAAACAAAACTGTCCCGCGATGGTTTTCCTTTTTACCCTGTAACATGAAACCGCCCCTCGTAGTCTCGATGCCCCTCCCCCACCTGCACCCACCCACTATGCACCCTGCCTCCCTCACCCCCTTCCCATACTTATCTTCTGGAGTCCAGTGCACGATCTTCCGTGGACCAGGAACACGCCTGCACTCTTCAAAGCTGACTGCTAACTGAGGAAATGCCGATAAGCTGTATAATGGAATTAATAGGGTTTTTCAACTTTGTTGCATATCTCAGGCATTTTTTGAATTTTGGCACCAAATTTTCAACATGGGGTTTTAGGCCCTCCTCATGAATTCTATCACTGTCATGGCGTTAATCGTCTCGAAAGGTGATTTCGCAGTCACTGTGTGAAATCACCTTTTGGGACCCATTAATGAAATGACAGTCCCAGTGTTCATGAGGTGACCTCTCAAAAAGCCTATGTTCCAAATTTGGTGGAAAAAATCCAACAAATGGCTGTTTTACGAGCGTGTGTTGCACAGTTGCTACGCAGGCTCGTAACTTCTCGCATTCACAATATTTTAATGCTGGATTTTCAGCATTGTCATTTTTGTATACCTCCTTGTGAACAGTACAGCTGTCATTTTCCACATCCTGCCTGAAATGTGTTTCCGATCGGAGCACAATAGTGCAGTCATCAGGAAATCAGTGTTTGGTCAGATTATGAAAATGACAGTGACACAGTTCATGAGCAGAGGTCCTAAAATGCCTATGTTGAAAATTTGGTGATGATACTCCATAAATGACTGTGTTACGAGCGCGCATTGGCAGATTGCACGCACGCTCGTACCATCGTGCATTTGTGATATTTTCACTCTGGATTTTCACTATTGCCATTTTTCCACACCTCTTGATGAACAGTACAGCTGTCATTTCGCATATCCTTTGGAAGTTTTTGCACTTCCAGTGCAGAATAGCATGGTCGCTGTGCGAAATCACTTCTTGGGACACTTTGAGGAAATAACAGTGACACTGTATATGAACAGAGGTGCTAAAATGCCTATGTTGAAAATTTGGTGCCGAACGCCCATAAAATGGCAGTGTTGCAGGCGTGCGTTGCATATTTCCCATGCACCCTTGTAACTCCGCAAATTTTGTATATTTGTATGCCACATTTTCAACACTGGCATTTTTTTTACACCTCCTTATGAACTAACTGTGCAGCTGTCATTTTTCACATCCTGCCCAGCATGTTTTCCCGCACTGCACTACCAAACACCAAAAGGGACACCCTAATGCCTGTCACTCTCTGCAGGGTGGGGGCGGGTTGGCATCAGTTCAATACTTCACTGCCATTCCTATGATGCATCTCTCTAACTCCTGCACTGCCAATGCCAGCAAGCCAACATTCGGCGTTGACAAATGCTTGTTGAATACTGATGTAAACATTTCTGGCTAAAGTATTAGCAAATAGAATAGAAAATATCATCCCTACCCTTACTGGACTGCAGCTGGAGATGTTGTGAATTTTTAATTCACCAGTGGAGGCATATATGTGACATTTGCCTTAGCAAAATGATATGTGAATTGTGCAGCAGACCTTCCAGGTTCACTGGTAGAATGTTTTTTTTTAACGTTAAAAAAACTCCACCCCACTCACTGTGCTGTGAGACCAGCACATCCTCCCACCCAGGAACATGAATATAATACATTTACCCCCCCCCACCCCCCCCCACTCTGGCTGGCACTCTCCTGTCCCCAAACATCATGCTGCTGTGGTTGACGGCTTCCTGTGGCCATCAGTTACAACAATTAATCCTTCTCCCCACCAGCACACCAAATACACTCCAACCACCTCCCCACAACTGAGTCCCACTGTCTTTAATTTTACTCCCAGTGCCCCACCCAACCCCACCCCTGGTCCTCACTACCTACCTCCCCCACCAGCACCCACAAAATCAACTACAAATAAAGAAAATGGTCCCCCGGTGCAGAGCATCTGTTCTGTTCAGTGCCAACTGCCATATCATAAATTGTGTGCATGACTGAATAGCAACATCTTTGGTCCTAATATAAAATGATTGGTTGAATTTTCTTTTTAAAATTAATATTTTATTGAGGTTTTATGAAACTTACAAGTACAACATGTATAAACTTTATCAGTAATATCTCTGATCCTGGCCAGAGCACCTAAAAGCATTACTTGGATTACAGGCTAAGTCAAAAACAAAGATATTACCAAATACTACAGGTGGGTCTCCAGTACATAAGGCAAGCATACATTAGATCCATCCCCACTGCCCTGCACAAGTGACATCACAACATCATGATATAGCCCTGAATTTATAGCCCCTGAACAACCTGATCTCAATAAACAAGATACTAGACACGACGAAAATACTGTACAGGAGTGACCAGCAAAAGCAAGCTACAGTTAACTAACAGTAACAACTGTATGAATACATGAAAAATAATGATAAACAGGTAACATGACATAACAAGCAAAATAGTACAGAGTACAGAAGCAACAAGGCCTGATACCAAGCTGCTGTTTTGTTTTCACACTGGCGAGGAACAAAGGGTGGAGGCAAGATGCCTGTGGTAAAAGGGCTACATTATCAGTAGGAAGTAGAGGTGGGTGAAGTGAAAATAATTCGGTACATGGAGTAATCCATAAATTTTGCCCATTTTTCATAGCAAAATGCAAACTTTTGCCTGCGGAACAGCGAAATTTCATCTGCGGAAAGGCAAAATTTCACCTTGTAAGACAAAATGTTGATTTCCAAGGTGAAATTCGGCATCTAGAGGTGAAACGTTGTCTTCCAAGGTGAAATTTCGCTTTTCTTCAAGCAAAGTTTTGCCTAGGCGAAAACAGGCTACAATGGGAGAAATTCACGGATTACTCCATGTGGTGAAATCGGCCACTTCATCGCAACTTCACCAGCGAATTTTAAATTTGCTGCATCTCTAGTAAGAAGTTGAAAGGTGGTCCAGTACAATCCCCTCCAAGCAGGACAGTGTGAGCTATCCTAGTGGCGCTCTCAAACAAGGCATGATTATCCACTGTTTGATAGGAGAGGTGCTCATAAACTGTCAAATTATGCATGTTATTCTTCCATGTAGTCAAGGTGGGTATGTCTTCTGATTTCCATCTTCAAAATAATAATTGTTTGGCCTATGTGACAGCTGCATTAAACCACAATTGCAGTCACACATGGTGCATTGGAATCCTGGCAGTGTTGTGCAAGATGACAAGTGAAGCATCTCTGGGTACTTTACATTTTATAGTGCATTCTGTTCTGGTCAATAATTAATTCTGTTAATTCCACCAAATTTGTAGAGTGGGGCAAAACCACAGGATATGGAAAAGAGTACCTTCTTGGTTATGACATCTCCAACACTTGGATGTAGGTGTTAAATTCAATCTATTTAGGAGTGCTTGTATCCTATACAATAAATGAAATGTTTTAAATGCATCAATCTCCCTCCAGTGTCCCTGCAGGCACTATTAACATGGCTCCAATAACACTTCTGCTCTTCTTCAGTAATATCATAACCAATCATCCTCTCCCATCTTTCTTTTAATTTTGCAGTTAAGACTGTATATTCATTTAAAATCCCTCAGTACTTCATATCAAACCTGTCTTGGGGGAGAGCCCTGGAACCTACCACCCACAGAAAATCCAGTTATATTCTCCCAGATGCCTCAGGAAGGCAGCTGAAGCTGGGTACCAGTATAAGAAATTATGAGGTGGTGAAGCTGAAGGTACTTCCACATGTGAGATAGTGGGAGAGAGGCTTGAGATTTAAGTGTAGGAAAATCCTTGAATGTTCTGAAGCCAGGGGAAAAGAAACCTCCCAACTCACTGTATACCCCTGCTGTCCACTCACACCACTACTATAGGGCACCTCCCACCCACCTTCAGTCTGGGGTTGTGCCACAGGGTCCAGAGACTGAGAGAGGCATCCCATGGAGATTTAATCAACTTCTTGAAGTCCTTCCAATTCCTCAATATAAATGCATGTATAGGATCATTCTTCCTTACCCACCAGTAGTGGTGGATGTAGTGGCCGAAATTCACTCTGCGAAGTGATTAGTGGAGTAACACGGAATCCGTGAAGTACCCCACAATGCGAAGCAGAGTACTTTGTGTCATAATGGGGAATGCCAAGTCCATTGAAAACAATGATTTTGCATTATTCTTCCCTCCCCAAACCACTTCTCCACCAATTGTAAGGCAAAGTGCATTGAAATCAATGTACTTCACCTCACTTTGCCTTGTTTTTGAGCTCCAAAGGCGAATTTTGCAGTGATTTAAGGGATTGCAGGTCACATGGGCTCTAGATTGTTCTGCACAGCCTCAGTTCTGTGTAGTGTGTGTGTAGTGGAAGATGGAGACAGTTTCCTCTCAGAGCTCTGCAATTCAAATCCTCTAAAAGCTGTTAAAAAAGCCTTTTTCAGCTAATTTTTTTTTGCTCACAATTTAGTACATCGATTGTAGGAAACCCTCCTATGCTCATATAATTGAGTGTTTATTGTTTGTGTGTGGATTTTGAATGTTAATTTAGAACAGTCAGTCTGTGTACTGTAAAGTGTGCTTTGGGGGAAGGGCGTATCTGTGGTGTAGGTAGATTAACTGGGAGAAAAAGTCAGTCTTTCTGTTTTGGTTATATTTTTCTTGTATAACTGTGTTAATGTACACACAGTAATATTTTTAGTAATTCTTAAAATTTTTTTGCTGATTGTTGTGGTGCAGCAGTGTATAATTTCAGTTTGTTTAAAACATTTGGGTATATTACTAAAGGTTTTCAATTTGCTACGCATTACTTCTAGTGTGTGTGTAAGTGTGTGCGCGATGCATGCCATTAAATCAGACACCTTTTATTGTGCCACTGAATAATTGCAGCAGTGTGAAACTGCTATCCACTGTACCTGCACACATTTTTTATACTGCTTTGTGGTATCTTTACTGGTAGTGGACTGTTACTGCTGTGCACTACCCCCCTCACCACCAACCGGCAAAAGATATTCTTTTCCAGATTTGGATTTGTGACTTATGAGCACTGGTTAGGTGTTGTAGTGCCTTTGCATCTGCATCTCTTGAGTGCGCAGCACAATCTTAATCTGTCTTGTGTGTTTGCAGTACACCATTAATTCTGGGAGGCTTTGCATTTCTTGTTACACTCACATTTCACTTCGTCAGCACTGGGGAATTTTCTGGACACAAGACAGTAGCATTTTGGGGATGCAAATAAATTCTGGTGACTGGGTGTGACCACTGTGTGCATGACTGAGTGTGCCATCAATTCCCGGAGACTTTATTTATTTTTTTATTTAGTTTTTGTTAACCGGTTAGGTACACTAGACAAGTTATATGCCTATTTTCAGGAACGACCCGGGAGAGTACAGTGGAGGTATAACAAGTACAACAGTTACAGCGATAGGGTATAGTAAGTACATCAATACAGCAAGCAGTAGAGAAAGACAGTTTACTTTGCATTTCTTGTTATGCTCTCATTTCACTTTGTCAGCACTGGGGAATTTTCTGGACACAATATAGTAGCATTTGGGGGATGCACATTAATTCTGATGTCTGTGTGTGACGACTGCATGCATAACAGAGTGCACCATTAATTCTGGGAGACTTTCCCTTTCTTGTTACACTCATTTGACTTCGTCAGCACTGGGGGATATTCTGGACACAAGACAGTAGCCTTTTGGGGATGCACATTAATTCTGCTGACTTTGTGTGACCACTGCGCACATGACTGAGTGTGCCATTAATTCTGGGAGAGTGTTCATTTCTTGTTATGCTCTCATTTCACTTCGTCAGCACTGGTGGAATTTTCTGGACACAAGACAGTAGCATTTTGGGGAGGCACATTAATTTTAGTGACAGTGTATGACCACTGCACACATGAGTGAGTGTGCCATTAATTCTGGGAGACTTTGCATTTCTTGTGCTCTCATTTCACTTAGTCAGCACTGGGGAGTTTTCTGGACACAAGACATGAGCATTTTGGGGATGCACATTAATTCTGGTGACGGTGTGTGTGAGCGGCTTCCAGTATTGTTGTCACTTTGCCTAACTTCGCATTAAGGCGAAATGACAACACAAAGTAATAATTACAAGGCAAAGTGAGCCTTTTGGAATGGCCACTTCATGTAGCGGAGTGACAACAAGAAGTGCCCACTTCGCTGGCAAAAAATTAAATTCGCTGAATCTCTACCCACCAGGGCTCCCACAGGACAAGCTCTGGAAAAGTGCCCTCAGCTAAGTGTGCTTCCAAAGAAAGCTATCTGGTTGTACACTTATGCTTGTCAGCATGGAACCCCATCCACACTTGTCTGAGCCCTGTTGCTAGGTGACAACCCTTGAACCAGGGTACCTTAAAGCCTTCCTTAGCCCAATGAGCAAAAATCCTAAGCATTGAAAGCCTGGACTAACCCACTTCCCATTGGCGGTCACTGACTAAGGTATGGAGAGTCTTCTAAATGATATCTGGGATGTGCAGTGGCAAACAATGGATTAGGTACAAGATTCTGGGGACAACTATCATTTCCAAAGATTGGGTTCCCCCCAAAGGGAAAGGTGAAGATGCTACAGTCTAGTAATTTCTTCTTGCAGGGATTTAAGGGGTCAAAGTTCACATTGATCGAGTCCCTCCAGTGAGGGGAAATTCGGATCCCTAAGTATTGTATGGGCTATGTGGCCCATTGCAACCTCATCTCCTGCAAATTGACACTGGCACATTGTGAATTTTAGGCAAGAATCTATGTCTTTCCCCAATTATTACAAAGCCCAGACAGCTCTTCAAAGTGGTCAAGCAAAGTAATTAGGGTTGGGAGAGAACTATGTGGATTTTGTTGGCTAATAAGAATATCATCTGCAAAAAGCATAGGTTTATAGGTGTCAGCCTGTATCTCAATATCCAGAACATCTTTGACCTCCCTCAACTTCTGTGCCAAAGGTTCAATCACTTGGACAAACAGTGCTGTAGAGAGGGAACAGCTCTGCCATGTCCCTCTCCCAAGAGGAAATGGGGTGATAGGTGCCCGTTGGTGAGAACTGTCACCTGAGGTGCTACATATATGGCTTGGACCCACTGACTGAAAAAAAACACCCAAGCTGAAGGCCTGCAGGATCGCGATTAAGTAAGGCCATTCAACAGAGTTAAATGCCTGCTCTGTGTCCAGTGCTACAGCTGCATCGAGGTCCAGCAAGGATACCATGGACTACATCAGTTTGACCAAGTCACATAATGTAGTCTGTCCCATCTCTGTCTGCCATGAACCCAACTTGGTCCAGGTGGACTAAAAGTGGCAACACTTTATTGAGCGGAATCATCAAACCCTTTGCCTGCATTTTGTAGTCCACATTAAAAAGAGAGATTGGGTGGTAGCTGAAGCATTGGTAAGGGTCTTTCCTTTTTTTTGCCAAAACTCTACTTGTGGCCTCATTCATAGTCTCTGATAGGAAATGGTCTACCCACATCCTCTGGGAAGTATCAGCCAACAGAAGGAGATAATCTGATGCCCCACAACCTTGTAGACCTCAAACTCATCTGGTCCTTGGGCTCCTCCTCCCTGCCATGTTGCCTGTGACTTCCTGGATTTCCAGTGAGTTAATCAGCTCTTCTAAACAGCATCTTTGATCACCACTTATGAGGGGAAGTGTAATGGACCCCACAAAATCCTTAATTGAACTAATAGTGGAATTTCCACCATATTTCCTGGAGGTATAGATGCAAAATAATACTGTAAAATTACTTTATTTCGAGGCGGAACATTTTTGTGGTCCCTGCTCCTTCAACAAGGCTGTGCATTGCAATAATCGCACTGCGGCTCAACATGTCATTACGGCTCTGGAGATAGCTATTTTATTGGCTGTATGGACTGTCAGTTGTCAGCACTTGTCTGTATTCAGGTTTCAGCACTTGTCAATACACGTCCTTAATTAGCTGATTACACTCCTGTATTTAAGTCACAGTATCACTCAGGCAAAATCACATACAGTCATTTGCCACTCTCCACGCAATTTTTAATGTGCTGTCACTCAAAAATGTTTAATGCAGCAGTTCAGTGGTCTTTAATACACTGTTTAAAAAAATGTCATTAGTGGTTAGAGAAGGAACAAAAAAGGGAGTGAGAGTACCCCAATAGAAGAGCTGACAGCAGATGTTCTTTGCTCTTCTGCCCATATCTCATTACCTGAGGCGGCCTGGAATGACAAGGGACAAAAATGGTTTACTTTTTTGAATGATTTTTAAAAGTGTACCATTTTGAACTTTTAAACAGTAAATTTCATATTCTGCAATAAAATGCAAAATGAACACACACTAGTACTGTACAGTATCTTGTCAGCGTACTGTGTCTCTATCATGTAACAGTCAAGCTGATTAGTGTTACGCTTGTGCATTGTATGCATATTCTATTAATTGCTGTAGTTTAAATTTCATGTATTCGGCTCATTCGGAGAATATAGTGAAAATTAAACTACAGCTAAATAAACCTGTTTTACAGTATTTGCGGAAGGCCACGTTAATATCCTCTGAAGCCACTAACAAACCTGCCCCCTTCTGAATCCCAGAAATCTTCCCCCTCAGCTGACTGTTCTCATGTCCTACTGCAATTTGGGGGATGAATCATCATCTTTATGCCTCTTCTGCAACTTGGATAATTTTGTCTTCAGCATCTGCATTTCCTGAATTCTGCCTTTTTTCCTGGCTCACGCTTAACCAATTGATGCAGCACCACAGGTAAACCTTCAATCCCTCCCAGACCCATTTGTCTGAGATTCCCCACCTCAAATTCTGCAAGAAGTGGTCTTTGACTTCTTGCCAGATCTAGAGCTTAAAGTTAGTATCTCCCAGTAATGCCATTCTTTGTCTGCAGATACTGATTCCTCTGGCTGAAAGTAAACGTAATAGGGGAGTGATCAGGAATAAGCAGGGGTTCAATGGAAGTGTCCAGGGCATTCCAGAGCACAGAACCTAATGCCAAAAACATGTCAATCCTACTGTATGTGCCATGAGTTGGAAAGTAATATGTATAATCCTGATCTGTCAGGTGTCCTAGTCTCCAGATATCCTGAAGGTTGTGATCCACCGTTAAGGTTAGGAGTGCCCTAGACCACATCACATTGAGGGTCACGGACCTGATTCATATCACCCCCTAATAGCACATTCATAACACCCATGTTCAGCATTTCCTGGGCTAGATTATGAAAAAAGTGCAATCCATTAGCATTCAGTGCATTAACTATGCACAGGAGCATCAGAGAGCCATGTAGCCTATTCTTTACCAGGAGCCATGGCCCCTCCTTATCCTTCTTTGTGAACTAAGGGACCAGGTTCACACCCCTGTGGCACAAAATGGCAAACCCTCTTTTCTTTGAGGAATATGATGCCTCAAACACCTGACACCCCTGCAGCATACTCCTCTTTTCTGCCTCTTTCTTCCCCAGATGCATTTCTTGTAAAAACATTATTTGCCCTCCCAGCTTTTTCAAATGCATAAGGACTCACTTCCTTTTCATAGGGCTGTTAAGCCAATGAACATTTCAGGAGATGGCTTTATATACCTTGAACATTCTAAGTAAACCCCCACCAGCCTGGCAACTCATAGCCTGTACTCCAGCACAGTAACCAACAGGACTATAAATAACAACATAACAGAGAACAACAAGAGAACTAGCCAACGGCATATAGCTCTCAGTGCAAAACACAGCAATGAGAGAAGAACTGATGTGCAGAGAGCTCCCTGTACTCGGGGGTAGTGGAAGGATTGGCAACCATGAGACCCACTCCTGAGATAAAGCAGGCAGCTATATGCACCCCCCACCCCAAAAGTGGAGTGGCATGCAGAAAAAACAGTGCAAGAACCCTGCACAGCAACAGCAATGTCAATTAACACTTCACTTCAAGCCCCCCCAGCAACAACACCCACAAACAAAAACAGCACCCTACATTCCTTATAAGGCCAAATCCAGTCCCAATAATCAAGTCCTGACAGTAACGATTGAGCAGAGTAACCACTAGACCTTATGAGATGAGTAGCAGAAGCCAATAGATATACCACCGACCCAGACCTCACAGTACAGCTGAGGGGAGCTAATAACTAGTGGAAACAAGAAGTGGTGAACTGCAATGACTGCTCAACAAGAATTGCAATAGTGCCATATTGGAGGGATTGGGGTCAGTATAAAGTCCCTCCCCAATCCAAGTGCCTCCCCATGAGCTTGCAGATCCTAACAAGAATGCAGAGCTGCCATGAGTCTCTGGCTATGCAAGTTCCATATCCCTTTCCCCCACCTATATCAGTACAGCAGTGCAGGTACAGACATCCATTAGGGTAGAGGAGGAGGTGTGCCACATTAGAAGTTGCAAGCAGCCTACAGAGAAACACTGAAACAGGAAGTGGTGGCAGATGGGGACCAAAGGTCCATCTAGGGTGCCCAGATCCTACAACCCTACTCGGATACTTTTTGTCACTATCCCCTTTTGCCTATCCCGAGTTGATATAAATCCCCATACTGTTTTAGATTCAATGACTTTGGCAGGTAGGCCATTCCATGGATCAACCAATCTTTCTGTGAAGAAAAACTTGAGCATGCTGCCTCTGAATCTACCCACCCCTCAGTTTCATGTCATGGCCTCTTGTTCTCATGGAGTCATTAATGAGAAAGAGTATCTGGGGATGTAAATCCGGAACCTTCAACCACCACATCCTCACCAACCTCAGCCAGCACCCCCACCCCACATCATATCCCCTCCCAACTGCCAGGTTACCCCCTCCACGAAGGCCTCCATTTCCTTCACCTAAATATTCATAGCCTACCACTTAAAATCAACCAGCTACAAGTTCTTGCTGCCCTACATGCCCCTGAAGTCCTCATCCTCTCTGAAACTTGGCTTAACAATAACATTCCTGACTCCTCAGTCGAAATCCCTGGTTACATGATGGCCCGCCAGGACAGGGCCACGAGAGGTGGCAGCGTAGCCATCTTCATAAGTTCAGACATGCACTAAGAAATAATCTTATCTAAAACTGAACCTAAAGAGTACGAACTCTTGCTGCTCCAGCTCACATTACCTTTCTCACTGCCCATATTCGTTTATTTATTTATTTAGCTTTTGTTGACCGGGTAAGTGCACTAGACAAATTCTGCCTATTTTCAGGCACGACCCGTGGGAGAGGGATACAGATGAATGCCAACTGACCTTGAACCAGATTAAGCTGGTGGTGGTATTTTTAGTGAATGATGGAAATTTGGCCAGGACACCGGGGAAATTCCCCTACTTCCTGCTTCCTGTGAGCAGGGGGGACCCATTTTCTGGTGGGACCAAGATGGCAGAGGAGGAGGACAGTGGAGGAGCTGCACATGGGGCTGCGATAGCCCAGAGTAATTCCTCACCTGTTGATTTCACCAAGTCTGGGAACACTGAAATGGTGGCTGGGATGCACCTGCGAGGTGGTCAGCAAAACGGCAACTCAAGTGGTCCTTCAGTTTCTGTTGCTACGCTGGGGCTTAGTTTGTCAGAGAAACAACGCTGTTTGGAAGAGGAACTTCTTCATGTGAGTGCAGTATTAGTACAGGAATGTAGGAACCTCGCTGTGGAGGACGACAGGAAGCGGAAGAGATTGGAAGGTTCCCCGAGCACTGCAGCAGCAGTGGGGCCCAGCAAGTTGCATCCAGCTACTGAAAGGCTGAAGGTCAGCAAAGTTTCACTTCTAAAGATTGGGGAGATCTGGTAGATGAATCCTGGTTCTCTAGAGCATGCGCTATGCGTGGGCTGGCTGGATTCCGATTTCGGTGATTCATGGAAGCCGGCTGATGGATCTTCAGCACTACCGGAGTCTGCAGAGATAAGTACTGTGGCTTTATCAGTCCCTTCCTGTTGTTTTAGTCTCTGAACTTCCAGCCTCCCTTTTCCTAAATCTACTACTGATTCTGGACTACCCTTGGACAACCTGTCAGTGGAAATGGCTGCAGATGTGGCTACTTCCTCTGTCATACAGGGGCCAGCTTTGGAACCTGTGGAAAACCTTCCTATGCCAGTCATTTTAGGCAACCTCTAGAATTAGCTAAGCGGCAAAATGCCATTTGTTTACGATATGTTGGCCCCAGGGATAATCCCCCTGATAGGTTTTGTTGGAAAAACTTTATTGAAGAAAAGTATGGGTTTTTCCCCTTCTGAAGTCTACACCTTGATCCATGTTCCTGGAGAGTTTACATTTGATGTCAGTTTTCGCACCCCAGCTCTTTTGGAACTATTCTGGAGTCGCTATTTAAATCTAAAAACTAATCCCCTATGGTTGGACTTAATTGTACTGCCTCTTTCAAAACAGGCCTTTAGGGTCATTACTATCATGTTCAGAAATTGATAAGTAGTCGAGATATTGTTATCTAAGAGATGTGAAATACAGGGAATCCTGTTCCTATCCTGGATGCAGAGGGATTTTGGAATGGGGTTGGAAATTTAGGATTAAACTCCACTCTACTGATTCTGATTTGGTGCATCTCCCCAACTGTTTTTTTTGGGGAGGGATAAGGGTTCCTTTTTATCCAGGTCAGCCAAGGGTTTGCTTCAAGTGTGTGTCTCAGACTCACATAAGCACCTCTTGTGATGTGCTAAAATGTTCTTATTGTGGGGAGTCTGGTCATCCTAGTGCTCACTGTTTCCTAACCTCTAAATGCAATCTTTGTGATGTGGTGGGTCACACATTTGAACTTTGCCCTTTGGCAGCTAAAAACACACCGGAAGCTGATTTTGGGGTACAGGACCATTATATTAGGGAGGCAGTTCGACTTGGCATTCCTACTGGAGGAAGGTTGGATCCCAGTACCTCTGGAGCTAGTCTCCCTTTGCCCGTGTCAGGTTTGATTGATAACTCTACCTCAAGCACAGACTCTATAGATATACCTGAAGTGGTGACTCATGAGGTACCAGAGATAGGACAAGGAGGGGTTATTTGCCAGGATTTGGTATTGTCTAGTTTGGATCCCTTGGTAGACGGTTTTTACTATGGTTAGTGGCAAGAAATAAAAATATGTTAAAGGAAAGGGGAAGGTGGGTAGGAAAACAACTTTACCTTCCATGCATGGTTCTATTGCTGACCCTACTACCTTTGCAGTATTGGTAGAGGCTCCAGAGGCGTTTCCGACATATCTCTGCCTTCTGACCCCCCAAGGCCTGAGCCCTGGAACCTGCTGAAGGACAGATTGGCCCTAAGCCATCAGATGGGAAAAGTGGAAGGGTAACAAGAACATCTAGCAAAGTAAAGTGACTTTACCCTTTCATTAACTCATGATTCCCTTTTACTTTAGAGTGGCAACTTTAAATGCAAATAGCATTAAATCTCCTGTTAAACGTCAGAGCACTTATTCTCATTTTTTTATATGAAAATCTGGACTGTGTTTTCCTGCAGGATGTTCGTTTGCATTCACCTACGGAGATAGAGGCTGCCACTACTGGTTGGGTGGGAGATTGTTTTTGGTCTTTGGGAAGTGATTTGTGTAGTGGGTGGGGATTTGTTTTTCATTCACATATAAAAGTAATTCATCAGATAGAGATTTTAGCTGGTAGGGCCTTGGTTTTGAATGTTAAGTGGGGTTCCTTACCCTTACGGTTACTTAATGTTTATGCACCTCAATCTAAATTTGATCGAGTAACCCTTTTTAATTCATTATACCCTTTTCTATGCACCTCTTATGTTACTATCCTTGGGGGGGACTTTAACTGCTCCTTGCCTTCCAGTGTTTTTTCTGGAACGAGGAAGAAAGTGTATAGTGATATGGCAAGCTTGTCAAAACTTCTTGCAGATACTGGTTTGAATGATGCTTTTGGGCCTACCTCTAATGGGTTTGGAAATACTTATTTTTGCGGAACTAGAGCTTCCAGAATGGACTATTTTTTTCTTTCACCAGGGGTTGTAGTGCAATCACAGTCTTTGCAGGAGGTGGCCACATCAGATCATAAAATGCTTAGATTAGTGTTATGTGACGTGCCTGAAGTTCGGAGGGGGCCAGGTTTTTGGAAATTAAATGTTATCTTATTAGATATCCCTGGTGTGGTTGATGGTCTACATTCCCTTTTTTCAGCAAGTCAGTCTGTTTTCTTTCTATATGAAGATTTAAATACTTGGTGGGAGGACACGAAATGTGAAGTCAGACTCTATTTTAAAACCATAGGTCGTTTAAATGGGAGATTCCGGCATGATGGACTTCAATATCTTAGAGAACAACTTCATTTTTTGTCTACCATCCGCCAGTCTTTGGGATCTGCAGGTCTGGATCAAATTAAAAAGGTAAAGGAAGAGTTGGCTAATTTACAGTCTCAGGTTTTACAGGATGTGGAGAGAAAGCATAAATATGGGATTAGTGGTACAAAGAAGGAAACTTTACCTTTTGAAAATCTGAAACTTCTTAAACACTCCCGAGCTATGATGTATTTAAACACCTCAACTGGGGGGCATGTTACAATGAATACTGGTATTTTAGATATGATACATGACTATGTTACTGTATCCTTTAAGAGTAGATTGCTCCCTGAGACCCCCATTAATGATTGGCTTCTTAGAAGACCAGTCCCTGTTTTGTCAATAGATGAGCAGTCTACTTTGGTCCAACCCATTATGGTAAATGAACTAAGACTGCAATTTGGGCCAGCCGGTGGCACTGAGGGTTGGCGCTGG
The DNA here is from genome assembly GCA_016271365.2 of Neoceratodus forsteri. Taxonomy (NCBI): domain Eukaryota; kingdom Metazoa; phylum Chordata; order Ceratodontiformes; family Ceratodontidae; genus Neoceratodus; species Neoceratodus forsteri. The sequence goes on along the minus strand of CM057452.1, from coordinate 523,468,101 downwards.
GCCACACCTGCCTCACGCCCGGCGACCGGGTTGAGGCGGACTCGGGTGCGGGGCTCGGCAGGGAAGAGGAGGATCGGCGTCCCAGCGGATGCTCTCCTCCCGGGGAGGGATACCAGGAGTGTTTAACACACCCGATGCCCGGGAGCAGGTGGGAAGCACCAACTCTCAGGGCAATGGCAGCCTTGGTAGGGGAGGTCGAGGGGAGGACGCCATCGGCACTTGGCAGGCGCAGTGAGCACATTCCACCGAGCCGGCATCCTCAGCGTGGTGGAGGAGGGCAGAAAACTGGAAAACAACCCTCAGCACTCTGGATGATGGCGCTCCAGCCACCCAGTCGGTAACACGGGCAGACCCCGCTGTGCAAGGTGCTCCGTGGGAATAAGGAGGTAGGTAGGTGGGAGACACCTGAGAGGCACTCTAGGGGCAGACTCAGTGGGGGGACTGGTGGGCATTGAGCTAGCCCGAAGGAGAGGAGTGATGAGGGTGACCAGGAGGGGATAAAAAGAGATTTCAAAAAAAAAAAAAAGACTGCAATTTGGTCTCTGAAGTCGGGAATTACTCCAGGTGCTGATGGATTGTCCCATGAAATCTATAAAAGTTTGTGGGAAGTTTTGGGTAGTGACAACATGTCGGGTATTGAATGCTGGGTCAGGGTCTCTACCTAAAAGCATGTTACAGGGTGTGTTGCTTTTACTGTATAAAAATAAAGGGGTGCGTGGGGATTTAGATAATTGGAGGCCTTTGTCTCTTTTGAACACTGACTATAAGATCTTGATGAAAATCTTTTGTGTTAGATTACGGGGTCTATTGGGTTCCTTATTACATCAATCACAATTTAGTGGGGTGCCACATTGAAGGGTTCAGGATGCACTGATCCTACTCAGGGAGCTTATAGCTAAAGGAGCATATGGAGACATGTTTGGGCATGTCTGGTTTGTCTTGACCAGGCTAAAGCTTTTGATCAAGTAGAATATAGTTATCTGTGGGAGAGTTTGAGACTGTATGGGTTTCCCTCACAATTTATAAACTGGCTACGTACCTGCCATACAGACATCACTCTGCTACCTAGCAAAATGGATGGTTGGGAAGAGATATTGAGGTACATAGGGGAGTACGGCAGGAGTGTCCACTAAGTCCCCTACTCTATGTCTTATCCTTGGTCCCCCTTTTGCATGCTTTAAATAATACAGATGATATTGTTGGATTATCAGTTGGTTATATTGCCCCACAGATAGTGACAATAGCATATGCAGATGATTTGGTTTTAGTTCTGTCAGATAAAAATTCTGCTGTTGCTGCACTGACATTATTGTATACCTTTTCAGCTATGTCTATTAATAGGTTTAAAAGTGGGATGTAGCCTTTGGGGTATGGGGCCACCGAAGTGGCATTGATTTGGGACATGCCTATTAAAACTGGCTATAGGAAGATTCTTGGTGTTTATTTTGGAGGTGTGGATGATCATCGGTACAATTGGGAGAGCCAATTATTGGAGGCACGTAATAGGGTGTTACTCTGGAATAAGGGCCAAATGTCTAAAGCAAAGCAAATTTATTTGATTAAAACTTTTTTGTTGCCATATTTTTTGTTTATAGCTGCAGGTTTCCCCCTCCCACTTCTTTAGAAACCTCTCTTTATGGTGTACTTTTTCTTTGTTTATGGGGTAATAGATTAAATCCGGTGAAGAGGGGTATCATTTATTTACCTATCGGCGAAGGAGGTTTGGGTATGGTGAATCCGGTTGTATTCTTGCATAATATATTCCTTTGCTCAAGGGGGTTGTTAAGATCTGGTCCCCGTGGATGGCCGATAGTATAGATCTCCTTCTTAGGCATTGGGTTCAGGATTCCTTTTTGGCCCAGCAGGTACAGCTATGTACATTGACTAGTCACTTTCATACGATGTTTCAAAAGTTGAAATCCTGGCATGTTGTCAGAAAATCCTCTCTTCTTCAAACACGTCAGCAATTCTATAGTACTATATTGCAGCATTACTTTTTTGTGGATCCTTGGTTTCATGATTTACCAGTTTCTGAGCAACATTACAAATTACAATTATTAGTAAGCAAGAGGGTACCCCGCTATATGTGGGATTTTTTATGGCTATGTCTCCACAAGAGATTAGGGGTAAAAGGCAATATGAGGCATAAAGAACTCTTGGAGAGGTTTTGTCCCAGGGAGGAAACCTGCTTAGGGGTGGTTGAAACTATGGAACATTTTTTTGTGGATTGTCCCTTTGTAGTTTCTTTTTGGTCCCAATTTCAGGATGTGTGGCCTTTAAATCCTTTTCGGGATCCTACATCACAGATCTGGGTGGAAGGGGTTCTGCCAGGCTCCTGGGTGACTTATGATGTATTACTATGTGCCTGTTAATGGGTCATATAGGCTTTCAGCTGTGGCAAGCACGTGTAATTTGGACACTTCAAGAAAATTACTCTGCATCCCAGATTATTTATAACATTAAGAAGGTAATACTTAGCTGGAGACTTCAGGAAAAGGAAAAAGGGCATCCTGAACTGTTTCGATTGTGGTGGAGGAAAATGAACTGGCTTGACACAGGGTAAAGGTTATGGTGCTATGTCCAGGCTTTCTTGAAAAGGGCTGGGTATCCCTGCTTGCAAGGCTAGAACCTCCTTTTGGGATAATTTTGGTGGGGACTGCTATTTTCTGCATATGTGTAAGTTTTGTTTTAGACCCACTTTCTCCCTCTAAGGGGGCGCATTTGTATCTTCTGGTACTATTTGTTTTTTTAATTTTCCGATCATTTTATGATGCTGTTTTGTTGTGCTAATTGTTTCTATGCTTTCTGTACATCCCATTTGTATGCTAGTATACTTGTTTTGTTTCCATTTGTTGTGCATTATGATTTCTGCTGTATATATTATTGTTTGATTGTTGCTTTTTAGTTGCAATACTCCCCTAATTCTTTTTAGTGGGGGGGGGATGTTTTCATATCCGTCTTTCGGATGAGACGTTAAACCGAGGTCCCATCTGCCTGGATTGGTGGTAGTTCAGGTGGATGTTAAAGATCCCATGGCACTTATCGAAAAGAGTAGGGGAATTTCCCCGGTGTCCCGGCCAAATTTCCCTCATTCACTAAAAAAATACCACCAACAGCTTAATCTGGTTTCAAAAGTCAGTTGGCATTCATCTGTATCCCCCTCCCCCGGGTCGTGCCTGAAAATAGGCAGGATTTGTCTAGTGCACTTACCCGGTCAACAAAAGCTAAATAAAAAAATAAAATAAATAAATATTATTTCTTTTATATTGCTCTGACATGGTATGTTGACAATACTCATTTATTTTGTTTTCTATATGATTTGTTTATTATTTTATGTGACATACCACAGTTTATATTTCACTTTTGGTCTACTGTTATGATAATAAATAATTACCTACTATTTTAGTGGGGGGGAGTTGGCACTGGTTAGTTTTTTGGGTCGCTAAACTGCTGCTGATTTTTGAATGTATGATGAAATACTTATTTCTGTTAATCCTTGTTTTATATTATGATTTTGTGTGCTATAAACACTATTTTGTATATGTTTTGCTTTCTGGTTGTAATAAAAAATTCCTCTACTCTTTTCGATAAGTGCCATGGGATCTTTAACATCCACCTGAACTACCACCAATCCAGGCTGATGGGACCTCGGTTTAACGTCTCATCCGAAAGACGGCACTTCAGAAGTACAGCACCCCTCTCATGCTGCACTACAGTGTCAGTACTGGGATACTAACCCAAGTGCCAGATGTGGGAACTGAACCCACAGAGCTCTGATCTCCCGACCTCAGAGGCAAGTATGCTACCTACTGAGCCACTGACACTGTATGCTGTTGCTGGAATCTACTGCTGACCAGGCACCCCTGCCACAACTGTTACTGACTGTCTTACACAAATCAGTTCACGAGCACCCACCGGGGAATTATATGCTATGGGTGACCTTAACCTAAACTCGTTAGCCCCAGCCCTCAACAAAACCCGGACAGATGTTGCTGCCCTCAGTTTAACCCAACTCATCACTGAGACCACCCACCTAAACCTTAAATCAGGTAACCACTCCCTTATCGACTGGGATCTGACCTCCCATCCTCACACAGTCATCCAAACAGGCGTACTCCCTGACTCTATGAGTGATCACCATGTCATCTACCTGGTTCACAAAATCCACCTTCTCAAATCCCCCCTAAGTTCTTAGTCCAACAGTCGTATAAATCCCTAAACCTCGCTCCCTTCCTAAATGACCTTATCCTAGCTAACTGGCTCCCCTTCCCTCCTCCAACCTGATAGATGACACCCTACTTCACTTCAAAAACACGTTCCTTAAGATATGGGATTCCCACGCCCCGCTACAACATACTAGGGTATGCAGTAACCACCTGCCTTGGATCTCCCAGGAGCTCACAGCTTGTATGAACGCCCGTGACTCAGCATGGCGAGCCTCCAAAGCCTCAGCCCTACCTCAGTACCTCTCCCACTACCGGTATCTGCGCAACATGTGCACTAGAGCAACTCAGCTAGCTAAAGCACAGTACTTTAGATCATCCCTCCAATCTAACCTTAATAGCCCCTCCAAATTCTGGAAGGTCATACTCTCCCTCTTCTCACTCCCAGCGGCCAAGCCCTCCCCTCTTCTTAGTGTAAACCCCACACTCTCAGATCCTATCTCAGTCACTGCTGAGTTTAACTTATATTTCTCCACCTGCACTTCCTCGATCCTTTCCTCCTTACTCCCCAAGTCACCATCTCCACCACCTACGGGGCAAAAACTACCTCAAAATACAGATTTAGTAGTTGCCGTATTGGTCCTTGCAAGAATAGATTGTTGTTACATCTATGTTGGTCCATTAAAAGTATCAGATCATTTGCTTCTGGATCTCAAAATACAGGTATTTGCTCCTTAAGGGAAATCTCTCCAGATGAAGCTCTAGAAGCCCTGCTAACATTAAGCTCCTCAAATTTAGAATTCACCGGATGGACTAGACCCCAAACTTCTGTTCCTCTCGGCCTCTGCCATAGCCACCCCTATTGACTACATCCTAAATCTATCATTTGCCACTGCATCTGTCCCTCTGCCCTGGAAGCACGCTATTGTCATCCCTCTCCACAAAGGGGGTGCCTTCTCCTCCACCTGAAACTATCAGCCAATCTCCCTCCTCCCTCCCTGCTCTGGCGAAGCTGCAAGAACACTTAGTGCTTAGCCAGCTAACCTCCTATCTTGCCGACTCAAATTTCTTCACACACTACCAGTCCAGATTAAGGAATGATCATTCCACTGCCTCCTCTTTACCAAGGCTCACTGTCACCATCCAGTCTGGAGTGGATAGAGGTTTCATCACCTCTGCCATTTTTCATTGATCTGGCCAAGGCCTTCGATACAGTCTCCCACACTATGTTACTATCTAGCCTCTCTGACTCTGGTCTCTCCACATCTGCTACTGCCTGGTTCAGTGCCTATCTTACAGACCACACTCAATCTGTCAGGATTGCGGATGCCATATCTCCTCTCCTCTCCTCTCCCCTCCCCATGTCCACCGGTGCCCCCAAGGATCGGTGCTTGGACCTATCCTATTCTCTATTTTTCTAAACAACCTGCCCCAAGCTTGTTCTGCCTCCTTGATCCACATGTATGCTAATGATACCGTCCTATTTTCTTCTGGCTCCTCACCAGCCTCAGTTGCCTCTACCCTCCAGGCAGATTTTAACATAGTCCAACTCTGGTTCAACTCTCACCCGCTCTCTCTAAATGCTGAAAAAAAACTGTAACTATGACTTTTGGTACATCCCAATGACTAGCCAGGCTCCCCTCCCTCCCACTTTTCCACACCCTTGATGGGTCAGAGCTGGAGGATGTCACCTCCTTCTGGTATGTTGGAGTTTGGCTTGACCACCACCTCACCTTTGCAGTCCATTGCTGACTCTATACTAACAAAACTCTGTCCCAAGCTCAGAGCTTTATATTGGAACCATTCTAGCCTCCCCTATCCGGTCCATCATGAGCTTATCCAGAAGATGATACTTCCCTCCTTTGATTATTGTGATATTGTTTAGAGTGCCACCCACAAGTCAGTTTTATCCAAACTGGATACCCTTTTTAATGCTTTCTGCCGGTTCGCTCTTGACGCTCCTCCTTGCACCCACTGCTGTGAGCTATACCGCTCCTTTGCTGACCCCTCCCTTGAGAATCACCGCCTAATACACTGTGCCAAGTTTATCTCAAAGAACTGGTTTGGTACCCTTCCAGTGTATCTGACCTCTGTACTTTGGCCCCTCTGACACCCACCTATGCTCTGAGGTCCCTAGACTCCCGGCTCCTGTTAATCCCCAGACGTCAGACCTAAGCTGGCCAGGCCACCTTCTCTCACCGCTTCTCTCAACTCTGGAACTCTTTCCCCTCTGAAATTCACCACTCTTCCTCTATCTGCTCACTATCCTATGCCCTTGCCAACCACTGCTCTGTAAACTGCTCCTGCAGCTAACTCTCCAATCTTTCTACCTCAGACATGCCTATATTTCTTCTGCCAGTAGGCCCAATGTAGCTACTTTGTTAACCACACCCAACTACTGCACTTGATCCCAACTTTTGAGCTAGCTACAGTAGCTTGCACTTACCCCTATCTCATTATATACCACAACCCAATACCTTAGCAGGATTTCCTCATTGTAACTGTTACTCTCGACTATTAGGGTATATGTATTAATCCACACTCACCTATTCCTGTCAAACATATGCAGCTGTATTATCTAATTATATGTTTTCAAGGTATAAAGCATGACTTCCCCATGTAATTGCTACTATGCTAGAGTAAGGGTAAATTGTCATCTACACCCAACTATTTCTGTCAGATGTTTTCAACTGTATTGTAATTGTATGTATATATGTCAGGACCTGGACTACCCTTGTCCTCTTCCCCACTGTACCCCTCCCCCCAGGTCACACCAGGAGACAAGCAGTTCTTGCTCAGTGTGCTTTTCCTGGTGAAACAATTTCAATAAATAAATAAATAAATAAATAAATAAATACTTGAATGTCTCAATCATGCCCACCCTATCTCTGCTCTGCTCCAGGGAGTACATGTTGAGCTCACTTAATCTGTGTTTGTAAGACAACTCATGGAGACCATGAATAATTTTAGTTGCCCTCCTCTGCACTGCCCGCAGTCTGTCTATGTCCTTCCTGAGGTAAGGCCTCCAGAACTGGATGGAGTACTCCAGGTGGGGCCTCACCAGGGACCTGTACAGTGGCATGATCACCTCCCTTCTTCTACTAGAGATGCCCCACCTATGTATCCTAGGATTTTGCTGGCCCTTATTGCTGCTTTTTTGATTTGGTTGCCTACTTTTAAATAATCTGAAATAACTCCCCGATCTTGCTCCTGCTGGGTGATTGCTAGTGTTTTATTTATTGAAATGTTTCACCAGGAGGGCACACTGAACAACAAGTTGCTCATGTCACAGTGTGACCTGGGGGAAGGGGTTACATAGGGTTCTGAAGGATGGTCAGTTACAATAGTATGTGGGTAGTACAAACAATACAACATTGTAAGATTATGCTACAATTGGAACACAAGGTATTGTACAATAAACAGTAGTGGAACATAGGGTAAATTACAATACATGTCCAAAACCATACAAAAGAATATATAAATGTACAAAACAGTAATAATGCAACATAACTATTATAGTGCATGAGTGTACCAGGAGGAGGCATGAGGTAGCATGCAAGTGCTGTTGGAGTAAAAAGGATTGGGTAGGTTGTGCACACGGGTGACCCAGAAGGGCAGGTGTCTCCCCCTAAGGTGGTAGTCAGTACCCACGTTGTTCTTACCCAGATGCATGGCCTTGTATTTTTTTGTGTTGAATTTTAGCTGCCACATACTTGACCATTTTTTGAGCTTGATAAGGTCACTTTTCATTTGATCCACCCCCTGTGCCATATCCACTCTGTTGCAGAGCTTCATGTCATCTGCAAAAAGAAATACCTTCACACCAACTCATTTGTGATGTCACTGATGAACACATTGAAGAGCAAAGGTCCCAGGATGGACCCTTGTGGCTCACCGCTGGTCACTTCCCTGGTTTCTGATGCTGCTTCATTTACCATCATTGTTTTGGTTCACTGTTGAAGCAAGCTTCCTACCCATGATACAAGTTCCTTCCCTACTCCTGTATTCTCGAGTTTATTTAGTAGCCTTCTGTGTGGGACAGAATCGAAGGCTTTACTAAAGTCTAGGTAGATGACATACACACCCCCCCCCCAGGTCCACCACCCTAGTTACCAAGTCAAAGAACTCGATCAGGTTTGTCTGGCAAGACCTTCCAACTGTGAACCCATGCTACTTGGTGTCCTGCTGTTCAGTTTACTCCAGGAATGCTATTATCCGTTCCTTGAGCAGTGATTCCATCAACTTTCCCACCACTGAGGTGAGACTAACTGGGCGGTACTTCCTTGCTTCCTCTTTGCTATCACTCTTGTAGATGAGGATCACTATAGCCTTTTTCCAGTCCTGTGGGACCATCCCCTCCCTCAAAGATCTACTAAATAGGTCTGCTAGGGGTTCAGCCAGCTCATCACTCAGTTTCTGCAGTATGCATGGATGGATTTTGTCCAGACCCATGGCTTTATTCAAGTTCAGTTTTTTTAAGTTTGCCTTTACCCTTTCTGCCATGAATGGGCTTGTGTCCACCCCCTTTCTGTCATTTTGTCCCCCTTTGGGATGGGTCCATTGCCAGGTTCTTTCTTTGTAAAGACAGAGCAGAAGTACTCATTCAAGACCTCTGCCTTTTCTATGTCTTCTTCCACCTTTTTCCCATCCCTGTTTAACAGCCTGACACTACCTCCTTTGCTTTACTTTTTGTCACTTATGTACCGGCCCTTTTGCCTTCTTTTACCACCTGCACCAAGTCTTCCTCTGTTTGTGCCTTTGCTGCTCTGATCACCATATTTTCCTCCCTCAAGCTACTCCTGTATGCCTCCCTATCCTTGTGACTTACAACTCTTGTACTTCTTGAATGCTGGTCTGCTTTCTCTTACTGTAGTTGCTACCTCTTTTGTGAACCATAGCAGATTTCTTCTTTTTCTTGTTAGACTGGCCAGCCTGGAGCATTTCTCAGTTACTTCTTCCAGTGCCCTCCTTATGCATGCCCAACATTCTTCCACCCCTTCCTTTGCCTTTTTCTTGAGGTTAGCTCTGAAGCTGCTTCTCATTTGGGCAAAGTCTGTTTTTTTTTTAAGCCAATGACTCTTGTCTTAGAGTGGCTTGATTCTTCTATCTTGCTGACTTTAAGCCAGACAGATTTGTGGTTACTCAATCCCATTTGTCATCCCACTTCCACCTCCTTTACCTTGCTATTGTTTGTGAGCACCAGGTCCAAGATTGTGTTTTCTCTAGTAGGGGCCATTTTGAGCTGGTTTAGACCAGCTCCTCTCATTGTGTCTAGGAAGATTCTGCTTCTAGCTGTGAGTGCTGTACACGAAATTCAGCCACACTAACCCCACTCCCTAACTAATAAACTCCAACTTAGTTTCACAAAGGTTGAATCCTGTTTTGCCTGCCACAAGCTTCTTATGAATTACAAAAAAAAAGTCGATGATCTTCACTAGCTATCATAATAAATTGAAATCAGCCTACCTTACCATCTGTAATAACCAGAATCAGTCTTTGGAGAGGGTTTGCAGTTTTAAATATATTGGCATCATACTGCACAGCTCACTGTCATACGTCCTACATATTCACCATATCTCCAAGATGGTAAGCTGCAGACTTGGTATCCTATACCAGCACAGGCACTATCTTACACCTTCAGCTATAAGACTCACAGTCACCAATTTGATCCTATCCAATAATTGATTATAGTTGATTATCTACAGTGTAGCCAGAGATATTGCCCTCAGACGACTGACAATTGCACTCAACAAGACATGCAGGCTTGTAAATGGGGCCAACAAATGCACTCATACTTGTGACCTTTATGTACAACCTAAAGCTCCACTTAAAGGGTAGGATCTCCTATCAGACCTGCCTACTTGCCAAAAATATGCCTCTTCCTAACTCCACCAACCACTCAGTCCCTGCTATTGACATCGACCAACCAACACCACACATGTAGTATGGACAAACAGTCTTTCCTCATCACTCTCTGTAGGACTTCACAAACTCAGTAAACTTTCTATAGGGTGCCAGCCCTGCTAAATGGCCTGCCTTATGAAATTATCTTGGAAACTAAATTAGGCACTTTTACATCCATGCTCCGCAAACACCTAACCACTCTTGGTAAATGCGACTGTGTACACTAGGTATTTCAGTGTCACTTCCCTGGCCTTTTGCTCTTACAAATTGTACACTGCTCACCCCACTGCTTTGCCTTTCATCTAACTCAGTCCTCCCTGATTCTCACCTTTATTTCCCATTTCCCCCCATTTCTCTCCCCTCATTTCCACTTCCATTTCACCTCCTTCCCTTGTCTGCCCTCATGCACCCCAGCTCTTAACCAATCTCTAGGTTAATCTCAAACAACCACTTAGGCATGGACAAAGTTTAATTCTGGACTGCTTCCTTTTGTTAAACTATGTGTGTTTACAGCATGTCTCTAAGTGTTTTCGCTGCATACCTCAATGCTGTACTACACTGGATTCCTCATTGTTTTCATGTATTTAACCTGTGGGACCTTGTTTCGCCTTTTGATGTGGAACTTTGTAAATGAACCCCTGGTTCAAATGTATTTTGTAATCCTAGTTATCAATAAATAAATAAATGCAGTATGTCTGGGAGATTGAAATTAACTATTAACACGACCTCTCCCTGATCAGTCATATTCAGTATGCTTTCCAGTAGTTGTCTGCTTCTGCCCCCTGTGAGGGAGACCTATATATCACCCTTAGTCTGCGCCTAAGCAAAGTGATATCATCCCATCTTCCACCTGCCACTTGATGAGACAGTCTCAGCAGCAAGTAGGTCCCCTCCTTGTAGTACCAAGGAGATTACCACCAAGGGGCCCCAAAAACATAATCAACCCAGGGCAAATAGTCTCAAAATCTTTCCTGGTCATACTGAGTGACAAAACCAATTGTAGAGGCCCAAGGGATAAGTACCAATATAAGCAGAAGCAGTGGGCCTCAGCTCCAAACCAGCCACAGCTACAAAAACATTTCCGCTCCCCTGCCCATGTCAAATAAACTATACAAAACAAACAGGGCACCCAACCCAGCAAGGGATACTATGCCTGCCTATGCTCTCATGCAGTCTAAGCAACATATTAAATGACTATCTAAACATAGAGCCCACCTGAAGTGAGAACTGACAGGGAGAAACTCCAAAGTGGGCAAAGTGGCCACAGAGTGTTACTGCCCAACAGTTTCTCAGTTATGGGACCCAGTATCACTGCTTACAGAGAAGGAAAAAAGATGGAATGTCTCCACTGAAAAAAATAAAATTCCAAACTTGTGAGATAGCAGTCCTTTCAGCCAGTCAGTTCCTGGCCCACTCCATTTTGTCTGCCTTGTCCCCAGAAGAGTGATGCTGTCAGATGTCCTAGTCTGCTTCCTGCAGCCTGGGTCTTCTCAGCTAGCACCCAGTGTGCACTTCAGCTTTGGGTCTAGACTCTGTCCAGATCCCTTCAATACAGGCAGAGGCTGTGGGCCTGCATTTCACAAAATGAAGTGCCACACAGCCATGGGGCAAGTAAAGACCTCTGTCAATCTGTCTATGGTAGGGCAAAAAATGGCAGATGGACCCAAGAAGCATTTGAGGCCTCTTTCCCAAGGGAGATCCTGGACACGGTCGAAAGATTTCCGCCAGTCAGTCATATGTTTCGATAAATTGGGCTGCAGTGACAACTTGACTCCCTGCCAGACCAAGTATTTTCATTGTCAGGCTCTAGATAGGATCTTTTCATGTTCTTGGTACCACAGGAGTCTAAAACACAGGCCACACTGGGACAAGCTTTCTCGCTGGCTGACAGTGGGCCTGATGGGACTTTGTGGGCCCAATCAGTTTTGATGTGGCTATCCCAATGGTGGTCCATGAGCTGTGGAATGGTCCATTGCAGAAAATTCATCATGTGAGACCCTTCAGTCTTCTCAGGCAAGCTAAACAGCTGCATATTATTGCTCCTATTCTCTGTTTGTTGATCCTAAAGTTTATCCCACAGAAGTTTAAGCTCCTTCTCCACAGAGGACACTCACCACTCAGTAAGGCAGGCCCAGTCCTCCAGTTTCCCCACCCAGTCTTCAACCTCCATCACTCAGCTGCCTAGTCCATCCACCACTCCTTTAACACAATCCAGGGCTAATGTCACCATAGCAAGTTCATTAGTGTTCGTACTCATACATTTTTTTATCTCAAAGACCTCATGGCTGGTGTGGCCCGATTCCATTTCTTGCTGTGGATCATCCATCTTGAATAATTGCTCAGTGGTACTAGCAGTGGGGTCAGACAATTTTTGGGTTTTAGGGAGTACGATATCTGCAGATGACTCACTTTCAGGCTTCCTCGCATGTGAAGCTATCAGTTGGTGGGTCACGACTGGCAAAAAAGCTAGTTTTGGGGTGCAGACCACCAGAGGTATAATTATGTCAAGCAAGTCCTCTCAAACCAAGCTGCAATCAGCTCAGCTGCATCATATGATCCCTGATTGGTTACATTTTGAACCAATTTGTTTTTATTAGGCACACAGACATCACAATTCATTGATCAAGCCATTATGAGATGGGAGTCAGCAATGAACAGAGCAGATGGTGTGCACTTTGGGACTGATTTCTTTATTTTCAGGTAGATTTTGTGGGTACTGGTTGAAAACGTAAGGTGTTGGGGCCAGAAGGGGGTTGGCAGCATCACATTCACCAGGGGAGGTGAGGAGGGTGCCAGCTGGGTGTTAGGAAAAGTTATCTCAACATAATTTGCTTTACTATTCATCAGGTGAATTGGCCATCCACCACGTGAATTTGACTAATATGCCTGGTGAATAACAATGCAGACTGCAGTTCCCAGCTCCATGAAGTTGCCAAAATTCATGGATTTTTTCTTGGAGTGAATTTTGGCAATTTTGAACATTTCTAACTGCAACAAACAGGATTCATGAAACACATGATTTATGGCAATCAGTACTAGAAAATTATTTCATTTAATGAATGAATGTTGCAGAGAAATCCAACAGATGGACTTTTTATCACTTGATGCCAAAAAGACATTTGATGGAGTCTCCTGGCACCACATAAACAATGTTTCTTGACATCCATGAATTTCTAGAATACGGGTGAGATTATTATACACTAACATTTATTTTTCTGTGATGACCAATGGAATAAATTCCTAATACTGTATTTCAGCATAGATAAAGGTACCAGGCAGGGTTGCCCTTTGTCCTCACTATTATTTAATTTGACAATTGATCCTCTTGTTAGGAAATTAGAAAATGCAGAACATATTAAAGGTATAGAAATTAGACAAAGAAGATATTTATGTTCACTTTATGCTGACAACCTTTTCCTCTTCATCATTGATCCTGTGAAATCAGTTTCTAATATAAAGAAAATAATTGGAGAATTTGGTTCATTCTCTGGTTACAGACTGAATATAGAGAAAAACATTCTTCTTGACACTGAATAGCAAATGCTCAAGGTTAGAAATACTAAACATTGGTGTAAACTGGGCTAAAACTGATATCGATTATTTGGGAATCAAAATATTTAAAACAATTACAAACACAACAAAAAAATATAAAAAACTTCAAAAAGAAACTAAACTCAGATTTAAAAAAATGAATAAACTCCCAATGGGTTTCTGGGGTCATCTGCAGACAATTAAAATGAATATACTCCCAACAAATCTATTCCTTTTTTTTCTTTTTTTAATTAATAAAGAACAACAACAGTAAACAAGAACAAGGGCACAACTACAATAAACAAATAAACTGTAGAACAAAATAGCTTGGGCACTCACCACCACATAACATGCTGGCCTTTGAGAAAGGGTCAAGTAATGGACCAGAAACACGTCAGGCAGATCAATATCATGTAATAAATCTTTTTTACTTTGCAACATGGTGTCAGCATGTTATATGTGGTGGTGAGTGCCAAGCTGTTTTGTTCTACAGTATACTTTCTTTGCTTGGGAGCACCACATTCCTTGTGCACACCATGTTTGTGTGTTTTTTAATAAACAAACAATTATAGGAAAGCTTTATTCCTATTATCAAGGAATCCATCTTGTATAACAAAATAATGGTTCAATTCAGTTTAGGGGTCATTAGGAAAAGTTCTATGGAATAACAAGAAGAACAGATTAAATTAGATTTAAATAAACTAAAAAGAAACATGCATGAAGGTGGTCTTAAATTACCAAATTTATACATTTGTTATTTAGCATGCAAGTCCAAACAGTTCACCAAATGACTGCAAGTAAGAGGTAACAGCCATGAATGGGTCCAACTAGAAAGAGACATTTTCTGCAACCCACAACTAGACGCATGTAGCCTAATTTTTGCAAGACCAGAGAAAGCCATTAGTAACAAAGTAGTAGCTGATTCTATTAGACAAACATCTCAATGGAATACTATAGGCGATATGAACCTGTCATGATCTCTACACCAGACTTTATGGTATAATCCTACTGTAATATTACTATCATTACCCTAGCAGTGGTAAATGACAATTAGAAAGCTAAAGGTACTTTGAAGGTCAAGGAGTTAATTAGAAATAACATAGCGGTTCTTTCTACAGAACTGGAAACACAGTTCAAGTTACCTCCAGAAGATTCTAGTTTCTACGAGATTCTCCTGGAATATCTGGAAAAACTAGTTAGCAATTAATGACAATTTGCAGGGCATCAGTGAAGCAACTAATAACTTCATGGGTGTAGCTTTTACTAAACAAAACATTTACTTCTTCTACCAATTATTAATCAATGTTAAAGGCAGCTCCATGGAATAAACAAGATTCTGGACTCAGTCACTACAGAAATAAATAAATAACTGGAATGGAATAAAATATGGAATTTAAAGCTTTTAACATTACTAATCTAAAATGGTACAGTACAACACAGTTCATAACTTATACTGTACTCTGTGCCACTTTTTTAATTCTTACGTAGGCTAAGCCTGACTGATGGGTGTGTGTGTAACCTATCACTGAAGCAAACATTTGCACTGGGCATTTCTTGGTTACTGCTATGGATCATAATGCAACTAGTAACTTGCCCATTTAATATATGACCAAGTTTTTTTATTATTTCAGTGCCTTTATTACAGCCTGTATTAACTTAACCTTTCCTTAATATTTTACCAGTATGTACCTGAATTAAATTTAACCATGTCTACCTGGGCTGATATTGTGTATTGTATTTTGCTGTTGTAAACTACAGTGCTCTTTTTTAGCTAACCTGGGTTGCTTAGTAATTACCTTATGCTGTGTTCTGCTTTTTGCCTCTCTTCCTCCTTTAAACCTATCTCTGCACTTTGTCTCCCCCAACCACCCTCCTCTGTCAACTAAATAACTAAGCACCTATTTCCTAATTCTCCTCATCTGCCCTCCCCCCCACCTTATTCTGTCCCATATTTAGAGGTGGGCAAAGTGGCCAAAATTCGCTCCACGAAGCAATTTGCGGAGTAATGCAGAATCCGCAAAGTAATCCACCATGCGAAGTGGAGTACTTCACATCATAGTGAGGAACGTGAAGTCCATTTATAACAATGACTTCACATTACTCCGCCTTCTCCCAACCACTTCTGCACCAATTTTAATGCAAAGTACATAGAAATCAATGTACTTTGCATCACTTTGTCTTGTTATTAAGCTCCAAGGTGAATTCTGCAGTGATTCATGGGATTGCAGTTCACATGGGCTCTAGATTGTTCTGCACAGCCTCAGTTCTTTTTTTTTTAAATTCAAACTTTATTGGTTTTACATAGATATATACCTGCAGTGATTTACAGTAAATGGTTGCAGACATGGGATATTAAATTAACAATACATAACAAAACAATATGAAAAATAATGACAAAAACAGGAAACAGGAGTAAAAGCCCCCCCAAAACAAAATTTAAAATAAAGACAACAACAACCAAAACAAAAGCATCATTCTCTTCCCTCTCCCTCCTTCCCCTCCCTACCTCCCAGTCCACTCTCCCCCCTGTTTACTGTTTTACCCCCCTTCCTCCCCCCAAGGTGCCAACAGTCAGTTAATTCTATACATAAAATGAATGGATAAGATATACTAGATCTAGAATATGTCTAGGATAACTGGTTAATATTCTACCATTCAATTTACTGTAGATATTAGACACAATTTTCCCCATCTTTTTCTATAGATGCCCATACTGGCCATCATTTTTCCCATTTGTAGGTTATAGAGAAGATTTTTGTAGCCATTCTGCATAAGAAGGCTGAAGAGAATCTTTCCAATGTTTTAACACAACTTTCTTAACCGACATGGCAATCAACATCATGTGATAGTTTCTGGACATAAGTGGACAGCCTGTAAAGTCCCCTAGAAGGCATACCTCGGGGTAAAATAGTTGTGCAATCCCAACAGTGGGTCCATTTTAGATTTAATGAGCTCCCACAATGGAGATATTTTAGGACATTCCAAAAATAAATGGAAAAGGGTACCCGAGCCATTAATACATCTGTTACAAGTGGGAGTTTCTGCCCTACCCATTTTATGCAACCTGTACGGAGTTAAATAAAAGTCATGAAGAAACTGCATTTGTATTATCATAGTCTGTCTTGAGTGATAAATTTATGACAGGATTCCCAGATTTTGGGCCAGTTTGAATTAGCATTAGGGTATAAAGAATTCCAGTAATGAGGTATGCCATCCACTTTGGGGAATACCAGTGGATATAATAAAGTGTTTAGTGAGGAGACAGCATGTGGGGTTAGGGCTAGCAGACTGCCTGTAGTAATCCATTCCTGTGGTTCCACCATGGTGATATTCCCCCCAAAATAGGTAATAAGCATATGTCGGATCTGGAATACTTTAAAAGCCCATTTGTTAATGAGACCGAATTTAGCTAATAAGTCCGTGGTATTTAACCATTCTTGGTTGAGGTTGCGAAAGTCTCTGACTATACAGTTTTTGGGAAATGGGATCCAGTTGTCTGGTATTGATTTTGCTCCCAGTTTGAGATTTGGGTTTTGAAATATGGGTTGAGATGAGTCTTGTGAGTTGTCTTATCCTATTGTAGCACACAACTGTATATGGGTATGAGCAGAGTGACCCACCAGATTATGGCAGAGAGACAGAGGGGAAGGGGAAGATCCTTGAATTTCAGTAAAAGTAGGGTTGAGGGGTTTGTACCAGGTGCGAGTATTAACTCTTTTTCTATTGTTAGCCAGGTAGGTGTATAGTGCAATGGATCCGCTGATGTGGAGGGAGAAAGCCAGCATAGATATTTACTTAGATGGCTGGCCCAGTAATATAGATCAAAATATGGGAGTTTTAGGCCACCTAGGGATTTGGGAGCTGCTAGTTTGCGATATGCATGCCTTGGAGGTTTTCCATTCCATAGAAAAGTTGATATGGTGCTGTGAATATGCAAACCAGGCTTTGGGTAACCATATATCTAGGAGATTCAGGGGGTAAAATATACTTGGAAGAAGGTTCATCTTTATTATACTTACCCAGCCCCATAAGGTTAAAGGAAGGTCTTGCCATCTTTTTAAGTCTTGCCAGACTATTTTGTGCAAATTGTCTAGATTAAGTTTCCACATCTGGAGGACACTAGTGGAAAGATGGATTCATAGGTACTTTATAGATTTAGAGGCCCATTGAAATCCCAACTCCAGGGCTTCCTGTTTATATACTTTATAATTTAATGGGAAGATCAGGGATTTCTTTGTGTTTAACTTGTAATTAGAGAGGGAGCTGTATTCCTTTATTAGTTCTAACAGTTGTTGTATGGAGGGTTTAATTTCTGTTTTATGAAGCAGTATGTCATCTGCATAGACTGCAAATTTGGTACATAGTGACCCCAATTGTATGCCATGTATCCCCGGAGATTGCTGTATTGAAACTATAAGGGGTTCTAAATAAAGATTGAATAGAAGGGGGGGATGGAAGGCATCCCTGTCTGGTGCCCTTTTCTAAGGGGAAACTGGGGGAAAGAATCCCATTACAGAAAACTTGTGCAGTGGGGGTGGAATATAATAATTGCATCCATGAAATAAATTCAGTTGGAAAATGAAATCTATCAAGAGTCCTGAATATAAATTGGCAGTCTACTCTGTCAAAAGCCTTCTCCACATCCAGAGAGACCAGTGCCACACCTTGAGGAGAGTCTCTGGATGTAGAGAAGACATGCGACAGGGGACGAAGGTGGTCCACGGATGACCTGCCTTTCATAAATCCTACTTGGTCTAAACTAATAAGGGAAGGAATTACTTGCTGTAACCTAAGGGCTAGTAGTTTGGTGAGTATCTTGAGATCCATGTTGAAGAGAGATATAGGACAGAAATTGGTGACCTGTATCAGGTCTCTATCAGATTTGGGAAGTATGACAATTGTGGCCTCAAACATCCTTGGGTCATATGTTGTCTCCTGTAACATACTAGAGTATACTTCTAGCAGCCAAGGGGTTAACTGAGATGCAAATTTTTTGTAGAAATTTGGGGAATAACCATCTGGGCTGGGGGCTTTATCTGAGGGAAGATTTTTGATTATCTGGATTATGTCTGCTTCTGTGAAGGGGGCAATTAGGTTTTCTTTCTGGTTAGGGGAGAGGGTAGGAAGAGGGAGACTCTCCAGGTAGGAATCTACCTTAGATTGAGGCTGGCAATTTGCCAACTGTGCATATAATTGTTTGTAGTACAGCTCAAACTCTTCGTTAATGTCCTTCCCCTGAGTTAGTGGTGGGCTTTGAGGATCCTTCTGTATCACCACTATGCATTTAGAGGTTTCAATTTTTTTAAGTCTGAGAGCTAAAAGCAGTCCCGCTTTTTCCCCCTGCTCAGTGTAGGTGGCTTTGGATTTTAATATAGCCCATTCTGTCTTTTCTCTGAGAAGTTCATAGTATTTATCCTATAACCTTATGAGTGCCTCTTTCTCTAATTCTGATGTATTGTAAGACAAATATGTTTCTTTTTCTCTGATTTTTTCTAACAGTGTTTTAACTTTCTGAGTTTCTCTCTTTTTTTTTGATTGCAGCCCATTTTATAAACTCACCTCTTAGGAAGCATTTAAGTGCGTCCCATTCCATGGAGGGAGAGTGGGTGGTACCCCAATTAGAGTCCTTAAAGGAGTCAAGAGCTGACAGTATACTGTCTGTGACCTTCTTGTCTTTCAGTAACTGGTTATTAAGTCTCCATTGTCTACTTGTTCTCCAGTTTAAGGAGAAAGAAAGGAGACAGATTATAATGGAGTGATCAGACCCTATACCCGGTTCCAGTCTACTATCTAATAACCCTTGAATTAAGGATTTATTCATCCAAAAATAATCAAGGCATGAGCCATGTACACTAGAGTGAAAGGTATATTCCCTTGTGTTAGGTTGCAGAGTTCTCCAAGGGTCACAGAGACCTAAATGGTCCACCATGTCTCTGCATGCTCTCTGGGCTGGGGATAGACCTCTGGTCCTAAAACTTAGTGAGTTTTCTTTTTTTTTTATCCTCCTTCCTTTTGCCCTCTGGTCTACCACTCCTTCCGGCTGCTCATGCCTCCTGCAACCCCCACTGCCTGACCCCCCCCGCACCCCCATATCGCAGCTGACCCAGGGGTGGCCCGGCGTATCCCTTCGCCGGATAGGTCCCCCTCCTCCAAGGGGAAGGCACTGGGGAGGGCAACCAGTGCACACTAGGATCAGTCCCTAAGTGCTGCTGAGGTGGGTTTGGAGGCGTCAGGGCATCTCGGGCTGACAGGAGCGCAGCAGCCATCATCCGGCAGACCAGGAGGCCAGATTTTTCCATTTTCTCCCCAGGGTGTGGCGTGCCACTAACGTCTGGGCAGAGCTGACATTCACCATGCCCCCATGTGTGTTGAGGCTCCGCTGCTGGTCTCCCCGGCCTCTGCCAGGGGGTACCAGACTGCGAGCCGCATCCCCTCCCCGGGTAGGCAAGCAGTTGTGGGGCGGCTCAAGCCTACTCTCCCGGCAAGCTCTCCAGCAACTCCGAGTCTGTTCCTGAACCCGGTCACTGGCATCGCAAGCGGAAATCCAACCACTGCGCCGACGAGTCGGCCGTGATTTTTCTAAGTTTTGGTCGAAGGGTTAATTCCAGTCCACCCCAATGACCATTGGAATATTGAGAAAAGGAGTTAGGATGGAGAGTAGCTCCATGAAAAAAGATGGTGAATCTACATTGGGGCCATATACACTACCCAGTAGAATATTATATGAGTGAATTTTGCCTATAATAAGGTTATATCATCCCTCTTTGTCTCTAATACATTGTTCACATTGAAAGGGGAAAGCTATAGTAAGGAGAATGGCAACCCCTTTGCTATTTCTGGAATCTCCTGCAGCAAATGTCTGTCCCACCTGCTGTCTCCTCAGACTCTTTTCTTCAGCTTGAAGGAGGTGCGTTTCTGGCAAAAATATTACATTACCTCATATGTTATTTAAATGTTTGAGCAGTCGCATATATTTAAGAGGGTGTCTTGTACCATTAATGTTCCATGTACTAAACCTCAATGGCTGCGCCATGGACTTGAGACAAAACCTGTAGAATTAGCCTAAAATTTTTTAAAAATATGAACAGTAGCCAGCTAATTTGTGATAAGACAGATTTACCGTGGCACCATTTCCCCCCTGCCCTATTAAAATAAAAGTAATATTTCCTCTGTGGATATTTGTTCCCCATAACCCCATTCAAACCCCTTTTTATCCCCTGTTTTGATTCCATACCCAATATGGGTGTATGCCACGTAATGGGCTGAATTTAAGTTGCAATTCAAAGAACAGAGGGCAATTTTTGTTTAATTTCTTAGCCTATTTAATGTAGCATCAGTGCTGTACCTGTGATAGGGCAAAATTAACTGCTGGAGAAATCGAAGGTCCCATCGATAATAAATTTGAAAACCGTGACTAAAGGATGGGATATGGAATGATGGGAGGAGGAGGAGGAGGAAGAAGGGCAGGTATTTGGCTCTCATGGGAAGAGTAAAAGTAACACACTTTTCCCCATTCAAAATATTAAGGTTTTGGAACCTAGGGAGCTGATGTACCACAGTACTAAAAAATAAGGGGAGGGCGAGACAGTGAACTATGGGTAGCAGTAAAAGATACAGGGTAATCGGAGCTCGAAGCAAAGACAAACAAGTGAGGATCTGAATAAATTAAGGTAACCAGGAAACAAATTAAATCTTAAAGCAAAAGGTAAGATGATGAGAGGGGGGACTGGAGAAACTTAATAAAAACAGTTCACCTATGAAAAAGGTGACACTTTTTGAAGGGGGGAGGAGAAATCAACCTCATGTTAGTTCATGATTCGGCAGTGACACATATTTTATAAGAGAAGGTTGGGTAAGTGAGAATTGGTAAAGGAAAGGCTGTAGGAGGAGGACAGAAAAAAGGAAGACAGAGATACTATCTCAAATAGCAAAGCACCCCCTTGGGAACTTCATTACTCAACAGGGGTACTGCCCAGTACAAACCAGCAGTCACCTAGAAGTATAGAGGAGGATGAGCAGAGCAATACAGAGGCTGAGAGGAAGGGGAGGACATGAAGTTATCAGATAACAGGAACAGAATGAGTAAAAACGTAGAGACATAGGAGTTGGGGAAGGGAAAATAAGTTACCCAAAAGATCATGCTGAATTGGCAAAGTCTTGGTAGTTTACTAAGTGCACATGGGGTGGGGGATGTTTGGGGAGTTGGGATCAGATCAGTGATGTCATTTTAGCTCTTGTGAGGGCAATCCTAGCAGTGAATGATTGCCAGTGAGTACCTCATGTAATCCACCACATGGGGGGAATAAAAGTTTTGTTATACTGCCAAATTTTGTGGCAGGGCATTCCTTGGAAGTCAATCTGCTGTACTTTGTTGTACTTCAAATGGCATATAAAGTTAAGAGTCACATGTTGGTGACAATGTTTTTGCAATGTTTTAATACTGTTGTGATTTTTAATGGTGTCTGTTTTAATGTCTTTCAAAGATATAGGGGTCAAAAGAAAGCTTATGGTGCTATAAGTCACAAGCAGGATAAGGTATATAAAAACTTTAGGGTTTCTTGGGCAATAAGAACTCAGATTCATGGGGGCAATTATAGAATGGAGAAATGACTCCTTTAAACATTATAACCTACAATGTGAAAAGTATTAATTCATCAATCAAACGTACTAAGCTTTTGACAGAACTGAAATGCATGGGTATTGATATCGCTTTTCTCCAAGAAACCCACCTTACCCACCTGGAGCATATGAAACCCAGGCGCATGTGGGTGGGACAGGTGGAGGTGGCTTCGCATGATTTGGCTAAAAAAGCTGGAGTAGCTATATTATTTAAGAAGAATAGCCCATTCCAGGTACAAGAGGTGGAAGGGGGCCTACAAAGTGGATTCTTGAGGGTTACAGGCAGGATACAGGGAGAAGAAATCTTGCATTTAGTGAACATTTATGCACGCAATGTGGGAGCGGAGACATTTTTTCAGGAGGTTTTCCTTAGGATTGCAAGCTTGGGGGAGGGTTGCTTAATCATGGGAGGTGATTTCAATGCTGTGATGTGTCCAGTAATGGACCACTCTTCCAGTCAGGCTCTAACAAACAAGGCAGCCACCAAAAAGTTAAGGGCACTGGTGCAAGAATGGGATCTGATGGATGTATGGAGAAGCCTTAATAAAAAAGATAAAGATTACACCTATTTCTCAGCTGCCCAGAACTCTTATTCTCCATCGAAATGTTTTTTACTCACAAGACAAATAAAGGGAACTGTGTAGACACATGTATACATCCATCTACAATATCAGATCATGCCCCCCTTTCAATCAAGATGGCATGGGGTCAAGAAAAGAAGAAAACAGTATGGAGACTAAATGTCTCTCTGCTGAATGACAAAAACTTTATCTAGCAGATAGATCTGGCCTTTCAGAACCTTAAGACAGATTCCCCGATGACAGACTGTTCCCCCTTAATGTGGTGGGATACGAAGAAAGCAGTGATCAGAGGGTGAATAAGATATGCTGCAGGGAGGAAAAAAATGCTGAATAGAAAGAAACAGATCTGAAAGCAGTGATTGTGGAGATAGAATTAAGACACAAAAAGAATCCCAGGGATAAAAAATTATGGCAGGAACTAGTGGCTGCTAGAGAGGGATTGCAAAAACTGGAGACTAGGGCGGCACAGGTTGTGCTGAGCTTCTCCAACCAGAAATTTTTTGAAGGAGGACCTAAAGCTGCAGAATTACTTGCTCTGAGGCTCAGAAAGGCTCAGGCAAACAGATATGTACAGTGCATTAAAAGTAAGCAAAATGATAAGGAGTTATAGAGGAAACTGTAGGATATAGCATTGCAATTTTTGCAATACTATAAAAAATTATACTCAGAAGATAAACCCTGCCAAGACATAGGAAACAAAGCCAAGTTATTTTTGTGGAGACTAGGTCTACCCAAGTTGACCCTGGAGGCTCAGCAAGCACTCTCTGCACCAGTGACAGAGCAAGAAGTGATCACTGTAAAAAATCAACTGCTGGCAGGTAAATCCCCAGGCCCAGATGGGTACCCTGTGGAATTTTATAAGCAGTTTAAAAAAATACTGGTGTCTGTACTCAACAGAGTGATGAATGTGGATTTGGAGGAGAATAAACTCCCCCACTCATGGACTGATACCCTGATCACAGTGATTCCCAAACCGGGAAAGCCAGACTATTTATGTGAGTCATATAGACCAAATTCCCTGTTAAATCAGGACTTTAAATTACTGACAAAAGTCCTAGCTATGAGGTTGCAGAACCATATAGAGGGCTTAGTGCACCCCGATCGGACCGGATTTATCCCACATAGACACATCTCAGATAACATCAGAAGATTACTGAATGTAATCACAAACCAACAGAGCACAAAATCAGCTCACCTGGCACTTTTTTTAGATATGGAAAAGGCTTTTGACCGCCTTAATTGGGTTTACATGAAAGAAACCTTATTACAAATGGGGATTAGTGGGAATTTCTTGAGCTGGATCTTGCTAGCATACCAGAACCCCACAGCAAGGGTCTGAGTCAATGGAACCCTGTCAGACTCCTTTGGAATAGAAAGAGGTACAAGGCAGGGATGCTCGATATCCCCTCTATTGTTCACCTTAAGCATAGAACCGTTAGCACAAGCTATTAGGATAAACAAACCCATTGAGGGTATATGAGTGAGGAAAGTCATTAATAAAGTCTCAATATATGCAGATGATGCATTGATATACATGAACAACCCTGAGGTGTCACTTCCAGCACTCATGGACCTATTGGGATCATTTGGCGATATTTCAGGATTTAAAGTAAACCAAAATAAATCAGAAATGCTGCTTATAAAAGGAAAAAAAACCCACTAGGGCACCCCAAGGTACCATTTGTTTGGGCAAAAGATAAAATTAGATATCTAGGTATATTAATTACCACCAAGATTTCAAAATTATATGAGCTCAACTATGGGGAACTAAAAAGACAAGTCTTTGCAGACATAAATCATTGGATTCTTCTGCCCCTTACATTTACTAATAGGATAGAATCAATTAAAATGAATGTTCTACCTAGATGCATAGTTCTATTCACAAATCTACCCATCCTCTTCCCAAAAAAGGATGGGAAAGAACTTAGATATAAACTTACAAACTTCATCTGGGCAGGTAGGCGACCCAAAAAGCGCTGGACGGTACTTACAGAAGCCAAAACTAGAAGGGGTATGGGGTTACCAAATCTATATAACTATTACCTAGCTGCACAGACTATAACAATACTGAAAATGTTAAATAGAGGATATAAGGGAGGTTGGAACTTAATGGAACAAAATGCACACCCACAGATTCCCTTGGAAACCCTCCCTTGGGTAACCCTGACAACAGACCTTGGTAAGATCACCAATTGTTGGACCAAGCACTCGATAGGGGTATGGATCCAAGTTAGACAGATGTGGGAGTTGTCTAACCCAGTTTGGGCATGCATACACCTCAGATACTTACTTAACTTTCCTACCACTGAAGGAGACCACTGCTTCAAAAGACCGGAAGGTAGAGGGTTGAAATACCTGACACAGTTTATGCAAGGCAACTTCCTCAAGAGTTTTAAGAATTTGCAGCAAGAATTCCTTCTTCCTAAAACAGAATTCTTTAAATATTTGCAGTGTAGACATAATATCATCAGGGAGGTGGGAGTGCTGAATTTAACTAACTTGCCAATACAACCTCTAGACATGATATACTACGAAGCTTAGCAGGAGACTCAAAAGGATTCATAGCAGCTCTATACAGGGCATTGCAGGGAGAGGAAGGATTTCCAGTGGTACAAACTACTATACAAAAATGGCAGGAGGAGTTGACAGTGGAGTTGACAGAAAGAGAGTGGAATAGATGGGAATATGGAAAACAACAAGCTCCCCAGTATGGAGGGAACACAGGTGGAAACTGATTTCCAGATTTTTTATTACACCTGAAATTTCTGTGCACTATTCCAGGGGTGCCACGAATCATTGCTGGAGGCAACGTGGGGAAAGGGGGAACCATGCACACATATTCTGGAAATGTCCATATGTTGCTGGCTTTTGGGGAGAAATATCAAAACTGATACAAGACATTTTCCAGATACAAAGTTCACTCTCGGCAGTTAATCTGCTCCTTGGCCTTCCACCAGTGGGATTAAATTTGAGTAACCAAAAATACCTTTTTCTGGTCTTAATCGCAGCTGCCTCCAAAGTAATTACACAAAATTGGCTCACAACATAACCACTAACTCTAAGTCAGTGGAGGCGTAATGTAGAACAGATTAAAGAAATAGAAGGGACAACTGTGTGTCTGCACCTAAGCACAGATAAGTTTAACTCACGCTGGCCCCCCTACTTTGATTATATTGAGAATATTGAGGGTATATCAGTATTGGAGCAGCAACTAACCCCCTGGTGAATGATGTCAGGGTTTTTGCCCTTTTATTTGTATGACTCCCCATCAGAACCAACAAATGGCTACAGAGTGGGAATAATTATATGCACAAAGGGGAGAGGGAGGTAAGGTGCCTGCCTGGTGCCATGGCTTGGAGGGACAGGAAGCGAATCCTCAGGATCATGGGAGCAGCTGCACGAGGGAGGGAGCTGGATGTCATTGTCCACCTAAGGACAAATGACCTGGCTAGGAATGGGATCAGAGCAGTGCAAGAGGAGTTTGTAGAGTTGGGGAGGGGCCTTAGACAAGTAGCGCATACGGTAACCTTCTTGGAGGTGCTGCCTGTCTATGGCAAGGGTGATGTTAGGGTACTCCTCACCAGGAATTCAATCAATAGTTGAAAACTGGTGGAGCTCAGGGTTTTGCTTCATTGGGGACTGGGCACACTCTGGAGTGATGCAGACCTATACTGGCGTGATGGTCTGCATCTGTCTGAGGGGTCCAGGATCCAGGTGAGAGGTTTAAATGCTTCATTGGCAAGCATTTAAACCAGCCAAGGGGAGGCACTGAAAAGGAAAAGAGAAATCCCAGCCTCCCTCCACAAAACACAGTAATTAGTGAGGTAAACACCAAGGTAGAGAAGTCATTAGGTAGCAGGACAGAGGTAAATGTAAAAAAAGGCAAAGGCAGTAAGGACAGGGATGGGGCTAAAAGGGATAAGGCCATCAAAAAGTGGAGGGTGATGAGTACCAATGCCCATAGTCTGTGTAACAAGCTCCCTGAACTAGTGGCCTTGATGGAAGAGGGTTGCCAGGATATTGTGGCAGTCACAGAAACATAGTACAAAGAGAACCTTTACTGGGATGTCAACATACCAGGATGCACAATCTACAGGAGGGACATGGAGGGTAAAAGAGGAGGAGGTGTAGCTCTCTATGTAAAGGAAGGGATCAAAGCAACAGAACTAAAGAGTAAACAGGGAGCAAATGAGGCACTCTGGGTCACCCTGGAGACAGGAGATGGCACCACAATCTGCATGGGGGTTGTATACAGACCCACATCTTAGGGGGAGGGAATGGACAAGGAAATCATAGAAGGCATCCTTAGAATGGCAGAAAAAGGGGAGATATTTTTGATGGGGGACCTGAATATGCCAGATGTTAACTGGAGCACCTTTGCTGCAGCCACATCCAAGAGCAGGGTCATTCTTGATGCCCTTCAAGGGGCATGCCTCAGACAGCTATTATTGGAACCCACTCAGGAGGGAGAAATCTTATACCTGGTACTCTCAAACAGAGGTGGAGAAAGAATCTCAGATTTAGAAGTGGGTAGCCATCTGGGAACAAGCAACCACCAAACAGTGTGGTTCACAATAAACTCAGCCATACAATCAAGCCATACAAAAGCAAGAGTACTGGACTTTAGGAGGGCTGACTTTGGGAAAATGAGAGAGTGCCTCAGAAAAGCACTAGCAAACAGGCAAGAAGGAGGGGTGGAGGAACAATGGGGAGTAATCAAAACAGCCATCACAGAGGCAATGAGTCTTTGTGTAAAACAAATCAACAAAACACAATGAAGGAAAAAAATGCGATGGTTCTCAAAAGAGGTGGCAGTGAAGATTAGGGAGAAAAGGAATGCATTCAGGAAATATAAGGAAACACAGAAGGAGCAGGACAGAGAACTTTATCAGTTAAAGCAGAAAGAGGCAGGGAAGGCAGTCAGAATAGCAAAGGCCCAAACCGAGGAAAGGATAGCCAACTCTGTTAAGAAGGGGGATACGACCTTTTATAGGTACATTAGGGAGTGAAGAAAGACCAAAGGAGGGATACTGAGGCTTAATAAAGGGAGGAAATGTGGGCAGAGGGTGACAGTGAAAAAGCATGGATACTGAATGAATATTTCTGCTCAGTATTCACAAAGGAAGAGGAGAGGGAGGTACCTAAACCAAACAAGAGAAACACTCTAAAGATGGGGATCGATACCAGTCCATTTACAGAAGAAAAGTTCTGAAAGAACTAATAAAATTGAAGGTGGACAAAGCAATGGGGCCTGATGGGATTCACCCAAGAATTCCCAAAGAACTAAGGGTAGAACTAGTGACACCGTTGACTACTCTCTTTAACAAATCATTGGAGGATGAGGTGGTACCTGAGGACTGGAGGAGGGTGGATGTGATTCCTCTTCACAAAAGTGGAAGCAGGACAGAGGCAGGAAACTACAGACCAGTTAGTTTGACCTCAGTGGTAGGGAAAATGATGGAATCACTTCTGAAGGAAAGAATTGTTGAGTACCTAGAGGCCAGTGGGGCACAAGACCCAAGACAGCATGGATTCACGATGGGAAGGTCATGTCAGATGAATCTAATAGATTTCTTTGACTGGGTGATCAAAGTAGTAGACCAGGGAGAGGCTGTGGACATGGCCTACCTAGATTTTAGCAAGGCATTTGATACAGTCCCACACAAAAGATTAATACGCAAGTTAGCCAGCCTTGGAGTTGGTCCCAATGTGGTAGCCTGGATAAAAAATTGGCTAGACAACAGGATGCAAAGGGTAGTAGTAAACAGAGTCCAGAGTGAAGAAAGGAGGGCTACTAGCAGGGTACCGAAGGGTTTAGTACTGGGACCAGTCCCTTTTAATGTCTTTATAAGTGACATTGCAGAGAAACTGGAAGGAAACGTATGTCTCTTTGCAGACGACACAAAGATCTGCAACAGGGTTGATACACAAGATGGAGTGGAAAGGATAAGAAGGGACTTGGCAAGGTTGGAGGAATGGTCAAATGGATGGCAGCTCAGATTCAATGCAAAGAAGTGCAAGGTAATGCTCCTGGGAAACAAAAAGCCAGGGGAAGAGTACACAATAGGGGGTGAGATACATGACAACAGTAAAAATGGAAAGGGACCTGGGGGTAATTATATCAGATGACCTAAAGGTGGGCAAGCAATGTGAGAAGTCAGTAAGGAAGGCGAAGGGGTTACTGGGATGCATAGGGAGAGGTATCAATAGTAGAAAACAGGAAATTGTTATCCCTCTGTACAGACAGTTGGTGAGACCCCATCTGGAGTACTGTGTGCAGTTCTGAAGACCCCATCTCTGCAAAGACATTGACAGAG
Organism: Neoceratodus forsteri; assembly: GCA_016271365.2. Lineage (NCBI taxonomy): Eukaryota > Metazoa > Chordata > Ceratodontiformes > Ceratodontidae > Neoceratodus > Neoceratodus forsteri. The sequence goes on along the minus strand of CM057452.1, from coordinate 523,438,986 downwards.
TGGAGGCTGTCCAGAGGAGGCAACCAAAATGGTGCAGGGTCTGCACCAGAAGACATATGAAGAAAGACTAAAGGAGCTTAATATGTGTACCCTTGAGGAAAGAAGGGAGAGATGGGACATGATGGAAACTTTCAAGTACCTCAAGGGAATCAACAAAGTCCAAAAGGGTAGCATCTTTCAGAATAAGAGATGTGCAAGAACAAGGGGGCACAATTTGAAGATAGAGGGGGGATGGCTCAGAGTTAATGCGAGGAAGTATTTTTTCACAGGGAGTGATGTGGATGCATGGAACAGCCTCCCTGAGGAGGTTGTGGAGTCAAGAACAGTGGGGGAGTTCAAGAATGCATGGGACAGACATAAGGCAGTCCTAGTGGGGAGTAGGAGGAAGTAAGCTGTTGGTTAACTAGGATCTGCAGCGTATCTGTTAGATAGGGAAATGGGAAGATTAGGTGGGCCAAGCGGTCCTTATCTGCCATCACATTCTATGTTTCTATGTAAATGTGGCCTGATGTGCAGGTTTAGATACCTAGGTACCGTAAAGAATGAACTTGTTGACCCTGACAATTATAAGAGAATAACTGATAAAGAATAAGACAATAAAATAAGATTGAGACACATAGAACACCAGTTACTTAATTGTTAGCTACTTTTTATTTATGAAGATAACCCTTAGTAATAATAGATTCCATGTTGTATGTGGATGAAAAATGCAGGAAGAGTGGACACTGGCCTTCATAAGATGTATAACCTGGATATATGTTATGAGGAAAGGCCTGAATAAGACGTAAAAAGGGAATATCTGTTATTATCTGTAATGTAATTAACTATGTAAAGGAAATTTGACAATTGTATAAATGTATGAGTTCTGTATTTGCTTTTGAATGGATAAATAAAATTCATGAAGTTAAAAAAAAAAAAAAGAAGGGGTAGCGGCCTAAGCAACCTTTTTGGTGCTAGACCATTGTTAAAGCGAGCTCTGCTTATGAATTAAGCAGCAGAGTCAATGTGCCAAAAAATAAATTACCCCGTGGATTTAATAAGCTTCTCCCTGTCTGTGGAGTGATAAACAATTAAACTAAGGGCCCCAGTGGATATGAATTACTTAATTGTGGCTCTTCAGTTTGTGTAAAAAGTTTCTAATTTTGCTGCCTGAGTTTACATCTGTAAAAAATCTAACTAAATGAGCAATCAGTGCTGGCTAGTAAAAAGATCCTAAGGCACAGTTCCCCGAGAGTGAAGTAAAAAATAACCCTTGTGGCTCCAATAGCTGGATTTAGTCTCCGAGCCGTGGAAGTGTCCAGCAATATCCAAATGCTCATCTTCGGAAAAGTAATAACTTGAAAATATTTGTTGTTATCCCTGCAAAAAAACACCAATCTGGGCTTCCAGTAGTGTAACTAAAGTTCCATCATGAGATTGATCCAAAGAAAGTTAATCTAGGCAAGGTATAGATGGAAGCCAGCACCAAGTTTTAGTTGGCAAAACACAGAGATTATCTCAGGTGGCAAAATGCCAGACATCCTAGAACCAAAATAACAGCTTGGTATTTTCTCCTTATACAAGATGAATTACCAGGGTATTTCCAAAAAATTGTCTCAACGATCAGAAAATAGAGCAGGGCACTTCTGCTTGAGGAATTCCATCATCAGGTTTAAATCTTCAAAGGAGGACCATGTACCATCTAAGTGGACCTGCAATTTTGCTGGGTATACCATACAAACTTTTATGCCCGAGGCAATGCACTTGGAGACAATCGGGTGAAATAAAGCTTAGTGCTGCCTGATGGTGGTTGGTAGATCTTGCGTGATCTGAACGCCTTGCCCTTCCCACAGCACTCCTTGCAAATCTCTTACTTTTTGTAAAAGATGCGTTTTCTCCTAGAAGTTGAGAAGTCAGCATAGTAGGGATCTGTGTTGGGCTGATGGAGACATAGGCCTTAGGGCACGGTGAGCTCTCTCCATTGTGTAGGCAGGCCCAAATGGGGATGGCCCAGCTATTTTAAACAAGAATTTTTGCAGGAACAACAAGGCATCTGTGCTCTCCTCTTTCTCTGGGATGCCAATTATAACTAGGTTGTTGTGCCATCTTCTCCCCTCCAAATCCTCAATCTTACTCTCCAGTCTCTTTATAGTTTGGCGATTAGTAGTGATGGAGGTTTCCATATTTTTGGTCCGCTTCTCGACGGAGAAAATGCGGGCTGCATTGTCAGTGGTGCACTTGGTGGTATCTTCCAGTGCTTCAGATATCGCTTTTACATCAGATACCAATGATCAGACTTCATCCCTGAAAGGCTGGAACTCTGAGAGAAATTGTTCCAAGCTGAGAGGGGCTGAGGCAGCTGCTACTGAGGGGGAGCTTGAGATTGACTGAGTATGGCTTGTAAAGGCTGGGTTAGCCCTGGGTTTTTTTTGCTGTTTCTCTGGCGTGATAGGCAGGGTATGTCGGGTCGCCGCCTGTAGCATTTCTGCTTCCATCCCGGTCCAGCTGTCCTTTCCTGGGAATGCAGTTGTTGGTCAGCAATCTGGATGATGATCAAAATTAAAGTTTTTTTTGTATTTTGTGAAGTTTTATCTTAATTTGAGCAGTCGGGTGAGCCGATGTTCTCTGGAATGCGTCTTATTCAGTTGGCCGCATCACATGGCTGCACAGCCTCATTTCTGTGTAGTGTGTGTGTGTGTAGTGGTAGGTGAAGCCAGTTTCCTCTCAGAGCACCGCAATTCAAATCCTCTAAAAGCTGTTAAAAAAGCCCTTTTGAGCCTTTTTTTTGTGTTCAAACTTTAGCATATCGATTGTACCCTCCTGTGCTCATATCATAGAATGTTTATTGTTTGTGTGTGGATTTTGAATGTTAATCTACAACATTCAGTCTGTGTACTGACAAACACTTGAAGTGTGCTTTGGGGGAGGGGCATGTGTGTGGTGGAGGTAGGTTAAAAGTGGGAGAAAACGGCAGTCTGTTTTGGTTACATTTTTCTTGTATAACTGTTAATGTACACACACTAATATTTTCAGTAATTCTTTACTTTTTTTGCTGATTGTTGTGGTGCAGCAGTGCATAATTTCAGTTTGTTTAAAAGAGTTGGTCATAGTACTGAAGTTTTCAATTTGCTACACATTACTTGTAGTGTGTGTGTGTGTGGGTGTGTGTGTGAGTTTGAGTGTATGTGTGTGACATGTGCCATCAAATCAGACATATTTTATTGTGCCACAGAGTAATTGCAGCAGTGTGAACCTGCTTCCAGAGCACCTGCATGATTTTGTACTGCTTTGTGGTATCTTGGTTTTGGACTGTTACTGCAGTGCACGGTACCCCCCCTCCCCCAACCGGCAAAAGGTATTCTTTTTCCAGATTGGATTGTGACTTGTGAGCACTGGTTAAGGTATTGTTGTGACTTTGTGTCTGCATCTCTTCTTGATTGTGCAGTGCAATCTTAATCTAGTTGTGCTTTTGCACCTGTTTAGTGCCCAATCTCCCTCTACAAGCCACAGTTGTTGTTTTTTTTTTTTTGGCTTCACATCCACCAGCCCAGATTGAAAGTTCAGAAATCTAAATTTGTTTAGAATTTTCTTGGTGATCCCCCAAAATGCCTGTAAAGAGACGTGCAAGCAAAGCTGTCTCTGGCCATGGCACTGCTGCCAGTGGCAAGATTGTCCATGGGCATGGTAATACGCTGAAGTACACAGCTAATGTCAGTAAAGAGATGTCTCCATCAATGTTTTTTACAGCGCAATCTGTAGCTTCTCTCATAGTTGGAGGAGATGATGGCCCAAGCTGGTGGTGTTAGTACAGTTTCTGCTGGCATGAGTATTGCTTCCTCAAGTTCCACGTCTGACCAGTTAACCATTTCAAAAAATATAGCTGAGTCTAAAGCTATGACTGACAGTGCAGATGATGTCATACTCCCCATTAACATCCCCATGGTAGTTGAACATGATTCTGATCCTGGCAACGATAACTCATAATGTCACATTTCTTCCAGCGCTGTTGAGGTCATGCCTTTGCCATCTAATGATTCAAAGTGTTGCACAAAAAAATCAGGTGATGATGATGATGATGCTGTGGTTGGAACATGTTCTCCACATGACAGCTTTCAAGTTGAAAATGTGGATGTGGATGATGTTGATGAATATGATAATGATGTCAGTGACCCCTGTTGGGAATAAGAGAAAAAGAAAGTCAAGGTGGCTGTGTCTGGGTCTGTTGGCGTTAAATCCCCCCTCCTTAAAAAAGTTTTGATTTAGCGGTTCCTGTTGATGATAATGATGATGACCCAGTATTGATCATAGGTAGTCATGGTGGTCAGTTGGAGTCCAAGTGTGTCCAGCCTGAAAAATCATGTAGCACACCCCCCATTTCAGGGGTTATAAAAATGGACTCCAATAAGCAGCATCAGGGACATGTTAAAAGTAGGGGATCACAATCCCTTGTTTGGGATTTTTTTTTGTCCAAGATGCAAATGATGAGTCAGTAGCGGTCTGTCAGCTTTGCCATGCATGTGTGAGTTAAGGTAAAAAGGGGAGTCATCTGGGCATGGGGGTCCAGCATACACATATTAAGAACAGGCACATGGCACTGTGGACCTGGAACCAGATGGCGGCTAATGCCATAGTGGGGTATTCACCCTTGTCATCAGCCTTACTGAGCATGTTATCCCCATTCACGAGTGCAAGACCAAGTAGGAATGTCTGCAGCAGTGATGAAATAACACCAGAAGATTACTACAGGCATGATGAGGTGGAGGATTATGATTTAGAAATCTTGTCAGGTGGTGGTCAGAGTAGCTTTACTTCCTCCTTTTCACCTTACAAGACCCTCCTATCTCAATTAGGAGGGGCATATCCAGACCCTATATGCTGCTCATCTTTTTACTACTCCTGGCAATGGGGGACATATAAACTAACCCAGGGCCATCCCTTTCCCACCCAACTGACCTCCCAAAAGGGCTAAAAATAATTCATCTTAACATTAGAAGCCTTCTCCCAAAGATTGATCTTCTTCAGCCTCTTATGATTAGTTTGAAGCCTAGTGTACTGATCATTACTGAATCATGGCTCTTCTCCAAGGTCCATGACACTGCCAACTCCATCCTGGGGTACTCCTTCATTCAGCAGGACCGATTATCCAGGGAGGGGGTGGTGGTCATATATCATCTTATATCCAGTATACTGTCTGCCTCTCCATCCCCTTCCCTTCTGCCTATGAACTCCTGCTAATAAAACTCTCTCCCCTGCTCCCTATTTTTGTGGGTGGCCTATATTACTGCCCAAGCCTCCCATCCTCCTCTACCTCTGACCTCATGTCAACTCTCGTCACCCACTCAATGACTGGTGAACTCCTCATCCCTGGGGATGTTAACATAAAATGACTTTCCAGTTAACAATCCATATTCTGTAATCACATCTCATCCCTGAATGTAACACAATTGATCTCTGAACTAATCCACTTATACCACAAGTCAGGTAAAGCTACCCTGCTGGTCTGGATTCTTGCATGTCACCCCCACTGGGTAGTTACATCTGGAATCCTGCCAGACACACTCAGTGATCACCACATGGTCTACTGTACGAATAAAATCCACCACCCCAAATCCCCGCCAAACATCCTCCTCTGCCACTCCTTTAGGTCCTTAGATTTGTCCTCCCTTTATGAAGAACTTGTTGGAGCCGACTAGTCTCTTGTTTCTACTAACTCTTCTGTTGATTCAGCCCTGATCTTCTTCAAAACCAAAGTTCTTATAAGCTTTGGGATCGGCTTGCCCCAATCAGGAAAATGAGGGTCCATGGCTCCCACCTCCCTTGGGTATCAGTTGAACTACTGGCCTGTCTGTGAGCCTGTGACCTAGTGTGGAATACATACAAGGCCTCAGGCACCCATGGTGACCTGATTAAATATTGTATGTTCCAGAACACCTGTAATAGGGCTATGCATCTTGCCAAGACAGAGTATTTCTCATTCACCTTCCAGGGGAACCTTACCAGCCCAACTAAGTACTGGAAGATAGTCCATGCCCTATTCTCTCCTGTAGCCCAATCCTCTCCTCCAGTCCTTAATGTAGGTGATGTCACTATTTCTGATCCCTCCCCCCATGGCTACCAAATTCAATATGTTCTTCACCACCTGTGCTTCCACTTTTCTAGTATCCCTACCCCTTCCAGCTTCTCAACTGCCAGCTCCATACATACCCACTTCTTCTCCTTCCTACCTGCCTCCCCAGCTGACACTCTGAAAACTCCCCTAGTCCTTAAACCCCATAAGGGCAAACGCCTGGATAGGCTTGACCCTAAGCTCTTTCACCTCTTGGCTCATGCCATTGCCATCCCCACTCACATCCCTATTTAATCCCTCCTTCTCATTGGCCACTGTCCCTGCTGCCTGGAAGCTTGCCACAGTCGTACCTCTTCCCAAGGGCAGTGATTCTTCAAATCCAGGTAACTTCTATCCAATATCCCTACTCCCAGTCTTGCCAGACTCTAAGAACTCCTGGTCCTGGCTCAGATTTCTCCTTTTCTTGACACCTCATCCTTTTGCACCCCTTTCCAGTCTTTTTTTTGCAAGGCCCACTCCACCACAACCTCCCTTCTCCAGCTTACTGACTCTATTCTCTCTGGCATGGATCAGGGCCACATCACCTCTGCCATCTTTGTTGACTTGGCCAAAGCCTTGAACACTGTAACCCACACCCTTCTCCTCAACAAGCTTGTAGCAGCGGGTCTATCCGAGACTGCCACTAGCTGGTTCCACTTATGTCTTATGGGTAGAACCCAATCAATCAGGATAGGGAACTCCCCCCCCCATCAACACCAGAGTCCCTCAAGGATCAGTACTTGGACCAATACTTTTCTCCATTTATCTAAATGACTTAGCTACTGCCTGGTCTTCTGCTGACATCCACATGTATGTGGATGATACTGTTCTGTTTACTGTACCTCTGGCACCTCCCTCTCTGATGTAGTGACCAGACTCCAACTGGATTTCAATAAGGCCGTACAGTATAGTGTAGTGGTTAAGGGTACTGAGCTTCAAACCTGGAGATCTGGGTTTGAATCCCATCTGCCCCCACTTGCATACTGCGTGACCCTGAGCAAGTCACTTAACTTGTGCTCCTAGGTCGCACCTGGGAACAAACTCTGGCTTAATTTGCCTTTCTTGGTTAAACAATTTCTTCCCCCTTCCCTTTCAATAATGTCCAATGCTGGTATCATTCTAATCGGCTATTACTCAATGCTAAGAAAATGGTCTATATGATCTTTGACACCAGAGAAAAGCTCACCAGGCTAACTGCCACCCATGCCTTCCTTACCCTTGAAAGGTCCATACTGGAGGATGCTTCCTCCTTCAAATACCTTGGCCTCTGGCCTACAGGAATCTGGACTTTGCTGGGCATGTAGCTGCAATACCTCAAAAGTTGCATCCCATACTAGGTGTATTGTACAGGCACCGTAGCTGCATCCCCCTTCAGGCCCATTGCAAAATCATCCACAAGATGATCCTCCTAATCTCTGACTTTGAAAACATGGGGCCTGATTCTCAAAAGGTTATGTCTGGTGTAATCTGACTTGCGCCAAAAAAAAAATGGCACAAGTAGCAAGTTATGCCAGCAGTTGTGACATATGGTAGTCTACAAAGTGGACTGTTACATGTCACAGGCCACTTAAACCAAAGTGGATTTACACTAGCACTTACACTCTAAACACCCTGCAACATGGTGCTAGGGGGTTTACGGCAACTATTGCACCCTATTCTGGAAGGGCAGCAACAAAGTCCCCAGATCTGCTATTCCACAACAACCCCTGGAGAACATCCATTAAAGTACAGTTACACCAACATTTAGCATGTGTAAGTGTACTTATGCCCTCTGGGGGTTGTAGACCGGCTCCCAATCCATGTGCCTTTCCCTCATACCCAAAACACCATAGTAAGTGCCCCACAGGGCATCTCTCACACCCCCAGGCCTCAATCTTCCAAACTGTACTAGCCCCACAGGGTTGCTCACACACCCCATGCCCCCAAACCCCACACTGCTAAGAGCACCACAGGGCAGCTCTGTCCCCCTGACCCCAACACACAGGTCCCTGCAATGCCGCATACTTAAAATTTAAGAACACACATATATCTCTGGCAGTTCAGTGGCCCCCCCACCCAGCAGTGCCAGTCCACCCCGTCCCCTGACCAGTCCCTCAGTCGTAGTGATTAGCACAGCCCATTCACCTCCATGACCAACTGCCAACTGAGTTTCATATGAGCGCTTACTGTATCACAATGAATGAATGAGTTCATTCATTCATTGCGCATATATACAGTACGCACTCATATAGAGCTCAGTCAGTGGCTGGATATGGAGGTAAGATGTGGGCTGTGCCAGTCGCTGGCTGGGGATGGGTCGGGGTATGGGTGGTGTGGCACCACTGAGTGGGGGAGTAGGGGGGCCACTAGACTACCAGGACAATACATATGCAACTGTACCTACTGTACAGTACGTGGTGGACATGGGTTGCTGTTTGGGATAAGGGGTTGGGGACCCTTGGGGCAAATACAGTGGGGGGATCTCTAGCCCTGCTAGGCTTTTCTGGCTCCTTCTGTGTGCTTGGGGCATGGGGGGGACACTCTTGCCCTACTGGATAGTGGTTGTGGCTTGTGACGATCCCACCAGGTATGCCCTCTGTTTGGTGTACATGGTGAGATATCACAAGTCACAGGACTTAGCTACAGGGACCCTGTCCTTTCTCGAATCGGGTGCAGGGTCTTTGCCACAACTGAGTTGGTGCAAGTTGCCTTTGGTGGTGACTTGCACCATTCTTCTAGAATCACCCCCCTAGTTTATAGTGTTGACCCTAAGACCATCCTCACCAGACTGGACACTCCTGTCGGTTTACTCTAGATTGCCTGCCTCATACTCATCACTGTGACCTCTACGCTGCTCTTTCTTTCCCCTCCCTTGGGGCCAGACATCTTGCCCACAGTGCCTCATTATTTGGTAAGTTTTGGCTTGGCTCCCTTCCACCATACTCAACACACTCCACTCAACCCCTTCTGCACCCAACTATGCCCACTGTAACTCCGCCAACAGGATCCTTGCCCTCCTCTCCCGAGCTACCACTTGAAGACATTCTGCATTCTCCTACCACTTTCCAAATATTTGGAATTCCCTCCCCTTAGATACCTGTTCTGCCCCATCATCTTGTTCATTATTCTATCTTCTTTGTAACCATATTTCCCCATCCTGCAACTGCATCTGAACCTCATTATCTTTAATCATGTTTTCCAATTCTTTACTACTGTGCCTAATCTACTCTTAGCTTACTTTCTCTCTTGTTCTCTACATCAAGTGTAATCCTGTATAATTATTATCTGTGCTACTCTGTCCCACAAATTTGCTTGGTATAGACTTAATTTGTTTTGGTTACATGCCGTTTTTCTTATTTTGTTTTATTATTTTGAAACTTGAATTGTTCTACCCTTCTTGTATCAAGTTGTATCTTATGTCTGTTTTATTTTTATCTTTATGTATATTGGATGTTGTTTACAAATTGTATTCCCATCTTCCCTTCCCCCCAGAGTGCATCTGGAAATGAGCTATTGTAGCTCAGTATGCCTTTTCTGGTAAAACAATTTTCAAATAAATAAGTAAATAAATAAATAAAATAGTTTGAGGCAAAATTATATTTGCAGTAAATGCAATTCTGAAAAAAGAAAAGTAAGCTATATGTTCTGGGACTGCAGACAAATCCAAAATTTGTGGGTTAAATTAAAAAATATCATAAACAATTTTAAACTTACTAAAGTTAAGTCTGGCTTTGAAAGCTGCAGCATAAATCATTTTGGTGTTAACCAACACTGAACCAAAGAACAGATGTGTACAGTTACCTTTGTTGATGCCACTGCATAAAATACTATTTTAAAAGTTTGAACTGAAGAGACAGTACCATCATTACAGGAGTGGAAACTTGAATTGCTTGAGGCATTGAGACTAAAAACTTTTTAATTGACTCTTTAATCATTTAGAAAACTTTGATTCAGAATGGGACAGTATACAAATTCCTATCCTGAGATTTAATTTTATGTATACTTGCAATTACAAAAAAACTTTAGGCAGCACCTGACATTCATATTGATATTCATTAATTAGACCACACACACTGTTATAAAATACAACATGATATATCTGTATGTCTTTTTATCTTAGTAAATAGATTACTAGATCTTGTGTAGCAAAATACTTCTCTGCCTTTTCTTTCTCTTCCTTCTGCTTTAATACTTCTTTTATTGTGTTTCTAATTATGTTTTATTTGTCCTCTTTCTGTATCCAAAGTACCATACGTAAAAGTTAAAACTTAGCTCAGTAGTTTATGTTTGTGATAGTGTAATTAAATATTGCTAAATTATTATTACTTCATAGACCAACAGTATTAGTTTATGACATTTTGAAATCTGTAATTTGCTTGATAATTGTACTTTTTGTATAATATTGAATCAGGGCTGAATAGTGATTGACATATCTGTTTAATATGTCTAGTTCAGCTGAAGAATTTCTAGAACTATAGAATTTAGCAAGAGCCATTTCCATTTTTAAGTCTGGAAATGTCAAACAGCTATGTAATTACTGGCCTATCTCATTACATTCTGTTATATCAAAGGCCTTGGAAAGGTTAGTGGGAAAACAAATGAACTAGTTGGAACAGATCATTTTTCTTAATACATTTAAATCAGGATTCAAAACTGTCCACAGTATTATGTCAGCCCTAGTGAGGGTTGGTAATGATATAGATAGGGCAGTTGGTAATGGAGTGGTTACTGGGGCAGTTTACATTGACCTTTCCAAGGCCTTTGATACAATAGATCACAAACACATGATTGGCAAACTAGGCAAATTTGGATATGATGAACTGCTTTGCAGTTGTGCAGCTGGATTCAGTTACCTAACTGACAGATACCAACTTATCTCTGCAGGTGGGGTTGAGTTGAAAAGATTCATATGCACAGTGGCTTTGTCTTGGGGTTATAACTCTTCTTGCTGTTTATAAACAAGTTAACTGTAAACCAGAACAAGGTTGCTGTCAATTAATACATAGACAACATTATCATATATGGTTGAGGTACCCATACCCATCTGTATTGCAAGTCATATAACAATCAGCCTTCACTGAGGTCCAAGCCTTTTTTGTCTAGAACAGACTGAAGATAAATAAACAAAATGCATAAATTATACAATTAAATACGACTTGCAAAGCAAACCATTTTGATTTTGATTTTGCTGTTGTCACTGTGAATAATGTTAAATTACAAAAAGAAGGTACAGTACTTAAACATATATATATATATGGTATATAGATATTCATTGCAAAAAACTTCATTGATACATCAGTTTGGGTTGAAGCAACAAAAGTAGGGAAATGATGCATTAGGATTTCCACCCCAACACCTCTACCACCCCAACCCCACCCTCCATGCACCAACAGGAGTCAGGATGTGCCTTGGGGTTGTCTGCCCTAACTCTTACCCATTCCATGTGTAAGAAAGCTGAGATGGTACAGTATAGGAGAATGGGGTGAGAGTTAGGCCCAGTGACCCAAAGGCACACCTCAATACTTGTTGGTGCATGGAGGATGGGGGTGGGGTGAGGTGGTAGGGGTGGGGGAGGTGTTAGAGTTGGAAACCCTAATGCCTCATTTCTCTACTTTTGTTGCTTCAACTCTAACTGATGCATTAACAAAGTTTTTTGCAATTAATCTACTTACCTTTTGAGAATGTGTAATGCCCTGGGAGCCATGGTATCAGTTTGTTGGAGTGCAGGGCCCTATGGTCCCTGTGTTCCCATCTTTCTATAAGTGTACATACACTGTAATGAACTGTCATCTTCCTGTGGGCCCTGTGCTCACAATATTGCATAATGGATAGCCCTGTATTCCCATTACTACATAATGGTATCAATATGTTGGAGCATAGGGCCCTTCATCACCATAGAAGTGTAGAGACACAGCACAGTCCTAGAGGCATTCCAAGTAACCATTGTGCTTCAAATGGTGCAATATCTCATTAACTGTAGGAATACTGGAAATAATTCCACTGCAGTTGCAATCATGGACTGGCAACCTGCACACATGATTAGTAAAGATATACTAAGCTGTGCTTAGCAAAAAAACCATGTCTCAAACTGTTTTCAAGATATAGATACTGAAAGGTACTGCAGCCACCACAGTGTTACTATGGGAAATTTAGAAACTTTGGAATGTTCTAACTATGGAACTGATGTAAATGTTATCACCAAACCAGCAAAAGTGACATTTGTGGGGCCTGCGCTTTGTACTCAGAAAATTTCAGCCCTTAATTCCAAAATGTTTCTTCACAGTGAAGTGGCAAAAAAACAGTAACCTTTAAAAATCCCTTTTTGTGAACTGTCAAAATCCCTTTTCACAAGCCATCAAAATTCCTTTTCGTGAGCAAATACCTCTTCACTAGGTAGGGCCATCTGGATGTCTCTTCCTGAAAAGAGATTTTGACAGTTCACAAAAAGGGATTTCACAAGAGAAGGGATTTTGACACCTCACGAAAAAGGATTTTAACAGCTTGTGAAAAGGGATTTAATAGGGCTGACCAGATGGCCCTGCCACTGATCCCTTTTTGTGAGCTGTCAAAATCCCTCTTCATGAGCTGAATCCCTTTTTGCGAATTGTCAAAATCCATTTTCATAAGAAATCCCTTTTGGTGACATCGGGCCATCTGGTTGTCCCCTCATGAAAAGGATTTTTAACATCTTCAAAAGAGTTTGATCATAAAAGGATTTTGACAGCTCATGAAAAGATTTTGACAGCTCACAAAAAGAGATTATTAAAAGTAGTCACTTTTCATGAGCTGTCAAAATCCCTTTTCATGAGCCAATCCCTTTTCGTGAGATAGAGCCATCTGGTTGTCCCCTGATGAAAAGGAATTTTGATAGCTCATGAAAAGGGATTTTGACACCTTATGAAAAGGTATCAGAAGCGAGTGATGAAAAGGGAATGTTTAACTTTTTAACTTAAAAACTATCATTTTTTGACTACAGTGAAGTAAGCCAAATGGAGAGAAGTGTGCAGGATGTCTCCTGAGCAAAACCCATACTTGGATGTCTCCACAAAACATCCCTGGGGCAAGTTATAATGTTTTGTTTGGGCAGAAAAATAAAAACAAGATGGTGGCTCTCAAAAAGGGATTTAATGAATCCCTCTTTGTGAGCTGCTCAAACCTATGCAGCTATCCAAAAGGGTGAACTGGGCATGCTCAGAACCCAAACATTCAAAACTGAATTACTTTGGAATGGATTAATATTTGTTTCACCAAACCAATGCTGGCTTGTTCTTTGGGGCAAGCTCTTTCTACTCTGAAAATGTCAGACCAAAATTCCAAATGATGTGGCCGCACCGTGATGTGGAAAAATCAGCCAAAATGGGTGAAATAAAAGCAACTTTTACACTTTTTTCATTACACACAGCAGGTATTTGCAAATCTGATATAAACACAAGTTGGCATGACCCCACAAGACAACACATATCAAATTAACCCTTGTAGGACTGCAGACTGATATATCAGTCCAGAACTCCAAGGTTAAGTGCAAATCCATTGAATGATTGCAGAGTTATTAAAGTGCAAAATTTGAGGTTTAACATTAAACTGCCTACTCAACCCTAACTATAGTGGCACCATCGCACCTATATCTATATCTATATATATATATATATATATATATATATATATATATATATATATATATATATCTCAAAACACTTTGTTAATTCACCAGTTAGGGTTAAAGCAACAAAAGTAGGGTAATGTGGCATTAAGGTTTCCAACCCTGAAACCCCATCCCTACCCTGCAGGCAGCAACAGGTGAGGGTTGTGCTTTGGGGTTGTCAACCCTAATGCTCACCCCATTCCATGAGCAAATAAGTCTCTTATATCGGTACGATATAAGAGACTGGGGTAAGATTTAGGGTTGACAACCCCAAGGAACACCCCATGGCTGTAGCTGCCTGTAGGGTAGGGGTGGGGTGTTAGAGTTGGAAATCCTAATGCCACATTTCCCTACTTTTGTCACTTTAACCCAAACTGGTGCATTAAAAATGTTTTTTGCAATGAAGTTCCTTACTTTTTGAGATAGTATAATTGCATCCTTATTTGGTTGTGGGGGCGTAGTGCCCTCCGGGCCCTGTCCTCCCATCCATTGATACTTTTTGAGATAGTGTAATTGTATCTTTACTTGTCTGTGGGAACAGAGGGCCCTCTGGGCCCTGCACTCCCATCCCTCCATATATGCATATATATACATTGCTGTATGGGCTCTGTGCTTACAATTTCAGCAAAACTGCAACTATATTTTTTTGCAATAGACTTCTTATTACCCCACCCCTTTGTTGTAGATGGGGAATGGAATGACTTTATTACCAAATTTAGTGTACCTTGTTTACAAGTGACCTGGCACAATAAAGAACTAGATACAACACTTAATGGTTATGTTACTTTTCAGGTGTCATGTATGAAAGCAACTAAAAAGAGAGACTGGATAGAGGCCTTGTTACCTGGGTAAAGTTTGAGAAAGATACTCAAGTTGACCTGTTATTTAGCAACAATAACATACAAATTCTCTTTATACAAATGAAAGGAAAACAAATTTGCTTAGCCAATGTATATATCTCTCCACTAAATTCTAAGTTTTTGTCCCTACTATATGGGATCAATTAGAAGATCTTATTCATAAAACCTGGGCTGTTACTTCCTGTAAAGAAATACTTTTATGTGGTGATTTCAATGTGAGAATTGGCCTATATGATGATTACGCAGATAACGATTTTCATAACTGCTGTCATAAAGAGACTTTCAATTTTCCCAGAAATTCCAAAGATGTCAGAGTGAACAAAATGGGTTGTAGGCGAATAGATATGTTAGAAATATACAACTTAGCTCCTGTCAATGGCTGACTACAGGGAGCCCAATAAGATAGCTTTTCTAATTATTCTACAAGAGGACCAACTATAATAGATTATACATTCTGGAATGGAGATATGACTATGCGAAATATGTTTAGTCCTTATGGAGGTCGAAAGTGACTATTTGCCTTTAGAACAGAAATCAAAAGTTCTAGACAAGCAGATATTGAACCTGCCTTTGCCTCTACAACAAGAGATACGGAACAGGAAACTCAGATGGCATGACATTGTAGCCAGTTTGATTAGGGATTTATTACAAAATACTATCCCCCTAGTTCTTCAAAATAGTACTGATTTCATTTCAATCCATCATGAGGTCCAATCCTGCCTTGAGGAAGTAAGATCTCTTTCAGCGACTTCATATACAAAAATAGTCTCACAAAAGAAAATAATTATACTTGGTTTGATGATGAGTGTCATAGGGCTAAAAAATAACTTAAACATTTAGTCAGGATGGTCAATACCCAGAAGTATGGCATTACCTTGAAAGATTTAAATAAGACCAGAGAAGAAAATAAACAGTTTCTAGTAAGGAAGCAGAAAAGAATATCAACAGAAGCAATGGAATGAAATGTTAATGATTATTATACGAACATACGTACGTACATACGAATGTGCCAGCAGAAACAGACCACCTGGTCTATCTAAGTCTGCTCGAGTGTGCAGCTAGCACCCCTAGTTTGCATCTGCCCCATCCCTTCCCATTTGTCATCCCACTGCCACCCCACCTCCCCCACCCTCACTCTCCCCTGTTCTCTGTCCCATGCCCTTTTGAAACTGTTCACAGATTTACATGATACCAGCCATTCTGGTAGGGTGTTCTATTTTGCTACCACCCTCTCTGTGAAATAGTGTCTCCTCATTTCCTTCCTAAATCTTCCCCCCACTATTCTTAGCGCATGCCCCATGGTGACCATTCCCCTCCTTAACTTAAAGACCCCATCTGCTCCATCCTCATTGATTCCCCTCAGATACTTGAATATCTCTATTATGTCACCCTGTCCCTTCTATCCTCCATGGTGTACATATTCAGGTCTTTCAGCCTGCTGTCATAGTGTGTCCCTTCCATTCCACATATCATCTTTGTTACCCTCCTCTGCACACCCCCTCCTGTAGCCTAATATAATGCTTTAGGTATAGGCTTCAAAACTGCACACAAATACTCCAAGTGTGGCCTTACCAGTGACCTGTAGAGCGGCAAGATCACCTCTCTTCACCTGGACAAAAAAAAACTTGCTATGCACCCCAGCATTTTGTTCACTTTTGCAGCTGCTGTCCTGCACTGTGCAGTGTTTTCCATGGTCCCTGTTATCATTACCCCTATTTCCTTCTCCTCCTCAGTGATCCCCAGCTTAACCCCTTCCAGCCAGTATTCTCTTCTTGGGTTCTTCACCCCAAAGTGCATAACCTTACACTTCTTTGCATTGAGCTCCAGCTGCCACCTCTCTGACCATTCCTCTAGCTTGCTTAGGTCCCCCTGCAGCTGCTTCCATCCCTCCTCTCCATTCACCACCGCTTCCGATTTTGGTGTCATCAGCAAACAGACTTATCTTGCTCACCACCCCATGTGCAATGTCTGATATGAGTCCGAACAACACTGGCCCAACACAAAGCCCTGTGGCACCCCACTCATCACCAACCTTGGAGTTGAGAGCTCCCCTCTCACCACCACCCATTGCAGCCTCCCACTCAGCCAGCTTATAATCCAGTTCATCATTTTTGCCCCTACCCCTACACCAGTTAGCTTCCCCAAGCCACCCATGAGGCACAGAATTGAAGGCCTTGCTGAAGTCCAAATAAAGAACATCCACCGCATGACCCTTATCCAGCTCACCTGTCACCCAGTCATAATATTGTATCAGGTTGGTTTGACAAGACTTCCCTGAAACAAACCCATGCTGCCTCACATCCTGGAGGCCATTGTCCTCCTGGTATGACACCAGTCTTTCCTTTAGTATTGTCTCCATGAGTTTGCACACTATAGAGGTGAGAATTACTGGGCGATAATTACCTGGTTCATCCCTTGGTCCGCTCTTGTGTAATGGTACTACATGTGTCATCCTCCAGTCCAGTGGCACACATCCCAACTCCAGTGAGGTGCTGTACAGATCCACCAGCGACTCCTCCAATACCTCCGCCATCTCCCTCAGCACCCTGGGGTGGATACCATCCGGCCCTGGTGCCTTGTCTACCTTCAGTGCCCTCAGTCCCTCTAGGACTCTACTTGCCTTAATAATCAGGATTATCAGTCATATTGGCTCCTTGTAGATAAGGGTATGAACAATCTAAAATATGAAACAGACTCATATATTTCTTTGACTACATGGACACTTTACTATTCTACCAAATTTTTCTGTTCAGATTTAAGTGCTCCTTGTGTTAGGCTAGACATTAATATGGAACAATTACTCCATTTACAATTTCAGAAACATATTTTATAATCACCTTCCTAAAAACTAAAAAGGCTCCAGGCCCTGACCTTATCCCTGCTGAGGTGTATTTATCCTCTCCATCCTTGTGGACCACACTTCTCATGGTATATTTCAATCATTGCTGTGATAGGCTAGATTTCCCATCTTCTTGGAAAGGTGCCCCAATAATTTTAATTTATAAAAAGGGGGATAAAGTGGACACAATTATGTATAGGGCCATTTTTACTTCTTGATAATATGGGAAAAAGTTTAGCAAAATTAATCTTTAGCAGACTTAGGGAACAACTTGCTCTGTTAGGAGATCTCTCAGAAGCACAGGCTGGATTCCATTCAGGTTACTGCACCACAGATAACTGCTATATAATTAGGAATCTTTATGAAAAATATTTAATACTACAAAAATTAAAAACTTATGCTGCCTTTATTGATTTCAGCACAGCATTTGACACTATCTCAAGAAATATGCTATAGAACCTAATGAAGGAGAAGGGATTTTTCACATGAAATCATAACGATCATAAGAGAACTACATACCAATACTTGGGCTCAAGTAAGGTTAGGTACATCTGGTCAGCTTTCCTCTATTTTTCCAACCAATACAGGTGTAAGACAAGGCTGTGTTCTTGCACCATTGTTATTCTGTGTGTGTGTGTATATATATATATATATATATATATATATATATATATATATATTCATGGCAAAAAATGCATTTAATGCATCAGTTAGGGTTAAAGCGACAAAAGTGAGGAAATGAAATGCTAGGGTTGAGCACATAACACCTCCTCACAACCCACACACCCATCCTCCACAGACTGACAAATGCCAGGGTGTGCCATGGGGTCATCAGGTCCAACTGTCACCCCTTTCTGTGTGTAAGCAGGTTTACATGCTACAGTAAAGTAGAATGGGGTGATAGTTAGGCCTCACGACCCCATGGCACACTCTGGTGTCTGACAGTCTGTGGAGGATGGGTGTGAGTGGTATGAAGAAGGTGCTCAACCCTAATTCAGTTCCTCACTTTTAATCACTAACCCAACTGATGCATTAAACATTCTTGCCATGAATTTCCTTACTTTTGAAACGTGTAATACAACTAGTAGCATTAATTGGTGGGAGATAGGGGCCCTTTGGGCCCCTTCCACCAAGTTGCCATACTGCATAGCAATATAGTGATTCTGCATGGGAGCGTGGGCCACACCTACACGCATAGCTATGCAGCAGCCCTATCGACAAAGAACCCTTGTAACACAAATCTGACAATATCTCACTAACCATGCAACCTACAAAAAAATTACACTGCAGGCTTACTCTATGGTTTAAAATCTTGTTCCAAAGGCATAGATCACCTAGGTGATCTATGCCTTCAGTAGCAAAAACTCTGTATCTCGCTTTGTTTTCGAGATAATGGTGCTGAAAGGCATGACAGATACCGCAATGTAATCCTATGGGGAAAACATCAACTTTGTCATGGCATATCTATGCAACCATTTAATACCTAAACACCTACACAGCATAATTCACACCTGTAGGGCATCCCCTCGACACCCTGTAAATTTGAAGTAAAAAGATCAAACTGTTAATGAGCTATGCAAGTCTAAAGTTTTTACACCTTTAAAAAGTTTTCAGTTGTGAGATAGCAAAATCCTTGGCTACGAGATAAATCCTAGTCTGCGACCTAACAAAATCCTAGTCCATGAGAGGCCATCTGGTCACCCTAGGGCCATCTGGTCATCCCCAGGTACTTCTGGTCATGAAATTCTGGCTATCTGATCCTCCCTCATGAATAAAGCGTGCAGACTAGGATCGTCTTGTGGAGCAGGATTTTGCAGGCTCGCAAAAGAAGATCATTAGCAAGTCGCGATAGAAAAATTTTAAATTTTTTAAAAACTATTTTTTGACAAAAATAAAGCAAACCAAAGGCATGGCTTTGTAGAGGGGGTCACCCTGAACAAAATCCATGCTTTATTTAGCCCAAAAGTCACCCGTGGAAAAAGCTACTGTGCAACATTTTGTTTGACTGGAAAACTAAAAACAAGATGGCAGCTGACAAACAAAGAATTTTTTCTGACAGACTAGGATTTTTCTTTCATGAGCTGACAAAATCTTTGACTGTGAGACCATTTATCATTTGCAAAATACACATATAAATTTTTGAGTGAACTGAGCATGCTCAGAACTAAAAATTTTAAAATGTAATACCTTTGGGACAGATTAATATGTGTTTACCAAACCAGTGCTGTATTATTCCTTGACCCAACCTCTTTCCACGTTCCAAGATTCAGACCAAAAGACCACATGGTGTGGTTGCAGCGCCACAGGCAAAAAATGTGTCAAAACTGGCGAAAAGTGAATTTTTTGGCATTTTGCTGCACAGAAACCGTATGTCTGACCAAAACACAACATGGTAAATCAATAGATCTTCCAAACCAGACCTTGCATTCCAAATTTCGTGCAAATCCATAGAATGGTTGAAAAGTTATTAACACACAAAATTTGAGGTTTAACGTTAAAGTGCCTTCTCAACCCTAACTATAGGGGCACAACTGTGCCCCTATAATAGCTATATATTGGTTCTGTAGCTACCTGTCAACCTGTCAAACAGGTCACAAGCTGTCAAATTTACCTCCTCCTCCCTGTCCAACACATCTACAATCAACCTTGGGGTCCCCCAGGGCTCTGTCCTTGGGCTCATTCTGCTCTCAATTTTTATCAACAATGCAGCTGAGGTCCTGGAATCCTGCTCAGTTATTCTCTATGCTGATGACCTGATCATCTGGACTAGTTCATCTAGTATTGCCTGCATAAACACATCACTTACTTTAGACTTCAATAAGATCTTAGACTAGCTACTAGACCATAAGCTTGTACTAAATGAAAAGAAAACGAAAGCCATGCTCCTAGGTTATCTATCCTTAGCTAATGCTTGTAAGCTTGTACTAAATGAAAAGAAAACAAAAGCTATGCTCCTAGGTTCCGCACCAAAGATTAAGGCCTGTTCTAGTTTGCTGGAGGTTCATCACCCAAGAGGATTTCCACTTGAAAATGTTACTTCCTTCAAGTACCTTGGGATCCTGCTTGACCAGTCCCTGGATTTGAATCTTCACATTCAGTCCTTGTGCAGAGCTATAAACTTGAAACTGGGAGCAGCTTACAAAATGAGCTACATGCTTACACCCTTAGCCAAATTAGCAATTTCCCTGAGGTATCCTGCTCCCAACCCTTACTTATGGTGCCTCTATTCTTACCTCTGCCCATAAAACCTCCCTACTAAAATGGGAGGTAACTTATAACAATATATGCCGATTTGCCTCTTTCATCGCCTCAACTCAAACATCACTGTCTTCTTTATAAAGATCTGAATTGGCTCTCACCCTCTGCCAGTAGACAATACTACCTTGGATCACTAATGGACTCAATCATCTGGGAAAAAAAACTATCCCAGCTGGCAGTGTTGTTGGTCCCTCTACCATCCTCCCATGGCCTGCGATCAGCTGACAAATCCTTGCTCTATGTTCCGAGATGTTGGATGACTAAAGGCACAGGGGCCTTCCAATTCTCTGCTCCCAGACTATGGAATGCTTTTCCACTCAACCTCTGGCTGTCTCAGTCTCACTTTGGATTTAAAAGTGAATATCATCATTATCTATCCTTAGCTAATGCTTGTACATGCTTTGACCCAACCTGAAGCTCCTGAGACTTACTAGTAATGTCACCCCTGCTCTAATCCAGCTCCAAGTCTGTCTCCTCTTCCGCTCCCCATATTTTTCCTTCTCTTTGTAAATAACTTCTTTACTACTAGCTCTCTTCCTTCTCGAACCTTGTTGCTGACCATTTACTGTTGTTTTGCCAATTACCAACCCTGACCTTCCTTCTGTCAGTCTTTCTTGTTATGTGTGAACATTTCTCACATTTCTCTCTATATAACCTTACTATCTTATTAACCCTTTCACTCCACAGGTTGGGTCCATGGTTTCTGCACTTATTATATATCTTACTGCCATTATCTGGTATAATGCTTGCCATTATTTTTTGTTGTTTCTACCCATTGTATTTTTATAGCACTGCTGTACTGTTCCTCTATTTGTATTATTGTACCCATTTTGCTGTTGCTCAACTGTTCTCTTTGTGTTGTACTCTCCTGGGTCATGCCTAAAAATAGTAATTTTATGGTTAGTACACCTACCCGGTTAACAAAAATAAATAAATAAATAAATAAATAAATACTTAAATACTTAAATATATATATATATACACACACACACACAAACGTTTGCTTGAACTGGAGTGTTCTCAGACTGAATATCCCAAAATTTCAGGAAAGCATTGTGCAGTTTTGGCCTATGCTGATGAGTTTGTGTTGTTGTCTTTAACTCAGTCTGGTTTACAAGTCAAGTTAAATATACTTGATTGTTATGCCACCAAATATAACTCAAAAATAAATGATCAAAAAAGCTAGATCTTGACCTTTCGGTCCAAAACTGCAAGGAAGTCCTGGGAATAGGGACTAATAAATTAATGTCAGTAAAATATTACACTTATATGGGTTTACACCTGGTGAATGATGGTAGATGGACCAAACACATTCAAATATTATTGACAAAGCTTAAACAAACAGCTACATCCCTGATTATTTTTAATAAAAATTATGGAGGCAACTCCATTAAACCTCTTTTGACAGCAGTCAAGACACAATATAATGCCCAGGTTCTTTATAATGGGGATATTTGGCAGTCATGAAATATGGACAGTTTAGAAATACCATTAAATAAGTTGCTCAGATCCAGTTTGGGACTGAATAATTTTTTTCCTGCCTCTTTAATAAGAGCAGAGCTATTGATTTCCTGTATTAGAGCATATTTTGTTGGCAAAAAGTGGCAATTGTTGGATTAAGATACTTCAGCATAAACAGAGTAGATGTACTTATCTCTGCCTGAGGGAGAAATATATCTGGCTCAGTTTGGATCATCTGAAATCAGAATGGCTTGCTTTAATTTTTAAGTATTACACAAGACAGGATTAGGATATTTAAAAATTATGATGACCAAGGTATTACAATCAGTCTGAAATATCAAGCCTTTGTTACATGAAGAATTATAGTACACTTCAGGCTCAAAGATCTCTAGCGTAACAAATGTTTGAAAATCTCACCTTAGTCCAGGGTAAATGATAATATCCATTTCTAAAGGTATTATTTAGATATCTTTATTGACTATAATCAGAGAGTACAATATACTAAATACAAGAAAGTTATTTCCTAGCAATATTTCAGATTGTATATATATATAGGGACGATCCCTCTATTCAGGCTACATTTTGTTTGTGTTCTTCTTCTGTTCCAGAAAACCTTAACTATATTATGTTTGTATGTCTGTGGTATAATAACCCAAGGGTCAAACAGCTAACATCCCTATGCAACTCTATTCAAACGACAGATCAAGATCTCCTGTTGAGAATATTTTTCCTTACTAGTGATGAAATTATAATTCATACAGTAGCCCATTACTTAGTTAGTATCTCTAGAATATGCCTCAGATATAAAGGTGCTAAATTGGCAGGTATAGAAATGTAAAAGAGATGAGTTTTTAATATGCTTGAAGAGTGCTGTATGTGCAATAATGGAGGATCACATAACTAAATGCTGCAATGTTAGACTATCTAGAACTCTGTTTTATCAGACTGTCCTATTTATGTAATAATTTAGTATTTATGCCTGTCATTTATGTAATTTTTACTATCCTATATCATCCTATTATATTGAATGATGATTTTTTTGTATTTGAAATGTTCAGTGACTGATCAATAAACTTACATTAACTATTACCTCACCTCATGTAACTGGTAACATGAAACATGAGGAAACATGAGAAAGAATTTCTTCACAGAACGGGTGGTGGACAAGTGGAACACTCTGCCAGAGGAAGTGGTGGGGGCTGAAACAATCACGGGATTTAAGAATGCATGGGATAGACATAAAGGAATTCTGGAGGTCAGGGGTAAGGTACAACAGACTTCTAGGAAAACAAACTGAACTTACAAGCTTAAATGGGCAGACTGGGTGGGCCATAGGCCCTTATCTGCAGACACTGTCTATGTATCTATGTATCTATGTATCTATGTATCTATGGTAGTAAAAAAGTTCCAAATCCCTGCCAAAATATGATTCTGCCACTGCAATGTCATGCCACACCACTGGTGTGAAAAAAAAAAAACAATTTTGCCCGGATCTGAAATATGACAGTTGTCACATTCATGAGGTGGTGTAATAATAGATATATGTTGAAAATTTGATGTCACAATATAAAAAATTACCAGAGTTTCAAGCAAGTGCAGCAAAATTTCAATGTATGCTAATAATGTTGCTGTTTTTTACATATTTTAAGCATAAATTTCAACATAGCCTTCTTATGACCCCACCTCATGAACAAGGGCAGTGACATTTTTCAAATCCTGCCCAAAAGGTGATTTCATTAAGTGACCACGAAATCACCTTTCTGACCAGATTTGCAGAATTCTATTGACATTTGTCATGAGGTGGAGTCCCAAAAAGCCCATATTGAAAATTTGGTTTCATAATATGCAAAAATGCCAAAGTTATTTATTTATTTTTTTAATTATTTATTTATTACCTTGGCTGGGGGGGGGGTTGTGCCTTTGGTTCCCATTCCATTTTCAGCCAGCCTTCATGGCTGCTGCTCTGGACAAGATCAGAGTTCTGACCTTCCCACCACAGCCCTTCCAGGCTGCATCACATCAGGTACTTACCCCATCACTTTAGAGACCTGAAGGGTGGGCCCAGAGGGAACTGACTTGGGCGCATCTGTGTAGGCACCATATGAGCAGCTTTCACGTTGCTGAGGGTATTTCTTGGTTTCCTCCCCTGTGGGGAGGAGTGTGCAATGACACCAATGGAGGGAGCATGCATGCATCCACACATGCTCCTCCCAGGCATCTGCCCCATCTCCATCCCTCATCTGTGGCATCAGTACACTGTCCCCAGTCTCAACCAGGGGCCAGTTGAGTGCCAACTACTGATGTTCCCCTTCCCAGAGAAGGAAAGTAGTCCTACAGATGCTCAATCCTTCTCCAACCCTGCCAACCCCAAGTAACCCATGCTTGTTCCCAAACACAGGTTGCCAGTGTAGCATGAGGTAAGGCATCCAGTGCTTCAGCTCTCAATGCCACCAGGCTTGCAAAATGGCCAAGTTATGAATCAAAGTTAAAAACTCCACTGAAATACATTGAACCACATTTACCTTTGTTTCTCATATTCCAGCAACAAGACGTGTCTTTGATTGGAGAGTGGATCTTCAGCCAGTGACCTATTCAGATGAGTGAGGGAGTGTGGGGTGTGTGGAAATGGTGAGGGGTGGTGGCTACTCAGTGGGAGGTCAGGGTTGGGGGGTTGGATCATCGAGTTACCATTTAAGTTTTACAGGTTCAAAAAAGAAAAAAGACCTAGAGGAACCATTTTCTTTATTACACGTCTAACAAGGGGGGATCAGAAGGTGGGAGAGGTAACACTGGACACCAATGAGAAAAGCAAATATTATAGTGATGGCAACTAGAGCATGGGGGTGCCATTGGACACCAGGTACCATAAAGAAACATATTATGGGGGTGAGGATAGCAGGGTGGGGGGTGCCACTAGACACCAGGGAAATAACCAGTAGATAGTGGGCCAGTGATTGGACAGTGGAGGAGATACTAGACACATGGAATAAGAAAGAAAAAATACAGGGAGGCAATCAGAGGGTTGGGGTGCCACTAGACACCAGGGCAATATAGTGGTATTATGGGGACACTGATGTGAGGATGGGGGGTGCCACTAGACACCGGGGAACAGATGCCAAAAAAAGGAAAATGATATTTTCCTTACAAAAAATAATCTTTTTTCATGACTCAAGATACAAGAAGGAATCCTTTTTCATATCACGAGTCACAAAAAATTATTTATAATCTTTAAAAAAAAAACAATATGTCAAGGGCATTTCTGCTACAGTTAAGTGCAGAATCTAGCTTAGGGGCTCCAGATAAGCAAGCTAAATGTGTTGGTCACTCTGCATAATGTAATTTTTGTGGTTTTCCAAATTAGTCTTTTTAAGGGAAAACAGAGAAAAAGATGGTGGCTAATACAACAAAATAAAAAAACAAAAACAAATGTAAAACCATACAAAAAAAGGGTTCCCATATGCCAACTTCATAAAGCTATTTTGAAGTACTGACTGTGCATGTTCAGAACTCCAATTTTTAAAGTATAATTACTTTAGAATGGATTTATATTTTTTCACAAAACCAGTGAACACATCTGTGGGCCAAGCCCTTTCAGGCCAAAATACCAAACCATCTGGGCACAAAGCAATGAGAAAAAAAAAGCAACAAAAGAGCAATTTTTAACAGTGTTTGCTATTGGCATCTCAGAATCCTCCCATCTGACTGAAACAAAACTTGGCACAGCAAGAGAGCTATCAAACAAGACTATGCATGCAAAATTTCATGCAAATCCATTGAATAGTTGGAAAGATATTAAAGTGCAAAATTTGAGGTTTAACATAGAAACCACTGCTCAGCCCTAACTGTAGTGCATTACTGCTACACTATAATTAATAGTTTCACCCTGGTTCAAGGGACTTGCACTAAAGTTTGTATGCACAGACTGGCGGGGGATCTTGATTTGCCAAGTTTTGTTCCAGTCAGATGTGAGGATTAACAGATCTGGATAGTGTGTTCTTAGGAAATTATTATTATTATTATTATTTTGTCATCACCTACTGCCCAGATAGTTTGGAATTTTGGTCTGGAATTTTCAGGGTAGAAAGGGTTGCTGCAGAATAATGCCTTACATTGGTTTGGTGAAAGAATATGAATCTGTTCCCAGGTTATAAGCATTTGAAATTTTGGTTCTGAGCATGCTCAGTAGGGTATCCAATGTCTATCCAAATGACACTACTGTGCATGCTCAGAATGGCAATTCCAAATCCTTATCACTTGGCAATAGATTACTATTTCTTCACCAAACCAGTTAAAGACATATCTATGGGCCAAGCCCTTTCTACCCTGAACATTTCAGACCAAATTCCAAACCATCTGGGTACTAGATGACAAAAAACAGCAACAAATTTTGATATTTTTAACTTTTTTTGCTATCAGGATCTCAGAATCCACACATGCAGCCAGAAGGAAACTTGGCAAGTCAAAATATTTACCCTCTGAGATTGTGCATGTAACATTTTGTGAAAATCCATTGAATGGTTGTAAAGACATTCAAGTGCAAAAGTGGTGTTTCAAGCAAAAGGACTTTTTCTCACAAAAAAGGATTGTCCCATCACAGCACAGAATTCTTTTTTGTGAAACTAAATTATTTTGCCACTCCAGGAAGCTATCCAAAAGACAGAACTGAGCATGCTCAGAACTCAAGACTTTAAAATTAAATAACTTTGGAATGGATTAATATTTTTTCACCACACCAGTGAAAGGCACTCTGTGAGGCAAGCCCTTTTTACCTTGAAAATGTCAGACCAAAATCCCAAACCATCTGGGTTGCAGAGAGATGACAAAAAAGCACAAAAACAGTAAGTGTTAACATTTCAGCACTATGCACAGCTCAGAATCCACAAATCTGACCAAAATAAAACTTGGTACTTCAAGAGACCTACCACATAATACTGTGAATGCAAACCTTTGTGAAAAATCTATTGAATGGTTGCAAAGTCATTAAAATGCAAAGTTTGAGGTTTAACATTGAACCCTCTGCTCAACTCTAATTATAGTATAATACATACACACACACACACACACATTTATCTTGTACAGTTTCCAGTGATCTCAAGTAACCTCACGAGTGCCGAAGGCATGAGTGAGAATTATGAGAGGCCAGTGGAAACTATACAAAATGAAAGCATCATCACACACTGAAACACTGCATATTCCATTTATGCAACAGGTTTAGATGTTGTGTGAATGTTTTGATTTTGATAGGTGTAAATAATTTGTCAAAAAAGGGAAAAGAATATTGAATTTCATGCTGTTTTTTGCTAATTATAAAAAAACCAAATGGTGTCTATAAATAAAACACCACTCATTTTTTAGATATTTGTGTGCTGAACATTTTTCATGCTCACAGTGCCATGCTGTCATTTTTTTGTTTTAAATTTATTCACATTTGTTTGTCAAAAAAGTAAACAAAAAAATTACATTTTCTTCTTTCTTGCTAATTATAAAAAATATATACGATGTCTATAAATGAAACACCACTCATTTTGTAGATAATTTTGTGCTGAACAATTTTCGTGCTCACAATACCATGCTATCTTTTTTCATTTTAAAGTTATTCCTATTTGAATATGGTCAGTACTGCTTCTGAGGCTGAACATTCTAAATTAATTCTGAAGAGAACTGTGTAGATAAATGGGATACTATGGTAATAAATATGGCATATGACATGGTTGAGAGTGAGATAGCAGAAATATCTCCACAAGCTGCCATTGAATTTTTGATAGCCTATGAGTGGCGAAGCCACGAGTGGGATATCTATAGTTCAATGACAGTGAGTGGAGCTATTTCCATCTCACTGCCACCCATGTCATATTCAATTTATACAATTGTGGGTCTCTCTCTTTTTCATTTTTTTTGTAGTTAATTTGCTTATACTCCTGGTCCCTGGTGGCGGTACATCTTTACCAGATCCCCCAGCCCCATCCCCCACTTGCAGCCTACCTTTCCAACTACCCCATGGTTTGCCCCCCATGGTGGGAAGGCAGGAATCCCTCAACCTGCCTAACTCATGGATCTGGTGCTGGAAAGTTACTGCCCATTGTGGGGGCGGCACCTGCAGGGATCGACTTTCATTCTTGCTTCACCATGACCCCTTTTTCTTCCTATTTCCTTGTTCCCTGAGCTGAGACATGCAATGATGCTGCAAGAAGCAAGTGTACACACTTTCGTATGCGCTGCTCTGAGCGTCTGCCTCATCTCCCCCTTCCATAGCATCAGTGCACCAGCCCCTAGCCTCCACTAGAGGTCAGTCATGCACCGAATGCTGGTGCCCCGGAGAAGGAGAGCAGTCATATGGATGCTCAATCCTTCTCCTTCCCTGCCGACTCCCAGCAGCTTGTGCTCATTCCCAAACATGGGTCACCGGCATAGCATGAGGTAAGGCACCTCAGCCCTCAGCGCCACCGGGCTGGTCCTCTTTTTTCAGTTTTAAAGTTATTTGCATTTGTTTCTTGCTAAAAGTGAAAAAATGGATTTTGAGCTGTTTTTTTCTAATTACAAAAAAACTAAAAGATATCTGTAAATGAAACACCACTCATGTTATAGATCTTTTTGTGCTGAGCAAATTTTGTGCTCACAGTACTATGCTATCATTTTTCAGTTTAAAGTTATTCACATTTGTTTGTTAAAAAAGTGAAAAGAAAATACATTTTATGCTGTTTATTTGTTAATTATGAAAAAATAAACGGTACATATAAATGAAACACCACTCATTTGTAGATCTATTTGTGCTGAACAACTTTTGTTCTCACAGTACAATGCTATCATTTTTCATTTTAAAGTTATTTGCATTTGAATACGGTTAATACTGTTACTGAGGCCGAACATTCTAAATGAGTTCAAAACCTTTTGTGACATACCCAGCTGGCCCGGATATCCATTGTGAGATACTGAACTGTGAAGATAAAAAGTGATATCTCACATGTGGTCAGTGAGATATCTCTTTTACCTTCCTGAAAAGAGGCACACACATGTTGTATAAATAAATGTATGCAATGGGGTGGAGATAAACAGAGTGTGATGAATCAGTTTATCTCAGTAAGTGTCTACATAAATTTAATTTATACAATGAGCGTGATGGAAAATTCAGGCAGATAAAAGCTGTATCCTGTCTGCTGACATACCTGATTCAGAGATAAAAAAATGTTTCTTATGAATCAGGTACATCATGCCTGTTATTTCCACTATCCGGTACATCACAATGACACTGCAAGGATGCCTACTCATGCTACAGTGGACCCAAGGCTTCAGAAGCAATGGTAAAATTATTAAAAAATGGATGCGGCAATTTCATTTCTATCACGCTCATTGTATAAAGAAGACATGGCATGGGTTAGCATGTCATACGCTTTTTAATCTTCACTCAAGGTCTGTGCCCTCTTGCTCCCTCACTCGTGGCTACGCCACTCATGAGAGATTGAGAGGCCACAGACCTCTCATGAAGATAAAAAGTGTATAACACGCTAACCTATGACATAGCCTCTACTTATGTATAAAGTGTTTATGTCATCAGCCATTTATCCACACAGAGCTTATGTCATCAGCCATTTATCTATATTGTGCTTATGTCATTTAGAATGTTTGGCCTCTGTAGCAGTATTAACCATATTCAAATGCGAATAACTTTAAAATAAAAATGATAGCATGGTACTGTGAGCATGAAAGTTGTTCAGCATGGAAATATCTACAAAATGAGTGGTGTTTTATTTCTAGATTCCTTTTATATTTTCTATAATCAGTAACAAATGGCAGAAAAAAATGCAATTTTTATTCACTTTTTTGACTAAGAAATGCCCCTACAAAAGCAAAAACAAAAGAATTGCATAAATGGAATATGCAATGGAAAAGTCATTTAATAAATCATTTATCTGCACTCAAGCAGTTTGACCTCAGACAGCTCACTCATGGCTTACGCCACTCATCAGATTACCTGAGGTCAAACTGCTGTTGTGCAGTTAAATCATTTATTACACTTGCTTCCATTGCATATCCCTTATTTATCACCATAGTATCGTAGATAAGTGGTTTTATTCTGCAGTTTTTATCATGACCCCTGTTGCATAAATATATATACATATATATTAGAGGCAAAAAACTCAATTTAATGCCTTAGTTAGGGTTGTTCCACAGCAACAAAAGTGAGGGAATTTGGTGTTAGGGTTGAAACCCCCCCTTGGACCCCCAGCCCACCCCAACGGCATTGGGGTGCACATTGGGGTCATCAGCCTAACTCTCACCATCACATGTAAAGCAGCAAAGTATAGGAGAATGGGGTGATAGTTGGGACCTGATGAGCCCCAATGCTGTACAATACTGATTGAAAAGGTGAGCTAGATATGAGTTTTCAACCTAGCGCAAATTTCCTTTAATGTGTGGAACAACTAACAAATCATTAAATGGACTTTGCCTCTAATGTCCCTTCTTTTGAGAATGATAGCGAGAAATAGTGAATGTAATGCGGTGGCAGCCCGCCACGCGTGATGTCTTAGTGGCATAGTAACAGGAACAGCAACGCCAAACAGAGCGCCAAACAGTGGCGCACATGGTAATGCAACCACAATTGGAACAGAAAGGCTAGCACATGGTGGCATAGACAGGAATGGTCTGCCACGTGATGTGTTATCACATAGTAACATGGTGCCTGTAAACGGAAATGTCGAGCGGCATGGTGATGCAAAGTGAAACAGAAAGAGAAACAGTACTGTAGACACAAATGGCAAAAAATAACAGAAATGCAAGCACAAAGGAAAACGCAAAGGATAACGCACATGGTGGCATAGACGTCAACGGTAAGTGAAATGGGTACGAAACTGCAAGCAGAAAGGGCAACGGTAACAGTAATGTCAGTGCACAGGCTGCTTTCCCCAAAAGCTGCATAGAGAAAGACAGTGAGTACAAAGAATGTATGCATAATAATGGGTATCGGAGCAGAAAATGAAGACTTGGAATACTAAATAGGCTATATCTCAGGAACCATATGACGTAGAAAAAAAATTTGAAAGTAATATGATTTATGACTGTTATGGCTAGATTTGTACTTAGCCCCCATTAGTATTTTTCCAGCAAAAAGTCCGGATCTTGCACCGTTTCTGAGATACGGGCCCTGAAAGGCGTGGCGAATGCCGTAATGTTAACCTATGGGGAAAAAAGAGAAGTTCGGAGTGCCATGACTTTGCCTCCCAGTAATATTTTTTCACCAAACCACTAAAAGACACATCTGTTGGCTGTTTGCTGTGTTCCTTCCAAATTTCAGGAAAAAAGACCAAGCCGTTATTTTGCAGCAGGGTGCCAAAGGATTCCTGTAATGCGTCGGGCATCGTAATGTTATCCTATGGGAAAAAGCCTCAACTTTGGAGTACTGTAACTTTGCCGCCATCCAATATTTTTTCAACAAAACACTGAAAGGCACATCTGTGACATGTCGCCTTCGTTCCCTTCAAATTTCAGCCCAAAACTCCAAACTATTCTTTTGCAGCATAGTGCCAAAGAATTACTGTTATTTTGGGCATACTGTCGCAAAGTAGTGTCGTGATTTGCGAAAGCTTTTGCAAAAATTTGCGACACTTTCATGAGTGCGACACTACTTTGGAAAGTACTTTTTCCAGAAATCTGAAAAACATATTTCTGGGGTGTTTTACCCCAAAATAAAGACATGGCTAGCATCCTCAGTGCCCTACTAGGTGAATACAAAAAGAATTAGGTTGCTAGAGGGTCTCAATTTTAAATGCCAAGCATTTTTCTGATCACTAACTGAAAACAAAATGGCAGATTCACAACACTAACAGGGCCATTTGCGACACTAAAAAGTGCATTTGAGACACTGTCGAACTTTTGCTAACTTTTCCCATTGACTTATAATGGGAAATTGTTTTTTGAATAACTTTTGAACCGTTTAATATTTTTTCATGAAATCTTCAAAAGGCACATCGGAGAAACTGGCCACATATTCCCTGAAGATTTCAGGCTGGTCACGCAAACCGTGCGACCTGTAGGCGTAACAGTAAAATTCCAGAAAAAATGTAAATGCACGCGCAGATCATGCTTAATAACTCCTTAGCTGTGTATCCGACCGGTATGAAACTTGGTAGATCCCAAGGCACATGGGTCTTGATCATAATTTCCAAATTTCAGGTAAATCCATCAAACAGTTGCAAAGTTATTAAGGTGCAAAATTTTGGGTTTAACATAGAAATGGCTCCTCAACCCTAACTATGGTAGCACGATATACTATATATATATACATATATACACATATATATATATATATATATACATATACATACTGTATATATACATATATATTTATGGCAAAAAAATCAGTTTAATGCATCAGTTAGGGTTGTTCCACAGTGACAAAAGCAAGGAAGTTCGATGTTAGGGCTCCCCCCTTGCACCCCCCAACCGGCATCAGGCGGTGCATTGGGGTCGTTGGTCCTAACTATCACCCTGTTCTCCTATACTGCACCAGCTCAGCTTGTTTACACATGGGATGGGGTGAGAGTTAGGAATGATGACCCCAATGCACACCCCAATGTCAGTTGGGGAGGGGTGAGGTGCAAGGGGGGAACCCTAACATTGAATTTCCTCACTTTTGTCACTGTGGAACAACCGTAACTGATGCATTAAATGGATTTTTTGGCCATGAATATGTATATATATATATATATATATATATATATATATATATATATATATTTTAGAGCAAAAAATCCATTTAATGCATCAGTTAGGGTTGTTCCACAGCGACAAAAGTGAGGAAATTCGATGTTAGGGTTGAAACCCCTTTGCCTCCAGCCCACCCCCAAATGGAATCAGGGTGTGCATTGGGGTCTCGGCCCTAAGTGTCAGCCCATCACATGTGAAAAGAAGCTGAGAATGAGGAGAATGGGGTGACAGTTAGGACCAATGATCCCAATGCACCCTATTCCATTGAGAGTGGCTGAGGGCAAAGGGGTTTCAACCCAACATTGAATTTCTCACTTTGTCGCTGAGACCAACCCTAACTGATGCATTAAATGGAGTCTTTTGCCTCTAATTTCCTTCTTTTGAGAATGATAATGAGAAATAGTAATGTAATGCAGCGGTAAGAGGCCCTGTGGGGCCCCTGCTGCCACTTAATGTGATGTCTTGTCACATAGTAACATTGTGCCTGCAAACACAAATCGTAATGTGCATGGTGATGCAAAGAGAAACAGAAAGAGAAACAGTACTGTAGACAGAAATGTTAAAAACAGCATAAGCGCAACCTCAAATGAAAATGCAAAGATGCATACATGAGTAAATAGCGTGAATGGTAAGTAAACAGGTATGGAACCGCAAGCAGAAACGGTAATGGTAACAGTAATGTAACTGCACAGGTTGGTTTTACCCAAGAGCTGTATAGAGAAAGACAGTGAGTACAAAGAATGTATGCAAAATAATGACTCTCGGAACACAAAAATGAGGACTTGGAATAGTAAATTGCTTATATCTCAGTAACTGTATGACACAGAAAAAAATGTAAAAGTCATATGAATTATCACTTTCCTGGCTAGTTTTGTACTTAACCCCTGTTAGGGGGCTAAAAATATTTTTGACTAAAAGTCCGTATCTCGCACCGTTTTCGAGATACGGGCCCTGAAAGGTGCAGCGAATGCCATAATGTTATCCTATGGGGAAAAAACAGAAGTTCGGACTGCCATAACTTTGCCTCCCTGTGATATTTTTTCACCAAACCACTGAAAGGCACATCTGTGGAATGTTGCCTGTGTTCCCTGCAAATTTCAGCCCAAAAGACCAAACCGTTATTTTGCAGCAGGGTGCCAAACAATTGCTGCAATGCATCGTATGACGTAATGTTATCCTATGGAAAAAAGCTTCAAATTTGGAGTACCGTAACGTTGCCGCTGTGTAATATTTTTTCAACAAAACACTGAAAGGCACATCTGTGAGATGGCTGCGTTTCCTCCAAATTTCAGCCCAAAACTCCAAACCGTTCTTTTGCAGCGGAGTGCCAAAGAATTGCTGTCATTTTCCCACAGACTAGAAAAGTACTGTCGCAATTTGCAAAACCTTTTGCAAAAATTTGCAACACTTTCATGAGCATGAAAGTACTTTGCCAAAGTACTTTTTCCAGATATTTGAAAAAACATATTTCTGGGGTGTTTTACCCCAAAATAAAGACATGGCTAGCATCCTCAGGGTCCGACTAGGTGAATACAAAAAGAATTAGGTTGCTAGAGAGTCCCAAATTTAAATGCCATGCATTTGTCTGATCACTAACTGAAAAAAAGATGGCGGATTTGCGAAAGTAAGAGGGCCATTTGTGAAAGTAAAACTGCATTTGCGACACTGTCGAACTTTTTGTTAACTTTTCCCATTGACTGATAATGGGAAATAGTTTTTTGAATAACTTTTGAACCGTTTAATATTTTTTCACAAAATCTTCGAAAGACACATCAGAGTCCCCGGCCACACGTTCCCTGAAGATTTCGGGCTGGTCGCGCAAACCGTGTGATCTGTAGTCGCGACCGTAGAATTCCAGAAAAAGCGTAAACGCATGCGCAGATCACGCTTAATAACTCCGCAGCCGTGTATCTGACCGGTACGAAACTTGGCAGGTCCCAAGGCACATGAGTCTTGAGTGTGTATTCCAATTTCAGGCAAATCTGTCCAATCGTTGCAAAGTAATTAAGGTGCAAAACTTTGGGTTTAACATGTAAATGGCTCCTCAACCCTAACTACCGTGCTACCATAATATAGATATAGATATAGATATAGATATAGATATAGATATAGATATAGATATAGATATAGATATAGCACAATTCATATTTCAAAATGCTGTACATACAAGAATTTATCATGGCAATTTAAATAAGCACAAATTCAGCATTGGTTTAAAAACATCCACAGCTTTAAATATCAATTATTAAAAGCTTGCTGGAAAAAGAGCATTTTCAGGCTAATTTTGAAGCTCTCCATGGTCCTGCACTCCCTAATCTGATGAGGTAGAGAGTTCCACAGGGATGGTGTCACGAACATAAATGCTTGGGCTCCAGATGTTTTTAAACATACCCTGGGAACCTCTAATAACCCCTCATCAGATGAGTGGAGAGATGGCTGTAGAGAATCAGGAGCTCTTGCAGATAACTCAGTCCTAGTCCATGCAGGGCTTTATAGGTCAACAGACCAATCTTGAAAGTGATCCGCCACTGTATAGACAGCCAGTGTAGAACATGCAGCACAGGAGTAATATGACTAAAGCACGATGTCCCAGTTAGCAACCGAGCCGCAGCATTCTGCACCAGCTGCAAGTGGTGTATATCAACTCCAGGAAGCCCCAGGCAAAGGGAGTTATGGTAATCAAGGCATGAGGTCACTAAGGCATGGATCAACATGGGCAAATCATCAGACGGAACAAGGTGTTTGATTCTGGAGATGTTCCTGAGATGGTAAAAGGCAGACTTGATGACTGCTGACACATGTTCCCATAGTGTAAGCCTGTCAAAAACCACCCCCAGATCACACACCTGTTCAGAGGCAGGCAGCTGTACACCTTCCAGCCAAAGCTTAGATGGTAAACCTGCCACCGGCCTCTCTATCTGATGCCCTGGATCCACTACCAAGTGGCATTCAATTTCAACCAGCTAGTCCTCATACAGTCCTGGATCTCCATCAAACAGCTATTAAACAAAGAGTCCGCACTATCCTGGTTGGGTGTGAAAGATAGACAGACCTGGGTATCATCGGCATAACAATGAAACCTCAGTCCATGTCATCTTACAATGTCTCCAAGGGGCAGCAGATTCACCGTGAACAACATGGGGGACAATACCAAGCCCTGAGGGACCCTGTATGGTAGGGAGAATGGTTCCGAGGAAAAAATCCCAGACACCACCCAATGAGGCCTGCCAGCGAGGAAAGAACGAAACCATCTGAGGAATGGACCAGCCAGGCCACAGATAACCCTCAGGCACTCAAGCAGTACCCCATGGTCCACGGTTTCAAATGCTGAAGAGAGATCCAGAAGTACCAAGATGGAACAACGTTTCTGGTCCCTCGTCATCAGGAGATCATTGAGCACCTGAACCAGAGCTGTCTCAGTGCAATGTCTCTTCCAGAAGCCTGACTGGAGAGGATCAAAGATATCATGGATGGTAAGATAGTTCTCCAGTTGTAGCGCCACCACTTTCTCAATCACCTTCCCAATGAAGGGAAGGTTAGAGACAGGTCTGTAGTTGGCACAGTTGTTCGGCTCCAATGAAGCCTTCTTAAGAAGCGGTGCCACCACCGCCTCCTTCAGGCAGCTGAGAAATTCTCCTGAGTCTAAGGAGCACCAAACAATCTGTGCTAGGATTGGGCTGATAAACTCAATACTCCCCAATAAAAGGTGGGTAGGGCCTGGATCCAAACTACAGTATGACGGCCACAACTTCTGGACAATCCGCATGATATCACCAATCTCCGGCTGGTCAAAAGAACTCCAGGTTGATCAAAAGAGAGTGACCAAATACCAACCACCATCAACTCCCATAGAAGACACTAAGTAGATCTCGGCCCTGATGTCAGCCACCTTACCTGCAAAAAACTGAGCAAACTCATCACACTTAAGTTGTGAAAATGATCTTCGAACCTGCAGACAGGATGGGTTGCACATCCTGTCCATTGTTCGACAGAGCTGAGCTGGTCGATTTTGAGCGGCAGCAATCTCGCTGGACAGGAATTCCACCTTCTTACATGTGATTGCTGATTGATAGCAATGATAGTGTTCTATCAATCTAAGGTGGTCGGCATCAAGCGACGATTTCTGCCAGTGATGTTCTAACCTTTGTCCAACTTTTCTCATCTCCCTCAACACCCCATCAAACCAGGGGAGTTAGGGCAAAGAGAGAGTGGACGAACATGGACTGGGGTGATGGAATCCATAGCCCTAGTGATGGCCTTATTATTGGCCAACACCAGATTCTCTGGATCATCGCCTGCCTGCAGAACTTCCGAAAGGTTCAACACCGCCAGAAGGCCTTCAGGGGTTACTCCCCTCAATGGGTGGTATTTGACCATTTCCACCGGGGCAGGCCTGCAAGAGGGGGGCTGGAAATTGAATCTCACTTTATAGTGATCGGACCAGACAACTGGTTCCACTGCCAAGTTGGAAGCCTCGATCCCCAGGAGGAAGACCAGATCAAGAGATATATATTCATGGCAAAAAAATCCATTTAATGCATCAGTTAGTGTTGTTCCACAGTGACAAAAGGCCCTTGCATCCCCCCCACCACGCCTCCACCAACAGGCATCGGGGTGTGAGTTGGGGTTGTCGGTCCTAACCTAACCACCAAAAGGCAGATCTGTGGGATGTTGGCTTTCTTCCCTCCAAATCTCAGCCCAAAAGGCCAAACCATTGTTTTGCAGCAGGGTGGCAAAGAATTTATTTTGGGCATAGTGTCGCAAAATAGTGTCACAAATCACGACACTTATGTAAATGAAATTACGAAAGTGTCATGAGTGCGACACTACTTTGCAACACTACTTTTTAGAAAAATTTCAAAAACATATTTCTGGGGTGTTTAACCCCTCAAAAAAGACATGGCTAGCATCCTCAGGGTCCAGCTAGGTGAACACAAAAAGGATTGTGTCCCTACAGGGTCCCAAATTTAAATGCCAAGCATTTCTGTGACCACTAACAGAAAAAAAAATGGCTGACTCACGACACTACAGGGGTCATTTGTGACACTAAAAACTGCATTTGCAACACTGTGGAACTTTCTGTTAACTTTTCCTATTGACTATAATGGGAAACTTGTTTTTTTGAATAACTTTTGAACTGTTCAATATTTTTTCATGAAATCTTTGAAAGGCACATTGGGGACCCCGGTCGCATGTTTCCTGAAGTTTTCAGACCAGTCGCACAAACTGTACGACCTGTAGGTACGAGCAAAGAATGCACAAGAAAGCGTAACTGTGCTACGGAATGTCACTTTATAACTTCGCAACTGTATATCTGACCATTACGAAACTTGGCAGATCCAGAGATCTATGGTACTGCTCCTTGTCTGCCAAATTCCAGGGAAATCTGTCATATGGTGGTAAAGTTATTAAGATGCAAAATGTCACACTTTAACCTTAAATGGGGTACTCAACCCTAACTATAGAGGCACTACTGTGCCACTATATATATATATATATATATATATATATATATATATTGGGGTTTGGATTGATGAGAGTCTTAAATGGGACCATCATATAGTATTTGTACTGATAACAGGGGTTGCTCTATTAAAGGGCAGCTCAGATTGACATTGGCCTCCCTGGGATCAGTAGATTAACTGGTAAAGGGAAGTAAGGGAGTGCCATAAGGCAGAGGTTGAAAATGGGGAGGGAGGGTGATGTCAGAAGGGGGTGGGGGGAGGAGGAGGTCACAAAGAGGGGGTGGAGAAAGTGAGGTAATGTGACAGGTGGCAGAAGAGGATTGGGGCAAATGACAGGGAAGGAGGGGCTTAATGGGTTGATAAGGGACTGCAGAGAGACAGAATCCTCTCTACTGCACCTGTGAGTAACTTTAACTCCCACCCACCCTCCCTATTAGAGTATGGCAGATTGGCTCAGGGCAATATGGGTTGTCGGTTGAGGGCAACAGGGACACTTGGCGTGTCAGGTGGGGTTGCTGTGTGAGAGCAACATGGATATACTTGATGAGAAAAATGGGGACGGCCTAGTAGGAAAGGGGGGAAGGGAATGAGATGGCTGCTGGGGAGGGCTCCCTATAGGGTACTCACCTCAATGGGGACAGGGCTGGGGGATCAGGTGGCATACCTGAGCCTAGAAAGAAGAGGAAAGAAGAAGGGGGCATTGGGTCCTTACACCAGGGCCCAAGAAGAAAATGATGATGGTGTTAATTAAAATGTAACTAAAAGGAAGAAGCTGGGATGGTATATTAATGTTTATTAAAAAATGATGGGATATTTGGATGATGATGGCATGGTGAATATGAGATGGAAATTATACTTAAAATGTATACTAGAATCTGCCGAATAAAGCTTCGGAAGCTGAACCACTGAAAAAGGTGTAGTGTGGACGATTTCAGGGGGGCCCAAGTGACAAAGAAAATTAACTCCTGAATTGACTATTTGTACTCAAACAAACTTCCCTTCTCACAGACTGCACAGTATGCTTCAAAATAATTCAAATGATGATTTTTTCCCTGATGGACTATGGAGACATTGCTTATGCAGGAGCTGCAAAATAGTCTCTGCACAGGCTTGACTCCATTTATTTCAAATTAACTGGAAAAATTCTGCAAAAAAATGAGATGAATGCATTATTATTGGCTCTTGAGCTTATTGAATTGGATGCCACTAGAACAGGTAAAACAGATGCACACTGCTATACTTATGTGGAACTTCACAAAGCATAAAAACAGGGACCCGACTACCTGAAAGATCTGACTCCTTACTCCCCCACTCGTCCTCTCTGATCCACTGTCAAGGGATTGCTAGAGATTCCCAGGGTTCACTTAAAAACTTCAGGTGCTCATGCTTCTTCATTTGCAGCACCAATCCTGTAGAATTCTCTACCTCGTTGATTAAGAGAATGTCTGACCGTCAATAGTTTTAAATTAATGTTAGAAACATATTTATTTTTATTGGCCTTCCCAGATTGTTTTTAACAATTTTGTATTATTGTTTAAATTAGTTTTTACTGTACGTGTGTATTTAAATTGTACAGTGCCTTGGTTTTTGAAAGGCGCTATAAAAATAAAACATTGCTTGATTGATTGAAAATGCCTTGTATATGTGAGGACCCTGCAACACAAGCAGACTCAGTAGACTGTATGGTCATCTTTTGCTGGCTAGTCATATGTTTGTTTGTTGCATGTTCGTATATGGCAGGCCGAGAAGGCACCTGCTGCCCACGCTCCTCCTTGGCCCATAAAGCTGATCAGAGTCCACTGGACTGGTAAAGCTGACACAGTTCCCTCTACAAGCAACCTGCCTACCTAGGACAGGCTGCGAAGGTGCCTGCTGCCCATGCTCCTCCTTGGCCCATAAGGTAACATCTGGTCCAGGACCCAAAACAAGGGAAAGAGGATTTTTGAGTCTTCCTCCCAGTGAGAACTGAAAGGTTCCAGATGGCCTGGAGTGCAGACATTGGTTTCCTGCCCAACGCTGCAGCCAGTGCTGAAATCATTGGACTAGGGCATAAGACTGCAGAGAAACACTGACCTTTGACGTTTCTTCCTTTAGCAGCTATGTAGTGAAGTTGTGATCTTTTTGCTTGCCAATTCACTCAGTTGCACTCTTCTGTGAGAAGTTCAGTGCAGAGCAGCATTTGCATAACCTGCACCAGCCT
This sequence comes from Neoceratodus forsteri, assembly GCA_016271365.2. Classification (NCBI taxonomy): domain Eukaryota; kingdom Metazoa; phylum Chordata; order Ceratodontiformes; family Ceratodontidae; genus Neoceratodus; species Neoceratodus forsteri. The sequence continues at coordinate 523,398,493 of CM057452.1, read as the reverse complement.
GTCAGTGATTTGTTGCTTGTTTTTTTTTATTATTTATGGCAGTCCTGCACTAGGGTTTCCGTAAATGGACTGTAGAGTTGATTTTCAGAACTAATTTTAAGTTGTACAGTGGTTACATTGCGTATTAGATTGCTGATGGCAATTTCAACTTTTTCATTTGAAAATGATACTGTAAAGCCACTAGAAGGCAACAACACGTGTAGGTTGCAATCCTCTACCCACTGCTCTCCCCTAACACTTCTAGTCCTGGGCCATTCATACCTAAAGCAAATTATCAATGCCCTAACATTCAGTGGTGTGATCTGAATCTGTAAGCCTGTACAAAGCCTCTACTGCCCTACCCAGAATGGTTTCCATCTCCTTCCTATTCACACCCTTTCTGGTTCTTACCTTTATCCCAGTCTCCCGCCCTCTACATCTATTGCCACTTCTCTCTCTCCTTCCCTTCCAGATACCGCCTTCATTTTGTCAATCACCCCCACAGCTCCCCTTGTAGCCAGTCCCCACTTTCCCTACTACCCTTCAGCATCTCTGTTTTCCCTTACTAGTCACTTTGCCTTTCTTCGTTTTCTTATCTCCTTCTCTCCACCTCCCTCCCTCCCTCTTCCGCTCCCTCATGTATTACCTGCTCCAATTACAATGTCCTAAACTTCACTATTTCATGCTTGCCCTCCTCCTTCTTTCATCAGGGAACATCCACCCCAACCCTTTCCCTATTTCTTCTCCTACCCTGGCTCCTTACTCAAATAACATGTCTCCAAACCCCACTTCCACCAAAACCTCCCTAATGGGTTGAAGCTCCTCCACCTGAACTTCTGCAGCCTGCTACCTAAAATCGACCTCCAAACTCTTATGATTTCACACACCCCTGATATCCTAATTCTTACCGAGGCATGGCTCAGAAAAAGCACCCTTGACAGTACCATTGCTATCCCTGGGTATTCCATCTCCAGACAAGATCAATCGGGTCATGGAGGGAGAGTGGCTATGTATATCCTGTCCTCACTGCAGTTTACTACCACCCTCTCTACCGCCATCCCAGCTACCTATGAAGCCCTTGTCACCTGCTTTACCCTTTCTTTCTTTCTTTCTTTCTCAATCCCAGTCTTTGTGGCTGGCATCTATTACCGGCCAAGCATTCAACCCTCAGTCATGACTGAACTCTTAGCCAATATCACCACCCTCTCGCAATCTGGAGAACTTTTCATAATGGGTGACGTGAATCTAAATTGGTTGACTCCCAAGTTAAACAAGCTACACAATGATGTCGCTGCTCTACACCTCACTTAACTTATACTTGAGCTCACATGCCCTAATCCCAAAACCAAACGCTGCTTGACTGGGCACTCACAACCCACCTGCACTGTGTCATTAAATCTGGTCTCCTCCCCGATGTCTTTAGTGGACACAACCCCATTTTTTTCATTGTACATAAGGTTTATCACTCCAAACCTCCCCCTAAAACCATACAGCTCCAGTCCTTTAAATCCTTAGACCTTAGCCCAATCAGCTCTGCACTCACTTCCACCTACTGGGCCCCCCTCTCCACTGCCATTTCTGTCGACCAAGCACCTGACTATTTTAAGGATAAATTCATTGCCACCTGGAATGCCTTTGCTCCTTTCAGATGGAGCAGAGTCCAAGGGCTTCATCTCCCCTTGATCACCCCGAACTACTGGCCTGCTTCAGGGAGCGTGATCAGGCCTGGAGAAAAAACAAATCTACTAAACATCCAAATGACTACGCCAAGTACAGAACGCTATGCAATTCATGTACTAAAGCTATTAGCCTGGCTAAGTTAGATTATTTCAACTCCTCATTCTAAAAGACTAACACTAACTCTCCATCTAAATTCTGGAGAGTAGTTCATGCTCTATTCTCTGCCCCCTCTCCCCCTTCCCCTCCAGTTCTCAAAATAAATAACTCCCTAGTTTCCGACCATGGCTCCATGGCCAATGAATTTAATGCCTACTACACCTCATGCACCACATCTACGAACATACGAACATACGAAATTTGCCAGCAGATAAAGGCCTAGAGGTCTATCAAGTCTGCTCGAATGTGCAGCTAGCACCCCTTATTCTGCAGCTGCCCCTCCCTTCCACCCTTCCCCTTCATTAACCCTCCCCCTTGTCCTGTCCCATCCTCGTTTGAAGCAGTCCACTGTTCTACTGCATACCACTTCTGCAGGTAACGCATTCCACCCAGCCACCACCCTCTCTGTAAAAAAGTGTCTCCTCATCTCCCTCCTGAACCTTCCTCGCTCCAGTCTCATATCATGGCCCCTGGTGGCCCTCCCCTTCCTTACTTTGAACAGCCCCTCTGTACCTGTCTTGTTTATTCCTTTCATGTATTTAAAGGTTTCAATCATGTCCCCCCTGTCTCTCCTCTCCTCCAGTGAGTACATGTTCAACTCCTTCAACCTCCTCTCATATGATAAGTCCCCCAGACCCTTGATCATCTTTGTCGCCCTGCGCTGCACTCCCTCCAGTAACTTAATGTCCCTTTTCAGATACAGGACGCCAGAACTGCACGCAGTACTCCAGGTGTGGTCTAACTAATGACCTATACAGTGGCAGAATCACCTCCTCCTTCCTTGAGGATATACCCCTTGCAATACAACCCAGCATTTTGTTGGCCTTTGCAGCTGCCTTCCTACACTGTGCCGAGTTGTTCATTGACCCTGTGATGAGAACACCCAGATCCTTCTCCTCCTCTGTCTGGGCTAGCTGCACTCCCCCAGCTGGTAAGTCCTCCTTGGGTTCTTCATCCCAAAATGCATCACCTTGCACTTTTGGGCATTAAAGCCCAGTTGCCAGGTGTCTGACCAGGTTTCAAGCTTTGCCAGATCATCCTGCAACCCCTGCCATCCCCCTAGGTCATCCACCACAGCGCCAACCTTGGTATCATCAGCAAACAGACTGATCTTGCTCTTGATGTCCCATGATATGTCTGCAATGAATATCCCAAACAACACTGGTCCCAACACCGAGCCCTGTGGGACACCGCTCGTCACTGCCCTTGGGTGTGAGAGCTCCCCACCCACCACCACCCTCTGTTGCCTTCCCTGCAGCCAGTTTCCTACCCATCTCACCAGCATTGCACCTGCCCCTGTGCCTACTAACTTCCTTCCCAGCCTTCCATGTGGCACTGAGTCGAATGCCTTACTGAAGTCCAGATACAGGACATCCACTGCATGTCCCCTGTCCAGTTGCCTAGTTACCCAGTCATAGAACCCGACCAGGTTGGTTTGGCAGGATTGGCCACGTGTGAAGCCATGCTGTCTGCTGTCCTGTAGTCCTTTGGCCTCTAAGGAGGGCCACCAGCCTCTCCTTCAGGATAGTCTCCATTAGCTTACCCACGATGGATGTGAGGCTCACTGGTCTGTAGTTTCCGGTTCATCCTTGGGGCCACTCTTGTGGAGGGGCACCACATGAGCCATCCTCCAGTCTGAGGTACACACCCGAATGTAGTGAGGCATTAAATAGATCTGCCAAGGTCCTGCAGGACCTCTGCCAGCTCCTTCAGTACCCTGGGGTGGATGCCATCTGGGCCTGGTGCCTTGTCCACCCTCAGTGCCTTCAAACCCTCTCGAACTCTGCCCTCCATGAGTTCCCCATCTGTCACCACTTCCCCCGCGTCTGCCATTTCACCCATCTTGGGTGTCACCCCCCTCTTCTCTTTAGTAAATACTGAGCAGAAGTACTCATTTAGTGCTTCCGCCTTATCATACCCTGCTTCACCCAACCCCCTCCTTCCTAATCCTTACTATGTGGTCCTTACAGCTCCTTTCTCCCTGATGTACTTAAAGTCCTTCTCCCCTTCTTAATGCCTTGTGCCAGCCTGAGTTCCGAGATGCTTTGGCTCCCTTACTGCCCTTGTCACCTCCTTCGATTCTGCCAAGTACTCCTCTCTGTCCTGCCCCCTCCCTGTTTTCTTGTATTTCCTAAAGGCAGCTCTTTTCCTCCTTACCTTTTCCATGACCTCCTTGCTCAACCAGCTCGGTTTCTTAGCCCTAGCCTTCTTGCTCTGGGCTTTGCAGCAGGTTTTGGTTGCCTCCACTATCCCCAGCTTTATGAGCTCCCACCTCTGGTTAGTATCCATACTAGATTGAATTCTGGCCAGGTACCCTTTTACCACTTCCCCCATCCTCCCAAAGTCAGCCCTCCTGAAGCCCAGCACTCTTGTGCCAGATTCCACTCCTTCCTTGCCCATATCCAATGTGAGCCATACTGAGTGGTGGTCACTCCCTGACAGCGGTTCCTCCACTGTAAGTTCTCTCACAAAGTCCCCATTTGCCAGCACAACGTCAAGGGTATTCCCTAACCTGGCTGGTTCACTGACCATTTGCAGCAGGAAGCTTTCCTGGAAGGCATCCAGCAGTACCTGCTCCCTTCTGTTCCTGGTTGTTGGGGTGCTCCAGTCTACTTCTGGCATGTTGAAAGTCCCCCACAATCACCACACTACCCTTCTCGCAGGTCCACCTGATCTGTCCCGCTAGTTCCTTGTCTAACTCCTCCATCTGAGATGGTGGCCTGTACACCACTCCCATTCTAAGACTCCTATTCTTGGAATCCTGGATTTGCACCCATAGTGACTCTGTACTACCCTCCTCCCCTTCCTCCCTTACACACTTCAGTCCTTCCTTCACATATAGTGCCACCCCCCCCCCTCCTTTCCCAGTCACCCTGTCCCTACGAAATAACCTGTACCCTGGTACAGACAGGTCCCAATCATTATATTGGGTGGCCCATGTTTCTGTGATGGCTGCAATGTCCACCTCTCCCTCTGCCATGAGACCTGCAACTCTGCAGTTTTCCTCCCAAGGCTCCTAGCATTAAGGGTAACCACCTTCCACCCTTTCCCCTCCTCCCATCCTGCCCTCCTTTCCTAGCATCACCAATAGTACTTGCCATTTGTCCTTTGTCACTGTTATGGGGGTAGCTCATATGATTTCCCAACCTGTGGTCCCTGTATATCTCTTCCCCAACTGCCACCCCACTCCTAGTTTAAACTCCAAACTTCCTCTATATATTCTTCCATCCTCTGCTTCAACACTTTCTTTCCTTCCTCACTCAAGTGTAGTCTGTCCTTGGCATAGAGACTACTGTCCTCCCAGGTCCCTCCCACCCCCAACAGCCCATACCCTTTAGCACAACACCAGGTTCTTAGCCATCTGTTAAATTCCTCTATTCTCAGCTTTCTTGTTGTGCTTGCCTTTGCATTCGGAGTATCTCGGAAAAAGTTACTGATCTTCCTGCCCTCACATAATTGTGCTAGTTCCTCAAACCTCCTCTGGACTATATCCACTGTCTTGTCAGCCAGATCGTTTGTCCCAAGATGTATAATTAAATGAGGCTTGTCCCTACCCTTCTAGCATATTTCAGAACAGACTGTCCCACCCTTTCCGCTGTCATTCCTGGCAGGCCTCCACCCAAATGGACTATGCCTCTCCGCCTTGCTACCCCACCTAACTCCTCTTAGTATTGAGTCCCCCAGCACTAAGATTCCACCCTCTTACTCCTGCTTGCTTCCTTTCATCTCCTCCCTCATTTCCAGCTCCTCTTCTTCCTCTTGCACATTATTTCCCCTTTTACCCCTGTTGCAGTTCTCCCAGCAGAACTTCCCCGCTCAGTTTGGTCCAGGCATTTATCAATTACTCCTCTAATTTCATCACTTCCCTCCTCCACCTTCTTCCTCTCTAGCAGTGCAAAACTATTTTCTGAAGATCCTTCACAAATGCCCGCTCCCTCTCTCATAGTAACCTGTTCTCTCCTTTCCACTCCATGACTTTTGCCACTTCTTCGCCTCCCCTCACAAGTCCCTATTGCCTCCTTCCATTTGACTTTTGTCTCCTGACCTGGTTTCCCCGGCAATCGTTCTTCCTGGCCTGGGCCCCTTTGTCTCTGCTTCCCTTCTTCTGACCCTCTCCTCACCACTGTTGGCTTAAATGCCCTCCCTCATCTCCCCTTCTTTCTCCCTCCAGTATTGGGCTAAACCCATCCCCAATCTGCCTTGCCTGTCTTAGTTCCTCCTGCAGACCCTCAATCTCCTTTCTAAGTTTTTCTATGTGGTTGCACACTAAACATCCTCCCACTCTCCAGGCAATGTTTAGAAAGATTGGTGCACCGCAGTTGTTGCAGCCTACCACCCTACCCATTGCTGTTGTTGCCCACCAGCGACCCCCCACCCTTCCAGATGCAGGATACCAAACACCAGCCCAAGTCCTCCGGAAACAATCAGGTAGCTGAGGCCTCTAGTCAGACAATTAGCACCCTTCCCCCACTCAAAACTTTGCAGCTAGTAAAGCCAGCAACAATGAATCAATTCTACTCAAAGCCCCAACATAGGTTTGCTACCCAAAGAAACAGGACACCAATTCAAACAGCTTCACCAACAATACATCAAAATAGGTTTGGAATTATAAGATATAGGTCTCAATTCAAAAACAGACCAGTTAAATTACACCAATTATGTTTAAAGAAAGAATAGGCCTCTACAAATGCAGCCTGCCACACGTAAACCAAACAAATGAGCCCACTTTTAGCTACCAAAACAGGTTTCAAAATTCCAACAGCCCCAAACAATACCCTGCTAGCCCCTTAGTAGTAAGAAAGAAAATAAACATTCTACCAAGTAGAATCCATGAAAACAATGTAAAACAAGAAGCTACTGTACTGTAGATCTGATCCTGTCCCCTTCAGTTCCTTCTAGAAGCCAAAGCACTGACTCCACACCTGATTCAGCTCTGCCTCCTGCTGAGTGAGACCTGGCCAGACAAATTAGCACCCTCCCCCACTCAAAACTTTGCAGCTAGTGAAGCCAGCAACAATGAATCAATTCTACCCAAAACAGGGACATCAATTCAAACAGCTTCACCAACAATACATCAAAATAGGTTTGGAATTATAAGATATAGGTCTCAATTCAAAGAAACAGACCAGTTAAATTACACCAATTATGTTTAAAGAGAAAATAAGCCTCTACAAATGCAGCCTGCCACACCGTAAACCAAACAAATGAGCCCACTTTTAGCTACCAAAACAGGTTTCAAAATTCCAACAGCCCCAAACAATACCCTGCTAGCCCCTTAGTAGTAAGAAAGAAAATAAATATTCTACCAAGTAGAATCCATGAAAAACAATGTAAAACAAGAAGCTACTGTACTGTAGATCTGATCCTGTCCCCCTTCCAGTTCCTTCTGAGAAGCCAAAGCACATCTCTTCTACATTCCCTCTCCTCATTGCCACCTACTAACCTTAGCCCTTCCCCATAGCCAGTGCCTACCCCTCCCCCATTTTCCTTTTCTATTATCTCCTCTGACAAAGCTCCTAATGCTCTTCTGTCCCTCAACCCCTCTAAAGACTCCTCACCAGATGAGCTTGATCCTAAACTTCTCTACTTTTCTACTCTTGCAATTGCTTATCCTAGCTCCCTAATCCTTAACCTGTCCTTTATTTCTGCCCAAATACCCTCATCCTGGAAACACACTGTAGTCCTTCGTCTCCCCAAGGGTGGTGACACATCCACTCCTGGCAACTATCACCCCATTTCCCTCCTTCCTACCCTTGCCAAACTTCAAGAAAATTTAGTTCTCTCTCAACTATCACCCTTCCTTTCTGATTCCTCCTTCTTCACCGCCTTCCAATCTGGTTTTCGGAAGAACCACTCAAAAACCACCTCCCTCCTCAGGCTTACTGACTCCATCCTTTCAGGGATGGATAATGGCCTGATCATCTCAGCCATCTTTGTCAACCTAGCCAAAGCTTTCAACACTGTTTCCCATCCCCTGCTTCTTGATTCACTCTTCTCAGCTGGCCTTGCTCTGTCAGCCACCAACTGGTTTGAATCCTACCTCATTGGCAGGACCCAGTCAGTGAAAATCCTTGATTCCATCTCCCCTCCACTCCCCGTCAACACTGGTGCCCCTCAGGGCTCAGTGTTTGATCTCCTACTCTTCTCCATTTTCATTAATGATCTTTCCACAGCCTGCTCATCCTCTTCTACCCACATGTACGCTGACTATACTGTTTTGCACAGTTCCGGCAAAAACCCTACTGCTCTGCAAACCAGCTTACAGCATGACTGCAACCAAGTTCAACTCTGGTTTGCTTCTCACAACTTTTTCTAAACACAAAGAAGACAGTCTCAATGACATTTAGCACCAGGCAGAGACTCTCTAGGCTCCCAGCCCTATGGACCTTCCACACCCTTGATGGGACCATCTTGGAGGACACCTCCTCATTTAGATATCTGGGAGTTTGGCTGGACCAGTACCTCAACTTTTCTGTGCATATTGATGCTATCCTAAAGAAACTGTGCTCCAAGCTTGGTGTTCTGTACAGGAATCATAGTTGCATCCCGCTGACTGCGAGGTGTGAAATTGTCCAGAAGATGATACTCCCCATCTTTGACTACTGTGACATAGTCTATGGTGCTGCTCCCAAATCTTCCCTGACCAAGTTGGACACTCTCTTTAACTCTTTCTGCTGCTTTGCTAGTGACTCCCCTTCCCACTTCCACCAATGTGAACTCTATTGCTCTCTAACCTTCCTTCCACTATCTCACAGATGCATCTCTCACTGTGCAAAACTAACCTCAAAATTCTGGTTCAGGGGGCTCCCCTCCTATCTCTCATCCTCTCTCTCCATTCCATCTCCCCCAACCACTCTCTCCGATCAAAAGACGCCTGCACCTTGATGGTCCCTCGCCGCTCCACCCTCATCGGTCAGACTGGTTTCACCCATTGTTTCCCTAAAATCTGGAATTCCCTCCCCCCTGAAATATGACACTCCTCCTCCAACTACTCCCTTACCTCTGCCCTACACAATTACCTTTCCCTCAGCTGTCCCTGCTTTAACCCACCTTAATACCTATCCCCAGTTTCTGCCTTCCTACCATGACCCCCCTCCGGCAGGATTCTCAATGTCCTGAAAGGGGAAATCAGGAAATGGCTACCCCTTCTCCTCATATTCAGTTCTTGCCTCTCCCCCTCTCTTATCCACCTGCCCTTGTGGGTCACCAGTGTGCACAACTTAACCCCATCCTTTTTACTCCAACAGCACTTGCATATTACCTCGAGCCTGCTCCTGGTACACCCACGCACTATAAATGGTTCTATCGCATTATTACTGTTTTGTATGTTTATATGTTCTTTTGTATGATTTTGGACATGTATTGTAATTTACCCAATGTTCCACTACTGTTTATTGTACAATATCTTGTGTTCCAACTGTTGCACAATCTTACAATGTTGTATTGTTTGTACTACCCACATACTATTGTAACTGATCATCCTTCACAACCCTATGTAACCCCTTCCCCCAGGTTGCACTGTGAGATGAGAAACTCGTTGCTCAGTATGCCCTCCTGGTGAAACATTTCAATAAATAAATAAATAAATAAAAACATCAGTGAGCTTGTTACCACGGACTTGATTCTCAGACAGCTGATAGATCACCACAATTTGTGGCAACCTACAACTGCGGCAAACTCTGGGTGCATCAGGAACCCTCTGCCCTACTTTATAAAACAGGATACCTGCACCAAACACCCAGGACTTACCACAGCCACAAGGTTGCACTACATGTTAGGCATACGGGTGGTGTTTGATGGAGGGATCCATCACTCCCCTACCCAGCACAACCCCAGACTATCCACAGAGAAGGGGAGGTGGGAGATGATGGAGCCCTGGTGGTGCCATAGGGGGCAAGAGGTGAATGGCAGCAGTGGGAGTGATGTGGGGAGGCACACAGTGAAAGGTGCCCTGTGAGTTGGGACTCAGCCACATGGGCTGGGTGAGGGGAAACAGCCAGAATAGCATGACCCAAACTCCAGTGGACAACAGCCCTGGCATCTCCCTCACAGGACCCACAGTCCCTAGCCTTGTAGTTGGGGATCCACTGGCCTCCACAAGTGGGTCTTTGTACCTGTGGAATATCACAGTGCCCGGGTATGTCCCTGACCACCAAATGCACATTGCAATCTGCACCCACTGCTACTTTCCATCTATAGGGGACCATAGGTCCTTTGGGATAGGTGCCAGGCTGCTGGCAACTGGGATCTGGATCATGCTAGTCTGGCCACATCCCCCCACTCAGTACATTTGGCTGTGTGTCAACTTGCTGGCACCTCTGCTGGGTCCTTACAACTGCTGCTATGCCCCCTTACCCCCTGTGGTACCATCAGGACTCCATTGACCCCGAGTTCCTATGTTTTAGGTCCCCCCAATGGCCGGCCTGCCAGACAGCAGTACAGAGCCCTTAGACCACTTCCTGGCTGATCTACAGTGAGCTCCCACTTGTGACCATGGTGGGGTTTTAGAATGCTGAATAAGGGGATGGTGCAGTCCCACCATGGCATAAGCATCCTTGTAACAAGGCGCAAGGGTGCTTATACTGCTATGGTGACACAGGGAAATTTTGGAGCTAGGCATCCTGATTTTGATGCAGAGAGCATTCAAAAATCAGGATTGCTGCAAACTATGACACAAGGTGCCACTTGCATCACAGCCATTTGTCACTGGCACCCTGTGTCATAGATAACCTTTTGAAAATAGAGCTCTATCAGTCAAATTAAAGATAGTCTGAGTGTTCAGTTGGTGTTTATTTGTTTTTTGGTAAGCAGGTAAGTACACTAGACAATGGAATGCTTGTTTTCATGCTCAACATGGGAGAGTGCAAGACAACAAATCAACCAAGCAATCCACTATTCCATAAGTATATACAGTAGTACTGTGGGTCAGATAGCCTTTTCTTATAAAGATTTGAGGAGCTGGAATACTCTGCCACATAGATTAATAGATTTCATAGCTTTGGGACATTGGAAAGACTAAAACCTTGGCTTCAATTAAAAGACTGGCTGGTTAATTGTTTGAAGTTCTGATTTTATTTTATATTATATAATATTGTTGTATATTCAGATTTATATGTAACTTGCATGTGTAATTTGTTTAATATCAAGAAACCATTGTAAATTATCTTTAGCTCCACTGGTGATTAGTCAATAACCTTCCTATTTTAAATAAAAATCTTAAGTCTTGAAAAATCTTAGCTGTTGTTGAACACGGATTCACCCATAAGCTCAGGGGGCGGAAAAGGACTCTCAGGTAATTAGGTTTGCTCTGTCACTATCTTTGCTGCCACCAGTCTGGCACTGGTAGTACCTACAAAGTGCGGCCTCCTCTAGCTCTGCTTGGTTAGTCAAGTGACCCCCAACTTGACCCCTCTCCCACCTGTGCCATTTTCACCATAGAAAAATAGCTGTTTAAAAACTGCTGAGTATACCAGTCGAAAAAGGGAAAGAGTCAGCACCAGGACAAGACAGTGTTGCAAAGGCAAACAAACCACATCTTGAAAAGCAAGGCCATAGCACCCACTGCAAAAATCAGTCCAAACAACAATGGAGCATAACATCATACCATTTTAAGTGCTAAGGTGCAGTCAGCATCACCACAGAAACCAGTACAGAGCTCACCAGAGGGACAAATGTCACTATCTGGAGTCTGGTGAGAGGGCGGGATGGCTCCTGGCTCTAAGGCTTAACCATCTGGAAACCCAACAACTGATACATAGTCTTCAGCCCACCCCAGGAGGGGCAATCCTTACTCACCCCCGATAAATAGCAGATGCCTTTCAGACGTTTTAGAAAGCCCTTTACCATCCAGAAGGAGAGCAAGCGCTCGATTCTGATTCTATAGAAAAATGTTTAGAGTCTGTCCCACTTCCAGCTGTCTCTGAGTCTCAACAGGAATTTTTATAGGCCTCTGTTTCCCTTAGTGAAGTATGGCGGGTGATAGAACAACTCCCAAAGGAGAAGGCCCATGGCCCAGATGGGTTTAATAACACTTTTTATGCCACCTTCATAGACATCTTGGCTCCTTTTCTTGTAAGGTTATTTAATTACTTGCGTTTACCCAATCTCTCAGACTGCACATTCACACAAGCTTGGATTACCATTATCCCCAAACCTGGTAAACTGCATCTACTTCCAGGAAACTGCCATCCTATCTCTCTTCTGAACTCTGACTTGAAAATTCTCGCCAAGGTCTTGGCTAACCATCTTTTAGAGAACTGGCAGGGCCTTATCAGCCCGACTCAGGTGGATTTCGTGGTTGGCCAGTTGTCATCCGATCATCTACGTAAGGTTCTTTACCTTATTTCAGTGGTGGGTGAGAGGTGAATCCCAGTGGTCTTAGTTTAATTTAGATGCGGAAAAAGCTTTCAACTGTGTCTCCTGGTCTCTCTTGTGTGCCACACTACGGAAACTCGGTTTCCCTACTCAAGTTTGTGACTGGCCTAAGGTCATATATCACAACCTTCACCAAGATCCGTTGCAACGGAGTGTGTTCTTCCCCTTTCCCTTTGCTGCATGGTACCAGGCAAGGTTGCTCACTATCTCCCTTCCTGTTCAATCTCTATTTGGAACCCCTTATTCACTCCCTTCAAACTCGTCATGTAATCCAGGAAATACAGGTAGGCAAAGAGAGGTATATATTGTCTGCTTATGCAGATGACTTACTACTGCATTTGAAAGACCCCCCAGACCTCTATACCGGCTGCCATGGATATTATCAATAGATTTTCTCGAGTGGCAGGCTATAAATTAAACTCAGATAGATCAAAGGTAATGCCTCTGAACATATATGTACAGAGACAGTGGATCGCGGAACTAGGTTTTTCCTAGGAATCCAAAGCTCTCACTTATCTGGGGATTAAAATTTCCCATTCTATTTCTGCCCTGGTAACACTCAACCTCACTCCCATATGTCAAGTTATCCAGGCCGATCTACAGAAATGGAAAGCACTTCCGTTCTCACTGTGAGGTCGAGTGAATGTAATTAAGATGAACATTTTACCTCTGAATACTGTGTCCAATGAACATGGTGAGCCCTTATCTTCCCAAATGCTGGTTTGCCTGGCTTAAAACTTCTTTGTCAGATTTCCTCTGGAATGGTAAAGCCACTTGCAGGGCATATTCCAAGCTGACTCATTGGCAAGAGCTTGGTGGGCTGAGGGTGCCTAACTTCTTTCTCTACTACTGTGCAACGCACTGCTGCAAAATTTTTATGTAGAGTGCTTTTGCCGGCGGGGTACAGATGATTCTTATACCCCTTTGTGGCTTGTATTGGAACAATACCTATGTCATTTTCAAGGCATTGATATAGGTAGTCTGATCTATGCCAAACCCTCTGAACTCCCTAAATCACTCTGTGACTCTCTGATTTGGTGGTCCCTCAAGGCCCTTCACTAGATCTGCTCCCATCTTGGTCTCTCACCTCATAAGGACCCATCTCAACCTTTTTTTGGAAATCTGCATTTCTGAACAGTGAACTGCATGATTCCTTTGAGATTCTGTCCTGCTCTGGGTAGGGTTTCAATTTCATCCCTGCTCTGTAATGATAAGATCAGTTTAGCCAACGCAGTCAAAGACAGGTTCTCCATTCCCACTTACCATCCCTTTAACCACCTGAAATTGCATTAGTACGATTTCATCATTCTTGGGTCCCCTTCCCCCAATGGCAAGATGTTCCTAGCTTTATATTGCAAATGCTCATTGATACCACTATTCTTCCACATACTATATACAAATATTATAACTTTCTACAACACCATGACCTGAATAGACCTTGGGGAGTGTTTTTACTAGAAGAATGAATTAGGTCTCAATTTGAGTGAGAAGGAATGGCAAACAAATCCGGTAGCACCTATACAAATATATAAAGCAGGATCACCTGAGTTTCTTGCAATTTCATATTCTACATAACCTTTACTTCTCTCCCTTATGACTATACAGGATGGGTAGTTCAGCGTCTCCACTTTGTCTCAGATGTGGGAAAACAGACGGGACATCGAAACATATTCTCTGGAACTGTGCCCTGATGACTCCCTTGTGGCAAGCAATTAGGGATGCCCTGGACCCTATGTTGGGACTGGATCCTTACTTTACCCCACAAATATGCTTGCTGGGTCACTTTCCCAGAGAAATGTTGGCTTGTAGTAAGACCTATGTGTCTTTAATTTTGGTGGTGGCTAAATTAGTTATAGTAAGACACTGGTTAGATCAAACCAGACCCTCCCTAAGAGATGGGCACTCAGAAGTGCTCCAAGTCCTTGAAATGGGCAGACACATTGCTAGGAGGATGAAGTGACAGGAAATATTCTGTAAGAAATGGGCCCCATTATTGGCCCTTCTCCCTATGATGAATTGTTAATAGAACAGCCCGAATTTGGGTGGAAGGGTGAGGTTTCCTACTTGCGCTTGTATTCTGAGGATAAAAGTATAAGACAGTTGGTCTAGCCCTCATCTGAGTATCCATCTGGTGACTTCATTAGTGCTCCTGGGGGGAGGTGGTAGATAGGATGTAGATAACCATTGGCTGATTAGGCCTTATCACTGTCACTTAAAGCTGATCCGTGTGCTTGGCCTAGCAGTTGTACTGTCACAGTTTCCCATGCTGTTATATGGTTCTGTATAATTATTAGGATGGGGGGGGAAGGAAGCTGTTGGTTGAATGTTTGTATCTGTGTTCTTATAATGTTTAATAAAGTATATTAAATTGAAAAAAAAAACAGTGGCAGAAAACACCAAGGACACATAGAGGTAACGTCACAGAAATTCCGAATAAATAATTTTTGTCGCCCACTGGGAGGGCACCATCCTACATGACTCTGCCACAAATACCTTTTTTCCCTTTTTGGATTTGTGGCGGCATTAAATAGACAACATGCTCATCGTATGGAAGGGAATTGTTGCACAGTTTACAGCATTCGTCAGTTGGTGTGAAAGTAAAAGTGATTGTCAGAGATTTAAATATACTATACATTCCCAGCAGATCACATTTCTGGATTTAAACATTTACTGGAATGAAGCAGGAGATGTTTGTACCACCTTACCAAAAAGCCATGGATTGTAACAGTTTATTGCTTTATGGTAATTGCCACCCCCCATGTCACTTACAATATACCTTAGGGACAAATGATCAGGACACTCAGAAATTGAAAAGGTTGAGTCTGAACAAAAAAAGATACAACAGGTGTATAGGTTTTAACAAAGATGGCAGAGTAATGCCAGTATTGTTCAAGCTTTAACAGCAGTAGAGTCTATGGAGTGAGAGAGCACTTTAACTCCCAGAATACATAAACTTTGCCACATGCATGCCCTTTTGTTACTAATTTCTTGGCTTGAGCAGCACAGGTAAAGAATATTATTTCCAACAACTGGCATATTTTAAATATGGAACCAAGATTGACGGAATTGGTTAAGACGGGTCCTTCTGTAGTTTGTAGAAGACTGAAGAATATTAACGATATCGTGGCCCCTAGTACACTTCCCACCACTGAAAACATAGACTTAAGTGGATGCCTCCCCCACTGTCTAGCTTATACAGATGTGAGAAATGTATGTATTGTATATATGTCAAACCCTGTAAGAAACTCATCCATCCATTAACTGGCAGGAGTGTTGCCATCTGTCATTTTGTTTCTTATAGCACTTCTGGGGTAGTGTATTTATTAAGATGCAGTTACAGAAATTTTTATGTGGGACGCACCACTGGACAATTCAAAACACTCATAGGTGAACATATGCATTCTGTTTGGGGGGATGAAATATTCACTATTGCTAAACACATCAAAAGCATGGATTCTGTAATCATGAAATGCAATTTATTGGGATCGAGAAAGTGAGTTTAGTATGAGGGGTGGTGATTTTGAAAAAATAATAGGACAGCATGAAAACTTCTGGATTTATACATTAGGGGCCAGAAGTGATGGGGTTCTTAATGAAAATATTGATCTCTCAGCCTTTCTTGATAAATTATGAAGTGAATGTTTTTCAATGGGCTTTTTAGGTTGATGCATTTAAACCGTGTGAATGTCGGGCTATCAGGTGACAGGATTTCGTACAGATTCCACATTTTCATTGTAAACTGAACTGCTGCATTATCATGTTCAACTTGGCAAAGAGGAGGCTTAAAGGGATATGATCAGTTTTCTGCAGACTCAGTGGGTAACAACAAAAATGACAGACAGCTATATTTTATCTGGTGTTGTCTGTTAAGTTACAGAAATGAGCCCTGAAGTTTAGAGGTAATGTTAAGAAGCACTTTCTCTCAGTGGATGATAAACCAAAGGAAATGGGCAAGGCTTTTCTCGCCAATGTAGAAAGTAAGTTTTTGGATATTGCAGACCTTCAAGGCAAGCCTGTATAAGAGTTTAATTTGTAAGGAAATTACTGAATGGTAGAGTGTGTGGTATCACGAATAATTTTTATATGTTTGCCCAGCATACTGATTCATTCCTTCTTATGAAGCAGGAAGATATACACGCAGGACCTAAAGTCAATGCCTTCCAACCTTAAACTACTTTATTACTTTTTTACAGATCAGCCATGGAACTGTGTATTCTTCCCTAAGTGACAAGCTTCAGTTCCCTTCCTTTCTACGCACTGTACCTAATTACCTTTTCCCAAATAATGGTGTGGCAAAGTTGCTCTGGCATTTTGGATGGACATGGGTAGGAATATTAACAACAGATAATGACATAGGTGAGTTTGGTACCCGGTTTCTAAAAGAAGAGATTTTAAGGCTGGGCACATGTGTTGAATTTGTATTAAAAGTACATGTTCAGTATTCCAAGGAAAGACTTATTAAAATCGTTGAGATAATCAAGAAATCCACAGTAAATATTGTCATCATCCACAGTGACGAAATCCATGCCAAAGCATTCTTGGATGTCCTTTATTTGCAGAATGTTACTGGAAAAGTTATTCTTTTCACAGCTGCTTTTACCATCACTCCAGGAATTTTAACACAGGAAGCAAGGAATATATTGAACAATACTTTAGGGCTGATCCCCTACTCAGGCACGATGCCTGGATTTAAGGATTTCCTGCATGAGCTAAACCCGACAACATCCTTGGATGATATTTTTGTAAAATCATTCTGGGAGAAAGTATTTGCTTGCAAATGGCCACAGAATGCTAGTTCTCAGACAACAGCTCCTAATGAGATAGATAAAGAAACGTTGTTCTGCACAGGAGTGGAAAAGCTAGAGGAAACTATTATGGCATTCTTTGAACTGAACGATCTCAGTTATACCTACCATGCTTATCTTGCAGTTTATGCCTTGACATTTGCATTAAATAGTATGATTTCATGTGGTTCTGGTAATGGAACATTTACTACTGGATCTTGTATTAGCATTGATGATATCCAGCCATGGCAGGTAATGCATTTCATTATTTATTGGGTACTGCAGCTGCAGAAAAGAGCTATCCAGGGTAATTCAGTATGTGAATGCATCCATGAATATATATTGATGTCAGCTATGTGTGTAATGTATGTGCTGGGGTCTTTACATTTTGCATCTGTGTGTATGTGACTGTGGATGGGTATGTGTATGCGAGTCATTTGGCATTGTGATATATATATTTGCCTGTGAGATACACAGAAATGTGATGGCAGAGAAAGGCCCCACGGTCCATCTAGTCTGCCCAACACCCTACCACCCCCCTTCTGTTATGCTTCCACCCTCTTTTCCCAACCCCTTAAATCTATCCCAAGCCCTCTTGAACCCCTCCACCATTTCAGCTGCCACTACCTCCTCTGGAAGCTTGTACCAGGCCTCCACCACCCTCTCCATGAAAAACTGCCCCCTGACATTACTTCTGTATTGCTCACCTTCCAGTTTGAGGCTATGTCCCCTCGTGTTCGCTCCCTTCTTCAGTTTGAATAAGCTATCACCCTCCACCTTATTTATTCCCTTCAGATACTTAAAGGTCTCAATCATGTCTCTCCTCTCCCTCCTAGTCTCCAGAGGGTACAAATTCAGCCCTCTCAATCTTCTCTCATAGGGTATATCCTGCATCCCTCGTACCATTTTGGTAACCCTTCTCTGTACCCTCTCCATCAACTCAACATCTCTGTGTAGGTGAGGCCTCCAGAACTGCACCCCATGCTCCGGATGTGGCCTGACCATGGTTCTGTATAATGGCATTAACACCTCCCTCTTCCTGCTATTAAAACCCCTCGCAATGCAGGCCAACATTCCATTTGCCTTTCCCACCGCCCTGCTACACTGGCTGCCCACCTTGTGGTCACGCAATACCATAATCCCCAGGCCCCTTTCTATTTCCTTTTCCTTAATCATCACCCCCCCAAGAGAGTAAGTTTCCCTCCTATACCTCCTCCCCAGGTGCATCAGAGAGCACTTTTGTGCATTAAACTTCAATTTCCAGGTGTCAGACCACCTCTCCAGCCTCTCCAGGTCCCGCCTCATGGCTTGCACCCCGCTAGGTAAATCCACCCTATTGTAGACCTTTGTATCATCTGCAAACAGGCACATCCATCCTTCCAGACCCTCTGCTAGGTCACTAACATAGATGTTGAAGAGTATTGGTCCTGGCACTGACCCCTGTGGCACCACACTGGTCACTGCCCATTCCCTGGAATGTGTCCCATTTACCACCATCATCTGACTCCTTCCTTTCAACCCATTTTCCACCCACCTGGTGATCCTGTGGTCTACTCCTAGTCTGTCCAGCTTATGCACCATTCCACCATGCAGAACGGTGTTGAAGGCCTTATTGAAATCCAGAAGGCCATGTCCACTGCTCCTCCCTGGTCCACTATCTGTGTCACCCCATCAAAAAACTCTATCAGGTTAGTCTGACAGGACCTTCCCTTGGTGAGGCCATGCTGCCTGTCATCCTGCATGCTATTCATCTCCAAGTATTCTGTCAACCTGATCTTAAGTAGTGTTTCCATTACCTTCCCCACTACCAAGGTAAGACTAATGGGACGGTAGTTTTTGACCTCGTCCTTCTGCCCCCTCCCTTATGTAGTGCGACCACCTCTGCCATCTTCCAGTCAGTTGGCACCACCCCTGTGACCAAGGACAAGTTAAACAGCCTCGGAAGATACAGCGCCAGTTCATCCTTCGCCTCCTTGAGATCCCTTGGGTGTATTTCATCAGGCCTCATTGCCTTGACCACCCTAAGTCTACCCAGCTCTTCCCTTACTCCTTCAGCTGTGAATTCTGCCACACCCTCCTGCCTGTAGCTGTCACCCTCCCTACCCCATCCTGGTCCCCTGCCCTCTCTTTCCTCCATGAAGATTGAGGCGAAATAGCTATTTAATGCCTCTGCTTTTTCAAAATCCCCTTCCAGTATTGTTCCACTCCCCCCCCCATCCTTCCAATCCCATGCTGTGCCCTCCTCCTTTCTCCAACGTACCTAAAGAAGGTTTAGTCCCCTCTCCTTGCCTGCTTCACTATCCTCTCCTAAGTGGCCTCCTTAGCCCTCCTTATCTTTTGCCCTGCCTTCTTTCTTTTTTCCCCCTGTAGGTTCCCTGTCCTCATCCTTTTGTGTCCTCCTGTACCTCTTGAATGCTCTAGTCTTCTCCTGGACCCCTAACGCCACCTCTCTAGTGAACCATAGAGGTCTTTCTGTCTTCTGTTCTTTCTTACCCCTCTTATACATGAGTCCATGGCTTTAAATACCCCTCTGTTAATGGCTGCCCATAATTCCTCCACCCCTTGCACATCCCCATCCTCAACATTTCTTCCCTAACTAACTTCCTCATTCCTTGAAAGTCAGCTTTCCTGAAGTCAATTACCTTGGTTCTTGTCCTAACCCTCTCCCTGCCCGCTATCACCCTGAACCTGACACCCCTGTGGTCACTGGTGCCAAGCTCTTCCCCCACTTCCACCTCCTCCACACTGTCCCCATTTGTGAGGACCATATCCAACAGATTTACACCCCTGGTGGACTCACTGACCCTTTGCTGCAGGAATATGCCCCGAAGAGCCTCTAAGATGCCCCTGCTCCTTGCAAAGATTGCTGTCTGGGCCTCCCAGTTGATGTACGGAAGGTTTAAGTCCCTAACTAGCACAATTTCCCCTTTCCATGCCATCCTCACTACTGATTCTACAAAGTGTCTATCCCCTTCTTCCCCCTGCATAGGAGGCCTATAGACTACCCCAACATGCAGGTTTTCCCCCTGTCCCCTGTCTAGGCTGACCCATATTATCTCTGTTTCCCCCTCCTCATCCTTCCCTTCCATGGCCTCAATCCCTTCCCTGACATATAATGCCACCCCTTCCCCCTCTTCCTCTCCTGATCCTTCCTAAACAAAAGATACCCTAGGATCACCGTCTCCCAGGCGTGGTGCTCGTTCCACCAAGTCTCACTCACTGCTACAATGTCTAGGTTCTCCTCCATCATGGTGGCCTCCAGTTCACCCATTTTGTTCCCCAGGCTCCTGGCATTTGTAAACAAAGCCCTCCAACATGTAGCCCCATCCCGTCCTTCCCTGTTGCTAACTGTTCCCTTGATGAGTGTTGTGTCTTGGGGGGAGGCTGATAGCCTCTCTGCTCTGCCTCACGTAAGTATAGCCCTGTTCTTAGCAACCCCCCCTTATTTAGTTTAAATTGAACTTTTTTGCCATGAAGTCCCCCAGTTTGCTCTTTAGTGCAGCTGCCCCTGAAGAGCTAAGGTGCAGCCTGTCTTGGGCATAAAACCTCTCCTCCTCCCACGTAGAGCCCCAGTCACCTATCCAGCCAAACCCCATCTGACTGCACCAACCTTGTAGCCAATTATTGAAACATAGAAACATAGAATTTGACAGCAGATAAGGACTGCTTGGCCCACCTAGTCTGCCCATTTTCCTACCTAACAGATAAGCTGCAGATCCTAGTTAAACAACAGATTACTTCCTCCTACCCCCACTAGGACTACCTTATGTCTGTCCCATGCATTCTTGAATTCCCCCACTGTTCTTGACTCCACGACCTCCTCAGGGAGGCTGTTCCATGCATCCACAACCCTCTCTGTGAAAAAATACTTCCTCACATTATCTCTGAGCTGTCCCCTCTCTATCTTTAAATTGTGCCCCTTTGTTCTTGCACATTTCTTTTTCTTAAAGATGCTACCCTCTTGGACTTTGTTGATTCCCTTGAGGTACTTGAACATTTCTATCATGTCCCCTCTCTCCCTTCTTTCCTCAAGGGTATACATATTAATCTTCTTTAGTCTTTCTTTGTATGTCTTCTGGTGCAGACCCTGCACCATTTTGGTTGCCCTCCTCTGGACAGCTTCCACTCTGTCTATGTCTTTGTGGAGATGGGGTCTCCAGAACTGCACACAGTACTCCAGATGGGGTCTCACCAACTGTCTGTACAGAGGGATAACAACTTCCTGTTTTCTACTATTGATGCCTCTTTCTATGCATCCCAGTATCCCCCCAGCCTTCCTTACTACCTTCTCACATTGCTTGCCCACCTTTAGGACATCTGATATAATTACCCCCAGGTCCCTTTTTTGAATTATTGAATGCCCATATCTTCTCCTTTCTGGGTGTGCTCGCTCTTCGTACTGGCAACACCTCAGAGAAGGAAATGGAAGGAAAAACAGTGTTGCTCCTACAGAACCTAGTGAGTTCCTCGAACCTTTTATGTATGTGTATATATATATATATATATATATATATATATATATATATATATATATATATATTTCTTTCTCACAACACTGCAGAATTCTGCAGATTTACTGCAGCAAACAATGCAATTTCAATAGGAGTTAATCCCTTTGTCATGCAGTAAACCTGTGACACTGTGCTTATATATATATATATATATATATATATATATATATATATTATAATGGCACAGTAGTGTTGCTATAGTTAGAGTTGAGTACCCCATTTAAGATTAAATCTGAAATTTGGCAGCTTAATAACTTTGCCATTTTTTTTTTGAAATTGCAATTTATACACCCACTAGCCCCCTTAGAGCTGTTCCCTCCAGTGCACCCATGAAGCCCTACCCCTGCCAGCACTCCTCCTACTCACCACCAGACCTATCATCATGCCTCGGAATACCCCCCGGGCGGGGTCGGGTCGGGCGGATACCCGAATCTTGGGGACTTATCCAGGTCCTGGGTTGTGGATTGGCGCTGGCACATCAGGGGTCAGCGGCTCAGTGCTCCCATCATCTAGGCTCCGCGGGGATCCTTTTTTCCTCTTTTCTCCCCGCTGCGTGCCTACGCGTCTCGGCAACCACTGGCGTCAGCAGCGTTCCCCCCCACTCCTCTCACGGGGGCCGTCTCTGAGGCTGATGAGGCTGCCAGCCCTCGCCAGCACCAATCACGCCCTAGAGACTAGATTTTGCTTCGCTCCCAGTCTCCACCAGGAGTCGCCGTCGCCCGATGTAGAGCCCCCTCCCCTGGAGCGAGCTGTCATCGGATGCTCCAGCCTGTCTCCCCGGCCGACCCCGGCGATCCGGGCTTGTTCCCGAACCCGGGTCGCTGGCGTGGCGCGGTGTTGCATCCAGCGCCTCAACCCTCAGCTCCACTAGGCCGGCTAACTTTGCCATTTTATGTCAGATTTGTCTAAAATTTGACATGCACAGTCTGATACCAAAGAGCCCTGGACCTGCCAAGGTTTCTTACAGTCAGATGTACAGTTGCGGAGCTACATAGCACTGAAAAATGCACAAATTACGCATTTTTTGCGCATTATTTGCTTGTACCTACAGGTCGCATGGTCTATGCGACCAGTCCAAAACCTTCAGGGAACATGCAGCCAGGGTCCCCAATGTGTCTTTCAAGGATTCCGTGAAAAAATATTTAACAGTTCAAAAATTATTCAAAAAACAAATTTCCCATTATAGTCAATAGGAAAAGTTAACAAAAAGTTTGAAAGTGTCGAAAATGCAGTTTTTAGTGTCGTAAATTACCCCTGTAGTGTTGCAAATCCAGCATCGTGTTTTCAGTTGGTGGTCACAGAAATGCTTGGCATTTAAATTTGGGACCCTCCAGGGACACAATTCTTGCTGTGTTCACCTAGTCAATTCCTGAGGATGCTAGCCATGTCTTTGGGGGTTAAACACCCCAGAAATATGTTTTTAAAATTTTTGTAAACAGTAGTGTCGCAAAGTAGTGTCGCAAATTCAACACTTTCATGATTTTTTTTTTGAAAGTGTCACAAATCATGACACTACTTTGCGACACTATGCCCAAAACAATAGGAAATCTTTGCCACCTTGCTGCAAAAGAATGGTTTGGTATTTTGGGCTGAAATTTGTAGGGATGAAAGCCAAGATTCTACAGATGTGCCTTTTGTGGTTTGGTGACTAAATATTTGAGGGCTACAAAGTTACAGCACTTCAAAGTTGCCAATTTTTCCCATAGGCTAACATTATGGCGTCCAACGCACCTTTTTCGGCCCGTATCTTGAAAACGCTTCGAGATACGGACTTTTCGTTGGAAAAATGCTTACTTCCCCAATAGAATGTTAACTACAAAACTAACTAAGAAAGTCATAATTAATATGAGATTTAAATTTTTTCTACGTTGTACGGTTCCTGAGATATAAGCAATTTAGTAGTCTAAGTGTTCATTTTCTGCTCCAAGGGCCATTATTATGCATATAGTCTTTGTATTCACTGTGCTTCTGAATGCACCTTTTGGGGAAAAAAGTGGGTGCATTTGCGTTACTGTTACAGTTAGCATTTCTGCTTGCGTTTCCGTACCTGTTTGCATTAGCATTTCCGTTTACATCACCGTGTGTGTCACCCTTTGCATTTGTGTTACTGTTACCATTTGCATTTCCATTACTGTTTTTGTTTGCATTTCTTCTTGCATCACTGTGTGCATTACCATCTGCATATGTGCTTCTGTTTGCATTTGTGTTTCCTTAGGCATCACCATTGGTGTTACCATAAGTGTTTGCGTTTCCAATTGCGTTACCGTGACCATGCACGTTTTGATTTGTGTTTGCATGCCTGCTTATGTTTGCACTTCCCTTTGTGTTATTGTTCCCTTTGGCATCATTGTTAGTGTTACCGTAGGCGTTTGCATCTCCAATTGCATTACCATTACTGTTTGCATGTTCATCACCTTTTGCGTTTCTGTTGGCCTTAGCGTTTGCGTTTCCGGTAGCGTTTCCGTTGTCGACTGTGTTACTGTTTTCTTCTGCGTTGCCGTTGCTGTTACCATTAGCATTTCTGTTTGCATTTGTGTTACTGTTTGCATTTCCATTACCGTTTGCATTTGTGTTTGCATTTCCGTTAGCATTTGCATTACTGTTTTCCGTTAACGTTTGAGTTTCTGTTGCCATGAGCATTTGCGTTACCGTTTGCATTACCACTTCTTTTTTCATAAACATTTGTGTTTCTCTTACCGTTTGCATTTTCATTTACATTTGCATCACCATGTGCGTTACCATTTGTGCTTGTGTTTGTGTTACCATTAGCATTACTATTTTATTTTACCTCACTGTTTCCATCACCGTTTGTATTACTGTCACTGTTTGTGTTTTTGCATTTGTGTAATGCAGTGCTAAACATTATGTTGTTCCTATTTTTCTGCACTGTCTTCCATGACACATAGCACAACCACTGTGTGGTTTATTGACCTGAAGCTTGGCAGGTAGAAAGAACTTTGTTCAAGGAACATGCGAGTTTTAGTTTGGTGAAAAAATGTTCTTCTGTTCCAGAGTTGTGGCCATTTGAACTTACTGATTTTTTGGCCACAAGGTCTGCCAATTTGTTGCATTTTTGGCTGCGATTTTCCCCATTTTGTGGTGAAGACTTCTTAAAGGTACAGAAACATAAAAATGTAATATCTCTGGAATGGTTTGGTCTTTTCACATGAAATTTTGAGGGTGTTGAGTGGATGTTCTGGAGATGTGAATTATTCTGTTTACATGTTTGAGAAATAATTTTCTGTGGAGATACTGCATAACACAGTTAACATTTTGTGCATAGCGTTTTGCATGGTGCTACTACCTTTAAATTTATAGCGTAGGTAGCCCTAGTGGCATGGAGGTGCCTTACAGTGGTTTCATGTGTAAAACATTAACAGGTGCGGAATTATGCCACTCCAATGAATGAAAATTTGGTTCATTATGGTTCAATAACTTATGAACAATTTGTCTGATTTACCTGGCATTTGGAAAGTATAAAGAATTAGAATTCATCTTCCACTGTGCCAATTTTTGGGTTGTTGGCACTTACAGTTGCTGAATTGTGCATGTTATGTTGTTTGCTTGAGGCGCTGTGTGACCCTTGAATGGATGTACACACAATTCTAGACACACGGTGTGCCATGGTACATGTCTTCATTTAACAATTTTCATTTCAGTTGGTCATACAGTTTTTCGCATCGAAGTGACAAAAAATCACATGTTGGGAGCGCGGGACCACCACATTCCGTTCACTATTTATAGTGCACAGTCTCAAAAAGAAGGGAAATTCAGGGCAAAAAAACTCCATTTAATGCATCACTTAGGGCTGTTCCACAGTGACAAAAGCAGGGAAATTCGGTGTTAGGGTTGCCACCCCTTGCACCCCATGCCCACCCCGCCCCCACCAACAGGCATCGGGGTGTGCGTTGGGGTCGTTGGTCCTAACTCTCACTCCATTCTCCTATACTGCACCACCTCAGCTTGTTTACACATGGGACAAGGAGAGCTGACCAGGCTCCAAGGGCAGAAAATCTTTTAGAAAGAAATATATATTTTACAGCTTCAAGGCACCACCCTGTTTTCAGACTAAAATAATTGTTTTTTGAATTTAAGTTTTTTTTCTGAAATCACTTTTAAGATTTTCTGCATGACAAGCTTATTCACTTTTTCCAAAATTGTTTGTTACTTTTGGGTTTACTGCTGTTTCTTCAACAGTCTTACCATTAATGACTTTCAAGGAGGCCAAGCATACTATATGCCTCACAATGTACCGTGTATCTAATTAGGTTCCTGCATCCAGCCTCAAGTACCCCCCACTAATCCAAATCACTGCAGCATGAGACATGTGCAATTTAGAGTAATCCCCCTCTGGCAGTTTTGCTTACTGGAACACAAAACAAACAGCAATGTTCTTTTACTTTTACTACCATAGGTGCACACTGTATGGCCGTTTAAGTACTGCATGCCTTGAGTGGTTCATGCACTTAACTGCTCTTTATGCCACAAACCAGGCATACTCAGTAACTGAGCAAATGTTCACCCAAGCAGTGTTACTGCCAAATATTCAATGTATGATTTGTTTTTAACAATGATAAAATTAATCAAAAAAGATACTTTCCAATACTTATATATTTGCTATCAAGCATATTTTCCCGTTTTATACTGTTGATAGCATGATAAATCTGTGATCTGTTAAACATAAAAATCTCCCATACATAAATCAATGATCTCTGAAATTGTCAAGTTGATTGTTTTCACTAAACTTACAACAGGATTTTTAAAAGGATCTAACTAGGATGTGTCGGTCACTATTTTCAAAACAGAACTGCACCCAAACTGTTAGACCATTTATGAGTCGGTCTAACTGCTTCTGCAGCACATGTCTCAAATCATTAGCCCAAATGACGGACAATGTGTGCATGACTGTTCTACCCAGGCTGTTATAGTTTGAACAAACCATCATACTCACACCTTCTTTGATCTATTTCTAACTCTGAAATACACTTATTTCTCATTACAGCTGGTGTGGGGGAGTGAAACTTTGTATCCACTGTGCACCTGCTAGCTCCCAAAAAAAACCAATTGGAATTAGCATTATCTAGCCTGGCAGAATGCCATAATGCATTTCAATTTTGAACCACACTAACTGGTTAGCTCCCTTTTTTAATGCACACTGGAAAATGTTAGAACTCTTGGAGAAGAATCTTTTATATACAATAAATGTCTCTTTTCCACTCCACTGGAATAGAAGACCTACCTTACCAATAATCCACATACCAACACTAGAATTAATATCTGATATACACTTATGGAACACAAGTCATATTCCCTTCCATGCTCTGTCTCTTTTTTATTTATTATGGTATACATTTCCTCTGGGCCAGCCCACATTGACCCGACCTCTTCCCTGAGCCCTGTCATCCATTCTCAGGATTTACCATCCCTGGGTGTTCCCTTCAGCTACCCCACAGGGTGGGGCCTTCAAGGGGGGCTTGGCTAGTGTCCTGTCAGAATGTGAGGAATGATGTCTGGTGGTTTACTACCCCTGGTGTTTCCCCTGGCTTGCCCCCCAGGGTGAGCCTTCAAGGGGCCCAGGCTGGCCCCCATAGGAACCTGAGGATCAGTGTCCAGGGAGCACCATGGGGTGATGGTGTGAAACCTGTGAGGTGAAGGGCATACTGCACAACCTTGTTTTCACATTTTCTGAAAGATATGGCATGCAACTATGCCAATGGAAGCATGCTGGCATCTGCCCCACTTCCCTCCTCCAGTAAGCTCTGGTGGTCAGTTCCTCTGCCTCCACTAGGTGCCCATTGAATGTCAGCAGCTAACCCCACACTCTCTCCAGAGGAGATGAACAATCCCCTAGAATGCTTAGTCCTCCTATCCCCGACCTTTCCTTCAACTGAGGACTTTCTTTCTTACTTTCAAGATGGCAGCCATGCTGGGCCAGCCTTCACAATAGCTCCCTTTTGCAGAATTTTAATGTGTGTTTTTAACATTTGTTTTTTATGTTTGTTTTAGTTATAGTTTTATTTTTATTTTTTCTTGTCTTGGTGTTCCCGTTCGTAATTGCAGCAAGAATCCGTGTAGATCCGTATAGCCACCACAAAGAATTGTGTTGCGGCAGTCTGCTGCTAGTTCTACCGCTCGGACTATCTCCTAGCATTTGGAAGGTGATTGTGGAGTAAAGTTGTCTTGGTGTAATCGGCATCTTTAACAGTGGTCTGTTGCCGATTTCACTGCCCGGACTGCACTTTTTACATCTGGAAGGCGTTTGTGATTTGGTGCTTGTCGCTGACGCTGTTACTGATGCTGAAACACTTTTTGAGACTGGATTAATAATTTGGAGATTTGACCTAGGACTGCTGCTCAGAGACCAAGGGTAGTGAATTCCAGTGAGCAGTGTTGGGTGGGGAAGCTCCCTAAATTCCACCACTCTTAGGGCTGTACCCAGCCCCTGGAACTGAGCGGGAGTTGGCTAGATTTGGCTTCAGGAAGCTGGAGGCATTATCTGTGGCCTTTCCTAAGAAGCCTTGAGATTGGTCCTGATGGCCTAGTCTCAAGGTGTCTATAGCTGCGGGTTGTGGGTTGGAGTGATTGGGGCCTGTTTGTGGCGGTGGGGGGCATCCTTTTTTCAAATTGCTCCTGGTTTTTACATATGGACCCTCATACTGATCTTTGACTCGAGCTGGTATTGTGCAAACTTAACTTTGGGCTCATGGATTTCTGCTTGGAAAGAGACTGAATGGCTGTATCCTGGCAGAGTGGGGGAGCCTTGAGGAAAACTGGATTTACTTGAAATTTGACTGGCTTTCTTTAGCCTAAGTTGCAGCTCAGGACCGGTGGTGACCCAAATCTTTTTTGGTTTTCTGCTGTTTTATGTTCCTATGGACAGGATTCTGCTTGGGTGTAATATTTTGGCCTTTTCCCTGTGCTGGATTATGTGATTACTACACTTTAAGAATGACGACATCAAGAATTAACTGCATCCTTCCTTTGATTTAAATTTGATTTCTAAGGTGGATCCCTGGTCATGAGAGGACCTGGGCGTCCACATATTTCTGTTGATTTATTTTAGTTCTTTTTCTTTTTTGTATTGTATGTTTTTCGTGTTTTTATTTTCTTTTGTGGATTGTGACTTTCAGTTTGGGCAGTGAGAGTGCCTGAACCTACCTGCCTTCCTGGTCATGAGAGGACTTGGGTGGGAGGGGTAGATCTCATTACCCATAATATTATTTTGTATAGCTATAAGAGGAGATTGCAACAATTTCAGAACTCTTGTGGATTTGGACTCTTCTTGGGCAGTGAGAGTGCCTGAATTCCCTATCACCCGGGCCATGAGAGGACTTGGGGGGGGGATTGTTATTAATTGTACTTTGTGAGGGAGGATTGCAGTGTTTTCCAAAATTAGGTGTAGGAGCGTTTGACTCAGCATATGTGGGATAGGGTGGAATTTTTAAGTGCCATTTTATTTTGTGTTAGGGTGGGTTATTTGAGTAATCTTGGGATTTGTCTTTAGTTTTATTCATTATTTGTTATTGTGATTTATAGTTTAAGTTTTCATTTTGGGGTAATTGTTTTGGGTGGGATTGGATTGGGGGTATTTATTAGATTTTAGTTAGTTTTGTTTATCAGTGGTGAAGAATGTGTTGGATGCCAGCCCCCAGAGTTGTGCGCTATTCATCCTCTGCTCTCCATGCCCTCCACCCTTTCACCATTCCTCCTCTCCAGTTTATAACTTACCAGTGCTGTAGAGCACTGGGTATTATGCCCAGGAGAAGGAGGGGGGCCGGGGGATGCGAACAGTGAAGGATGAACAAGGGGGTCATCGTATTGGAGTGGTAGGATCCAGGAGGTGCCCTGGGGCAAAATGGAATCCAGACTGTGGTTCTCCATGTCTGGTGCCCATACCCAAGGGCACTACTGATTGTGGTAGGCAGATGGTTCGGGCAGCCCAGGAGGTTCATCCAACTTAGGCGGTGTTGTGCAATGCCAGGTCCATTAAGAACAAGGCTGCAATTAGTGCAGATCTTGTTGAAATAGTGGACCTGGCATGCTTCACCGAGACCTGGCTGGATGAAAATTCTGGCCCCATCTTGGAGGCTGTAACTCTAACTGGGTACTCAGTGATACACCACCTGAGATTGGATCGTGGTGGGGGGGGGTGTTACGGTCTGTTTCAAGACTGAACTTAACCTCACGAGAGTATTAGTTGAGGGGGTTGAGTCATTTTAGTGTGCTGTTGTAGCAGTTGTAGGTTGTTGAATCACCCTTATTTATCATCCACCCAGTGATGAGATGGACCACGGGGTGTTGATAGGACACCTGATGCATATCTGTGGACTGTCGGGAACAGTTCTCAGGTGGTTTACATCTTTCCTCATGGGTAGAACACAGAGAGTGGTGTTTGGGGTTTATTCTTCAGGCCCAACTCCTCTGTCATGTGGGGTGCCCCAGGGTTCGGTGCTGTCACCCATGTTGTTCGCAGTGTACATGCTACCCCTCTGAGACATTGTTAGAAGGTATGGGCTGAGGTTTCACTGCTATGCAGATGATACCCAGCTCTACCTTTCTTTTGCACCTGACCAGGATGGAGCTCTCTCAGTCTTTAATAACTGTTTGGAAGAAATCCTGGAGTGGATGGATTCCAGCGGGCTGAAGTTGAACTCAGAAAAAAATGAGGTATTGGTTGTGGACCCAGGTCGCTGGATAGGGGGGACGGGAATTGGTGCGCCCTCTGGAATTTTTCTTGGCGGCGTCTCACTCCTGACCTCTGAATGGGTGCATAACCTGGTGGTAATTTTTGATGATGGACTGACTCTGCATTCTCAGGTGTCTGCTGTCATCAAAATGTCCTTTTATCATCTTAGGAATATTGCCAGGATTAGGCATCTGGTTCCGTCTTATGACCTTCCTACTTTGGTCCATGCCTTTGTGTCCTCGTGCTTGGATTATTGCAACTCCCTCTACCTAGGGCTTTGTGTGGTAGAAATCTGTCATTTGCAGCTGGTGCAGAATGTTGCGGCCCTGCTTTTGACAGGATCTGCTCGATCCTGTCATGTTTCACTGGTGCTGTGTGAACTGCACTGGCTGCCAGTACGGTGGTGGATCATCTTTAAAGTCAGTTTACTGACTTTCAAAGCCCTACATGGACAGGGCCTGGCCTATCTGAAAGAGCTCCTGGTCCCTTACTGCCCTGGTCGATCTCTCCGCTCGGCCGACGAGGGGTTGGTAGAGATCCCAAGGGTTAATTTTAAATAATCTGGTGCAAGATCCTTTGCATATGCAGCCCCCACCCTTTGGAATTCTCTACCCCATTGGTTGCGGGAGTGTGCAACTGTGGAGGGATTTAAGCAGGGCTTAAAAACCTTTTGTGGCACCAAGCCTTCTCATTGGATTGACTGATTTGCTTTTCTGATTTACTGTTATTTGATTTTAATTGAACTGATGTTTATATGATTTTGATTTGATTTTATATTGTTAGGCGCCTTGGCATTGGATAAGGCTCCTTATAAATAAACTTATTATTATTATTAACTCTGGTTCTGTTCCTGAACTCAGGTCATCGACGTTGCAAGCAAAAGCACTGCTGTTGTGCTGACGGCCAGCTCATACATTGCCACTTGTTGCCTGTCTCAGGTTGATCATGGTTTTATAGTCTGGGAAAGACTTGGATTGCAATTTGTGTGTCTGTTTCTACAAGGCAGAGGCCTGTGAAAGTTTGAGGAACTCAGTGCAAAATGCGGGCTCCCCAAAGAGATGTCTATCATTAATTGCAAGCTCAAGATTTTATAAAATCCTCACTAATGTCCTGGCTTCCAGATCAGGAAATCCCACTGCTCTAGATTAAACACATTTTGCAGAATCAGGAGACACTAGGCACCTTATCTCTTATCTATATAGTACAAGATGAGAGGTTATTACGTACATCATGTTAAGGAAAAGTGGGAGGAAGACCTAGGTATAGTGATTTCAGAGAAACAGTAGGAGCACTGTCTGGCACATGTATTCAGTGTGACTTCATTCCTCATGAGGAAAGACTTCTCTTGAAAATGATTTTAAGGTTTTTCAAAACTCCAGACAGGCAGGTGAACTATAACCCCCAAAAAGGAAATACATACTGGAGGCAATGTGGGGAGTTGGTGGCCACTCATGCCCAAGTATTCTGGAAATGCCCCAATCTTACACACTTTTATAATTCCCTGCAGTGAAAATTACAAGGCTTATTAAACTCACTGATACAGGTCACTGAGTGCTTGCTACATTCAAAGAACCTACTTGTGGGGTTTGCACTCCTTCTACACAAACAATTTTACATATTGCATTTGACTGATTTCTGCCAAAAAATAGACTGCAAAAATTGTCTCAATATGCACACTCCAGATATTTCACTATGACAGAATACAGTATAATGACAGAAGTATGCCACTTAGAAAAGACTACAGCCTACCTGAATCACTGGTACCTACATTTTGAACTACTGTGCATTATAGGTAGGCGAAGTGGCCGAAATTTGCTCCATGAAGTGATTCACGGAGTAACACAGAATCCATGAAGTACTCCGCAACGTAAAGTGGAGTACTTTGCGTCATAATGGGGAACACGAAGTCCATTGAAAACAATGACTTTGCGTTATTCTGGTTTCCCCAAATGACTTCTCCACCAATTTTAAGGTGAAGTACATTGAAATCAATGTACTTCACCTCACTTCGCTTTGTTTTTGACCTCCAAAGGTGAATTGTGCAGTGCTTCATGGGACTGCAGGTCACATGGGCTCTAGATTGTTCTGCACAGCCTCAGTTCTGTGTAATGTGTGTGTAGTGGAAGATGAAGACAATTTTCTCTCAGAGCTCTGCGATTCAAATCCCCTAAAAGCTGTTAAAAAAGGCTTTTTCAGCTATTTTTTTTTGCTCACAATTTAGTACATCAATTGTAGGAAACCCTCCTGTGCTCATATCATCGAGTGTTTATTGTTTGTGTATGGATTTTGAATGTTAATTTAGAACAGTCAGTCTGTGTACTGTGAAGTGTGCTTTGTGGAAGGGGCGTATCTCTGGTGTAGGTAGATTAACTGGTAGAAAAAGGCAATCTTTCTGTTTTGGTTATATTTTTCTTGTATAACTGTGTTAATGTACACACAGTAATATTTTCAGTAATTGTTTTGCTGATTGTTGTGGTGCATCAGTGTATAATTTCAGTTTGTTTAAAACATATGGTTATATTACTAATGGTTTTCAATTTGCTACACATTACTTGTAGTGTGTGTGTGAGTGTGTGTGTGATGCGTGCCATTAAATCAGACACCTTTTATTGTGCCACAGAGTAATTGCAGCAGTGTGAACCTGCTATCCACCGCACCTGCATGAATTTTTTATACTGCTTTGTGGTATCTTTACTGGTAGTGGACTGTTACTGCCATGCACTACCCTCCCCCAACCAGCAAAAGGTATTCTTTTCCAGATTTGGATTTGTGACTTGTAAGCACTGGTTAGGTGTCATTGTGCCTTTGCATCTGCAGCTCTTGAGTGCGCAGCGCAATCTTAATCTGTCTGTGCATTTGCAGTACACCATTAATTCTGGGAGACTTTACATTTCTTGCTATGCTCTCATTTCACTTCATCAGCAATGGGGAATTTTCTGGACACAAGTCAATAGCATTTTGAGGAGGCACATTAATTCTGGTGACTGTGTGTGACCACTGCGTGCATCACGGAGTGCACCATTAATTCTGGTAGACTTTGCATTTTTTGTTATTCTCTCATTTCACTTCATCAGCACTGGGGGATTTTCTGGACACAAGACAGTAACATTTTGGGGATGCAAATTAATTCTGATGACTGTGTGTGACCACTGTGTGAATGTCGGGGTGCACCATTAATTCTGGGGGACTTTGCATTTTTTGTTTTCCTCTCATTTCACTTCATCAGCACTGGGGAATTTTCTGGACTCAAGACAGTAGCATTTTGGGGATGCACATTAATTCTGGTGACTGTGTGTGACTACTGCATCCATGACATCTGAATGCTCCATTAATTCTCAGAGACTTTGCATTTCTTGTGCTCTCATTTCACTTCGTCAGCAATGAGGAGAGTTTTCTGGACACAAAATGTGAGCATTTTGGGGATGCACATTAATTCTGGTGACTGTGTTTGTGAGGGGCTGCCAATATTGTTGTCACTTCACCTTACTTTGCATTAAGGCAGAATGACAATGCGGAGTAAAAATTACAAGGCTAAGTGAGCCTTTTGCATTGGCCACTTTGCATAGCGGAGTGACAATGTGAAGTGCCCACTTTGCGGGCACTTTGCTGGTGAAATTTAAATTTGCTGTATCTCTATCGTGCATAAATGAATGCTTTACATTATGACTCATAGCCTGGATTTTTGTACCTTGACATCAATTTTATTATTATGTATGGTAGAACATGGTTACTGATAGAAATAGATTACTAGAAGTCCTTGTGTTGCAGCAGCTACATCATCATGCTGTTGTGCTGCACTGAGTACATCATTACTGCAGCTCACAGAATCAAATAGTCCCATGTGGCTACCGTTTTAAAGCTGTGGCTCATACCACTGATATTTGCACATGCAAGACAGTGTGGTCAATCATAACAATCACTTTATTTTACATTGCCCTTTCTCTTGGGCTTAACATTGCCTCACAGTCATTGGGATTAATAAAAATGCAAGTTTGGTGCCTAAGACAGCCATTCCTTTTGCTTCCACTCCCTTTCTCATTCTGGTAACACACTTGTCTTGGTGAATGGATGTCTTTACAAAACAGTAACATAAGAATGTCATAAAGCTATTTTAAATTGTAATGCTAGAGTTTCTGTGTATTTCAGTCCCATACACTATAAAGATTGCGTACAGATCTCCATAAATGGACAAAGCTTAGTCTGAAGCTCAAGGTTGTTGTGGCAACCAAGGGACCTCTCAAGTTATGCTCTCAAGTTCTCTGGTTGTGATAGCAATCTCTCAATTCAGACACAACCTTATTGCGTATGAAGAACCATACACAACCCTCTATTTCATAACATTTACCTGAAACAACCTGGGAAAACTGAGCACTCATCCCACTGAAAAAAAAAGACTGCTCTGCAGAAGTAAGTATAAACAAGATCTGGCAGAGCCACTACGACTGTGAATGCATTAACTAGATAAGGGTGTTTCATGGGCTTAAAAATGTATTTATTTATTTTAAAAATATCAGATTTACAAACTTTTGAGTCAGAGTCACCTCGTTGAAACTAATACAAAGACAGCATAGTTAACAAGTCAAAAAAACAATGACTCAGAGAGCAGACAGTTGTAACAATCATTCACTGGAGATACATGGGTAGCAGTAGATAAACAGATTGCATAGTTTAGGCACACAGGCACCACATCAAGAAGATCAAAGCAGTTCAAACAATATACAACAGCTAAAGCAAATAGACATCAGGAGTCAAACAGAAGCCCAGAGTGTTCACATGAAGGCTGTTGCATACACTAACTAAATCAAAGTACAGTACAATGAGAAAGGGCATATTTAAGCAGTAAGGCATGACATAGTGTGTGTTATCATGTAATAATAACTGGCTTAGCCTTTTTCCCATAGGAAAACCGTGGTGTAATTTGCCGTTATAAAGGAGCGTTTATAACGGCAAACACGGGTACGGTTTCCCTCGCTCTGCGCATGCCCCCACTGCTGCTTTTCCCTTCAGAACCGGGTGGGCTGCAGAGCCACTTGCATTCATTTTATATAATTGCTGAAGTGAAAAAGGCAAACCCAGCAATTATATAAAATAAAACATGGGTTGATGTGTAAAGTCGAAGTTTACACACACTGTTGGGGTTAGATGCTTTTAATAAACCCCTCGAGCTTTGCTCTTGGGGTTTATGTAGCATCTTACCCCTCGGGTGTGTGTAAACTTCTCATTACACATCCTGACCCATACTTTATTCTCTATATAATGTCACTCCTGGGGAGGGTTGAAGCACAAGGTGAAGCTGAGTGCTTCTACCACCCCAGGAGTAACATTATTACACGATAACACACACCCTGGAGTGCCTTATTGCAATTATACAATGGCTTGTTGTTACATACAGAATAAAAAATACATTTTAAAGGATGTTTTTGTTAATGTGGAAAAATATTTCCTAAGAGAAAATGCAAGGAATGACCCAAATCCAAAGCTACGGTGATGTTATTGTGTAATAACATCACTGTTTCAATGGGTCAGCAGCCAATAACATCACTGTTTCAATGAGTCAGCAGCCAATCAGCTTCTTACATTTTTCCTTGCCATTGTATAATTAAAAATAATGCCACCATCTGTATTACAGTTACCTATATGTTTTGCATTTTATTATGTGCACTGTTATAGCAATCAACTCAACAGAACCAGGCCATCATATACATGAAGGTACTGTACCCTAACTGAAAACACTGCTGAGACAACTGTATGTTGTGACAAGGTGGAAGATAAATACAATGCTGAGCCAAGTTTTTGAAGACATTTGATGTGCTTAATTGTGTTTTTTTTAGAGACTGATACACAGTTCACACACAAAATTCATATAATATAAAAGTGCATATGCCCAAATGCCAATGTAAATTCGACACATTTCATTACAAGCTGTTCTCTTGAAGGAAGATATTACTATATAAGGCCCAAAAATGGGCATCAGGTAAATGTAAACTGGGCTAGGTGTGTTATTGAGGGTATTGCATAGTTTATCTTTTATTGCTGCTCCACCAGATCAGCAATATTTGCACAAGCTGTGTCCAGTCCAGATTTTACAGCTCTGGCCTGGGTCTGGTGAACTTGGTTTTTCCCATACCACACTGCATGTGGCTTAGTGATATACTGTACAGATGGCTACAAAGTCTAACCCATTGAAGGCTGAAGTTTTAGAAAATCTTTA
The DNA here is from genome assembly GCA_016271365.2 of Neoceratodus forsteri. Classification (NCBI taxonomy): domain Eukaryota; kingdom Metazoa; phylum Chordata; order Ceratodontiformes; family Ceratodontidae; genus Neoceratodus; species Neoceratodus forsteri. The sequence continues at coordinate 523,362,112 of CM057452.1, read as the reverse complement.
TGTTTAAAATACCAAGACTCACTCTCCTCCCATCACAATTAATCCTCTACCAAAGTCATGCTTAAATACTGGTGCTTCTACATCCATACCACTAAGCTTTTAATGCCAACATGCCACTTCTGCTGTTATGAGCTCCCCCATCCGTGAAGTCCCATTCTACTTGTGGCAACCCCACACAACCCTAAAACCAGGTAATTTTCCAGGGAGCAGCTCTTTACATCATATCAACTACATTACTGCTAAACTCCTTATTTGTAAACATTTTGTTGAGACATTTTTGTTGTAATATATCCATGATCAGGAGAAATAAATTTGTAAAAGAAACCAAAATCCCCATTTATCAGTTCACTGAATCACAATAAAGCATGTTATGAACTTATCAGATTGTATGTGTAACCTACAGTAAGTCCAACAGCAATTAGACACACAAATGCCTACATATTTGCAAGTGAAGCAAATGTAGTTACTATCATTCAGCTGTAAACACTTATAGTTACAAATTGCAAGTTAAGAAGATTCAGTAGAATATAAACAGCCCAGCCCAGAACTGCCTGACTGAGAATGAAATTGCTGTATTATTTGGAAAAAGGCAAGGCTGGGACTCTTGCTATGCAAAGTCCTGCAAAGAAGCACACTGACTGCTCTTAGGAAGGTGATGTCAAATGGCTTAATGAGGTGTTGTGAGGGGCCTAGGGGAACTTTTTATGCAGAAAGTTCTGACTGCTAGAAGATAATGAATTAACTTTTTGTGGGCTCCATTAATTCCACAAGCCAGAGGAAAAATAGTGCTCTAAAACTTCCTATACACACACACAGGCAGCGTAGTAATGAGGCTTCAGTGGAGGAATCCATTTTTAACACACTATTATGTTGTTTGGCAGCAAAGATGAAATCAGCCCTTTTCTGAATATAATAATTTATTGCTGGTCCACTGAATCAGCAATATTTGCACAACCTGTGCCCAGTGCATATTTTACAGCACTGGTTCTGGTCTGGTGATCTGGGTTTTACCCATACCACACTGCATGTGGCTTAGTGATGTACTGTACAGATGGCTGCAGAGTATAACCCATTGAAGGCTGAAGTTTCAGAAAACCATTATGTTAAAAATATCAAGACTCCCTTCCTCCCTCAGCCCCAGTCACAATTAATCCTCTACCAAAGTCATGCATAAATACTGGTACCTCTACATCCACACCACTAAGCTTTTAATGCCAAAATGCTTCTTCTGCTGCTTTGAGTTCCCCCATCTGTGAAGTCCCATTCTGCTTGTGGCAGCCCCCCCAACCAGATAATTTTACAGGGAGCAGCTCTTTACACAATATCAACTAAATTACTGCTAAACTCTTTAAAAACATTTGTGGCAGCTCCCCCCAAACCATATAATTTTCCAGGGAGCAGCTCTTTACACCATATCAACTAAATTACTGCTAAACTCTTTATTTAAAAACATTTTGTTGAGAAATTTTTGTTTTAGTATATCCATGGTCAGGAAAAATTAATTTGTAAAATAAACCCAAATCCCCATTAATCAGTTCATTGAATCACAATACAGCATGTTATGAATTTTTCAGATTCTATGTGTAACCTACAGTAAGTCAAACAGAAATTAGACATACAAATGCCTACCTATTTGCAAGTGAAGCAAATGTGGTTATTATCATTCAGTTGTAAATACCAATAGTCACAAACTGCAAGTTAAGAAGATTCAGTAGAATATAAACAGTAGCACAGAACTGCCTGCCTGAGAATGAAGTTGGTATATTATTTGGAAAAAGGCAAGGCTGGGTGTCTTGCTATGCAATGTCCTGCAAAGTAGTACACTGACTGCTCTTAGTATGGTGGTGTCAAATGGCTTAATGAGGTGTTGTGAGGTGCCATGGGGAACTTGTTATGCAGAAAGTTCCAGGAAGTGTTTAACCCATTCTACTTCTGATAGCTTTCTATGTCTGTGCTATCCATTGGTAATCTGACACAGAATGACTCCCAGAAGATAATGAGTTAACTTTCTGTGGGCTCAAGCTAGAGGAAAAATAGTGCTCTAAAGCTTCCTATACACACCCAGACAGTCGTAAAAACTGGAATAATAGGTTCCAAGGAGTATAAACTCACCAGGAATGTTGAAAAAACTACCCCTTCTCATTCATTCACAGGTGTCATTCATTCACAGGTGCCAATGAATGTATTTTTTAACCATGCTGGTTCATCTTCTTGCTTCCCTCATGGGAAAAATGTGAAACTACATTTATGTTATTTTAAATGAGTGATAAATAGCTTGTACAGGGGGATGGCAGCTCTGATAGTTGTTCCAGTCTTTCTTTTCACTGATATAAACTGAGCCAGGAAAAAAGTAAGTAGGAAAAAAAAAACATAATTTTGTTTCTACAAGTAGTTGTTAATTGCAGCTGGTATTTTTAACATGTGCAAGTCAACTCCACTTCTCAAACTTGGAAAGAAAAATACACATCATCACAGACTCTGTTTACCAAGTACTGTGCCCATGATTAAAATAATTTCAACTCCCTACCCCAAAAGATGTGCCCTCACATGAACCTGCATGATTTATCTGTAAGAACAATTAAAACATGTATTTCAAAATGCATTACTAACACCAATGCTTTCAAGGTTATGAAACTACTAAAAAGTCAAACTATATATATATATATATATATATATATATATATAGATAGAATGAATGAATATGGTAAACAAATATTATTAATCCCAAAAACTGAACTTTGTTTTTATTATATAAATGTTTAAGAAATACCTGAAAGCTGTCTATTTTCCTTGGAAGATGTAGTTTCAGACTCATCTTAGTCTTTCCTTTTGAGACACCAGGTGACTCTGATAATTATTTGTTCCGAGGGTTTTTAAGTCAGTTTGAAGGCATAAAGTATCTTCTGTTCTAGTTCTTAACAAATTGCAGGTACTCCACATACTTGTTGTTCCTTGGTCCAGATCCCAAACTAGTGAATCTTCTTTCAACATGATAGATCCATCTCATGCCCCTCCCACATGAATAAAAAAAAGGTGGGATGGATCTTTTGGAGCTTCTTGGGTGGAGGTGGGGTGGATCTTACTTCCCCCCAAAAAACAATGCAGCCTCCCACTACTCAGGGTCCAGTTCTTGTACCACCCATTTAAGAAAGAAAATAGTACCCTGCAACCATTGACTAACATGAAAGCATATTTATTTGAGGACAGAAAACATTTCTTGGAGGAGGGTAAGTTGGAGGAGACTATTTACACCTTCAGTCAGTTCCACGAACAGAAAACATGACATCACTCCTTTTGTACATGCAATACTCCTGTTGGCTCTGCCCACAGTCGTAAAAATGGTTTATCAAGCGCTCAAGATGTGCAACACATACTGTACACTGGTGTGGTGCAGAAAAGGAGAAGTGGAGGGTGGGAATGGAGAGGGGTTGAAGTGAACAGGGAAGTCTCCCCTTCCCTGCTCACCTCAAACCCCCTCCATGCCCACCCCCCAGGTGGTGGAGGAGGAGGAGGGGCGAGGAAAGGAGGGAAAGGACACAGGAGGTAAGAAAGGAGTTGAAAAATGAGGCTGCAGTGGCAGGATCAGAGATGGGATGTCACCCATTATGGGGATGCTGGGCCAGAGGGAGAAAAGGGTGTGAACGACCTTCTGGAGCTTAGATGGGTGGTTAAGGTTGTTGTGGAGGGTGGATGCAATGTAATCAGCTTTCATAAACCTAGCAGCTCTGGTACAGGCATTGTGAAGGGCCCTGTAACTAATAAGCTTGAACGGGGAACCGGTGGACTTGTAAGTCCACCAGGCAAGGACACATACTCAATAGCAAGCTAGCAATTCAGCTGAGATCGAGGGTAGGTGAGAATCTTGGACCTAGATTTTATCGGGGGGGGAGGGCATGGTGCTCCCAGACAGATAAGTGATAGTGATATATGTTATTCATAAATTTGCTTATGAATATGGATTACCCAACTAAGCAGAGTTCATTTTCAGTGAAGTCCTTGATGCAAAGTGATTACAAAGTACACAGTCATAATATTTATCTGCAATACATGGACGGGAACTTTTTCCCATACAAACAGAATTTGCAAATATGTATTTTTATTTTATAGTCACTTCCACACAGCAAATTCTTACATTTTGGGGAAATACTCCTTCATCAGGGAGTGTAGAAGTGCTATAAACTTGGTTACAAGGTACAAAGTCATATATTATTTTATTTACAAAGAGCAATATATATGTGCGTATGTGTATGTGTATGTATATGTGTGTGTGTGTGTGTGTGTATATATATATATATATACACACACACCCACCCTGGATGTTATGTACCCTAAATGATTGTTGCTGTTTTCTGATTGTGTCCCACCACCATGCCTTTGTATAACCCACCCCCTACGGGCACACCTGGAAATGAGCATTGGCTCAGTGTGCCTTTCCGTTAACAACGTTTAAATAAATACATATATATATATATATGTATGTGTGTGTGTGTGTGTATATATATATATATATATATATATATATATATAAATATATATATATATATATATATATATATGTATATACACTCTTTAAAAAACACTGCATTAATGCATCAGGATAAATGAATAGCACAAAAGTAGGGAAATGTGCCATTACAGTTTCTAACCCAAATGCCCCAACCCCAAGCAGCAAAAGGAAAAAACATTAGGGTTTTTGTTCTCCAGAGTCTTGGAAAATCGGTGGTGGGGTCTTTCTTGAGGGTTGTCAACCCTAATGCTCACCTCTGCCCCCCAACCCCTAGCCTCCAATCCAAAGCACAAGGTACAGCTCTAAGCCACTGCCTCAAAATGATACACTCTTCAAAGGTAGAGAAGTATTTCCAGCCACAGGTTGCCAAGACAATTTGTTGTACATTTTTACACACAGGTTGTTTGCTTAAGGAATGGGGTGGGCATTATGGTTGACAACCCCCAAGGAAGACCCCACCACTGATTTGCCAAGACTCTGGAGACCCCAAGCCCTAATGATTTTACCTTTTGCTGCTTGGGGAGGTAGGGGGAATACCGGGTATTAGCATCACCGGCAAAATAAAGCCTGGCAGATCATTGCAGGCAAGTCATTGCAGTAGATAACACAGCAGGTTATCAACATCACGGGCAGCAATACCACAGACCATGACACAGTGAGGATAGACATCACAGGACAGTACAGTGCAGACAGGGAGCAGGACAACTGGCTGGCTGCACAGGAGGTAGGCGTTCTCCACTAGGTAGGGGCACCACAGACACAGGTGGCATTGTCCATAGTCTGAGTAGGCAGGCTGTGAGTTGGACAGGTTCAGGGGCTCTGGGTGGGTCTGCAGTCCTGGGGCTCACAGGGCTGTGCGGAGTGGTGCTCTGGAGGCACATTCCTCCATGAAGTGCAGGCACTGGGATCCATTGCCACAGTGTACCCTGTGGAGTCCCATCAGTGCCCACCCCCTGTTTGGCTTCCAGGTGTTGGTCTTCGGCAGCTGTTGGTGAGGCAGCAGGGTGGCACTGCAGCTGTTCTTTGCTGGTCGGTGTGGCACTGTACTTCAGTGTACTATGTCCCAGTGCCATGCCAACTGGGTGCCACTCCATGTCCACTGCTGTTGCCCTACCTCCATCTCTGATTGGGCTCGTCGGGGTTGGCAGCACACTGCAGGCCAGTAACATGCAGTATTGATGCTCATGTTGTTAATTACCTGTGGTGTTATTGACCACGATGTGCTGCCTGCAATGTTTTGCCTGGCTTTATTTTGCTGGCGATGTTAACACCCGGTACTGGTGGGGGGGGTGTTAGGGTTGGAAACACTAATGCCACATTTCCCTACTTTTGTGGCATTGTTACCCTAACTGGTGCATTAACGCAGTCTTTGCAAAGAATTTCGTAACTTTTTGAAATACTATAATCATATCCTCATTTGCTTGTGGGGGTTCGACTCCTGCACTCCCATTTCTCCATAGATGCATACATGTATGTTGCTCCTAACATAGGTAAGAATTCAGGAACTGAGTTCTCAACATCAGAGACAAAAAAAAAAAAAGAATCATCTTATATTCCTATTGTGCCACCCTAATGCTTTTGATACTTGTGTTCTGGCATACCACAATTGCAAGGAGTTCCAGGCTGATAGCAAATAATAAGGGTAACGGGGGAACCTCTGTCTAGTACCTCCTTCCAGAACAAATCTGTCGGAATTAAAACTGCTGACTTTGCGTTATGATATCCAGAGATTTGTGTCCCCTGGTTTCTTGTGGATTTGAGTAAGGTGAATCATTCCTCTTTAATGCAAACAGTTAGGCTACACCTCCAGAGATCGACTACTCTACCCCTGTCATTGTGGGGCTGAGTGAGTATTATCAAGATGAATGTTCTTCCACTGCTACTGTATCCCTTAGGTATGATGGGGATTTTCCTTCTGAAATCTTGGTTTCTCCATCTCCAGAGGAATATCAATCAGTTTTTATGGAAGGGTGGTTTGGTTCATCAGGCCTATTTCAAACTTACACAACCAAAAGAGGATGTGTTGGGGGGGTGGGGTGGCTCCAGCTTCCTGACTTCTTTCTATACTATTTGGCTCTGCATAGTGCAAAGTGGCTGCAATAGGGGAGTGCAGCAGCCAGTAGTTTTTCAGGGACTTGCCAACCTGCATGGCTTCAATTCGAATACAACTTGAGCCGAAAGTCAGGAATTCAAATTAGTAGTTTTTTACATCCAAAACCCTTTGGTTTACCACTCTTGCTTAGATGACCCACCCCCCCTTTACTTGGTCTCTAAAGGCTTGCTTACAGCTTCAAACTTACCTGAGGGTAGACTGGGGTAAGGCACTTACCCAGCCTGTACTAGGTAATCCTCACTTCCAAACTGGGGACAAGGCCATTCCGGAGGCCTTCTATTCTCCTCTGAGAGTGGTCACAGTGACATCCTTGCTTAGGAATGATCGATTGTTAACGTTGAGGGAGCTGAAATCTACATTCGAGATTCCTGTCTTCCATGGATTTAAGTACTTACAACTTTCTATGGTTTAAGGGATTTTCTGGGGCATGGGCCATAGCTATCACTGGGTGCTGGAGCGTTAGATCAGCTCATGTTCAAAATTACTCAGCCTCACCTGGTCTCTGCTTTTGTTTACAATCAGCTAACCCTCATGTTTTATTAGGGATAGGATTTTTCTGGTAGCAAAATCTTAATCTGAATTACGACTCTTCTCTGGCAAATGATTTGGCGTAACCTTTATAAGTTTGTGAAGAGACACCGGTACTGATGGACCCAGTTTCGGATCCTACATAATTAATATTTTATGCCGATTAAGTTGTACAAGATGAGTAGGGCCCCATCTCCTGCTTGTTTTCATTTTGGTCTCTTGGAGGGGAACTTAAAACATATACTATGGAACTGTGCTAAAATCCAACCCTTTTGGTGTAACGTCAAGTCAATTTTGGATTCTCTTTTGGGTTTAGAGGATGCCTTCACTCCTGAAGTTTGTCTTGCTAGAGATTTTACTCCCTCTCTGATTCAGCAGTGTAGGGCCCACATGGTCTTAATCTCCATAGCAGCAAAAACAGTTATACTTTGGCACTGGCTGGATGACAGTGCCCCCTCCTTCAGGGAGCGGTACATGGAGATAACCCAGGCTTTAGTGGTGGAGAAGCACGTTGTGCTGAGAATTCAAAGTGACTTTTATAAACAGGATTAGGAAACTTTTCATATGCTTTAGTTAACATCAGGCATGCATTGATAGGATGTATGCAAATTATTTTTTTTCAAAATTCTAACTACACCCGATCCAACTGTGTCATACCGTAGTGTGGTTAGGGGGAATCCTGGGGAAGCTGGATGCCACTGGCCACTCTGAGACTAGCTGTCTGCTCTGCAGAATGGGGGTGTTTATACTCTTTGACCTCTCTAGCAGAGATGCAGAGAATTTTTAATCCACCGGCGAAGTGGAAGTGAAGTGGTGACTTCGCGTTAGCGGAGCACAACGCAAACTGGGCACTGCAAAGTGCTCACTTCGTGTTATTATTATTATTACAGTACTACTTCTCGTTGCCTTTATGCCTTAACGCTAAGTAAGGCTAAGTGAGAAGAGAATAGGCAGTTCCCCACACATCACATGGCTTACAATACTGAAAGACACATGCTAAAGCCAGGCAGGAAGGAAGTGAGTCAGAGAAGCAGTTTCACTTTCTCCTTTTGCATTTGTAGAGGGAGAAAGCATTGTGAGAGGAGACTAGGAGTGAAAATGCTTGATTGCCTTGCCACTTGCGTTTCAGAAGAAACCCAACAGCTTTTTTTAAAAGCTATATCTTTATTTACTTTTTGTATTGTATTTGTGTTTTTTTTGTTAGTAAATTTTTTTTGTATAAGTTTTGTTTTGTGTGTGTGACTGACTGTGTGTGTCAGTGAGTGTCAGTGTGTGTCTGTGTGTGTCGGCCTGGGGACTTGTGCCAGGATGGACCCAGGGGAAAGCGAGTTGCTGGCCCATGGACATGGTCGGAAGGTAGTGCTGACCTGTGGGGGCGGGGCGTTCATGTCATGCTGGTCTGCTCCCGACTCCTGGGTGTTGCTTCCCCCATGTTGAAGCAACAGGAGCAGTAGCAGCAGCAGCACCAGTGCCACCGGTGGCTGCTGTGTATCCACCTTCTCCGCCACTACCACCACCACCACCACCGATAGCAGCAGCTGTAGGGGCTCCAGCAGCACCCCCTCCACCACCTCTACAGTCACAGGAGGTGGCCCTGGAAAATTTAGGTGGTGGGACTCATGTGAGGACTGCGTCTGGTCCCCCTCACAGCTCCCCAGTGTGGGAGTTTTTTAACTCTGTGGTGGGAGACAGCACAGTGGTGGTGTGCCATCTGTGTGGTGTGCTGGTGCACCGTGGCCCCCAAGGAACACATTTGGGAACCGGTGGCCAGCATGCCCACATGCTAAACCACCACAGGGCAGAGTGGCAGGCTGCCACAGAAGGGGTCAGGCGTCCACCTGCTGGCCCTTCCGTGGCAGTGGTCGAGGGTGCTGCTGGGGTGGGAGTCATGCCTCATCACCACCACAGCAGGAGGAGGGCTAGTACAGCATCTGCTCCACCACCACCACCACAGCCACCAGCACCACCCTCTCCACCACCACCCCCACCATCTAGATTCCCTGCTGCAGTGGACCCCGCCACAGTCCCTGCAACAGAGGCTGACATCGCCCTGGTGTGGGCAGCTCTTGAAGAAAACAATGAGAGGGTTGGTGCTTTGCAGCAGCAGGTGAACAGAATAGAAGAGCAGCAGCAGCAAATAGTTTCAGTGCTGCACCTGCCTGGACCACCATGGCATCCCATGGCCACAGTAAGTTAGGGGATTGTTTTCACACCCCCACCCCACCCATTACTGTGTTGTACTGTTTTGTGTGTTTTGCTTGTTGTTGTTTAATCATACATATTTTCCCTTCCAGGGGAATCTTTCTTGCACTACATAGTGCAATACATTTGTGTGGAAACAGTCCGTAATTTCATTACAGTGTGTCACGTGATGGAGGAATTCCCATTCTGAAAATCTGCCCACATTCTGCCTCCCTTCTCAGCAACGTTAGGACATGATGCCAGGGAGAGTGTGTGTGCATGCTCCTTATAGTGAAAATCCAATTGTCCGGCAGCTTTCCGAATGTTTCTTTATGTTATAATGGTCAGATTGTGGTGAAACATGTGGGCACATTTCCAGTAAGAAGAGTCTTGTTATGGAAACATTCCCACATTTCACCACAAAGTCAACCTTATAACATAAGGAAACATTGGGATAGCTGCTGGACATTCACTATAGTGGAGCATGCATCTGCACTCCTCCTGACATCATGTCCTAACATTGCTCAGAAAGGGGGGCAGAATGTGGGCGGCTATTCTGATCGGTAATTCCTCCATCACGTGACACACTGTAATGAAATTATGGGTGGTTTCACAGAACTATATTGCACTCTGTGGAGCAAGAAATATTCCAGTGGGAGTAATGCCCCCACATATTAGTTTATGTGCATCACCATAACTATGTAATGTGGTGAATGTCTGTAAAGCAGCAGCGCAACAATCTGTTGAGAACTCTGGCCTATAATTTTTAATGCCATGTTACAGCTTCTTTTACTTACATCATGACTGACTGGAATGATAGGAGAATTTGCAGTAGTTGAGTCTGCTGTACTAGCTTTATTCATGTATGAAATAATAAAAGGAGCATTCCTTTTAAATTGGTGCTGACCAGGTCTTTGTCATTGTTTTCCTCTGCTTTTCTACATCACATCAATTAGTTGTTATATATTACTTCTGTTGTTAATTAACAGTTAAGCAGCAGGCAGTGTTTTATGACACCACGGAACAATAGTTATTGAAAAGCAGCTGCAAATAAATACAAACCTGGTCTGAACAATATTGGAAGGCGTGCTCATTTTTTTTCATACATGAAAAAAGTAATCAAGTAAGTTAAGCAGACATAAATTGTGAAAATAAGCGTATCATTCAAGTCACGACTCGGAGGTAACTAGTGGTGGCTGTGGCAATGTAATGTAGCATAAAAAAGTACAGTTCAAAACTGTCAGGACATTCTTGCAATGCTGCTTTAATTGTAATGTCAGTATGACATCATGAGCTCACAGCAACAATCACAGAACACACAAAAGTGGCACAGAGTCCCCAGATTTTTTCTGCAGGCCCAAAATGCATCCTCCTTGTGTGCAGAAAATTGACAAGTGGTAACACAGTGAAATGAGAGTGTTTCAGCACATACAAAGTCCCCCAGTATAAAATGATGACTGTGAGCGTCGTGTTGCTGGTCCAATGTGTTCTGCGAGACGATTCGAGCAAATGCAATGTGATCATTTCAACTGGATTGAAGGGTGCCCTTTGGCTGTATACTAATAGTAGCCTTGGTGAGTAGATATATACATAGAAATATGGTTGTGTATTGTATAGGTGAGGAGGAGGGTTGACATGGACATGTACTCATGGTATTGTTCTGCATCGCAGGTCACACAGAAACTGTTGGTGTGCACATTCCAGTGCTCAATGAGAATTTTTTGCGCTGAAATTGGAAACGGATAACTCTCACGCACATGAAGGTAAGTATTTTTTGGGGGGTGGGGGGAATCATATTTGAAGGGTTTGTCTCTAATAGTTTCTTATTTTGTTCGTTCTTCACAGATTTCATCTGCATCCTTCTGGAGTCCGGTTGTTAATGATGGTCACGGTCACCTAATGAAACAACTTCTGCGTGTTGCATGTGTGCCCAAGCTCGGGTGGAGGGGGGAGGTGCCTGATGTTGAAGAACTTTTTTGGATAAGGCCACTTTGACAGAACAACAAAGCATCTGGAAGTTTCCTAAAAAAAGAAATGAATTACTTCTTACAACTTAATTGTTATTTGTCCCTCCCTGGTTCTCAAATCTCAATCTAAAGTCAAGTTACATTTCAAACTCACATCTTGTCAACTAACACAACCTGTGTGCAATATTTGCTGCAGTCTTTCCAAAACAATGAAATGGATGAAATAAAATCTTCATACTTACCAGAATGGATTTCACAGGAATATTACATCGGTTCCTCTCCGTATGGTACAGTTACAGTACCATTCCCAATGAGTTTTAGCGATGGAGACTTTTTTTGTTACCCTGTAAAAGAAACAAAATAAGTGTACCATATGTGTTTTACAATTGCAGCTCTGAAAAGCTATAGAAAACAAAACATACAACTAAAGGAAGTGAAACAGCATAACAAATATGAGTACACATACTCACTTCTTGGTTTGAATATTAAAAAGCTTTGTGTCTGTGGCTGATGGATGTGGTGGTCCGGACAGACTCAGGCTCAGTGGTGGCAGTGGCTAACATCAGTCCCGGTGGTGGTGGTCCAGGGGGCGGACAGACTCAGGCTCAGTGATGGCAGTGGCTAACATGAGTCCCAGTGGTGGAGGTCTGGGGGGCAGACAGACTCAGGCTCAGTGGTGGCAGTGGCTAACATCATTCCCGGTGGTGGTGATCCAGGGGGTGGACAGACTCAGGCTCAGCGGTGGCAGTGGCTAACATGAGTCCCAGTGGTGGAGGTCTGGGGGGCGGACAGACTCAGGCTCAGTGGTGGCAGTGGCTAACATCAGTCCTGGTAGTGGTGGCCCAGGGGGGCAGACAGACTCAGGCTCAGTGGTGGCAGTGGCTAACATCATTCCCGGTGGTGGTGGTCCAAGGGGTGGACAGACTCAGGCTCAGTGGTGGCAGTGGCTAACATCAGTCCTGGTAGTGGTGGCCCAGGGGGCAGACAGACTCAGGCTCAGTGGTGGCAGTGGCTAACATCATTCCCGGTGGTGGTGGTCCAGGGGGTGGACAGATTCAGGCTCAGTGGTGGCAGTGGCTAACATCAGTCCCAGTGGTGGGGGTCTGGGGGTGGACAGACTCAGGCTCAGTGGTGGCAGTGGCTAACATCAGTCCTGGTAGTGGTGGTCTTGGGGGGCAGACAGACTCAGGCTCAGTGGTGGCAGTGGCTAACATCAGTCCCGGTGGTGGTGGTCTGGGGGGGCAGACAGACTCAGGCTCAGTGGTGGCAGTGGCTAACATCATTCCCGGTGGTGGTGGTTTGGGGGGTGGACAGACTCAGGCTCAGTGTTGGCAGTGGCTAACATCAGTCCCAGTGGTGGTCGTCCGGGGGGCGAACAGACTCAGACTCAGTGGTGGCAGTGGCTAACATCAGTCCTGGTGGTGGTGGTCCAGGGGGCACACCGCCTTTTAAAAACTTCAGTTAAAACCTGCCAACATTAACCACATCATCATCCTCATAAAGAAAACAGCCCTCACAGTCATCGATGTCCGAAGTCTGACCACTGGGAAATTCTTTCTCCATTGTGTCATCATCTACGTCAGTGGTGGGCCGTTTCAGGCAGCCACTGCCAGTGCCACCAGGATGCTCCATTTCCACATCAGCAAGATCACCATGACTAGGCCAGGGTACGAATACCGAGGTTGCAGTCTGTGCTGGTATGTGCCTCTCATTTAGTAACCGACTTCAGGGGGGTGGATTTTAAGGAAATGGGAAGGATCCTTAAGGAGCATTTGGATGGGATTGGGTCAGACATGGACGCTGATAGTAGGTGGGAAATCATCAGGAGAGGGGTGCAGGATGCTACCAGCACCTGTGCAAGAGTAAGACGAAAATGCGGTAGGGCCCAAAAACCCTGTTGGTGGACCAGGGAAGTCCAGGGGTGGTGCGGGAAAGAAAGCAGCCTATAAGAAATTCAAGTGCTCAAGGAGTGAAAGGGATCGAGGGGAGTATGAGCTGATGGCTAGAAGGGCCACTAGAGTGGTGAGGGTGGCTAAGGCAAGGAAGGAGCAGAACCTGGCCAGGGAAATTAGGAGAGGGAAAAGGGGTTCTTTAGATACATTGGGGAAAGACGAAGGGTGAAGGGGCAGATTAGCAGGATTAAATCAGGGAAGAGATGGGCACAAGACCCAGAGGAGCAGGCTGAGGTACTAAATGAGTACTTAATCTCAGTTTTCACCAGGGAAAATGGGGATGCTGCATCATACATGGGAGGGACAGAGATAATGAGGAGGGGCCCTGCAATCGGGTCTGGGGCGAGGGGGCATCACTGGCAGGTGGGGGAGGGCTAAGCAGGGAGAAGAGGTACTGGAAGAGAAATCACAGCAGAGAGAGTGAGGAAGCCTCAGCTCCCTTAAGATGGAGAAAGCACCGGGGCGGATAAATTACATCCTAGAGTGCAGAAGGAACTTGCAGATGTCCTGGCGAAACCCTGGCAGAGCTTTTCACCATCTCTCTGAGGACAGGGTGGGTGCCCCAAGACTGGAAGGTGGCGCATGTAGTGCCTATCCACAAGGGGGATCAAGGAGGTGGCAGGGGACTACAGGCCTGTCAGCCTGACATCAGTGGTGGGCAAGGTGATGGAGGGCATTGTCAAGGAGAGGCTAGGGGGGGACCTGGATAAGTCAGGGTGCCTGGACGATAGACAGCATGGATTCATCCCGGGAAATCATGTCAGACAAACCTGGTGGAATTCTATGACTGGGTGACAAGTGCCTTGGACCTGGGTAGACCAGTGGATGTCCTCTTTCTAGACTTCAGCAAGGCATTTGACTCTGTTCCTCGATGGGCCTGTTGGATAAACTAGGAGAAAAGGGGTGGAAACCAGATGATCCGATGGATAGGCAATTGGCTCCAGGACCGGACCCAGAGGGTCGTAGTTGAGTGGGATAGTCTCTTCCCCAAGGAGGGTCATTAGTGGGGTCCACAGGGATCAGTCCTTGGGCCCTTCTGTTCAGCATCTCATTATCTGACATAAGGACAGGAATCAGGAGTGAGATGAGTCTCTTTGCAGATGACTCGAAACTGGGGCGGTGGTGGATGGGGAAGAGGGAGGGTGGCCCTGCAGGGGACCTGGAGGCTCTGGAAAGATGGTCTAGAAAGTGGAAGCTGAGGTTTAATGCAGGGAAATCAAGGTACTCCACCTGGGGCCAGAAACCCAGGCCAAGTGTACACCCTGGGGAATACTACAAGTCTCAATGGCTGAGAGGGACCTGGGGTGGTGGTGGATGTCAAGATGAACAACTCTGAGACTTGTAGGAGGGCAGCAGCCAAGGCCAACAGGATGCTGGGATGCATCGCTAGGGGATCACCTCAGGAGGAGTGATACCCCTCTGTATAACTGCTTGGTGAGGCCGCACCTGGAGTACTGCGTGCAGTTTTGGAGCCGCATAAAGAGGGACATTAACCTCCGGAGAGGGTACAGAGGAGGGCAACCAAAATGATTTGGGGCTTGGGGACAGGACCTATGAGGAGGCTCGAAGAGCTAAATATGTACACTTTGGAAGAGAGAAGGGACTGGGGGACATGATGAGGTCTTCAGGTACATGAAGAGGGTAAATAGGGAGGAACAGTGAGGGTGCTTGAGAAGGAAGGAGGAGGGGGGGCCACTATGGGGCATGGGTGGAAGCTGGAGGAAGATTCAGGGAGAAAGGAGGAGGTGCTACTTCACTGAGAGGGTGGTAGAGCCATGGAATGCACTACCTAGGGGCTGGTGGAGGCAGAGACAGTGGAGGGGTTCAAGAGGGGTGGGACAGGTACAGGGGAAGGGTTCAGGAAGCAAAATCCAATGCAGCAAGAATATCCGGAACTGGGAAGGGAGAAGCCAGAGAAGGCGAGGGGGACAGCAAGGTCAGCACCCAGGGTGGGGGCTGACCAAACGAGCAGACACGAAAGACCATTAGGCCTATTCTGCTGGCATTTTAGTATGTTAGTATTTGTTTTAATGAATGTTAGCTACTAACATGTGCAGGAGACAGGTTTGTCTGACAATCCCTGACTATGGCACCTGCTGAGCTGAATACCCTCTCAACACTTACACTGGAGGGTGTGCATGTAAGGTACTTCAGTGCCACTGCAGTGAGCTCTGGCCATTCGCTGATCTTCCCACTCCAGTACATCTTCAGTTATTGTCAGATGCCTGTTTTCAGACAAATATGACTCATCATTCTCTGTGCCGCACTAAGTCCAATTGTTGATGCACCATCCTGTTCTCCCGAATCATTTATTTCACAAATACCCACTTGGGACAAAGTCTCCAAAAGCGGGTTGACACCAGCCACTTTGGATGACAGACCACCTGGAAATGCAGTCCTCTTCTCCTTGCAGGATTTGCTTGATGGTCCTCCAGGTACACCTTCAGCCGGATTATACTGCTGAGGTTTGCTGACCTTGGCACGTGACTTCTGTGCCCCATGAGCCAAGCGCACCAGTTGACCACTGATATTTTTTACCTGTTCAGGCCCTTCCTCCAGTACTGATGCAATTCCATGTTTGTATCATGGGTCCAGCATTGTTGTTATGGCAAAGTTGTCACTACGCTGAATGCTCACAATGTGACAATTCTGGTTGAATACTGTCAGCATGTGTTGCAGCAACATACTGCTACCACCTTCTCCGGCAACCTCAAGGCTATGCTGTACATTCACCAATGTCTGCCTCAGCACCAGCAGCAGTGGAATTGATTGGCTAATGGAGGCAGACTCACCACTCACTGCCTGTGTGGCATGTTCCAAAGGCCACAAAATTGTTATTGCAGAGTCCATGAGGCGCCACTGTTCAGTCGTCATAGACACGGAGGCCCCGGAACTGTCACGGCCAGTGTGCATAACAAGATATTCTGAGATGGCTTTGTATTGTTCATACAACCTCTCTGCCATGTATAAAGTGGAGTTCCATCAGGTGACAACTTCCAGCTTCAAGCGGTGCTCAGGCAGGCTGTTTTGTATATGTAACTGCCGCAATTGGTCACGGGCCTTTCCAGATCTTGAAAAGTGAGAGCAGACACGTTGTGCAACGGTCAGCATTTCCTTTATATGGGGGTGCTGCAGAAACTCCTGAGCCACAAGATTTAAACAGTGGGCCATGCATGGAACACGAAAAAAAACACCATTCGTGATGCATTTCACCACATTTGACTCATTGTCACTTGCTATGAACCCAGCTCTCAGGGACAGAGGGTTTAGCCATCTGTCAGTTTCAGTCAGTACCACGTCCAACATATTCTCACCAGTGTGTAAACAGGTCACATTGCGCATAGCAATCGTTGCATGCTGTCGAATTCCTGGAAGACTGCTACCGCAACAATCCACTTTACTGCACTGGTTATTCACACTACCAACTTCACGAATGGGTCTATGTGATAACGGCGAACACCTAAAGGCGATCACCGCTATCAAGCTCAGTCAGTGCCGGAACACATTTCGGCCTCTGACAACTTCAACGCCAGCACAACTGTAGTGCAGGACATATTTTACTGCTTTCTGTAGGGGCTCGCCTCACCCAGCTGAAAGGCCACCTCTGCACCCCCTACTTCAGGATTCTCAGCTGCGGGAGGGTGCATGTTGAGGGTAAAGCAGTAAAATAAAAATATTCAGTCGAGCGCAATAAAATCACACCAGCACCCAGACCCAAACCCGGTACCTCAGCCACTCCAGCCACTAGCCAATCCCCGATGCCACAACGCAGCTTGACCAGCAACCACAGTACCATCCCTACAGCCTCTCCACCCTCTCCCAGCCCACGATCACCATGCTCGCTTCTACCCCCTCGCGTGCGTACGTATAGTGAATCCTGTCACCTAGTTCACCCACCCTCTCATCTGGTTGTCCTACCTTTCCGTCGCCATGAGTGGATTGCGCCAGGAAGGTGTCACCATAACAGATGGCGCCCTTCCTCATGCGTCCACTTCATGGGTTACCATCACAAACAACCCCCGGCACCTGCACCCAGTGTGCAGTTTTACACAATTATGCAATGGCACAATAAATGTCTTCAATCGGATTGGCTGACAGGCTCCAGAAACAGTGGTGTTATTAATCAATAACATCACTGTATCTAAGTCTGACAGCTGCTGACTGCTTTGCCGCCTCAAAACAATGGAATCACTTCTCTCACCTGACAGCTGTCATGAACATCCCTGAAGTGTCGTTCAATCTCTTCGCTGACAGGACCATCATGGAAATGTTCGCTGACTCAGCCAGCGGTAGTTCTTCCACTTCACGGGCACCAGAAGACAATGTTAACACCTCAAAGAAAAATAAAAAAACACGACATTTAGACCTACAGTCTGAGGACATCGATAAAATAGAAACCGACTGACACAAAGAGAATACCAAGCGGCAGACAGCTTGGGCTGTCTGTTTGTTCACGGACTGAATTTCAGAAAAATCTGTCTCCTGTGACATTCAAACAATCTCATCAAAAGAGCTGAATCAAATCCTATGGCAATTCTATAGCAGTGTCCAAAACAGTAGCGGAGAACAATACAGCATCTCTAGCTACATCAGTCTACGTGCTGGACTGAATAGATATATTAATGAGCCCCCCCCCAACAGCCGCTGCTTCAATATTATGACAGATGCTGATTTCCAACCTGCCAACAATGTATTTGTGGGTCATCTAAAAAATATCAGGAGATAAGGCAGAGACATTGTGACCCACCACCCACCCATCACCAAGGCAGATTTAAATAAAATAAGACTATCTGAGGCCCTCAACCCAGCCACAGCACCAGGTCTCATCTGAAAAGAGTGGCTAGAACTTCAACTACACTTCGCCCGAAGGGGCTGTGAGGGACAAAGAGCACTAAAGGCAGATTCCTTTACAGTTAAGCTAAATGAACAGGGACTAAAATACGTCACTATGTCGTTCAACGAAAAGACCAAGAATCATGCCAAAATAATGGAGCCGGACCCGGGAAAACCTTTGTGTTGCTATGTTTGAGATTCTAGGAAACCTGCTATGCTCCGTCAGATGTCTCGAACTATATCTATCTAAGCTGTCAGCCAACCCTCCGTGCCTGTTCCTACACCCTAGAAAAAACCCACAAATGAACTCACTCAAGAGGCCATATGGTACACTCTTGAACCAATGGGTGTAAATTATTTAGCCAGTATGATGCCCCGCATTTGTAAGCTTGCAGGCGTCACAAATAAATACACAAACCATAACCTGCGAGCAACTGCTGTACAGCTGTTGATGGAAGCGGGACTCGAAGCCAGGCAAATCATGTTGGTGACCGGGCACAAGAGTGAGATGTCCCTGAAATCATATTGGGCTGCCAAACTGACCGACCGAGAGAACTGGAGTAAAATCCTCTCTGCAGCAGTAACTGAAAACCCCGAGGAAAGCAGCAACATGGCCAGACAGGAAGCACAAGATGACACAGAACAACCCACCTGATCTGCAACTGAAAAAAATGGCCACACAACAACCACCACTCAACAAAGTAGTCAACCACCTCTGAACCAGGATTGCTTCAACATTCAAGGGAACACAATGTGTGTCTTCAACTTCTACTGACAGTAAGCACATCATGAACTGATAGCGTTGCAGTAAACTAAATGTTCTTTTTTGAAGTGTTCATTAGCACTTGCTAAAGTTGTGTTTAAAAGTATTAAATACCATGGCCCGGATATTCAAACTGTGCCAGGCTGTGGCGCAAGCCTGGGCACAGCTCAACCTGGCTGCGCAGGGGTGTGGCCTGGGCGATATTCAATGGAGCTGCACTATGGCTCAGCAGCTTTGAATATCGCACCTGGCTCCCCACTGTGCGCTGTGACACTGCGCCAGTGCAAGCGACCAGCGTGGAGCATGGATATGCGCTAGCGCAAGTGCCATTGCGCCATTCATAGCACCTGCGATATTCAAAAGGGGACATGCAAATGGGGCCATAATTTATGCAAGGCGCACATGGGTCCATTTGCATATCATTATGGCCCCATATGCATCATATTAGCATGCAGGTGCGCCGATCCCCGATGACTTGCGCCTGGCACCCTGCCAGGCAGCAGCCATCGGGGACCGACGTCCCCTGCAGCCTGATCGCGGGCATTTGTCTAAAAAAATAGACTTCCCCCTCCAATATCCCTGGTGGTCCAGTGGACCGCTATGTGCCCGATCGCGGGCATGTGTTATAAAGAAATCCCCATCCTATATCCCTGGTGGTCCAGTGGACTGCTATGTGCCCAATCGTGGGCATGTATTATAAAGAAATCCTCATCCTATATCCCTGGTGGTCCAGTGGACCGATATGTGCCCGATCACGGGCATCTGTTGAAATAAGAATAACCCCCCCAGCCAATATCCCTGGTGGTCCAGTGGACGCACTCTGTCCGATCACTGGCACCTGTAAAATATACAACCTCTCATTACCCTGGTGGTCTCAGGGTACCCCTCCACCCGCCCACTGAGTCTCACTGACCACCGCCCCACCCCCCGCCGCCGGCAGCAGCACCCCACCACACACCCCGCCGCTTCGACGACGATACCTGGTGACGCTATTGTTGACAGCGTGAGCCAATGGGCGTAGGCTCGACAGTCAGATATATTCCAGATATGTGAATGAACCATTCATATCTGAATGTGGGGTATAGGAAGTTGCACGCCCATTGGCTCACGCCAGAACCAGTGGGCGGCAGCCCTACCGAGGTGTCACAGCAGGCGCGGGTGGCAAGCAGGGTGTTGCCCGCCGGGCTGACCTGGGGAGCGGGGCGGTGGGGCTCAGTGGGTGGGTGGGGAGGGGTACCCTAGACAACCAGGTAATGGGAGGTTGTGTTTTATAGATGCGCAAGTGATCGTAAGAGGGTGTCCACCGGACCGCAGGATATTGGGTGGGGTTATTTCAACAGATGCCCGCGACATTGCTCATATCGGTCCGCTGGACCACCAGGGATATAGATGAGGATTTTTTATAACACATGCCCATGATCGGGCACCCAGTGGTCCACTGGACCACCAGGGATATAGGACGAGGATTTCTTTATAACACATGCCCGCACTCGGGCACATATGTCCACTGGACCACCAGGATATTGAGTTTTTTTATTTAAACAGATGCCTGTGATAGGGTATGGAGGGGCACCACCAGGTGCGGTTGAATTAGGTGGCTACAATATTAAGGTGGCAGCTGCTGTTGCGCCTTGTATTGTGGCAGCTCACCTGTGGGTGGCCATCATTTGTTCCTTTTTTTTGGCTTAACTTTGTGTGCAGGCGCTAGTAGGGGTTGCGCATGCATGGCTCTGCACATCCCGGGCTGAATATCAGGCTGTGCAAGTTATGCATGGGCATGCCCCCCCCCACCTGTGCCTGCATACATTACAGATGCACTCTGGCACATTGGGATTTGTGCAGCACACTTTTCCCTTTTGAATATCACACTGGAGCACATCAGTGGGTTGTGCACGGTGTAACACTGTTGCGCCATGCGCAACCCTTTTGAATATCTGGGCCTCTTTCTCAAAATACTTGTGGCAAGTAAAGTAGTTAACATTTTTGAAATATGTGTTTTAAATATGTTACCACTTTTTAAACAGTTTTATGCTGTAACAACATTTTTCAAGTTGTAAGCAACAGTTTCATTAAGTTAAAAGGGACTATTTTATCTGTAATTTATGAAAACACATTGAACAAGTAAAATTATTGAAAAACAAGCAAATCTGCCTATGTGTCTTAATTATACAACCCTCCAACTAAAAGAAACACACTGAGCCATTGTATAATAGCAATAAGGCACTCCAGGGTGTGTGTTATCATGTAATAATGTCACTCCTGGGGTGCTGGAAGCACTGGGCTATGCCTCGTGCTTCAACCCACCCCAGCAGTGATGTTATTACATGATAACACACACCCTGTTGTGCCTTATTGCTTAAAATATGAACTCCCCACTGTTTTGCCACTTGTCCACATATCCATACTTAAATAGATGAAGGGAGAGGAGGAATGTTGAAGGGGGTGTCTTACCGAGCTGGACACAGTTCGGAACAACTCGGGGACAGCACGGGTAGAAAAGTATGTCCTGGATGGGACTTTCCATTTTGGACAGGCACATACAGCAAACCACCAGAATCCAGAATTCTCCACAAAGGAGAAGGGCAAAATATCAATTGCCCGCATTTCTGCTACAGCAGCATTAAGTTCACGTGACACTGTATGATTTGGGGGGGTACTTCAGCTTATGCACAAAAACACTCTGTAACGTGGGCTGACTTAAACGTTTTATACGGGGTGTGTTGATCACAAAAGGTTGTGCTCTGTGATGAATGGCATTGGCAAGGGGTGCAGTGTGTACATTTGATGAAGACTGTTGCACAGGTGTTGATGACAAACCCAGAAATGCTGTTATTTTGCCAGATTTGCCAACTGGGGTTGATGTACCACTTACACTAGACATACTGCATTCACCCCCACCACCACCACCACAAAAACTGCTACTCTCACCAGCACTGGACAACATTTCAAAGTCATTATGGTCCTGCACCTCATCATGCCTGTAGTAATCCTCTGCTTTTATTACCTCACTACTGCACACGTTTAATTTACTACTGAACTTAACAGTCATGGAAGGGAATAACATGCTGGCTATGGTTGCCGGTGATGAGGGTGAATGCCCCACTGTGGTATTAGCTGCCAGCTTGTGCTGGGTCCACAGGGCCAAGTGCCTTTTCTTAAGATGCATATGCTGTCCTCCTGCGCCAAGATGGCTCCCCTTTTACCTCGACTCACACGCACATGGCAAACCTGGCAGATTGCAACTGACTCATCATTTGCATCTTGAACAAAAAAATCCCAAACAAGGGACTGTGATGCTCTGCTTTTAACATGTCCATGATGTGGCTTATTTAAGTCCATTATTTTAAGCACTGAAGTGGGGAGAGGGGGCATGTGATGTTTCGGGCACTGCACACCTGGACTGCAACTGACCACCATGACTACCTATCATATTGATTACTGGGTTATCATCATCAACTAAAACTGGTAGATCACACGTTTTTACAGGGGGGGATTCCTGCAAACAGACTCAGACACAGCCACTTTGAATTTCTTTTTCTCCGGTTCCCAACTGGGGTCAATTACATCATCATCATATTCATCAACATCACACACATCCACATCTTCTGCTTGGATGGTAGCATGTGGACTGCATGTTGCAACAACAGCAACGTCATCATCATCATCACATTCATCATCAGCATCTACACCACCATCACCTGATATTTTTTCACCACACTGTGAATCACTGCACGGAAAATGCATGACGTTAAGTGTCATGTTGGACGGAATATCACATTGTATGCTATCCTTGACATGATTATCAGAATCCTCAGGTTCAGTTATTGGGATGTTACTGGGAAGTATGACATCATCTATGCTGCCACTCACTTGCACTGCTTCACACTCAGTATTTTTGGATACGGTACACTGGTCGGAATTAGAACTTGACGCAACAATACTAATACTACCTCCACCACCACTAACACCAGTAACACTAACACCACCGGCTCGGAAAACATCATCTCCTCCTACTATGAGTGAAGCTACTGATTGGGCTGTAAAAAAACATTGCCAGAGAAATAACTTTCCTCACATCAGCACGTAATTTCATGCCTGCGCATACTGACCATGCCCACAGACCATCTCACTGCAAACATTGCCATGGCGAGAAACAGCTTTGCTTGCACATTTCTTTGCAGACATTTTGGGGGTCAACCACAATATTATAACCAAATTCAGATTTTGATACATTCACTCTCTGATTGGAGGGACGCTGGATGTGAAGCCAAAAAAACAACTGTAGCTTCAGCAACAGATAAAAGACTACACTGAGACTGTCACGCAATTAAAACAACTTCAGTAACTAGTGGTGCTGATGAGGTCACAAAAACAATCCAATCTGGTAAAAAATTCCTTTTGAACATGGGGGTTGGGGGAGCACTGAATGCAGACAGTGCAGATTTTTACGGCACTACAAGCAGCAAAACTAAGAACATATTCCACGATCGCAGTACAAAATCAAGCAGCTGCAGTGGATAGCAGGTTCACACTGCTGCGCCTGCAATTACACTAGTCTGTGGCACAATAAAAGGTGTATTATTTGATGCACGCAACACCGCATACACACTCACACACAGAACAGTTTGTGTACAATGCTGAATGAGTAATGCGTAGCAAATGCAAAAGTTCAGTGCTATGCCATGTTACGTATTGTAAATTTGTAATGTAAACAACCTGAAATTATGAACTGCTGTACCACATCCACACAATAAACAGCAAGAACATTTCAGCTATTACTGACATTACTGTGTGTACATTAACACAGTCAGTTATATAACAAAATATAACCACAAAACAAAGAAATCACTATTTCTCCAACTTATATCTACCTACACCACAGATACGCCCCTCCCCCAAAGCACACTTTCACTGTCTTTCACCACACACACTCAATGTTGTAAATTAACATTCAAAATCCACACAAAAACAAAAATGCTCAATGATATGAGCACAGGAGGGTTTCCTACAATCGATGAACTAAAGTTGGAGCCCAAAAAGAAACACAAAAATGCTTTATGAACAGCTTTTACAAGATTCCTATCACAGACAGCTATCAGAGCACACTGTCTCCTACTCCTTCCTACTCATACTATCCCAAACTGAGGCTGTGCAGATCAATATAGAACCCATGTGACCTGAAATCCCATGAATAACTGCAAAATTCGCCTTCGGAACTCAAAAACAAGGCGAAGTGAGGTGAAGTGCATTGCCCAAAATGCACTTCATCCTTAAATTTGGCAGAGTAGTGGTCTGGGGAGGCAGAGTTATGTGAAATCATTGTTTCCAATGGACTTGCATTCCTCATAATAACGCAAAGTACTCCGTTTCGCATTGCGGAGCACTCCGCGAATCTGCCTTTGCCTGGCGAATCTCTTCGTGGAGCGGATAGAGCCCACTTCTCCCACCACTACTCTCTAGATGGCTTTCATGGCTCCAGTGTTCTGAGGGTGTCTTGGGAGGAGGAGGAGGAGGTCTAGAGGGAGGGTTTTCTCTGTTGCATGTTGGGTTTCAATGGATATGTGACTCTGTCATACAGATGATGAGCATACATAATTTGTTTTTGTTGTATGATGACTTGTTATGTATTAGTATGCTCTGTTGTATCTTCTAAATTTTTAATTAAGTATAGTTAATTAAAAAAACACTAACTTTTATAATAGCTTCAAGGTGGGTGAAATATAGTACTAGGTATCAATTCAGGCACTACCCACCATCAGAAATAACATCAAGGGAGACAGATGTATATCAAATTATAACCACATTTATTCACATTAGTGCTGAGACCTTTTACAGTACCGGTTGAAAGGGGTATTAAGTGGGACCCACAAACATCCAACCAGTTTCACCATTCAGGGCATCATCAGAGAGTAACCCACGTGACAAAAGCGCAATCTTTTAAATTCATCCATAAATTACCACATGTGAAAGCACAAACATTAGAAAAGGTATTAAAAACTACTTTATGATTAGGTGGAGACATACATCAAATAAAACCACTTTCCATAGGCTATATGATGCTGAGTTGACAACTAACTTGTTGACTGGCATTGCAGAGCCAGGCTCCCTGTCAACTGCGAGTTGCAGTCAGCAGGGAGCAGCACACAGCAGGGACTGTTCCCCTTCCCCCAAGTCAGAGTTGGTTCAGAGAGGGTGTACAGGATGGGGGAAAGTGTTGCCCAGTCCCAGGCACAGGCACAACCTCTACAGTGACCTGGCACTGTTGTTGGCAGTGATGTATGTCACTGTAGGGGGTTTGCTGCAGGAGGTACATACCCTTTCCATATAAATATAAAAGGGAAAAAAAAGGAAACTGCCTTTTTTTCTACTGCTGTGAGTTTAAATCAGTTCTGTGTTGTTTGAGTCATGATCACACAATATAAGACAATTATGTGTAATTGGATAGAATGATTGTTATTGGCTAACACAATGTCATTATTATTACTATACGAAATAAACTCCCACACACTTGCTTATTTAATTATTTAAGTAATTGATGTGAATCAAGTCTAGTACTACCAATATGTTATTCTTTGTACAGGAGGGCCAAAGTTATTTGTTACTTGTGCTTTTATTTGATGTACAGTATGCCTTCACCAAATGGTAGTTTTTTTTATACCTTTTCTAATGTTTGTGCTTTCACATGTGGTAATTAATTTATGGATGAATTTAAAAGGTGGTGCTTTTGCCATATGGGTTACTCCCAGATGACACCTTGAATGATGAAACTGGTTGGAGGTTTGTGGGTCCCAACACTAGCCCCCCTTCCACTGGTAAGTGGTCTCAGCACTATCGTGAATCAATCAAGCAACTGAAGCACAAGCAGCTTACCTGAGTAGCTGAGGAAGCCAAATCTCCAGCCTGATAACTTTCGAGGCAGCTCCACCCCCCCAAGCTAGGCACTCGGGACAATCAAGCAACTGAAGCACAAGCAGCTCACCTGAGTAGCTGAGGAAGCCAAATCTCCAGCCTGATAACTTTTGAGGTAAAGAGAGCCTCTTCTCTTCATCTGGACGCCTGCAGAGGGGTGCTACCTGATGAACACTTATATTTTATGAACTTTGTTCCTGTTCACCACTGGGTGGGCTTGTTATTTGATTCTCTTTGTGCTACTAATTGCTGAAGTGTAAAGCTAGGGACTCACTGGCTTTTCTAGAGTTGCCTTGCTGATTTCATCTTAAAGACAGATATACCAAGCAGCTAATATAGATCAGACTTGTTTAATATGGTGGTATTGAGCTAATTGTGCTTGTTACTGAAGGCATTAGGTTAGCTGGGTCCTAGTGTAACCTAATTTTGGAATAGCCCTGTTTGCTTAGAGTGGAGCTCCTCTGTGCAAGTCACAACATATTCTCCCGCTGCATAGTAATGAGAGGCTTTGTTTTCTCCACAACATAGGCAGCTCCCCCCAAGCTAGGCACTCGGGACAATCAAGCAACTGAAGCACAAGCAGCTCTCCTGAGTAGCTGAGGAAGCCAAATCTCCAGCCTGATAACTTTCGAGGTAAAGAGAGCCTCTTCTCTTCATCTGGACACCTGCAGAGGGGTGCTACCTGATGAACACTTATATTTTATGAACTTTGTTCCTGTTCACCACTGGGTGGGCTTGTTATTTGATTCTCTTTGTGCTACTACTTGCTGAAGTGTAAAGCTAGGGACTCACTGGCTTTTCTAGAGTTGCCTTGCTGATTTCATCTTAAAGCCAGATATACAAAGCAGCTAATATAGATCAGACTTGTTTAATATAGTGGTATTGAGCTAATTGTGCTTGTTACTGAAGGCATTAGGTTAGCTGGGTCCTAGTGTGACCTCATTTTGGAATAGCCCTGTTTGCTTAGAGTGGAGCTCCTTTGTGTAAGTCACAACATATTCTCCCGCTGCATAGTAATGAGAGGCTTTGTTTTCTCCACAACATAGGCAGACCCCCCAAGCTAGGCAACCGGACAATCAAGCAACTGATGCACAAGCAGCTCACCTGAGTAGCTGAGGAAGCCAAATCTCCAGACTGATAACTTTCGAGGTAAAGAGAGCCTCTTCTCTTCGTCAGGACGCCTGCAGAGGGGTGCTACCTGATGAACACTTATATTTTATGAACTTTGTTCCTGTTCACCACTGGGTGGGCTTGTTATTTGATTCTCTTTGTGCTACTAGTTGCTGAAGTGTAAAGCTAGGGACTCACTGGCTTTTCTAGAGTTGCCTGGCTGATTTCATCTTAAAGCCAGATATACCAAGCAGCTAATATAGATCAGACTTGTTTAATACGGTGGTATTGAGCAAATTGTGCTTGATACTGAAGGCATTAGGTTAGCTGGGCCCAAGTGTGACCTCATTTTGGAATAGCCCTGTTTGCTTAGAGTGGAGCTCCTTTGTGTAAGTCACAACATATTCTCCCACTGCATAGTAATGAGAGGCTTTGTTTTCTCCACAACATAGGCAGCTCCCGCCGAGCTAGGCACTCGGGACAATCAAGCAACTGAAGCACAAGCAGCTCACCTGAGTAGCTGAGGAGGCCAAATCTCCAGCCTGATAACTTTCGAGGTAAAGAGAGCCTCTTCTCTTCGTCTGGACGCCTGCAGACGGGTGCTACCTGATGACCACTTATATTTTATGAACTTTGTTCCTGTTCACCACTGGGTGGGGTTGTTATTTGATTCTCTTTGTGCTACTAATTGCTGAAGTGTAAAGCTAGGGACTCACTGGCTTTTCTAGAGTTGCCTTGCTGATTTCATCTTAAAGCCAGATATACCAAGCAGCTAATATAGATCAGACTTGTTTAATATAGTGGTATTGAGCTAATTGTGCTTGTTACTGAAGGCATTAGGTTAGCTGGGTCCTAGTGTGACCTCATTTTGGAATAGCCCTGTTTGCTTAGAGTGGAGCTCCTTTGTGTAAGTCACAACATATTCTCCCGCTGCATAGTAATGAGAGGCTTTGTTCTTCTCCACAACATAGGCAGCACCCCCCAAGGTAGGCACTCGGGACAATCAAGCAGCTGAAGCACAAGCAGCTCACCTGAGTAGCTGAGGAAGCCAAATCTCCAGCCTGATAACTTTCGAGGTAAAGAGAGCCTCTTCTCTTCATCTGGACGCCTGCAGAGGGGTGCTACCTGATGAACACTTATATTTTACGAACTTTGTTCCTGTTCACCACTGGGTGGGCTTACTTGATTCTCTTTGTGCTACTACTTGCTGAAGTGTAAAGCTAGGGACTCACTGGCTTTTCTAGAGATGCCTTGCTGATTTCATCTTAAAGCCAGATATACAAAGCAGCTAATATAGATCAGACTTGTTTAATATAGTGGTATTGAGCTAATTGTGCTTGTTACTGAAGGCATTAGGTTAGCTGGGTCCTAGTGTGACCTCATTTTGGAATAGCCCTGTTTGCTTAGAGTGGAGCTCCTTTGTGTAAGTCACAACATATTCTCCCACTGCATAGTAATGAGAGGCTTTGTTTTCTCCACAGCATAGGCAGCTCCCCCCCCCAAGCTAGGCACTCGGGACAATCAAGCAACTGATGAACAAGCAGCTCACCTGAGTAGCTGAGGAAGCCAAATCTCCAGCCTGATAACTTTTGAGGTAAAGAGAGCCTCTTCTCTTCATCAGGACGCCTGCAGATGGGTGCTACCTGATGAACACTTATATTTTATGAACTTTGTTCCTGTTCACCACTGGGTGGGCTTGTTATTTGATTCTCTTTGTGCTACTAGTTGCTGAAGTGTAAAGCTAGGGACTCACTGGCTTTTCTAGAGTTGCCTGGTTGATTTCATCTTAAAGCCAGATATACCAAGCAGCTAATATAGATCAGACTTGTTTAATACGGTGGTATTAAGCAAATTGTGCTTGTTACTGAAGGCATTAGGTTAGCTGGGCCCTAGTGTGACCTCATTTTGGAATAGCCCTGTTTGCTTAGAGTGGAGCTCCTTTGTGTAAGTCACAACATATCCTCCCGCTGCATAGTAATGAGAGGCTTTGTTTTCTCCACAACATAGGCAGCTCCCCCGCCAAGCTAGGCACTCGGGACAATCAAGCAACTGAAGCACAAGCAGCTCACCTGAGTAGCTGAGGAAGCCAAATCTCCAGCCTGATAACTTTCGAGGTAAAGAGAGCCTCTTCTCTTCATCTGGACGCCTGCAGAGGGGTGCTACCTGATGAACACTTATATTTTATGAACTTTGTTCCTGTTCACCACTGGGTGGGCTTATTTGATTCTCTTTGTGCTACTACTTGCTGAAGTGTAAAGCTAGGGACTCACTGGCTTTTCTAGAGTTGCCTTGCTGATTTCATCTTAAAGCCAGATATACAAAGCAGCTAATATAGATCAGACTTGTTTAATATAGTGGTATTGAGCTAATTGTGCTTGTTACTGAAGGCATTAGGTTAGCTGGGTCCTAGTGTGACCTCATTTTGGAATAGCCCTGTTTGCTTAGAGTGGAGCTCCTTTGTGTAAGTCACAACATATTCTCCCGCTGCATAGTAATGAGAGGCTTTGTTTTCTCCACAACATAGGCAGCCCCCCAAGCTAGGCAATCGGGACAATCAAGCAACTGAAGCACAAGCAGCTCACCTGAGTAGCTGAGGAAACCAAATCTCCAGCCTGATAACTTTCGAGGTTAAGAGAGCCTCTTCTCTTTGTCTGGACACCTGCAGAGGGGTGCTACCTGATGAACACTTATATTTTATGAACTTTGTTCCTGTTCACCACTGGGTGGGCTTGTTATTTGATTCTCTTTGTGCTACTAATTGCTGAAGTGTAAAGCTAGGGACTCACTGGCTTTTCTAGAGTTGCCTTGATGATTTCATCTTAAAGCCAGATATACCAAGCAGCTAATATAGATCAGACTTGTTTATTATGGTGGTATTGAGCTAATTGTGCTTGTTACTGAAGGCATTAGGTTAGCTGGGTCCTAGTGTGACCTCTTTTTGAAATAGCCCTGTTTGCTTAGAGTGGAGCTCCTTTGTGTAAGTCACAACATATTCTCCCGCTGCATAGTAATGAGAGGCTTTGTATTCTCCACAACATAGGCAGCTCCCCGCCCCCCCCAAGCTAGGCACTCGGGACAATCAAGCAACTGATGAACAAGCAGCTCACCTGAGTAGTGGTGGAAGCCAAATCTCCAGCCTGATAACTTTTGAGGTAAAGAGAGCCTCTTCTCTTCATCTGGACGCCTGCAGAGGGGTGCTACCTGAAGAACACTTATATTTTATGAACTTTGTTCCTGTTCACCACTGGGTGGGCTTGTTATTTGATTCTCTTTGTGCTACTAATTGCTGAAGTGTAAAGCAAAGGACTCACTGGCTTTTCTAGAGTTGCCTTGCTGATTTCATCTTAAAGCCAGATATACCAAGCAGCTAATATAGATCAGACTTGTTTAATATGGTGGTATTGAGCTAATTGTGCTTGTTACTGAAGGCATTAGGTTAGCTGGGTCCTAGTGTGACCTCTTTTTGAAATAGCCCTGTTTGCTTAGAGTGGAGCTCCTTTGTGTAAGTCACAACATATTCTCCCGCTGCATAGTAATGAGAGGCTTTGTATTCTCCACAACATAGGCAGCACCCCAAGCTAGGCACTCGGGTCAATCAAGCAACTGAAGCACAAGCAGCTCACCTGAGTAGCTGAGGAGGCCAAATCTTCAGCCTGATAACTTTTGAGGTAAAGAGAGCCTCTTCTCTTCGTCTGGACGCCTGCAGACGGGTGCTACCTGATGAACACTTCTATTTTATGAACTTTGTTCCTGTTCACCACTGGCTGGGGTTGTTATTTGATTCTCTTTGCGCTACTATTTGCTGAAGTGTAAAGCTAGGGACTCACTGGCTTTTCTAGAGTTGCCTTGCTGATTTCATCTTAAAGCCAGATATACCAAGCAGCTAATATAGATCAGACTTGTTTAATATAGTGGTATTGAGCTAATTGTGCTTGTTACTGAAGGCAATAGGTTAGCTGGGTCCTAGTGAGACCTCATTTTGGAATAGCCCTGTTTGCTTAGAGTGGAGCTCCTTTGTGTAAGTCACAACATATTCTCCTGCTGCATAGTAATGAAAGGCTTTGTTTTCTCCACAACAAAGGCCGCACCCCCCCCAAGCTAGGCACTCGGGACAATCAAGCAACTGAAGCACAAGCAGCTCACCTGAGTAGCTGAGGAAGCCAAATCTCCTGCCGGATAATTTTCGAGGTAAAGAGAGCCTCTTCACTTCGTCTGGACGCCTGCAGATGGGTGCTACCTGATGAACACTTATATTTTATGAATTTTGTTCCTGTTCACCACTGGATGGGGTTGTTATTTGATTCTCTTTGTGCTACTAATTGCTGAAGTGTAAAGCTAGGGACTCACTGGCTTTTCTAGAGTTACCTTGCTGATTTCATCTTAAAGCCAGATATACCAAGCAGCTAATATTGATCAGACTTGTTTAATATTGTGGTATTGAGCTAACTGTGCTTGTTTCTGAAGGCATTAGGTTAGCTGGGTCCTCGTGTGACCTCATTTTGGAATAGCCCTGTTTGCTTAGAGTGGAGCTCCTTTGCGTAAGTCACAACATATTCTCCCGCTGCATAGTAATGAGAGGCTTGTTTTCTCCACAACATAGGCAGCTCCCCCCCCCCAAGCTAGGCACTCGGGAAAATCAAACAACTGAAGCACAAGCACCTCACCTGCATAGCTGAGGAAGCCAAATCTCCAGCCTGATAACTTTCGAGGTAAAGGGAGCCTCTTCTCTTCGTCTGGATGCTGCCAGCAAGACGGTGCTACCTGATGAACACTAATATTTTATGAACTTTGTTCCTGTTCACCACTGGGTGGGCTTGTTATTTGATTCTCTTTGTGCTACTAATTCCTGAAGTGTAAAGCTAGGGACTCACTGACTTTTCTAGAGTTGCCTTGCTGATTTCATCTTAAAGCCAGATTTACCAAGCAGCTAATATAGATCAGACTTGTTTAGTATGGTGGTATTGAGCTAATTGTGCTTGTTACTGAAGGCATTAGGTTAGCTGGGCACTACTGTGACCTCATTTTGGAATAGCCCTGTTTGCTTAGAGTGGAGCTCTTTTTTGTAAGTCACAACATATTCTCCCGCTGCATAGTAATGAGAGGCTTTGTTTTTTCCACAACATAGGCAGCTCCCCCAACCCCCAAGCTAGGCACTCGGGACAATCAAGCAACTGAAGCACAAGGAGCTCACCTGATTAGCTGTGGAAGCCAAATCTCCAGCCTGATAACTTTCAAGGTAAAGAGAGCCT